>OY728150.1:1474239634-1479239634 GCA_963277665.1 Viscum album
TATCCACCCCCACCCCCCCACATGCACCCCCACTGACCACCCCTCTTGGACATCCCCCCTGCACCCCCAGTACCACCTTCACCCAGCCCTGCACCTACCCCTCCCCCCCATCCCCCCTTCACCCTGAAACCATCCCTCCCCCAATCCTCCACACCACTTTTAAACCACTGTGAAACAATTCAAACCAGAATGAAAAAAATGGAACCACAATGTAGTGTTTTCACCAGTTAAAACATAAGAATAGCTGGAAAAAGTGTTCAAAGAAGAAAAATGTTCATATAAGAATAGTCCTAAATAAATTTTTATTTAAAAATCATCATAATCATTTTTATTTTATTGAAGCCAAAAAAAGTCTGATAGAGGATGAAAAAAATAATGCCATCTAGAACTAGAGAGTGGTCAACCGGAATGGGCTACACCAATCCAAAAATCTCTCATATTGCATCCATTGATGAGAATGAGGATAAGAGTGACCTTTTATCTCCAAATCATGAGAGTGTGTCTGGTCCTCTTGGGTTCAAAAATAAATTCTTTATGTTATATTGGGAAATAGTTTGTGATGAACTCCGTAATTCTATAAGGGAGTTCTTTAACCAGGCCTCAATGCACTATGGAATAAACTCAAATTTTATTGCCCTGATCTCAAAGAAGGAAAATGGTGTAGATGTGAATGATTTCATACCTAATCCTATTGGGAATTCCTTTCCAAAAATCATTAGCAAAATTTTTTCTATGAGGATAGGTCCCATTTCTCGTTGATTTATCTCTTCAAATCAGTTTGGATTTATCCCTAGTAGGAATATTCATAACTTCCTCAAAATATGTTAACAACATGAAAGGAAAGGTTAAACATTTGAAAATTTATTTAAATATTGATATCTCAAATTATTTTGATATAATATGTGTCCTTTCATTTTTTAAATGCTCAGAAGGTATGGACACCCCACTGCACCCCCAATTCCCCCCCTAGACAGCCCGCTTGAATACCCACAAGCCCCCTGGACAGCCCCCTTGCACCCCACTGGACAACCCCTTGCACCCCCACTGGACACCCCCTCCCCCTAGAAACCCCCCCTGGACACCCCTCCTGGACAACCCCCTCTAGAAACCACCCCCTTGAATGACCATGGGCACCCCCTCCGAGACACCCCACCTTCCCCCTCCCCCCTGCCCTACAAACCCCCACCCCTAGACAGCCCATGGACACCCCCACTGGACAGCCCCCTGGACACCCCACCTGCACCCTGCCCCCTGCCCTAGAGACCCAACCACCCCCCCCCCCCCCGAACCCCCTCCCCCGGACAGCCCTTGTACACCCCCCCGGGACACCCCCACCTAGACTCCCCACCTGGTCTCTCACCCTGCTTCTCATTGTTTCATTCATATGATTACAATAGTTATTGATCCACCACACCAACAAGTAACATTTAATCGGTATTTCTTTTCAACAGTAATGATTTTCAACACCAGTGATACCATTTGGAATCAGATATATAGACCTATAAATCATTTCTAGGCAAACCCCCATTTGAGACATTGTTTATAATAAATATTCAATTTAAGAAGATATAATAATGTTATCAAAATAGTCACATTGATGGTGGTTAAGAACAACCTATGTAATTTAGGGGTGACATCATTCATTGGAAAACAATATCTTGGGAGTCGGACAACCTGTAAATCCAAGAGGGGAACCTGCCTTGTTGTTGAACTAGATGTTTATGTTTCATCATTCCATAATCCGTCGAGACTACTTCTTGAGAACCAGAAAGTTCCTATGCTAATTCATCCACATCCATGAGGCTTTCCCCCTGGATCCTCAAGGTAAGATCAATACATTTACAGATATGAAATTTCCCTATAGGGAACGACCATCAATAACCTCCCAATCAAACTTATCTTGCAGAATGTGCATTGATCCTTCCACACTAAATATGTTGATACCACCATCCACCACTAGGCTGGACATCCTCATCCACACATCCCTAGGAAAATATTCCATCCCCATGAGAATAAAATATGAAAGAATTCATTATCTTTTCATTATTCCCTAAAACAACTTTCGAATCCATTAATACTGATAACACATGAATCATAATGGAGATAAGGATGAAATTCACTAGTGTAATTCTTCCACCAAAGGATAAAATTTATTTTTGGACATTATTAATACAACTTGTTATATTATTATAAATCCCCCCAAAATGATTGATAAGTAATCTCCCTGGGGAAAATGAAGAATAATGGTTCTCTAGCGAAAAATGCATTCATCAGCATGCTTTGGATCTTTTTTCTTTCCCGTCTTGATTGAATTTTTATATTCTGAAGTACCAAATGATTGCAGTTGTTATCTCTCCTGATGTTTGTGATTCTATTGAAGCTGTTATGGTGGTTATGAAGGGGTATCTTCCAATTTTTTATGGGAGTTCTCATCATAACTTCCAAGCATGGAGCTTCTAATTGTGTGGTATTGGAAGAGAAAATTGTTCAACGAGTAAATTTTTGGACTAAAAACTCTATCTCCTATGTTGGGAGGTTACAACCTGTTCAATATGTTCTTTTTAGTATGAAATCTTATTTGTTTTATAACTTCATTTTACCCAAGAGTGTGGTCAAATCCATTGAAGCCACCCCTAGGATATTTCTTTGGAAAGGTCCTTCATTGGATTCCTCTGAGGGTGGCCTCATATTTTTTCTTTGTTGGATGTGTGGTTTGGATGGTGGCTAGAGTACTAGTTTGTTGTGGAGCTGTGTGCAACCTGGTGATGTGTAGGGGCTGGGGTTTTGCCTATTGTGGTTGGTGTCGGTGGCTATTTTGGGCTGTAGTGGCTGGTGCGGGATGGAATGCAGGTGGCAGGGGGGATGGAAGGGGGAGGGTTTAGGTTGGAATAGGTGGTATGAGGTTATTTTTTAGGTTGTAGGGGTTGGTTTGGGATTGAATTCCAGAACATGGGGGCTAGTGCAATGTCTTGTGTAGGCTGGAGTGGCTGGTGTAGGAGGGAAGGCAGGCGACAAGGGAATGGCAGGGGGCTGGTGCATGTTGGAACTGGTGGCTGGGGCTATTTTGCAGGTGGCAGATGGTTGGAATGAGTGTTTTCCAAGAGGTTGGGGTGGGGGATGGTGTGGTGGCTAGTGTGGTGGATGGTGTGGGTGAGAATGTAGGTGGTTGCAGTGTGACCATGGAGTGACTGCAGTGTGACCGCATCGTGACTTCGGCATGCCCGGGGTGTGACTGTGGTGTGACCGCGGTGTGACCGCGGCGTGAACGCGGCGTTACCACGATCTGAACGCAGCGTGACCGTGGAATGAAAGTGTCATGACCGCGACATGACCGGAGCATGACCGCTGCGTGACTGCGGTGTGTTGGCCCGGTCCTACAACATCTTTGGGGCAGTATCTTCCATCTAGGAGTGAAGAGAGTGGGAGGAGGCAAGGAAACATTTCGGCCGTTTCCATGCTGGCAGAAATTTTGATTAGTCAGTATCAACATTGATCACAGGACTCATGGATAACTATCACAGAGCTAATCATCCATCAGATACCCCATTTTTGTAGAAAGATAAAACTACACTATATGAGGTGTGTGCGGTTTACTGTTCTCACACATAAAAAAATATAATATGGAGGCATTTTCCATATAAAGGTCAATACATTCATCCGATCATTGGGATCATGAAAAAATAATACCCTGAAGGACACTTTCGTAAATAAACAAATCATTATAATAGTATTCTCATGTTTTATTATTGCCCAACATTTTCAATCATGTCCCAAGAGAACTTAGATGGTCCTTGTAGAATACAAGTAGTAAGCCTATCCCTCATCTTCAATGTTGTCTACGGGCGACTAAATATTTTCATGAGAGACTCAATCAAGAGATTTTCTACATGAATGCCTCCCTCCCCATTAACTATGGGTGGGTAATGTATCTAAAACTCTATCTAGGTATTACACATATTATTCTGACCGGAATGCCAACAGCCGTAGGGTGTCGTCATAGAGCAGATAAAAATCATGGGATTACTGTGGCGTGACCCCGGTCAGTTGGCCCAGTCCAGAGACATCTATAGGGTAGCATCATCCAGACAGGAGAAAAGGGATCGGGAGGAGGCTTGGCACCATTCCAGCCGTCGCCCCACTAGCAGAAATTGTGATTAATCAGTCTAAACATTGATCAGTTGACTCATGGAATACTATCACCGAGCTGATCATACATTAGATTCCCCATTGTTGTATAAATATCCAACTACACTCTATGAGGTGTGTGTTGTTTATTTTTATCACAATGTAAAAAGATAATGTTGAAGAATTTTCCCTAAAAGGGTCAAAACACTCATCAGATCGTCGGGATCATTAAGATTTTAAACTCGGTAGGACACATTTCAAAATACAAATAACATTATAAAATTATCATCAAGTATTCTTATTTTCCAAAATTTACTATGATGTCCCTCGAGCAGTTAGTTGGTTTTTTTAGAATACAAGTACCAAGATTCACATTTATCTCCATTGTTGTCTACAGGTGACTAAATATTTTCATGAGAGACTCAATCATGAGATTTTCAATCTGAGGGACTCCCTCCCGATTATCTATGGGTGGGTAATGTATTTAAAACACTATATAGTTATCATACATCGAATTCTGACAGGACTGTGAACTATTGTGGTGTGTTGTCCTAGAGTAGGGCCAAATCTCGGCATTACCATGGCATGACCGCAGCGTGACCAAGATTTGACCGCAATGCGACTGTGGTGTGACCGCGACATGTTAGCATGGTCCAGTAAAATCCGTGGTGTATCATTTTCTGGCCAGGAGTGAATCGATCGGGAGGAGGCGCGTCAACATTCTAGTTGTCGCCTCGTTGATAGAAATTTTGATTAGTCAGTCTCAATATTTATCACAAGACATATAGAATACTATCACAGAGTTTATCATCACTATTATTATGGGTGCGATATGTTTCAAATTTGAAAGTCTTACAGGAGGCATTTATTATTTCATTGCAGATATTGACAAGTCAATTGAGAGAATCCAATAATTATAAGGCTTTTACTGGTCTATTTCTAGATGAGTGGAATTCCATAGAAATACAAAACTATGTGCGGTGGATCTAAGAATAACAAAAATCTTCATAGAAGAACCAGGGGGTAGATTCACCCTGTTCCTGCCATTGTTTCAGAATTTGAAGGTAACATCAGAAAAAATCAGGTATTTATTTTGAAGATATTATTGTATTTAGGGTTGTGTGGGACTCCGCTCAGGATATGTGATAAGGGAATAACTATATTTCCCCCTGTTGAAATCTACAAACAAATATTGAGCCCTTCCATGTGGTCAATGAAGGTTTTATTCGGAATTTCAAACCAAACTATGTAGTGTATAATAGATTATTTTTGGAACAAATGTATTTCTATAGTTGAATTTGGTTGGAGTCTAATAATCAACTCCAACAATGTACAATCTCTCATTATCTGATAATAGATAATCAAATTTGTTATGAATGTGAATTTCAATTTATTAAACCCAATGCATTATCATTTCATCACCTTTTATAACCATATAATTTTCAGAATCAATATATATTGTACAGTCTCCCATATCTTCTCATTGTAAATCCCAATGTCCTCAATCCTTATTCATGGGAATTGAAAATTCAAATCAAGATATTTTCAATACCTCCATAATTATCATTATTTCCTAGGCCTTCCCATGGTTCAGACGTAGACTCTAATATAGGAATACTAGGATGAACTATAGTGGATGGGATATGCCCACTGGAGGGAACATGTGTTCGGGCCTCATGGAATCACCACTGAGTAATGTTTTCCCTTCAAAAAATTAATTAAAATAGCAGAAGAAAATAAAAAAAATCAGCATGACGAATTCGCATGTCGGATATCCATGCAGGGGAAAAGAAAATAAAAAGGAGCAACACAGTAAAAGAAGACAAAAATGAAACACTCTATCAATCCATGAACTACCCTGATCTCCCACCCCTATAGACAAAACCACATAGCCACCTCTAGTTCCCTTCTGGGCCCCCTTCATAGAATAAAAGTAACCTCAATCCATAGAAATTGGTAAAAGGCATAAGTGACCCATGCGATAAAGAAAATAAAATAAATCCTCATCTAAAACATTAATGTCTCCTATTATTAAACATGTCACCACCCAATATATATGAACCAAAACACCTCTTGGGTCCAATTTTGTTCCTACAAGAAAGGGAGAAACATATCCAAGATTTAAAATGATATTTTCTAATAGTAGAGTTGTATTAATTAAGAATCACTCTTTTTAATAATGGTATATAATATGCTTGGATCGAGTTTCAATGACTCATGGGTCCTCCCCTGGATAGACCCCCCCAGCACACCCCCTCCACCTTGAACAACCCTACCCCTTGCCCTCTTCCCCAGCACCATCCACCCATGAATACTCATAAACCCCCCACCACCCCACCACCATGAAAACCCTCTCCCCCCTGGACAGACCCCCTCCACCACAAAATATCCCCTCTCCCATTTTAGACCCCCACTCTCCCCTCTGGACAGAACCCCCTTGCACCCCCCCTTGACACCCGCTTCCTTAACAGACCCCTCCCCCAGCACCATGCCCCCTCTATGCAATCTCTTGGACTACCCCTCCCTTCCCCCTGCACACTCCTGGACAACCCCCTCCCCCTGCAACCCTTCCCCCTCCTCCCCACCCCCTGCACACAGCCATTCCCTCTTCCCCAGCACCACCTTTCCCTCTTCCCCAACACCAGTCCACCCCAGTACTGGTAACCCACCCCCACCCAGTACACCCCCTCCCCCCTCTTCCTAGAAAACACACCCCTGCCCTCTTCCACAGGACCAGCCCCCCCCCCACACACACACGCACACCCCCCCCCCCCCCCCCGACACACTGACCAGTCCTCTTCTCCAAAACCAGTGAGTGGGATGCTCGTGTCATTGTAGAAAGAGCATCTGTATGATTCTTCCAATGGATTACATATTTTTCACCCATGTATCTCGCGTACATATGCATTATGAAAAGGTGTTTGTACATTTAATGTTTCTACGAACAGTTCCAGTGTTAGCATTTCTAGTATATGATCTAATAGTTTAAGAACCAGTAATGTAATGATGTTAGTATGAACATTGCAACTATAAATACAACACTTGTAAGAAATGATAGATTAGTGTTTATACTAATGAATCCAAATGTATAAATAGGTAAACGTTTCCCATGAAATGATTGTTGTTAGTATGGGATGCTAGTGTAAGGACTCCAAACAGAATGGTTCAATAGAAGTCATGCTAATTTAAGAAATGCTACTTAACCAATTCTAGTCTTATTATAGTTATAATAATGTAAATATGTATTTGAACATGTTTCTGATGGTGTACAATTTTGGAATATTGGGATTGATCATCAATTTCCTTGCGTTTAATGGTGATACTAAAAATTATAGAACCTGCATATTAGGATTGGGAAAATTATTAGATGATTTATGTAATATAAATTCAAATATTAATTAATATAAGAGTAATAACGGCCTAATATTTTAGCTCTCATAAGTTTTAATACCAATAAATGGTCATCTTTTCATCTTTTATGAAAATATTTCATGAAATAATAATATATGTTAATATCAGCACACCCTTGTTTTTTTTGTTTTAATGCACATGCACATAAAAGAATTAATATGATTTGAATACAAATTCAAAGGTAATTAAACTGTATTCATAAATCATTTCCATAGTTTAAAGTGGTTGTATATTTCATTATGCATACACATTCATTTGAATACAAATAGAAACGTGTTACTTTTATTGTGTAATGAGCAGTTTGAGTGTAATTTTCATTGTATTTTAAAAAATATACACACAAAGCTTATTAAATACAATCATAGACAGAAAATAGACATGATAATTCTTTGAAGATGAATGAAAAAAACACTCCTTAGTGAAACATACATTTCAAAATGACAAAATACATGGAATCCCATACCTGCATACCAGCTGCAAATAACGTCATGAAACCAAAATCATTCAATTATCTAGTGATACATGAGCTTATAACATTTCAATGAAAAATGAGTTGCATAGCCAAAAAACACCAAAATGAAAAAAAAAGAATCTATGGATGTATAAAAAAATTTACATTGCATATTTTTTTTGCCTCTAAAGCTCCGTTGTCCATCACGAACATCATTATTTTTGGAATTGACAAGATAAAATGAACTATCACAGTATTTCATACATCCAAAAAAATCCTTGTATTTATTTCTTAAATTATAAACAGAAGAAACACATGATTATCGTTGTATACATGAGCTTATAACATGTTCCATATTTTACACAAAGTATGGGATTACATCTGATCTAAAATTATTTTAAACTATATCTTGTGTAACATCATAAACCAAGAAAAATCCAATGAAGAGTAAAACAAATGAAAGTGTACATGAAATAATGCAATGAGCCATCCTAACTTTATTATTATTGATCATAGGATTTTATTTGAAAGGTGAAGAAAATAAAATCATCTTGGAAAGATAATAATGGCATCATATAACATGTTCTACATTTTACTTTATGATAAATTTTATATAATGATCGAGTAAGGCCAATCCTTTGTAACATGAAACTACCATACAACTGAGCATTCAATTCAATTTCATAACATTTAGTTTCATTGCATAAGGTTCCATTAATGATAATTCTATCCCTTGAACCCAACTCCCCCTCCCCCCTGCACCATTCTTACAATGTTACCTAAAAGAAAAAAAATCTCTAGCATACACCATATAATTCAGGGACATGGGATCTCAAACAACCCAACAAAGTTCAATCAATAGAAAAACTTCAGATTTTGAAAAATGAAAATTTTAGAAATAACAAGTGAGGAATGTAATCTTTTTAACCTACATTAATTTAGAATTTTCATCTAATAATTCAAAAAAGAGATAATAAATGGTATCAAGTGTCACTATATGGTATATCATTTAATGTTAAGTATTATATGGTAGTAAGGGAATCGCTTACCCATATGCATGAATAAGGATTTTAATGTGTGCTTTATGTAAATTCCTGTGAAAATTTATACATAACATTTCAGAAAAAAACAAATTAACCATCCACATCCATACAAAAATACAATTTATGTTCTTAACATACATACATAAGTCTCCCTTCAATGTCAAAAAAGAGGCGATTAATATCCCCTCCATAACCAACATCCCCATCCCCATGTTCATGCCCATCATTATCAATATCATCATCATCATCATCAAACTTTTCAGTAACCTCACCCCCAACAGCAGCATCGACCACATCCTCATCACCAAAAGCATCATCTGAAACATCCTCACCAAAAACAGCTTTATTACCACCACCATTTTGCCACTATGAACCTCGTTATCATCACATGACACGTCTTTTACAGAACTTATTGACGACATATATGACTAAAAAGTAGAAAAAACCTCTGATGGAAGAGACTTACTCAAAACTGTAATAGATTTCTTGAATTGTTCGGTTAATAGCTCACTTCTTTCAGGATACTCTAAAACTATTTTCTTTGCCTCACCTGCTTGAGCATGAGATATTTTTAGATCAGAGATATGGGAGGCTTAATGGGATCCTAATTACGACCAATATATAGATGATATGATGGTTTTCCTTGGTCGACATCGTACTCTCCCCGGGTGCTCCTCACTTAATACCCGACTTAAATGATCATGTGGCCCGAAGTTATCTTCCAAAAAACAATGTAAACCATAATTAAAAAAGGGATATATACAAGTGAAAATAAAACTATTAGAACATAAAAACATAATATTTAATTTGCATTTGTACTGAAAGTGCCTTCATTTTTGTAATCAATTTCAAACCTTTCGGTATCAGAGATACACTTTTTACACTTATCCTATAAAGGGATGATCAACACGGTAAACCATAGTGGGCCAACAATGGATTCATGTTTATAATGGAGTGTAATGTTTCATTACAGTTTAACTATGGGAGAGATAATTTTTTTTCCTCTCATAAGTGTAACATAAAAAATAAACTATTAACATTAAAATACACTAATAAAAATGGGTTATTTCATTTAAAAATTAATGGATAGATAAAAAAATTTAGCCATCATTAATAATATATTAAACCAACCCCATATTCAGGTAATTTGATATTTCCCATGGGTAAAATTCTAATTCAAAGCGGGAAAAATTTAATGAAACCCAATTTATCTCCCATGATTAATTAAAATAAGTTAGATAATATATATAAAAGAATCATGGGTATCAAATAATGGTGTAAATATAACAGTAGATTAATTTAAAAAACTAAATAACTTCATGAATTTTTTTAATAAAATAATTACCTAAAACACATACTACATACAAAGTGGAACAAGTCACAACAAGACTCTTAAAATGGAAAATGTCATTTAGGTAAAATTAATTAATTTGAAATCAATATGAAAAATCAAATACACTTTATTAGACTAATATCGAACAATAAATTTTACACACACCGTGATTAGGGTTATCATAAGAAATTAAAATGAGGGAAATTGATGTGAAATGACAAGGGGAATATCTCTTGGGATTTATGTAATTTCTTCTTTATCAAATTTCATAAATTATTATATTGGATTCTTATAACATTCGCTCATTTAATTTTTTATGATGAGTTAACTAGATTAGACTTGATCTATTTGGTTGGAATAACTCCATTATAAGCTATGTGTTATAATACTACCATTCTTACAAATGTCAAGGATGATTCCTTGAATTTAGAATAGAAGAATGGATTTGGAATAATGGAATGGCTCACCTATGAGTTTTATTGAGAGATAATGCTATATTTATCCTTCATGTAACATTTTTCAAGTAACTCAATTAATTAACAAGTCATAATTCAAAATCATATATCCTTTGACATATTTTTAAATTTATTAATATTTACCCATTTATTGTAGTCAAATATTAACAAGGTAAATCAACTAAAATAATTTAATAAAGAATGAACATCTTAAGTAAAATAATAATTGTTTATAAACTTCATTGAAATCTCAAATTCTCATTTTTATACTAGTTTCATAAAACAATACATTATAAATCAAATAGTTTCTTAATTATCTAATATTTATTTTGTCATATTACTCACATTAATTCACCCATAAATTATGTATTTTTTTTATTTTTAGGAAGACCACATTTATAAGTATTTGTGTTAACCTACATAAAAAGATAAATCAAGACATGAAAATAAATTATATGGGGCATCATTAGACCAGCCTAACAAAATTAAAATATGGGAGTCTTTCACCCTTTATAATATAAATGGAGTATATCTTACCCTAATTTTTGGATCATCTGTAATGAGGTACTCAAATTAGAAGAAAATATTATCCTAGGTCTTGATAAAATTTTCCATATTAATATTCCCATCATTTAATAATCAAGGAAACATATTTGATATTGTTTCTCTATCCACTATTTTTATTCCACATATGTATCAAATTCTATTATTTGATTTTATATGCAATAAAAAAACTCTCATGAATGAATGATGGTCAATGTCTCTATATATTACTTAGAGTATATAATAAGATCCAAAATTTATTTTGGATCAGTTCCATATTTTCATCAGTGGTCTAACTAAAAACCCATAAATGTGTTTACTGTAGTAGAATGCTTTCCCTTAGAGAATACTTCATGTTTATGTTCATTGTTTATTATTTTCTTAAACAATTGGAGTTAGGTAAACTTATATATTATTCGACTTAAATATTCTCTACTCATTCTCATTTTGGATTTTAACTTCTAAGGACATTGAATCTTCCTTAGGAATGTCACTCATAATAGGGTGTTAAGGCTCAAGGGATTCTTTATCCATCCCATCAATGCTTGTAAATGTTCCCTTTGATATTCTTACTATAGGTTTTGGAAAAGAAAATAATCCTTACACCTCTATAACACCTTCCCTTATTTATACATTTTTATCATTTGATGATTTTTTTTATTCAAATTACATTTCTTATTTAGACAAGGGTAATAAAAAATACATATATTGAGGATATCACACCCCATAATGGAGGGGGGTAATAACAACCATATCTGATCTATAGGATGGGGATCTTAGGTCCCAAACACATGGGTTAAATTTCTAACCTTTCCTACAATGGTGAGATGAAATTATTCCCTGATGTATATTTATCGCCAAGGAGGGATTCTATTTAAAAATAATTATTAATAGATAAGCCTATTTACTATAATGATGATATGATCGATCATGCTAGATTCAGTACATGCCACATATCTATCTTTAGAAGTATCTCCCCCATCATGTCCAATGTGTGAGGTCACTTTTAATGTACTAGTTATATGTAAAAATATAATCTTTAATGAAGATTCTGGGTCACCATATAGTCTTGGTATAGGTATACAATGTGTTCCCAAGGTAAAAATCATATATCCCACCAAAAAATTGTAGCATATGTTAAAAACCAAAAAGGGGATGTAGAAATATGACTATAATATGTCTGGATAGGTTACCACGGTGTGTAGGATCCATAGGGATAGTTGGAAATTCTCCATATTCACAGGTCATGTTCTATCAAGGAAAAATGGAATGTGGTATTAAACATCATGGTTTGTTAGGCTACTCGGGCTTCCTGGGTGTATATTCCCTATACACAATAAAATTATATAGATAAGGGTGATGTATTGTATTATTTAACCACAAAATTTGTGGTATTTATAATATATTAGAATCCATAGCTATTGTACCTACCAAAGGACATGATGTGTGTTCATTCAAACTATTCTCCATGTAGATGGGTTCTACGATCTAAATATTACCCTCGTCCTCGACTCATTTATACTTCCTCTATTTTTTCTTCATATATCACTCGAATTTACTTCGGCCATGATCAACATGATAATTACACTTATGTAAAGTGGTTTCAATCCTTTGGTACCTGGATTGATGATTCGTATCACAATCTTGTCGATGTGCATATTGTTATTCGTGAAGAAACCCCAAATCCAGAATCCCCTATCCCATTTTATCTTATTCTATAATCCATCATCATGTTATAATCCTATATGGAGACCACTCAATATAAATATATGTAACCTATATTAATCATGCAAAAAATCAATCTCTGATATTAGTTGAATCATCAGTTAAAATATAAAGTTAGTGATGAACATGTAAAGAAATGTTGGAGAAATTGAAGAAATAACAAGAATGGAAATGATGATCTTGTATGATCGAGAATCATCTACATTCACATATAATAAATAAACAAAGAAGTAATTTCTATTCACAATATCGGTTATCCGAATATAATAATTTCAACCATGTATCAAAAGTTAAAAAGGCCATCTGCTACCTGAATATTGATTCAATTTAAAGAAAATTATTTCATGTTCAAATCAAGAAAAAAATGGGGATAAATACATATAAATAAATTCCCGAACATGATGGTGAAATGATATTTATTTGATTCTAATTGACAACCAAGTTACGTTTTATTGATATCACTAAAAAACTGTTATTTCATCCCAAATTTGTCATCACCACCAATCACTTGCTCTATCTTCTTCTTTCTATCCCTCTAAGGTTCATGTTGTCATAGAACAACTAACCCTAGAGATATTTAAAAATATGTATTAAATAAAGAAATTCATAGGTTTCTCATTATAATAACCAATTAATTAAATAATTAAATTATTTAATTAATCATCCCTTGAAGGAAACACCAAAGAGTCCCAATTAAAATGAATTTTAATCCATGAATTTGGTAAAATACACATTTCAGATTCTATATCTATCTTTGTTTATTTATGTGAGACTATATTAGAGATATATAAGAAACATTAAAAAACATAAAATTCATGGACTAAAAATAATATAGTATATTTTTATATTGTTTCTGAAGATCCTTGACACTCTATTTTATATGAAAAGCAGACTTGGGGTAAACAGTACAATATTGAACCAATGAAACCATCAAATTTTTTTTGTTGTTTCATTCTATAGTAAAATTACATTTTTACCCCTAATAATGTCTTAATACATTTTTTATTATAAAATTAATCTATGTTTCATTCAATGAAAACTTAGGTCAATACACCTCCCAAATAGTTTCGACAACATGCATAACTACCCCCTTTCATAGAGTCGGTTAGAATGGATTCTTATAAAAAGATGGGTCACTCTCTAACAGTAATTCTAGAAACCCATGAATAAATTCCTACCCTATTTTTTAAATTACGTGTAGACCCCCACGCACTAAAAAGAGTGATATCATTCATACTATGAAAACACATTACAGAGGAGGCCAGTATGATTCTCTCTCCCCTCACCCCACCCCTTGAGGAAGAACAACTACCAAAAGAACCTTCCCCCTGTGTGAGGAAAAATTTCACCTCAGATTTCATAATGATCCTCCATTACTCCAGGAAATCTTGGGAGTCACAACAAATATCAAATTTCATTTCAATATTAACACCTTCAATATAGCTGAAGGAGGATTAATTGATCCTACATCCCAAAAGGGAATCCTAGACTCACAACACCATAATTAGTTGGTTAATTAACTATAACACTAGTAAAAAGAGTCGAAGGGGGATCCTTTCCACCAATTTCTCTCCTGCCAAAGCCACCACCCAGCTTTCGAAGCTATGGAAAAACCTCAATCCATAGCTATAGAACGACAATAGATAATTCTAATTCAAGCATTTAATTAGTAATAAACTATATAAAACTATCAACATTCATCAAAAAATGGAATGGAAGAATGTATCAAACCACTATAGGAATTTTGAGACATCAATCCATGTGATTATCCAAAAGGTCAATGTGACGAAAATACATAGTATTAACTTCATAAAAAATATTAGGGATAATACTAGTACTATATTCAAAACTATAATAAATGAAATCTAGGAGAGTTTGTTATAGTCTTGATTAAATACATAATCTATCCTGAATGGGTTTTTTCCATGTCATTTCCAACTAATCATCTTATAACAACAACCTGAGTGCTTGCCCAAAATGCTTATGATCTCTGAAATTCTTGGAATACAGCTTAATTCTAGGGATATAAATAATGAAAATATTAAAAGAATATTTTTCAATGCATGAATCACCAGATTCCAACACATCAAAAAATAATATAGTGGCAGAAAAGAATGAATGATATGGGACCAAACAACCCCAAATTCATCTTCATCCAATAATCTAATAGAAAAATAGTGGGGCCTAATGATCCCTAACATCATAATTTTACTCTGAAACACAATCTAGGTTCACTTGTTTATCAAACACATATGTTGAAGTCTTTCATAATCATTATATTTAAAGAAGGATATGTTTGAGAGATGATATCTCAAAAAATAAAATCAACAGAAGAGATCTCATCCACTAGAAAAACAAAGAGATGATATTTCATACCTAGATGCTGGAGCTGTGGGCAAGGATGTGATGGTTGGGATGGGATGTTGCCGAAGCTGGGGGAAGTTGAGGCATAGGAAAATGCTGGGAAGATAGGGATCTGAGAGGGGGGACGTCGCTAGAGCTGGGGATAGGGAGGTGGAGGCTAGGATGTTGAGGCTGAGACGAAGAACAGGAGGGAGGATGGATGTAGAGGCGGAGGCTGGGGAGGGAATGATATGGGTGGGACTCAGTGGTCAGATGGCCGGGAGGCAGAGGTCGGTGAGGGTAGGAGAGGGCCAAGCGGTGGAGGTCGGATGGACGAGAGGCGGTTGTCGGTGAAGGGAGGGGAGGGTCTAGAGTTGGGGACGCGAGGAAGAAGAAGAGGGCGATGGAAGTAAGGGTACGGAGGACCGAGATGGAAGTGTGTAGGAGCGTGATGGAAGGGGGAGGAGGAGCGCTATGGTATTTGGGGAATTGGGTATTATTTTCCAATGGTTTTATTAAAACCACCAGGATAGATGTGTGGGGAAAGATCCCATTTCTAGTTGTGAGGGGTTGGGGGTTTTCCTAGAGGGTGGGGGGGTGTCCCGGGTGTCCATGCGGGTGGGGTGGGGGTGGGGGGAAGTCCAGGGGTGTGGGGGGGGGGGGGGGTCCAAGGAGGTGGTGGTGTCGAAGGGGGTGGGGTCTATCCGAGGCTGTGGGGGAAATCCAGGGTGTGGGGGTGGTCCAAGGGTTGGGGGACTGTACCGAGGGTTGGGGGATGTCAAGTGGTATGGGGCTTTCCAAGGGGGTGTGGGAATGTCCAGATTGTTTGGGTGTTGTCCAGGGGGTGGGGGTTGTCCAGAGGGTTGGGGGTCCAGTAGGGTGTCCCAGGGGTAGTGGGTGGGGGTGGGGTCTAGGAGGGGTGGGGTGTCTAGGGGGTGGGGGTGGGTTGTCCAGAGGTGTGTGGGGCTATCCAGGGGGTGGTGGTGATGGAAATAGGGGTTGGGGTTTTCCAGACGGGTTCGGGGGGGGGGGGGGGGGGGGGTTGTGCAGGGGATGGTGGTGTCCAGAGGGGGGGGGGGGCTGTCTAACAGGGTGGTGGTGTCTAGGGGGTTTCCAAGGGATTGGGGGTGGTTTCCAGTGGTGGGGGTCTATCCAAGGGGTGGTGGTGTCTATGTGGTGTCCAAGGGGGTGGGGTGGTGTCAAGGGGGTGGGTGATTTCCAATGGGGTGGGGTGTTGCCTAATGGGGTAGGGGTGTCCAGGGGGTGGTTGGTGTCCAGTTTGTGGGGGTGGTGTCCAGGAGTGGGAGTCATGTCGGGGGGGGGGGGGGGGGCTGGGGGCTATCCAGAGGGGCGGGGCGGGGGGGGGGGGGTGGTGGGTTGTCCCAAGGTTTCAAATTGTTGGGATCTCTGTAATTTTCAATTTTGAATGTAAACATATTTTAATATTTATTCATTATATTTCATTTTTACGGAATGGAGAATTTGGTATCCAATTTCACCCGGATGTATTCTTTGTGTACCTTAAAAAAGGATCCAAAATGAAATTAAAACTATTATATATAACTATATTTTATTTTTAAAATCATTTTCATGCATATTTTTTTTAAATATGCATAGATTTGATTTATATTTCAAAATTGCATTACATTCAATTTTTGATATTTTTCATATAAACAAATTTTTTTCTTGTCTTAAAAAGATGTATAATGTTGATATTTTTTATAGGTATTAATGATTTGAAGTATGATTATGGCACATCAAATGAGTAATGAATATGAGGAAGGTGTTGATTCCTTTTTTTATGTTTCTAAATGAAATGTTCCAAGTAGTGGAATTTTATACTTTCCATGCCTGAAATGTTTGAATATGAATGAAGTTGAAAAGTATAGTGATCAAAGATCATCTTATTTGTCATGGTATTAATCTGAGTTATAGCCCTTGGATTTGGCATTGTGAAACTGGACTGAATTTCAAATCTACTGATGATGATGATTTGAAAGATGGTCACTCTGATGGAATTGATGAAATGATTCAAGATATTGCATCAGAAAAAACTGAAATAAAAATGGAATTTTCACGTCTATATGGTGATGCTGAAAAACCATTGTATCCTTGTTGTATGAATTTTACGGGTTTTTCAGCAGTGTTAAGAGTGATTAACCTTACGGTGAAACATGGATAGAGTGAAAGAATATTTACAGAGCTGCTATAATTGATGAGAGTCATTCTTCCAAATGATAACGATCTTCCAAATTCGCATTATAAGGCCATGAAAATATTATGCTTTATGGGATTATGATACAAGAAATTTCATGCATTTTGAAATCACTATATGATATAGGATGGAATTTGAAATTGTTTCAGAGTGTCCTAAATGTTGGACATCACAATATAGCATGAAAGGAAAATCATAGGCTGATGTAGAGATTACAAATCTCCCTTCTATGGTATTTTAGTATCTTCCTATAATTCATTGTTTTAAAGGTTTTTTTTTCTAATTCACTTGATGAAAAAAGGTTATGATGGCATGTTGATGGGTGTATATGTGATGGAAAGATACGTCATCCATCTGATTTTCCACAATGGAAGAAATTTGATGAGTAGTATCCTACATTTGGAAAATGATATTAGAAATATCAGACTAGGGTTGTGCACAGATGGAATGAATCCGTAAAAAACATTTAGTAGAACACATAGTTCATGGCTTGTTTTATTTGTAATTTAAATCCTCTCTTATGAAGATTGTATAAAGCACAAATATTTCGTGTTGAGTATAATGATCTCTGGTCCGAAGCAACTCAAAAATGATATTTATGTTTTCTTATCAACATTGATTGATGATTTGAAACTTTTATGGGAAGATGGTATTAGGTGTATGATTCAAATAAAATGGAATATTTTCAACTACACGAAGTTCTTATATTAACTATAAATGACTTCCCATCAAATGGAATGTTTTCTCGATACAGTGCTAAAGGGAATAAATCATGTCCAATTTGAGAACAACATATGTTATGTTTTCAATTGCATCATGGGAGGAAAATAGTTTTCATGGGTCATCAAAAGATTTTTCCAATGGATCACTCTTATAAAAGACTTAAAAATGCATTCAATGGCTCATAAGAATTTGTTATTACTCCCAAAACATTATCCTCTAGTTTGTATTCTGAGAGTGAGGAGAACCTTGAACTGACATTGGGAAATACAAAAAAATATGATAATGATAGACATATTTGGACGAAAAGTTTAATGTTTTTTGAGCTACCATATTCGATATATCATGAAGTTAAATATAATATTGAATTCTTGCATGTGGAGAAGAATATCAATGACAATTAGATTAGATCATTGTTAGATATTAAAGGAAATAAAAAAGGAGGGATGAATGTAAGATTAGACTTACTATCAATGGGAATACGTTTGGAGTTAGCTCCCACACCAAATGGAAGACGAACATTTCTTCCCCCGGCATTTCATACATTATCTAAGATGGAGAAAATTAGCTTCTGTCTGTGCCTTCGTGATATCAAAATTCTTCATGTTTATTCATCAAATGTAAAAAATTTGTCTCATTTAAGGATTTGAAGTTAATATGCATGAAATCTCTTGAATGTCATGTCATGATGCAACAACTTATACCAGTTTCATTGCGTGGAATATTTCTCATTTGTGTTAGAATGAATATAATGATGTTGTGTTATTTTTTCAATTAAATTTTTAATAAGGTGATTGCTGGGAATGATTTGAAAATTTTGGAAAAGGATGCAATTTGAATACTTTATGATTTGGAAATGTATTTTTCTTCATATTTTTTTGGATTTAATTGTAAATTTAATGATTCATCTGGTTCAAGAAATAAAAATTTTTGGACCTATATATTTTTTATGGATGTATCATTTTGAAAGGTATATAAAAATATTGAAGGGGTATGTTATGAATACATATCGACCTGAAGACTCCATTATTGAAAAGTATATTTCTGAGGAGGTTCCAAAGTTTTGTACAAGCTACATGGTTGGAGCACAACACATAGGTTTGCCTCTATATCACTATGAATGATCTAATAATGAGGGAAAGGGGATTCATGGCTTGTAATTCAAATCATTGTCAACTGAACAAATGAAGAAGTTAAAATTATACATCTTGAATAATTTATATGATTCTAAACCGTATATCACATTGTATATTAATTATTTTAAACAATGTCATCCATAGAAGAATGAAATGTGGATTTTTAATGAGCATAACAAAACATTTTTGTAATGGTTTAAAAATACCTTCCTTGGTAGATCAGATGTATCAGATACATTAGAATGGGTAGTGGGTGGTCCATGTATAAATGTGATAACATTGTCCGGTTATGAATTTAATGGCTATACATTTCATATTAAAGCGTACGACAATAGAAGTGTAGTTCATAATAGTAGTGTGTTAATGTTTGTAGAAGCAATTTATTTTTCGAGTGCTAAAGACGAAAACCCAATTTCTATATCAAGTGCTTATTATGGATTCATTGAAGATATATGGGTCATTGATTACTTTAGAATTAAGGTTCCTATTTTTAACTGTAAATGGTTTATCGGTAACGAAAGTGTTAGACACGATGAATTTGGAATGACAGTTGTTAATATTAATAGATTTGATGACACATCTTATTCTTTTATAATGGAATCACATGCAAAAAAATTTCTATGCAGTAGATCAATCAGATATGCAGTGGACAATTGTTTTACAATGGAAAAATAATATTTTGATAAGGATAAACATGATAAAGATACTGATTTATGTGAGATCTATACTTCCATTAAATGATTAGCAGAACATAATGGTCAGCATTTTGAAGATGTGTTTGGTTCCATAAAGAACAATCACGACGAATGAATTTGGGTAATCAAACCATTTGTACATTCATAATATTAAAGGTAAGAAATGTTTATTTCTTGTATACATTTATTATTTTCATAAAATGATAGATATTGTAAGTTTTTTCTTTATTAAAATATGTATTAAAAACATGTTTAATATTTTGTTTATTTTAATTTTGTTTAGTTTACATTTTCATGTTTACCATTAGATAAATTGTATAACTATTATTTTTTGTTGAATTACAATTTCTTAACCATGTTTACCATGTTTTCCATGTTAAAAAGGTTTACCATATTTACCATCTTTACCATTATTTTACATGCTTACCATATTAATCGTGTTTACTATTTTGTAACATAGTACAATTTTTTATTTTCATTCTACATTAGTATTGTAATGTTTAATTTTTTATATTATAGAACTGATGATTGTTTTTTTTATTTGAAGTATAATGATATATCAATCATTTGATCAACCACATGATTTTTTAGATGAGCTTATTTGTCATACCTTTGAGGGGGAACATTCACATGCTCCTGTTGATGTTCCCCAATCATCCTCATGTGCTCCCATAACGACAACGGGTTAAAGAGTTTGTAAATTTTGGTGCACATGTTTACCAAAATTATCACTTTCTCGTACGCAGGACAAGAGGATAGTCGTTGAGTTTTATGTGAATGCTATTCCTAGAGTTCCAAATGAAAAAGATTTAAAGTGTTTTGTATCAACTAAGGGTAAGAGAAAAGTAAGAACATTGTAAGATGACTAGAGAAGTGTGGACAAAGCAATAATATTTCAGTTTTGTGAGACTATTTTGGTAAGATATTTTTCTATTTTTTTCTATTTAATAAATGTTTCTAGTATATATAATATGTTTAACTTCTTCTTTATCAGATGACATTTGATATTCCTGACACTATAGGTGTCAGGAAGAAATGATAAGAGATTGCTACAAAGTGATAGAGGGATTTCAAATCAACTCTCTCATATGATTTCATTTTTGGTTATAAGATTCATGACAATCCATGTCATATATATCCTTTCATAGATGAAGGCAGATGGAGACAATTTGTTGAAAGTAGAAGAAAATTATCATTTTTTGTATGGTAAATGTAAACTTTTATTATCATTATTATATAAAAGTTCTTTTTAATATTTTTAATGATTTCAAATTCATAATTTATAGAAAAAAAGGAAATCTCATCTGGAGATCCAATCTAAAAATGTATACCCTCAT
Organism: Viscum album; assembly: GCA_963277665.1. Taxonomy (NCBI): domain Eukaryota; kingdom Viridiplantae; phylum Streptophyta; class Magnoliopsida; order Santalales; family Viscaceae; genus Viscum; species Viscum album. The sequence goes on from OY728150.1 coordinate 1,474,261,167, forward strand.
AGTTTTTTTTGAGGAGGGTATACATTATTATAAGAACAATAGATGGTGGAAAGATTCCAAAAACAGATAGCTGAGTCTTCATGGTCTAGAGAGGTGGCCCATCCATGACCCCCATATATACATAAAAAATGTAAGAGAGAACGGATGGGAAAAATGGAAATATCTTTCGGACGATTTGAGAATCATAGCCGAGAGGATTGTAAGATACCTCTTTTATTTAATTATGATAACTATATTATTAAAATAATTTCAATCATTACAGAAATATTTAATTAATTAATATAGGATTCTCTTGAGGAGAAGAGCTGACAGGGGTATTTACAACTACTGGAAGGAAATATATTTTATCTAAAACATTGGGAAAGACTATACATCCAGGTTGTGTACAGGGATATCTGACAGGTGTATCGGTAAGAAATATGTTGTCATGTTCTTCATCTTCTTTCATTGAGGGTGTTCATAAATAACTATAATCCTTGGAGGCTGATGTTCATAATATTAATGAAATGTTGGAGGAAAAGATAAGAGTGTCAGTACAGTCTATGTTAACAGACATGCAAGGGCAATTTCAGACTGCAACTCTCACTCCTACACATCCCCTGAAGACCCCATTATTTATCCTCCACCTCCTCCCATATCTCCCACTCCACAAACTCTGCCTACAGACCACATTTTTTATCCTACTCCTCCAATGCAGCTTCCTACTTATTACAAGTTGTATGTTGATGATCCTCAACATCTTATAGTTGCATATGGGATGGTATATTGTATATGATATACAATTAATCATCAACAGTTAGTGTTAGAGAATCATAGGGTCACTATACATGATATTATAGATAGATCCTCTTGAGTACCATTTCCTATAGATGAGGTGATGAAAATTGGACACAGTATCGACCTTTTTTTAATTTTTCTATCCGGACATCTGCAATTCATTACCATAGAGGTATGTAAGTTATATCATCTATTTGATTTCTTTATTAATGGTGTTTTATGATTTGAAAACTAGTATTTTTTTCTATTTATTTTTATAGGATTTATTAAAAGATAAAGAAATATTGTATGCACAACAACAAAGACAAATGGATATGACAACAAATACAGATTCTAGTAGTCTTGACATATTTTCATGATATTAAAATGTTTTTGCGGATAATAATGAGTTTCCAATGGAATATCATGTTTTTTTGTGTAATAACTGTGGGGATTGTAAAAAATGATATCATGAAACTTGTTACGGGAGATAAGTTGGGCATCAATGTGGTGAATTTCTTTACCCATGTAAGTCTTACCACATTCTCCCTGCGTTATATTTATAAAAAATTTACACTTATTTATTTTTTGTAGTAGCTATCTTTATAATATTTGTGATAATAATGAGCGGAGAAATGTATATGGATTCATGGACCCGCATTTGACTTCCCTTAAAGAACATGCATTGGATGTGGAACAAAGAATGATTTACATTGCTGAAAGATTTGAATAGAATGTAGTCACACAATGTGGAATGATTCCTTTTTTTGAGAGGTATGAAACATATCTCTGGAAAAGATTTCATTATCTTTTAACATAAAAAACCACTACTCTTAAATTTTCATTTAACAATGATCATTGGATGTTAGGTTTTTTTCCCAAGAGGGAAAAAACTTTTTTTGGATATGCTCTATTTATGGTCATGTGCGTGAATGTTTTAAGAGTATGCTGGAAAATTATGTTTCAATTTCTCAATAGTTTTACATATTGTAATTAATTTTAAATTTATCCCATTCATATTATTTCTTAATAGGGTAAGGGTCTAATTTAGAAAAAACACAAATGAAAGGAGTGTGGAGATCAAATATGTAAATGTAAAGGAAAATATCCATTTATAGTTTATACATTTTGATTTATTACATAAAAATATTATTTTGAGTTTACACTCATTCAAACAAAATTTTAATGAACCAAAAGCCGTCATTGAATGCGAATATTATATGTTATTATTTATTTATGAAATAATTACAACTGGAACTATAGTGAACATTGAACTGGTAAGATATCCTTTTAAACATTGCCCTAATAGTTCATTTTATGTATTCATTATAAATTTTAACTACTATCCTTTCAATTTGTAGCTATTTTATGACCCTCAACCCTATAGTGCTAAAGAGGTCAAACATTTATAAGTTTAATGGTCAAATTATTTTACAGGTTATACTGGATTTTAGTTTTATTGAAGTGTAAAATTTAATTTTGAATATTATAATTGTAATTGTGTATTTGGTAGTAGTTTTGGTTTGATTTAGTTATTTATGCTGACATTGAATTTTTTGATTGTTATATATGTGAATTTTTAATTTTTCTCTACGTATTTTTTTGGTCTACTGATGATGGTTTTTCTAGTATAAATTATGTTCTAGGGGGTTCTGAGGCAGTGGGGGGATGTTCTGTAGGGTTGGGGGTTTCCAGGGCTGTGGAAGAATTTCCATGAGGGTGGGAGGGCTATAAAGGGTAGTTGGGGGTTGTCCAGGTGGTTTCTAGGGGTGTGTGGTGTCATGTAGGTTGAATGGGGTTTCCAGGTCTATGGGAGGGCTATCTTGTGGGGTTGGGGTGTCCAGGATGTCAATGGGGATGGGGGGGTCAGTCCATGGTGTGGGAATGTATCCAAAAGTGTTGGAGGCAATTCCAGGGAGTGGGGACTGTGTAGGGGGTGTCCTGTGAGGTGAGGAAGGTTTTCATGGGTGTGGGAGGGCTATTCAGTGGGGGTGGGGGTGTCCTGGGTGTCCAAGGGGGTGGGAATGTCCAAGGGGTGGGATGGTGTCCAAGAGGGTGGGAGGGTTTTCAGGGCGAGTGGGGGGATGTCCAATGGGTGTCCAGGGTTGTGGGGGTGTCTAGGGTGTGGGAGGGCTGTCTAGGGGAGTGGGAGGGTTGTCCAAGGGTGCGGGTGGGGGTGTCCATGAAGGTGGGGGTGTCCTGTGGGGTGAGTGGGGGTTCTAGTGTTGGTGTGGGAGGGATGTCCAGTGAGGTGGGGGTGTCCTGGGTGTCCATGGGGGTGGGGGTAGTCCTGGGGGTGGGAGGGCGTCCATGAGGGTGGGAGGTATTTCCATGAAAATTGGGGGGATGTCTAGGGGTGTGTGTGTGTGGGGGGGGGGGGGGTCTAGTGGGGTGGGGGTTTCCAGGGGCGTGGGAGGAATGTACAATGGGGTGTGATGTGGGTGGGGGGGGGTGGTGTTCTATGGGTGTGGGAGGGTTGTTCAGGGGAGTGGGAGTGCTTTCCAGGGGGTGGGGTGTCTAGGAGGGTTGGGGGGAATCCATGGGTGGGGGGGGGGGGGCTGTTTAGTAGAGTGGGGGGTTTTTAGGGGTGGTGGTGTCCAGAATGGTGGGAGGGAAGTCCAGGAGGGGCTGTCCAGTTGGTGTCCAGGGGTAGGGGGTGTCTATTGGGGTGGGGGGTTTCTAGGGGTGTTAGAGGGATGTCCATTGGGGTGGGGGTTTCTAGGTGTGTGGGAGGGATGTCCAGTGGTGTAGGATTGATTTCTAGGGGGTTGTGGTGTCGAGGAGGGTGGGGGTGTCGAGGAGGGTGGGACAGAAATCTAGGTGTGTTTTTGTGTGTGGGGGGGGTTGGGGGTCCATTGGGGTGGGGGTGTCCTTAAGGGTGGGAGGGATTTCTACGGGGTGGGGGCTGCCTAGGAGGGTGGGGGTTGTCTAGGTGATGTCTAGGGGATTGGGGTGTCCAGTGGGGTGGGGGGTTTGTAGGGTTATGGGAGGGCTATCTGGGGGGGGTTGGAGTGATGTCCTAGGGGTGGGGGTGTCTAGGAGGTTGGGGGTTGTCCATGGGTGTGGGGGTTTTTCTAGGGGGTGGGTCCTGTCCAGGGGCTTTCCAATGGGGTGGGGGAGGGAGGCATTTATGGTCTAGTTTTGGTCAGGTTCTAGTGTTTTCATTCTTGGGGTGTCTAGTGGGGTGGGTGTGTCTAGGGGTGTGGTGGGGGCTGTCTAGTGGGTGGGGGGTTCTGATCTAGTTTTCATCGGGTTTTGGTCTGTTTTTGGTCCGTTCCAGGTCTTCTTTTGGCAGGGCAGAATAGTGTTTGTTTAGTTTTATTTAAAAAAATAATTTTTTACGCCATTTATAAAATAACCTACGTAAAAAAATGCATCGGGATTTGATTTAATGTCGGTTATTTGAAAACCAACATAATAAATGCATGTTAAATAATTCTTACATCGGTTATGAAATAAACAACGTAATAAATGGAAATGAATATTTTTTTATGTTGGAGATTTTATTACCGATGTAGTAGATATTTTTTCACATCGGTTATTATTTAACCGACGTGAGAAACCTCTTGGCAGACTAGTTTATCACATCGGTTATTTTCCTAACTGACGTGATTAATGCTTCAATGGAGTGATTTATCATGGCAGTTATAAAATAACTGGTTTGAAATAGTGTATACCACATCGGTTATTAAATAATCGACATAATAAACCATGAATATGAAGTATCCCTCGCGTCGATGTTTAATCAACTAACATGAAAGTCACTTCGGATTTGTGTTTTTTACATCAGTTTTAAAATAACTGATGTAAAAAATAGGAATTATAATGTCTCCTGTAACAACTTCATCCAAAATACAACGTAAAAAATAAAAATTAACCATCATAAAAAATGTTTTCTACACTTGTCGAATGTTCTGACCACCTAATGATAACGACCTATGGCTCAAACACTGAACAAGATTTTCATGGAATGAGAAGAATGGTGACTAGCTCTATAATCATTTATAATTTGTCCTGATTTACTTTCCCCAAATCCATTATGTCACTAATTGGAGGTCACTACAGGGAATCCCAGTGCAGGATTTGTAGCCCCCTATGGTGATATAGACTTCCATGAGTCATTTTCAAGACTGGACAAATCATGTATTTATAAATTGGTATTATATACCCAGAGAACGAAATAATGATACATGGATTGAGTGGGATGACACCAATCTCATTACATTTACATAGGATGTCTAGAAGATCGAGATTATACACCCAATGATCAATTTTTCATACTTTTTATGTTATTTAATTCACATAATCATAAATATTCATATTTTTTTTATATATGAAAAGGAATGGGACTACATATATAGACATATATAAATATGGATATCCATGGTTTTCACGTCCCTAGTTTACTGGGATCACAAACCTAGGGTTTTCGTAGCTTTCATGTTTACTGGTTTTACTTATCTATTCAATTTTGTCTCAGTTGGGCAGAGAAAATTTATTTTTGTTAAATATATAGATGTATATTTTATAGGTTCATCATCAAGGTGTCCTATAAATATTCATTTTTCATCCCTATACATTCAACATTTTTACATGTTGATGTTATGTCTTCTTTTCAGGTTAAGAATAGTTTCCATGGTGAACAGGGATGATGCCCAATTTTTTTTTGTGAGGATCCACTTGAATGGGTTCTTATTACTGGGCTTGTGCAGTTTTACAGTCTATAGAGACTAGTTATGTGGTCTTGCTTGATGTTTTTATTAAATACCTATAAACTTATTTTAGTTTATTTTTATACTCGTATTACTATATGATCAAAAATGTGTGTGGCAATTGTTGTACAAATGGAATAAAATTTCAAACATTTTTAGATTTTTCATGTATTGTTACTTAATCCTCTATTTTATTTACTTTACTACTTCCTCATGTTTTTTATTTATAGTAGGGTAAGATACCTAGCTTTTTATAATATTTTCTAACTCATATATGAATGTTTAGTCTCCACAATTTCAAAATGAATTCCCTCGCTTCTAGTCAAAAGCCTCTAGTATACTCGGGTGGGGGGGCTAGAGGCCTCATAACGAACATGGTCTGAGCACCATTTTAGTAGAATCTGGTTCATGAAGTTAAAAAGTGGTATCATATGCGTTCTTTTCATGGTCATTACTATTTTATATATTTTGAATAGTATTTGTAGGAATTTTTCGTAACCTATGAATGATATCAGAAAGGTGCATCCAGAACACTTGTCCTGGTAAGATGTCATATTTTCCAAATTATGGGATTATTGTTCTGATATGAGATGTTATATTATTATTTGATTTTCACTAAGAGTGATTCCCTAGTTGTGGGGATGTTATGATTTAATATGGATCCCTTTATCTTGGCCATTTTCATGATGCTAGTAAGGGATTTTTACACTTGGTCAGAAAATGAAAGAGGAATTTAACTGATCATATTTGGTAAGTAGGATGCCCATCGTACATACTTGCTAATTTGTGATTTTTACTAATTTTTAAGGCATATTTAATTTTTTCAACATACATATAAAAAATCTATATTTAATTATAATGGAAAATTATGTGAAGCTATGTTAAGTCATTGGTGTTGAGGTTTATGGATCAATCATCATGCCAGAGAGGTGTGGTTACCCTATTAGGTCAAAATAGACTGTGATGAATATATGTTTTACACCTAGTTGGGTGTTTTGATAAAGTAATGGTTATCTAGTTGTATTACATAATATGATTTTGATTGATACCTGGACCATTCTTGTGAACTGGACCTATAGTGGGTATTATCATGTACATATGCCATATGACTATTACTATAGTATCATATATTTATTTGTATTATGACCACTGTGGAGTCGGTCCGTAAGAGGATGCTAAAGGTGGATGAGGTCCTTATATGATGTTTTTATTTTAACCCACATAGTTCATTGTGAATCTTAACTTCTTTAGATAGGGTTAATAATTATGGCTATGTGGTATGAATTTATCAACCTGTTGTCAGGCTTGTTCTTTTTGGCTATGTTGGAGACCTAGAATCCCATTGTTTTGACTCAGAACCTTGTAGACCAATATTTTTTAAGTCATGGTTATCCTATATGATTAAGGTTTGACCTATTTTTTGAATTACTTTTTTTCCAATTCTTTTGGATTTTATGCTCATTTTTTGATCGAGGTATGGTAGGTGGTCATGATTTTTGATATAGGAATGTTGATTTGTTCCACTTTTGACAAGATCCAAACGTAAATCTATATCAAGAATGTATTTGATAGGATGTACTATTCATATAACTATCTTGATTGAAAAGAGTTTCTACTATTTTTGATGCAGTCATATTGTAGTTAGATGCCCATGAGTAGAATGAAGAAGGGTGATGAACTGTCATGGAAGAAAGTCATATAACATGTGAGGTGTTCAGATATTGAAGAGGAGCTTAATGGTAGAGTCTTCCTTCACAAGACTATTGTTTCATGTACCGTGGTAATATTTTACATGTAATGGATGACTTGATGAAGCATTATTCGAGTTGTAAATTTAAACACCGGTTGTGTATGGTACTGTTTAATCATAAATATTGGAGTTTTCAGGTGTGAGTCGAGGGCCGAACGTTTCAAACACTGGTGGTGGTAAGGTTCCCCAATATTTGGGGTTAAATGAAAAATTTTCCTCCATGGTATATGTCACATCAAGAATGACTAAGAATCTTCCGATAGTTTTCTCATGTTTTTAACAATATTTGGTTTCTTAGGAGGCATGGTGTTGACAGTTTGTTAAAAGAAATTTATTCTATTTTTTGTTAGCGTGTCATATAAGATGTGTAATCTCCATTTTGAGGAATCATATTATACTACATGTTATAGATGATCATGATCTAAATTGACATCATCTAGAGTGCACTGGGAGAGTTTCTTCCCAACATTGAGCTTATTTTATTTTTTAATGTAATTTCTAGTTTTTTCTCGAAACACGGAAATGTTTTGCTCGAGGGGTGGGGTAAGGCAAGACATAAGATGGGAGAACACCATTGGCTGTCTATGGGTGGTGATACTCATTTCCATTGAAATTTTGTGTATTCCATTCGTTGATGATATCATAGTATGTTTTGAGGATACAATAAAGTTATTTATACGGAAGTTAGTACTATATAGGTCATAATTTTGTGTTTAAAATATAAAAGATAGTAGTAGACACTATGAGACTGGTCATTGGACAGTCCAAATTTTTTGGTTGTGAAAATTCTCGGGTTGAGATAAAAAATGATAGTATTACTATAATTCATCTCCAGGATGATAAGGATTATGTTGGGGAGATTTTAAGATCCCATGTTTTTTAAAAATATAATATTGAGAATAATTTTGAACTTTTTACTTACGACACTTATAATGTGTAAATTGTTCCCCTAGAATACGATCACAAATTTTTTTTGACCACTGCATCCATCCTAGAATAGGGTGCTTACACTGTGATAGGGTTTTGGTAGATTTATATGGTGTTGGAATTTCAAATGAACAATAATAATTAATAATTAATAATTAATATTTAAATATTATTTTAAACATATAGGTTTAATTAGTCCTATATTTTGATTCGAGCATCATATTTAAATGTTTTCACATTAATTGAAAACAAAATAGGTATTTTTTATATGAAGGGTTTAAACTCAAGTTGGTGACAAAACAAACAACATTTATTTTATTTTTCTTCTCCCCCTTTTAATTCTTATTTTTTTAATTTTATTATTTTCCTCATGGATTATCATGTACACCACTGGTGTTTCACTATTGACTGTCTGTTAGTTAGAGGAGAGGGAGGGAATAAAAACAAGGAAATTAATATAGAGAGAGGAACCACCATGGATCTTGGGACGCACTGGATCATCGTGCGGTAACTGTCGACCACGGAAATGGGTGATTATTTGGAGTATTCCACATAATTGTAAGACTCATTTGGTTATCACCAAAATTCCAAATATTTTGATATTTTTCAAGTTTCCAATCCAAATTATTTATTCTAATTTCCCGTTGTAGTCTGATCTAATACTTTGGGGTTAAATCAAGGGTTTCCGGGTAATTCGGAGGTTTTCCATTTTGGAAAACCCATCGACACAACATGTGGTTTAGGGAACACAAATCATGAATTCATCCTTTACGGGGAAGACAAAATATTCAATGTAAACATAGTTTACTATGTTGTAAACACCATGTAAAAGGCTACACCTTGTAGCTGTGTAATCAACCAGGATACCCATGTAGGGGTATATGGTCGTGTAGAGTACATGGCCAGACCCCTTGTAGGTCACACACTATGTGGAAGTACATGACTAGTCCCTATACATGGGTAAGCCATTATATTGACCTATGAAGTTACCCCATGTTTGGTACACACCCTAAATCCTTCAAACAATGCCACGTAATACTGAGTTTTCACCCCAAGTCTATCATGATTACACACCCTTTAGAGTATTAGGAAATATACTATGTATGCTAAGGGGAAACACTATGTAATACCCCTCTTTCAAATCTCTTTAGGGTTTTCATGTGTTTTCATAAAGGATTTATAATTCAAACCATGAGTATTCAATTTTCATTTATTTTTTTTGTAGATCATGTCATTAATACCAATGAGGTTTTTTTGAATCCACGTTTTTGTTTCTTGAACATAAAGGTTTTTCCATCGGTAATCCTAAAAAGTTTATCATTATAGTGAACCTATCCTGAGATGATCCATGAGCTATCTCCCTTGACATTATTTTTTTATAGTTTTTTCATCGAGGACATTTCTCTTGACATAAGTTCCCTAATCTCATCTGAGGTCATGATACAAGTTTTCTTCTTGTATCCCCTATAGGATTCCTCTTTTTTCATTTCTACCAATATGATATGATGTACAATACCTCTTTTTTCTTACAGTACCACGAATCAACTGAGGGATTCCTTTAATTATGACATAATCTAGGGATTTTATTATAGGTTCTATTTTTCAATGTAGCATTCCATGAGTCCTATATAGGATGCCTATTCCTTTATACTATTTTGAGAGGTTCCCCTATAGGATACCTTTTAATTGTGTACCTAACATGTAATCCCATGAGGATATCGATATTGTGTTGGTCTTAGGAGTTCAACCACCCTCACTCTTTTTTTAATGTTTTCACTTGATTAATGATGATGTAGAGATGATTACCATAAGGATTTCATGGTTGGTGTCTATTGATGTTGTCATGAGGGATCTTTCTTTCTTTTAGGTATACTTAGAAATTCTTTCCAGGATCTATCTTCTCGGTCATGTTTTTTCTTATAAATATTTTATACCCATATGTACTACTTGGGACATAGTTGTTCAACCTGTATATTTGATTACCAAATTAATGGTAATTTTAGATGTGGTTCCTAGAATCTGGTAGTTGAACCTACGGTTATCGTATACAGATATAGAATCCAATGTAATGTTACACATGGATGATTCTTCTCCCCCCATGCGACAAATATTTCAACACCCTCCTATGGCTTATATGTGTCGATGATGATTATTATCATCTCGGTCTAATTTAACTTGTAGATTTTTACACTCTCCTAAGGTATATGGATGTCTCCACTCTCATTAATCAGTTACCTTACCAAAATGTTGAGCATGATGTATCACTACATTAGATACATGGAATGATTATGCCATTCTGGATGATAGTATGATTCTATTATCCAATAATAGAGACTCCAGGGTTGAGAATGGAATCTCACTGGTGAGATTAAATTTTAGATAGCCTATGGTTCTAACCATTAGGGATTGTCGATGATCAAAATGTCTCGACCGCCTATGGACATGGAGCTAGGGATCATACATTGGACTAGATTTACTTGTAATGAGAATCATGGAATCTAGATTAGGTAAAATTTAATGGATATATGGATGTACGTTCATGACATTCACTGTTACATTGATTGAATGAGAGTAAAATTAAATTGAGGTGTAGGATAAAGGTATTCATGTTATAATGTAGCTTTCTCATAGGTATTCTTGGTGTTGGAATATACATGTATATTTACATTGAAATTATTACCTAGGGATCAACATAATGATACATGGATTCAGTGACATGATTTCACGCTTAATTCCACTAAACATAGTGTCTATGATATTGTTAATACAGAAAAATGGATCAACTGCTGATTTTTTATGTTATTTCATTCACTTTATCATAAATATTCATGTTTATGTATATATATATATATATGTATTGTACAATACATGCATAGATATATAGATATGGGTTTCCATGATTTCACTTTCCCACTTGACCATAATCATCAACTTGGTGTTCTTTTATGGTTTCACATTTATTTTTTTTAATTATCTTTTCAGTTCTGTCTTAGTTAGGCTAAACAAGTTTCTTATTCATACACTAATAGTAGCATATATTATAGGTTCATCATCTTGGTGGAATAATGAAATTTATTTCTAACCCATACATTTTCACATTAATTTTAAAGACATGAAAATTCTGTGTATTTTTTTAGTTACATGGAAATTATACATGTCCCCGAAAATTGACGACACGGGATTCCGAGGCCCGGTGTGACATGAATGGATTTCTGAACTTTTATTCAAGTATGTTCAGTAAACATATGACTAGGTTTATATAACATTTAAACTGGTGCTCAGAATTGAAATCTGATCACACCGTTGAACATATAGTGCCGGTATTAGCGTAAGGAGACATTTACCTAAATGGGAGTTGGTCGAGAGTCAAAGATAATTTTTGGGTTTTTTGTGAAAGAATAAAATAAAATAAATGTTTTGTAACATTTTATTTTGTTTTCTATAGGATATCCCATGTGGATATTGAGAGGTGGGTACCACCTGAACATAAACCTCCCCTTGAGGTTATGGAGTTGGGGACCACCGAACCTAAAACCTCCCACGAGAGGTTATGGCGGTGGGGACAACCTGAGATTAAACCCCATTGAACCTCCCATTTAAATGTGGGGAAGTCTTTTGAACCTCCCCTTAATTAATTATTCCACCCGCTTAATTAATTATTCCAACCACTATGTAATTTATTAATCCAACTCGAAATTGTTCCAAACATTATAATTGGGGAAACATATAATAAGATGGATACTTTTCAATATGGTGGATTTTGGGGAGAAGAGAAATATTTTGGGGATTACACTTCTCCAATGAAGAATACCTTCGAAGAACGTTATTCAGAAATAAAGGAAGAGGACGACAAGCGAGCCCGAAATTGAAGCGTGGTTTCGGATGTGATGATCGTTGGTACCCTCTTAGCCTTCTTCGTCTTCCTTCTCGCACCAATGTCATTGAATAATTCAAGGTAGGTGGTTAGTTCCCATGTTCTTCCCATCTAATATTTCTTTTGCGGGGTTGAGAATATTGATTGAAGAAGGTTGAGGGGGATTGATATTCATAAATATCTTCCATACATGTTCTTGATTCAAAAATTGTGAACCACTTTCTACCGCTCCAACGTGGATGAGGCAGACCAAAAAAACATGGCCCGACTCCTCTGCCATTCTTCCGTATTGTGTTCTTCACGATGGAAGAAGGTGGCTTACTCCATGATGACAAACGAAGAGAGAGGCTGACTCAACCAACCGCTGATGTAGGCACAACATGTCGCGAATTCACCACCTGAGACCTCCACACCTCCTGGCCATGCTGCCGACCGCGAACTCGCCACCCAACTCCACGCCACGTTCTGCAGCTGAGCCGCCACCTGCACCCTCACCACTCGAGCCGCTGCCACCGTCTGCGGCCCCACCACGCCACCCCGCAACTCCACCGTTGGTGGCCCCACCGCACCACCCATGCCCTCTTGGCACCCCCCGTCTGTGTCATCCCACGACCTCCTCTATCCCAGCCAAGCTGCCTCGGTCGTGTTGTCCCGCAGCCTCCGCCCTCCCGTCTGAGCTGCCCTCGGCCGGGCTGAGCCACCCCGCTCCCTCGCGGTGCCCCCCCTCTCGGCTGAGCCGCCCTGTGTCCTCCTCCCTCCTGGATGAGATACCTCTCAATGGGATGAGCCTCCCCACACCTTCACGGAACCCTCCCGGATGACCCGCCCTGGCCGAGCCAACCCGTGGCCTCCACCGCCCTGTGGCACTCACGGCCCCTCGCGGCCCTCGCAACCTGTCAGGCCGCCTAGCTGGTCGGGCCGCACCACAGGCCAGGTCGGATCGGTTCATATTTGACATGGACCCACTTCGACCCATATACACATTTTCGGCCATAACATTGTCACCAAACATCTGATTGATGAACCGCCAGGGTTGGTTCAAGCATGAATCCAACCGGGCTCTCGAGAAAAAAGGCTAATAACTGACAGACCGTGCATTCAATTGACACATCGTCTGTTGCGTTGAAACCCCTATGACGTGGTGGACCTTCGAAATACTACTTCGTGGGCCATAGTGGTAGATGGAGTATCTACAATTATCTACCAGTGTCATGTATTATTCCATTTATATAACTTAATACCTTTATTTAAAAATTAGTTTATTATCTTAGTTCATATTTGACATTTTGTTGATGTTCAGAACTTGAGTAAAAAATGACCTTGTTATAATTAAAAATTTCTCTTCTGGTCAAAATTATTTTATATCCAAAATCACATTAATTAGATAAATATCATATATATAATATATATCCAGTATATATATGTTTGAATAATATTACATAATATTTTATGATAAGAAATGAAATGCACCATTCCTGGAGATGGTAAGCCGTACGTACGCATGAACACTACTTTCATTCCTATTTTTTATTTTAATGGATTGAAAAATAAATGATACATAGGTATATTATAATTCCAGTATAATATAATATGAAATTTCATTATCTCCATCCTTTATAAATACCACAAATGCCATGACCGAGTCATATCTCTTTGAGGGGGCGGTTGTACGCACATCCTCAAATGAAATTATCGCTTTTTCCCATTATGGAAACCAAAAATGTATGCCATAAATGAAAAATAAAAAAGGAAAGAGACAATATAACTATAATATATATCACGTATAAATACAATTCAATCTTAATGGACACCATGAAAGGTAGTATGAGAAGATTGAACAATCATCGTTTCGTGAGACAGTAGTTCACCGTCCACAGAAACAATATGTTCTTTACCTATTAGATAGAGGTGTGTGGTGGTTTAGTTAAAATTCATCTCATAAAAACCACCTAGTATATTTAGGATACTTTTTTTGTTATAAAATAAATTATTAAAAAGATCATATAGGGTTTGAGATGTAAAATAATAGAAAAGAACATAAAAGCAGACATTACCTTTAAATCGGGTATCTCCTTTGGGTTTGAACCAAATGGTTTACATGAAGTGCCTTATTCATAATTTAAGGCATATAGGAGGAGAATAGGGATTTGGGGAGCTTATTTAGGCATATTTTGGACGTTCCAAGGGGCTTGAGAGGTATGAGGAATGGGTTAGAATTGGTGTCCTTTTATAAGGGGGAGGAGGGGATCTTTAGGAAAGTAGGAAACAATTATTTTATTATAAACATATCTTCAGTTTCAAAAGGACCAATAATAATTAAAGTATAATATAATATGACTCATGTTTGAAATAGAATCATCAAATAAGATTTTGAATATTTTTGGATATTGTTTTAGTATTTATAATCTTATTCATTTAAATAATTCATTAATGTGGTAAAGACTGCATCATTATTGTGCCATAACTAATTCTATTTATTTGATGACTAAAAATTATAAACAAAATACAATTATGTAGGAAATCATTTTTTCTTTCAAATGAAATTTTTTTATTAGAAGATATGACATATATAACTTAATGTAAAAATTGATATACTAAAAGATATTTGTTTTTGTCATTTTTGTCTTTACATTAAATTAATTAATATAAAGTGTCATTATCACTCTTAAGTGGCTCCATGGGGGCCCAAAATCGACACAAAGATGACCATGGTCGGAAATGAATTAACCAATAGGATTAGGACACATTTAGGGTAACTTTATAATATTATAATATTATTTTGGTACCCTTATTTATCAGATTTACCTTTTAACCATGGTAAATAATTTTTTTACTAAAGTAAATATTCCTATTATCTAAAAATAAAAAACACCAATTTACAAAATTTGGAAATATTGATTCAATATATGGAATAAATATTTACAAATTCAAAACACATAAGTGGAAAATATTAATTTAAAAGTAATTCTTGCAGTAAAAAAAAGCTTGTTTTTTTGAAATAATAGCTATCAAAAGATTGACACTGGTTTGTGTAAAATTTCAAAGTGAATTTACATGCGACAAACAAAATTTTATTAAATGGTTAAAATATAATCTAATTATACTTTAAAAACAATTAAAAATATAACATTGCCATATAAATTAATTATATTAAAAGGCTATTCTGAATTAAAATCAAGTAATTTTCAGTTATTAATTAAAAATAATTATAAGAAAAATAATAAAAATTTACCAAAAGTAAATTTTGATGTCCAAATTCAAAAGAAAAATTATCTTTTGTCAAATATAATATATTAATGTTACCAAAAATAGATTTATGGAGGGTACTCCATCAAGAGGTGTTAAATCGACTATTTAACAAATATTAGAGTATTTATGATTAAAATTGTATTATTTCATATTTTTGGCCTCTAAAATTTATTGGATAAATGTAAAATCATTTAACAAACATGTGTGCTCATATTTTAGTTAGTTTTTATCCATGACCACCAATACAATGGTTTTGTTTTAACTACCATTGAAAATAATAATATATTATTATTTATCAGAATAACCCAGTGTTGTGTTGAATGTAAGATTTCAAAGAGACCCATTGTTGCCTAATGGTTAAGCTATCAAACATAACATCCCTTTTAAAATAAAATTAATATTAAAATCATAAATATTTGTAAATATGAATATTTTTTATTCTTTATTTTCATGGGATGTTACAACCTTCCCCCTTTTTGGAAATTTCATCCCCACTATTTTAAAATTGGTCTTCCAAACTTCATTAAAAGTCCCACATCGAGAAATAGAGTCAATAAAAGTATCCCATTAATTGAAAGAAACAAAAGTAAAAAGGTCACCCGTGAAAAAAGATACTAGGATTCCATGAAAACATGTATATGGAAGAGAATATAACTCTCATAGATTAATATAGTATGATAGAGAGTTTGATCACAGAATGTTAACCATAACAATTTCATAAATTTGTGGTTGGGTAAAATTTTGTTGATAAAATAGAGCTTATAACATTTTTTCTTCACGAACCTTTTCATAGAGTTGAAATTTTTTATTAATAACTATACTACGATCGTAAGGAATTATAATTACTTGTCATGTATAGTGTCAACATTTAAAAAAATTCTACCACAAACTCATCTTTTCTCCAAGCAGAAAGTATTCAATATGACTTGGTTACACCTAAAGTGCTAGAATCAAAATCTAGAGTATCACATAATATAAAAAATATGAACTATATATTTCCCATATCATTAGACATCAACCAATAAAATAATTGGTTAGTACAGGATTTGATATTCTCCAATAGGATAATCTTTTATGAAATGAGATACTACTCTTAATCTCTAAAATTCCACAAAAGTACCCAAAGATAAAGAAAGACAATTCAATATAAAATTGTACATAAAATTAATCAAAATAATACAAACTATGATTGAAACCCAAAATTCAGAAGGATTTAATCACATTTTTTTCCACAGTAAATCTTAACATTTATCTCAAAAAATATTTACTACTCATAAATTCTTCTACTGAAGTGTAATTAACCTAGTCAAATATTCTCTATTATAGGATAATCATTCCCAAAGATAACCCAAAATCAAATTATTTTGGATTAGTAAATTCATCTAACTAAAAATAATTATACATACTAAGCAGGTACTTCAAGTAGTCTAGTGGTAGGCTATAAATCTCAATCGCACTTTGGTTTTCGGTTTGAATCACGTAGCATTTTCTGATGCGATGAGTTGACACACGGTCTACGTGTTGTCCATTTTAAAAAACTATATATTTTTATTAAATACCCAAAAAATGAGCTAAATTCATCAAAAATAACCATAACATATTTTTACCAAAAAGGTTATCTAATAACCTTCATTTTTCATCCCAAAATGCAATAACCTGTAATAGACTTAAATTCAAGGATAATATAAACCCAAATTCTTCATTATAACTATATCCTCAAAAGAATAAATAATTCTTCATTGAATAAAATTCTCACAAATCAATCTTTAAGGTTACAAATTATAGAAAATGTTTCCAAATTAATCCCATAATTAATACATTAAAACATATCATTATCCATAAATGTTCAATTCCTAAAATGTAGACATCATAATCATCGAACATCCTACCTGATCATTTATCTATGTTTTTCCATCATATTCTTTTATAATTTTTTATTACAAACAAAATCATGCATAATGTAATAAGAATTTAGTAATTTCAAAAGATGGATAAGAAATAATCTATACCGTTCAGAGGTTATTTTCAGCTTCCTCATCTCGAATTTGAATGGCATTTAGAATTGGTATACGTATATTTGTATGATCCTACAAATCCCTTTCCCAAAACATCTTCGCAGGACTTATATTTGAATTGTGACCATGCACACCACATTTAAAACATTCAACTGACCCCTTAGAAGGAACATATTTCATTTTCAAGGAGCCATCTAGACACATCCTTTTTCTATGGATTTTTCTTGCTTCATGACCGTCATTACCGTATATAAAACATATTACCGTTCTACAGAATAATTTTACTACGTGTTTCCTTCCACATCCTCGACAGATAGGTTTTTTTAATATACTTACCTTTAGGATTATTAGCTGAAAATCTGTAGGGATTTTATTCTCACATATACGATGCCTTATAATAATCACCATGGTTCAGGTGGTCAATCATGACTCTAGATAGTTGGTTAAGAATAACCACGAGACTTCTCATTGTGTCTCCCAATTAATTTAGTTTCTAATTCAAGTACCAATCATAGTTTTCTTCATATCCACTTTTACTCTGGTGTCTGCTAGATCCAGGCATTAGCTAAAACCAATACGGTTTGTGTGAGTATATCATTAAAATGATCATATAATATCTTATAAGGAGGATAAATACTAAGATTTACATATTCATGTTATCTTAAACTCATCTACATTATCTAAAATAACTATGAATTTTTATAAAATTATAACCATTATTGTGATGTCACTTATGCTTAAAAACACCATAACCTATAATGTTATATAAACTGACTTCTGATACCAACTATAAAGACCTGAACTTATAAACTTACATAATCTTGAGTTAAATTAAGAATTTACATTGAGAATATATTTAGGTTTAGAGTTTTAGATAATAAGGCAATAACTATTATATATCATCTTGAATATTACATGTATACACTACTACTCAGTACACATTTTTTCATAAAATTTAAACTCTTAAAATGAAACATGTCTAGTTACATGTTTTGTACATCTTGACTTTTCCTTGATCCCATCCATCTCCCTATTCCATTTCATGTCCTATGAAAAAACATTTCAAAAACATGGGAAGGTAAAAAATCATAGTAAGGGATACACAAAGAAGGAAAACTATTAGTTTTTTATAACAAAAAGTAAACCATGCATACATTATCATATGTAATACTTTTCACCTTTATGAAGTTATAAATACTCTTCTCTGAATAAAAAATCATTTCTTACCCTTTTGTAAATGAAATATTTACATAAAATCCATAGAATGAACTCATAAAATATATAGGTATATTGGTCCATTAATTTAATTAAATGGAATAACCATAAAATCCACTTCCAAACATATCACTAAATGTAATATCCAAACGGATGACTTCCATGCCTAATGCATTGGAGGTTATAACCTAACAAGGAGACATGGTTTCTCACGACACCACTCGTCATTTGTCTTATAACGTAACCACCCGTTAAATGTCAATGTTACATTACAAATAATAACACATAAATCAAGAATGGATTAATGATAGCATTTCCACATTGCAATCACAATATATCATTTCAATATATTGACGCAATCAATGCATTATCCAAATCATTTTCAAAAACATTTAAAACATTTAATAAAGAGGTTTTTAGTAAAAGTGTCACATACCACATTGAATATTTTAAATGAATTATTATTTTAAATCATTAATTTCCATATAAATAAATCCTTAAAATTATTTTAACACAGGGAAATTGATTAGAAATATTTAGATGATTAAATCATTAAAATGATATTTTAGTTACAGAGTTCATAACCAAATCGGAGACGCTTGAATTCAAATAATTTATGTATAATATTAAATCATAGATTTATAATATAATGAGAATAAAGGGATAAAGGATATAATATTCCAAATAATAGTATATACACCATATAAATGTGAATTGGTGTATAATAACAATGAAGTCTCAATGAAAAGTAAATTGAAACGAAATCCCTTAAAAAGATGGTATCCTTATATTAAGGATGAATCAATTAAATAATTATGTGTGTAAACTATAATTACACACAATATGATAGGATATTAATTGTAAAAAAATCATATTTTATTTATAAAAATTCACAAAACTATATAATAATGAAGTCAATGTTTAGCCCAAAGAATTGAAATTGGGTAAAGAAGTTCCCTTGTAGAAATTTGATTGCCTAACATTGTCCCCTGAAAATTCATAAAATGATTTGATTAAATAGAAATAGGTATATAATCACATGGAAATAGAATTTAAAGAAATAAATATATATAATAACATATCCATACATATTATGATGTAAATTAAAATACATAACAAAAAAGAATTCTTTTAAAAAGAGGACGGTGAAAGGTTCCCTGACCGGTTTGGTAACTTACAAAACATACACCCTATGAACGATGGATCATAAAATTAAGATTTAATTACCAATAAAGTAATGTATATTACACAAAAAATACCATCATGGGCAATACATGCACCAACCAAAAGGAAATAGTGGCAATATAGCACGAATCTCACGGGAATAAGACGTGAGATGAAAACCCCTTACCACGTTGAAATCAAACGAGTCGAGTGATGAAAAGTTAATAACAACAAAATGAATCCATTAATTTCATGAATATAAAGATAAAAATCATTATATACCTCAAATGGCAGCAAACAATACAAAACATGCAAGAAATAAGTGGTGGACAATGAAAATCTTAGTAAATTAATACTGAAATAAAAAACCCCTTACCTCGTGTCTAACATGACTGGTTTGTTCCTTATTCTTCCAGAATAATAATCACAAGTTAATTTATAATTTCTAAAAAACGTTTTTCAAGTTTATTATTAATTTTATATTACTTACAAACTTGCTATAACAATTAGTTAATTATTTCATTTCATATTGCACATTTTGTCGATGTTCAGAACTTGAGTAAAAAATGAACATGTGATAATTACCGATTTCCTCTGTGTTCAAAATTAAATTATATAAATAATCTCATTAATTATTTAAATATCTTATATATAATATATATCCACTATATTTATTTATTTATAATAGTTCATACCATTTAGATATAATAAATGAAATGCATCGTTAATGGAGACGGTGAGATGTACGTACGCATGAATGCTACTTTTATTTCTATTTTGTAATTTAATGGATTGAAAAATTAATGATACATAGGTATATTATAATTATAGTATAATATAACATATTATTTAATTAAATATATCCTTTATAATTCACACTTATGGCATGAATGTGTCATATCACTTTGAGTGGGCGGTAGTCTGAAGTTCCACAAAAGAAATTTTCATTTTTACCCATTATGAAAAACATAAAAGTTTGCTATAAATGAAAAATAAAGAAGTAAAGAGATGATATAAATATAATATATATCACATATAAATAAATTAACATCATAATGTCCACCATTAGAGGTTGTATGTGAAAATAGACCAATCATCGTTTCATGATGCATTAGTTCGTCGTCCACAGAAACAATATGTTCTTTAACCAATAGATGGATGTGTGGGGAAGTGTAGTTTGAATAATTCTCATATAATCAAACTAGTATATTGAGGATAATGGATTTTTTATAAATTAAATGAATAAAAATATTTTAGGGGGTTGGAGAAGTAAAATAAAATAAAAGAACATAAAAGAAGATGTTACCTTTAAATCTGGTATCTCCCTTTGGTTTGAACCAAAACATTTACTTGATGTTTCATCTCCAGAAGTTAGGCCTATAGGTGGAGAATTTGGATCTAGAGAGATTATTAATTTAGAGTTGTGATGATCCAAAGGTCTTTATAGTTGTTAGGAATGATTTAGAAGTTGTGTCCTTTTATTAGGGGGGAAGGGGTTCTTTAGGAATGTCTGAAACAATTATTATATTATAAACATATCTACAGATTCAAAAGGTATAAAATAATTAATGTAAAATATAAGATGATTCATGTTTGAAATAAAATAATCAAATATGAATTGGACAGGTTTTAGATATTTCTTTAGTATTTATAATCTTATTCATTTAAATCATTCATTAAAGAGGTTAAGACTGCATCATTATTGTGTCATAAATAATTTTATTTATTTGATGTATAAAAATTATAAAAAAAATACGATTATATAGGAAATAGTTTTATATATCAAATGGATATATATATTACAAGATAAAACTTATATAAATCAATATAAAAATTTATTTATTAAAAGATATTTGTTTATTTAAATTTTGCCTTCACATTAAATTAATTAATAAAATGTGTCATTGTCAATCTTATGTGGCTCCATGGGGTCCCAAAATCAACCCAAGTATTACCATGGTTGAAAATATATTACATAATAGGATTATGACAACATTTGGTGTAATTTTATATTATTATAATAATATTTTGTTACCATTATTTCCCAGATTTACCCTTTAACGATGGTAAATAAACTTTTTACATAAATAAATATCTCTATTGCATAATAAAAAGATACATATTTACACAAAATATAACTCCTTATTTCCAATTTTGGAATCCATTTTTTTATTCAAAACACAGTACTGGCAGAAATTAATTTAAAAATAATTCTCAATTTCAAAACAAAAAAAGTTTTTTTAAGAAATAATAACTATCAAAAGATTGACACCGGTTGATGTCCAATTTCAACGTGAAATTATAACAATGACCAAAATTGTATTAAATGCTAAAAATATAATCAAATTACACTTTAAAAAAACTTAAAAGGATTATATAATTATATAAATAAATTAAGTTAAATGGTTTTTTTTAATTAAAAGAAAATATTTTTCACTTAATAATTAAAAAAAGAATTTCATCAGAAAATTACTAAAAATTTACCATATTAAATTTTGATATCCCAATTATAAATAAGAAATATATTTTGTCAAATATAATATATAAATGGAATCAAAAATATATTTAAGGAGGTTTCTCCATCAAAATGTGGTAAATCTTCATTTTAATGAATATTAGAGTATTTATGCTTAAAATTGTATTATTTCTCTTTTTAGGGATCTAAAATTTATTGGAGAAATATAAAAACATTTAAAAAACATGTGTATTAATATTGTAGTTAGTTAGTTTCATTTCCACAAATACAATGGTTAGGCATTAACTACAATTTAAAATATTATTATATTTTTATTTTTTAGAATGACACAACGTTGTGTGCAACGTAAGATTTCAAAGAAACCCATTGTTGCATATCAAGTACTCTATTGAACATTGAATTTATTTTAACATGAAATTTATATTAAAATAAAAAATATTTATAAATATGAAAATTTTATATTCATAATTTTCTTGGGATGTTACACTTGGTGGGGACATTACAAATTACACGTATAATGATACACTACTTAAGTAAAAAACATAGAAGGAATTATAATTTTACCATAACAAAAAACACAAAAACGGGGAATAAATAAATTAATACCATTAGATATGATATGTAATTTTTATTTCAACTATCGATATCAAAATCATGAAAGAGACTAGATTTACTTTTCAATATTACTTCTCCAAACCAGCAATTGTAATGGATGGATCTCTATAATAAGGCTTAGAATGAACAGATTCCTAACAACTGCTTATATCGACAAAGGTTCTCCTAACATCATAATAACATCAAAATAGGATGATAAAACAACCGTTTTGATAAAAAAAATTCATGAATTGATTCAGATATACTGGTATAATGATACGCAAGCATTTCATGGCATAGTCCAAATAGTGTTCCTTGGTCTTATGGGTTGAATACTATCACATAGAATCATACAAAGAAAAAATTGGAAACAAATAATTGACATAAATATCCAATGAAATAGATAAAATTTGAATTCTCAATGATCCACAGGGTAAATGTATAAAAACTAAACACGAATTTCAAAACCCAAAACAAACATTAACCAGAGTATTCTAATGATGAAAATTAAGCAACAAATCCCCAATGGGTACATCACTCCATAACTAAAGGATCATGAAAATCTACCTCCACCTAAAGGTGATGTTCCATTGCACATACCTGGCTGAAGGGAATTTAAATTCTCCTAAACAAAATTTTTGTGTGTGAGCTAAAACCCAATACGGTATCCCTATGTGTTATATAATTAAACAGCCTAATAGAAAACCAAATTATGATTAGATCTTAAATAAAACATCATTTGGAAATAATGTTTAATATTTATTGATAACCATGCTTTCATTTCACAATGAAGTAAAATATATCATTTAATGGTTTAAAAAATGCATTATATGAGATGCCATATATAAATCATTGGGAATTATTGATACAGTTTAACAAATAATGAAATTTAAAATGAAACTATCATAATTAGTAATATTGTCATATCCTATTTAGTATGATAGTTTCTAGTTATAGAATCCCCAAAATAAAAAATATGTTTTCTAAGAAATATTTTTTCACATAACCCACATGATTTGGATGTATGAAAGTAATCAATATCCCTTTAGGGATAATATCTTCCTCACTCGACATTTGGTATAGTTTTCATCACCAATATTTTAATGTTGAATTAAAATAATGGAGTTATGGTCTTAAATGAGACACCCTCTACATTTTCTCACATGTTCTTAATCAATAAATGGAAAAAATAAAAATCATTCCATTTAAAATATGCCAACATTCACAATTTCATCATCCAAATATCCCTTTTCAAAATTTAAACACACTATAAAATAACATGGGGTTTCATAATTTCATTCCTTTAAAAAAAACAATCATGTGTTTTTTATGTTAAATTTAATTCATTTTTCCTCAAAATAAATTTTCAAATATATCGAAAAATTCTATCAATTTTAAATTATTCCAAAAAATACAATTTTAATTAAATTTGGTTCCTACCAAAGAATTTCATGCCAAATAAATATCAAACCCAATGTCACAAAAAATTTGGTATTCATAAATATATTTAATTAAATTTAAATCAAATATTTAAAATTAAGGTTTAATCATATTTTGAAACTCAAATGAAACAAAAAACCATACTCATGGAACTCACATATCAGAAAACCTGTACATAGATTTTTTTTTTTAATAATGAAGGAAATGAAGACCATGAAATCTAACCGAGATTAAATATTAAAAAATATATTAGATCTATTAATCACATGATAACAAAAAAAAATCTACTGAGTAATTAAAGAGATTCTAAGATAGAATGACTCAGATGGGATCCAGAAACCAAATAAGAATCAAGTCTTCCATCATCACATCAATTTGACAGGTGTAGGAATTATAAGAGAAGAAAGGGTTCTTTGGAGTCTATAATACATTTAAATTCATAATAATAGAATATATTTTTAATCAAGAGGTAAAAAGATTATTTGATATTTTTTTATATATATCATAAATAAAAAGGACCACACAAGGGTTTAGCAAGATAGGTTTGTAAAATTAGACAAACTATGTGCCCTAACCATGCTCTTGTCTACTAGTGTAAAAGTTTTAAACTTTTTGGGGAAATTTTTTTCAAAATTTACATAAATTGGTAAAAACCAACATTCTTGTTCATTCAAGGATTGGACTGGGTGGGTGCGAATTTTGGGAAAACACTATACCAACCATGCACAACCCTAATACATCAAAAAATTTCAACATTCCTCCCTAAACAACCTCAGAAAAACCCCTACCAAATATTAAAAAATAATGGTATAGGAATACCGAAAAATAAATTAAATTTTGTTATAAACAATATATTTTAGATGATTCAGTTTTCCCCCAATATTTTTCTAATAATATAATTAAAACACTTCTTAAAATGTTTTCAAATATCAATGATATTCCAAATATTTATGAAAATCAATAATCTAATGATATTTAGTATTATTATTTTCTGATTTGACGAGTGTTTTTATTACTAATATATGATTATAGTTCATAATTTTATAAAATTTAATTCATTTTATATAAATATTACATAATCTATAGTTATTAATTTTGTCTAATTTTATGACATATTATTCCATGATATTTTTATCATATATTTATCCCTTAAGGATTTTAAATCTATTATTTATGTTCTAAAAATTATTAATATTTTATATAAATGTCTTACATTTCATTTTAGATCACTAATTTCATGTTTTATCATTACACATGATTCTAATATGGGTTTTATATGTGATGAATTTCTAAATTGATTTAGATTTTATAGATTAAGAAAAAATGATCATGAATTTTTAAATTATATTATTTATGTATTTGATATTATTTGAAAATAAAATAATTGTTCGCCAGTTTGTTTTATTTTTTGATATAGAATGATTACTAAAAAAATATTTATTAAAATCTCTTTATTTATCATTGATCAACTATTTTTAATCGATCAAAAACTCTTAGTAAGTGTATTTTTTCAAATTAATTCTTAAATACGAAAATTTATATTCAAACCATCCATAGATATTATGTTTGGGATTGATGAAATATGTGGCTAAATAGTTTATAAATTAAGGGTGATATGATCATAAAATTTTTATTTTTAAATAAAAATGCATAATATAAATTTCTCTTAAGGGGGTAAATGTTTTATCTTGGTTGAATGGTTTTGGAAAACAAAATATAACTCGTCTGTGAATATTGAAGTGATTGATTGTGAAGGAGTTGTATGTGAGGATATTTTTTTAAAACTCATTCTTATAACACAATAATTCATCTCATGGTATTACAAAATTTTATCATCAATCGTTTATAAAATCCTTTATGGATATATTTTTGAATTGAACATTTGGATTAGATATAGATATCATAGTAATAATCAATATGATCAAATGGTCAAACATTTTTGGATTATTAAATAAAAATAATGGGGGAATTTGATATAAAAATTCATCTTGGATCATTTAATGAAACTAATTTTATTATAGATGAATTGGATAAAGGTACAAAACAATACACCATTTTATGTAAAATCTTTTTTATAACGAATAAAGTGTATTTTTTCATTTTTATATTTTCAAGATAAGATGATAGAATTGTTTTGTTTCCTACACTATAATAATTTTTCATCTATACAAAATTTTCTATCAATATATTATATGAAATATAAATTAATTTTTTGACATTCAATATTGTGATATGGCTTTAATATGTGTTTTAAATCATTTAATGAAAAAAATAAGATACCATACTAAAGTTGAAAAAATATTGCTTTTGGTGGAATTCATATTTACAGTCCTCCATGATGTGGAGTATATGGAACATTATAAAATTGTTAGAACCAAGGAAGTCCCATATGATAATGGGATTTCATCATGGATTAAATCCTTTGTATTGATTGAGTAGAGTGTTTCTTTAAGATAATATATAACTCCACAGCATAGAATAAGGGAAAATTCAAAAACACCTAATGAGTTGAAAAATATTTTGGGAATAATATGATAAGACATAATGTAGTTAAGGGGATGTAATAATTAAGTAAATTTTTTTATCCAATCAAATACTTGATTCTATACGATTATTATTTATATGATTTTGAATATAAATTTTTTTGTGTAACTTACAATAGGGGATGAAGCAACACCATGTTAAAAAGGTTTACTCAAATCTTTGACTTCTTTTTGTAAAAAATAACCATTAGATAATAAATTTAAAAATTTATTTGGATTAAATACTAATAAACAATAAATGTAATTCCCTTCAATATCTAGAATTATTTTAGAATAATATATGAGGGAGATATTTTACCATAAATTTTATAAAAAAAATTTATAATTAGAATAATAAAATATACATAATATATATTTTGTAGAAATCTAGTGTCTCTGAATGTTATATGAGATTTATATGTCCCATAATGAAGAATAATAGTGATGTGGTGGATGTTTTTCATCATAAAAATATAAATGTAGACAAATGTTCTGTATATTCATTTCAATATGGGTGTTTATGAGGAAATTTTAAAGCTATACACTATAATATGTGTATTTTACCATCAGTAATTTAAATATAATTTGATCAAAACAGAAGTGGTTGTGAGCATCAGTCAATGAAGAAGAATAGTGTTCTTGGGGAAATTTTTTATGTGGATAGTTATTATAAAGTGTTATTTCATCCACACGTTTTTGGAACACAAAATTATTGTAGTGAACTCTGTTAAATTATAGAATTGATATTATTCAAGATGTGTAAAAATGACCCCAACACTTATTTAATGATTATTTTAGTTACTCATTTATTTATATTATTATTCTGGAGATTTCTTTCAACTATTTTGGAAAACAATTTATATATTAAAATATTTCAATGCCTCGCACGGTTTGTTCGCACAGTTGGAAAACCCATTCGATAACCACGCATGTGAGTATTTCTCATTAGTATAGTGGTTTATAATGGATACACCATTGGTTTTTAAAATGTGTAACCAATACATAGAGGCTCCATGAGTTCTATGAAATGTGTACGCGGTTTTGGAACAGATTGGTAAACCGTTTGGGTCCCCCATGATATAGATATGAAATAATAATAATAATAATAATAATAATAATAATAAACCTGAAACCCTCCCCCCTTTATTCATATCTCACATGAAATACCCCTCTCACATCTATCCCACTCGTGCATGACCCACTCCCTCGATCAGCGATCCATTCATTTTATTTAATTTTAAATTTCCGCGGGAAAATCCTATCATTGTGTTATCCTTATATATAATCATATTTTTTCTATCTTATTCCTCTTATATTTTTTCCTAAGATGTTATCATGTGATACCAAACCCTTTATATTTTTTTAGAATATTTTTTCTATTTTGAATCTATTTTCATGGGGGATCTTTTAGTTTAGGTTTCCTTTTTTCCTTCTGGAGATATAATGACCATGTTACTATATATTTAGGAATAACTTGTAAAAGTTAGTTTGTTATAGGTATACTACCCAATTCTCAAGACATTAATTCAAATAATATTATTCCATGATGTTTTTATATTGTTTTTTCATTCTTTTTTGAATGATTATATGATATGGAAAATGGGTGTGATTCTTTCAAAGTCTTCTACTCTTGTTTTCCATCATTTCAATAATGGTTCAACATGGGTTTTATCTTGTTATATATATGTTTTTAATACTAGTTTTGAAATGTAACATATCATAAATTATTGATTAAATTTCCACATTATTATTAAAATATGAAAATTAATATTCTCAAATATAATTTGGTCTTCTAATAAGTTTTTTTATATTCTTAATAGAACATTTTTGTTTCAGGAATAGAATATATGTTATTTCTACTTTTGTGGAATTAAATGTTAATTATATACATATAAATATAAATACCCTATTTGAACATATTCACATATGGTGGTTGGAATATGTTCATTATGATATGGAGTATATATATATATATATTAAGGTGTTTATGTGTCTAAGTGTGAATAATGGTTTTCAAATGTTAATTACATTGAATAAATAATGGTTTTTAGGATTAATTTATATTTCAATAAAATTAATAAATGTTTTTGAATTTTATAATTTTTTCATAATTTTTGGTTCACACTAATGAAATACTATATTTATATGTATTTATTAGACATTGATTATTTTTATTAGCATATTGGCACGTTTTTGAAAAATCGGTATCACATTGTTATTGTAAATAGGGAATGTGTTTTTGTATTATTTTTTCCCTTATGTATTCCAATTATTATCATGTATGATGGGTATACATTAAATTACAGTAGATAGAGTGCGAGAATTACACTAGGAATCACCCACCTTACCTATCAACATCATGTTTCATCACTAACAAAAATATGAATATATGGATAAGTTGGGTTAGTTTAGAGAATATATCAGCATGTCTATGGTCTATCACTATGTGTAATAGGATCCTTTGATCGTAAAATAAAATTCTACATGTCGATTTACCTAGATACTCGCTATTGTTTAATCTAGTTTTTTATTTTACATCTTTTTAATTTTTTTTGTCATTATCATTATTTTGTTGTCTAAAATTATAAAAAACATATTTTATTTCAATATTTTTTAAAATACCTATTGATATTTTATTTAGAGTGATTTTAATATAACTCATAATTTATCATCTAATTAGAAATTATAAATTTATTATAGGAAATTATATCATTCATTGAAAATTTTATTTCGAAATCCATGTTTAAATTTATTTTCTAAATCATTATCTAGACAGAAGTTTTGAAAGGAAATATAAAACAAAACATTTTAATTATTTATGTTTTAATATTAGAATGAGATAATTTTAACTTAATGGTATGTTATTATTATTGGTTTTTATTTTTTAACATCTATAGATTATTTTTATTCTCAAGCCTATATATTTATTTTGTATCCATCTAGGCTTCAAACTATCCGTTATCATCTCCAATGGGGTGTAATGTGTCTTGTGTATTGGGAAGTGAAATTTTTAACCATTAGGAGATATGTATATGTGTATTTTTTTTTATTTGAAACAAATTTATCATAGAGTCCATGTTAAAATTTTCATATATTGATAACTGAAGGTTATTGATTACTGCTAGTGGGTGAAGTAAAGATAGTAATTGTGATTTTTGTCTTATAAGAGAGGTGGTTTAGAGGAGGAGAGTGGGTTTTATTGGTCATTTAAATTTAATATCATCATACTTATAATATTGTTTTTTTGTTCTAATTAATTTTTTTTGCAGTGTATATATTATATATGGATGGGTTATCCGAGTTTTAGATTAATTTCTATTTCTACTAATTTATATTATTTTTTGGGAGATATAATTACTATGTATGTATTCCCTTATTCACATGAAAAAATGCAATCCCATGGGGATCATGATCATATTTTCAGGTTCTTGTTGAGTAGAACTGACGCCCAACTATGGGGTGTCTGATATTGGTTTATTAAAATGATCCTTGGAATAACAAATTATTGGTGAACCATGAAACATTTTATGTGTTTCATTTAGTATATTAGTCACACAAATGTGATAGAGATGGATAAATAAAAGTATTTTTTTCAATGAAAAATGAGATCATGATAAAAGTTTTATAATGTATAATAATGTATTAACCCCTGCCCCTAATGATTAATTTTATGATTGTGTTCTTTAATTATAATTTCATTACAATCTTCACAGTACATTATATTTTTTTATGAAATGATATTTAGAATCTCAAGAATATGATTTCATATATTGTCTAGATATTTCTATTGTATTGATAATATAACATAAAATTAAACATTTAGAGGAAAAAATTAATTTATTCGATGAAACCTCCTCTAATTCTCATTAACCCATAAAAATAACAAAAACAAATTTTATTAATTAAAAGTGGAACACTCGGATGAAAAACAATAGTTGAATCAAATTAAGAAACACAAAATCCTTGTAGAGAAGTATGCCTCCTAGAGGCATAATGTAATAAATTCTAAGGTAATCACCTTGGAAAATTCTAGAACACATATTTGTATTCATTCAAATCATTATATAGAATCATTAAAGGATTCACAAAAAATTATTTTCAAATATAAATAATTTTATTTGCTGAAATGTGATTTTATTGAATTATATAAATATAGTTACTTTGTTTATTTTCATTGTACCCTTCCCCATAGTACGTCCTAGTGTAATATAGTGGTCGTGGAGACACAATATCCTCACTTATTCAACTATTTCACTGATTTATATAGTCTATTTTACATGAAGGATCCTTTTCATTGGTATTCATAATTCATAAAATAATTATATTTCAATACATACTGTGTAGGTATCTGATTCTGTGGGAAAATATTTTCCTTCATTTTGTTAATTATCATAATTATATTGATTTATAGGTCCTCTAATGTCATTCCTCTACTTGAAAAATAATTATCCCAATGGATCATTAAAAAAAATTCACACATGTTCTTCATAAAACATTTTCAACTTTTTGAAAATTGTATTATAATTAATCTTTATCATTTTTTAATTGAACATAATATAATTCTTATTTTCCATTCCTAGTCTATATGTCTTAGAGAACAATATGGTCCCTTAATAGTTATTTCATATATAAAATAAAATTATGATATATATGTTTCTTATAAATTTTTCATATAAATAATCCATTTTCAAATCAAGGATTAAAAAAATTATATATTTTCCTTTTAGACTAATGATAATATTAAATTTATAATAGAAAAAATATGGTTGTTATTTATAATAAAACAATCATGATGGTACTGTGTATTCATAATCAGAATGAATTTTTTTATATCATAAAAATAAAATTTTCTGGAAAAACATTGAGTGCTAAATTTTTATGAAAACCAATAAATAAATTTAGAGAAATTGTTTATTCATCAAAATGATATTGATAAAACTCAACAATTTTTTATAAAACAATCTAAATAAAATATTATTAAATATAACATTTAATGATGTAACTATTAAAGTAAATTTATTTTCATAAATTTATAAATAAATGGAGCGTGGGGTGTAATAATCAGACAATATATTGTGGAAATACTCACATTAAGGATTAAATAATTATTTGTTCCATATAAGGTGAATTTGGAGATGATATTGGTGGACGATATTACATATTAGTTATATTGACATTTCTATGATGTATTCCATAACATCTACAATCTCATTTAGTATTAAATTAGGGTTACCCAAATATTATACATGAAAATCATTTATCACCCCATTCAACCTTATTCTACATATTTTATTAACCAAATAATATTTCTGAAAGTATAGAAAAATTAAATATTATGTAATATTTTTAATAAAATAATAACAATTTAAAATACACAATACAATTATTTCGTATTTAGTGATGCATTCATCAATAATATCAAACATTTAAAATTATAATAAGCTCAATAAGTTTTATTTTTTCCATAAATACATATTATCAAAAAAAATCATACCTTCATCTTATAAAGATTGAGATGGCATAATCGCAATATCATTATTTTTTAATTTAGAATGTTTATCGATAATAAAATTAATACTCCCCAATCATAGAATGTAAAAGTTTGGTTTATTTCAAAAATAGATACATATTTTAATTATTTTGTAACACTTAATTAATTATCTCCATAAACATACACTACAATAGATTAACTTTTAAATTATTTTTATATATCATTCTTACTCATTACCTATACATATTTGAATCATACAAAATTACTGATCTCAAATTTTTAGTTTTTTTAAAGGTGTGGTAAGGCCCAAAATTATTTTATTAAAAGAAAAATTTCGGAGATACATCAAGAAAGCCAAAATCAAAAGAAAAAAAAACAGAATGATGTTTTCAAGAACCCCTTTCTGGGGGACCAATCTTCTTTCTTATTTTCTCTGCGATGATCTTATCCTTGTTCCGAATCTCATTCCAGAGATCTATATTGACGTGCCCACACCCACACCCCCTCCCTCTCTATCCATTGTATTTGGATTCTATTTCCGCAACATGTTGTAGAAAGGTTTCTAAGTCCTCATCAGAGAAATCCTCTTGAGACATCTCTCTTCTTTTCATTTCATCAATTCTTTTATCATTCTTCTTTTGGCTTCTTGTTCTAACCTTCTGCCATGCATCCTCTTGTACCTCCTCATTAACATTTTTCCCATTCTTTGACCACCTCACTTGCGTAGCTGGGGTGCTCAGTCCCTGCACACTAACCACAACATGTTGATCAGATGGAACTTCTAAGGATGTACCCACCTTCTTATCATCCGAAGGAGTGGTCTGAGAATCCAGCTCCTGAATTTCTGTTTGGTCAGCCTCCACTTCTGGTAAATCATAATGTGTATGAGAGTCCTTTCCTACATTTCTAGCCACTACTAGTGGTTCTAATATTAAAGACGGTAGCTCAGTTTTACCCGATGATCCAGGTGTAGCAACCTCAGTGATCAGCTTTGAGGGAGTGACCGAGGTAGAGGCCTGCTGTATAACAATTCCTACCTCATTTTGAGTCTCAGCTTGAATAGACACCAAATCAACACCAGGAGGGACTTGGGCTGCATCCTTGTTACCAGAACAAGCTTGAAATGTAGCTTGATCATCTCGCTGAACATTAGTGATAATCTGTGCAGCATAAGCAGGGATAGACTCAACATCTTGAGTTGTATCAACAACCAAAATAGGACTTGTTTCTGCATTAACAGGATTAGAAATAGACATTGTATGGGTCTCCATGTGTCCCTCTTCTGCAACATCTGCCCATGATCTTTTAATTTTCCCAGGGGTCAAATTTTCACTGGAATCCACTGGAATTGTGTCAGTAGATTGTCCATTCACTATAGGCTTATTCTCAGATAAATTCATCTTAGTTTGAACCTACATTAAGCCAGGTTTCTCCATTTGATGTTTGGGGCATGTTTTAGAATCATGCCCCTGAAGTGAGAAAATCATGCATGTCATATGCCTCCTGCAATTAGTTTCCTCTTGTCCTATAACATTTCAATCCAAACAGAATTTACGTAAGCTTTAATACTCAATTTTCAGAACTTATTCCTCATCATCAGTGGATAAGCAAACTCTATCAATCAATGTGGAACAAAGATCAACTTTTACAATGCATCTAGAAAGGTGACCGTACCTAGCTACTTCAGTCTCTATATCTGTCCTGATTGTAACACCAATAGCTAAGGTTATATCATAGAGAATCCTAGGATGACACAGTATACAATTTAGGCCAAAATTTTTAATCCAAACCTATGCTATAGTGTTACCAATTTCAATTGGGTTGAAAGTTCTATCCCATTCTCTAATATGCAGAGATCCTAGCTTGAAAGAAAGTGAGCCGAAGCCCCATGTTCGTAGCATGAGATCCTCCTAGGGGAAGAGAAAGTGGTAGAATCCCTTCCCGAGGGATGCACATTGCCAGGAGCTGAAACCCCAGATCCCTGAAAGCCGTTGTTCGAGGTAAACCATCTTCCACGGTTTTGATCCCTTTGGAAGAATCAGCCTGGAAATTATAGATTGAGCCCCCAACTCTAATCTCTCAGCAACCACATCCGAATCTGCTTTGACATGGGCCACCGAACCCTTTTTTCTGATTCCTGCAAACGAAACATTGAAATAGGAAAAGGAGAAGTTGTTATCACTAACCCCGAGCAACCTCTCCCTGGGGATTTCTGCTTTATTTGCATCTAACCAATTTGAAGCGCTAAGAGAATTCTTGTGAGAGTTGAATCTATCTGGATTTAAGAAGAGATCTTCCATATTCAGTTGATTCAGTGAGCAAGGAAACCCTAGTCTTCATTCTGCCTGAACTCAAATTTTTAGTAACATACAATCATTTTAATTATTTATTGGTAGCATTTCATTTTGATATAAAGTAGAGAGTGACATCAATATATATTAAATTACACTTATAATGGTACCCGATAATTTAATCATTATAATTGATCATAAGGAATTAAATCATAATAATAAATCAAGGTATAAAATAAAGTTACTATAAAATAATCATCATGAAAGCTTAAAATATTCCCAAAATAATATTTTTCACTCAATATTACTTAATTCTCATAACGTAACATATAAATATGAGAATAATGTAGATTTAATGAATCATAAATGTTTTCAATTCTATTTTCCATGTGTATTGAAAAATAGTTTTGACTATGTCTCCCCCAACATATCTTATATCTCAATGGATTGGGATACATTACCCACTTCTTAAAATATTGATTATTAGTTCTTACTAAAAAAACTATATATGAAAATATATTATTTATCTTGGTCCATTTAAAATTCCAGTATGAAGATATATATTGATTTTAAAAAAATTTCGTAGGGTTATGTAATTATATCCTACGTAGTAAAAACAAAAAACATATATATTTATTCCACATTATTATTTCAATAAAAAATTTATCTTTTATTTCATTGGAATATAATATCATAAAAGTCATTATAAAAATTTATATGATATAATTATGTATATAATTTTAATCTATTATACTATAAAAATTAATTATCCATAGTAGTCATATAATAAATGAATTAGGACGTTTTTCATTTTCTTATATATTATAGTTACTGATTATATATCATCTTGGGAATGAAGTGGAAATTAAATATGAATCATGAAAATATTTTTTATTGTTTTTAAATATACCAGGTATTTTTATATGAGTACACATGAATATCATCATCAAAAGGTGATAAATTTCAATTATAAAAATATTAATTGATAAATGAAATATTATAGTGTAATTTTTAAGATAAAATGTTGAAATAAAAAAATTATATATGTTGAAATATACACATAAATTTCAAGGTATTCAATGATTTATAATAATCATAATTGATAAAATGAATATAATTTTATAATTTAACAGAGATAAGATATATAATAGAAGTATATAATATATTAAATATTTTAATATTATAATAGAAAAAATATAGTTTGTGGTAATGAATTAATATAGAAATTGTATTGAAATAATAAATATTGTAGGTGAAAAAAGATAATTAAAATGTGACATTTTAATATTGGTAAAATAAATCCTAAAATTGAATTTATATATAAAAACTAATTACACAGAAAACAGTAGGTAAAAATTCCAATGAGGTTTTAATGATATTTTAATATTTAAGTTATGGAATACATAAAAAAAATTTAAGTGTTTTTATGTCATCAAAAAAACCCAATTAGATTCTGACATACTAAAATATAGGATAAAACAATTTATTCTTTATTGTGTATTGTGTATAGTGAATAGTTATTCCATTCTATAATTACCTTATTAATTAAAATTGTAAATAAAACCGTTTGGTTGATTTATTTTCATATTTTACATTTCTTAACCATTCCTAGTATAAATTAAATTATATGTGTGAATTTTTTAATTTATTCTATTAATTATTTGGTATAGTTATTTAGGAATGAGTTCAATGATTTGTAGACCAAATAATGTATAATGGCATTGGATATGATAAATATTGAAACATCCTAGATAGATTTTCCCTTGAATAGACCCACATCTTAGTTTCCCATTTTACATTTTTCATTTAACCTAATATTCGATATGTATCTATATAGTATCAATCTATATGGTTGTTTCATGGGGATGTTATACACCAAAATCATAGTGTGTCGAAGTGAATAAAATAACAAAAATAAATTATCTATGAAAATTATTACAATACATATGGTTAACAATACATCTAAATAATAATAATATGAAATTCTGAAGTTATAAATTCATATGAAAAAATTTCCGATCAGGAAGATTGCATATACTATCAAATAACACATGAAATGAATATACCACAAGCTCAAATACCACAATATGGAATAGTTTTATCCCTCTTCGCAATCCTATATGAGAAACTCCATTTAGACTTAAATGAGTTTTTTTGGCATTAAACAACCTATTTGTATGAAATTGAGACGTATTATTTGGTAACCTATGTAATAACACTGACCACAGCATCCTAGATATTATGGTTATATTATTAGATTAGTATTTGGTTCAATTTATCACATATAAAAGTACTAAATAGTTTAATGGAATACCACATGATTATAAATTATAGTGGGTGAACATTTTATTTTAATAAAACTATAATAGAGTTCATATTTTTAAATTTTATTTCTCAAAATTATAAATTTATCTCATGAATACTTATTTTCATGTTACTTATTAAAAATAATGAACTAATGTGTTTTCAAGATTTGTTATTATAAATATGATTTTATAAATAATTGAAAATGTAGAATTTAACTATCCACCATTTTAATGATAATAATATGGTATAATATTTATATTTAACCACAAATTTTACATTAATTTTCACAAAATAAATAATAATACATTTGGAAGGAAAATGGATATTTATTATAATTAGGTTTTTTAGAATCATATTGCATTAACATTGTAAATAATTAAAGTATTTTTTAATGACTAATTTTTCAAATTTAATGAATATATTTGGTATTTAATTTTATTAATTTTAATTCATATACTAATTATTATTCATCATCTTATTAATATATGATAATCTTATTATTGAAAAATGTGTCTCCTAGTAAATTGTTTTCCCAATTGATTTGTGGGTTTATATATATTTAATTCTCTCAATATTGAAATTTTAATTTGGTAATTTGGATTAAATGTTTATAATAATTGCTATTATGATTATTTATAAAGCCACCTTCAATTTTGTTCATAGTGAACAGTAAAAACTATAAAAAACCACTATGGTTAAGGTAAAAAATTGGTTTACTAGAGGTAACTGAAAAAGATAAGGATTAAGATGATAAAAAAATTTATTGAAACCCAATTTTATGGATAATATTATTGAATAAATTTATCATCATAAAATAGAAGACATTATTATCCACTTTTCAGTGAAAATTACATGATATTATTTAAAAAATAGAAAAATTACAAGTGTAACACTCACCTCGATCATAATAGTAAACCTATTATCCCCACTTCATCACACAAAATATTCCATACACAGTGACTAAACACTACCAAAATATTACCTTTAAATAATTTTCCATGTTGTATGATATAATATTATTGTTTAAATACCATCCCTATGATCTCATTAAATGATCAAAAAATGTATTTCAAGGAAACAATAATCCTCTAGACCATGCTATTTCTTCTCACTTTTTCATTTACCACCCTTAATTATGTAATATTTTATTTTAATATAATAAAACTATATTATAAAATATAATAATTATTTTTTTATTGAATAAAAGTAATCCATATCCTTCTACATCAAAGGAAAAAAATCATTCAACTTGTTTATAAAGGTCTACCTTCTAGTGAAATGATGTAATTTTTTCCATTATGAACTCACATGGATAGTAGTAATGATAGATATAATTAAAATATATAGAATATATGATATATTATTTATTTTTTAAAATTAGTATATCTTCCACTTCATTATCATATCACCCACTATAGAAATGATAATGTTGCTCATCCATATATAAGGCTTATCATCTCAAAAAAATTATGTGATTCATTTGAAATATAAAAATTTGTATAAAGATTTTAAATATTAATAAAATAATAAATTTATATTTAAAAATTATAGTTAATTTGTATATCACTGTAATATATATGCTATAGAGATAAAAAAATTATCTTTGATAAATCAGGTATGAGAAAAAAATGAATCATTTAACAAAAAAACAAAAGTAGTAATGTAATATTATTTGAAAACTAGTCATAAAATTATATAAGCGGATCATATATGATAAAATAAATTTTAAATTTCACAATTATAAAATAAAAAAAATTAGAGAAATAATATATTATTTTAATGAATTTTTAACTAAAAGGAGTAATGAGTTAGGGTATTTCACCTCAGTTTCCATTCCACATTGACATATTTAGTATTATGAACATGGTTTATTTTGTTCAGTCTTATATAAAAACTATTTAATATATTTATATTGAACAAAAATTTATTCATGATAAATAATTGTCCAATTATTATATAATATTTTAAATTGTTACTTTTTGGATGTTACCAATGTGTTAAGGAATTATTTTATGGTCTCATTTCCTTGGAATTGAATTAATTTTAATTCAATAAATAGTTTAATCCATATAAAATGATATCCATCTTTGTTCTAATACTATGCACATTAAAAGAAAATTGACATTTCATTTCTTCAATTACTCTATTATGAATATTAATCGAGAATAATAAAATAAAAAACAAATTGAACCCATTTTCACTTCTAAAGGAATATATATGTCATTCATGACAATATTTTAATAAAATAGAATGTAATAATTATTATATTAATGATAAATTATGTATAATTAATTTTATCATAAAATTATTAATAGTTTGTTATGGTATATATATATTATTCTCTAAAATTTTATTTTTTAATTCTTTAAAAGATGTCAAAATGAATTTTTCATATAATTTCCATTAAAATACATCTCCAATACTGTAACCATTTTAGGATATTTATGCTCATAAATTTTTTTAAAAATAAAAATAAAACACTTTATTGAAATATTATTTTAATATTTAATTTCATTTTTAACTATTTTTGTGGTTGTTATTATTTTCTTGAATCTTTCCATTGAACATTATACATTTAATTAATATATAATATCAACAGAAATTTAATCATACATATGATGATTTAATAAACCATATAACATTCTATCATATTTCTTGTTATTATGAATTTTGCTGATTGAATGGTTAAAATAATGATAAATATGTATTTTAAACTCAATAAAAAAATTAATGGTAAGGAATTTTAATTTAATTTAATTTATAATTACATATATGATAATTGAATTGAAGATGTAGTAACCTATGGTGACCAGTTATTGAAATCCCCCAAATTCATCACCTATTCTCATGAGATTTATTAGTTTGAAGAAAATATTATATATGGTTTCGGTATATAATTATCCATTAATTAACCTATTTTTGAAAAATGATTTCATTGTAAAAATAACAAGATTTCTAAGATAAATATGTAAAAAGTTATTTATTTCCTTCATTGAGAATTCAATTATAATAAAAAATGATCTTAATTCAATGATATTTCCAATGGATTAATTTTAATCTCATGTCATTTATAAAATTAAATGGGTTTTAAGGTAGCTACCTTACTATAAATATTGTGAATTATTTACACGTGATGCATACTCTATAGCTAACCATTTTGGATTTTAAATCAATATTATTTGTTATTTCCTCATGTAATGAAGATGAAATTTTTGAATGAGTTCCAATGATGTCGAGTAGAAATGTATTTTTTCAATTCTACTCCTAAAATAGAATCAGTATCATGTATGTATCAGGTTATCCAAAAATAAACAAAAAATTATTACCCTTATAATATTTGATCCCTTATATCTATGGAAATACAATAAATTAGATATTATCTCTGTGAAACTGGATTTTGTGTTGTTATAGTTTGTTTTATAGAATGTTTTTTTAAAAATTGATCAAGCTTTTAGAAAACATAAATTGAAGAATGAAACCAAATGGTATACATAAAAAATATTCCTAATTATAGTGTGATATCATAAATATGATGTAAGGTATAAATTAAGTAGATTTCTAATTAATTCATCTATTTGTGGGCACTAAAAGTTGATTTGTATTTTTTATAGTTGTAGCTAGTCGTAAAAACATCAAAAGGAGATATTAAAATATATCTTGGACACCATTCTGGTTAATGGCTACTATTCCCATACAATACACCTAGTATGAAAATCATTGAGGACACTATTTGGTTAATTAAAATTTTCCTTACAGAGCATGATATAATATTTGAGAACATTTTTAGTTTTTATTTATATCATCATTAAGAATAAATTGTTCATTATGATTTTAATAATGAACATATTTTTAATTTTTATTTCTTGTTACAAATAATTTATAATTATAATATATTCAAACATAGTTATTATATGATGTTATTTTTTGTATTACATTTTATATAAATTGTGGCATGATTGAATGAATTGTATCAATACTCAGGGAAAATATTTAAATTGAACATATGAGTATGATAGATGAACCAATGTTGGATCTTTGAATGTCATTTCCATATTATGGTATACTAGAGTATTTATAAGGAAAAAAATACAAATTTAAGTAACATTTTTTTCTAAAATGGTTCTCCTATGTTATATCTCACTATGTCATAGAATACAGAATAATTAAGTGGATCTAAATATTTATTTTTATTGAGAAATAGATTATGGACAATGAAAATATAATTTAGGAATTGTGATAATATGAAAATGGAAATGGTTATACTATATGTGTGTTGCATTAAAGAAAATTTTGACCAATGTTTCTCATTGATCCAGAATAATATGAATTATAGTAGAATATATCAGTTTGAATGTTGAGGATTAAATGTATCATTCATGGATAAATTTTCCCCTCGTAAAAAAAACTTAAATTTAAAAAGAATGTCATATAAAAAATAAATGAGGATGAATAATATTTCATTGAGTATTAAGATAGATTTATTGGTATTTATAGGTATTCTGTATTTTATATATGTAATATGGGAAAACATAATGGGCAGTTTCATCATATGGATCAATCTAGGTCATTAATGGGACTTAGTTTCTCATTAATCCTCTTAATATTATGTAATTGTTTTATAAACTATTAATATAGAGATAAATTTTTTTAAATATCATATATTCATTGTAAATATATAGACAAAAGTTTCAACTCTACATAATATAATAGGGAACACATCAATTGAGATGAATAAAATGAAGAAATTTTTGTCCTATGAAAATAATAAAAAGAAACATCATTGAAAATACATGTATGTTTCAGGATATATTTATAATCATATAGATAAGATTCATATGGATAATTAATTCAATGTAAGTGAAGATACCACTATTATGAATAGATTAATTCTTAATGACATTGATGATAATTCAAACCAATGTTCAAAGCATCGAGGGATTATGTTGTTATGATTCTAAGTGGAGATGGCTAATCTCGTGAAATTAGTGTAACTAAGGTTTATGTTATTTAATATATTTTTATAGTAAATTAACCATATCATTGATTTTATATAATTATTTTTTGGGATTCATAATCATCAGACACTTTTTTACCATCCGTGATTGAAATGAAAATTTTATATTTCCCCAAACCCATAATAAGTTGGTGGTTTCTCAAAAATCCATTTTTAAATCACATCACAACATGGATGTTCTAGGATGTCCCCATTATGAAATATAACCATTCACTATTTTAAAAAAAAAATATTATTATCCCTATGATTATTAGTGATATAAAGCCTCGTATTATTTGATGTTCAAAATATTATAAAAATATATATTAATGATAATGAAATTATAATTTATAATGAATATGTTTTGTTCATTACCGTCGGTAGGGATAATTATTTTTCTATGTAATCTCTTTATCTTCCAGTATGATCTATTCTATAAAATATCATTGTGTAATAGTAGGATATCGATCTTATATACGTGATATGAAATATTAAAATTGAGGATGTACTTATT
Organism: Viscum album; assembly: GCA_963277665.1. Lineage (NCBI taxonomy): Eukaryota > Viridiplantae > Streptophyta > Magnoliopsida > Santalales > Viscaceae > Viscum > Viscum album. The sequence goes on from OY728150.1 coordinate 1,474,303,457, forward strand.
TTATAAGAATATATTTAGTTATTTCCAATAAACATACAAGGACATCCACTATATTTTTATGTTAATTCTTTTCTTAGTATGAAACTTAATTCGAGAGAAAATTCAATGAATCCTAGTATAATTTCCATTTTTAATTTTTTGAGTTATAGAAACAACATGATGTATAAATATTTTGAATTTATAGAAATTACATTTTTAATGATTAATTCAACATCTTATTTAAATATCAATTTAAAATAGTATCCCAATAAATTATTAATTATTTTATTGATTTATTAGTTAATGATATATTATTTTATTCTAACACATATGAGCACTATGGGAATCAATTTTGATTCACTATCCAGACTGATTTTTTAGAATCATTATTTGGTTAGTTTTTATAGTGTTAATTATTTATTCAAAGAGATTATTTTAATTGATATATATTGACATGGAAAACAATATCATTGGATCATATGGAGATAATGGAAAACAAATAATTTTCTTCCCTAATAAAAAATGGATGTTTTGAGTTTTAATAGTTTGGTTGGTTAGTATAAATGAATTATTCAGAAATAATCCCAATTGGTAAACCCATTTACAATTATGACCCAAAAAGGGGTAATGTACGTATAGAAAATTGAATGAGAATTTTTTTAAGGAACTGATGTGGATATTCATGAATGGTTTGAATTTTTATCATACATCTAGAACTAATTTTTTTGTTATAAATAGTTACACTTTAATGAAGAGAGATGGTTGTGTCCTAATGAATAATTATTATGTTATGAAATTTTCATCATAATGGTTATGGAATCATGAATGAAACAATAAGAATTATGATTATGATTTTGAAATTGAAATAATTTTAGTGATTATATGTAAACATTATATCAATGGTGAATTATATGAGATATACATAGGCTATAATAACCAAAATTAAATCCTTTCACAAATAACATATCTAACAATGGAAAATTTGGTGGCATTTACCACTCATAGATTTTATTTCATTTTACATTGGCACACAAGGAAGTATGAACAAATATTAGTTTTATTGAGATAGAATAATGTTGTTTTCATTTAAAAAAATTAAGAATCAAAATTATTTTATGTTTATAGATCTACAAAATATGGATACAAGAATTATTAAATAATGAGATTTTTCAATCATTTTTCATTAGATTTTCAAAAGATATTTTTTGGAAAAGATAAAATGTTATTAGCATTATAATGAAAATTCTAAAAATAAAATTACAGCCTTTAATAATGGGAAATTAACAAACATTTAATAAAAACTAATTAATCTGAAATCTATAATTATATTATCATCACCATTTACACCATATTTTAAAATGAAATTATTGGATGATTCTAATTGCTTAAATTTAACTATATGCTTTGGTATATGGATGATTTTGTTTTGTGTTTGTGGGATATATTTTGAGGGTTAATATGATGTTAGATAATTACGTATTTTATGTTGTAATGATGGGTTTTTAAAAGGTGAAGTCATAAAGGAAACACCCAGGAAGTGTAATGAGACAGTTATCTATTACTATGTTGATAAGAGATTACTTTACTATGTTCTTTTTAAAATTTTTATCAAACCCTCAAACATGGAGTGATGAAATATAGATTATTATTGATCACCTATAATAATATTATCATTTAATTAAAATAAGATAATATTTTCCTCATTGACAATATGGATTATAATAGACCAACCGATATCAACCAGACTAGTAACCCAAGTCCTCACATCACTTTGTGGGGTAAAAAAAGATAAAAACTTAGTCTCAAATATAAGAAAAATAATACATTAAATTATAAAACAAATAAAAAACAATGAGAGATACTACTAATCCAAATATGATAAACTATAATGAATAACATCTCTTCACAACTTGTCTCTATTTTACCATATGTAACCTCCAAACTATCCCAAAGTGAAACCACAATGTTATAAGAATCATATATGATACAAAATGATCATCCATTTACCTGAATATAATAAAAAATTTCTAATGATTCTATAGGAAGAAGTATGGTGTGAGAAACAATTCCTAGTAGTATACCATAGGAAAATATATACATGTTTTTATTAGATGAATTTATAAGCCCAAGAATTAAAATGAAAAAAATTAAAAAAAACTATTATAAAAAAAATTGAAATCCATTTTTCAAATAATCCTTTAGATTTCACAAATTTTTTCCCATAATTCCAACGATAGAAAAAATAAGGTGAAAATAATAAAATAAAAATACGAATTTTATCATACACAAATTATATATATTTTCATAAAATACAAAACTAGAATCAATATTGCACATACACTATGATCTATCCTATGAGACAATACATAGTTGAAACACACCAGATAAAAATCCATAAATCTGGATCAAAACTAATATCAACACCTTCCACAGTCAAAGACATATAAGTTGTTACCACATAGCAGTTTACTCACACTAAGGCTACTTGTGTCTCTTTCTCAACAACCCAATGGTTCTCACTATGAAATGTTTGTCAATTTTTCTTTTAGAAACCATGATCTTGTTTTTTGTAAAATATCATCAAATCTACTTCAATCATCTTTAATGATTGAAAATCCATTTTTCATTTAAAATAAATGAAATTACATTGTCATTGAAAATCCACTTTATTAATGTGAACCCATTCACTTTCAAATTTCAATTCATGAGATTCTATTTCAAATCTCAATGAATTATTACGAACAACAATAAATTAAATAAATTATAAAACATGAATAGATAGACCTACCTAGAGAGTGTTGAAAACATAATCTCATTTAAAAATAAGGATTGGAAACCTCAATATGTACCTTCAAAAGACACGACATGACCGAGGAATAAAATTTATTAATATAAATAACAATATGGTTACCAATCACTACTACTGATGATGTGACAACAACTATTGAGTTAGAAATTGAGAGGAATCCTTACCTAGATAGAAATAGAACATAACCATACATACAAATCATGGACCAAATCAATCCATACTAAAGGAAAATTTTGAAATTCAACTATGATTGGTGTATTGGGAAAGAGGTGAAGGATGAAAAATGAAACGAGCCATATAACATTCACATGACATGCTAAAAACATGAAATAAGTGAATTAAACTACATGTAATACCATTACCCATCATGAAACCCTTTTATTTTACGTTATTCAAAAAAATCATCACCTCGGGTTAAAAACATGATTTTTTTATTACACAATGTGTAACAATTTCATTGTGTGTAAAATACACATGATATGCAATTCAGTTCATAACATATGCCTAGTGGTCATTACAGGTTGGATAGTCTCATTACACATCTTTTAACATCATAGAGAATAGATGAAATTTCTAGGGAAAATATGAATATCTAATTTTTTTTACTTCATTATTAAATGTATCGACAAAACTCAGGATCGAAAACAAATGCATGAATGATAAATGAAAAGAAAATAAAATATCGTAAGATACCTATCAGAAATGTAATATGGTGTTAAAATATACCACCAATAAAATAGCTTTCACCTAAGAAGGGTCCTAGAATCTATAATCTAATCTAGGGTATGCCAATGTTGTTTAATTATCATGTCACACTCCAATGTCTCTTGGTGATTCTCTCAGTAATTACATAGTAAAAGTACAAGGGGAATCATTTTAACAAGAAATACATTATCTTGTTTATTCGTAATCTAAACGGGTTGCTCAACCGAAGTGGAATCAGGCTTTAAAATAAAATTCTCCCATATAATGACATGGGACGGATATAGTATATACCTTTTCACTGGGAAACATAAAATAATACATTTAAGGATGTCAATCCATATAGTAAAAACATTGATAGGGCACCCAAACCACTTTCTCAATTATCTCAAGGTGCCCTACAAACCTTTCCGCTATCATACCCAACATACCAAACCCATGATTTGGAAGGCAAGGTGGAACTATGAAGAAGGCCCCTTCAACAACCTCAAACTTCAATGGATAATTATGAAAGTAAAAATAATATTTATGACAACTTTATACCATGATCAAATACATCTGGATCAACTACACAATATATGTCGTCTCCTAATCAACACTCATCCCAACAAAGGAACATATTCATAACACTGCCCAAAACTAGTGTGATAAACAAGGATTCCTATATAAAACATCAATGGGTTCATCTTGATCGAATCCCCATTAATATTTTTATAGTAGAACATGACCAATGAAAAAATTATATCTAAATATCAACCAAAATATGTAACATAAGTCCAAATAATATCCTTAAGAAAATGTATATCCCTCAATGTTTTTCTATCTATCTGTGGAGGATAAGTCAAGATCAATTTCATATGGCTACCCATTTCCTCATAAAAAACATTCAATGACCTATATGTGAACCATGATTCCCTATTAGAATCAACTATATTGGGAACCTAATAACGAATCACAATCTCCTGGGCATAAAAATCATAATTATATTCCACATTCTTAATTTACATTATTTGGAAGAAAGGATAATATTTGTTGTGTCTTTAAATAGTCACTAATACACATACTTCACACTATTATTCCTTGGGAAACCAATGATGATATCCAGGGAATTATCACCCGAATTCCAAAAATAAATGTGTAACGGCTGAAAACTGTCATGTCCCTCGTTCTTATCCTTAACTATTTGTAAGCGAGTGACCTCGATACATTATAAAAAACTGCATGCATTGTCCCCTACCTCGAATTTCGATGTCTCGTGTCATAGAACACCATTGTTGCCACTTGTTTTCAGGACCTACAAGACCATTTTAAACTATATACAAAATTATGTACCATGAAAAATGGAATATCCAACCTCTTTCTAAATTAAAAAAAACTTCCTCTATAAGACTAAGATAACTTGCACGATGTCTCCCTAACAATTTAGATGTCACCTAAGAATAATCTATCATTTTTTATATTCAAATAGAGTAAAAATATCTCATCAAAATAAGATAGAAACTTTATCAAATGCAATATAATATTTCCAGCAACCTCTATTACTCCCATGATTATCTGGAAAAAAAATTCCTCAACGGATGATTGTGAATGAGTTTTTATACTGAATGTAATGATAATATTCTGCTCAATTCACCTACTGTAACATTCATATTAATTAGGGTATATACAATATCAAAATCATATATCCAAAGATACTAAACCCGTTTTATATTAATAATTTTTAGATCCCACTGAGAAAAAATATACTTTAGGATATTTTTATCAGAATATATCCTAAACTGATCTCCAAAGAGATAGTGACACCTTCTTTTGAGTGCATGAATTTTAGGTGCTGACTCAATATCATGGTTAGGGTAGTTGTTATCGCCATTGAATAACTAGATAGAGAATTAATCCATGACATTTTTCCATTATATACATTCCCATTAATTAATTTAACTAAGAAAACATCCAAACCTGAACCATGTTCCTGATGAATAAAAACTGAGGATGAATTCAACATAATCATTAGATCGTCAAATGATCTTTGACACTTTCCATTCTATTAAAATTTGACCCCCTTATGAGTTAAAGCTATCATATAATATATAACCATTGATATGTCCCAAAAAACCATATATTATAACCTTCCAAACAAATGATGTTTTTGAATGGAAATATATTGTTGGCCTCTCCGAAGAAAAATCATCTTGCAACTTTTTAGGATTAATGAATATGGCCCAATCAGATATCATATTCCCCAAAAAAATCACATCCCATATCCAAAATTCAATCATGGAAAACATACCATACATATAATGTTCCCTAAATTTTTTAATGATGTTATTAAAATGGTATCTATGCTTCTCCTCTAAATTGGAGTACACCATGATTTCATCAATGAAAAAATGGGTCTATAAACTGATGAAAAGATAATTTCATCAATTCCATTAATATTTCATGAGATTTACTAAGTCCAAATTGTTTACACAAAAAATAATATTTCCCATTTCGACACCTAAATGTTGTCTTTTGTTTATCCTGTTATGGGATTCTCAAGATCTGGTGCCCCCAAAAAATGGTAATATTATAAAAACAAAGATCTCGTATCAATGTATCAATGATATATTAAATTCCTTGAAAATAATACTAATTCGTAATTTTCACCATATATATCTTCTAATAGTCAATATAAATTCTAAGGCTTCTACCTATCTTCTTATAAAATAGTATAGGTGGATCCCAATAAGAAATTCTGGGAATAAGAATTTCCTTCACCTCTATGTACTCATATTTAACATTATGTTCTACTAACCCAGAATGATTCATTTCATGGGATGTCATAGAAATGGGCATCATTCTAGGTAATAGAACAATAGTAAAAAAGACTTAACCATATTGTGAAAAATGAGAAAATTCATCCAAAAAGACCTCATGGTACATAAACACAACCACATGTAGATGATCTCCCAATCAAATGTAAACTAGATCAAGAACCATTTATAATGACTAGTTGGAAACTAAACTAGCATAAAGAAAAACTGTCCCATCCATTCCCAATCCAGAGTCCCACTAACCCTGGAAAACATGGTTGTCCACATCGATAGAAAATAACTATACTCATTGATGTTAAAATTATAACTAGGTCGTTATGCTAATAATACAATCCTTGGAAATAATCATGTCAAACATGTCAGGATCAATCACTATGAATTCCCAAATATACCCCAATATTGCATATCACCAAAAAAACATGGAAAATTTGAAACCATCCTCAGAACTCTTTCTAACGGTTTGAAAATATACAATAAGAATGGAATAAGCTTATAATGTAAACCCAACACTTCCACCAAATTTTATTTTATAAAATAATTTGTACTGCCTATATCAAAAAAAAATATCACCATAGATATGAAATAATCATTGTACCTCTAACGGTACATAAATGTGATTAAAATTTCCTTGGTCCACAATCAATGGAAAAAGTCTATACTGACATAGCAACATATATATTCACATTGGACAATGAAAGAGACACATGATCCTTAGAATAATCAACATAAACATGTATTCCATTTGTAAAAGTGGATCCTGCCAGAATACCATGGGAACTCTATTTATATAAACACATAAGATAGCCAAATCTCCACCAATAATGACTAGTTATTGGATCCTCAATACACTAAGGCATTTTATGACCACCCCACACATAATGGTAGAAAATAACTTATTTGCATCCCTATAAAATCACATGAAATATGTCTCATAAAAAATGGTCACTCATGTGCTTTCTTTTCAAACCATAAGAATCCCTATGGATAACAACTAAACCCACTAATCTCATGACCTAGAATTTCTGTCATCTTTTCCCAAATTACACAAAGACACCTTTGCAACTACCTCTATAATGGTCATAAGGAAAAATAATAATAATAATTACCAACCATCAACCCTCATCCTGATCTCATACCTCTTGCCTTTAGGTAATCATTAGTGATAAGCACATGTGATGGATGTACAAACTTAGAATGTGGGTGGAGTAATCTAGAATAGTGTGCTCTAATTTTTCAATCTTCAAGAACACCTAGTTAATTTCCATACATAAATTTTCAGGATAATTTTTTGGTTTAATATCATCAATAAATAAACCTATTTTATACCTTAATGCATCTTAGCATTCAATATTGAGTCCAAAAAACTTCATCATGTTCCCAAAATAATATATGTGAAAAACCAACCAGAGAATCCAAAGGGTTATTTGAAATGATGATTATTCATTCAATATATTCAAGAAACCCTTCTAAATGTGGTGGTTATCTATCACCATAGAAGACCGGTGGAAGAATCTAGGTAAATATAAATCTAGGATATATGGACCATCCAAGGTTTATTGTGCCCACATACCCCAGAGTCTGGATAGAGCAGATACATGGATGACCAATAATAGGGTCCACTATGGGATCCAACTTTAGAACCCACCACACAAATTCCCCTATTGTATTTGAAATATATCTTATATGTGAAATATTTTATTAAACATGTGAGAAAATCTAGACAACCATGAGAAAATTCCAAAAACATAAACCCAAATACCATAATCTAAAATAATGAACAAAAATAATAATAATTAAAAAAAGTAATGAATCCAATCCAAATAAGGAAATTCCTGTTTAAAAGAATATTTCCATTTAAATAAACACCTCATATAGTTTATTCAGATGAACTTACACAAACAAATTCCACATATATTTCAGGATGGTTAATTGAAATAAAAATCCCATTAACATTATTCAAATTAAATGAATTACTCATTATTGAAATTAGTATGGATTTTTAAACCACGCATGGAAAATCAGATTTAGTAATTTGAATGATATGGACTTGCCCCTTTTCTACACCTACTGTCCAAATTCTGACGATCCTAATCTAATTTACCTATGACATATAACAGACTCATGTACTGTATATACTCTTCAAGCTGAGTAACCCCACAAATACCTAATTGTGGAAGATAAACCTTAACCAAATAGACCATTAATCCATTTTATAACATCATGTGGTGGGGTAAAACAACATTAAAAACATTTCAGCTGTAATGGAAAGAAAAGACATTCATCCAGGGTGCACAGTGGAAACAATGACTGATAAAACTGACCCAACAGGGTAAACCAAAATGAAATAAATATCAACGAAACAAGTCTCCATGTGACTAAATTTCATCCCAAACATATTAGAAATCTAAATAATAAAGTAAATAAAATCAAACATGTTAATTAATTCTCTTCCCTTTAACTGGATTCTGCAAAACAATCTATAAATCCTCCATCGTGTAGAATTAGGTTGTGAAATCATGATACAAGTAGGATACCACCAAAGAATATATATGATATAAAAATAAGAATTCATGTGATCATGATTTAAATAAAAATAGTTTTTTATTATGTTTTTATAAATTCACAATTTGAAATCCTATTAAAAAAATCTTGAGTTTTCACAAATTCCATGACATGATTCCAAATCAAAAAATAGTAGGTAAAAATACTAAATCCATGAAATATTATAACTTTTAAAAAAGAGGAAATAAAAATTTACCTACTAAAAAAGATCTAAACTATATGACAATACATACTAGACAATCACAATATATACCAGGCATAATAATGGATAAAAACTAACATGGATGCACTATATAGACCCTCATAAAATATGAGGTTACCTATTAGTGGTGTCTCACAATCTAAAGCTATCCCAATATATTTCATGTTGCACCCATGGTTCCTGGTGTGAATTTTTTTCATATTATGACTTAAAAATCGTGCTCAAATTTGTATAAGTCAATTTAAAATCTAAGACAATATACCTTTTAATTTTATAATAAATTTTTCTTTTCAAATCATGAATTTTAAAATTTTTAAAAAAATTCCCTTTTCAAATGTGAACCCATTATCTTTTTAATTTCAACACATCAAAATCCAATTAAAATTTCAAGAAATTTATATCAAAAATATGGGATTTAAGAAAACCCACCATCCTCAAGAGAATAGAAAATAGAACCAGTATTGAAAATGGGGATTTTTAACAACTATATCTTCCCTGAATAAAAAATTAAAATACAACTGACAAAATATTATTAATAAAAAACACAATCCTGTTAACAATTCCTATAATAAAATGTTCTGAAACCCGCAATAGGACCAAAACTTTTTGGAAATATCAACCTGAGAGATGAATCCCCTAATACAATTGATAAATCATTGTATGAATAAATCTAGATTAATGGAGGACACCATAAATATACTAGGGTAAGATCTCTTGGTGAGTAGTGAAGGCTACATAAATAAATGAGCCATCATACCCCAACACGACAATCCAAAAATAGAATTCTTGGAATAACATTGTGAGTAATACCATTAGACAACGTGAATCTCTTTAATTTTATGTTATTTTGGAAAATGAGTCAAATCATATTAAAAACAGGATTTCTCTCATTACAGAATGACTTAAACATACATGAAATGTGTCATTATTATGTTTTGTAATCAAATTCCTAAATCTATCCCACTGGAAATTACATGTTATATATTCCAATTAAATAATGTGTATCTACCCAAAATGAAATATAAAACATCCGTGGAAATATGAAAATCCAACTAATCCATGACATCATACTTATACGAATCCTCTAAATTCATGGTTGAAAACACGCACATGTTAAGAAAATTATGCCAAAAAAATTCAAGACATAACAGATATATATTTAATGGTGGAGATATATGAATTAATCTATATCAACGAATAAGTTTGAACTTGTGGTAGACTATTGAATTTCTATCTAACTATGATACATGATTTATATCAAAATTATGGAAAAATTGTTTGGAAGGCTCAAGATATTGAGATTCATTTGAGATATTATTATCATCCTCAAACTGATGGATTGTCTGAAAGGACTACTCAAAAATGATATGTAATGTTTTATTCACAGTCACATAATTTTCAACGTATGTGGGGGAAATATTTATCATTTTTTGACTTTTCCTACAATAATAGATCCAATTAATGTATTCATGTGTCTGTACATGGTACATTATATGGAGTGAAATGTTGTACTCCTTCATTTTGGGTTGAAGTAGATAAAGGGAAGCTTGTAGGCCCAGAATATGTTGAGAAGTAAATGAAAAAGTTTAAGGTTATTCATAATAATTATAAAGAAGAACAATTAAAGGTAAATGTTTATACCTATTACAGGAGGAATGATTTATAATTTCAACAGGGGGATCATTTTTTATTAAATATATCTAAATATAAGGGTGATATAATGTTTTTAAAATTATAAACTATACCCCTAGTACTATAAAAATTTTGAATTTTAGGAAAAAATATGAGTTTTAGATTACCTAATTTCAATTACTATAAACATCAATAAATAAATGATTTTTTCCATATCTCAATGTCGAGGAATTAAATTATAGAAAAAACATATACGTTCACCAAAAAAGAAATTGAATTAGAATATGATATTTTTTAATGTAAAATGTAATCTATTGTTTTTACAATATAGAAAACATGAAAAGTAATCAAATGAATAATCAAGTATGGTACCATGGATAAATCAAAAAATTTAATAAGGAATGTAGAAAATAGTGGATGCTATGAAGAAGAACAACCCTCCTTTCTTTATAAGGTAATATCCTTGATATTTTGAATGATATAATTTTTTATAAGAAATAGTATAACAATGTTTGATCAATTATATAAATTAATAATTTTATTTTATTAAAATTATAAATCATGAATTAATTTTTTATTTCATAGATAAAAATTATAATTTAATAGGTTGAATGTTGTTTTCATCTTTCTTAGTAAAAATATCACTAGAAATATTTTTTTATATTATCCCATTTAAATAATATTTTATGAATAATAGAAAATTTATATTTTTATATTACAAAATTTATATATAATAGTATGTTATAATAAGTATAATTATATAATTATTGACCATCAATTTGATTTAATACAGAGATGTCCATTTGGAACTTAAAATGGAATTTTTTTTAAAAAAATTAAACATAATGTCTTCCCAATTTAAGTAATACTAATAAAATATTATGATTCATTATTTAAATTAAATTTAATGATTATATAAAGTAATATATGTTTTTAAATCCATTTAACGATGATAAATAGTAATATAAATAATCAATGTTCATCTTATACTTGAAGAAGTGTTTTCTGGATAACCAGTTTGTAGACACGTTTTGTGGGATTATTTTTAAACAATATTCAATGAAAATTGTTAATTCAATTTGATAATATTGAAATAGTGTTACGAATGAGTTTAACTAATATTTTTATTATGTCAAAATTAAATTTTTTATAATTAATGTAAAAAAATATAATATTTATCACCACATTAACTGTTAAAATGGGTTCTTGGGGGAAAACATAAAAATATCATAAATTAAATGATAAATGTAGTTATCAAAACACCATTTTAATAATTTATTTCAACATTACCCATATCTACATTGAATATGATCAATTTTGAATACATGTCTCTCTGAAATTCACTTTTCCTTATTTGAATACATTGAACAATTACCAGTTCTACACTCAACTCAATTATAATGGGGAACCCACATCCCTCACATCAACAAGGATCATAATATATAAAGTGTAACACCCCGATCATCCACGATACACTTCTCTTTCATTAATTCAATAGCTTGCATTGTACGCAAGTTCGAGATTCTAACACACCACGACCAATCAAAGTAGCTGTTAAGAATAGTAATACCTAATTTTTGAAATTTTAAAAATTTTATCTTTCAAAATGGACTTCGTTTTTGTATTCGTAATATCAAAATTATCCTAATTTGAATTTTTTATAATTTTCTGAGAATTTCTAATTTTTTTTGAATAGTGAAAAATACTTAAAAACAAATTTTTTAATCAAAATAATTTATAGTGATAAATTATACTATTGAATGTTTTTAATGTTTAATTAGAATATATTTTTACCATTTTATCCAATGGTGTTCATTAGAATTAATTTCACTTTGAAATTGGACATAAACAATTCTCAATCTTTTGATATATATTGTTTCTTAAAAACACTCTATTTATTGTGACAGTGGTAATTAATTATAAAATTAATTAATGAAACTTATATGTTTAAAAATTTGAAAAAATAGACATCATTTTTGAATTTGGAATATTAATTATAGCTTAGGGTGAAATTTTTGCATTTTTCTGAATAATATCAATTTTTGATTAATAGTGAAACCACTAAGTGGTAGTTAAAAAACTGATTTTTTATTTAAATGAAACATTACCACTTTTGTGATTTGATTTTCAAAAATCCAACATACATGGTTTTCATTGGGAAGTAAAATGTAGTTCAATGGGATTAAAATATTTTTTTGGTGAATAGTAACTTTTATGTTTAATTAATCGCGATTAAAGGTAATTAGTGTAATTTAAGGTAATGATAATGTTATAATAATATGAAATGACCTTTACACTTGTCCTAACCCTATTGGTTGAGTCATGTCCGACCAAGTCAATCCATGTATCAACTTGGGGACCCCATGGAGCCACTTTGGTAGGAAAATGACATTAAAAACCTTTTATTTAATGTTAAAATAAAAATGTCACAAACATGAGTTGTTTTACTAAAAAATTTAAATGGGGTTATACGATTCATATGTTTGTCTATAAACATTAATTAGAAAGCTAAAAATATTTCCTACATCATGATATTTTTTTTTATAATTTTTAGACATTAAATAAATTAAATTATTTATGACACCATGATGATGCAGCGATTACCTCATTAATTAACGATTAAAATAAAATTAAAAGATAATGTCAAATCTAATACATAAACTTGTAAAAAACCTAATGGATTAGTATATTTCGAACCCTTATCACCTTATCCTCTAAATATATGATTGTGGGACCTTTAAAATCTGAAACTCGTTATATAATAAAGTAACATTTTATGACATTCCAAGAGTGCCCCTCCTCTCATCTTATAAAAGGCCCCCAACACTACCACCTTATTCACGCCATAAAAGCCTTTTGGCTCGGCAAAACTATGCCCAAATTCTCTCTCAACTTCCCTCTCTTGCTCCTAGAAGCCTCGCTTTGGGCAGAATTCTTCCCAAGGAATCCTTTGAGCTCAAATCAAAAAGATTTACCCATTTTAAGGGTAGTGTTTTTCTTGTGTTCTTATGTTTTATTTTGCTTCTCCAACCCCTTAACTCTTTTTATTCATTTCTTTTGTAACATTACCAGTATCATCAATATACAACGATGTTTTTATAAAAAGTATTCGAGCTACACATACACACACTTATATCTAATGGTTAAAGAACATACTATTTCTGTGGATGGTGAATTTATGCCTCACGAAACGATGATTGTTCAACACTCATATAACACCTTCAATGGTGGACATTAAGATGTCAATATATTTATATATGATATATAGTATGTTTATGTTTTACTTAATCTTCTTTATTTTTCATTGATGGCATACCTTTATGGATTCCATTATGGGTAAACACGATATTTTCATTTTAGGAAGTGCAGACTCCCGCCCCCTCAAAGTGATTTGAATCGTTAATGCCATATGTGGGATATATAAAGGATGGAGTAAATGGTATTATACATTATATTATACTGGAATTATAGTATAACTTTATATAATTATAATTTAATTCCATTAAATACGAAATAGAAATGAAAGTAGCATTCATGCGTACGTACGTCTTACCGTCTCCATGAACGGTGCATTTCATTTCTTACCTCTATATGTTATGTAATATTATAAATGCATGTATATTCTGGATATATATGATATATAGGATATCTATATTAGGAATATAATTCTGGATATAATGGATATTTCACCACATGAACAAATAGTAATTATAAGAAGGTTATTTTGACTCAAGTACCAAAGATCGACAAAATGACCGTTATTAACATAAATAATTACATAATGTTCATAACATGGTAATAAGTGATATAAAAGGAATAATGAACATTGAAAAGGTTCTTAAGAAAAATGAAATTAACTCTTGTTTATTATTTATGGGGTTAATGAACGATCGAGTCAAGTCGGACACGAGGTAAGGGAATTTCTTAAACCAATTAATGTTTTTGGGTTAATCTCCTACTTTCAAATTACGTCATGATATTATTATGTACTATATTGTATTTGTACTTTATTTATGTCTAATTATAGTGAATACACATAATATATCTTTTTTATTTAAAAAACTATCTTTGTAAGGGACTTCGTCTCAATATCATTTCATTGATGTATATTTTGTTTTATACACAACATTATTTTATATGGTGTATAAAACCCTTTGAATTTTACATTTATTCAAAAAGAATCATTTTATACGAAGCATTTTTACTAAATGACAAAAGGAATGTTTTTTCTTACGTATGCGGCGACAACTACTTCTCTGCCGCCGTGACCATTATTTGAGTTTCGGCTTCCTCTACAAGCCATAACTTTTTTTAAATGAAAAATAAATACAAAGATTTATTTTTCTTTTATTTTGGTATTTCAAATGGTTTTGAAAGTGTTTTTATTATATCAATGTGTTGTATTGATATCATGTGATTGAAATGTGGGAATGTTATGTTTCCTTTATGCATGTTTTATGTGATAACATTTATGTTATGGTTTATGTTATGTTTAAACGTGTTCATATGAGGAATGCATTGGACTTAATAAGTGACGGGTGGAGCCCGCTATAGCTCCTCAATGCATCGACAGGTCTCATGAGACAAACTAGTGTCTTGGCACGAGGCCTTGACAAAAACATATTCTTAGTCCTGGAACAAGGCCTTGGCTACGTGGTTATGATAGTCTGGCATTATGCATTCCATCATTATGAAAGTGGTTATTGATATTGCATGTGATTATTCGACTAGTAGAATATCCATGTGAGTAAGTAAATGGCATTATTTCATTTTACTTTTTCCATATTATGCTAAACTTCATGTTTAAAAGGATTTTTTAGTTATACATTTCCTTAAATGTTAATGTTTATTTATGAAAGCTTCCGCTATATTGTTATCCTTACTGAGCATCTGAGCTCACCCCTTCCAATGTTTTAATTTTTCCTGGATGTGAAGAAGTATATTATAAATGACCTGCATGGATAGTATGAGGGGATATGAAGACAAGATGTTGTTGTAGTTTTGTTTTACAATATGATGTAATGTATGACTTATGAATGTATATAGTGTTTCCAAGGCTACTAAACTAATCGGTCATTCGAGACTTGATCTTTTGTGACCATGATAATGTTACGCAATAATGAACCAACTCTGGTTAACTGGGGTCGGGGCATTACAGTTGGTATCATAGACAGTTTAGTACTAACCATGGATGCTAGATTTAGAAAACTCTGATTTGTTCACATAGCCCAAAGATAGTCTTTGAGGATTATTATAGAAGAACTTCCTAGAAGTTTGGTATTATAGAGATTTTGTGAGTTTTCCGAGCAATACATCCTTGTCTAAATACAAGCAGGTAGAGGCAGCTCTGGCACATATGTACCTAAGGTTAAAACCCAAAAACACCGCTTTGATCTAGACTCGAATGGGAACTGGTGCACGACAACATGCCTTGTTGCATTCTTGGTTACGACACTCCCGTGGGATATGCTTAGGATAATTCTCATTTTCTTTACAAACCACTATGAAGGGTTATGAGTATATAATTCCTCAAAGAAAACATTTTTCTGATTATGGATTATATCCATAAATAGTTCAATTTATGTGAACTATGTTACAAGTATGGAAATATGTATTTTGATTCATAAACTAATCTAGTTTATGCCATTATTTAGAAATGGCGCCTAGTGGAAGGAATGGAAACTGTATCAATACACGCACTCCGTGTAGGGATTTCCCTCCTGCTCAAAATAATTATTCTGGAGCTGGAGATACAACTGGTGCTGATCAACTTTTTACCATACTGGGAAAACTCACTCAGGTTATGAATAATAACCTTACTCGTATGGAGAACCCTGGTCCACAATGTGGAGGATCCATGTTTGACCGCTTCATGAGGCAACAACCACCAACATTTAATGGGGATACAAATACATTAGTATCTGAGAAATGGATAAACTCCTTAGATAAAATATACCATGCCTTGGGGAGTAGTGAAAGGGAGAAAGTTGTCATGGAAGTTTACTTCCTCACTGGAGATGTCGATCAATGGTGGTTGCTGATTCAAAACACAAAGGAAGATGAAGAAATATCAAGTATGGAATGGAGGGAGTTTAAGGAAATTTTATTAGAAAAATACATTCCTCATAACCATCGAGCATATATGGAAAGGCAATTTCTGAGTCTGAGACAAAATAAGGATGAGAATGTCACTAAGTATGTGGCTAACTTTACAAGGTTAGCAAGGCATGCAGCAGATTATATACGTATCCCAAGAAGTAAGATTGGTCATTTCTTTGATGGGTTAAAACCATTTCTCCGTTGGGCCTTAGTCTCACAATCATTCTCGTCGTACGAAGATATAGTCTCGTGTGCTTTCAAGACAGAAAAGGAATTCTCTAAATCTTATGACAATAAAGTAAAGAAAGAGAAGAAGAGAATGGTTGAACAAGAGGTAGATAAAGGGAAAAAAGTAATGAAGGATTTTACATTATGTGATAATTGTGGGAAGAATCACCATGTTACATGCCTAAAAGGAATGTGAGTTTGTTATAAATGAGGAGAAAAAGGTCACCAGGCTCGTGATTGAAAGGGAAAGAAAGAGGCTATCAACATTGAATGCTACAATTGTAGGGAAATGGGGAATTATACAAATGAATGTCCTAAGTGCCAAGGAAACATACCATAGAAAAGGCCAAGCGATCAAGGTCAATATTATGTTGTTACTACTGTTGAAGTGGAGTAATTAATGTATTGGTGCTTTTGGAAATAAGGATTATATTCTAGTTATATGAATAATGTGATATATATAAGGATTGTACTGCAGTACTTTTTGTTATAATTAAGGTTTTAATATGATGAAGGTAATCATATTTTTAGTATGTGACAATAAGAGAAACTTTACTTTGTTTGGGGAATCTAATGTTACAATTGATTTTGGAATTTAAGGAACTTTTAGAGAAAGTCTAGATGGATGTATTTTGGATAACTATAAAGGTTGGAATGGATTAAGTTGAACTTAGGATAGTATTACGTAAGGTTAAAACATTTATGAAGATTATTTTTGGAATATTATAATACTATACAATAGGAAAAGGACAACCTGCAGGTCAGGGGATAACCAGTCGCATCGGACAAAGGTGTAGGAATCGAACCCACAACCATTGTGTGACATGCGTTTATTACCTACCACTAGCCTACAAGAAGTCCCTGGTTATTACAAAAAGTTTTCCTAATCTAAATGGTATGTGTTAATATTTAAAACCTTATACAATTATGATAAATAGAATATTTTTGAGTTCTATTACCTTTTAGAGTGAAAGATGGATTTGGGGTAAAAATTTATTAAAGAATGAAAGTCTACATGACAAGTATGAATATTCCCTTGCGTTCTTAGTAAATATCCTAAATAAATTCCTCAAATTTATAATAGGTAACTTAAAACAAAAACGTTGCCAGTTAACTTTTCCAACTGGGGATTCAATGACCGTTTAACCAATCACATGTTTGTGATTTTCTTATGGTTAACTTTCTCCTAATCCAATTTTCTACAACTCTCCATCAGACCGTGATGAGTTGTTTTCATCTATATACATAATTTCATAGAATCCTAGTTTGGGCTCTCTCGGGTGACCTTTGAACTTATCTATCTTTCTTTTAAAGTTATATTTTTATTAACCTTATTTCTAAGGTGGGTTTTCCACAAAGGTATTTTCTATTTTCAGAATTTTATATTCAAATAAAAATATCAAAATTGTGAGGACGCAATTTATTGAAGGAGGGGAGAATGTAACACCCTGAGATTCCACGATATGCTTCTCTTTCAATAATGCAATTGCTTGCATTGTACGCAAGTTCGAGAATCTAACACACCGCGACCAATCAATGTAGCCGTTAAGAATACTAACACCAACTTTTTTGAAATTTTATAAATTTATCTTTCAAAATGGACTTCGTTTTTGTATTCGTAATATCGTAATTATCCTAAGTTAATTTTTTATAATTTTCTAAGAACTTCCAATTTTTTATGAATAGTAAAAAATGCTTAAAAACAAATTTTTTAATCAAAATAATTTATAGTGATAAATTATACTATAGAGTGGTTTTAAAGTATAATTAGAATATATTTTTACTATTTTATCTAATGGTGTCTATTATAATTAATTTTACTTTGAAATTAGATATAAACAATTCTAAATCTTTTGATATATATTGTTTTCTAAAAACACGCTATTTATTGTGACAGCGGTAATTAATTATAAAATTAATTAATGAAACTTATATGTTTGGAATTTTTAAAAAATAGACATCATTTTTGAATTCGGAATATCAATTATAGCTTAGGTTGAAATTTTTGCATTGTTCTGAAAAACATCAATATTTGATGAATACTGAAACCACTAAGTGGTAGTTAAAAAACTGATTTTTCGTTTAAATGACAAATTACCACATATGTGATTTGATTTTCAAAAAATCCGACATACATGGTTTTCATTAGGAAGTAAAATGTGGTTCAATGGGATTAAAATAAATTTTTTGTGAATAGTAACTTTTAAGTTCAATTAATCGTGATTAAAGGTAATAGGTGTAATTTAAGGTAAAGATAATGTTTTAATATTATGAAATGACCTTTACACTTGTCCTACCCCTATTGTATGGGTCATGGCCGACCAAGAAAATCCATCGGTCAACTTGGGGACCCCATGGAGCCACTTTGGTAGGAAAATGACATTAAAACCTTTTTATTTAATGTTAAAATAAAAATGTCACAAACATGAGTTGTTTTACTAAAACAATTTTTAAATGGGGATATACAAGTCATATGTTTGACTATAAATATTCATTAGAAATCTAATAAGATTTAATACATCATCATATATTTTTTATAATTTTTAGACATTAAATAAATTAAATTATTTATGACACCATGATGATGCAACGATTGCCTCATTAATTAACGATTTAAATAAAATTAAAAGATAATGTAAAATCTGAGACATATACTTGTCAAAGACCTATTGGATGAGTATATTTCTAACCCTTATCACCTTATACTATAAATATATAAGTGTGGGACCTTTAAAATCCGAAACTCATTATATAATAAAGTAACATTTCATGACATTCCAAGAGTACCCCTCATCTCCTCTTATAAAAGGCCCCCACCACTACCACCTTATTCAAACCATCAAAGCCTTTTGACTCAGACAACCTCTACCCAAATACTCTCTCAAATTACCTCTCTTACTCCTTGAAGCCTCACTTTGGGCTGAATTCTTCCCAAGGAATCCATTGAGCTCAAATAAAAAAGAGTTACACGTTTTAAAGGTAGTGTTTTCTCTTGTGTTCTTATGTTTTATTTTGCTTCTCCAACCCCCTAAAATATTTTTATTAATTTATTTTGTAACAACAAAATTATCCTCAATATACTAGTATGTTGTTATAAGAAGGATTTGAGCTACACTTACACACACATACATCTAATGGTTAAAGAAAATACTGTTTCTGTGGACGACAAATTTCTGCCTCACGAAACGATGATTGTTCAAAACTCATATAACACCTTCAATGGTGGACATTAAGATGTCACTATATTTATATATGATATATAATATTTTTTTTTGTTTTACTTAAGCTTCTGTATTTTTCATTTATGGAATTCCTTTATGGTTTCCATTATAGGAAAACGTGATATTTTCATTTTAGGAAGTGCGGACTACCGCCCCCTCAACGTGATTTAAATCGTTAATGCCATATGTGGGACGTATTACGGATGGAGTAAATGGTATTATACATTATATTATACGGGAATTATAGTATAACTTTATATAATTATAATTTCATTTCATTAAATACGAAATAGAAATGAATGCAGCGTTCATGCGTACGTACGGCTTACCGTCTCCATGAACGGTGCATTTCATTTCTTACCTCTATATGTTATGTAATATTATAAATGCATTTATATACTGGATATATATGATATATATGATATCTAAATTAGGAATATAATTCTGTATATAATGGATATTTCACCAAATGAACAACTTGTAATTATAAGAAGGTTATTTTGACTCAAGTACCAAAGATCGACAACATGACCGTTATTAACTTAAATAATTACATAATGTTCATAACATAGTAATAAGTAATTTAAAAGAAATAATGAACATTTAAAAGGTTCTTAAGAAAAAAGAAATTAACTCTTGTTTATTATTTATGGGGTTAAAGAACGATTGAGTCAAGTCGGACACGAGGTAAGGGAATTTCTTAAACCAATTAATGTTTTTGGGTTAATCTCCTACTTTCAAATTACGTCATGATATTATTATGTACTATATTGTATTTGTACTTTATTTATGTCTACTTATAGTGAATACACATAATATATCTATTTTATTTAAAAAATTATCTTTGTAAGGGACTTCGTCTCAATATCTTTTCATTGATGTATATTTTGTTTTATACACAACTTTATTTTATATGGTGTATAAACCCCTTTGACTTTTACATTTATTCAAAAAGAATACTTTTATACGAAGTGTTTTTACTAAACAACAAAAGGAATGTTTTGTCTTACATATGCAGCGACAACTACTTCTCTGCCGCCGTGATCATTATTTGAGTTTCGGCTTCCTCTACAAGCCATAAATTGTTTTAGATGAAAAATAAATACAAAGATTTAATTTTCATTTATTTTGGTATTGAAAATGGTTTTGAAAGTGTTTTTATTATATCAATGTGTTGTATTGATATCTTGTGATTGAAATGTGGAAATGTTATGTTTCCTTTATGCATGTTTTATGTGATAACGTTTATGTTATGGTTTATGATATGTTTAAACCTGTTCATATGATGAATGCATTGGACTTTATAAGTGACGGGTGGAGCCCGCTATAGCTCCTCGATGCATCGGCAGGTCTCATGAGACAAACTAGTGTCTTGGAACGAGGCCTTGACAAAATCTTATTTGTAGTCTTAGCACGAGCTCTTGGCTACATGGTTATGATAGTTGGAATTATGCATTCCATCATTATGAAAGTGGTTATTGATATTTCATGTGATTATTCGACTAGTAGAATAGCCATTTCAGTAAGTAAATTGAATTATTTCATATTAATTTTTCCATATTATTCTAATGTTAAAGTTTAAAAGGATTTTTATTTAGTTATACATTTCCTTAAATGTTAATTTTTATTTATGAAATATTCCTCTATATTGTTATCCTTACTGAGCATCTGAGCTCACCCCTTCCAATGTTTTAATTTTTCCAGGATGTGAAGAAGTATACTATGAATGACCTCCAGGGATTGTATGAGGGGATATGAAGACAAGATGTTATTGTAGTTTTGTTTTACTTTATGATGTAATGTAAGGCTTATGAATGTATCTAGTGTTTCCAAGGCTACTAAACTAATAGGTCTTTTGAGACTTGATCTAATGTGGTCATGCCAATGTTACGCAATAATGCACCGACTCTAGGTAACTGGGGTCGGGGCATTACATAAAGGTCGACCATCACCTACAAAAATACCTAACAATAACCATTACCAATGTTCAACATCATCTTATATTCCTCAATGTCCAAATCTAAGGTTCCTAATAAGATATCAATAGATGATTTTCTTTGAGATTGTAATTGTACTCACAATGCTTTAGTAATCAATTATTATTTTAACAACATCAATTAAATATTACTAATATTAATAAAAAATTAAAATTATGTATAATATAAATATATGTTATTATGTTGGTAAAATTATATTTCTGATTCTCCTTCTACATAAAATATTATCAAACTCATCGATCATGTTTTTGGTTGACTAACACTATGTGAACCAATGTAATTTTTTTCTATAATTAACTCACATTTAATATCATTGTGATTAGAATAATGAATTTTAAAAATACATGTGAAATATAATTTATTTTTTAGTATTAATATTTTATCATCACCCTAAAACATTCATCCATTATATAAATGATAAAAGCAACAACAAAATAAGGGGTATATACAGTTTATTTATTGGTTGTAGTTTAAACCTATACAAAATTGTACAAAGATTTTTTTCTAAAACAACTAGTAAATCTTGAATTAGTAAGAATATTTTTTCCTTTTAATCCATTTAGAGTACATTTCTTGTAAATTTAGTGGAATGATATTTTTATGACATTAATTTTATTTTTATGCTGCAATTTTTACCGCTCAATCCAAGGATTTCATTGGAATTTTAACATATATTAAAAACGTTTTACCATATATATCCACATCATAACCTAATAATATATATTACAATTAAAAAAATTATAACATATAAAAATACTAGACCCAGAAAAAGTGTACCAAATTATTTGAAATCAAAGTAACTTATATAAAAAATTAACAACAGACAATATTAATATAATAAAATAACATATCACAAAATTACAAATGATAAAAAAATACATAAACAAATCACTAAGTAGGCATAAAATAAATGAAAATAAAATATATTCATGTAATTTTTTAAAACCATAATAGGGAATCATGAAATGGATTTTCAATTAAAACATAATAAAAAATAGATTCATATTTACCATATTCAGAAATAAGAATTTATGTAATTGATTTGGGGTTTTTGAAGATATTAAATTATAATATGATGTAATAAAATAATTACCAATAATAATAGTTTTAATATAATGTTATCCAATTCTATGATATCATTACACAGAAACTTACATTTATAAAATATTTAAACTTTAATCAAATAAGGATTCATACATATTTACGTAAAACAGATATATTTAAAGGATAATAAAAAAATTAAAAAAGGATTCCAATTAGAATAATAAAAAATTAAATAAGAATGAATTAAATAAGATTTCATAACAAAAATAACAACAACAAAAATTTACGTTAAAATTCTCACACAACATCCTCATCATGTTTAAACTTTATCCATTATTACATATAACAACATTTCACAATATTACCACATTACCATATAAAACAACATAATAATATTAAATAACATTATATATTAAAACCCACACATAATTTCCCAATATCACAACCTCAGTATATCCATTTCATATCTATTTTTGATTCCCACTAAAAATACTCGTTAATATTTACTGTGCCATTGGAAAATAGCTTCCAACACATGACAAATTAAATTATATAATAACATAAATTACTATTAAAATATTACCATAATAAGGATTCAATATAATGAGTAAATAATGATCTACTAACCCATAATCTCATACACCATTCCTCTATCGATCCCTAAATTTTACAAAACCCCTATATTCATTTAGTAGAAAACCAAACACCACCAATAAAAGTAGAATAAAAATTATTTCATGGGAATTTATGTACGAACCACCAAACATATAAAACTATGAATTACATATTACATTATCATTACATGGTCCAACCAAACTATCCCTATATAAGAGCCTACAAAATACTTTCTTTCATGAAAGTAACCATAAACAACCTATCATAACTAAAATATAATATTATAGAAAATAATTTCGATAAAAATATAATCGAATGATTTACAAGGAATAATTTATACAATAAACCAGCATAAATTAAGACTGATGATATAAACCAAGCATCAAAATAAAACATATCAAATCAACTATGAAAATAGATTTCATGTATATAATGAAATATATAGATATCTCATACCTGAAACCATAACAATGTTTCTCTATCACCATTTCATTATTTTAAATTTTCATGATGTTAGTTACCCATCATCATCTGTGAATCCAAATTCTACCATCACCACTACATGATAATCTATGATCAACAATGATTCAATCTCCATATCCACTATCACCTATCAACACCTCTATGATTATTTTACTAATAATTAAATTATTATTTATATTAATATTAATCATAATGAAATATTTCTATATTAAATGATTATAATGTCCTTTTATTTACATACTCACTGAAAATATCCATCAATGCAATCTAAATTGGGAATCATTCGATTTTCATTTAATATAATTGAAAAAAATAATTCTCTAAAGAAATAACCTTTGCATATTATATCATTAAAAATCACATGTTTCGGGATTATTCTCCCATTTTGATTAATTATTGACTTCAATTGAAATAACATTCCACCATGAAACACTATATTGAATGTTAATAATACTATTATTATATGTTTTTGTAATCTATAGTGACATGCCAAAAAAATCAGGTATTAGAAAAAAAATACCTCTTGCGCATGGGCTTATGAAAAAATTGAAAGATTCACCTATGTTTTACAATGAAACAATCCCAAATTGGTGATCCAAAATCTTGAAAACTGATATGAGGTGTGATGATGACGGTGGTATATGAATATGCACGGTTTTAGATAAATCATCCATCATTCATTCATCATAAGGATTACCAAACCCATTTTTGGGGCCGATCAAACCCCTAAACCCTCCCAAATCATTGATTTCATTGTAGGATGACCCTAGATCTTGAGTTTTGAGGTGTTCGAATGGCTATATCAAATATTGGAGCAGCAAACGGGGTGCAGCAGTGACTAATGATGTATCTGGAAATTTATTATCAACACAGCATGTATTCCGAAGAACACATCATGTGGGAAGGTCTTAGTGGCGACTAAGATTTTGGGATACATAAAGGTGACACATGGTGTGTGTCCCCTATCACATGGTGTGGAGCCCTTCTCCAAATCACAACATGTATTTTAGAAATAAACAGACACTAGAAGGACTACATGGCTTCGCGAGACTTGGCGTTTATCTCATGTGATACACAAATACGAGGTGGAGTACACGACATGTACATCACCACACTGCCAGACTAGTCTAGCTACATGGGTAACCCCAAGTACTAGTTACATGGTATGGAATACATGGGTTTAAAACACATACGGGATCATGGTCAGTGTGCATAGAGGGAACCCCAGTTACTCAGAAACGGTGTGTGGTCCATCCTACACGCCGTGTACATAAATCTCTACATAGAATGTTCCCTTTGACTCAAGATGCTACATAGAGGTAGTACTCAGTATCGTGAGACACGGCGTGTGACCCCTTTTACACATCATGTAGATCCTAGAATAGTGCTTGATCCTCTTCTCCACCTTTCCTTGGAAATGTTTTGTTTGGATTAGTTCCTATTTTTATCGTTCCCTGGATGGTCTAGTATTGATTTCATCAATATAAATATGATCCCTTAAACAAGAATTTTTGAGATAGATTCAGGTGTCCCTTCTAGTGGCTTGGAGCGATATCATTTATCCATTCATGGCCATATGAAGAGTTAGGTATCGTTGATACTAATACAATGAGATGATGATCCTCAATTTAGCAGGAAAATCTAGATGAGTCGTGGTATCCACCATGGAGCTAGCAGTGATACTCATATGTGTATTGTGATCTTTCCCTACTAAGGATTGTCTTCTCTCAGAATACGTGTACCTTTCTGTCATGGCCTTTCCTGGAAAACATTACTTCTCAGACAGATTACGCCAGAGCTATCATACTCGTAGAGTGAGTTCTCCCGAATGAGGGCATCATGGATCCTTCGAACTGAATCCCTAGATGGGGTATGCAATTGTGTGACTTCCCTCTAGACTTTAGTTCATGGTTTTGAGTATATCTAGATTGTATTTCTCTTACTATATATTCAGTAGACAATTACATAATAGAGATGAATGTACCATTACATTTTAAATATACTTTTTGTTTATTGGGATCCTATACTGAGTATTGTTATACCCAACCCTACACGAGCATTTCCAATATGTATCATGTCTTGGGAAAATGAGAGAACTTTTGATGTAGTCCACAGAGGACCAGTAATGGACCAAGAATTCTGATTTCCCTAGAGGCTGAGGTGCTCCTATGGGTTCGAGGAGCAGTCCCAGTACCTCATTGTGCTTATAGGTTGGAAATTATATTTTTCAAACTCTTGTTTTTGGTGGGCTTGTTTTTTAGCCCATTTTTACATTCCGAACATTACATCTATTGTACTCTATTGATTAATTTTACTTGTATGGATTTATTTTTTTAACTTAATGGTTTTTACATTTCGGCATGTGAGATTGGAGATGTGGGTGTGTCTATGTTGGTACATAGGAAATGCCTCGCTTGTTAATTCTCTAATAACTCAGTTCTAATCACCAGACCCAAGCCTATTAGAGGGGAGCATGGGGAGTCATGAAATGAGCCCCACTATGACGGGTTGTGACATATTGGTATCATAGTTGGTCAGTTCTACCATAGGAC
Source organism: Viscum album (assembly GCA_963277665.1). Lineage (NCBI taxonomy): Eukaryota > Viridiplantae > Streptophyta > Magnoliopsida > Santalales > Viscaceae > Viscum > Viscum album. The sequence continues at coordinate 1,474,330,395 of OY728150.1, forward strand.
CAAGAGTCATTGAGATTTGTTTTGGTAAATTTTTTATTGTGTTTTGAGCTTGGATTTCAAGATAAAGACTCTAGTGTTGGTGCGGATGACCGATTTATCCTTACACCAGGACTCTGATATCCTTATTTTCCACTCGGTAAAATAACACACTAGTTGAGGGGATGTAAAAAATGGTACATGAATCTTATAGGAATGGGTTTAGTTTTCCATTTCCTTTACAATCAGATATCCATATATACTCATTTACCATGTAATATATTGTATCATTATAGGATTCATCTGCAATTCATACCCGCTAGGATTTAGCAGCTCGATCACATGAATGGCCCCCTCAGTGAAGATTATTCAATATAGGGACCAGTTCCCCATGTGTTACCTCATGGTGGTACACTTGCTATTCCACCACTAGTGGAGCAGCCCATGGAACCTGCATTTCCAAAAAAATGAGGAATTCAAGCCGATCACGCTCAATGAGATTCATAGACAGAGACCCCTTAGCATCCAAGGTGAGCCTAACCCTCAGGCAGCTGCAGACTTGCATGAGGAGGTGACCAGAGTTTTCGATCTTGTGAGAACACCATCAGACTGTATGGTGATCATAGGAGTGGATCTTCATTAGGGTTCAGTGGGAAAATTGTGGAGTCTAACCACATTAACTCACGACACGGAGACTATTTTTTGGATGGATTTTTACCGACTCATTATGGTGGAGTTATTTCTGGTTACACTCAGAGAAATGCATATCCTAGAGCTTCTTTAGCTCCAGCACGGTAGTTTGACAGTGCCTGAATATTCATCAAGGTTCACCAACCTCATGAGGTAATCGATGGTGATTGTAAAAGATCTGTACTTCATAGCTCAGAAATTCTAGTGAGCTCTTTTATGGGACATTCAAGATATTGTATTTCCTATATGCATTTAGACTTATGTTAGAGTTCTAGAGTGGGCCTTGGTGATTGAGAGATTCTTGGTGGAGTAGATACAGTTCATGGCAGTCAGCAGCACAAAGACAGTTATGGAAACCTCAGTAGTAGGGAGTTGATGTCAGAAATAGGGATCAGGACGTGGGAGATCTCATAAGAGGACCTAGGATAGAGGATTGACATTCCAATGCACTAAAAATGGATCCATACTACCTAAGGAGAGGTGATGCTTCTCATGTGATGGTATGAGACATCTTACTAGAGACTTTCCAACCCGTCAAGATGTAGACAGAGAGGTGGTAGATGTACCCCCGAGGTAGAGGCAGAGAGTGGATCAGACAGACCCTCCAAGTGGTGGACGTAGAAAAAGAGTAGAGAGAGGCGGGTGGTTGCAGACGTTTTGATATACTCTTACCACCACCCCCAGGAGGTCCGCACATGGCTTAGGGAGCTGGGGGACAGGGGTGGGGACATCTGCATGCAGTTGAGGCGTATGACCCAGGGAGTACAAGGATGATCCACGACACAATATGTGTTTTTTCTACTTTATCAACCATACTTATAGATAGAGGTTACAGTCATTCCTTCCTCGACATATATCTTTTCCAAAAACCATGAGATTCAAGTAGAGTCATTGACTTGAACCTTACACTTGGAGACACCAACAGGAGGAGACTCAATTATCACAGATCTTTGTAGATAGTGTGATCATACCCTTGGAGGAGAGATATTCGGTTGGATCCTCTTGGTGGATGCATTGACGCCTTACGACATCATTCTTGACATGGATTAGTCATCTTTGGTCTATGCCAAGTTTGACTGCTTTAGGTGAAATGTTTGGTGTGTCTGCAACAATGGGATGAGGTTTTTCTTTGTCGCTGAAAATAATAACTAGGAAGCACAAAATGGGCTCATGCATAGGAGGGTGTGGCCAATAATTCATGAGTTTGATGGAATTACCCTCTGTGCAGTTGATGTTGGTAGGTTCCAGTTCCTAGTAGTTGGGGCATAGTACCAGGACGTATTTCTCAAAGATGTTCTAGGACACCCTCCCCACTAGGAGATCAAATTCTAAATCAACTTACACCTCGGGATGACACTGATATGCTCATCAATGTATTGGATGGTTCTTGTAGAGATTTTTCTGCTGAGGGTGTAGTTTGAGAATTTTGAGATTACGGAATTCATAAGACCTAGTGTTTCCACCTCGGCAGCCCCAGTTTGGTTTTCCAAGAAGGCATATGGGTGTTTGAGGTTGTGCATTGATTATTGGTGCCTGAACCAGGTGATGGAAAAGAACAAGTATCCACTGGTGAGAATTGATGACATCTTTGATCAAATATGAGGGGAACAATGGTTCTCAGAGGATGACCAACAACCAGGTTACCACCAGTTACAATTACTGTATGGGGATATACAGAATATGGCTTTCATATACTGCTATGGTCACTATGTGTTCATGGTGATCCCTTTTGGAATAACAAATCCCATGTAGTGCTCATGGATCTTATGAATCGATTCTTCAAACATTATTTAGAACAGTTCATAGTGGTCTTCATAAATGACATCCTTGTGTACTCGGCGTCAGAGAAGGAGAACATGAGACATTTGTGTATGGTTCTAGATGTACTCCGAGAGAACCATCATTATAGTAAGCTCTTGATGTTCTTATTCTAGATACAAGAGGTACACTTTTTGAGACATTTCAGACCTATAGATAGATGTAGCTGTGGACCCAGACACAGTTGAGGTTGTGTTGGCATGGGATCAAAACGTGTGTGATGATGGTGCTAGATTCCTTGGGATAGAATGATATTACAAAATATTCATTCATGATTTCCCCTGAATACCTTTACTAATATCGACCATGATTAGGAATGGGAAACCCTTCATGTGGATGGAGAAGTGATAATAGGATTTTAAGTAGTTGATATAGATATTGATGACCACACTAATCATGAAATTACCATAAAAGGGTGTCGAGTACATAGTTTTTTGCAATGCATTGGGGGTCAGGTTTGGATGTGTACTAATTCAGGACCATGAAGTGATTTCTTATGGTTCTCTCTAGCTTAGGCCACATTATCATAACTATGAGACACATGATCTCATGTTGGCAGCGGTAGTCTTCATATTAAATATGTGGTGACAATACATTATGGGTGAGTAGATTATCATCTACTCTGACCACAAGAACCTAAAATAGCTCATCTTACAGAAGGATCTGAATCTAAGGTAGAGGTGATGGCTCAGTTCCTATAGGACTACTATTTTGAGATCATCTATTCTCTTGGGAATGGGGGAATGGTGGCAGATACTCATAGCAGAAGATCAAGCTCACAATTGTTGAGCGAGGTGACAGATTAGTTGGCATCATTACTATTATACATTAAGGATAGAGAGGATGCAGCTAACCATTAGTCTTCGGTTCTTACCCCTCCACTAATCGAGTGATTAAGGGAGGCACAGCTTCTGGATCTCGATTGTAAGGCTTTACAAGCCCAATTATCCATAGGACATGCTTTGATGGATATTCGCATGGTGGGGAGCATGTTTTTCTTTTCAAAGGATGCACAATCGTGCCAATGGCATTACGAGAGGAGGTTTTTATGGAGTTCCACACATCCTCCTTGGTGGTACATCCTGGAGTGGTGAAAATGTATTAGGACCTCCTGCATTGGTTTTGGTGGACATGTATGAAGAAGGATGTAACAGGGTTTGTTTCTCAATGACTTATTTTCTAGTAGATAAAGGCTGAGCACCAGGTTCCATCAAGTTTAGCTCACCCCTGGACGTGCTAGAGTGGGAGTGGGATGGAATATCGAAGGACATCATGGCGGGCATACCATGAACATCCATGGTACATGAATCCATCTAGGTGATCATCGACCGACTCCCCAAGTCATCCCACATACTAGCTATTAGTGAGAAGAGTTCCATAGAGAGATAGGGATTCCACTATGTTTAGGACATAGTTCCACATCATGGAATCCCTCAGGATAATGTCTCGGTTCAAGATGTCTGCTTCACATCCCAGTTGTGGAAGGGACTTCATGAGGCATTTGGGACTCTACTATGTTGGAGCACAGTGTTCCATACCCAGATAGATGACTAGATGATAAGGATATTTCATGTTCTATAGGATAAGTTGGGATCATGAATGTTGGAGTTTGGTTGCAGTTGGGTGGACCACCTACAACTTATAGAGTTCATGTCCAATAATAGCTACCACTCTACTATTGGTATGGTGCCGTTTGAGTATTTAAATGGGTGACCTTGCCGTTCATCACTCTGTTGAACCAATCCTGGAGAGTCAGACCTTATGGGTTAATAGTTGGTTTGAGATACCACTAAGATGGTGCAGATCATCCAGAAGTAGATGAATACATTATAGATCCAACAGAAATATTATGCTGATAGATGATAGAGTCCTCTGGGGTTCGAGGTGGGATACAATGACTTCTTTTGGGTCACACCATGATGAGGGTTATAGAGGGTTCTCCAGCACAGCAAGCTATCTATAAGGTTCATCAGACCATTCCATATACTGTACATAGTTGGTGAGGATTTGTTTTGCTTATCTCTGCCACCACAGTTTCACCCAGTACATGATGCCTTCCACGATTTACAGTTGAAGAGGTATGTTCATGAACCATCCCACGTCATCGACTGGGGGGCCTATACGAGACGGATGCAGCCACCTTTTCTGAGTACCCAGAGGAGTTTCGGGATCATAGGAGAGGATCCTTCATGGGAAATCGATTACATTGGTTTTCATCTAGTGGTAGCACGAGAACCTTGAGGAGAGCACATGGGATTGAGAGGCTCTGATTTGTGCACAGTAACCATATCTTTTTTAATGGCATTTTGTTTTGGATTTCCGGTATGTAAAGACCTAAGGTGCGGAGAACTGATTGTCTCTTATTTTCAGTTTATTATTTTAAAATGTTATTTAAAAATAATTTGAGACCATGATTTTTGAAATCATGTTATTATGAGGCTCATAGTGCCTAGAATAAATGTCTGAAAGAAATTTAATATTTTAAATAGTGTGTACATGTAATTTTCCTAAATAAAGTGTAATAACATTTAAATGAATTCTTGGATATGAAATTTGAGGGCACCATTATGTTCAGAGTAGCAACTTTACTTTAGGAGGGGCCGAACATTAACCATAGCTAGTCAACTAAAAATGTTAGTTCTTGGTCTTTTTTAATATAAAAAATAAACTATTAATTTATTTTATTTTAAATGTTTTCATAACGCAGCGATGATTTTTTTCCTTCATAAATAATCAAGATCCTATAAATAGAATCATTACCATGGAAAACTCCCTAGAAACATCTCTAGACATGGAAAGAATCAACCTTTGAGGATTCTTGATGAACGCCGACCGATAAGGATGCGTGGATTGTTGCGTAGCACAATCAATTCTTGAAAGACAATCACTCTTACTCTTCCTTGATGATTGGTGTATGGGTTTGTTATTTTGATTTAGTTCTTCCATGTTATTTTATTTAACAATGGATGTGGATCAACCCACAAACATGTTGATCCATGGATCATTTGTTCATGTGGAAAGGGCATTATTTTCTGTTTCTTTTGAACATTGATTCAGGAAATTGATTTCAGATAATTTTTGGGTAATATTTTGATTTATCCTATTTAATCCTTATAAAAGGACTGAATCAAGTCATTGATTAATGATGGAGGTAGTGAATTACTCTCATGTTTATTTATTTATACCTCTTTTTAACCCTACATTCTCCGCGTTCTTGGAGGGGTTATAAACAATGATCCGTTTCCCATTCATTTCACAATGGATCGATCAAAATTTGGTGATTCAACATTATGAATTCTCAGTGGAGGTTCAACGAAATGGTAGTTGATGAATTGAAATAGTTCAAGAAAAATCATTTTTTGACCGTTCTTCATGCATGTGATAAAAATGAGTTTTCAGGGCCGATCTAACTAATGGATCCTCCCAAAAATTGAAAGAATATTAGGGAGAACTTTGATCTTTTTTTAGAAAATATTAGATGGTCGGATTGAAGACTAGAAGAGAAACCACTGGGTGAAGATGGAAGATTCCATTTTTCAAAATTTATGATCAACACGGCATGTATTCCGAAGAACGCGTCATGTGGGACATGCTCAATGGCGGCTATGGTTTCGGGATATAGATAGGTTCAACATGGAATGTGACCCCTTTCACATGGATTGTGGACCCTTCCCCAATGTGTGGCATGTATTTTGGGAAATACCTGGACACAGGAAAAACTACACAGCTTTCTGTGACTAGGGGTGTATCTCCGGTGATACCCAGACACAGGGTGGAGTACACAGCATGTACAGTACCACACATCTAGAATGGGCCAATTACATGGTTCACCCCTTGTATTAGTTACATGAGATGACACACATAGGTTGATGGAGTGTACAAGCACATGGCCAGCAAACATGGAGGGAACCCTAGTTACTCGGACATGGAATGTCCTCCGTCCAACATGCCATGTACTTACTTCTCCTCATGGAATGTTCTATATGACTTGGGCCGCTATATACAGGCAGTCCTTGAAGTCATGAGGCATGGCATGTGAAACATTCTATACGCCATGTTGATCCTAGAACACTTCATGATCCTCTTGTCTGCCATTCCATGGACATATTTTATTGATTTATTTCCCCTGTTATTCATTCCATTGAAGGTAATGTATCATTTTCATCAAGAGGAATATGATCCCTTCAAATGAAATTTCCAAGATAGAGTCATTTATCCTTCTGAGAGGCCCACAATGAGATCATATATCCATTCTTGACCATAGTTAGAATCGGATATCGACATGACCAATCCAATAGGACACCGATCCACTACTTTGTTGGTGAATCCAAATGAGTCACGGTTTCTGTCAAGGACATGGCAGTGATCTTACCTCTATGTATTGTGATCTTTCCCCACTCTAGAGTATATTATCCCAGAATGAGTTTATCAATATCTAATGAATTTTTCAAATGAACAGTTCTTTTCACCAAGATGAAATTAGAGATATCAGTCCTGTGGAGTGATTATTCCCAGACGAGGGCTTCATGAAACCTTCCACCTGAATCCCTAGCTGGGTATGAAATTTTGTGACTTGTATCTAGACTATGGGTCTGGGTTTTTAGTATATATGGATTGGGTTTCCTTTAATATATATTTTTAGTAGACATATACTACATAGAGCATATGTTACCTTTACATTTTGTATTTTTTTTGTGGTTTTTAGGTTCCTCTACTAATTATTGTTATACTCACTCTTTCATGGGCTTTTCCCACCCGTGTCATGTCTTGTGTAGATGATAAACCTTTTGACAGGGTCTAGGGTGGACCAGAACATGACTGAGCATTCTGTGTTCTCTAAAACTTTAGGTGTTCATATGGTTTCGAGCATTATTCCTAGAACCTCTTTGTTCTTACATGTTAGAATTTATATTTTGAAGACTCTTGTTTTTGGTGGGCATGTATTCTGTCCCAGTTTTACATAACTCACTTTTCCTCTATTGTACAATTTTGATTGATTTTAGTTGTATTCATGCATTTTATTTCTTAGTGTTTTTTACATTTCCGCATTTGTGGGCTAGTAGATGTGTCTATATACATGTACATAGAAAATTCCTCCCATGAGTGTGATATGCCTACTCGGTTCTAGTTACCAGCCCCTATCCTATGGGAGGCAGACTTGGGGAGTTTTGACAAGGGCCCAACTGGGATAGGTCGTGGCTTAATATATTACACACAGAAAATAATTTTTATTGTAATATATATGAATAGTTTTGAAAAATAATCCCATTAAATTGTCGTCATTTTTATAATAATTACATTTTCACTGTATATGTTTTATTTCTTGGTAATATTTTTTAAAAAATAAATTTTTTTATTTAAATCGAGAAAATATAATTTTTATGCAACCATAATTTTATAATTACATTTTTATATATAATAATATCTTAATTCAATAAAAATATCCTTGAATAATCAAAAATATGTATACTTTATTTTGTGATTATTAAATAATAGTTATAACAATAAAATTATTTTCTAATTTCTAATGTATAATATATTAAATTATAAATTATATTTTAATTTTTCCAACTTCAATATTACATAAAATAATGAATTTTTATTGTAAATGGATTTAAGAAGTTAAATTTTATAATTTCAGTAATATTTTATTCATAATTTTTAAAATAATTCTATTAAATTTTTTTCTTACAAATTATATATTCTTCTCAATTTTATCTCGAAAATACCAATTTATTTATGTTTAAATACTCCCTTTGTATCCCATTGAACAAAACACATATTTCAATACCTAAAGTCAATCTATTACCCAAATTTCCATCATCAGTCCACATAGAATCTTATCGGATTCTATGGAGTCACAAATAGAAATTCATTAATGATATTTCAATTAATAGAAAATGAACAAAAAAAGGAATTAGCTTATTTACTTTCGTATAATTATATCATTTTTATTTTGGAATATATCTAACATTTTATTACTTTGTAATAATTTTTTTTTTAAATAATTGAATATTTTTGTTTAAGAATCTTTATAATATTTATTTACACTAATTTCGTTATTTTTAATTCAAGAAAATATTATACCTCTCTCACCTTTTCTTTTTCTAATGATTTCTTAACAGTTGATATGTTAGATATGAGGATGTTTCCAACTCTATATATACCCAAACAATTTTAAATGGTTATAATAATATTTCTACAATATATAAAACAAAAAATTCTTCTATCATTAATTTTATTGATTAAATAGTAATAATTTATATAAATTAACTTAATAAAATCATGAAATTGAAGAAACCTGAGATATTTCAAACAAAATATTTTATCAAAATGTATTCCTATAATAAATAAGATTAATATTTTAAATTAAATCAATACTATTGACCATAAAATATAAATACCGATAAAATTCTTTTTTAGATTCATGTTCAAGTAAAATTAATTTCAATACATCTGAGGATGAAATTTTTTTAAACAAATGGGGGCATAATGTAAGGTGAATTATAATATTAGACTCACCCATTTGGGTTATATCCTCCTTCTCTTCATTTTCATTATTTAATTATCCCAATTAAAACAAAAACTCATTCAAATTCAACTCCTTCTTTTTACAAGGGTTAATTATGCTTCAAACTAATCAAAAGAATTCTCACAAAAATTATAAATATATTTCAATGAGTACTTATATTACAATAAAACCCTTTAACTCATATTGAGAAATTTATTATTCATTGATCAAAGATCATTAATTGAAAAATATTATCTCCTTGTTAATTTGTGAACCCCAATTATTGTTCATTATATTATTATTTACATTGTTTTTATGAAACCAATTACTATTTATGGTTTTATTAATTTATTGAAATTATTATTTGATATCATTATTTATTTCATGCTTGATTATCATAATTTATGATATGTTGGGTGTTCCAAGATTATATGGCATTCCAGAACATTTGATAGTTTGATGTATGTCATCAAATTATGTTGGAACATGATTCTAGGTTTGATCCCTATTATTATATAAAAAATTATTTATAAAGGATATGAATGAACATGATGTTATATTAATTAAAAACTTTGAGTGGTATTTGAAATAAATGTTATGAAGTTTCTTTATTATGTATATTCCACATTCCATTAACTATTAAAATTATTCCGCCTTTCATATTATGATGATCATATAGTACTAATTCTATAATTATGGTTATCTTAAAATATTTAATATTGATCTATGACTCATATTCCTTACATGTAATTCCACCTTAATAGGGTACTACTTTATTTTGTATAATTGATTTATATACCTAAGTGAAAACATATACTGAGTAGATATTTAGAGTATTTAAGGTGACATTTAACCAAGTGAGTTGTAGAAAATTTAAATTATTTTATGTATTTGGATTATTTTTATAATCATAAACATTAAGTAATAGTCATGTTTGGAATAAGAGTGTTACTATATTAATATATATGTATATCTCTGTGTGTATGTGACTGGAAGGAGGAACTGACCAAATACATCAATTAAAAACTACAATAATTATTTAAAAGATAATTTTCGACAAGTTAAAAATTATCATTACCATATCAAAGACTACGATGACCTAAATATAGATTTCCTGGTCAATGTCATTTAGAAACAATAATATGAGGAAATAAATTATGGGTGTAGTTATTCTGAAGGATGATATGATATGAAGGGTGAATTAGAAGCTGATCTTGATGAAAGTGATTTTTCGTTATAAAAAACAAGGAAATATAATTGATTAATTCATTAATTTTAACAATATTTTAAATGATAAGAAGAAGATACTTGTATGTTGAAAGATAATTTTTTAATTATCTAGAAATAGAAATATTGGATTCTCAAAGTTGGATGTTTAGTATAATCTTATAATTGAATATTATAAATATATATTAATTTTTTAACTAATTCCCAACAATGTTATGTTAAACATAATGATTATATTGGTGGTTGTATTGAAAAAATTCATTAAAAGGATTATTATCATGGTAGAAAATGACCTCAAAGCATGAAATTGGGAACATATATAGTGTGGGATTATAATGTAATAATGGTGGAATATAGGGATCTAACATATATCATATTCAATTTCTTACTATTGAAACCTTTAATAAATAATTACAAATATATTGAGGGTCAGGAATATTTAAAAAATTAAACGATGGATAAAAGGACTTAATCACATACTCCTGGGATGAAGTTATATTTTTAAGAATTTTATAACAAAATATTTTATATAAGTTGAGTGGATAAGTCATATAGTAAGGCGGTAACACCCCGACCACAGTTACCCAGAGTCGGTGTATTATTGCGTAACATTGGCATGATCACAAAAGATCATGTCTCGAATGACCGATTAGTTTTGTAGCCTTGGAAACACTAGATACATTCATATGTCTTACATTACATCACAATGTTAAAAATCACCACAACATAGTCTCCATAGTCCACACTTCTATCCCCTTCAGACTATCCCTGTAGGTCAGTCATAAAATATTTCTTCACATCTTGGGAAAACTTAAAACATTGAAATGGGTGAGCTCAGATGCTCAGTAAGGATAACAATATAGCGGAAGCTTTCATAAATAAATATAAACATTTAAGGCAATGTATAACTAAAAAAAGCATTTTAAACATGAACTTCAACATAATATGACAAAAGTAAAATGAAATAATGCCATTTACTTATTCACATGGATATTCTACTGGTCGAATAATCACATGCAATATCAATAACCACTTTCATAAAGATGGAATGCATAATGCTAGACTATCATAACCACGTATTCAAGGCCTCGCGCCAAGACTACAAATAATATTCTGTCCAGACCTCGTGCCAAGACTCTAGTTTGTCTCATGAGACCTGCCGATGCATCGAGGAGCTATAGCGGGCTCCACCCGTCACTTATTAAGTCCAATGCATTCCCCATATGAATAGGTTTAAACATATCATAAACTATAACATAATCATATAACATAAAACATGCATAAAGGAAACATAACATATCCACATTTTATTCACAATATATCAATAAAAACATTGATATAATAAATAGCACTTCCAAAACCATTTTCAGTAAAAAAATAAAAGAAAATTAAAACTTTGTATTTATTTTTTAAAAAAAATTTATGGCTTGTAGAGGATGCCAAAACTCAAATAATGGTCACGGTGGCGTGGAAGTCATTTTTGCCGCATGCGTACGAAAAAAAATTCCTTTTTTCAGTTAGTAAAAAGACTTCGTATAAAATGATTCCTTTTGAATAAAAGTAAAAGTCAAAGGGGTTTATACACCATATAAAGGAAAGTTGTGTATAAAACAAAATATGCCTCAATGAAAGGAGATTGAGACGAGGTCCCATAAAAAGACCATTTTTTAAATAAAATAGATCTAATATGTGTATTCACTATATGTACACGTAATGAAAGTATAAATACGTGATAGGACATAATAATATCATGACATAATTTGAAAGTAGGAGATTAACCCATAGAATGGAAATTGGGTGAAGAAGTTCCCTTACCTTGTGTCCGACTTGACTCGAACATTATTTAACCTCTTGAATAATAAACTATATTTAGTCACTACTTTATTAAGAACCTTTTTCAAGTTCCTTATCCCTTTTATATAACTTATTACTATGTTACGAAACTTATGTAGTCATTTAAGTTAATAACAGTCATTTTGTCGATCTTTGGTACATGAGTCAACAATAAAAATCTTATAATTACAAGTGGTTTATGAGGTAGAATATCCATTATCCACAGAATTATATTCATGATGAAGATATCATATATATCCTATATATCCAGTATATACATGCATTTATAATATTACATAACATTTAGAGGTAAGAAATGAAATGCACTGTTCCTGGAGACGGTAGGCCGTACGTACGCATGAACGCTACTTTAATTTCTATTTCATATTTAATGGAATGAGATCATAATTATATAATGGTATATTATAATTCCAGTATAATATCATATATAATATAATTTACTCCATCCTTTATATGTCCCACATATGGCATTAACGATTCAAATCACTTTGAGGGAGCGGTAGTCAGCACTTCCTAAAATGAAGATATCACGTTTACCCATAATGGAAACCATAAAGGTATTCCATAAATAAAAAATACAGAAGCTTATGTAAAACATAAAAATATTATATATCATATATAAATATAGTTACATCTTAATGACCACCTTTGAATGTGTTATATGAGTGTTGAACAATTATCGTTTCGTGAGGCAGAAATTCTCCATCCACAGAAACAATATGTTCTTTAACCATTAGATGAAGGTGTGTGTAAGTGTAGCTCTAATACTTATTATAAAAACATCATAGTATATTTAGGATACTGTTTTTGTTACAAAAAAAATAATAAAAATATTTTAAGGGGTTGGAGAAGCAAAATAAAACAAAATAACCTAAGGGAAGACATTACCATAAAATCAGGTAACTCTTTTTTGATTTGAGCCAAAGGCTTCCTTGGAAAAAATTCTGCCCAAAGTGAGGCTTCTAGGAGTAAGAGAGGGATGTTGAGAGAGTATTTGGGCAGAGGTTGGCCAAGCCAAAAGGCATTGAAGGTGTGAGTAAGGTTGTAGTGGTGGAGGCCTTTTATAAGAGGAGTGGAGGGGCACTTTTGGAAAGTCATGAAATGTTACTTTATTATATAATGAGTTTCGGATCTTAATGGTCCCACACTTATATATTTCGAGGATAGTGTCATAAGGGTTCGGAATATACTCATAAAATAGGTTTTTGACATGTGTATGTTCTATATTTTACATTATCTTTACATTTTATTTAAATCGTTAATTAATGAGGTAATCGCTGCATCATCATGATGTCATAAATAATTAAATTTATTTAATGTCTAAAAATTATAAAACAAATATCATGATGTATGAAATATTTTTATCTTTCTAATGAATTTTTATAGTAAAAAATATTACTTTTAAAACCCCATTTAAAATTTCTTTTAGTAAAATAACTCATGTTTGTGTCATTTTTATTTTTACATTAAATAAAACGTTTTTAATGTCATTTTACTAAAAAAGTGGCTCCATGGGGTCCCCAAGTTGACCCATGGATTTTCATGGTCGGCAATGACTCATCCAATAGGGGCAGGACAAGTGTAAAGGTATTTTCATATTTTTATAATATCATTTTTACCTTAAATTTCACTAATTACCTTTAATTACGGTTAATTAAACTTAAAAGTTACTATTCACCAAAAAATTATTTTAATCCCATTAAAAAACATTTTACTTCCTAATGAAAACCATTTTTGTTGGATTATTGAAAATCAAATCATAGATGTGGTAATGTTTCATTTAAATGAAAAATCAGTTTTTTAACTACCACTTAGTGGTTTAACTATTCATCAAAAATTGATGTTTTTCAGAACAATGCCAAAATTTCACCCTAAGCTATAATTGATATTCCGAATTCAAAAATGATGTCTATTTTAAAATATTTCAAACATATAATTTTCATTAATTAATTTTATAATTAATTTCGCTGTCACAACAAATAGCGTGTTTTTATGAAACAATATATATCAAAAGATTGACAATTGTTTATGTCCAATTTCAAAGTGAAATTAATTCAAATGACCACCATAGGATAAAATAGTAAAAATATATTCTAATTACACTTTAAAACCACTCAATATTATAATATATCACTATAAATTATTTTGATTAAAAAAGTTGTTTTTATGTATTTTTCACTATTTATAAAAAATTGGAAGTTCTCAGAAAAATACCAAAAATTCAACATAAGCTAATTTCTATATTCTGAATCCAAAAATGATGTTCTTTTTGAAATATAAAATATATATAATTTCAAAAACTGTGTATTTCTATTCATAATGTATATTTTGATTGGTCGTTGTGTGTTAGAATCTCAAACTTGCATACAATGCAAGCTATTGTATTAATTAAAAGAGAAGCGTATCATGGAAGCTTGGGGTGTTACATTCTACCCTCCTTCAATAAATTGTGTCCTCGCAGTTTAAAATTTTTCTTTGAAAATAAAAGGTTGAAAATAGAAAATACCTTTGTGGAAAACCCACATCAGAAATAAGGTTAATAAAATTTAGCTTTAATAAGAGGGAAAGGGAAATGAAAAAGTAACCTCCAAATTATGATCTTGATAAGGATAACATTGTTGGGAATTAGAGACATATAATTAGAAAAAAAACATAAATATTTTCAGGGGTAATTGAGGACATCAATCACAAACAAGTGTAAAATTGAGGGCCTTAAATCCTTCAATCTATGTTGATTTAAAATATTATCAGTTCAACAAGACATGAGGTATTATGATAAAAAAAATTTGTTTTAATATCCATTTAATAACGTTTAAGAATTAATTTATTCATAGAATAATTTATATGTATATATATATTTATGCTTGACAAGTAGAGTTTCAACCTTCAACTAATACCTATCTCAAACTCAACTTTCACTCAAAAAGATAATAGAACTCAAAAATATTATATTTATCCTAATCGTACAAGGTTCAATAGATTACCACATACCATTTAAATTAGGAAAACTATTTTTTAATAACTCGGGACTTCCTGTAGGATAGTGGTAGGGAATAAAGGCATGTCGCACTATGGTTGTGGGTTTGATTCCTACAACTTTTTCCGACGCAACTGGTTATCCCCCGACATGCAGGTTGTATTTTTCTTAAAACAATATTATTATAATATTAAAAAAAATCTTCAGAAATGTTTTAACCTTAAACAATACTATAAATGGTTAAACTTAATCCATTCCAACCTTTATAGTTATCCAAAATAATTCTGTCCAACTCACAGTCCAGATTTTATAAGGAAGGTAAACACAATGAAGATCCTTTTTGCCGACTAATAACATGTGAACACCTTCATCATGTATTCTTTTAAAAACACAGCAACATCCTGAATTACCAGAAATCCTTATTGATTACATTCATGATCCCTGATTTCTTATAGAATACTATATATACTCCTTCTAACCAAAAAATATATAAAAATCATTAATCAGTTTCATGGAAGTCAAGAATATCTAATATAATTTATCCAAATCAATTATCTATTATTCCAAAATCACTATCTCAGTATCAGAACCATATTATGGTTTATCTTTCTCTCAACCATACATTTTCCAAAAATTTAACCTGTTATGGAGTCACCATTCTTGGTTCCACACAATCTCAAGTCCTAGATGAAATAGTTCTATATTATAATCCTTATATACTCCATAATTATTATAACTAGTACATCATTGATAAAACACTCAAATGACGAAATTCTTTAATAACGACCTTAGAAATATATTCATTCCTCCGCATCTGTGGTACTATCATAACTTGACTACTATCCAATAACATCATTTGGGGAATACTCTGATGATTTTGACATTGGATTGCATAGTGTCCCCACTCCTTACTGATTAAGCAATGTAGATTTGAAACCTTTTTCTTACCCTTGCAGTCACACACTTTGTGTCCTTTTTCTCTAAACTTATAACAAACTCTCATTCCCTTCAGGCATGTTCCAAGGTGTTTCATCCCACAGTTATCACATATTGGAAAATTCTTCTTTTCCCTCATCCCTTAATCCATCATTCTCTCTTCCATCCTTTTCTTCTCTTGCTTCCATTCAAAGCCAAAAGACTCAGAGAATTCTTCACTTATCATATTAACACATGATACTATTTCATCATATGTTGAGAACACGTGGGATATTATTTCCCTTCTAAATGTTGGATTAATACCGTGAAATATATGATCCTTCTTACTCTTTGGATCATACGTATTGCTAGAGTTCACATTCCTTCCACTGGGCACCATTTCTATAAAATGGCATAAACTAGGTTAGTTTATGAAATTCAATGAATAATTCCAAACATGTAAAATACTTAATGTAAGTTGAATGGTTCATAGATATAATCCATAATCATAAAAAATGTTTTCTTTGAGGAAGTATATACTTATAAACCCTTCATAATAGTTTGTAAAAAATGAGAAATATCCTAAGCATATCTCCCAGAGGTGTCGTAACCAATAGTACAGCAAGGCATGTTTTTGTGCACCAATTCCCGTTCGAGTATAGCTCAAAGCGGTGTTTTCGGGTTTTACCCCTAGGTACATTTGTGCCAGAGCCGCGTCTTCCTACTCATATCCAGACAGGGATGTATTGCTCAAAAAACTCACAAAATCTCTATAATACCAAAATTTGAGGAAGTTATTCTATATTAATCCTCAAAGTCTATCTTTGGGCTATGTGCTCTAATCATAGTTTATCTAAATATAGCTTCCAAAGTTAGTAATAAACTGCCTCTGATACCAACTCTAACGCCCTGACCCCAGTTACCCAGAGTCGGTGCATTATTGCGTAACATTGGCATGATCACAAAAGGTCATGTTTCGAAAGACCGATTAGTTTAGTAGCCTTGGAAACACTAGATACATTCATATGTCGTACATTACATCATAAAGTGAAAAATCACAAAAACATAGTCTCCATAGTCTAAACTTCTATCCCATTCAGAATATCCCTGTAGTTCAGTCATAAAATATTTCTTCGCATCATGGGAAAAATTAAAACATTGAAAGTGGTGAGCTCAGATTCTTAGTAAGGATAACAATATAGTGTATGCTTTCATAAATTAACATAAACATTTAAGGTAATGTATAACTAAAAAAAGCCTTTTAAACATTAACTTCAACATAATATAGAAAAAGTAAAATGAAATAATTCCATTTACTTATTCACATGGATATTCTACTGGTCGAATAATCACATGCAATATTAATAACTACTTTCATAAAGATATAATGCATAATTCTAGACTATCATAACCATGTATCCTAGGGAACGTGACAAGACTACAAATAATATTTTGTCATGGCCTCATGACAAGACACTAGTTTGTCTCATGATACCTGCAAATGCATCGAGGAGCTATAGCGGGCTCCACCCGTCACTTATTAAGTCCAATGCATTCCCCATATGAATAGGTTTAAACATATCATAAACCATAACATAATCATATCACATAAAACATGCATAATGGAAACAAAACATTTCTATATTTCAATCACAAGATATCAATAAAACACATTGATATAATACAAAGCACTTTAAAAACCCTTTTAAATACTAAAATAAAAGAAAATTAAAACATTGTATTTTTTTAAGAAGTTATGGCTTGTAGAGGAAGACGAAACTCAAATAATGGGCATGGCGATGGGGAAGTCGTTTTCACCGAATACGTAAGAAAAAAACATTCCTTTTGTCGTTTAGTAAAAACGCTTCATATAAAAAGATTCCTTTTGAATAAAAGTAAAAGTCAAAGGGGTTTATACACCGTAAAAAAGAAAGTTGTGTATAAAACCAAATATGCCTCAATGAAAGGAGATTGAGACAAAGTCCCTTACAAAGATCATTTTTTTAAATAGAATTGATCTAATATGTTTATTCACTATAAGTACACATAATGAATGTACAAATACAAGATAGGAAATAATAATATCATGACATAATTTGAAAGTATGAGATTAACCCAAAGAATGGAAATTGGGTTAAGAAGTTCCCTTACCTTGTGTCCAACTTGACTCGATCGTTCTTTATCCTCATGAATAATAAACTAGAGTTAATCTCAACATTCTTACGATCCTATTTCATGTTCATTATCCCTTTTATATCACTTATTACAATGTTACGAAAATTATGTAGTCATTTAAGTTAATAACGTTCATTTTGTCGATCTTTTGTACTTGAGTCAACAATAAACTTCTTATAATTACTAGTTGTTTATGTGGTAGAATATCCATTATCTCCAAATTATATTCATGATGTAGATATCATATATATCCTATATATCCAGTATATACATGAATTTATAATATTACATAACATTTAGAGGTAAGAAATGAAATGCACCGTTAATGGAGACGGTAAGCCGTACGTACGCATGAACGCTACTTTCATTTCTATTTCATATTTAATGGAATGAGATCATAATTATATATTGTTATATTATAATTCCAGTATAATATCATATATAATATCATTTAATACATCCTTAATACATCCCACATATGGCATTAACGATTCAAATCACTTTGAGGGGGCGGTAGTCTGCACTTCCTAAAATGGAGATATCGCGTTTACCCATAATGGAAACCATAAAGGTATGCAATAAATGAAAAATAAAAGAGCTTAAGTAAAATTTAAACATATTATATATCATATATAAATATATTTAAATCTTAATGGCCACATTTGAAGGTGTTATATGAGTGTTGAACAATCATCGTTTCGTGAGGCAGAAATTCACCATCCACAAAAACAGTATGTTTTTTAACCATTAGATGTAGGTGTGTGTATGTGTAGCTAGAATAAATATTATAACAACATCATAGTATATTTAATATACTGTTTTTGTTACAAAATAAGGGAATAAAAAGAGTTTAAGGGGTTGGAGAAGAAAAATAAATCAAAATAACATAAGGGAAGACATTACCTTAAAATCGGGTAACTCTTTTTAGATTTGAGCCAAAGGCTTCCTTGGGAAGAATTATTCCCAAATTGAGGCTTCTAGGAGTAATAGAGATATATTTAGAGAGTATTTGGGAAGAGTTTGGCCGAGCCAAAAGGCTTCAACGGTGTGAGTAAGGTGGTAGTGGTGGCGGCCTTTTATAAGAGGAGAGGAGGGGCACTCTTGGAAAGTCATGAAATGTTACTTTATTATATAATGAGTTTCGGATTTTAAAGGTCCCACACTTATATATTTCTAGGTTAAGGTGATAAAGGATCTAAATATACTCATACAATAAGTTTTTGAAAAGTTTAAGTCTTATATTTTACATTATCGTTTCATTTTATTTAAATCGTTAATTAATGAGGTACTTGTTGCATCATCATGGTGTCATAATTAATTTAATTTACTTAATGTCTAAAAATTATAAAAAAAATATCATGATGTAGGAAATCGTTTTAGCTTTATAATGAATTTTTATATTAGAAAATATTACTTGTATAACACCATTTAAAAATTGTTTTAGTAAACAACTCATGTTTGTGTCATTTTTATTTTAACATTAAATAAAAAGTTTTTAATGTCATTTTCCTACCAAAGTGGCTCCATGTTGTCCCCAAGTTGACCCATTGATTTTATTGGTCGTCCATGACTCATAAAATAGGGGTAGGACACGTGTAAAGGTACTTTAATATTTTTATAATATCATTTTTACCTTAGATTTCACTAATTACCGTTAATCGCGATTAATTAAACTTTAATGTTACTATTCACCAAAAAATTATTTTAATCCCATTGAACCACATTATAATTCTTAATTGAAACCATGTATGTAGGATTTTTGAAAATAAAATAACAAAAGTGGTAATGTTTCATTTAAATGAAAAATCAGTTCTTTAACTACAACTTAGTGGTTTCACTATTCATCAAAAATTGAAGTTTTTTAGAACAATGCCAAAATTTCACCCTAAGCTATAATAGATATTATGAATTCGAAAATGATGTCTATTTTAAAAACTTCCAAACATATATGTTGAATTAATTAATTTTATAATTAATTCTCACTGTCACAACAAATAGCGTGTTTTTAAGAAACAATATATATCAAAAGATTGACAATTGTTTATGTCCAATTTCAAAGAGAAATTAATTCTAATGACCACAATTGGATAAAATGGTAAATATAAATTCTAATTACACTGTAAAACCACTCAATAGTATAACTTATCACTATAAATTATTTTTATTAAAAAATATTTTTCTAATTATTTTCAGTATTCATAAAAAATTTGAAGTTCTCAGAAAAATACCAAAAATTAAACATAGGCTAATTTCGATATTATGAATCAAAAAATGAAGTCCATTTTGAAATATAAAATATGTTTAATTTCAAAATGTGGGTATTACTATTCATAATGGGTATTTTTATTGGTCTCGGTGTGTTAGAATCTCGAACTTGCGTACAATGCAACCTATTGCATTATTGAAAGAGAA
Organism: Viscum album; assembly: GCA_963277665.1. NCBI lineage: Eukaryota > Viridiplantae > Streptophyta > Magnoliopsida > Santalales > Viscaceae > Viscum > Viscum album. The sequence continues at coordinate 1,474,350,950 of OY728150.1, forward strand.
GCATATCGTGGAAGCTCGGGGTGTTACAAAGGACATAGGTATTTAGAGTTATTTATATAGAAAGTTTTTTCTTATTCATAATTATTACTAAATAGATAATAATATAGGAAAAAATCCTATCATTGATATATTTAAAAACAATATATTTTTTCATTGTTACGGAAATAATAAACATGATTCTCTCAATAATGGATCTATGAGATAAGAAATGGAAAGGGAGGTCATTTAAAATTTAAGTATTTCTTTCATAGTAAAAATAAAAAAATTCACCTAAAAAGATGAGTGTTATCATATTATAGTGGTAGTTGAAAAATTAGACTCTCTAATGATGGAGGTATGGAAGTTGAAATGGATCGTAAAGGTATTATTAGAGTAGTTGAATGTAGATTATATTATTTTATGATAAATAGTCCATGAAATACTACAAATAAATTATAGTAGATCAATAATAAATAATATTTGAAGAAAATATTTCTAAATTGAATTAATGTACTAATATAATACACTCGAATTCGTTTTTAAATAATGATTGAATGATGATAATTTATTCTAGATATTACTAATTTTTTAAAAATGACTAGAATATCATGGAAGTCATGTTAGGGGAAGCCCTCAATAAAATTTCATTTTAAATTTATTGAAATGTGACTTGTGGAATGAATTCAATTTCATTAAGAATTTTTACATAGTATATGTAATATAGATTTCATTTCATTGTATGAAAATAAAAAAACGAAAAATATGTACCTATTTGGTGGAGGCAAAGTCATTAACTTTCAAATCATGTAGGAATAAAGAATTTTGTGACACAAAAGTATTTTCCAAAAATGAAAAATATTCATGGATCATTTTAAGAATAATTGAGAAGCTCTTAACATCCCTAAAGATTCATGTCATCATAAACACATTTTTAATACATACGAATTGATATTAGTTATTTAAATTACATTAAAATAAATGGATAATAATTAAATGAAGTATATTTAGTTTGTTTATAGTGATGTACATCGAAATATAAATCCAGAAATCATATCTAGAGAAAATTTAGAAAGTTTTATTCATCATTGATTACAGAAGGATTGAGTTAATGTTTTTTATCATCAAAAAATCCAATGTAATTGATTGTATTATGGATTATTAGGGATTATAAGATAAAATCTCATGGTTAAACATTCATAATATCAACACTAGTAGTTTCATATAATTTACCAATAATCAAGTAGAATAATATATTGAAATGTATAGGTTATGTATACAACTGTCAAGTTATATCCCACATAAATAATGTAATAATTAAGAGGATGGAATAAATAATTAATGACTTAAATGGGAATTAAATTTCATTATTATCTAATATATAAATTCATTAATTGTTTAGTGCTTAGAAGAATTAGTAACAGACCAACCAGTGTTAACCAATGATGTTACTTGTGATTGACTACCAAAAAGTATAAAATATGTTCCCAATATCCATGGCATAACAATAGGCACCCAGGACTCGATTAAAAATGAAATTGAAATAATTTGAACCCAATCATACATAATATAATATGGAAGAAAAAAAATAACATTACAGATAAATAGAATATATCATTTTTTTACCACCAAAAAATGTAATGTCTTTCATTAAAACGAAATTGTCTCATTGAATAAATGAACCACCAACAAAATCATGAACCCAAAATAACTAATGGGTCCATACCATTATTGTCACATGTCTATAACATCACAAACTGCTAAATTTTAAATAAGAACAAGGATGTACATGATATATCTGAATATATTCCTTTACCATATATCATTTATAACTATGTAATAAACAACCAATAGAGAATGTATTGTGTGAGTACTATACCATAGAGGTATTCCACCAATGAATCAATACAATTTGTGTCCTCATGCATCCATTTTTGAATCATAAAAAAATAATAAATACACTTTAAATTGTCTAATTTTACATATAATAATCACAACTTTATTTTAGTTATTAAAAATGTCCAATTATTTTTAAAATTAGTCCAAAATAAGAAAAAAAAATGTGACATATCACATTTCCATAGGAATAAATCCATAATATAAAATATTTTTCATGAACTAACAATATTAATGTAATCACGGACCCCAGAAGCCCAGAGTCGGTGCATTATTATGTATCATTGGAATGATCACAAAAGATCATGTCTCGAATGACCGATTAGTTCTGTAGCCCTTGAAGTACAAGATACATTGAAAAACACTACTGAAAAAACTACCTATACCCATAGTTCAAAACCATGGGTATAGCCCCCAAAACCATGGGTATAGGCTAAACCCACTATTTTGGGAACCGTGGGCTGGAATGGCGTTGGTATAGGGGTCTCATCATATAGCCACGGTTTTGGTAAACCGTGGGTATAGGGGAGTCAAAGTGTGCCAGATCTTTGTTCCATCATGGCACACAATAGACCCCATGGTTTGAAAACATTGCGGTATTTTAATTCCAAAATAAAGTGCAAGGGGGATTCGAACCCACACCTCGCCCTGACCCTCAAAGACGCACCTCACCAAAGGGCCAACTCAGCCAAATTTTTTAATTGTTATATATACATATATCTACAAATATATATATATTAATATTATTAATGTGTGGTATTTAAATTCCAAAAACATGCAGGAAGGGTGATTCGAACCCATGTCTCATAAGGGCCTCAGAGTTGCGCCTCCCCAAGGACCAACCGAGCTAACCATTTCATTGGATATATATATATATATTTATTTATTAATATATATTAATATGATCTGTGTTTCAAATAATTTTTATAGTGGAAATTGAACCCGTGAACTACAAAACCTTCAAAAAAGGGATTACAAACCGAGCTAAAGAATTTTTGAAAATAAATATTTATATTAAAGTAAATATATTAATCTAAACCGTGAATAAATGTCTTCCCTCCAAATTTTTTTCATGTCCCGCCTAATTTTATTTCCCCGCCATAACGCGGTGACGCTATACCCATAGTTCTATAGAACCGTGGGTATAGGTCTTCAAAAAAAACCTCAATACCCACAGTTTTGATGAACCGTCGGTATAGGTCTTCAGAAAATACCCTATACACACGGTTTTCTCCAAAACCGTGGGTATAGGTCTAAAAAGAAAACTATAACCATGGTTTCTGGCACAACTGTGGGTATAGGTGTCTTATACCAATGGTTTTGGAAAACCATGGGTTTAGTTCCACATACAATCCCTATACCAACGGTTTTCTGCAAAACCGTGGGTATAGACCTATTTTCTAGTAGTGAAGGTTTACATTACATCATAAAATTGAAAACTATAACAACATTGTTTCCATGGACAACACTAATATCACATATAATATCCATATAGGTCAGTAATAAAATACTTATTCGCATCCTGTAAAAAATATATCATGGAAAGGGAAGATCTTAGATGCTCAGTAAGGATAACAATATAAAGAAAACTTTCATAAATAGGAATAAAAATTTCTTGCAATGTATAAGACTAAAACAAAAGCCTTTTAAACTTGGACTTCAGAATAATATGGAAAATATAAAATCAAATAATTCTATTTACTTACTCACATGGATATTCTACTAGTCAAATAATCATTTGCAATATCAACAACCACTTTCATAATGATGGAATGCATAATGTAAGACTTTCATAACCACATAGTCAAGGCCTTGTTCCAAGACTACAAATAAGATTTTTTCAACGAACTATTCCAAGACACTAGTTTGTCTCATGAAACCTAATGATTAATCGAGGAGCTATAGCAGGCTCCACCCGTCACATACTAAGTCCAATTCATTTCTCATATGAAAAGGTCTAAACATAACATAAACATTCGTATTAAAACTATCATACTAAATGTTAATACTTTTTCTATAAACCATGAATGGTGTAAAAATAACACATAAATAGTCAAACATATCACAAAAACTTCAATACCATATTTATGTTTTGTATCGTAATAAATCAACATCAAATATGCTTAAAATCAATCAAAGGATGTTGACATAGATGAAATCAAAACCTTTTTTAGAGAAATATATTTTTTTATATCACTTAAAATTAATATAATTATAAATGGAAACATTTATTTTTGAAATATTATTATAAGCTTGTAAGGGTTGTTTTGATGATGTTATAATGGCGGAAAATTGTCACACCCGCTGTATAAGTTAAAAAAACATTCTTACCTTAATTTTGTTGAAAAAGCCAAAAAGTACCTTGTTTGGAAAACAACGAAAAGATTCCTTTCAATACTAATAAGGTAAAATAAGGGTATAAATGACATTAATCCATAGTATAGTAGGTAGTAAAAATGTATTTGAATACATTTTAATGAAAACATTGATGTGGATGATTAACAGGTCCCACTAGATAATTACATATAAACAACATTGAATAATGAAGAGGTTGTAGAATTAACCATTACCTTGTACTTTTCATTGGTCGAGGGTAAGTTAACCTCATTTATAATGGTGAAATAATTGTTATTAAATTATACAGGAATCATATACATTAATATGATATCATATATGATCTATTAACATTTCTTTATTAATAATATCTTAGCATTATCGTCATTCCGGATGCTAACTGATTTGTTTTCCTTTATATGCTTTGTTACATAAGAATTTTTTGTTATGGATAGGATGTATCTTATTCATATACAGAATTATATTAAGTCTTTAAAAATTATTTTTAAACATCTAATGAAAATTAGTCTAGAATGGATACGATGGGGAATGAATCTCGTCGCATTCTTGGACACGGAAATCTTTACGTACGCACGAGCGACAATATCATTATTTTCATACTAAAATAATATATAATTGGATGGTATATGATATATACAGAATAATTATCATGTTATATTTATTATTTAAATAAATTACACATCATTATTATACCCATAAAAATAATAATGTATTGAATAAAAATTACAGCTCGACGTGGAGATGGTAACCTGTACATACACACTTATGGTGACATTTCATTCAGAGGATGGATAGAACAACCAATACGGTTGTACCATATTTATAATAACATAAAAGTATATAAAATATTCTAGAGTTATTATTTCAGAATGGAAACAACAAAGAAAGAGGAAGTTGAAGAAGAAAGGAACTTGAAAAAGGTGATGAAATATTTACCTCTTTTCGGGTATGTCCTTTTGATTTGATCAAATGGACTCCATAGGTTGGCTTTCTGAATAAATGAAGTCCTATAGGATGAAGGGAGGATGGTTGGTAGGGTATTTGGTTAGAGGATGGCCAATCCAAATGGAGTTGAAGATGTGAATTAGAGAGAAGTGGATTTCCCTTTTATAAGAGGGGTGAGGGGAATCTTAGAAAAAGCTAGGAATATTATTTTATAACAAAATCATTTTTGGATTATAATGGATCCAAAATTAATTATTTAAATTATAAGTTTTGGATGGGTAGATAATCACCCAACCAATAGGTTTTAGATTTTTTTGGGTCACTATATTAACTATATCATTTAGATTTACCTCTTAGTTAAATAGTTTGACATTTACCATGTCTCCTTGAATTTGTTAATCATATGGTTAATAAACATTCTATATAATTCCAAGAAAACCCCAAGTGGTTCATTAATGATACACCTATAATTATATAAGCCTTCTGGTCGATCATTATATTTTTAGGAATATAATATCAATTAATAATATAATATTTGTTTTAAAAAAACTTTTGTGTCAATTTTGACAATATTTGGTATTTTTTTGTTAAATTCATAACAACATTATTTCTTCGAAAAAATTTATCTAACAAATCCTAAAATGCAATATTAACCTATATAATTGTTGGAGTTCATAAAAAGTCTCAAACTATATTTATTTGGATATTTATTATATCAATTATTTTAATATTTCATTAATTAGGTTATTACTACATCATCTTTGTGTCTTAAATTAATTAATTATTTAATGACTAAAAATTATAAATAAAATACCATTTTATAGGAGAAATTTTTAGATTTATAATTAATATTTATAGCCAAATATATATAGTGTGTAACTCTATATTAAAAATGGTTTAGTTATTAAACATTGGATTTTACTCCTTTAACTATTTTTTAAATAAAATAATAATAATTGTCTTAATCTAATCCAATTGGACCAAAGTGGTTCATATTTTATTCCTACTGTTTATTTTGGTCGATTTATACTTATACAAAACAATTAGGACACATGTTAGGGTAATAATAATATCATTTTGTACCCTTAATTAACTTATTTAATTTTAACCGTGGTAAATAAAACTAAAAAGTTACTATTCACCAAAATATATTTTCATCTTATTGAAAAACATTTTACTTACTAATATATACTGTCTCTCTCTAATTTTTGAAATTCAACTCATAGAAGTAGTAAAATTATGTTTTATATAAATTTTCAAATACTCATATGAGGTGGGTAAAAGACGGTAAAATGTTAAATAACATTTTTATATATCTAAAATTATTATAAATTGAATATAATTAATTATATTGAAATTATATTGGTATTTTGTATATATTTCAACCTAAAATAAATTTAAAAAAATTAATTATTTAAATAAAAAATCAGTTTTAAACAGTAACTCCGTGTTTTCCACTATTCATCTAAAATTGAAAGATTTCAAAAAAATATCAAAACATAACCCTAGGATAATTTTGATATTATGAATCCAAAAATGAAGACAATTTTGAATGATAAAATTTATATGATTTAAAAAGATGGTTATTACTATTCATAATGTCTAGTTTGATTGGTTGCAGTGTGTTAGAATCTCGAAGTTGCGTACAATGCAAACTATTGTATTATTCAAAGGGAAGCGTACTGTAGAAGATTGGGATGTTACATTATCCTCTCCTTCATATAATTTCTTCCTCGAAATTTTATACATATTACAGCATAAAAAGACTCGAGTAGTTCTTCATAATAAGTTCCTTGGGTTCCCACGTTGCCTCTTCCATCTTATGGTTTGACCATAGAACTTTTACCAGATGAGTCGCTCGGTTTCTCAGCAAATGATCTCTTGAATTATGAACTTTTACAGGCTCTTCGTAATAATATATATCAGGTTCTAGTTATAATTCCTCATAGGTGAGTACATGCATTGGGTCATGCATGTATTTCCTCAATAGAGATACTTGGAATACATCTTGAACATTGGAGATACTTGGCAGCATTACCAAATGGTAAGCTACAACCTCAATTCGTTGGTGAATTTTGAAATGTCTGATTTACCTAAGACGCAATTTACCCTTCTTATTAAAATGTATAACACACTTCCACAGAGATATCTTCAAGAAACCATGATCTCCTACCTAAAATTACAAATCCTTCCTTCAGTTATTATCATAGCTCTTCTGCCTACATTGAGTTGCATTTATGTGGGTTTGGATTACCTTCACATTTTCATCGTTTCCTCAACATGTTACGGGAATATGAGTTTTCTTTCACCAACATCATCCAAAAATGTTGATGTGTGACATCTATTTCCACAAAACTCTTCATATGGTACCATCTCAAAACATGAATGGAAGCTATTGGTATAAGAAAATTAAACTAGAGGTAAATATTGATCCTTGATACCTTGATAGTCAAGTGAAAAAGATCTCCGGATTTCTTCTATGGCTCTAATAGTGCGTTCTTATTGTCTATGAGTTTGAGGGTGGTAGGCAGTGCTCAATTGAAGTTCAGGATCTAGGGATTTCTGAAGAATTTTCCAGAATAATGATGTAAAATGGGGATCATGATCAGAAATAATTGATAGTGGTACTCATTGAAGTCTTAAAACTTCATTAATATATAGTCTTGCTAATATTTCAAGTGGTAAATCTTCTCTTATATCAAGAAAATGTTCTCACTAGGTAATACGATCAACAATGACCCATATTGCATCGTTCCTTCTAGTAGTCTTTGGTAGCCCCATGACATAGTCCATCGTGATATCATCCAATTTCCATTAAAGTATGGGAAGAGGTTGCATGACTCCTTAAAGCTGTTGTCTTCCATCTTTCAATTTTGGACAAACTATTCATCTTAAAACAAAATCAGCAATCTCCCTCTTCATGTTGTCCCACAAAAAATTTTCCTTCAAATCTTTATATATTTTAGTGCTACGATGGTGTGTAGAGAAATTGGAATTATGATCATCATCCAACAATTCCATTTTTAGATCATCTATATCATTAGCACAAAGTCTCTTCCCAAATTTAAAAATTATATCTTCATATACGAAGTCACTCAATCTCCCATTATTCATACCATTATTCTTATTTTGAAACTCCTCATCATCCGCTTGAGAATTTATTATCCATTCCAATAATGATGGTTTAGAAACCATTTGAAAAAGTATTTTTATTTCCCTACCATTGTTATTCCCATATCCATCATTACTAGATCCATGAAAATAGGATCCCTTTCAACTCTCATCTTGTACAAAAATCCATGATCTTTTCTCCTCAAAGCATCTACCACCTTATATTCCTTCCCCTACTAGTAGTGTATCATGCAATCAAAATCGTTGAGTAGTTCAAGCCATCACCAATGCCTCATGTTTAATTCTTTCTGAGAGAAAATACACATAAAACTCTTATGATCGGTATATATCTCACATTTTTTACCACAGAGATAATGTCTCCATATCTTCAATGTAATGAATATAGTTTCTTACTAAAGATCATGAGTAGGATAGTTTTGCTCATGAATTTTTAGCTATCGTGATGCGTAGGCAATAACCCTATCATTCATCATAAGGACACAACCATGTAATTTCGTTGAAGCATCATTATAAATAACAAACCCACCATAACCTGAAGGTAGAGTCAATATAGGAGAATTGAATAATATTCTTTTCATTTATTCAAAACATTCTTCATAGTATTTTTTCAAAACAAATTTAACCCCTTTATGTGTGAGCTTGGTTAATTGGTTAGCCAATCGGGAAAAAATAATGATGAAACACAGATAATAATCTGCTAAACCAATAAAACAACATATCTCAGTTATACTAATTGGTGCTGGCCATTCTTGGATTGCCTTGGTATTAGAAGAATCAACAGAGATCCCATCCCTAGAGACAATATGACCAAGAAAAGATATCTCCTAGATCCAAAATTCACACTTGAAAAATTTCCCATATAATTCATGTCTTCTTAAGAGTCTTCAAGATAATTTGTAAGTTACTTTCATGATATTCCTATCTTTTGTAGAATACCAATATATCATCAATAAATACCACTACATAGTCATCAAGATATTCCTTGAAAACACTATTCATTAGATCCATGAAGACATTGGGTGCATTAGTGAATCCAAATGGCATTTCTAAAAACTCTTAATACCCGTACCTGGTTTGAAATATTGTTTTCAGAATGTCTTCCTTCTTCACACACAACTGATGATATTCAGATCGAAGATCAATCATTGAAAATTATTGAACTCCATTAATATGGTCAAATAAATCATTAATGCGAGGTAGGGGATACTTGTTCTTTATTTTTATAACATTGATCTCCATGTAGTCAATGTGCAGCCTCATAGATCCATCTTTCATCTTAACAAAATGGAAAGGGGCTCCCCAAGGAGAAACACTAGGGGGAATAAATCCCTTATTACTCATTCCCCTATATATTTATTTTTCCCCACTAATTCCACACTGGCCATTCTATAAGGGGTATTTGATATGGGCATCGAACGAGGAATTACGTCAATGGAAAACTCAATTTCTCGTTCCGAAGGATGTCTAGGTAAATCCTCGAGAAAGACATCAACATATTCTTGCCCAATATTTGCATCCTCTATTTGAACATTCCTTTCCGCATCAACAGTTATTTCAATCTCATCCTCCCCAACAATATAATTTAGTTTAGCTACTGGGGGAGGATCTAGATATGAATTATGTGGTGTCGTTTCTTCTCTAATGATAAGTTACTCCTTATCATCATCAAAAACAGTAACTTCCTTATTATTACAATAAATTTCCGCATCATGGTCTGAAATCCAATCCACACTGAGGATTATATCAAATTCAGTCATGGGTATGACGATGATATCAGTAGATAAATAAAATTATATTCCCTAATGGGGACTGATTCAAAAAACATTTTTGCAATGATACTTACCATAAGAGTTACGACTGACAACTCCCTTGTTAAATCAAATTATAAATAACTAATTTTCTTGTTAAATTGGGAAGATATGAAATAATGAGATAATCTAGAATCAAATAAAGAATTTTCTAAATATGAGTAAGCCATTAATTTAACTACCACTATGTCTTCCGGAGCATCAACCTCAACAGTAGTGATAGCATAAGCTTGGCCATGTCCCCTTGGAATTTTCTAAGGTACTTTCCCCTAACGCTTAGGAAATGCATTCACATAATTCCCCCTTTTTATAAAATTTTATCATTCAACATCGACATCCTCTTTATTCCCCTTGAAATCACGAGCATAGTAGCCATTTTCACTACACTTGTAAGAGAATCCAATTCCCTTCAAGAAAGTACACGTGTGTTTCTTCCCACATTTACATCAGGATGGATATTAAATTTTTCCATCTTCCCCTTATTTCTATTTTTAGAGTGTTCATCATATCTCTTCCTTTCATGCTTTGCATTAAATCCTTAAGACTTAGATAATCATTATTCTGTATTGATAACACATGAGACAATATCTTTGTACGATGAGAAGGATTGTGAGACTAATGCTCGATGGAGAAACGGTTTTAACCCATCAAACAAACTATCAATATTACTTCTTCTTTTACATATATAATATGTTGCATGCCTCACTACCCATTTAAAGTTAGATTCATACTTTGTGACATTATCTTCCTCCTTTTTTCCTCAGGCTCATAAATTTTCTTTCCATATCCACTAGATGGTCATGAGGAAAGTATTATTCTAAGAAAATATCTTTAGACTATCTCCATTCTATATTTTATGCATCCTCATCTTCATTGTGTTTTGAATAAATGGCCACCATTGATCAGCATCTCTAGTGAGGCGGTAAAATGCCATGACAACTTTTTCCCTCTCACTACTCCCCAAGGTGTGGAATATTTTCTCCAGGGAATTTATCCATTCCTCATATACTAGAGGATTTTTACACCCATTTAATGTTGGTTTTTGTTGCCTCATGAAGCGATCTATCATTGATCCTCCACATTGTGGATCATGTGCTCTATATGGTAAGGTTATTATTCATTACTTGAGTGAGTTGTCCAAGAATGGTGATTAAGTGATCAGCACCAGTTGCATCACCAGCTCCACTAAAATTATCTTGGGTAGGAGGGAAATCCCTAAAAGGATTACATGCGTTGATACGGTTTCCATTCCATCCATTAGGTGACATTTATAAAAAATGGCATAAACTAGATTATTTTAGGAATATATATTCATAAATCCAAACTTGTAAAACACATAACATAAATTAAACAATTTAGGGACATAATGCATAATCAAAAAAATATTTTCATTAAGGGAGTATATACTCATAAACCCTTCATAATTGTTTGTAATGAAATTGAGAATTGTCCTAAGAATATCCCATGGGAGTGCCGTAACCAAGAGTGTATCAAGGGCTATTGTTGTGCACCATTTCTGATTCGAGTCTACATTAAAGCAGTGTTTTTAGGTTTTACCCCAAGGTACATCTGTGCCAGAGCTGCCTCTACATGCTCGTATCCAGATAGGGATTTATTTCTTGGAAAACTCACAAATTATATACCATAACAAATTTCTAGGATGTTCTTTTATACTAGTCCTCAAAGTCTATCTTAGTGTAATGTGCTCTAATCGATGTTTTTCTGAATCCAGATTCCATGTTTTGTACTAAACATCTTCTGATACCAACTGTAACGCCCCGACCCAAGAATCCCAGACTCGGTGCATTATTACGTATCATTTTCATTATCACAAAAGACCATGTTTCAAAATAGCAATTAGTTTAGTAGACTAAGATGTACTAGATACATTCAAATGGTTTTCATTACATCATAAAATGGAAAACTACATGAACATTGTTTCCATAGACAACACAGAGATCCCATAGACTATCCCAGCAGTTCAGTGATAATATACATCTTCGCATCATGGGAAAAATAAAACATATAAAGGGGTGAACATAGATTCTCAGTAAGGTTAATAATATACCAAAAACTTCAATAAATAAGCATAAACATTTAAGGTAATGTATATGACTAAAACAAAAGCTGTTTAAACATGAACATCAGCATATTATGGCAAAGATAATGTCAAATATTTCCATTTAATTATTCACATAGATATTCTACTTGTTGATTAATCAAATGAAATATCAATAGCCACATTAATAATGATGGAATTCATAATGCCAGACTTTCATAACCACATAGTCAAGGGCTTGTGCCAAGACTAAAAATTAGATTTCATCAATGCCTTGTTCAAAGACACTACTTTGTCTCATGAGACCTATCGAAGAATCGAAAATCTATAGCAGGCTCCACCCATCACATACTAAGTCCAATGCATTCCTCATATATAAATGTTTTAACATAACATAAATATTAGAATTGAAACTAGCATACGAAATGTCAATACTTAATCCATAAACAATGAATTTTTAAAAAATAACACATCCACAATCATATATATCACAAAACCATCAATACAATGTGGAAGTTTTGTATCATAATAAATCAACATCAAATAATCTTAAAATCCATCAAAGGATGTTGACATAGATGAAATCAAAATATTTTTTTAGAGAAATATTTCTTTTTATTTTGCAATAATTTAAAATTCAGATAATCATAATAGAAAAAATATATTTTGGAAATATTCTTATAATATTGTAATGGAAGCCTTGATGTTGTTATAATGGCAGAAAATAGCCACACCTGTCGTATATGTTAAAAAACCATTCTTACCTTAATTTTGTCGAAAAGATCATAAAGGACCTTGTTTGGAAAATGATGGAATGATTCCTTTAAAAATATATAAGGTAAAATAAGGGTATAAATGACTTTAAACAATAGTATAGTAATTAGTAAAAAAATTGGGGAATACATTTTTAGGAAAACATGGATGTGGAGGATAAAGAGGTCATAGTAGATAATTACATATAAACAACCTTGAATAATGAAGAGGTTGTAGAATTAACCCTTAACTTGTAAATTTCCTTAGTCTAGGGTAGGTTAACCTCCAGTATAATGGAGAAAGAATTGTTATTAAATTATAAAAGAATCTTATACATTAATATGATATCAAATATGATCTTTTAACATTTCCTTATTAATAATATTGTAGTATTATCGTTGTTTCGGGTGTTAATTGATTATTTTTCCTTTATATGATTTGTTACGTAAGTAATGTCTGTTTTGGATAGGATGTATCTTATTCATATTAATAATTATATTAAGTATTTAAAGATTATTTTTAATAATCTAATGAATTTTAGTCTTCAATGGATATGATGGGGAATGAATCTCATCACATTCGTGGAGATGGTATTCCGTACGTACACACGAGCGAAAATATCATTTTTTTATGTTACAATAATATATAATTGGATGGTATATAATATATACATAATATTTATCATGTTATATTTTTATTTAAATAAAATAAACATCATTATTATACCTTTCTAAATAATAATGTATTGAATAAAAATTACAACATGACGTGAGACTGTAATCCGTACGTACGCACGTATGGTGACATGTGATTTAAAGGATGGATTGAATAGTGAATGTGGTTTTACCATATTTATTATAAAATATAATTGTATAGAAGATATTGGAGTTATTATTTTATAATGAAAACAAAAAATAAAGAGGAAGTGGATGAAGAAAAGAACATGAACGAGGTGATGAAATATTTACCTCTTCTTCGGGTTCTTTCTTTTTATTTGATCAAAAGGGCTCCGTAGGTGGGATTTATTACTAAATAATGACCTCTAGGATGAAGGGAGGTCATTTTAGAGGGTATCTGGTTATGGTTTAGCCGATAAAAATGGCTGTGAAGGGGTGAATTAGTGAGAAGGGGGAGTCCCCACTTTTAATAGGGGTGAGGGGCACCTTAGGAAAGGCAAGAAATATTATTATTTTATAAACTATTTTTCAGTTTGAAATGGATCCAAATATAATTATTTAAATGATAATGTGGTTATGGTTCGATAACCACTCAACCAATAGTTTTTAGATAGGTTTGTGTCACTATATTAACTTTATATTTTAGATTTAACTCTTAGTCATATAATTTGTCACTTACCATTTTTCATTGTATTTTTATATTATATGGTTAATAAACATACTATGTAAATTCAAGAGAACCCTAAGTGGTTCATTAATGATAAAAATATCAATATATAAGTCTTTTGGGATAACTATAGTTTTTAGGATTTCAATATCAATTAATAATAAAATATTTTTTCTAAAAACTCTTTTATGTCAATTTTGACTCTATTTGGTATTTTGTTGTTTCTAAATTTATAACCGAATTATTACATCAAAACAATTTAACTAACAAACTATATCATATCATATTAACCTAAAAAATTATTGGATTTCCTAAAAAACTGTCTCAAATTACATTTATTTCGATATTTATAATATTAATTATTTTAATATTTCATTAATTAGGTAATTATTACATCATCATTATGTCATAAACAAATTAAATTTTATAATGTCTAAAAAATATAAATAAAATACAATTATATAGGAAATATTTTTATATTTCTAATGAATATTTATAGTCGAATTTATATTGTGGGTAACACTATATTAAAAATTCTGCAGTTATTAAACATTGAATTTAACTCTTTTAACTCTTCTTTAAATAGAATAATAATAAATGTCCTAATCTATTTCAAGTGGACCAAAGAGGGTTATATTTTATAACTAAGGTTATTTTTGGTCGAATTATACTTATCCAATAGAATTATGTCATGTGTTAGGGTAATAATAATATCATTTTTACCCATAATTACCCAATTTACTTTTAACTATGGTAAATAAAACTGAAAAGTTATTATTCAAAAAATATTGTTTTTCATCTTATTGAACCACATTTTACATACTGATATAAACTAAGTATCTCAGATTTTTTAAATTAACCTCACAGAAGATGTAAAATTATGTTTTAGGTAAATTTTCAAATTCTCATAGGTGGTGGGTAAAAGACGTTAAAAAGTTCAATAATATTTTTTATATCTTAAATAATTATAAATGGACTCCAATGAATTGTAATGAAGTTATATATTTATTATGTATCTATTTTGACCTAAAATAAATTTAAACAGATTAAATAATTATTTAAATAAAAATTTGGTTTTAAACAATAACTAAGTATTTTTCACTATTTATCAAAAATTTAATGTTTTCATAAAAATACTGAAAATTTACCCTAGGCTAATTTTGATATTCTGAACCAAAAATGAAGTCAATTTTGAATGATAAAATTTATAAAATTTCAAAAATTGGGTACTACTATTCATAACGGCTAGTTTGATTGGTTGCAATGTGTTAGAATTTCAATGTTGTGTACAATGCAAGCTATCTAATTATTCAAAGGGAAGCGTGTTGTGGAAGCTTGGGGTGTTACAATTAAAATAAAATTTCAATAAATTATCTCATTTTATGATCATGCAGGTAATGTAATCACAATTTAAATAAGAATGAAACCCAATGTATCTGGTTGTACATAAAAAACCATTATTACATTCAATGGGACAAACTCAGACTTATGTGACTCGAAATGGATCAGATCCTCATCCACAAGGATATGATATACCCATGTGAACATGAAATCAACTAAATAAACCAATGTGATTGATAACTAAACTAGGTATTTCCTTTTATTCATGAACCCCAACACATTAATATTGTTTGATTACATTACATTTACACCTAGGGAACAGATACCATGTTTCCAAAAAAACATCACATTCATGGAAATTTTAGATTAATTTTAAATAATTTATAAACCATTTTATTTATATACACACTAACACACACCATGTTAATGATTGAGACCCTTTTTTCTGAAATGATTTCATATTAAAGGCATTTAACAAAACACATCATGTCCATTGTTCAGTTTACATTAAAACCCCCATATAAGAAAACCATTTTAAATCCAAAATTTTTTAGAATTTCATGTGTTAAAATTAAAATAAAATATTTGTAAATTAAAAACCATTGGAAATTTATAGATCAAAAGGAATTTCATTGGACAATCCATAAGATAAAGAAATATATCTCAAGAATAATGAACACAATGTCTCCTTAAAAATCATTGGTGAGAAATAAAGAGATTGAGTGATCCCAAATATAGATCCAAGAGAAAGACCATAAATTCCTATAATACCATTTGGATATGAATATAATATCCTAACACTGATCAATCAATTTAATAGTAATATTCATAAACCTAATAACCATATAATTGAGGATAAACCATGAGGAAAAATGAAAATACATTTACAAGATCCATAATGAATAATAAAGGATCACAGAAAAGAAAAGGGTATTTCCTTCGGATCTTAATGAAGGGTTTATTCCTTTCTAATGATAATATGTGAGGTGATTAGAGGATAAAACATAGAATTTTGATAAAATTCAACATTAATATTTTCTTATTTGTGTGAAAATTTGTGTATTTAAGTTTAAAAACCTATGAGAAAACCATGTGGTTGCCACAAACCATTGAAACAGTAGTTTTATAGTTACCTAAGAAAAATAGGGCGATTAAAAAAATAAAATAAATCATTACTAAAACCTATAAAAATACCCAGATCATTAAATTTGTTTTCATAAATGTAGACTATTAGATGAAGGTTGATCAGTCCTTGAAAAATGCCACTAGATAGCACTGATAATTATCACATGGTTACTTCATAGAGACCGTAATGTTACTAATAAATGTGAACCTGAATGAAGTTCTCATCCTATTATATGTGAAATATAAATTTCTCCACACCTAACACTATAAATCCTCAAAAACATCATAATAGATTAAGAAATATCAAAAAAATAATCATACATATAACCTAGAAGGAATATAAATTCTCTCTACATTGAACACATCTTTCCCAATAAATGCTTTTGATTATTAACCCAGAGAATAGATAAGTCTAGTTTTAAATAATCAACACCTCAGAATCCCATGTCTCTTGGATACACACCCCCCTGTACCATCTCCCTTAATCCAACGGTATCATACCAAAATGAAATAGATTATCTTATCAATCATAATCGGAACAAGCCATTTAATCATTATATAATTTGGTTAAATACCAATTTCCACCCAAAAACTAACATAGGATGTATCAAGATGATATAAATTCTACTTAGAATCATTTTATATGACATATATATATATATATATTGTATTGTAATGTGAGTCCAAGTGGTAATACGCCTTTCTTATTGTCTCTAATATCATAAATAGTTTATTATAACGAGGTTCTAAATTACTCTGCATCCCCCAAACAACACCATACAAATTAAAATGAAACTATTAGTAAGACCTAAAAAATAACCTAAATTTCCAAAAAATGATGACACATAACGATATAATAATTATACAAACACTATGTTTTCTATAACCTCTTCTTGAATGACTTCATGAAATCTTTCATCGCCTGGATGATTCTCCATCAATCAAAGGATAGTTCTACGACATTTACCCATCGAATAGGATATATGAATGACTTATTATAAATTTACTCATAAGGATTCATTATGATGAAGGAATGATAAATAATCAATAGGAATATTACACCATGTATATATTTTTCTCCCATAATCCAGTGATTTCATGGAAACAAACATGGGGAATTTCTTTAAGAATCATGATAGGACACTAAGTATGACCATTCATATATCGATGATTGGTTTTTATAAACAGATTTTTTAGAACCCATTATTGTTATAAATACACACCTGAACCTAGATTTAGTGAGAGGACATCTGTAAGAGATATAGATAATGTTGAACCATGATGTATAATAATATTAATCATATATAAATTACCATGTCTCTCGACCTTCATCAAAACCACCATAGTTAATGAATGATATTTTTTCATGATTTTATAAAATATTATCCATATTATATCAATTCAACTATGTGTTTTTGGTATCCCATTCAAAATTTCAATGAATATCCCATACCATCTCTATACTAGAATGATTAACTATTTTAGAATACTATTTGGTCTATGATTATATTCCTTTTTCTATCTTATAGGTGAGGAACTAAGATAGAGGACCTGAAATTGATCACATCGGGACATAACACTAAAAAAGACATATCATGTAAGGGTACATCATGTTAGCTCTATGGTATATGTAAAAACTCATTCAATGTCCAATATCAGTTAAATAATTCATTATGTCTTTCAAAACATGCATTATTTATCAGAAGCTCCAAAATAAACATGGATTATAGGACCACTTTCCCACGTTCTCCCCACTAAAATGATCCCAACTATAATAATGAAACACAATATCCTCAGACTAAATGAGTTTGATATTCTTATTATTAAATGATCCAGATAGGGTAAGTTCTACAAAAAAAATTTATTTTAATTCTCTCAAGAAATAAATAGATTATTATATGAAAAGCTAATCATGAATTATTATACCATTAATTCATTCAGAGCCTGATTCATGCATTTACAACTCAATCCATTAAAGATCACATTCCGATTATAGGAGTTTTTTTATATAAAAATTAATAGTATTAACATACTCCATCCATACTCTCTTCCTCAAGATTATGTACCTTTGAGATATGATATACATTAGAGTAATATGGTCTAAATATTATTGAAATTTCTCCACCATGAGATAGTAGTTCTATGTCATGATTATACGAACTTTGAAAAAAAATATAGACCTTAAATGGAATAGTTATTATTTAGAGGGAATAAATAATTAGAGTTGTCACATAAAACATGATCATTGGAATTAGGGAAAAAACCCCACCAATACCTTAGGAATCAAAGTATACATCATAACCTGCAGCAATATCAGGAAGAGTCTGATTTGGACATGAAATCAATCCCAAAATCAAAATTTTCAACGGATTTATGTTCCTGATTACTCTAAATATACATTCTTCCATTATATGTATGTCTCCTCATACGATGTGTATGGTTGTAATAGTCTTAAAAAATTTTCATGATATTACATGATAGTATAAGGGCTTTTCTGATCACGAACATGCTTCTATGTTATACTAGTACATAATTAGTTGGATATATTCTAAATCCAGTGATACACTATTCATAGAAATCATGTTTCCTAATATTTTTACCTCCTTAATCTAAAAATTACACATGGATAACTTTCTTTTTAGTTTCTATTATAATTAGATTGCCAAAATGATATTAAACCAATCCAAATTATCTTGTTATGAACTATAAAAATAATGATAAACAAGATATGATAACCATGAATGAATTCAATAAATCGTGAATTAGTTTTTTCATTACAACCATAAATACTATACGAGTGTTAGAATGTACAAATAAAATACAAATATAATCAAAAAATTTATTTTTTCTCTGTAATACAATATTGAGAATATTTTCCTTATAGAAACTTAGTTTTGGGTTCCCCAATCTCAGATATTACTCACCCTAGAAGTCATGATTGTAAAAAATAGGAAAAGGAATTATACATGATCATTATTAAATTTATACTAGTAATTATAAATAATTTTCCAATTAGTTCCCAGGATAAGATAAAATAATTATTGATCATGAACTATAATGTTTCAATAATTTTTGGATTAGTTGTCATATCCCAATAATAATATAATTTATTACCTTCTCCAACATCAACCACAAAGCAGTGGATGGGGTCATTTTGATAGAAATTTGAATTGTAAACAACATATATGTTTCTATTAACTAGGATGATATAATTTAAATATGTGTAACTCTATAAAAAAATACATAAAGATTTATGATAATTTGAACAAAATACCTACCACTATATTTGTTCTTAGATATAACTATTCATCTTCATGCTATAATGTATATGGATGGCCATCCTAATCCATCCCTTTTATCACCACCTAACAATCACCCTTGTCACGGGGTTTTAATCAAAAATATTTGTTTCATTTCCAAATTGGGATTCCATTTTAAATTGAAATCTATATCTAATACCATTAGGTTATATCTCATAGAAATGTTGAAGATGAGATTCTTTTTAACATGATACACACACTTTGGGTGATTCAATTCAATCATTTCTATGGTGTCCCTCTACTGACATTATTTGTAGACCACCATTATATTTCTCAAAGTCTATTAAAAATAATTTAAAAAATGTTATATTTGTAAAACAGCTATAATTTTTATCCAATAAATATATATTTGGAACCTCCATATATCACTAATATTATAAAGATTCCTAATATTAAAGTAATGTCCTCCTAATCACTTTTATTTTCCCTAACATCTAAATTGGTGGGTGGGCACATAGGAATAAATATAGGTAAACAATTACATTAAAAAATAAAAATAACCCGTGAATTGATATAATCATTGGAATAATATATAGATGAAAATTCACCAAATAATTAAATCGTGTAGCATTCTCTAAGAAATTATGATCTCATTAATCCTATGTTAAAAACAATCATGCCATAACAACTCATAATATACCATGATATGACTATTGTTTAAGCACTATAATGAATTTCATATATATGGGATCCTTATGTAACATTGAATGTTTAATATATTCCTACCAAATCATTCCCATGAGTTCATGAATAAAATTGGTGAACATATCTTTGGCGTGTACATAAATATTGAGGATGATTAATATCCACAAACTCTTTTTAATGCATTCTTATACATTTTTAGGCACCATTTCACAAATAATGATTGGTTGAATATTTTTTTGAATTCCATGTAATGGTAAAATTTTTGTTCTATTTCAATGTTTGTTAATTGAACTGTGGAATTGATCTTTCAGAACATAGATTTCATAATAACTTGATCAACTAGAGTATTTTCCTATGGGTTTACTATATGGATTCCTCTCAAAAAATATTCTGTTTAATTCTCAGTAGAGTGATAAAATATTACATGTTGATGGAAAAAATTTACAATATAAATGTATTACTTAACCCAAAATAAATTAAATAACTTAATCTAAATATTTGATCCAAATGAATGAACTATAGAAGTGAAAAAACAGCCCATGGAATCTAATGATTTATAATGAATGTGATCTGTCTTGGAACACTCCCATGATACCAATCATGTTCTAAATGTCCTACATCAAATATTAAAATATACCACCATAAGCATAAGGGTGATAATAAATAATGTGTATAGTATTGAATCAATATTCTTATATAAAACAATTATGTACAAAAATAACCTAATTCAACAGATGATATTACCCACAATGGAGATCCAAAATTCCTAATGTGAATTCTCAATCACCATAAGTTAAAAATAGAAAAATATATATATAAATGATACGAGAACAATTTTTCCTCATAATAAAATATAAAAGATGGATGAAAGTAAAACACGAAATAAAAAAATATAATATTTCTAATCATTAAACAAAATGAACACATCAAACATTTGAAAGAAAAATACTCATTTAATAATTAGATGTATAACTGAACATTAACCTTCATAATACCTATGAGACCATCTTTGCATGACCACACATCATTACTATCCAAAAACACAAGAAATGATACATGGTAAATGATATTCATCATTTAATTTACACTCTTCCCATTTAATTGACAGTATAAAAACTATGATATAAATTATGGGGGGAAATTAGTGTGTTTGAATTAAACATCCATATCATAGAACCATTAAAACTATAATATTTCTATTATTTTTCATCCATTAGTTATTTTTTAAGAAAAAATTATAATACCATTTGAATGAAATATTTTACTATATAAAAATAACCGAATTGGATTTATTTTCGAAAACATGAAATTCCATTCACATTCAGTCCACATTCAATAAAACCAAACAATTTGAAATATCAAATTTATAATAGATTAAGATGATCATATAATTTTTTAACTAATTGATACATATAATTAGATTATGTTAGAAAATGAGAACATCAATAGATTATATAAATTTGTAATCCCAAAGAATCCAACTTGGAAAACCATGACATGTGGGAATAAATAAATAAGATGATAAGACATCAAAAGGAACTCATGTGAGAATATATGACTCTAATTTTCAATAAAACTAATTCCAAAAAATAATATCCCACCTATTCTAAAAGGAATCAATGGAACCACACCATGTTAAATATTAATATAATATGGGTCCTCTTCATTTATCTATCATTATACCACAATATTACTCAAGATTTGTATTACATTACATTTAAATGAAAGGATAACAAACCATGATTAGAAAACATTTTTTATTCCCCAAGTGATATCAAATTTATTCACACATTTTAGGGAAAAGACATTATTTCATTCCGTAATGTTTATAGGATTCATAAACTATTTACCTTTTTAATGTTATTATTGAGGCATTAAAACAAAACAGTCATGTCGTTAATTTATTTTACATAAAAACCCCCTTTATATAAAAAAATCAATGATAGTATAGAGTATGATCACATATCATGTATTTCTAATCATTAATTATTGAATTGAATACCATATAATTTCATATTACATGAGGCTTGGAAATGGATAGCCCATATGATAGAGGCACCATCCTCATGAATGATGTAAACAACATATCCACACAAAATTTGGGTGGAACATGGTTATTGATTTATCACAATCATATATCTAATATAAAAACAATAAATTGATAGTGCACCCTTTCAATTCTAAAATCAAATCTAAAAAGGAATCCATGAATAAAATTGGAAGATATATCAGTAAGATTCTTTGTGAAAGTGGGATAAATATTTTTTAAAATTTAAATTAATAGACTATATACATAAATAATGATCATAGATCACCCTGTAACTAAAGGGAACATCCTATAGAGAATTAAATACGGGCTGGTTTGAGTTAATAATGAATTATTATGAAAATAGGGGATAATATTATAAAAGTGAGTTGGGGTAATTTAATATTTTATAAATTTCAGTTCAAGACACACATTTAAAATAAACATTCACTTAATATTGGGTGCCTACTTTCCATTTATTATATAGTAAAATTATTTATTGGGTAACATAGAGTTGTTTAAAAAACAAGTCCCCAACTGTGTGATATCATATAGAAAAAATCCCAATCCCTCAAACTATATTTATAGAGACTCAAATATTTTTGATTAATTTTACTCTAGTGATGATATATTCCATGAGAAAACAATATGTTATATCACACAATGTTCATAGTTACTACTAAAAGTGTACCAAAACCATGTTCTTATCTTATTTTACTCAAAAAAACAAATTTCATCACCGTTCTTCTAAAACCCATTAGAACAATACAATAGATACACTGTTATTGAAAATATATCATCTCTTATAACTATAGGTAATACAATACTAATTTGATAATGATGGAAATGTAAATCACTCATAGAGGGAATGTAATATCTAGATAAAGATAAGATACTATGTGAGTCAATTAATGGGAATAATATAAATTTGAAACAAATTGAATTTTTAAAGTATGTTCATTCTTCTAAAAGTGGTAAATAAAATAAATATTGAATACCATATTAATGATGTTATTTCTCTTTTCAAATAATCTACATAAAATCCAATCATTCAATATAACACAATTATTTTAAATGAAATTTATGATTAAAATATATCTATTGTGAAACATGTATTGAAATTTCAATATGGGGAGATGTTTTTCCTATAAAATAGTTTTAAAATTTGGTGAAAATTGGTACGAATATTTTTTATTGAGGAAGAGGATTTGATCTTGATATTAGGATATATATCAATATTTGTAATGAAATAACTAGATAAGTCTATTTATATATAATGTTATCAAGAAGAATAAGTGTATCTATTAATGAAAATTTAATTATATATTGTTAAACTATGATGCTCAAATGAATGATAAAGTCTCTAAAACAATAATCAATCATAAAATATTTATATCCAATGACACATTAATAATTTGACATAGAAAAATATTATTATTAATGAGATTTGAGAAGTGATTAAAAAATGATAAGACTATAAAGTGAGATATTATTATAAGATAATATGATAAAATTTTACTCGGAAAATTAATTTTATAAAAAATGATATATAGAATAGAAATTAAAACAATTAGAGGACCATTGTATAATATATGTAATCAAATTGATGAAATTTTTCTCAATGAGTAAATTTTATAAGTATCTTGGTTTATAATAGTAAAATTACCAAATGTAACTTTTCTCAAAAAATCGTCAAGATGTTCTTAATAGTTAAAAAATTATAATTCATTTATATATTACACGATTAAATATTTACTTCAAGATATCATATGTTATACAAATATTTTTTGAAAAAAAATTGAATTTTATGTTTGGTGAAGAAAGCATTAAATGTTCTAAATCAATCACCAAAAGAATCATAATCATTACATGATTTAACAAAAATAATATCTATAATCCAGATTGGATGATTTAATTAATATATATATACCTAAAAGAATTAATAGAAGGAATTTACCCTCATTTTATATATAAAAACAATTAGTATATTTGGTGAATCACAATAAATGATAAGTGTATATTTCATGAGCTATGATTTCATGATTTCATTGAGTGTTTATTTTTTTATTAATGATTAGTATTTAACACAATAAATTTATGAAATTACAATTTTAATATATATATATATATAGAGAAAATATGTACTGATGAGATTTAGATTAGATGACACCAATTATATGATAATAGTAGTTAAATCCCAAATGTATGTTGGAATATTTGGTAATGAAATTTTTTTCATTATATTAAATATATTTATTTCATTATAAGATTAATTTACATGATAGTAACATAGCATAACATTATATTGGTCACTTACCAAAATGGGTACTATGTAAAATGTCTCATTGAAATTCATATTCTATTTATAACATGGTTTCAGTGAATTCAGAGTTATATTATAATAAAACATACCAATTATAGTAATTGGTATTTAAATTTGTGTATTGGGATAGCTTAATATATTTTCACTTGATAACATTGATGTGTCGATTCAATCACTGTGTATTTTGTATTCTATAGAAATGAAACAGATAAGATTTTATTTTAGTAAAAAATCTAGAGGCTTAATATATCACATATACTGAAGTGTATATTTTATTGATATGGATTCAGGTGATTATTTTTTTTATATTAATGTTTATTTTAGGTATCGTATTTAATTAAATTTTTAAAATCTGAATTCAATGAACATTGAAAAACTCATATCCTTTATTTTTGGGACCATTCACCTTGAGATAAATTAAAAATTATCCAATGAGATATTTTAATTTCTACATGGTAAGTTGGAATAAGTGTGGAAAAAAATTTGTTTGAATACATGATGACACTAGTACTACACAACCCTACATATATGATATATACAGTTAATCATACATTACAAAATTCTCAATCAAACCTGATATAATTTTTTATGTAACCCTAATCCTCTATGAAATTTATATTTATAACATGGTAGAGTAGTTTTCCCAAAAAAAATTCTTGGATTTAAAAAAAACGTTGGAAGATTTTGGGAATAGATATTAGGACTCATTTACAATGTTGCAGAATCATTCCATAATTTTTGTTCTTGAGAATCCGGGATGGATTTTGATATGTGCTCTTTAATTTTATTGACATATTTTCCTATAACTATTTTGGAAAAGGAATTATGTTTCCATCATATTCAAAAATGTGGAGTAACCCCATGATAAATAACTATAATAAGATAGATTACTAAAACTTCTACTAAGTGTGATATTATTGGTTCTGAGGTTTTATTTCTAATAGATATCAATTTAGTAATTTTTTTCATGAATTTAATATTATTAATTGTTCTTAAAAAATTATATCACTATCTTGGTCTTAGAGTTGGGGATTAATAAATTATTGATACAATATTGAGAATATATATGATCTATCTATTATTATTAGCTTATTGTAATGGATTTCATGAATAGTTATTAATATTTGTAAAACAATTGGGAAAAACAAAAAAGTGATAGATTATTAGGAAAAATGTACAAGTGTATTTTTTTTAAATGTGTTCCTTGATAATGATTATGGAGAATACTACAATGTTGTAGAATAAGCCATTCCATGGTGCTCAAATGCGTATTGTAAGATTCCAATTTAGGATATTTCCATTTCGTCGATTAGAAATAAATCACAATGAATCACCATATTTCCCAATGTGGTGGTCATCACATCAAATTAATGAAATATAGAATGAAAAGTGAAAAAGATATGTAATAATAAACCCCCATATAAATTAGTTCATTTAATTTTAAATAATATGTTGTTTAATGTTCCATAATTTATCTATTAAAATACCTAACAAATATTTAGGTATAACATGAAAAATATTACTCCATATTTATATTTCCTATTCCAAAATTTTGTTATAATGGAATAGTATATAATAAATATGGATATCATGGGGAGTTTTTCACATAGTTCATGTTCCCACATTCATATTTTGTATGGTAATGTTTAGATATTTTTATAACATTGATTCATTGGTTTTAGGTATCAAATGATAAAATATTTTACAAATAATGAAATATATATAATTTAAGAATGAATATTAATGGATGAAATTTTATTCATATTTAATTATTTTTTACATCAATGTGTATTATTTGGAGTTGATATATTGCGTACCATAAGAAATTGAATGTTGTGAAATTTATGGTAGTTCATTAAAAGGTTAGATAGAAAAAAGTGAAGAAATAATATTTCATTATTACATTATTATAATTATTTGAGCATTAATTTATATTGGGGAAAATATTTTCTCTATAATATAGGTTTTCAATTTGTAGAGGCATCAAACATGGTCATAAAGTGGAACTTGGAGTTTGAATTATAGAAGACAAGAAATTTTATATTTTGGTAATTCCTCAATTAATTCAATTCATGTCTATAATATAGAATTAAAATATCATATCTTTTAAAGAACATATAAGAGATTTTTATGACAAATAATATTCATTAATTAATATCAAATATTATTATATTAATATTTTTTATGCAAAAATGAAATCAATTCCTGAATCATATAGTTTGGGTGTCCTTGGAAACATGGATACAAAATTAATAAATTCATAGGGTATCAATAAAATCTCCCAATATGTTCATAATAACTATAGCCTTTTATATAACTATCATATATAAAACCATAATTCATAAAATAATAAACAGATTGATAATAAAGGGAAACATTAAAACTATCATTAAGGTTAAACGAAGAAGATATCAATGGTTTAATAAAAATAACTAGACCTTAAGATTATGAAATCAAGATTTTATTAATTGAAAACCATAACCTACCTTTAAAATATCATAATATTTTTCATGTAATAAAAAGTATTTTTTCACCATACCCAAATCATATGTAAATAAAATAATCTCATCCATTAATGAATGTAATTGGAATAAGAAAAAATGGGTTGGCTTATAAATTATAATTGAAATTCATTTCCTTAATCAGGGAACTCTTCTAATACTACCATACTAGATTGGGTCCATACATCATTCCATTGTATCATTATTCAAGGTTCAATCGCATGACAATCGGAGAGTAAAACATAAATTATTAAACTAGTTTGACTCCCAAAACCCATCCATATAATCCCATGAGATATCCAACACATATCAATTCATTAGTGGGAAATATAATTCATAGACCACCCTTCACATAAACTGATTCCATTAATGTTTGTTAAATAAGATCATAAAAAAGTCATTAAATATCATTACACATGGAATGAAAACGTGTTACATAAAAAAATCATTTCAAAATATAATAACCCATTGTAGATACATGTGTTTTAGAAATTTATAATACTAACAACACTAAATTATCTAGGTAAAAAATAAAGATGAATCCCTCTGATCACGATCCCATGTAAATCATTAGTAGACTCAATTTGTATAAAGATAATAGAAAATTCCATAAAAATATATGGAATGATTATTTAGAAAAATAGTATTTTATTTTGGAATAAAACAATTAAATTTTTAAAGAGAAATTAAAATATTATAGAACACATTTTTTTTAAAATCATATTGGAAACATGTAAATAAGATACAATTAATTTTTTGGTAATGTAACTTGAAAATTCTATTTATCTAAAATATGTTAAAATAATGATTCGATTTATGTTTTCAGTGATAATTCAAAAGGAACTCATTTTAAAAATGATAAAAATATTCTTTTTAATGGTTTTAAAAAGTGATAATGTGTATAAATTGAATTAAATCATTCATATGATAGTATTAATAACATTATAAAATGAATATTATAGAAAATAAGGACATGGAATAAAAATTAATTTAGAAATATGAGAGAAATATATATGGCTTCCATCAAAAATATTTTATCTTTCTCACATATTAATGAAAAGATGAAACTTTACCGAATATAATTGATCTCAAAAATTATCTATAGAATTTGAAAATTAATAAAATTTGTTGGAGATCTATCAAATAAATTTCATCATCAGGATCTTATTCAATATCTATAACAGTATACAATAATATTGATACATAAAACTCTTAATGTTTGGTAATATCTGTATCAATATATAATAAATATAAGAATACATGATGGATTTTTTAACTCTACCTATTCTCAATAAATTTTTATAGAATGAATTAATTGGAAATAAAAATACCACTAAAACTAAACAACTAGTTAATATGGAATATGTCTCCCAAAAAAAATCTTCACATTATATAACCATAACTTAAGTTTGAATAGCATTAAAATTGTATTAAACTCATGTTTAGTAAATTTGAATTTTTTTTATTTTTTTATTTTTTATGTTAAATAATTTTTCTATCATAAATAATCCTTGTATAACATTTCAACATGCATTTATTTACAACTCTTTTTGAAATAATCATTTCCTAGTGTTATCTATAATGTCTTTCATGAGAATATCAATTTGATAATTCTATTAATTTTACTTTGTTCATGGATTCATAATATTATTATTTTTATTTAAATTATTAATATAATATATTTCCAATATAAATATATGTATTTATTTGTTAATAAATTATAGATATAGAAAAATGAATTACATTGTTCATTGTGATGATAGGTCTTATGTATGCATCAACACTATTCAAAATTTTCAATAAAAGGAAATAGGGAAAAGAAAATAATAATTTATCACTAAGTATTAATTATTTTATAAAATTAAAATTAAATTTTCA
Source organism: Viscum album (assembly GCA_963277665.1). Lineage (NCBI taxonomy): Eukaryota > Viridiplantae > Streptophyta > Magnoliopsida > Santalales > Viscaceae > Viscum > Viscum album. Next base: position 1,474,380,377 of record OY728150.1, read on the forward strand.
TAGGTTTTACATTTATTACAATACAAGTAAAAAGAAGTGATAGAAGAGTAACAACCCTTCAAGGAGGTCATATGCCCCAATTACACATTAACGACATTATCATTTTCTAATTAATGGGTAGATGGTGTATAATATTTTTAAAATTAAAATGATTATAATTAATCAAATGTAATAAATATATTATTTTATTTACAAATGGATACTGTTATTTTATTAATTGTAGATGAATAAAGATAACTTAAAATACCTTATTAAGTGATATACATCTTCATTGGGAAACCTATTGTGGATTACACATTAACCCCATAAGCATGTTATTTTTTATCAGAAAGAAGAAATAGTATGTATTTAAAGACTATAAATTTTTTAACGGTATATATAGGGGATGATATAAGGCTCATTAAGTATGTATAAGAGTATACAATTGGTTTCCTTTTGTAGCGGAATGAAGTGACACACATGGAATTACATAACATATTAAATAATAGATATTTCAATATAATGTCACATGGAACCAAGGAACCAAAATATTAGACATAAGATTTTATATATTCTTCATAATGTGATCCAATATCATTTATTCATTTTTTGAGATACCTTTTTATACTTATTTAATATTAAAAACATTAAAAGCGTATTAAACTCAACCAGTATAACATATGTATATAAATTAATATTTTAATTCTATACCCAAAAATAAAATGTCATTAATATCAAATTTTTGAAAATTATTATTTGAAATTTGTAATTAATTATATCAGATTAATTAAATTTAGTTTATATAAATACATTTTAATATTAGAATGTAAAACAAGTGAAAAAATGGTTTAAATAAAATACTCGATTGAGAAATAATAATTATATTAAATTGACATAATGTATGGACAAGAAATAAATAATTTATTTTTTTATATAATTAAAAAATTATTATTTTTAACTTCTTGGATCATGGTAAAACTGAATGGAAAATTACAGTCATTCCATTGAAATCCAAGGCCAGAAATTCGATTTTAATTAAAATAAAATATAACTTATCTTTAAAAAAAGGAAAAATTCGGTTCCCAATTTTAAGATAACATTTAGAATACATTATTTATCTCATAATGAATTCCTTTTGTAGAAAATAACTCATCTAATAAGATAAATCAATGTTTTACACGGTTTTAATGTTTTATCCAATGCTTTATCTTCAATTTTACCTATTTTAACATGGTGAAAATTAATATATATGATTACTCATAATAATCATGAATAATTGTTTTAATATTAATAGAATTTTTGATTTATAATATGAAATCCATTTATTCAATTTTATCTCATAGAATTGGAAAATTTTAATTTAAAATTAAACAATTAATGAATTATGGATGTTGGATTCCATGAAAAATAATTATTCTTAATAAAAAAAGATTTTATAAAATATTTAATCCTAAAATATATTCTAATGGAATTAATTGGCCTTTTATAGAATAATTTTAATAATTATTGTTTTTAAAAAATTAAATATAAATGACATATGAACAAGATTTAATCGATAATGATATTTATAATAATAATCAAAAATTTTCCCTATTCATAAAAAAATCATTTTATGAAATATCTCAATAATTAAATATAATAAAATTTTGACATGCTGATTTAAATAATGAAATTATTTTTTCAAACAATAATTCTAAAAGTGTTTGAAATTTTTTCAGATAAATAATATTTTCAAATTTTGGGGAATAATATATTTTTTAGGATTATAATTACATTAATAAATGTTGTTTTTGTTTTTATGAAAATATTTTTTTAACAAAATATTATACATAATTGTTTTTAATATTTTTTGTATTATTAATTCCCCTAATTTAGTGTCCATTTTATAGAGGTAAACTATTTTATAGTTTCTTTAGTGTTTGGTTTGTGTGTATTAGAAGTTATCAAAGAAATTGAATTTATTTTTAGAGAAATATATCATCACAGCTAGGGGTTTTAGATCATAACCCATTATAATGTAAAATTTTCACTCCATTTTACATCATTATAACATAAAAAATTAAAAATATTTGTTTAATAATATCTTTATGTTCTTATATTTGTTCAAATATTTATGATTCCTTCAAATAACATTAACAAGGTGGGCAGTATTTTTCCATAGAAATTTGTATCTATGATCTAGGATTTATTACTATTGTTCATCATTGAAATATAATAATCTGGTGGTATAATCATTGAGTTTTGTAAACATGAAATGTGCATACCAATATTTTTCTTTGTAATGAATTGAAAATTTTCTACATATATTTACATATCCAAGAGAAAAGGTGAAATGTAATTCTATGTCTCGGTGTCCTTGGAATTAATTTTCTAAAATTATTAAATATATTTTATATAACATGTGCACTGTCTCTTATATATATTTTGATAACCCTAAAACTGAATCTCATATATGAAATCAGATTCCATTGTGGATTCTGGAAATCTATTTTTACCATAGGCTTTACCTATAATATGATGGCATGTGGGGATTGGATAAAATGGTAATTAGAGGTATGTTTAGTGGATTAATTAATTAATCAATTAATTCATTCATTCATTCATTCATTATAGCTAAACTATTATTTATAAAATCAATCTCTTTGGCTAATATTGTATGATTATCCACATAAACATTAGGAGGATTCCACATTGTTCTTTCCACTTTCATTAGCGAATCATATATAATTCTAGTGAAACATCATATCCAAGTAGAAAGAGACACAACAACGAAAATAACCCCTCTCAATCATTGGTGAGTGAGAATGATCAAATATCTTATTAGAACCCTACAAAATATATATTATACCCATTTTGATTAATTTTATTGAGTATTATTACCCCTTTAATTATATTCTCCATTTTATTTACCCTTTTTATGACCACATAACAGTTTATTTTATTATTCAATTTTTTTACCCCTAATATCCACATTATTGATTGATGTCCAAGAACTATTTTCAATGATTCAAAAACAGTTTTTATTATTTTTTCATCCCAAAATGTATTCATTTTCTTCACCGATTCAACCACACTATCACAGTTTGACATTGTCAAGTAGTACCAAACTGGATCGAACCAATGAATTCAAAATAGATTCACACACAAAGGATAAAAATCCAAATAAAGGATTATTTTGATACATTACGCGTGGTGGGTAATAATTTTTTCAATCATCATATAAATACTTAATGGTAGAAGAACGAATAATAGATGAGGGGTGTGGTTTTTGTTTGAGATTTATTAATAATGTATTTGCTTCAACTAGGAAACTTGAATAGGTGGCCATACTATGAACCCTTAATTTTTTGACAAAAAGAGGCTGAAATCAGAGTGGAAGGAAGGATCTATAGTGTGATATATAGATCTAAAAATCTATGAAAAAACTAGACTAAACAGTATGTACCATGATGAACCCATGGCATGTATCTCATACATGGTGACATATATGGTTTTTTGAGAATCTTGTAGATTGGACACCATGTACTCTTTGACACATCATGTATCACATAACTATGTGGACATGCTAGGTGGAAGAGTGAATAGGTTGGAGCCTTGGTGGGAGTACATTTCAAGGAATATTGTCATATACTGAAGTGCACAAACATGGATAGGTATACACTATGTACTATATTACATGGACACGGGGTAATGAAAACATACATGACAAGGATGAAATAATACAATCCTCATTATCACGAACACACCGTGAAGTGATCATTCATGGAGTCTATATCTACATGGGTTAGGAGACATATTATATCCATGGAAACTACCTAGTGAATGATGGGGAAAGTGATGTGTGGTCCCCTAAATTCCATGTTCCCCTTAGTTCCTTTTTACAAAACCTGAAACTATCTTATCTCCTTCATTTGGAAATAGATTTTCACATGCGAGTGTGTATCCTTAATTTTTTCTTTTTATAATGTTATGCTTCCTTCAGTTGTGGATTTTGGGATATAATGGTTGATGTTATGGGTTTGATTATCTTTTATGATCTGATGGATGTTCGCAACAATCTAGTGTAGGATCACCGGATACAATAAGTGGACCCCCCCCCCAATCATATTTGTGGTGAGTCTTCTACGCACCGAGTGTAAACCTCCCCAAATGAATAGGGTGAAGGTAATGAATGACCAATTTGGAACCCCCTATTTCCCCTAGGAGTGTATCATCATGATAATAGAGTATACCCCCCCCCCCCAACTTATATTTGGCATGGATCATCTACCTTCTGAGTGTAACCCCCTATTAGATGATTCATGGGTCCTCAACCTACATAGTTGAAACTGCCTAATAGATTAGGGTGTGATTAATATATATAATTATATAGTGGAGCCCCCTATATCCCTATTGAATTATTCCTCTATATGGAGACCATTCCCCCTCTACTATTCATCATATTGGTGATGCATGGGTGTTAACATGGTTATATCTGAGAAGATGTGTGAGATGATTGGCATAATTGATGGACTTCAGGAACTATTAGAGACTCTTTTTCTTGAGTGGGACGCATTGATGGAGATCCCCTTATCACCATTTTTTAATATTCTTTATAATCATATTTATATATATATATATATGTACATTTTTGGGATTTAGTTAGTCTCTATCCATGGGTTTGAAAGATGCATTAGGTAAAAAATGTGATTCATGTGCTTAGGTACTTCTGCATGGATAAGGTCACTCTCCTACTATGGTTGGGAAAAACATTAATTGTATTATTTAAACATACCATTATGAGACTCATTTGACTTGTAATAAGTTATTATTTTCATTCTTTGGGTTAAGCAACATGAGTTTTTCTATATACTATCATTTTATTCCTATTGTGACTCTTACTACTACACCTTCCCCATTACAAGTATCCTAATGTGTATGAATATACTCACCGCAACATGGGATTTTCCCACATGTGTCATGTCTTATAAATATGATGAACATTTCAGTTGTGAATTCAGATAGGTTTAGGGATACTAGGTACTAAAGGCCATGTACTGTGGTCATAGCTTGGAGATCTAGAGTCATTCTCTCTTAGTAGTTTACATTCTAGTTTTTTTAGGATGGGAGACCATTCTAGTTGTTTGTGTATTTTTCCAATTTACTTTTAAGTTTACACAACCATACTCTTATACACCCTTGTGTTATTTAATACTTGATTTAAATTCTAGATGTTTCATCTTTTTATTGTTCTTCTTCAACACATTTGATTTAAGATTGTCAGGTGTGTAATTATATGTACATGGGTAGAAGGCCTCTCATCATGTATAATGCTTTTAGATATTATCAACACCCTTAGCCTCTAGAGGTAGTATTGGGGTATTTATGGAATGGGCCCCAGTTTTAGTTGGGTCATGAAAAACTATTATCAGAGAAGTTCATTCCATGTGATATTCTTTGGAGTAGTCCCCTTAAAGTGATATTGTTGGGATTTAGGGAGGTACTGTAAAAGTGTCTAATGTAGGCCTCTTATGTCAGATAATCAAGTGATAGTATGGGAACCAACATATCCATTCATAAGTAACTCGATTACATGATTTTTAGCATGGAATATGAATAAATTGGTCACACTAATCATTGGTACATGTATCTTATTGGAGTGACTTTTTTCTATTTATCATGAATAATCTCCCAAACATAATATATATTTATTCTCATCTGATCATTGTATGTCAGGATTAAATATCATAATTCCTCGGCAATAATAGCCAACAAGGATTATAATTTGGAAATTTGACAACTATCTGATGAGTTTTGGGTCCTCATTCCATGGTCCATCTAGTGAGATTATTCTTCTAGGTGGGCTAGTAACAATATCCCCACCTGTTGAGTAGCATATAATAATATCCAAATATGTTGATGATATGGGTAGGCTTTGTGTACTCTATTGGTTTAATCACCAGAGACAGTTGAGGTCCCATGGTGATCTAGATCTGTAGGATGTATAGTATTGTCTATAGTCATATGTATGTGTCTTCCATCATATCAAGACACTGAGGAAGAAAATTTTTTCATAGGCAGCTAGAATTTTCCATGAAGTAGTTTAGTGTTGGTGGAGTTGTATTTCCCTAATGTATGATGAATTTAAACTCTCATTTAATGACATCGAGAAGTAATTTTATCCATTGAAATACCCCTCATATTAGTGCTCAGTTTATATTTAGGATAATCTGGAGCTGTAATTGGAAGGGATGACAGTTTTTGAGTAGGTTTCCAGGGTTATATAGATTCCATGATAGAATAGTAATTTTGTGAATTACTATATATAAAAGGGTTTTTAAGCAGGAACTGGTGAAAAAATCTTCATGTTAGATGGATGAAGATATCTTCATGATCCGGGAGCTAGTAGATGGGGTCCCAAACAGGTGCATCTTCAAGAGTATTTTGAACTCACGTCACATGATATGATTAGAGGTATGACATTTTCATTCATTGATATTTTGTTCATATTAGTATACACAAATTCAATTCACTACATCTTTGTATTCACTTCGTGAAAGAGGAGGAGACCCCAGTTGATCCGCTTTCCCATCACCTTCATCATGAGGTTCCTACATGAAATGCATCTTCTATATCTTCTATGTATTTATAGTGAAAGGAATCGATTAGTAGAGAGATGTTTATGTCATACCATATGGTATTCACTATGAAACCCTGTTAAATCATCAAGGGTATGGATTGTGGGTTCATGGAACAATCCCATATCTATTATCACCACATAAGAGTATAATGCATTCACACTAATGGGATAAGGTTCACCATTTACGGTGAGAGGAATCTCTTGGTAGTGAAAGTGAGTGCATTGATAAGAAGGATACATCCCATTACCCGTTATTTGGTTATTATATTGCATGATTTAGTAGGATATTCTATTATCTATAAACCTTTTGTGGTGGAGTATTTTATATAAGTCAACCATAAGGATGTTCGAAGACTACCACTAAGGTCGGAGATAGATATTTTCATCATCTTCCATCCTGGGAGAACTCTGATATATTCATTAGAATATAATAGGGACCCTAAAAAGATCCAATATCCACATTTATTGATATATTAACATTAATATAAGTGACTTATTAGACATACTATTTGACCTTGGGAGGCTCTAGCATTGTTTGTGAAAAAGGTGTATGGGATCTTGCGGCTTCATGTGGATTATCATCACCTAAACCATGCCTTGAAAAAAGAACCTTTTTTCTGAATTGACTACCTATTTGAATATTTTTATCATACATGATGGTTTCTGAGGATATATCTTTATTACAACTACCACCAGTTGAGTATTTTTTAGGCTAATATTCTAAATACGTTATTCTTATGTCACACTAGACACCATGAGTTCCTAGTGATTTTTTTTGACAAATTCCCCACCATATTGATGGATTTTATGAGCTACATATTCCATCCCTTCTTGATCTAGTTATCAGTTTCCTTCAAATTTTACACAATCATATACTTTTCAACATTGGATTAACATACCAATCCCCTAAATTCTGTATTATATTTGCTTCAGGAACACTGTCTTTATGAAAAACACCCAAAGATGGAATTCAATAATCACGAGGTTCACTATTTGGGGAATGCCATCTCTAATAATGGATTAGTTATAGACCAACCAATTATTTCTGTATAAATTTCATGGGAGCCACCCAAGATCATGTCATTGATATATTATTTTCATGGCTATTTTATTTTCTACCAGAGGACGTTGGAAGACTTATCTTTAATTTTATCCCCATGGACTACCCTGACATTGAAAGGCGAGTATATTACATAGACATAGAAGTTATAGAGATCCATTAAGGAGTTGAGGTTGAGGCTGACAAGTGATCATATGTTTAGACAACCAGAGGATGGCATAGAGTATATAGTTTATTGTGATTCATTAAGATATGGGATCATCTTCAAGTTGATGCAACATCATAAAGATATCACATATGAGTCATGGTTGTTGATACCCAATGAGTAGAATTATGTGGATCAAGATCAATAACTACAAGTGATGGTCTTCTACCTGAGAATGATGAGGTACGATCTTCATGGAGAGTGTTTATTGGTTTATATAGTCCATGAGAGTCTTAGTAATGTATTGACATAGAGATACTAAACATGATATGGTTTGGCATATAGGTGTTATGGTAGGACTATGAAATCAGGATATTATGTACTCTTTAGAAGGGAAGTGTAGTAGCAGATTTCCTTAGTAGGAAGTCCCATGCTCGCATAGTATAGGAGGGTTTTGAGAATTTGGATTCCATAGAACTGACCTTGGTGGAGTGGTTGGGCAGAAATTTTCTTAAATCGATGGTGATTAATACTATTCAACTTCAGCATTTGAGTGCTCCCCAACTAGGATACAGTTATACTGATGTCTTCTTTGAAAAGATATAAATAGGGGCTTCAACCGATGGAAATTATGAGGGAGAGAATCATGTCAACATTTTCAGGGGAAGGACGGTGCTTTAAGTAACAATGTGAGAGGAAGTGTTGTTAGAGTTCCAAAATTATCCATTTGACATATATACCAGTATGAGTAAGGTGTATAGTGTTCATCAATGATGGTTTAGGTGGTCTGGCATGGGAAATAGTGCAGCCTAATTAATATTTCAATGCCTGACCTATCAACATGTGAATGGTTAGTAATAGGTTCCGACAGGATTGTTGCATTCCCATGAGATCCCAGAGCGGAAGTGGGATTGAAAATAACTGGACGTTATGAATGGATTTCTAGGAAAATAGAGTTTCATGATGCCATATTGATGATATTTGATTTAATAGTTATGTCCGTACATTTATATTATATCATAATGCTGAATTGTGGGAAGAGTTTTGGCTAGATGTATATAATGGATACTATTCTGATTAATGGGTTCTCCCAATGGCATTCTCTAATCATGAAACATGGTTTATGTCATGATTATGGTGAGGCATGTAGGAATAATTCATCACCAAGACGAGGATGAGTATAGACTTTCAACCATAGAATGATGGAAAAATAAAACATAGTACCATGTTTTGGAGGAAACTCATTGGGCTAGTGATCAAGACTATAGTCATAGCAAGAAGGATCACTTTACCATGGTAGAGATTATGTACAAAAATCTCTTCCACTCTACAATCATCATTAGACATTTTTTATACCTATATAGGAGACCCTATAGGACACCATTTATCTTGGTAGATATTGGTTTGACAACTATTTTGGGTCCAAATACGGCATATGTGATAAGAGAAAACATCTAGGACATCTGTAAGAGGATGGGGATGACTCAAAGAAGAATGAAATCTTATGGGATCACCATCATAGGCCTCTAGAGTTTGAGTAGTGGGAAAATTTATTTTAGAGTCTCCCCAAGATGGGGAGCGTTTAGTTTAATCAGTGGATTCATGATATCCTTGAGTTTTTTCTATCCATTTTATATCTCATAGATGGATAGAATGGTTTCGTACCACCTGACCTATAAACAAAGTTGGAGATGGTGCATGATGTATTCCATGTGTCATAGGTGAGGAGATACATGCATTACATCATGAATGTCAACAACTCGGGAAAGATAGACATTTAGGATTAAAAAAATAATATGTAATACCCAATAGAGATTGAGGATTGACTATTTAGGACTCTATGTGGAAATACCATCCCCTTGGATATCATGTGTGGCAATATGCTAACATTTAGGAGAGCACTATAGAGGTGTAGATCCATATAACGACTTCATATCCCAAATATATTTTAGAGTTTTATTATATGATTAAAATTTAGATGTAGTGAATGATTTCGATATCCACTTATTTCTTTTTTATGTTTTTGATATATTTAACACTTATTTCAAGAGAAAACTATTGATACGGTGTGTGATTCTGAGGCCCACTGTGATAGGAATGAGTTTTATAAAAATATTAAATATATTTTATATTAAGTGTTCACCTGATATAAAATACAATTATAAAAATCTTAAATATAAAATCATATAATAAATATGAGAGTGTGTTTAATTTCTAACCATTATGTTTACCATAGGTGTGACATACAATATGTCGGTATGAGGAATTGAGAAAAAACAGCAATTTGAAGTATGTTCAGTGGATTAATTCAAACATTAACTCATTAATTCATTAAAATGAACAGAAATATTTTTCTTATAAATAGATATCTATAATAAATACACCAGTGTTATCCTCATAACCCTTGGGAGTATTCTAGAGTGTTTATTCTCCTTTGATTGGGTAATTATATCCAATGACAATGAAACTCGAGATCGAAGAAGATCTAGATGAAAAAAATAAAAATACCCCTATGAATCATTAGAAATATTGTTATTCAAGAACATATGGTCCAATATTCTAGTAGTAGTCATGAAACCATGTTTTCCAAACCATTTTAATAAATTTATTGAGCAAGGTCATTCCATTTATGATCACAACAAATTGTTGGTCCCCACATGCACCAATATAAAAATTTATTTGATTATTAAATTGTTGTAAAAAAAATGGAAGTCCATTTCCTTCATTTTATCTATAAAAACTTTGAATATATTTCTAATAATTTGTTCATTTTTCTTATTCTAATAATTTCTTCATGTTTATAATCGATTAGACCCAACAGTCCTAGTTTTATATCATCAGGTGGTAGCGATCTGGATTAGACCACCAAATTAACAATTGATTCATGTGGAATGTGTTGGTCGATAAAATAGGTATTTATTTGGATATATTTCATGTTGTGGGTAATTTTTTATTAAAAATATTAAAATAAGAAATAGTGGAAGAAAACATTATGTGCGAGGTGAATAGGTTATGTACAAGGAAATAATGATTGGATTTTAGGACATCAGAGGGTCAGATTCGAAAACCATAGCATGCTCCTTCATATTACGGATGATACAAAGCTAGAGTGGATGTATAAATACATGATCTGGATCATGTATTACAAATCTGATAACATTTGAAAAATGAAACTGCAAGCTATGTATCATGATGAACACATGACCAAGAGCCCATGCATGGTGGTGGATATGGTTTTGGAGAATAATATTTATGGAATGGTGTGTGTCCTTTTTTCACATAATGTATCAATTTCCTAGGTGGATAAGCTTTTTCGTAGAGCATATGGGAAGGACCATGTGTGTGGGTTCATAGCCAGGAACATCGTCATGTACCAAAGTACACATATATGAAAAGGCTCACACTATGTAATGAAGTACACAGAAACTGAGTAAAGAAAATGGTGATGTCCAATAGGACATGGTCAGATCCCATGTACCTTGGAATCATTTTGTAGTCCAATAACATGGCATGTTCTTCTATGTGGAATTGGTATTGTGTGCTGAATAGGGACATGTCCCGGTAAAGGAGTGGGACCACACGTCATGTGGGTATAATACACACCATTATCTCCTTGGTTTTTTTAGGAATCATTAATGTATTGTATCTTAATTATATTTTTTCCATGGAGTAGCCTATCCTGAGTGTTTTCCATTTATAACATGATTGTTCACTTTGTTCTAGCTTGTGGGATATGATGTGAGATGTTCCATGTCTGATTCTTGTTTATGTGATGTTCGAGGATGACATTGATCAATCATTGGATCACTGGAGAGATTAGAGTCGACCCCCCCCCTTACATAGGGATGTGGGTCCTCTACAAGATGAGTGGTACTCCCGATCTGATAGGGAGTGGGTCCATGATGACCATAGTGGAAAACCGCTATCGCACAATAGAGAAATTCCTTATTAAATTGTAGTGGAACCCTCAAACAACTTGTGTTCATGACTTCTAATAGATTGGAACCTCCCAATGAGATAAGTAGTAGGTTATCAATCTATAGATTGTAACCCCTATGATGCATTGGGTAACTATTTCATTATAGATACTTATATAGTGTAACTACACATACACACTAGGGTGAAGGTCCTCAAATTGGGTATTATCCCCCTAATCTATGTTGTGTAGTGGTAAGGCATCGATCATCCAACAGTTACTTATGTGAAGGAACATAAGATTATGGGCATTATTGATGGGTTCTGGAACAACTCGGAACTATTTTTCCTTGGTTATAGAGTGAGATGGTGATCCCCTAATTCCCTCATTTGGGAATCCTTTTGATTTCATATGTATAAATATATATGAATCAATGTATTTTATTTGGTTACTCTCCATCCAGGGGTTTCAACGAAAAGTTAGGTATTTCTCAAGATTTCTATTTTTATCTTCTCATGGTTATATGAGTTTAATCTCTTTCTATGGGTCAAAAAAAATCAATGCGTATTCCATCTACCCACACTATTGAGCCCCTTATTCATGGAAGATGTTACTATTTTCATTTATTTGGGTATGATAAATCGTGCTAACTATACATTCAATTCCAATTTTTATTTTATCTCTTTATTGTCCCCTTCATTTTTTAGAGTGTCCTACTTAGAATGTATATACTCACCTATTCATGGGATATTCCAGTATGTGCCATGACTTTTGCAGATGATGGATACATTGATAGTCACATTATAAGATCTTAGGGATACTGGGAGATGTGTACTGTGTGTATTGATTGTATCTTATAGATCAGTATCATGTCTCTAACTATAGTTTTAATTATAGTTGTTTCAGGTTGGGACTTATTTCTGGCTATGCATGTCTTTTTCCATTGTAATTTTTTGTTTTCACTGTTGTACACCTGTACACCCTAGACTTTTTTCAATATTTGTTCACATTAGAGGTATTTCATATTTGTATTATTATTCCACTAAACATCATCATGGACATGAATGGGTGTGTGCATATTGGTACCTTAGGAAAAGACTCCAATTTACGATATTCCTTTTCTTAGATTATTACCACTACTATCCAATGGGGGAGGTCATGGGATAATATTGGATCAATCCTTGTTTTGGGTTTTGTTTTTAAATAAATTATTATTTTTTACATCATTAATAGTCATACATCAAACACATAATGAAATTTAGAGAGTATCGGTAAACACACCATGAAATAAACATCCAACCGAACATGTTCCTGATTATTGAAAGTGAAAATAGGCATAGTCCTTTTATTTCCAAACATTTTTATTCTGAAAGCATTTCCCATGGTGAAATTTGTCGGTATACCTTCTTAAAAAAACTGAATTCCTAATTTCTCAAAACATCATTAGTTTATATTTTTTATCAAATCTAAGCTATAATAATTCTTCATTGAATTGGTCAAACATTCTCTTCTATTTATTTATATTTATCAGTTCTGAATAGTTTTCCTTCTCTAACATCATCCCATAAGGATGGAGTGCTATAATATTATCTATATAGAGCTTCATAAATATCCTTTTGAATATTAGTTTGAAATATATAATTCTATGAAAACCAAAATATACAAATCTATTTATCCCAACCAAAAAACATTGAAAATATCACAAAATGTTGTTGACAGATTGAATGGTTATCTTTGACATAATATTTTTCTAAGGATGAAAAGAAGTTCTAAAGAAACTCTAAATCCAGATTCATCTATAGCATAAACGAAAACATCATGGTAAGATTAAGAACGCAATATGATTCAACACAATGTGATAATACATGAAATATTACAAAACTGTTAATGATAATTCTCGAAAAAAGATCAAGAGAGATATTTTAAATGATAGAAATTATGTGTGGTGTATTTCATATTGAAAAACAATTACCATATAAAACTATGTATTTTAGGTGTTTTGGGAGTGTGGTGAAAAAAAAAATTTTAAAATTCCTTCATATTTATGAATGGTATGTGTAATGGTTGTAACAATACCTTAATTATATTTATTATAGTCCTAAATTGATGAAATATCAAGTAACGAGATACATACTCTACAATATATCTCATCGTGTTATCCCACTATAACATATCTATCAAATCGTTATACCTATTTTCACATATATGGTGAATAGAAAATGACTAACTATGAATTCCATAAAAAATATGCTAATTAAAAATTACTGTATACCTGATACATAGATTGTTATTAAACATTATCATTATATATTAATCAAGGTTGAACTCGTGAACAGTTTTGACATTCATTTACTATTCCATAAATTTGTTATGATAATCATTAATACTCACAAAGATAGATAGATAAACACAAATTTGATGAAGAAATGATTAGTCCCTTAATTTAATAATTCCACTTATATATTTTATAAATCATGAAATATTGTATATTATGTGATAATCAATGCATATATTCTATCATGATCTTTTCAACTCAAAGAACCATCCAATTTAATCAGTTTATCATGGTTGTATTGTATTGAGTAGAAATATCCCATAAAACCCCACACCATCTACTCTGGGGCATATTCAACACATTCTGAGTGAATATATTATTTTATCTTTTGTGGTCAATATATCAATCAGAAAATACATATTATCATAATTTCTTCATATCTATAATGAAAACATTAACCCAGATAACTTTTAATAATGAGTAGGGTAACTTTCCTATTGAACATTATTTTTTAAATGCGTAATATCATATCACCATATATTTTTTTATGTGTAAAAAACCATGTAACATAAATTATGAATCACTCTAGATCAAAAAAACATATCCATTTTAGGGTAGTGTAGTAATTTGTGTGATAAATAATATTATCTTTATTTCATTAGAATTTTCTCACATAAAAAATTCCAAAGGAGCATGGCTCCATTACATGTTAAGAATTTCATTGGATTATAAAATTTGGTTAAATATTAAAACAAACATCAATAATATCCATCCAAAATAAAAAAATATGGATCTCAATTATAATGTTTTATCATGGACAATGTACAATAAAACCATTCATTAATGGATCCATAATATACCCTCGATTAAGATGTTATGTCCCAATAATGATTGTTTATATAATAATAATATAAGCATGGTAAAATTTTCGAATCACTTATCATTCATTATAGTCATTGAAATATTCCTCATTTGATCACCATGGCCTTCTATCCTCATTGAATATTTAGGAATATCATCTTTATATAGAAATTCAAGCCAATCAATGTTATATCTAAATTATCTATTGATTAAATACATGAGGATATCATGTAAATTTGTAATACCACATGGGATCACAATTAATACTTAATGTTCATAACTTATATAGATAATTTTATTTCATATATCCAACTTATCGACCCGAAATTAATGACATACATAATAGAAGTCTATTTTAGTCATGTATTGAGGATATAGTAGTGGATTAAACATGTAATTAACTGTGGTTATAAGGCACCATATCCTAATAGTAATTGTGCTAGGTTCTCCATAATCAATATATAGTTTCATTTATAATTCATTTTATTTAGAAAAAACTACATGTGTAGAAAAAGGTGAATATATTCTCCAAATGAATCTCATGTCAATAATCTATCCAATTTTCTTCTTTAATTCATGCATCTAATTAAGTTCTACACTATAGGGTATTTTGGAAGTAGTTATAGTCAAGGTAAGAGTTCATTGGAAAACTAAAATTAATCTTTCAGTACATTATGAGGAAACTATATAGGATATGAATATTTTAAATCTAAAAACAATATATATCCTTGATTTTGATAGTCTCCCCAATCATTTATGACATTAATTACATTGTAAAAAGAATCTAGACCCATATAATGGATGTAATATCCATTGTATGTTAATTTTTATTTCCACAGATATAGAATATCGTACGTTGTTTAAGAAAATAAATAATAAAAACCCTTACTTTGTAATTAATATGGGATTTACATACATAATGAAAATTCATTATTAAATAAGATAAGTTCAACTATAGGTAGAATATGGATACATGAAGGATATGTATTCAAACAAAAATAAATTGTAGAATAACCATAGACTTGAAATATTTTAATTGTATCGAAAAAGAATTTAACAATTAATTATACATCTAATAATTGTGGTGGAATTATGAAAATATTGAAAAATTATTTAGATATAAATGATTTGGTAGATCTATGATCAAATAAAAAAATCAGTTATAGTGTCGATGTTAACTGTACCTTACAAAAAATATTTATCATACCTCTCATCTGCAATATTGATCATGTGTGATATCCCTATGTTAGAATTGTTAGGAGGTTTCTGAGGTCAATCATCAACA
The DNA here is from genome assembly GCA_963277665.1 of Viscum album. Taxonomy (NCBI): domain Eukaryota; kingdom Viridiplantae; phylum Streptophyta; class Magnoliopsida; order Santalales; family Viscaceae; genus Viscum; species Viscum album. The sequence continues at coordinate 1,474,396,517 of OY728150.1, forward strand.
ATAACCATTGAATTTGAGAACCTCTTATCATAATACACAAACACCATTCATTGAAGAAAATTTCTGTGAGTGGTGTATTATGTGCTGCATTTCCACCAAAATTAGATAAATTGTTATTCCTACCACATTAAAAATCACTTTCAAGATATCCTTCCATTTCAAACATAAAATTATTATCATTTACATAATGTAATTTCATAAAGGATTACATTTTCACATCAACAATAATGGTAATATAATCGTATTATCTCTATATTTACTATAAATTTATTTTGAATTAAATAATTCATTATTATCAAAACCCTAAGATATAGTGGTTATTGAAATTTACATATTAACATGACAACACATAAAATGGATTCTTCATCTTTATAGAAGTCTCCAATTCCTCACAATATTTGGATACATTTATTTAATCCACTTATGAATCAAAAACCCTAAAATTTAGGAAGTGTGATAATAATAGAGTCATACCTCAGAAGTCATCTAAAATTTTGATAATCTGTACTGACATATTCACCATCCTTATTCTTCACCTCATTTAAGTCCTTATATATTTTCATATGATGAAAATAATGAATGTATTTTTTAAAAAATAATATCTTAAAACCCTAACACTGCATGGTTTAAATTTCATCACATTGCCACATAAATTTAATAAGAGTCCACCATTTACTTTTGTTTTATTCAAAACTGTAAATAGGTAATAAAAAAATTTCATCATTCGAAAACTGAAGAACAAAAAATTAATTTCTTGTGGTATTATTCCATTTCATAGATACTATTTTACAAATAGACCATATAAATGATGATGGATATTTCTTCATCAACTCATCAATGAAAAATTATTCCCTCTTATTTTAATTTAGATGATCAAAATAATTCATAAATTTAAAAAGATTCACCTGAATAGAAACATGTTTTTTCATACCATATCCAATAAAAAAATTCATAAAGAGAAAAATCATTTCAGCCTCTATCATAGTCATCATTAAGAGGATTATTTCGAGTTTTTTATATTTATTACTTACCAAAACTATAGTACCAGATATAATAATAATTATTGAAAACAGTATACTAATGAATAATCCTTTACATGATGTCTAAATAAATACACCTTCTAATAATCCAATGAAACTTTCGGTTTAATATATTAAATACATGATCATATTCTTTTAAAATCGCCCATTTTATTTCATTAATTGAAGGGGAATTAATTCCTTAATATCCACTATGATTATAAAAATATTTCCTCAGAAAGGATACATGCACTATGCACTACAATGAATATTGAGATATATTGAACCAACAAATTTTGGTGTTATTACACCTATATGAATCTGATCCAAAATAGCATCTACATGATATATCATGTATGTGATGTTTTTCTCAAAAAAACGCAAACCTTTATTTCTTATATAATAGGATATTCTTATATAAAATGGATTTTCCTACGGGTTCTCATTAACATTTTATCAACCATGATTCCCAATTAAAATAAACCTTTCTTTGATACAATTATAACGATGCATACTACTTATAATAAAATGTCTCCTTTTATTATATGATTATACATTATAATAATTTATAAACCACGATTGAACTATATTGGTGTAGTTTTATTAGAATATTGGGTATACAAATTAATTATTCATAAGTGATAAAAATTATCTCAAACAGAGTTCTTCAAAAACAATTCTTTCATAGACCTATCCCACATAAAACCATTCTTCATAACATGTGGAATGTATATGTAATAAAGACTAACATCGTATGATCAGTAATGGTAAACAATGGAGATTTAGATAAAAACCAAAACACAAGATTATAATAATAACAATATGAGAACATTATAAATACATTTGAAATTTATAAAAACCATACAAATGATCCTAATATTGAGTCATATCATAAATAAGGGAATTTTATAAGTCCTGAATCATTATAAAATCAATTAATATGATACATGATTGCATAAAAATTGTTTATAACATGATTTTATGGATAACATGTTTCATATAAAATTATTTCCTTATTTAGTGATCAATTACATGAATATCACTAAGTATTTGGTTCACTCCATCTTCCACAATATTATAAGTCATGGTTTACACACAATTCCTTTATTATTGACAAAGTATCTTATTGAACTTTTCCTAGTCCCCATTACATACATTATTATCATGTATGTTATAAATAATTATATAATTATTCATTCGGACAAATAATTTCAATCCAACTGATCATATAATCATAATCCATTAATATTTGTTCCACAATATCATAAATGATTCATCATATATGATTACCCTTGGATAAAAAAGTGCCTCATAATCTTTTCAACATTTTTTCATAACATAACCCTGGGATAGTAAACATGTTTCATTCATATCTTTTTATTGTAATAAGAAACCAAAATAGAAAATAATAAGGATGGAATCCTGTATTAATATCATGAGTTAATCATATGTTTCATCAGAGGGTGACACAATAATTTAGAATAAGTTTAATATATCACATGGATTAGTTTTTTTGGAAATTATAAATTTCATTTTTGAATCAATTCATTAACATAAGAAATTTCAAAAATATTATCAAAATAATTATCAACGAATATTAATTATTAAAAACATAATTTATGAAACTAATCACTAATTAGTAATGAATGTGAGAAAATATGTTTAGGTGGTATATGTAAAAATATAATTCCATTCTAATTTTCAATAAAAAGTAAGAAATATTATGTTAATCAAATGAAAAGAAGATTCCAGTAATTTTTTTATTTAAACTGAATGCTTGGATAGAATAGGAATTTAAAAATATATTTTAAACAATTTAATAAAATCAAGAAATCATTTTAATAAAACCATAGTCATATAAAAAAAATATTTTCATCCAATGTGAAAAGTAAAATATATTATCCTTAAATAAATTATTTGAATATCTTGATTTTTCATGGAGAAAACAATAAATGGAAATAATGTCATCCCTTGAAATAAACAAATTATAATAAAATTCATTATCTTCTTCATATTAATAACATGAAATTTCATCATCTAAAACCTAATGATAAATAATCCAATTAAAAATCATAATAGTAAATTAAATAATAATAAACTATAGTTATATTTGTACAATAAACACATGAAATGGATATAATTATATATATTATTAAATAATAAAAAATTTCAGGAATTAAACAGAAAACACATTCATGGACATTATATAAACCACTCATGGGAATAATGTGGGGGAATGTTTCATATTTATCACTGGAAAAACAGATATGTTAGACCCTTACCTCAAGTTTGAATTTTTTCTTAAGTTATTTAACCTATATTATAGAAATTTTAAATCTATTATAAAAACATAAAAATTCATGTAAAAACTAATAACATTATATATTTTATACTTATTGCATTTAAACACCCATTTCAAAAAAATATTTATTAAAATAATCGTTTCAATGTCTTAAAAATATAATTTTTCACGAGAATTTAAATATGTACTTCTCATACTTCTATTATGATCATTATTCCATTATCTACAGAGTTATAGTCATAATATTAATATCCTATATTCATTTTATATTTTTAATTATTCATCTAAAAATTTTATATTTAAAAAAAAATATTTATTTTATTTCTAGAGGCAGTATGATGTACAAACACATGAACATTACTATTACAAATTATTTGGATAGAATGGATGAATAGAAAATATTAATTTCCTATTAAAAATACTCATAATATTTTTCTTATCATATGAATTATTAAATCTAGACTTATTAATATTCATTTAAGGATTATGTGAAAAATGAATTTCATTACTTTGCTGGAGATGTAGTCCACATGTACAAATAATTGGTATTATTCTTTTCCAACAGATGTGAAGAGGGATGGTATGGGATATTCCATTATCATAATACTCATTATAGATATTTAAGAGATTAATTAATTATATTATAATATATTTTATAGATTTAGGTTAGTTTGAATAAGAAATATAAATGATAACACATTGTTTAGGAATATAAGTTTTCATTGAGAATCCTCTTTTGTAATATACATTATACCTAGAAGGGATGAAATTTTGGAAAGGAAACAAGATCATTAATTTTTTAATGAATCAAAGAAGTAATTATATTATCTATTGGATAGGATATAAGGATTGTGATGTTTATAAAAGATAAGATTTTCGGGATTCTTTTATAATGGAGGGAATGGACACACATGGAACTTCAGAAAATATTAAATAATATTTAAATATATATCATAATCATTTAAATTAACACCAATAAACCAAGAATAAAATTATAATATGTGATGGGGTTAAAGAAACTCGAACATTCCTATTTTCTCACGTATTGGATAAATTTTAATCCTTATCTTCATGTAAAACCACAATAAACTCATTATAATTTTACTGAGGATAACATCACTATTTACCATTATATCATAATTAAAGCAAAAAATATAAAAAAGGAATAATAAAAAACATTTTCTACATAAGTTAAAAATTTTAAATTTATTTTATCTTATTTCTTTTAAATATTTTGAATCAATTTATTTTAATTATAAGAACACAAAACATATTATAATTTTTTTTTAATTATTAGATTTAATAGAAAAAATATTTTTACCATGAAATAAAGTATTATATTTTTTTAAATTGAATTAATTGGAAATGTAATGATATAATCATTATTAATAGAATTTTTATAGAATTAAATATAAAATGAAATATTCTAATTAATCTATTAAAAAAATAATCAAAATTATTATTGAATTTTTGTAAAATATAACCTATCTTAAAATAAGTCATGATTACATTTTAAATTACAAAATAAAATTTTAAAATATATTATTTAACTCAATATAAGTACATTTTGTTGAATAATAGTCATTAAATAGGATATATTTATGTGTTAGAATGATTTCAATGTTCTACCCTATAGTTATAACCATGTTTACCATGTTTTTTGGGGTAGAAAATCATTAATACATCAACGATTCATAATAAGAAAAAAAAATTTCCTTTTAATGTTATTATAATTAAAAATTTGGAATAAATTTTAATATAGTCAATTATCATACATGGGAGAGACTAGTTTCAAATAAAACCCACACAACGATATGAAAATTTGTTTTCTAACAAAATCTTTTGTTGCATATAAAATGAAATAATTCATAAAATCAACATTATATTGATTCCATTAATGAAAATTGAATTATATTAAATTTAATGGTATTAATGTTATAGATTAGAAGATAAAAAATGGACCAATATATTTTTTAAATGAAATGAAAATTTGAAAAAAATTAGCTTCTTACCCTATTCTTCAAAAAATAAATATTTTCAAAAAAGATTGAATTATAAAAAAAAAAGTTGACTATAACGACCCGAATCTGGAGCCGCTCAACTAGTGCCACATACCCGGTTCGCCACATGATCTCAAGAACATTTCCTCAAACTCCAGAGGTTTCCGACTAGCAGAAAGGGCCTTGGTGAGTCATTGGGGAAACTATGCCCTTATTTGGTAAGGTATACAAAGAAAAGGAACTAACAGTCCATAACACATGTAGTAAACAACATACGATAACTGAAACTAATAGCGGACACAATTTATAATATAAAAATGATGAAAATGATGCAGTAGGTACAGGTATCTAAGGATGGCAGCAAACACAACAACGTGCTGAAATAAAAATGAGAACAAAGTACTAAAAATAAACAGCAACTCCAGCAGCATCGCAAGCCTAGGATTAGTCATATGCTCTCCAGTTCCAACCAGCGATCATGTAACTGAAGTAAAAGGGTCATAATCCCTATCCAGACCTACAACCACATAACATGTTTGGGCCGAAAAGCAGGACCTAAACATGGTGTGAGGATATTCCCAGTAGGTAATCAACACAAGATCTATGTCCCACTATCAGGGAGCAATTTGGAAAAATTAAATGTAATAAATTTAGCAGAGAAACAACAATACACTAAGATAAACAATCCTAAAAATCTCCATTCACATTTAATTATTAATTTAATTCAACCATTTAATTATCGCCCAAGGAATCTAGGAACAACTTTATATTCCCAAAGCATAGCATGTAACACAACAGGTATCTCAGAAGACTACCTAGACTATAAGAAGTACTAAACAAAAGCTTGTTCTTTTTCTTGGTGGACTCGTCACAACCAACCAAAAAATATTCACACTGACTCTTTGGGTGGCACATATTTGTGTAACCCTATAGTCATGTAATCATACAGAGGAACAGACACTCTGGGAAGCACTCACCATCAATTCCCATGTGGTCTTGCAAATATAGTTATAGACTCTCTGAAGAAATACTTATGTCTAATTCCCCCAATAGTCTTGATATGTAACAATGGACACTCTGAGGAATCACAAATTCCAATTCCTATAGGTCTTGTGAACGATACTAATTTATAACTAACTTTCTATGGAAGCCTTTAATCATTAATTCCATCTTTAGTCTACCGCACCAGGTTCACATAGCCCTGACGAGTCTAGTCGTGCGTAATAGACTGTCAGAAGCCCTAAGTAAGTTCAAAAACTACTTTTCTAATAGCTACAATGCATCAAAAACATATAAATAGAAGGAAATACATGCAATCAATTATATCAAGGAGGGAAATCAGTGCATCAAGGTATGCCGCACAAGCAACCTATGCCAAACGGCATTAAACAGCCAAAATAAGGGAAACACCCATGGGGTGGTCCTAAAACATGCTAACAAGAAAACATTAATCATCTAATAATCTCAATAATACAAGCAATCTAAATCAGATTACAATACAGGTTCAAAACCCTAACCCAAGATACCCGATACATTGGAATCCGACACATTTTTCACAAAAAACTCAATGACATTCAACATAGGGAAACAAACCACCTACCTCGATCCTAGGAGATAGATATACTTGAAACTTGGCCTGTGAATCGGCCTAGAACTGAGAATATTTGCAAAAACATCAAAAACGTCCATCCTCAGATAACTCTCATAAGTAACAGAATTGGGAAACGTGACCAAGGAAGAACTGATAAATCACCACATCGATTCAATTGAAACCGACGACGTTTGGTTCTTATAACTGGAGACAGATCAATAGCTCGGAGAATATTGTACCTCCTCGGACATTCTGGATGTAATTAGGCGATGAAGAAGACAGAAATATGGATTAGACAAGACCTTGGTCTGTTTAATGAAATAAAAAAGAAAAGTACACGATGTGTGCTTATTGAGGACACGGCGTGTACTCACCTTTTTCGTACACCGCATTAAGTGGCCTCCACATCACCCCTACACACCATGTGTGTGGCCCGGACACACCCAGAAAATGGCCTCGTGCGAGATCAAAGTACACGGCGTGTACTTATAAAGTACACGACGTGTACTTAGAAAATTTCCAGATATTCCTCTTTTCCACAAAAACTACTAGAAAAGGAAAAAACATACCTAAAATGAAGATCCGGGTTCTTACAAACTTCACCCCATAAAAGAAATTTTTCCTCGAATTTCCCTAACAAGGTGGAGAAGAAGAATCCTCATAAAACTATAGCCACTGTGACCGCATATCGGCCCCCTCTACCAAGTCTCATCCTGCATACGGTCATGATGCCATAGCACCAATACTAGAGGAACAGATCGTCCATGGAGTACCTTTTCACTACGAAAAACAATCCTGATTGGATTCTCCTCGAATAATGCATCCTGCTCCTGCTCAACCTCCTCGGGTTGAAAGACATGAGACAGGTCTGAGAAATAGCATCGAAGCTGAGAAACATGGAAGACGTCGTGCATAGCATGGTACGTCTGAGGTAATAGAAACCTATAAGAATCCATCCCGACTCTCTCCAGAACCTCAAATGGCCCTACATATCTCGGTGAATGCTTACCCTATCTCCTAATCCTCTTGTGTCCAAACCTCAGGGGAACACATAGGAAAACATGATCTCTGCCCGTGAACTCCATAGACCGTCTCCGCTGATCAGCATAAGATTTTTTCCGAGTATGTGCAGTAGCCATCCTTTTCTGAATCAGCTACACCTGTTCTGTGGTCTCCTGAACAAGACGAGGCCCCAACATAGTTGCCTCTCCTGCCTCCATCCAAGACAAGGGTGATCGAAATAGCCTACCGTACAAAGCCTCATAAGGCGCTATCTGAATATTTTCTTGAAAACTATTATTGTAGACAAACTCCACAAGAGTTATATGTTTCCCCCAAGAACCACTAAAATCAAGGACACATGGTCATAGAATGTCTTCTAGCACCTAAATCATGCGCTATGACTGGCCATCTGTATGGGGATGGTAAGTTGTACTCAGAAGTACTGTTATACCCAAAGCCCTCCATAGCCCTTTCCAGAAATATGACGTGAAGCGGGCTTCCCAATCTAAAATGATAGTACTCGAAACCACATGCAACCGTACAATCTCATGGATGTACAACAGTCCAAGATCATCGCCACTAAAATTATCCCTGATCGTCATGTAGTGAGAAACCTTCGTGAGCCTATCAATGACAACCCATACCGCGTCATTCCCTCTAGGAAATCTAGGTAACCCTGTCACGAAGTCCGTCGTGATATCATTCCACTTCCACTCAGGAATTGGTAGATTATGTAAAATCCCTACTGGTTGCTGGTTCTATGCCTTCACATGATTACAGGTGGAACACCTCATATCAAAACCAGCGACATCTCTCTTCATACATGGCCACCAATATTGACGGTGTAGATCCTGATACCTCTTGGTGACACCAAGATGAACTGACCAAACTGAGAAATGAAAGTCTCGAATCAGATCCTCGGGTATATCTGCTGGCACCCATACTCGTCCCTTGAAACACAAGATCTCACCCTCGCCTATGGTCCATCTGGGAGGAGGGTCCTCTCCTGGCACGCTTTCCCGTAGGACTAGGCCTTCAGAGTCTGATAGCTACCTCACTCGAACTCGGTCAAGAAGGGTAGAGGTAACATCAAAAGAAGAAAGACAAGTCTGACCCTGTCTGTCGTACACATCCAAATGCATTTCATACAACAGATCCATAAGATTACAGTCGTTTTTGGATTATTGAATTGCATGTATCTATTTCCTCCTGCTCAGTGTGTCTACCACAGCGTTGAATTTTCCAGGAATATAAGCAAGCTTGAAATCTAAATACTGTAGGTACTCAACCCACCACCGGTGTCTTGGATTCAAGTCAGGCTGAGTGAAGATATACTAGAGGCTCTTGTGGTCAATATATACCACAAAATTCTCTCCCAGAAGGTAATATCTCCAACAATTTAAAGCATGAATAACTGCAGCCAACTCCGGGTCATTCGTAGGATAGTTCCTCACATGTGGCCTCAACTGCCAAGATCCATATGCAACAACACGATCCTCCTACATATGCACTGGTCCAAGATCGATGCCAAATGCATTACAGAAAACTGTATAACTCTTTCCTGACTATGGTAAAATTAGAATCGGTGCTGAATTCATTATCCCCTTCAGCTCCGGAAAGGCTGAATCGCAGGCTTCTGACCAAACATACTTTACCCCCCTTCTTAGTCATGTTCGTCAGCGGTGCTGCTAAGCGTGAGAAGTCTTGTATAAAATTAATTTAGTAACCATCCATCCCTAAGGAACATTTTACCTCAAATATATTCTTTAGCTTCTCCCATGTAATTACTGATCATACCTTCTCTGGGTCTATTGATACTCCTGTCTCTGAGATGACATGACCCAGAAAGTGAATCTCGTCCATCCAAAAGTGGATCATTGAGAGCTTAGCATATAACTGATTCTCATTTAGTGTACTCATAATGATCTCAATATAGGTAGCATGGTCGTTTCGAGTGTGATTGTACACAAAGATATCATCCATGAATACAACCATGAATGAATCCAAGTAAGGATGGAAAACTCTGTTCATTAGTTCCATGAAAACTACTGGCATGTTCATGAGACCGAACGAGATAACCAAATACTCAGACAGTCCATACCTTCTCTGGAAGGCTGTAAGAAGTATATCAGATGGTCTGACACGCAACTGATAGTAGCCTGATCTCAAGTCAATCTTCAAGAATACTCTGGCTCCTCGAATCGGATCAAAGAGATAATATATCCATGGCAATGGATATCGATTCTTAACTTTCAATTGGTTCAGCTTCTGATAATCCACACAAAGCCTAATGGTGTCTTCTAACTACTTCACAAACAGGATATGAGAACCCCAAGGAGAAGTACTAGGTCGGATGAAACCCCTTTTCTACAACTCCTCCAACTGCTTCCTAAGCTCCTACAACTTAGGTGTGGCTATCCTATAAAGAGGAATGGACACCGGTGCCTCTCTTGGAACAAGCTTAATAAGGAATTATACCTCCTGCTCCAGAGGCAAACCAAAAAATTCTTCTGGAAAAAAATCTAGAAAGTAATTAACCACTGGAGGAAATCCATCTGAAAATTCCCATGGTCATCCAAATATACGCTAGCAATATGGGTCGTATCACAGCCCAACCCATGATGCTCTGGTCTATCTCTGTTCATCTGGACATCCCATTCTCCCATATGAAGAACAGATCTACCCTTCGGTGATGTACAACTCACCCTACGACGATAGCAATCGACAAAAGCCAAGAAGGGAACTAACGAGTCCATCCCGATAATGAAATCATAGCTTATCATTTCCAAACCATAGAGAATCCACAAAAAACGACACCCACCAACCTCAAGGGGGAATTCTAAGAACTGACGCCTGCTAGAAGCTCTAATTCCCAAGGGAGTTTCTTGTGTCATCATATCCTCTAATGTATAAATATTAAGTATAAGGATTTCCACAGTATGCACAGAAATAAATCTATGAGAAGCTTATCTATCGAAAATTGCAGTGGATAAAAATGAGGCTACTAAAATAGTACCTCGAACTGTAGAAGGTCCATGATCTTGCTCTTGATAAATATGATCTATAGAAAAAGTCTTGCATGCACCGTGGCCCTATGTACCAGCCTGAGATCCCTAAGATAACCCTTCCTGCTCCTGACCACTACATCCACGACCTCCACCTAGGCATGAACGACCTGAAGAACTCCAGCCACCAGACTGTTCAGGAACTGGTAATCCTACTCTTATACGTGGAGTCGAAACTGATCCTCCTTCAATAGCCGCTGGAATAAGAACATTGTAGAAACGTTGCAGATGACCCATCTTGCCGCATGATCGGCACTCCACTCGGTATCTCGGGCACTGAGTCTTCTTATGTTTGTTTTTCCCACATTAATAGCACACCACATGGTTTCCAAAAGGAAGATCATGTCTACCATAATGAATATGTCTCGCTTCCTTGAGTCACCTCGAGTAGACTCTTAGTGGTACTTCTTGTCTTCTGCCTGAAAAATTCATCCCTGGAAGCTAAACCACCCTGGTCCACTGCTCCAGTCTCCCTCATGTTTCTCTCCGGGATAAGCGCGTGGTTGATTATCAGATTAATTGAAGTCAACTGGAAGACATTCACCTGCGATCTTATGTCCAATATGAGGCCTTCTTCAAAATTCCCCACTAAAAATAGCTCTTCATTCCCCAAAACAAGAGAGAAACACTGTAACTCTGTGAAGAGAGAGGAATACTCCATAACTGTGAGAGTACCCTGTTGCAGGTTCATGAACACTCTGTCTCTGTCGGCCCTCAGTGTTGCAAGGTAAAAGTAGTCGTAAAATGTACGCTGGAACTCATCCCGAGCCCTAGCCTGTTGGCGCCCTGCCTGTGAAATCACATCTCACCATATCATGGGGAAATCTCATAGCATATAAGTTGTGATCTTCACTCTCCTCTCTGGAGGCGTCTCCAGGTTCTCGAATATGGATATCATGGATTCAATCCATGAGTTCGTAGCCTATGGTCCACCCTCTCCTGTGAAAGTGGGAGGATGCTGCTACTGAAAAACCCGAGTCATCTTTTCCCTAGATGGGGTAGGATGCTGAGCTCCCTGGAAGGTCAGCCTGAATCTCATAAAACCCTTTCTGAAATGATTTTCGGAACAAGTGTTTGGAATCACTGCTGGTGCCATGTCTGGAATGATATGTGGAACTACTGCTAGTCCATAGTCAGTCGTATCAAGCATACGGTCACTGCCTGGTTCCTGACGTGCAACAAGAGGACGTCTTGGTGTCATAGCTCTGAAAAGACAAAATCACACCTTCTTTAACAATGAAGATGGTTTCAACATAAGAGAGTAAAACAGAACAGGAGGGAAAAAATTTAAAATTCTGGAAAACATGACTACACGGCGTGTTAATAACACTACATGACGTGTTTTACAAATATTTTTCCCTAGGCGTATACCTTGGCCACACAAGGCTGTGTAAACCACCCAGCTACACAACGTGTTCTCAAACTACACGACGTGTACTGAACCTTTTTCCCCCATCCCAATCACTCCTACACGGATAGGGACACGATCTATTCCAGCCGGAAACTAGACGGTGTGTTTTTTCACTACATGACGTCTCCTTAATATTTTTCCCCATGTCTCTATTTTTAGTCACATGGAAAAGTACACATACAACTACTACATGGCGTGTCCAAAGGAGACACGGTGTGTACTAGGCATGCCTTACGTGCCCCGTGTTGTTAGCGACGCGGCCTGACACATGGCCAACCCTACACGACGTGTTCCAGACGGACATGGCGTGTACTTGAAGGAAACCCCTGACCCGTGTTGATCATGACACAGAAGGATAGCCAAGTCATAGTACACGGCGTGCAAACTAGTACACGACGTGTTCCTACAAGAAATTTCACAACCTTGTGTCCCTGTCCACACAGTCAGTGACACTGCTAAATACTACACCGCATGTATTCATGATGTACACGTTGTGTATTTTGGGTTTTTTCAGATAGTAGCCTCATAAATGAATCAGATCCCATAAAACATACAAAAAGTGTTAAGGTGCCAGATTCCAATATGTGGTGTCCCATACTCCCCACAAATCAAATCATGGCATCATAACAATTCATACAACAACTAAATAGTATAACAAACTCACGAACCACCAAATTCTATTCCTTAAGATCCCATAACACCTATAAGAGCTAATATTAGCATCCATGATAAAGAATATCTAAAAATTGATACCCTATCAACATGGATGATATTCTATCATAGCAGTTATCACAACAACATGCATCATCTATCACAATTTCTATCACAACAGCATGAAAATTCTAATGCAACCTAGATGTCATGGAAAAATGCATGACATGTGGTTTTCTAACAAGTGCCTATATGATGCATTAGATGGAATACCCTCATCTCATCAGGTTGAAAAAAAATATAACCACATTCATGTAAATAGTAACAACACAAAACAAGTGCACCACCAAACGGTGAAATCAAGTAAACTATAACATTTTCAAAACTCGATTATGACTACATTCGAGGTAATCTGGCTTGTTCCCTATACATGGGTTCTAAACTCTGGGGCACATCTATTTACCATTTACCTATTCAATCATATCCCTGTCTAATTTCGCTAAACAGTAAGTCAATAGAAAAGGAAAGAGCTCCTTTGATACCACTTTGTCAAGACCTGAATCTAGAGCCACTCAACTGGTTCCCCGTACCCGGTTCGCCACATGACCACAAGAACGTTTCCCCAATTTCTAGAGGCTGCCAACTAGCATCGAGGGCCTTGGTGAGTCATTGGGGAAATATGTCCTCATTTGGTAAGGTATACAAAGAAAGGTAAATAACAGTCTATAGAGGAAGTTGTCAACAACATACAATAACTAAAACTAAACAGCAGAAAAAATGTTTAATATAAAAATGAAGAAAATGATGTTGCACGTACATGTATATTAGAAAATCATAAAACACAACAACGTGCTGAAATACAACTGAGAACAAAGTACTAAAAGTAAACAGAAACTTCAGCAGCATCACAAGTCATGGCTCGGTCCTATGCTCTCCAGCTCCAACCAGCAATCATGTACGTGAAGTAGAAGGGCCAAAATCCCTATCCAAACTTTCCACCATATAACCTATTGGACTGAAAATTAGGACCCAAACCGGGTATGAGACTAATCCCAGTAGGAAAACACCACATGATCTGTGCCCTACTATCAGTGAGAAAATTTGAAAATGTAAATGTGATAAATGCAGCAGAGAAACATGAGCACACTAAGGTAAACCATCCTACAAATCTCCATTCACATTTATTTATTAATTTAATTCAATAATTTAAGTATCACCCAGGGAATCTAGCAACAACACTATATTCCCAAAGCATATCTAGTAACACAACAAGTATCTCAGAAGACTACCTAAACTACAAGCAGTACAAAACAAAAGCTTTTTCATTGGCTTGGTGGACTCATCACAACCAACCAAAAAATATTCACACTAACTCTATGGGTATCTCATACTGGCAGACCCCTATACTCAAGTAATCATACAAAGGCACAAACATTATGGGACACACTCACCATAAATTCCCCTGTGGTCTTGTAACGATAGGTATAGACTATCTGGGGAAGTAATTACGTCTAATTCCCCCTATAGTCTCGTTATGTAACTAAGGACACTCTGAGTAAGCACAAAGTCAAATTCCTATTGGTCATGCGAACGATACTAATTTATAACAGACTCTCTGGGGAAGCCCTTAATCGTCAATTCCCTTTTTATTCTACCGCACTAGATGCACACAACCCTAAGCAGTCTAGTCATATGTATTCAACTATCAACATCCCTATGTAAGTTAATCAAATACTTTGATAGTAGATACAATGCATCAAAAGAATATAAATAGCTGGAAATTCATGCAATCAATAATATCAAGGCAAGCAATCAATGCAACAAGGTATGCCTCACAAGCAACCAAATCCAAATGGTGGTAAACAACCAAAACAAAGGAAACACCCATGGGGTGGTCCTCAAACATGCTAACACGAAATCATTAATCATCTATTAACTGCAAGAATACAAGCAATATAAGTCAGATAATAATACAGGTACAAAACCCTAACCTGAGATACCCGATACATGGGAATCCGACACTTTTTGCCCAAAAACTCAAAGACAGTCAACGTAGGGAAACAAACCACCTACCTCGATCCTAGGAGATCAATATACATGAACATCGGCCTGTGAATAGGCCTATAATGGAGAAGATCTACAAAAACGTATAAAACGTTCAACCTTAGATAACTCTAATTAGAGAAAGATTCAAGAAAAGTTGCCAAGGATGAACCAAGAACTCACCGCTGCGATTCTATTGCAGCTGACAGCATTTGTGTAACACCCCATGCTTCCACGGTATGCTTCTCTTTCAATAAAACTGTAGTGTGTGTTGTACGCAACTTCGAGTTCTAACTCACACACCACAACTAATCGAACTAGCAGTTTTGAATAGTAATACCAACTTTTTGAAATTTTATAAATTTTATCTTTAAAAATGGACTTCATTTTTGAATTTGGAATATCAAAATTAGCCTAGGGTGAAATTATGGTATTTTTCTGAAAACATTCAATTTTTTATGAATAGTGAAAAACACTGAGTTATAGTTTAAAACCAAATTTTTATTTATATAATTATTTATTTCATTTAAATTTAATTATGGTAAAAATAGATACATAATACAAATATATGTTCAATTTAATTCATTGGAGATATTTTAGAATAAATTTAGATATATAAAAATTTTATTGAACTTTTCACCGTCTTTTACCCACCTCCTAGGAGAATTTGGAAATTCACATATAACTTAATTATACCACTTATGTGAGTGGAAATTAAAAAATCTAAGAGACACAGTTAATATCAAGGAGTAAAATGTTGTTCAATGAGATGAAAATAATTTTTGTTGAATAGTAACTTTTTACTTTTATTTACCACGGTTAATAGTAAATAGGGTAATTAAGGGTAAAAATTATATTAATATTACCCTAACACATGTACTAATTCTATTGGACAAGATTATCTCGACAAAAATCAAACTTTGGAATAAAATATTATCATTTAGGTCCACTTAAATTAGATTCGGACATTTATTATTATTTAGTTCAAAGAAGTGTTAAAAGAGTTAAAATCAAAGTTTATTTACTAAAACATTTTTATTATAGGATTATTCAAAGGATCAATTCAATTGTAAATATTTATTAAAAATATAAAAAGATTTCCTACATAATGGTATTTTATTTATAATTTTTACACATTAAATAATTGAATTTATTTATGACACAATGGTGATGCACTAATTACCTAATTAATGAAATATTAAAATAATTGATATTAGAAATATTAATTTAAATTTAATTGGATACTTTTTATGAATTACACTAATTTTATAGGTTAATATGACATATTAGGATTTGTTATATAAATTTTTTTCGATGTAATAATGCTTTAATGAAATTATCAAAAACAAAATACCCAATAGTGTGAAAATTGACAAAAAAGTGTTTTTAAAACAAAAATTATATTATTTATTGATATTAAATTCCTAAAAATCTATGGTCTGACAATGAGACTTATATCATGACAGGTGTATCATTAATGAAGAACTTGGGGGTCCCTTAGAGGGACATATTATGTTTTTTAATTATATAATATAAAAATTCAAAGTGACATGGTAAATGATAAACTAATTAATTAAGAGTTAAAACAAAAAGATATGGTTAATATAATAACCCAAACCTATCTCAATTGTATTGATTTAAATTATTTCAACCCATACCCAAATTACACTTTGAATAATCTAATTTTTTCCATTAGAAACCGAATATGTATTTATTATAAAATAATATTTCTAGCTTTTCCAATGGTGCCCCTCACCCCTCTTTTAAAAGAAAACTCCACCTTATCACTAATTACCACATTCAAAACCATTTGGCTCGGCAAAACCCTACCAAAATACTCTATAAACATCCCTCACTACAACTAGAGGCCTTAGTTTGATCAGAAAGCCAACCTAAGGAGCCCTTGTGATCAAATCAAAAGGAACAACCCGAAGAAGAGGTAATGTTTTCACCACCCTTTTTCAAATTCATTTCTTCATCAACTTATTCCTTCTTTGTTATTTCCATTATAAAATAATAAATCTAGTATCTCTTATATACTGTGATATTATTATAAATATGGTACAACCATATTCAGTATTCTATACAACCTTTGAATAACATGTCACCATACGTGTGTATGTATGGCTTACTGTCTCCACGTCGTGGTGTAATTGTTATTCAATATATTATTATGTGGTTGTTTATAATAATGATGTGTAATTCATGTAAATAATAAATATAACATGATAATTATTATTTATATATGATATACCATCCAATTATATATTATTTTAATATGAAAAGAATGATATTATCGCCCGTGCGTACGTACGGACTACCGTCTCCACGAACCCGATGAAATTCATTCCCCATCTTATCCATTCAATTCAAATTCTCATTTTATGATTAAAAATAATGTTCAAGGACTTGATATCATTCTGGATATGAATAAAATAAAATGTATCCATAACAAACATGCCTTATGTAACAGAACAAATAAATGAAAATGATTAAGTTAACACCTAAAATGACGATAATACTAAAATATTTTTAACAAAGTATTAATTGAAGATCATATATGATATAATAATTATGAATATGGTTCTTTAATAACATTATAACAATGTTTTAACTATTATACAGGAGGTTAACATACCATATATTAAGTAAAAGTACAAGGTAAGGGTTTATTTCACAATCTCTTCATTATCCGAGGTTGTTTATACGTGATTATCTAATGGGACCTCTTTATCATCCACATCCATGTTCTTAAAGATGTATTTCAAATCATTCATACTATTTCAAATACTATGGGATAAAGTCATTTATAACCTTGTTGTCTTTTTATACGAAGTTTATAAAGGAATCTTTCGGTCGTTTTCCAAACAAGGTCCTTTTTAACCCTTTTGACCGAATTAAGGTAAGAATGTCTTTTTTTAACTTATACGGCGGGTGCGGCTATTTTCCACCACTATAAAATCGTCGAAGCGTCCCTTACAAGATTATAAGAATATTTTAAAATTAAAATTTTTATTTTATAATTATGTAACTTTTACATGATTTAAAAAAAGAGATATTTCTCTCAAATAGTTTTCATTTCATCTATGTCAACATCCTTTGATGGATTTTAAGCTTATTTGAAGTTTATTTATTATGATACAAAACATCCATTTATTATTGAAGGTTTTGTGATATGTTTGACTATTGATGTGTTAGTTTTATACCATTCTTGGGTTATGGTGGAAGTATTGACATTTCGTATGCTAGTTTTAATATAACTCTTTATGTTATGTTTAAACTTGTTCATATGAGGAATACATTGGACTTAATAAGTGATGAGTGGAGCCTTATCAAGCTCCATGATGCATTGGTAGGTCTCATGAGACAAACTAGTGTATTGGAATAAGGCCTTGACAAAATCTTATTTGTAGTCTTGGCACGACGCCTTGGAAATGTGGTTATGATAGTCTGACATTATACATTCCATCATTATGATAGTGGTTATTGATATTTCATTTGATTATTCGACTGGTATAATATCCATGTGAATAAGTATATGGAATTATTTCATTTTATTTCTACCATATTATGCAGAAGTTCATGTTTTAAAAGGCTTTTGTTTTAGTTATACATTGCCTTAAATATTTATGCTTATTTATGAAATTTTACACTATATTGTTATCCTTAATGGGAATTTTAGTTCACCCCTTTCTATGTTTTATATTCCCTAGGATGTGAAGAAGTATTTTATGAATGACCTGGAGGGATAGTATGAGGGGATAAGAGTTTGGACTATGGAGACTATATTGTTGTAGTTTTTCATTTTATGATGTAATGTAAACTTTATGAATGTATCTAATTATTCCAAGGCTACTAAACAAATCGGTCTTTCGATACATGATCTTACATGTGATCATGCTTATGTTAAGAAATAATGCACTGACTCTGGGTAACTGGGGTCGTGGAATTACAGTTGGTATCAAAGAAAGTTTAGTACAAACATTGGAATCATCATTTAGATAATCTCTTATTAGAGCACATAGACCTAAGATGGACTTTGAAGATTAGTATAGAATAACTTCCTAGAATTTTGGTATTGTAGAGATTTTGTGAGTTTCCCGAGAAATACATCCTTGTCTGGATACGAGCAAGTAGAGGCGGCTCTCGCACATATGTACCTAGGGGTGAAACCCGAAAACACCACTTTGAGCTAGAATCGAACGGGAATGGGTGCATGAGAACGGTCCTTGCTGCACTCTTGATTACGACACTCCCTTGGGATATTCGTAGGATAACTCTCATTTTGTTTACAAATCATTATAAAGGGATTATTAATATATACTTCCTCAACGAAAACATTTTTATGATTATGGATTATATCCATAAATAGTTCAATTTATGTTAAGTGTTTTATAAGTATGGAATTATGTATTTTGATTGATAAGCTGATCTAGTTTAGGCCATTATTTAGAAAAGACACCTAGTGGAAGAAATGGAAACTGTATCAATGAACGTACTCCATGTAGGGATTCCCTGCCTGATAAAGATAATTATAGTGGAGCTAGTGATACAACTGGTGCTGATCATCTAATCACCATATTGGGACAACTCAATCTGGTTATGAATAATAACATTACCCGTACGGAGCACCCGGATCCACAACATGGAGGATCTATGTTAGTTCGCTTCATGAGGCATCAACCACCAACATTCAATGGGAGTAGAAATCCATTAGTAGCTGATCAATAGATAAGTTCCCTGGTAAAAATATTTCAGGCTTTGGGGAGTAGTGAAAGGGATAAAGTTGCCGTGGTAGTTTATCGCCTCACTAGTGATGCTAATCAATGGTGGTCATTGATTCAAAACACGATGGAAGATGATGAAGTATCAAATATGGAATGGATGGAGTTCAGAGATATACTTTTAGAAAAATACTATCCTCACAACCATTGAGCAGATATGGAAAGGCAACATTCGAGTCTGAGACAAAAGGAGGATGAGAATGTATCAATGTATGATGCTAACTTTACAAGGTTAGCAAGGTATGCTGGAGATTATATACATAACCCAAGAAGTAAGATTGATTGTTTTTTTGATGGGTTCAAACCATTTCTATGCCGATCATTAGTCTCGCAATCCTTCTCAGCATACGAAGAAATTGTCTCATGTTTTATCAAGATAGAAAAGGAATTAACTATGTTTTATGACTTTAAAGCAAAGCAGGAGAAGAAGAGATCTTCTGATCAATCTCGGAATGGAAATAAGGGGAATATGGGAAAGGTTGAATATCCATCCTGTGGTAAATGTGGGAAGAAACACCCTGGTACTTGCATAAAATGAATGGGAGTATGTTACACGTGTGGTGAAAAAGGTCACCAAGCTCGGGATTGCAAGGGGAAGAAGGAAGCTACCGATGTCTAATTCTCCAATTGTAGGGATATGGGACATTATGAAAATTAATATCCTAAGCATTAGGGGAACTAACCTCAGAAAAGGCCAAGGGATCAAGTCCAAGATTATGGTACTACTACTACTGAGGTAGAAGCTCCGAAAGACGTGGTGGCAGGTAATTTAATGGTTTCCTCATGTTTAGAAAATGCATTATTTGATTCAGGATCATCACAATGTTTCATATCTTCCCAATTTGCTAAGAAATTAGATATTTCCAATTTGATTTAACAAGAGAGTTGTCAGTCAAAACCCCAAAGTGAAGTATCATTGCAATAATGTTTTTTGAATCAGTCCCTATTAGAGCACATAAATGTTCTATATCTACTGATCTCATCATCATACATATGATTGAGTTTGATATAATCCTTGGAATGGATTGGATTTCAGACCATGAAGAGAATATTTATTATAAGAAGAAGGAGGTTATGATTTCTGATGATGATGATAAGGAACACCTTATCTTTAGAGAAGAATCGTCACCATCAAATTCTTATCTAGATCCACTCCTAGAAGCTCAACAAAATTCAATTATTGGGGAGGAAGAGAATTAAATGACTGTGGGTTAGGAAAGGAATTGTCCAATAGAGGATGTACATGTTGTGAAAGAATATGTAGATGTGTTTCCAGAAGATTTACATGGACATCCTCCAGAATGAGAAGTTGAGTTTTCCATTTATTTTATTCTTGTATCAAGGCCTATATCGAAGACCCCTTATAGAATGGACACTGTATAATTATTTGAACTAATGAAACAACAAGAGGAATTGAGTAATAAGGGATTTATTTTCCCTACTATTTCTCCATGGGGAGACCCTATCCTTTTTGTTAAGAAGAAAGATGGATCTGTGAGGTTATGTATTGACTACAGGGAAATCAATGCTATAATAATAAAGAACAGGTATCCCCTACCTCGCATTGATGATTTATTTGACCAACTGCATGGAGCCCAATACTTTTCAAAGACTGACCTTCGATCTGGATATAATCAGTTATGTGTGAAAAAGGAGGACATTCCAAAGACAACATTTCGAACAAGGTACGGGCATTACGAGTTTACGGTAATGCCTTTTGGATTGACTAATTCACCCTATGTATTCATGGATCTAATTAATAGAGATTTCAAGGAATATTTAGATGAATTTGTGGTGGTATTTATTGATGAAATCTTGGTATACTCTAAAATCTATGAAAATCATGAAAATCACATGTGCATTATCCTAAAGACTCTTAGAAGACAAAAATTATATGGGAAATTTAGCAAGTGTGAATTCTGGCTTCAGAAGGGTTCTTTTCTCGGCCATATTGTCCCTAAGGATGGAATTTTTGTTGATCCGTCTAAGACCAAGGCAATCCAAGAATGGCCAGCACCGACAAGTATAACTGAGGTACATAGTTTTATTGGTTTAGCAGGTTATTATCGATGTTTCACCCTGAATTTTACTAGTTGGCTAACCCATTAACAAATCTCACACATAAAGGGGTTAAATTTTTTTGGACAAAAGAGTGTGAAGATTGTTTTGAAGAACAGAAGAGAAGATTAGTCAATGATCCTATATTGACTCTACCATCAGGGAATTATGGGTTCGTCATTTATAGTGATGCATCGAAGAAAGGACTTGGTTGTGTCCTTATGCAGAATGATAGGGTTATTTCATATGAATCACGAAATTTGAAAATTCATGTGAAAAAATATCCTACTCATGATCTCGAGTTAGCAGATGTGATCTTTTCTTTGAAGATATAGAGGCACTACCTCTATTGTGAAAAATGTGAGATTTATACTGATCACAAGAGTTTGAAGTATATTTTCTCACAAACAAAACTCAACATGAAGCAAAGGATATGGCTTGAATTACTCAAATATTATGATTGCATGATACACTACCACCCGAGGAAGGCAAACAAGGTGGAAGTTTCTTTGAGCAGAAAATATCATGGAGTTTTGAACTATATGAGAATTGAAAGGGATACAATTTTTGTTGATCTAGTGAAGATGGAAATGGGAATAACCATGGAATGTTAAACATAAATGCTTTTTCAAATGGTTTGAAAACCATCTTTACTAGAAAGGATTGAGAATTCTCAGAATGATGATGAAGAATTTCAAAAGAATATTAAAGCTGTGAATGATGTGAGATTGAGAGACTTTGTGTATGAAGATGGAATTTTGAAATTTTGGAAGAGGCTTTGTGTTCCCGATATACCTGATCTAAAAAGGGAATTGTTGAATGATGCTCATAGTTACAATTTCTCTATACACCCTAGGAGAACCAAATTGTATATATATTTGAAGGAACATTTTTGGTGGGACAACATGAAGAGGGAGATTATAGATTTTGTGTCAAGATGTATGGTTTGTCAACAAGTGAAAGCTGGAAGGCAACAGCCTGGTGGAGTATTGCAACCTCTTTCCATTCTTGAGTGGAAATGGGATAATTTCATGATGGACTATGTCATGGGACTACCAACGACTCCTAGAAGGAATGTTGCAATATGGGTCATTATTGATTGTCTTACCAAGTCAGCACATTTTCTTGCTATAAGGAAAGATTTACCACTTGAACAGCTAGCAAGACTATATATTAATGAAGCTATGAGACTTCATGGATTACCCCTATCGTTTGTTTCTGATCATGATCCCCGTTTTACTTCAAAAATCTAGAAGACTCTTTAGAAATCCCATGATACTGAACTTCATTTGAGCACTGCCTACCACGCTCAAACAGATGGACAATCAGAATGGACTTTTCAAACCTTAGAAGACATGTTGTGATCTTGCTCACATGGCCTTCAGGGTATGCGGGATCAATATTTACCTCTGTTATAATTTTCCTATAATTGTATCTTCCATTAGAGTATTTAGATGGCACCATATGAAGCGTTATTGTAACGACCCGAAATTTTGAATAAATCTTGTTTCCTAATTTTATGTGTTATTTTATTTTGTTTTTTATACTCAAAAAAATGTTTCATTTGATAAAATGAGTATAATTAAAATGAGACCATTGGGTTTTGACTATTATATGACCATTGGTCAATTTGACCCCTGAAAACTAAACGTTTTGATTATTGTCTCTAAATACATGTAATCTTGGTTAATTATTATAGAAAGATGATTCGATAGCCTCACCCTGTAGTCTTGGACCAATAGAAGCCCATCTAACAAAACTTGGGAAGGAGGTAGCACCATTGGGCTTTTCTCTGGACCAAACCCAAGCCAAACTTCGTTGTGTGAAACTAGAACAGAATCTCCTTTGCGAGAAGTTCAAACTAATATAAATTACTACTCGTGCAATGTTAGTCGAGTCTCCCTCAGATTCTCTCACCTTAGCACACCTTACATTTAGGTCCTATGCTTGTGTGATAAGGGTCTATGTAAGGAGACCATAACTGCCTTGTGTAATCCTTTGTTTTAAATAAAAATTGGGATTTCTTCTTATGATGAAGTTTATGAATTTTCAAATGACCGGATAAATATAGTATGCATATTTTTGATGAATTTTAGAAAAATGATATTTTAAAAAATGTTTATGTATACCTTAAATAATTAAAAAAGTGTAATGATTTTCAAAAAATGGTCTTCTACAATTATGTTCTGTATGAAATTTAGAGTCTAATAAGATCAACTTGATTTTTGATGAATATTAAATTATGAATAGTGATTTTACGCTTAGGATTAGTAATGTGACCAAATAGATTAGTAATCTCACTTAAAGAATTTTTTTAAAATAATCTAGGCACCTTGATTAAGTAATGTGATTCAATAAAATGGTTAAATAACGGTTTCATAAATTATTATTCAAGTATTAGTTTTTTCGATTGAATAGTGTTTTTTAATTAAAAATTAAATTTAAAATATTTAAAAAAATTATTTTTATAAAATGGATTTCATTTTTGAACTCAGAGCATCGATATTATGTTAAGGTAATTTTTGGGGTTTTTTTCTGAAAAAAATGATTTTTCGGTGAATAGTGTATTTATTTAAAAAATAAATTAAAAATATTTAGAAAATTATCTTTATAAAATGGAGTTCATTTATGAAATCACAGCATTGATATTTGGTTAAGGTGAAATTTTGGGATTATTCTGAGAAAGTTGACTTTTCGATGAATAGTGAAAATACAGTTTTTAAGTTACGGGTGTTTAATGACATCATTAAATGACGTATTTAGTATGTAATCAATATGGTCGACTTATGAATAGTAAGATGAGGTATGAGGTGTCCCAAGTGGCCAATACCATGGGTAAATACCATGGGCAAGCCCCTATTTTTTCCAAAACCACTAATGAGGTGTCCCTTGGCCATTAATGCCTTGTCCCCTCACTTTCCCTATAAATACCAAGCCATCCTATCATCCATTCGACTCACCACTCTCCCCAATCTAAGTTCTGGTCTCATTACCCCCCAAGGAGTCCTCCCAAGGTGCCCCAAGCCTTCAAGGTCCCAACCATTGAGTTTTAAGTGTTACGTTTTAAGGTAAGGGATCAGATCTCTCTCTTTCTTTTCAAGAATTCTCTTATATGTAATTTACTTTATGCTCCATGTTCTTATGTTAAAGGGTGTTCTTTTATACTCCTATTACATCCCTTTTCATGTTCACATAATGAGAGATCCCCTCTTACTCTCATTATTTCGTTTTGTGAAGTTTTAAGTGGCGCCGTTAGGCTGCCGAAATTTTTGTAAAAGATTCTTTCTCCCTTCTCATTTTTCACGATCTATTTTCATGTAAAGTATTTCAAGTTCCATTTTATTATGTTGGGTTATGATATATAAATATATCATACTAATATTTTATGATCATACGATGAGAGGCCCCATTTTATCTCTTCAATTCAGTACTTTGATGTTTTATGTGGCGCTGTTAGGCTACCAAATTTTTAAGTGGTTCTTCACCCTTCTCGTTTTGAAGTTCTACTTTCATGTCAAGTATTTAAAGTTCCTTTTTATTATGTTGGGGTATGATATCTATATCTATCATACTGATCAATTATGTTCATATGATGAGAGACCCTTTTCGATCTCATCAATTCATTTTTTTGAAGTTTAAGTGGCGCCGTTAGGCTGCCGTATTTTTAAGGGATTCTTTCACCCTTTTCATTTTCAAGTTCTATTTTCTTGTCAAGTATTTCAAGTTACATTAAGTTGGGGTATGATCTCTAAATATATCATACTGATCATTTATGTTCATACGACGAGAGACCATATTTGATCTCATCAATTCATTTTTGTTGAAGTTTAAGTGGCGTCGTTAGGCTGCCGAATTTCTAAGGGGTTCTTTCACCCTTCTCATTTTCAAGATCTATTTTCATTTCAAGTATTTCATGTTCCTTTTTATGTTGGGGTATTATCTCTATATCTATCATATTTATCATTTATTTTCATATGACGAGAAACCCTATTTGATATCGTCAATCCATTTTTGGAAGTTTTAAGTGACATCGTTAGGCTGCCGAATTCTCATAAGAGAAATCTTATATTTTTTGTCTTCATTTCAAGTTCTTCGTTTCAAATGGTATATCAATAAAATTTCATTAACATGTTCTTAAATACTTTATATTTTGTTCCCCTACTGTTTATGTATCATTTTTGAGTGGGTGAACCATGTCCCCTCTCTTTCCAACTTTTTCTAAAACCATGTATCATAGACGTTATGCTGCATAATTTTCATCTCAAAATGCCTCCCTCTTTATCTCAAAATTATTTTATGTTATTAAGTGAATACTCAAAGCTCTTATTTCTACAGGGGTATTCACATATATATCAAAATTTTCTATTTTATATTCTTGGATTTACATACATGAAACCCTCTTTCCCTTTTCCGTGGGTTTAATGTGACATAAATATCATGTCAATAAAGTAGTTTTTAAAATGTTATGATTATGAAATGAAACCCATTTATTTTATGCTATATGGGTTGTTTATGAAATGATTTATGATGATATATGTGGCTCACATGATAATAAAGACATGTCAATGGTGCACCCAGATAGAGCTCCAATTCATTGGGTAAAGACTTAATCTCTAGAGATGACTTTTTTAGACTGATACCTTGGTGAATAACCTTGCTAATTTTTAATGACACCATGGCGATAGACCCTGGTGAAATGAAATGATTGTCAATATTAAATGTTGCAGCCACATCTTGAAGTTATGAAATATTTTATGCTTATTATGATGTATCTCATGATTTCTTTCTCACGCCTTAATTTTCTTTTCATGTCCTTATTGAAGTATCTCATGTTCAAATGTAAAATGTTTCTCTTGTTTCCCTTACTGGGCCTTCTGCTCAACCTTTCTTTTGATGTATGTCCCCAGGTTATGAGATGCAGTAATAAACCTAGGATGAACTTAAGGAGAAGCCTTTCAAGTGTTTAAGAAGAATTCTTTATGTTATTTTCATATATTATGTTCCTTGATTCCAAGACACTAAACCATAAAGATCCTTAGATTTGTGTAATGTAATGAAAGTTTATGTTATAAAATGATGGGATGCTATAGTTGGTATCAAAGGATGGTTTAGTTATTTGTGGAAATTAGGATATGAAAACTCTAGGAAGAACCCTATAGAAAATTTTAAATATAGGAAATCTTCCTGGTATTTTGGTGAGTATTGAGTAAGGGGTTGCCAAGAAAATACATCCCTGTCTAGATACGAGCAGGTAGAGGTGGCTCTGGAACAGATGTACATAGGGGTAATACCTAAAAACACCACATTGAGCTAGACTCGAACAGGAACTGTTACACGACAACGGGCCTTGCTGCACTCTTGGATACGACACTCCCAGTGGATATGCTTTGGTAAATTCATAAGCTTAGTATGAACCTTTGTTAAAGGAACAAAGATAAAATAAAATAAATATTCACATAAGAATATATGATCATGGATAACCTAGATGGGAACCTACAGGATCACAAGTTAGGGTATACTTTTCTTCTATAAGTTATCCTTATATGCTTCCAGTTCCTTTTCATGATTATTGGCTAAGTACTTAAGCCCCAAAATATGCTTTCTCTTCTTAGTTAATGGTGGGAAATGGAAGAACATGTCCCAACAACCAATGTGATAGGAAATGTGATGATTGTCGTATTAATATGACAGGGATGATTAGGGGATTAAAAGATTATTATTATTTTGGAAGACGTTAACTATTTTTGGGACCCTATATGATCGAGGTAAATAGATTTCTATGGTATTTTCATTGAGGAGTATGGTTGACTTATATTTTGAAGAATCGATGAATTTAAGGTGGACTTATATTAATTTAGGTTAATAATGGGAAGGATTAACCTATCTTGATTAAAATATGTTTAGGTTATCTAATTTTGTTATAAGATGTTAGGAGTGGTTGATGTTGTTTGGAGATGAACAATGAAGTTTATTTTGGAAGACTATGTTATCAAATCCTTCTTGTATTTGGGTTTCAATCTTAGTTTGGTTTATTTTGAGTAATTTTAATGACTGTTATTTATGGAATGGTCTATGATGAACTTTGGGTAGTACCATGGAACTTTGAAGATTTAAAATTAGTTTCCATTCATATGGGATTCTTTCTTTTTGAAGAGTTGTTTTACCTTAACCATTCTGTTTTTGAGATAATGTTTAAAGATAGAAGAAATAGATAGTTAATCTTTTTTAGATTATGTGATTCTCTGGAAGATGATTCTTGGGTTTTTTATGAGACCAAGTTTTTTTGAATTATCTTCATTTGGAGAAAAGATTAGTGTTGGTAGGGACTTATTAAAGGATGAAACACTACTTGAAGTTAGGTATATTTTCTTTTGTTTTTGTTCTATGTAGTAAATGAATTCCTCAAAATTATGAAAAGAAACATAAAACAAAAATGTTGTTGGATTACGTTTCCTACTTGGAAATCAAAGAACGTTTACACACATCATAATTTTGGGATTTTCTTATGGTTAACTTTCTCCTAATCATGTTCTCTATCACTCTCCCTCTGAACTTGACCCTTTGTTTTCTCCTCCATGTCGATGTTTTCCTACATGGAATCCTAGTGTGGGTTAACTCGGGTGACCTTTTTACATCCCTTTATTTATTTTAAAGTAATAGTTTTACTGACTCCTTTTCTGATGTGGGACTTTCAATGAAATTTCAAAACCCAATTTTAAAAATTGCGAGAACGCAATTTCTTATTGGGGGAAGATTGTAACGACCCAAAATTTTGAATAAATCTTGTTTCCTAATTTTATGTGTTATTTTATTATGTTTTTATACTCAACAAAAATTTTTCATTTAATAACATGAATATAATTAAAATGAGACCATTGGGTTTTGACTGTTATATGACCATTAGTCTATTTGACCCCTGGAAACAAAACGTTTTGATTATTTTCTCTAAATACAAGTAATCTTGGTTAATTATTATAGAAGGAAGATTCGATGGCCTCACCCAGTAGCCTTGGACAGATCGAAGCCCATCTAACAGAACATGGGAAGGAGGTAGCACCATTGGGCTTTGCTCTGGACCAAACCCAAGCCAAACATCATCATGTGAAACTAGAATGAAATCGCCTCTTCACGAAGTTCAAACTAATAGAAATTACTACTCGTGCGATGTTAGCCGAGCCTCCCTCAGATTCTATCACCTTAACACACATTACACTTAGGTCCTATGCTGGTGTGATAAGGGGATATGTAAGGAGACCGTAACTGCCTTGTGTAATCCTTTGTTTTAAATAAAAATTGGGATTTATTCTTATGATGAAGTTTATGAATTTTCAAATGTCCGGATAAATATAGTATGCATATTTTTGATGAATTTTAGAAAAAGGATATTTTAAAAAATGTTTATGTAAACCTTAAATAATTAAAAATGTTTAATGATTTTCAAAAAATGGTCTTCTACAATTATGTTTAGTATAAAATTTAGATTCTAATAAGATCAACTTGATTTTTGATGAATAGTAAATTATGAATAGTGATTTTATGCTTAGGATTAGTAATGTGACCAAATGGATTAGTAATCTCACTTAAAGAATTTTTTTAAAATAATATTGGCACCTTGATTAAGTAATGTGATTCAATAAAATGGTTGAATAACGGTTTCATAAATTATTATTCAAGTATTAGTTTTTTCGAGTTAATAGTGTTTTTTAATTAAAAATAAAATTATAAATATTTAATTTTTTTTTTTTATAAAATGGATTTCATTTTTGAACTTAGAGCATCGATATTACGTTAAGGTAATTTTTGTGGTTTTTTCGGAAAAAAATGAATTTTCGGTGAATAGTGTATTTATTTAAAAAATAAATTAAAAATATATAGAAAATTATTTTTATAAAATGGAGTTCATTTTTGAAATCAGAGAATTGATATTTGGTTAAGGTGAAATTTTGGGATTATTCTAAGAAAGTTGAATTTTCGATGAATAGTGAAAATATAGTTTTTCAGTTACGGGTGTTTAATGACATCATTAAATGATGTATTAAGTCTGTAATCAATATGGTCGACTTATGAATAGTAATATAAGGTATGAGGTGTCCTAAGTGGCCAATAACATGGGAAAATACCATGGGCAAGCTCATGGTTTTTCCAAAACCACTAATGAGGTGTCACTTGGCCATTAATGCCTTGTCCCCTCACTTTCCCTATAAATACCAAGCCATCCTCTCATCCATTCGACTCCCCACTCTCCCCCAACGAAGTTCTGGTCTCATTACCTCTCAAGGAGTCCTCCCAAGGTGCCCCCAATCTCTCAAGGTCCCAACCTTTGAGTTTTAAGTGTTACATTTTAAGGTAAGGGATCTGATCTCTCTCTTTCTTTTCAAGAAATCTCTTATATGTAATTTCTTTTATGCTTCATGTTATTATGTTAAAGGGTGTGATTTTATACTCCTCATACTGCCATTTTCATGTTCACATACTGAGAGATCCCCTCTTACTCTCATTATTTCGTTTTATTATGTTTTAAGTGGCGTCGTTAGGCTGCCGAAATTTTTGTAAAGGATTATTTCTCCCTTCTCATTTTTCAAGATCTATTTTCATGTAAAGTATTTCAAGTTCCCTTTTATTATGTTGAGTTATGATCTCTAAATTTATCACACTTATATTTTATGATCATATTATGAGAGACCCCATTTGATCTCTTCAATTCAGTACTTTGATTTTTTAAGTTGCGTCGTTAGGCTGCCGAATTTTTAAGTGGTTCTTCACCCTTCTCGTTTTGATGTTCTACTTTCATGTCAAGTATTTCAAGTTCCTCTTTATTATATTGGAGTATGATCTCTATATCTATCATACTGATCATTTATTTTCATATGATGAGAGACCCTTTTTGATCTTGTCAATTCATTTTTGTTGAAGTTTAAGTGGCGCCGTTTGGCTGCCGAATTTTTAAGGGATTCTTTCACCCTTCTCATTTTCAAGTTCAATTTTCTTGTCAAGTATTTCAAGTTACTTTATGTTGGGGTATGATATCTAAATCTATCATACTGATCATTTATATTCATACGATGAGAGACCCTATTTTATCTCATCAATTCATTTTTTTTTGAAGTTTATGTTGCGCAGTTAGGCTGCCGAATTTCTAAGGGGTTCTTTCACCCTTCTCATTTTCAAGATCTATTTTCATGTCAAGTCTTTCAAGGTCCTTTTTATTTTGGGGTATGATCTCTATATCTATCATACTGATCATTTATGTTCATATGACGAGAGACCCTATTTGATCTCGTCAATCCATTTTTGGAAGTTTTAAGTGACATCATTAGGCTGCCGAATTTTCATAAGAGAAATCTTATTTTTTTTCCTTCCTTTAAAGTTCATTGTTTCAAATGGTATATCATTAAAATTTCATAACCATGTTCTTAAATACATTATATTTTGTTCCCCTACAGTATTATGTATCAGTTTTGAGTGGGTTACCCATGTCCCCTCTCATTCCAACTTTTTATAAAACCATGTATCGTAGACCTTATGCTGCATAGTTTACATCTCAAAATGCCTCCCTCTTTATCTCAAAATTATTTTATGTTATTAAGTGAATACTAAAAGATCTTATTTCTACAGGGGTATTCACATATATATCAAAATGTTCTATTTTAAATTCTGGGATTTACATACATGAAACCATCTTTCCCTTTTCCGTGGGTTTAAAGTGACATAAAGATCATGTCTATAGTGCAGTTTTTAAAACGTTATGATTATGAAATGAAACCCATTTATTTTATGCTATATGGGTTGTTTATGAAATGATTTATGATGATATATGTGGCTCACATGATAATAAAGACATTTCAAGGGTGCGCCCAGATAGCGCTCCAATGCATTGGGTGAAGACTTAATCTCTAGAGATGACTTTTTTAGACTGATGCCTTGGTGAATAACCTTGGTAATTTTTAATGACACCTTGGGGATGGACCTTGGTGAAACGAAATTATTGTCAATATTAAATGTTGCAGCCACATCTTCAAGTTATGAAAAATGTTGTCCTTATTATGATGTATCTCATGATTTCTTTCTCATGTCTTAAAGTACTTTTCAAGTCCTTATTGAAGTATCTCAAATTCACATGTAAAATTTTTCTCTTTTTTCCCTTACTGGGCCTTCTGCACACCCTTTCTTTTGATGTTTGTCCCCAGGTTATGAGATGCAGTAATGAACCTAGGCTGAACTTATGGAGAATCCTTTCAAGTGTTTAAGAAGAATTATTTATTTTGTTTTCATGTATTATGTTCCTTGTTTCCAAGACACTAAACCTTAAATATCCTCAATTTTGTGTAATGTAATGAAAGTTTAAGTTATAAAAAGACGGGATGATATAGTTATACAAAAAGAGATGTCGCACACCGACCTGTTCTGATGATGTTGGTGAAAGAAAACATGTAGGTCCAGAACTAGTGGAGGAAATGATGGAAAAGGTGAAGGTAATCCAAAACAACGTCAAAGCAGCTCAAAGTAGGCATTAGAGCTATGCCGATAACCGAATGAAGGATTTGGAATTTCAGGTAGGAGATCATGTTTTCTTGAAGGTATATATATGAAAGGGAGTTATACATTTCCGTAAGAAAGGTAAATTGAGTCCCAGGTACATCGAACCTTTCTAAATTCTAGAACGAATTGGGGATGTAGGTTACCGTTTGGAAATCCCACCAAGTCTCTCCAAAGTTCATGATGTGTTCCATGTATCACTGTTGAGGAAACACATGCATGGCCCAATGCATGTACTCATATACAAGGAATTTGAACTGGAACCCGACTTGTATTATTGTGAAGAGCCCATCAGGATTCTTGATACCAGAAAACAAGTGTTGAGAAACCGGATGACTTGTCTGGTAAATGTTTTATGGAAACCCATAAGATGGAAGAGGCAACGTGGGAACCCGAGGATCTTATGATGAAAAATCACCCAAGTCTTTTTATACAGTAATTTTATAGAAATTTCTGGGATGAAATTATTTTAAGGAGGGGAGAATGTAACACCCCAAGATTCTACAGTACGCTTCTCTTTCAATATTACAGTAGCGTGTGTTGTACGCAACTTCGAGTTCTAACATACACACCACAACTAATCAAACTAGCCGCAATGAATAGAAATACCCACTTATTGAAATTTAATAAATTTTATCTTTCAAAATGGACTTTATTTTTGGAATTAGAATATTGAAATTAGCCTACGGTGAAATTTAGGTATTTTTCTGAAAAAACTTCAATTTTTGATGAATAGTGAAAAAACACTAAGTTATAGTTTAAAACCAAATTTTTATTTAAATAATTATTTATTTTATTTAAATTTAAATAATGTAAAAATAGATACATAATACCTATATAAGTTCAATTTAATTCATTGATGTTAGTTTAGAATAATTTTTAGATATATAAAAATTTTATTGAACATTTCACCGTCTTTTACCCACCTCCTAGGAGAATTTGGAAATTCACATAAAACATAATTTTACCGCTTCTATGAGTGGAATTTCTAAAATCCGAGAGACACAGTTAATATCAAGGTGTAAAATGTGGTTTAATGAGATGAAAATAATTTTTGGTGAATAGTAACTTTTTACTTTTATTTATTATGGTTAAAAGTAAATAGGGTAATTATGGGTAAAAATGATATTAATATTACCCTAAAACATGACCTAATTATATTGGACAAGTTTATCTCGACCAAAAAAACCTTAGGAATAAAATATTATCATTTAGGACCACTTGGATTAGATTAGGACATTTATTATTATTTAATTCAAAGAAGAGTTAAAAGAGTTAAAATCAATGTTTATTTACTAAAACATTTTTAATATAATGATATACATAAGATAAATTAGATTGTAAAAATTATTTAGAAGGATAAAATGATTTACTACATAATTTTATTTTATTTATAATTTTTAGACATTATATAATTTAAATTAATTATGACACAATGGTGATGCAGTAATTACCTAATTAATGAAATATTAAAATAATTGATATTATAAATATAAATGTAATTGTAATTTGTGACTTCTTATGTATTCCAATAATTTTCTAGGTTAATTTGACATATTAGGATTAGTTATATAAATTTTTTTCTAAGTATTAAAGCTGTTATGAAATTATCAAAAACAAAATACCCAATAGTTTCAAATTTGACATAAAAGAGTTTTTAAAACAAATATTATATTCTTATTTTATATTAAATTCCTAAAAATATAAGTATAGTCCAAGAAACACATATCATGATATTTTTATCATTAATGACCACTTGGGGGGTCTCTTGGAGGTATATATTATGTTTATTAACTATATAATATAAAAATACAAAGTGACATTGTAAATGTCAAACTAATTAACTAAGAGTTAAAACAAAGAGATATGGTTAATATAATAACCAAAACCTGAACAATAATATTAGATGAAATTATTTCGACCCATCCCCACCTTATACTTTTAATAATCCACTTTGGATCCATTATAAACCGAATATGAATTTATTATAAAATAATATTTCTTGCTTTTCCAAAGGTTCCCCTCACCCCTCTTTTAAAAGGGAACCCCCCCTTCTCACTAATTCACACCTTCAAAGCCTTTTGTCTCAGCCAACCCCTTCCTAAATAATCTCTCTACATCCCTCAATACAACCTAGAGGCCTTAGTTTGATCAGAAAGACAACTTATGGAGCCCTTTTGATCAAATCAATAGGAAGAAAACGAAGAAGAGGTAATGTTCTCACCACCCTCCTTCAAATTCATTTCTTCTTCAACTTCTTATTTCTTTGTTATTCCCATTCTAAAATAATAAATACAGTATCTCATATATACTGTGATATTATTATCAATATGGTACAACCATATTCAGTATTCTATCCATCCTTTGAATGACATGTCACCATACGTGTGTACGTACGGCTTACCGTCTCCACGTCGTGGTGTAATTGTTATTCAATATATTATTATTTGTATGGGTATAATAATGATGTGTAATTCATGTAAATAATAAATATAACATTATAATGATTCGGTATATATGATATACCATCCAATTATATATTATTTTAATATCAAAAGAATGATATTTTCGCTCGTGCATATGTACAGCCTACCGTCTCCACGAACGCGATAAGATTCATTCCCCATCATATTCATTCAAGTATAATTCTCATTTTATGGTTAAAAATAATGTTGAAGAACTTGATATCATTCTGGATATGATTAAAATACAACATATCCATAACAAACGTGCCTTATGTAATAAAACATATAAAAGAAAATGATTAAATTGACAACCGAAACGACGATAGTACTAAAATATTATTAACAAAGTTTTAATAGAATATCATATATGGTATCATAATTATATATATATGGTTCTTTTATAACTTAATAACAATATTTTAACTATTATACAGGAGGTTAAAATACCATCGACTAAGGAAAAGTACAAGGTAAGGGTTTATTTCACAATCTCTTCATTATCCGAGGTTGTTTATACGTGATTTTCTACTGGGACCTCTTTATCATCCACATCCATGTTCTTAAAAATGTATTTAAAATCATTCATACTGTTTTAAAGTCTATGGGATAAAGTCATTTATACCGCTGTTGACTATTTTATGAATTTTATAATGTAATATTTCTATCATTTTCCAAACAATGTCATTTTTAACCTTTTTGACATAATTAAGGTAAGAATGTCTTTTTTTTAACTTATAGGGTGGGTGCGGCTATTTTCTGCCATTATAAAATCGTCGAAGCTTCCCTTACAATCTTATAAAAAATTTCAAAATAACTGTTTTATTTTATAAATATGTGACTTTTAAATGATTTTAATAAAAGGAGATATTTCCCTCCAATAGTTTTGATTTCATCAATGTCAACATCCTTTGAAAGATTTTATGATTATTTGAAGTTTATTTATTACGATAAAAAAAATCCATATATTATTGAAGGTTTTGTGATATTTTTGACTGTGGATGTGTTATTTTTATACCATTCATGGTTTATGGTAAAAGTATTGACATTTCGTATGCTATTTTTAATACGAATGTTTATGTTATGTTTAAACCTGTTCATATGCGGAATGCATTGGACTTAATATGTGACGGTTGGAGCCTGCTATAACTCCTAGATGCATCGGCAAGTCTCATGATACAAACTAGTGTCATGGAACAAGTCCTTGACAAAATCTTATTTGTAGTCTTGGCATGAGGCCTTGGATATGTGGTTATGATAGTATGGCATTACGCATTCCATCATTATGAAAGTGGTTATTGCTATTTCATGTGATTATTTGACTAGTAGAATATCCATGAGAATAAGTTTATTGAATTATTTCATTTTATTTCTGCCATATTATGCTGAAGTTTAATTTTTAAAAGTCATTTGTTCTAGTTATACATTCCCTTAAATGTTTATACTTATTTATGAAAGTTTCTGCTATATTTTTATCCTTACTAGGAATTTGAGCTCACCCCCTTTCTATGTTTTATTTTTCCCAGGATGTGAAGAAGTATTCTATAAATGACCTGCATAGATATTATGAGGGGATAAGAGTGTGGACTATGGAGACTATATTGTTTTAGTTTTTTATTTTATGATTTAATGTAAACTTTATGAATGTATCTAGTTATTCCAAGGCTACTAAACTAATTGGTCTTTCGAGACTTGATCTTTCCTGTGATCATGCCAATGTTATGTAATAATGCACCGACTATGGGTTACTGGGGTAGGGGAATTACAGTTGGTATCAGAGGAAGTTTAGTACAATCCATGGAATCTAGATTTAGATAAACTCTGATTAGAGAACATAGACCTAAGATGGACATTGAAGACTAGAATAGAATAACATCCTAGAATTTTTGTATTGTAGAGATTTTGTGAGTTTTCAAAGAAATACATCCCTGTCTGGATATGAGCAGGTAGAGAAGGCTTTGGAAAAGTTGTACCAAGGGGTAAAACCCGAAAACATCGCATTGAGCAAGACTTGAAAAGGAACTGGTGCACGACAACGGGCATTGCTACAATTTTGGTTACGACACTCCCGAGGGATATGCTTAAGATAACTCTCATTTTATTTACAAATCATTATGAAGGGATTATGAGTAAATACATCCTCAGTGAATACATTTGTATGATTATGGATTCTATCCATAAATAGTTCAATTTATGTTAAGTGTTTTATAAGTATAGATTTATTTATTTTGATTCATAAACTGATGTAGTTTTTGACATTGTTTAGAAATGGTGCCTAGTGGGTGAAATGGAAACCATATCAATTTACACACTCCATGTACGGATTTCCCACCTGATCATGATAATTATAGTGGAGGTATTGATACAACTGGTGCTGATCTGCTTATCACCATACTGGGACAACTCATTCAGGTTATGAATAATAACCTTACCCGTTTGGAGCACCCTCATCCATAGCGTGGAGGATCAATGTTAGATCTCTTCATGAGGCAGCAACCACCAAAATTCAATGGGAGTAAAAATCCAATAGTAGCTGAGAAATGGATAAGATCCATAGATAAAATATTTCCTGCTTTGGGGAGTAGTGAAAGTGGAAAAGTTGTCATGGCAGTTTATCGCCTCACTGTAGATGCTGATCAATGGTGGTCATTGATTCAAAACATGAAGGAATATTATAATTTATCAAATAAGGAATGGAGGGAGTTCAAATATCTTTTTTTTATAAAAATAAATTCCTCACGACCATCGAGCTGATATGGAAAGGCAATGTCTCAGTCTTAGACAAAAGGAGGATGGGAATTTCGCAAAGTATGATGCTAACATTACAAGGATAGAAAGGTATGTTAGAGATTATATACATAGTCCATGAAGTAAGATTGATAGTTTCTTTTATGGGTTAAAACCGTTTCTCCATCGAGCATTAGTTTCACAATACATCTCATCGTTTGAAGACATTTTCTCATGTGCTATCAAGACAGAAAAGGAATTATCTAAGTCTTATGACTTTAAAGCAAAGAAAGAGAAGAAGAGATCTGCTGATCAATCTAGGGATGGAAATAAGGAGAAGAAGGGAAAGGTTTAATATCCATCCAATGGAAAATATGGGAAGAAACACACTGGTACATGATTAAAAGGAATGGGAGTCTGTTACAAGTGTGGTGAAAAAGGCCACCAAGATCGTGATTGAAAATGGAAGAAGGAAGCTACTGATGTCCAATGATACAATTGTAGGGATATGGGACATTATGAAAATGAATGTCCTAAGCGTCAGGGGAACTTACCTAAAAAAAGTCCAAGGGATCAAGTCCAAGCATATGCTATCACTACTCCTGAGGTAGAAGCTTCGAAAGATGTGGTGGCAGGTAATTTAATGGTTTCCTAAATTCTAGAAAATGCATTATTTGATTCTGTATCATCGCATTGTTTCATATCTTCCCAGTTTACTAAGAAAATTAGATATTTCCAATTTGATTTAACAAGAGAGTTTTACGTAAAAACCCATAAGGGAAGTATCATTGCAACAATGTTTTGTGAATCAGTCCCTATTAGAGCACATAAATGTTCTTTATCCGCTGATCTCATCGTCATACCTATGATTGAGTTTGATATAATCCTCAATATAGATTGGTTTTCGGACCATGATGCGAAGATTTATTATAAGAAGAAGGAGGTTACAATTTTTGGTGATGATGATAAGGAACAACTTATCTTTAGAGCACAATCATCACCACCTAATTCTTTTCTAGATCCACCCACAGTAGCTCAACTAAATTCAATTATTGGGGAGAAAGAGAACGAAATGGCTGTGGGTGGGGAAAGAAAAGTTCAAATAGAGAATTTACCTATTTTGAATGAATATGTAGATGTGTTTCCGGAATATTTACCTAGATAAACTCTAGAACGACAAGTTGAGTTTTCGATTGATTTAATTCCTGGATCAAGGCCTATATCAAAGACCCCTTATAGAATGGCCACTATATAATTAGTTGAACTAATGAAACTACTAGAGGAAATGGGTAATAAGGGATTTATTCTCCCTAGTGTTTCTCCAAGGGGAGCCCATGTCCTTTTTGTTAAGAAAAAGATGGATCTATGAGGTTATGTATCGACTACATGGAAATCGATAATATTACAATAAATAACAAGTATCCCCGACCTTGCATTGATGATTTATTTGACGAACTGCATGGAGCTCAATACTTTTCAAAGTCTAAACTTCGATCTGGATACAATCAGTTATGTTTGAAAAAGGAATACATTCCGAAGATAGCATTTCGAACTAGGTATGAGCATTATGAGTTTACAGTAATGCCTTTTGAATTGACTAATGTACCCACTATATTCATGGATCTAATGAATAGAGTTTTCAATGAATATCTAGATGAATTTGTGGTGGTATTTATTTATTATATCTTGGTATACTCCAAAAGATACGAAGATCATGCAAATCACTTGTGCATTATCCTGAAGACTCTTAGAAGACATGAATTATATGGGAGGATTAGCAAGTGTTAATTCTGGCTTCAGGAGATTTATTTTCTTGGCCATATTGTCTCTAAGTATGGAATTTCCGTTGTTCCTTCTAAGACCAAGGCAATCCAAGAATGGCCAGCACTGACGAGTATAACTGAGGTATGCAGTTTTATTGGTTTGGTAGGTTATTATCGACGTTTCGTCCAAAAATTTTCTCGGTTGGCTAACCCATTAACAAAGCTCACACGTAAAGGGGTTAAATTTGTTTGGAAAAAAGAGTGTGGAGAATGTTTTGAAAAACTGAAGAGAAGATTAGTCAATTCACCTATATTGACTCTACCATCGGGGAATGATGGGTTCTTCATTTATAGTGATGCATCGAGGAAAGGAATTGGTTGTGTCCTTATGATGAATGATAGGGTTATTGCCTTTGCATCACAATATCTGAAAATTAATGAGAAAAACTATCCTACTCATGATCTCGAGTTAGCAGCTGTAATCATTGCTTTAAAAATATGGAGGCACAACCTCTATGGTGAAAAATGTGAGATTTATACTGATCACAAGAGTTTGAAGTATATTTTCTCACAAAAAGAACTCAACATGAGGCAAATGATATGGCTTGAATTACTCAAGGATTATGATTACCTGATACACTACTACACGGTGAAGGAAAACAAGGTGGAACATGCTTTGAGCAGAATAGATCATGGAGTTTTGAACAATATGGGAATTGAAAGGGATCCAATTTTCATAGATCTAGTGAAGATGGACATGGGAATAACCATGGAATGTGAAACATCAATGATTTTTCAAATGGTTCCCAAACCATATTTACTAGAAAGGATTAATAATTCTCTGACTGATAATGTAGAATTTCAAAAGAAAACTAAAGTTGTGAATCATGGGAGATTGAGAGACTTTGTGTATGAAGATGGAATTTTGAAATTTGGGAAGAGGATTTTTGTTCCCGATATACCTGATATAAAAAGGGAATTGCTGAATGATGCTTATAGTTCCAATTTCCCTATACACCCTCGAAGCACCAAAATGTATAGAGATTTGAATGAACATTTTTGGTGGGAAAACATGAAGAGGTAGATTTCTGATTATACGTCTAGATTTATGGATTGTCAATAAGTGAAAGCTGGAAGGCAATATCCTGGTGGAGTATCGCAACCTCTTCCCATACCTAAGTGGAAATGGGATAATATCATGATGGACATTGTCATGGGACTACCAAAGACTACTAGAAAGAACGATGCATTATGGGTCATTGTTGATCATCTTACCAAGTCAGCATATTTTCTTGCTATAAGGGAAGATTTACCACTTGAACGGCTAGAAAGACTATATATTAATGAAGTTGTGAGACATCATGGAGTACCCCTATCGATTGTGTCTGATCGTGATCCCTGGTTTACTTCATGATTCTTGAAGAGTCTTCAGAAATCCCTAGGTACTGAACTTTGTTTGAGCACTGCCTACCACCCTCAAACAGATAGACAACCATAACGGACTATTCAATCCTTAGAAGACAAGTTTATATCTTGCTCACTTGACTTTCAGTGTATGTGGGATCAATATTTACCTCTGGTATAATTTTTCTATAACAATAGCTTCCATTCGAGTATTCAGATGGCACCATATGAAGTGTTATACGGAAAGAGTGGTCGCACACCGACTTATTGGGATGACGTTGGTGAAAGAAAACTTGTAGGTCTAGAACTGGTGTGGGAAATGATGGAAAAGGTGAAGGTAATCCAAAACCACATCAAAGCAGCTCAAAGTAGGCAGAAGAGCTATGCTGATAACCGAAGGAAGGATTTGAATTTCATGTAGGAGATCTTTCTTTCTTGAAGGTATCTCCATGGAAGGGAGTTATTCTTTTTGGTAAGAAAGGTAAATTGAGTCACAGGTACATCAGACCTTTCGAAATTCTAGAACGAATTGGGGCTGTAGCTTACCGTTTGGTAATGCCACCATGTCTCCCCAAAGTTCACGATGTCTTCCACGTATCACTGTTGAGGAAATACATGCCCTGACCCAACGCATGTTCTCACATATGAGGAATTAGAACTCGAACCCAATCTGTTTTATTGAGAAGTTCCCATCAGGAATCTTGATACCAGAGAAGAAGTGCAGAGAAACCGGACGACTCGTCTGGTAAAATTTTTATAGAGAAACAAAAAGATGTAATAGGCAACGTGGGAACCCGAGGAACTTATGATGAAGAATCGCCCAAGACTTTTTATACAGTAATTTTCTACAAATTTTGAGGATGAAATTATTTGATGGAGGGGAGAGTGTAACACCCCAAGCTTCCATGGTACGCTTCTCTTTCAATAATACAGTAGCGTGTGTTGTACGCAACATCGAGTTCTAACAATCACACCACAACTAATCAAACTAGCTGTTATGAATATTAATACCCACTTTTGACATTTCTAAATTTTATCTATCAAAATGTACTTCGTTATTAGATTTGGAATATCAAAATTATCCTAAGGGGAAATTTTGTTAATTTTGTGAAAACATTAAATTTATGTTGAATAGTGAAAAAACACTCAGTTATAGTTTAAAACCAAATTTTTATTTAAATAATTATTTATTTTATTTAAATTTAATTAAGGTCAAAATAGATATATAATACCTATATAAGTTCAATGTAATTAATTAGACTTAGTTTAGAATAATTTTAGATATATAAAAATTTTATTGAACTTTTCACCGTCTTTTACCCACCTCCTAGGAGAATTTGGAAATTCACAAAAAACATAATTTTACCGCTTATGTGAGTGGAATTTCAAAAATCCGAGAGACACGGTTAATATCAAAGAGTAAAATGTGGTTCAATGAGATGAAAATAATTTTTGGTGAATAGTAACTTTTTACTTTTATTTACCACGGTTAAAAGTAAATAGGGTAATTAAGGGTAAAAATGATATTAATATTACACTAACAAATGTCCTAATTCTATTGGACAAGTTTATCTCGACC
The DNA here is from genome assembly GCA_963277665.1 of Viscum album. Classification (NCBI taxonomy): domain Eukaryota; kingdom Viridiplantae; phylum Streptophyta; class Magnoliopsida; order Santalales; family Viscaceae; genus Viscum; species Viscum album. The sequence goes on from OY728150.1 coordinate 1,474,438,914, forward strand.
AGAAACAACCTTAGAATGAAATATTATCAATTAGTTCCACTTTGATTTGATTAGGGAATTTATTATTATTTATTTCAATGAAGAGTTAATTGAGTTAAAATCAATGTTTATTTAATAAAAAAAAATTAATATAGGGTTATACGTAAGAAAAATTTGATTGTAAATATTCATTAGAAAGATAAATCTATTTTCCACATAATGGTATTTTATTTATAATTTTTAGACATTAAATAATTTAATTTATTTATGACACAATAGTGATAGAGTAATTACCTAATTAATGGAATATTAAAATAATTGATATATAAATACCCAAGTAAATGTAATTTGTAACTTTTTATTAATTCCACTAATTTTCTAGGATAATATGATAAATTAGGATTGGTTATATAAATTTCTTTCGAAGTAATTATTCTGTTATGAAATTATCAAAAACAAAATACCCAATATTGTCAAAATTGACATAAAAGAGTTTTTAAAACAAATATTATATTATTAATTGATATTAAATTTATAAAAAACTGAGGATCGGCCAAGAGACTTATATCATGATAGGTGTATCAATAATGGACCTCTTGTGGGTCTCTTGGAGGTATATAGTATGTTTATTAACTATATAATATAAAAAATACATAGTGACATGGTAAATGTCAAACTCATTTACTAAGAGTTATAACTAAAAGATATGGTTAATATAATAAACCAAACCTGTTTAAATTCTATTGGTTGAAATTATTTAGACCCATTCCAACCTTATACTTTGAATAATCCACTTTGGAAGCATTAGAAAACAAATATGAATTTATTATAAAATAATATTTCTAGCTTTTCCAAAGGTGCCCCTCACCCCTCTTATAAAAGGGCACGCCCCCTTCTCACTAATTCACACATTCAAAGGCTTTTGGCTCGTACAAACCCTTCCAAGATACTCTTTAAAGTTTCCTCAATACAACCTAGAGGCCTTAGTTTGATCAGAAAGCCAACCTAAGGAGCCCTCTTGATCAAATCAAAAGGAAGAACACGAAGAGGATGTAATGTTTTCACCGTCCTTTTTCAAATTCATTTCTTCTTCAACATGTTATTTCTTTGTTATTCACATTCTAAAATAATAAATCAAGTATCTATTATATACTGTGATATTATTATAAAAATTTTATAACCATATTCATTATTCTATCCATCCTTTGAATGTAATGTCACAATACGTGTGTACGTACGACTTACCGTCTCCATGTCGTGGTGTAATTGTTATTCAACATATTATTATTTGGATGGGTATAATAATTATATGTAATTCATGTAAAAAATAAATATAACATGATAATGATTCTTTATATATGATATACCATCCAATTATATATTATTTTAATATCAAAAGTATTATATTGTCGCTCCAGCGTACGTACGGACTACCGTCTCCATGAACGTGATGAGATTCATTCCCCATCGTATCCTTTCAAGTATAATTCTCATTTTATGATTAAAAATAATGTTCAAGTACTTGATATCATTATGGATATGAATAAAATAAAACCTATCCATAAAAAACATGCCTTATGTAACAAAACATATAAAAGAAAACAATTAAGTTAACACCCGAAACGACGACAATAATAAAATATTATTAACAAGGTATTAATAAAAGATCATATATGATATAATAATTATGTATATGGTTATTTTATAACATAATAACAATGTTTTAACTATAATACATGAGGTTACGATACCATCGACTAAGGGAATGTACAAGGTAAGGGTTTATTTTACAATCTCTTAATTATCAGAGGTTTTTTATACGTGATTATCTACCGCGACCTCTTTATCATCCACATCTATGTTCTTAAAAATGTATTTGAAATAATTCTTAATATTTTAAAGACTATTGGATAAAGTCATTTATACCCTTTTTGAATTTTTATAAGATGTTTATAAAGGATTCTTTCTGTATTTTTTCAAACATGGTCCTTTTTAACCTTTTTGACAGAATTAAGGTTAGAATGTCTTTTTTTAAAATTATACAGTGGGTACGGCTATTTTCCACTCTTATAAAATCGTCGAAGATTCCCATACAATATTATATGAATATTTTCAAAGTAAATGTTTTATTTTATAATTATGTGACTTTTAAATGATTTTAAAACAAGGAGATATTTCTCTCAAATAGTTTTGATTTCATCTATGTCAACATCCTTTGATGGATTTTAAGCTTATTTGAAGTTTATTTATTATGATACAAAACTTCCATATATTATTGAAGGTTTTGTGATATGTTTTACTTTGGATGTCTTAATTTTATACCATTCGTGGTTTATGGTGATATTATTGACATTTCGTATGCTAGTTTTAATAAGAATGTTTATGTTATGTTTAAACCTATTCATATGAGGAATGCATTGGACTTAATAAGTGACGGGTGGAGCCCACTATAGCTTCTCGATGCATTGGTAGGTCTCATGAGACAAAATAGTGTCTTGGCATAAGGCCATGACAAAATATTTTTTGTAGTCATGGCACGAGGCCTTGGATATGTGGTTATGATAGTCCGTCATTATGAATTCCATCATTATGAAATTGGTTATTGATATTTCATGTGATTATAAAACTAGTAGAATATCCAAATGAATAGGTATATGGAATTATTTAATTTTATATCTTCCATATTATGATTAAGTTCATGTTCTAAAAGGATTTTGTTTTTTTCAAATTGCCTTAAATGTTTATTCTTATTTACGAATGTTTCCATTATATTGTTATCCTTACTGGGAATTTGAGCTCACCCCCTTTCTATGTTTTATTTATCCCAGGATGTGAAGAAGTATTTTATGAATGATCTACTGGAATAGTATGAGGGGATAAGAGTGAGGACTATGGAGACTATATTGTTGTAGTTTTTTATTTTATGATGTAATGTAAACATTATGAATGTATCTAGTTATTCCAAGGCTACTAAACTAATCGATCTTTCACGACTTGATCTTTCTTATGATCATGCCAATGTTATGTAATAATGCACCGATTCTGGGTTACTGGGGTCATGGCATTATAGTTCAATTCAGATTAATGGTGATGGATCATCTGCTCAGAGAATATTCTACCACCTCGGACACTCTAGACGTAATTAGGCATAGAAGAAGATGGAAATATGGAATTGATGTGACCCTGGTCCGTTTAATAAAATAAAAAGAAAAGTACATTGCGTTTACATCTTGAGTACACGGAGTGTACTCGCCTTCTTCCGTACACCACATTAAGCAGCCTCCACATCACCCCTACACATTGTGTGTGTGGACCGGACATGGCCAGCACATGACCTCATTCAGGATCGAAGTACACGGTGTGTACTTATAAAGAATATGGCGTGTACTTTGAAAATTTCTAGATTTTACACGTTTCCTCAAAAACGACCAAAAAAGGAAAAACATAACTGAAATGAAGATCTGGGTTCATACATTAACATATTAAATTAAAATTTAAAAAAACCTAATTATTTAAAAAATAATTTCATAATGTAGTGGAAATTAATTTTATTATTAGTTCACAAAATGAAATAAAATTTATTTTTTATGAAAATTAAAATTTTGATGAATATAAATAATATACTACTAATTTAGTACAAATTTTTTAATATATTTTCATTATCATACACATTAATACATAATTTTTAATATTTAGATACTTTTATTCATTATTACAAATTAATGTATTTGTTATATTAGTATAATATAATATATTTTACTCATACATGTGTATGAATGTATCACAATCTATTAAAAATTTAAATTTATTTGGAGTGAAAAATATCATAAAATATTAGGGTGTTATAATAATTTAATGGTGGATGTGGAATTAGATTTTCTGTCTTTATTAAAAAAATCATATTATGATAAAGAGAATTGATGACTATTAATGTTGAAAATGGTAGATTCTGTAAATTATGGTTGAGATAGCCTTCGATAAAAATAAAAAGTTGGTAGATATATCATGAAAATATTCTGAGGAATTCATAAAATATGTAGGAATATTAAAGGGAAAAAAAATTCAATCCAACTGTGGTCTCATTTGAGTTCAATGGAGTTCATCACATTGATGAATGATAAGGTTATTGGTACGCCATTGATAATGCGTGATCATTTTTGTTTTTAATGATCAATTAAATTTTATATTTATGAGGCTTTTGTTTTACTAGTGAGTCATTTTAGTGATTTCCTTTTATTTATATGGTTTTATAATAGAATGTTCAAATCAATAAAATTGAATATTAAAAGAAAATTCATTTGCTCAGTGATTTTTCCATATCGACACATCACAAATTTATATTTCTTATGATGTTCTTATTTTGACTTAAACATGAAAAAATGATCATCCCCATCATTATATACTTTTACTCATTATATCTATTGATTGAAAGAGATGTCTTCTTAATAATGGTAGAAGAATTTCATTGGTCAGGGACAATTTTGTAAATCAAATTACCCGAATTCAACCTATATATTCAAGGAATAAAATACCATTAGAATGAAATAATTTACATAAAATAGACATGATAATTTAAAATTATGAAATATTTTTATTATATTTACATTTCTAATATGATTTTAGATGGCAATTATATTAAAAAAAATTTGGAAAAAATAATTTTTCAAAAGAGAAAATTTGAACATTACATTTTTTTATATCTGGTAAATTATTATTAATTGATTCAATGATTGTATGTTACAAAAGTATATTAATTTATTTACAGTTATATATAAAAACTTTAATAAAATGGTATTTTCAATGAAAACATTGTATAATGATTACATGAATTCCTTAAAAACATTATTCTGATCAATATAAATATATTTTTAATCACTCTAACTACATTTATATTACATGAATTCAATTTATTCAGTTTATTTATCATTACATGAATTTCATCCCAATGTTTTATTACAATAATTCATTAAATGTGATATTTGTTATATAGAGAATTTATAAAAAAAAGTCATTTTCACTAATGTATTTCTGTCTATTTATTCAATAACAAAAAATATATATTAATATTATGAAAAATTAAATATTTATATGAATTTATTATTCTTTATATTCCAATTTTAAAATTTTATTTAACATAGTTTATAGTGGTACACTAAATGAAAACATATAAGACAACAATAGTGAAAATGAAAATATATCCAATAACCATAAACCCAATGGAACTATAATATTTTATTTCACAGCAATTTATATCCATAACTACATAATGAAAATCAATTATCTCATTACAACTATTGTATTTAATAATTTTTATAACATTTATTATGATTTTTAATTTGTATTGATCCTTCATAAAAAACAAGATAATTATAGCGAACCATGATTATGGTTATTGAAATAATATATAATTTCAAATTACATTCTGTTTTATTCATATAAATGTTTTTCTAAAATTGTTTTAATTGACAATGTTATATTGAATTACTATTTATATCATTTTATATTATATTGTGTTAATTAATTATCTTTTTCTTTCAAAAAGCTAAACTCTCAAATATTTGAGATTTAATATTTATAATATCACACATAAAACATGGGATCTACTAAAGATTGTTAAAAATAGAACGGTTATATTGATTTCATTTATTAGATAATATGATAATGTTTTATACAAAATTTTATATGTATAAAAATTAATATTCTCATATATATACAATCGGTTTATAATTAAATAAATAATTTTCATTAATCATTGAGGGTATAATATAATTTTTTTAATATAATTGGTCATATAATTTATCATATTGTATTATTTTGTATATTATAATATAATATATTTATAATTTGAAATCCATTACAAATCGTTGTGTTATATTATCTAATAGAACTTAATACCTAAATATTTAATTGATAGTATATCTTTGAATGAATTAGTCATACATGGAATCTTTTGATTTAACCAATGTCTTTATAATAATTTTGAGAGAATAATAAATGTTGTTATTTAATTTCCTAAAATGGAGTCATTTTGGCTATTTTAACTTAAAATAAAAGATAATTCGATGCTTTTTATGCCACATTTTTAGAAATCCTGAATAAATATGGAGAAAATAATATTTAGTAGAATTAGTTTCTAAATACAAGGATACATTTTAATACAATCATGCTTCTTTAAAACTGTGGAAAATTTATCTATAATCATTTACATCATTCTAAAACAATGTTAATTATTACTTTTTCCATTTTTAAAATATGGTAATATTTAAATATCCATGGTTTCCAAAAAATGACTAAATAAATCCTTATTACAAATAAATAATTAAATATATCAAAATATATATTTAATTTTATTATAAATGGATAACTATATATAAATATTTATAATAATTTATACACTTATATATACAAAAATATAAATTTATAAATTTATATATATGCCTATATATATAAATATTACTTTTTAATTGTATATATATATATATGAATACATATATTTAAATATATATATTTATATATTTATATCTCTGAAAATTATAAAAGATTAACTTTTATTTGATAGCGTGTATGACACCTAACACCAATCATGCAATGAAATTTAATATCCCAAGAATATTAAATAAATTTTATATTTTAAATAATATCAATATATTATATAGCTTGAAACACAAGAATAATTAATTTACCTTATTTTACGTGTAATAATGTGTTTCTTCTATGGGTTTCATTACACGCATGACCGAGTTTTATAAAACAATAATATATTATTAAAAAAAATTATTTAACATAATAAAACATAATCAAGGAGATAAATTATTGGATATAAAAATTATTAACTAAATTAATAAATTATATGGTTTATAAAAATATAAATTAATTTCATTTGTTACAGAATTTATTAAGAAGGAAATAATAAATAATTAAAAATAAATGGAATGTTTTTATAGAATAATATTTTTATGGTCACAAAGTTGTTTTATCATAATAAATAAAATTTATTTTTGATTTATATTAATATATATATATATATAATTTTCAATAAAATATTTTTATATTCATCCATTATATTTTATTGGCATAATATAGAACAAACCTAATATTTCATATGAAAATCAGTATTCTTTTAAAGGAGATTTTACCACCTTTTATTGGGGAACCTATTTGAAATCAAATTTTTTAAACTTTTATAAATTATATATGTAAAAATAAACAAAATATTTTAAATACAAACAAATAATTATGGTTAGGGTTAATTTTTGTTATTTTTTAGTGATGTTTCCTTTTTTGATTAATACTAAAAATGATTAAATTTTTATTCAAAACCTCTTGTTCAAGTAGTTTTATTATATGAATAAATTATATTTTAAATTTGATTAATGTTTAATTATATAATTTTGTTATTAATTAATCATTTTCATCTCATTGGAATCAATTTCACATTGAAATTGGTTATGAATTCTATGAAATTTTGTGATTATTTTAATTTTCTAAATCTACATTTTTTTCTCGTCTGTGGGATTAAATTTAATCTCATTTATGCCACATAATTTTATGTAATTTGAATAAATGTATTTCATTTTTTTACTTAGAATAAACTATAATATCTAATATGTTTAAAATATTTTTTACCTAACATATTAGTAAAACTCATTAAAATTAATTATAATGATTACGTTGAAAATAAGGTAAACAAGGGACTGAACCTTAAACAGAAGTGCCAAAATGTCTTTGAAAAATGTAAAAAAGTAATTTTATGGTCATATATAAATCCTATTATCCATTTTATATAATTTATTCCATTATTAGAACCAATTTCTATGGTAAAATGGTGGGTGGAAGTTTTTTTCCAAAATCTACATGAGTTCCACTCCTCATCCACTATAAAAAGGCACTCATCAATCCCACTTACTCACACCTCTTGATACAAATTTTCATGATCAGTTTCTTCCAAATATAGTTCCTTAAAATTCCTCCCTTAATCCTATAAGTCTCACCTTGGGTATAAATCTATCCATGTAAACCCTTTGGTCCAAACCAAATAGAGTTACCCAAAGAAGATATAACATCCCACCTCAATATCTTTAAACTTATTTCACTCTCCAATAATTCAATTATAATAATTCTATTATTATATAAAAACTGTTATCCTAAAAATATTAAGATATTATTAAGTTAATTTTCATACCTAATCATATACACTTGTTAGTCTAATGAGTGATGATATTATAGTTTATGTGTACGATGATCTTCCACCCCATGAAACACTGATTTCTTGTTCTTCTTTTACCGCCTATTAGGGTGGTAATTATGATGAAAAATATATCTATATTATGAATAAATTATATTTATAATTTTTTTATTCTTCTATAGTTTATATATATAACATCACATTTTTTTCTATCTTGTGGGTAAACGGCAACATCGTTTGTGGATGTGTGGACTACCACATCCTTAAAGCAATGTGATTAGTTCATGCTATACATGGAATGTACAAAGGATGGATTTAATAAATCTATGTAACATATATGAAATTTATATTTTTCTTAAATTATAATATCTATATATTTATCATTTACTTTTCATTCATTTCATACAAAAAGGAAATTAATATTGTGTTAATGTGTACGTATGGATACCATCTCTATAAACGGTGAATTTCATTTATTATCTCCAAATATTATGGAAAATTATAAATAAATATACTTACTAGATATATATGATATTTATATCATGTTTTACCTTACTAAGATTATGTAACCCTGATATAATTAAAATAAACACAAATAACAATGAAAACATACCCAACAAACTAGATAATTATCACCCAAAAAAATGAGAATAATGAATGATCATTACAAAATGAGTAATTAAATAATATAAAATATTAATATTTGTTATTATAAATTTGATTATGGTTATTGTTTAATTTATTAAAATGCTTAAACCTTTTTTACATAATGCTAAAGTACGTTCTCCCAAAAGAAATCGAATGTTAGTGTATTTTGATATAACTTTTTTACGTTTAGGAGATAAATGTCATATTCACCACCTGATTATTTGGTGTGGTGTATATGATTCCCATTTTGATATATTATATCATGAATTATTTTATCTTCATGGTTTTTTATTTTTAAATTTAATTTATTTCATATAGGGGTATTATAGTTAGGTATTACCAAGTGGAAAATAATTTCATAACCTAATTTATTTTCTTTGGGTAATATTACATCATTATTATAGATGGTATTATAATATTATGTGTGTAACAACATTTTACTATCTATTATTCTAATTCCAATTTTTTATATGGATTTAAATTTGAAAAATACTATATATTCATTAGTGGAGTCTTACATCGAAATTATAGTCTTTTTAAGGGTTTACATAACAATCTCATTTTACATAGGATTGTTTACACTTGAATATCCGTTCAAGGAAATTATGTAACCATTTTTCAATAAACCCTGTCCTTTTTTCATTCTCAGATTACTAATGACATTTATAAAGTAATTATACCATTTTTTACTCAATATTATTGAAAATGATTTATAAATTTTTTTATTAAATCCTTACATATTATATATCTTCATTGAGAGATCAAGTTTCCATAAAAACCCATGTATTTTTAAAAGATATAAAAAATGTTTAACCTTTAAAAATTATTTATTAATGAAATTATTTTTCCATTTTGTATGTTACCATTTTATTCAAAGGATTTTTTTTATTTCTTTCCAAACAAATAATCATTATATATTGTTTTTACAATAAATACATAATTGTTTGTTGCAGTATTGTACTCAAGAGGGAGGGGTGAATTGAGTATCTATTAAAAATTTCTATTAAAAGGATTTCTGAAAGGGGTTCCCCAATAAATATGAATACAGTGAAATTATTCAAGATAATATGGTTATAAAAGATTTACTGTTCAAATAACATCTTAGAAGATTGATTATTTCTAGGTAATATCAATATGAGTTATTGATACAACTTTAGAAGCTATTCTAATTAGGGAAAACAATAATAACTTCTATCCAAAACTAACTATCAAATTAAAATCTACAGTTTTTTGGAGTATACAATAATGTGGAGAAAAACTATTTTCAAAGACACAGTAGATAAAACCAATGGTTCAATCTCAAGATGAGACACAATCCACTACACTTGGTGGTCACATGCCACAAAGCAGTTTATATTAAAAAATCTGATCCACAACCTAGATTGAGGTAAACAATAGTGCACTAGACTGCCTAAGACACCCGACCTCTTCCACAGTTCTATGTGGTTACAAACTACCAGGTCCCACAAGGACCTCGTCCACACTAATCCATTAGAGTAATTAAATGTAAAAAGATATGATTGGAAGGATATCTTGTATCCTTTATTTTAGTGCTGGAGATTGTGTCTGTTTTAATAAAAACACACACCCACTGCATGAAATCTATAAATAGTACACAAGAGAGAAAATTTGATGAGATAAGGTTATAATTTCTCTAAGTGTTATTCTATGAAATTAAGGACTTGTAGGATGAAGCAAAATCACGTATCGAGTCCTCTTGTGAGAAATTGAGTATCGCAAGTTTGGCACTTTGGTTTCCAATTACATATATCTCATGTTCCTTCTAGAGTTTGTACTAAGAAGATGATTTTGATTCTGATCTATAGTATTATAGCTTTTGTATTGAGACTGTTTTGTGTGTTCTTCAGTTGTATCTTTTTTCATGTATCATTTCACTCTTCTAAAAATTATCACATGTCTGCTACTCTACTTCAATGTATAAGAGAAGCCTAAATTATCTTCATTTATAATTGTAGGAGAACATAGTAGAGCTCACAGAATTCTTGTCTTCCGCACCTCGTACCTCATACTATCAGGTGACATGCCTTCAATGAAACATTAATTATGTCAGTGCCTTTAAATGACTCAAATACGACCATTAGAAATTAAATTTGAAAGTCAATACAGATTAAGGAACTATGTCACATTCTGTCCAGAAAAGGTGTCACGTGGAAATGGTGTCACCAAGAAATGGTGTATTCATATTATTCATTGAGAGGCGGGACAGTCATGATGTCATGGTTGTGTTAAAATCAAGAACCGATAGCATATATGCAGTGTTAGAATCACTATGTTTGGTTTTTTTCCAAAATTTGAATGGTATCTTTGTGATGGTTTCTTGGAACTAGTGTCATATATTTCATGATATTTAAAACTGGTTATTGTGTCTATGTCACAGTGTCTAGGTCACAGTTTCTGAGTCACGATGTTTGGATCACAATGTCTCGGTCATGGTTCTTGGGTCACAGTGTCTGTGACTTTTCGAGAAAACTAGAACATGTGGAAAACTCCCAATTCCTCAGACTTATCCATATATCGGAATATAGAAAAAACAAGTAATATTCACAGAATGAATTAGACATTATCATTAATAGAGGAAAACATTTTAGAACAAGGTTAAATATAGTTTACAACAATCAAACATGATTTATGATTAATAAGATTCTGTGGATGTTTATTTAAATAATAATGAAACCAAAAATCTCAAAACATTATTTGAGACAAATTAAATAGTGTAACGAATATTTACAGATTTAATAAGATTCTTTATAATTAAAACATGATTAAAACTTGAGGATTACATCGGTCTCCCCCTTTTGGATGATCAAAAACCATGTTAATGAGATATGTGTTCTTATTTTGTTCTTAGTGTTCTGTTCTCCCCATTCTAGGATTATCATGTTGAGTATAAGGGAGAAAATATTGAAGATATATAAGAGTGTAGACAACAACATTTCAAACATCAATAGATGAAAAAGATGTGGTAGTACAAGAAGTAGGAAAAATAGAAAATATTCTGTTCAAAATACAAATTTCACTATTATTGAACACTAGATGTATTCTCTTTTCCCTTGGATGCAGCATCCAAAAGAGATAGAGGGGTAGAAGTAGAAGTTGAAGAAACGAGTGAGCCAACTGTCAGAGAAGGAAGAGGGAGTCCCTCAAAAACAGAAGGTGCCAAAGTATGTTTGGTGGAATACCAATGAATGTATTGGTCAAGGATAACAGGTCTGATCTTACTCAGAGAGTGAGATATAGTCATTTCAGTAGAGGCAAAGGAAATGGATGTGGAATGAGGAAAGCCAGAAGGCAAGGGTGTAGCTACAAGATCCACAATTGTAGTTATATACACATCTCGTTATGTATTTAACAAATTAATGAAGTATGTAATAAACTCACCACCATACTATATTGACTTCTCAAAATCATTTTCTCTCCATGAACTTTTCCAATAGAGGAGTAAAATATTTCATGTTTCGAATTTGAGCCTTGAATGCTTGAGTGACATGAGGTATTTTCAAATTCTCTAAAATATCTTTGAAATGATTGTTCATATCATGGTTAGAGAAAATTATATTCATGTTGAAATACAAATTCTTAGTAATTTCATATTGAGTTTATTTTTCAATCTTCGAATAAATCCTCACAAAATCAAGTACTCTGTCACAATTATTGACAATAATAGACAGACTCTTCTTTTCAAAACCACTGAACACTGAATGAAGTTCATGCATAACAACATTTATAAGATAATCACTACCATTGGATTGAGATGACTGCCTAGAGGCACAAGAGGCTGTATCTTCTGAATCAAGGGACATAAGACGATTCAAGAACATTCTATAGACATCCATTATACTCTTTAGTAATTTTTTTGAGACTGAAAACAAACTTACACATCTCTTTGAGTAATTTCTTATTTCTCTCAGCCAACTTGTCAGCAAATGAAGTCATGTTCCGTTGAATCAGAGATACAACTTCCTATGTAATCTGACAACTAACATCCTCAATAATATGAGCGAAATGATCTTTTACTAATTGAAAGACTTTTGGATATCATAAACCAAAGCTCTGAGATACTTCACTTCATCACTAAGTTGTTTGTTCTCAATTCTAACCTCTTAAATTTCAAGAAGCATTTTTGGCTGAATCATCCATATGATCTTCTCTAATAGAAAGGTATTATCTCTTTCACATATGTTTGTTACTGGAACAGGTTGGGTGTTCGTGATCTATTGAAGTCCATCCCATAAAGTTGCTCCAAAGGATTTAAAATCACACTGTCTCATGAAAGCGGGAGGTTCTTCTGAATGTTCAAGAACAGGAGCTGAGAATGTCTCGGGTTACATTGTAGATATTACTTCTACAGTTTAAACTGGATTCAATTGAAACACAGTAGACAATTCTATGAGTTTAACTTAGTCTTCCTGGGTATCATTCACATCAAATTAGATGTGGAACTTTTACGAAGTATCCAAAGTGATTCGATCAATTGGATTAAGAATATATACACTTTCTAGACTAGGGTTCATCTCTCCCTCAACAAGTGTGTCTCTCACTGGACTAAGAGATTCAGTTCCTTAAATATGTTCTAAAATATCACCTCCAATACTCTGACCCATTTCTTTTCTAGCCATATGGATGAATTGTTCCATTATTTCCTCAACTGAATGGATAATTTCCAGAACATCTTGTTCCTCTAAATGTTCTTCAACTAGAGCTTTGTTCTCAGGAGAATGTTCTTCTTCGATATTCTCCTCATGAATATCCATTTTGTTTACATTAATAATAGAATTTATTCCCAAAGTATGTTATTTTTCCAAATCAACACTTCTTTCAGAAACATGTGCTACCATTTCAACAATTCCTTGGGGGAATAGGATCACTTTCTTCCTTATCCATGATAGTTTCTTATGTAGGTGCAATAACTACCTCTTCTTCCTCTTCATCATTATAGTCAAAAAATTCATCTTGATTCAAACCAAGATCAGAAATTTTCTTTGGTTTTAAAATATGCTCAACCAGATTAAGCGTTTCATATTACCTTTCATTATCCTCCACCCAAGCCTTTTTTCATGGATTCTAATTAATTTTCATCCTTTTGACTATATCCATTGAGATATAGAATTCGTAGTCCTTGATGACTTCTTCATTTAGTCCTACAATTAATTTATCATATAACATAGCTGAGATTAACCTTGAGTAGAACAAAGAGGTAGACTTTGAGGTTGTCTTAATAAACTCAAAATAATGAAGTATAACATATTAGAATAGGTTACTCATGATCTCATTCCCCCTATGATGTATCAAAAATACATAATGATATTTAAGGGTAGAAAAATCTCCTTTTCTTAACCTAAAAATATTCTGAATATACGTAAACATCAATCTGGTTCTATTATCTAACACAGAAGAAATAGATCTAGTTTTTTTTAGTCAAGCATCTTAATGCATCTTCTAAAAGAAAAATATTACTTGGAGGGGGAGGACAACTATCATAGTCCTAAAAAATTCATTAATAAGTTATACCTATGGTGGTATCACATAACCTCGTGGAAAATGCATCATTGGAAAATAATCCATCTTCTCGCAGCAAAACCATCTTCTGTAACAATTGAGAACATGACAAACTGATAGAACTGAGAAATAAGATTTGGATAAATCAACCGTGTCTACAATATGAACCAATCCATCCATCCATTCTCTTTTAGTACTTTCAACACTAATTAATTATGAAACAACAACAAAATACAGTTTTTTTATTTTTCTGGTACCACAATTCTATCAATATGATTTGGGTTCATTGGTCCTTTGGGAACTACCTATGGTGATCTTCTCACTTTCTTCTTAGATGTGTGCTTCTAAGGAGTTGGAAATGATAGGTGCATCATTTTGGGAATTCAACATGGTGTTAAAGAGAGAGATATATATAAAGGATGTTTTACGGCTTGAGAGATAATGGTTTCAGTTTCATGATAAGAGATATTGAGTGAATAAAAGAGTGAAACATATTTTGTTTTTATCATTTAGGTATATCAAGAATCCCAAATTTATATGTGCAGGATGAATATTTTCAAATAATTAAAATACTGTTATACGTATTAAAATACCAATAAACCAAATAGTGTCATTATGGTGGGATCAAAACAGGTTTTCACGGTGAGACCATAACATGTTTTCATAGTGTCACCTTTATAGTGTGTCTCTACACTGTGTGACTATAATACTTGAGATAGTATGTGAACGATAGTAACTGAGAGAACGTAATTATGAGACCAAAATCATGAAGTAAAAGCTTCAAGACAATAATCTATTGAATTGTGAGAGTGAGTTAGTAATATTATGTAATTGACTTGTCAAACAGTAAACTGTGAAATAGCGAGCAATGAAATAGTACACATTCTACTTAATAATTTTCATTCCTAATTCATGTGTGAAGTAATATATCCATTCATATGTTATTGGTTTGGTAAATATATCAACTCGCTGAAATTTAGTTCCAATTAATTCCAATTTTATATCACTTTTTTTATAATGGTTTCTCAAAATTTGATATCTTACATCAATATGTTTTGTCCTGTAGTGTGAAACAATATTTATTTAGATGTTAATTTCATGTGTATTGTCACAATTTATAGGCACATTCCTTAATTTATATCCATAATCTTGTAATGTTTGTTTCACCCAAAAAATGTGTTCACAAAAACTACCAGCATCTATGTATTCATCTTCAGCAGTAGATAATGCAATAGAGTTTTGTTTCTTACTATGCCATGATACTAGTGACTTTCCTAAAAAGTGACATGTTCCAGTGGTGATTATTCTATATAACATACAACTAAAAAAATCATCATTATACTAACTAAGTAACTCGAATGAATGTCCACTGAGATAGAACAGTCTTAGATTGGGTGTATGTTTGAGATATTTGAAAATCCATTTAACAACATTTAAATAAGATTACTTTTGTTTTTCTTGAATATGATCACACATAAAAATAAAAAAAATAGTTAGTTTAGCTAGTAGTTATGTTGAGTATGCTTACAATAAATCTTCTATTAGTGGTGTGATCAATAGATTTTCTATCTTTATCATGATCAAACTTACAATAAGTACTCATTGAAGTATCACAAATTTTAGTTCTTTTGAATCCAAAACGTATTTGAAGATCTTTAGTATATTTTATTTAGTTTAAAATAATAGCATATTTATTTTGAATGATTTTATTCTAAGATATAATTTTAGTTTTCCCATTAAACTCATTTCAAATTCGTTTTTTATTATATTAAAAAATTCAATATATAATGTTTTTTTGAATATTCAAAAATAATATCATCTACATAAATTATCACAATTAAATATCATTAGAAAATCTTTTTATAAAAAGGGTTGGATCTACAATACCTTTTCCAAAACCTTTAAAAATAAGAAAAATACATAATCTATCATACCAAGCTCTTGGATATTGTTTTAAACATTCCAAACTTTTGATAATTTGATAACATGATTTGGAAAGTAAGTATTTTTAAACCAAGAGGTTGTTCAACAAAAACATCATCTCTTATATACCCATTTAGGAATGCACTCTTATCATCCATTTGATTTAGTTTAAAATTAATATGGGTAACATAATAATGGAGGATTCATATGGATTCATGTAAAGAAATAGGTTTTAAGGTATCCTCATATTCAATTCCTTCCTCTTGATGATAGCCTTGTGCATCAAATATACCCTTGTTTCAGACAATATTACCAGCTTCATCTACCTTATTTCTAAACACTCACATAGTACCTATGTAAAATATGTGTTTGGTTTTGTCAACAAGTTTCAAGACATTTTTCATTTAAAAATGATTTAGTTCTTCTTACATATCCATTACCCAAAATTCTTCATTGATAGCATCATTAATGTTTTTAGGTTCAGGATGTGGCAAAAAAACTATATGTTCAACCTGATATCTAATAGAATCAAAAGTTTTATTTCCATTATCTAAATAACCTACAACATAATCTAATGGATGACTCTTAAGGGTTGTAACATCTCTAGAAAAAGAGGAGAAAGTGATTTTAGTTTCTTCCACAGGTTCAGATTCATTTTGACTTGAATCTGAAGAATTTCATGAACTAGAAGTTTTAACAAATTCCTATAAAGGATGGTTAGAGGATGTAACTTGAATGTCCAGATTTGACATATCATCCTCCTAGTTCTCTATAGAGGTCTTAGGCCCATGTTGATATGTCTCATCAAACTTGATATTTATAAATTCTTCCCCATATTTTGTTCTTTTGTTAAACACTCTATAGGCTTTACTAGGGAATTAAAATCCTAGAAAAATTCCTTCATCACTCTTGGAATAAATGTTTTAAATATTTTACGTAGTATTAAGGATAAATACTTTGAAACCAAAAACATTAAAGTAGTTTACTTTTGGTTTCCTATAGTTCCATTATTTATATGGATTTATATTAAGCATAGTTGAAATAAACTGTCTATTAATAATATATCATGTTGTATTTACAGATTTAGCCCAGAAATAAATGGGTAAGTCATATTCACTATGCATGGTTCTAGAAACTTATATCATGTTCATATTTCTTTTTTCTACAACTGCATTTTATTGAGGTGTTATAGGGGTAGAGAAATTATGATTACATTGTTTTTCTGAAAAAAATTGATTCAAACTCTTGATTTTCAAACTCACGGACATTATCACTTCTTAAGGATATAATTCAATGTCTAACATGGTTTTCTACTATTTTATTATATTTGGTGAAGTGAGAGAATACCTCTCTTTTGTCAGCCAAAAAAATTCCAATTATATCTAGAAAACATGTCTACAAGAACATAAACATAGATCTTCCCATTTATACTAGAAATAGTGTTTGGTCAAAACTAATCCATGAGAACCAACTCAAGAGGTTGAGAAGTTGACACTTTTTTCTTTGGTTTGAAAGAAATTTTGTGTTTCATTCCCTTTTGAAAGGGACTAAACACATTATCATTTGGAAACTCATTTTTGGGTAGGTCTTTGACTAAAATATTTCTAGTTATATTTCAATGGGAGTGAATATTATAGTGTCCTAGTTTTCTATTCCAACGAAATGAATAATTATGAAATACACATAATCATGAATCATTTTGAGAAACTAAATAATATATCTTAACAGAGTATACATTTTCATTTCTCAATAAATAAAATACTAATTCATTTTTAGAATTAAAAACATTTCAAGTATCATCTTCAAATTTAACAAGAAATCAATAATCACATAATTGTGTAATACTGAGCAGATTATATTTCAATCCATCAACAAAAAGTAATTTGGAAATTAAAACAGAGTTAGAGTTACCATTTTGGCGAAGGCCAATTATTTTTCCTTTTCCATTTTCTCCAAAGGTGAAATGTCCACAATCAATGTTTACTAAGGTATTGAAGCATGAATAGTCTACTATCATTTGTTTCAAACACCCATTTTCCATGTAAACTATGCTTTTACAATAGCACTTTAAACAATTTTCCTACAAAATAGTAAAACAAAATCATACCTTGGAACCCATTTTTTTTTGTTCCACTAATATTAGTAACTAGTGATTCAAGAACCCATATATACCATAGAGGTTTCCTATATGTATTATGAAATGTACATGGAAATTAACCTCTATTTGGTCCAAACAATCTTGAGACATTAGTGAGTATATAATGATTTGAATTAACAAATTGTTTTCCTCACTTAGCAGTAAAACTGTATGTTCTATATTTTGAAACAAAATTGGTTTTTCCAAAATTTCTTTTACCAGGTTGATAGATAATACTAGTACAGTATTTAGGGTAAATCTAGTTACCAAGAATTTGTACCAACGTATCTCTAACATTAGTAATCCATCCAAGGGATTTTTTCAATTTCTTATTCTATAGATTTTTTTTACTGTTTTGTTAGAGATATTGAACATTTTTCTATCTTTATATAGTAATTTCAGATTTAATAGTTAATGTGAGAGAATATTATTTCTTTAAAGACTTGTATTTATATTTTAGTTCATTACATGTCTTTTTAATCATATTGAAATACTCAAGAATTTCATCGTTAGAAATATTTTCACAATCACATTCATCACCAGAATAATAGGAATTGTGTATATGAGATTCTAGTGTTATCTCTGATGTGTCTTTCATGAAACACATATTCACTTTGTTATCTTGTTCATCATGTGAAGACTCTGAGTCACTTGAACTGACCTTATAAGCAATCCATGTTCCTTTCATAACATCTTTATACATTCTATATTTGTTCTCATATTTTTTTATTCATTAGCATGGGACAATCATCCTTTAAATGTCCATTTCACTTACTTTCATATCATACTATCGCATCATACTTGTCACTTCTTTTCCAAACATTTTTCCAACTTCCCTTTTGATCATATATTCATTTGATGTGAGCCATTCTATAAAATTTCTTCTTATTATAAAATATCTTACATCTTTTGGATAATTGATCCATCACCTTATCATTATTAGGTGGGGATGGTTCACAACTCAAACTTTCTACAGAGACTTTAAGTTTATCATTTTTTTGGGTTTAGAGATGGTGGTCATGAATGACACAGATTTTCTTTTGGGTTAATCCTCCTCTTCATTGTTGACTATCATCTCCACTTCATACATAATTAGATTCCCAATGAATTATTTGACAGGTAATTTGATGATGTCACATGCCTCTCTAATAGAGATAGAGGTTCCTCTCCATCTATCCACAATTCATATGAGAATACACATTATTTTTGCATTGGCAGTTACATCTCTTCCAAGAGAAATCTTGGTGTTGACTATTTTGTTGAAATAGAGATACAAGTCAGAAATAGGCTCCTTAGGATTCATTTTAAAGTTATCATATTTAATAGTATAAGTATTTAGTCTCATTTATTTCACACTATATGTTCTATCATGTGAAATAGATAATGTATCATAAATTTCATGGGCAGTTTTACATGAAGAAATTCTGTTAAAGTCCTCATCTCCTAAAGAGTAGTATAAAGTGTTAATGGATTTGGAATTGTTATTGTAGACAGTCTTAGTTGGTTCATCCAATGTAATTCTATCAGAAGTAGTAATTTTATAATCATCAATAATTGGAGACCAAATTTCAATGCTCATACTTTTAAAATGCATTTTTATTTTAATCTTCCATTGGACATAATTAGTTCCATTAAAGAATGCTGATCTATTTGTTATAGAACCATCCGGTCTATTATCCATAACAATGAAATACTTTTAAAGAGCTAAAAATTTATAATTAACAGAAATTTAAAGATCATTAAAGTACAACTAAAATCATAGTTGAACATATTTAAAAATGGACTCTTAAAAAGAATAAAAAAACATTGATACCAAATGTTGCTCGAAGTAATGTACTCAAGAGGGGGGTTAATTGAGTTTCAATTCAAAATTTATTTTAAAATGTGTTCTTAAAATGATTCCCCATTGAAAATGAATATAGCCTATTTAATCAATGTAATACAGTTATAAATGTTTGATTGTTCAAATGACCTCTCAGAAGACAAATTAATTCTTAGTAATATCAATATGAGTTGTTCATACTACTTTTCAAACTATTCTAACATGGAAAAAATTATAAACTCTCTCCTAGACAAACTGTCAATGTAAAATCTAGTGCTTTCTAAATTATATAGTAAAAGAGACCAAAACTTAATTAAATGACACATCAGATAAAACAAGTGGTTCAGTCTCAAGTTGAGAGCTAATCCACTCCATTTGGTGATCACTTACCACCAAGCAGTTTATATTAATAAACATGATCCACACCCAAGATAGGGTAAACATAAGTGTACAAGACTGTCCAGGTCACACGACCTCTTCCATAATTCTTCATGTGTATAATATAGTTGGTCACACAAGGAACTATTACACACTTATCTAAGGGAGTAAACAAATGTAAAAAAGATATGAGAGGAAGAATATCATGTATCATTCAGTTTAGTGTATGAGACTATGTATGTTTTAATACATACACACACACTGCTCGAAAGAAAAAAATAGAACACAAAGATAAAATAAGATTATATAAGGTTATAAGTGCTCTGAGTGTTATTCTATGAAGCTATTGACTTTTAGGATGAAGCAGATGCAAGTATCAAGTCCTCTTGTGAGAAACAGAGTATAGCATGTATGGTGCTCTGGTTTCCAGTTATATCTACCTTGTTATCATTGTGGAGTTGGTACAACAAAGATGATGTATATTCTAATATATATTATTCCATCATTTGGATAGATAGTTCTTAATTCGTTCTTCAGTTTTATCATGTTTCATGTATGGGTTCACTCTTCAAAAAATAATTTTGTGTCTACTTCTCTACTTATATGTATATGAGAAGCTCTTCATATCTTCCTTTTTAATAAAATGTGCACACGTTAGAGATAAAAAGATGCTTGTATTTTTCACCTCATACCTTGTACTATTAGGTGACATGTCTATAATGAAATATTAATTTATTTAATGCCCTTAAATGACTTAAATATGAACAATAGAATTTAAATTGAAAATGAAAAACATATTAAAGAATCGTGTCATAGTTTTTCTAGAAATACATTCACTTGGAAACAGTTTCACCATGAAACGGTGTCGCCATGACATAGTTCCTTCTTTTTTCCTTTGAGTGGTGAGATATTCATGATGGCATAGTTGTGTTAAGATCAAAAATAGGTAGCACAAATTCAGTGATAGAATAACATTGTCTGTTGATTTTCCAATATTCGAACGGTGTCTTTCTGATGGTAGCATGGAACCACTGTCACACATTTCATAGGATCCGAAACTGGCCATGGTGTCTAGGACACAGTGTAAGGATCATGATTTTTGGGTCACAGGGTCTGGGTAACGGTGGTTGGGTCCTGTTGTTTGGGTCCTTTTCTAGAAAACCAGAACCGGTGGAAAACTCACGGTTTCTCAGACATAGCCAAATATCTATATACAAACTTAAGCATTTTATTCAAATAATGAATTATATGTAATTGTTAAATATAATAAATCATTATAGAAAAACGTTAAATAAAGTTTATAGTTATCTATCATGATTTAGAAGTAACAGGATTTAGTGGAAGTATATTTAAATTACAATGAATCCAACCGTCTCTATACATGATTTGAGACTGATTAAATAGAATAAACCAGATTTATAGGACGTACATGATTTTTTATCATTATAAAATTATTAAAACCAGAGGAGTCTAACAATAATTTTCTTTTTACCTTATACAACATGTACATATTTACCTACCATTGTTTCTTGGAATGTTCATTGTATGATTAAAGTTATAATTTTTATATACAATGTTTTTAAAGGTTATTTTCAATGAAATGGATATTAAAAATGTTTTTCAAAATGAAATTGATATTTACTAAAATAATTATTATAAAATATATTTTTATTGTATTCATATTTATCGATGAAAAGAACCCTTAATCATCACTCCACTTTAGATTTGTTGTATTGTTACAATTATTTATCTTCCCCACAATGGTTTCTAAATGATTTATCAAAGGATATTATTTATAAGCCCTTCCATGATTACATTTAGTCCCCTTTAATATTTAATTTCCTATGATCATTAGACATTTATTTTCCTCTAATTATCCAAAAAAAATTCCATTGATGTTATTATTACCTAAACCATATACCATTTTTATATATGGTGTTCATTCCTATTATTGGGAAATACTGATAAATATGAATCCTTTACTCAATATGGATATTTTACAAGGAACATTATTTATGAATTTAAATTATTTATTTTATAATTCTTGGGACATACAACACACAGGTTGGGAACCGTTTAATTCAATACCTTTGTTTTGGGGAATGGTTAATGTAAACCCCACAATTCTTCTTTACCATCATCGAATGAAGTTGTATGTGTAGCCTATTCTAATGGGTTTTTACACTGAATTTTTTATACCATTTTAACTATAATAGTATCATGTGTTTGGGAAATATGATGTATAACAATTATGAAATGTCTTCATTTTTTTTAATTAATTTTATCGATGATACTTTTCATCGAAAGATCTATTGATTCATTTCATTGATTAAATGTCATGTGTTTCATTTTATTAACATTCCATATTTATTTCTCTTTATATACTTATTTTAATAAAAATGTTTCCTCTGATAAATAACATTCCATTATATTTAATGAAATCCATTTATTTTATTAAATACATGGATTTTTTATTCAATTATTTACCTTTATATATTTATTATTCTAATTGATTCATTATTTATTCTTCTATAACTTACCCATACTAAGGATTTGAGCTCAAAATTAATTTGTTTCCATTCTATAGGAATTCCTTGAAGGTTATTACGAATGATTTGTAAGGATAAAGTAGATGTAATAAACTTATACATGTTTTTTCTGATATAATTAGTTTAATCATTCATAAGAAAATAATCATGTATGAATCAAGTTTACCAATACTACTAAACTTATCTGCCATGACCTGTCCCTTAGGGCTCATTTCAAGACTAACCACCGAACACCTCTCGAAGGCCAGGGGATAGGGACTATCGCCGAATGTGTCAACCAGAACATGGGAGGCCTTTCTCTATGTACATGTACACACACACACCCACCCATGTCCCACAAACTGAAAGAGGAAAACAAGTACAGTAAAACAAGTTATGAGTACAAGTAAAACACAAATCATGTAAGCTATAATACGAAGCCAATAAAATGAACTGAAAATAGCAATGTACAAAGGGGCTCGGGTATCCATCTTCTAAAAACCACACCGGATGGTAAGTGTAGTGTATCTAACGAAATCCTAAGTATTAAGTATTTTCCTCCTGATCCTACTGATCCTCACCTGGTCATAGGCCACCAAGTCCTCTATCGAAGCACTGATCATCTACACCGGACAGAACATGTGCGGGCGAAGCTCGGGCTGGGGTGAGTAACAAAATAATCTATAAGGGGACCCAAAACCCAAAGAAAATACCATAAATAAATACTCAAAGAAAGGAATTAATAATAATAATGAATCACTAGGTTACTCACATCATGTATTTTCTTGGGTAGTGATAGAAGAATCATCATCCACATCATTGAACACTTGACTACTGGATAACTCCACCAATATGAGAATAGTGGGCCTACCATGTCACACAAAAGATGATTCCCACTAACCATGGACTACTCTTATACTCATACCGGATTAATACAATGGGTATGTCGAGTCACACAGTATCTCACCCACCAAGGGCCAACAATGTCACACAGAGGTGATTCCCACCATGACCTACTTAGGTACTCCCCCCATCATGTATCGTGGGTCTGTCGAGTCACACAGCCTCTATCCCACTGTGGGACTGCAAATTCAAATAGAGGTGTTTACCACTAGGCCATAATTGAGTCACACAGAGTTTATTGTCAGTAGTATTAAGGTCTCTCCCAACTGCAGGATTTCATTTGTAACGCACTTGGGAGAACCACTCATCAATACATTCATTAAATCTCAACATTTGTTAAAGTCTTTTTAGAGAATACCAAAATATCATCCTCATCGAGATGGAACCAACTCCGTAAAAGTCTCATCAACCAGACAGCCGGTTTGAAAGTTATTATCCTCTTAGTAAATAGGGGGCTGGTTGTGTTTGGGCCAGGTCCGACCTGGTCAGACCTACCTGGGGTCCCACTACCATGGTTTCATTCGAATAACCTGACATAACCAGGTTCGGGTAAGAGCTGTTCCAGTCCGGTTTGGACAGTGGGCCATGCCAAATGGGCCTCACTATACCCAACCCAATTTGGATAAGGTTCCAGCCTGCTGGGCCGCCCGACGACCTGGTCTCGTCCGCCCTGGACTGAAGGTAGTGGGTCCGGCCTACTGGTGTCGTTCTATACCATTGGGCATAAGTCAGGCTTGTCGACTCAGATCTAACCCGCCCACTTGATGGTGGCATGACCCTCCAATTGAATCCCTACTGCACGTGTGGACGGTGGGGTGTGCCTGGGAAGCGGCATCTGCCACCGCATCTCCTCTTCTATTCCAAAGTGGCCATTAAACTGTGGGTTGATCCTCCTATGCATTACACGTCTGTTGTCGCGTCCAGCACCTAGAGTATTGGATGGGCCACAACCTCCACTATGCCACAATCATGATACTTCAACTCACCAAGTCTCCCAGGTGACCAAGATGCATCCCGACGAGTCCATGTGGTGTTAGATGGTGCCGCTACTCCATGTTGTCATAGTGCGCCGACGGGAGCACCATGGTTCCTTTTGCATGCAACCATATTTTCTCCAGTAGTCCATTTATTTATCCTCTTGTGCCTACGAGCTTCATAGGGTTTTACCATCATCAGGATGGTCTCGGATTCTCCTTGCCGACATCTTGGAAAATCTGTTCTCAATGATCGCACTACCAAAGGGACTCATGTCTTGTTCATGTTGGCATGCACCTTCCACTTTAAATATTTTCAAACTAGGTGTATGTTCAGGAATGATGTTTGATGCTTGATTATTTAGTCCTACTTTTGATCTGCAAAAATTGTACCCTACCGCACGAACTAGTGACCCCCGGATCAACCTATTCACGGGTTGATCCACATTTTTCATTTATAAATAAGGTAAAAGGAATACATAAAAATAAAACCCTTACCACTTTGACAATTTTTCTATATTTCTTCATCCTCGAGGGTCTAAGTGATCGATATAGTTTGTCGTTCATCGAGGTACATTGAAGTCATTGGAATCTCGCCGACATTTGTTGTTCTTTTTTGCTAAGGAAATCCATTGGAATTTCATCATTGAATCATCATAGTTTAATCCTCGTTCTACCAATGCTTCAAACTATTAAAAATAAAACAGATTACAGCTTTTTCGTTATGCTGCGATGTCACATCATTACAATGTTTTATTTATGAAATGGAATTTTTGTTACACATTATGAATGCATTGATACAATATGTGTTAATAAACCATCAATTAGTTCCATTAATGCGTGTCATCGCTGCCTCATCTCTACATCGCAGTGTCACAGTGTCGCTGCTCATCTGTTGAAAAATAAATAAAATAACTCCTTAAAGATATTTTATTTTCATCTGAAAGGTATAAAAATTGACTTCTTTATTCGGCCCCTACCAGTCGAAGTTAAGTCCTTATAGTATAATCCCAACATTTTGAGTTCAAAAGTGCCCTTGTATTTTTTGATCTGAGCCCTAGTTAAAAAGAGAAAAAAACATGCCCACATGTTTACTGAACATTCCTTAAAAAAGAAGCAAATTTGGTTTCTAGCTCACCAGGCCTCATAATCACCTGTCATCATAGTGTGTAGTCTTGAAATAATTAAAAATAGTTTAAAAAAATACACAGAAAATTCTGAGACATTACATTCTCCCTACCCTATATATTTATGCCCCTAAAATCCAGAACCAATACTAATCAAACAAATCGGGGTACTGAGCATTAATCTAATCCTCTTTCTCCCTTGTTCTCTCTTGGAGATTTATATACTGCCACCGAACATGCACTCAAGAAACCAACCACCCACGTAGGACCCGCTCCTGTCGGACCTCTACTTCCACTAGAAATTATGAAAATGTTGCATCATCTTCAGTGTCTAGTTCACCCCAGATGATTACGGGTGATGTATCATTCATGTTTTTCCTCATCTACGACACACGGAAAACATCGTGTTCTCGGTGTATCTGTGGGTGATGATCTGGGTGGTACACCACCTTCCAAAATGTGCTCAGGATCTAAAAATGTATAATGAACCTAAATGATAACCAGTTCCCTTGTCTAAATATCCCCAATCATCATCATGTGAGACCCAAAGAAACACATGGTCTCCCTTATCAAACTCCAAGGGTCTCTATCTCTTATCAGCATAAGACTTCTACTTGCTCTATCCAGTCCTCACCTTCTCCTGGATGATAGGGACCTTCTCATTTGTAGACAATACCATCTCTATAAAGATGAGTTTTGACTCCCTTGGGTCTATCCATCGTTAATGTTATCTATAAGGAATCACATAAAAGGACTCAAATGGGGCCATGAAAATTGTGGTGTGACAACTATTGTTGTATGAAAAATCTACAAGTGGAAGGTGGTTCTCCTAAATATGATCAAAATTAAAGAATCAAGAACGAATCATGTCCTGAGGAGTTTGTATGATTCTCTCCATCTGTCCATCTATCTTGGGATGAATGGTTGTTTTCAAACACAACTTCATCTTGAATACCTCACACAATCACTTACACAACCAGAATGTAAAGTGTGCATCATGGTCTAAGATGATCATAGAAGGCACCCCATGAATCAACACTATCTCCTAAACATAGAGGCATTCAAATCCCTCTATCTTTCCCTACTCCCAGATGGGTAGGAAGTGAGAAAACATGGTGAGTCGGTCAACAATCACCTTGATTGAATCATGGCCATTTGATGTACGTGGTAACCACATCACAAATTCAATCGAGATACCATAAAATTTCCACTATGATACCACAAGTGGTTGAGCCAAGCATGTTGAAACATGATTATCATCCTTAACTTGCTGACAAGTGAGGCACCGTGAGATAAACTCGGCCTCTACATTCTACATTGGAGACCACCAGTACTAATGTTGAAGGTCCTAGTACATGTTGATCACTCCATGATGTACATCTAAATGATATTTATGAAACTCCCTCAACACATCCTCCCAAAATTACACTAGTACTTTGGTGTGCCCTCTAAAAATGATGAAGTGCTCCCCACCTATTTAAAATACATTAAAAGCTTGCCCTGAAGATAACTGAGCACATCAGACCTCACGTTCAAAATCCACCAGTAGGGCCTCTTTGACTCGCTGTAAGAGTTGGGGAGTAACAGTAATCAATAGAATATAAGTTACTCCATCATCATTCTCAAATGATATATGCATTATAGCTAGCTGCTCTTTCACCTCACTAAGCAGCTAAAAACTGGTCCACCTGCTCTACACTTATTCTACCACATTCCCCTTACCAAATTTATATACTATCTCAAAGTCATATTCCATGAGGATATCTATCCATTTATGTTGTCTCAAGTTCAAGTAATTTTGAGAGAATTTATACCTGAGACTCTTGTGGTTGGTGTAAAATGTAAAATGTTCACCAATCAAGTAGTGTCCCCATATCATCAAAGAAAATACCACTGCTGCAAACTATAGGTCATGGGTCGCATAGTACTGCTCATGCTGCCTCAACTACCATGAGCCATAGGTTATCACCGCTCACTCCTCCATTAGTAAACAACCTATACTAGTACCTAATGCATTGCAAAAAACTTCATACTCAGAACCCCCCTACGGTTGTCTCATGATGTTGGCACTAGTCAGTTTACACTTCAACTCTGAGAGAAACTACTAGTATTTCTCAGTTCACACGAAGGGATGTCCCTTCAATGTCAAATATGATAAGGGAGAATCCACAATAGAAAATTTAGGCATGAACATACGATAGTAACCATACAACCCTAAAAAGATATGCACCTCAGTCGGGCACTTTATTGGCTCTCAGGCTAGCACTACATTTATCTTGTTTCAATCCACTGAAACACCATCCTCTTATATGACATGTCCCAAAAATTGGACCTCATATTTCCATAACTGGCACTTCAATATATTTCCATAAATATAGCACTCTTAGTGTGTTTTCAATACAATCTATAGGTGTGTACCATGTTCCTCCTATAACACTGATTACACTAAGATTAAATCAATCAGGACCACAAAATATCAGTCATTGTAAGGCTGAAAATTCTAGTTAATGAGTCCCATTAAAACTGCTGGGGTGTTGGTTATGCCCAAAGGCATCACCAAGAACTCATAGTGGCCATACCAGGACCTTAAGGCTATCTTTGGTACATCCACATCCCAAACATGAGGATTATGATAACATGATCCAAGGTATATCTTTCAGAACCACCTGAATGCCATCATCTAGTCGAAGAGGTCATCAATTATCAGTATTAGATACTTGTTATTCAATTTCACCTAGTTTAGGTGTTGGAAGTCCACACACAACCTCAAACTCCCATCTCCATTCATGGAAAAAATCACTAGGCTACCCATGGTGAAATTCTATGCCTTTCAAACCCCTTCTCTTTGAAGTCCTCCAGCTGTACCCTCAGTTATCGAAGCATTAATAGAGCCATCCGATATGCCAATGTGAATATCAAGGTCATCTTGGGGTATAGTTCGATGAAACATTATACCTCTATATGAGGAGGTAATCTCAGAACATCCTCAGGAAAAAAATCATTGTATTCATCCACCACTAGAGGAATGCTTAGAAACCACTCATCGGTTGCACCGAGGGCGAGGCTTGGAAACTAGTGATAGATAGGCTTCACCCTCATTTGAGAAATTCTTTCCTATTCTGAAAGGATTTACTTCTTGTCAGTGAGTGAAAACATAGTCCTATCTTCACAAACACTTCACTCTGCATGCCCAAAATAGTCGATTTGAGCCTGAACTATGCATAACCAGTCCATTCACAAGATGAAATCGTACGGCCTTGATGCCGCTACTTGGACATCCCTACAGATGATTTCTCCTCCAAAAATATGCTCATATTACCAGCACCAGTGTGTAATCATCAAATTCTATCCCGTATGAGTCTCTAGAAATATTGAATGAGCTATCGACTCCACCAAAATATACAAGATACTAACAAGATCTGTGGAAAGGAAAGAGTGACTAGAACCTATGTCTATAAGAACACTTCCTATGGTGGAGAAGACACAAATCGTACCTCAAATCATCTCTAGAGCACTATGGTCAAAATTCTTGATTGTCTTTAGCTGAGCTCGCCCATGTCTACCTAATCCCTGAGGTCAGCATGGGCCACCTAGGAGTGGTTGTTGTAGTACCTCAAAACAACACCCACTGCATGCTTCTTGTCGTACATCCCAACCATGTATGTCTCCCTATGGACGTTGTCTCACATACCTTTGCCTCCATATTAGCAGTCCCTCGACTGTCTGCTAGTCATCAATATGGTGGGTCAGGAAGTAATGTGACATGTGTCCCTGCCCACCATATGCGAAGAAAATCCTGGCTATCGGCAGACTCCCTCTGGCCTTGGAGCCCCGCAATGCTGACCCTTAGTCCTGGGTCTCCCCTAAAATACATGGCCCACATGGGACCTCGTTTGATCTATCTGCTTCCTACTAAAGACTCTGATTCCTAGGGTATACTGGTAGCTCTAGATATTGGCTCCTTATCTTTCGAGAATATCTCCACAATAAGGGCTCTCTTCAGCACCCCAGCCTAGGTAGGGATGCTGAGAGACACCATTAATGCCCTGATCTCCAGTATGAGTCCTTGATCGAAGTCTCAATCCCTAATGAAGATGTATATAACCATGTCTATAGAGTGGAGGAAAATCTCTATGATCCTCAGTGAGTACTCAGCCCCCCATCATGCTGCTCTGCTAAAGATGAATGTGATCATGAATACGCATTGAGTGCAAGGTTCTGGGGGAAAACTCCTCTTATAAAAGTAACTCAAAGTTATAACTAGAGAGGTTTTCCTCATCATGAGTATGAATCATTAGACTCCACCATCTCCCTACTGATCCCTGAAGAAGTCTTGTTTCTAAAGTCTCCATTAGGTCAAGTGGTGTACTCACTATGTGGAAGACCCATGTCACTTCCTCCAAGTAGTCCTCACCAACATGAGGATCTCTCTCTCTTCTGAAAATGAGTGGTCTATATGTCTAGAAGATTCCAAGGCACTAGTCATGCGCTCATCTTCTACTGGTACCATCAATAGAAACTACTGATCAACAGGTGGTGGCAACATCAGTACACCACCAGGAGGGTCCATATCTAACACTAGTCGTTGAACTGATGCCTAATCGCTAGGAAAGTTGTCCACACAATCACGTATCGTGATCCTGGATGGTCATCCATAGGGATGAATTATGATATATATTGATATGAACCATTTTCATAAGTTTATACCACATGAGATGACTCTTATTCAAAATGAACATAAGGTAACACTTATGCAAACATTGTTTTCATGTTTAGACCCCTACAGTTTATTTCAAGGTCCTCTTGTATGGATAGGAAGGCCACCACACCAACAGTAAACACCTAAAATTTGAAATTCAGATTCGAAACACATAACACTTCTTCCTAAAAAAACAAAATAATCCCAGTCTAAGGGGTGGAACCAGCCACCCTATGATACGACTTTGTCCCGACCGGTCCCCTATGGCCCATGCCATGACTACCCCAAGCCCGCCTCATGAAGGCCAGGGGTGGGAAACTAGTGCCGAGGGTGTCATCTAGAAAGTGGGATGAATTTTCCAGAGTACCTTTACTCACACACACACACACACACACACACACACGTCCACATCCCATAAACTAAAGGAGGGAACCAATTATACTGAAAAAAGTGCTGAGTACAAGTATAAATGAAAACATGTGGGTCAGAATACAAACCCAACTAAAATAACTAAAAAAGGTAATAAAAAAAGGGACTCAGGAGGGCATTTTTGGAAAAACCCACCTAATGGTTATATTAGTGTATCTACTAGAATCTGAAGTAGTATTTCCTATCTGTAGGATCCTCGTGGGCCTTGTGTGGTCCAAGGGAACCAATTCCTCCATTGAAGTGCTGATCATTTTCACCTGACACAACATGTTCAGGCGAAGCCTGTGCAGGTGTGAGTAACAAAATACTATGTTGGTACCCCGAAACACAAAGGGAAAACAACAAAGAGATCCTAAAATTAAAGAACAATGAATAAGCATGAAGCACAAGCATTAAGTTGAAGACAACTCACATAAGGTAATTTCAATGGAAGAGATAGAAAAATCATCAGTCACATAATCAAATAGGTCGACTCCTAGGGAACTATTCCACTATGGGTACAATGGCCCATTCTGGTAACATAGAAGTAGCTTCCTACAGACCATGTATAGTTTTGATACTCATCCCTGATATGTACCATTTGTAGGTCGAGTCACACAGTCTCGCTCCCACCGTGGGCCAGCAAAGTCACATAGAGGTGTTTCCCATCTTGGCCAACTAAGGTAATCCTCCCCATTGTGTACCATGGGTCTACAGAGTCACACAGTCTCACTCCCACCATGGGTCATCATTGTTACTTAGAGGTTCATCCAACAGGGCCATAGTCAAGTTGCATAGAGTTGCTTGTCAATAGTCTTTAGGTCTCACCCAACTATTATTGACCCCGCAAGAACAGTCGAATAGTGGATCATCGGGTTGGTGGTTTGGTTCGTCGCCATCAATGAATCTAAGATGGGAAGAGGAAATCACAACGAGATCAAACACCCTACCTTGAGGTTTTGATTGATCATTGACAAAGGTTGGATTACCATCATTGTTTTTCATCGATCCAAAAAATATATGGTTCCTCCATCATGATTATCTTATATATCGACATTGAATGGTTGAATCTTCATCTGCTTTCCTCAGAGGATTTCCTGGGGTATGGCATAACCCTTATTTTTTATCAATAGGACATATTTAAAAAAACCAATGAAACCTCATATTAAAATATTTTTATTTAATATTTTAGTGAAATTTTTGTCAAAAAGGTAAATTTCACCGAAAACCCACACGGGTGAAGGTTAATCCCCACCTAAGGTCAATTCTTTGTTTAGAACACAATCATTCTCTCATATTTCTAATACGGGAACTATTTCAAGAGTTATTCAAGGATAATGAAAAACTTCTCGAATGCTATTTAAAAAATAAAAAAATTTCATTTATTTTCCTTGGCCACATATGGCCTCAGAATCTCATGTCGTCTTAGCACCCAGACTCATAATGTTCCAATTTAATTTATAAAAATATATCAATGAAAAATAAAATTTAATACATTATCCCAACCTTACGGCTTTTTGCACCCAAAATCTAAAAAAAGGGATACTAATCAGAATGCTGAGGAAACATCACATGAATCAGAGCCTACTGGTCCTAGGTTTTCTCCTAGAGAATCCTGTGAAGCCATATATGGTGCAATAAAGTAATTTACCTCCCATAGAGGATCCTATCATATCAATCCTTGATCTCCATTGGGTACTCAACATATGTCACCCCATCGTCAATTTCTTTCTCGCCCCAATGGATGTCGTGTGATGGATCATGAACATACCTCCTCAAATATGACACATGGAAGACGTCATACACTCAGTGAAACTACGGGGTCAGAGCTTTGAGGGTCCCCATGTTGCCAACTCTACTCAATCCCTGCAAAGGGATGATGTATCTATTTATAACACACTGCCCTGACCAAATATCTATAATCCACATTGAGGTGAGACCAGAAAGAACACATAGTATCCCTCCCCAATCTCCAAGGGCCACTATCTCTAGTCTCCATAAGACTTATGCTTTCTTTGTGAAGTTCTCCTCCATTCCTGGATGATCATCACCTTATCGATGGTAGCTTGCACTAAATCTAGACCCATGATTGATGAATCTCATGTGTCAGTCTATAAAAGTGGTTAACTACAAGGTCCACCATTCATGTACCGAAATGTTTTCATTCCAATGTTGGAGTTGTAGTTATTATTTTTTGAAAACTAAACCATTGGTAGGTGATCCTACCAACAGCGGGAATTGTCTCGGATGAAAGCATGTAGTATATCCTCAAGAACCTAAATAGTCATTTTTATTTGTCCATAATTCTATGGATGAAAAGCTATGATCATGTGTAAATGAATCCAAAATTCCTCCTTTAATCACATCCACCACCAGGATGTGAAACGATCTACACAATCTAAAACTCTCTTCGATGGAAATCCATGAATGTATACAATCTCTACTACACATAAAAATCCCAATCTCTATTAAACATTGCTTCTAGATTGGTAAGAAATGGGCCCACATGGTGATTCATTCAATGATCACCTTGATTGGGTTATGTCCCATGAACGTGTGTGTAAAACCCATTGAGATTTCCATTGTTATCCCATACAACTTCTACTCAGTCACCTCATGTGGTTGGGTTAAGATGTTATGAACCTGGTGCATAGCCTTCACTCGTTGACAAGTGAGTCATTGAGAAAGAACCTACCATTACCTTATTCATCACTGAACACTAGAACTGATGTTGGTAGTCTCAGTACATCATTCCCACAACTGGATGTAATGCCAAAAGGTATCTATAGAAGTGTTTCTAAACCTCCCACCACAATTCCACTTGTACAACTACACACCCTCTGAAATTAATGACATGATCCCCACTTATCGAATATCATTCACGTGCATGACCTATGGAAAACTGAGCATGTATGTTTTTTTCAATAGGTATCCCCTAGAAATGTCTCTCATACATATTGTAATGGTTGAGGGGTAGCATCCATCTACTAAAGGTAAGCTACTTTTTATCCATCCAAATATGATATCTGCAATGCAACCAACTACTCTGACTCCCCACGCAGCAAATGAAATCTTGATATCCTACTGAGAGAATCCGCTAATACCTTTCCCATCACATGAGTAAAGCAAATATCTACTTAATATTCCTTTAGAATCTCTATCCATCATCTCTTTCTTAATATCATATCTTTCTGTGAGTAGATATACATGAGACACTTGTGGTCATAGTAGATGGTAAATTCCTCACCTAAGAGGTAGTATCAACACATCTTAAATGAAATGACTACCACTACTAGCTCAAGATAATTGGTCACATAGATTATATCATTGGTCTCTATTATCAATAACTATAGTAAATCACTACTTTCCCATGCATGTGGACAAAACCAAGATTAGTCCCTCATGCATCATAGATCACTACATACTTAACACCTTCCTATAGAGGTATCTAAATGGGAGCACTCTTCAACTTATGACTCAGCTCATGAATGCACTTATAGAACTTCTATGTCTGCACAAATGGATTCCTCTTCCATGTAAAATCCTTAAAGGGTGCTTCTACTATAGAAAGTTTAGGTAGAAACCTCTGATAGTACCCTTCCAAACCTAGGAAACTCCACAATTCGTTAACACTCTTGGGTGAATCCCAAGCAAGAACCACCTCAATCATCATCGTATCAACTACATCACCATCCTATGAGTTGATGTATCTAAGAATGGGGTCTTAATAAATATATAACCGGGTATTTGAGAGCATCCCATAAATTTTTTTCTCTTAAATGGTGTTTGAATACCATCGTCAAGGGTATCTCTTGCTCCCCCTCGGTCACCAAGTGCACCCGGATTTCATCAAATGAAGTACACCATTATATAGTCTAAGTAAGGTTGGAATATCATATTAATTAGTCCCTTGAACACAAAAATGTATTTTTTCATGTCAAACGGTATCAACTAGTACTCATAGTGACCATACCGACATATAAAACCCATCTTCTGTATGTCCTCATCTTATACTCGAAGATGTAGATAACCTGATCTCTTGTTATCTTCGAGAATCTCATCAATCCCTTCATATGATCTAATGGTCATAAATCCTTGGTAGTGTATACTTATTTTTGATGATCACATAGTTACACTGTTGGATGTCCATAGAAAACCAGTAGCTCTCATCTACCATTTTCGAAATCAACACTGGGGCCACCTAGGGTAAATCATCGGGTCTCACAAATCCCTTCCCCTGAAAGTCATCCAGTTGTTCCCTCAACTCACTAAGATATAAAAGTTATATATAATATGAGTTTTTAGTTATCCATGTCGTATCTGGGTCATGATCAATGTAAAAGTGTACATCCTTGTTGGGAGGAAGTCTAGGAAAATCCTCAGGAAAGACGTCCTCATACTCCGCCACCACTATAGGAAACTAAGGACTCTAGTCATCCACTGCACGGAGGGTGAGGCTTGAAAACTTGTGGGTAATTGTATTCACCCTCCTATGTACAATTCCATCATACGTTGCATGCGTTTCCTATTCAACAACTAAAGGAAACATTGTCCCATCATTGTGAACACACTGCACTCTACGCCTAAAAAAATAAATCAATGTATGGACTATAGATAACCAGTCCCTACTGAGAATGAAGTTGTAAGGCCTTGATTTTGCTTCCAAGAGATCCCATCCAAAACTATCACCTCAAATATTATTGTCAAACTCTTATCAACATTGTGTGATCATCTAATCCCTTCCCATAAGAGTCTCTATGTGTAAGGATCAGGTCAATGGTTCCAATGGAATATCTGAATCTCAAAAAAAACATGGAATGATAATAATAACTAGAACCTATTTCAATCAATATGTAAGTAATGGTGGATAATTCATTTACCATACCTCTAATAATCCCTATATCATCAGGGTCATAATAATTCACTACCTATAGATGCCTTATCCCAATCCACTAGCTCCCTAAGAATGTGGTAGACCCCGTGGGGTTAGTGGTGGGAATACGTCGAACCTCCGCCCACCCCCTATTTCCATACCTACTCCTCTTACATGACTTCCACACTACGGACCACCCTTCCCATGAATCATCCTTCACCTTGGAAATCCCTCAATTGTATCCTGAAAGTCCTTATGGATGGTCGGTCAATCTCGTTCCAGATGTGCCCAATGACTACATGAGTAACATTCCATGTCCATCAGCTGACTCACACTACCCTAGAATCCCATCACCTATGATCCCATGTCCATGTATCTTACCCAGATGTTATTGACCTACATGGGTACCTGTGTTTGTTTTCGGCTACCAACCACCGAATAGTCAGCTACATGGTGGATGCTCTTTGCTCCCACTTCCTTCATCTACGATGCTATAAGGCTCTCCCCTAGTACAGTTCGCTCCAGTATCATAGTATATGTAGGGATATTAAGGTATATAATGGATCCCAAAATCTCCCAATGTATCCCATTTTTGATGGTGTGATCTCTAAATAATTGGTCTCTCACTGTATTTGTGGAGTAGCGAGGAAGATCAGCAAACATTTCTAAGTACTCCGTAATAGTCTAAATGCCCTATTGCAGATTCAGGAGATCATGTTTGTGAACTGTGAATGATGTTTCTGGGTGTAACTCCTATATGATGATTCGCTAGATGAATTCTCAAGAAAGACTTTCATCATCATGTGTTTTGGTAGCTAATTTCCACTATCCCCCTACTGAGTACTGAAAACACTCATCGCTATAATTTCATTCTAGTTGGTAGGTGTCCTTACAAGGACGAATTCACGACTTCCTACCTCTATCCAATCCTCATCTATCTGGGGGAAGGGCTCATCCCTAAACCTGGGAGGCAGCTTCCTAGGTATCTCATGCAATGCACTCATCCTTCTTAATTCATCAAATAGTAGTGATTTGATTAACTACTGCTTGACGGGTGGTGGAATTTCCGGTAAACCACTCAGAGGTTTTATATTCAATGTAGGGAGTATCTCTGGTATAGGACCCTATATCAAAGCCTTATCACTAGGTAGATCATCCTCGTGTTCCTGAATTGAAATCCATGAAGGTTGTCTACGGGGAGGCATCCTGAATTAGATCATGATGGTCCATGATCAATAGAGTATACCGGGTGAGCTGACTCAAGAAGGACATGAGAACACACACAAATCATATATGATGCATCAACCATTAATTTCTCTGAAACCCTTATTTTCAAGTATGAGGTGAAATGTAGGTTCCAAAGTCATTATTTATGGGTACGTTGGCCTCTGCATTAACACTGGATTCCAACGCCTGAAACCCAAACTAGAAACACTTAACACAGTTCCCCCAAACTAACCTCACAGACTCTAATTACATAAGATGAACCAGATAGCTCTGATACCACATTACCACAACCCATCCTAGAGGGGGCCCGTGCAATGACTACCCCAAGCCCACCACCGATAGGCTAGGGGTGGTACACATACTCTTAGTAGGAATATCCCCTAAATGAGATGATTTTTCCTAAGTACCTATACACATACACACATATCCAGGCTCTAAATTATTAAATTTAAAAACAATAAGTAGAAAATTATTCCATGCACTAGGATAAAAACTATTGAGTATAACTGTAGGACAATTATAAGTAAATAGGTACAGAATACAAGACCACGAATAGAGAGGTTCTGCAAATGTTAATGCAGATGTCCTTAAAACTCATCCATTGAAAATAATAACTAAAAGGTAGGTGTAAGACAATTATATGAATTTTTTAGAGAACACCTCATTTGTCTTGTTACCCTAAAAACAACCTAGTCCAACTCCACCTATGACTCCATCAAAGCATTGATCGTCTACTCAGGACACAACACATGTGGGAAAATCCCGTGAAGAGGTTAGTAGAACAACACTCAGTATGATACCTTGAAACCATAAAGGAATACCACTAAGAAATACATGAAGTAAAGCCATCTCACATAGGTATAATTCTATAGCATGAAAGGTAGTATTATCATACATATTCTACAGGAAACCGAGTATTTGTAAGACAGTAAGACTAAATAACACTCAGAGTGTCGATAACACACACAGTTTCAATAACACACAGATGGTTAATAAAAAACGGAGTGTTGATAACACACAGAGTGTGGATAAAACACTATGTGTCAATAAAACAAGGTGTGTCAATAACATGCTGAATGATGATAGGTCATACTGCCACCAAATCATATTATCACCAAGTCACAATGTATCAAGATCATATCCAACAATATGATTCTTCTCATAACACATTTATTCTGTGTGGAAGTACTACACACCACAAAACATCTTATCAGAACAATAAATAAAATGATCTATTACAGTATCTAAAATTTACAGCCTCTTGTCAAAGGGCCTAACACAAAAAACGAATCGTCAACTGGGGAGACATTTTGAATGTTATTTATTTTTTATTAAAAAGGTCTGAATAGGGTTTGGTTTGGGTCCGTTATGACCCATAAAACCCAGCCCGACCCACCGAATGACCCAACCTGGTATGGCCGACCAAACCTAGCCTGGTCCAATCAGATCTGATCCTCTATGCAGGGTCCACTAGGCCACTGGATATGCCCAACCTACCTCGTTTAGACCCCTACATACATGTCGGTTTACTACACCAGACGCATCCTAACTAGGTCATGCCCCCATGTTCCACATGGCCCCCCTGAACTAAATGGATCCCCAATATATGCTAGTCAATGTGGTTGGCCACCACGTCTTTGGTCCCCACCGTGGCCCCTGCTGTCATGGTTGTACATATTTTGATAGCATCACCTATACGGTCCATCTACCGCCGCCTACTCCCATATATGCCACTATTGGCATTCTTCGTCCTTCACCACAAGTACACGTGGTCATCACTATGTTCCCTCATGCATTTTTGTACGCCACTACTAGTGGATATGGTCCTACAAGTCACTATCACATCTCAAGTGCACCATTTTTCAAAAAAGAGCCACATATACAATCCTTGGGTCCCGACCATCACTACATTTAGATTTGATCTGTCTTGCTAGTACTGCAGGGGTATGATCACATTTAGAGACTCCTAAAACAATTGTTTCATGACCACGAGGGTCCAACGATAAATAACACGAAGAAAGAGGGAAGGAAGTACACATAGAATGCTCTAAGAATTAATCTCGCCCATGTTCATGTTTCCCATGATACTTCCTTGTTAGAAGTATTAATGAAGAATAAAAATAGATAATCACATAGATCTATATCCCCCTTTAAACCTTAAAACAATTATCCATGGCATAAGAATGGTTTATCCATGGATCTATCTGTTTGTTGGTTGGTCCATGTTCATTATTGAATCTATTAGGGGAATACGAATCATAAAGAGATCAAACACCAAATGTCATGGTTTTGATCAATCATTGGTGATGGAAAAATAAATGTCATCATCCCTCATTTATTATTCTAAATCAAGGTTCATCTATATTGATTCACCAATCATTCAACATTCGTTGGATGAAGCTCTGTTTCCATACATAAGGGGATTTACAAGTACATGTAGTAAACCTAGATTCCGGAAAATATTCCATACATTAAAGAATCCAATCCAATGTTAAATAAAATAATTTCATTAAATATTTTAATGATGTTTACTTCCATGAACTAACTTATAACCTAAAACCTTTCAGGTCGAGGTTAGGCCCCACCTGTGGTAAATTCGTTTTTTTGAATGCAATGGTGCCATCAAATTTTTTATTTGAGCAGTTGTTTAAGAGTTATTTTTGTATAAAGAAAAATCACCCATGAGATTTATTAAAAACATTAAATTTATTATTGGTTTCTATCAAGAATATTTGGCCTCATAATCTCATGTCGTCTTAGCGCATGGTCACAAAATATTCCTAAATATTTTATAAAAATGAAACCAAAGAAAAATATTATTCATTACATAATGAATTTTTTTTTGTGAAATATCATACCAAATATCCCTTAGAAATAACTCTCATAATCCAAAAAGCCTCAAATTGTTATTAATTCCACCTAGGAAACCACTTTAGTGCAAACCAAAAGAAGTTACACAAAGAAAAGGTAACATCATTATAATAAGAATATTAGTTTTATTACGTTATCCACTGTTTAAATAAAATTTATTTTGTGATTATATAATAAAAACAGTCACAAAAATATACTAATATGATTTAATTTTAAGTGCTTGACCTATTCTTACACAAAATTATTTTTAATGGGTATCAAACATACTGTTTGTGTGTACGATATAACTTCCTCCTCACAAAACAATGATTGTTCGTTCATTATTTACCACCTCACATGGTAGAAATTTTGATGGAAAATATTTATATATGATATATATTGGTTTTAAACTTATTTTATACTTCATTAATTTTCAAATATAACATTCTATTTTACTTTCAATCATGTGGGAATATGATAACATTGATTGTGGAAGTGTGGTCTACCTCTCCCTCAAAGAGATGTGAATCATCCACGCTATACATGGAGGAAATGAAGGTTGATTTTAATAAAAACATGCAACATATATTTCATTAATATTATACAGTAATTAAAATATAAATTTAAATCACTTACTTTATATTTTTTTAATAAAAATATAAATTAAAGTAGTGTCCATGCATATATATGGCCTACCGTCTATAGCAATGGTGCATTTCAATTCATATCTCCAAATATTTTGGATCATTATAAATATATATATACATAATTAAATGATATTGAAACCATGTTTTACATCATGGGTATGATTAAACCATTATCTAACTAGTAGGAACAACAAATAAAAAAATCATACAATACAAACTAGGAAATTAACACCCGAAATAGTGAATGTAAAGAAAGATTATTAAAAATATGTAATGAGATATTATATGAAGTTAATATAAGATATTAAAAATATTATCATGGTTTTTTATAAGTTATTATCAAATATAGGTTCCTTTTATATTATGATAAAGGATGGTCACTATATAGGTAATACAAGGTAAAATATTTTCATCTCACTTTTTATATATTTGAGATAAATGTAATATTGAACAATTATTTATTCTACGTGGGGAATATACTACAAATTTTGATATATTATATAATTATATATTTTGTATTAATTCTATTTTGAGTTTTAATTTTAATTATTTCCTCAATGTGGATTAAATTTATGTTTTACCTTGTGGAAAAAAATTTCATAACCCAAATTATTTTCACTAGGTTTTATTACTTCCTCATTGTCATAAATATTTTTTGATTATGTGTGTAATAAATTTTTATTATATATTATTTCATTTACACTTTTTTGTTTTTATTTTATTTTTAATAAAATAATTTACTCATTGTTTCAGTCTCAATTAAAAAGTAGGGTCTTTTCAATGGTTCGCATTACAATCTTAATTTTCCAGGATAATTTACACTTGAAATTCCATCCAATGAATTTTTATGAATTTTTTTCAATGAACCCTTTTATTTTCTTATCCTATGATTATTAATGACCATTATAAAGATATAGTACCATTTTCCACGATTTGATTCTAAAACTGTTTTATAAACTATTTTTATGAAAACCTAGCATCCGTTCTCTCCTTAATCAGAGAACATGTTTTCATATAAAAACCATGTTTTATTAAATTGTTTTAAAAAATGTTTAACGTTTTTTAAAAAGGTATTATTAAAAAAATTAACTTTATTTTATTTTACTAATATTTTCAATATAATTTTCTTTACTCTTTTCGAGAAAGGAATTTTTTCACCCTTTTTATATGAAAATGAAGTGTTGTTTTTTACCATGTACGACATGTACAGATTTAACCACCATCATTTAATAAAAGATTCGTTTACAAGATTAAAAGGTAAAAATTTAATTAAAATTATTTTTAAAGTGATTTTTTTGGAAAATAATTTTCACTTTTTTTTTAAATAAAAAGGATATTTTCCTAAAAAATCATCAAAATATCTTTTCAATGTATTCTGATTTATCAACAACGACACAAAATATTTATTACTTCACTTAGGATATTTTTTATTTATACCATAATTATTATTACTATCATTGGATTTTGATTTACTTGGAAAGGGTTAGTATTGAAATTCAATTCCATGATTCCTTTTAGTCCCCCAGAACAATTCAATTTATTATAATAATTGAACTTTGAATTTCCCTTAATTGTCCCTATAATTTACCAAAAAAGTTGTTATTTCCTAAAACATATACCATTTTTATATATGGCTTTCATTTGATTTAGTGGGGAAATATTGAGAAATATTTATCCTTTACTAAATACATATATTTGATACGGAACATTGTTTATTAATTTGAATCCATTGTTGAATAATGATTTCGATGTGCAATACATGGTTTGGGGACCGTTTACTAAAATCCATATATCATGGGGACCATTTAATGAAATCCCCATGATGCATTATTAGTCTAATGGGATGAAATATGGTGTCCAGCCTAATCTAATGGGTTTTACCCAAAACTTTTTAAAACATCTTTACAATAAAATAATTAGGTGCCTGGGTAACATGACGATCAATAATTAAGTATTTTATTTATTTTTATTCAATTATTTTAGTCCCAATTTTTTACATTGAAGTATATGTTCATTCATTTCATTCTCTATCCATTGATTAAATGACATGTGATTTGGTTTCATAGCTTTAATTATTTATTTTTCCTTATCTAGAAATTGAATGACGTATGTTTTCAGTTACATAACATTCCATATTATTTACTAACTTCATTTTTAGGTATTGACTAAAAGGAAGGTGTTTACATTTATTTACCTTAAATTAATGAATATTCTCATTGATTAATTATTTATTCCATTTTACATTACCAGTGCAAACCATTTGATTTAACCCGTATCTTTTTTATTTTCCCAAGGAATTCCTTAAACTATACTAAGAATGATTTTCAATGATTTGCTGGATGGAATAAATTCATTCTCAAAAAAATTATGTTGTAGTTTGTGTGTTCATTTTTTTTTAAATTAATCTTGCATGTATCACGTTTACCAAGTCTATTGAATTTTCTGAACCTTTGGGGCATGATTTACCGGAATCTTACACAAATGTAATGGTAGTATACACTACCTGAAGGCTTTCTCGGTTTCGGTGACTAAATTATATATATATATATATATAAACAAATATTTTCCTCAAAAATAAATAAATATACTTAAAATTATATATATGAAAAACAGATATCTAAAAAATATAAGATAAACTACATATATATTAATATATTAATATATTTGTGTGATTATTTTATTCAATGATAATGTAAATTAATTTTATTTAAATAAGTTTAATATATATATATATATAAACACAAAATATCAATTTTGACTAAAATTCATTAATAATATATGAATAAATGATGGCTAATTTATATTTATATACATACACACAGACATACATATATTTATTTATATAAATTTAAATGTATATTTATTTTAATATATATTTATATAATGTTTTAAATGGAAAAAAATATTATTATTTATATAATTTTATATATATTGTACTCTTGAATAATATTTAAAATACTTGTTATATAAATAAATATAAATTAACATGTCAGATTGTATTAATATTCACACAGAGTGAGAATAATCAATGATTATTAGGTAAATATGTCCAATACCGATTTGCCTAAATTTATTAAAAAAAGAAATAGATAACAGATAATGTAATTAATGATTATTAGAGGAATCAACCAATAAATTATAGAACAATATTTGAATTAATGAATAATCAACCACATGTGACAGGAGATAATTTCCATAATTAATTGTGTTCATAAAAAAGGGATAAACCAGTATATTTTAATACATAAATATATGTTATTTGTTTTAAGGAACCGTGTATAAATAATCATCAAAATCCAATATTTCACCTACAGAATCCTATGAACCTAAGAAAATCTATTGGAAATAAAAATGAACATAAATAATTTTCCACCACCAATCCAAAGATTCTGTAACATCCCAATTAAGTAATGAATAATAGATATTTTTATCTATGTCTATTAGTGAATTAGATAGTGTTTTGGAGGCGTAAAATGAAAATAAATCCAATATTAAGCATGGAATACACTAATATTTTAAAAAGATTTTTTTACTGCCTTTTAATGGAAAACCATTTTTAAATCTATATTTTGACAATTTTATAAGATTTTTTTGTCAAAATAAACCTATTCTTTATGATTGGGACATCAAAATTTACTTTGTGTGAATTTTTGGTATTTTTCCGATAAAGTTCATTTTTTTAATGAATAGTGAAAACTGTTGTATTTTAATTCAAAACCTCTTTTTAATCTAATTTATTTATATGATTAGATTATCTTTTGAATTGGTTTTAAAGTGAAATTATAATATATTTTTACCATTTAATCCAATGGTGGTCATTGGAATAAATTTCACTTTGAAATTGGACATAAACTAGTGTCAATCTTTTGATACTTATTATTTCATAAAAACACACTATTTGTCATGACAACGGGAAATAATTATTAAATTAATTAATCTAACTTATATGATTAGAATTTTGTAAAATAGGCATCATTTTTGAATTCATAATATCAAATATAGATTAGGGTGATGTTTTGGTTTTTTTCTGAAAAACTTCAATTTTTGATGAA
The DNA here is from genome assembly GCA_963277665.1 of Viscum album. Classification (NCBI taxonomy): domain Eukaryota; kingdom Viridiplantae; phylum Streptophyta; class Magnoliopsida; order Santalales; family Viscaceae; genus Viscum; species Viscum album. Next base: position 1,474,483,791 of record OY728150.1, read on the forward strand.
TAGTGAAACCACTAAGTGGTAGTTAAAGAAACTGATTTTTAATTTAAATGAAACTTTGCCACTTTTGTGATTGGATTTTAAAAAATACGACATATATGGTTGTCACTAAAAAGTAAAATGTGGTTCAATGAGATTAAAATAATTTTTTGGTGAATAGTAACTTTTATGTTTTTAATCGCGATTAGAGGTAATTAGTGTAATTTAAGGTAAAGATAATGTTATAATAAAATGAAAATACCTAGACACATGTTTTACCCTTATTGGATGTGTCATGGTTGACCAAGACTAGCCATGGGTCAACTTGGGGACCCCATGGAGCCACTTTGGTAGGAAAATGACATTAATATATTTTTTTAATGTTAAAATTAAAATGATACAAACATGAGTTGTTTTACTAAAATAAAATTTAAATGGGGATATAAAAGTAATATTTTTACTATAAATATTCATTAGAAACTAAAAAGAGTTCCTACTTCATGATTTTTTTTTTTAATTTTTAGACATTAAATAAATTAAATTATTTTTGACATCATGATGATGCAATGATTACCTCATTAATAAAGGATTTAAATAAAATGAAAAGATAATGTAAAATCTATGACCTACACATTTCCAAAACCTATTGGATGGGTGGATTTCGAACCCTTATCACCTTATCCTTCAATTATATCAATGTGCGGCCTTTTGAATCTGAAACTCATTTTAAAATAATGTAACATTTCTTTACATTCCAAGAGTGCCCCTCCTCAAATCTCAAATATACATTTTTTATTAAAAAGCCACATTAAGGACAAGTGGGAAACCATCGTTCTGAAAACCACACCACTACATGCTAAAGGAACTCACAAAATTATTAAACACTAGATTGAGGTTATTTGAATAAACCACTCTATATAATTCCCATTGCAAAGTGCTAACCTTTGTGTTTGGATCCTCCATGAGCAGTTCTTCGAGATGAGAGATCATATTGTCCGTTGTCTGAATGAATTATTCCAAAGATATTTTCCCTTGATTGAAACCCTGAGCAATTATTAGATCTTTCTTGTTGATCCACACTTCCTGCTCCTCAGGGGCCTCAACTTGCAACCTTCTTTCATAAATTCTAGAAATTTCCTCAATTGAGGCATTGGGCCTCATGTATTTCTAAACCATTTCTTCCTTGGAGTGAAATATGAGTGTCATGAAATCCCCAAACTCTTCTTCTATTAACTTGGGATCTCTACTTAGATCAGGTTATCTCTGTATTTCGGGGCGTTGTTTCCCTTTCTTCCACTTTTCATGGCCGACCTTCTTTCAATTGGTTTTGGTCGGTAAGAATAGTCTTTACATCCCTTTGGTTTTTTCCCCTGAACCACAATGCATTTTCTAGAGTTGTGCTTTCCTTTAAGACCCTTCTTCCTTCTAGGAATGTGGGGACATTTCCCTTGAAGACGATCCCAGCAGTCCGCTGAAATTTGACTAAAGCTATCAGCACCTAAATCATACTCCTCATGCAACATTAATTGATCTTGATCCTCCAGACTATCAAAGCGGTTCCTTAGCTCAACCCTCGATCCCTCAGTGGGGGGATTCTTCTCAAACTCCTTGCTCATCTTACTGGGAGACCTCTTGTTTTCCCCTGTAGATTCAACCTTTAGATAGGATGGGGGTTGGATAATGTTTGGGTCCAAGGGACCCAACACACTCCCCTCTTCCTTCATCCCTATACTAGGCATTGTATCATCAACCATAAACACCTTCTGTATCCTAGGAGGCTTGGTCACCCTGCCCTCATCAGGCCTCCCTTTAACAGTGTGGGGCACCTCAGTAGACATAGTCACCTCCTTTGAATTCCCAGGAAGTTCGGCCTCCTTGCCAGCCTCTATTGCTGCACATTCCTGCTCACATTGAGTGAGTTTCTTCATCTCCACTGAAGACCTGGTAGCAGAAGTCTGCTCAAAGCCAGTGCAGGCCTATTGCTCTTCAATATCTCTCGACTCCTTCAACGGTATGCCCAGGTCCTGTTTTAGCCGATCAAACACATCATTCACCTTTGGATTTTCGTTCAACCTCATTTCCCTACATTGTATGGAAGATGTAGGATCAGAGGTCGCCTGAGACTCCGTAATACAACCTCGGTCCACAAACGCACCCTCCTTCTCAGAGAGGGCACCACCAGGTAGATTACATCCATCAACGGTGTCATCCTTCATTAGATTTGGAGGACCAGACCAGGGTCGACCGGAGAGGATTCACCAGCACCTAGAGACATCATGTCCTATGCGGAAACAACCCAAGCAAAAGGAAATCCAGTATCCGTAACATACCTTCTGAAGCCAGTGAAGCTCTCCCTCAATTTCGATGATAACTGACTCCAGTGGTCCTTTAGATAATTCTACTTCAACACAAATCCTTGGCTCAACTAGGTGGCATATAGCCTTGGTGCGGGAATCAGAACAAAGATAGCGTCCAACCAGATTTCCTATCAGCCAGAGTATTGCTGGGTTCTGAAACAGAAATTGGAGACCAGGTAAGGATATCCAGATTTCTGCGGTCGGAGGATCGCATCTCAGATGAAAGTCGAAGTTCCATCGGAATAAAGAGAACCTAAACCCCTTCATAGAACGCAGAGCAAATGCCCAAGCATGCAAAAGGTCATCTTCATTAAGGTAATGTCTTCACTTGAGTCCTTTTGTTTTATTTTGTTTCTCCAACCCCCTAAACTCTTTTTATTTATTTCTTTTGTAACAACACCAGTATCTTACATATACTAGGATTTGGTTATAAGAAGGATTCAAGCTACACATACACACACCTACATCTAATGGTTAAAGAACATACTGTTTCAGTGGATGGTGAATTTCTACCTCCCGAAACGATGATTGTTCAACATTCTATTAACACCTTAAAATGTGGACATTAAGATGACAATATATTTATATATGATATATAATATGTTTATGTTTTCCTTAAGCTTCTGCATTTTTCATTTTGGGTATACCATTATGGTTCCATTATGGGTAAACGTGATATCTTCATTTAAGGAAGTGCGGACTACCGCCCCATCAAAGTGATTTGATTCGTTAATGCCATAGGTGGGATGTATAAAGGATGGAGTTATGATATTATATATGATATTATACTGTAATTATAATATACCTTTAAATAATTATGATTCCATTTCATAAAATAAGAAATAGAAATGAAAGCAGCATTCATGCGTACGTATGGCTTACCGTCTCCATGAACGGTGCATTTCATTTCTTACCTCTAAATGTTATGTAATATTATAAATGAATGAATGTACTCGATATATATGATATATATGATATCTACATCATGAATAAAATTCTGGATATAATGGATACATGAACAACTTTTAATTATAAAGGGTTTATTTTTTACTCAAGTACCAATGATCATTAAAACGACCGTTATTAACTTAAATAATTACATAGTGTTCATGACATTGAAATATGTTATATAAAAGGAATAATGAACATGAAAATGGTTCTTAAACAAGTAGGAATTATCTCAAGTTTATTATTCAGGAGATTAAATACGACTGAGTTAAGTCGGACCCGAGGTATGGGACTTCGTCTCAATCTCCTTTCATTGAGGCATATTTTGTTTTATACACAACATTATTTTATACGGTGTATAAACCCCTTTGAATTTTACGTTTATTCAAAATGAATATTTTTTATACGAAGCATTTACTAAACGACCAAAGGGAATGTTTTTTTGTCGTACGTATGCGGCGACAATGACTTCTCTTTCGTCGTGACCATTATTTGAGTTTCGGCTTCCTCTACAAGACATACTATTTTTTAAAAGTAAAATAAATAACCTATTTTACTTTTCTTTTATTTTGGTATTGAAAATGGTTTTCGTAATGTTTTTATTATATCATTGTATTTTATTGATATCTTGAGATTGAAATTTGGAAATGTTATGTTTCCTTTATGTATGTTTTTTGTGATACGATTTTATTGTGGTTCTTGGGAATTATTTTGAAGATGGGTGGTTCCGTGATAAAATAAGGGCGAGTGAGACCGATATAGCTATTCAATGCATTGGGTAACACGAAGGAGTGAAACGTTAAGGTTTCTCTGAAGAGATTTAGGGAATATACTATGATGGGTATTCCAAACGTAACCAAGAGTGTTACTCCCTACGTAAGAATATTCCGAATGCCTCATGTTACCTTTATGTCTTATGATTTCTATGATTTATTCATTATTTGATGAGGTATGTTAATGTGCTTATGTTTTATGGGTAAAGTATGATTTCATTCTTATGTATATATGTACCCATGTTTCCTTTCCATATTTTTATATCCCTTACTGAGCTTTTTATGCTCATCCCAAGTTTTTGAAATTTTTTTCAAAGGTCAAGGGAAAGGTACATGATATGATGATAGTGTCAAGTAAGTGTCAAGAAAGAGTCGATGTTTTATTTTAAATATGTTTCCATTGATGGGAAAAAAAATATTATATTCTATGTAACCACTTTGTTAATATGTGGAATGTAATGCATGTTTTATGATCTAATTCTCTAAAACTCTAAACCTGAAAAGATCCTTAAGGGTTAATCTTGTAATAACTCACGATTGAGTAATTTTTTAGGCTGGGGCCTTATAGTTGGTATCAAAGGTCGGTTTAGATAACTTTAGGAGTTAGAATTCTATTAAATTATTATCCAAAAAAAATTATGGTCAAATTGAAATGATATAGCATTTGAAGATTACCATGTTGCTTCTTCTAAGACATGTTTTTTCAGAATGGTTTTCGCAGAGGAAACAGGGAAGCAGTGCTAGGAAGGCATACAGAAGGAAATAACCTTCCGAATCAGCATCATGAGATGGTCGGAATTGGAACTGAGCAGTTTGTTGCAGTAATGGCGCAGTTGACTCAAGCGATAAATAGTGGTGGTCTCCATGCATGAGATCAGCCAGATCAACCATAAAGGAACATGTCAGTGGTGGAACATTTCATGAGGCAACATCCCCTATCATTCAGAGGATCATCTGACCCTATGCTACCTGAAGGGTGGATTAAAACACTACAGAAGATTTTCGATGACATGGGGTGTTCAGACAATCAAAAGGTTAGTCTTGCTATTTACCATTTGGAGGGTGAGGCAGATCAGTGGTGGTCGATGGTTAAAAATATCAGGGATGCTAATTACATTGATGCTCTTGACTAGGATGAATTCAAAGGTATGTTTCTTGAGAAGTATTTTCCTAAGGCAGTTAGACATAGGATGGAAAAACAATTCTTGGAATTGAGGCAAGAGGAAGACTCAGTGGCTGCCTATGAAGAGAGGTTCACTCAATTTGCAAGGTATTCTCCAAATTTTATCCGAGACCTTGATAGTAAAATCAATCCTTTTTACTCAGGATTAAAACCAAAATATCGAAGGGCATTAGCTTCTCGTGAGTTTAAATGTTATGAAAAGCTTGTTTGATGTGCTGAGAAGGTGGAAATGGAGGTTGTCGATGATCAAGTGTTCTATAACAACCAGCAGAAGAAGAGACCGAGGTGGTATGAGAAAGGGAAGAATTATTCAAAAAAATCTGATGGTAAGAAAACTAAGTTTCTAGTTTGTGATAAATGTGTTAAAAGGCATGCTGGGGAATGTCTTCTAAATTCTGGAAAGTGCTACCTATGTGGTAAGATGGGACATAAGTCTCATTATTGCACTGAAAAAGATCAAGGTGATGGTAAGACCATATTTTATTTACAGTTAGTGAAATGTTTTAAGTGCAATGATATGGGTCACTATGCAAATGAGTGTCCGAAGAAGAGCTCGAGTGATGGGAAGAAGTTAGACTACAAGTAGAAAGGGGTGGTGAAATCCTTTGCAACTACTTCAATAGATGTTGGGCCATCAAATGAAGTTGTATCAGGTACTTTTTTTGTTTTTTCAGATTATTCCAGTGTGTTGTTTGATTCGGGGTCTACACATTCTTTCATCTCTGAAACCTTTTCTAGTAAAATTGGAATACCATCTCAAGAAATGACTCCTAAACTTGTGGTAAAACACCTGGGGGAAATGTTGAGGAAAAAAGAATTTATAAGAATCTTCCTATCCTTATCTGTGGAAAGAACCTACTTGTAAACCTTATTGTTCTACCTCTAGTAGAGTTTGATATTATCCTGGGTGTGGATTTCCCCTCTATTTACCATGATAAGATTGACTGTAGAGCTAAAGAGGTTTCTTTTTAGAAAGACTTTCAGTTTGTGTACAAGAATGAACCCTTACTGTTGATAACTTATCAAGAGGCCGAGAAACTTGTAAAATATGGAAATGAATGTTACCTTGCACATATTATTGAAAACAAAGTAACTGTTCAGATTAATGATGTGCCATTGGTAAATGAGTATCCTGATGTTTTTCCTGATAGGTTTCCTGGAATAATACCAGATCGGGAAGTTGAATTTACTGTTGAATTAGTTCCTAATGCTAATCCAATTTCAAAACCCCCTTATCGAATGGCTCATATTGAACATTTAGAGTTGAAGGAGCAATTGCAAGATTTATTAGAGAAATGTTTCATTCGACCTAGAACATCACCATGGGGTGCTCCTATTTTATTTGTTAAAAAAAGACGGTTATATGATACTTTTCATTGATTATAGATACATGAATAACATCACCATTAAGAACAAATATCATTTGCCTCATATCGATGATTTGTTTGATCAGCTCCAGGGAGCTCAATTTTTTTCAAAGATTGACCTGAGATCGGGGTACCATCAGCTGAAGGTAAAGGAAGAAGATGTTCCGAAGACTGCGTTTCGTACAAGATATTCCCATTATGAATTTGTAGTAATGCCTTTTGGGCTAACCAATGCACCTGTTGTATTCAGGGAAATAATGAATAGAATTTTCCATGAGTTCTTGGATAAGTTTGTGGTGGTTTTTATTGATGATATTTTGGTGTTTTCTAAAACTAAAGAGGAGCATGAAAGACATTTAAGGGTTATTTTTCAAACCTTAAAAGAAAATAAATTGTATGGGAAATTCAGAAAATATGAGTTTTGGTTGAAACAAATTTCATTACTTGGTCACATTGTTTCTAAAGATGGGAAAACTGTTGATCCTGCTAAAACAAAAGTTGTTGAAGAATGGCCAATACCCACAAATGTAACATAGATTCATAGTTTCCTTGGTTTGTCAAGATATTTCCGAAGGTTTGTTAGAAATTTTTCACGGTTATCTAGTCCAATGACTAAGCTTACTCGGAAGGGTGTTAAGTTTATATGGAAAAAAGAATGTGATGATTGTTTTCAGGAATTGAAAAGAAGATTGGTGAATGCTCCGGTTTTGGCACTACCTCCCAGGAATGGGGAGTTTGTTATCTACAGTGATGCTTCATTGAAAGGGCTTGGTTGTGTCCTAATGTAGAATGATCAGGTAATTTCTTATGCTTCACGACAGTTGAAAACTCATGAGGTAAATTACCTTACACATGATTTGGAATTAGTTGTTGTAGTTTTCGCTTTAAAATTTTGGAGGCATCATTTGTATGGAGTAAGGTCTAAAATATATACCGATCACAAAAGTTTAAAGTATATATTCACTCAAAAAGAATAGAACATGAGACAGAGGAGATGGCTAGAATTAATCAAGCATTATGATTGTACAATTCATTACCATTCGGGAAAAGCAAATAAAGTGGATGATGCTTTGAGTCGACAAAGTAATGCCTCGTTAGCAATGTTGTGTTTGGAACATGATCCTTTGGTTAAGGATTTGATGAACCTTGACATCGAAGTTGTTGGTGCAGATTTGTTCTTCTGTTTTGTTTCAGGTATCAGTGAAATATTCTCTATTAGAAAGAATCAAGCAAGCACAGAAGCAAGACAGTGAGTTGCAGAAAAAGGTAGAGCTGGTTCAGAAGGCTAAGTTGCCTGAATTCATCATTTATAATGATTTAGTTTTGAGATTTGGGAAGATATTGTGTGTGCCTTGTGATTCATAGTTGAAGAGGGAGTTGTTATGTGAAGATCATAGTCCTCCGTTTTCATTTCATCCTGGAAGTACTAAGATGTACAGAGATCTGCGGGAGTAATACAGGTGGGATGGAATGAAATGAGATATTGCTGATTTTACTGTGAAATGTTTGACTTGTCAATAGGTTAAAGCAGAGTGGAAGTTACCGAAAGGGATGCTTCCGCCTTTACCAGTGCCGGAGGGGAAATTAAAGAATATATCCATGGACTTTGTTGTGGGATTACCGAAGACATCTCGAGGTAATAATGCAATCTAGGTTATTGTTGATCTCTCGACTAAATCTACTCATTTCCTTGCTATACGAGATACTTTTTCCCTAGATCAAATTTCCCATTTGTACCTTAAAGAGATAGTCAGGTTACATGGAGTTCCTCTCTCCATTGTATCTGATCGTGATCCCAGGTTTACTTCTATCTTTTGGAAAGGCCTTCAGAAGTCGTTGGGTACTGAATTAAATTTTTGTACAACTTTTCATCCTCAATCAGATGGGCAGTCCGAACGAACAATTCAGACCTTGGAATATATTCTACATGCTTGTTTGATGGATTATCAGGGAAGTTGGGACCAACATCTTTCTTTTGTTGAATTTTCATATAATAACAGTTTTCATTCCAGTATATAGATGACACCATTTGAGGCGTTATATGGGAAGCGGTGTCGAACTCCAGCTTTTTGGGATGATGTGGGTGAAAGAAAGCTGATGGGACCAGAATTGGTAGAAGAGTTGGAAGAAAAAGTTCAGCTGATACAGAAACACATGAGAACAGCTCAGAGCAGGCAGAAGAGTTATGCGGACAACAAGAGGAAGGATCTATCTTTTGAGGTAGGTGATCATGTTTTTCTCAAAGTCTCACCATGTAAAAGAGTGGTGCAATTTGTTAAGAAAGGAAAGCTGAGTCCAAGGTTCATTGGACCATATGAAATTCTGGAGAGAGTTAGATCAGTTGCATACCGGGTGGATTTACCTTCGAGTTTTCTCAGGTACACAATGTTTTTCATGTTTCGATGTTGAGAAAGTATATGCCAGATCCATCTCGTGTTTTGAGTCCAGAGTTAGTTCAGCTGGAAGAGAACCTATATTATGAGGAACAACCGGTCCAGATTCTTGACCACAGGGACCAAGTGTTACGGAATAAGGTGATTCATCTGGTAAAGGTGTTGTGGAAAAACCACATGATTGAAGAGGCAACATGGGAATCTGAAAATGCAATGAGGGATAAATACCCCCACTTATTCGATAAGTAAATAAATTGCAGGGACGTAATTTTCTAAAGGGGGGAAGGATGTAACATCCCAAGTAAGTAATGAATAATAGATATTTTTATCTATATCTATTAGTGAATTAGATAGTGTTTTAGAGGCTTAAAATGAAAATAAATCCATTCTTAAGCACGGAATACACTAATATTTTTAAAAGATTGTTTTACTGCCATTTAATGGCAAACCATTTTTAAATTTATATTTTGAAAATTTTATAATCTTTTTTTTGTCAAAATAAACTTATTCTTCATGATTGGGACATCAAAATTTACTTTTTGTGAATTTTTGGTATTTTTCAGATAATGTTCATTTTTTTAATGAATAATGAAAAATTTTAAATTTTAATTCAAAATCTCTTTTTAATCTAATTTATTTATATGATTAGATTATCATTAGAATTGGTTTTAAAGGGAAATTATAATATATTTTTGCCATTTAATCCAATGGTGGTCATTGGAATCAATTTCACTTTTAAATTGGACTTAAACTAGTGTCAATCTTTTGATACTTATTGTTTTATAAAAACACGCTATTTGTCATGACAGCGGGAATTAATTATTAAATTAATTAATGTAACTTATAAGATTTGAATTTTGTAAAATAGATATCATTTTTGAATTCAGAATATCAAATATATCTTAGGTTGAAGTTTTTGTATTTTTCTGAAAAACTTCAATTTTTGATGAATAGTGAAACCACTAAGTGGTAGTTAAAGAAACTGATTTTTCGTTTAAATGAAACTTTGCCACTTCTGTGATTTGATTTTCAAAAATCCGACATACATGGTTGTCAATAAGAAGTAAAATGTGGTTCAATGAGATTAAAATAATTTTTTTGGTGAATTGTAACTTTTAAGTTTTTAATCGCGATTAGAGGTAATTAGTGTAATTTAAGATAAAAATAATGTTATAATAAAATGAACAAACCTAGTCACATGTCCTACCCTTATCGAATGTGTCCTGGCCGACCAAGACAAGCCATGGTTCAACTTGGGGACCCCATGGAGCCACTTTGGTAGGAAAATGACATTAATATCTTTTTATTTAATGTTAAAATTAAAATGACATAAACATGAGTGGTTTTACTAAAACAATTTTGAAATTGGGTTATACAAGTCATATTTTTAACTATAAATATTCATTAGAAATATAAAAAGATTTCGTACATCATGATATTTTTTTTATAATTTTTAGACATTAAATAAATTAAATTATTTTTGACATCATGATGATCCAGCGATTACCTCAATAATAAAGGATTTAAATCAAATGAAAATATAATGTAAAATTTATGACCTACACATGTCCAAATCCTATTGTAGGGGTGTATTTCGAACCCTTATCACCTTATCCTTGAATTATATCAATTTGGGCCCTTTTGAATCAGAAACGCATTTTAAAATAAAGTAACATTTCTTTACTTTCCAAGAGTGCCCCTCCTCTCCACTTATAAAAGGCCCCCATCTCTACCACTTTACCCTCACATACAAAGCCTTTGGCTCAGACAACCCCTTCCAATTTTGTCTATCCACATACCTCTCTTACTCCTTGAAGCCTCACATTGGCCAGAAGTCTTCCCGAGGAATCCTTTGAGCTCAAACCAAAGGGAGTTACCCGATTTTAAGGCAATGTCTTCACATGAGTCCTTTTGTTTTATTTTGTTTCTCCAACCCCATAAACTCTTTTTATTAATTTCTTTTGTAACAAAACCAGTATCTTCCATATACTATGATGTTTTTATAAGAAGGATTCAATCTAAACTTACACACACCTACATCTAATGGTTAAAGAACATACTTTTTCCGTGGATGGCGAATTTCTGCCTCCCAAAATGATGATTGTTCATCATTCTGTAAACACCTTCAAAGGTGGCCATTTAGATGACACAATATTTATATTTGATATATAATATGTTTATGTTTTTTTTATGATTATGCATTTTTCATTTTGCGCATACATTTATGGTTACCATTATGGGTAAACGCGATATCTTTATTTAAGGAAGTGCGGACTACCGCCCCCTCAATGTGATTTGATTCGTTAATACCATATGTAGGACGTATAAAGGATGGAGTTATGATATTAAATATGATATTATACTTCAATTATAATATACCTTTAAATAATTATTATTACATTTCATAAAATACGAAATAGAAATGAAAGCAGCGTTCATGCGTACGTACGGCTTACCGTCTCCATGAACCGTGCATTTCATTTCTTACCTCTAAATGTTATGTAATATTATAAATGCATGCATATACTGGATATATATGATATATATGATATCTACATAATGAATACAATTCAGGATATAATGGATACATGAACAACTTGTAATTATAAAGAGTTTATTTTTTACTCAAGTACCAATGATCGTTAAAACGACCGTTATTAACTTAAATAATTACATAGTGTTCATGACATGGAAATAAGTGATATAAAAGGAATAATGAACTTGAAAAATGTTCTTAAACATGTATAAATTAACTCTTGTTTATTATTGAGGAGATTAAAGAATGACCTAGTCAAGTCGGACCCGAGGTATGGGACTTCGTCTCAATCTTCTTTCATTGAGGCATATTTTGTTTTATACACAACCTTCTTTTATACGGTGTATAAACCCCCTTGACATTTATGTTTATTCAAAAGGAATATTTTTTATACGAAGCTTTTACTAAACGACAAAAGGGAATGTTTTTTTAGTACGTATGTGGTGACAACGACTTCTCTGCCCCCGTGACCATTATTTGAGTTTCGGATTCCTCTACAAGCTATACCGTTTTTTAAAAGAAAAATAATTTCCCTGTTTTAATTTTCTTTTATTTTGGTATTGAAAATGGTTTTCATAATTTTTTTATTATATCAATGTGTTTTATTGATATCTTGAGATTGAAATGTGGAAATGTTATGTCTCCTTTATGTATGTTTTATGTGATACGATTATGTTGTGATTCTTGGGCATTATTATGATGACGGGTGGTTCCGTGATAAACTACGGGCGGGTGAGCCCGATATAGCTCTCCAATGCATTTGTTAAAGCGAAGGAGTGAAACGTTAAGGTTTATCCGAAGAGATTTAGGGAATATACTGTGATGGGTATTCCAAACGTAACCAAGAGGGTTACTCCCTATGTAAGAATGTTATAAATGCCTCATGTTACCATTATGTCTTATGATTTCTATGATTTATTCATGATTTGATGAGGTATGTTAAAGTGCTTATGTTTTATTGGTAATGTATGATTTCATTCTTATGTATATATGTACCCATGTTTCCTTTCCATATTTTTATATCCCTTACTGAGCTTTTTATGCTCATCCCAAGATTTTGAAATGTTTTTCACAGGTCAAGGGAAAGGTACATAATATGATGATAGTGTCAAGGAAGTTTCAAGAAATAATCCATGTTTTATTTTAAATATGTTTCCATTGATGGGGAAAAAATAATATTATCTTTTATTCAATCACTTTGTTTAAATGTGGAATGTAATGCATGTTTTATGATCTAATTCTCTAAAACTCTAAACCTGAAAAGATCCTAAAGGTGTAATCTTCTAATAACTCACGATTAAGTAATGTTTAAGGCTGGGGCCATATAGATTCACCCCATTTAACATGATTATAAAAATAGTTCGGATGAAAAATATCCCACAACACTGCTTCAAATGTAATGATGGTGCCAATTAATTTTTGAAAACATCATTTAATAAATCCACTACGGGTTCAAAATGTTCCACAACAACCTCCAAGACCAAGAGTACCATGATCAAATCCATATTAATTTACATTAGTCTATGTTTGATCAAGATTAATATTTCTGAAATAAATTAGAAATATCGGCTCCATATATATACCATTAACAATAGTAATTTTAAGAGTAATGTGTTCATACTGTTAGTTTTTTATCTAAGAAATGATTATTTAATGGTCTATATAAATTACCTTAAATATTAACCCAATATTTCCTCTTATTTCATGTGGTTAAACATGAATACAGAGTCCATTTATTTAAATTCATATGAAATAATGTGTTCTAGTAACATAAAATCATACATTAATATTTTAGCAATGTGTTGTAGTCCATGGAGTACATGGAAAAAGGAGTTCATGTAATCATCTAATGTTATGAATATTTTAGTGAAAATATTTTATCCATTGGTATATATACTATAAGAAATGAGACATTCAAATATTATAGTATTATATTATTATGTAGGATTCATACTTTTCAAGACATTGGAAGACAATTGATATTCAGCTTCATGAGTTATGGAAACTGTGATAACATGTTTGATCAATATCATCCAATTATGTATCGGTAATAAAGGTGGAATGAAAGACCACTCAAATAGTTTCAACCATTGGAATTTATTTAGACGAATAATAAAGTAATCCATAATAAAACATTTTAATTTTTATAAAGAGTCGATATATTCCCTAAATCATCATATCTTGGACCCCAAAAATTAACATATATTATTTCATTCCTAATATATAGGGAGAGATGTTGATCAACCTATTGAATTTGTTCAAGATCATCCAAATAGTCATTCCATTGATTTAACAAATAGGTTGATAGAATATTATAAATATGGGTAAATTCTTGTTCCCTATCGAAAAAATTATCTCTGGAAATTTATAAATTATTATATTAGTTTTCATTATAATTTCATTAAATAGGTCTGGAATAGTTGGGAAAAATTGATTCAAATAAGAATCTATTATGTCTTCTTAAATAATATATATGAGGATCCCTAGTGAATTTAGTTTATTCTTATTTTTAGGTGTGAAGGTTCCATCATTTAACTGGTTGTAATGAGATATATTTATCATTTCTTTGTAAAACCATTTCTCCCATATTAATAGTCCCTACACATTTACATCATGAAATTATTATAAACTTCATATCATTGATTTATATCATCCAAATAAAATACCATATTATAGTTTTAATATATATCATATTATTAGTTTATTTTTATACACTATAAAGCTAGATAATAACTTAAATATAATGATAGTATTTTCCATGAACTAGCCCATATAACTTGATAACCCAATAACTGAGCCATCACTGACAATGCCCGAAGGGAATTCCCAGTCCCAATAGGTTGGTGACTTGCACCTGGAAACATTAAAAATAAAATCGGAGAATATTTTTCCACCACCATTATGAAATAATGGTAATAAGGCAGTATGAAAACAAAAGAAACCAGTCATGGAGAAGTTTACTCGAAGTCAAACATGTATTAACAGCCCCAATTTCTATAGTAATCTACCAGAAAACTAAAATCAACGCCCACGTTCTAAATAGAAAAACACTTGAAGTCCATTGATCAATAGTTAAAACCATATTCTAGTGGTTTTTTACATCTTTATAAACCTAGAAGGTGGTAATCTAGAAACACTTTAAGGAATTTGTAGGGTGTGAGTAAAAGTCCTAGTAGGTTATCACTAAGGATTCCAGAATGAGATTAAAAATTTTAATTACCCAAATATAGATATTTAAATTTTAAATAAAATATATTTTCATTACTAAATATTATTTAAATAAATGGTACATTATATTTAGAATGAAGAAAATTCTTTTGATGAAAATGGTTTAATCCAAAACATTATATAAAATAGTTTTTGTAAATGTGAACGAAGGTAAATGTACTCCCTAACATTGGTGTACATTTATATCTGATATATAAATAATTAGGAACCCTGGTCATATTCCAGTAAGTAAAATAGATCTAGGTAATGGGATCCTTATACACTCATGTGATAATAACTGAAATGTGTACACACATTCCTTAGAAATAGAAATAATTGACTTGTTTGTGTTTTACTAAAAAATATGATGTGTTATACATGTTTTGTTGGTGTTGTAAAATATTAATCTAGTGGTAGGGAATTCAAATACTAGTGTGTTAGTCCTAGATAACTCTCTAAATACTTAGTCATTAATGTGATATATTAAAAATAAATTACCTGAAGTTTATTTTATGAAATCATAAAATAAAACTAAATCTCATTCCTCTATATCAACAAAAGGGAAATTTTCCATTTAAACACCAAAATGTGTTTTTATTCAAAAACATATTTTTCCATGATAATATTTCAGGGTTGCTAACAATAACATTTTATTCCGTAACCTAAAATAAAAATATGATATCAATTTTATAATTTAAATTAAAAAATTTAAATTCAACAATTTTCAACGATTTCAAAAACACAACCAAACTCAATGGAATTTTTTTTTATTATTAAATTTGTTCCAAATAAAATACAAGCCCTCCAATTCAACGGAATTGGGTTTTCAATAAACTAATTTAAAAAAGATTCATGTAATTCAAATTAATCCCAAAAAATGAATTTAAGTTCTAAAATTTAAGGTTAATAATATTTGGCCATCAATAACAAAACCACATACCTTTCATAAAAACATTATTCCCACAACAAACCCCGCCAAAAACAAAGTAGGTACATAATATTTAGGAAATCAACCTATAAACAATATTCAAAAACAATAATCATAGATCCTTCAATCCCAATATGATCTATTAATTTTGAAGGAGGGAATGAAAAGGAGATGAAGAGACATAGAGAATGATTACCATTGAGGGCTCCCAAAACACCTGGAAAAGGCTTGTTGGTCAAGATCAAATAAATCTAGAGGGGTGGAGAATAAAACTCATCCATGCCATATGTTAAAAAAACATCCATCGATAATTTAGATGATAACTTACCCAATTACAAATCATTTAATTTAAACTCAATAAATCACCAAAAAACTTGTCATCTTTTATTAAAATTAGTGTCATTATTATTTTATAACATACACATCATTTTTCCACATTTTACATTTTCTAAATCTAGAGTAGGCTACAGAACTATTAGGTTTTATGCTAAAAATCCAAAACATATTTAACATCACCATTATAGGTATCCTCTAAATTTTTTTTCAGCCCTACCAACAAAATAGTAATCTAAAACATTTAAAATACATAAAATTTACTTATAATAATGGTATAATGCTGTTACAATCTACCCACTATAAAAAAATTATGTCCCCAGAAATCCTATCAGGAAGATTCCTTATCAAAAAGGCGAGACCACTACTCTCCCATTAATGACTTAAACAACCATGTATCATGAGAATAAAAATTGTGCAGCCATATAACTTGAACAAATGGTATCTCCTGCCCATTATGTAAATTTTTTTTTAGAATCAACTATAATGAAAAGTCATTCAACAATTTATAAATAAGGTTCACTCTCAGAATCACTCAAGCTTGGTACATGTGATGGGGGAGATATATATTTTTATAGCATAAATACATGGAAAACATTATGTATCAACATCATCTACATTAGAATTTATAAAAGGTATGGAACTGTACACACCTTCTCAACATGCTCATGAGGTCCCACAAAATGAGAAGTATGTTTACCTTGCATCCATGGATGTTGACGAACCAAATTGGGTGAAACATTCATGAACACTTGATCACCAAATTATAACTCAAATAGTCTATGATGATGATCAAAATATGAACTATACCAGCTGTGTGTCATCAACATCATCTAATGAATAAAATTAATCACTCTATCATATCTTGGTCTATTCTAGGTCTATCCATATGACATTCAACAATATATGTCCAACCTAATGAAGATCTACAATATAGGCCATACAAGGACACAAAAGGATCCATTATGGTAATTTATTGGTAATTATGGTTATAATAAAACTCAACAACCCCCAACTAATCATCTTTTTCACCAAAATGTTGAAAACACCACCACTAAGTATATTCTCAAGAATCTGTATTGATCATTCTTTCAGTCTATCTAAATTTATATTTTATGCCATAATCAATCAGACCAGTTATCCTACTGCCTCAAGAAGGCTATCAAAAAATGATAAGTGAACGGGGGTTCTCTATTAGAGACTATGAAAGATATAAACCCATTAAACTAATCAATATACATCCCGTGGTTATTAAAAATGTCTTAGTTTTATTAACAATTCATATAAACTGAGTTGATTTTGTCCACCGATTGATTAAAAATTATATCAATTTTTTTCTCGAGGTAATTTGACTCCCAACCATAATATCCATTGACATATCATCCCACTTCTATGTTCCCACTATAATTTTATAAGAAATATGGAAGGCTTCTGGTGCTCTCCCATGACTTGTTGGAATGTATAATAACTAGAGTAAAAATAAAAATTTGTTATCTCATTGATGTCCATGAGAATTTATGCTAAATTTTATAAAAAAAATTATTGTATGTTGGTTTCACTACTCATTCGGAAATATTGAAATCACCCATCACATTTTTCCTCGCCGTTAACAGCACAAAAAAGTGATTCTGATAGAAAATGATGCCTTCTATGTTTAACAAATACATAGTAACAATCTCCCCACCATAAAGAGGGCCTCTAATTCTAAAAAACTATTAAGGAATCTTATATTACAAAATATTCAAATTGATAATGGGATATGTAAACTAAAAAATTGTCAATGTAACCTTATATCCTGATTCCTGGACACCAGTGGGAAACTATGAAAAAATATCCGTAATGTTCAACTCTTCTAATTATTCATTCATGGTCTGTGTTGGATGTTTCCCACTCAAAGTATCAACAATGAAAATTACATCACTGGGGTAAATGTGATCTTGAAATATATTGATTGTAGGTAATCTACCAAAATATCTTGGTATAGATTGAAATTTATTTGAGAGAAGTTATAACTCAGGATATTGTTGCATGAAAACACTGTACGCTATTATTTGTAATGGTAGTTCCACCAACTCCTAAATGTGTGCATCACAAATGCAGGTTTATGGTGATGTTTTGATAACAAATATCATGTGGCCTATGTTTATGTGAGAAAAAAGAAAAAATGATTGAATTTCATAAGAATATAGCCCAATCCAAAACCCACTGCCTCACGGAAGACCACATAGCCCTGCCTGATGTCTGGATGAGTCAATATCGGATCAGTAGTCAAAAGAAATTTTTTCTGGAAAATTATTCTGACATTTCTCATCCCAAGAAATCATTACTTATGAGTTATAGAAGTAATCATAGAATCTATCCTTGGGATGTACCTAATAAAAATGTCATAACAACCTGCTAGACTGATGAGGCTATGATCTTGAAAACATTTTGCTGTATTTCCATTGTCAAAAAATCCTTTTCAATTTATGGATCAACTTAAATACCATGTTATGATACCATGTGTCCCAAGAATTTCACTACCCTAATCTAGAAATATCATTTCAAAATCATGGAATAATTCCTATGATTTCTTAAATATTACATTTTTTCTCTAATGATGTAAATAATTCTCCTCATACATAGATTAAAAGGGTTTTCATCTCCAAAGGCAACCAACAAATCATCAAGTTACTCATGGAAAATAAGGTTAGTTAAATCCATAAAAATTATATGATAATTATTTAATCCAAAATGCATGAAATGGTATTTATAATTTTCATACCTTAAAGGAATGGATGTTTTATTATCATTAGATTATTTTACAATAAATTAGTGGTATGAATATCGAAGATCAATAATCGAGAAACATTTTTTCAATTTAAACTTGTAAAATGGATCATCAATCCAAGAAAAAAAATAATTTTTCTTATAACCCAATAGATTTTTTGATATTCTACTAAAAGGTAGAGTGAACAACCAACTTTATTAGTGAAGAGAACAAGGACCACCCATGGTGACACACTCGTGCATATAAATGGTTTATCAAGATGATCATCTAACTAATTCTTCAATTCTTTCATTTCTGCAGGTTTCATGTTATAATAATGATTTGATGATGGATGAGTAACACATACTAATTCAATATAAAACTCTACCGACCTTGCCAGTGGTAGACTATATTAGTCATAAGGAAACATGTTAGGAAAATCGACAAAAACTAAATGTAGATCTCTGCACAAATTTTTTTCTCCAGATCAAAATAAATCCTCGATATTGTATTTCCCAAATTTGGATAAAAAGGTATAACACTACTCGACCTCAAACCCCATTCTATTTGAATGATTCAATAACCCCAACAGGTGTAGAAAAGGAGAACCATTGAATGAAACAATCAATCTGTGCATTAATGGAAATGAACCAATCCATTAATATTCTGAAATCAATTGGTTTCATGTTAGGAACTAAAAAATTATAAACATTCCCAATATATAATATGTAGAATGCACAAGAGAGACTATAGAGGCCCCACTTCTTCCTTTTTCCAAGTAGTAGAGTGATATCCATCACATAAGACAAATGATATGTAGGAAGATTCAGAAGATTAAAATTACTATTTGAAATTAATGAATGAGATGAACCAGTATCAAATAAAGGAATAAATAAATATGAAGCTCTAGTGATGGTATCTCTCACAATCAACAGACCTATATAAGATTCCCCTAGATAATATTTTACTGCATGAATAACCACTGTTATAGATGTGGATGGAACTGCTTTATATGTGATGAATCTGATTTCCCCACTGTTTTAGTTAGATATAATGATCTTGTTCAACAAAAAAGAAAGAAATATATTATATTAATATCTAAAGGGGACAAGAGCATCTTCATGAGACGCATACCTTAGGTGCGTTAGTTCAAACCCTCCGTGAGTGCCCTGGCTTGGTACACTATTAAAAACTCAAAGGGACCCTACTAGGAACTGTTGTAGGTTTATAAAAACCATTCTGGTGAGAACCATCACAATAATCATCATTCATATTATTCATCTTAGATGAAAAAACATTTCCAATTGGTAGAGATGAAAATCCAAAAACCCCTAACATTCCATCCATTTCCATTTCAACAATCATTGATCGATCTAGCACATCATCATGAGAGTTCATCATAAAAAGAAAAACGAAGAATGAATATCATAACATAGTATCAACTAAAACCTTAAAGACATCATATTATCAATTGATATTATATTGAGTGAATATTTTACAAGATTAGGAAAATGTTTTTCATACTCTATGACAATGTATTCAGCACACTTATGATTGAAAAACACCACAACATTGTCATAAAAACAACTCTATATAGAAACAGTCAATGAAAATATCATTAAAGACTTTCTACTCAAATAACACATGATTATTCTATGTCATCGCCATGTCCCACCATTTTCTAATTAGTCCTTGAAATATGAAGGTTTAACACATCACATATGTTTCATCAGGTGTCTTCATATACCCAAAAAAATGATTCATCTTAGTCAGTCATTACTCAGCCTCTTGGTGATCATTTGAGCCCTTGAAAACTATTTTCTTCCAGAGAATTAATTATTGAGAATAATTTGGAGATCATACCTTTTTGGTTCCATTTATGGAGCCTGAAAAGGATCTGGTGGTGGTTCAAGTCCTAGAGATTAGATAGTACGTATAATCACCTCAACCAGATTCAGGTCCACAATTTGGGTTTTCACGATGATGTTTAGTAAAATATTTCTCCTAGACCCAATTTACACTCCATATCAAAGGCATGATACTAAAAACATTAAAAAAACAAAGAATACGTCATATTAATAATAAAATAGAGAACCCCATGATATTAATCCCAAAATCACTAAAAACAAGAATTGGATTTCAAACTATCCAAATCCAATATATGGAATATACATGAACTAAAACTCAATGAATATTTCCCTAATCAACACTAAATACATAAGGTTCGTTGTGGTAAGATATGTCATGGAACCCAATATTAACTACCTCTTATGTCCGGATAATAATACACAAATTATTTTTGATAACAAAAGAATATCAACATATCCTTTGATACCACTTTGTCATGAACTTTCCTAGGTACTCTATTATATCAATAACTGTGTTGAAAATGACATAGTCTGAAAGGGTGTTCCCACTCACCAATGATAGGAAAATATCACTTGTAATAATACAAAATGAATGTTGGAATGATTATTACACAATCCTTAGGGAAGAAATATAATAAGACAATATGCATACAAAAGAAACTCCATAAGGAGAAGTAGACCAGAATTTGGATAGGTATAAAAAATCAATTTACTTCTGTAATATAACAAAACACAAATGATATCCTAGATCCCAAATGTTGCAGCTCTCCATGTTTATGGATCAAAAGCTATAACCCCATCCATATGGTGCTTTACCATTGCTCAAATATTTATGGAGTAAATATAAAAACACACAAAGGCATGGGTATGATGTGAGAAAAAAAGTTTGATAGCTTCTAACCATATATTCCCTAATGATGTGACAACATTTAATTAGCTAAATAAATATAATTCAATTTTAAAAAAATATGATTTTCATTTAAAAATCACATTTAAACAAATAAATCTTGAAATAAAAAATTATGGAAATCGTTTTAAACAAATGGATTAATTCAATAGTTTTCGTAAAATATTTTATATAAATCAGAAGGCATTTAAAATTGTACACAAATGTTTTCCCACATTTATATCTCAAATACAGAAAAGTGGGCGACATGGTCATCTTCTAATAGGAACTATCATTCAATTTTATGGGATCCCCAAATATCATTTAATAATAACAACATTGTGTACACAAATTCCTAAACTCTGGTAAGAGAGGACTCATTTATGTCATATTTATGAATAATATGAACTGAAAACTTATTTTTTCAAGTTGTTAAATTTAAATTTGGTGTTAGTTCATTCCAATCATAGCGTTTTTTTTTTCAAATAACCCTCTATGTACCTACAATATCATATTCCCTAATGGAAATAAATTAATGGAAATTTATTTTATGAATCCTTAATATATAATTAAATCCAATTATCCCATTTAAAAAAATTACTATTTTATATTTCAAACCAAAAATGGCTTTTTAATCGATAAATGATTTTTTACAAAGATAAAACCAATGGGGTTATATCAAAACCATAGTGACCCACTTTCTCAAAAAAATTGAAATCAATTTTAATAAATCTTTTATGTTATTTAAATTTAATAATTTGATTCCCCAATTTTCCACCAATTTAACCAACACACCCCAATTCATTATAATTGGGGGTTGTTTTCAATTTTGTTCCAAATAAAATCCAATTCCTCCAATTCAATGGAATAGTATTTTTAAACAAAAAAATTAAAAAAATTTAAATTAATTGAATTTATATCAAACAACATAATTTAAATCAATAAATTCTTGGTTAATCAAATTTGGACACCATAAAAGAACCACCTTCCATTCATAGAAGCACATCTCCCACAACAGAACCCGCCAACAAGAATGTCAGCACAAAATATCTAGGAACCCAACCTAGAAAAAATATTCAATAACACGTACTATATATAAATCAATATTAATATTATTTATCCAACTCCAAGAGGGAAAGATAAAGAGATGAAGATATAGTGGAACATCTTACCCCGTGAATCAACTACAATTACAACAATGATCAATTTCAAATCGAAAAATACAAGAATGGTTTGACGGATCCAAAATCACCTGGAAAAGGCTAGTGAGACAAGAGAAATTAAATATATATAAGTTAAAAAGAAAAAACATATATGATTCATGTTACAAAACAACTATTGGGAGTTTACATGATGTATAACCCAATTACAAGTTGTGTAATTAACAAATCTCAAAATTTCAAAAAAAAATGTCACCTTTTGTTATAAATTGTTTTATTAATATTTTATAACCTACATGTTTTTTATCACCAATACACGGTGGCTAAATCCCCATAATTATACAAAAACATCATTTTTTATTCTGAAAATCCATCAAATCTTTTACATTGCCATTATTTGTATCCTTATATTACATTCTCGGCCCTAAAAAGTCAATTAGAAAGTTAAAATATGACTTGTATTAAAAATTACAAATTAGAAAGGTAATGGGATGTAACAACATTAAAAATAAAAAATTTAACAAGTTGGTAAATACATTTTTAAATTCAAACTAAAAAGATATAATATAATTATCTTCGAAATTCCTTCCAAATAGATTGATTTTACTATATCATAGAAGATGGAGATTCCATGATATGAGATGTGTATCGACCCATGTGAATCATTAAAATGATACAACATAGATATCTTCTTGAATTCAATTCTTATTCACAATATTACAATAATTTATCCCATTATATTACCTATCTAGATATCCTGTAATATTAAATGATGATAATCTTTATATAACCCAAAGTGTAGTTATCATCATCGTTAAAAGTAGTATCATAATCACAGAATACATGTGAGGTAATCTAATGATTCCATGAATCTCTAATAGGTGTATGTTCCATTTTCACTAATATATTAATAATTCTTACACAATGTTAATCATGATTCAATACCTTGAGGAGGGATGATAGAGGACAAACATGTATCTTATCTCTAAAACTAGAATAATATATTTGACATGATCCATTGATAATGGAAAATAGTATAGTAATCATAAGAAGGGAATTAAAAAAGAAACCAATATTAAGAGAAAAACCATACTACTGGAAAAAAAATTACGCTTCATTTCAACATATCAATAGGAATTGAAATACCTAATATTAATGTAATATTTTAATACATTGATTTCTTATAATTTTTGTTAATAAACTCTGAGGTAGTACGTAAACAATCTCTAATATCCTCATGTAGAAAAAAATAAGAAAACACATATTGTGAGTCAATTTCTTTAGAAATGTTTATATTTCAAATATATAGTGAATTCTATGTATTTAATGGAATATTTTCTCTATATAAACATGTTTATAATCATTAAAATCTAGTATTTTCCACCATTAATATGAGAATAATATTTAGAAATTCAGGCTATGTAGAAGAAAAGATTTACTCATAACATATTTAAAAAACTTATATAATATCTAATAATGACCCAAATCTACATAAAACACTTTTTATTGATGAAACTAGGGCTGAAGTTTTTTCCAAATTATGTGAGAACAGGGAAGACAAAATCAAATTATCCATGGAGAGTAATATAATAATTTAATTTCTCATACTAGTCAATAAACAAAAAATATGATATTTAATATTAATACATATATTATTATTTCTACTCTAATTGAATTTATCCTAATTAAAAGACACTACCTCAACACTAATATCATCAAAAGAAGAAAAAAAGTTCAATATATTATCATTATTGATTATGTTCTTAAACTAACATCTCTATGTAAAGGAGGTGAAGTCATATATATTTTTTATACCATTAATTATATAAATTAATCCTTATTTTTTCTTATTGAATGTTATTATTCATTATTATAAGAATATTTATCTTAAGAAACACAACTATTTCCTGATTATACAAAGTTTCATACATTGTTACTCTATTTTGAAGAATAATGAGATCATTTTCATCATTATAAATATCATATCCATGTTCAAGAACTTTTATTTACACTATGATCTCAATATTGGTTTATTTATTATTTATTTCCATGAAAACCATTTAATAAATACAAAATATTAATAAGGGACCATGTCGAAGAAATAAATAAAATTAAAACATTATATTAAAGTGTCAATTTATTAAATTTTAAGGTGAAATTGAATATAATTTTAATTTCTTTCAGGTATGAACAATTGTCGAATGAATAAAATTCAGCTGGCCATGGAGTTTAAATGAAAGAGAATCAATGAAACCACAAACCAAATGAGAGTTAAATGATCTATAAATTTGGTGGTAAAACATTGATTATTTATACTATATCATGTAATTTTTCAATCCATGTGTCTCCAATATGTTTTTTCTACAAACATGGATGCCTATATACAACTCCTACTAATTACCCAACAATATTCCTCTCTACATACCCATGATTTCCTATAATAATTCTCTTACCCTCAACCCAACTATGGATCATACTACATCTCTATCGTACGGATCACCACCTCTACCTCCTCCCCTGTATCAGCCTCTACCTCCACCTCCTCAGCATCCTCTACATCTGTATCCTCCTCCACATCATCCACATCCCATAACTCTGAATCCACCATCTACTTCACCCCTGCCCCTTCTTATGACTTTTCTCCTCCACCTCTACCACCTATTAAGTCTCCTCATCTTCATTGGTCTCTTCATTAGCCTCTTCCTCCTCCTATCCTCCTCTAATACATTTCTTATGTAGCCATCCACTATAATATTTTGTCATTATTAACATATCTCCCATGTTCTATATCCAAAAACCTACTTCATTCAATCCAATTCAAATTTATTTGATCTCTTCCACCTTCCTTTCTCCATTTTTCAACATTCGACTTCAGATTGAATATTGATAAGTCCCTACATGATCAACATTTAATAGTCAGAATTTGTGGGATTGATAGGGAATCATCTTTAAATATCATCACATCCTCACTCTTTCAGCTTCCAAGAATAATATTTTTAGTTTATATTTAATAGAACTAGTCAATTTTCATTACTACATTCTTATTTCCTTTTACTATTTTTTTCATGATCTTATATGCATTTAATGTTCAAAATAATTATATTGTTTTGTTTTTCAATGAATGTATATATAGATTATGAGTTCAAAAATCTATATATTTTTATTGTATTTGTGTATTTATCTTCATACATTTTTTAGACATTGTTGATTTATATCAGGTTCCCTTAATTCCTAATTCCAATACTACAAGGTATGTTCTATTATTCATATTGATATATTTTGATCTTTCTCCATCTTCAGAAATCCAATACCCCTTGTTTTCCATTTCTCATCTACATCCTTAATATCTTAAATATCCATTCCATATTTCTGGTATTAATGTCTTTGGGAAGAAATCACTCAAGGAAACATTGTATTATTTTTGGGTTTAATTTGTTTTTTTTTTGACAAAGTGGGTTTCCATGGTATGTTGTGGAGTCCATAGAGATTATCTTGGTTTTTGAATGAAAATATCACAATTTACAAAGTCTAAGTCAATAAATTGTTTTATGAAATTTCATATAAATTTTAATGAAATTACATTTTATCAAGGCCAAATATAGTGCATTTGTTTTGCAGGGAAATATTATGAAGGGGAATCTCTACCTTGTGTGTAGAGAAGAAGAAGTGTGGTTTCTATTCGAGGAAAAAAATATGTTTTAGAATAAAATTTTTTGTCACTTTAGAAAAATATTATTTCAATAATGATAAAATATGATTGTTTCTGATGCTTTCAATGGGGTTCAGGCATCCGTCTATGGAAGACATGTATCTGTTTCCCCGCATTCCAAATTTCCAAAGGTGGGAGAAATTTGGTCCTTCTTTAGGGATGTTTTCTCCTTGGTTGGAATAGGATGATGGGATGTCAGTTCTTTATTTCGTGGATTCCTGCTCGGAACTCGTCACCTAGTTTGGTTCTTCCTAATAGACTGAAGACAATTTTCGTGAAAATCTTCCCAATGCCAAATCTTCATGGACACTAGCTAATTACAATGCTTCTATCGGGACATTCCAAGGGGTCCGGTCAGGGCATCCACATTCGGTCAGGGGTGTAGTCTTGTTGGTCATCACAAGCCTGTCTGGACTCTGGAACACTGGCACGTCTAGGTTTATAACCCTTATTATAGGGCTTATCGAGGGCATGGAAGCTCGAGGAATCCCACATAGAATGATGGGAATCATATGCCATAGGCCTGTATCTGTGGTTTTCATCAGCTTCCCATGTTTAACACAGGGTATGTTGTAGGGTTAACATCTAGAGGTGACAGATCAGACAGATCGGTACACTGTCTAGAAAGGATCAGGTGGGTGAAACCCTTGTAGGGAACGCTGATGTTGGGGATAACGCGTAGATAGATACCCAATTATTATTAAAGGGAATGGGAAATGAGGTGGCATGATCCCACCGGGATGTGGTGGCCTGGTTATGAATCAATATGGATAATGTTTGGTTAAGTGACATGGGTGGAGAATGAGATGGAGTTGACTCGGGGATGGCGGTGATGAAGGGATTGAGTCAAAAAGAGACCTCATACATATCCCTGTAGCAAAGAATCAATGTCTGTGTAGTTCATCTGGCGACATCTTACCATCGATTGGGGACTTGAATGACTTATGAATGAATGTTGTTGACACCGGCTTACTGCAGAATGGGATTGGAAATGGATTACTGTTAAATAGGGCTTGGCAACGTCTTACCACTGAATGGGGGTTGTCAACGGCTTACCACATAATGGGGGTCACAATGGTTTATCACTAGATGGGGTCACAATGGCTTATTGCTGGATGGGGTCACAATATCTTACCCCCTGGATGGGTTCACAACGCCTTACCGCTGGATGGGGTAACAACGCCTTACTCTTAGATGGAGTCACTATGGCCTACCACTAGATAGAGTCACAATAGCTTACCGCCGGATGAGGTTGATCCTTATAAAGTCTTCCTATGTATTTTACCTTATCAAGGATATAATCCCACATTGATCGGGATGGTGGATGTTGTTTAACATCATACAGGACGAATAGGGGGCATGCAGTTTAACATCATGCGGGATAAAGGTGTCCCGACCTGAAGGGGGGTCGGAACCAGTAGTTCTTGATCTTGAACCTCAAGGAGTATTTTTATATACCTTTCCTTGGAAAGGATTAAATAACACGTAGGTCAAGATTGTTGGAACTGATGAGAAAATGGTCGGGACAAATGGATGATGGGCTTGAACCTCAGGAATGCTTCCTACATACATTTCCTTTGTAAGGATCAATGTCCACATAGTTTAGGTTGGGTTTGGTGAACCAACGTGAAGATGTTCTGGACCAATGGACGGAGGGATTGAACCTCAAGAATGCTTCCTACGTACCATTCCATGTAAAGGATCAAAGTCCACTTAATTCATATTGGAGTGGTAACTGACATGAAAAGGGCATGGAACTAATGGTTGTTGGGCTCTAACCTCAAGGAGGCTTCCTACGTACCCTGCCATGGAAAGGATCAAAGTCCACGTAGTTTGGGATTGTGTTTGGTGAACCGATGTGAAGAATGTTGGGACCAATGGATGGTGGGAATGAACCTTATAGAGGCTTCCTACATAACATACATTTTCAAGGATCAAAGTCCACATTGTTCAGGAGGATTGGAACTGACGTGAAGGGGGTTGGAACCAATAGGTGTTGGGATTCAACCTCATAGAGGCTTCCCACAAACCTTTCCTAGGAAAGGATAAAATTCCACATAGTTTGAGATGGTTGGGGATTACACACTAGGAATCCACGGTGAGGATTTCATGGTCGGTGTTTTATCTAAGATGACTTGGTACATGTTCGGTGTTTGAAAAATGAAGTGGAAAAGACCTAACGATCACGTCATGGAAGGTGCATCTGTGGGAAGTGGAATTGGGGATTACACGTGGTTAGTGGACCAAAGAGGAAACGAGGGCTTATGCGTGGTTAGTAGCCCAAGGTGATAGAGATTGGGACTTAATACAGGGTGGAGGCCCATGTGGTGACAAAGCCCAGTGGGAGAGGGATTTCACGCCTAGGAATAGAGGGTGATCATGTATGCTACCTCCTGTATGAAAAGCTATGGTCTTAAACCATGGTGGTTGGCCTTTCCCCTCTGACTAAAGATGTTCCAATAAAGGGTATATCCTTACTTGTAGGGAATGATCTCACTCTTGTGGAGACCAGTGGGCATAGAGAATGTCTGAGATGTGTCACCATGTGTGCAATGCATGGGGTGAGGCCACGGTTTAATGTAATGTGCTGAGGATGATGGTGATTGGCAGTTTAACATCCGGTAGCAATAGCTGTTAGCATGCCTATGAGAAGAAGCATGAGGCGAAGCAACACAATAGGATGAATCGCCTAGGGGCCCATGAAATTTCTTCGTGAAAACCTAAAGTTCCACATGAGAAAAGGAGTTACAGAGAAAAGTGGTTCATTCCTAGAAGCCTTGTGATGCTTTGGTGCTCCATGAAGTGGAGGGGCTTCATGAAAGGATGTGCTTCGCGATGTGCAGTCTCCAAGACTATTCATAGAGAATAGGTGCATATGGAAGGTGCTTCATGAAGTGAAAAGGAATTTGAGGAGAAATTCCTCATGAAGAAATGGTACCTTGCGAAGCATAACATTGTGAATCTATGCGCTTCACCAAGCACAATGACCTTTCCTTAGAATTTAGGTCACATATGTATGATGGGTACTTCATGAAGCATAAATTCTCTGCGGCAACCCGAGTCCCCTTAGGGATCTCCTTATTTCACAGAGGAATTTGGACTCCACTAAGGGAATCCCACTTTGAAGAGGGGCGGAATTAATGCAAAGGAAAAGGCACTTCGTGATGTAAAATTACATTGAAATTATCATGGTACATAAAGCAGAAATTTCTTTGCAATGTGGGAGCTCAAAAGGTGAAATGTCCGAGGATCTGTCCTTTGGGATTTAGGGGAGACTGGTATTTATAGGCAAGAGGCACTGAGAAGCAGAGCTCACTCGGTGTGAAGACGGATCTTGCCCCGCGGCTGGTTCTCAAACATCAAAGGGGTTTGCGGATCATCCAGCATCCTTACGCCGCAGCGGTTTCGCGAACGTCAAATAGGTTCATAGAACATCCAACCTCTTTTCTCTATGGAGGGTTCTCAATAATTAAATTGGTTCATGATGTATCCCATCTCCATTCCCTATGGCGGGTTCACAAACATCAAATCAATTCGCAGAAAATCCCACATCCTTTCTCTTTGGAAGTTTCGTGATGGGAGAGCTCTACACCGGCCGCGGGGCTATGGGGGATCCGCGAAAAGTCTTCACAAGGCAACACCTAATGTTTTCCCTTTTTCATTATTTTCCTTGTTTTTTCCTTCAACATATACCCCCTCACACTTTTTATATGTGGATAAAACAAGGGTCAATGTCAGAGGGCCAACTACCAAAATTCCTCAGTCAATCGCGAATGTGACTCATGAAGGGGGATTTCAAGGTGGAGCGACATGCATGGGCTAGCGTGCTATGAAGATCACCACAGATCAGACACACTTCACATCACCTGGAGTCCTTGCCTATAAATAGGGGAGCTAACCTCTCTTATGCCCATTCTCTTCTACTCATTTTTGGATTGTAGCACTCTCGATTCCTGAGGCTCTACATACACCGCGATTTCTATCCTTGAATCGGGACATCTACTTCGCGGTGCACATCGAGTCTCTGACTTCACATCACTACACTCTGTGAATAGATTCTGATTGCCGAGGCAGGCCTCCGCCAGTAGCCTTCGCGATTGAGCTCCATGGATTTTCTATGCGAAGGAGCTTCGCAAACCAATCCTAAATAATGCACACATATTAAAACTGAATGGCTCGCTAGGAGGCTGCCAGGGGGTCCTTTCAGACGTTCCTCGAAGGGATGGGATGTCGAATAGCTTGGGTTCCAGGGGAGTTGATATGGAGCCAATTTGACCACAATTCACTTGTGGAGTTCCTATCGAAAATCCAGAGGGACTAACCTATTTTTAAGAGGATATCATTGTATGGCCTTTGGCTGAAAGATGAGGTCTTCATAAATGAAGCATGTAGGGATGAACTAGCTTACTGGTTTAGGAGCACATCGTGCTAGCGCTACTGGTTCAGTGCTGCTCACGACCAGGATTGGGAGGACATCACATCTGTTACTGCTGATTGCCTACACAACCATCTAAAGAATGTTGATGGGAAGGAATTGCAGCCCAATAAATCCACCATTCTTTACTAGATTATCTTGAAGGTAGCCAAGAGTAACTTGGGTAAGTGATGGCCTGATGGGTTGGATCTATGCTAGTGCGGCAACTTTACAGATGACTGGGCCTGGGCCTACTGGGTTGTTTCTTCGTTTGGAGAGTTTACTGTAGAGCAGAAGAGAGTGGGCCTGTACGAGGGGGATTGAGCATCAAAATTTTATATCTAAAAATTAAAGCTGTTGATGCTGGAGTTTTCTATCAGGTGGTCACCGCGGACCAATACCTTCAACTTTCACCATAGGGAGGTTGGCATCAATTTATGGGATGTGAACTTGATCTCGGGGGTCCCAAAACTGCGGGAGATGTATGCTGAATTTCTCCCTATTGTGTGTGTGTGGGAGGATCCAGAGAAAATTTCACCGATGGAGATATCCTTGATGGAGTTGGTGTGGGGAGTGGAAAAGGATGAAGTGAGAGACGTCAACCTCAAACGGTGGTTCAAACAGTTTCTGAACGTCCCGAAACAATAGGCAGTTTCCAGTGAGGCATCATACGTGCCTGAAGGGGGATCAACAAGGAAAAGAGCACTCGTAATGATGGCTCTTGGATGACAGACAGTGGGAGACCTAGGGGTTCTGTGTCAGTACTGAGCAGCAACCGGTACTCAGGCCAGTGGCATTCAACACTGATCTCATCTGCGGTTGGATCCTGCTTATGAGGGATATGAAAATGGATGTGTGACCAAGAACATTTATCATGTCGTCCATGTTGGAGATATGAGGGCGGGTGAACATCGAAATCCCAATTCTCTCAATGTTGTACATGATTTTGTTGCATATTAGTGAGGGGAAGAGGCTATAGAGGATATGCAGGCAGTTCCACCTCCTGTACGGGTGGATAGCGGTGCACGTTAGGGGGTGGGGGGCTATGAATATCTGAACCCCAAATCACCTCCATTATCAAACATCCATTTATTCATTCTAGATGTTGTAGGGAGATTTTCGGACCAAATGATTGTGCAAGCGGTACTGAACCACATCTGGATTATAGAGGAATTCAACTTTCATATGTTCTCACTACCAACGACTACTTTTACTGATGATGTCCAATGAACAAAAGAGGACGGGTCCTGTCTCTTGGCCTTTTGAGGTGGTGTCATGGGGGAAAGGGTAGACCGTGAGCCTCTCTGTGATTTATACACCCTGCACCTATTCGCCAATAAATTTTGGTGTTTGCAACGGCTGGCCACACAGGTTTATTTAGGGGTGCACCACGTGGAACATCCATGTGTGATGATACCGATGTGGCTCATGTTCACATGTGGAGATGGAAATATAAATAATGAATTGCCTTCGCCCATTTCTATCTTTAGGATGGTGAAGGAGTATGCCAAAATTATGGGAGGCGGCATGCCTAGGGGAGATGCTGAAGTAGAAAACCATTTTGGCCAGTGATGGTGTGCCTCCCCAACCTCGAGGCTGGGGTCAGAAGGTGGAAAGGAAATCCCATGGTGGTGGGGATGTCATGGCGAAAAGGCCCATACCAATTGATGGGGAGGTGGGGGTAGCATAACTAGCAACGACAGCAGACCTAGTGGTCCCAGAAGAAATGTTTTATCCAGATTGGAGTCTATTGAGAGGATTCCATAGAATGTCCACCCAGGCTCCTGGGAAGTGGCTTCCCCATATAGACATGTCGGAGAATGCTACCTTCTCGGTGGCCTGGGACATCTAGGATTTCAATACGAAATTTGTCGGCCCATCCGAGATGTGGAAACACTTGAACCATCTTGGGATTGACTTGCCAGGAATTTTCCCTATCAGGACCGACTTTACAGTATCCCAGGAGCAGGTGGAGTCATACCTAACTGAGTTGGAGGATTTTGTCCACTCCCAGGGTGACCCGCGTCTAATCATAGAATAGGTGAAGGTGTTGTTGGATCGAATGACCCCTCCACTATTATCTGATGTCGAACTGATAGAGCTTTTTCTTCTGACAAAAGAATTGTATGAGTCCCCCTGGGGGGAGGGGCCCAGTAGATGGATCCCATTTGAGGAGGGGCGTGTCGAGGATCAAGGATCAGATCTTGAGGAATTCGTAGAGGCCTTTTAGGTATCATCCTAATCCCCTTCCTCAGTGTCTGTTTCCAGGTCATTTTGAATTCTTTACCAATATTTGAACTATGCCGGAGGACCACTTACACTAAACCTGCTCTCGCCCTACTATAGATGCAGATACAGGGCCTTCGGGATCTGTGTCGTCTAATATAGATATTAGTGCACCTAGCTAGGCCAGGGAACCTGATATGGCTCCCCCTGAGTTTACAAAATTTCCTATAATATACAAAGGGCCACATCCCGGGGTCCCCACAACAGCAGACCAGGAAAGAGACCGAGAGTTCGTCCTCTATATGTTTCCATTGTGCAATTATTGACTGCCACTCATTGGCCAGGATAATTACATCTATTCCCCTCTTGGTATGAACAGTTCTTCATATGGTGTGGGCCGCCATGTCGAGGTTGGTTAGGACTTCTAGAGGTTCTTTTCCAAGGTGAATGCTGGTGATCCTGGAGAAGGAGATCCAAACCGACCAAGCGGCGGCGATCCCAATCACTAGTTGGACTGTTTGCAGGGCTGAATGTGAGATCATTGAGGTGGGATCTGATGATATAAATCGATCGAATAGACAAATCCCCACCATACCCGATCAAACACCATATGTGGACCCTGCTGATGAGTTTCTTGCGGTGTTCCCTGCATATGAGCCTACCAACCACACCGATTGGGACGAGAGAACCTCTGATAAAGAGGATAACGAACTACTCTGTCTTCGATCATGGAATCTGATCAAGCGCCTCATTCATGACACCCCCGAACCCGAGTGTAATGGCTTAATGAGATGGATAGAATTAATTCGTAGTGGCATGAACTGTGTGCTAGGGAAGTGGATGCCCAGCGTCCCCAAATGCTCATCCAAGATCTATTGGAAGAAAAGATTTGAGGGTATGACTGAGGCCTCAGTATAGGATGGTAGTGGAGGAATGTGGTGAACATCAAGAGGCTCTAGGAGGCTGAAAAAAAGTTAAGAAACTGTAGGTCCATGCTGATGAGCCCTCAGCATCCCGCAAAGCACAATCAGAGCTAATATTGTGATTTAACGCCTAGCTGGTGGAGGCTGAAGAGCGCATGATGCATGCCACCATAGAAATGATCGTAATCCGGACTGATGTAGATTAGGCCTGAATTTTGTATGATTAATCGATCCCCATCACTGCCGAGTAAGAGAGGGAGCTTAACAGGCGACAAGAAATCATGGATTCCATAATCCAGAGGGTGGCATAGCTGCAACACTCTTTTGACGGGGTTATCCTATCCATGGGGGGGGGGATCGACCCTCGGGTACTATAATGATTACAAACCCTCAATCATTATTTCATGATTTGATTGTTTTATACAAGATGCATGCATGATTTCTGTTATTTTTATTGGTTTATTGAATTCTGGTCATATTCGTGGAGCATCCACCGATCAATCCCTATGCTCGCGTACGTCGGCCAGATATAATAAACAATTGATGACCAACATTTTGTCCACCAAAATGTAATAGTGAAAACCAAGCTTCAAGAATACGAGGGTTTTGAACAACCAAGTTTGATTTTAGGTAATAAATAGAGAGGCTCATTTAAGGATGAGGACCTCAAAATAGTCGATTCATCACTTCCCCCGTCTGCACTACTGCACGAGCAGGGTAACGTCAGGGGCTTTGGAATTAATCTGAACATAGGGGAGTGGAATGTGTGAATCACGATTCCCAAAATTCATAACATTGTAGTATGGTGTTACAATGAAGAATAATTGTTGACCATATTTTATGCACAATATCCCTATCGTGTTAGCATGTAATGGTGATAACAAATGAGGGCCGACTGCTGACCATTTTCAAAACAAAAGTCCTCGCTTGAAATACCATCCGTTTGTCTTCAAGAATGTTAGAACACTATATTAGGTGATCAATAGGTGAAGAATCCATACTATTAGGGGGTTACCTTAAATGTGAAAGAGGATGAGGGTTCGAATGAATGGCACACAAAGTGTGGAGTTGGAGTGATGGTTTGATCAAATGATTACAATACTCTAGAAATCATGCCACCATGATGAGGAAAGATTAGGTGGGTGTATCCATATGATCATGGATCAAACATACTTCTGAGCAGGACCTCTATGGAAAGGTATATGGTGCATCCCATGATTAACATGCGGCATCCTGAACTTGTTCAGGGAAGAATCACAGTTTAGTGTCATCCGTTGAGGACGTGTGGGATTGTGCAGTTTTACATCATACGATAGGATGAAGGGAGAAAGTGGAAATCCTTGGAAGGGAGTACGTTGTGATATAGATATAAACCTGACGTGAATGAGGACATAAGTTGTCCTCACCACACCACATATCCCCGAAGGAAGTTCATTAGTTCAAGGGAAAAAAAGTGAAAATAAGGCTAGGCCTGAAGAAAAGTGGTCAGGAATTCCTACATACCCCATTAGGATGGAAATCAAGACGAATTTAGTTCTGTGGGACCAGTTTAATGTCATTTGGGAAAAATGAAGGTATGCGTGACATGGTAGTGCCCGTACATGTCATACAAGAACTACTAATCCAAATTGAGTCACGCACGATGTGGGAAACATGAAGTTGTGATGAGACTTTCTTGAAACTGGAAGGAACATGTTAGGGGAAATGGGACACTAGGTGAACTAAATCTCAATGGTGATGATCCACCTATATAACAAACCTTTATGCATGGAGGAGTAAAGATGAGTTTGTGGAAATTTATCTTGATCAAAAGAAAGTCGAAAAATGTGAATCATAATGCTTAAGATCTCGACCACACTAATGATGGAATGATGATTGGGGATAAAATTTGACCATGTTTGAAACAAAACATCCATATCATGTTATACTTAAATGGGGATAGACAAATGAGGGTCGACCGCTGACCATGTTTGAAACACATGACCTACTGAAAATGTTTTCTAGGGTCCTCAAAGACGTTGGCCCAAGTCGGTAGGTAAGCCAATGTGGAATGATCTCGGCCATAAAGGGGATCCCTTCAGACATGGAAGAGGATGAGGATCCAAATAACAGGCTCAAGATTCTTGTACTTGGAACAAAGGAAACTCCCCATTAAAATTACACACTATGGGCTTTTTGTCACAACACATCTGAGTATGACAAAATCGATGTTTCAAATAATGGTAATCAGGTCCCTTTCCAAAGACAAGGGTCCTGGGGTTGCACGATTTCATATTAATGGTTATAGGGTGAGCCATTATGAAGGGCTTGATTTATGTAACATGGAACAGGGCGGTGAAGTAGCCGAACCCAGTACGTAGTTCCCATAGGCAGATCTTAGTTTAGGGCCATAGAACTAAGACCAGGTTGGGAAAATACATGGGGGTGCAAGGCACATCTATTGAAAAACTCGATGTGAATTAGAACCCATGAGGTACTCGCCACACCACATGTTCCGAAAAGGGTTCGTGACTAGGGGCCGAAAGAGAGAGGAAATGATATTAGATTCCTAGGGATGGACCCTGAGACAATATGTCTGGCCATTATTACGTATCCCAGGGGGATGGGCATCATTACATACATAGTTCAAAAATATAACATGTAGTTAAACATCTTGTAGCAAGGACACAATGTCATCTTAGTTTATGGTCGTAGAACTCGGACTAGAGATGGTAGGGAACACAGGAGATACATTGTGAGGTAATTATGGAAGCTGATGTGAAAGAAGACCTGGAGTCCAGATCACCATGTGTTTGGGGAGGTTTTAGTTCGAGGAACTAGAAATGAAATTTCCGATGGGCTCAAGAAAAAGTGAATGGGTGTTACTACATATCCCATGAGGATGATAATCAAGCCACACATAGTTTTAGGGATGTCATAGTAAGATTCCAGTGCTATAGATAATAAGGTTGTTCGGGTTTGTCCCTTGCACCAAATGAAGTGGAATTTTATAGATCTTGTTTCTCCTTTAGGATGAATGAGTGTTATTTTTTTTGAAGTAATGGACTTAGGATAGAATGTCTAGGCATCACCACAAGAATCAAGTCGTATTCATACATTGGAAAATGGTATGGTGTGTGACTGATACCAAACATTATGTCCCATAGAGAGAGGATATCATGGTGTAGTTCCATTTTCATCGTACGGCCAGGATAATAATGTCACATTTATGGGTCATGTGATGAGACCGGCCATGCATTTTAATGTCATGCAGTTTAGACGTAATAATTTAAAGTCATAAGGGACTATGTTTCAATGATTAAATTCAAATGGCTCAAACATATACATGAGATATTAGGTTCTTGAGAGAATGTGCATGATGGGATGAATCATACTTGACTTGAATGACGATGATGTCCACTTCATACCATGCAAGATTCTAAGGAGGAAACCACATGATGAGGGGCTGAAAAAGGATAGAGGGTATGGGATAGGAGATCCTAGCCCCCTATTGAGCTGGACCCGAAGATGAGTTGTCAGAGTGTTCCTACGTATCCCATGAGGATGTGAATCAATCCACAGGTAGTTCATAAAGGATCCTTTTAATTTCATGCACAACAACATGATGTTTAATGTCATGTGGGACAAGAAGATGGGGGGGACTAACTCCAAGAAAGGGTCGTACATGGTGCGGATATTTCAAACCCGAAGTGAATGAGGGAATAAGCCCACATGTGCCATGCCACACGGTCCTATAAGAGTTAGATCCCAGAAGGAAGAACAAAAGAGATAAATTAGTGGAACTCGAGATAGAACCAATGATGAGATGTATTGGAATTTGTACGTATCCCATTGGAATGGAAATCAAGTCGTACGTAGTTCTAAAATAGATTTTAGTTTTACAGTCTTAGTGCTTCGGCCAGAGAGGAGGAGTCCTTCCAAGTAGGCACAGACCTCAATCCAATTCGTATGCCCATATGAGTCAATCTTGGTGTGGGAATCAATGGAGGAAGAGGTTTGTGAAATACCTGGAATGAACTCCAAAGGGAAGTTGGTGCAGAGTCCCGAATGATGCCTTACCGTGACTTTTTTCCTACTAACGTGAAAATGTGCACAGAGGGATAGTGCCAGTAGTGTTGAAATTCCATTTGTACATGATAAGGTGGAAAAAATAAGGTTAATAATGTAACTAACATTTATGGCTTGAAGGGGTTTGCATGGTGATGGAGGAAAACTATTGACCGTGTTCGAAACACAGCATCCATATTGTGTGGCCTGAAATGGGAACAACAAATGAGCATTGACCGCAGACCATATTATCAACTAAAGAATTGTATCGATTTTTTATCTAAAACCCTCGGTTGCAATGTCTTGTAATGGTAGGAGATCTTGTGGGGATATTATTCATTCCATTTGGGGGTCCTTTTGTATGTTAATGATAATAAAATCCCAAATGATGGGGAACACGAAGCTTGAAAAATGGGTGAAATCATGTCCCAGTAGAATCTTACACTCTAGGTTCCACACCAGAGTACTCATGGGCCAATTGGTGAATCCTCAAAGAGGGTCGAGGGACCCAAAATTAAGGTAGCTGACTCAAATATAAGAGAGCATGGGAAGGTAGAGAAGGCCTCTTAGGATAGGGAGGTATACAACTATGTTGTTATAAACCCAACTTCTATGAGGACATATTCCCATTCCATGATGTATACCATTCTTCTGAAATAATGTACGCTGGGGGGCCAAAATGATAAGGAGGTTTCTTAGATATGGGGCTAGACCTGAAGAGTAGATGTTTTTGCGGTCCTACGTATCCCATGATAATGGAAATTAATCTATATGCAGTTCGTTTGTGATTTATAGTTTAACATCATGACGGTGAAGAAGAATATTGAGGCAAGGTATCTCATCCAGGGATGTGTACGACAAGACAAGTAACCCGACATGAATGAGGGAAAAATCCCACACCACACTGGACAATCCTAAGTGAGAACTTGGGCTAGTGGCCCGAGAAGGACAAGTGGCCTGAGGCTGTGTCACTGATAGAATGTCATGGCCAGCTTTTAGTTTAATGTCTTGCAATGAGGATGAAGGTGATCTTAGTTTTAGGGTAATGGAGCTCAGAATTTATGACAAGTTTAATGTCATATGCGTGGGACATAAAGGGAGAACCATCGTTCTTATGGAAATACCACAACGTGGTAATCATGATAAAGGAAAACTATTGACCAGGTTTGCAACACAGTATCCACCCTTGTGTGACGAGAAGGGGGGCGAAAAATTGAGCATCGACCATTTACCATATTCACAACATGGGACTTGTATCAACATGTCGCTCTCAATGCATAATGGAATTAGCCCATAAAGATAGGAGAGCCCCTGGGCCAAGCGTCCATGCCATTTGGGGACACTTTTGGAAATAGAAAGTGATAGATGCCCAAATGATGGGACTTGCGAAGCATGGCAGGGACTGTGCTCGTGAGATGAATGATAAATGAAAGGAGTGATGTCTCAAGGGTATATGTGTGTCATGGCGACATAACCCGATGTGAATGAGGTCATGAGTCAATACTGCACCACACAATCGTAAATGAGAACTTGGACCCGTGGCCCGAATGGTTTGATGGACATGAGTCTGGGCCGCCCGGCTAACTGTTTCCATATGGCCTCTCATGCAGGAATTTTCTTCATAGATCCTTATCCCACAAGAGGAATGCTCGATGTGGTAAACAAGGAGTAGGACTAGGTTACCCCCATCACATAAGGGTCCGACAGCTGGAATTACACTTCCAATCGAAGTAGACTGAGATTTGGAGAGATGGTGGAGGAAAATGAACCACTACACTCCATGATTGAGACATATGTGGGTGGTGACAATGAAAAATGATATTTGATGTCCCAGATTCGAAAAATTTCATCAATATCATGTGCCATTAAATGGGAAAAAGAAACGAGTGTCGACCGCTGACCATATTCACAACGTGGGACTCGTATCTATTTATTGTCTAAAACCCTTGAGGGCATTTGACCAAAAGGATAGGATAGCCCTTTGACTAAGTATCCTTATCATTTCAGGGGCTCTGTCGGATGTGAAAGATAATGAGAACCCACATGATGTGGTGTGTGGAGAAAAAATGTTCCCATGAAATTTCAAATAAATTTAGACAATAGAAGAGATAGGGATCTTTAGAGGTGAGGGATACATGGTACAGTAATGATGAATTTGATGTGATTTTGGGAAAAAGATTACACCAAACCAAGTGTTTCATCCCAATGGGACATCCCAAAGTTTGGGTTTGGGCCAATGGATGAAATGTCTAGGTGGTCTTTTGTATCCAATGATGATGTTAATCAATCCATACATAGTTCTTAATGGGCCATGCAGTTTAATGGCATTCGATAAGGACGATGGAGGATTAGATGAATAAAGGAGGGAATGTTGTGCAATCATCATAACCATAACATCGGTGGGGAAAAAGAAGACTACACGATTCCATGTGAGATCCTCCAAAATAACTATGCCCAGGAGGGGATAGTCAAAGATTAAACAAGGGCTAGACTCAAGACAAGGGGTATGAGTGCTTCTACATTTCAAATGAGGATGATAATCAAGACATACGTAGTTCTGGAGATGTGGTTTAACGTCTTGCAGGACTATTCAAAATTTAATGTTATGTAGGACCATACAGTTTAAGGTCATGAACAACCAAAATGCAATTTAGGGTCCTTGGTATTGGGTGGTTTCCTACCAAGTTCACTGGTGACCTCTGGGCCAATACCAAGTTTCCTTGAAAGAAGGAGTGAATGTGAAATTTTTTTGTTGAAAGCTCTATCTATCTTGTTTTGATGCCTTACCAGATTCTACAGGGCATGAAGCCTGTTCTCATTGAGTGCATCCAACACAGCCAGATTTTTTTCGACTACTTTATCTGGTGCTTGCTGATCATAGATGGTTGTGCAGAATGAGGGAAATTTAATCTCTATAGGTCATATAGCCTTTGTCCCATATACTATGGAATATGGGGTCACTTAGGTGGAATTAAAATTCATCATCAGGTATTCTCAGAGGGTGTTGGGGAGCTTGTCCAGTCAAATATACTTATTCTGACCTACCATTTTCTACAGAATGTTAGAGAGGGGTTTTTGAACGCCTAGATCGATCCTTTTTCATGCACATGATTGTGGGAGGTATGGTTTGAATGTATGTTGTTCTTAGCATACATTTTCTACATCTCATATTCGTAGAAGTTTCGTAACGTTATTGGTGTGGGTGGCATGAGGGACTCCAAATCTATAAATGATGTTAGAGCTTACGAAGTCAACGATGGAATGGGCCTTGACCTCCTTGATCAAAACTTCATCTACTCTCTTGGATAAGAAATCCATAGAAGTCATGATGAATCTTTACTGGAGAGCTATCAGCGGTGGATATGGTCCAACTACATCGAGTCCCCATAATGCAAATGGACATGAGTACATTGTGGAGTGGATGGGCTTGGGCGGTTGATGCATAAAGTTAGCATGATTTTTGAATTCATGTCATTTCATGGAAAACTTGGTGTAGACATGTATTAAAGAGGGCCAAAAGTACCCCAGTCTTTGGATATTGTGTGATAGCTTCAGCCCGGTAAGATGATCCACTTAGGAAACATCGTGAGCCTCTAGCATGACCTGAGAAATCATGACTCCTTGAACGCAATGAAGAAGAACCCCATCAATCCCATGCTTGTAGATGATCTTCTCTTGGACAGGGCCATCCTAGAGGGTGAACTGCAACACGTGATGTTGGATTCACTCATGCCCGACCTGATCAATCGGGATATAACAGTTTTGGTGATACACAACTAAGGGATCTCTCTAGTTGAGATTCACTTTAATCACTGTATCCAGGGCATGGGGGTCCTTACGTGGAGGCTGTAGCAGTAAGGTAGATCAGTTGTATGTTTTCGCTATCATCTGGGGTGACAAGAGAAACGTCTCTCTGATGTGCCATGTGGATAATTAGATCATCCTACTCAGGCTCCATGAGTGATGCAGCCAGGTTGGCCTGAGCATTTGCTCGCCCATTTTGAGATCCGGTGACATGAGTTACTTCTAGCTGAGATGGGAACTGTCCTGTTAGCTGGAGAGTGAGTTCCGACAATGGTACGACCTCTGGTTTTCTGAAGACATAGTCACCGTTGATATGCTTGATTACTAGTTTAGAATCCCCTTTGACATGAAAAAGGGGCACATCAATCTTGAGGGATAATTCGAGCCCAGTGATGAGTGCCTGATACTC
The DNA here is from genome assembly GCA_963277665.1 of Viscum album. Lineage (NCBI taxonomy): Eukaryota > Viridiplantae > Streptophyta > Magnoliopsida > Santalales > Viscaceae > Viscum > Viscum album. The sequence continues at coordinate 1,474,525,987 of OY728150.1, forward strand.
TGCCTCATTGTTGGTGCATCCTTATATAATCAGGAATGGATATGGCTGGATGGATTGTGTCAGGGTAATGAAGATGATATGCATGCCTACACTATTGAGCCTAGGTTCATTGATCCTTCAGTCTGTGGGGATGTGAGAAGCTCCATCGAAGTGCATTTGCAAGCATGGAATGGCTTGGATCACCAAGATAATCCCTTCATCATAAAATCATGGTCCAGGGACTAGTCTATAGGAGCTGGATAGGTAGAAAATAAGTTCTCTATTAATTTTCCCTTTAATAGCCTTATTAGGGACAAAGATGATGTCGAACTGCTAGAAAATCAATTCCCACCAAGTTAGATTGCCTATCAACATGGGGTAATTTAGGATTTACATTAGTGGGACTACTCGGGACAGCATCTATACCTCGTGGTGTTTCAAGTAATGTCACGATTTCTGTACTGTGAATACCATCACAAGGCAGCTCATTTCTATGGGGGTGTATCAGATCTCTGTATCTAGAAGAAAGTAACTAAGGTAGTAAAGACTGTTCTCCATCCCCTCATTTTTGTTCTGGGTGTGAAGGGAAATGATATGTCATTCTAGGGCAGTCACATAATGGACCAGCAGCTTTCTAGATACTGGTAGCATTAAGACCTCAGGTTGGACAAGATACAATTTGATCTCCTCAAAATTAGTCTGACACACTTCATCCCACTCATAGAGTGTACCTTTCTTCATGTGCCAAGAAAAGGTCTTAGACTTTCAGGCCAAATTCGCGATGTATCCGCATTTGTAGGCTATGTGGCCTTTTTATCCTTGATGTTCCTGAATCATTCTCAAAGGAGACATCTAGATAATGGCCTTGATCTTGTCTGGGTCGATCTCAATTCCCCTGTATCTAAAAACAATGTTGAGAATCATTCTAGAGGTGACACTTAAGGCACATTTCAAGGGTTCATCTTCAGGTGACAGGAATGGAGGAAATTGAAAAATTTCTCACGGTCTTCTAGATGGTCCAGATGCTGGTGAGATTTTACCACCAGATCATTCACATAGCATTCCACCAAGGTTCTAAATATCATCTTAAATATGCGATTTATAGCCCACTGGTAGGTGGCCCCCACATTCTTTAAACCAAATGGCATGACTCGGTAATAAAAAGTACCTTATGGAACCCTGAAGGCTATAGACTCCTCATCCTCGAGGACAATTCAGATTTGGTTATACCCAGAGTAACCATCCATGAAGGGGAAGACATGTAATCCAACTGTAACATCAATACACAATTCTGTCATATGCAGGGGAAAACCATCCTTCGGACAGTGATGACTGAGATATTAGAAGTCGATGAATACCCTGATCTATTTTCTTTTCTTCATTACTGGCGTAATATTGTCCAGCCATTTGTGGTACTGGACAACATTTACAAAATTGCTCGGATGAGCTTGTCAACTTCGACCTCGACCATTGCACCCTGGGAAAGGTGCATCTTCATGGGAGGAATCTTGAACCCTCATTGATTTTTAGGGAGACCGAGGCAGTGGGTGGAAACTTGAGGATCTAGCCCTGGCATTTTGACATAACTCCAGGTGAATACATCATGGTGTTGTTTAAGGAAATCATTATATTATTGTTTCTCCTTGAGTGGAATGGTGGCACTGATAAATGTGGGATTCAGGTCTGTCTCGCTACCGAGGAACACCTGTACGAACATGTCGACTGTGGAAGAGACACCCTCATCAATGGCAGGAGGAGAATCCTCTAAATCATTTTCTCCAATTGTAGAGGAGGGATCCTTAGTGGGAGGAATTTCTTCTAAGTCGGATGATCCTGACGGGAGGCTGGTACTAGCCTGAGAGGCACTGGAGACTGCATCAAAGGACTCATGTGATGCCACAACCATAGCGATGAGGGCTTTCGATTCCATCCCATCTGGACTTCATCCCAAGGGGGAATTCTTGATGATATTGAATCAATTGTGGTGCATCAAATTGAGCTGGTTAATTCAATCTTGGTAGAACAATCCAGTATGACATATTTTCATTGCCATGGGGTGGACATCCCGATTCCTTATGGGAGTATGAGGCTACGAGATCACCTGAGCCAGATTCGTATAGGAGTATGAGGTGTTCGTATAGCATCGCTTAGTCCAGGGAATGTGTCCCCCCCCATAAGAGAAGCAATGATGTATTGTCCCATGTCTGATGTCATAGCCTCCAATCGGTGGATTGGAAAGATGTTGACATCATCTAGATCTATCCATGGGTCTGTCACAGTCTTGGCATGCTCGACCACATTAGTCCAAATCTTCTTTTCCTTGAACATAAAGCAGTCGACATCTAGGTAGCAGGATTCACAAGAGGAAAAGGGAGACACATCACCTTGAAGCCCGCCCACTCGACCATTATGGGATTACTTGAGGTACTAGTGATATGACGAGGGAACTGCCACATGCAAGTGGATCCATGGCATTCCCATCAATGCATTGTAGGTAGTTTCCATGGAGGCTGCCATAAATTTGGTGCTGGAAACTAGGCCACAAAACTAGGAATTCAAGCTGATCCTTCCAACCGATATCTATTCCATCCCATCATAACATTGGATTCGTAGGTCGTTGGGACTCAGATCATCTTTAGACAATCTCAGTTTTCACAGTGTCCAAGTTGGGATTAGGTTAATTCTAGAGTTAGTGTTGACAATATAGTGACGAAACTCCAAACTAGTGAACTAGAAGGTGATGTATAGTAGGTCTATGTGACCCTATATGGGAGATCCTTCATCTCCTCAAAAGAACAAGTTAATGGCCTGACATTCAACATTATTGATTTCCTAAGCATGAAAGGCATCTGCGGTTTCTACATTAGACTCAAACTGGTGGGGGCTTCTTAGAAACTCAGTGAGGGCATCATGCATATCTGATGACAGGTGAAGGTCCACAATGATTGAGAGCATTTCTAGAATTATGGATAAATGCTTAAGAACATTTTACATCTACGCTAGATATGTTGTTCATCTTACAGGATGTAGCTCTATGATAGGAGGTATAGTGGGTCCTACCGACTGGAAAGGCAGCTAACTGGTACTAGGAATATCCTGCCTCTCATAAGTCGACGCCTGCGATGTGGCTACCAGATGAGGAAAAATTGAATGATACCGGCCTATAGAAGGGAATGGATGGTCACAGAACGGTTGGGTTGGCTTGGCCTGATCCAGCAGCAAAAATAACAAGGAAGGTAGGCATGAGTCCACCAGATGAGAATGATTCACATGCTAAGCTATGCGCTGAGCCTGTTGCCTCGTTTCAGTAGCCTGCACAGCCTGGCTGGAAGTGCTGACAGAGGCACTCCAATTACCCATATTGTCGTGGCTCTATCATCACTGACTATGGCTTTGGATGTTGTGAGGATCTGCATGGCACTCCTCATTAGTAGGAATGATGTTGGTATTTACCATCTCTGCATTTTTAACCGAGGTGTACCCTTAACCATCACTAAAAGATTCATCCACTACTGGATAGATTCTGGAAGGTATCTCTATCTCTAGGGGCATGAAGTTTCCAAGAGTACATGATGATGATGGCATCGGTGGGGGACTTCACTTTCCCTTATACCGCCAGTTTTTTCTATTTTGGGAAGAGGACAACTGAGATGACGGTGCAGATGCAGTGGCTCTAGCTTTTGTACCATCTGTCCAATGCAGTAATGCATAGATGACCCCATAGGAACTGGTAACTATTTTACTAGCCATCCAGTCATCATACTTCTGGGATACGTAACTAGAAACCCGATGCCACTCGCCCCTGCTGTCACTGTTGTTGTCTGGCCTCATGGAGACGCATGCCACATGTGCCAATGGAGGGCCTAAATGTGATATGTTGTTATCTACCTGGTCTAGAAGATAGTATTTTAACACATAGAAAATATTGAGAGTGTGCACCATGATCTGGTGATAAAGGAATTAATTAGGGCAATTATTGAGTTTTACCTCTTCTAGCCTTCTCCACTCAGGAAAACTTAGAATCCCCTACTTTAAGGCTCTGCGAAAGTAACCAAGGACCTGTGCCTCATAGAATAAGTATGTCTAGTTTCTCCTATCCATAAATGGTGCCCTTTTAGCTTGACCCTAAAGTGATGCTGTAGGATCCTTTCGAGGATGTGGAACTTGGTTATCTTGCCTGGGAGTTGGGGGCGCATTTCGCGGTGGTAATTTACTATTCTGAGGCAGTCGCTACAAGGTAGTTGGTTGCGCATGAGGTATAGGTCCTCTATGAGGTTGCTGAGGTGGATCCACTAGCAACAACATTAGTCACCAGGGGGATTTTATTTGGACCATTGTAGTGGGACTAGCCCTGGAGGCCCTTCTTGCGGGGATCATAGGGTGAAACATATGTACATTTTTATCCTAATATAAGGCTTCCTCTAGGCATTGGACCTTTTCAAAGAATTCTCATAATCCTCCAAGATTTTCTTGGGTGATCAGAGAGGGGATCAGATCCATCTTGACATTACCTATGCACATTGTCAACAATTTCTCTTGAGTCAGTGGCATGTCTAGGGAATATGTGTGTCCTTTCCACCTAGAGAAAATGTCGGCAACACGCTCATCAGGCCTCTTCTTGCACTTGAAGAGGTCCGCGGTACTCATCTTCTGAGTGAGGGAACTAAAATTCTAGGGGAATTTCCTATGGAGGTCCTTCTAGCTGGCCTCTGATTCGATGGGGAGATAGTTGTACCAGTCAAACATAGGCCCTTAAAATGTTTGCAACCCCCCCACCAGAGTTTGGAAGCCTTTAGATATGCTAGAGTTCCCAACATTGTGATACACCTTGAGATAAAGTGGGATAAGTCTTGTGGTGGGTCCCATGTCCTATTGGTGGGGTAAAAGTGTGATTTCCAAAACCCAGGGGTGTTGGCATATCATCCACCCATGGCAGATAAGGATTTTTATCGGGTGAAAGCGCAACCTGTCGCGCCTCTGATGCCTCGAGATGGGAAATGTGTGCCGCTATCATTTCATCGGGGTGGGGGTTCCTTTTTGATGGGAATACCTGACTAACCATGCATTAGAGGGTTCTTCAATATGATAAGGTGGCCGAGTGGCTCGTGAAGCAGCTGGTGAAACGATCTGTGGGGTATCTAGGGGAATCCGAGCTAGGCCCCGAGGATTGTCACACCGTTCAGGAGGATTGGGAGAGACATACTACGCCCACTTTCCATAAGATTCGGCCTCAACCCTGTCTAAGTGGGTAGGATGGTTAGGGTCACTTGGAAGAAATGCACCGAGGGGAAGTTGTGCCTGCCCCTACTGCCCTAGGCTAGGATCACCATAGTCCATCTGTCATTCTGTAGCATGTTCAGCTAGAATTTTGTTGACCATCTTTTCTTGTTTGCTGATTTGATGATGCAACACGGCTTTTTTGGGGTCATCATCCACCTACTGCACTGAGCTATATTGGTGGGAGGGTTTGATAGCTCCATGGAGTTCCATGCCCTTGTTGGTATTCCGGCTGAGGAATAGAACCTTGGTGGGCACAAGATGTCCAAGTAGATTCATCTGTTGACGAGTAATCCATCCTGATGGATCTAAGGAATGTAAAACCCCATCAGGGGTAGGTCCTCTCCTTGAATATCTAGCTTGTTCTCTCCCTCTAGTAGGTCCTCCATGTTAACTGGAATTCTTCCAGGATGCATATCCTATATGTATCCTGGAAAATCAGGTTGTCGCTAAATAGGACAATATAAGAGGGTAGCATACTACCCCAACCATATATATGTATGTGGGGAGAATCCTATTTCATGATCCTTCAGAGTACTCTGATGCACTGAACGTACTGTTGCTGGAGGGCCCTATGGAGACCATGTAACTCAGGGCACTGGGCGACATGATGTGTGGCCAAATCAACTAGACGACATTGTTCTCCAATCTCCATGAAATGTTCTTGGAAAAAAGGGTAAGAAACTCGCAAATTATGAAGACAGATATGAGTCACCTAGAGGTTTTGATGGAAACACCTGACTTCCTCTTGGATGAGGGATTCCGACACACAAAAATTCGTTGCTAAAACCATCCAAAACATCTCAGGGTAGTTTTTCGCCGTGAGTATATCCCATAAGCTACTGGGCTCGGATTCATGTTCTGGACCTTCATTGCTGAACTCATCAACTGGATGCAGCTGGGGAACGGGTAGCAGTATGGAAGCAGACCACTGGGACAGTAGGTTGGCCGGTGGAGAATACAGCGAGCGAGCTAATGATCCGCCAAATATCGGGATATCCTATGAAGTGTGAAGTGGCATAGCAATGACATCGTGGTAAGACAAGCTGACCACTACAGTTTCTGGCATGGGGACTATGGCTGTTGGTGGTGGACTAGACTGCTTCTCATCCACTATGATCTCTAGTCAAGGTAGAGAGTGCATTTGGTGATGATGGTGGCGATCATACAATCGTAACCTATGGAGTTGCCAAATTTTCATCCTTCAAAATATACCAGCGGATGGATGCAAGAATCCAATGGACCTCAAATTTTGTGAGTATTAGGGTACTAAGCCTTTTCCCTACCTCGACCCTCAACACAGATGATCTGGGCGAGGGTTCGATTAATGAGTCATATTACACATCAGAATATGAGAAGAAAACTTGTTTGATCTTAGTCTAAATCTTCTTTGTGTTCCTTTTATGGTGGAGATGACCCTCCCTCCTTCCTTGGGCTGGCTCTTCTAGACAGGGGTAGATTTTCAGCATGAGGAGGACCTTCGGTCATACTAGTGTTGGGGTGGAGATGACTTCTGCCTGAGTAAGCCAGTGTATGAGGAGAACTAGGACAGATATTAAAGGGGACATAGGTAGGACCTTCATGGGATGTGTTGGAGTGGGTAGGACCACTCCTCGATCCAATAAGAGCATGAGTAGGACCTTCATGCTTGTTTCCCCTTGTGACAGCAGTGCGAGAAACATCCCCATACTGGAAGTGCTGAACATGAGTAGGACCTCCTTGTTGGGTGCTAGTTAAGAGAAGTTGGCCTTCACCCATCTGATTTATGAGGCGATGAGGACCTCCTCCAGCTATTGTGTAGACATCGGGAGCCACCCCCAAGCTAGTAGTTGACCAGGTGTGAGACGTACCTACCCCGATGGTCTGTGCCAGGAGGAATGACTCCATACCAGATGTTATAAGCATGGGAGGGGCTTCTGTGCAGGGTTTCATCATCATAGGGAGGTCCCTCAATCAGATTGAGGGTCGCATGAGGTGGACTTTTATGCCGATATTGGAATTGGGGAAGACCCGCATTCTCCATGGTGGCTATATGAGGAGGGCCTCCATACTTCCAGCAGCCATTACCTACACTGACGGATGAGAGTGTCGACACAACCAGCCCATGGGGTGGTTGGGGCCTCGATCTGGGCCAGGTATACAAGTTCCCCTGCTCATCATACACAAGTGGTTGATGATATACGTCGGTGGCAACCCAGGACATAGTAGTAGCTATTGTTGATGCCCCTTGGTGGGCATCCTCCTCAGCATATGCTGGACATTGGCATAAGGTCGACCAGACTGGGGCCAATAGTGTAGGCACATTGATCACCTTCTCCTCAACTCATGGGACCAGATAGCAGCACTAGCGTGACCTAGTTAGAGCCCCCCATTAGGGGCCCTGAAATAGGTTCCCGACTGGGCTGTCCCAATCATCCCATACCATGTTGGCGTAGGGGAGAGATTCGTCGAGGTATTCTAGGGAGAGGATCTCGAAACGATTATATGTTGGTGTTGGGAGTAGTGGCTCCCTATGCTGCCATTGGGACCGGCAGTGGTGGCGAGGTCCAGACACCTCTATTTCCTATCTTTCCATATCCTCAGTCAGGATAATCCCCTCATCCTCGTATAGGTGTACGAGTTTGTTTATCACTCTCCTCTGAATTAATGTAGACAGGGATATGGGACATGGGCGCCCATGTGTTTGTAGTCATAGATATTGTTTCTAAAGCAGTGGATCCGCGTAGGACTACCACGTTTGCATTGCCCCTAAACCTGCGTCGATGGACGAGCGATTATCAAATGCCTGCAGCATCTAGGTTCTTGGAAAGAAAAAAAGATTAACCCATTAGAGCCTAAAGGAAAAGAATCAAAGAATAATTCCCCAATTTCATTCCATCATTGAGGGATGTTAAGGTGGATCCACAATGACAACATCGCAGACCAGGATGTCCAATGTTTTTACTTCCCCAAACATATGGTGAATTTCACACCAGACCCGCTATTTTCTTTGTGGGACCTAGTGCCGGATAGCTAGATCTAATGTCACACTAATCCACTGATTCCTCAAACACTAATAATCTCCACATTGAGTAGATGAAAATATAAATTCGGTTCATCATTTCTCTTTCTGGCAATATCACCGGGATGTGCACATCTGTATATGGATGACGCATAGCTGTTCCCCGCATTCCCACTTTCCAAAGGAGGGTGACATCAGTTCATCTTTTAGTGATATTTTATCTCGGATTGAAATAGTATGATGGGATGTAAGGTCTTCCTTGAGCAGATTCATCCTCAGAACTCGTCACCTAGTCCGAGTCTCCCTTATAGACTTAAGAAGTTGTTCGTGAAACTCTTCCCAGTGCCATATATTGATGGACACCATTTACTTACACTGTATCTATCGGGACATTCCAAGGGGTCTGGTCAGGGTAGAAACCTTTGGATAGGGGCGTTTTCATGTTGGAAATCACTAGCATGTATGGGCACTAGAACAATATCACGTCTGTGTTTCTTCCTCTTATTATAAGGCTCCCAAGGGCGCAGAAGCCCGATTCATCCAACATCGAATGTATAGAATCATATGCCCTGGGAATTTATCTGATGTTTTCCTTAGCTTACCATGTTTAACACAAGGTATGCCACAGTTTAACATCTAGTAGAGATAGATCAGACTGATTGGAACAGTGTCTAGAGTGGATCAGGTGGGTGAAACCCTTAGAGGGAACACTGATGTTGAGGATAACGCATGGTTAGCTACCCGACAGTTGTTAATGGGAATGTGGAAGGAGATGTCATGATTCCACCGAGATGTTGTAGATCGGGTAAGAATCAACATGGTTAATGGATTGTTAAGTGAAGTGGGTGGAGAATGAGATGGAGTCTACTCGAGCGTGATGGTGATGTTAGGATTGAGTCTTAAAGAGACCTCCTCTACATCCCTGTGGTAGTGAATAAATGTTCATGCAGTTCATCTAATGACAAATTACTATCAATTGGGGATGTCAATGGCACACCGCTGAATGGGGATGACAATGGATTACCGCTGAATGGGGTTGGCAACGACATACTGAAAAATAGGGGTTAACAACATCTTACCTCTGAATGGGGGTTGGAAATAGATTATCGCTAAATGGGGGTCACAAAGGCCAACCACTGGATCGGTTCACAAAGACATACCGCTAGATGGGGTCATAATGGCTTACCGCAGGATGGGGTCACAACAGCTTACCGCTCGATGGGGTTACAACGCCTTACTACTGGATGGTGTCACAACGGCTTACACCTATATGGAGTCACAATAGCATACTGATGGATGGGGTTGATCATTATAAAGTCTTCCAACATACTTTTCCTTACAAAGGATCAAATACAACATAGTTCGAGTTTGTGGATGCAGTTTAACATCATACATGATGAAAAGGGGGCATACAGTTTAACATCATGTAGGACGAAGGTGGCCCAATGTAAAGGGGGGTTGGACCAATGGTTGTTGGTCTTGACCTTAGAGAGTCTTCCTACATATGTTGCCATGGAAAGGATCAAATACCACGTAGTTCAAGATGGTTGGAACAGACATGAAGATGGTCGGGACCAATGGATGATGGGATTGAACCTCATGGGGGCCTCCAACATACCCTGCCATGGAAAGGATCAAAGTCCACGTAGGTCACATTAGTTTGGATGAACCGATGTAAAGATGGTTAGGACTAATGGATGGTAGGATTGAGACTTTGGGAGCCTTCCTACATACCTTCCATTGGAAAGGTTCAATTTCCACGTAGTTCATGAAGGATTTGGAACTGACACGAAGAGGGGCCGGAACCAATGGTTGTTGGGCTCGAACCTTAAGGAGGCTTCCTACGTACATTACATTGGCAATGATTAAAGATCATGTAGTTTGGGATGGTGTTTGGTGAACTGACGTGATGTTCATTGGGACCAATGGAGGGTGGCCATGAACCTCAGGGATTCTTCCTACGTACCTTTCCTTGGTAAGGATAAAATTCCACGTAGTTTAGGAGGGTGGGAACTGGCATGAAAGGGGTCAGAACCAATAGGTGTTGGGCTTTAACCTAAGGGAAACATTCTACGTACCTTTCTTTAGAAAAGATCAAAGTCTGTGTAGTTCGGGATGTTATAGTGCTTATACTCTAGGATTCCCGAGTGAGGATGTCATGGTCGGTGCTTTGCCTAAGCACACACGATTCATTATCATTGTGAGAAACAATAAGTAGCATAGACCTAATGATCATATCACAGAATGTGCGTCTATGGGAAGTTGAATGGGGGCTTATATGTGCTTAGTTTCCTAAATAGGAATAGGATCTTTCACATTGTTAGTATCCCAAGGTGATGGATATTGGGGCTTACCTCAGGTTGGAGTCCCAGGTGGTGAAAATACATAGCGAGAGAGAGAGATTTGGCAACCACGATGAGAGGAAGAGCGTGGATGCTACCTCTTGCAAGAAAACATAGGGGCTTACACAAAGGTGGTTTCACTTTCCCCATAGATGACACCTTCCCAACATAGGGTATGTCATTCTACGTGAGGAATGGTCTCACTCACAAAGAGACCAGTGGGCTTAGAGAATGTCTGAGATGCCGCACCCCATGTGCAAGGCACGAGGCAAGGACAAATTTTAACGTCATGTGCTGAGGATGATGATTCATGGATGTTTAACATCCTACAGCTTGGAAAAGGTGGGTGTTCTCCACAAACCTAAAACATACATAACAGATACCTCCTTCCCCTTTAGTAAGAGAAGGCATCAACAATTCCAGGGAGTGGGGGTGTTATGGAGCAATTCATTGAGGGTTCCATGTTATCATGGATATGCGAATAAGCAATATCATTTAGTGTAATTATGAAAAGAAGCATGAGGAGAAGCCACACAATGGGAAGCATCACCCAAGGGACCTTGAAATAGATTCACTGAAACTTGAAGGGCCATATATGAAAAGGAGATACAGAGCAAATGGTTTCATAGGTGGAGGCCTTGTGAAGCTCTCGTGCTCCATGAAGTGGAGGGGCTTCGTGAAGGGATGTCATTTGTGAAGTGATGTTGCCTAGCATAGTCATAGAGAATAGGTGCATGTGGAAGGTGCTTCGTGAAGTGGAAAGGCATTATCGGAGCAATGACATGTAATGAAAGGGTGATTGGTGAAGCAATACGTGGTGAATCAATGTGATTTGTGAAGCATTGTGACCATGCCTTAGCATGCGGGTCACAAGTGTACGAAGGGTGCTTGGAGAAGTATAAACACTATGTGGCAACCTGAGTCCCCTTGAGGGATCTCCTTCCATCACGGAGGCTGGTGGGATCCATGATGGGAATCCCTCTTCGAAGAGGGGCTGAATTCATGCAAAGGGGATGACAATTCGTGATGCAAAAGTACCTTGAACATCACATGGTTCACCAAGAAGAAATTGGTTCATGATATGGGAGTTCCGAAGGAAAAACGTTGGAGGATCCATCCTTTGGGATCGAGGGGAGGATGGTATTTATATACAAGATGGGTCATAATGTAGAGCATTCTTGGCACAAAGATGGAGCTTGACCCGTAGTGGGGTTGCGAATGACAAAGGGGTTCACGAAGCATCATACTCCTTGCTCCGCAGCGGGTTTGCGAACGTCAAGTCATTTTTCGGGGATTCCCACCTACATGCTCCGCGGAGGGTCCAGAAATGTAAAATGAGTTCGTAGAGCATCTCACCTCTTTGATCCGCAGTGGTTTTGCGGACATCAAATCGGTTCTTGGAGAATCCTGCCTCCTTGGTCAGCGGTGGGTTCACGAAGGGAGAGCTTTGTACCGGCCGCATGGCTATGGGGGATCATGAGAGGTCTTCAAAAGGAATCCCCTAATTCTTTCCCTTTATTCTTACATTTCATTGATTTCGGAATCATCTATGATGATTCTCGATACCTCCCTATATTATAACATGATCGTACACATACATGTGATTCTTTTCTTCATGTGGAGATCATTTGAGTGACATATAATGAAAAAATCCAATGTAAACAGAATTGTTTTAGTTGGTGAATAATGTTGTTTTTTGAACAATTTTACCATGTTCTATTGATGGTAGGGGGTATTTTGTTCAAGAAAATGATGATTTTAGCATAATGGATTGGGTATAAGTCAACACTCAGATATCTGAGATGTTCAGTTTGATAAAAAATTATTGAAGGGAAGTTGTGAAGATGATGGTTCAAACAATATTAAAGACCCTGAAATATAATGTAATGAAGTTCATAAATATTGTTGTGGATGATTAACTTGAGAAAAATGTTAAAAATTGCCATGTTTTATCAGTAATAACTAATAATAGAATGGAGTAGTTCACAGAAGAAATTGAATTATCAAAAACATGCCTAGAAAAATGTTCCTTGAGAAAGATCTTCCAGATGTGTTTTGGAAATTAGCTATGACGACATAAGTATACATATAAAGTAGAGCATTATTATGTCATAAAGAAGAAAACACTCTATATGATCAATAGTATGTAACTAAGCCAACATTAAAGAAATCTCGATTATTCATAAGTTTGTGTTTTATTTTCAATAAAAATAAACACATGATGTTTGAATCTTGTTGGGATGAGGGGATTTTTATTGGCTACTCAAATAAAATAAAATGATACAAATGATTTAATAAGCGGCTGATAAAGGTATTATAAGACAATCACATAACCATTGTATTGAATGAGAAGAATCCCCATAAAATTCATGATTAGTCATGGGAGGATATCGTTGGGGGAAATTAGCAGATCAAGGGATGTTCTAATTCTAGAGGATGATTCAGATGAAGAATCAGATAATGAAAAGGATTATCACAATTCTCTATCTTCACAAACTCCGAATATAAGATCTGAAATTAATTTATATATCATAATAGGTGATCATAAAACTCCAATGCAGTCTAGGTGAATGAATAAACTATAAAAATTATTGAACTTATCATAGGTAGAGCCTAATTGTTTTGATAATGTATCTGAAGATGTTAATTGGGTTCAGCCTATGAATGAAGCACTAGGAAAAAATGAGAATATAAAAATATGTGAGATGGTTTCATGGAAAATACCTAATAATTTCATTAGAACTAAATGTGTCTTTTTAACTAGATGAATGATGATGTTAAACTGATTCATGAAATACCAAAACTAGTGTGTAAGGGGAACTCCTAGATAGAGGGTGTTGATTTTGATAAGACATCTTTAACAATTATAAGGCCATAGACAATCATATAATTCTTTTTTATAGTAGTGAAGTTAATGTTTTAAATTTTATAGATGGATGCCAAGTCTGAATTTATGAATGGGGTTATGGTAGAAGAAATTTATATTGACCATCTTGATGGTTTTCTCAATAATGAAGATGAGAACATAATTTTTTAGTAATGAAACGGACTTTATGGTTTTCAGTAGGCACCAACAGATTTTGTAACCAACACTTGAACTGTTTTTAATGAAGCCCATAAGGTTTCATGGTGGTGATGATTAAAATATATATTCCAATAATACTAGTAATAATAGGATGATGGTGCAGTTGTATGTCAATGAAATAATATTCAGTATATTATATGAAGCGTAGTGTAGATAGTTTACCAAATTCATGAAAATTGACTTCAATATGTCAAAGGTTTGTGAAATGACGTTTTCCTTGAATTATAGGTTACACAAGAAAATAATGACACATTAATTTCCAAATAAAAATATTATAAGGAATTTTGATATGATTTGCAATGGATAAAAAAAGGGATGATGGCTCTGGTGACTACATAGATAAAGAAATCATAAGATAGTAATGGAAATGACGTTAATAACATAGAATATAGGAAATGTTTTGGTAGCCTATTATAAATGATAGATATAAGACCTGATATTTTTTTCGAAAATTCCATATAGAAAGATATAAATGGAGTCCATTGAAAATCCACTTGATTAGAGTGAAAGGAATACTTCGGTTTATTAAGGGCATGATAGATTTCAGATTTTTGTATAATGAAAAATTTCAGTTAGAGTTACTGGGATATACAGATGAATATTGGTCTAGATCAGCTAATTATAAAAAATCAACATCATGTGATGAATTTTATCTTTGAGGTTTGTGTATTTCTTTTTTATGTAAGAAACATGATTAAATTTAATTGAGCACCGCATATGTGGAATATATTGGGGCCAATCAAACTTGCATGTAGTTATTATGGATGAAGTAACAACTTGAGGATATAGTTTTTGGTGTTAATTCTCTGATAGGAATCTATTTTATTAAATAATGTTCTATAAATCATATAAAAAATGCACTATATCACTAATTCAAAAAGCACATTGAAATTAAGTATCATTATATTATGGTGTAGGTGGATTGTGGGCTACTATTGTTGGAGTGTATTCTTACAGAACTGCATGTTGTATACATTGAAATGAAGGCCATACGCAAAGAATCATTTTAATGACTTTGACTAGATCTTAGAGTTATGTCAACTCCCCTGGTGATATGAGACCCCCTCACCATGAGGTAATGTGTATTTTCTCTAATGTGTTTATATATGTTCTTTAACTTGTTTCATCTAATAATGATGTGACCATCATGTTCATTTAAAGAGGGGGAAATTATGTCTTTCTGTGGGGAGAAAATGTATTAATCAAGATAGGGGGAGAAGCTGATTGGGGGGAAGTGATGTATGGGTAGTACTAAATATGATGTTACTAAAGTTCATCATAAAAAAATTATATATCCTGAAAAATGAGGTCAATGATTAAATTAGACGATTTCTTTTAGAATGAAGTGATTCATTGATGAATTTATCATATTAATATTTTTTCACACACTCATCATCGATTTTGTGGGATTTGAGTTCTTGCAGATAATGTAATTGATTTATATAATAATCACATGAAGTGAGTGTTGGAAGAAGATGGATTAATCATTATCTATGTATCAAAATGTGAATATTCGTCAACGAACCCAAATGGTTTGATTTTAGGGAAAAATACCTCAAAATTACACTGTAGTGTATTTAGGTTGATTGTGTTTGTTGATAATGTGGGTTTCAATGGTATGTTCTAGAATCTAGTGATATTATTAAAATGACATGTTGAAAAAGATCCATGATAAATGAATGGATTCCCTATAAGTGGTCTATAACATTTCATACATAAGGTGACGCCACGTCCAAATGTTTCCTAATTTTTTGGGCTCATGTATTCAGATGATGGAGAGTATTAAGAATTATGGTATCTGATGATGTAATTGTAAAAATATGGAAAATTAAAGAGTTCTGAAAATACTGGGCTTCGTGAACTGTGTTTCTTGAAGGAATAATGATTTTGACGGTAAGCTTCACGACTACAAAATAAATGAAAATAGGAAAGTTATGTAGATCTTCATAAATAAGGGAACATCACAAGAAAATTTATGGACCATTGAGAAATGATGCTTAAGTGGATTGAAGCTTATGGAATTGGTGGAAACACCAACAAAAAGGCCCCTAAGCCCTTTATAAATGCAGGGAGACTAAATGTAGAACATAAGCCTCCAGATTCGCAATGTTAGTTCGCGAAGGTGGTTGTAATGAAAATGTTTTCAAGGGAAAAAAGTTCATGATGAAAATAAATTTGAACTAAAATATTTAGCATCCCAAAATTATTGTTGTTCATGAATTCTATAAAAATAAAACTGAAGGAGATAAGATTCACGAAGTCAATATAAACTTCCAAAATGTTGGTTACTTTATAATGGTAGTGATCATCGAGTATGTAAGGTGGTTTGTGAAGGCAAAGTTAGATTCATGAAATAGAATGGCTTTGTAAAGGAGGTGATCTTCACGAAAGTATTCATAAAGATGTTTCATAGAGAATCTATGGTAATATGGTATTCATCAATTGGATAAAAAGTGGGACTTCAATAAAGAATCCATACAGAACTAATAATTTATTAATTAGTGTTAATGTAGGGACCTAAATTTCTATAATTTTATTTTAAATATCTTCCAAAAGTAGTGAGAGAAGGTAGAAGAATAAGGTGATTCTTTCAACTGGCAGTGAGCCAGAGAATGAGACTTAGGTGGAATCTCATGGGAATGATATGAGTGGACCCTAAAAATTATGTAGGAAGTTATCATAGACATATAATTGTTATATACATAAACATATAATTTGGTAGTGAGCCTTAGTTGATTTGGTACATCGATATATCAATTTTTTATGATACTTGGACATGGCCCAGTGAGGGTGAACCAAGTAAAATTTCTATTTCTACTGTATGATTTCAATTCCTTTCATACATTTCTTTAGGAATGGGAGAGAAGAGTGTATTGTTTACTGAAGAAATGGGATCAGAAGGGTTTTTTTTATTTAATCTATCGTACCTAGATTCACCACTATCGTAGGGTATTTATCATAATTTTGTGAACAAATGTATTTTTCCTTTAATTATTCTCATTAATTCTATCAGATTTTTATTATAGTTTTAATTTTTATTGTACTCCATGTTATTATTTATATGAAATCCCCTTTTAAAATGATTTTTTGTTGTTTTCATTTATTTAATTCATTCAATATATTTAATTTATATTTCTTGTTTATTTAATTATTTTCCTCCATGTTTATATTATTACAATATCCACTATATAAGTGATTTTTTATAATTTATTTTATTCTTTTTATGGTCTCTAATTAAAATATTACTTAAATATTATATAATAGTTTCTAATAACCCTTTATAAAATAAACTGTGTATAATCTAGAATCACTGTGTGTGAGAAATACATACTAGTAAATTATTTTAAATCCTTTCTAAAATCAGATAAATGTTATAGTTATTTTTCATATGTGTTTTTTCCTTAGATTCATTATAGATGATATTAAATAACTGATTTGTTTTTTAGGACTCATTATATCAAGATAATGTTTTAAATTCTATTTTTATGTTATAGATCTGTGTTTTAATTATTATTAGATAGTATTCCTTCCATATGTTATGGTTTAAAATATTAGTAACAATAATGAGTAATTTTATATTATAAATTTACAAATTTATTTATAATTAATATTTTTTTCTACAATTTATTCAATTTCTAATCATTTAGGAATTCCAAAAGACAAATTATCATTAAATTGGTTTCCTACATAATAATGTAGTGTATATCTATAATTATACTATGTATTTAATATTGTAGTGATAGACTCTTTTGAGTCAAATTATTGACCCTGCTTTGTGATTTTATGTGAAGTATATTACTTTGTATGCATGCTAAGTATATTTTCCTTTTAAATTATATTGGATATATAATATTATTCTTAAAAATAATTCTTAAAATATGGATATGTATTTTCTTTATCAACTCTCCAGATTTCATAATGTAAGTGTTTCAATACCAAAATTTTAAGATACATTGTTTATGCTATCTTTTCGAAACATTTCAATATTTTACATTAATGTTTTTTAACTTATTTCCTTATAGTATGATATTATATTTTTTATATTATTATTTATTTCTCTGGAGAACATTATAATATTTTTGAGTATCATAATTTTAATACTCTTGTTTCTGTGATATGATATAAAATTACTATTGTATGTTATAGTGTAGTGTTCAAATTCAAATTTCACGGTATTCTGTCAAAATGATACTGTTCAAAATATACGCAACATTATTTTCTGATTGTATATTTTAATGTTACTAATTAAATTATAAATATTTATTGTTTTGGAGAAAATCTATGTATAGTCCTCTTATATTTGATTTCCAATAGACAATGTAACATTAAATTTGTTTCCTACTTTTTAATGTGGTGTAGAAAATTAATTATAAAATGTGTTTTCTCATGAAGTGAGATAATTTTTATGGACAATTTATTTAGCTTGGTATGTGATTTTATATGATGTATATTACATTGTCTACCTAAAAGGTACAAAAGACCATTTTAATGAAATAATTTCCATAAAATGTATATGATAATTTTAAACTATGAAATATTTTTGATAAATTTAAATTCATAATATGATATTTGATAGAAATTATATTAAGAAATAATATTTGAAGGAAATATTTTTTGTCAAAAAGATTTATTTTAAAAATTAATTTCATTTTTTTAATTTCATAAAAATTATTAGTAATTGAATCGATGTTATTAGGATATATAAATATATATATTTATTAACATTTATTTGTTTCATCTATGATAATATGATATTTTGAAATAAAAAATTATATAATAATTAAAAAAATTCATTAAAATAACTTCATTGACTGTAAAAGTATATTCTTAATCATTATAATTAATTATATATTACATTTATATTACTTATTTAATTTAATTATCATTTAATAAATTTAATCTACATGTTTTATTATAATAATTCACTAAATCTGTAATTTTTTATGAAAACAATTCATTCAAAATAGAATACTTATCCAAAAATGTATTATTGTATATTTATTCATTACTAATAAAATATATATATTAATATTATAAAAATATAGTATTTATATTAATTTAGTATCTTTATTATTCCTATTTTAAAATTATCACTAAACATATTTTATATAAGTATACCAAATAAAAAAATCATCAAATGCTATTTAAAATGATAATGTAACCAATATACATCATCCCAATAGAAAAATTATTGTTTATTACACATTAATATATATCCTTAACAACACAATTAAAATCATTCATCTCATTCCAAATATAGTTCATTGTAATTTTATTCAAATTTATTATTCTTTATAATTTTTCATTAGACTTCATAAGAGACGTTATCTTTATAAATAACCATGATTATGGAAATAATAATAATGAAAAAATTTCAACTTAAATATAGATTAGTTTATATAGTATTTTTTCTAAAATAGTTTGAACTAACTATCATATATTGAATTAATATTTATTTCATTTTATATTATAATTAATTAAATATTTTTCCAGTTATCCTACTGTTGTGTGTAAGATAATCTTAATAATATGTGATATTTAGTATTTGTAATCTCAAATGAAAAACATGGGATCTTAAAATGATTATTACAAATAGAACCATTATACTAATTTCATATATGTAATAGTAATATAATATTTTTTATGAATTTTTATATTCATGTACAATCATATTTTCCATATATATTCAATCATTCCACAATTAAATCAATAATTTTTTGAATCATTGAATTTTTAAAAGAATTTTTCCAATACAATAAGTCATGTAATTTATTTTATCATATTCTTCTATATATTATAATATACTGCATTTTTAAATGAAAATCAATTCCAAATCATGATATTATATTATATAATAAAAATTAATACATAAATATATAATCGATATTCTATATTTTAAAGAATTATTCAACTTAAAAAATATGTCTTTTAAAAACTTTATATAAGTTAATTTTGTGATTTTAAGACATTTTATTATTTATTTTCAACAAATTGACAAAATTTGGATCTTTATCATTAAAATAATAGATAATTGAATGTTTTTATTATGCCACGTTTTCAGAAATCCTGAATAAATTTGGATTTAGTCATTTTTAGTAAAATTATATTCTAAATTTAGAGATGGTTTTAATATGAACACGCTTCTATTAAAATGGGTCAAATTTATGTACATTTTTTCCAATTTAAAAACATTGATAATTAAGGTTTTTTCCATTTTTTAAAATATGGTTAATTTTTTAATTTATATGATTTCCTAAAAATGGATAAATGAATACTCATTAATAATACAAATTTAAACATATAAATATAAATATATATATGTAATTATAATATAAATTACAAATTATATATAAATATATATAAAAATTTATACACATATATAAACAAATGTAAATACATGGGTTCATTTATATCTATATATATTAATTTTTAATATATATATATATATGAATACAAATGATGAAATTTTTTTATGTATCAACTTTTACATTCTAAAATAAACTCTTTTATTTGACATCATGTATGACAACCGACACATTGCGTAATGGAATTTAAAATCCAAATACATTAAATTATATATAATATTTTAAATAAATTAAATAAATTATATAAATTTTATTTTATGCAACAATGAGTTATCTTACATCACATGCAACAACATATTTCTTCTATGGCTTGCATTACACATGGTTTGTAGTTTTATATAACAATAATATATTGTTCAAAATTTATTATAAAACACAATAAGACATCACCAGGTTGTTAAATTAGTGAATATAAAAATTATTTAAAAACTTATGAAGGTTTGTGGTTTATAAAAATATATAATGAAATCATTGGTTTCAAATTAATTTGAAATGAATTTATGATCTAAATGAAAATAAAGTGAATATTTTTTATAAAAACATATTTTATGCTCACAATGTTGTTTTATCATAAAAAAAAAATTAATTATTGAGTGATATTAAGGTTATATATATATTATATATACAAGAAAATATTTTTTAAAATCATACAATATATATTGTAGTCATAATTTATGAACAAACCCAATATTTTACATCCAAATCAATATTTTTATAAATGCACTTTACTGCATTTTAAAAGAGAACATTTTTTAAATAAAAATTTTAGAAATTTTATAGATTGGATATGATAAAATAAACTGAATAATTATAATATAAACATAATAACTTGGTTAGGGTAAATTTTTTGTATTTTTTGTGAAGATTCTTTACTTTATTAATAGTGAAAAAACACTAAATTTTAAGTCAAAATTGTTTTTTTATTTTTTAATATGGATAATATAAATTTTAACATTATTTTAATGTTTAAATATATATTTTTTTAATTAATCATATTTAGATAATTGGAATCAATTTCACATTGAAATTTCCAATGAAAACCATGGTAACTCTTTAAGATTTATATTTTCAAAATTTCTATTTTCATCCCACCTTTGGGATTAAATTTAATAGAATGTATACCACTTAAGGTATTGTAATATATAAAAATTGATTAAATATTTGTAAAAATAATAATTTACGTTGTATAATATGGTCAAAATTGTTTTTTATGATATATATTAGGGACAATAATTAAATTTAATTAAATTTGTTAATGTGAAATTAAGCATAATAAGGGACTAAACCTTAACCATAAGGACCAAAATGACCAAGAAACTTCTAAAAAAGACAGTTTATTGACAAAAATAAACCCCATAGTCCATTGGATGTAGTTTTATACATTAGTAACGTGAAATTACATGGAAAACATGTGGCTCGAATTCCCTTTTTGGAAATATAAAAGATTGTCACTCGTCATCCACTATAATAATAAACTCATACCTCTCACTTCCTCACACCTATCAAGACACTTTGGCTTGATCCAGCTCATCCAAAACATATTTTTAACATCCCTAAACTAATATTAAATATGTAACCTTGGTCATTAATCCATCAAAGGAACATTTTTGTATAGAAATAATAAATGTTACTGAAAGAAGAGGTAACATCATAACTCAAGATCTTTAGTTTTATTTCATTCGCCACTCATTCAACTCACATTTTTTAGTGATTATATAAAAAAATAACCAAAATATAATGATATATTATTATGTTATGGGTTCAACCAATAATTATACACACTGCCATCTAATCATTTACAAAATTACTGTTTGTGTGTACAATGATCTTTTGCCACACGAATGGGTTGTTGTTCCTTCTTCCTTTACCGCCTCTGATAGAAGTAATTATGATGGAAACTGTATTTATTTATTTAATATATTATATTTATAATATATTTATTCTTATATAATATTTATATATAACATTCATTTTTTTCATTCATTATTATAGGTATATGATAAAATCGTTTGTGTAAGTGTGGACTATTGTTCCCTCAAAGCAATGTGATTATTTTATACTGTACATGAAATTCATAAAGAATGATTTTAATAAAAATGTGTAACATATATGAATATTTATCACTTAATTTTCATTCCTTCAATACAACAAGTTAATGAAATTTTAGTTAATTCATATATACGGACCATCATCTCATTGAACGGTGTATTTCATTTATTATCTCCAAATATTATATAACATTATAAATAAATATATATATGTGATTTATATGACATAGAAATTAATATTTACATATTGGAGAGAATGAAACCATGATTCAATTAATAGGAACAATAAATAATAAGTCAAAACATACTCTAAATACTAGGAAATTGTTTCCCAAAATAGTGAAAATAATGAAAAATTATTAATAAATAGGTAATCAGATATTATAATAAGATAATAAATGAAATTATAAATTTGGTTATGTTAATGGTATTTGTTAGTAAAAATTTTAAACCCCTTATAACTAAGATTAAAGGATGTTCACCAAAATGAAATGAAAATGTAATTGATTTTTATCTAACTTTTTCAATCGATGAGATAACTGATATATTCACCACCTACTTATTTTTTTGGGTGTATAAACATTTCATATTGATGTATTATAACATTAATTATTTAATATTCCTATTATATTGAGTTAAAATTAAAATTATTATATATATTTGTGACTATAATTAAGCATTACCAAGTTGAAAATAATTTTAGATCCTAATTTCTATTCTTTGTGTTATAATACTTCCTCATTAAAGATGGTATTATAATATAATTTTTTTTAATAAATTTTAACTATTTATTATTTTATTTCAATATTTTTTTTGTGATTTACATTTTCTCTACGTAGTGAATTCATTGGTGGAGTCTCACGTCAATGTTATGGTCTTTTTAAGGGTTTACATCACATTCTCATTTTAATCAGATAGTTTACACTGGAATTTCCATTCGAGGAAATTATATGACAATTTTTTAATAAAACCATTCATTTTTATCTTATAATTAAAAATTAACTTGAAAAATGAAATATTATCATTTTCAACACTTTTGAACTCAAAATGTTTTAGTAAATGTTTTTTATAGAATTTTAACATCTTTTTTCTCTTTATTTATAGAACATATTTTCATCTAAAAATCAAACCTCTTTAAATTGATTTCAATAAAAATTAACATTTAAAAAATTATTATTAATGATATTTTGTCCCTTTTTCTTTTACCAATTTTTTCAATGTAGTCATCTTATCTTCTTCCTAAAAAGGAATTATTCTAACTTTATTAATTTTTAATAATGAATATTCCTTCTTCCATGTACGGAATATAATGATTTACCCATTATCTGTTATTTGAATCCTAATTTGATAGATTATAATTTTAATTTTTTAAAAAAAAATTTAAATGTTATTTTGAATGAAATCAATATTCAAAATGTTATTTGAAATAAAATGGATATTTTCCACCATAATTATTTTAGAGACCATTTTACAGTATTCTCATTCATTATTTACAACAATCTTTAATGATCACTCCACGTGGGATATTTTTTATTGATACCTATTTCTAACTCTTTCATCGTGGTGCACATCATCATGCTACGATGTGATGATATTTTCCACATATTCCATCATTACAATGGAAGGCGGCATCCCTCACTTATTTTATAAAATTTTCTCCATGATCAAAACTAGATGATGAGAATTTGGTCTCTCTTTCTGTTGATTCCACCTCAGAATTTGTCTCCTAGTTCGTTTCTCCCTTAAAGATTATTTTTTTTCTTGATACTTTTACCGGTTTCATATCTTTGGGGATGCTAGTTAATTACACTAGTTCCATCAATATGGTGTCATTTCTGGGCAACAAACTTCATTCCGAGATGTAGTCATGTTGAGAATCCCTGTTGTGTCTAGGCATTTAAAATATAGTACCACTAGATTTTATTACCCATATGATAGGTCTTTTTGAGGGTGTGGAAGACCATGGCATCCCATGTTCAGTGCCGTGAATTATTTGTCATAGGCATGTATCTATGATTTTCTTCATCTTATCATGTTTAACATGGGGTATGTTGTGCGATTAACATCTAGTGGAGAAGGATTGGACTGATCAGAACACTGATAGTAGAGGATCCGATGAGTACGTCCCTATGATGGAGCACATGGGAGGATTTCAAAATTGTTGGATTAATACACCTAATGAGAAAGGTGTAACACCCCAACCTGGCTCACTTCTAAGACGATGGCTAGACTCTGGTCACATAACCTCATGCGCATCTCCCTGAATTCCAGTGACTGAAAACTAGCAGTGAGGGCCATTTTTGTGTCCTTGGGGGAGACTACGCCCTCATCAGTAATAGATAATATCACAGCGGATGTAAACAACAAAAAATATGAAGTAGCAGAAGCATGTAAATAAAAAAACTGCAACAGGAGAATTGTAAATAATACAACATAAT
This sequence comes from Viscum album, assembly GCA_963277665.1. Lineage (NCBI taxonomy): Eukaryota > Viridiplantae > Streptophyta > Magnoliopsida > Santalales > Viscaceae > Viscum > Viscum album. Next base: position 1,474,550,522 of record OY728150.1, read on the forward strand.
GATAATAGCCAAATAAAGAAAATCAATGAAAGATGGAATGCCATGTTGTAAGTTTAAACTGAATGTACAGAAAATAGAACTCAAACTATTAGAACCAATAGGGGATTATATACCCTGAGAGGGTGGTGAATCAGGGTATGGATATTATTTTTTAAAATTCTTCCTGCCCCACTGGATCTTGACCTCTTTATTTCAAGGTTCACTATGTTTTCACTTGTGTCTTTTTTATGACAACTTATTTTCTTATTTATCTGATGATGATGCTTTAAATGAAAGGCAGGAAAGTAAGCAGGAAGACACATAGATTTTTTACATAGTTCACCCTCACTGGGCTATGTCCAAGGAGCACACAATGGTGATGTGTCGTTGTACCAAATCCACTAAAGCAAACTGCTATTTACAAGGTTTGGGATATATCACTTCTATTCCCAAGATCACTGCCTTTACAATGTTTCGGGTCAGCTCACTTCATTCCCTAGGGACACTCCCTATTTCTCTCTCTCAGGCTCACTGCTGGTGGAGAGGATCACCTTTTCATATTCCATTTCTTGCTGCTCTGGAAAGGATCCTCTCACAGTTTATAGACCTATAGGTCTAATCATTATCACTAATTAATACATCCTCTATTGTATGTAGATGCTATACTGATGTCCAACTTTCACCACTAGAAGAATTTCACTTTCAACCGAAAGTATCAGGCAATCTTCTAGCTTTCACACAACCCTGAATCACTATAGTGGTTCAACCATACATGGCTCCCTTTACTATGTCAGCGCAGAAGTCCTAGCGTGCAAGTTTAAACTGGCGCACAAGTTCACCTCACCCACTTGCGCGACACTAGCTTCTGCAACCCCAAACATGGGCGACTCACATCCTTTTACACCCAAACCAATTTTAGCGCGCAACAATAAACTATCACGCTTCTTCAACAATTGGTATGAAAGTTTCACCAATCCACTTTCACAACACCCCCTTCTTTAACTCAAAACTTGGGAGGCCCCCTTCCTTTCTCACCCAAACCACTCTAGATGAACTACAATCAACTGGCGTGCAACATATACTTGCATGAGCACACCACCACTTGCACGAACACCTCACCACTTGTGGGACTACCACACCTACGTGATGGGAGATCTGATTTTCTCTAAGTGTTGAACTCATTTAAAATGAGGAGTTGTCAAGCTCTATATATAAGAATTTGGACAACCTGCGCGAGGATGTGCAGGTCTCCTCTCGGTGAACAAGTCTATGCCGCTCAAGTCACTTGCGCGACCAACCCTAAAACTTCAGCGCACCTTTTCCTTTGTCGCTATTCTTGAATCAAACATGGATAGTTAACCACATCCATTGAACTTGACATGTCACCCTGAAATCCCCTTTGTCAACAAATTTTTACGTCATGGTTTTCTTTAATGAACAATCACAACACAGATGTCCACTTTGTCAACATACAAAATTACCTCAACAATTCATCAATGATACATTGAGGGATTTTTTTCCCAACACAAACACACAGTCAACTAAAAGAAAAGACACAAGTAGCAACATAATCATGAGTAAGGCGCGTTACTCTGCCCCAATCTCCATCCTATGCAGTAATGAACTGTCAAGAATCAGAAGTATCACGCTTCCCCTTGTCAACAGCTACGAGCGTGTAATCTACTCAGGCGTCGATGATGCCCAAGAAGGGTGTGAGATAAAATCCCAGTAGGCATGCACCCATGGTGCGTAAACCTTTCCATTTCCTGTAAAAATAAAAATACAGAGTGCCATTACATAACCATTTAAAATAAATTAATTAATGTGCAATGAAATAAATAAGTCGGCCCAGGTCAAAAATGGCACCCGTACCTGGTCACCTGCTTCATCCTTATATGGTTGTCTAAAATGGTACCTCTCAGCGTAAATGCACGAACACACACACACATAGATATATATATATATATATATATATATATATATATAAACCTAGAAAGCATGTTAAAACTAGGAAAAAGTATACCCCAATCTTTTGATTTAACATGGGGTTCATGTCCCGGGTCAACCAGGAACACTTCCACATATCAGGGAAAACATATCAATTCTCAAGAGACTCAATTAGCAATAAAATAAACCATAAGTGTGTCACTATTTAAGGTTAATGTTGAGAGTTGGATTCCGAGCTCGTCCTGAAGGTATCTCCATATAACATCTGTCAATTTATCCAATGCCACTGAGCCCATCCCAGGTAATCTGTCAAATGACCATGTATCGCCCAAGCCATGGATTTACCCGGAGTCCGTTCCAATATTGAAAAAATGTATCGAGTTTCACCTGAGGCTGGCCTATCCACATTGCCAATGGATTTGTCCTGATTGGCCCTTTTGGAACCGGTATCACTCAAAAGCATTAGCAAGTCTGGGGAAGTCTCGGTCTGACAAAGACAACAACACCACCCCCTAGAACATATAGGTAACCCATCACTAACAGAGGATCTAAGTGTGACCCTTAATATGGGACCCACCTCCTTTCCCCACCTAGAATTTAATTAATGTTTTCACATCAACAGATATGACATAATTAGCATATAAAGTCGTAGCTTGAAACCTAACCAGATACACTCGTGCAAAACAAGGGATAAATTTAATAGTAAAACACAACATCATACAAGAAAATAAACATTTCATATCATTCTCAGTAGATAATTCATATTTTAATAATAAGATTTATTGCAAAACATGTTCCAATGATCCAACAATTTATGTTAATGTTCAAGAGACTATTTATTAAACTTAATTACTATAAAAAGATTCTTTGTAAAAACTTAAATAAATCAGACAATAAACACATCTAATGGAAGATTACACTGATCCTATCAGCACTCCCAAAGGGGTGTCCAATTTTTTTGCAATAATTAAAACAACTATTCATTAAATTTAAAAACAATAAAAAAGGGATTGCTCAATACTGCAACAATTTAAATTAATAACCTGGCTAACTGAAAAAATAAGCGGACTATGTTGGAACAAACAATGGGTGTCAGATCTTTTTTCAACCATTGAAAAAAATTATTTAAGAATATTAAGGCTGCAATTATTAAAGAAACCCATTAAATTAATTAAAATGGGTAAAATTTCACAAAGCTGGTAGGCACCAACTAACGGCACAACAGTGTGTTTTTTATAAATCACAATGAAACAAAGGGAAAGAGAGTAGGAACTCTACCTTGAAGTTGTATATGACTCTATGATCCATGGTAGAATTTTATTTTACCTAAAATGGATTAAAACGAAGGATTTTAGGAAAAATCAAAAATAGGGTAAGAATCTTCCACGAAAAACTGCACGCAGAATATTCAACAGAATCGAATGATTCCACTTTCTCAATGATATCATTTTCCTAAGGTTTACCGATCACTTGCCTACGAAGGAATCATACATCGTACATAAGAGCATAGGCCTTCTGAAAGTGATGTTGGTTGATGTGATGGGATTGAGGGGTGTAATGTTTTGAGTGGGAGAGGGAGAGAGGAGAGGAAAAAAGAAATGATGGAAAAGAAATAAAAAGAAAATAAAAGTAAAATAAGAGAAAAATAAAAGCTAAAGAAAAAAGGAAATAAGAGATTAAGATAAAATAAATCAACATAATTTAATGTAAAATAATAAAAATAATTAAATACTGGAATCCCCCATTTTAATTATTTTAATTTTTCCCGTAACCACCTCATTATTTTATTTCAGAATTTCCTTTTGTCCTAACTTGCTGACATTTAAATCTTCATTAAATATTTTATTACACTTTTCCAATATTTAATTAATTATTTAAAACCTGAACGACATGTCCAATCTTGACGTGACATTTTTCATGAAACATATTCAATTATTTAAATTAAATAAAAAGATGCATTGGACCCGCAATGAGGTGTGTAGGTGCACGCCCCAGGTTGCTTAATTAATTATATTGAAATAAAGTAAAAACGATCCATAACTAATTCAGGATGGGACGTTACAAACTCCACTCCTTTAGAAAACTCATATCTGAGTTTCCCTTCACATGGTTGTGGAACATTTCCAGAGAATAGTTCCGGCCACTATCCACATACATCCATCTCTCGCTCCCCGGTCTCGTCATAAATGCGTTCATGTTGCCACAACACCCGGACTAGTTGGACTGACATACCTTAGAGGACATTCATGTTATGGTCGATTATACGGATTATATGCTCTGTAAAGGATTCATTAGTATCATGCTCAATGTCGTTAGTGTCAAATGAATGAGATGGGTATGGATGATATTGTCGAAGATGAGATACTTGGAAAACTTCATGCATAGAATGGTACCTCAGAGGTAGCAGTAACCTATAGGCAACTGGCCCAACTCTCTCCACTATCTATAACGGCCCGGTGTATTTTGGTGATAACATCCCCTGTCTACTGATCCGCATGTGAACTAACCTTGGTGAAACAATCAGAAAGACTCGATGTCCTACCTCGAACTCCAGAGGTTTGCGGTGATGATTGTAAAATGAATTTTGCCCGGACTGTGCTGTAGTCATATGCTTTTGAATCAGATGAACATTATCAAATGTCTCCTAAACGAGATGTTGACCTAACAGAGCTACCTTACCTACTTTGAGCCCGCATAAAGGTGAACGACATGGTCTACCATAGATATCCTTATATAGATCCATTTGGATTGTCACCAAGAATCTATTATTATAGGTAAACTCGACAAGAGGAAAATGGTTCTCCTATGAACCTCCAGAATCAAGGATACAAGCCCATAACATATCCTCTAACACTCGTATATATCTCTCAGATTTCCCATCAGTCTGGGGGAGGGGAGATGCAACACTCATATTTTTTTGTGAGCCCATTGTCTTTGGAAACCCTTTCCAGAACCGTGAAGTAAAATGGGCATCCCTGTCCGAGACAATAGAATGATGTACACCATGAAGTCGCACAATTTACCGGATATAAGGCCTTTCCAGCTCATCAATTGAAAGGGTCTCTTGGATAGAAAAGAGGTGTGAAACCTTGGTCAAACCTATTGACATCCACCCATATGGCATCGCTGCCTCTAGGAGATCTTGGAAAGCCTATAACGAAAACCATGGCGATGTCATTCCTTTACCATTCATGAATAGATAAAGGCAGTAGCAGTACAGCAGGTTGCTGGTGCTATGACATCACATGATGGCAAGAGGAGCACCGAGTGATGAAACCTGGTATCTTATTTTTCATTCCAGTCCACCAATATTGTTGAAACATGTCTCTATACATCTTGGTTAGCCCAGGTTGAATTGCCCAAATAGATTTGTGAGGTTCCTTCATTAGATCTTCTCAAATACATTACGGTACCCATACATTCCCACGGTAAAAGAGAGTTTCACTACCATAAATAACCCATCCAGGAAGTGGGTTCTCTCCTTTAACACTTTCACTCAAAACGACACCCTTAGGGTCAATCAATTATTCCATGCGGACTTTCTCATAAAGAGAGTATGTCACTGTAAGAGCTCCTAGAAATGATTCCCCACTCTGCTCTTGAACCTCAATATACAACTCTTAAAACAAGGCCATCATCTTCCACTCACTGCTGGATACCTGCATGGCCTGAGTCTGTGTCTTGCGGTTTCAAGTGTCTGCCACATCATTACCTTTACCAGGGGTATAAGCAAGCTCAAAATCGAACAACTGCATGTATTCAACACACCTGAGTTGCTTTATGTTCTAGTCTCATTGAATGGAGATATGTTTCATGATTTTTATGATTTTTGTAAACAATGAATCTCTCACCTAAAAAATAGTGTCTCTGACAGCATAGTGCATGAACCACATCTACCAACTCAAGGTCATGGGTAGGATTGTTCTGCTCATGAGGTCGTAGAAGGCAGGATCTATAATCCACGACTCGATCACCCTACATCAAAACTCTACCAAGTCTGATTCCTGAACCATCACAACAAACAATATATCCCTTACCAGGTTCAGGTAGAATCAAGATTGGGCTGAGGTTATTCTACCTTTCAATTCCTAAAATGAATTTTCACATGCTTCTGACCAGATGAACTATACACCTTTCTTAGTTAGGGCCGTTGGAGGCACTGCTAAGCAGGAGAAATTCTGGATGAATTTCCTGTAATAGTCAGCAAGACCCAAGAAAATGCGGATTTCGATGACACTTTTGGGATGCTCTCATGAAACCATAATGCTCAAATTTTTTGGGTCAACCTATACCCCTACTAAATATATAATATGACCAAAGAAGGGAAATTTATCAATCCAAAAGATTCATTTGCTGAGCTTAGCGTATATCTAGTGCCCACTCAGTGTACTCAGCATAATCTCAAGATGGGTTTCATGGTCATGTCTGCAATGTGAATACACATAGATTTCATCAACAAATAATACCATAATGGAATCAAGATACAGATGAAAAACAAGGTTCATCAGAGCCATGAAGACTACCGGCACATTGGTAATGTTGAATGGAATAACCAGATACTCGTTCAAGCCCTACCTACATTGGAATTTTGTACATGGTATGTCAGATGGTCGCACACACACCTAGTGATATCTCGACCTTAGATCAATCTTGGAGAAAATAGTTTCTCCCTGGATCAGGTCAAATATATCATCAATACGAGGAAACAGATATCTATTCTTTACAGTGAGCTAGTTGAGTCGATGATGATCCATGCATAACATTAGGGTACCTTCTACATTCCTCGAAAAAAGGATAGGTGAACCCCACAACGTTGTGCTGGGTCTAATGAAACCCTTATCCATGAGGTCTTCAAGCTTCTTTTTGAGTTCATGTAGCTCTATTAGTGACATCCTATAGGGAGGAATTGAAACTCGTGTTGCACCTAGCATGAGATCGATAGTGAAGTATATGACTATTAAATGAGGTAATCTAGAGACATCCTCAGGGATGACATCCCTGAAAAGATCCACCACTGAAGGGAATTCAACTAGTTGTGTTCCCTCTGATTGCTCATGAAGTGACATGCCAACTAAGCTGTCACTCTGCCTAACCCTGTGAATTTAGTCTTAGCTTGGTCTACTGGGAGATCTCATTCTTCTTTTTGAAGATATGTGTCACTCCGAGTGGATGTAAAAGACACTCAACGACGAAAGAAATCCACTTGGGCACGGTAAGGAGAAATCCAGTTCATACCAAGAATGAATTCAATGCCAAACATATCAAGGATATAGAAATTCTAAACAAAATGATACCCACCTATCTTGAGGGGGAACTCTTGGAACTGTAGTATTCCCTATGTCTTGACCCCAAGTGGAGTGTTAGGAGACAGGTCACCGTAGTGATACTCAGTTGGAAAACCAAGACTCTCAACAACAGCATCAGATAAAAAGAAGAGTGATTCACTGGTATCAAAAAGAGAAGAAACTAATGTAGAGGCTACTAGAATAGTGCCTATAACTATAGATGGACCTGTACTCTGCTCCTCTGGTGCTAATTGCACTACATACATAATACCTAATCCATGACCCTGATACGATGCCTAGTTGGCCTGATCTGGTCCACTCTACAAATGCTGATAGTCTGGAACTTGATTTCCTCGACCACAACATCCACCATTTCCTTACCCTGATCCACTGTAGGAAAAATAACATCTAGCCTGTTGTGGAGTTATAAGTAACATTCCTAACAGAGGTGCAGGCGAGAATCCTCTAATAATGGATGCTGAAGAGAAGGAACGTCAGAAACGCTGATGGTGACCTATCCAACCACAAGCTTGGCACTCCTTCGGATATCTCGTGCACTTTGGCTTCTTTTGACCATCTCTGATGCACTGATAACATGTGAAAGAGCTATCAAGATGTGCTGTTTGGCTAGGATATCCTTCACATGCACTTCCAATACGACAGTTCCTACTACCAGAAGATCCAACACCCAAGATCAAAAATGAACTTCCATGGCTCACTAGTTTAGCATCCCGGGAATTTCTCACAAAGATTAGAGCCAGATTCATGATCTCTGTAATAGTGGTAAAATGGAAGACGTTCACCTATTAGTGGATAGTGTACTCAAGCCCTTCCTGAAAATGCCTCGCAGCAGTCTGTGTGACAGCAGTCAGATATGGGGGTAAAACTCTGAAGTTATATGGAACAAGTAGAATACTCAAACACCATCATAGAGTCCTACTAAAGTTGTAGGAACTCTTATGCACGATCATCTCTCAGAGTCTCCTAAGAAATTGATTTTAGAAGGCTTCTTGTAAATTGGACCAAGCCTTGTCACTATCCTTCTCATCCTGACAAACAACGTACCACTAGCATTTGGTGGTATCATGAAGCATGTAGACTGCATGTTTGACCATTTTCTCTAGAGGCATCTCAAGGTTGTCCAAGATAGACCATACATCATCTATCTATTATTCTTCAGCATGAGCGCCGCCAATCCCCGAGATGGTGGGAGGGTACTCCTACAGAATGTCCCGCTTAAGGTCTACCATAGACAGGGAAGGTTTGGGAATAATTTGAACTGACTGCATAAACCCAAGGATATTATCCCTGAACTGAGCGTCATGATCCTTCATAAGATCAACATGAGGTAGTTCCACAAGAGGCATTATGTGAGGAACCACGGGTGGTTCATGACCCACCATCTCTGGAATGTGCTCATTACCACTCTCTTGAGACCCTAGAAGTAGAATTTGCAGCGGAATTTGTCTACAATATCCAAACACACCCTTAGAAAAAGATAAAGGAAGGTGAGAAAACAAGTAGGATGCAAAAGAGGTTAGGTATATCCACTTCCTCTGAGAACTAAACAACAGACAGCCCACCTCAAGAGTTTGGTTTCGATAAAGAAGTGACAAATAAAAAGTTTTAATAAACATGTTCTACAGACCACTCCTAGGTTGAGTCAGGCTAACATATTATAGACTAACACAACCTTATATTCAATAAACCAACAATTCAAAATTTTACCACTAGCTTTAACAACACTCACATGAAACAGTAAAATGCCCGCAGAATGTAAATATGGCATGGAAATATGTATGGCATTTTAAACCTATAGTGCCTATCATGATTCATGGGATGTATTCCCTTCGTATCATCGGGCTGAAATGGTAAACCCATTATTTCAATAATACCAGCATAATAACAATGCAATACAAGTGAGTCACCCAAGGTGAAATAATATCAACAGTAACTGGAGTAAACAACAACTGTAATCCCAACCCATGGATTTGAGTTTTACCCTGTACATGGGTTAGCTACATCCAAGCATAGATTATATCCCTAATCCCTATATCCTAGTATCATGTCCAACCTAAATAGTATGAAAAAAGGAAATAAAAACAGCCACTGATACCACTTTGTAACGCTCCGACCTAGCTCCCCTCTAAGACGGTGGCTGGATCGGTGGTCACATAACCCCAAGTGCATCTCCCCGAATGCCAGAGGTTGTCGACTTGAAGTGAAGGTCCTTTTTGTGTCTGTTGGGGGAGACTATACCATCATAGGCAAGAGATAATATCACAACAGAAGTAAAAAACAACAAATAGGATGTAGCGAAAGCATGAAAATAAACAAACTACAGCAGAAGCAATGTATATAATACAACTGAATGATAATGGCCAAATGCATAATCTCACGGAAAGATGACATGCCATGATGTAAGTTTAAATTGAATGTTCAGAAAACATAACTAAAACACACATTCAACTAAATGAAAAGACACAAGTAGTATCTACATCGTGAGCAAGGTCCGGTCCTCTGCCCAAATCTCCATCCTAAGTAGTAATGAATAGGCATGTATTGGAAGCAGCACACTTCCACTTATCAATACCTGTGAGCATGTAATCTACTTGGTTGTTGATGATGCTCGAGCCGGGAGTGAGATAAAATCATAGTATGTCAGAACCCACGGTGTCCAAACCTTTCCATTTTGTGAAAAAATAAAAATGCAGTGTGGCATTACATAACCATTTCAAATAAATTAATTGTAGTGTAATGAAATAAATAAGTCAGACTGGGACCCAAACGACACCCATGCCTGGTCACCTGCTTTAGCCTAAGTTGTTTGTCTATAAGGGTACCTGTTAGTAGAATTGCACTAACACACACACACACACACACACACACATATATATATATAACCCCATAAAGAAAGGTAATACCTGCAAAACGTATACCACAAACATGTGATTTATCATGGAGTTCAAGTCCAGTTTCAACCAGGTACACTTCCCCATATCTGGGAAAACGTCACAATTATCAAGCGACTCAATTGTAAATAACATAAACCTTATGTGCATCATTATTTAGGGTTCATGTAGAATGTTGGAGTTTGAGCCCATCCCGAAGGTCTCACAATAGAACATCCATCAATTTATCCAATTCCACTGAACCCGTCCTGGGCAATCTTTTGAAAGAAAAATTATCACATAAGGTATGTCATTACCCTGAGTCCATCCCAATAATGCAAAAAGGGGTTGAGTGTCATTTGAGGCTGGGTTAGCCACATTTGCAATGGATCCATCCTGATGGGCCCTTTTGGAATGGGTATCACTCATAAGCATTAACATGTTTGGGGAAGTCTCGGTCTGACAAATCCAACGACACCGCCCCCCGACACATAGAGGTAACCCATCAGGAATTGAGGATCTAAGAATAGCCCTTAATACGAGACCCACATCCTTTCCCCTCCATAAATTTAATTAATGTTTTTACAGTAGAAAATATGACATAATCATTATATAAATTCGCTGCTAGAAACATAACTAGATACACCCGTGCATCAAAAGGAATAAATTTATCAGTAAAAAAAACAAATTTCAAGGCAATATACCTTTCATATTCATATTAGTGGATAATATAGATTTAAATAATTAAAAGTTCAGAAAAACAAGTTCCAATGATCCAACAATTGAAGTTCATGTTCAAGTGACTATTTATTTAATTTAATTTCAATAAAAAGTTTCATTGCAACACGTGGAATTAATCAAAAAATAAAATTGTCTAACGGTAGAATACAATGATCACGTCGACACATCTAAAGGGGTTTCCAACATTGTTGCAATAATTCAAACAACTATTAATTAAATTTAAAAACAATAAAAAGGGCCTTCGCAATACCCGCAAATAATTAAATTAATAAACCGACTAAAGGAAAAAATACACAGACAATTTATGCACACTCAAGGAGAGTCTGATTTTGTTGAAACAATTCAAACAAATTAATTTAAGATGATTAAGGCTGAAACAATTAAATAGAACCATACAAATAATTAATATGGGTAAAATTGAACAACCCCGGTTGGCACTGACTAATGGTACACCATTGAATTTTTTGTAAATCGCAATGAAAAGAAGTAAAAGCGAGTAGGAACATTACCTTGTAGTCCTATATGACTCTAAGATCCATGGTAGACTTTGATTTGACCTAAAACGAATGAAAACGAAGTATTTTAGAAAAACCCCTAAATATGGTAAGAATATTCCGCGGCAAACTGCATGCAGAATATTCAACAGAATCGAACGATTCCACTTGAAAAACAATACCTTTTCCCTAAGGTTTATTTCCCACCTGACGGTGAAGGAATAAGATGTCAGAAGGAGGAGCAGCATCCTTCTTAAGGGGCTACTGGTTGGTGTGACAAGATAGAGGGGTGCGGCGTGATGCGTTGGAGAGGGAGAGAGGAGAGGAAAAATGAAAAGAGAGAGAATAAAGAAAAAGAAAAAGAAAATAAAAATAATAGAAAAATAAAAGATAAGGAAAAAAGGAAATAAATGAAAAAGATAAAATATAACAAAAGAAGGGAAAAGAAACTAATTAAAATATATAAAAATAGGAATCCCCCATTTTAATTATTTTCAATTTTCCCGTAACCCCCTCTTTATTTTATTTCATAGTTTCTTTTTATCCTTTCTTTCTTTCTTTTAAATATTCATCAAATATCTTATTACTATTTTCCAATAATTAATTAATTATTTAATACATGAACACCACGCCAAAGAATGATGTGACATTTTTCATGAAATGTCTACAATTATTTAAATTAAATAAAAAGCATCCCGAGACCCGTGGTGAGGTGTGTAGGCATGCACCCCAGGTCGCCTGATTTATTAGACTACAATAAATTAAAATCGTTCAGTACCTGCTTAAGGCCGTGACATTACAAAAGGATCCGAGGATGATTATGTCCCGACAAAGGGGAGACCAAGGATTACCATTGGACAAGATAGAAACTCATGGAGGCTTCATGCATACCCTGTATAGAATATAGGGATTAAAAACCACATAGTTCAAGAGGGAGAATCATAGGATAGGGGAGTACACAAAGGAAAACAAACCAAATACGTGCTGAGGATTATGTGTGGTTTGTATACCCAGTTCTACTAGGGGCAGCAAGGTAGTGGATAACATGATCTCACTGGGATGTGGTGGCATGGGTAAAACATGGGTGGATAATGGGTGATTTAACGATGTTGATGTGATGAATGGGATGGAACTAAAATGAATATGACAGTAGTGTTGGGAATGAAATATTGAGAGGCTTCTTATATATCCTTCTGGTGGGAATGAAATTCCACATAGTTTGATGGGGTGATGAATCATATGAGGAGGCAACTCATGATAATAGATGCATGGATGGTGACTTAATGGGCCTGAAACATATGGGCTAGTGAAAGATCTTCCCAAAACACAAAGTCTTGGGTGAGAGAAAAGGATGGGACATAAGAGATTGGCTTGTACCTCAAGGATGTTTCCTACATATACCCGTGATATGGTATCAAAGCCCTAATTATTCTGGATGGGGAATGGAATTGTTTTGTACCCAAAGGAAATAAACATGAAGAAATTATGAGTATTACACGTGGTTAAAAGACCATCGCAGAAGGGTCACTATTTTTTGGAGGATTATGGATTATGTATGGGTATTATGAAAGGTTTGCTACCCAGGGAAAAATCTGACACCACTAAAGGGAAGACTAAGGATGTGGGTCTGAACTAAGTGAATGTCAATGTTTACCATTGTTTGGGGTTTAACCTTATGAAGGCTTCCTAAATACCCTACCAAGGAGATAGGGATCCAAACCCATGTAGTTCTAATTCATACAATTTAAATTCATGTGGGATGAGGCCGAGTTGACTTGAATTTGTTGGGATCGATGGGTGATAGACTTTAACCCCAGGGAGGCTTCTTATGTACCCTTCTTAGAAAGGGAAAGGATCAATGTCAATGTAGTTCAGATAAGATGGGAATGGAAATTACACACTATTGAAAACCGATGAGGATTTCATGGTCACTTTTTACTCTAAGCTCATGTGAGTCATGCTCGGTGTGAGAAAGCGGATGCATAAATGACCTGATGACCACATCACAAAAGTTGTGTGTATGAGGAATGGAGTGGGGCTTATTCATGGTTATCATCCCAATGAGATTATGGAAAGAACATAATTCAGGAAGGAGGCCCGAGTAGGGGTATAGATGTACAAGAAGGATAATCCAACCATACCCGGAACACAATAACATGTTGGGCCAAGGCACACCCAAGGACAACCCGAGGTGTTCATGATGAAAAATATAAGAGGGAGATATGAATGATAGAGTCATTGTTCTCATCCCCTTCATAGTCTCCTCCACTCTTTTCGCCTATAAGATGATCAAGGTTTAATTTCATGTGTCGTGGACATGGGATCTTTCTTGTTTAATGTCTTACTTCTCGGACAATGAGGATTTTCTCCTCACCCCTAGGATGTACAAACTAGAATATATAAACCTTTGGTGAGGGGAAGGAACCAATAATGTCGTATGGAGAGAGGGTTGTGGAGTGATCCTTTGAGGGGCTCACTTTAGCGAGGCTATGAGAATAAAAAAGGCATTAGTATGCCTAAAAAAATAAGCATGATGAAAAGCAACGCAACATGAATCACTGCCCAAGGGACTTTGAAATCACTATGTACATGCCTGGACGACCACATAGGAGGAGTATGCACAAGTCAGTGGTGTTTCATGTAAGCGGGGCTCAAACATGGTTCCATAGGGTAACGTTGAAACATGGAGCTCACAAGGATTTGGGAATGAAGGATTGAAGAGGTGTGTGCAAGATGATAGAATGCATGCATGATTGGATGGTTGCGCATAGCATGATTGGATTCAAACATGGGGAAACACGGAGAGAATGTTTTCCATTACACAAGGGAAACTACGTGTGTACGAGAAATCAATTGTTGGAAATTTCCTTGGAGTAAACGGAAATGAGTAAGGGCCTATCCCTCATGGGCCCACCCAATGGATAACCCCCGGGAGACCTATCGCCAAGATCTAGTACCTTGAGGCCATGTCTTTCGTGCGGTCGTGGAACGGTTATCTTTCACACAACAAAATGTCGGTTAGTATTTTGTATCCTTCCTCTGAAGTGTGGGGGTTGACTACAAATTTTAGACGAAAAATTTGGTGGTGGTGTTCATGTTGGGATGTGTGCAAGTGGATTTTGATATACCATTGGGTTCGGAAGATTTTTCATGCCATTTCCCATCTGGCGTGCTCGGTCAATTTCATTCATGGTGTTGGATTTTTTGTTTTTTAGAAGTTTTCCAAGAAAAATCTCATTTGACATCACAATTCGTACATTGGATCATCTGCACAATTTTCTTTTCATATGCTTTAGGCCAATTTCATTCACTCTACTTTATTGGGAATTTTTCGGAGGGTTGATGTGAAAGAATCCATTTGAAATCACATTTGTTGATCATGATATTGTTTTAAGGTTTAAATCATACTAATTGACATTTATTCTTCTTTTTCACCTCCCTTTGGCAAATATGGATTGTTTGTTGAATCAAAAAATGCCTTTCATTTGCCCAAAAATGATTTTTCAATGACTTAACAAAAATTTGGCACCAACAAATTGCCCCCTTAGAATCTGAGATGAATGGAGGCCTGAAGGATGGATTTTGTGGGAAACTGCAATGAATATAATTATTCATGGTTCTTGAATGTAAAATTGCACTTTCAGAACAGAAGCCACTTCTTTGCACACGAAAGGGATGGTCTTTGCCAAAGAATATACTAGTCAGAAAGGATCTATACTTTGACTTTCTTGTGTGATAAGTAATTTGGTATCATGCATGAATGATCTTACTTTCTGTGTGAAAGATCTTGAATTTGGTATGCATCTTGGGAAAAAGTGCGGAAATTATCACTATTTTCCAATTCTTGAACGCACCCTCCATTTCCATTTTTTGTATCCTAGGCCCATCTTGCGCGCAACAGATTCTCTTGCATGCTGAAACACCTTTCTTCCATGCAAGTCTTGTTGAGAGTTTTAAGACCTGGTGGAAATGGTTTCTCAATATACTAATGCCGAGAGGGAAGCTACCACTACTTTAAGGTGGTCCCTTATGATAGAAAAAACATAGATACTTCATCCGAAAAGAGTTTTATATGATAGTAAGATGCAATTTTTTATGCTAATGCAAGCTCAAAAGGATTACATTCTGAGTCACTATCTACCAATATTATTCTTTGGAACATTGGAAGAGGTACCAATTCCAGGCTTGGATACTGATAATCCATGGTCATGGGTAACACGTTAGGATAGCCTTCCAAAGTTCAACTTCGTGGGCAACAGTCACCCCTTGAGTGAAACAAGGAACATGGTTGTTTATGACATGAATACGAAGAGAATGACCATTATAGGGAGTGATTCATCTTTTTAGGAATCTTTATCTAACTATGTGAGCACCATAAGAAGTATAATTATTGACGAGACCATAGGGTGGTAGGAATGGGAGTCTAGGTCTGGGGGAAATTTTCCTAGTGAATGGGAATGAGCATAATGGGTGCGCCAGACATTTAAGGAGTTCGTAGTTGAGATGTGGTCTATAGATATTTTTTATGTTTTGTGGACATCGATGTTTTACTTCTACTATCAGCATGACCTAGTATCATAGCTATTTATCGAGTGGTCTCTCGACACAAATACATTCTATCTTCACTATGGGGAGGTAGGAAATAGCCAATGGAACATTCAATGCATCGGGGGAATCCCACTGGAAGGGTACCGGTGCAATGAGTTCCTTCCCATAGAGAACATTTGGGGAGATAGGATGTGAACCCCCATTATAACAAGGCATCAATTGGAGATGGATATGGAGAAGCTGAAAATAAAGTACATCCTAAAAGATATATCCTATTCGTGATGATTATGTTTGTTTTTGATGCAGGGAAAGGCAGTGAAAACTCTAGGCCGAGGGAAGAAGTTCCCGAACACATCACAAAGGGGGAAGGAGTGATTCTACTAGATGATCCAAGAAGCAGGTGAGTACCAATAATGGGGATTCATCATAAATGAATGTTAGGCCTTGAATGTATGATGCACCGGGTTCCTTGCAACATTTCTTAATGGGTGGTTGCTTCCAGTGATGGATACAAGGATAGGGGTTCATCCAAGGATTCTAGTGATGGTCAGAATCATGGCAGCCATAAACAAGTCTAATCAAGGGGTGCCCATATTGGTCTGGTTGTACATTTTCCTGGGACGTATCTATAGGGGAATCATGCCCAGGAGGATACACAGACCATTCAATAATCTTTATGGCTGGGTCGCAGATCATTGTGGAGGCTATGACTTACCGAATTCTATCCTCCCTCTATGTGACAGTATGTGACCATCCCTAATAAACATTGTTTTTCTTCCACTATTGACACTGAAAGAGGAATGGTTCAAACTCATGATTGTAAACCATGAAAAATTAAATTTCAATCCATTTTGGACCCTAGATGGATAAATGGTAGATGTTGGGAAAGGACCATTGGATTAGATAGAATAATTGAAAAGCATCAGGGGCGGTGTGATGGTTTCCAAGATCGATGGAGAAAATCTTTTGAGAACCCTATGTGCCGATGAGGTTCTCTATGAAATTCAGGTTCACTCAGTGGATTCCAAAGAATGTATATATATGGGTTCAAGAACATCTCCACCATTGAATCACTCACCAATTGTGGGTCATGTTCACAACTGCTGGTTTAGGTGATGTCATCACTATTCCCCCTACTAATGTCAATGTTGACCTATCAATAGAGTATGTTGATCATTTGATAATAATAAACCCATAGGTGATTTTCTGGAAACATGTTCAGAAAATCAAGACAGCTTGCATGGAGTCTAGACTATGAGGAAGCTTACGTGGTACTTCTAGGGACATGAGACAGTGAATAGGCTAGGGAGTTGGAATGACGTGAGTTTGAACTTTTTCAAAAAGATCGTAACAAGGTGGAAATGCTCCTCTAGCTTCTGAATAGGGGTGGTCACATGAGAGACCTTGTGGGATAGCAAGGGAGATACCTGGGAATCATTTAAGACATCTACTAAATCCAACCATCGATTCCATTTTCTGATATGTATGGTCCTCTTGGAGGATTCTATGATAATATATGTCCACTAAAGAGATTTAGAAGAATCTTTTGTGCAATGTGATTTACCTACTAGACGTAGGGTGTATTTAGGTGATAGAGAGGGTGAACATTTATCATCAATATGCATACCTGACATCCATGGATATTTATTCTTTCCAATGGGGGTGGTACGAAGAACCAATTCTCATAATCAGAGCAATGCATGGCCAAGATCATGACTCAGAAATGCCACCATCCAAGGATGATGATGATGAAAAATAAGACAATGAATGTGAGGAAGGGGGGAGAAGATGAAGAGTAAGAAGATGAATAGATTTAAGAGGAGGTTGGGAGTGATGTTCATTTATGTGAGAGACATCATAAAGCATTCGTCCTCCAAAGAATCCCATGGGAGAGCATAGAATCCCATGATTTATGCAGTTAGTGATAAGAAAAAAGGAGGGTACTAAATAGAGACATCAGCATCTTGAGCCATTCCCACTACCTCGTAGCCAGTGCTGGTCATTTTATTAGTAAGCATTGGGGGATCTTCTATGGAGGTAGCTCCTACTGTGACTTAGGTTCTAGACACTACTGTACATGGATCATGTATGTTTCTACATTTTTATAATCACATATATTTGTTGGGAACTCAGTTGACCATGATATCAGTTCCAAATGTAGCGATCACGAGGTTTGAGGCTCCACAAGTTGTCAGGTCCAGAACATCTATGGATGCTCTACTAGTGATTGCACAAGTTCAATTAGATTTTATTATTCTATATGTTCATTCCATAGAACCCATTGAGGATGAATATGACATCATGGGTGATGAGGATATGAGGGTTGACCTCCATGATGGTGGGGGTGAGGTTACTGAAGAAGAAATAGCACTAAGAGAGGACGCTTTCACGGAACTCCTAGCTATTTTTCTTGAGTACATGCATACATATCATGAGGAGAGGGATGAAGCTGATCATAATGCTCCTAATTAGAGTTTTATGAGACAATGTAAGGAATTTAAGTGTGTCAAATACTTCCTCAATGGATAAAAGGAATAATTAATGTTCCAGATGGGATCGCATCGCACATGGTGGTGTTTTCTCTACATCGAAGGGGTGAATGCTAAACGTCTTCATATAATAATCTGTGATTATATGTTTGAGACGATATGAAAGAGAATAAAAAACTAAAATACATCCTTATGTCGAATGTAATTATAAAATACCCAAAATATTCTTAAGGATGAGCTGGAAGTCCAACGCCTTGAAGATCTAGAAAATGAATGATCATTATTTATTCCAAGCCATTCTATGGTTATAGAACAGTTGAAGGCCTCTTCGTATGATGCCCAGGATCAAGCAGTGTAGGATTGCAATCAAATGGTTATGTTCCATTATAAGTATGAATGAATGTAGGTCAAATATAATGATCTTCACACCGCTACTACTGATGAAGGGAGGAAGCCTAAGGAGGGGGAAGCAGCCTTAGAGGCTATGATCTAGATGGTGGTAGCAATGAACCAATCCATCAAAGGGGTAGATCCCTAAGGACCATGTTTTGGACGGACTCATAAACGTATCTCATTCATTTTTTTCCAACTCAAACTACATTAATGGAAATTTTATTCGGTTTTTTTCTTATTTTAGTGAACATTGTCCAAAAATTTGAAGTAATTAGTGATCAATCACTAAACACAAGTGGGTCATACCCAACATGAGAAATAAGATCTGACTACATAATTACACACTATGTGTTTGTGTGTTGGCCAAATTACTAAATACATGGGTTCTGAAAGACAACCCATATGTTTTGATATAATATAGTGGTCTTGACTGGAGAATGGGGTCTTTAGAATAGCCAAAACATTCTTCCTAACATACTCTAGTGCATGAGATAGAGGAAACTAGGGGAATTGGAATCTATCTGAACAAAGTGGAATGGAGAGTGTGAATCAAGATACCCAAAATTAGGAATTCAGTGAGGATGGAATGTCAACAGAGGATAGTTTTATACCAAATATGTAACAAAAAATATGCATTGTACTAGCCTGAAAGGGTAATAATGAAATGAGGGCCAATCTCTTACTATATTCGAATACATGAGAACAACATGAGTTGTCATATGATGTCCTAAAAAACGTTCACCCAATATTGTAGCTGAACCTTGAGGTTGAGAAACCTAGCCATTAGGGGGTTTCTTTAGACATGAGAGGGAATTTGGATCGGAAATAGAGGGCAGACAAAATGTGGTGATGAAATGAAATACTATTCAAATAAAGTACAACACTCCTGAAATTATACCATTATGACAGAAGCACATTGGATGAACAAATCAGTTTGAACAAATATCAAACCAAACATAGGGAGGGACCTCTCTAGCAAGGACCTAAGATAATATATATATTTATTTCATGTTAATGGGGAAAAGAAGTGTGTAGTTTAGCATCATGTGGTGTGGAAAATTATTGAATAGTTTAATGGCGTATGATCAGGATGTTTCAAAAATTTTAATTTCATACTGCATGGACCCTGTTCAATTGTTTAATGATTTGTTACACAGACTGGTGACTCCTAGTTTTATAGTCATAGAGATTAGTATATAATAAATTGAAAAGAACCAGGAATGTTAACAGTCCTAGGATTGGGCCCATGGTGAAATGCTAGGGTGTCACTACATATACCATAAGGAGTAGAATAAATACAAAAATAGTTATTAGTGGTCGTAAAATAGGCTACCAATTCCAAAAGTTGTTGATATCTTCTTTTAAAGAGGAATACTGTATTTGTTATGCAGTTTGACATCATGCTAACACAGATGGTAAGAATAATATTTTATGGTTTTAGAGCTCGGACCATAAAGTTATTAGTTTAATGTTATGTGTGTGGGACATTCCCGTGCATTTTATTGTCATGTGGTAGAGACAGGAAGACATATTTCATCATCACACAATATAGACATAAGGGATCTTATTTTAGGGTCATATAACTCGAACTATATGGTGGGACATCCAATACAGGAATATGAAACATGGTGCTATTAGAAATCCAAAAAAGAATGAGGACAAACAAGTCTATGCTGCATCAAAACTTTTCCTGAGAAAACAAAAATAATACATAGTCATGATGCCTAGACATTAGAATCTATTTTAATATGTGAACTCCTAGTTTAAGGTCATACTGGTCAGACCAAACTATGTGGGGTTCTTCCATATAGGCAAAAACCTTACCCATATCCATAAGCCCATGTTAGCTATTCCTAGTGTGGGAAACAAGGGTGGATAAGAACTTTACAACACATGGAATATTTATTAGGGAGAGACTCTGTGGATTTGAAGATGACCCCAGGACACTGATTCATCCTCTTAATTTTCAAAGGTGTGTGGAGGGAAAACAAAATGGGTGTCGAAATTACACTTGAACATAATGGAGTAGAATGGTATGTGAATCATAATTCCAATATTTTGAGAATAACTATGGTGGAATAACAATGGAGGATAGTTGTTCACCATGTTCAAAATACAACATCCATATAGTGTGACTTGAAATGCGAACTAACATCCGAGGGTCAGACGCAGACTATATTTGAAATGTGGAACCTATCTCACAGTTTCATTAAAAATCCCCTTGTACTTTGGTCCAAAGTGGTTGGAGGGACAAAAGGATGATCACACATTTCGTTTGAGGGTCCTTTCAGATGTGAAAGATGACGCAAACCAAATAAAGAGAGATTTGAAGCATTGAAATGGTTGAAATAATGACCATGAAGAATCAATCACCCTAGGGCCTAAACAAAAGTTCATCTGAGCACATTTTTGAGGCATAGTCGAAATTGAAAAGTCCAAAAAATATGTGGGAATATTGGTTGGTGATCCTAGGATTGGACCAAAAGATGAAATGTCTGGTCATTCCTATGTATCCCATGAGTGTGGGAGTCAATCCATAAATAATTTTGAAAAAGGTCATGCATTTTAATGCCGTGTGTTAAGGATAGAGAAATGGGAGGGAGATCCCCAAAAGGAAGGACATGGAATGTATTTTTAAAACCTGATGCGAATGAATACATAACTGTTCCTCCCCACACAATATCCTTCTGACAAAATAGAGGCCAAAGGGCCAAAAAGAATGTAGGATTTGAGGTACCTAGTTCTGGACCTGAACACGAAGATTTAGAGCATTACTACGTATCCCATGAGGATGGGAATCAATATAAACATAGTTCTTGAAAATGGCATGGTAGGATAAAAATTATTGGGGCAATAATGTCCTGTAGGTCTGGCCCATGCACGAAAAGAAATGAGATTTGATGGATCTTTTTGGTTCATTAATGTGGGTGTTTTTTTTGGAGAAAAATCTAAGGATGAAGAATTTGGGCTTCAATATAAGAATCAATCCATATTTATCCCATGAAAATGCCGTGATGGAAAAAAATGACAAACATTATGTCCCCTTGATTGGGGGAACCGCAATGCGGTGTCATTTTTTATTGTGCAGATAGAACGATAGTGTCATAGTTTAGGGTTGTTTGATAGGACCAGACCATGCACTATAACATCATGTGGAAAATACAAAATAGTTTAATGTCACGTGGGACAATACAAAATAGTTTAACTTCATATTTTTTGGACGTATATGAAAAAATGAGTTACAAAAGGGATTATACATTGGGTGATAAAGCATACCCCATGTGAATGAAGACAAAAGTCCACACTGCGTTGCACACACTCCAAAGAGGGGAACCCCAGGCCATGGGTGGCCAGAAAAAATTGAGGTACCTGGGGTTGGACCCAAATATAAAATTTATGTTTGTTCTTACCTGTAACGCCCCAAGATTCCACGGTACGCTTCTCTTTCAATAATACAGTAGCATGTAGTGTACACAACTTCGATTTCTAACAGACACGCCACAACTAATCAATCTAGCCGTTATGAATAGTAATACCCTCTTTTTGAAATTTTATAAATTTTATCTTTTTAAATGTACTTCATTTTTGGATTCGGAATATCAAAATTAGCCTAGGGTGAAATTTTGGTATTATTATGAAAACATTCAATTTTTGATGAATATTGAAAAAACACCAAGTTATAGTATAAAACGAAATATTTATTTAAATATTTATTTATTTTATTTAAATTTAATTATGGTAAAAATAGATACATAATACCTATATATGTTCAATGTCATTCGTTGGAGTTAGTTTAGAATAATTTTAGATATTAAAATATTTTATTGAAATTTTCACCGTCTTTTACGCACCTTCTAGGAGAATTTGAAAATTCACATAATTCTTAATTTTAGCGCTTCAATGAGTGGAATTTCAAAAATATGAGAGATATGGTTAATAACAATGAGTAAAAATGTGGTTCAATGAGATAAAAATAATATTTGGTCAATAGTAACTTTTTTCTTTTATTTACCACGGTTAAAAGTAAATAGGGTAATTAAGGGTAAAAATGATATTAATATTACCCTAACACATGTGATAATTCTATTGGACATGTGTGTGTCGACCAAAAATAAATTTAGGAATAAAATATTGTCATATAGGTCCACTTGGATTAGATTAGGATATTTATTATTATATAATTCAAAGAAGAGTAAAAAGAGTAAAAATCAATGTTTATTTACTAAAACATTTATAATATAGGTTATACATAAGAAAAATTCGATTGTAAATATTAATTAGAAATATAAAAGTATTTCTTACATAATCTTATTTTATTTATAATTTTTAGACATTAAATATTTTTATTTATTAATGACACAATGGTGATGCATTAATTACCTAATTAATGAAATAATAAAATAATAGATATTATAAATATCAAAGTAAATGTAATATGAGACTTTTTATGAATTAAAATAATTTTATATGTCAATATGACATATTAGGATTGGTTATATAAATTTTTTTCGAAGTAATAATTCTGTTATAAAATTATCAAAAACAAAATACCCAATAGTGTCAAAATTTACATAAAAGAGTATTTAAAACAAATATTATATTATTAATTGATATTAAATTCCTAAAAATCTAAGGCTCGACCAATAGACTTATATTATGATAGGTGTATCATTAATGGAACACTTTGGGGTCACTTGGTGGTATATAGTAAGTTTAATAACTATATAATATAAAAATACAAAGTGACACAGTAAATGTCAAACTAATTAACAAAGAGGTAAAACTAAAAGATAAGGTTAATATAATAACCCAAACATGTCTAAATTCTATTGGTTGAAATTATTTCGACCCATCCCCACATTAGACTAATAATAATCCACTTTTGAGCCATTAGAAACCGAATATGAATTTATTATAAAATAATATTTTACATTTTCCAAAGGTGCCCTTCACCCCTCTAATAAAAGGGCACTCCCCCTTCTCATTAATTCACGCATTCAAAGCCTTTTGGCTTGGCCAAACCCTTCCCAAATACTCTCTAAACTTCCCTCACTACATCCTACAGGCCATAGTTCTATCATAAAGCCAACCTAAGATCCCTTTTGATCAAATCAAAAGGAAGAACCCGGAGAAGAGGTAATGTTTTCACCACCCTTTTTCAAATTCATTTCTTCTTCAACTTATTATTTATTTTTTATTCCCGTTATAAAATAATAAATCCAGTATATCCTATTGTTTTTGATATTATTATAAATATGGTAGAACCATATTCAGTCTTATATCAATCCTTTGAATGACATGTCACCATACGTGCGTACGTACGACTTACCATCTCTACGTCGTGGTGTAATTGTCATTCAATATATTATTATTTGGATGGATATAATAATGATTTGTAATTAATATAAATAATAAATATAACATTATAATTATTCATTATATATGATATACCATCCAATTAAATATTATTTTAATATCAAAAGAATAATATTGTCGCTCGTGCGTACGTACGGACTATCGTCTCCATGAACGCGATGAGATTCATTCCCCATCGAATCCATTCAAGTCTAAATCACATTTTATGATTAAAAATAATGTTCAGGAACTTGATTTCATACTCTATATGAATAAAATAAAACCTATCCATAACAAACATGCCTTATGTAAAAAAACATATAAATGAAAATGATTAAGTTAACACCCGAAACGATGATAATAATTAATTGTTATTAACAAATTATTAATAGAAGATCATATATGATATCATAATATTGTGTATGGTTCTTATATAACTTAATAACAATATTTTAACTATTATACCGGAGGTTAACATACCATCGACTAAGGAAATGTACAAGTAAAGGGTTTATTTCACAATCTACTCATTATCCGAGGTTGTTTATAGGTGATTATCTACTGGGACCTCTTTATCATCCACATCCATGTTCTTAAAAATGTATTTAAATTCATTCTTACTATATTAAAGACTATGGGATAAATTAATTTATACCCTTGATGAATTTTTATAAGAATTTTATAAAATAATCTTTCTGTCGTTTTCCAAATAAGGTCCTTTTTAAACTTTTTGAATGAATTTAGGTAAGAATGTCTTTTTTTAAATTATACAGCAGGTGCGGCTATTATCCACCATTATAAAATCTTCGAAGCTTCCCTTACAAGATTAATAGAATTTTTTCAAAGTAAATGTTTTATTTTATAATTATGTTACTTTTAAATGTTTTAAAAAAAGATATTTCTCTCAAATAGTTTTGATTTCATCTATGTCAGCATCCATTGATGGATTTTAAGCTTATTTGAAGTTTATTTATTATGATACAAAACATCCATATATTATTGAAGGTTTTGTGATATTTTTAAATGTGGATGTGTTATTTATATACCATTCATGGTTTATGGTGAAAGTATTGACATTTCATATGCTAGTTTTAATACGAATTTTTATGTTATGTTTAAACCTGTTCATATGAGGAATGCATTGGACATAATAAGTGATGGGTGGAGACCGCTATTGCTCCTTGATGCATCGGTAGGTTCCTTGAGACAAACTAGTGTCTTGGAACAAGGCTTTGAAAAAATATTATTTGTAGTCTTGGCACGAGGCCTTGGCTATGTGGTTATGATAGTCTGGCATTATGCATTACATCATTATGAAAGTGGTTATTGATATTGAATGTTATTATTCGACTAGTAGAATATCCATGTGAATAATTATATTTCATTATTTCATTTTATTTCTGCCATATTATGCAGAATTTCATGTTTTAAATGGATTTTTTTAGTTATACATTTACTTAAATGTTTATTCTTATTTATGAAAGTTTCTGCAATATTGTTATCCTTACTAGTAATTTGAGCTTACCCCCTTTCTATGTTTTATTTTTTCTAGGATGTAAAGAAGTATTTTATGAATGGCTTGATGTCATAGTACATGGGGATAAGAGTGTGGACTATGGAGACTATATTGTTGTAGTTTTTCGTTTTATGATATAATGTAAACTTTATGAATGTATCTAGTTATTCCAAGGCTACTAAACTAATCAGTCTTTCAAGACTTGATCTTTCTTGTGATCATTCCAATGTTATTTAACAAAGCACTAACTCTGGGTAAAAGGGGTTTGGGCGTTATAGTTGGTATCAGAGGAAGTTTAGTACAAACCATTGAATCTAGATTTAGATAAACTCTGATTAGAGCACATAGACCTAAGATGGAGTTTGAGGATTAGTATAGTAGAACTTCCTAGAATTTTGGTATTGTAGAAATTTTGTGAGTTTTCTGAGAAATAAATCCTTTTCTAGATACGAGCATATAGAGGTGGCTCTGGCATAGATGTACCTAGGGGTAAATCCCGAAAACACCACTTTGAGCTAGACTAAAACAGGAACTGGTGCATGACAATTGGCCTTACTGCACTCTTGGTTATGACACTACCAGGGGATATGCTTTGGATAACTCTCATTTTTTTACAAATCATTATGAAGGGATTATGAGTATATACATTCTCAAAGAAAACAATATTATGATTATGGTTTATATCCATAAATAGTACAATTATGTTATGTGTTTTATAAGTATTGAATTATATATTTTGATTCATAAACTGATCTAGTTTATGTCCTTGTTTAGAAGTGGAGCCTAGTGGAAGAACTGGAAGTTGTATCAACGCATGGACTCCATGTTGGGATTTCCTGCCTATTCAAGATAATTATATTTGAGCTGGTGATACAACTGGTACTATTCATATTATCACCATACTGGGAAAACTCACTCAGGTTATGAATAATAACCTTACCCGTATAGAGCACCCTGATCCACAGCGTGGAGGATCAATGTTAGATCCCTTCATGAGGCAGCAACCGCCAACAATCAATGGGAGTATAAATCAATTAGTAGCTGAGAAATGGATAAGTTCTCTAGAGAAAATATTTCAGGCTTTGGGGAGTAGTGAAAGGGAAAAAGTTGTCATGGTAGTTTATCGCCTCACTGGAGATACTGATCAATGGTGGTCATTGATTCAAAACATGAAGGATGATGATGAAGTATCAAATATGGAATGGAGGGAGTTCAAAGATCTGTTTTTAGAAAAACACTTCCCTCGCGACTACCGAGCAGATATGGAAAGGCAATTTCTGAGTCTGAGACAAAAGGAGGATGAGAATGTTGCAAAGTATGAGGCTAACTTTACAAGGTTAGAAAGGTATGCTGGAAATTATACACGTAACCCAAGAGTTAAGATTGATCGTTTCATTGATGGGTTAAAACCGATTCTCCATCTAGCATTAGTCTCACAATTCTTCTCATCGTACGAAGACATTGTCTCATGTGCTTTCAAGACAGAAAAAGAATTCTCTATGTCTTATGACTTTAAAGAAAAGCAAGAGAAGAAGATATCTTTTGATCAATTTGGGAATTGAAATAAGGGGAATAAGAAAAAGGTTGAATATCCATCCTATGGTAAATGTGGGAAGAAACACCCTGGTACTTGATTAAAAGGAATGGGAGTCTGTTACAAGTGTGGAGAAAAAGGCCACCAAGATCGTGATTGCAAGGGGAAGAAGGAAGCTACCAATTTCCAATGATACAATTGCAGGGAGATGGGACATTATGCAAATGAATGTCCTAAGCGTTAGGGGAACATACCTCAGAAAAGGCCAAGGGATCATGTCCATGCTTAGGCTATCACTACTGCTAAGGTAGAATCTCTGAAAGATGTGGTGGTAGGTAATTTAATGGTTTCCTCAAGTTTAGAAAATGCATTATTGGATTCTAGATCATCACATTATTTCATATCTTCCCAGTTTTCTAAGAAAATTAGATATTTCCAATTTGATTTAACAAGAGAGTTTTCAGTCAAAACCCCTAAGGGAAGTATCATTGCAACATTTTTTTGTGAATCCGTCCCTATTAGAGAACATAAATGTTCTTTATCTGCCGATGTCATAGTCATTCCTATGATTGAGTTTGATATAATCCTCAGTATGGATTGGATTTCGGACCATGATGAAAAGATTTATTGTAAGAAGAAGGAGGTTTCTATTTTTGGTGATGATGATAAGTAACACCTTATCTATAGAGTAGAATCTTCACCACCTAATTCTTTTCTAGATCCACCCCTAATAGCTTAACTAAATTAAATTATTGGGGTGGAAGAGAATGAAATGATTGTGGGTGAGGAAAGGAATGTTCAAATAGAGGATGTACCTGTTGTGAAAGAATATGTAGATGTGTTTCTGGACGATTTACCTGGACATCCTCCAGAACGAGAAGTTGAGTTTTCCATTGATTTAATTCCAGGATCAAGGCCTATATCTAAGACCCCTTATAGAATGGCCACTGTAGAATTAGAAGAACTAAATAAAAAACTAGAGGAATTGAGAAATAAGGGATTTATTCTCCCTAGTGTTTCTCCATGGGGAGCCTATGTCCTTTTTGTTAAGAAGAAAGATGGATCAATGAGGTTATGTATTGACTACATGGAAATCAATGCTATAACAATAAAGAACAAGTATCACTTACCTCATATTGATGATTTATTTGACCAACAGCATGGAGCTCAATACTTTTCAATGATTAACCTTAGATCTGGATACCATCAGTTATGTGTGAAAAAGGAAAACATTCCGAAGACAGAACTTCAGACCAGGTACAGACATTACACGTTTAGAGTAATGCCTTTTGTATTTACTAATGCACCCAATGTATTCATGGATATAATGAATATAGTTTTCAAGGAATATCTAGATAAATTTGTGGTGGTATTTATTGATGAAATCTTTGTATCCTCCAAATTCTATAAAGATCATGAAAATCACTTGCGCATTATCATGAAGACTCTTAGAAGACATGAATTATATGGGAAGTTTAGCAAGTGTGAATTCTGGCTTCCGAATATTTTTTTTCATGGCCATATTTTCTCAAAGGATGGAATTTCTGTTGATCATTATAAGACCAGGGGAATCCAAGAATGGCCAGCACCGATGATTATAACTGAGGTATACAGTTTTATTGGTTTGGCAGGTTATTATCGACGTTTCATCCAGATTTTTTCTCAGTTGGCTAACCCATTAACAAAGCTCACATGTAAAGGTGTTAAATCTGTTTGAAAAAAAGAGTGTGAAAAATGTTTTGAAGAACTGATGATAATATTAGTCAGTGCTCTTATATTGACTCTATCATCGGGTAATGATGGGTTCATCATTTATAGTGATGCATCGAAGAAAGGACTTGGTTGTTTCCTTATGCAGAATGATAGGGTTATTGCCTTTGCATCACGACAGTTGAAAATTCATGATCCAAACTTTACTACTCATGATTTCGAGTTAGCAGCTATGATCTTTGTTTGAAGATATGGCGACACTACCTCTATGGTGAAAAATGTGAGATTTATACTGATCACAAGAGTTTGAAGTATATTTTATCACAAAGTGAACTCAACATGAGGCAAAGGATATGGCTTGAATTACTCAAGGATTATGATTGCATTATACACTACCACCTGGGGAAGGCAAATAGGGTGGTAGATGCATTGAGAAGAAATGATCAGGGAGTATTGAACAACATGAGAATTGAAAGGGATCTTATTTTCATGGATCTAGTGAAGATGGGCAGAGGAATAACGATGGAAAGTGAAACATCAATAATTTTTCAAATGGTTTCCAAACCATCTTTACTAGAAAGGATTACGAATTCTCAGACTGATGATGAAGAATTTATAAAGAAGATTAAAGCTGTGAATTATGGGAGATTGAGAGACTTTGTGTATGAAGATGGAATTTTGGAATTTGGGAAGAGGCTTTGTGTTCCTGATATACCTGGTCTAAAAATGGAATTTCTGAATGATGATCATAGTTCCAATTTCTCTATACACCCTGGGAGAACCAAAATGTATTGAGATTTGAAAGGAACATTTTTGGTGGGACAAAATGAAGAGGGAGATTTCTGATTTTTTGTCAAGATGTATGGTTTGTCAACAAGTGAAAGCTGGAAGGCAGCATCCTGGTGGAGTATTGAAACCTCTTCCCATACCAGAGTGGATATGGGATAATATCATGATGGACATTTACATGCGACTACCAAAGACTCCTAGAAGGAACGATGCAATATGGGTCATTATTGATTGTCTTACCAAGTGAGCACATTTTCTTGCTATAAGGGATGATTTACCACTTGAACTTCTAGTAAGACTATATATTAATGAAGTTGTGAGACTTAATGGAGGACCACTATCAATTGTTTTTTATTTTGATCCATGTTTTACTTCAAGATTCTGGAAGAGTCTTCAGAAATCCCTAGATACAAAACATCGTTTGAGCACTTCCTACCACCCTCAAACAGATGGACAATCAGAACGGACTATTCAAACCATAGAAGACATGTTGAGATCTTGCTCAATTGACTTTCAGGGTATGTGGGATCAATAATTACCTCTGGTATATTTTTCCTATAACAATAGCTTCCATTCGAGTATTCAAATGTCACCATATGAAGCGCTATATGGAAAGAGATGCTTCACACCGACCTGTTGGGATGCCGTTGGTGAACGAAAACATGTAGGTCCATAACTGGTGGAGGAAATTATGGAAAAGGTGAAGGTAATCCAAAAATACATCAAAGTAGCTCAATGTAGGCAGAAGAGCTATGCCGATAACCAAAGGAAGGATTTGAAATTTCTGGTAGGAGATCATGTTTTTTTGAAGGTATCTCCATGGAAGGGAGTTATACGTTTCGGTAGGAAAGGTAAATTGAGTTCTAGGTACATCGGACCGTTCGAAATTCTAGAGCAAATTGGGGCTGTAGCTTACCATTTGGAAATTCTTCCAATTCTCTCCAAAGTTCACAATGTGTTCCATGTATCACTATTTTGGAAATACTTGTCTGACCCAATGAATGTACTCACATAAGAGGAATTAGAACCGGAACCCGATCTTTCTTATTGTGAAGAGCCCAAAAGGATTCTAGATACCAGAGAACAAGTGCTGAGAAACCGGACGACTCGTCTGGTAAAAGTTTTATAGAGAAACAATAAGATGGAAGAGGCATCATGGGAACCCAGGGAACTTATGATGAAGAGTCACCCGAGTCATTTTATAGAGTTATTTTCTAGAAATTTCGAGGATGAAATTATTTGAATTAGGGGAGAATGTAACACCCCAAGCTTCCATGGTACGCTTCTCTTTCAATAATACAGTAGTGTGTGTTGTACGCAACTTCGAGTTCTAACACACAAACCACAACTAATCAAACTAGTAGTTAGGAATAGAAATACCCACTTTTTGACGTTTTATAAATTTTATCTTTGAAAATGGACTTCATTTTTAGATTCAGAATATTGATATTAGCCTAGGGTGAAATTTTGGAATTTTTCTGAAAACTTTTAAATTTTGATAAATAGTGAAAAAACACTGACTTATAGTTTAAAACCGAATTTTTATTTAAATAATTATTTAATTTATTTAAATTTAATTAAGGTCAAAACAGATATGTAATACCTATATATGTTCAATCTAATTCATTTGAGTTATTCTAGAATAATTTTAGATATATAGAAATTTTATTTAACCTTTCACCGTCTTTTACCCACCTCCTTGGAGAATTTGGAAATTCACATAAAACATAATTTACCACTTCTGTGAGTGGAATTTCAAAAATCCGAGAGACACGGTTAATATCAAGGAGTAAAATGGGGTTCAATGAGACGAAAATAATTTTTGGTGAATAATAACTTTTTACTTTTATTTACCACGGTTAAAAGTAAATAGGGTAATTAAGGGTAAAAATGATATTAATATTAGCATAACACATGTCCTAATTCTATTGTACAAGTGTATCTCAACCAAAAACTCCCTTAGGAATAACATATTATCATTCAGGTCCACTTGGATTAGATTAGATCATTTATTATTATTTAATTCAAAGAAGAGTTAAATGAGTTAAAATCAATGTTTATTTAATAAAACATTTTTAATATAGGGTTATACATAAGATAAATTCGATTTTAAATCTTAATTAGAAAGATAAAAAGATTTCCTACATAATGGTAGTTTATTTTATAATTTTTAGATATTAAATTATTTAATTTAATTATGAAACAATGGTGATGGAGTAATTACCTAATTAATGAAATATTAAAATAATTGATATTATAAATATCAAAGTAAATGTAATTTGAGACTTTTTATGAATTAAACTAATTTTATAGGATAATATGACACATTATGATTGGTTATATACATTTTTTTCGAAGTAATATTGCTGTTATGAAATTATCAAAAACAAAATACCCAATAGTGTAAAAAATGACATAAAAGAGTTTTTAAAACAAATATTATATTATTAATTGATATTAATTTCCTAAAAATCTAAGGATCGGCCAAGAGACTAATATGATGTTAGGTTTATCATTAATGGACTACTTGGGGGTCTATTAGAGGTATATAGTAAGTTTATAAACTATATAATATAAAAATACAATGTGACATGGTAAATGTCAAACTAATTAACTAAGAGTTAAAACTAGAAGATAAGGTTAATATAAAAACCCAAACCGGTATAAATTATATTTTTAGAAATTATTTAGACCCATCCCCAAATTATACATTGAATAATCATCTTTGGAGGCATTATACACTGAATATGATTTTTTTATAAAATAATATTTCTAGCTTTTCCAAAGGTGCCCCTCACCCCTCTTATAAAAGGGCACTCCACCTTCTCACTAATCCACACATTCAAATCCTTTTTTATAGGGATACCCCTGACCAAATACTCTCTAATATTCCCTAACTACAACCTAGAGGCCTTATTTTGATCAGAAAGCCAACCTATGGAGACCTTTTGATCAAATGAAAAGAAATAACCTGAAGAAGAGGTAATGTTTTCACCACCCTTTGTCAAATTCATTTCTTCTTCAACATCTTCTTTCATTGTTATTCCCATTATAAAATAATAAATCCATTTTATATTATATAAATTGATATTATTATAAATATGGTACAACCATATTCAGTATTCAGTCCATCCTTTTAATGACATGTCAACATACGTGTGTAAGTACGGCTTACCGTCTCCACGTCGTGGTGTAATTGTTATTCAATATATTATTATTTTATAGGGAATAATAATGATTTGTAGTTCATGTAAATAATAAATATAACATGATGATGATTCTTTATATATGATATACCATCCAATTATATATTATTTTTGTATCAAAAAAATGATATTGTCACTCGTGCGTACGTACGGACTACCGTCTCCTCGAACACGATGAGATTCATTCCCCATCGTATCCATTCAAGACTAATTCTAATTTTATGATTAAAAATAAGGTTCAAGGACTTTATTTCATTCTGGATATTAATAAAATAAACCCTATCCATAACAAACATTCCATATGTAACAAAACATATAAAAAAATGATTAAGTTAACACCTGAAACGACGAAAATACTAAAATATTATTAACAAAGTATTAATAGAATATCACATATGATATCATAATTATGTATATGGTTCTTTTATAACATAATTACCATTTTTTAACTATTATACAGGAGGTTAACATACCATCTACTAAGGAAAAGTACAAGGTAAGGGTTTATTTCACAATATTTTCATTATCTGAGGTTTTTTATACGTGATTATCTACCAGGACCACTTTATTATCCACATCCATGTTCTTAAAATTGTATTTCAAATAAATATTACTATTTTATAGACTATTGGATAAAGTCATTTATACCTTTTTTCACTTTTTATATGAAGTTTATAAGGTAATCTTTCAATCGTTTTCCAAACAAGTTCCTTTTTAACCTTTTTGACCGAATTAAGGTAAGAATGTATTTTTTTAACTTATATGGCTGGTGTGGCTATTTTCCGACGTTATAAAATCGTCGATGCTTCCCTTACAAGATTATAAGAATATTTTCAATGTAATTTTTTTATTTTATAATTATGTTACTTTTAAATGATTTAAAAAAAAACATTTCTCTCAAATAGTTTTGATTTCATCTATGTCAACATCCTTTGATGGATTTTACGATTAATTGATGTTTATTTGTTATCATACAAAACATCCATTTATTATTGATGTTTTTGTGATATGTTTGACTGTGTATGTATTATTTTTATACCATTCTTGGTTTATGGTGAAAGTATTGACATTTCGTAAGCTAGTTTTAATACAAATGATTATTTTATGTTTAAACATGTTCATATGAGGAACGCATTGGACATAATAAGTGACAGGTGGAGCCCACTAAAGCTCCGCGATGCATCGGTTGGTCTCATGAGACAAACTAGTGAATTGGTACAAGGCCTTGACAAAATCTTATTTGTATTCATGGCACGAGGCCTTGTATATGTGGTTATGATAGTCTGGAATTATGCATTCCATCATTATGAAAGTGGTTATTAATATTTCATGTGATTATTCGACTAGTTGAATATCTATGTGAATAATTATATGGAATTATTTCATTTTATTTATGCAATATTTTTCTGAAGTTCAAGTTTTAAAAGGCTTTTGTTTTAGTTATACATTGCCTTAAATGTTTATCCTTATTTATGAAAGTTTCCGCTATATTGTTATCCTTACTGGGCATTTGAGATCACCCCCTTTCTATGTTTTATTTTTCACAGGATGTGAAAAAGTATTTTATGAATGACCTACAGGGATAGTATGACGGGATAAGAGCGTGGACTATGGAGACTATATTTTTGTAGTTTTTCCTTTTATGATGTAATGTAAACTTTATGAATATATCTAGTTATCACAAGGGTACTAAACTAATCGGTCTTTCGAGACTTGATTATTCTTGAGATCATGCCAATGTTATGTAATAATGCATCGACTATGGGTAAATGGGGTCAGGGAGTTACATTACATATCCCATAAGGATGGGAATGAAGCCCTATATAGTTCAAAGAATCCATGCAGTTTAACTTCATGTGAAAAAACGTGAGAGAAAGGGGTTTGAGGGATCTCAAGAGTGGTAGGAAGTATGGTTATTGAAAACATGATGTCAATGAGGACAGAATTCCGCACTACACTGTATACCCCGGAGAGAACATAGGCAAATAGGCCAGAAAGAAGATAATGTTTTTAAAAACTGGGACATGACTCGAGGATGAAAATTTCAGGTGTTCCTATGTATCCCATGCGGATGGGAAACAAGACAAACATATTTCTTGAATACCATGAAGTTTAACATAATGTTGTACGGATGATAGAATGAAGGAAATGTTGGATGGATGGTCACATGATCTAGCTATTGAAAACCTACAATGAATGAGGGCTAATGAAGTATACACCACACCATATACAACCCTAGAATAAAACTAAACCTGGGGAGGACGAATAATGTGTTTGGGCTGGACCCGATGATGAAATGTCTAGGCGTTCTTACATATCCCATGAGGTTGGGAAACAATCCTTACGTAGTTCTTGCAATGTTGTGCAGTTTAACGTCATCTGAAAAGGACCTAGAAAGGAGGAGTGTCTCATGGGGATGAGTGTGGTGTGGCAAGAATAGCCCGACATGAATGTGGAAAAAGAGTCTATACAACATAGCAAAATTTAAATAGGGAATTTCGGCTAAGAAGTCATAAAGGTTGAGGGACTAGAGGCTTGGATATGGATGAAATGTTGGTGCATCGCTATATATCCCATAAGTATGGGAATAGAGCCATACATAGTTATTCATATCCATGCAGTTTAACATCATGTGGTAAGGGAGATGGAAGATCATAGATTAATGTCATAGAGATCGAATAGTAGATGCCTAGTTTAATGTCATTTTCATGGGGTAGAGGTGAAAAAAGGTGAATCACTACGCCCGTTATTTGGAAAATCATGGTTATGGAAATAACGATTGAGGATAACTACTAGCCATGTTCACAACACAATATCCATCTCATGGGACATAGAATTTGAAAAAACAATTGATCATCGAATACTGACCATATTTGCAAAGAAGGACTTATATCAAAATGTCATAAGAGATCCATCGAGACATGGGCCCAAAATGGTAGGTGATCCATGGTGTCATGAGACAAGGCATCAGGGGGGTCCTTTTTTGATTTGAAATATGGAGGTGACCCAATTGATGGGACACGTGATGCATGATGGTACCCATGGAGTTTAACATTTTACGGTAAGGACGAGAGAGATATTATTTTTAGGTCATAGAGATTGAACCATGAGGTGTATTCAATGTAATTAGTTTATAGTCATGTCAGTGAAATGGATCTTAGTTTTGGATCATAGATCTCAGACCATTTATATTTTAACATCCTATTAGACAATGATGACTTGTTTAACATCCAACAAGATGTCGATAGGTAGTTTAATGTTTTATAGGACTGAGATTCCATTATAAGAAGTTATACATGATTAATTATGAATTGGTGGGAGGAGTAATCATCTCAACATCTATAGTGACTTGAGAGTATGCACCATTGGGGTAAACTATGTGGTGGTCATAAGGTCACTCCCATTTGGGCTCTAGCTTTGGTGGATTCCTATTTGGTATCACTAGAATTATCAGGGCCAATACCACATCACCTTATAAGAAAATGAGGAGGAGAAATTTTTTATTGAAATCCCTGGATTTCATTTTCTGATTCTTTTTAATATTGTTCAAGTCATAGACCATGTTCTCATCAATCGCTTCTAAATCATCGAGATGGATATCAACTATTTTGTCCTGTTCTTACAAATGATAGCTAGTTGTGCGTAATGAGTGTAACTGAATCACTATAGGAGGGAATGATTCTCTCCAATACACTTGGTAATATAGAGTAACTAGGGTGGAATTGCGAGTCATCATCTGGTAAACCTAGAGAGCATTGGAAAGTTTTTTCGTCCAACTCTTCTTATTTTGTCAAACCATATTCTGCATGACGCTAGAAGGGGCTTTTTGAATGCCTTGATCTTTCCATTTTATTTCACATGATAGCGAGATGTATAATTATAATTGATTTTTTACTTGGAGTACAATTTATTCAACTCAGCATCTCGTATGTTTGTCTCATTATCATTGAGGATGGTGTGAGGGACTCTAAATTGGGGGAAGAAATTGGATCTTATGAAGTCAATGGTTGAATTGGACTTAACATACATGAGCAGAAATACCTCCTCCAACATCGAAATGAAATATGTAGAGGTCAAGATAAACCTACATAAGCAAGATATTGTCGGTTCATATGGTCTCACAACATATAGTCCCTAGACTGTAGAGGGCGATGAATACATTATAGTATGGAGTATCTCAAGAGGAAAATACAAAACAATTAGCATGGATCTGTCATGAATGGATCCTTTTGGAAAACTATATACAGTCGCATATCATGGTGGGCCAAAAATATCACAATTTTCAGATCCATTGAAAGATTTTCGATCCTATCTGATGAGCTACCCATGAACCAGAATAAAATTCCTGCATAACATAACAAATCTCGTCTCCTTGAATGCAGCATAAGAGAATCCCATCTAACCCACCTCTGTAGAGGATCTTCTAAAAAATGGGACCACTCTAGTTTGAGAACTGCAAATTACACCATCAAATTCAATCATGTTAAGATCAGTCTATCGGGAGATTACCATGATGGACATACATGAAAAAGGGAGTTATCTAGTTTGAGGTATCCTCAACACTGCGATAGGGAGACCTGTAAGTCCTCTTGTAGAGGCATCAGTAGTATAGTGGATTACATGTTGTCTATCACCATCTTTCGTAGTGAAAGGAGTGATTAATCTTCAATGCGCCACAGGTATAATCAAATCATACTTGTTAGGCCCTAAAAGAAAGGTGAAAAGGTCGAACCACACATCATATCGACCACAATAAGATTGAGGGACATGATTAAGTTCTATTTGAGAAGGGAACTAGGACATTAACTGACGAGTATTCTCTAACAGAGGTACCAACTATAGCTTCCTAACAATGTATTCCTTATTGACTTGCTTGATGACCAGTTCAGAGGACCCTTCCCATATAGGTGGGAAACATTAATCTCGAGGGACAGCTCATGAATATTGATAAGAGTTTGATGCTTCACCTTGTTGTTAGTATAGACTTTTGACAATAAGAAATAATATTGAAGGACATCTTGTGGAGGCGTGATGAATTCGATACTCAGGCCTACTCTGTTTAGTCTAGGATCATTGAGTATCCTTCCAGTAGGGATTTTTGGAAGCACCATCAAAGTGAACTATCCAAGATAGAATAGTTTGTTCCAATGAGAGAGTTTTCATATCTGTAATGTCAAGATACAAAGACTGATCTGTGGGGGCTGGATGGGCAGTAAGAATGTCTGCCAGCACATGTCCCTTGACAGTCTTTTGGTGTAAAAACATGATGTCGAACAACTAAAAGATCTCTTCCCATCGTGAAGCATGGTATGTCAACATTAGGTGGTTCATAATGTAATTCAATGTATCCACTCAGGAAACTAGTTGTATCTCATCGTGTTGCAAGTAATGTCGTAGTTTCTACTATGCAAATACCCGCAAAAAGTGACCCTACTTAATAGAGTAATATATGGCCTATGTATTGAGGGTCATACAATTGTGAATTTAGAAACTATTCCATATGCCATAATTTTTCATTGAGGCAAGAAGAACACCGTGGGACCAATCCAGAGCATATTGATAGAGGACCAAATGCTATCTAGAAATGGGTTTCATCAAAACTAGAGGTTTTAGCAGGTTCTGCTTGATCTCTTAAATGTCATTATGACATTAGCCACCCCAAAGATGATTGGAAACTAACACATTACTATAATGGGGTGTGACAAAACAAATTTACCTAAGTTAAAAAGTAGTAATGTTGGTATCCTAGGTTGTCTCCAAAGAGGAGTGTACAACAACTAAACTTTTCACATAAATTAAATAAAGAATAAGTGGTTGTTTTTTAAATTGTTTGAGTTGAAAAATAAAGCAATAAATTGAAAATAAAGAATTAACACTAATGGATGAAGAGGGTGATGGGGTCATGGTAGGATCACCTTTTTAAATTTAATCATAGTCATAAAGATAATTTTCCATATATTGTAATTGAATGACAAATTATACACTCCTCGATCGAGTTATCAATCACATTTTGTTGAAGAAAGAAATGAAAATCACTCCTATGTGCATGGAAGTTAATAAGAAATTCTAAAACAACTAAGGGAATTCATGATCGGGAATTTTTTCTCCTTATATATCTAGAAAAAGTTCACTAGTTCCACACACATGCCAATGATTTCTGGACAATCACCACCTAACACAATCTGCTGGATCGAGACAAATTGCACTAGGCGGTGGGAGATTACAAGTCTTCCACCAACGATATAACCAATGAATAAACTAAACTCCAAACACAATCACATTATGAGAATTGGAAATCACTAAGAATAGAAATCATTCAAAAGAAAAATAGGGTTTTACATTTACGAACAATACTCAGACATTACAAATGGGAAGCTCCCCATTCCCCGATCACTAAAAGGGTTTACACCTCCATGTGAAGGGTAATAGAGTTGAATGGGGAAGAAAAAATCATGGTAAAACTAATAAATTAGAAAATAGAAAATTCAAATAACATTAAGAACTCATGCATCCAGAACATCCCCTCATACAACTTCCTCAACCCCTTTGAGTGGAATTGAACACTATTATTTTTAGGCTTGTGGAGTAGAACATTTCCCTCCAAAATTACTCCATAGAATGTTTTAGTCCGGTAAGTTATATAAATGGCAGAATACCAGGAAGGTGTCTCCATAAATGATGTTCCTATGTGTATTATTCATCATTCCTCAAACTATCAGTGAATTTGGACAACTTTCAAAAACAATATCCTCGAATTACTAAAGCGGTATTTTCTGTCTTTAGGTGACTATTAAACATCTTCTTTTTGGTCGCATTCAATAGGTGACTTAATGACCTAATTTCTTCCTGAAATTTAATGTGAAATATATTAGAAGGCTCCTCTTTCACATCCTACTAGAATAACATCATTTGGACGCATGTAGGCCATGATATTTCTCATTACGTATGGTGGGGTCCATTGTGTCTGCCAGAAAACATTTTACGCTTTATGAATTTTTCTGGTCCATTATCTGTCGAATGGGTCCTCGTTCCAAAATAAAAAGTTGAATCGCCCAAGCACATAATAAAAAATAATAATTCATCACACAATTTTGATCAAAAATGAATGTGATATCCCAGGAATTCCAAAATGTGCCCAAAACTGTCACATTTCTACAATTAACCAATTTCCACAATTAATCCCAAAATTAACCAAAACAATAAAATGATACAAGTAAGCTCAAATTGATTAATTTTCAGTGGATAAATCATTGAAAAACATATGAAAAAAATGGAAATATTATCACTATCAATTCCCACACATTTATCATATGTACTCCTAGACATGTCAAAATGAAAATAAAATAAAATCAAATTCAAAACACATGCCAATGAGTTCCAACAATTCCACACCATGAAATAAAAGATATAAGGAGCCATCCACAAGCATTATTCTAAGTTCTAAAATTTGTTCATTCAATAATTTTCGGCTTCATTTCTCTTCCCATCCACACAATACACCTACATCGCATGATTTCTTTCTCATCTCACAAATATCAATTTTCAACAATGTTTTTCTAATCCAAACCAATGAAAAGGTCACTATATGTTTGAAAAACTTATACTTATCCACCTGATGTGAGTCAATGACATTTGTTTATCAGGAGGAATTTCCATGGTTGTTCATTGGCTTTAGGTTTCTAGGAATTTAATGAGAAACATTTTGAGGTCGAATGAAGAGGGATTGGCTGTTTTTGAAGAAAAATTGTACAATTCTAGTTTTCATTAAAGTGTGGTATCCTCCTCACTCCCCTTAGTATCAATTCAGATTGGGAATCATGAAAATATCAACAAATTTTCAAATAGCCTATCATTTTAGCAGAAAAAATTTCATTCTTCACAGACACAATTTCTCTTTAAATCTTCCGAAAAAGCACAACTTTATTCTTCCAGTAGTTTATCTAGAAAAGGAACAAATCCTCTTACCATGAATGATCTAGAAAAGGCATAGATTTTAACAAAATGTATTTTCATCAGCAAACACATCACATCACCATTTTATTTTTCACCTATAGTTTCATCAAATGAGGTAGCCTAACACAAGACAGCTTCCCCCACACTTATGTTCTACTATATCATACTATTTCACTTGAATATCAGGTTGCATAGGGAAAATTTTCTTGTGGTGTGGCTAACCTAAAAGGATGTTCATGGATTATAAGGGATAAAAGGTTTAAATTTATATGTTATTCCTGAATAAAAGATATTATCTTGAAAAGGGGGCTTTCAAAATAATGAAATGCCTCAATTATTTAAAAAACATGTACCAAAAACCCTCATGTTTTGAATGGAATAAATAAAATTATGGTTAAAACAAGAATAGAATGGATCTCTCAATAAGTGAGGTGAATAAAAAGAATATGAAAAAAGGGTTCATAAGCCTCATAGGAATGTTATTTCAAAGATAAAGATAGTGAGATGTGGCAATGGATTCAAAAATCAGAGTACTTTTCATGAAATTCAAAATTAAATGAACATGAAACAAAATCATTTTCGGAATTCTTTTAAGCTCAGTTTTATGGAGTAAATCATTTCACTAAATGATGTGGGTTTCAAAAATATAAATGATAATCATTTCCTCTCAAAAGCTTCAGAGACACACCAAAAAACAGAAAAAATTGAAAACATGCAATTTTTTATTTTATTGAAAACAAACAGCATATAAAAATCTTAATCTATAAATGTTACCTCCCTCGACCTTAATTGGTGCAGTGTCCTCAATGCATTCAAGTTAATTATACCTAAAAGACGATATTAAAATGAATAGAAACAGTAAACCAGTGTAAAAAAGAGGTACAAATTGAACGTTATTATTGATAGATTGGTTGGTGGAGAGGGATCTCCTTCAATGGATCTGATGGAATGGTATCATGTAATTTCTTTAGCCTATGAACATTATTAGTAAATGGCTCTTGCACTCTGTTTTTTAAAATATCCACATAACTGAGAGGATATACATGATTTACTATAAATGGACCCTCCAATTTGGAATGAATTTTACCAGGAATCTGCATGGGTATTGAATTGAAAAGTAACACATAATCTCTACGATAGAATTCATTCGGTTTGATCATCTTGTCATGAGCTACTCTTATTCTTCCTTTTTAAATCGTGGAATTTTCAAATTCTTCTCTTATAATTTTCTCTAGCTCTTTCAACTACAACCTTTTCTATTTCCCAACACTTTCATGATCGAAATTCATCTTCCTCACATCCCAGTATGCCTTATGCTTCGTTTCAACAGGTAGGTGAATTTTTTTCCCTAAACCATCCTATATGGAATCATTCCAATCACGGTCTAGTAAGATGTCCTATAAGACCATTATGTGTCTTCAAACCTGTGGCTCAAATACTTCGTGTTTGGTTTAAGATCCTTCTCCAAAATTCCTTTTGATTTCCCTGTTAGACTCTTCAGTTGGACCCTTTGTTTTTTGGTGATAGGGAGTTGATGTATTATGATTCACCCCATACTTCTTCAAAAAATCCTTTATTCTCCTATTACAAATGTGTGTCCCTTGTTCACTGAGGATGTCTTTAGGCACTCCAAACCTAAAAAATATGTTAGTCCTAAAAAAATCACCAACAATTTTTCCATCATCACTCCTGGGTTATTTTTCTTCCACCCATTTGGAAAAATAATCAACCGCAACAAAGATATAAGAATTTCAAAAAGACATTGGGAAATGGACAATAAATTATATCCCCTAGACATCAAAAATCTCACAGAAATTATGTGGGTTTTGTTGAATTTCTTTTCTCTTTGAAATGTTTCCAAAAAACTGACATTTTGGATACCTTTTTCAAAATTCATGAGAAAATTTAAAAAATGGTTGGCCAATAAGGTCTAGATTATAAAACATTCCTTGCTGTCCTTTGAGGTCCAATGTGGCCTCCAAAAGATAATGTGTGACAAAATTCAATGATAGAACCAATTTCACTCTTAGGAAAATATCATCTTATCACATGGTCATTGAAAATGTTCCAAAGAAATGGATAATCCCAAATTCAATATCAAGATTCAGCTTTTAGTTTGTGAATTTGATGATAATTGAAATGAGATAGAACCTATGATGTTACTAGATAATTGAACATGATAGCATAAAAAGTAAATTCTCCTTTACCAATTTAGTGATTCTCTCCTGGAAGGTGATCAATCAATGATTATTTTTCTGGAATTTCAGCTTCAGTAGTGTTAGTAAGTCTGTTTAAATGATCATCCACTTGGTTCTCAAATCCCTTTTTGAGCTTGATTTATATGATGAAATCCTACAGTAGTAAAATCTATCTCACTAGCATCATTTTAGATTCATCCTTCTTCATTAAGTACTTTATCGCTTCATGATCAGATAATACTGTGAATTTAGTTCCATGAAGATATGATCTAAATCTTTCCAATGTAGAAACAACAGCTAAAAACACTTTTTTGTGGCTGTGTAATTGAATTGAGCCGCATCTATGGTTCATAATGCCTATAAAATGACTTATGGCCTAACCTAAATTTTCTATGAAAGGACATCTCCAACTGTTTGGATGGAAGTATCACAAAGTATCTCAAATGCTTCTTCCCAATTTGGTGGCTACATCACAGGCAGGTCAATCAATCTCCTCTCTATCTCATCAATGGATTCCATACAACCCCCATTG
This sequence comes from Viscum album, assembly GCA_963277665.1. Taxonomy (NCBI): domain Eukaryota; kingdom Viridiplantae; phylum Streptophyta; class Magnoliopsida; order Santalales; family Viscaceae; genus Viscum; species Viscum album. The sequence continues at coordinate 1,474,594,082 of OY728150.1, forward strand.
AAATAAAAATTATAATCTTTCAAAAGAAATCATTAGAGAGCAAGAGAAATCACACTAAAAACTTTGATAAACCTCTTGTAGAATTATGCATTTCCTAAAAAAGATCAAACATGCTTCACACAATTTGGATTAGGCAAATAATTTATCTCTTCAATTTTTGACTTATCAACTTCAATGCCCTTTTTGGAAATAACAAGCCCATGAAAAATCCTCCTCTCAACCATGAAATGACACTTTTAAAATTTTAAAACAAGATTCATTTTAATGCAGGTTTTCAAAACCATTCCCAAATGTTTCAAACAAAAGCCAAAATAGTTTCCACAAACTATGAAATCATCCACCAAAAACTCTAAGAAATCATCAATGTGATCAAAAAATATACTTACCATGGACCTTAGAAATTTTATTGGAGAATTATATAATCCAAATGGTATCCGTTAATATGATATTGTGCCAATGGTACATGTAAAGGTTGTCTTATCATGATACTCGGGAGAAATGGGTACCTAGATATAACCTGAAAATCCATCCAAAAAGAAATGATGAGTACTTCTTGCCAATCTCTCTATCATCTTTTCAATTAAAGGAATGGGGAAATAATCTTTTCGAGTGTCATGATTCAACTTCCAAAAATAAATAAACACTCTCCAGCTATTTTGAATTCTCAAAGGGATTAATTCATTCTTTTCAATCCTCCTAGTCATTAGGCCATTTTTTTAGAACAATATGAATTGGGATAACCCATTGTAAATCTATGACGAGATAGATGATCCCATCATCCAATAGATATTCAATCTCCTTCATCACAACCTCCATTAATGAGGGATTCGACCTCCTTTGGGGTTGCCTGACAGGTTTTAAATCTCCCTCAAGAATAATTCTATGGGAGCATATTTTTGGGATGATTCCCGGAATATCACCTAAAATCCACCTTATTGCTTGGATATTATCTCTCAAAAAAAATAAATCAATGATTTATCATGGGTTTTAGATAGATTATTAAAAATTATTAATGGTAGTTTCAGTCCCTATTTATGGTACACATATTTTAAATCAGTGGGGAGTGGTTTGAGTTCTAGATCAGTGGGATTCTTAAGCGATGAAACTAAATTGATGTTTCCCATGTCCAAATTTTGGACCTCCTGTACACAAGAAACCATATCATCTTCCACATCCTTAATTAAAAATCAATGAAATCAGATTTTACCTATTCCTCCAACATGAAGTCGTAATCCCCATCATTTTTGGAATCCACATGTTTGATGATTTTTTCAATGGAAGAATTTTATCATAAATCTACGAATTTATAGATCGTACCTGATTCATCAATGGGTTCTGCACCATGTTCATGGGAAAGTGGAAATATGGAGTTATCATCTGATGGGTACCTCATGGGCTCAAAAATATTGATTTGGACTGTGCTCTCTCCAAACTCCATGGTGAGTTTCCTCTCATGGAAATTGATGATGGTTTTGTCCATCATCAAAAAAGGTCTACCCAAAATGATAGGTGAATGTGAAGGGATACTATCTTCGTCCATATTGAGCACATAAAAGTCAGTTGAGAATGAGATATCTTCAACTTTCACAATGACATCATCCAAAACTCCTGTAGGGAAAACTGTGGATCTATTTGTAAGATGGACTACCACTCTTATGGGCTTCAAGTCTCCGATATGCAAATAAGTGTATACTGAGTGAGGAAATACAATAATTGAATCACCTAGATCACACAAAGCATTAGGAAAATTTAATTAACCAATGGTGCATGGAATGGAAAATTTCCCTGGATCTTGGAATTTGGTTGGAAATTGTTGTGTGATGATTGCTGAGACGCTTCTTCCCAGGTTGATCCTTTCATTCCCTTGATGTATCCTCTTCTTGGTGCAATGATCCGGAAAAAGATTTGCATAATTTGAAATTTTTTCACTGCCTCAAGTAAGGGGATATTGACTTCCACTCTCTGGAATGTGTCCATAATTTATTTTATGAATGCTTCCTCCTGAAATTTCATTGATTAAATCATCCTTGAGGGAAATGGAGGGGGTATGTATTTCTTCTCCCTTTGTTTCCTTTTAAATGGTGTTTCTTGTCTCTTCTTCATTGTCTTATCCTTCTCTTCCTCCCCTTTCATCCCTTTATCACAATACATTTTAAAATAATTTTCTGAGTTTTCAACTTCATTCTCCCTCATCATAGGTGGTATTGTTTTCAGGTTCACGGGATGTTGGTGGTGAGATATCTTTTACACATCTTCATGTTATCATGATGAAATTCTCCATTAGGTTTTATGTTGCTGGATAGATGATCATAGGTTCTTGTAAAATTGGTTGGTCGGTGGTGTGAATGCTGGTTATAATATTTTTTTTGTTGAAATGGTGGTTGGTTTTTTAACTTATTTTGGTTCGGTTGTCTAAGTTGGTTTTGATGATTTCCAAACCCATATTGAAAATGGTTAGACTCTTTCTATCCATGATTATGTTGGTACTACCTTGGTTGAAAGTTTGCTTCTCAAGTTTTTATTTCCTATATTTCAGCACATTGGTCAGTGAAATTATCAGGTGATGAGCACAAACCACATACCATAGCTGATTCTTATTAGTCACCCACTTGTTTCAAGGCTATAGGTATCACCAAACTAGTTATCTCTTCAATCTTAGTTTCTATTAAGGGTTATGGATGAGAAGTTCATACATAATGAATAACTCTTGTGCAAGAACCTCTTGTACGAAACTATAGTGAGTTATGAGAAATCTTCTCAATCAAACATTTTTCTCCTTTTGGTGACTTTTCACTCAATGCACCTCCATATGATACAACAAGAAGGTTCTTATAATTTTACATTTATCATTGGTAGAAGAAAAAATGAAAGTGATGATCCTCAATGTCTTGATTTGAGAATCTGGAACATATATTTTTCACTAATTCCCAATAATCATAAAGGGTTTCTCCAGATGATTGTTTGATGGCATATATCTCCTTTCTAATGGATGTGCTTCTGGTGGCGGGGAAGAATATTTGCATGAAGCATCCCAACAAGTCATTACGGTCATCCACATCTCCAGGTTGTAGACCATACAACCATTATTTAGCATATCCATCTAATGAAAATAGGAACGCCTTCCAGTTTACTTTTAACTTAGCTACTCCACATGGTCTAAAAGTTGAGAATAAATGTGTGGACTCTTTAATATTTTTTTTGGGATCTTCACCTACCATGACCTGAAGATTTGGGAGAAATGGTATCATATTAGGTTTCATCTCAAAATAATATTATAAAACTGTATTAAAAAGTTGATTATTATGATTAAGGAATTGTGGGGCACAATGGTCTTAGAGTGTTGGGTTTTAATTTCTAGCCATGATGATAGGCTCAGAGAGAACACTTGACGTTTCACTCGATTATGTATGAGAAATTTCCTAAAATTCAGATTGTAAATTGAGGGTTCATAGCATGTTGAAAAGATTTATTTTAATTTCAAATTCAATGTGGAATGGATCATTATTTGAGGTTCAGGTCATCAACTTTGGAATGAAAATAAAAAAAGAGAAAAGAAAGAGAGAGGAAAAAAACTTTTGGCACTACCTCCCCAGCAACAACACCGAGTTTTGAAATGTTCTTTATCATGGGGTGTGACAAAACGAATACTCATAAGTTAAAATGAAGTAATATGGGTAACATAGGTTGTCTCCAAAAATTATTGTACAATAAATATCCTTGTCATTTAAATTAACTAAATAAAAATAGGATGTTCATAAAATATTCTGAGTTGAAAAATAAAACAAGCAATTAAAAATAATGATTGAACACTGATGGATAAAGTGAGTGATGGGGTTAGGTTAGGATCACCTTTTGAAACTTCATCATAGTCACAAATATCATTTTCCCTCTCTTCAAATTGAATGACAAAGGAAGGACTTCTCGATCGAGTTATCAATCACCTTTGGTTAAAGAATGAAATGAAACTCACTCCTATGAGCGTGGAAGTTAATAAGAAATTACTATACAACTAAGGAAAGTCCATATCAATAATTTTTCCCCTTATAACTCTATAAAAATTTCTCTAATTTCAAAAACGTGCTAACAATAACTGGACACTCACCAGCTAACACATTATGATCGATCAAGACAATTTGCACTAAGCGTAGGGAGATTTGAAGGTCTTCAGCCAAAGAAATAAATGATGAATAAACCAAACCAAAAACACAGTGGCATTAAAAGAATTGGGAAACAATGAAAATATTAGCCATTCAAAAGAAAAATAGGGGTTTACATTTAAGGAAAAAACTCTTACATTACAAATGTTAAGCTCCCCATTCCCCGAACACTCAAAGGTTTTACACCTCCATGTGAAGGGTAATTGAGTTGAAAGAGGAAGAAAAATGCCTGATAAAACAAAGAAAAATGAAAAATGAAAATAAAAATATCTTCAATAACTTAATCCCCCATCACATACCTTCTTTCACCTTCTTCAAACCCGTTGAATGGAAGTGAACACTCATATTTATATGGTTGTGGAGTATAAAATTTCATACCAAAATTACTCCAATGAAATATTGAGCTCGGTTAGTATAATAAATGGCCAATTCTCAGAAAGTGTCTTCATAAATGATGTTCCTCTATGTCTTTTTCACTATTCCTAGAAATATCACAGAATTTGGAAAAGTTTCAAAAAAAATGTCCTCAAATTCCTAATGAAAATTTTATCATCCCTAGGTGACTCTTCAACATCCTATTTGTGGTCGCATTCAATGGGTGTTGTAATGACTGAATTCCTTCATTCCAATTTCTTTGAAATTTCTTCGTAGAGGCCTCTTTCTCTTCCAACTAGAATCGCATCATTGGGACACATGTAGGATGGGATATACGTCATTAATTATGGTGGGGTCCATTCTGTCGGCCAAGAAACGTTTTCCTCTTCATGAATTTTTCTGATCCATTATGTGTCGAATGGGACCTTGGTAAAAAATAAAAAGTTGAATCCAACGAGCATAGAAATCCAACAAAAAAGGAATCACAGAATTGGGATCAAATATCTAAATGATATGCCTAATATACAGATTTGTAAAATAAAACATAAAATTTATAGAATTAACCAATTTCCACAATTAAGCCAATAATTAACCAAAACAATAAAATGATAATAATAATATAATATTGATTAATTATAAGAGGATAAACCATTTATACACCTATGAAAAATAAAGAAAATATTTTCCCTGTTAGAAACATTCTTCATAAGCCGGGAAAAGGGATTACACTTTCTACCCATATTTTTTATGAATCATCATATATAAGATAAGTGTCCTTGAAAGCCTCAAAGATAATGAATTTTGCTTGAAGGATTCATCTTAAAGATGGAATTGATCTTCTCCAGATCAATCTCCTATATCTGACAATAAGGATGAGAAACAGTTTGGAGGTGTCCCTAGAGGCGCACATAAAAGGGTTCATCTTTAGATGGCAGGAGTGGAGGAAGATGAACACTTTCTCATAATTATTGAGATAGTCCTGAAATTGGCTGTATTTTACTTCCAAGTCTTCAAAATTTAATTCCACTAATATCACCAGGATCATATCGAAATTTTGTTTTACGGCATGCTGATAGGTGGAACCTTCATTCATTAGACTGCAAGGCATTACCTTGTACAAAAAATTACCTTTTAGTTCCTTAAAGGCTGCAGACTCTTAATCCTAAGCGGCCATTCATATTTGATAATATCTGGAATACCCATCCATGAAAGAAGAGAGTATATAGCCTTGTGGTAGTGTCAATCAATAGTTCAGTCATGGAGAGGGGAAAATCATCCTTAGGACAGTGACGATTGAGAACCCAGAAGTCAATGCATACTATCATGGGTTTATTATTCGTATTGAAAGTCGCATTATTATCTAACCATTCGGGGTACTGGAAATCCTTGAAATATATGTCTTTGGAGGGATTATAATCATTTTCCATGATCATGACATTGTGGTAGGGGTGCATCTTTTTGAGAGGCTATTTGAACCCACAATTATTTTATTGGAGACTAAGATGGTGGGATGTGACCTGAGGATTTCACCCTATCATCTCATCATAACTCTAAGAAAATACATAATGAAGTTGCCTTAGGAAATCCATGTAGTTTTTTTTCTCTTCTGAAGTAATATTTTTATTTATTAGTGTTGGCTTTGGATCCATATTGGTACTGTGGTTCAAGTTTACCAATTCAATTAACATAGTGGATATACCCTCTTCCAATGTAGGAGGAGAATCTTCGCAATCCTCTTCATCACCTACAATGAGAGGATCATCGGCATGTGTCAACTCCTCTATGTCGACAAATCTAGATTGGACACTGGTTCAAGCCTGAGTGGTATCCAAAACCTAAACAGGGGACTACTGCATTACTAAAACCATGGAAACAAAATCCGGCGACCCGATCACATCTGGACTTCGACCTAAGGTGCCATATTTGATGATATCAAAGTTATAATGGGTTTTCATCTTGAGTAGGTTTGTCCTTGCCCAATGAAATAAAAATCTATGACATATTGTTGTTTCCCTGGGGAGGAAATCTCGATACCATATAGGATAAGGGGGATCTGGGATCACCCGAGCATGATTTTTTTAGAATACAATGTTGTCTCATTTGATTCATTAAACATGGTAACACAATCCCCCCCATACCTGAGACCACAAAACATTGTACCAAGTACCGGGTTGTGGCCTCTGAATGGGGAATCAGGATAATGTTGGTTCCATCTAGGTTTGTCCATGGGTTGGTCGCAGCTAGAGCATATTCATCCTCATTAGCATGAATCTATTTTCCTTTCACTTATTATTTCCATCATCCATGTAACATGCTTCACAAGAGGAAAATGGAGATGCAACACCAAATATTTCACCTACTCAACCGTTAAGGGATTACATAAGGTGTTGGTGACATAAGTAAGGATCTTTTACATGCAGTTGGATCCATGGTCTACCCATCAACACGTTGTAAGCGGTGTCTTGTGATACTACAATGATCTTGGTGTCGAAAACTATTCCACTTAACTAGGTCATCAATTTGATCTTTCCAACTGATGTATAATACCTCCCATCATAAACATAAATATTTATGTCAGAGTGACTCAAATATGTTTCATTAAACCCCATTTTGTGGAGTGTCTGGGTTAGGAAAAGGTTGATCCTAGAGCCTATGTCGACAAGACAGTGACAAACCTCCATGCCACTGAATAGACCAGTGATGTATAGTTGGTAGATGATCCCATGTATAAGATAACCTTTATGTTCTCAAGATAAATATATTATGGCCTAATATTCTGTATGATCGACTATTTTTTCATGGAAGGATATTGTGGATGATACTTCTATCTCAAACTTTTTGGGCCTTCTTAAAGACTCTGTAAGGGCCTCAAGCATATTTTCTAATAAGTGAAGATCCATAAGGATAGATAGCCTCATAGGAATGATGGTGAGATGCTTGAGGACACCATATTTTAATGCCAGGCATACACTTATACTAATATTAGGTCGCAATATGTTAGGAGGTATGATAGGGGATACTGGTTGAACTGTCATGTATTGTATAATGTTGGGAATATCCCACTGCTCACTAGTCGAACCATATAGATTGGCTACCAGCTTATTTACAGATCACTGAGTCCCATCGAAAATGAATCCTGGCTAATCATAGCACGATCATGGTGGATCTTCATGATCAAGAAGTAAAAACAGCAGTGGAGGTAGATCTAATGAAATGAGATGAGAGGGTTGTTCAAGTTGAGCTCTACTCTAGTCATACTGTCAAGTTTGGTGTTGTGCACAGCTTGACCAAAAGCACTATTCAAAGCAATCTAGAAATTCAAATACCCATTACTATGTCAACACATGTGTCGACTGAGGACATTGGGAGGGTACTCCCAGTGCTCTTCATCATGAAGAACTACGTAGGGTTTTACTAGCTCAATGGCATTTACCGTAGCATACCTATACTCATCACTTGATGAATCTTCCATACTGGGCAGATTCTGGGGTAAATTGTCATCTCTAGGGGAATGAAATCACATAGACTATTGGAAGGATTTAGAATAGAGGGAGGGCTTTGTTTTTCCTTGCGTCTTTGGTGCCTATTCCCCTAAGAGGATGAAGACGGAGATGTGGATGTAGGGGTAGTAGTTGGAGGTAGCAGAATGAGTTCTGAAGGCTTTGGCTGATTCAAACGTGCACAGATGATACCAAGGGAATGAGAGACTGCCTTGTGATCCATCTGGTAGTCATTTTTTTGAGACTTGTAGTTAGAAACATGCTTCCATTCACCCCCCGTGGTAACTATAAGGATTTATAAACACACATGAAACCTGTGCCATCGATTGACCCAACCTGACTATGATTCTATCAACCTAGACATGGATCCCATCTTTAAACACAAAGTAATTCTTGATTGTGTCCCCAAGGAACTGGTCATTGGGTCAATAATTGGTGTGATCAGTGAGATTTTCCTCTTCGGGACTCTAGCATTTTGGAAACCATTGGATTTCATATTCTAAGTCACTTTAGGAATAACCTAGGTCGTTGGACTCTTTAGTTGAGTAGGTATGGTTTCTTTAATCTCAGAATGGAGCTCTGGGTGTCTAACCCTAATATGGGTTTTCAAAGCATGTTGATAATTTTGATCCTGAAAATATGACCTAGGAGACGGTGGAATGTTGCGTCAAGGTGCCTATTGATTCTGAGGTGGGTGGTGCTAAGATGTAGGCAGCGCCTGAGGTCGTGGACATCAATGATGCATTAGGGGTAGCATCAACAGTAACAATTCCAGGTGCGTGGGGGCCAATATTTATGCTACAGTAGTGGTCTTAGACATAGAGGATCTTCTTACAGGAACTATAGGAGGAAATGGGTGTGCCTACTTAGCTTTCAGCAAGGATTCTTCTAAACATTGAGATTTATCATAGAAATCTTGAAACCCACTTGACAAGTTTTGAGTGATGAGAGATGGGTCCAGTTTAGTCTTCATATTCCCCACTAACATTGTTAGTAGTTTTATATGGGTTAGTGGCACATAAAGGGAATATTTTAGGCCCTTACATTTGGATACAATGTAAGTGACACACTCATGATGCCTCTACATTCACTTGAAGAAGTCAGTAATACTTGTCTTCTTGGTTTTGGAAATAAACTGGTAGAGAAAATACCTACGAAGATCATCTATATCATCTATGGACCTAATGGGAAACGGGTTGTAACAGAGATATTTAGGCCCTTCTAGTTTATGTATGAAATATCAGAGTTTGGCAGCCTTTTGTTGTGCAGGAGTTCCCCTCATGGGTCCACACCTTGAAATCATGTGGTTCTGATGCTGTAGTGGATCAAAAGTCCCATTAAAGATGTATAAAGTTATATTTATGAAACCTGGGGGTGTTGGAATATCGTACAACCATACTAGATATGGCTTTCCATTAGGAATTATGACCACCTATAGAGTTTCTACGGGCTCTAGGTGAGTAATAAGTGATTCCATTGGGTCCTCAGGATGAGGATTCTATTATTGACTAGCATCCTTGTCCACCAATGCATTGGAAGGTTATTCAATGTTGTAACTTGGACCAGAAACTCATGGGACGACCCACAGAATTACCTGAGGAGCTGGTGGAATAACCTGTAGAGAACCCAGTAGGAAATTTAGAGTGGTCAACGTAACCGGAGCTGGGTCAAAAGGAAGGTTATCACACAATTCAAGAAAATTGGGTTATGCATATCTCGGTCATATTCTATAAACACCGGCCTCTTAACTGTATATATTGGTTTGGTGGTCGAGGTCTTGTGGAGGTATTTTACTAGGAGGAATTTGTACATGCCCCTGCCTTTGCTGCCATAGTTGAGGATTACCGTAATCTGGTCGTCGTTCTACGGTAAGCTTGGTTACGATATCATAAACCACCCTTTTTGGTTCATCAAAATGATGATGCAACACCACCTTTATTGGTTCATAATACATATTTTCCACCGATATTGTTGGATCATTGGGCTTATCATCCACAAAGATCAATTTTATTTTGTTGCGGTCTCTACCAAAAGGCAATTACTTGGATGGTGCTGCGCGACCAATAAAAGATCATTGTTAGCGCATATGAACACCAGTAATATTTTCTCAGTATTGTACTTCTAAATATTTGTGTTCCTATTCACTATGGATTGTGTTAGTTCCCCCTTCCATCTATATCTTATGAACAACCATTTTTTCTATGGCAACATCTGGGGGAATGTCCTCGATATCCCCAGGTCAACCAGGCTGGCGCATGATAAGACTAAAATGTTGGGTAGCATACAACCAAATCTATGGATATGGACATGTGGGGAATCCTACTTAATAACTATGGAGAGCATAGTTAAGCACTATATATATTTTTTCTAGAGATAGTGATGATAACCAGACAACATAAGGTGCATAAAAATGGGGAGTACGACTAACTCAACCAGGTGGCATGGCTGTCCAATGTCTTGATAGTGTTCCGACCCTTGGGGTAAGCTAAATGCTGATAATAGAGACAAAATTGCATCATCTATATAGTTTGGAGTTGGAATATGTCCTCGTCCTGGGTAAAGGACTCCAGAATTTTTATGCTTGCAATTTCAATTGGCCAGAACATCTCTGGGAGATGGTATGCTATGAGAATGTACGAAAAACTTCTTAGCTCAAACACAGGTCCTAGTCCTTGATTTACCCACTCTCCTTCTGGAGGCAGTTGTGGGACCAGTAATGGCACTAAATCTAACCATTGTGGCGGTAGGCTGACATGTTGATAGTATGTTGTGTGAAATGATAGGCGGCCACATCTGGGGATGTCTTCCATAGAATTCACTGATTAAACCACCACATCCCTATAACATTGACTAATGACCACTACTTCTGATGCAAGGGGCTGCAGTAGATAGAGGTGTGTCACGTGGATACTTATCCTCTATTGGTCTCTAGAACAACACATTGTTATCTCTTGTTGAGTTAAAGAGTGATCCTATTAAAGATAAGAAGGATTTTGTTGATAGGCCCCAGAAAGGGGCCAAATTTTCCTCCTCTTGTATGTATCTTTGGAGGGATATATGGATCTGATGGACCGCACATTCTCTATGGATGATGTTCATATGAAATGTTCATGCCCCATCCCCTAACATAGAATACTATGGTAAAGGTTCCATCATAGAACAACACTCCACTTCAGAATCTGAAATAGGGATGGTTATTTTGTGGTATGGTGATTTTGAGGATTCTTCCTCTAGTGGTGAAGACCATCCCTCATACCATGGGATGGTTATTCACTAGAGGGTGAGTTTTTTACAAAGTTAGGACCTATGATTGGGATGGTGCTAGAGCAGGGTGGACCTCTTATCAGAAAAATTGTAGTTTGAAGAGAACCTTGAAAAATGTCAAATTGAATACGGGGAGGTCATAAATTATTGAGGAAGTTGTAGTGGGGAGGGACTCCACTAGAGAATGAAAGAACATGCGTAGGACCATCAAGATGGTCATCCATATCACAATGAGGACCCTCACATCTATTGACTCTTGTAGTTGTGATATGCGGACCTTTGTTTGGACCATACAAGATATGTGAATGTCCTATGTGACAACCGTCAAAGATGTGGGGATGGCCTATGCCGGATTTGATAAGAACACGGAGAGGACCCCTAAGGTAGTAAGTAATAAGGAAGGGAGGATCCTTGTGTCTATAACCTGGTAGGTAGGGGATGTATTCTAAACTGATACTAGGGGCATGTGGAAGACCTTCTTGCTGAGTGTCGATGATGTATAGAGGGCCTACATTGGATTTGATGATGGTGGCATGAGGATGAAATATATACTAAATGATGGAGTGGTAAAGACCTCCACTATGTCAAATAATGTTATAGGGAGGACCTCCGTATTTGAATTTATCATTATGGGTCAACCCATGATGGATGATGCTTGCACCAGTGACCGTGGAAGTCAAATCAGGCTACTTGTGGGGTGGATGGTTCCTCACTCCAGACTGAGCATGGAAGCATCCCTGCTCTGGGATAGGGAATTTCACCTAATTAATGATAGAAATATGGGGAGCACTGTCTATTGGTGTCTAATGGAATAGGAGCTATAAAAGATGATTACCCATGGTTGGAATCATCCTGATCATTCACCGGACGTTGACGTTGGGTCAACCTAACTAGGGCTGGCTGTGTAGGGTTGTGGACTGCCTGCTCCTCAGTCTATAAGTCAATCTAGAGACACTGATGTGGCTAGGTGGGAGACCTCCTTGGAAGCACTGTGGATGAGGTCCTAGATAGGAGGACATAAAAACACTTACCTAACCTACATAAGGGAGGAAATTGTAATAGAGCTCCATAGATATACTCCCGAATTTGTTGAAGGTCAGAGTTGGGTGTAGTAGCTCTCTACATGGGCCTTGGTGTAAGTGGTGCTGATGTGGCATAGAAACCTCCCTATCTTTTTGGGTCATGTCCCTTGTCATGATAAACACCTTCTATTCATATTATAGAAAAAGATTATTAACCACCCAAGCTTGAATTCATTCAGAGAGTGAGGAAGGGGGATGGGTGCCTAACAACTGTGGTTGTGGATGTTATTATAGAAGAAATGGAGCCATGCAAGACTACTGTTTTGGAATTTCCCATACACCTTCATCTATTGTAATAAGTTAATTTGTCTCTGGTAGCTTGAGCTTGGGTCCTGAAAATAAGAAAAATTCATCCATCAGTATAGACAATAAGAAATGGATAACCAATGCCCTATAACTATTCAATCTTATAGGGTCGAATATAATGATCGACACTGACAATGTCATATACTGGGATACCCAATGATCAATTGGCCCAAATCCTGGGGTGTTTCACACTAGGCCCACTATTTTCTTGGCAGGACCTCATGCATTATAGCTTGATCTTGTGACCTACTTATCAACTGATGTCTCGAATGCTACTAATCCCTATATTGGGGAGAAGTTTCACCTCAGGTTCACCATTTCTATTTCATACAATTTTACTTGGGTTCCCATCATTATTCTACGAAACACTAATTTTTTCCACACATTCTCGATTTCTAAAGTACGATGTAATCCTTCCCTTTTTCAAAGACATTTGGTCCGTGATCAAAATAGAATGATGGGATTTTGGTCTCTCCTTCAGTGGATTCCTCCATATAATTCAACCACTAGTTTGTGTCCTTGGTAAAGATAAAGACGTTCTCCATGAAAAATATCAAAATGCCATATCAATGAGGATTTTGGTAAATTACACTTCTTATTTCAAGAAATTCCCTAAGGTCATGTTCGGGATGTAACCTTTGTTCATGGGAGTAGTCACATTGGGCATCGCTGTTGTGTTTGGGAAACGAAACACTGATACACATAAATATTCTCCCCCATGTGATTTGTCTTCTCATTGGTGTGGAAGCCCGAGGCCTACCACGTCATATATATGAAATTATATAACATAGGTATGTCTCTATGGATTTATTTAACTTCCAATATTTAACATAGGGTATTTCGAGAGTTTAACATCTAGCAGAGATAGATCAGACTGATCGAAATAGTAGTGGAAGTGTAACATATTGGTACATCCCTGGGAGGGATCACCTAGGAGGTTTACAAGATGGGTTTATCATGAATACCAATAATGATGGATCTGATGATGATTGGGTCCCAAAAATGGGGACACTAAGGTTTACCATTAGCTGGGATTGAACCTTAGGGAGGCTTCCAACATGCCATGTATAGAAGGTAGGGATCAAAACCCACGTAGTTTGGGATGACAAGTCAATGGATTTTGGTGTACACAATGTAAAACAACCCAAACAAATGTTGGGGATAACTCATGGTTAGAAGCACCTATGATGTTAGGACCAGTGAGGAAGATGGTGACATGATATCATCTGAATGTGGTTTTCTAGGTAATACTAGTATGGGTGATGGATGATGGATGATTTGATGATGTGGATGAGATTAATGGGATGGAAATAACATGAAGATGAAGGTAGTGTTGGTATTGTACCACTGTGAGGATTCCTATATACCCCATTTGGTGGGAATAAATGTCCAAATTGTTCGGAGAGGTGATGAATCACCTGATGAGGTATCTCATGAGAATGGACGCATGGATAGGGACCTGACAGGACTGGATCTTCTAGGCTAGGGCATGATCTTCCTTAAAAACAGACGCTCGAGGGAGAGACCCTGATCGGATATGAGAGATGGGCTTGAACCAAATGACGGTTTTCTAGGTATCACTATGGTAGAAAATCAATGTATGCATAGTTTGGGATTGGGCATTGAATCAGGGTGTAAAAAGGACTTCAACCTGAAAACATGATGGGGCTTACACCTGGTTAACGGCCAATCATAAGAGGGAGAATATTGGTTGGAGGATTAAGGATTATGTATAAGGATTATACAAGGTTAGCATATCAAGAACTGATATGACACTAGTAAAGGGTGGTCCAAGGATGTGGCTCCCTGCAATGGTGACCCCAAAGTTAACTAGTGTTTGGGTTGAATCTCAGAAAGTATTCTTATGTATCCTACCACGGATATAGGGATCAAAAGCCAAGTAGTTTATATTCATATAGATTTACATTCTGTAGGATGAGGGAGACCCGAACTGAGTTGGTCGGGATTAATGGGTGAGGGGATTGCACAATAGGGAGTCTTCCTAAGCCCTGAGCCTAGAAAGTAAAAGGATCAATGTCTTCCTAGTTTAGCTATGTCTGTGAATGGTGTGAATTTGGGGAATTGAGTGGGGATTATGCATGGTTAGTGGTCCAAAGAAAGGTATAACGTGACATAATCTAAGAGGGGGGGGGGTACAATTAGGGGTCCATATGTACGTGGAAGATATAGACACAATAAACATAACACCCTATCATGTTGGGTTGGGGTATACACAAGGACTGTCCGAGGTGTGCATAGTGAAAATGCTTAGAGGTAGAGGGGAGTTAGAGGGTGCCGGTGAACATCCCCTTCACAGTACCCTCAGGAAATGTTTCTTAGGCAGTGATTAACGTTTTATTTCATCTGTCTTGGATGCAGGTTCTTAGTAGTTTAAGATCCTACAGCTCAGACGAGGAGGATTCACTCCTCACCCCTAAGAATATCATAACCGGTCAATCATAACCCTTTTTCAAAGGAAGACACCATAAATGTTTTATGGAGATGGGGTTGTGGAGTGATCCATTGAGGGTATAACATTAGTGCGGCTATGAAATCAAGAAAAAACAATTAACTTGCATATGAGAAGAAGCATGAGGAAAAGCAACACTACATGAAGCACCACCCAAGGGACTTTGAAATCAATTCATTCAAGCATGGAAGACCGCACTTGAGGATTATACACAATATAGGGGTTTTTATTGAATGAGGGGCTCAGACATGGTTCCATAGGGTATGGATGACACATGGAGCACATAAGGAGGGCCACACACAAGATTGAGGTGTGTGCACAAGATGAGGGACTGCGTGGAAGACTGGATGGTTGCGTGAAAGTGGAAACACTATGTTGATGTTTGGCATAACAAAAGGGAAAACTTGGGCTCAAGGGGAATCTTTTATGTGAAATTTATTTGGATTTAAAAGGAATCGATGAGGGTGAGGACATAGTGGGACCACGCGAAGGTGGAACTATTCTAGAGCTTTTGGGAAAGATATAGTACCTTGAGGCCATGTCTTTTGCAAGGTCATTGAAGTGTTGTCTTTCACGTAGTGTAGAATTGGATCACCTTCTATAACCATCCCACGAATTGCAGTGGGTACACTTTTATTTATACATGAAAGCATTGGTGGTGTTGCACAAGGTATGTTGTGTGAAATTGGATTTTAGCATCAAATTGGTTATGGAAGATCTTGATAATCATTTCCAAAATTGTGTGCATAATAAATTTCATTTTTGTTGCTGACATGGCTATTTTTCAGACGGATTCCACATAAAATCCCATATGACATCACATTAGGCATGAATGATCTTGCCCTCAATTTTCAATCTTTTTTCACCTGGACAATTTCTTTAGTTCTTCATTCTTGAGATCATTTCGGAGGGTGGATGTGGAAGAATCAAATTTAAGTTGCATTGGGTGTAAATAAATTTCCCACAAGATTAAATCATTAGCGCCAACCATTAATCTTACATGCACTATTCTTGGGAAACAGGGGACTTTTCGCTGATTCCAAATATTCATTTGGTTTTCCCAAAAATTTTCGTGCATGGCCTTAAACGAAATTCAATTCCAAATATACCATTATTATTCTTCCTTTATATGGTTTCTAATTGATTTCACCATGTAATGTAATTACATTCATTTCCTTGATTCTGTTTAGTCACCTTTAAATATTCAATTTCGTATGATCATTTAACATTGAATTTACCCTAATTATCCACATCCTTTACGATGGATGTTTTTGTTTTCTAAAATTTCTATCATTTATTACATATGGTGTTCATTTTATTTACTAATGAAATATTGATAATTATGTATCCTTTTTTCAATATTATTATTTGATAAGTCACTTTGTTTATGTGTTTAAATGATTTATTCAATAATTATTTAGATATGAAAAGCATGGGTTGCAGAACATTTAATTTAATCCATGTGTGCAGGGAAAAAATTATTGTATTCTTGAAAATGCATAGTTAGTCTAACGGGAAAAAAATGTTAAAATTCAATGATAATGTGTTTTTCTAGTAAAATTTTTATCATCTTTACATTAATGGTATCATGTGCCTAGGAAACATGAAGTTTAATAATTATGACATGCCTCTAATATTTAGTTATTATTATCCATATTTTATTTGTGTTGATGTATCTAGAGATGCATTTAATAGTCATTTAATTGATTAAATGGAATGTTATTTAGTTTTTTACCTTCCCATATTCATTTTTTTCTGGTCTAGTTATTATAAGGGAATGTGATTTCTGTTAGTTAACATTCCATATTATTTACACAATTCCATTTCAATTATTAACTGCATGAAATGTGTTTTAATTTGGTCACATTTCCATACTGATTATTCCTATTGATTCATTTTTGTTCCAATATTATTTTCCATTAATGATCATGTTTCCTCACAATTATTTCTCTCCATTTCCCAATGAATTCCTTGATTAGCATAAAGAAATATTAGAGGGATACACTAGACGGAATATTGTTATTATTGCATTTTTTTATTATAATTAGTTTTATCATTGGTAAAACAATATTTATGTTTGTATCAGGTTTAACAATAATACTAAATTATTTAATCCTTTGGTAGTATATTTACATGTATCTTATGATAATATAGTGGTCTTGGACAATATCTTCAATCGTTATGGTGCTGGGTCGCTATAGTTGGTATAAGAGTATCTTTATTAGCATCCTTGGAAATTTTATTTAGATAAAAATTTGTTAGGGAGAATAAACCAAATATATTATTTTTAGTTATGTACATAAAGAAAATTCTATTGTTTTGTTTAGATAGATATTGTCTGGGGCTTCTTAGAAAAACATCCTTGTTTTGATACTACCACAAGAAATAGTTTTGGAACTTATATAACTTGGGTTTTCAGCTCTGACATGGTGTGTTGGGCCTAACATAACATAACCTAGTACATGGAAACATGGCTTACTGAGCATCTTCATTTCCACTCTTGGGGGAAAAACATAAATTAACTAACTTATTCATTTAAAACCACTATAAAGGATTGGAATATATGATGAAAATGAATAACTTAAGTTAATCTTAATGGGTTTTAGATTTAAAATATGGCGTCATGATTTAGATATACTTTAAATGACTATAGGTTTTTCTCTCTATGACTACTATTACTCAAACTATGCTTTCATGTTCTAGTCAATAGTTGGAACCTGATGGAGTAAAGATAACATTGAACATGGAAGGAAAAGGTAGTGATGATGAGAATCCAAATTAGGTGTTGATTAGAATGAATGATATTTTATTCATTCCTAATTAGTTTTTCAAAAATTTGGTAAATAATATATGCCTGAACCAACTCCTGAACTCACCAAATAAGATAATGATGGGGTTATTTTAGAGCTTTGGCAGTAGATACCATACAGAAAAGAATGCTTTATTTCAATCATTAAATAAATATAGAAGGAGATATCTAGGAAAGTGTCTCAAAAAAGTGGTTAAATTCGTTATGTGTTGTAAATAAGGACCTAAGGAAAATAATTTTCAAGAAAAAATGAAGTGTGAGATGGAAGGAAATAAAACTGATCCTAACAATCCATTTATAGTTCATTCCATAAATATGAAGATCTATGGAATTACCAAACATAATTCCCTCTTATAAAGGATAAACTCTAGACCGTGTAAGGACACTTTTTGAAATAAAATATAGTGGTATTTATGTGTTGGGTTTGAATGGAAAACCTTAGTTAAGTGGATATTTAGTTATTAACCCCATTTCAAGGATTTCCAACAAATTGTTTTTGGAAAATATATTTATAAGGTTTTTAGAAAAGGAAATGATATGTACATGGTGAAAAAAATTAATAACCAGAAAGGACATGTGTGTTGAACCCATCACTAAAAAATAATAAGTGTTTCATGCGAACCGCTGACTTCCACAATGTCTTAGTTAATATGTAATTAGTTTTAGTAAATCAATTTCAATAATAATAATAATGATTAACCTACAATGCTACATTTTATATTTATAGATTAATATATTAACCATACTGCCTATGGAGAGTAGTTATTAATTAGTTGTTAGACTTTTAAGTCATCTATAACCCTTAGTATCCATTAAAATTATATTTTTGTGAATCAGGTATAAGAGTTAATTTTTTTATATCAATTTAATGAAGTAATGGTTGAAATGGAAAATTTTCAATGCAAAAAAGGATCAAATTGTGTTTATATAAATATATCATGTAATAATAATTCAATATATACATAGTTAGTAAAATATTCACTCAAAATTATGAAAAATATCAAAAAAAATCTTCCTAATACCTTAATCTTTATTGAACAGGTGATACTCTAAATCAACAAGGATTTATTCATTTTAGGACCTCAACATTCCATTTATCATTCTATTTTTTTTATGACATCAATAAATCAATATAAATATTTAACTTTTTTCCCAATGTACTTATCTCTACATACCATTAATGTTCTTTATCTTAGAGACCTAGTTATATGTTAGTCTGTGTGACCTTTGCGCTTATTATTCTCACTTTTCAACAGGATTTTTTACAAACCATTATCGTGATGTTGGATTTCAACATAATTAATGTAAATAAATTTATTATTGATGTCAAATTTAAATTCATAGGACACACATTTTTATGGAAGGCAGAATTTAATATCATGAAATTTCTAAAAGAGTTTCTTTTATTTGAGACTGTTTTTTGATACACAACACCAAGCAGGTCATGGAATTTAATATCTGGAGTCATTAAAATATATTTAATATTTTTAAAAAATTCAATATATGATATATATTTCAATTAATGAAACATTTATTTAGATTTCCTCAAATGCAACAGTGAATTTCTTTGATTGATTTCATTACACACAAGAACGAGTTTAACCAAACAATAATATATTATTAAAAAATTATTATTTAATATAATAAGACATAATATAGATGTTAAATTAGTGTTTATAAAAAGAATTAACTATATTATGTAAATATATGCTTTTAGATAATGTAAATTGAAATAATTTGTTACAAATTAATTAGAAATGAATATAAAAACCAATTGAAAATAGTGGGGATATTTTTATAGAAAAGTATTTTTATGCTCAATATGATTTTTAACTATAAAATTAAATTAGTTACATAATTATATTAATTTAATAATAAAATTACTAATATATATGGAATAATTTATTATCTATATTAATCCAATATATTAGATAGGCATAATATAAAAAAACAACCAATATTTCACATAAAAATTAATATTTATCAAATGACATGTTTATTGTGTGGTAATGGATAAACTACATTAAATAAACTATTTGGAACTTTAATAAATTATATATGTCAATGTAAACATAATATTTTAAGTTAAAACCTAAAAATTATGTTAGTATTATTATTTTTCTTTTTCTCTGATGTTTCATTTTTTGATGAATAGTGAAAATACTGAATTTTAATTCAAAAATGCTTCTAAATATAAATTATTTATAAGGTTATGTTATATTATATATTTTATTATTTTTGTAATTAGAAAATTTATTTAATTATTAACATTATTTATCTCAGTTAAATCAATTTCACATTGAAATTATATATGAAAACATTGCAAACATTTGAACATTTTTACTTCAAAACATGTAGTTTCATCCCATCTTTGAGATTACATTTTTAATATATTATTTCGACATATAGGATTTGAATTAGAAAAAAATTGATTCAATACTTGGATTCATAATAGTATATATTGAATAATATGTCCAAGATAATATTTTACTAGAAAAATTATTGAATAAAATTAAAATTAATTTCAACGATTAAGGTTATATTATGTATAACAAGGGACTAAACCTTAAACATAAGGACCAAAATGACCTAGAAACTTCTACAAAATCCATTTTTTCCATATTTCTAGCATATAATTCCTTTCATATAATATGTTCCATTATTGTAGCAATATTCCATTGAAAAATTTGGGTGAATTCCCTTTTAATAATAATAGATGAGTGTCACTCCTCCTCCACTACAGAAAGACATGCCTCCATCCCACTTACTCAAACATCTATTTAGAATTTCATCAAAACATTTCTGCACAAATAAATATTAAGAATCCATAAAATAATCCTAGAATCTATACATTTGGATAAAATCCATCTATGTACGACTCTTTGTGAAAATAAAAAAGGACTCACCCAAAGAAGAGGTAACATCATTTTAAAAGATATTTAGTTTTAAAACATTCTCAACTCTTTAATTTATAATTATTCCATTAGTATATATAAAAAATAGTTTCAAAAATATATTGAGTTGAATTTATGTTACGGGTTCTATGTAAACTAATACATAATTATATATACTGGGTAACGAATACACCATTTGTGTGTATAACAATCTTCCATCCCACAAAACAACGATTGTTCATTCAACATTTTCCACCTCTCATGGTGAAAATTATGGTGTAATAGATATTTATATATCATAAAAATGATATAAATTATTTCATTATTCTTCTATAATTTTTATATGGAACATACCATTATACTTTCTATCTCGTGGGAATATGATAACATCGTTTGGGGATGATTGGACTTCCTCCTATTTAAAGTGATATGATTCGTTCACCCTATACATGGAATGTACAAAAGATGTTTCTAATAGAACTATGTAACATATATGAAATAAATATTACACAATTATTATAATATAAATATGTATTATTAATGATTAATTCTTTTAATATGACAATGTAATGAAAGTAGCATTCATACATACGTACGACCTACTGTCTCCATGAATGATGAATTTTATTTCTTATCTCCAAATTTTAAGGATTGTTATAAATAAATATTTTATTTCTATTTATTATATTTAAATAATGGATTAAATTATTTAGATGATGAAACTATTTTCACATAATAATAACAAAAAATTACATGTCAAAACTTACTTGACAAACTAATCAATTATCAATCGAAATAGTTAAAATAATGAATGATTATTAACAAATGTTTAATAAGATATTATAAAAAGTTAATATATTACATTATAATTATTTTTATTTTTATATTATAAATTATTAACATGTTTCAATCCCTTATAAAATAGGCCAAATTATGTACACCTGAAAGGAAATCCAAGGAAATAAATTTTCGTCTCAGTTTTTACATCATTGAGACAAATATCATATTCACAACCTAGTTATTTTTTATATTGTATCTACTACCAATTTTGACGTATTATGTCATTAGATATTTTATATTCATGGTATTTTTATTTTCTATTTGAATTATTTCATCAATGTGTATAATAATTAAGCATTACCATGTGAAAAATAATTTCATAACCTAATTTATTTTCTTTGTGTTATATTTCTTCCACATTGTCATTATTATTTTATGATTATGTCTGTAATAAATGTTTTGAATATATTATTTTATTTATAATTGTTTTATGTGTATTTACATTTTACATACATTATCTAATCATTCTTTGATTCTCACATCAAAATTATTGTCCTTTCATGGGTTTTCATGGCAATCTAATTTCATTCGGGATAATTTATCCCTAATTTCCCATTATCTGAATATTTAGTACCATATCTCAATAAACCCATTAATTATATGCCCCTATGATTATTAATGACCTTCATCAAGTAATAATGCAATTTACCCCGTCTTTGGTACTTTAAAATTGTTAAAAAATGTTTTGTCGAAAATCCAACTTCATTTCTCTCTGTAGTTAAAGATTTTTTTTTCTAAAAACAATTATTTATTATAAAAATTAAAAAAATTTATACCATTCCAAAATTATTTATTTATGAAATTTTTACCATTATAATAGTTTTCAAATTTTTACAAATGAATTTTATTTCCTATTTTAGAAAATGGAATGTTATCACACTTTTAACAGAAAAAAGGAATGTTCTTTTTTACCAAATACACCATGTACATATTTTCCCACAATAAATTTTAATAAAGAATACATTTCATGTTTAATATGGAAATTTTTAAAGGATTTTTATATTTTATTTTGAAGGAAAATGATTTTAAAATTGTTTTCCAAATTGAAAATATTTTTTCCAGATGAATAATTTCAAGGGTCTTTTTATAATGTCCATTTTCATCAATAAAACAACCCTTATTACTTAGTCCACTTGGGATATATGTTATTGATACTATAATCATTCTTCATGAAAATTTTTTTTGGATTCATTTGGAAAATGATATTATTTAAATTCACTTCCATGATTTCATTTAGTCCCCATGTAATTTTCAATTTCCTCTAATGATTGAAAATTTAATTTACCCTAACAATACATATCATTTAACATGGATGTTATTATTTCCAAAACCGTATACCATTTTTATATATGGTTTGCATTTTATTTATTATGAAAATATTGATAATTACTTATCCTTTACTCAATATGTATATTTGATAAAGCACTTTTTTTTAATTTAAATCAATTATTTGATAATTATTTATACATGAAAGACATGGTTGGGTACCCTTTTATGCAATCCCATTCAGTTGGGTACCTATTAATAAAATCCCCATGATGTATCCTTAGTCTCATGGGAAAAAATTAGATGTCTATAATATGTTAATAGGTGTTTAACCGGTACGTTTTAAACCATCATTATTGTAAAGGTATCGTGTTCCAAGGAAGCATTATGTTCAATAACAATGAATTTTCTTCATTCTTATTAAATAATTATTGTTAATGATATTTTACACTGAAATATCTATGTATTCATTTCATTATCAGTTCATTGATTAAATGGATTCTGTTTCAGTTTCATACATTTTCTTCATTGATTATTCCTTATCTACTTAACTAAATGGCATATGTTTTTAGGTACATAGCTTTTCATATTTTTAATTAGTTTTATAATTTATTGAATACATGGAATGTGTTTTCATGTATTTACCTTCACATAATGATTATCCTCATTGAATCATTATTTCTTCCATTAACTGTTACCTTTACTAAGAATTTGAGATCACAAATATTTTTTCCCTTTCCCCAATAATTCCGTAAAGTTTACTAAGAATGATTTTCAAGGATATGATACATGGAATAAGTTTATACTCAAATAAATAATGCTATAATTAGTGTACCCATTTGTAAAACATGGATCATTTATGTATCTAGTTTACCAGTATACTGATTATTTTAGTCCTTTGGGACATGATTTATATATATATTATTCCAACATAATGGTAGTAAACACCATCTAAGGTGGTTCATGGACCAGGTCACTATAATATATATATACATATATTTTACATAAATATATATGTACGTAAAAGTATTTACATGACAGCGACATATATAATATCATATAATATATATATATATATATATATATATGAATATATAAATCTATTTTTATTATAATTTTATTTTGTAATAATGTAATAGTATGTAACATATATAAATTTAAAATTGAAATAATTATATTTATATATTAACATATGATTTTTTTTAATATGATTAAATTTCATTAACCATATCTGAATAAATGGTCATTAATATATATATATATATATATATGTATATATATACATACCCACATCTATGTATGTATATATATAAATATAGAAGTATATATATGTTAAAATATATTTATATAATTTTATAATTGAAAATAAAAAAATATTAATATAATTGATCTTATATATATATATTAAATTGTGGTGAATAAAATTTAAAATAATTATTATCTAAAAAATATAAATTAACAAGAATGTTTATATTAATATATTTACTATCTGAAAATTATCAATTATTACTTGGTAAATGTGCCGAATACCCATTCCCATTAATTTATCATCCAAAAATAAGTACATAACAAATATAGTAATTAGGGTTGATTAGATTGAACAACCTATGAATTGGAGAACTATATGAAAAATAAATCATTATAAACCATAATAGAAAACATAGAATTACCATAATTAATTGTGGCCTTATAAAAGGTTTCATCCACTATTTTTCACCCATATATATATGTGAAATTATAAATGGAATCAAGTCCAAAAAATCCAAAAAATCATACATTCAACCAAGAGAATCCATGAAACCAGAGATAATATATTGATATGAAAAATTAACTTCAATTATGATTTTCCATCAATAAAATGATGTACATATCTAACATTATTAGGAAAATAGATATCATTAAAAATATCCCACAACACGGCTTTAGATGTATGGAAGGTTCGAATTATTTTTTGAAAAAAACCATTAATAATGCCACTAATGGTTAAAAAAGTTGAACCAAAACCTATAAGGCTAGGGGTGCCATGATCAAATAAATCTAAATTTATATCAATCTATGGTATATCTATGGTATTTGAACAAAGTTACATTATAAATATATGCTTTAAACTTATAACATTAAATAAATGGGGGTAATCTGTTCATCAATAGATTTTTTCTTGTGTGGAATTTTTATATTATTGGCCATTTAAAGTACCTAAAATAAAACATTATGTTGTTTTATTATTTCAAGATGGTAATCATCAATTAGAATAAATTTATTTAAATAAATTTCAAATATTGGGTTTTAGTAGAATTAAATCATAAATTATTTTTCACCATTGTGATGCAGTCCATGGTGTACATTACATACATGAGTTCATTTAGGCTTCAGATGTCCTAAATATTTTAGTGAAAATATGTTCTTCATGGATCTATATTCTAGAATAATATGTACATTCCAAGAATATAAGAGTATATTTTTATATAGTATTTATTCATATTAAGCCAGATGAAAACAATTAATAGAAAACTAGTTTAATTTTGACCACTATGTTAAGTTGATTGATCCATATCTCCAAATTTTGAACCTATCATAATGTTTGAAAGAAATAAACCTCAATTAGATTCAACCATACGATTTTATTTTTTATTATTATAATAAGTTAATCTATAATAAAAAATTGGATTCATTATACTATATCTAGATGTTCACTAAAACACCATATCAAGGATCCGTAAATTATAGAAAATCATTTCATTCCTAATATTTTGTGATAGATCGTTATCCCCCAATTGAAATTGATCAAGGGAATCAGAAACAATCATACCACTAATTGAGTAACTAGAATGATAAAATCTTATAATTGGGGATTAATTATAATTATCTGTCAGAAAATGAAAATTTGAAAATATAGAACTCATCATAATAGTTTTAATTATGATTACATCATATTTATCTAGAATAGATGGAAAAAAAATTAAACCATGGAAGAATCTATTATATATATAAACAATATATATCTGGATCCTTGACTAATATTTATGATTCTTGTTTTGAAGTTATAGGGTTCCATATAAAACCATTTTCTTGGGATATATTAAATTACATTTTGTATTTATACCAGTTCTCCCAGACCAACATTCAAATGAAATATAGACCATGAAATTTTAATAAACATCCTCTCATTGTTGAATATAATCCAAATATAATACATTATTTATTTCTCCATTATCATGATTTACTAAATTGTTCTATTATATAACCTAATATAATAAAAACATAAATGCAATGATAATATTTTTCAGCACCATCCTAGGTACCATAGTCACCTGATAACCAAGCCATCACTAACAATGCTTGAAGAGCGTTTGTAATACCCTTTGGATGGAGACTATAAAATGGAATCATACAAAATGAATGTGGGAATGATTTCTCCAAAAAAACAATACAAAAATAAGATAAGAAGATAGTATGAAAAAATTATAAAATCCAAAGGGTGAAGTATAATTGATGTAAAATGGGAATAAATAGCCCAATATACTATATAAAATTAGATGAAAACATAGAGAACTTCCCATGTCCCAAATGATGAAACACTCCATGTCCACAGATCAATTGTTAGAGCACCCCATAATTTGTTCTTTAAACCTTATTTGACATGGAAGGAGGTAATCCACAAACACATGAATACAGAGGTAGGATGTCAGCTAAAATCATAGTAGGGTATCATAATAGATTCCATAATGATATGAAAACAGTAAATGATCCAAATAAATAGATTTAGTTTTTAAATGAACATGTTTATAATTTCCAATTCCTAATTAAATAAATAATCCTTTAAATTTCAAATGATGGAAATACTTTTAAATAAATGGATTAATTCCAAATTTTATATAAAATAATTTATATAAATGAGAAGGCTTGTAAAACAGTTCACAATAATTGTCATACATTTATATCTCATATATAAATTAGTGAGAACCATGTATATTTTCCAAGAGGTATGATACTTATAGGTTATGGGATTCTCAAACACTAAAGTGATAATAAACACAATGTGTGCACAAATCCATTTGAACTAGAAAGAGAGGACTCATATATGTTCCACTAAAGAATATTATGTGCTATAAACTATTTTTTTAGTGCTGTAAAATATCAATATGGTTATATGTTATTCCCTTCCTAGAGTGTTTGTCAAAAATAACTCACTATCTACCTAATATGTCATGTTATCTAATAAAAATCAATGAATGAAAATTTATTTTAATAATAAATAAAATTAAATTAAATCTCATTCACTCATTTAATAAAAATAAAAAATTTCAATTTAAAAACTAATATAGTATTTTAATTAATAAATACATTTTTCATTGATAGAACCACTAGTTTTATATCAAAACCAGTTAGAACCATTTTCTAAAATACAAATTTGAAATCAATTTCGATAAATCATTCTCATAATTTATATTCAAAAATTTTAATTACTCAACTTTCCATCAATTTTAAAAACATAGACCAATTCAATAGAATTAGGGGTTATTCCCAATTTCATGCCAAATCAAATCCAAATACTTCAATTTAATGGAATTTGATTTTTAATAATCCAATTTAAATGAGTTTCAAGATACATAATTTATATCAAGATATTCAATTTAGATCTATGAATTCTAGGTCAATCATATTTGGTCATCATAATAAAAGAACGTAACATTCACCAAAAAAAATAATGCCAACAATAGAACTCACTAACAATAACACATGTGCAGAAGATATATAAAGTGAAAATAGAAAAAGGATTCAACAACACAAATCATAGATCCATAATTCCCAAGTTGATCTATAAAAATACATGTACATAATGTGAAAGAGAAGAAGATACATGTAGAACACTTAATCTGTGAGTCGCATCCCAATAGAAACAATGATCAATCGCTGATCAAAACGAATTGAATGGTTTTGATTCCTTCAAAGTCACATGTAAAATACACTTTGGTCGAGAGAAATGAAATTTAGAGAGGAGGAATAGAAACCTATTCCAATACACTAGTTAAAAAACTATGATTTGGAATTTACATGATGTCTACCCCATGTACACATTGAGTAATCGAAAAATCCAAAATTGATGAAAACCCCCTCAAACCGTTTTAAAAAATTGAATAAGTTAATTTTAGATCATACATGTCAATTATCCACATTACATTATCTGTAAATACACAACAGGATGTAGAACTAGATGGATTAATGAAAAAAATCCACCAAATATATGACTTCACCATCATATGTATCCTCTTAATCCCTTATTGTCCCTACAAAGAAAAAATAAAGGAAAACAATGAAATAATTTTAAATTTACCCATCATAAATGTAACAATATTTTACAACCAAAACACTATAAAAACATTATGTCCCTATAAATCCATCCAAGAAGATTTTATACCAAAATGGAAAGGCCACTACTCTATAATCAGTGGCTCAAACAACCATGTATCATGAAAATCATAATTGTAAAATATTAGAACTTAAACCCAAGGTATCATCCTCACATGATGTACCATGGTTTCTAAATCAACTATCCCAACTAGATGTCCAGTCACTGATAATTTGGGTTCAATCTTGAGATAACTCCAGCTCAGAACATGTGATGAACCAGATTTACATTTTAATATTTTTGATACATGGAAGACATTATGTATTAATCTATGTGGTTTTGAAAGTGTTAAGTATTATGAAACACTACACAACTACTCTAAAAACTCAATAGGTCCCACAAAACAAGGAGAAGGCTTCCATTGTCTCTAAATATGTCATTGTCGAAAATGGGGTGAAACATTCAGGAACACCTGATAACCAAATAAGAACTCCAAACATAAATCATTTTGATCAACAGAAGTCATAAATCCTTTTTTTCATTATAATATTATGACTAATAAACTAAATTTATTCCATCATATAGAGGGAATAGATCAATCCAACAAACTATCTTTCACCAATTTCTGTCCATCACAATGGATATATGTAAGGGAGGACATAAAATGACTCAAAAAAACATTCTGATCACATATTGGAATATATAGCTATAAGAAAACTCAATCATCCCCAAATTATTAGCTGAAGACCCAAAACATTCGTGAACAGAAGGGAAATAATATCCTAAAGAACATGTATAGCTCTTTCTATCTGTCTATTTGAATGCGTATTATATTTCATACTAAAACGGACCAAATATCACAATGCCTCTTAAAGGCCTCTCAAAAAATGGGTAGTAAATCAGGGATCTCTATAATAGGCTATAGAAGATCAAACTCCATAAAACCGAACAATGACATTCACATAGATATTAACCAACACTTCAAAAAAATTTGTATTAGGAATGGTTAAAAAGTGAGACGATTTTTTCATTTGATTGTTCACAAAACATATTTCATTTATTCAATATATTCATTTGAATAATACAGAGAAAATCATTCATTAATATCTCTTCCCACTTCCTTGTTGGAAATGGAAGTGGTTGAACCAACCTCAAAGGATTCTGGTGCTTGACTGTGACTTGTTGGCACATATAAAAATGTGAGCCCAAATAAAAAATTTCATATTTCATTCCTGGATATCATAATTTACTCTACATGTCATGGAATATATTCATGGTTCATGGGTGAACTTCTCATTGGGAACTATTGCAATCCACTATCACATATTCCAACATTGTTAATGTTAAAAAATGAAAATATAATAGTATAAAATGACTTGTATTAAGAAATACCACGTGGTAACTACCTCACACCATAAAGATAGTCTCTAATTCTATAGAAATCATCATCAAGATGATGTTCCTGATGAAACAAATTGGGAAGAGAATATATCAACTGAACACAATCTCATGTAACCTCAGCTCGTGATTCCAATACTCCAATGTGAAACTATGAAAAAATATTGATCAAATTAAACACTTCTGATGATTATTTCATGGAATTTTTTGGAAGTTTCCTAATCATATAATCAGCAATGAAATTCACTTTCCCTAGGGTATATGTGATGTTGAAATTTAATGATATCCAATATTCCACCTAAATCCTCTGGTAGATATTCAAACCTTTTTTTGAAGACATATAAATCAAGATCTTTTAGTATGAATACATGGAAAATGATTACATATAAAGTTAATGCAGCCAAATCTTAATAGCATGTATCACAAATTCATGTTCAAGGTCATGTGTTGGATAATGTTTCTCATGTGGCCTAAGATGACAAGAGAAATAAGCCACAAAATGATCACCTTTTACAGGAACATATCATAATCTTGAACCTGATAAATCTTATAAGACCAAATAGTCCTACATGGTTTTTGGAAGAGTCAATACTGGGGAAGTATTCATAGTTCATATCATCTCATAAAATTATTTATAACATTTATTATCACAATAAAACATTACTCCCTTTCGATTTAGAGCTATCTTTTTAGAAGAAAACATTGGAATGTCCTTAACGAACAAGTGATAATACCAAGATTGATCCAATAGGATATTGATATAATGAAAATTGTGGTTCTTCCTAATTTATATCTAAATTTTACCTTTTAGGATTAATTGAAATAAAATGTTGTGACACCATAAGTCTTGATAATGTCACTTTTCGAATCCAAAAATCAAATTTCGAATGATTGGAATAATTTAAACGATCTCTTAAAAATTATAGAACTAATCTCATATGATGAACATTATTCCTCTATGACATATATTAAACAGGGATCTCATCCACAATGACCACCATGAAATCATCAAGTACTCATGGAAAATAATGTTCCGTAAATCCATAAAAAGTTTAGGATAATTTTTTAGTCCAAAAGGCACGAAAAGGACTTCTTAATTGTCTTACATAATCTTATATGAGGTTTTCATAATGTCGTATTATTTTATCCACAACTGATGGTACCAATATCGAATATCATTGTTTGAGAACCATTTTTCAATCTTCAACTGATCAAAAAGATCATAAATTTGAGGTAATAGATAATTTTTCTTTATTGTAAATTGATTGATTTTTTGATAATCAACATAACGATAGAGTGAACCAAAAACCTTATTCATAAAAATAAGAATCACCACATAAGGTGTTATACTCAGTTTTATAAATCCTTTTTCTATAATATCATCCAAATAACTCTTAAACTCTTTCATTTCAGTTGGATTCATGTGGTAATAAGGAATTAGAGCTAGTTTAATACAAGGTACTGAATCAATAGAAACTTATACCTACCTTATCGATGGTAGAACATAGATGTTAGAAGGGGACACATTGGGAAAATCACTGAATACTAGAGGTATATCACCACTCAAAGGTTTTTTGTCCAGATCAAAATTAAAGACAGATATTAATTTCCTTGAAATGTGATCATAATGTTTGGATTTACTCAACCTTGGGTCCCATTCTAAATGAATGATTAAGAAACCCCCCAATTAGGGCAATAGAGAAGACTGATCAAAGGTAACAATCAATCAAGGATTTTTTTTGGAAATTAGGAAATTTAATACAAATATGACATAAATAGTTTTCATTCCAACTACAAGAAAACTCCAAGAAAGATCAAAATTGGATAAGGATGAAGTACAATATGTTCTACGGAGGCCCTTCTCCCTCCTTGTTCCAATTATTGTAATAATACAAGTCACATAAGACA
The DNA here is from genome assembly GCA_963277665.1 of Viscum album. Classification (NCBI taxonomy): domain Eukaryota; kingdom Viridiplantae; phylum Streptophyta; class Magnoliopsida; order Santalales; family Viscaceae; genus Viscum; species Viscum album. The sequence continues at coordinate 1,474,625,701 of OY728150.1, forward strand.
AAATATTCATAGCAACATTTAGAAAATTTACCATAATTGTTTATATGAACGAATGAGATGCACCAGTATCAAATAATGAAATCACTAATGATGAGGATATTATGATTGTGTCTCACATAGTCATTGGACCAGTATATGCTTCCTCTAAAGACTCTTCTACTGTCTAAAGTATAATTTTTCTAGATTCCTATTTGTGGAACCCCTTTTTCATGAATCCAATTATTTCCCTATGTTTTGGTATGAGATGATGATCTTATGCAACTATAAAAATTGGAAAAGACATTTAATAACTTCATCATGTGTCCTGAGAGTCTATAGGAGCCACATACCTTAGGTCCCTCAATTCCAACCCTCATTTAGTGCTTTGGTTTTCCAAACCACCAAAAGATAAATGGTCCTCTACCTGGAATGGAAGGAGGATTAAAAATCACCATTATTAAGAATTATCATTGGAATCATTATATTTTCTCATCCCTTAGAAGAAAAAACACTACCACCGAGAGGAGAAGAAACTCTTGTCCAGCCTAATGTTCTAGCCAGCCCATTTCATCTATCAATGATCTATCAAGGACATCCTCAAATGATTATATATCCAAAAATAAAACCTAAAAATGAATATCAGATTGTATTCCCAACCAAAACCATTAATACTTCATCGTCTAATTCAATATTATATCATGTGAAAATGCACATGATCGACAAAACGTTTTTCATACCCTATCATAGTTCTCTCAGCGTTCTAGTGTTTAAAAAACACTATAGACATGGGAAAAAGCCTCAGCTATTGTAGAACTAATTGGTGAAAATATAATTAAAGTTGATATGCTCTAATACATCATTCTTCTTCATCCCCAATATCTTTTCCCACATTCTCTTACTTAGTCCTTCAATAATGAAGGTGGAACACATCACATTGATATCTATAAGTGTATCTAATAACCAAACCAAATGGTCCATCCAACTCAACAATTAATTTGACTCTTGGGGGGGATCATTTCTGCCCTTGAATATAGATGTCCTCTATAGAATGAACTACTGTGAATTATTTTCTAGATTATCTCTATAAGGTTCCTTGGTTGGAGCCTGAATAATCGTTTATGTTGGTGCCTATCTGACAGCATGAATAATTTTCAAAATCACCTCAACCAGATTCATGTAAAATAGAGGATTTTCTCATTTAGGATTAGTATAATATTCCTCCTATATCCCAGTAAATCATATTCTCAGATCCCTGATGCTACAAAATAATATTATACAACCAAGAAGACATTATATTAACACTCAAACAAAGAAACAAGGGAGATTAATCAAAAATAGATAGACAAACAATATCTGGATTTCAATATATCCGAATAAAATGCAAGGAAAATTCTATATCTATATCTCAAGACATATTTACCTAACCACCCTAGTGTCTTATGGTACATTTTAGTGTGATCTAGTGAGGAACCTAATCTTAATGACCTCTTATGTCCTAAAAAGAACACAGAAATTCTTACAGAAATCAAAAGAATATCAACCTTTCCCTTGATGCCACAATCTTGTAAACTATCTTAAGTACCCTGGTAACCCAGTAGCAAAGCTAGTACTATCATATACCAAAGGGAATTACCGATCCCTATGGGTTGGAGACTATCACCTGGAATCATACAAAATGAAATGTGAATGATTTTTCCACAGCCATGGTGGAATAAATATAATAAAAAATTATGATTAAAAAAGAAAATTCACATGGAGAAGTGTACCAAAAGTCAAATACGTATAATCAACAAAAAGTACTATAGAAAAGAACTAAAAAATGAAAGATAATCTCATGTCACAAAGGATACAACTCTCCACGATTATGTATAAAAAGCTATTACAACCTCCAAGTAGTGATTTACCCCAGCTCGAACAAGGAATGAGGCCATCTATAACACCTAGTGGCATGGGTATGATGTATGGTAAAAGTTCAGTAGGGTCTAACCAATGATTCAACAATGAGATTCCAATATTTAATTAACCAAATATAGATATATTAGTTTTAAAGAAATATATTTTTCATTTTTAAAAGTATTTGTAAAAAAATCATGATTTAAATTTCAAATTATGGAGATAGTTTTAAAAAAATGGATTTATTCAACAAATTATATAAAATAGTTTATATACATCATTGGTCATGTAAAATTATTCACAATCATATGTATACATTTTTAAATAATATATAAACAATCAAGAAACATTTTCTTCATAGAAGATTTATGGTATTTCCTTATTAGGGGATACACAAAAGATAATGTGATAATAACCACAATGTGTACACACATCTCTCAACACGGGAAAAACATGACTTCACTTTTAACTATTGAATATTATGACATGCTATTTTTTACTGTTTTATAACATTAATCCACTCCTATGTAATTCCAAGGGTAGCTAGTTTTTCCCGAATAATTCACTAACTACCTAGAATATCTTATGATTTTGTTCATCTAAATGATTGGAAATATATTTTAATCAACCATTAAAAAATATTAAATCCCATTATCCCATTTCACATAAATTACGATTTTCCATTTACAACTCAAAATGTGTTTTTAATCAAAACATACATTTTCCAAGATTAACCCACTAGTTTTTTTATCAAAATTATTTTAATCCATTTTCTCAAATAGATCATTAAAATGAATTTTAACAAATAAATTTCCTAATTAAAATTCCAAAATATTCCATAAATTTCATAAAGACACCCCAAATCAATTGAATTAGGGATTTTCCCAGTTATTTTCCAAAACAAATCCAAATCCAGCAATCAATAGTATTGGGTTTTTTATAATCCAATTGAAACCAATTTCAAAAAATAGGTTTTTAAATCACTATGTTTATGGTTAATCAAATTTGGCCACCATAATACAACTTTATACCATTCATGGAAATAATATGCTCGTAAAAGAACTTTCTAACATGAACATTAGCATTTAAAATATAGAAACTCAACCTAGAAAAAAGTTTCAACAACATGGAGGATAGATCCATCAATCCCAAAATGATTTATCACACATCATGTAGGGAATGAGAAATGATATAAATAGACCTCCATAAAGCTTACCTGGTGATTCACACCGTAATCTAAAAAATGATCAATCACTAATCTAAATGACCTGGAAGATTTTGAGTCCTCAAAGATCACCTATAAAAGTCTCCTTGGTTTCAAAAAAAATAATATTGAATGGAATAAAATATATTTTATTCAATATTCATATTAAAAAACAACCATTGTGACATTAAATGATGTGTAACCTAATTATGCACCATTTAATTGAAAAATATCAATGTTTGTGAAAAACCGATCACCTTTTATTTAATATATTTATTTCTATTTTTGACCTTACATGGTGGGAATCCAAATTCAATGGTGTCTAAATATCTATAATGATTCAGAACTAAAAGGTTTTATGATGAAAAATCAAAAAATATCTAACATCACCATTATTAGTATCCTCCCAATTCCATCTCATCCCTACCCAGACAATTAGAAAGGAAACCGGAAAAAATAATGAAAACATTCTAGCTAGAATGGTGACATGTTGTTATAGTATTAACAAGAAAAAATTAATGACATCTGAAACACATTATTCCATTCCAACTTGAAAGATGTAATATAATTATTTTAGTAATTCCTTCCAAAAATATTTTTTTAACTATATAAGTTCTTAGTTTTTTTCCATTATAGGATAAGTGTTTATCCCTATGTATTTCATTCAAATAATTCGAGATAGATCTCTTCTTATAGTTAATGAATTATATTAACAGTATAACGAAAAATTTATTCTATTATACATCCTATACAGATACAATGTAATATTAATGGATAATATTTTTTTTATAAAAACCAATGATTCGTTATCATCAACAATAAAAATAATATCATATAACCAAATGAAAAGGAGGGAACATAATTATTCTAGGAAGTGTTAATATATGTATTCCCATTTATAAACTATATTAATACGTCATCAACTAAGGTAACATCAATCCTATCCTATGTGGAGGGATGATAGAGGATAAACTTGTCTCGTATCTCCAGAATTGGGATAATATATGTTATGGGATACGTTAATAATGAAACATAGTCCATAGTTCATTTATAGAGCATTTATAAAGAAAAAAAATTTATGAGAAAGCCCATACTACTGGAAAAAACATAAAATGAATCTCAATGTCTACATATCAATGGGAATTAAAATATCTATCATTAGAGCAATGTTTCCATAAAATAATTTATTATGTTGTATATTAATTCCCTCTAAGGAAGTGTATAAAAAATATCACTTATTCCTTCATATAATAAAATAAAATATTGTTTTGAATCAATTCTTTTAGATATTTTTTCATGTCTATTTTATAGGTATTTCCATGTATTTAATGGAATATTTTCATGATTGAATCATGTTTATTATCCTTAAACTCTTTTATTCCCTACAACCAGTATGATTCTAATATTTATAAATAGAGTATAGGTATAAAACAACCTTTAATTAAAACATGTAAGAAAAACGACTATATATAATCAAAAAATGTTAAAAATCTACATAAATCAATTTTTGTGGGTGCAGTTAAGCAGGAAATACTTTCTATATTAACTAAGAGTGTGGAAGATTTAATCATATTATCTATATATGTGATATATGAACTGAATATCTCATATCATTCAACTAATGAAAAATATTATAATTAATCTTAATACTAATAGTATTTTTCTATCCTGAATTGATGGTATCACTAATATAAGGATCTACCTCAATACTAATATAATCAATAGAAGGAATAAATTTCTTTTGATCATCATTATTAATTAATTTCATTCACTAACATCTCCATTTAAAGGAGGTTAAGATATATATATTTTTCATACCACAAATTTTATAAATTAATAAATATATTTTTTTATAAAATGGGATTCTTCGTTATAATAAGAGAATTTTTGTTGTTAGTACATTGTATGTACTCATTATATATAGTTTTATAAATTGAGGTTCTATTTTTAAGAACTGTGTGATCATTATCATCCATAGAAATATCAGATACCATGACCATGAAATTGAATTTACTCTAGGACCACAATATACGTTTATGTCTCGTTTACTTCATTGATAATCATTTAGCAAAAACCCCAGTCTCTATAAGGGACCTTCAAAAAGTAATAAATTCAATTAAAAATTCACATTAAAGCCATAATTTTTAAAATATAAAGGTAGAATGGAATATTCTTCCTATTTAATTCAGGTATGAACAATGGATAAAATATTAAAATTAAGCCATCCATGGACATTAAATTCACGATAAGGAATGAAACCACAAACCAAAAGTGAGGTAAATGATCTGTAAAATTTGATGGAAATGTAAATTATCTATACTAAAGATTGTAATGTTTCCATCCCAGGTCGCCACCACATTCGTTTTACTTTCATGGATTCCTTGATGCATCTCCCATTAACTGGCCACATATTCACATTTCTCTATACACATGATTCCTTATAATCATTTTCCTCCCCTAAAACCGATTAGAGATCAGACTACACCTCCTCCTAGGTCCCCACCTCTGCATCCTCTTTAACATTGACCTCCTCCTCCTCCATAGTGGCCTTCTCCTCTGCCTCTCACCACACATTTCCCTATACCTCTTCCTCTGACTTCCGTCTAGTCATTTACTCTACCCAACCTATAACCCTTCTCATCTATCTCACCTCCTCTTATGTCTTCTCCTCCACCTTGGTCTCATACCCCACCTCCACCTCCTCTTATCCTCACCCAATATAGTCTTAATTAAACCACCCCCCACACCATTTCATCATTCTGGACACCCCCATACATGTTCTACATCCAAACACAAACTTATTTCAATCTAGTTTTAATTTATTCTATCACATCCACCTTCCTCGAATCCATTTCACCACATGATGATTAGTCCAGAAGATGGATAAATCTCATTGTGGTCACTTTTCGATGGTCCAATTCAGTTATTAACATGGACACATTTCTAAATAACATCTCTTCCTCACCCATACAAAGGCATGTAATAATTAGGTTATATTTTCATTAATTTTTCATCTTTATCTAATTTAATTACATCATCATATTTCATGACATGTGTTATCTAATTTCATTTCTCCATCCTTAACTATTTTCCCATTTTATCTCATGGGTTAGGATCAATATAATGTTTTAAAAAATATTAATTAAATTATGCACTATATGTATCCATTTCATAAAAAAATAATTAAGTGTGTTCAATTATCATATTAATTATCTTTTACTCTCTGGTCTATTTATTTCATTTTATTAATATGTCATATTTGATAAATCTTACCTTCTTCTCCTTATGTACTAAAATATATCATTTTTCATATATGAGTAATAATGAAATTATTCCTTTCTCAAAAATAAAGTATTATCCCCTTTTTCTATTTTCATTCGGGCTATTATATACAATATTTGTTTTTTAAATCATGATATTAATATGATTTGCAATTTATGTTTATATGTATGATGATTTCAAAAATATATATGTTTTCTTGTAATTGTGTATTTATCCTAATTCATGATGTAAACTTCATTTATTTATATCATATCCCTCTATTTACTATTTCTTATCCTACTAGGAATATCTTACTGTCCATATTGATAGCCACTGATGCTACTCCATCTTCAGACATACAATCCCCCATGGATTCAATTAATCCACTACCACTATCATAACATAAATTCACATCCCATATTTCAGGTATTAATTTTTTTGGGAAAAAATATGTTATTGTAACATAGAAGTATTTTTGGGTTGAATGTGCTTGTTGAAAAATATGGTTTATATGGTATGTTTTGAATTCTAAAGAGAATGTTTAAATGAGTTTCATAAATACTAGGCTTTGAGAATAGTCTTTTCATAATGATGTGAATTTTTGGATGGTATGCTCTATGACTATGATTGGTATCATGAAATGGAAATTTTTTAGGGCCTTTGCAAAGAAGAGAGAATCATTAGTGAAATGAGATAAAATCTAGAAATGATGATCTTGTTGAAGGAAGCACAAAAAATCTTTGAAAATTTCTATAAATTGGCCTCCACCCACATCAGAAAAGTAGTGAGACTTAATTAAGATATTAAGACTGTAGATTTTAAGATGTGGTGTGTAAAAGTGGGTTTTTCAAGATATTTTACAAAGGGGTTTTGCAGAGTCTATAAATGCCAACTAAAATATTAATGAATCATGAATGTGATTTGGTTCTTGATATTTATAAAAAATAAACAAAAATAGATGAGATTAATTAATGTTATGTAAGATTCATGAATGTTGAGTTTTAAATGAAAGCATAGAGAGTGGAAAAAGTATGGTGCTCAATGAATTCTATGTCATCTTAATGAAATATGTGAGCTTCAAGAAGGTGATGACCATTATGAAAGTGTTCAAGAAATATATTTTCTAGTAACTCTAATGTATATTTGTATTCACAAAATGGATGAAAAGTGGGAATTAAATATAAAAAAATGTATTCATTACTGATTATGAAGGGACCTAAATGTCAAAAAACTAAGTGTCAATATCTTCTAAGAGAAGTGAGGAAGTGGAGTGAATGAAAGTGATCATTTTCACCAAATGTGATCCATTGAATGAGACATCGGTATTGAACATTGGGAAAGCTATTGGTTTAATCTAAAATTCTTAATGGTAGTGGGCATGGGAATATAATTGATCTAGCCTAAAAATTGTAATTCAATGTGTTCTTTGGTTGATTTGGTACATCATCATATCACCATTGTATTCTCTTTAGATGTACCTATTGAGGGTGAACCATGTAAAATTGTTTTTTCTCTTGCATGATTTTAATTATGTTTCTACATTTATATAGGAAAGGGTGAGAATATTTTTTGTTTAATGATGAAAGAAGATATTAAGGAATATTATTTTAATGTTTCATACCTTGATTCACCCCAACTGTCATGTAATTTATCCTAATTGGGAGAAAATTTTCCTATCATAAAAAAGTTGGTAAGTCTGTGGTTCTCTCTCAATAGATGAATTGGAGGTTTTTAATCAGAAAGGGATTCCTATATTCTTTGGGAACAATTTCAAACGATGTAATAATCTGATGAAACACTACATATTCATTAGAAATGGAAGTCATTATAGTAGTGATTCATGGAATTGTGTACAATTTTGAAAGTGGTTCTTTATCAGAAGATGATCGAAGGAAATTGGATTAATACTCCAAAAGATTCAATGATTTTGGTGGATACCTATCCAATACCAAATAAAATAAGGTTATTTCACGTATGTCATCACATGGAATGTGGGAAATGGTGTTGATTATTTATGTGGGAAACTTGAAAGTAGTGAAGCAAAGCTGTATGTTATAGAATACAAGTACAGAAATCACATTATTCACCCTATTTATTTTGTTGATATATTATTTGATTAGTTAAATGTCGTTGTTGAATACATGCATGGTATTAGAGAAATTATTTAATAAACCAAGATAATTGAGCATATATTTAGAAAACATCCACCTCAATTTAATCCGAAAGTTTCCATATTAGAAGATAAAGATCCTGTGGTGATGATGAAGGATAACATTAAATGTACTCATGTAGTATATGAAATAATAAATGATGATAATGATATTTTGGAAAGGGGGATGTACAAAGAAGTCTAATTCAAGTCTATAAAGAACCTCATCATTGAATATGTATAGGATGATTAAGAGACAGATGTTGTGATGTCATTTATTTTGGTAAACCATCAAAGTGGAAAAAGAAAGTTCAAATGGAAACTATGAATTTTAGGTTTTTTGATGTGGAAATGTTGGAAATCGTTCATAAATGTTCCCCAATATGTTTTATGAAGATAAATAGGATGAAGTTGAAATTCCCATAAAGAAGTATTCATCCAATTTTGAAGTAAATAAAATAGTTTAGTGAAATTTATTTAAAATGAATAACCTTATTTCAATAGATGGTGGGATATGACGAAAATATAGGAAAAAATAATTAGAGGACTGTAAGGATCATGATGAAAATTTTATGGTGGCAATTTTAAAAAATTATATAAGAGAAGAATGTAAAAATGTTGATGGATAATTTGAAGGAAGTTTTTACCATTAAGATGAATTAGAATCTCATCTTGCGGAAATAGATATTTTGAGAGAAATAACAAATAATTCCAAAAAAATGGTTAATGTGGTGAAACATTATATGTAGCTACAAAGAGAATATAAATTTGGGCTAAATAAAGAAATAAAAAATCTGAAGTCTTCAAAGTGAGAGAGTTCAAAAAAAAATTTGAGTATAAGATCAATACAATAAGATATAGAAGTTAAATCATTTATTAGAATGATACTATAAATGGAAAAATAAAATGTATCAAAGAACATGAATATGTAATCTTTATTCTGCAATGATGTTTTAATGATTAATTTTTTTTAAATCTTAGTATGACATTAGTAATGCAGACCATACAGGAAAAAAATGATAAATGTGAAGCATATTGGTCCAGTCAAACACAAGAAATAGTAAAATCTAAATGATAAGACTTGTATGGGAATGAAATAAAATAGAAATATGTAATGATTGGAGTCAGATCACAAGCACCACTCCATTATTGAAAATTTATTTTGGTAAAATAAAGAATCAGATGATTTAAAAAACCCAATGGAGAATTTATGGTGTAGTGGTGACACATAGGAATACAGCCCGTGTTCGATGATATTGTTATGGAAATATGGGAGAGTAAAAAATTTATATTCTATAGGCAAGAGGTATGGAAGGGAACACAACCAACATATCAATCCATACCAAATTCAATATTATAGGATATCATTAACTGTTCATAGTTTTTGGTGTGGAGGAATCAGACACATGGAACAATATTATACATATACAATACATTGAAATGTTTCAATGTATAATTAATATAGTCATAAGAAGAAGCTAAATGTATCATCAAAATATTTGAAAATGAAAAATTTAATTTCACTTTTAAAGGATGTTGTTTGTCCATCGTACATTGAGAAAGATCAATATTGTCAATCTATGTCATGTATGAAGTAAAAAACCTCGATCAGAAAGAAAAGTGTTAAACATGTATTGGTTTGAGATTTTTCGTTAAAAGCATCATATAGATCTATAATATAGATCATTGATAATTTATTCACCTCACATATGATAAGAAGTAAGTATTGACCAATTGTAATTAGTTATAATATAGATGGTATCATAATATTTTGTAACAACAATGGTTTAAAGATTAATGTCTCATGAAAAGTAATGTTTAAGGGAAAAGGCATTATACGTGAAGATGTATTGGTTGTTGAAGGCCTTAGTCACAATTTACTATGTGTCGGTTAAATATGTGATTATAGAAATTCCATAATAATTTCAAAGAAATGTTGTGTCATCATGTAAAATAACACAACAATTGTTTGGAGGAAAAATGTATGAAATGGGATCCCTACCTTGTGATTGGAGAAGAAGATATGTGATTTGTGTTCAAGGAATAAGAATACATGTTATAGAATACAATTCTTAGTCTAATGAGCCAATATTTTTGAAAGATTTAGTGAAATATGATGCTACTCAAAGCCTCCCTATATTATCACGTGATCATCCCCATACGTGTGATAATTTTCATCAATGTAAAATCATTTGTAATATATATAAATCCAATTTTCAAAGGTCAAAAAATTTCTTGAGTTTGTGAATAATGATTTATTTATACTAATTTCACCATGGCATATTGGTGGGGGGGAAACTATGTTCTCTTAATTGATAATTTTAGAATAATGACATGGGTTTCAGTCATCAATCACAAATTTCTGGTGTTTTGTTTCATTAAAACATATCAAATGGATGTTGATATGATATTGGGTTAAAAATTTGGGAAGTTCTAAATAGATAATGGAACCGATTTCATAAATATCAATGTAGAGGATTTTCATGATAAACAAAGGATAAAGAACTATGTTTCATTAATAATATCTCCACATTAGAATGAAGTATTTTTTATAAAAAATTTAATTAACAACAACATGACTAGAACTTTATTCATTCAGAAAGTCCTTCTAGAGAGGTTTTAGAAAGATGTAGATAAGACATTAGTATACACATCAAATATAGTGTTATTATGTATAAAATAAGAAAATACTCTTTATAAGATATGGTATATAAGGAATGCAACATTGAAGTACTTTTCAATCTTCATAAGTAAGTGTCTCATTCTCAATACATAGAAAAAAGATGTTTTAATCCCATGGATATGAGGGTATTTTTCATGGATACTAATTGAAAATCAAATCCTACTAATTCTTCAATATGCTACATTTAATGGTAGTAGAATTAAAAAAATAACCATACTAGAAAATGAATAGAATCTTTATCAATTGTATTGTTAGTCTTAGGGGGATAGCGATGAAGATATAATAAGATCAGGGGATGTTCCTTTTTGAGAGAGTGATTGGTTAGAATATTCATATAATGAAAAGGATGAGTAGAATTTAGTATTTGTAAAATTTTAAAAAAGAATAACCCAAATTTAAAGACATAAATTAATTGGTGAACAAACAGCACCAGTGCAGACCTAAAAGATGAGGACTCTATGGAAAGAACCATAATTATTATTATATATATATATAGACTAAATGTTTTAATTATGAATCTGGGGATGAGAATTGTTTTGTTGTTATGAATGAATATCTTTACCAAATTGGGAAGAATAAAACTTGGGAGATAGTTAGAGGCCAAAATATTATAATCTCATCGATACTAAATGTGTCTTTCTAAATAAGATGAATGCAGATGTTGTTTTTATTCAAAAAACAGATCAAAAATATTCTACAGATTACTCCTGGATAGAGGGTATCAATGTTGATGAATAATTTTCACCAGTTTCAATGATAGAGATAATCAAATTATTGTTGGGCATAGTAGTGCAAAGAAAGTTCAATGTTTTCAAGATGGATGTCAAGTTAGCATTTTCGAATGGGGATTTGGAAGAAGAAGTTTTTATATAACAACCATATTGTTTTCTCCATTATGAATATGTGAACATTATTTTTCTGATATGAAAGGAAATTTATGTGTTGAAGTAGGCACCATGATCATGGTATTCAAGAATTGATCATTTTTTGAACATGCTCAGTTTTCATTATGGTGGAATTGAATACAATATCGTTGTCAAGAAATGAATGTAATAAAAGGATGATAATGCTAGTGTATGATGATGATATAATCATTGGTGAATTATATAAAAAAAGGTAGGAATATTTCAGAATTTATCACAAGTGAGTTCGAACTCTGAATTATTGGTTAGTAATGTTTTTTCTAGGTTTATTGATAACATAAAGAAATAATGGAACATTAATTTCTCAATATAAATATTCCATGAAGATTTTTATAACATTTGGAATGGATAATTCAAAGGATATTTGGATACTATTAGAAACCAGATTGAAACATTCATGGGTTATTGTAGGAAATGCAGTTATTGTCATGGAATACTGAAAAAACAATTGCAGTCTTTTATAGATGATAATGAAAAGAACTGATATTGTTTTTTCCATATCCCAAGAAGCAAGATATAGAAGTAATACCCTATAAATTTAATTGAATGAATTGAAAATAATACATTAGTATATCAAGGGAATGCTTGATTTCATTTTTTTTATACAATGAAAAATATCTGAAAGTGTTATTGGTATATAAATATGTAGATTGGTCCGGATCAAATAATAATAAAAAGATAGAAATTAGGTGGAACGTTTAATCATAGGGGAATTTGAATTAATGGGTTAAGAAAGAAGTAATATTTTTTTTAATAGAGCACTATAGAAGCTGAATATATTGTGGCCACGAAAGCATTCATAAAATTACTATGGATGAAGTAGGAAATTGAAGATATGGTAGATGAAGTGAAATATCATATCATAATCCATTGTTGTAATTCACATGATATAAATCAAAGAAAACATACATTCCATCACTCATGGAAAAATAATATTTAAATATACTATCATTATATTATAGAGAACGTGGATTATGGGATAGAAAAGTTGGAGTATTTTCCTTCAAAGTAACATGTTGAAAACATTATGATTAAGGATTTACCCAATGAATCATATGATCAACATCGATTGGATCTTGGAGTTCAATAAACTCCCCACACATAAATAAATATGGATGTGGGTCCTCCTCCCCATGAGGTATGGTTGGTATTTTCTTAACATGATTAACTATGTTCTTTACCTCGTTACAACAATCAAATACATGAATTTTATGTTCTTTGAAAAAGGGGGAAAATTCTGGATACTAAAGGGGAGAAAATTCCTTAAACAAGATAGGGATAGGCTGATTAGTGGTAGTGAAGTAGGGAGACTATTAAATCTAACGATTCTAAAGGTGATCTGTGAATGGTTATATATCATAAAAGATGAGGTCTGTGATGAAATTTGATGTGTGGTTTTTGAATGAAGTGATTCATTGATGAACATATATTATTACTCTTGTTTCTCAAGATGAGCATGGATCATGTGGGAGATCACCTTTATATTCTTTTGGACATAGCACAGTGAGGGTGAGCCAAGAAAAATAAATGTTTCTCATGAACGATTTCAATTATGTTCTTATATAGCTACGATAATGGGGGAGAAGATTTTTTAGATTAGTGATGAAATTGGATCCATAGGGGATGTTATATTACACTTTTATACCCAAATTCACCAAAATATTAGGGTATTTTTCTTCATTGGGCTCACATATTTTGTTTTTATTTATTAAATCTTCATTTAGTCAATATATTTATTATTAATGTATTATTTTATATTGTTCTCCATGTAAATATTCATACGATTTCCCCTTTTAACATGTTTTAGTGTTGTTCTTGTTCATTCTATTTTCATTCAATATATAAAAATTATAATATGGATTTATTTTATTATTTTTCAAGATGTTAATATTTTTATAATTTCTACTATTTAAGTGATGGTTTCAAATTTATTTTATTCCATATATTATCTCGAATTAAAAATTAACTTCAATATTTTATAATATATTCTAACAACCCATTGTAAAATAATCTGTGTATAATCTAGATTCATTGTGTATGAAAATAATGACTAAGAAATTATTTGAAATCATTTATCATTGATAATAAGGGTTATAATTATTTTTTATATATGTTTTTTCATTGGAGTCATTCTTTATGATATCAAAAACCTAATTTGTTTTGTTAGTAATCATGTAACTATGATAAGGTTTGAAATTACATCATTTGTTATAATAAACCTTTTGAATTCCTATAACATTATATTTCTTCTATATGTTATGGGTAAATATTTTTGTAAGTATAATTTTTGATTTCATATTATAATGTATTAATTTTTTTTGTAATTTCAAATTTATTTTCTATTATTTATTCAATTCCTTATGATTTATGAATTCTTATAGCCAAAGGATCATTAACTTTTTCTCCTAAATTATAATGTTGTGTAAAACATTAACTATTCTATGTATTTTCTATTGTATTTATAGACTCTTTCATTCAAATTATTATCCTTGGTATGTGATTTCATACGATGTATATTACTTTGTATTAATTATACTTATATGTCATTTTTTATGTATCGATTATATAAAATTCATCTTATAAATAATGATTACACAAATAGATATGTATTTAATTTATCAATACTCCATATTTTTTAATTTAAAATATTCATTAAAAAAATATGTAGTTACATTTATTATAATATTTTTTTCAAACATTATAATAATTTAGATTTATATATTTTTACTTATTTCTCTTCAGTTTATCACACTATAGTGCATATTATTATTTCAATGTCAGGTAATAATTTCTATAATTTTTAATTAAAAATTTTTAACACCCTTTTTTCCATGATAAGATATAAAATTACTTCTATATGTTAAAATATATAATTCGAATTCATATTTCATGATATTGATTCCATATGTTACAGTTCAAAATATATGTAACTATAATTTATAATAATATATTTTAATTTTACTAATTTCAATATAAATATTAATATATTTTTTCTACATTTTACTCACTGTCTTCGGATTTTCTATTTCCAATATTCAAAGTCTCATAAAATTTTGTTCCTTTGATCTAATAAAGTATAGAACCATAATTATTAATTTTATTTTCTATTTAAGAGAGAGACTCTATTGGACAATATCCTGACCCCGGTATATGATTTTATATAATGTATATTACTTTTTATTCATTCTATATATATATTTTTATATATATAATAATTATATAAAATTATGTATATATATTATATAGATAGTAATGGATATCTGTTGAACTTATCAACTCCCAAAATTTATTAAAATACATTTATCAAGGACAAAATTTTCCATTACATTAATTATCCCACTTTTCATATGTCAAAATACTTTTGATTGGAATTTCAATTTACTTATTTCTCTATACTGAAATATATTATACATTATATTATTATTGATACATCACGTAAATATTAGATCTATTATAATTTACATATATTTAATCCTCTAAATTGTGTAAATTTAATCTTATGAATTTATTTAATAATATATTTAATGGCCAATAAATAGAATCTTTATTTATTCATGAGAATACTCTCTATAATATGTTACTATTAAATATGAATCTATTTACATACTTCATTATAATACTCTATAATAGGCATCTTTATTTTTTGTCTATGTCTTTTACTTTATATATAGTGGCTTCTTTGATAAGGATGTTTTCTCTTCATGATTTCATTTTCAATTATTGGATTTTCACTCTGAAAACCAAGTAATCCATTCCTTTCAATTAAAATTATCACTTATATCCATGTATATTTATATGTATTAAATTTTTATGGAATTAAACTTTTCCAATAGTTTCATTTGGGAATACTATTTATATCACTCCATGATGAGATTATTTTACGTAATTATAAATCAATCATTATTATTAGTGTAGAATGAAAGGTAGTTTAGTAGGGTTTTTTTCTATATTGAAGGATGGATTAATTCTGTTCATATATTTGTTTTTGTGGATTTTGACACATTTTTTATTTTTTTTACATGAATATTTAAAATATTAATTTTTTAAACTTGAAAAATTTTTGTTTTCAATTATGAAATGAATCTTTAAATGTTATTTATATCTAATTTATTATTCTAGATGGTTTATTAAATTCATTAATATAAACTCTATAAAATTTTAATTTTTCATTTTTAAAATATTTAAAATCTATTTGTGAAATATCTATATTATTTTCAATCTTTTTTTTAATATCGCAATAATTAATAATTCATTTTTTTAAACAAATATTAAACTAAATTTTATAAATTAAAATATAATATTCAATTATAAATTATTGATATAATATTTTATGTGGTACTTTTCTGATTAAAATTCAATATAAAGTATTTATATAGAATACTATAGAAACAATTTATTTTAATATATTTAGTTTACCCAATTATTCCTTTCAGTTAATCAGCCCCTGGGTATGCATACCATTTGTGTAAAAATAATCATATTAATGAATATATATGATTCATTATACACGATATTTCATTTATTTTTACATGAAATGAAAAATAAGAAATGAAAAAAAGAAATTATAAAAGTAAAATATTACATAATATCATTCATTGAGAAGTTAAATATTTAGACAAGGTTATAAATTTATAATTCAGTATTTTTGGTATCTCAATTAAAACAACAAAACTAATTTCTGTAAATATATTATATATGTTTAATTATTCAATTATATGATTTCAAATTTATATTTACATTGAGGTCATTTTATACTATTTTCACACAAAATATGTTCCAAAATTAATGTTAAAATAATTTTTTAAGGGGATAAAATAAAACATATCATTAACATGTGAGTGAGGACGTAACAAAAATGGTTCAAGTTATTTCACTATTTTATAATGTGTTTTTTATTACATGAGTGTTTGGATTTGTTTAAGGATGTGTGGGGTTTTTTGGATGTTTGTGGGATATGTCAGTTGTAGAATGATTTGTTATCTCCCTGGTATTCAAAATACACATTGTGTATCTCATGGTATAATTGGTTTTGTTCCATTTGAATGGTGTGTAAAGTTTGTTAGAGGATAATATTTATTTTAATAGTTTCTTGTTTTTTCTAACATTTTTATATTATTTTCAAATAGTTTCATATTTTATTCCATACTGTTACGTGAATTCTGTTCTTGATTACTGGACAATTTCCCACTTTGATGTGTATATATGGAGTTACAAAAGTTAATGAATATTTCTACTTTTCACTAGGTATTTGTTTCACATCATTTTACTACATTGATACTTACTTTCCATTCCGATAATGTAGAACCATAATGTGGAAATCTAGAAAATGGAATCTATGATAGGACCTATGTACATATAAAAATCCCCTTTATGTGATTCTCTACAATTTTTTTAACGTAGAAATTTGTTTTTCTCAATATTTACCTCTCTATATCATTTTTTGGTTTATATATTGCATTTTTACATGTCTGATCAAGATAATCATTAAATATCGAGTCAGGTCAAAAAATTATTAAAACAAAAAAGATATTCAAGGGAACTACAAGAGAGTCTCATTTCTACCTCTAAATGAATCGAGCTTGTAAGAGATTACATTATTTAAGAATACTTATATTGATTTTAACATAGTTTTTGTGTTTTTTAGATTAATGTGGAGGATGTGATGAAAGAATATGAATATTTAAAATATAAAATTGATTTATTCATTTTTTTTATGATCAATGTAGAGTAACTAGTGGTTACACAGATTGAATGAGGAAAGAATGAAATTACCACTAAAGAGTTATTATAATATATCTCATTTAAATGTATATTGTTAATGTGGATTATTTGGAAAATTTTAGTTCACTTTGTAAAGTACCAAATATGTAATGTTTGATAAATCTATATAGATGGTTAAAATTTGGATGAAATCGGTGAAGTATAAGTGTAAATAGAAAGTGATTAAGAGCAATATCCAAGAAGTAATGATAGAAAGATAAATCATTGGAAAATTATCAATTCATCAAACCGAGATCCCGATTATATGGATGTATTAAAACATGTAATGGTTAATATAACTTTCAATAATCTATTATGTAGGGTTATTGGAGTTTCAGGGGGGTTGGGGCCAGAATTTTCATTTAGTGTTGAAGAACTAAATAACGTTGAAGAAATAATGAATGTATGTGTTCAATAAATTTTACCTTCATCATAGTCTTTATAAAATCTACTGATAATATGATTACATATTATTTCAAAATAGATGTCTTTTCTTCAAGATTATGTGTCATCACCATTGATTAGATCATAAATTCTATTAAAAAATAATAATTTTTTAAAATCATAATGAAGTTTAATAAGGACAAATGTTTTCATAATTTAGTTTGACATCACAATAATCAATTTAAAAAGAAACTATTATGAAAGAATATAAATATTTTTTTAATGAATATATATTCTGTAAACACATTAATGGTGTAATTAAAAATGGTATAAAAATGTTTAAATTGAAAATCCATTATGGTAATTTATTAATGTGATAAAAATTTCATTTAATTTGAATAGATTCACATCCCAGAAAACTTTTTCTTTCCAAAAAATATTTTTTTATCCCGATTTTAGTAAAATCATTGATAGGGTGGAAGCTTCCTTCATTAATCATTTCTCAATTAGATGTTTCCATATGGGAATGATTCTATTGATACCTCAAGATTCAAGGGAAAAGAAAAGATGCACATTATTTGGTTGACAGTGTAATTTTCTACAATTCATTTTATCATTATTATCTGGAATTTCATGGTGTGAAAATGAAAACATTATTTAACCAAAAAGTCTTCATAGTAGAGGGATAAAAGAGCCTAATAAGTATGCTTCCTATGGATGGAAACCATATAGTCTTTAGGGAAAATAAATTCATGGGATAGACAAAACCCAGTTTGGTGTTTTTTTAGATCGTTCAATTTCATCTGTAAATAAATATTTTCTCCATAAATATTTTGATACAACTTATTGATATATTGGTTTTCTTCCCCGATATATTAATTATAATTATAAATAAATTTTTTATTAGTGATAGAATAATTTACATTGAATATTTTTTTGGAATGATTATATATTTTCTTACTTTTTATGATTGGGGTTTTTGATCACTTCCATTTCAATACATTCCCCGTTATATATAGTGTGATTGTGGATGATTTCATGCGATATGTTGGGTAGAGGCCTTGTATGGTGGCATTCAAAATTAGGATGTTAGTCTCTCATGATTATGGAACCATCATTTCCAAACTATACACACCATGTTGCTTCATGTGTTTGTTTGAGTGGGTTTAGGCACATATTTCGTAGTGTACACTATAGTTAATCATAAAATATACCCCATTATCATTCCAAAACATTATTGTTTGCATTCTTGTGAAGGAACCAGTGAGAGGAACCACATATTGGTAGTCAGTTCTCCAGTTGTGAAGGTCAAAAAATATTACATATGTAGTAAAATAGAAGACCTTAGTGATAGATATAAAACATGTTATTCAAGAGGACCCAATAAAATTGTACTAGTGCTTATCAAGGATTAGAGGATAAAACATGGTTAGGGAAGAATAATTTTACTATTGTATTAGTATATTTTACCTTTATAGTTTTGATTCATTTTTATTGTTCTTCATCACATATTTCAAATAATTATATAGATTTACATACATGTATCTCATTGTATGAATTGTATCTCTCTAAAATGTACTAGAATAAATCTACTCATTAATTTTATCAAATATAATTTGTATATCACATAAATTTACCTAAATATAGTGTGTATAATTAAATATATTTACCACTATATTGTATTCAGTATAATTTCATTAATATATTTTAATAAAAATTCACCATTTTTTATTTCCCATGAAATATTCTATTTAAAATTATTTCATTCACCATTAACACAATAACAATATATTTTAATGTTACACTACTATTTATATTTCTTAATATCATTTTTTAGTTATTATAATTTTAATAATAATGAAAATATTTCATTAGGTAATAAGAAAAACATGAAAATTATCTCTTCTCTTTTGTGAAAAGTGTTGTGCACAATATTTAACAAGTTTTCTCACACACAGCATTGTTATGATATACATTAAACTATATTTTCAGAAAATATTATTTTTTTAATACTAGTGCTTTCCGGAAATACATCATACATTGAATATCCTATGAACTATAGAGGTACATGGTGATCTTGTACTGATTTGATCATTTTAAATTTGTCTATTTCTAGAATATTTTCTTCTGTAGCATTATATAATTTATTCCCCATTTTCATATAGTATTCCCACTATTTCCACCATAATGATATTTTGTAAATAACTCATATTACGTTTCATATTTTATATAGATTTTTTTCCTTTATCTTTGTATTTTTTCATGTTTTTATTAGAAATATTTCCATGATAAACTTCATGAAACTAACGACTATTAATTATCCACACCCTCACACACTAATCCCAAAAAATTTTATATATATATATCTCACTCTTTTTCAATTTTATGAAATACGTTATCTATACTATAGTGGATGACTTAAAAGGAACTTCTCTCCTCATATACCTTCAACATAAGATTCCATTATCACTTTATTTCCCTTTCCAAATATCATTGGTCTGAATGTTAATATAACTGAAACAATTTGTATGATTATTTAAATTTTAAATAAAATTATTATTCTATGAAAATTCATTGTTTGGATACCAGTTTAATAAATACCATGTAACATTTATGTGTAGTTATCTCCAAAAATCCTACCTCAAAAAGAACACAGAGTTTATTATATCAGAAAAATTCTATAGATGTAACCCAAAAAATTGGTCCCAATATTCTCATATTCATTTTTTAAATAGTTTATTACACCCAAAACAATCCATTTGTTATCCACATCAGTGAAAATTAAGGAAAGATATTGTAATAATTTTTTCCATTAATATATCATTTTGATTAATCAATAAAATGTATAAGAGATGAAAAATTTGTAATGTCAATCTTATTATTAAAAATTTTAAAGCCTCTTTTGAAATGGAAAAACCTATATTCCCTTCTAAATAACCTATAATTTTTCAACTATTAATGTATTGGTATTATGAGATAAATAGTGATAGAATTTTTAAACCAAATCATTGAACGTAATAGAGATGATCAGGACCATTGGTTATTGAAATTAGATATTTAATATTGTTTTTGAAATAAAATGTCTAAGAAATAATATTGAGTCCACATTTTTTACCACTTGAAATTTTATAAATATATAATTCATTTGGATGATGTTTACCATTATCTCAGGCCCACACTTCTACTCAATCACTAAGGGATACCGCGTTCTTTTCCCCTTTACCTTAATCCCATTTTTAGATGATGTTGGGATAAGTGGTTTTCCTTGATTAGTATTATCAATTTCATCAATACACTTTATATAAATAATGTGAGAATCATCCAAAACATCATCAAATAAAAATATTACATTGAGTGGTGATAATTCTTGGTAATAGTTTTAGTATCAGTATCGATAACCCTTATTGGCCTCATTCATGTAACATTTTTCATGGAAAAATTTTGGAAAAATTGATGATAAATTCTTGGTGATTTTGTTCTTGCAATAAATAGATCTACATATGAGGACAGTAATATCTAATGCTCCACTATTATGAAATGAGATGGATTTATAGACGAGGGAGAGGGATTTATTCTATACATAGGGTTAACTCATGAATCGTATAAAACAATGTGCGAGTAGAATCCTAATCTTTTAAATAAATATTGATATCATTTTCCACCAAATCAGATATATGTGAAACAAATGACTGTGTGACCCACTACTAATTAAGGTTAATAAATATCATCCACAATATCATAATTTTGTTCTTTAAAAATAGCAAACATGTCACAAAGATAATATATATACAAAACCATAGGTGGCCCATGTATGTTGCTGAAATCTGGGGTGACCACATCTATAACTTCATGGAAGACAATACATTTTTAGTGAATTAATATTTTAACAAATTGACATTATTCAAATTATTAGAGAAAAAAGAAACATAATGAACATCATTACCTAAATTGGGAACATAAATTTTTTCATCCATGTTTGGTCTAACAGATGGATTTCAAATCCCATACCTAGAGGGGTCATGAAATGTAATTTCAGGTATCTTTATTTATATCAATTTCATAAAAATATTCTAATAATTACACATCGTGTTATATATGTTTTAGTTGATCCTCTTCATCGTACCCCCAGTAACCATATTTCCATTGTAATTGAAATCTATACAAGATGGTGTGTTCCTCCCTTAAAATGTCAATAAATTAATGTTTTTATTTATTGTATTATAGAAAACATGATCAGTCCTATCAGAATTAAAATTTTCCTCTACTAGTTTCTAATATAAATGAGAAAAGTGGTCCATAAATTTCATACAATCAAGTTTAATTATAGTCCCTTGGAAAAGGTAAATTACTATATGATCTCAGGATGTTATTATAACCAAATATGTCCTCAAATAAGAATCTATATTAGTTATTGTGTGTTCCTTATGATATTCTAATCAAAATTGATAACCAACTATTGAATCGTCGAATGACTGACATTATAGAGGGTTTTCCAAATAACTAAGAATTTCACATTGGGTCATCTAATGTTAAAATAATTTGTTAATTCCCATTAACTAATAAAAAAATACATATTCCTAGAATACATTGTTCCATGAAATATTTATGATATGATCTATGAGTTTCCATAGATTTAACCCTTTTAGAAGTATTAGGATCACCAAAATTGATAACCCAATGAAATCCACATGTTCTTATATAGTAATAAAATAGTATACAAAATGCTCTTACAAAAAGTTATTGATGATCATCCTAGTCATATGATACATATTCACAAATGAATAATGAATATTTAGAATCATGGAAGAATGTGGTGGAGTGTTTATAACTACCTTCCCATGTTATTACACAATTTGATCATTTTCATATATATATATTTATGTAATGATATTATCACATTTCCCCCAAAGAGATATAATATTTAGAAATTATGGATCATTAGTGCTGAATTTCTATCAACAAATGTATTTTCGTCAATCACATGACTTTATTTATCTATCAAATATATATATATATATATATATATCATTTAATACATTTATAAATTAATTTCGGAATAGTTGGTGTTATATGAAGAAAAAAAAGTAATGGAAAAATAATTTTTAACAATGAATGTTAATATTTAATATTTTTTTATTATAAACCATTCATATAAATAAATTAATACCCAAGGGTATTTAATATATGTTTAAGAACAATTAATGATTAAAATAACCATTTTTTCAACAAAAATATATTTTCCACTATAATATTATTTTTTATTTACATGTTAAATTTATATAATTTATAATTTTAGAATAATTAAATGAAACCTTTGTTTGAATATAGTATGTAAAAAACAATAAGTGAATTTTTTAGTTTTTCTAAAATTGTTGATTTTCTAATTAATTGTGAAGAATAATACTATTTAAAAAATTTATTTGTTTCCTTATCTTCATATATAAATGAAATTTTATTTTTTAATATCATTTACCTAGGAATAAATTTTATGTATGAATCAATATTTTTAATAACAATTAAAAAATTAAGTAAAATTATCCATTTTGTGTTTTTATTGAATATAGAAAAACTATCCTTTTATTGAAGATATTATAAATTATTCTCAAATCAAGAAAATTTAAAATTTCTTTTTTATAAATTCATATTATTCATATAAGTGCTAATTTTTTTAAAATCACATTTGAAGGTGGTAGTAAGGAATATTTAAATAATATCATTTGAAATTAAACAAATTGAATCTTATAAAATGGATTCATTATTTTTTATCATTATATATATATATATATATAAGTTCTATTTCATTTTTATTCCTAGGGAAAAGGTATATTTAAAAAGGTTAAAATTGTTATCAAGAAGGGGTGGGGTTAAACTAACAGATATAAACTAAAATATATTGTAAACATGTCACAAAATTGTTGAATTTTTTTAATAATACCATAACATATCTTTTAAATCAATTAAAATTATATCCACGTTTATTAATAAATACCTTTATTATATTAAATTTTGCAAATATTTTATATTTTTTCAGTACCTGCACAAATAAAGGGAATCTTCTATACTCTATATTATATACACATTGATAATCCTATCAAGGACATAATTTATCCAAATCACTTATAAAATATCCTACCCTTTGAAAAGAGGTTATGTTATTACACAATATAATATAATTGAAGTATAATAGTTTATGATAATGAATGACATCCAAAGAGGAGGTGTAATTCTTAACTAAGTCATTTCATCTTTATTTATTTAACTTTGTCATTCAAATATATGATATACATCCTAATAAAATGATATTTGTGTCACTTTTATTTTATAATTTAATTATATATATGTGATAACAGTTTTCTACTACATTCCATCCAATTGAAAATGAAAACATTTCTCATGTATATGTATAGAATTTTACCTCCATGAAGTTTTTTATTTTGGTATTCCTCACCACCAATATTTTATAGATATTAATATGAATTTATGTTTTTTTAATATATTTATTGAATATTTATGATTTTATACTGATAATATGTTGCCTATATCATTTACCTACATAGAAACACTGATATGATAACACCTAATACAGTTTAGACATGACCCTATGTAAGTTACTAATCACCATGGGTAGTAAAATAACACTTTTCCTCATATAATGATGAAGATTGAATGGGTTGTCACAAAAAATGGATGATTAAAGAGATATGTCGGTGTTTCAACACTACACATGGAAAAAGTACCAAAATCAAAAAGCTTAATTAAAACACAAAATTAACACCCTAAAACATATATTATTTGATTATTTAATAATTGAATCCCATTAAAATGTTGAATCACATATCTACAGGTCACATACATTACTCTTGGTTTTAATATACATGTACACTCTCCACCTCTAAAATGTGATTTCACTTTTCATAGTCCTCGAATTATTGAATATAAATACTCCTAAAGGTAGAGATAGGGTGTGATCCAAAAGCCCAGTAGAATACTAGTAGATTTTTCCACATTAAATATGATAACAAAAATTAATTTTTAAATTTGATTTAAATAAAAATAGTCATGGTAAGGAGATGAAATAATTTCAAAAATCTTTTTTTTAAACACAAAATAAGAAATATATATCATGATTGGAATAACTAGATATATTATATAAAACATAAAAATAAAATATTTGGCATGAATTTAATTTTCTATAATTTTTGGAATGTATAATCAAATTAATCATAATATATCCCCATGATAATGTGATATGTGGGACATTACATTCATTCTATACGATCCCAACACAACTTAATTTTCACCACCGATCATGATATGTGTGTATACACAAATAAAAACCCTATCAGGTAACCCATTATGTGAAATTAATCTATAGGTAATTAGAGGAACCATCAATAAAAACAATAAATAATATCGTTTAGAAACTGTTGTAATCATAAATCCATTTTTAGGGAGTCCATGTCCTAGTGTTATTTACATTTTAACCACTGGATACCCATTCTCACATTGGAAAAAATGGATAAATAAAAAATATTTGTAAAAACAATCATTTAAATATTACTCATCAATCAATGTTTTAATTCCCAAAAATCATTTTTCATTATATTAGTCATTTTTAAAATAAAATTTTAGGATTTCATACATTCATTACTTTTTAAAATAATCATTCATCTTAATAATTTTTTTATGTATCTCATAAAATAATTTCACCAAATAAACATTCCGTTAAAACCATCATTTTTCTTAATTCAATAGAAAAATTTCAGTTGCATTGTTCTTGGAGTTTTTCCCAATCTATTGTGTTTTTGAATCACTTGTCAAATAATTTCAAATACACGTTTTTAAATATATTGAAATTTCATTTCTAATAAATCATTAAATAGTAGGTTTCAATTAATGTGTAAATCTGTTTGGAACCACCTTCCATTAATCAAAAAACCATCTCAACACCCTCAATGAGAACACCAACAATTATGGAGGGAAACATGATCATATAACCAAAGAATTAATCATGATCCATCAAAACAACGGATACATCCATCAATAATTTGATGGTATATAACCCTTAATAAAAGAGATACGAGTAGATAATTGGAAACAAATTGAGATGTGTTTTGATTTCCAGAAGGATATTGAATAAACTCACTATGGATATGATTCACATGATTTGGTTTTGGATGAGTCAACAACAACTCTGGAGAGAATCATAAGGCCAAAAAGTCATGTTTAGGTTGATTGGGATGTTTATAAACTGAAATGGGGGTCCTAGAATTATAATTTTATTTTTTGAGTAATTAAAAACTGTGTTATTGTTTTAATATATGGTTTGTAAGGTTTTTAATATCTTTGTACCTTAACTATGTAACATATTTGATTTTTGTATGGGGTTAATGGTTTGGTCTCATGATTTACCTAACCATGTCCCACCTGTGTGACAACCACTCTCTATATAGTGCATTTTTTAGGGTTTTTCACATGGTTTGGACAAACCAGGTACAGTATTATAGTGGATTATTACAGAGAACATGTTTTGTAAGGAAAAACAACCCAGTTTCCCTAAACATACAACATTCGTTAACAACTCCATGGGATTTTAATTTTTTTAAAATTGCATAATATTCACCATAAAAATGACCTAGAAAATAAATTTTAAAATAGTGTCCAAGAAACACATGAATGAAGTTAATGGTATGTTAGATTCGACCATCCCATTATCCGATCCATTTTAAAAAGAATGCACTAGTCTTTTTTATGTGTGGAAAAACACATTACAGAATAATGATTTTTTTCGTTAAAATAACTAATGGGTGTTCATATGGATGGATGTAAATATGAATAAAAGTCATATTTTATAAATTCACTAATAATATATAAATGTGGTATTATAATTAAACATTATAATCAGTTTTAGTATTCCATTTATATAATATGTTCTTTTATTTGGTTTCCTTTTTGACATCATAATTTTCTTATTATAATTCAATAGTAATTGATTATATAATTCTACGTAATTATGATATCAACCCATAATGATGAATTTATCAAATTATTGGGATTATCGAGCTATTATAGTAATATATATTGTCATTAATGTAAACAATTATATTTAAGGAATCAATATTTATGAAACATGATTCTGGATTATTAATTGGAAATCGTCACCATAATCTTCATGAAATATATATGTTTGAAATATAGAAATATCATATATCTATTAAAAATTATAAATTACATTTATATATGATAAATCAATGACCATAGTGCAAGGAAAAACCCTTCGAATGATTTAAACGATAAAAATTGAATGATTTAAATAATAAATCAATGGCCATCAGATAATAAATCATACAATAATTTTATGTTGGATTTATTTTTTTTCATGAATATTTGGAAGATAATAGTGTGTACTTATTATTAGAATGAATTATGTTGACATATTAATGACATTGTTTTTAGTTTGGAGACAAATGTATCACTTATTTACACAAATGTATATTTATATTTAGTATCATCATAACATGTGCTACAAATTTCGGTTTTAGTGATGACTAGAGATGCATGGAACATTTTTTCGGTCATTTGAGGATCTAATTATCAAAATATTGATAATTTTATTGATATATGATATAAAAATAATTATTAGGTATTTATAGTTTTTTATATTAGACGGCGTATTTGTGGGAAACTTTTACAAACACAAATGAAGGACAAAACATATGTACCATATCTCTATGGAAAAACATGTTATTAATTAAAAAGAAAAAAAAATATTGAGTATTATCACTCTTATATTATTATATTCATTTTTAAAAACATTGAAAATTATGGTTTTGAAAATATTTAAATAAAAAATAAATTATTAATCATAATTTTATCTACAATTTAGTGAATTACTATGTCATAGAAAAATAATTTATGTATGATACAAGTAAAATTTGGACAACACAGTTCTATTAAGGTGGGAAGAATGTAACACCTTGAGAATTTCTTATTGTTTATCTCAAGAAAATACATGGTTCAATAGACTTTCATGTACATAATACAAATCTATTGAAAATAATACATTATTAATATTTCTGAGAAATAACATCATTTAGAATATGAAACATGAAAATAATAAATCAACAAACAATAGTAAATAACTAAAATAAAAGAACACATAATGTGTGAAAGGTTCATTTTCTATGGAAATATATTATTATTATTATTATTAGAATATAATTTAATTTAAATTATAAATTTATAATTTTTAATCTAAATGTGACAAAATTAAATTAAAATATTTAATAATTATTTCAAAATTGTGTATCAGTAATTGTTTCTGATATTTAGTGAATAGTAATAAACAAATCTTAAAAAAACAATAAATTTATGAAATTATCATTTTATAATAATGAAATAAATTTTTAAGATTTTTTTAAAAAAACTATATTTAATATATAATTCAAATCATTAAATTTTACATTTTTTATAATAAATCTCCATGTTATTAATTTTTAAATTTTAATTTATTTTTTTATTCATATACAAAATATTCTTTTTTAGGTATTAATATTGCATTAAAAATCATTTTGGTTTTTGTTTGGTTTTAATTTGAAATATGTATCCTATTTTTAATAAATTAAAATTATATTTATTGCAATCATTATTATTGATCATTTTCATATAAAATAAGTTTTTTCATAATAAAAAAAAATAAATTTCATCTATATACACATATGTATTTTGAAATTATATTCTTATAAATTTATAAAATTTAATCATCTAATTTTTTTTATATTTTATGTAATAACATTACAATTATTTAATATGTCCAATTTTAGTATTTCAAAAAAAATTGATACCTTGTTAAAAAAATCAACAATATAAGGGCTATTAAAGTTTACTAAAGGGTTAACGTTTGATATATGTATTGAAAAATTGCATGAAAATATGTGGCTTTTATTTGATGATTATATAACTATATGAAATTCAAAAAATAATATATTATACTAAATTGGATTTATTTTACCGGAAAAATACATATTTTTTTTTTTCAAGAGTTCCAGTCACCTCAAATATAAAAATAAACATCCAATCCTTGGGGATGCACATTGTTTTAACAACCTAGATCAACTGATAACTAAATAAATCATTTTAAAACATACATCCCAATTTAATTATGGGCATGGTCACACCAAATGTACAATTATATAGTTCTTAGTATGTATTCCATAGGGAGATATCAAAGGATGTGATACAACTCTAATCCTTGTTCTTTAGAGTTTAGTTCGTACTCTATTCAAATTAAATAGATTACATCCATTATAAAATTATAAAATATTTATATTCAATAAATATAATGTTAGTTATTTTAATTTAATAACTATTATTTTTCAGATACCATATAAATTATAAAATTTACATGTCATATATATATTAATTGGGAAAGAACCTCCAAAAATAAAAGTTTTTCATTTTTCATTAAATCCCTAAGTAGATGGTTAGAGTGATGGAATGTATATATCTATTTTTATATATTTATATATTTATATCATTATTATAACACTATAATGGTAAAATATTATATACCCTCATTCCCACTAATATATTATTACATTAATATATCTCATGTCCACATGTGTAGACTGTCACCTATATGAATGAATAAATTAAATTTTCCATAATTTCACATTTGGTGGTAATCAGGATGGTTATAGAAAATTAATATTCAATTTATCAAATATTTAATATTCATTTAATTATTTATTATCATTATAAAAAAATTATTACAGATTCAACTGGCATAACATGTTCCTATATTCAGTAGGTTTTACGATATACATGAATGATGATATAAATTTAATTTTTTGAATTATTAAGTAATTTTACATAAAGAATATGTAATTTAATAACAATGAATATGTGGTTTCATAATTATTTTGTAATCATAAGAATCATATTTTTATTCATGACTATAATTAATTAAATCTATATAATTGAAATTTTCAAAAATAAGATTTCATATTTTCCGAAACATACTCACCAGAGTCTCAACGAAATAATTATAAAACTCCCCAAATGTATAAAATACATCTATATGATAATATTTAAAATAATGTAGATGTTTAAATAATAACCAATTGGATATGAAAAATAGTGTTAAATAGAAACATGAATGAGAAATAACACATCTTAAAAATAAAAATAGTTTATTAATAGATGCATGTTAATAAATAGGTAATTATGAATTACCAAGTAATGATATATAAAATGATAATATGAATATGATTTATTTATACCTTAATTATAAGTCTATATTTTATATAATTTATTCTAGACCATCTTCAACAATGATAATTACTTTGATAAGTGCATTTTGATCTCAATTTACATTTAGTTGGTTATATCACTTCAACATCAATTTTTTAAAATAAGTCTTTGTTCTTTGGATCTCTTGTTATTTATTAGGATTACAAAAAACTATTTGGATTTGTATTCAATAAATGTAATCATATAATTTATTGATTATAATTTATAATGTTATCATCTTTATAATTGTACATTTCTTTTAATTTCAATTCCTTGAGTCATGTTTCATGACGTACATCATTATTTATTTTATATGGGGTACATAATATCCTATAAAATTATTATAATATGTTATTTTATTGTAATTATAGGTCTTATAAATTTATTTTAAATTCCACAAATTGATGAATTTTTTATGAAATAGTTTCTAATGATTTATGGTTTTTTCATCTAAGATATACATAGTTTATACCTACTTTGTTTGATTTTTTATATTGATTAATTTCTTTTGAATACATTTTTGGTGAAAAATAATTCCACAAAACAGATTAAATTAACAATATTATATATTCATTATCATCATTATTATTTAAATTTTTTTATTTATTTGAAATTTTGGCAAAGGTTTTTCATTAAAGATGATACATAGTTTTTAAAAATTTCCTTTAACAAACATATTTTCAACTAAAAACATATTGTAATTATGGAAAAATTAGATTTTCACATCAGTTTTCTATGGTTTAATGCTGGTAAAAATAAAATACCTTAAAAATAATTATTTGAAATAACTTTTTGATGTCATCCAAATTTTTTCCAACGTTAAACATAGTATTTAATGCATTTTTTAATCAAAATTTACAATAACATTAATTATATAAACTTGTGAACACTTCATAACATCAGTTATAATATCACGAAAATAGAATTGGTTTTCCTCATTTGTTAATGAATGATCAAAATTGAAAATATGTTATTTTAAATTTTATATTAAATTAATCTATTGACCCACGAACCATAGTAATAGAAAATACATCAGCCTTAAAATAAAACAACAAGTCCTATACAAATTATTTACATTTTTCTATTCTTAAACATAAAATAGGTTAATACATTGATAAAAAAATTATGAAAAAATCATATTGATTCCACACTAAACAATATTTTACCCATATTTCTATAATAAAATTCAACTCTTCATTATTATAAGCATGATAGTAATTTAAAATATTTTAAGAGAAATCCATGTATAATTAAAATATAATTTAATTATAATTACATGGTAAATAAAAAATGATCATTAGAATAATTAGCATTGTGGAATTTTGTAGTTATTTTTTGAAAATATTTCAAACATATATATTATAGTATAATTTCCAGTTCTTATTTCTCATTATTGATGTAGAAAATTACATTTGGAAAGAAATTATCAAATGAAAAGATCATTTAATGTAAATATAATAGTTTAATTAATATAAATTAATATAAATGTACATGTATATATATGATCATTGTGTTCCTATATCTTATTAATACTCTATAGTATTCACAATACCTATTTGAAAATGATTTTGATGGAATGTAATTGAATTTAATTAAAAATAATAATTACCCATTAAATATAATTTAGGTTTCAAAATGTTCTTCCATGTTTTCAGACATTTTACTATGTAAATAAAACTACCAAGGATGTTCCTTATCTTTATGAAAATAATACCCAAAATACAATGGCCAATAATAAAAAAATGATAATGTTAGATAATGTAATCTTTAGATAAACAAAACAAAATAAAGGTTACTTATATATCACGATTTGAAAACATCAAATTTTTCATTTCATCAAGAGTTGTTGTTTTAGAAATACATTCTTTTAATTCATTATCTTTTATGATAATTTAATATGGACTAATAATTTCGTTTTCTAAAAAACACACACTGACTCTATATTATTTTTCAAAATATTTGTATGATGATAAAAAATAAAAAACATGTACTATATAAAATAAATCATATTTGAAATAAATATAATGAATATTATAATTTAAATAAATTAAATTTGTTTGATGAAATGTGTTGCACAACTATCTAGAGTAAAAATATCAATGAAACATCTCCTATAAATCATAACTATAATAATGTGTCCAAATTTATATGCATATATTCAAATGTAATAAGATTACAATAATTCTACATAATTCAAAATGAAGGGTTATATAAAAATCATTATTTCATCAGGCATTTTTTGACTTGTCTTATAATTATTATTTACCATTAATGTATTCCAATAACTATATATATATAAATATATATATATGTATTATATAATAATGTTATGTCAAATTTAAAATCGAGAAGAAATAATTTTTATAGTATAATCATACATAAAGAATATTCATTCCAAAAAAATCAAGATGTTTATAAAAAATGTACAAGAATTTTTAATAGTATGAAATCTTTGACTAAATAATATATTACAATATTTTCTGCAACTATAATATCATGGACCATTAAAGTAATATGGTCTATCTCAATCAACTGATTATATGGAACAAGCCTACAATAATTTATCATACCTTACAAAATGATATAAAACATGGGATCCTAAATATATTATGAAAAGTATATTGGAATATATAGATGAGGTGTAAATAAATACCATGATAATGGGGATACTCATTATGGAATAATATAAACTCCATAAAATTAGGTTAAAGAAAAAAATACAAAGAACATCAGTGGACAATATACATTATAATTAAAAAAAATGTATTGGATTTAGGCATATAGATAATAAGAAACTAAATAATTATTAACAAAGAATTAATAAATATAATTTTTTTAAGAACCATTTAAAATATGATAATAATTTACAATAACTAAATAATAAATCAATAAAATATAATAATTTATTATTTTTTAAAAAAAAAGTTAAATAGTGTAAAATTTAATATTCTAATTTCTAAATCTACATAAGGGTAATTGGATATGTATTTGTAAGTGTAAAATTTAAATATAAATAGATATGAATAGATATACATTAGATTAAATATATGATTTAAGGTCTTGAAAATATTTGAATAGGATCCATAAATGTAAAAAAATAATTATAAATCATTTGTAAAGGTAAAAAATAAGTCATTTACCAGCATATCAAAAAAATGTTCTAAAAAATTATATATTTTAAAGGAAACTTTATCTTCTCCTATAGTTGAAAAATGTTTTTATGGTTATTTTTACTTTATAATTGGTCCAATTTGACCCCAATATTATATTTTTTCCCAATGTTATCAGTTGAAATATATGAAAAAACTAATTTATTTACAACTAAATAAAAATAAAGTGATGAGAATTTTTTCCGAATTTCAGACACCCGACTAACTAAATATGAAATATTTATTGTAAATAAAATTAGTTATTTTTTATATTTATACATAAAAATATTAATATTTTAATTACATTATTTATATATCACCATGTGAGTAAAATATAATAAAAATTATAATTTTTAAATCAAGTGTCCACATAAAATTTTGTTTGGATTTTTCGTGAAGTAAGGGCAACTAATAATTTTAATTATTTGAAAAATCTCACTATATCATCAATGGAACGTTAAGTTTAATTATATATAATTTATTTATTGTTATGATTATGATTTTATAGGTTATGGAAGGGTAAATATAAATTATTAGGGGTTATATAAAGGTATATATAAATTTATACATATTAAATATTGGTAAAAAATTATACATTTTTAGTGTGAGTAAAAATTGTTTGCAAAAATTTAAAATCTAGGTTAAAGGGATAGATGTTATAAAAGATAAATATATATATAAATAAAAAAAATTTGAATTGATAACTCAATTAAATAAATTTTTTTCCATATAGAAAATTATTGAATGATAATGTGATTATCATACTATATGCAAAAAGGATATGGAAAAAGATACATGTAAATTGAAAATATTTTAGTATACAATATATAGAAATTATTAGAATAAATAAATTTGGGAGTGCAAAAATGGATTCAAAAAATTATACATCATGTATATATATATATACAATTTGGAGTATAATGAAATTTTAAACAAAATACCATGTATAAAATTCACACCGAATATAAGTGACCTAAATAGATATCACTATGACTAAAAACCCTGCAAAAATGGATTGTATCTCATAAATTATTGAATTTGAAATTTTCAACTTGATTGATTAATTAGTAAAATCTATTGACTCAGTTTT
Source organism: Viscum album (assembly GCA_963277665.1). Lineage (NCBI taxonomy): Eukaryota > Viridiplantae > Streptophyta > Magnoliopsida > Santalales > Viscaceae > Viscum > Viscum album. The sequence goes on from OY728150.1 coordinate 1,474,660,467, forward strand.
TTATGGCCACATACAAGAGCATATGGTAGTAACTTCCATCTTTAGAGTCCACTTTGGTGGGTTCACCACCTATGAAGTTTCCTTGGAGAACCATTCATGTGGTTCAAGAAGAATCCCCTCAATTCATGGATATGAAACCTATGAAAATACATGTATCCTAGTAGTTTTATGATAGATATCAATAGGCAGTTTAAATGGAATCCTAGAAGGTACACCATCAGATATAAAGATATCATTGGATCAAGACATAGTAATAATTTCAGGCATGAATATAGAGGGGGAATAAAGAATGTATATGAATATAATTAATGAGAATCTATTCCACTACACATAATAGACGCATAGTATATGATATATGAGAAAATGTATAAACCAAAATGGACATAAAGAATAGAAAAAAAGAGTATGGTGCATATTGAAGAACAACTAGTAGATATCCAGGTATGTAAATTAAAAAAAAGGATTTAACCCCTTACTCAGATTTATCAAATATTTTATGTGTATTAATACAATTATGATATGTTATCGCTAATAGAAAATACCAAAGACTATATATATTTTATTTTATATTTAAATTTAAAATCAAATTTAATTAAATAAATTATCCTATAATTGAGAAGGTAATATAAATCACTTATATCGTCAATGATCAATATGTAATGAAATATTAATAGAAACAATATTTTTAAAAATAATATGAAATAATATAAACTGAATATAAATACATAAGTTTAAAAAGACAATTTTAAGTACACTATGTCCACAGATAAAGTAAAAGATAATTTCGTAATAAATAAAATATAAATTTAGATCATAGAATTTATATATATACAAGGAAGTAAGAAACACACCCATATTAAATCACATCATGATTATAAAAATAATGATAAACTCTAGAATATATTGATTATTACAATTATTTTAGATTTTGAAATAAAAAAATAGAATTTAGTTTTTTCATGAAAAAACTCAGTCCGAAACATGTCAAACAATATACAAACATTGAACATCCAATAATCCCATAATATATTTATAAAATATATGATTATAAGTTATTTTAAAAAAAATTTAAAAATAATTTTACAAACATAACAAATAAAATTAATACTCCAAAAAACAGTTCATTGAAAGTTAAAAACCATCATTTAACTATTATTAAATATTTGTTAAACCAAATATATACAGTTTTAATATAACTATTTGGGATCAAATAATCCTATCCCAAGAAAATATTACTCAGTGTTAATATATAAATAAATAAATTATTAATTACTCTTATTTAATTATTTTTAAATCACCAAAAAACTATTATGGAACCCAATTCCATATTCCTAGCCACCAGAACGTGTTTTATGGGTTTAATAATATATTATTTATCTAATAAAAAATATAATAATTATATTAAATAATTTTCTCAACATAAATTAATCCCTCAAAATATTTAATGTATAATAAAAATAATATAAGAATAAATTTTTTAAAAAATTATTCATTTCAAAGGGAGTTAGTTTGCTACATCAATTTTGCTCCAATTTTACTACAACAATTTTATAAAATATAATCGTAATATTTTAGGCATCACAATTAAATTCATAAGTAACCCCTGTGAAATAATACCACAAATAGAGACATTAAATAATGAATAAATTACTTCGAAAAAATCATTCATCATTAATAAAAAAATATTCATCCATGAATAAAAATTACATTGAGTACCATTGATAAAAAAGAGTTATGATGAAATAATAAAGATGATTAATGTGTAGTTAACAGTGGACGAGGGAGGAATACATGGGTTAATAGTTATAAAAGTTATAGAATGATGATCTATGATTACTGATGGGGTTATATGATGGTTATAGAATGGATTAATGAAGTCTTGGGTCACTCATGGATATAAAATAAAAATCCTGATGTGTGTAACAATGAAACCAAAATTATTGATCCCAACTTTTAATAAAATAATGGTTTCATATGATGGTTATTTTATAAGTAATTTTAAAAGAGTTCTTATCAACATTATATTAAAAAATAATTGTACATATAAATATTTTTGTTTTTATTATCTATTATAATTTAACTAATTTTAAAAACATTTACCATGTAAGTAATCTATTAATGAAATTAAAAATGGAGCTTAAAATTCATCATTCACTATTATTTTTATATTTTTTTCAAGAATTTTCATTGAATGCGATAAATGGTTTCATAACTAATTTTTTGCATATGTTTTTATTTTTTTATAATATTAATATGTAATATGTTGAACTTTTTATTTATAGGACCCTGTTTATTATAATTTTTAATGTGTTAGAATTATTTTTTTAACATATATGCCTTGAATAGATTATTCATCAATCTAATAAATTTTTTAATTTGATGAATTATTAGTTTTTTTGTTTCATATTAAAAGGAAATAATTACTCATTGATCTAAATATGGTTCGTTCATAAAAGTTACTAAATGAAAATATTATGTCATTGTTTTTTATAAAATATTTCTTATTTATCAACGATTTTTATTATATTTTCTGAAATTCATTATAAATTCATTTCCTTCATTAGGAGTATATTATTGTTATTTTTCCCTAATTTATTCTCCATCAAAATAATAAGGTCTCATTATAGAAATTTTCATGAAAACATTTCCATTCCATGGTTCAATTATGATATAAAAACTAATGACTCATTTATATTTTTATATGATGAAAGGAAGATGATTCTATGTGGTTTTATATACTAAGGATTTTGGATATTTTTTGTTTATTGTGAATGTGTCTGATATAGCTCTGCTGCTCATTAGGTAATGATTTTTTCTATAATTGGAGATGTATTGTGATGAATTGTAAATTTTTTTCTAATGGTAATAGGGATTGTTATAGTGATTTAACAGTTATTAAATGATAATTTCACAATATAAACAAATAATATTATTTTCCTAATGATTTATAGTGGATGTCTAACAACATAAAAAATTATTTAATGAAGGAAGTTATATTAAATATCATTAAAAGGTGGAAATTGTTCATTGAAATAAAATCATTATATTTATAAAGAACACTTGTTATCTCAATAAAAATTAATCTTTATTTTTTATGATTTTATATAGGTTTATTCTATTTAAATATTTATCATTGAAGTATGAAAATGTCTATTTTTTAGGAATGAATATCTTATTATATATACAAGACCATTTATTATTCCTTCAAACCCATATGATCAACTATTGATATGATACATTCTTTGATTTTAAATTCCTATTTATTATCATATTAAGAGTTTTAGAACACAATTTCTCTCCCTCCATTACCATGTTTATGCTAATGATTGATATAAATTATATTTTTAAGATTGTATCATTTATGTAATATAATATTAGATATTTTTATGTCTTATTATATAAGTATTTTGGTGTTATATATAAAATGTTTCATTGTATTAGAAATATATTTTATTTTTTATATACTGAGTGTAACAGCCCGACCCTGGTTACCCTGAGTCGGTGCATTATTACGTAACATTGGAATGATCACAAAAGATCAAGTCTCAAAAGAACGATTAATTTAGTAGCCTTGGAAACACTAGATGCATCCATAAATGATACATTACACCATATAGTGAAAAACTACAATAACATAGTCTCCACTTTTTACACTCATATACCCTTCAGACTATCCCTACAGGTCATTCCTAAAATACTTATTCACATCCTAGAAAAATAAAAACATTGAAAGGGGTGAGCTCAAGTTCTCAGTAAGGATTACAATATAGCGAAATCTATCATAAATAAACATTAACATTTAAGGCAATGTATAACTAGAACAAAAGCTTTTTAAACTTGAACTTCAGTGTAATATGGAAAAAATAAAATGAAATAATGCGATTTATTTATTCACATGGATATTCTACTAGTCAAAAAATGACATGAAATATCAATAACCACTTTCATAATTATGGAATGCATAATGCCAGACTATCATAACCATGTAGCCAAGGCCTTGTGCCAAGGCTACAAATAAGATTTTGTCAATGCCTCGTGCCAAGACACTAGTTTGTCTCATGAGACCTACCGATGCATCTAGGAGCTATAGCGGGCTCCACCCGTCACTTATTAAGTCCAATGCATTCCTCATATGAATAGGTTTCAATATATCATAAACCATAACATAATCGTATCACATAAAAAAAACATAAAGGAAACATAAAATTTCCACATTTCATCACAAGATATCAATACAACATATTGATATATAAAAAAACACTTTCAAACCCATTTTCAATACCAAAATAAAGGAAATATTAAACTTTTTATTTATTTTTCATCTAAAAAAAAGTTATGGCTTGTAGAGGAAGCCGAAACTCTACTAATGGTCACAACGGCGGAGAAGTCATTGTCGCCGCATACGTACGACAAAAAAACATCCCTTTTGTCGTTTAGTAAAGTGCTTCGTATAAAAAGATTCCTTTTTAATAAATGTAAAAGTCAAAGGGGTTTATGAACATTATAAAAGAAAGTTGTGTATAAAACAAAATATGCCTCAATGAAAGGAGATTGACATGAAGCCCTTACAAAGATACTTTTTTAAATAAAATAGATCTATTATGTGTATTCACTATATGTACACATAAAGAAAGTACAAATACAAGATAGGACATAATAATATCATGACATAATTTGAAAGTATGATATTAAACTGAAGAACGGAAATTGGGTTAAGAAGTTCACTTACCTCGTGTCCGACTTGACTCGACCGTTCTTTATTCTCCTGAATAATAAACTAGAGTTAATCTCTACTTTATTAAGATCATTTTTCAAGTTCATTATCCATTTTATATGACTTATTACAATGTTAAGAATATTATGTAGTCATTTAAGTTAATAACGGTCGTTTTGTAGATCTTTGGTACTTGATTCAACAATAAACTTCTTATAATTACCAGTTGTTTATGTGGTAGAATTTCCATTATCTCCATAATTATATTCATGATGTAGATATCATATATATCATATATATACAGGATATTAATTCATTCATAATATTACATAACATTTATAGGTAAGAAATGAAATGCACCGTTCATGGAGACGGTAAGCCGTACATACACATGAACGCTACTTTCATTTCTATTTCATATTTAATGGAATTAAATCGTAATGATATACAATTATATCATAATTCCAGTATTATATCATATATAATATCATTTACTCCATCCTTTATACATCCCACATATTTCATTAACGATTCAGATGACTTTGATGGGGCGGTAGTCCGCACTTCCTGAAATGAAATTATCACGTTTACCAATATTGGAAATCATAAAGGTCTGCCATAAATGAGAAATGCAGAAGCATTAAAAAACATAAAAATAATATATATCATATATAAATACAGTGACATCTTAATTTCCACAATGAGAGGTGTTAAAAGAAGATTGAACGATCATCGTTTCCTGGGGCCGAAATTCGCCAACCACAGAAATAGTATGTTCTTTAACCATTAGACGAAGGTGTATGTAAGTGTAAATAAAATACATATCATAAAAAATCCTAGTAAATTTAATATACTGTTTTTGTTAAAAAATAATGGAATAAAAATAGTTTATGGGGTTAGAGAAGCAAAATAAAATAAAATAACACAAGAGAAGACATTACCTTAAAATCGGGTAACTCTTTTTTGATTTGAGACAAAGCTACCTTGGGAAGCATTCTTCCCAACGTGAGGCTTATAGTAGTAATATAGGGATGTTGAGAGAGTATTTGGGCTGAGTTTGTCCGAGCCAAATGGCTTGAAGGTGGGAATAAGGTGGTAGAGGTGGGGGCCTTTTATAAGAGGAGAGAAGTGGCACTCTTGGAAAGTAATGAAATGTTACATTATTATGAAGTTCATTTCGAATTTCAAAGGTCCCAAAATTATATATTTCGAGGATAAGGTGATAAGGGAGATAATGATACCCATCCAATAGGTTTTTGACAAGTTTATGTCTTATATTTTACATTATCTTTTCATTTTATTTAAATCATTAAATTAATGAGGTAATCGCTCCATCATCATGGTGTCATAAAATATTTAAATTATTTAGTGTCTAAAAATTATTAAAAAAATATCATGATGTATGAAATCATTATAGATTTTCAATAAATATTTATATTAGAAATTTTAGCTTATATAACCCGATGTAATAATTTTTTTAGTAAGACAACACAAGTTTGTGACAATTTTATTTTTACTTTAAATAAAAAGTTATTAATTTCATTCATACCCAAGTGGCACCATGGGGTCCCCAAGTTGACCCATGGATTGTCTTGGTCGGCCATGAATCATCCAATAAGTGTAGGACAAGTGTCAAGATATTTTCTTATTTTTATAATATCATTTTTACCATAAATTTCACAAATTACCTTTAATCGCGATTAATAGAACATAAAAGATACTATTCAACAAAAAATTATTTTAATCCCATTGAACCAAATTTTACATAATAATGACAACCATGTATGTCATATTTTTGAAAATAAAATCACATAAGTGGTAATGTTTCATTTAAATGAAAAATCGGTATTTTAACTACCACTTAATGGTTTCACTATTCATCAAAAATTGACATTTTTCAGAACAATGCCAAAATTTCACCCTAAGCTATAACTGGTATTCAATTTAAAAATTTTATCTATTTTAAAAAATTAAAAACATATAAGTTTCATTAATTAATTTTATAATTAATTCACGCTTTCACAACAAATAGCGTGTTTTTAAGAAATAATATATATCAAAAGATTGACAATTGTTTATGTCCAATTTTAAAGTGAAATTAATTCTAATGACCACCATTGGATAAAAAGGTAAATATATAATAAAATTATACATTATAACAACTCAATAGTATAATTAATCATTATAAATTATTTTGATTAAAAAAGTTTTTTTTAGTATTTTTCACTATTCATAAAAAATTGGAAGTTCTCATAAAAATACCAAAAATTCAACATAGGCTAATTTTGATCTTCCAAATCCAAAAATGAAGTCAATTTTGAAATTTAAAATATATATAATTTCAAAAGTTGGTATTAATATTCATAATGGAAATTTTGATTGGTCGCGGTGTGTTGGAATCTCAAACATGCGTATAATGCAAGCTATTGCATTATTGAAAGAGAAGCGTATCGTGGAAGCTCAGGGTGTTACATTCTCCCCTCCTTCAACAAATTGCGTTCTCGTAATTTGAAATTTTTCTATGAAAATAAAATCTTGAAAATAGAAAATACATTTGTGGAAAACCCACATCGGAAATAAGGTTAATAAATATAAAACATTAAAAGAAAAAAGGAGAAGTAAGAAGGTCACCTGAGATAGCCCATACTAGGATTCAATGAAAATTTGTATATGGAGGAAAAACAAACCATCAAGGTCTGATGGAGAGTAGTATAAAACAGAATTAATAGAAAGTTAACTACAAGAAAATCACAAACTTGTGATTGGTTAAATGGTCATTGATTCCCCAATTGGAAATGTTAACCGACAAAATTTTTGTTTTAAGTTACCTTTCATAAAGTTGAGGAATTTATTTAGGAGATTTACTAAGAATGTACGGAGATATACTAACATGTCATGTAGACTTTCATTCTTTAATAATTTTTTTACCACATACCCATCTTTCACTCCAAAAGGTAATAGAACTCAAAAATATTCTATTTATCATAATTTTATCAGATACCATTTTGATAAGGAAAACATTTATGTAATAACCAGGGACTTCATGTAGGCTAGTGGTAGGTAGTAAAGGCCTGTCGCACTATGGTTGTGGGTTCGATTCCTACATATTTTTCTGACGTGATGGGTTATCCCCCATCCAGCAGGTTGTCCTTTTCCTAAACTATAGTATTATAATATTCCAAAAATAATCTTCCTAAATGTTTTAACCTTAAACATTACTATCCAAATTTCAACTTAATCCATTCTAACCATTATATTTATCCAAAATACCTCCGTCCAGACTTTCTCTAAAAGGTCTTTAATTTCCAAAATCAATGGTATAATCAGATTCCTCAAACAAAGTAATGTTTCTCTTATTGTCACATATAATAATATGATTACCTTCATCATATTAAAATCTTAATGAAAACAACAAGTACTACACTACAATCCTTATATATATCACATTATTCTTATAACCAGAATATAATCCTTGAGTCCAAAAGCACCAATACATTAATTATTACACATCAACTGTAGTAACAACATATGATTGTCCTTGATCCCTTGGACTTTTTTGAGTTATGTTTCCCTAAGGATTAGGACATTCATTTACATAATGCCCCATTTCCCTAAAATTGTAGAATTCAACATTGATAGCATATTTGTTTCCCTTGAAATCACAAACTTGGTGACCTTTTTCTCCACATTTATAACAAAATATCATTCCTTTTAGGCAATTACTAGGGTCATTATTCCCACAATTATCGTATAATAGAAAATCCTTCATTCTCTTTTTCCCTTTATCTGTCTCTTGTTCCACCATTCTCTTCTTCTCTTTCTTTACTTTGTTGTCATAAGACATAGAGAATTCATTTTCTATATTGATAGCACACGAGACTATATCTTCGTATGTTGAGAAAGATTTTGATACTAAATCTCGACAGAGAAATGGTTTTAACCCATCAAAGAAATGATCAATATTACTTCTTGGGTTACGTATATAATCTGTAGCATGTCTTGCTAACCATGTAAAGTTGTCCTCATACTTTGCTACATTCTCATCCTCCTTCTGCCTCAGACTCAGAACATGAATTTCCATATCTTCTCGATGGTCATGTGGAAAGTATTTTTATAAGAAAATTTCCTTAAACTCCCTCTATTCTATACATGATACTTATTCATCTTCCTTTATCTTTTGAATCAGCGACCACCATTGATCGGAATCTCTAGTGAGGCGGTAAATTGCCATGACAACCTCCTCCCTTTCGCTACTCCCCAAGGCATGGAATATTTTCTCTAAGGATTTTATCCATTTCTCAAATACTAAAGGATTTGTACCCCCATTAAATATTAGAAGTTGTTTCCTCATGAAGCGGACTAACATTGATCATCCACGTTGCGGATCAGGGTGCTCCATACGAGTAAGGTTATTATTCATAACCAGAGTGAGTTGCACCAGTATGGTGATAAGCTGATCAGCACTAGTTGTATCACTAACTCCATTATAATTATCTTGAGCAGGAGGTAAATCCATACATGGAGTGCATGCATTGATACAATTTCCATTCCTCCCACTAGGCGCCATTTCTAAACAATGGCATTAACTAGTTTAGTTAATGAATCAAAATACATAATTCTATACTTGTAAAACACTTAACGTATATTGAACTATAATCATAAAAATGTTTTCTTTTAGGCAGTATATACTCATAAAACCTTCATATTGGTTTGTAAAGAAAATTAGAATTATCCTAAGCATATCCCCTAGGAGTGTCGTAACCAAGAGTGCAGTAAGGCCTGTTGTCGTGCACCAGTTCCCATTCGAGTCTAGCTCAAAGCAGTGTTTTCGAGTTTTACCCCTAGGTACATCTGTGCCCGAGCCGCCTCTACCTACTTGTATCCAGACAGGGATGTAATGCTCGGAAAACTCACAAAATCTCTATAATATCAAAATTCTATGAAGTTATTATATACTAATCCTCAATTTCTATCTTAGGGATATGTGCTCTAATCAGAGTTTATCTAAATCTAGATTCCAAAGTTAGTACTAAACTGTATCTGATACCAACTATAACGCCCCGACCCCAATTACCCAGAGTTGGTGCATTATTACGTAACATTGGCATGATCACAAAAGATCAAGTCTCGAAAGACCAATTAATTTAGTAGCCTTGGAAACACTAAATACATTCATAAATGTTACATTATATCTTAAAGTGAAAAACTACCATAACATAGTCTCCATCTTCCACACTCATATCCCCTTCAGATTATCCCTACAGGTCATACCTATAATACTTATTCACATCCTGGAAAAATTGAAACATTGAAAGGGGTGAGCTCAGATGCTCAGTAAGGATAACAATATAGAGGAACCTTTCATAAATAAACATTAACATTTAAGGAAATGTATAAATAAAAAAATCCTTTTAAACTTGAACTTCAGCCTAGTATGGAAAAAATAAAATGAAATAATGCCATTTATTTATTCACATGGATATTTTACTAGTCGAATAATCACATGAAATATCAATAACCACTTTCATAATGATGGAATGCATAATTCCCGACTATCATAACCGCGTAGCCAAGGCCGCGTGCCAAGGCTACAAATAATATTTTGTCAAGGCCTCGTGCCAAGACACTAGTTTGTCTCATGAGACCTATCGATGCATCAAAGAGCTATAGCGGGCTCCACCCGTCACTTATTAACTCCAATGCATTCCTCATATGAACAGGTTTCAACATATCATAAACCATTATATAATCGTATCACATAAAACATGCATAAAGGAAACATAAAATATCCACATTTCAATCACAAGATATCAATACAACAAATTGATATATAAAAATACACTTTCAAAACCATTTTCAATACCAAAATAAAAGAAAAATAAAACATTGTATTTATTTTTCATTTTAAAAAAAAGTTATTGCTTATAGAGGAAGCCAAAACTCAAATAATGGTCATGGCGACGGAGAAGTCATTGTCGTCGCATACGTACGACAAAAAATCATTCATTTCTATCGTTTAGTAAAATGCTTCCTATAAAAAGATTCCTTTTGAATAAATGTAAAAGTCAAAGCGGTTTATATGCAGTATAAAAGAAAGTTGTCTATAAAACAAAATATGCCTCAATGAAAGGAGATTGAGACGAAGTCCTTACAAAGATAATTTTATAAATAAAATAGATCTATTATGTTTATTCACAACAATTACACATAAATAATGTAAAAATACAAGATAGGACATAATAATATCATGACATAATTTTAAAGTAGTATATTAACCCGAAGAACGGAAATTGGGTTAAGAAGTTCCCTTACCTCGTGTCCGACTTGACTCGACCATTATTTAATCTCCTGAATAATAAACTAGAGTTAATCTCTAATTTCTTAAAACAAATTTTCAAGTTCATTATCCCTTTTATATCACATATTACAATGTTACGAAAATTATGCAGTCATTTAAGTTAATAACGGTTGTTTTTTCGATCTTTGGTACTTGAGTAAACAATAAACTTCTTATAATTAAAAGTAGTTTATGTGGTAGAATATACATTATATCCAGAATTATATTCATGATTTAGATATCATATATAACATATATATCCAGGATATACATTCATTCATAATATTATGTAACATTTAGAGGTAATAAATGAAAGGCACCGTTCATGGAGACGGTTAGCTGTATGTACCCATGAACGCTGCTTTCATTTCTATTTTGTATTTAATGGAATGAAATAATAATTATATAAAAGTATATTATAATTCCATTGTAATATCATATATGATATCATTTAATCCATTCTTTATACATCCCACATATGACATTAGCGATTCAAATTACTTTGAGGGGGCGGTAGTCCGCACTTCCTAAAATGAAATTATCTTGTTTACCCATAATGGAAATCATAAATGTATGCCATAAATGAGAAATACAGAAGCATAAGGAATACGTAAACATAATATATATCATATATAAAAATAGTGACATTTTAATGGCCAGAATGGGAGGTGTTAAAAGAAGATTGAACAATCATCTTTTCGTGAGGCAGAAATTCGCCAAACATAGAAACAATATGTTCTTTAACCATTAGACGAAGGAGTGTGTAAGTGTAAATAAAATAATTCTCATAAAAAAATCCTAGTATATTTAAGATACTGGTGTTGTTACAAAAGAATGGAATAAAAAGAGTTTAAGGGGATGGAGAAGCGAAATAAAACAAAATAACACAAGAGAAGGCATTATCTTAAAATCAGGTAACTCTTTATTGATTTGAGCCAAAGGCTTCCTTGGGAAGTATTATGCCCAAATTGAGGATTATAATAGTAATATAGAAATGTTGAGAGATTATTTGGGCAGAGGTTTTCCATGTGAAATGGCTTGATGGTGTGAATAAGGTTGTAGAGGTGGGGGCCTTTTATAAGAGGAGAGGAGGGGCACTCTTGGAACGTAATGAAATGTTACATTATTGTGAAGTGATTTTCGAATTTCAAAGGTCCCAAAATTATATATTTCAAGTATATGGTTATAAGGGTTCGAAATAAACCCATAAAATAGGTTTTTGACATGTTTAAGACTTAGATTTTACATTATCTTTTCATTTTATTTAAATCGTTAAATTAATGAGGTAATCGCTGCATCATCATGGTGTCATTAAAATTTAAGTTATTTAAAGTCTAAAAAATATTAAAAAAAATCATGACTTAGGAAATTTTTTTATCTTTACAGTTAATATTTATAGTCGAAAAGTTAACTTATATTACCCCATGTAATAGTTGTTTTAGTAAAACAACACATGTTTGTGACAATTTTATATTTTCTTTAAATAAATAGTTATTAATGTCATTTTCTTACCAAAGTGGCTCCATGGGGTCCCCAAGTTGACCCATAGATTGTCTTGGTCGGCCATGACTCATCTAATACATGTAGGTCAAGTGTCAAGATATTTTCATATTTTTATAATATCATTTTTACCATAAATATCACAATTACTTTTAATCGCGAATAATAGATCTTAAAAGTTACTATTCACCAAAAAAATATTTTAATCCAATTGAACCACATTTTACATCCTAATGACAACCAAATATGTCAGATTTATTAAAATTAAATACCAGAAGTTGTAATGTTTCATTTAAACAAAAAATTTGTTTTTTAACTACCACTTCGTGGTTTCACTATTCATAAAAAATTGATGTTTTTCAGAACAATGCCAAAATTTCACCATAAGGTATAATTGATATTACGAATTCAAAAATTATTTCTATTTTAAAAAATAATAAACATATAAGTTTCATTAATTAATTTTATACTTAATTCCCGATGTCACAACAAATAGCTTGTTTTTAAGAAACAATATATATCAAAAGATTGACAATTGTTTATGTCCAATTTCAAATTGAAATTAATTATATTGACCACCATTGGATAAAATGTTAAAAATATATTCTAATTAAACTTTAAAACCACTCAATATTATAATTTATCACTATAAATTATTTTTATTAAAAAATTTGATTTTAAGTATTTTTCACTATTCATAAAAAATTGGATGTTCTGAGAAAAACACAAAAAATTCAACATAGTCTAATTTCGATATTCCAAATCCAAAAATAAAGTCCATTTTGAAATATATAATATATATAATTTCAAAAAGTGGGTATTACTATTCATAGTGGCTATTTTGATTGGTCACGGTGTGTTAGAATCTCGAACTTGCGTACAATGAAAGCTATTGCATTATTGAAAGGGAAGCGTATCGTGGAAGCTCGGGGTGTTACACTGGGGATTCTTAATTCTATAATTCAATTAACCTAAATAGTATTTTAAATGGATTTCACTCAATTTTGGATGTTTATAATGTTATTGGGGTGGTTAAAATCATTTCATTTTTATTTCTATCAAAATCCACTAGGTAAAGAGAATGTTTTTATCATTGCATCTACAAGTATCGGTCTTATACATTATAATTAATGCAGTTATTAATTTATAATTATATTGAAATTAATTAATAAGTACATTGATACCTGAATACTAGTATATATGACTCTATATATACATAATTTTTCATTATATGAATATTTATACAAAAATTTTCATATATATGAGAGTATATGTACATAAAAAATAATATATATATATATATATATATTTATATATAGTAATTTTTTCATTTTCATATATATATATATATATATAGTAAAATATTAACTATTGTAATAATACAAGTATATTAATTTATTAATTATTATATAATATACCAAAAAAATTAAATTATATTTCAATGTTATATAATATATTAATAATAAAATTTGAATTCCTTGATAAGGGGTGAAATCATTAGAAAATGGATCCTGCTTTGTGGAATTGAGCCTCGAAGACACATAATAAATTTTCAATTGAGAGTGGGCAGATGTTGGGTGAAAAAATACACTAAGTGAGTGTAAAAGAAGAGTAGATGTGTAAGGGTATAGGTAATGGATGTGGGTTGGGGTTTATGATAAGGTATATAGAGAATGAGTGAGGGTCAACATATGAGAGGGTAAAGGTATAGCCATTGAGAGAGGGTAAGGTGATGCTAGATGGATAAAAAAGGTAGTCTATTAGTTGTTTCGGGTGATGGGGTGGGGTATAAGTTCAGAAATGATTGTAATTTTAGGAGTGGTATACACTTGTTGGAGTGTTAGGGGAAGCTAGGTGAGTATGATATGGGAGGGGATGAGTAACATATTGGTTCCATTGATGAATCTGTTATCATCAATAAATCCATAGTGATTATGAATTTAACTGAATTTAATTGTCCTTTGGGAATACAACTATAGTGCTAGGGTGATCGACCACCCATGATGGTTGTTAAATCCTCAAGGTGCTAGTCAAATTAGAAATTTCTTTGTGTCCCAAACATTACCAACTACAAGGGTGTAGTAAAGTAGATGTCTGGGGTCGATCCTATGAAAGGTATGTTGTTTTATGGGTGAAGGAAATATGGTCTTAAATCCATTGCAGGAGTCCTTACTAGTTGACTAATGTTTTGGAATTTCTAACTAATTTTGTGTTTATATAGAGTAATGAAAGAGTAGTCGTGATCAAGTCGGAGAATCTAGATAAAGTTGATCCTAGTTCAAATATTGGTAAGGTCCTATGTGCTTAGTCTATGAAGCAAGTGGTAGGTCCTAGTAATACATAGTCTACTCATCTAGTTCTATCTAGGATATAGATATTCCATTGTAATGAGTCTAACTACAGCTGTTCTTGCAATACGTTCCGATTGTATTGTAGAAAGTTCCCTATGCTAATTATTATAGTCATAGATTACTTCAATTAAGATAGGATTGTTTTCTTGATTGTATGATGGTCCCAGTAATGTCTCACAAATAGAGTTTTACTTTTGGATTATATCCTAATTACTAATCAATTTAGGTTTTTCTTTCTTATAACTATAGATTTAATTAAGCGTCTAGATACATCGGATCTTGATCATTACCCCGACGCCTTTAGCTACTAAAATTTAATGAAATAAAATGAATGGAGGAAATGATGATAACATTGAAAATGTAATTGAACATATGATGATACGGAAAGAACTGGAAAGAATTCTTTAAATTAAACCATACTAGAATGGAATGGGATTGAAATGAAATGGGAATTCAAGGCAACGAAGAAAAGTGAATCCAAGGATATTGGATAGAATATGTAAAACAAATTACAAAAACCAAAGTTATTTAATGAGGAAAAATAGAAGGAAATCATGAAATGTGTCTAAAAATGTGATATATCAAACCTAATAATTCTTTCCAATGTGCTTCTACGATGCTCCATGTACAAAAAAAATGGTCACGATGTGTACTTGATCGTCACGTTGTGAACCCTTAATATGCATTATTTCGACAAGGATCTCCCGCGTGACATGATGATACCCCACAGATTAATGATGTTTGACCATGGTCACTTCATGTACAGATGGTTCATGGCAAGTTCTCCATGGACAGCTAGCTTTTTGCATTGAATCATCATGGATTTCTCCGTGTTCAGTTTGATTGGTGTCACGATGTGTAGGAGGGAGTCATGATGTGAATTGGAAATTCCTTCAGTCATCGTGGATGGTCACGACATAAGATTTATAACATGATGAAGGTTATTATCATCAAGTACACTACATAAACTGGGACATCACGATGTGTACATGGAGATTTCTATAGCTTTGTTTCCTTTCATTCTTAGAATCTTGTGAATCCATGTTTCTTGAAAATATGGGCATCTACCATGTGCATTATCTAGTATATTAATGAAAAATTATCAAAAAGGGACAACAAAATATATATAACATTTAGGCTTATCAAATCCCCCACACATTAACCATTTTTTTCCACAAGAAAAATATCTCAACAAGGATTTAAAAAGTATAAGTAGTTTTCCACATACTAAATATGTGTTATTTCCATGAAATTAAATTATGAGTAAGAAGAAAAGTAGTCAATTTCCAATTTTAATCCTTCCTAGTAAATTAGATAGGCCTCATAGTTCAGATTTGCAAAACCTAGTCTATTTATTTAATCATAATCTATTAACTATTCATTAATATATATGCCCAATGGAAATTTAACTCACCATGATTTAATCTCATCACTTAAGGTAAAATGTAATTAAGGTATGCACGTACCCTATGTCCATGTTCATTAACATTTTCATGAACTGGTTCGATCATCTCCACTATGAAAATAAAAGTATAAAAATAATCTTGAGGGTTTTTTCATTAAGGTTCTGATGACTCTAAGGGGTTAGGTACCTAGGTAAAATGTGGAAATCTAGCTCAAAAGGTGGGTAACCTCTAAAGAACAATCATGATACAATACGATAAGTGTGACAAAATTCCTCTATCTCGGTAGTCAGGTCCATTCTCCATCATGTCATATCGGATCCATATGTGACGCATGTAAGTGAATAAAGAAACAATTTTCTCCCTTTCCATTTTATTTTTCATTTTTATCTTTTGAATGTTATGCCTAAGAACGATCTCAGAACTATCAACTAACCACATAGGATCATTTGAGGGATTCATCGGTTTGAAATTTTTTGATTTTTGACTCTCTTATTACACAAACCATACTAATTTTTTTCTATTCAATTAAATTTTACAAAGGAATAGAATACGAATGAAATACAAAAAAAGGCATATGGATCACAACTTGATAGTCAGGTGAGAAGACCATACATATCTGGAAGTAAAAGCATCCCGTGCTGGTTGAATCTCCCCCCCCCACACTTGTTGAAAAAATAATCTTCAATAATTATACCAATAGCAGGGTAGGAGGGAAATATGCTTGAAATATATTTTTTTCTAACAGGCCATTCTTGGAAAATATGAGCTAAACGATGGATATAAGTCGGGTAGTTCATATGTAAAATGGATATCAAAGTCTGCCTTAAAATTTTTAAAATTAGACTTGTTCAGTCATGGTATTTATAAGATCTCAATGCATGTTATAGTAGGTTTCCATGCCCCATGTATCTCTCATGAAATATTCTCTGACAAGAAAAAGAGTATGAAGGCTAAGAAGATTCTTGGGTATTGAAAAATAAATAAAAACTGGCAATTAAAAATGGCTTAAATATTAAGGGATGATTCAATTAATAATGATTTAAATGAATTAGAATTTGAAATAAACTTGTTTGCTCAGCAATCATTCTAAAATTATATGCAGTGGTAAAACAAGGTTCTTAATTTTCTTTTCTTTTTTATATTATTTTTAATTTACCTGGAAAAAATGGTTTCCAAATTTTCAAAATTCGTATTAATTTGAAAAATGTCTCCTATAACTGTGAGAAAAACAAAAATCAAGGCTATCTCTTTTAAAATATGAGAATGACCCCCCTCACATAAAATGAGATAGTGTCTCCACTATCTATCCGATAATGAGTGGGAGTGGTGTGGATGTGATTTTTTATTTTTTTATCATTGAATTAACATGGAAGTGATAACATAATTTAAAATGAGGGAATCAAGAGATCCCTGAGAAGAAGTGGTATTCTATGGGGTGGTGTTTGGGCTGTATTAACATTGATGTTTTGATCCAACTACAAAATATGTTAGTAGAAAAATCATGCACTATAGAACAAATGTTAATCCATAGGTTTAAAAAATTGAATGGCTGAAAAAAACATGTGTAAAAAGAATGAATAGTGGTAAAATTTTCATTTATTGAATAAATTTTTGTATTAATTACTGCAATTAAATGCTAAAATTCCAAGACTCAAACCAATCTCAAAAAAAACTATTGGTTTCCTCCCATAAAGGGATAACATTAATGTCATCATCCATCCATCCAAAGAGATTAGTTGAATTTAAGGTTGGGGACATAGCCCAAATGGAATGGTTATTTAAATATCTTCAACCATTGACCATTCACTTTGAATAGAGGCTCTCCATCTAGATTAATTTCAATAGCTCCATACAGAAAAACAACGAATAACGTCATAAGAACCATTCCATCTAGATTTTAGCTTTCCTGGGTAAATTTTCAATATTGAGATAAATAGTAGAATGTTATTCCCTAGCATAAAGGTGTGTCTTTCAATCCATCATTCATTCCATTCTTTGGTTTTTTTATAAATTCATTCATTCTCGTAAGCATATTTCCATAATTTTTCCAGCACGGTTAATAACAATAACTGCTTCTCTTATGTCTTTTCTAACTCCATAATTAATTTCTATAGATGAAAATGATCAGTGCTCTAGCTCTACCAGAAGATGAAATGGATTCTTTATAAATCAATAAATATGGGGTGGTGTTGATGGGTGTTTTATAAGCTTTTCTATATGCCCATAATGCATCGTCCAGTTTCTGACTCCAATCATTTTTTATGTATTGAAATTTTTTTATAGGATTCATTTTTCCTCTCAATTTGATTTTATAACATTCCCTCTCATTTGTGGGTGATAGGGGGTTCTAGTATAGTAGCAGATCCCATATTGTTGAATTATTTTTATCACTATTTGATTGAAGAAATTTTTTCCACGATAGCTAATGAGTAGTTTTAGATATCCAAAACATGGAAACACATTTTTTCGAAATAAACTTATTACCAAGTTTGATGTGTCATGATTCGTTACGTAGGCTTCAAACCATTTATCCACATAGTCCATTGAATCCAGAATATATTTATTGGAATGTGACATGTTGAATATTCCCATAAAGTCAATCCACTTGACACTGAATACATCATCTTCCAGCATGTGGTTTTGTTGAATTTCATTTCTTTTGCGGATATTCCCTGCCAATTGGAATCTGTCACAATGGAGACGGAATCTCTTGGAGATTATATGTAATGAAGGCTATAAAAATGCACTTTGTATTATCATATCCATTGTGTACATTAGCCCATGAATTTCTATTAGTTGGCAAAGTGTGGCACATTCCGATTACAATCTGCACCTCTTCTTTTGGAATGCAACATCTTATAAGTCCATCATCACAATGCTTGAAAAGGAGAGGTTCATCCCAAAATTAGTGATTGGAATCCGAAATAAAAATTTCTCATTATTGATAAGATAAATTTAGAGGTAGAAATCGTATTTCATGAAAATTTTCTATGTTGGAGAACCTATGCTGGGTCTTGATATTAAATAAGATCATATCAGGAAAATCAACCATGATATTGGAATTATTCTCCTTGATGATGGTAAGAGGTAATCTAAAGAGGTGGTCTTCAATGAAATTTTTTATTCCCTCCATATATTTTATTATTACATTGAATTATTATATCAAGATAATCCAATGTATCGACCTTGGTTTTACATCATTCTTAGTCATGAAGTATAGAAGGGAATCATGATCAATATGAACAATTACTTTTGATTGAACATGGTAATAAGAAAACATTCCAAAGGCATACATGTCATGTAGGATATCCTTATTCATGGTCATGTATTTAATATGATCTTAATTTAATGTGTGATGTTCATAATAGATTGGGATCAAGATTTTATTTATACATTTTCATAGAATATCTCCATTAGAAAGGTCTTAGGTATTGCACATAAGTTCAAAATAATTTTCCAAGTTTGGTGAAATGATGACAAGATATTTCATCATGTAGTTTTTCAATTTTTGAAAATCTTGTTGAAATTTCTTATTGATTTTGAATTGAATGTAGTTTGAAAATAAGTGTGTCAAGGGATGTGTGACTTTATCAAAATCTTTTACGAAGCGTTAGTAGAATCTAGCATCCCCATAGACACATAGGATACCCATAACAATGGATGGATTAAGTAGATCATTGACAATTTTGATTTTTTATAGATCTACATTGATTCATTCTTTGCAGCTTATGTGGATAAGTATGATTCCACCTTACACTATGAAGTGCCATTTTTTCAATTCAACACCAAGAATTTTTCTTCACAGCATTGAAGAACTAGTTCTAGATTGTTGAGAAATACATAAAATGCTCATCAATAAACTGATAAATTTTACATAAAAATTTCAAAATATTAATAAACCATATCATGAAGTATGTGTGTCATACACATTAGGAAAGTTGTTGGAGCATTACACATACAGAAGGACATTCCTCTATACGAAAAAGTATCAAAATGACAGATGAATATGGTCTTTATCCTGTCAGTGGGGTCGACTACAATTTGATTATATCCTGAATTGCCATCCAGGAAACACTAGAAATCATTAACCACAAGTATTTCTCAGATTTAGTTCATAAAAGGTATGGGAAATTGACTTTTCATGTGGCTAATTTTATAAAATTTTAATCCACACATACTCTCCATCCAGTGATGGTGCATGTTGGAAGAAGTTCATTTTCAAATGTTTTTGTTACAATGAGACCTCCTTTCTAGGGAACGACTTCGAGGGGGCTCACCCATCAATAGTCTTAGAAATGAAATATTATTCATGCATCCATTATTTTCAATAAATATTTCCTTACAAACATTTTCATGGGGGGCATGAGCCGCCTCAGAGGTTTCTGTTTTGGTTTTGTATACTTTTTAGTATGATTCTGTGAGTTCATTCATTGATATTGATCCTTTAATGTCTACCACTCCCCAATAAATATAATACTATATATTTTGAGGACATAAACCATTTTTTTCTTGATTATGGGATAGTTCGGAGTTTACTATTAAATGTAATGAGGGTGATTCCCTTAGAAATGAGTACATTAAAGTTCTAGCCATTGGTTTTAGGTCAAATTAAAGAGGGTGAATGATGGATTGGGGAAATTATTTTACCACATCACCATTTATTGGTTCAATAATGATGAATTCCTCAAATTCATATTCATGTTCTAATTTAGTAAGAGAGCTTCCACATTCATCTTGGATGTCTATATTTTCTTATTTATTCAGGGAGAGATAAATGATGTGACAATCCATAGAATCCATTGAGTGTTGGACAACTTGAATCTGATGGAACACAACTTGTTCTTATCCAACTCTGAATATGAAACAAAATTTGTTAACATAAATCAATTACATTCCTATTTTTAGTAATGGTAATCCAAGTATAATATGAACGTCAACTTCTTCTTCTATGTCAAATACCAGGAAATCGGCTAGGAAAATGAATTTTAAAACTTTTTACAATAGGTCTTCCATAATTACTTGTGGGTACTTGATTGAGTGATCCGTTAATTGGAAATCCACCCGTGTTTAGTTTTGTAATTTAATTCATATATTTTAAAAGTTACTCATTGGCATGAGGTTAATGCTTGATTCAAGATCACAGAGTACATTTTCAAATTTCCATGTGCCTATCTCACAGGGGATTGAGAAGTTGTCAGGGTCTCTCATATTTGGTGGTATATTATACTATATAATAGTATAGGATTCTTCATTTAATTATATGACTCATTGTTCATAAATTTTTTTTTTATAACTAGTATTTCATGAATTCAGCATAAATTGGCATTTTGGAAAGAGCCTCCTCAAATTGGATGTTGATATATAATTTATTGAACATGTCTAGGAACTTTTTGTGTTGTGTCTCCTACCTAAGTTGTCTTTATCTCACTGGATAGGGAAGTGGTGGCTAATAAGGAGGTGAGAAAACATTCATAGGTTCTTTTTTTCTCAGGTATATGTTTCTTCTCTGCTCATACTTCTTTGTGATGTAAGGGAGGATTGGATTCATCAGATACTAGTTGTTTTCTCAGCTATTTTTATTACGGCCTTTCTTCATTAGGTTGTTGAAAGTATTGAATCATTTAAATCCTAACCACAAAAACCAAAGCTTCCTCTCAAGGGTATGACTTAGTGTTTCTAGGTAGTATACCTGATAATCTCTTAGATAAGGTCATTGATATTTGACACATTTTACTTTCTATGTTCCCTGGTGTAGCTCTCTGGTTTTTCATATTGGTCTCCTGGGTCATCATTATTTGGTAAGACATTTTCACAATATTTTTCCATAAGGTCTTCTAGATAACTTTGCATATGTGCTTGCTATGATCTTTGATCAGGTCAATGAAATTTTCGGGCCTTTTGAGGGAATGGTTGTTGTTGATCTTGTGGTCTTGGTACAAGGTTCATCGGACGGTATCCTGGTGGTCCATGTGCTCTAAAATGGATTGTCCTCCTCTCAGTTGAAACTAACCCTAATTGATCAAGGTATCTACTGACCAGGCCTCTATTAATAATATTGTTGTTGCTGGAATGGATGGTTTAGTTAATTGTAATTGATGTAATTGCAATCTTTTTGTGCTTCTTCGTATCCATATTTTCAGTCCTAATATAGATGTATTCCACCACACATCTCACATGATTCTAATTTTTTTTATATGGGTATGATGGGGTTGAGTAGTTGGTATCTGAAATGATTCTATTTTTTGTGAGTGCTTAAACTTGCGCTACTAACCTTATGGTCTCATCAATCTAGTGGATTCCACATCATGGTGGTCCACGATAACTCTGCCACAGACTTGAATTGTGAGATACATCATATATAATGGTTCTCCTAGATCCGGAAGTCTTGAACATGAGACCTCCATCAGCAGCTACGTCAAAAACATTCCATGCTACTGGTTGGAGTCCTTGATAGAAATTTCGGAATTATATCAAAATATCTCATTCATGATGTGGACACTTCACCATTAATTATTTAATGTGTTCATATTCTTCCCAATAATATTCTCCACCAATTTGGTTGAAATTTGAATGTCCATTTGAAGCTCCTAGGTTTGGATGGGTGGTATGTACTTTTCTATAAATATCTTGGCCAGTTTTCCCCAAGTCGTAATTTACTTGGGAAAATGAATTTTTAGCCAGTCCTCTACTCTGTCTCATAGAGAGAATGGGAAGATGTTGAGGCTTATTACATCATATGAAATATCATGTTTTCAAAAGGTATCACATACTTCCAAGAAGTTGGCAACATGTTCATGTGGATCTTCCCTCACAAGACTATTAAATTTCCCCATGTTCTTGATCATATGAATCAGTCTAGGTTTGATCTCAATTGTGTGGTCTTGGACAGGTGGACGAACAATAATAGGAGTTGCGCCGTAAATTGATGGAAAGCCATAGTCCATGATCGTTTTCTCTTGGTTCATTAATGAGTTCTCTCTTTGAATGATTTGATGTTTTGTGTTTGGAGGGTTACATCCCAAAGGGTGGAATTTCTCAGCCTTTTTGGACCGGCCAAGAGAAGAGAGATGCCTTTCGATGTCAGGATTTAAGGAAAAAAGATGTGGTGCATCAAGAGTCCTTGAACGAGTCACAGGACATTGGTACATGCACTGGTGAACAATTAGAAAACAAAAAGGCACAAGGGCGTCTAGAAACAAAAGAAAGGGGTAATAGGAAAGGTAATCGATGACCTATACTAGAGACCAAATAACGTAAAAATAGCATTACCTCTCTGGAAACAATGCCAACATTTGACCGTCCACCCACTGGAATCGTTAGTTATTCAAGGCACAAGTCAAATTTAAAATTTATTTTTGTGCCAAACATTACAAACTACTAGGGTTTAGTAAAGTATATGTTTGACATCGATTCCATGAGAAGGATGTTGTTCTATGGGTAAAAGAAATCTAGTCTTAAATCCTTTGTATGATTCTTTACGAGTTGACTACTTTTTGTGGGTTTCTAACAAATTTTTGTTTTGAATATGTTTTATGAAAATGGGGTTGGGATGAAGTGTGAGTATCTAGATAATGGTGATCCAATTTTTCAACATGGAAAGGTCCTAAGTACAAGTCTTCAAAGAAAGAGGTATGCGCCATCCAATCTTGATCCATTCTTCTAGTTCTAACTAAGATGTAGCTATTCTAGGGACATTATCCTAGCTACAGTCTTAGATGCATTATGTTCAGACTGTAATATAGAAAGTTCCCTACAAAACTGGTCATAGTCCTATTATACATCAATTAGAATAAGTTCATTATCTTGATAGTCTGATGGTCATGGTAGAGTGGAGCAAATAGGGTTTAAACTTTGGTGTATGTCCTAACCAATATTTCATTTTGGTATTCCATGATTTGAACTAGATATTTAATTAAGATTTTAGATACATCGAATCCTTATCCCTACCACAACATATTTATCTACTCATATTTTAATACAGTAAAAGTGAAATTGGAAATCATGATAACAATTCTAATGGAATTGAACGTATAAGGATATGGAATAAACATGGAATAATACATTAAATAAAACCTTACTGGAAAATAATGGAATTGAAATGACACAAGTAATTAAGGCATTGATGAAATGTGAATCCATGAGTCATTGATTGAAAATGTAAGAATATTACAAAAACTAAAGTGTTTTAAGGACGAAAACAAGATGTAAATATCAAAAGGAATCCATAATTGAGAATGATTTAATCTTGGAATTCCTTTCAAAGTCATACCATGTTGCTCCTTATATATGTTGAAATAGTCAAGATGTGTACTTGATCTTCGTGTCATGAACCCTTAATAAAAGTTATTTCGACAAGGATCTCCATCATGAATTCAATTCTTCGGCAGATTAATGACGTCTGACTATGGTCACATTGGGTACATGTGGTTCATGATGTGTCATCCATGTCCAACTGGCTTTTTTACATTGATTCATCATGGATTTCTCGGTGTTCGGTTTCACTTGTGTCACTACGTGTTGGTGGTAGACTTGATGTGAACTAGAAATTCCTTCAGTCTTCGTGGTTGGTCACGACATAAGCTTCACGGCATGATGCATGCTGTGATCATCAAGTACATGACATGAACATTGATGTCCTGATGTGTACATGGCCATTTTTGTTGTTTCTCTAACTTTCGTCCTTGGAATCTTTTGAAGCTATGTTTCCTTCAAAATTGGACATCTACCAGGTTCATTACCTAGTATATGAATGAAACGTAATGGAATAGTGATAGAAAAATATTTATAACATTTAGGCTTATAATGGGGCATGAATCAAAGGTATATGTTTGCATAAATTAATTTTAATTAGAACACAATTTTTTAATATGTTCTTGATCCTCTAAGGAAAATGTATCACTCATCCAATGATAATGATTAATGTAATTTCATGAAAATATATAACTTTTTCAACAATGTTCATCACCAATATATTATAACTGTAAAAAATGTGGTAATATTCTTCTTTAACTCCTCCTAGATTGTTAAATCTAGTATAAAATAATGGAAATACATAACAATGGGTATTAAATAGGAGTTTGAATTATGTTTTTTTGTTGGTACCATAGGGATATAAAATTATTCCTATGCTCTTCACTGTAAGAAAGATCGTTTATTATTACCCATAATATTTTTTATCCAACATGAGATCATACGCTAAATTAACAAAAATTATGGAATAGATTCAATGAAGTAGTAATAGGTCATCATTTCTATCACAAATTTAGTATAATAATATCATGTATGTTAAAATTTACACATGATAAGAACTTACACCACATTAAATAAATGTGCACTGATGATCAAAATTTTGAAAGTATTTCCCCAAGGATATCATAATTCACATATTCACTACGACACAATTGTTCATCATGTTGTCTCTCTCTGATGGAGTAGTCCATTAGTACAGTATAGTTTCAATAACTTCTCTCAATTATAAATTAAAAAACATTATTTTTAATTCGTTTATCCATATTATATTAATAATATTTTTAGAGTAATAATTATATAAATGAGTTTGAAAAAATATCCATTATTCATTGTTTTTCTATCTTTTTCTTTTTTAGTGATATAAAGTGAAATCTTATTTTGATTCCCCAATTAATAATCATGTAAATATAATTACATATGTAAGTTTACATTTCAAAATACTATGGATATTTTTATTGTGTATGATTTATTAAATCCCAAGTAGCAAAACTAATTTCACACTGGAAGGTAAACTATTTCCCCATTACACCTTAGGTTTCAGTAAAACTACCACCCTTACAAATAGAATCACCTTTATCCAAAAACTCCTTTCTAGACATAAATTACATTATCTTTTTATAGTGTTTTATATTTGAATATATTATGAATATATCAATAATCATATAAATAAACATTTGGTATCATGTTTAATATATTCATATTCAACTCATTCTATAGTGGAACTCATCCTAATGAATGAATCAAAACTTAGGATTTCGATTTCTGTCTTAATGATGTCACAGTAATCATTATTATTTTAAAACCCATAATTAATAAATGGGTTATACACCATTGTAAAAATATTTTAAATCTTAAAGAACAATTTTAAGATGTTTATGATGTTAGAAAAACATCATTACAGACATCTAGTTATCCTTACAGAGTCTTGGGTTGATCCATACAATGTTTTGAATCATACTTATAAACATTTAATATGAGTTAGTTATAGAAATTTGAATACATATAATATAAATAATTTTTTTATTTACCTATATTTTTAAATTGTATCATTATTATTATATAGTGGGTATTTCATGATATTTATAATTTTCTGCTTCAGTATTGAAATTATAAACCACAAACCAAAAAACATGGTGTATTCTCAAAACACGAAAATTCATTTCCAGACATATCAAATAAACAAAAATAATATTCATGGAAAATTCTTATGATCATAAAAATGGATTATTGAAAAATAAAACCCTTTCATAAATTCCATATGGAACTTCAATATCGCATGTTAAATGTTTTCACAACCTCAGTCAACAGATAAAAATGTCAAAAAATACTCATGATATACCCATTTGAATATAATATCACATTAGATGAATTATTACACCACACCACAAAAATAATTTTTTTTGTAATAATCACTCCACGTGTTCAAAATAATTTTTTTTCATGTAATATTAACCAACCCTCCTCCCCCCCAAATTAAGAAACCCAACACTATTTTTGTTATATATCATGAAAATAAAATCACCTCCACGATTTAGATGATCTAAAGTGAATATTTAATTTCATCAATAAGATTTTTTCAACTATTCACTCTATTTATAAACCCAAATATATTATCTATAGGGGTTCTCTGAATTTATTTTTTGAGATAGGGATGGAATGAAAAAATCATGTTCATCATCAAGAATCTCGAACCAATCCTTATGCATTTACATGTTTAAAATATATTCCCAATATTCTTATATATGGATAAATTCATATTTGATACTTCCAATTGATTCTACCTATTTAACTAAATGGAATATGATATCAATTTTCATAGAAATAGAGTGGTATACCTGGTATATATACAGGTCAATGATGCTTCTACTTTCACAGAAAATAATATATGGTTATTAAATCCCCATGATCAATTAATCAGGAGGTTATCACTTGAATGAAAAAAAAATTCATCCATTTAGTTGTGATATTATGATATTATAATTCTCATTATAACGTATTATTTATTTTTATAATACCATTTAACATATCATAAATCAGAAATAAAAATTCATCCTTAAGAAGATATATGATGAACACAACCTCATTCCATTTTCCAATCATTTTAATTTTATTAATTATATTTATTCACCATTGTATATAGAATAAAAATTGTGAATTTCCATTTGAAATAATTATGGACCCTTTTAGTAGTAATAATATGTGGTTCATAAGGATCACTATAATATATAACCCAAAATATCATAACATTTAATATATACGGCCAAATTTCATTAAGGTAATACACGTTTCCAATAAATCCTCATAAATTGTTTCTATCTACACTGTCTCCTTCAATATCCAAGGATAATTTCATACCTACTTTTATAGGTTGAAATAATGGAATTAAATCTTCTATTATATGAAAATTATAAATTCAAATTCCAAATTTTATTTTCTTAGTATAAGAATCCTTATTTCTATTAAAACATGTTATAAAACCCTATATATATACCCATGAAGGATGTAAAACTCAATGTGTTTATTCATATATTTAGAAACCCATGAAAAAAAATCTACCAATTACTAAAAAAATTTATTTCATCAATATATATAATCACTATGATACTAAATTCTATAATATAAGTCATCCATACATTTTTTTCACATTTACGTTTGTGAGTTTAATTTCCAAAAAGTTGTTTTCCATCATGGAATACCTGATACTAAGGTCATTCTTTAATACATATTAATATATAAAAATTATTATATGATATTTCCACAATAAAAAAATACGTTAGGATACTCAATCAATACACCATCATTTGGATCACTTTTGATGATGAATGATTTGAAGTCCATAACATATATTTTATAATTCATATGATCTAATTGAATTATGATCACACTCATGCACTAAAATCATAAAAAAATTAGAATATTTGTCAAAAAACATTACCCCATAAAAATATGATTTAATTTATAAACAATATGGAATATGTGTCTTATGATTTCTTCTTTTTTATTATATTTATTTATCCATGCCTACTAGATAATAATGAATATTTTGACATTTTTGTACAATAAGTTCCCTTGGGTATTTAGTATATATTATTTCAATTCATCATTCATAGATAAAATACTTTATTTATTCCTAAAATATTATTATATAGATTGTGTCTCAATATGTGAATTTGAATATTATTGGTTGAAAAATCAACAAATTATTCATTTTTGTTCATGTGAACTCATATTTGTAATAGTTTTTTATCTTTGATAAATATCCTTGAATTATGATATTTATATTTTTTAAATTTTATATGCATAAATCCTCTGATGAACCAATATCAAATTTCTATTAATAATTTTTTTTGTTTAAAAAATAATTTTATAAAACATCATTCTATTTTTTATGGTTTCTATTTTTTTTTTTTTTTTTTTTTGGAAAAGATCATCTTTTGCTCATGAATTGTGGAACCATGCAACTCTCCCAGTATAATATGTATCTTGTTTTGGAATATATGAGTAGGCCAAAAAGATGAAATATTGATATTCCCAAATATGAATCCTCTTCTACATATAATTAAATATATGATAGAGGAATTTAATATGATTTTTTCATCGCTAGTAAAACTATGCATTTAAACCACACTGCTCCCCCAGTAATATATATAAGTGAACATGAATTTCCCAAAACACTTATAAAACCATGATTAATCTATTAATTACAAAAAATATTAATTTAAAAGATGATATGTCACCATTGACCTAATTTGTTCTCTTATACACAAGTTTTTCTAAACGTAGTGGTTCAACTTGATGATTTTATGTATCCAAAACTTTCATCAAATAAATTCTGATTAATCAATTTGATATAGTTCATGGACATTCATGGTAAATATTATTTCCCCATCCTTCATCACATTTTACTGAGATATCTTATTTTTTATTGATTTTATTATATAGAGAGGTGTAATAATTTGTATGATAAAATTTTATGATTTACATTCAACATGTTTTGGAGAAGTGATGGATTTAAGGTATTTTTGATGTCTGTATTCTACTAAATGTAATTGTAATTTCATATTTGAGTACTAATTTTATATTATACACATGCCTTGATAAATATTCACTTTTCTACATTCATGTAATTTTGGATTTTAGATGGTCTATAGATTTGGAATAGTTTGATTTTGGATATGATGGTTTAGTTTTCGGATTAATGGGATATATTTTTACAATTATGTTTTAAATGATTCACTAGGGATTGTTGACCTCAATTCATTGTCATTAGATTCTCTCACATAACCCAACAGTATAATATTTGTTTTTTATAGCCTAATGTTTCTATTTTTAGGATTCCAGATAATTTTTCATTAGTTTTTTTCTAGATCTAACTGTGTTGTTCTTTAAAAAGATAACCCATCTTGGTGTTTCATCCCACTGTGTAATATATAATTTCATGATAAAAGAATATCTTAGGTGTCATTAGGATATTAAATTTTTTTTCATGA
This sequence comes from Viscum album, assembly GCA_963277665.1. Classification (NCBI taxonomy): domain Eukaryota; kingdom Viridiplantae; phylum Streptophyta; class Magnoliopsida; order Santalales; family Viscaceae; genus Viscum; species Viscum album. Next base: position 1,474,690,514 of record OY728150.1, read on the forward strand.
CTTGTTTTGTTATCGAGTAATAATCATTCAAAAATGAGGAAATAAAAAAATGATATATCTATTGAGCCTCTCAATTCATTGATGATTTTATTTAATTAATGGATAATCAAGAGAGAATATTCATTTCATGAATAAATGTTGTTTCATTTGATATATAAAATAATATGGAGTCCACAACATCTTATCCAACCATGATTATATATTTTATCTAGTTTAATCCTCTTATGTTTCTTATTTTGAATAGATGTCACTTTCTTTTATATAGTATATTTGATGTTCATTATTGGATGAATTGAGTATAGTGGGTATTAATAAATATATATATATATATATATATATATTATTTCACTAGTATTTAAATATTATTCATGTTTAAATATGTCTATTCCCATCGATTTAATTGGTCAACATTATAAATCAAGGCTTTTTGAGTGTAGAATACATTATGGTTGGCTGAATTGCATCATCTAAAAAATCCCCCATTATTTATGTTATTTCTTTTAGGTTTTATAATTTTGGATTCACATTTAATTTATTAAAAAATAAATAAATAATATCATGGAGTAATTAATAATAATTTTTGGATTATAATGAAGTTTCTTATATTATTAATAGTAATTAAATAATAATAATTTATAGTATTACATAAACTAATGACAATAATAATTTGGAAAAATAGAGCTCTCAGACCCCTTATTCATCTTTCATCATTCTCCTCCATATTTAAGACCTCATACCGAGATTCCCCCCACCCTCCTTGTATTCATCGAAATAATACCTTGGTGTTATCATCCATGCTCAACCCTCTCACCATTTCCACTCCTCTATTGAACAACCAGCATGTCACATGGTGGGATTCATCACATTTTCCTCCCTCATCCTTATCACACCCAGTTTCAATAATAGGATTTTTTTACGCCTATTCAATATTTTTTTATTTTTTAAAAGGGTTCTTCATCTCCATCTTCATATTTCCAATCTCTGTTTCTCCAAATTCTAGTATTTCAAACAACAAAAGCTAAAACAATGTAACATTTAGGGTTCCAATTTTTTTGTGAATTTTATTTCTAGATATTTTAGTATACACGGGTTCCTCTTCTATCAATTATCCAGGATTTCATTATATTTTTTGTGATTAGTTAATTTTATAATATATACATATTTTTATTTATAGAACTATTTATCATTGAGAATTACGTATTTATTCAATTATCTAATATATTTATTATATATATTTATTTTGTTTGAAAAATCTAATAAGTATTGAATTCTTTTTCTTTGATTAAATTTTATTCCTAATTTATAAAGAAATTTATATTACATATGTTCATTTTATCATGTCAAATTCCATTATTGGCCCTGGAAAAAGTGTTCTATGAATACAAATGATTCTTTAACATTTTTTTAGAATATTTCAATTTTATTTAAATTAAATTTAGTGTGAAGGTTTTATTCCAAATTTGGAAAAATTACATAATAGGTTTTTTATTTAAATGAGTGGTTTAAAATTTAATTTTAATGATTTTGACCATGAGATAAATTAAGAAGACATTTTTTTTAATATTTTATGTTGTTTTATAAAATAATAAAAAAAATAATATAATGGATTTCATATAGCTTGTATCACTTGAATACATTATCTAATGAACTAAAAATGCTCACTCATTTGTAACCTTGATTTCTAAATTGATAATGGATTGATATATAATTTATTGAAATGATTGTGTATTGGTTTTTGTTATATATTTTTATTTCTAGTATCAATTAAAATAATAATACTGATTTGAAATAATCATTGGCTGTTAGTATAATTTTTTTTCAATGCATATATTTGATGTGGAAAAAGGTTTTTGGCTGGGTAGTGAAATCTTATAGCCCATTAAAAATAAATTATTTTTTTTAAAAAAAAGGGAGCATCAGAAACACACATTGGGGTTATTTAGGTTTATGTTTCCATGAATATTGGGTGAAATAACATATTAGGGTTTTCCTCAACTCCATCATTGTTTGGTTTAGTTTATAGTTTATATGATATCATAGTGGGGAATTACACATCGTGGTTTTTCTTTTATCTTTTGTAGTCACTATATAAATATTTTTAATTCATGATAGTAATTATTGATCATTATATGAGAAACAAACTAGAATATATATATATTATATGTGGTGTACTCTTTAATGTGCATTGGTTTTGATATGTATCTAAGATTCATGATTAAAAAATAACATATTGACAACTTAATGTGTGTTGAAAATTATTTTATATGAAATATAGAGAATAATAATAATTAATGTTGTGTTATGATTTTTTAAAGAAATTGTGATAAAGTATATTTTAGAAATTACATTTATGAAATGAGAATAATTTCTTTATATTTTCCCTCCTTGATAAATTCATTTGAAATATTTGATTTTCGTTCTATGGTTTATATTATGTATAGTTATTTTATGAATTAGGATTCATGAAATGCATATTGTTGGATTATGTAAATAGTGAAGGCATATCAAAAGTATTAATTTCATTCTAAAAATAATCAAAACCATTTTAGACTAATATATTAAAAAATAATTTTAATATTTCCCTTTGATTAATGTATTAGCATTTGAAATAATGAGTGACGGCATAATGTGATTTTTATGCTAATTAATTTCTTAAATATTAGTTTTAGGGTCCATGATCAGATCTTAACTACTCATATACTGTTGACTATTTATTGAATTTGAAGAAATTTAGACTTATTTGTTACATATGGCCTGTGTTTCCTTTTTATTATGATTTTATAAGAATTTATATTTTCATTTTAGAATATTTGGAGTGTTGTAATTTACATGAAATACCTTTTACTATTTGGATTTTTATTGATTTATAGGGATAAAGGGTACTTATTTCAACTCGGATCTTTAACAAATAAATTTAGAGGTGGTTTTTCATCTTCCCCTTTTTTATTTGTACAAATACAATGCTTTAGAAGAGTAACTATTTGTTTACATTCCATTTATTCATCATTTAATAGAATTACATACTTTAATTTACATGGATATTAAATATATGGATATGAAATGAATTTTTTTCATAGATTTTTGTTTTCTATAAAACAATTACTCTTTTTGGATAATATACAAATGTGTTTCTTTTGATTCACATCCACCTATTGTTAGACTGTTGGGATTGGGAATACCCGGTGTGTTATTAGAAGATCATTTCAGGTCCTTGATGGAAATGAAACATAGGATAGTAAATTATATGAAATGTATTTGTTTTCCCTTTAATAAAAGGAATAAAAAATACAGTATTTTCAATATATTTATATTTAGTAGAATTTTAATATTATATAAAATTAATGAATAACGAAGACAACTACATTGTTGTATCATTCCTCCAAAATTGTATGAAATTACATAATATTTTTATATATATAATATGGATGGTATAATTTAATGATTTAACTTAACCAATTCTAAGATAAGGGAATGAATAAATTCATAAATGATAATCATTTTGATTTTTGATGTTTTAGAAATATCCCATTTGAAATAAGAAATATTAATGATCTTTGAATAAAATTTTAAATGTTTTTTAAATAGCTACGAGAATAATAATTTATTTTATAAATTAATAAAATGTAAATAAATAAGAATTCAATAAAATTACATGTTTACATGTAAATGGTAAAGAGATTATTTTTATATTGTGATGGATATGAACTATAATGAAATGAAATAAATTTCATCAATTTTTTTAAATAATGTTAGGAATTATGACATTAAATTATTCAATAATTAAGGAATATATATGATATATAAAAAATATAATAAGTAATATAGGAAATGATAATCAAGTTATTTGCAACCAAAAAGATGAGATGGTGTGTGTTTTATTAACAAGAACCACTTTGCATAAAATACGAGTCAAAATGAATCAAAAATATTGATTGGAATGAACAAATCTAATGAATATAATAAGAAATTTTTATGGGTTTTTGATTAAATAAAAATTCACCATATTGTTAATCTCTTTGTAATAATAATCTTTTGAAACTAATATTGAAAATTGGAAGAGATATTGGTCAAGTATTATTTTTATTAAAACCCATTTCATTATTGGTATATATTTAAAAAAATGTACAAAATTTAAATTACATATATCATAATACCCCATGAATATGATAACATATATTAATTACTTATTATTTGTACAATATAATATTTATCGTGGAGAATATTATGATATATGTTTCAAAAATAAATATTTCAGACTTGGATATAATTATATTAATTCCTAGTTATTTTAAATGAACACTATAAACCTTTATAGAAGATGAAAAAAAATTAATCACACATTTCATAAAAACATCCTTACATTTAATCCTTTATAGTCTGTAGATATATTTAATATCAATATGTATTTCAGTCAGTTATTATCAGTTTTTTGGGCAATACTGTTTAGTACAATTAGCCTTTTTAACTAGTTTTGTAATAGTTGTATCAATCATCATTCATATTATTTTTTTCATAATTCCCTCATAACACAATATAATATAAATAAATTTTAATAGTTATTTATAATTTACGAATTTCATTTAATAGGTGTTTTGGTTATAATCTAAAAAGATAAATTTAGGGATGACAATGTTTTCATTATTCATTCAGAACAAATAGAGTTTTCATATATAGTTAATTAAATATTTATGATACCATTATATATGTAAAAAACAATTTTCTTATGTATATATTATATTATTATAAATTAAATTAATATATATACTTTATATACATTTATATAATTGAACAAATTGGTAGATAATCTGACACCAAAATGAAAATACCATAATTAATAGGGGAATGTGATGTGATTTATTTATAATATCCTTACTCTGAAAGTATAATGATCTTATTTAGTGTTAATTTGTTTGATAAATAATAATTTTCATTAATTATATTAGTATGATAACTAAAATTTTGTTATATTGCATGATGAATACACATTTTTCTCTTACAACACCATTTTGGACAATAAAATTCTGCATTGGTTATGATTTTTAATATTTTCAATAGGATGTACAATTTATCATTACACAACAATGATATTTTTTAAAAATAAATTCCTTAATCCCATTATGACAACCATACATGAATTCTGGTGTTGAAAATAATTGAAATCAACCATTCCCCAGAGATGGTATTCTAAATGTACGCATGGATATTGAATTCGTTTTCTATAGAATGAGAAATACTGTTATCGTTAATTATATTGGAATATTAAATATTAAATAAATATAATAATAATATAATAAATTACTTCAAAGGACCATACTTTTATTGTGGGGATAAGAATAAAATAAATAGCATCATGGGGGAGGTGTTGCACCCAACTCGCTAATGATATTTTTATTCATCTTAATGGAAGAGGGAAATATGGATAATGAGGGTACCATCTATATAATAAAATAATTTTTTACTAATGATATGAAAGATATTATTTTAATAAGGTAAAATATAATATTATGAGGATAACTTGAACACGAATAATGTGTAATTAGAAATTTGTGTTTAGAAATTATACATCAGTTTTTTATTATATTCTTGTAATGGTGGATAAATTATTGAGGAATGGTCAATTAATATAAAAATAAACTCTTGAAGGTGTATAATAATGGTCAAGATATGGATGGATACTTTTTGAAAATTAATATTTTTGATTTTTTCTGATGGGAAATGTGGATAATAGTGCACCACATATATGTCTATAAAGATGAAATTTTCATAAATTCTAAAAATACTATTATAATGTTAATTATTTATCAAGGATTGTAAATCCATCACTGTGAAAGAATTTATATGTAACACCCCAGGTAAATAAAGAATATGATATTTTTATATTTATCTCTATTTTTGAATAAAATTTCAATATTAATTTAAAGGGAACGCTATGCTCGATGGCTTACCCAATACACAACAACGTGTTCCTTTGAAATCATACATTGCACTCTAATAATAAAATAATATTATTTTAAATGGTAGTTAACGCCTAACCGTTGTAATGGCGGGAATGAACAGAACTAACTAAAAAATGATTATTTATGTTTGCCAAATATTTTTTACTCTTTACAATTAATGTTATAGGATTAAAAATGCAAATGAATCCTTTTTTAAGTGTAAACATTCTAATATTCATTAAAAAGTAGATTAACCACCTTTTGATGGCGAACCTATTTTAAATCCACTTTTTGAAAATTTTATGTGTTATTTTTGACAAAATAATATTCTTCCATAGAATTGGGACATCAAAATTTAATTTGTGTAAATTTTTGGTATCTTTCCGATAAAGTTCATTTTTTAATGAATAGTTAAAAATGTTGTATTTTAATTCAAAACCTCTTTTTAATCTAATTTATTATTATGATTATATTATATTTTTAATTATTTTTAAAGTGAAATTATAATATATTTGTACCATTTAATCCAATAGCGGTCGTTGGAATTAATTTCATCTTGAAATTGGACTTAAACTAGTGTCAATCTTTTGATACTTATTGTTTCATAAAAACACGCTATTTGCTATGATAGTGGGAATTAATTATTAAATTAATTAATGTAACTTATATGGTTTGAATTTTTTAAAATAGAAATCATTTTTGAATTCGGAATATCAAATACAGCCTAGGGTGAATTTTTGGTAATTTTCTGAAAAGCTTCAATTCTTTAGGAATAGTGAAACCACTAAGTGGTAGTTAAAGAAACTGATTTTTCATTTAAATGAATCTTTACCACTTCTGTGATTTGATTTTCAAAAATACGCATACATGGTTTTCATTAATAAGTAAAATGTGGTTCAATGAGATTAAAATAATTTTTTTTGGTGAATAGTAAGTTTTATGTTTATTAATCGCGATTAGAGGTAATTAGTGTAATTTAAGGTAAAAATAATGTTTTAATAATATGAAATGACCTAGAAACATGTCCTACCCTCATTGGATGTGTCATGGCCGACCAAGACAATCCATGGGTAAACTTGGGGACCACATGGAGCCACTTTGGTTGGAAAATGACACTAATACCATTTTATTTAATGCTAAAATTAAAATGTCACAAATATGTATTAGTTTACTAAAACAATTTTTATATGGGGTTATACAAGTCATATTTTTTACTATAAATATTCATTATAAATCTAAAAATATTTCCTACATAATTATATTTTTTTTATAATTTTTAGAATCTAAAAAAATTAAATTATTTATGACACCATGATGATACAACGATTACCTCATTATTTAATAATTTAAATAAAATGAAACGATAATGTAAAATCTAAGACCTAAACATGTCACAAACCTATTGGATGGATGGATTTCGAAACCTTATCACTTTATCCTCGAAATACCTCAATTTGGAACCTTTAAAATCCCAATATCATTTGAAAATAAAGTATCATTTTGTAACTTTCCAGGAGTGTCCCTCCTCTCCTCTTATAAAAGTCCCCCACCTCTACCCCCTTACACACACCTCTCAATCCCTTGGCTCGGCCAAACCATGCCCATTTCATCTCTCCACATCCCTCTCTTCATCATTGAAGCCTCACTTTGGGCTGAATCCTTTCCAAGGAATCCTTTGAGCTCAAATCAAATAAAGTTACCCGATTTAAAGGTAATGTCTTCCCTTGTGTTCTTTTGTTTTCTTTTGCTTATCCAACCACCTAAAACCTTTTTATTATTTTATTTTGCAACAAAACCAGTATAAACAATATAATAGGATGTTGTTATGTGATGGATTCGAGCTACACTTACACACACCTTCGTCTAATGGTTAAAGAACATACTGTTTTTTGTGGATGCCGAATTACTGCCTCACGAAACGATGATTGTTCAATATTCTTTTAACACCTTAAAAGGTGTCCATTAAGATGTCAATATATTTATATATGATATATAATATGTTTGTGTTTTCCTTAAACTTCTTTATTTTTCATTTATGGCAAACCATTATGGTTTCCATTATGGGTAAACGCGATATCTTCATTTTAGGAAGTGCGGACTACCACCCCCTCAAAGTGATTTGATTCGTTAATGCCATATGTGGGACATATGAAGGATGGAATTAATGTTATTACATATGTTATCCAACTGGAATTATAATATACCTTTATATCTTTATTATTTCATTCCATTGAATACAAAAAGAAATAAATGAAAGTAGCGTTCATGTGTACGTACGGCTTACCGTCTCCATGAACGGTACATTTCATTTCTTATCTCCAAATTTTATGTACTATTATAAGTACATATATATAATGGATAAATATGTAATAAATTAAATCTAAATTATGGGTATCATTATGGAATTATAATATATATCTCTCTCAATTTGTTTAAATTCCATTAATATGGCAAAAAAATGAAAGTAGCGTTCATTCGTACGTACGGCCTACCGTCTCCATGAACGGTGCTTTTAATTTTTTATCTCCAAATGCTATGGAATAGTATAAAATGAATATATACTGGATATATATGATATCTAAAACATAAATACTATTCTGGATATGATGTACCTATAACTACATGGAAAATTCTTTTCCAACAAGTTCTATTTTTACTCATGTACTGAACATCGACAAAAACGTCTGATATGAACTCACTTTATTAACCAATTATTATAACATTAAAATATTCGATATGAACTGAATAATAATATTTAAATTAGTTCCTTAAGAAATTATACATTGACCAAATTTTATTATTCAGGAGATTAAAGAACGATCGAGTCATGTCAGACACGAGGTAAAGGATCCTACTCCTCTCTTTCTTTTTATGTACACTCTTTTATGTCATTCCTTTATGATAATCTTTATTATGATTGGGATGTTCTTTTATATTACTCCTACTGTAATTTTTATGTTCATAAGGTGATAGAACCTATTATCTCTCATCAATCCATTTTGGATGTTTTGAGTGGCGCCGTTAGGCTGCCGAATTTTCGTAAGAGATCTAACCTCTCTCTTTTTTATGTACTCTCATTTATGTCACTTCTTTTAAGCTCCCATTTGTTATGATGCGGGAAGTTATTTTATATTCCTCTTGATGTAAATTTTATTGTAATATGATGAGATACTTTATTTGATCTCATCAATCCATTTTTGGAAGTTTTAAGTGGCGTCGTTAGGTTGCCGAGTTTTCGTAAGGGATATTTCATCTCACTTTTATTCTCGAGATATTTATGCTACATTTGCCACCATTTCCTTTGAGTGGTGTATGTAATTCCAATTATTATACTCTTTGTGTAATATAATTTCATTTATGGGTACTTACATATTCATTGTATGACCCTTCTTCAATGGGGTGTACGTTTCAAAAGTTACCCAAGTCGGTAAGGGAACCTTTCACCCTCCTCTTTCTAAAAGGATTATTTTGTTATGTCTTTTAATTAACATACTATTATGTTTGGATATGTTCTTCTATATCCTTATTAATGTAAATTTTATGTCCATGTGATGAGATACCCTTTTTATCTCTCATCAACTCATTTTATGAGTTTTGAAGTGACGTTGTTAGGCTGTCGAATTTCTGTAAGGGAACTTCTTAACCCACGTTCAATTCTTTGGGTTAAACCTCTAATTCTTGATTTTATTATGCCAAGATTATGCGTGTAATATCTATGTTGTAGTTTTCACAAACCATTGTGTGGATATACTATTTCTACTCATAATCATCTCATTGATAAATTCTTATGTCATTTAGATGGACTTGTATCGAAAATCATAACTCAATATCATGTCATTGAGTTAAATATCTATGTCATTGGTTTTGTTTTTCCATGATTATGTGTTAATGACCTCTGATTATTTTAACCTTAATATCCACTTATATTTTGTGTATTCGTATTTGTCACACATAATCATGTAATTGATTTATCCTTTATCTAAGGATACCGACTTTGTAAGGGACTTTGTCTCAATCTCCTTTCATTAAGGCATATTTCGTTTTATACACAACTTTATTTTATACGGTGTATAAACCCCTTTGACTTTTACTTTTATAGAAATGTAATCTTTTTCTACGAAGCGTTTTACAAAACAAAAAAAGGAATGTTTCTTTTAACGTATGTGGTGACAATGACCTTTTCCGCCGCTGCGAGTATTATTTGGTCTTTGGCTTCCCCAACAAGTCATATTGTTTTTAAAATGAAATAAATACCACATACTCTTTTATGTATTTTGGTATTGAAAATGGTTTTTATAATGGATTTGTCATGTCAATATATTTATGTGATATATTGTGATCAAAGTTTCGAAATGTTTTCTTTCCATTATATTTGATTTATGTCTTATGATTTTATAATTGTACTTGGACATTATGACGGGTGGTGCCATGAATACCAGGATGGGTGGTTATGTAATAACCTCCAATGCATTGGGTATGGAAGTCGGTCGTATGGCTATTCCATTAAGTATGTAGGGAAGTCAGCTATATTGATATTCCATTAAGTAGGTGTGGATGTCGACTGTATGGCTATTCCATTAAGTATGTGTGGAAGTCGACCGTATGGTTATTCCATTTAAGTATGTTTATGTCCCAAGTTACCTTTTTTATGTTATGTGTTCTTTCTATCGATTTTATGGTAATATTTTGGTTACAAAAGGGTAAGTAATGATCTTTTACTCATTGAAGAGTTTTGTTACTACTTCGAAAAGGTGAAAGGTATTACTTTGATAAAGTATACATGGTTTACTTGTTGTTTTGAAAAACTAACAGTTTTCATTCTTTGTGTATCCCTTACTGAGAATTTTATGCTCATCCCATGTTTTTGAAATTTTTTTCACAATACTAAACGCGTAATAGGGTCAAGGATGGGATGAAGGGAAATTCATGCTACCTAAAACAGTGAAGAAGACATTTTTATTTTTAAGAGTTTTTATTTTATGGAATCTTAGTAGAAGTTTCTACTTTGTAATCTTTTGAGATGTAATAGTCATGTACTAATTCTCTAAAACTCTAAACCTGAAAAGATGCTCAATGTGAATTATTCATTTAATTCAATATTAAGTAAGGTTTATGGTTGGAACCTTATATTATATGTTAAGGGTTAACATATATTTAATCCACATCCATCTATTATTATGCATATTTTAAATAGGTTTTTGGTTTTTTCTCTATTGATTAAACCCTTCTTCTCATATTGATTTTAACCATGATAATTTATTTTTTCAATTAAATTTATCATATATGATTAAAAATATACTATTTTTTATTTATTAATTTGAACATAAAGGAAATAATTATTAAAATATTTTTCTACATGTTAAATAATATAATATTAAAATATTAAATGTATAATTTGTTAAAACAATTTTTTTAAGAAAATGTAACATAATTTCAAAAAAAATCTAATATTTATTTATAAATTAGAGTCAAAATTTTAAATATAATAAGGTCTCTTTTTAAACTGCATATTTTGAATTATTACAAGTGTTTCTGGGTATCTAATTATATATCAAATTCTAATAATCTTTGAAAATTCAAGTTATTGGTAATTACATATTATGAACTATTTTCCTAAAAATAATATTTTCATCATAAATCAAAAAATTTGTCCAATAAAAATATTACTATGATGATTCGAAATCAATTTTTCATTTTAAAAAAGTAATACTCTAAATTTTTGATATTTAATATTTATATAAAATAATTAAATACAATTTTAAATGATTTTATATTATTATTTAGAGTATATTTTAATCCTAATTATTATTCATAACATTTTGTAATTGATTATTATCTATTTATTAATATCAAACATATTTATCTTAATTTTATACATTTTCATTAAAATAGGTATGCACAAATCATAAAAAGAATATATTTTGAAAAAAACCATTCTATGAATATAACTATAAAGTAATTTTCTATATCTATATAAATAGAATTTGATATATATTAAATTTTTCCATTATATTCATTAAATAAACAACTCATAGTGAATTTAATTTAATTATTCCCCCTTATTCAATGTAGAGTTTTTAAATATTCTATGCATATATTTTTATTTTATCTATATATATAGTGATTTAATTTATATTTGGTGTTGTGGGATGAAAAATCTAGCAATTACAGAGATTTATTTAATAGTTATGATGTAGTAAAATATTGAGGTTAAAAAAAATGACCCATCCAATACTAACCATTCTAAAGATATTATTAATGAAAATGTAATATGTTTTTACAGTGGATACTAAACACTCAAACACTGGATCTCTCTAAAATGTGTAAGGATATCCTACCAGCATGTGGAAATTCTGGATGAAGATATAAATGTACATTTTAGAAAATACCTGATATTTTCCTACAAAAACAGTGACTGAACATGGCCTCTAATGAATAAATCCAACCATTATGGTGTATAATAACTCATTATCATCACAACTAATGAAAACTATTTCACCTTTTGTGATGAGATTGAACTAAAGGAATTATTCACCTCTTCCAGTCAAAATTCTATCATCCAATTTATAACAAATATATTAAAAATATATAAAATATTTCATTAAATACCTTATATAGGCCACCACAATGTGATATCATCATTTACCACCACTCTCTGATAAGTTTTAGAAACATCTTGGTGAACACATTAAACATGACCAAAAGGTGGTTATATATTTATATATATAAGAAAAAATATCTATACTCTATGGAATATTTATGATTTTATATAATAATTAAAACATTTGAACATATCAATAATTGAAAATTATACATTACTATATCTCCACATTACCATCCAAATCACATCTCATATCATTTATAGTAAACATACTAGTATTTTTAAAGAATCACTAGTGGACCTAAAATTCCATTTCACAATGGTTATCACTTGTTTATAACATGTACATAACATAGATTCAAATTTTTCTCAATATCTAATACATCCTACATTGTTCCTATCATCAAAATATATCATTTCACTGAACTACCACCATTGATATAGATATATCATGACCCCTCCCTCCACTGTTACATGAAACAGATGTTCGATGCTAAATGGGTGATAATGACCCTAGAATCCATCATAAAATATTTTTAGTGTTGAAAACTAACACTAAGGGTATATAAACCACAGATATGGAATGGATTAACCTCTATCATATTTAATAAGTAGGTTATGATATAGGAAGTCCCACCAACCAACATAAAGAATAAATATAATAAAAAATTCCCACACATGTCGTTTAATGTATAAACTAATATCCAAAAAGGCATAGTAAAAGTACCAAATGTAAATCTTTTCATGGAAAATGAACACTATACTTAGTTGTAATGTCAATTAAAATACTCTTGAAAATTGTTAAATAATTATACTAAAAACCTTGTAAAAAACAAATTAATTCAACTCATCACATAAAAAAGTTATACTAGTTCCCCATCATCATTGTCACCCACTAACCAGGTGACATATAAATTGAAAATATTATATATAAAAACAAAATCTATATATAAATGAAGGTACCATACATAAACATCTCCAGTATCTCCTCACCATCACAAACCAATAACACAAATCATATAATCTTTCCTTCTATTTGAAATTTATCCATTATTTGATTAGGTCCTCATATATAAATATCATAATACCATACAGGGCCCAACACGTCATGTCGAAACCAGAACACTTTTTTATATCAACATAATCGCTGAACAAATAATATCCACATAAAAATATTGATGCCATTGTATCTTATGAAAATTTATTTTTCCTCATTCCATCTCAACCCATGAATTTATTCCCAATAAATTTCATTAAAACTATTGAAGGATATAATTATAATATATACCTCAGTTAAATATTTCCTGAAAAAAATTATAGTCAATCCAAGAGTTGTCATTGTAATGGTTGGGACACACCATACACCATAATCCCATATAGACTAAGATATGTCAACCCATATATATATATATAATATTAGAACAATAGATACAGGGAAATAAAAAATCTATTAACTCACTATCCAAGATGTTGTGATAACAACACCCCTCCTAAAAAAACATTTGGGTTGTAGTGCCCTAATTTTTTAACAGGGTATCTTGTGAAACCTCAAAGTAAAAATATTATATTTAACAAACCACTCTCATTGATAAAAACTAAAATATGAATCATCTATGAAACTAAAAATAAAAGACCACAACATCCACATATATGGAAAATAAATAAAATTTGTATCAATGAAACAAGATCATTATTAAATAATTTTTTCTACTATATTTTTTTATTCCATTATTATTTGGGAAATAATAACCAGATTTCATTCCTAAGTGTGGTTTTTTTGACCCCATTATTAATCATCTATATTTTCATTTATTTCATCATCAATGAATCAAGATAAATGGTATCATTTCGACCAACATTACTTATTAAACCACATTAATAATTCTAGAATTTCAACCCATTATCTTTAAACAATCCAATTACAGCTCCCCATAATTTCCATTTATAAGTCATAAATCATTTGACATTATTTGCATAAATAAAAAAAATATCCCATATAAATGCCTATAATTTACATAGTGGTATTACTACAATGTTGATGAATACTTATTACATAATATAACAAGAACCATTATTGGACCATATAGGTTTAGTGTCTTTAGAAACTAAGAAATATAAAATATCAATTCATAAAACATCTACATTGTATCTTGCTGAAATATCCATAAATAGACTCCTTTTTGACATATTTTACTTAATAAATTTCTTCAAGACCTTTGGAAAATGAAAATATGAAAGAGTGAGCTCAAATGACCAGTAAGGGGGATCATGTTATATATCATTCATATAATAATATTAAGAACATAACATTTGAAAATCTTAACCTGCATATAAAAGATCCTAAAATCATGTCATCAGATCAATCAAAAAAGTTAAATGTAATCAAAATACTGATAACATTGGACAATAAATTTTTTGGCATACACATATAATCATATAAAATCATTTCATATTAGTGAAGGCTAATTTCCACGATGTTCAGAGTGGAAGATGTATATTACTGAACATAGTGCACTACTCTTTTCAACCATAAATTACTAAACCAAATTTACTTTGTGTTCCAGTCATGTATATCTCATGAGATATAAATCGTTAACCAAGGAATTATATTGAGATATAGTTCCCAACCATCACATAATGAAACCATTCATACATGTTCCACAAAATCAAAAAAAACATTCACCATAGTATAACCCATGAAATAAAATGGGTTTGTTAAACCTCATTCCATCATAATTGATATAAACAAATGGATTTCCTAAATAAAATTTCACAAAAAAATGAATTCAAATCATAATAATAATAGTTTTAGTAATATAAACCCATTTAAATAGTTTCATCTTCAATGGAAAGTAATTTTTTGAAAACACTTGAAATTAATTCCTCAGAAAAATATCCTTTGTTATTCAATGGTATTTTCATTCCCCAAAATTCCACAAAATTTTAGAAGAAATAATATTATGTGAAGATAAACATGTATGGAAAGCTTCAAGTAAATAAGGAATTATGAATCTGTAAAAATTTGTTCATTCCATACAAGTTAAAAAATATTCTATTCATACTTTTGTTAGTAAAGTAAAAAAGTACCTCATACCAAAAATTAAAAAATATTTGATACATACTGTTCAGTAAAAATGTAACAATAGATAATTTTGAAATTTAGAATTATAAAATGATATAAATAATTTTTTGAAATTTGAATTAATTGAAAATGGATGTGGATGTAAAATTTAACCATGTAAATACTTAAGAATAAAAAATCGTGGATAAAAACAAGATTAACCAAGTTATCCCTTACCTTAGGTATGATATCCATCATATTTATCTGAAACTCATGTATAATGATTTAAAAAAAGTATTGACTTACTCAAAAATCATAATATTTTTTTTGATATCATATATGATTAAATTATCATCTATTTTTTAGTACCATTTCATTGTCACTTATTATTTGGATATTGAATGCATTATGTTCTTATCAAATATTTGTCAAATATGGTCATGTTACAATTTTTTTATTATAGTTAAATAATTTACAGAATGGTATTAGTGAAATATATATCATATTTATTCATTCAATTCATTTATATACTAATGTTTTAATAAATATATTGTAGAATTAATCACATCAAATCATTGAGACTGTAGGCATTACGTATGTAGGAGAGATTATATCATTCCCATCTTTATTGAATGGTATTGATGTGGATGGTGAACGATATTTTTGAATTATTATCATGTTATAATAATCATATAATTTTATTATTTCCACCATTATACCATCCAAGTAAGGTGGTGGTGAAGAACAGGTGACACCGTGACGTGGAGATGGTAAGTTGAACGTACGCACGCGCAATGATTTCATTATTTGTAGGATGTATAGAAGGTGAAATAAAGTTGTATCATATTTATAATATGATATAAGTATATTAGTGATACCGATGTTATTAATATATAATTAAACAACTGATTAAGAGGAAGTTTATGCATAATGGAGTTTGAAAGAATTAGGCGAAGAGATTATATCTTCCTTGACGTGCTTCTTCCAAATATCTTCTTGAGCACAAGATTTTGTATTTGAAAATGAACAAAATAGCTGTAATAAAAAAAGGGATATTGAGAATGAATTAGAGGACTGGATGACTAATCATGAAGGCTCAAAATGAAATAAAGAGGTTAGGGAGAAGGTTCCCTTTTATAATTGACATGAGGGGTACTTTTGGAAACTCCATAAATATTAATTTATAAAATCAAAACCGACCAAAAATTACTCCAAAATTTAACAATTTCAATTATGAGATTAGATAGGGTTGTAATATCATCAAACAATAATTTTTGGACATGTTATGATGTAAATTTAAACCACGTATTTTTAATTGACACTTAGTTATTCTATTTAATTTCAATTATAGTAATAAAATTTTATATATTTAATGGTTATTAATATTTATATATATACTATTAATTGACCATCAATGGATATTTTATGAAATTTTAGATCTTATAATTATAAATTTTTAATTATTAAATATTTTTATGATTTTTATGCAGTTCAATTAAATGTTGTTTTTATAGAATATCAATAGTGTCAATTTTTACTCTATTAATTTAATTGACATAAAAAAAATCAACACCATAGATAAATACGAACTGAAATATTTAATAAACTCCTAACATGTCATAGTAACCTAGAAAATTTATGGATCAGATCACTTAGTTTTTATGATAATTCTTTTAATATTTTTAATATAATTTTTTGATATTTGTATTAATAAAAAAAATTTACTTCACTATTATGTCATCATTAATTGTAATTATTTAATATCAAATAAATATTAATATGTAGTTAATTATATTACATTTTTATAGACTATTAATAGTTCATATTATTTCCAAATTATCGATATATTGAAATTCACATACCATGATATAATGAGATTGTGAAATTTTATCACACTAATTAGTTTTTATTACATTCATGTTATATTAATAGATAAGTGTCCATCAAGTGATTACATTATGAAAAATGGATGAAAATGGTCGAATTTAGTAATCCCACAGTATTTTTACATGTGTTATGGAAAATTTATAATATTATTTTTACATTTAATTACACAATATACATTTAACCATGGTAATGAAAATAATTTCCAAATTTACTATTCATAATACCCAAAAAGTAGCCTATTAATATAATTTGGACCTACTGATTCCAAATATGGAGTTAATTTTTAAAAATTCAAAACCCATAAGATTCAAGAATTAATTTAAAATCAATCCCATTTTCAGAATAAGAAAAAGAGTTATTTTTAACAGTTAAACTAATGTAAAATAATGTAATGCTTTTACATATGAATTCAATTAAAAATTAATGATAATTACATAATTTATATTTAATGATAAAAATATATTCTATTTGTAATTTAAAACCATTCAATATTATATTTAACCTTATAAATTATCTAGATGGAAACAGTTTTGTCATTTAAAAATTAATGGCTTCTTACTATTCAACAAAACATGAATGTTTTCATAAAATATCATCAATTAAAAGAAATTAAATTTTTATATTACGATTTAAAATAAAATTTTCTTATTTTCATATAAAAATTAATAATGTGCCCAAATGTTAAATTAGTATGGTTTCTCCATTAAAAGGAGTAAAATTACCCTTATTTAAGAAAAAATAATATTATTTTATACAAAAAATTCGGTTTATTCACAGTCGATGATAAAAATATACGTTGGATGAATAAAAAATATTTTACTAACTATATAACATACATATCTCATTTATTTCACTAACAACAGTAATTCACTCAAAAATAAAAATATTTAATTTAACTTTTTCGTAAATAATTGATAGACAAATAATTCAAAATAAATTTTTATATGTTCGTTATTGTCATGACCCATCACTCAGGGCATGTTCCATGACTGCCCCATGTTGAACTTCCTAAGGCCAGGGGCTGACGAAAAGCACTGAAAGGTGTATTCCTTAAAACAAGAAGGCATTTCCTTTATAAACTGTAAACTAACACAAACCAAGCACAATAAAAGATACAAACACCATGTAAACTATATAGTAAACATGGTGTGTACAAAATGTAAAGGGGCCAGAATACAAGCCCAACTGGAATGTACATGCAAAACTAGAAATTACATATAAATCTAAAAATAGCTCTAGTAAACACTCACAAAAGATCCTACCTGAAGGGTAGGTATGACTCTCAAAAATTCATCTTTGCGGTACGCCTCATCTAAAGTCCACCTCTGAGTAGTCTCCGGTCCTGGTACCCTCATCCCCAGTCAGCACTCTCAGTCGTCTGTACAAGAAAAAACAAGGTGTGACTATAGCCCTTGCAGGGGTGAGTATAAAAATACTCAGTAGGGACCCTGAGATCTCCTAAGGTCCCTCAAATGCACAAAATATAAACCACATAACATGGAAACAACAGTCAACCCAACATAGGTATATGCCCATACATATACCTAAGTTATCAAGATATACATATCTCACATAGGTGGAAAGAATACCACAATGGTAACACCATGAAGTTAGAAGTACCACACAGGTAACACCATGAAGATATAATAACACACAGGTAAACCATGAAGATATAAGACATAGCTCACATATTTATAAGTGATGTATTGAAGTAAAAATTAATAGTTGCGAAACGAGATCAGATTATTCTTTCTAGAGGCACTACTGCTGATTATACGGAGTCTGACCCACAATGGATCGATAGGTACTAAACCCCGCAATGACCCACACTATATATGACCCATATAGGATTGGTATTTGATGACCCGCATAGGATCGTAGAGTGCTAACCCACATTGGATTTGGCCAACACAGGATCGGTATGCGCTAACCCACATAGGATCGTTGAGCGCTGACCCACACAACATATGAACCACACAACATGAGTATTCACTGACCAATACAAGATCTCTAAGTGCTAACCCACAGAGGTTCGATAGGTTACTTACCTCTATATTATCCATCTCCATCCTTTGCCTCACTACAAGCCACTAGATTCCTCGCACCCGGTGTGCTCATGTTCTGTAGAATCTGTCCCTTGAGATATCAGTCTTAACTTGACTACCACGATGTCCCATGGAGATTTATCCCAAAGGTCTGTCACATCATAAGGGACCCAACGCAATAGATGGCGTGTAAAATGGAAGCCCAGTCTGTAAGTTATTAGGTTTTTGCTCTGAGGGCCAGGTTAGATTCGGGGTTCGATCCAAACCAGAAGTACTGCAAATTTATCCTAAACTCAAGTGGAGTATATCAAAAGAACCTTCTTGATCACATAATTTTTATGCCATAGACAGTTCATCAAACAGAATATTGGTTCTCATGATATGGCCATAAAGGTGTATCTTGGTCTAGAGGGGTCCGAGTGCAGTCTGACCTGGTCGGACCAACCCAGCCTGACCTGACCCTGGCCTACCTGACCTGGTTTGGGTCGACTCGGTTTGACTAGGCCACGGTGGGCCCGGATTGTTGGGCAATGGTCCGGCCTGTCCCATAAAGGGGGAGCCCGGCCCGACCCGTTGGGAGCGGCCCGCGGTCGAGTGAACTGTCATGGCTGGGTCCGCCCTAGCCAATGCCTGGGGGAGGCACCTCCCAGGTCACCCGAATAGCCAAAAGACCATTTGCTTTTTGGATTTTGGATCCGCCAGAGTGGGTCATACTCGGTGTACCACAGCCAGTCGGTCCGCCGACCGGTCCTCCTTTTCTCAGTGGTGCGACAGCACCGCTGTCCTCCATGGCCGGCCGGGTGCTGCCCTGTCCTCGTCCTTCCTGCGGAGCAATGGCACCGCTGTTCTCTGTGCCCATCTGGGTGTTGGATGCCCTTCATCCACTGTCGCGGCCTAGCAGCTACGACCTCCAGCTCCATCGGTGGGGTAGAAACATGTTGCACCACTTCCTTGGGGCCAGCCATGGGCCGGCTGCCCCCTTCTTCCATGAGCCATCATGACTTCATTCCAAGACCAAAAAATATGAAGACCACAAATTCACGATCCTCATGTCGAGGGCTCTGCATCAATATGTCACTCTGAACAATACTGTGTGTTTCTCGCATCTTTAATAATTTGGTATTGATGAATTCATGAATAATGTGTGAAGAACATAAGATAAAGGGGTGAGTTATATGTGAGGGATGATGTCCAGGTTAGTTTTTCCATTTCTGTTGTGAATCCGGAATATGAAGAATTTCCAAATAAATTCAATCATAATTCAAAGTAAATCCCCTAACATGATGTTTTTTGATGATGTCGTGAGGAAGAAAACAAAGTCGATGAAGGGGATGTTAGCGTATGTCACTCTTGCAAAACGATTCCGAAGTTGGTTCCTCATTCCTCATTTATGAGTCGTTCTTCATCAGAGGATATTTGTCCAAATATTCTCCCAAGCTCTCCTTTCCTTTTCCAAAGACTTCTCTCAAGAATGGGGTGGTGCTAAATTAATAAGATTATGTTTATTAATTAAACAAAACAATTTGTCACATTAACTAGGCGAAATTCCATGGGTTAGCTTCATATTAAGAGGGGTTTTGTTGGTCCCCAACACCAAATTCAAAATGGGAGGTTTCAATTTAAAAAATAAAATAAAGCATGTTAATTTTATTTTCTCTCATGAAATGTCCAAAAACTAATTTCCACCCATGACCTACTCAGTCGATGTAAAGGTCTCCTTATGTAAATATCGGCGCTACGTGTTCAAAATGCCCATTTATTTTAATTCTGAGCATCGGTTCATAAGTTTCAAAATGCGACTCACGCATTTACTGAACGTACCAGAAAAAAGTTCAGAAATTCATTCCGACCACAATGAGCCTCAGAATCATGCACTGTAAATTTTCGTGGACTCATAATAATACAATATAATTTAAAAATTACATGGAAAATTCTGGGTCTTTAAATTCTTTTAACATCAGGGATTTACATCCTTGAAAGCCACAACAGGACTAGGGAAACATGTGTGGGTACTGGGCACGAATCCAAGCCAACCGCTCCTATGTGCTATCCTGGAGTTTCCCATTATTCCAATGTATGTGCATCAGAGTTATCGATTACCCGCGTAGGACTCTCTCCTTTCAATTCTCAATCTCCACTAGATCCTCTGAAAGCGTCACCCCATCGTCAATTTCTAGCTCCCCCCAGTCAATGAAGTACGAAGGATCGTGTACGTATCTCCTCAGCTAGGATACGTGGAAAACATCATACACCCAGTGCTACTGAGGTAGAAGATATAAGTGATAATCCACCTTGAGAACTTTGCAGAGGACATAAAATGATATGATGAACCACATACATAACTTGACGACTCAACCAAATTTCCACAAACGTTGTCGAGGTGAGACCCGTAGAAAGACATGGTTCCCATCCTCAGATTCCAGAGGTCTCTGACTCCAATCAGCATAGGAATTTGGCATGCTCTGTGGAGTCTTCATCAACTCCTGGATGATTTGTACCTCTTTTTGGTAGCCCGTTCCGTCTCTGGTCCCACAAGTGCGGACTCCCCTAGGTTAGTCCAACACAGAGGCGACCTTTCAGGTCGTCCATTCAAACCCTTCAATGGTACAATTCCAATAGTTTAATGATAGATGTTTCTATACAAAAACACCACCAAAGGCAAGTGATCCTCCCAACAATGCCCAAAATCTAGAATGCAAGCATGCAGCATATCCTCGAGGGTCTGTATAGTCTACTCTGTCTTACCATCTGTTTGAGGATGGAAGGTGGTGCTCAACTGAATCCATGTCCCGAATGCCTCCTGCAACCCCTTCCACTGACGGGAAGTGAAATTTCCATCACAATCAGAGTATGTGCGATGACTTGGTGAGTCAGTCAATGATCACCAAGATAGAATCATGACCCCAAGATGTGCATGGAATTCCTATCACAAAGTCCATGAAAATTCTATCCCACTTCCACAATGTCACCTCTAATAGTTGAACTAAGCCCACTGGAACATGACGATCTTCCTTCATATGATGAAACGTTAGGCACTGAGAGACAATATCTACCAATACATTCTTCATTCTCGGCCACTAGTGTAGATGCTGAAGGTCCAGGAACATCTTTTCTACTCTAGGTTGTACCACTATTGAGGATGTATGCAACTCCCCCCAAAAAATCCTCCCAAAGCCCCACCGGTACCATAGTACGTATTTTGAAGAGGATAGTGTGCTCCTCACATTCAAAAAATCTATTAGGTGTCTATACTTTGGATATCAGAGCATATCAAGTCTCATAGTGATTGTCCCCATGATGTGCCTCTATGTCTCACAAATGGAATGAGGGATTTACTTTTAGATACTGATGATAAGCTGCTCCATCTTGATCCACATAGTATATCGATAAATTGACTAGATACACTATCTCCTCACTTAGAAACTATATACCAGATCTCCTACTGAGTTCATCTGCCACTACGTTCCACTTACCATGAGTAAAGACTATCTTGAAGTCATATTCTTGGAGGAACTCAAGCCAATGATGTTGTCTTTGGTTTAGGTCTTTTTGAGAGAAGATATATCTGAGACTATTCTGATTAGAGTATACTGTAAAATGTCTTCCCATCAAGTAATGTCGCCACAAATTCAAGCTGATGACCAAGGTTGCTAACTCCATGTCATGGGTATGGTAGTTTTTCTTATGATGTCTTAGCTGTCACGAACCATTCGCGATAACTGCTTTCTCCTGCATCAGGACACATCCAAGTATGATCCCTGATGTTTCACAACATACTACATACCCAACGCCCTCCACTAGTGCCCTCAATATGGGGGAAGTCATCACTCTCATCCTAAGATCCTAGAAACTCTCTTGGAATCTCTTTGACCACATGATGGTTTTCTCCTTCTTCATCAACGCTGATATGGGTCCTATAAATCTAGAAAATTTAGGCACAAACCTCCGATAGTAACTTGCCAAACCCAAAAAACTCTACACTTCTGTCACAATGATGGGTGGCTCCCAAGCATGTACAACCTCGTTCTCTTCTAGATCCACCTCAACTCCAGCCTCTATGATGACATGTATTCAAAAGTGAACCGCTCGGATCAAGAATTTTCACATAGAGAGATTTCCATAAAGCTGGTGCTCTTAGATTGTGTCTAGAACTATCTGTAGATGATATACATGATCTTCCTCCATCACTGAGTAAATAAGCATGTCATCGATGAAGACTAGTACAAAGAGATTGAGGTATCGTGGGATGATCTTGTTCATGAGTCCCATGAACCCTGCTAGTTCTTTGGTCATACCGAATGGCCTAACCAAGAACTCAAAGTTTCCATACAGTTATATGAAGGCCGTTTTCTGCACATCCTTGTCTCGTAACCTATGATGGTGATAGCCCGATCGGAGGTCTAACATCGAAAACCAATGTGATGCCATCAGCTGATCAAAATATCATCAATCCTCGGGAGTGGGTACTTATTCTTTAGGGTCACATGGTTCAGGAGCCAATAGTCCACACAGTGTTGCAAACTCCCATATGCCTTCTTGTTGAACAAAATCAGAACTTCCCATGGGGAAACACTAGGATTAATTAATACCTTGCTCTGAAAGTCCTACAACTATACACGTAGCTCTCGAAGCACCGCATGAGTCATCTGATATGTTGGTGTATACATCGGTGCATCCTTGGGGTACAAGTTGATGTAAAATTACACCTCTATGTAAGGAGGTAGACTCGTAACATCATCCGGGAAAATAGAAGAGTACTAGTCCACCACTACCAGATAAATCGGACTCTCAACATCAACAGCTCTAAGGGTAAGGCCAGTCAAATGATGTGTGATCGGAAGAACCCTCCTCCGGGTATGTCCATCCTACACTACAAAGGATCCCGTCTCACCGGTGAATGGAAACCTGGTCCTATCCATGTGGACACACCACACATTGCGCCCAATACAGTCAATATGATCATGGAATATGGATAACTAGTCCATACCCAAGGTGATGTCATATGGACTAATTGTCATGACTAGAATATCCCTACTAAAGATCTCGCCTCCTAGAGTAAGCTCACACTATTGACACTAGTGTGTAATCTTTCAAAGTTCACCCATAGGTCTCTCTAGTCGTAATAATCAAGCCAACGACTCCGTCGGTATCTCCAAGCTCTGAACGAGGGTCTTCGAAATGAAAAAGTGAACGAAACCTATGTCTATAAGAACTACAGATAAGGTGGAGTAGACACAAATCATACCACGTATCATCTCCAGAGCACCATGGTCATAGGCCTCAACTTCTTGGAGGTGAACATGTCCTTGTCCACCTACTCCCTATGGTTGGGGTGGACCACCTGCATGCAGTGGTGGTAGAACCTTAAATCACTGCCCACCGCATGTTGCATGACCTTCTCCTCTTCCACATCTACCTCCTATCAGTAGACCAGCTTGATCAAATCTTCGCCTCTGCCCAGGTGGTTCATCGACTATCTGTTGGTCATCTGTATGGCAGGTCGGGCAATCACGATCCATGTGACCCTACCCACCACATGAATAACAGTGATTGTCCATCACTGGTCCTGCTCTATCATGAGAGCCCTGCACAACCGACCACGTAACCTACAGTTGTCCAACTATAGGTGGGTTCCTCTTGGACCTCTGCATCATCTTTCTACTTCCAACTATAGATGGCTTTGCTATGTGTTGTCTGGTGTTAGGTCTCATTGTCAGTGACTCCTCAACAAGGAAACTCTCCACTAAAAGTGCTCACTCAAACACACCCACCTGCATTAGGATGCTGATAGAAACCATCAAATCTCTAATCACCCGTCTGAGTCCCTGGTCAATGGTTCGGTCCATAAATAAAGGGACCCGCACCATGCTAGAGGTGTAGCATGAGGGGTCAGTGAACCTCGCCGAATACTGAGCTACAATCATGATACACTGCTGCAAGTGGAGAAGCTATTGTATATGCACTGATCATATGGTCTGTAGGTCTAACTCTACCCTGAAAATGCTTTTGACGTCCTCCCAGACAAGGTTCACCTCATCGTGTAGCATCAAGCTTCACCATATGCCCACTGCTACCTAAAGAAGACCGGCGGTAAGGATCACCATGAGATCGGCTGGTGTCCCTAATAGTTGAAAAATTATAATCACGGCCTACATTCAGTCCTCAGCCTCCTCTGGATCTGTCTCGCCCCCGAACCTTAGTGGCCTCTAGCGCTGGAACTCATGCAAAGTGTTGAAGTGGCGTGCACCCTCTACTATTGGGGCTGGTGGCATCGGCTTCCCAATGCGGAGTGGTGCTCCTGGTACACCACCTTTTGGTACAACTGTCGTAAGGGGGCCCTCCACCTAAGCCTCATCGCTCGGCGGGCTTTAACCACATACTCTAACTGGAACCCTGGCTGGTTGTCTACATGGAGGCATCCTGGGGAAAAAAAGTATACCACAATTATTAATTTTATACCTGGTTTTTTGACTCAAAGATCTCACAAAAAAACATTTCAAAAATACATACACAATAAGTGCCTTGATGAACTAAGTCGGAAATCATAAGTCAGGATCCTGGTGTATGGATACATCCACCACAACACCAACACTGGATTTCCCAATCCAATAACCACACACTAAACACTTAACACTATTGCTCCAAATAGAAATGATCAGAGTTCTAGTTCTTCGGTAGAACCAGACTACTTTAATACCAATTTGTCACGACCCATCCCCCAGGGCATGTTCGGTGATGACCCAAATCTCGCCTTCCATAAGCCAAGGGATGGCGATAAGCACCAAAAGTGGTATTCCCTAAAATGGGAAGGCATTGCTTTTATGAACTGTAAACTCACGCATACCAAGAACACAACAAGGTATAAGATCGAAGCAAACTATTTAGTAAATAGGGTGTGTACATAATGTAAAGGGGACAAAATACATGCCCAACTAGAATGTAAAAGTAAAAGTGGAAAGTAAAAGTAAAACTGAAAATAGCTAATGTGAACACCCACCATGGATCCTACCTAAATGGTAGGTATAGATCTCAAACATTATCCTCTACGGTACACCTCGTCTAAGTTCCCCCTCTGAGGAGACTCCAGTCTTGGTACCCACATCCTCAGTCAGCATCTTCAATCATCTGCAGAAGACACAATAAGTTTCGGGTGTAGCCCATGCATGGGTGAGTATAAAAATACTCAGTATGGACCCTGAGACCCCCCATGTTCTCTCAAATCTACAACAGATAAACCAAAAAACATAGAAACAACAGTCAACCCTACTGAGGTATATGCCCACAAATATACCTAAAATATCATGATATACTCATCTCACACAGGAGTAAGGAATACCACAAAGGTAACACCATGAAGGTAGAAGTACCACACAGGGAACACCAAAAAGATATAGTACCACACAGGTACAACATAATTTTATAAGACCTAGATCACACATGTATAAGTCAAGTATTTACGAAGCTAGATATTCTTAATCTGTCAGGAGGAACTGCTATTGATTATATGGAGTCTGACCGAGACAAAATTGATATGTACCAACCCCCGCAATGACCCACACAGGATCTGGCCCACAAGGGATTGGTATGTGCTAACCCACACATGAGAATTGAGTGCTGACCCCCACAAGATATAAACCACATATGATTGATAGGTACTAACCCCCTCAATGAACCACAAATTAGCTAGCCCAAAAATGATCAGTGTGCACTGACCCAAACAAGATCACTAAGCGCTGACCCACAAAAGATCTAACCCACAAAGGATTCGTATGCACTGACCCACACAAGACTGCTAAGCACCGACCCAAACATGATCTGAAACACACATGATCATTATATGAAAACCCACATAGGATAGCTGAGTTCTGACCCACACAGGATCGGACGGTAACTATCCTCCGTATTATCCGTCTCAAACCTCTGCATCACTGCCACCCACTGGATTCCTCACACCCGGTGAGATCGTGTTCCGTAGAATCTGTCCTTTGAGATATAAGTTGTATCTCGACTGCCACGATGTCCCACAAAGAAGTATCCCAACGGTCCTTCATGTCATAAGGGACCAAAAAAAATAGACGCTGCGTCAATATGATGCTTGGTCTATAAGTTATTAGTGCTTCCGCTCATAGGTCCAGGTTGGATTCGGGGTTCGATCCAACTCGTCCATACTCCAACATTATCTAAAACTCACGCAGAGTATACAATAAGGACTGTCTCGATCCCAAAATTCAGTTTTCATAGACGGTTTGTCAAACTGATGCCCGGTTCTCAATATATGGCCTCAAAGGTGTAACTAGGTCTAGAGGGGCTCGGGTCCAGTCCTACTTGGTCGGACCGAGCCGCACGGACCCGACCTCAGACAAACTGACCCTGTTCAAGTCAACTTTGTTGGATTATGCCGTAGCAGACCCGGCCAGCTAGGCCATGGTTCAGCACGACCCATGATGGGGGCAGCCCGGCCCTGCCTATTTGGTGCGGCCCACTGGTGTGACTCGGTGGGTGTGGCCTTCTGGTGCGGCCCGGTGGTGCGGTCCGCAGTACGGCCCAAGGTCGTGTGGACTCCCATGGTGGGGTCTTCCCTAGCCTATGCCTTGGATGGAGGGACCTCCCAGGTCACCAGAACGGCCAAAGGGCCTTTCAGTTTTTAGAAGTGGGTCACCCCGATGTAGGTTCTCCTTGGTACGCCACCACCGGTAGTTCTGTCGAAAAGTACTCCTCCTCCCAGTAGTATGGTAGCACCACTATCCTCCGCGGGCGGCTAGGTGTAGGCTACACTTCAACCTCCACCATAGCCAAATGGCCACAACATCCAGCCCCAATGACGGCATAGATGCGCACCACTACTCTGCCATGAGGCCGATGGGATTCTAGCTGCCACTCTACTCCGTCGAGGCTGACGGGTCACAGTCTCCTTCTCAACCAGTGACGTGGATGCGTGCATCCCCCCTTCCATGTAGTCGGAAAGGATTCAGGCACCGCCTTCTTCCATGAGCCTTTGTGTCTTCGTTCCAAGCCCTAAAAATATGACGACTAGATATTCGCGATCCTCGGGTCGAGGAATCCACATCCATATGTCACTCTCCACAAAACATTGTGTTTCCAGCATCATTAAATATTTGGAATTTATGAAAAAACTATGAACGTGCAAAGAAAAAAGATAGAGGGAAAATATATATGTGTGTGATGATGGCCATGTTATTTTGGACATCATTGTTGTGAATCCAGAATATGAAGAATTATCAAATAAATTCAATCACAATAAAAATTAAATCCCCTACCTTGATGTACGTTGGAGATGTCACGAGGAAGAATATGAAGTCGATGAAAGGGACGCTAGCGTATGTCATTCCCAAAATATGATTTTGATGTCAAATCATCATTAACCATTTAAAATCCATTCTTTATTGAAGTATACATCTCCAAAGGTTCTCCCATGCTCTCATATCCATTGAAAATGATTTCTCCCTTTAATGGGGTGGTGGAAAATTAATAAGATTAAGTTTATTAATTAAACAATAATAGTGGGCATATTAACTAGGGAAAATTCCAAGAGTTAACTTCATATTAAGAGGGGTTAGGGTGGTCCCCACCACCAAATAAAAAATGGGAGGTTTAAATTTCAAAAATAAAATAAACCATGTTTATTTCATTTTCTCCCATGAAAATTATGAAATCTAATTTCTACCCTCGACCTACTGTAGTCAAGGTGAGTGTCTCCTTAAGAGAATATTGGCAATGAGAGTTCAATGGTGCCCTCAGATTTCAATTTTGTTGACCGGTTAAAAAGTCACTAATCAATGCATTCATGTTTACTAAATATACCTAAAAAAAGTTCAGAAATTCATTTTCGGCACACCGGGCCAAATAATCCCATGCCGTAAATTTTCAAGGGCTCATAATATTCACATATAATTAAAAAAAATTACATTGAAAATTCTGGGTCTTTACAGTTATAATTATTCCAACTATCCTTGTGGCTAGTCTATAATATTAATTTTATAATATTGGTGTCTCCCGGTTCATTTAAACTCACGATTTTTTGAAACTCAATAAAAAAATGAAAATAAAATTATTTACAGAAAATTTTCATAAAAACTGTCGGGTGTTACATTCTACCCTCATTAAACTAAATTTCTCACCCAAAATTAGTAATAGAAAAAACCCTATGTGGATACCTCTATTTTATCATATCCTTAGGTTCCTATCTACCAACATCAAATTATTGTTTCCTTATTAATACGTAAACCAAGCGAGTGGTCTTGTTTCATATAACATCTTTACTTAGATCCATAATCTCTATCGGTTGTTCTTTATATGAATGATTGTGCACCAGCGGTATAACTTTTGAGCTTAGTACATGTGAAAAATCAGGTATCTAATTTCATATGAGAGATACATGGAAGAAATCATGAACATGAGAGAAATTCAGTTGAAGAGCCAATCATTATGCTTCCTTCCCTACATCATCCAAATTTTCGAAAGGACCGATATACCGAGGAATTAACATTCCCTTATTTCAAAATCTCATTGCTCTCTTCCAAGGAAACATTGTTGGAACACCATATCACCCACTTCGAACTCTTTATTTTTTGGCGGTTAGTTTATCTTTTTTTTACTATGAGCTTCTCTTATTGTTGTTGAATATATATAACCTTTTCTACCACTTCATCAACAGGATAATGTCTTAATAGCTTTCTCTCCCCAAATTGATCCCTATAAGCTAGAGTAATGTACTTTTTTTATAGAGGTCTTCATAAGGTTCCATCTAAATACTGGATAAAAGATATTATTGTACTAAAATTTCACCAATGGTAGTTGGTGATCCCAATAACCTTTGAAATCCATAGATAAAGCTATTAACATGACTTCTAGGTTTTAAATTGTCCTCTTAGCCTGACCATATATCCGAGGATGATAAGTAGTGATGAAACATAACTCTATATCCAGAGCATGTTGAAGACTTCTCCAGAACATTGAAGTTAACCTTGGATCTCGATCGGTTATAATGGAAAGTGGTACTCCATGCAATCATACAACTTCCTTTATAGATATACTTGAAATCTGATGAAGGGATAAATCCTTTCTAATAACAGTGAAATGTCCATATTTTGTAAGGCGATCAACTATAACCCAGTTAAAATTACATACGTTG
The DNA here is from genome assembly GCA_963277665.1 of Viscum album. Lineage (NCBI taxonomy): Eukaryota > Viridiplantae > Streptophyta > Magnoliopsida > Santalales > Viscaceae > Viscum > Viscum album. The sequence goes on from OY728150.1 coordinate 1,474,721,196, forward strand.
GATGTTTTGGGATGTCTGATGAAAAATACTAAATTGATGTTTTCCCATTTATATTCTTTTATGGTTAATTGTTCTTACATCCCCTTAGATTTCTATCACTCAGCAATAAATTTCTAACAAACCAAGTATTGAAAGACATATTTAGTGACATCTCATATCATAACATTCCTCAAGAGGTACTCTTTCCAGTTTATGTACATCATTTTTCATCAAAATTAATAGAGAATGAAGAACAATAAGCCTCATACAATAATTATTTTTTAATTTTTCTATAGGAGGAAAACAAACCTGGTTCTTGAACCATATTATTTCATCAGAATACCATTTTAATTATAGAATGTTTCTTATTATCTTTTGTAACTCTACACCTTCCTCCTATTCCTCCTTAATCTTCACATGTATATATGGTCGATTAGTCATTTGAGAAAGATAAGATTTATCCCCTTCTAATAAAATTTATAATTCCATCCTTTAAAAATAAAAAAATATTGGATCTTTCGTAATCCTCATCAATTCTATGTTAGCATGGTCTTTTCTATTTAAAGTATCTACCACCTTCTTCTCTTTCCAATGGTAGAGATGTATTGAGAAGACGTAATCATTAATCAACTCTAACCATCTTTCTTGGTGCATATTTAGATCCTTTTGTGTGAAAATATATATTAAACATTTATGATCAATATACGTATCACACATTTTATCATAGATACAATGCCTCTAAATATTTAATGCAAATATTACTACAATGAACTCCAAATCATGAGTTGGGTAATTCAGCTCATGAATTTTTAATTGTCGTGAGGCATGAGATATGACCATGAAATTTTCATTAGATAACATCCAAGCCGCTTCTTGGATGTATCATTGTAGGTCACAATCATTTCACCACTACAAGGCACTGTGAGTACAGGTGCACTGCCTAACCTTTTTCTTAGCTCTTTAAAATTATCTTCACATTCCTCCACCAAAGTTAACATAACTAATTTACGAGTCAACTTGGTTAGTGGATTAGATAATCTTGCTAAATCTTTCACAAAACAGTGATAATATCCAGAAAAACTAAGAAAAATTCTAATCTCAGTTACCATTGTTAGTCCCGACCATATTTTAATAACCTATGTTTTTTATGGATCCATAGATATCCCCTCTCTTGAGATTATGTGTCAAAAAAATGAAAATGTTGTGAAGCCATAATTCACACTTGGTAAATTTGGAATAATGATTCTACTTTCTCATGGTCTTAAGTACAGTTCTCAAGGAATCTTCACATTATTTCTTTCTCTTTGAATAAAAAAGAATATTGTATATAAAGACTAGCACAAACTAATCATGATCATATCTAAAGACTTTGTTCCTTAGATCCATAAAGGCAACAGGGGAATTATAAAGACCAAAAGTAATCTCTATAAATTCATAGTGTCCATACCTTGCACGAAATTACATCTTTGGTATATCCATCTTTTTGATGCTTAATTGATGATATCAGGAATGAATATCAATATTGGAAAAGTATTGAGCTCATATTAGATGCTCAAATAAGTTATCAATGCGGTGAAGAGGATATTTTTTCTTGATAATTGTCTTGTTAATTTCTAGATAATCCATGCAGACTCTCATTGATCCATCTTTCATCTAAACAAACATAATATATACTACTCAAGGTGACAAACTAGGGAGTATTAACCCCTTATCAATATTCTCTTGGAGTTGTTTCATCAATTATTCCAACTCAATTGGGTTCATTTTATAAGGTATCTTTGAAATAATCACAAAACTCGGTTTGATTCAAATTGAAAACTCAGCATCACGATTTGGTGGAAGACATGGTAATTCCTGTGGGAAGATAAAATCAAACTCTTGTACAATGGGTTTATTCTTAATAGTGAGTTTATCAAAAACCATTTGATTTACATAACCATCATTTATATGCCCCATATGAGTCTTTTGATGTACCTTGTCACCAATAACCTTTGTGTTACGTAATTGATTGGAATAATAACTCATTTTCTTTCACTTGAATCATTGAAGTGTAGGTGGTGTATTCATTGTATTATTTTCATTATTCACATAATTAGACATATTTCTCCAATAACTTTGGCATTTAACTACCCAATGACCTTCTTTTCCTCACTTAAAAAAGTTAATATTCCCCTAAAGAAAATTTCCTCCATGTTACTTTCCACACATTGAGCATAACGGAAAAGACAAATTCTTTTCATTGTGGTCATTATATTTTCCACTGAATTCCATTTTTCTCTTTTTATCAATCCCAAATAACTGATGGGTTACTCAAATCTCTATATAAAACTTGAGGGAACATTGAACAATTTCCTCATATCTATTGATGTCCCTTATGGCTAATGCCCTTCGAAGACGTGGTTTTATACCAGTAAAGAATTTATCAATTTTACACTATGTTTTGATAATAATTCCAAAATCATAGCTTCAAAATATTTTAAAATTTACTTCATAGGTACCAATGGATTCATCATTCTTTTTGTTATGTTCAAGGAACTCCTTCTCTATATTTGTTTGATGAATACAAGGAATATACTTATTGAAAAATAAGTTCATGAACTCGTCCCATTCCATGGACCCAATATCATTTATTTGACTCGTATTCTAGATAATATAACATTATTGATCAACTTCACGTTCCAAATGATATATCGCAAAGATGGCATTATCATGTTTGGTAAACTGTAGAACTGAAAATATATTTTCAGTGGTACTGATCCTTTTTCCAGACACTAATGGATTAGAAGACCCCATAAATGAAGGTGGATGTTGCCTCATGAAGTATGGAATAGAACGTTGCTCCCATGTTTTCTCATTTGGAAGTCTATAATGTTTCATAGCTTGATAAAGTTTTGTGATAATGGGTACAATAATATTCATTCCATCTCTCATAACATTTTGACTCTAATGGGGACAATACTTTTATTTTCTATTGCATTCAACATTAACATGGTTCCTTCAGGTTCCAGCCATTGACTACAACCAAGAAGCATAATGTGAGTAACACGAATCATAGTAGGAAAACCACACAATTCAAGAGTAAAATTTCAATATAAGATAGAAGGTTTTATCCAATGTTATTCATAAACATCTATAAAACTCTATGATATTATTATAATCTATACATACACATATCCATATGGTTCTTACTAATCTTCTCTCATCCTAGTTACCAATGGTTAACCATACCTTTTGTTTGATACCAACTATAATGGTCCATAATTTACATAAAGATATTAATTTAACATTGAAGAATATTTATTACATAACATAAAAAAATCCATGCTAGTACAATATATGTTTAGTGTCTTCAGGAACTTGTAAACAAATGGTTTATAAAACGTCAACATTTTATCCTTCTTATTTCTTCATAACTAGAATTTTTTATAACATATATTACTTTATAGCTTCACTCAAGACCTGGGGAAAATAAAAAAATGAAAGGGTGATCCCAAATTCCCATTAATGGTAGAGAAGTGAAATATCAATAAAATCATAATTATAGAAACAAATTATTTGAAAATATTATTCTGTATATAAACGTTCATAATATCATATCATGGGATAAATCATAAAAGGGAAATGTAATCCCAATATGTATAAAATAAGATATTATATTTTATTTCATACAAAAATAATCATATAAAATCATTTCAAATTAGTCAATACTCGTTACCAAGACCATTATAGCACACAATGTCAATTACTGAACTGAGATCACTCCTTATTCCATCCCTGTATTACTAAAACATATTTACATGTCATTCTAGTCATGTATATCTCAAGAGATATAAATCATTCCCCAATTAATTACGGGGAGATATTGGAACCACCAATATTATAAAGTAACCATTCTTACGTGTTCTACAAAAAATAAAAACATTCAATAACATAACCCATGAAATTAAACTGGGTTCTTAAACATCATTCCATTATAATTGATATAAAACATATGGATATTAGAAATAGCATTCCATTATAAACACAATAAAATAATTTTAATAAAAAGGTTTTAATATAACCCCATTTAATGAGTTTCATATTATATGGAATGTAATTTTGGGAAAATGCTAGAAATTATTTCTTGAAGGAAATATCCTTTATTCTTCAAGAACATTATCATTTTAAAAAATGACACACAATTTTACATGAAATAACTTTATGTGTAAATAAATGTGTATTATTTTAGGTTAATATTCAAGAATATAAGGAATTATGAAAACATAAGAACTCGTTCATACCATACATGTTAAAAAAATCATCTCATACTTTTTTTTCAGAAAAGTCAAAAAGTACCTTGTACAAAAGTTGAAAAAAGATTCCATTCATACCATTTATTAAAAATTGATCAAATGGTAAAATTGAATATAAAAAATTATTTAAGGATATAACGAATATTTTTTAATAAATATTTAGGAAAACATGGATGTGGATGATATATATACCCCAGTAAATACTTACGAATAAACAATCTCATATAAAAAAGAGATTTTCAATGTTATCTCATACCTTATGTATCATATTATTTAAACGTATCCTAACCTCTTGTATAATGATTCCAATAATTTTATTGAATTGCTCAAGATTAAATATAGTTTTTATTATGTCCTATATGATTATATTATCATTATCTTGTTTTAAACATTTCATTGTCAATTGTTATTCAGATATTGACTGCTTTATGTTCTTATGCAAGATTTGTCCGATTAGTTCTTGATCCACATATTACATTATAGTTAAAAAATCTAATGAATCATATTATTATAATATTTATCATATTTAATCGTTCAATTCATCTATATAATCACGTTTTAATGAATATCTTGTAGAATAAATCGCATCACATCATGGTTATGATAGGATGTACGTACGCACAAGTGATTATATAATTCAAAAAAATATAGAATGGTATTGAAGTGGATAGGGTATGATTTTTCATAATTAGTATCTTTTTATAATAATTATATATAGTTATTCTTTCCTTTATTATACCCATCCATGTAAGGTGATTGTGAAAATCATATTACACCACGGTGTGGAGACATTAAGTCGTATATATGCGCATGTGGTTATTTCGTTTTTAGAGGACTGATGGAAGGTGAAATATTTTTTTTATTTATAATAAAATATCTGTATATGAGTGGTACTTATGATATTTCATTATAATTAAACATCTAGTGAAGATTATGTTGATGAAGAATGAATTTTGAAGGAATCTTTAGAAGATATTGCCACTTCCTTGACGTGCTTCCTCTAAATCTCTTCTTCGAGCATAAGAGTTAGACATTAAATATGACCAGAACATCATGAATGAAAATAGGGAAGTTGTGAAGGAAACAATTCATGGGATCATCATGATTGGAGGATCAAAATTAAGTAAATAGGTGAGGGAGGATGTTCCCTTTCCTAATTTAGGTGTGTGACACTTTTGGAAACTCCAGAAATAATAATTTTTAAAATCAAACCATACCCATGAAAAAATTAAAATATCTTAATTTCAAGGATGACATGGGATATGTTTGTACTCTCATCATACAATAAATTTTTGATAAGTTATTTTTTAAATTTATGCCATATCTTTTTAATCGACACATAGTTATTCTATTTAATTTTAATTGTGATAATAATATTATAAAGATTTAATTATTATTAATATATAATTTTTTGTTGTTAATTTACCATAAATTTTTATTTTATGTCATTTAAGATCTTATAATTATCAATTTTTAATTTTTAAAATATTTTTTTTATTTTTTTATTTATTTAATAAATTATATTTTAATAAAATATCATTAGTGTCAATGTTGACACTATTCATTTATTTGACTTAAAAACTACCTAGAAAATAAATTCAAACCAAAATATTCAAACACTCATATCATGTCATAGTCACCTATAAAATATTTGTATCATATTAATTAGTTCATATGTTATTTCGTTTATTATTTTTAGAACCATTTATTTGACATTTCTATTAATAAAATTATTTTTACATCACTATTGTGTCATCATTTAGGGTAATTATATAATCCCAAAAAAAATATAAATAAAGTTATAGGATGTGGGTAATTCTATTATATGTATAGAGACTATATATAGTTGATATTATATCATAGTTATCCATATATTAAAATTAATTTAATTTTAAAAAATGGGATTCTGACATTGGGTCAAATTCATTTGTTTTAATTGTATTAATGTCATATTCATAGGAAAGTGGCAATAAAGTGATTCCATTTATAAATATTGTTGATAAGGGCCTTATATATCCATCCAATAGAATAGTAGCCTATTAATATAAGACCCAACAGAAATGTAGCCTATTAATATAATTTAGTCATAATAATTCCAAATATGGATCCATGATTATATAAATTTAAAGCATAGAAGGTATAGTAATTAATTTAAAATCAATCCCATTGTCGGAATAAGAGAATCAGTTTTTTAAAGATAAAACATTACGAAAGATTGAAATGTTTTTACATATTAATTAAATGTAAAATAATTGATAATTTTATAAATTATATTTATTGATAAAAATTTATTATATATTTACATTAAACCCATTAAATATTATAATTTAACCATATAAATTATCTCAATGAAAAAAAAATTTTTCACTTAAAATTTAATGTGTTTTTAATATCCATCAAAACATAGATATTGTTAAAAAAATATCATTAGTTCAACAAATGTAAATTTTTATATCCCTATTTAGACAAACATGTTAATATTTTTTTATAAAAATAATTACTGATTCAAAATATTAAATTAAAAGGGGTTCTCCATTAAAAAGGATAAGATTACCCTTTTTATGAAAAAATAATTCTTTATACATCAAATATGTTTTGTTCACAAAATATGTTCAAAATATCGATTTGATGAAAAAATTAAAATTTTATGAATTACATAACATATATATCTCATTAATTTAATTACCAATATTAATTCACACAAAAATAAAAAAATATAATTTATATTTTTCGCAACTAATTGATAGCCAAATAATTCAAAATACATTTTCGTAACTTGATTAAAATAATTACTTATATCTTAATGGTGATCCTATAAGGATAATTTTATACTAATGGAATTCCATGGTTCATTTATACTCATGATTTATTTCAACACAAGATACTAAAAAAATTATTTAATGAAAATTTTTCATAAAAACACTTGTGTGTTATATCCCAATTTTTATTTATGAATTATTTTATTCCATCATAAATTGTCTGGGTAAACTATAACTATTCATAATATAAACCATTAAAGATACAGTAATATTTCTTATATTCCAACTAGGTTGAGTATTATTAACCTAAAAAATAATGAATGCATGACCACTTGGCCACATAGAATGAATCTGGAAAGCTATAAACAAATGATGATATATCCTTGTTCTGGACTAATCTGGACCACTCAAGTCTCCTAAAAATAATATCTGAGTAAAATCATATATCCATTCATATATCACCTCAAGAATAAATATATCCTAGGAACCAATTCCGTTTATTTTATAAAAAAAACCATTAGTAAAAACATCTCTAGGACTCTAAACCACTTCTCATCAAAGGATTCAACCATGGAATGTTATCAAATAATCAGAACATTGAACATATATTTCTAGATTTCACTTACAATTGAAATGCATTGTCCACCCATAATATGGGTAACTAATGTTATAAAAATAATAAAATTATGCCTCTTACAACAACAACATGCTCTCAAATAAAAAAAAATCTTTAGAAAAAATTATAACTATATATTTATTCAATAAGATCATTGTGATAATATTTTCCAATTAATATGAACATATAAAATATCATCTGAAAATAATTATTAATCAATATAAAGGTAAATATGGCGTTAACATTATATATAATCACATTTACCTAAGAAAAACTACCAACTTAAATGTTTTTCTATTCACAGCAAAGTAATTGTTCTATATTTAAGTTATATATCATTTTTTATTTTATAATTATCCATATCAATAAGAAATATCCAAAACATATACATATCAAAATATCTAAAAAATAATTTACAACCCTAGAAATTTTTTATTATAACATGTCACAAAATCCAATCAAGAAAACGTATTTCTATAGTTATATATTCATATCATTATTATGTATGATATATAGCTACTGATAGAGCTAATATTTCCATAATTTTTCATATGTTTATCAAAGATTTAATCCTTTCTAAATAATTAATATGATCTTCTATGAATGTGTATTCTTTTGTGGGTGTTTGTGGATGAAAATTTTGAAACATTCTTAAATATTAAATTTAAATAGAATATAATCAGTTTGATATTTTGATCATAATATTTAATATATTTATCCCATTTGAGTTACTATTTTTTTAAATTCCATGATATTTGGGTTTTAATTTTTTCCTTCTAGGATGAGATCTAATTTGGATATTTAAAGGACCGAAATAAAAAATCCATTTGGAAAATCATTCTAGATGACAACACGGTCCCCACTTAAGTAAATTTAGAATAAATCGGGATAAAGGCATCCAAATTGAATAATTAAAGATGGATATGAAATTTAATTCAAAGGAATATCCTATCATTAAATATAAAAGAGATATTATTTTATTAGTGATGATATTGGACGATCATCATTCAAATAATATTTTCTAAAATACCATTCATGAAATTTCATATTCAATTAAAATTCTATTAAATCATACTGTAACTTCCCATTAATGTGAAATTTGGATGTAATAAAGGAAATTCAATTTTGAGTGGCATATATAAAGGGAAATTGGGTTTATTCATACATATGTTGTTCCACGGGAGTAAACATTTAGATGAAAAATTCTATGGGATAACATTTCTTATTTTCATTTGATTCCTTTATTTATGTTAGTTTTGTAATGCCTTATTCATCCCAATTCATCCTAATTATGCTTAGCCTGGTGAGGTAAAAAAATTTGTGACCGGTGATTGGTTTAGTTCTTTATTTTGTAATGCTTGAGTTATTGTTCTTGGTTTAATGAAATCAATCTCTCCTCTTTGGTGTTGTTTTCATTTTAATAAATCATTTTTTATATCAACTGTGGTGGTATTTCATTTTTTTACATTAGTGATTTCTAATTTGGAAAATGATCAATATCTCTCTTAACTATCTTATTGTTGATATATGATGGAATAGATTAGGGCTTAGTGATGATGTACATGAAAATTATTAGTAGGTGTGAAATGGATCATGGATTTTCTATATTTTTTAGTATATAGAAGCCTGGATTGTGTATTGGATAAGTCAATAGATGATATTTACTACAAATATCTTTTGCATGGAAGGAGATTAGACCAAACTGATATGTTGGTAACTTTTTCTCTCACCATAAATATTTGACAAACGGATTTAAAGGTAACAAACATGGAATCTCATTTCAACCAACTTCACTGATGAAGATTGAATTCAATAGAATAAGGATAGAATTATAATTTTAAAACTGACCCCGACCTACTCACCCTTCAAAAAAATATTTTTAAATCACATGATTTGGAAATTATATTTCAATATTTTTAATAATTACAATATTTGTTTCATTTCATTGTTTTGTTTTCAAAACCATGTTTTTTAAAAACAACCCATTTAACCTCAAATTAATACTGGAAAACTCTTTTGTGTGCACTCCTCTTTGGGAGACTTGCAACATCCCAGGTAAATAAAGAATATGAAATTTTCATATTTATTAATATTTGTGAATTAAATATTAATTTTACAATAAATGGGATTCTATGTTTGATGGCATACCCGATATGCAACAACTTGATTCTTTGATATCATATGTTGCACAAAACGTTGAGTTTTATTGACAAATTATAATATAATTTTATTAATTTAAATTTAGTTAATGCATAACTATTTTTTTGGAATGAGTGAACAGAACTAACTAAAATATGATTACAAATGTTTTTTAAATGTTTATATATTTATCTAATAAAATTTAGAGGCCTAAAATGTGAATGATTCATATTTTAAGCATAAATACTCTAATATTCATTAAAAGGTCGATTTACCGCCTTTTGATGGATAACCTATTTAAAATATAGTTTTTGTCACTTTTAATGTTCTTTTTGAAAAAATAAAATTCTTTTTTATAATACAGACATCAAAATTTACTTTGTAATATATTTCGGTATTTTTCTAATAATGTTCATTTTGAATGAATAGTAAAAAATACTACATTTTAATTCAAAACTCCCTTTTAATATAATTTATTTATATAATAGAATGTTAATTTTTATTGTTTTTAAATTTTATTTGGAATATGTTATTACCATTTAATCCAATTTTGGCCATTGAATGTAATATCACTTTGAAATTGGACATAAAAAAGTGTTAATCATTTGATAATTATTATTTCATAAAAACACGTTTCTAGTTTTTTTACAAAGGAAATTAATTTAAAATTAATTAATGAAACATCAATGATCTTAATTTGGTAAAATTGACACCATTTTTTAATTCACAATATCAAAATTATCTTTGGGTGAGTTTTTGGTATTTTTCTGAAAACGTTAAATTTTTTATGAATAGTAAAAAACACTACATAGTAGTTAAAAATAGTGTTTTTCATTTAAATGAAATTTTACCGCTTATGAGACTTGAATTTAAAAAATCCTACATACATGGTTGTCATAATTAATTAAAATGTGGTTAAATATGATGAAAACATTGTTTTGGTGAATAGTTACATTGGATTTTAATTTACTATTGTTAAAGGTGAGCATGGTATTTTAGGTAAAAATAGTTGTATAATAATATAAAATTCCCTTAAAACATGTCATAACCTTATTGGATGATTAATTTACGAACAAGAAAATCCTTGGGTGAGACTATTGGCCTTTTAAAGAAACTTGGTTAAGAAAATGACATTTATAAAAATTTTTTAAAAATAAAAATCAAAATATCCTAAACATGAATATTTTTACCAATATAATTATTATATGGAGTTATATAAGTGATATATTCGAATATAAATATTATTTGAAAATATAAAAATATTTACAACATCATTGTATTTTATTTTTATTTTTCAGAAATTAAATAAATAAATTTAATAATTACGGAATGGTGATGCAGTAATTGCTTCATTAATGATTGATTCAAATATATGTTATTATAAATATTTAAATAAATTTACATGGATCCTTTTTATGAAATCCATGAATTTTATAGATTAGGATGACTTGTTATCATTAAATTTATTATGTTTTTTTTAAAGAATCATGTTGGTTTTGATTTTTTAAAAAGTCATGATATGAATAGAATTAAAATTTTCACAAATGAGTTTTTAAATCAATAAATATTTTATAAAATGTTAAAACAATCCTAAAAATCAATGATTTGTAAAAATGACATATATAATGGTACAAATATTTTTTTAGATTTATTTTGGGTATCTTGGCATTTTATAGTAAATATATTAACCATAAAGTTAGAATATATTAGAAAGTATGATAAAAGTTAAATATGTTAACAAAGAGTCAAAAAAACTATAATGATTAGAAAACATCCAAAATCGGCCCAATATATATTTTATGACATTATTTCAACATATATTCACCTTATATTCAAATAAAATAAGTTTTTGACCATTGGAAACCAAAACTAATTTTATAATAAAACAATACATTCAAACTTTCGTTATGACCCCATCCTCTATCTTAAAAAAGGCCACCACCTATAACACATTACTAAAACCTATAAAGCCTTTTGGCTCATCTAAATTCTCCTCCAAAAAGCACCCTAAATTTATATCTTCCTTAAATTATCCTTCCCCTACACAGAAGGCAATTCAAGAATTCCTTTTGGTTCAAACCAAACGGAGTTACCCGATTTAAAAGTAATGTCTTCCCTCAAGTTATTTTATTTTATATTCATTCTCCAACCCCATAAACTCTCATTATTCCATTATTTTAAAACCAAACCAAGTTTTTCAATATAATTTGATGTTTTTATGAGAATGATTTAAATTAAACTTCCACACACCTCCATCTAATGGATACAAACATATTGTTTATATGGACGGCGAACTACTGTCTAACGAAATGATGATTGTTCAGTTATATCTTACCACCTCTCCTAGTAGACATTATGATGGAACTATATTTATATTTGATATATATTATATTAATATTGTTCTATTATCCTGTATTTTTCATTTATATCATACCTTAATAGTTTCCATAATGGATATATGCGATAATTTTTTTTAAAGAAGTCCGAACGACCACCCCCTCAAAGAGATATGACTCGTTCATGCCATACGTGGAACGTATAAAGGATGGAGTTAATGAAATTATATATGATATTATTCAAGATATTTTATATACCTATTTATCATTAAGATTTCATTACGTTAAATATGAAATATAAATGAAAGAAACGTTCATGTGTTCGTACGGCTTACCATCTCCTTGAACGGTGCATTTCATTTCTTATGTCCAAATTTTATGTACTATTATAAATACATATATATATATATATATATATTATATATTATATATATGATATCTAAATAATTAATATCATTCTTTAGATAATGTAATTTTGACTACATGGACAACTAGTAGTTATAAGAAGTTCATTTTTGAGTCAAGTACCGAATATCGACAAAGTGATAGTTATTAAAATACAAGATTATGTAATATTTATAACATGGTAATAAGTGATATAAATGGAATAATAAACATTAAAACGGTTCTGAAGAAAGTAGAAATTAAAATTATTATTTTTATTTATGAGATTAAATAATGAAGGATTCAAGTCGGACCTGAGGTAAGGGACTTCGTCCCAATCACCATTCATTGAGGTATATTTTGATTTATTCACAAATTTCTTTTATATGATGTAAAAATACATTTAAATATTCATTTCATTCAATGGGAATATTTTTCTACGAATTGTTTTACTAATTTTAAAAAAGTAATGTTTCTTTTTAACATACATGCTGACAATGACCTTTCCGCCACCATGAGTATTATTTGACCTTTGGCTTCCTTAACATGACATAGTGTTTTTTTAAAAGGAAAATAAATACCACATACCCTTTTTTATGTATTTTGATATTGAATATAATTTTGTAAAAAAATTGATTATTTTAATATCTTGAAATGATATATTGTGACTGAAATTTGGAAAGGTTATATTTTCATTATGCTTTTTTTATTTGTTTTGGTTCAAGGGAATTATTTTACGAATACGGGTAGTTCCGTGATAATCCTAGTGAATGTGAGCCCAATATAGCTCTCCAATGCATTCAGTAACATGATAGAGGCAAACATTAATGTTTCTCTTATGAGATTCAGGGAATATACTATGACGGGTAGTCCAACATAACTCCCAACGTAGCTGTGAATGAATCATTGAAGTATGATGTGGTTGTTACAAGTTACCTTTCTGATTTCTGATTTCTATATGTTTTTCATAAATCTTATGAATTCATGAGGAATGTTAAATAGCTTTTGTTATGTATGTGTTTATTGAATAATGTTTCCCTTTTTTAATTTTATAACCCTTATTGAGATTTTTATGCTCATCCCACATTTTTGAAATGATTTTATAGGATATAATAAAGGGTAAGAGAAATGAATATTTCAAAAAGATTTATATCAAAAAAATTATTTTTTTCTTTTAAGAGTTTATATTTTTGGAAAAAATGGATACTTAGTAGAATTTTCTACCTTGAAATATTTTGAGATGTAATGTAATAGTTATGGCCTAATTGTCTAAAACTCTAAACCTGAAAAGATCCTCAATATAAATAATTACAATAATTCATGATTATGTAATGTTTAAGGCCTATTCCATAGAGTTGGTATCAAAGGTCTGTTTAGATTACTATAGCTGTTATGATATAGTTAAATTAAAATCCATTAATTACTTAACGTTAATATTGAAAACTTATTTCATTTATATATTATCATGTTGCTTCACCTATGATATTTATGTGTTCATAATGGTTTTCTGCAGACGAAACATGGAAGCTATGATGGGACGAAATCAGGAGGAAGACAACCTTCCAAATCTGCCACCTGAGGTGGTTGAAATCAGTACAGAACAGTTTGTTGTAGTGATGGAACATTTGAATCAAGCTATATATGGTGGTGGTATTTATACATTATAATAGCTAGATCAATTGTAGATGACCATTTCAGTAGTGGAGCATTTCATTTGGAAAAATCCTCCATCATTCATAGGATAATCTTCCACTATGCTAACAGAATGGTGGATTAAAGCACTGGAGACGATTTTTGATTTCATGGGGTGTTCAGAACATCCAAAGGTAAGTATTTCTATTTACCCTTTTGAAGGTGAATCCAATTAGTGGTATTTTATGGTTTAAAATATTTGTGATAGTGAGGTAATTGATTCTCTTGTTTGGGATGAATTCAAATGTACACTTTTTAAGAAATTATTTCCTAAAGTGGTTTGTCTTAGGACGGAAACACAATTCTAGGAATTGAGGCTGGGGGATGATTTTGTGGCTGCATATTAATAAAAATTCACTCAACTGGAAATGTATGGTGAAAATTTCATATGAGATCTTGATAGTGAAATAAATCATTTTTACTTAGTATTAAAACCAATGTATCTACGGGGTTTAACTTCTCATAAGTTCAAATGTTACGAAAAACATGATCGATTTGTAGAGAAGGTGGAAATTGAGTTTTATTATGATCAGGTTTTCTTTAAAAATAATAGAATAAGAGGATGAGGTTGCAGATGAATGGGAAGAATTCTTCCAAAAAGACTAATGGTAAGAAACTTAAATTTACAGTTTTCAAACATTGTGGTAAAAATCATATTGGGGAATGTCTTTTGAATTTTGGTAAGTGCCACCGATGTGGTAAAATGGGGGATAAGGCTCTTAATTCCACTGAAAAAAATTAGTGTAATGGTAAGATAAAATATTATTTACAGTCACTAAAATATTTTAAGTGCAATAAAATGGTTCATTATGCCAATGAGTGTCCAACAAAGGACTCTACATAGGGAAAGAATATAGACTATAAAAAGAAAGGGTTAGTGAAATCATTTGAAACTACTTTAGCAGATGTTGGGCCATCGAATGAAGTAGTATCAGGTACACTATGTGTTAAATCAGATTATGCCAATGTTTTTTTTCATTCAGGGTATACAAATTATTTTATTTCATATAAATTTTATAATAAACTAGGAATTTCATCTCAATATATGAATCTTGATCTTATGTTAAAAAACACAGGGATGAAATATTGAGACTAAAATAAATTATAATAACATTCTTGTCCTTTAGTGCAGAAAGAATCTACCTTCAACCATTATTATTTTTCCTCTAGTCAAGTTTGATGTTATTTTGGTTATGGATTGGATTTCTGTTTATCATGATAAGATGAAATGTAGATCTAAAGCATTTTATTTTCCGAAATAATTTCAGTTTGTGTACAAGAATGAACTCTTACTTTTGAAAACATATCAAGAAGGTGAGAAACTAGTATAAGATGAAAATAAATGCTACCTAGAACATATTTTTACAAACAAAGGAACTCTTCAGATTAATGATGTTCTAGTGATAAATGAGTATCTTGATGTTTTTCTTAATGAGTTTCCTGGTATAATACTAGGTCATGAAGTTGAATTTATTGTTGACTTTGTTCATGATGCTAAGATAATTTCAAAACCCCTATGTCGAATAGTTCAAATTAAACTTTTAGAGTTAAGGAAACAATTGCAGTAGTTAGATAAAGTTTTAAATCGACCGAGCACATCACCAAGGGGTGATCCATTATTGTGTGTTAATAAGAAAAATGGTTCAATAATTTTTTTTATTGATTATAGAGTATTACATTGCCTCTCTGTTAGGAACAAGTATCCTTTGCCTCATATCGATGATTTGTTTGATTAGCTCCAGGGAGATCATAATTTTTTCAAGATAGACGTGAGTTCAAGGTACCATCAGTTGAAATTAATGGAATTATATATTCTTAAGACCGATTTTCATACTATATATGGATATTATGATTTTTTACTTATGACATTTGGATTAAAAATGCACCTTCTATATTCATGGATCTTATGAATTGAATTATTTGTGAGTACTTGATAAGTTTGTGGGTGCATTTATTGATGATATTTTGGTTCATTCTAAAATTAAAGAAGAGCATGATAATCATTTGAGGGGTTTTTTATAAAAATTAAATGAAATTAAATTATATTATAAATTTAGAAAGTGTGTGTTTTGTTACAACAAATATCATTCCTTGGTCACATTGTGTCAAAAAATGGCATAACTATCGATCGTGCTAAAAAAAGTTGATGAATGGACAATACCTACAAATATAATCAGGATTCCTAGTTTTTTTTCGTTTGGCAGGATATTACAGACATTTTCTAGAGAAAGTTTCACGGTTATATAGCATACTAACTATGTTTACTCGAAAAGGTGTTTTGATAATTTGGAAAAAAGAATGTGATTATTTTTTTCAAGAATTGAAAAAAATATTGTTGAATACTCCATTTTGGGAACTTCCTTCCAGAAATGCTGAGTTTATTTTCTTTAGTCAATCTTCATTGAAAGTAATTGGTTTTTTATTAATTTAGAGTGATCAGGTAATTTCTTATGCTTTACGTAAGATAAAAACTCATTAGTAAAATTACCACACACATGATTTAGAATTAGTTTATGTTGTTTTTACTTTTAAAATATAGGGGCATCATCTCTATAGTGTAAAATGTGAAATATATACCGACCACAACAGTTTAAAGTATATATTTACTCTAAAATAATTCAACTTGATAAAAATGAGATGGGTGGAATTAATCAATGATTATTATTGCATGATTCATTACCATCGAGGAAAATCATATAATGTAGTTGATTCTTTGACTCAGAAAAGTAATGCTACAATAACCATGTTATATTTGTATCAAGATAAATTAATTAATGATTTGATGAAATATGGCATAGAATTTGTTGTTGTAGGAAATTACTCTATTTTGTTTCAGGTGTTAGTGAAATCATCTCTATCAGATAGAAATATGCAAGCACAGAAGGAAGACAATGAGTTTTAGAAAAAGGTAGGGTCAGTTCAGAATAGTAAGTTACCTGAATTTAACATTGATAATGATTGTGTTTGGAGTTTTATGAATATATTGTGTGTACCTTTTAATTCACAATTAATGAAATAGTTATTATGTGAGGCTCATAGTTCTCTGTTTTCAGTTCATCCTGGAAGTACTAAGATGTATAATAATCTTTGGGAGTTTTATTGGTGGGATGGAATAAATAGATATATTGCTGGAATTTCTATGAAGTGTTTGAGTTATCAACTGGTTAATTCCATGAAATAGTTTCTGAAATGGATACTTCATCCATTACTAGTGCCATTTTAGAAATGAGAAAATAAATCCATGGACTTTGTTGTGGTATTACCAAAGACATCTAGAGGTAACAATAAAATCTGGGTTATTGTTGATCACTTGACTAAATTTTTTCATTTTATTTCCATTCAAGATACGTTGTCTCTAGATCATCTTTCCCGGTTGTATGTTAAAGAGATAGTCAGGTTCCATGGAGTTTTCCTCATAATTATATCTGATCATGATCCCAAGATTACTTTTAACATTTGGAAAGGACTTTAGAAGTCATTGGGTACTAAATTATATTTTAGTATATATTTTCCTCCTCAATCAGTTGGGAAGTTAGAAAGAAAAATTAAGACATTGGAGGATATGATACATTCTTTCTCAATGGATTGTTAGGGAAGTTGGGACCACCATATTTCATCGGTTCTATTTTCTTATAACAAAAATTTTCATTTCAGTATACAGATTTCTCTATCTGATGAATTATATGGAAATCGGTGTTGAATTTTGAATTTTAGGGAGAATTAGTTGAAAGGAAGTTGATGGGACCAGAATTAGTAGAAGAGATGGCAGAAAAAGTTCAATTGATTCAATAGCACTTGAGTACAGCTCAGAGCAGGAAGAAATTTTATGCGGATAACATGAGTAAGGATATTTCTTTCAAGGTAGGTGATCATGTCATTCTCAATGATTTAACTTGGAAAAGTGGGATGCTTTTTGGCAAGAAGAGAAAGATGAGTCCAAGGTTCATTGAAAACAATAGAATCTTAGAGAATGTTGGATCAGTTTCCTAAAGAGTGGCTTTACCTCAATGTTTATTCTAGGTAGACAGTGTTTATTATTTTTCAATGTATATAATTTATATGCAAGATCCATCTCATGTTTTGAGTATAGAAGTAGTTCAGTTGGAAGACAATCTTTATTATAAGGAACATCCAGTCTAGATTCTTGACCGAAGAGAGAAAGTGTTGTGAAATAAGGCAATTTATCTGGTAATGGTTTTGTGAAAAAAATGGTTGAAGAGGAAACTTGGGAATCTGAAAATTTTATGGTAGATAAATACGCCCATTTATTTTATTATCAAATA
This sequence comes from Viscum album, assembly GCA_963277665.1. Lineage (NCBI taxonomy): Eukaryota > Viridiplantae > Streptophyta > Magnoliopsida > Santalales > Viscaceae > Viscum > Viscum album. The sequence goes on from OY728150.1 coordinate 1,474,739,676, forward strand.
AAGATGCGATGACGAAATTTATCAAAGAGGGGAAGGATGTAACATCTCAGTAAAATAAAGAAAATGATATTTACATATTTATTAATATTAGTTAATTAAATATTTATTTTACCTTAAAGGAGATTCTATGTTCGATGGAATACCTGATACGCAAAAATGGGTTTCTTTAAAATCTTATATTTCACACAACATTGAGTTATACAATAAAATAATAATATTATATTGTTATTTTAAATGGTTGTTAACACATGGAAGTTGTATTGTCGGGAATGAACATAACTAACTACAATATTATTACACTTGTTTGTTTTATGTTTTTACATTTTACAACAAATTTTAGAGGCTTAAAATGTGAATGAATCCAATTTTAATCATAAATACATTAATATTTATTAAAAGGTCGATTTACAACCTTTTGATGGTGAACCAATTTTAAATCTAGTTTTTGTAAATTATATATGTTATTTTTGACAAAATAAAATTCACCTTTAGAATCAGGACACCAAATCTTACTTTGGATGAAATTTTGGTATTTCTCTGATAATGTTCACTTTTTGATTAATAGTGAAAAATACTACATTTTAATTCAAAAATGCCTTTTAATCTAATTTATTTTTATAGTTAGATTGTTGTTTTTTAATGGTTTTAAAGTGTAATTATATTATATTTTTACTATTTAATCGGATGTTGGTCATTGGATATAATATCACATTGAAATTGGACTAAACATGTGTTTTTTTAATATTAATAATTTCTTAAAATCATGATTTTAGGTTTCGACAATGAAAATTAATTTTAAATTAATTAATAAAACATATATGTTTTGAATTTGGTAAAATAGACGACATTTTTGAATTTTTAATATCAAAATTAGCTTTGGGTTAATTTTTAGTATTTCTCTAAAAACAATAAAAGTTGATGAAAAGTGAAAACAATGCATTGTAGTTACAAAACCAAATTTTTCATTTAAATGATATTTTACCATGTCTGTGAATTGAACAGAAAAAAACTGACATACATGATTTTAATCAGTATGTAAAATTTTGTTCAATAGGATGAAAATATTGTTTAAGTGAATAGTATAATTTGATTTTTATTTACCGTAGTTAAAGGTAAATAGGGTAATTCAAGGTAAAAATAGTATTATAAAGATATAAAATTACCTTAACAGTTGTCATAACATTATTGGATGAGTAATTTAATCCAATAAAAATTCTATGGGTGAGACTTTGGGCCTTTGAATGCCACTTTGGTAAGATAATTACATTAATTACTTTTTTAAGGTAAAAATAAAAATATTATAAACATCAATTTTTTTACTAAAACAATTTTTATATGGTGTAATATAAAAGATATCTTTGACTATAAATATTATTTGGACATCTAAAAAATATTTCCTATAAAACTTTATTTTATTTTTAATTTTTAGACATTAAATAAAAAATCTATATATGACACAATGGTGATGATGTAATTCCTTCATTAAAAAAGGATTAATATAAATGATATTATAAAAACTTAAATTATTTTATTTTGAACCACTTTATTCCATAAAATAATTTTATATATTAGTATTACTTATTATATTTCAATTAATTATTTTTTTAGAAATAATAAAGTTGGAATGGATTTTTTAAAAAGTCATGATATGAATAGTATTTAAACTACCATAAAAGAGTTTTTAAATCAATAAATATTTTATTAAATGATAAAATAATTCTAAATATATATAATTCATCCAAATGACCTGTATGATGTTAAAAGTTTCATTAATGATCCATTTTGGGACTCTTGAAATTTTATAGTAAATATATTAGCCATATAGTATGAATATATATGAGGACATGGTAAAAGATAAATAGGTTAACAAAGTGTTAAATAAAAAAATATAAGGATTTAAAAATATAAATAACCTCTCCAATTCATATTAGATGATTTAATATCTACTTATATGAACCTTATATTGGAATTAAATATGTTTGGACCTTTTGAAACTAAAAATATGTTTATAATAAAATAATATTTTCAAAATTTTCAAAAGACCCCCTCCTCCATCTTATAAAATGCCTCAAACTATAACCAATTAATCACAACTCTCAGGCCTATTGCGTAATCCAAAAACTACCCAATGAATCTACCAACATATCTCTCTTACTATTATAAGCCTTCCCCTACGGGGAAGGCAATTCAAGAAATCATTTTGGTTCATAACAAAAGGATTTACCTGATTTAAAGGTAACATATTCCCTTAAGTTATTTTATGTGTTTTCATTATCCAACCCCTTAAAATCTCATTATTCGATTATTTTATTAAAACATCAATATATTCAATATACCAGTATTTTTTATGACAAGGATTCATATTACACTTCCACACACCTACATCTAATGTATACGAACATACTGTTTCTTGGAAAATCGAACTACTGCTTTACAAAACGATGATTGTCATGTTATATGCTACCGCCTCTCATGGTTTCCATTATGATGGCAATATATTTATATTTGATATATATTATATTTATATTTCCTATACTCTTCTGTATTTTTCATTTACTAAAATACTTTATAGTTTCCATAGTGGATAAATATGATAATTTAATTTGTGGATGTGTGGACTATCCCGCCCTCAATGTGATATGACTTGTTAGTGCCATGCATGAAATGTATAAAGGATGGAGTTAATGAATTTATATATGATACCATACTAAAATATTAATATACCTATGTATCGTTGTGTATCCAATCCAAAAAATAACAAATAGAAATGAATGTATTGTTCATGCATACGTACGACTTACCGTCTCCAGGAACAATTCATTTCATTTATTATATCCAAATGTTATGTAATGTTATAAATATATTTATATAATGAATATATGTGATATATATGATATCTAAATCAATAATATTAATTTTCATATAATGGGATTTTGACAACCTCGACAACTTTTAATTATAAGAAGTTCATTTTTGACTTAAGTACCAAATTTCAACAAAATGACCATTATTAGCATAAATGATTATGTAATGTTTTTAACATGGTAACAAGTTATATTAAATAAATAATAAACTTGAAATATTTTCTAAATAAAGTAGTAATTAACTTTACTTTATTATTCAAGACATTAAATAATGAACGAATTTTTTCATACAAGAGGTAAGGGACTTCGTCTCAATCTCCTTTAATTGCGGCGTATTTTTATGTATACATAAATTTCTTTTATATGGTGTATAAATACATTTGACTTTTCATTTCATTCAAAGGGAATCATTTCTATGAAACATTTTACTAAATGATAAAATTAAGTGTTTCATTTTAATGTATGTGGTGATGATGACATTTTCGCCCCCGCCAGTATTATATGATCATTGGATTCCTTAACTAGACCTAGTGTTTTAAAAGGAAAATAAATACCATATATAATTTTTATGTATTTTGGTATTGAAAATGGTTTTTATAAATCCTTTAATATTTCAATATCTTGAAATGATATATTGTGATTTCAATGTGGAAAACTATTATTTCCTTTATGATTGTTTTTTGTGTTATGGTTCATGGGAATTGTTTGAGAAATATGGGTGGTTCCCTGATAAACCTAGGGTGAGTGATCCCGAGATAGATCTTCAATGCATTGGGTAACATGACATAGGTAAATATTAATGTTTCTCGTAAGAGATTTATGGAATATAATGTGATGTGTATTCTTATCTAATTACCATTGTTGCTGCGAAATAAAAAATGTATGTATGATATGGATGTAACATGTTACCTTTATGATTTATGATTTCTATGTGTCATTCATAAATCTAATGATTTCCTAAGGTATGTTAAAGAGAATATGTTTTGTATGTATTGATGGACAAATGTTTTATTTTTTATCGTAGAACCCTTACTGCGATTTTTATATTAATCCCATGTTTTTAAATGTTTTCCACTAGGTATAATGTAGGTTAAGATAAAGGAATAATTCAAGATTATTTATATCATGAAAAGAATTCTTGTTTTATTTAATGAAATTTTATTTTATGAAAAATGGATACAGAGTTGAATTATCTACTTCTTAATATTTGAGATGTAATGTAATAGTACTGGAATAATTTTCTAAAAATAAAAACCTAAAAATATTATAAAGCAAATTATTATCTTAATTCAATATTATGTAATTTTTTTTGTCCTGTACTAATAAGAATGCATTGGTTTAATCACTATATTTTTCCTAGGTAATATATAATATGTTTATGCCACATGACAGGAGTAAACAAAATTTGTTTTCTTTTATGATGAGGTAGATCCACAATCTAGTTATAATTATTTGACAACTTTCAAATTTAAAAAGACCATAATGTTTTTAAATGATTATTTCATTAAATCATGGATCAATTACCCACCAAATTAATCACCAATTATTGACTTATCCATTTCTATGGAGTATAGCGTTTCTTTTATTTTTATATTGTTTAGGTTATTTTGAAAATTAAATATTATTTTGGAGACATTAAAAAAATTAATAGAGAGCCTATGGGAGGACATGAACAAATTGTTTTTTGAGGTAACGTCCTGGGTGCTAATGGATTTCTCTCATTACTTTCTCGGATTTTTTATTGTTTCCATGGTTTATGAAAATTCATTGTTTTTCTTCCCTAATTTATCTAATGGTATCTAATAAATTGAGGAGCATAACTACCTACCCCTATCTTCTACTACTCAACTCCAAGAGATGATTCCAAATTAAGTATATATTAAATCATACCATTCTTTGAGAGATTATCATATCAGTAAATCATTATCATATAATTCTGTTGAATGTGAATTGATTATCACCTATAATTATTCCAAATTTTGATACATGGTCAAGACTTGTATTTCCATGATGGATTAGGTATAAAAATATGATTCACCTACTGAGGAGAATCTGGACCTCCGTCAACATGTTGAACACTCATTAGAGAGAGTTAAAGAGGTGAAAAAAGAGGTTTTTTCTGAGGAAATCGATACATAGTCTACTCATATTTTAATATAAGAATTTTAAATTGATTATTCATGATTTTTTCAATTATAATAACTCTCTAACATTCTCTTTTATTATTATTTTGATATAACTAACCATTACAAGTCACTAGAGAATGAAGAAGAGGGTTTCCAAGTAGAAACCAACATATAGGGGGACTCATTCATCGTATTACCCCATAATGATTGTATTATGTCATTCCCATGGGGTGGATTTTTCATATAAAATTAATTGAGTCGCTAATAAATTTATAAGTTCGTGTAATAAAGAATAATGTTTTTTGCTTCATGCACAAGAAACAGAACCCACCATCAGATTGGGGATAACCTATTAGAAGTTTCCATATTAAGGTAGTAAAAACATATGGCCCACATGAAGGATTAAACCAAGATATATCCTCATTTTCTCTTCTATTTTGATTTTATTATATATATATATATTACGTTATTTTTTCTTATTTTTTAGGTTTTTAGAGAACAATATAAATGAGTTTATCCCAATTCTTCACTTCAATTATCATAGGTTGTATCACTCCATTATACATTCATAGTTATTTTTATTAAATTAAAAATATTATTAAATCTGAAATAGTTGTGAATTAATTGAGAAAACTATATCATTTAAGTGGGTAAACTTTTATGTTAATTATATTAATTTTTTTTTATTTTCCAAAAAACGTTTCTTTAAAAAACTTTGTGTTTCAGAAACTTGTCAGATCAAATGACTATATTTGACACATTTTGGAAACCCATGTCTATGATTAAATAAATTGATTCCATGTTACTGAGGCTAAATGAATGATGAGAATTACTATTTTCACGTAAATATATTTGATAAAATTCATGAAAAGTCCTCTTTTTTTTTGAATCACACGCCATAGTTTAGTTTCTTTATATTTGAATTCCCAATCCCATGAGGATTTAAAATGATATTTTTCATATTATTTACAGTATTTTTATTTCATGTGAGGTCCAATCCATTATTTATTTAACAAGAATTTTATTTAACCCATTCATAGAATATAGGTATGAGGTACTTGTGTTACAAATTATTGAGGTAAAATAAATTTGTTTCAATGCCCCATTTTTAAAAGAACCCTTTTTATTCCAATATTCCTTTTATGTTTAATCCTTGTTTCCCTTAGAAGACATTAAAACCCTATTAAATTACCCAAATTAGAAGACCATTTTTTCTATAAAACTTGATCATTGTGTGATATTTCATTATCTAATTGATCTTATGTTTGTTGGAATCAATCTTGTGTCATGATACTTATTTTGGTGATACCTTGTGAGGAAAATAAAATGTTAGAGACATTATTTTTCTATTGGAAAATTTATTCTGAATTAAATGACTTTATGTAGTTTATATAAAAATAGAATTTTATTCATTATATATATTCCAATAGAAAAATTATGATGTTTCTTTCTTGTGATTTGAAGGAAAATTATGATTGAACTGGTTTTGACATTTTTTTGTTGAACTGATTAATTGTGTTCTTTTGAGATTTAATGTGATGGAGCTGATTTTTTACTATTTAGAGTTAAGATAAGACCATACGTGATTGAAAATTGAAATCATTATATTATGCTTCAAAATGATCCAAGACCTCCTTGTTTGACCTCATATTTTTTGACATAAAATCATATAAATTGAAATTCAATAAACAACATTGAAACTTCCTGATTATAATCCCATGTTATTGACTTGTTTCTGGTGGATTTTTAGTAATTTATCAATCCTATATTGACCCTTGTGTTGGCATGGATGAGAAAATACTTGTTTAGAATTGAAACTTTTGAGATGAGAGAAATTTAATGTGAATTAGGTGTTTTGTGTGCATTCAAAGAGAAATTAAATGAAAATATAATAAATTATCTAAATTTAACACTTGAAATAATAGATTTTTAAGAGTTAACATGCCTTTCCTTTTATGATTTCGATGTTGTAGATCATTTGAGAATGTGTTTTAAATTTTATATTATTAGGTTTTTGTAATGACCCATAGTATTATCAATGGAATTACTTTCATTTACATATGCCTTATAGTATAATCTCATTAGGAATCACAATGAAATATCATGATACTAAATTCTATGTGACCATTAAACATAATTTTTCTACTTATATGGATTGAATTTAAAAATCCTGACATACACTATTGTGATCAGTAAGATGTTTGGAGTCTGATAGGAAAAACATAATTCTTTATGAATAGCGACCTACCCTTATCAATATTAATATAACCGTTATGAATAGTAAATCTTCCCAAATTAGTGTAAGATTACCGATTAACAATTAAATAATATTTAGGCAGCTTATAAGTGATAATTTCTCCATAGTAAAAGTTTCTGTATTTTTTTAGTCATAAATAATTAATTATAATAAATTAATCAATTTAAATGAAATTATATTATTTTAAAATGTGTCCATAAATTTAAAAAATCTTTTTATTATAGTTCTATGATAATTTTATAATACCTTATGTAATTTATGAAAGCATTATAAAATCAGTTCTAATTTTTAAAAATTATTTTTTATGTAAATTATGATTTTAATTAAAAATTAAATTATTAATATTTAGGAAATTATTTTTGAAAAAAGTACTTCATTTTTTTATTCTACATATTGAAAAATGGTAGAGGATAATTTTTGGTATTTTTCTGAGATACATGAATTTTTATGGATAGTGAAATACCATAATTTACATAATAAGCTAAATAAGAAAATTATAGAGTCATGAATGATGTTATACTAATATAATCTCAATTGGTTCGGTTTAACATGATATAATTACTCTTCCTGGTCTTCAAAAACTCACTATTCCTTGCCTTGTGGATAAATAATAAATTAATGAATTTTATATTGAGAAATCCCCTCTCCCCTCCACAATAAATACCACCCTTCACACACTCATTTCCTCACACCTATCATGATTTATGACTTTTATAATCTCTGTAAAAACAACTTCCCTAGCCCCTCCACCACATCCATGATCTTTGGGTCTCATCAAAATACCAAGCCTATATCCCTTAAGGAGGATCTCACGACGAGGATTCAAGAGGTAATTTCCCTCCATCTTTTCCATTAATTTCCTTTCTATTTCAAGTTTGTCTCTTATTATATCCCCACGTATCTTCTTCAAAATGGTATTGTAACTCTAGTATCATACATATACTGGAATTTTATGATACTCATTTAATAGTATACCATCAAACCCCTTTCTCCACTTCCTTTTGTTTTATAAAAGAAAGTGTTCTTCATGAGGTGTTAATCTATCACATTCAAGAGCGACATGTTTTCAATTTCCCTTAATGCTTTCAGATCTCTTCATGATACAATTTTTATGGCTGAACCAGATTATATTATATCTATTATATCCTATTTATTTTCTTGTATCTAACTTAAGTACTTATTACTAAATGATTAAACAAAACAAGTTCGTTGTGGTCGAAAAATAACCCAAACAATCATCATTTAATTATTATCTAATGATTCATCCACATGGTATATAATATGATTCAATATTACATATTTTAAACTTATGGAATATAATTAATATCAAGAAAATTCAGTTCTTTATGTTTACCCATGTTCAACATGAACTTCTATTTATGAATATATTTGAACCTCTCAACAAAGACATAAAAACAAACATTCCCAAACAATGTTTTTACAATCTATAACTCTTCCAAAGGCCCATAAAAAAACATAATGAAACCATAATGATTCATATTAATATAAAAAAGTTTTTGAACTGTCAATTAATGAATCTAATGATATTATATAGAACATTAAAGTGAATAAAGTGTTTGGATACAAGGTAAGGGGAAAATCTCGAACCCAACATTCTTTTTTCAGGTTCTCCATCTTTCACTCTATTTTTGGTACGGTCACTCAATAAAATTAATTTTCTCAACATTATATTTCCCTTTTCCGGGATATAAATGTTTTCTACTAATGTTTATGTCAAACAAATGTTTCCCAAAATTACTTTTCTTTCAAAAACACACCTTTTACTTCCCACCCATGGATGATGGTTATCGTAAAAAGTATGTTATTCCAAATTAATTTTGGGAACCCATTGTTTATGAATTAATTATTATGAGATGAAAACCATTCCTTTCTATGGGTTCGTTGTGAATATTTTTGATATATTTTCCTTGTGTCATTCCTGATAAATGATAATGTTATGATTTCACGGGTGCACATGAAATTATATAACGCAATATAAATATTTCAATGTGGCCAGAGCGCCCAAAATTATATAGTGCTCAAATGCATTGAGAAAAGTTATTAATCTCATGAGTTAATGTGATATGATATATGTAAAATATTATTGATTTTTTCACAAGTATGTGTGGTAGTTAACTACTAAGACCAGATGTTTCATTTTTGTGCATTGCCACATTTCATGTCTTTTATTAATGATTCTTCTCATGTTCAAGATCCTTTACCTATGTTAGGGTTATTCTCACCCATTTTTATATTGTTATAATCTATCCTCTTAATAGGATTTTAGCTCACCCCTTTTGATGTATATCCTTAGGTGAATACATGTACTATGGAGAGGTCAAGTGCCAATAAGAAGCTATAGAAGAAGAAATTAAATAAATTATTTTGATTAATGTTGTAATTGTTATGTATGGTCCTAGTTTTACCAATACACTAAATCATTGTATCCAATATGTGTAATACTATAATGTTTTTTATCTTTTAATTTATGAAATATTAATGTATTAAAAGGATGGGTCTCTCTAGTTTTTTTGTTTACTTATCCCAGAGTCCTGGTGCTAAGTGTGAGGAAATTGATAAAATAATATTTTAATTATACTTCATATGTTTTTTAATACATTAATCCCTTAATTTTTAACTATATGATATTATATCCATCACATTTGGATTTTTGTTGTGTTTTGATAAATAATTGTAAAATTATATAAATATGAAGTTTATATATATTATAATCACTTTGGTATTTTGAGATTAACAATTAAAATATTGATCTAATTTGAGTTATTTTTTATGATTACTTGTTTTATGGGATTTATTTTTCCTTATATACAATGAGATAATTCACACACCAAAATTACCTAAAAAACAATCCATTTAGAAAATCATTTTGGATGACTGTGTGGCACCACCTTAGTAAAATTGTAATAAATCAGGATACAATCCTCGAAGTTGAGTGATACCATCTGAATTTGAAATATAATTCAATAGTGAGTTCTAAAATTAATGATCAAGGAAATTTTCCTTCATTAATTATGGTATTGTGTGATCAAAATTAAAGAAATATTTCTTCAAATGTATTCATGAAGAAGTTTTAGTCTATAAAAATTATATTACTTCCTATAGGTGCATCCCATTCATGTAAAATTTGGTAGTCAGATAAGAAATTCAATTTAGTGGAACCCATTAGAAGGGAAATTGGGGTGATTGAAAAATATTTTCTTCCAAACATGAAAACTTTTGGAGGATAGATTCTACATATGATATTTTTAACTTTTCATATCTTTATTTATTTTTAATAGAGTTATAATTCCTTTTTCTCCCCAATTCATCTTGATTACCTTTACCATCGTGGGGATAACATTTTACTGATTGGGTAATGGGTAGGTTTTCTATTTTTTAATTCTTGAGTAATTGGATTTAATTTATGGAAATATATCTCTATTTTTTCAGAGTTGTTTTCCATTATATATAGCTACTTTTATATCAAGTCCAATCATATTTGGTACTAGATTCCATTATTTATTTTTTATTTTTTAAATGGTCATTATCTCCCTATACTAGGTTCTGGTTTATATACGATGGAATATAATAGGTCTTAATGATTATGTACTAAATGATCCTCAGTACATGTGAACTGGGTTGTGAAGGTTCTTTATATATTGGGCTAAATCCGACCTAATCATGTATTTCCTTAGTCAATTGAGGATATATATTGCAACTCTCTGTCATAAGGAAGGTGAGTAAACCAAAATGATATCTTTTTAATGTTTTATGTCACTATCACCATTTTACTAAATGAGTGATAGGAAAATATTCTAGAATATCATTTTAAACATCTTTTCAAAAAAATATTAAATATAATATAACAAGTATAATATTACAATTGTAAATGAACCCCTGACCTAATCAACCATCTCAAATAATTGTTCTCAATAACTTGAGTTTGAAATTTTATTCCAATATTTTACTTAATTACATTCTTTTGTTTCATTTCATTCGTTTGTTTTCAAAACCCATCAAATTCAAAAAAAAATCATTTTTCCTCAAATTAAAAGTCACAAATTGTTTCATGTTCTATATTCATAGAGGAATTACCTTAGGTTAATCAAAAAACTATACTTATGTAATAAACAATAATTATTTTCCTTGCCCCACGATAGGTTTGAATCAGCTACCCAATATATAAAATAAATATAATGTTACACATTCACTTTAAATGAACTAAAAGAAACATATCTCTTACCATGATACAATGATCTCAAAGTTTCATAAGAAATAATATAACTTGATTCTCTAAACTATGAAAAAACATTTTATTTTGGAAACAAACATCAATAAAAATAACTCCCACTGTCACTAATTGATACTAACCGGATGAAGAAGGTAGATAAAACCCATCAATATATTGTATGTTGAAGAATTGATTGCAAAAACCCACAATCTCTTATAAAACTAAACTCATATCACTAATCCATGATCACAAGTTATTTAGGGAATAAACCTATTAATGGGAATGGAATGTATTAAAAAATGAAATTATGATGCCATGGGGATAAAGAAGAATATTGAAATTATGATGATTTTATATTCACTAATGAATTTATTCATAGAATTAAAAGTATAATTTCACAATTATCATGAACCATTATTGATACCCTTCTATCTTGAGAAACCTATTTGATCCATGTGTATCCCAAAGTAGATTCCCAAACACCACAAGCTGGAAACAAGAACCTAGTGTCAAACAATTTGAATGTGGGAACATATTTTCCACAACAAAATAGAAGAATAATAAAGATGTAAATATGAATACAATAACAACTCATTAAGGAAAAGTACATCAGATGTCATTTAGGCTTAATTTTCCCAATGTTCTACCACAAGTACTAAAAAAATAGGATAAAATCACCATATCCCAATGGAGGAAACTCTCCAATACCAAGGAAAAACAACTAGTACCACCTCCATGTTGTGCCTTAAACATGATCAATCCTTGAGGAATATAATGTACAATAACCATAAGGTACATGTATGTTGTGAGATAAAATCCTACTAGGGTCTCACCATGGATCCCATAATAAGTGTACAACATCTAATTAACCCAATAAATCACTAAATTATATGTCAACAAGAATAAATTTTTAAAATAAAATTTTAAAAAAATCATGCTTTACAATTCAAATGTTGAAAATGCATTAAAAAATGGATTAATAATCATTTAATATAAAAAAGATTATATAAATTGAAAAATAATGCATCAAATAGTTTACAATAGTCGAATATATTTCAAATACATAAAACAAGAAACATGGTTATCTAATAAAATGTATGATAGTTCCAGGAAAAAGAACTCCCTCAAACTCAATTAGTGATCACAAAAATATGTTTACACATGTTCCTTAGGCAATAGTAAAATATAATCCCATCGCCATAAAATCAGGGATGTGACATGGTTCATATAAATTCCTAGTGTTATAAAGCAATAGAGTGTTGTCCCAAAAAATCACTAACTTGTTTGGATTACATGTTTTATAATACAAATCAATGTTGTCAAATTTATTTTAAAACTTATCAAAATATAATGCATCTCATTCGTCCATTTAAAATAATACAATTTACTTCTAATAACCAATAAAATATTTTGTAATCAAATAATTTAAATTTTCAATCTAAAACCATACAATTTATTTCAAAATCATTTTAATCTAGTTTCACATATATCAATTTGAAAACCATTTCATAAAGTCAATTTCAAAATTAAAATTCAAAATTTAAATTTAACAATTCATATTAAACATTTTTCTTCCAATTTCTCAACAAACCCAAATTCAATGGAAATGGGGTTTTCCCCCAAAATCATTCCAAATCCAATAAGAAGATCCAATTAAATAGAATTGGGTTTTTTATGAAAAATTATAAAAAACTAATTGAAATCCAAAAATTAATTTAAATGAAAAATTTGAATTTAAATTATGCAATTTCATGGTAATCCAATTCATCCATCACAATGGAACCACCTACCTTAGGATCACAAGATCTCACAACATAATACCCTAATTGGGAAACTAAAAAAAGAACAATGGCAACAAGGATCTTAGAAAAAATCCTAGATTCCAGATCTGAAAATGAAGAGATTAGATCCTTCAACAACATAAAGATCTATAAAACCGAAGGTATTAAATTTGAGAGAGTGGATGTAATATAAAGGGAATATGAATCTTACTAGGAAGAGATTGAACGTTCTTTTCATAAATTTGTTTCATGTCCGTAGGGGTAGAAGTTCAAAAATCACCTCTTGGTGGACTCAATGGAATTATGAAATTATATGTGGGCATACATCCCTTCCAAAACCTAAACAAATGGTTTCATGATTTTAGAAATTAATTTTTAGAATATAAAAATCCCATATGCATGGTTATCTTGGAAGGGGATCATTATTGGAGAAATAATGTACTATATTTTGACAAGGTTAATGGTATGTACATGGAGGTACATGGTTTGTCATACCATGTGATATCTGTTTAAACCCCCACTATTTGGGTATTCATGGTTTCCAGTAAGATGGTCCATGGTTTGGGAAAAACATGCTACAACCATACATAACCTAGTAACATTAAAAATTAAAAAAATTTCTCTTCAAACCCCCTTAAATGAAACCCCTACAAAGAAGGAAAAAAATAATTCTTAGTAATACCATAAAATAAAAACTCATGTTACAACCTTCCCACCATAGAAAAATTATATCCTTAAAACACCTATTAGATACATTCATTTCAAAAAGGTGAGGCCACTACTCTCTCATTAGTACCTCCCACTTCCACATCTCATGAGAATCATAAATGTGTTTTCATAGAACTCAAACCAATGGATTCATACTTCAATGATGTAACTTTATTTCATAATCAACTATCCTGACTAGAATATAACTCATGGATAGCTGAGGTTCAACCTAAATATAAAACCATGATAGAACTTCAGATGGATTAGATAGATACATTTAGAGATACAATACTTGTAAAACGTTATGTATTGATGTCAAATATGGTGGGAGTGATAAATGGTTTTCATTATCTGATACCTTCTCATCAACCTCAAAAGGTCCCAAAAATTGTGGAGAAACATTCCCATGCCTACCAAACCATCGATATACCAATCGAGGTGAAACATTCAAGAATCACAGGATAGTAACTCAAGATTCAATGGTATATGGTGACGATCAATATAGGACTTATACCAGATATGTTCCATCAAAATTATCAGATGAATAAATTGAATCTTGGTTTTATTATTTTGAACCATGATCATTACAACCAAGTAATATCAACCAATATATGACCAATTCAATGGATATTTACAATTCTACCTATATAAAGCATCAAAATAATCCAATCTAATTAAATATTACTAAGTATTTTTACTACATAACTAAAAATTCCATAGATGGTACACAAAATTCAATAACAATAGAGTTGATCATATCCTCAAGAATATGTAAAAATCTATTTTTTAATTCTAAATATTGATGGTTTTCCATTTTCATATAGAGATGTGATCACAGTGCCTCCATAATTCCTTTCAAAAAATGATATGTGAATTGAGTCTCCCAATAAAATACTATAACAATTGTAACTCCATGAAAATGAATAAAATGGGTTTCCCTACTCTTCAAATATCATTATTTTAATAATCGGTATAATGTGTTCTAACTTGTTTATATTTTCTATGAAAACCCATATCACATTATAATTTATTTGGGAACATAAAAACCCAACCAAATAGTCTATATAGATATCATCCAACGTTCAATTGGGAATTAAAAGTGTATAATGAAAACCTAAAGGTCTCTAGTGCTCAACCTTGACCTCGGGAAATGTATAATAATATGATACAAATTAGAAATTCCCCACCTTATACATGTCCACTATAATCTATGTTTCATAAAATAGATCATCATTCTGGTTCCTGGTTTTACATTCTTATGGGATATTTATAAACCCCCTACTATAGAGTTCCATATAAATAATGGAAAAAAAGAGATATTGATATTACAAAATTCTATCAATAGAGAATGATCAGTTAGATACAGTCTCCCCTCTATATAGAGTGTCTCTAATATTTCGAAACTCATACTCATGTTTTTCTTCTAGAAAAATAATATTAAAATGAGAAGTGGTCAACTGAACACATTCTAAAGAAACCTCATCATTTGATTCCTAGACTCCAATAAGGAACTATGAAAAAAGATAAATCAACTTCCAATATTCTGAAAATTATTTCACAAACTAGGTTGGAAATTCTATTATTAAATCATCAACTACAACATTCACATTCTCTTGGGAATAGATGAATTTGATATTGAATGATTTCTGGTATTACACCCTATATCTATGGTGGATATCTAAATCTTTTTTAGAGAAGATATTAAATAATCTCTAGATGCTAGAAAACAGGTTAGACCTTTCTTTGAAGAGGTATTTTTGCAAATTCTTTACCACATTTATCACAAAAACATTTTCAAGGTCATGGTTCAGAAAATGTTTCTCATATGGAATAAGCTAATGGTAGTGATAATCAATGATGGGAAAACACACAATAATGATATAGAAGAAAACTAAACCACATGACACAAAGAAGACCACGTAGCCTGACCTAGTCTCTAGAAGTGTAAAAAATGGAATAGTAGTCAAAAAGAATTTTAGCACTACAAAAGAACTTTGATATTTTTCATCCCATAAAATCATCAATAAAACGATAAATCATGATCAGTATCATTGTGTTACTATATAGCAAGAATCTTTTATACCACCTTAAATTCATGTATGATTCTCATTACACATCTTTGAAGGAAACATGGTTTGGAATTCAAGAAGTGTTTGTACTAAGAAACAAAATATATGTAGTTATTGTGGTCTCTTAGGACCTCTATAGATGTAATGAATCTTATTTTCTAAACCCTTTGGCAACATTTATTCAAAAAATCCAAAAGGTGTTATGATGAAACTAGATGATTCATGATCTAATTTTTTCTATCCTCATCCATATATAATGAAAATTCTCTAAGAACTAGAAGAGTCACTGGAGGAAGATGATATAGGTCCAGTGATAGTAAGAGGTACCACTAATCTATAATTATCTATTGTGAATAAATTAATTTATATTACGACATATCACTTAATTATATTGATCCATATTATTAAACATCTAAATATTTTGATAGATGTTTTCTCTTTTGAGATGGATATTTTTATGCCCCTCATAATGAATAAAAGAAAGGTTTCCATTTTTCTGTTATGTTTTTTTTATTATAGTTGGATCATAAATGGAATTATTCATTTCTCATCACGAAACCTCTTGATTTCATCCTTAAGATAAATTTTATAATTTCTTATAATTCATAAGTTTATGATTATCATTGATGGGTGTTATTTTGAAATAGTTGAAGTAGTGTACTCTATTTTTTAGGGAGAATGAGACATAATGACTTATAGAGATAGACCATCATTTTAAGAGTTTGGCATGGTACTATTAGTGTTCTCATTTAATCATGACTGAGAAGAATTTACTAAAAGTATCCATCCGTAAAACATTTATATTTCTAATCTGTTTCGTTAAGATTCATATGCTCTACCAATGGTAATAAAGATAGAGTTCCACGTTGATTTAGAAACTAGAAGTCAGATGATATATATTTCTTATTACAGTATCGAACTTGTATAGTTTCGTAAATGGTTAATGAATTAGTTAGATGGTTTTCCTGATCGTTTATTTATACAGACAAGTTTGTTACATTTTTCAGTTCATATTCTCTTTAAAAAAAATGATAATATCATATATCACCTCTATGTCATTTACTAAAAACATAATAGAGATACAATAATGATCAATTTTCCATTACCATGGATTGATGATCTAAATGAATAGTTGAAAATGGAAAATTATTTCATGAAGATATATCTAAACATACGTTATCTAAATTCTAGAATAAATGATTCAACCATCATAAAAATGTTCTTCAAGGGAATGTTTGCTCACATTGAGTATTTTTAAATGGCATTTTCCTGACAAATGATCCCTTGATTTTTATGGAATTTATAAATAAAATATTTAAGGATTACTTTTGAATTAATTTTTTGTATATATCAATTATATTTTGGATTACTATAATAATGAAGATGATCATGTGAACGATAAAATAGTATTTCAGATATTCTTTGAGAGAAATTTAACATTATACTTAGTTTTTAACGTGATATTTATGGATTTAGGAAGATTAATTCATAAGAAACATGGTGTTAGAACATGGTGTCTCAGTTGATCCTGATAAGATGAAAGATAATATAATACGGGTTAAAATTTATAATTATGTAAAGATATAGATATTCTTCTTTTGTAGCGGTGTATTACCACATGGTTGTCTATGATTTTAAATGATATATTCTTCATTGATTATTCTCACATAGAATAGAGTATTGTTTAATTGGGTAGATATATGTTAGTGTTATATTCATAAGTAAAAATTTATATCAAATTCCATTTTATTGTTGACTATTCAAAATCCTTAGTATGGCTATGAGGTATTCTATGTCACATTAGGTTCGTGTAGTGTAAATGTTCTTATAAAGAGTTCTCAAGTTATATGCTATATATATGAACACATTAGGCCAAACATAAATAATTATCATTCCCATCATTACAGACCCATAATAGTGACTCGTGATATTATGAGTTAGATAAATTACCATTTTGGATAATGGGTTTCTATTTAATCCACCAAAAAATCAAGAGTTATATCATCTCCTGAAAATATATGAATCTTCTATTTGAGTACCTAAAATATTTGTATATTCACATTTACTACAACCTATGGAATTGTAATGTAATTATAGATTCCTTAAGAAAAAAACTTCTAACTTATGAAATAGAAAATAAAAAATATGAATAGAACATTGTTGATATTTTTTCTTAGTATTAAATGGGATTATATGAAGAAGATGTCATGTTTTTTATGGAAAGTGTTTTGTTGATAACAGATCTTAATTATTTGATTATTCAGAATAAGTAGTATGGTGATGAATTATTTATCACTATGTAATTTATTAATGGTGGTGATACCATTGGAAATTGGAAATTATCTTATGACAGAATCCTATGTTTTTAGAATCACTGTTTTGTTCCTTTATCTTCATGGAAGTTCATTATGAGGTATTTCCATAATAAAAATATTGGATTCCTCCATGAATCCATAGAGATAAATTATGATCTTCTACAATTATTATGATGTATTTGTTTTATTTTTTTATTAATTTTTTTTAACAATGACATAGGTGACAAAAAGTTAATGTCAAGCACTAGAAACCATCGCTTATGCTTCATCCGCTATTGGGGTTGACTTAGTAGTGGGATGATATCATTATAGAAATTGTAGTATGGTTTCCTCATAAATCTCATAAGAATAATTTGATTTGGGTTATGATTGATTTTGTGACCAAATATGTTAAATTTATATCCAATTGTTATACATCAAATATTATCAACTTTGTGCATATCTATGTGAAAAACATGTGAAATTTCATGGAATCATTAATTTTATATTCTCTGATATATATCCATGTTTTAAATCTCATATTTAAAGAGGCCTTTATAAGGAACTATGATATTGGGTATGTTTTATCATGGAATATCATCCATATATGGATAGAGATAAAAAATGATAAATACATATTCTTGAAGAAATGTAACATGCTTCTGTCCTTGAATTTAACGGAGCTAGGGATTTTCATCTAGGACATGATGAGTTTTCTTGCAATAACATTTACTAGTACAAAATTTGGACTGATCCTTTTGAAACCTAGTTTTTTATCCTTGTAAATCTCTATTATGTGGGTTATATATTTGTTAAAGTTATTTGAATGGAATGATTATGTTCCAAGTGATGATGACTCAACTTCAGGTAATTCATCATAGAATGTTGAATAAACTGAAGTAGTAAAAATATAATGTTGAGCATTTTATAAGTTCATTATAGTTTTTTGTTGGGGGCCAACGATTTTTTCATGTTTCATTTCATTGGGGGAATGAACATCATGGGAAATAGGTGAATCATGGAACATTGTTTATATGAACGTGTTTATTAGAAAATAAGTAATCTGGGTTGAAATTTTATATTAATCCAATGTAGACACCTTTCAAAAATTCTATTTCATGTATCTAATATCAATAAGTGTCTTTATTTACCTTTTCAAGACTTATATAGGGATGAACATGTCGTTGAGATAGATTTATCGAAGACTAAGCATCCTGAAATGTGTTTTGATTCAAATGAAATGATTATTGTGAAGAGGATGATACATTTTATAAGTGTGATATGGTAGCATGTTTAGAATTCACCTAATCCATGAGAGATGGATACACTATTAAGTGTGTATTGGCCTCATCACATTCATATGGGGAACTCTTCAAAAGAAGTCTTGGGAATGAATGATTTTATTTTGGTAATTATTTGAAATTATGTAATGTTATTACATTTGTTCTTAAAATTTGTTTGTATCTTCTATTGGTAAGTTATTTTCTCAGGGAATGTTTTCTGGAATTTGGAAAATTTTAAAATCCAATTTCTCTCCCCATAATTCACTTATAGTAATGGATATAAATGTGATATTTCTTATCAAATAGTGACCCATGCTGTGTCCACAGTAAGGAGGTGCCTGGTTTTTCAAAAACATGCAACCAATGCCTCCATACAAAGAATCATAAAATAATTAGAGTTTTCATGGTCAAGTAACAGTTTAAGAAATCATTCTCCATCCTATGAGAAATAATGCACCCCTTATATCATGTGAACATAGTTTTCATAGAGACCCTGTCATAACATACATGGATATTACATGATTTTACATGAATATTCATCACATTACAATAATAAATGCCTGAGGACAGTAATAGTTTAGTGTCTTTGGAAACATGGAAAAACAATCTTCAATCTTCTTGAAAGATCTTCAAAATCACCCTAACATATCATCTCAAATTGTACTCCTACATAAAACCATTATACATAACCTAGTGGAAGGAATCAAAATAAATGGGGATCTTAGATGCTCAGCAAGGTTAAATAAGAGAGATATGAAATAATAACATAAGAATAAGGGTATAATAATATGATCATTAAATTATAAGATCACACCATGCATATTAGTTATCATAATCAAGAGTTGTTGAATAATGATTAGCAGCTCAAATGACATGAATCTTAAGGGTGGTAAATCATCGTAAACCAATCACGAACCATAATCTCATGTTATATAGGTGTAGAACCATCATAAATATAAGAAATCATTTCATTTGTCAAGGGTGATAAACAAGACCATCAACATAGTGTATCAAGACACACCTGTTTCATATTGAGGACTATTAGAAACCTATCTCCCTTTATTAACTAGGACAATCCTATATCATGTTATGGATCCGGACACACCTATTTCCCATTATTGTCATGACCCGTCCCCTGGGGCCCGTGTTGTGACTACCCCAAGAATGCCTTCCATAGGCCAGGGGTTGGCGACTAGCACCGAAGGAGTATTCCCTAAAACTATGAAGGCATTGCCTTTATAACCTATAAACCCAAGAAACCAAGGACACAATAAGATACGTACATGAATAAACTAAATTGTAAAAAGAGTGTGTATTGTATGTAAAAGGGTCTAGAATACATGCCCAGATGGAAAGTACAAGTAAGGTAAAGAGCTCCGGGGAACACCCACCAAGGATCCTACCTGAAGGGTAGGTGGAGCTCTTGAACTGTCGTCTCTGTAGTGTGCCTCATCTAAGGTCCACCTCCAAGCTACCTCTTGTCTTGGTACCCTCATCCTCATTCAATGCTATCTGTCATCTGACCAAACTGAACAGGGTGAGTGCATAGCCCGTGTAGGGGTGAGTATAACGATACTTAGTGGGGACCCCAAGACCCTAAAGGTATCAAAAAATCCACAAAAGATAAACCACAAAGCATGTAAACCATTGAAAACCCTACTTAGGTATATTCCAATACATACACCTAAGTCATGAAAAAACTATAAATATCTTTCATGAGGAAATACAAGACCCAAATTCTTATCCAAAGTACAACTATTCTGTCACGACCCATCCTCGGGGCCCATTCCGTGACTACCCCAGGCCCAACTTCCCAGGCCAGGGGCTGGTGACTAGCACCAAAGGCGTAAATATTGATAACTAGGAAGGAATTGCCTTTATAAAAGTAAACTAAACACCACATAGTACAAGCGGAAGTAAAAAACTAAGTACAAAAGAAAGAGCTGAAAAGTAAATGGGCCAGAATACAAACCCAACTAAAAGTACAGCTACAACTGAACAAAAGTACAACAGAAAAAGAAAACAGCTGGAAGAATGGGAGAAGATCCTTGGTCATCCTCCTCAGATCCTACCTGAAGGGTAGGTACAGATAGCCACCACAACACTCTCGCCCATCAACCTCCTCCGAGTGTCGTCTCACCGTGAAGTCCACATCCGGGTACCGTCCAGTCCTCAAACACTCGGCCTCTGTCAGTGCTGTCCGACGTCTGCAACCAACACAACGTGGTGCAGGAATAGACCGTGCAGGGGTGAGTATACGATACTCAGTAGGGACCCCGATACCCTCAAGGTCTAACTAAAACAAACATGGATAACCAAAAAGAAGATCTCAACAGATAACCTCTACTTAGGTATAATCCCTAAGATATCAAGTAACCCATCTCAATCATGATGAAAAAACCAAGATCATGAAATCAATGGATAACCACTACCCAGATATATGCCCATACATATGCCTATGTTATCATGTTACCCATCTCAATCATGAGGTAAACAAAAAGGTCAACAGTCTCAGCTCAAACCATGATTTTAATTATCGAAACCGTAACTGCTGAAGAGCTCCGTCTCGGGGAGTACAGTGATCCTGTCACGTCTCTGAGGTACTGCTCACCGACCTATGACTGCTGAGGTACTCCTCCTGTCGAGTACCGTGGGTCTGCCACCTCACATAGTAGTGATACTCCGCCATGGGTCTGCCACCTCACACAGTAGTGCTCCCCCTCATAGCCTACAGAGGTACTCCTCCTGTCGAGTACCGCAGGTCTACCAACTCACACAGTAGTGCTCCTCCGCCATGGGTCTGCCACCTCACAAAGTAGTGCTACCCACTAGGCTATTCTAGTCACTTCGAATCGAATCAGACAACCAGTCATCAGCTCACAGCCAGCTACACGGTCTCCGTACTCCGTACTCTCATCTCTGGGAGGGTCCGCTCCACGAGCTACAAGTAGATACTCCAGCTGTCTCAAAGTCCCACGAAGAAGTATCTCAATGAACCACCTCATCATAGAGGTATCAACGCAACAGACGACACGTCAATCGGACACCCGGTTTGTGAGTTACTAACCTTTTCATCACCGGGGCTCGGTTTGTTTCATGTGCGAACCAACACAGCTGTATCACAACTGTACCCTGAACTATCCTAGGGTATACTCATGGGGACCATTTCCCAACGTGATCACCAATGCTGCTGAAGGATCGCCAAACAGACGTCCAGTTTGAAAGTTATCAGTTTTTCTGTTCCAGGGGCCCGGTTGGATTTCAGGTACAATCCAACCCGGCCATACACCAACTATATCCAAAACTCAGGCGAAGTATGCCAAAAGTTCCGTCTCATCAAGAGAAATCCATCAATGTCGACGGCACGTCAATCGGACGTCCGGAGCTCATGATATAAGCGTTTCTGATCCGAGGGCCCGGTTCGTTTCGTATCCGAACCAACCCGGTCAGACCCAAAGTTCTCCGGAACCTTGAGTGTAATATACCGAATCGACCGTCTCCATCCAAGGATCACATCGTAACTGACGGTGCATCGATCGGAGGTTCGTATCCCATGTTATGGGCGTTTGAACGGAAAAAATCCGAAATGGGGGGTCTAGGCCCAGCCCGGCCCGGGACAACCCCCCCTGGGTCGGCCGAACCGGGTCGACCCGAACCGGGTCTGGGTCCGGCCGAGCTGGGCGTGGCCTGGCCGGGCTGCGCGGCATGGCTTGGCCTACACAGACCGGCCCAGCCTGGGCAGCCGGCCGGCCTCGCGCTGGTGCGGCGCGATAGGTGCGTGGGCTTACAAACCCCCCGGTTGTCAACCTGGCGCGGCTTAAAGCCACGTTGCCTCAATCCCCGAACAGCCCGGTCGTTCCGGTTCACGTCCCACCGCTGCGGCTAGCCGCGTCGGTTTGCTCCGGCGGCGCGCCGCTGCCGCCTCCTGCGGACCACCGGACGTGCTCTGGTTGTCTGTTTCTCCTGCCGCCTTCGCCAACAGTCCTCTCGGGACCCGATCTTTACTGAGAAGGAATTCAAACAGCATTTCGACCTGATTCGTCGTTGCCCGTCGATCTGCACATAAAAAAAAATCGGGCCATCTTCGTGGTTTTCTGGCGCGGCGTGAAGGCGCCTCGCCCCTTTCTCCGCGGCCCGACATCGACTGTGGATTTGTTCTGCCTCAAGGTGCGGTACGACGGTTCCACGCTTCTTCGTCGTGATTCTCTAAATTCCCGCACGGAGCGATGGCACTGTGTCGCTTCTATTTCAAGCCACGTAGATAACCGTCAAAATAAAAAGGGGAGGAGGTTCGGCCATGTTTGTGCGGTCCGACCTCCTCCGTTATTTTGACAACAGTTGTCCGTTAATATCGAAGAACGTCAACAATTATTCACGACATAAAAACCAAACCCCTACCTTGGAATGACGTTACACGTCGTTGAGCTGCAGAAGAGGGAAGTGTCGCGAGGATTGGACGTCGCTGAAGATCGATGCCGATTCCGTTGAAGTCGGAGGGTGAGTCGTCGTCAAAGGTGACGTTCCCCATGGTGGTGTCTCCTCCCTTGACGTGGAGGAAGAAGAGGAGAAGCCACGTCGTCGGTGATCGCCCGATGAAGAATGCAGTGTCTCTCTTCCTTCGACGTGGAGAGAAGGTGCAAGATGAGACAGCGTTCTTCGTCAAAACTTTGGTGTTCTTCATGTTCTTCAACAATGCAGATGAAGTGTTCTTCTTCGGGGGAGGAATTTCTTCAAAACTCAAATGCTCTCTTCCCTTCCTCTTAACACAAAAATTCTAACCAAAATAAAATAAGGCTCCACCTTATTTTATTTACCCATTCCATGCATTCAAAATTAAAAAATTCAAAACCAACAAACATAATTAATTGATCTTGAGTTGTCAAATTAGTTAATGTTTAGGTGGCATGAATTAAATAAGAGAGAGGGGGAGGTGAGTGGTCTCACATTTAAGGGGGGTTAAACATGATAAGAAGAGTTACCAATTACTGAGAGGAGAGGATTAAGGGAGTTTACGGACGGTGAAAGGGATGGGGTTTGTGTGGGCCCCACCTCACCTTTAATCTTCTCAGGGGAAGTTGGGTGGTTACCCCAACTTCCACTCAATGGATAAACCACTTAAAAGAAATAAACATTGTAACTCAATTTTAATTTTATCTTCCAAAAATTTTTAACAACTCTTCCCTTGAAAACGCAACTCCAAGAAAGATCTTCTTAAGCAATTATCGGCACTGTGTATCCATTAGTTCCCTCGGAAGTCGATTCCAAGCACCGGTTCAAAAGATAGAAAAAAACCGCTCATTCGTTCACTGAACATACCCATGCTAAACTTTGGAAATTAATTCTGGGCACACCGGGCCTTGGAATCAGGCGCCGTCAAAAACTGAATTCTTGTAAAATTAAAAAGAAAAAAAAAATTACCTTGAATTTTACGGGCCTTTACATTACTCCCACCTCATGGCTTTACGTCCCCGTAATGATTTAACACAAACTAGGGATACAAAAGCGGTACTGAGGACGCATCTGAGCCTTCCGCTCCTAGGTGATCCCCTAGAGGTTCCTGTGCTGCCAGTGAAAACGCACCTGAGGAATCGATCATTCACATGGTACCCGCTTTTATCGATCCTTGATCTCCACTGGAATCTTCACACAAGTCGCCCTGTCATCGACATCCAACTCCCTGAGGTCGATGATGTGTGAAGGATCATGCACGTATATCCTCAACCGAGGTACATTGATGATTTAATGCACCCGGTACAACTAAGGTGGAAGGGTCAAGTGGTAAACCACCTCTCCTGTCCTGCTGAGGACCAAGAAAGGTCCGTTGAACCTCGGAAATAACTTGTTGCCTTGGCCACATCTCCGTAATTCCACGTCGAGGTGAGACCTGTAAGAAAATGTGGTCGCCATCCTCGAACTCTAGTGGTCTCTGCCTCTTGTCAGCATAAGGCTTCTATCGGTTCTGAGCTATCCTAATCTGCTCATGGATGACCTGGACCTACTCTGTCGTGGCTTGGACCATCTCTGGTCCCACAAGAGCTGCTATGATTTTTCTTCTTTGCCGATAAGAGAAATTCGTTCTCATCCCCTGGATGAACCAAATTCTTCGCCTAATACAGTGAATCCGGACATGAATGGTGTATTCATGCCATGGACGACATCGTAAGGCCTCGACGTTACTACCATGAGATACAGCTCTCTCTCTCGCCTCTAAGGGTCGAGTCACACTATCGACATCAGCGTGAGGTAACTCGGTCTCCTCTAGTAGGAATCTCGAAAGTAAGGGTCATGTCGACAGTTTAAACCAGAACCTCTTAGTAAACAAAAAGGAAGGAAGAAAATGTCACAAAGGTATGTGTCTTTATATTATTGTAGCTCATGGTACAAAGACACAAATGTAACAACGACAACAACATGGAACTAGATATACACCACTAGTTCTGCTCCTGTCCACTCACTTCTGGAGCTTCATATTCGTAAGCTTCTACTGCCTGAAGCAGAGCTCTCCCATTTCCACCTATTCCCTGCGGTCGGGGTGGACCTCCTGGTGGTGGTGGTGGAAACACCTCAAAGCGTCGTCCACCTCCCGCTACATGGCCAGCTCCCCTCCCTCGGCCTTCATCTCCTAGCAGTCTTCCTTGATCGAACCTCTGCCTATGCCTGGGAGGTTCTTCATTTAATTGTTGGTCATCTGCATGGTGGGTCGGACAGTCACATGCCATGTGACCAATCCCGCCGTATGAGTAACAATACATTGCAGGTCTAGCTCTGTCTTTCCCCTTGGTGCCTCGCACTACCGACCCTGAGTCACGCGGTCGACCACCTGTAGGTCTGGTCCTCTTGGACCTCTGTGTCACCTGTCTACTGCCTGCTACAGAAGACTCTACCACATGGTGGATAGTGGTGGGTCCTGCTGCTGGAGACTGCTCAGCAAGGAAACTCGCCAAAAAGAGGGATCGCTCCAACACCCCTGTCTGCGTTGGAATGCTGTGAGAAACAACAGAAGCTCTAATCTCTCGCCTGAGCCCCTGCTCAAAGGTTCGGTCCCTGAAGAACGGGTCACGTACCATATCTGTGGAGTAGCGCGAGAGGTCTTTGAACCTCGCTGAATACTGCGCCACTGTCATGCTACCCTGCTGCAGCTAAAGTATCTCCTGTATACGCACCGCTCGAAGGGTGGCTGGTACATACTCTGCCCGGAACAGGATCTCGAAGTCATCCCATAGAAGTGTTTCCTCGTCACGCATCTAGAGCATCAGGCTCCACCAACTTCTTACTGATGCCTGAAGAAGGCTGGCAGCCGGGATCACCATGAAGTCTTTTGGGGTCCCCACTAGCCTGAAGACTCTCACCACAGCCTCCAGCAGATCCTCAGCCACATGCGGGTCCGTCTCTCCCCTGATCCCCGGTGGCCTTTGGAGCTGGAACTCGTGCAGTGCCCTCAAGCGACGTGCACCCTCTGCTACTGGGGCTGGTGGCATTGGTTTCCCAACGGGTAGTAGTACTGCTGGTGCCTCCGCAGGTGCCCCAACTAGAATAGAGCCCTATATTGAGGCCACGTCGCTCGATAGGCTAGCAGTAGGAACAACTCCTAGGGCTCTAACTGGTCGTCCACAGGGAGGCATCCTGAAAGAAACAACGTGACACGGTCAAACGATTTATACCTATTGATCGAACCTGGTTTGACCTGATATTTAAATAAAACTTCTGGAAGCACACACACAATCAGTGTTTTCCTGCACAAAGTCGGAAATCAGTTGTCATGGTCCTGGTGTATGGATACATCAGCCGCCCGCACCAACACTGGACTCCCTGAACTGAAGACCACATTCGGTACCCTTAACACTATTTCTTCATAGAAAGAAAATATCAAAGTTATAATTTCTGCGGTAGAACTGACTCCTCTAATACAAATTTGTCACGACCCGTCCTCGGGGCCCGTGTCGTGACTACCCCAAGCCCGCCTTCTATAGTCCAGGGGCTGACAACTAGCAACAAAGGAGTAAATCCCGATAACTGGGAAGGCATTTCCTTTATAAAAGTAAACTAAACCTCACATAGTACAAGCAGAAGTAAAACACTATGTACAAAAGAAATTGCTGAAAAGTAAATGGGCCAGAATACAAACCCAAATGAAAGTATAGCTACAACTAAAAAAAAGTACAATAGAAAAAAACAACAGCTGGAAGAACGGGAGTAACTCCTGGGTCGTCCTCCTAGGATCCTACCTGAAGGGTAGGTACAGATAGCCTCAACAACGCTCTCGCCCGTCAACCTCCTCCAAGTGCCGTCTCGCCATGAAGTCCACATCTAGGTACCATCCTGTTCCCGAACACTCAGCCTCTGTCAGCGCTGCCCGACGTCTGCAACCAACACAACGAGGTGCGGGCATATCCCGTGCAGGGGTGAGTATACGATACTCAGTAGGGACCCTGAGACCCTCACGGTCTCACTAAAACCAACATGGATAACCACAAAGAAGATCTCAACAGATAACCTATACTTAGGTATAAGCCCTAAGTTATCAAGTAACACATCTCAATCATGAGGAATACACCAAGATCATGAAATCAATGGATAACTACTACCCAGTTATATGACAATACATATACCTATGTTATCACGTGACCCATCTAAATCATGAGGTAAACAAAAAGATCAAAAGTCTCAGCTCAAACCAGGATTTTCATTATCAAAACCATAGCTGCTGAAGAGCTCCGTCTCTGGGAGTACAGTGATCCTGTCATGTCTCCGAGGTACTTCTCATCAACCTATGACTGCTAAGGTACTCCTCCTATCGAGTTATGCGGGTTTTCCACCTCACACAGTATTGCTCCTCCGCCATGGGTCTGCCTCCTCACACAGTAGTGATCCCCCTCATAGCCTACATAGGTACTCCTCCAGTCGAGTACCGCGGGTCTGCCACCTCACATAGTAGTACTCCTCCGCCATGGGTCTACCACCTCAAAAAGTAGTGCTCCACACTAGGCAATTCTAGTCACTCCGAATCGAATTGGAAAATCAGTCATCAGGTCACAGCTAGCTACACGATCTCCGTACTCCGTACGCTCATCTCCGGGAGGGTCCGCTCCATGAGCTACTAGTATATACTCCATGTGTCTCAAAGTTCCACGAAGATGTTTCTAAAAGATCCGCCTCATCATATGGGTCTCAACGCAATAGACGGCACATCAATCGGACGCCCGGTCTGTGAGTTACTAGCCTTTTCGTCCCCGGGGCCCAGTTGATTTCATCTGCGAACCAACCCGGCCGTATCTAAACTGTACCCCGAACTCTAATAGGGTATACTCATAGAGACCGTTTCTCAACGCGATTACCAACGCCGCTGACGGTTACTCAAAATGACGTCCAGTCTGAATGTTATCATCTTTTCTATTCCAGGGTCCTGGTTGGATTTCAGGTACAATCCAACCTGGCCATACACCAACTACATCCAAAACTCTGGCGAAGTATGCCAAAAGTTCTGTCTCATCAATAGGAATCCAACAAAGTCGACGACACGTCAATCGGACGTCTGGAGCTCAAGATATAAGTGTTTCCGCTCCGAGGGCCCGATTCTTTTCGTATGCGAACCAACCCGTCCAAACCCAAAGTTCTCCGGAACCATTAGTGTAATATACTTCAATGACCGTCTCGATCCAAGGATCGCATTGCAACTGATGGTGCGTCGATCGGAGGTTAGTAGCCCATGGTTTTGGCCTTCGAACGGAAACAATCCGAAATGTGGGGTCTGGGTCCGGCCCGACCCGGAACAACCCCCCTGGGTCGGCCGAACTGGGTCGACCCGAACCGGGGCAGGGTCTGGCCCATCTGGAAGCGGCCCGGCCTGGCTGCGCGGCCCGACCCGGTCTGGGCGGCCCGGCCCGGCCTGTGGAGCCGACCGGCCTCGAACTGGCGCGGTGCGACGGGTGTGGGGGGTTACAAACCCCCCCGGTTGTCAACCTGGTATGGCTTAAGGCCGCGCCACCTCAAACCTGGAATGGCCCGACAGTTCCTGTTCATGTCCCACCGTCGCGGCTTAGCGGCGACGGTATGCTCCGACGGCGCGCCACCGCCGCCTGCTGCAGACCACCGGACGCGCTCCGGTGGTCCGTTTCACCTGCCTCCTTCGCCAACAGTCCTCTCGGGACCCGATCTTTACTGCGAAGGAATTCAAACTGCATTTCGACCCGATTCGTTGTCGTCCATCGATCCGCAAGTAAAAAAAAATTGCGCCGTCTTCGTGGTTTTCCAGCGCGGTGCGACGGCACCACGCCCCTGTCGACACCGCCTGACTCCGACCACGGATTCATTCTGCCTTAAAGAACGGTGCGACGGCGCCATGCTTCTTCGTCGTGATTGTCTAAATTCCTGCACGGAGCGACGGCACTGCATCACTTCCCTTTCAATCCACGTAGATAACCGTCAAAAACAATGGAGGAGGTTTGGCCGTGTTTGTGTGGTCCGACATCCTCCGTTATTTTGATAACAGTTGGCCGTTAATACCGAAGAACGTCAAAAATTATTCATGACATAAAAACCAAACCCCTACCTTGCAAAGATGTTACACGTCGTCGAGCCACAGAAGAGGAAAGCGTCACGATGATCGGATGTCGCAGAAGATCGGTTCCGATTCCGTTGACGTCGGAGGGTGAGTCATCGTCAAAGGTGACGTTCCACGCGGTGGTGTCTCCTCCCTTGACGGGGTGGAAGAATAGGAGAATGCACGTCGTTGGTGATCGCCCGATGAAGAATTCGGCGTCTCGCTTCCTTCGACGTGGACAGAAGGTGCAAGATGAGAGGGCGTTCTTCGTCAAAACTTTTGTGTTCTTCACGTTCTTCAACAAAGGAGATGAAGCATTCTTCTTCAGAGGAGGAAGTTCTTCAAAACTCAAATGTTCTCTTCCCTTCCTCTTAACACAACAATTCTAACCAAAATAAAATAAGGCTCCACCTTATTTTATTTACCCATGCCATGCATTCAAAATTACAAAATTCAAAACCAAGAAACATAATTAATTGATCATGAGTTGTCAAATTAATTAATCATTAGGTGGCATGAATTAAAGAAGAGAGAGGGGGAGGTGATTGGTCTCACATTAAAGGGGGGTTAAACATGTTAAGAAGAGTTACCAATTAATGAGAGGAGAGGTTTAAGGGAGTTTAGGGAAGGTGAAAGGGGTGGGGTTCATATGGGCCCCACCTCACCTTTAATCCTCTCATGGGAAGTTGGGTGGTTACCCCAACTTCCACTCAATGGATAAACCACTTAAAAGAAATAAAAATTGTAACTCATTTTTTATTTTATCTTCCACAAATTTTTAACAGCTCCTCCCTTGAAAACGCAACTCCCAAAAAGATCTTCATAAGCAATTACCGGCGCTTCAAATCCATCGGTTCCCTCAGAAGTCGATTCTGAGTACCAGTTCAAAAGATAGAAAAAAACCGCTCGTTCGTTCACTGAACGTACCCGTGCTAAACATTGGAAATTAATTCCGGGCCCACCGGGCCTCGGAATCAGGCGCGGTCAGAAACTGTATTATTGTAAAATTACAAGGATAATTAAGAAAAAATTTCCTTTATTTTTACAGTTCTTTACATATTCTATGAAGGAAATATTACCACGATGGTAAGTACCACACATGTACACCACATAGAAGAATACGAAAAAGGTATCACCACGAAGGTAAGTACCATAGAGGTATGCCACATAGGTAAATATTCATCCCACATCAAGAATAACTACATAAGTATAGATGATTAGTCATAAGCTAAATCATCTTATTCTGTTAAGTATCATTGGTGCCAACCCACATAGGATTGATAGGTAATTATTCCCCACTGACCCACATAGGATCAATATGTGCTGACCCATATTGGATTGTTGAGCGCCGACCCACATAGGATCTGATAGGTGCTGACCCACAGAGTATTGATAGATGCTGACCTCGTTAGGATCGATGATCTTTATTCACATTATAGTCAGCTACTGGGTTCCCGCACTAAGCTCACTTGATTCTGGGAGGGTCTGCTCCTCAAGCCACATGTCGGTACTCCAACTTCCACGAAGCCCCATGAAGAAGTATCCCAAATGACTGCCATTTAAAACGGGTCTCAACACAACAGAATTTGCATCAATCAGGCACTGGGTCTATAAGTTATTAGCCTTTTAGTTCCAAGGGCCCGGTTGGATTCATGTTCGGTCAAATCCAGCCATACCCCAACATTATACAAAAACTCAAATGAGGTATGTTAAAATAATTCAATGATCCAAGGATCTCGGTGCCATAGACGGTTGTCAAACAGACGCTCGGTGCCAAAGTTATCACCAATAATATTATTCTGGGTCCATTTGGGCCCGGGACCAGTCCGACCCGGCCTGGGTCGACCCGGGTTTGGACCGGTTGGGCTGGGCAGCGGCGGGCCTGTCCCACTGGTCCATAGTCTGGCCCGACCCACACTAGGCGACCCGACCCACGCTGAGCGGCCCGACCCATGCTGGGTGGCCCGCGGTGGGTTCCGCCCTAGCCGCATGAGGGGGGAATCACGCGCCCCCACCATCAATCACCGAACGACCGTAGCCATTCGGTTTCCAGTCTGCACGCAGGATCCAGTGTGGGTCAAGCTAAGTACAACTCGGCCAGTTGAAATGTCCTGCCCTTTACTCCTCCCAGTGGCGTGGTCGCACGCCGCTGCCCCTCCGCGGCCGGCCGAATGTCGGCCGCCTTCCACCATATGTCGCGGCCAGGCGGGCCACATTCACTTCCTCCAATGGTGGCGTGCGGTCACGCCACCCATGCATCCACAACCTGTTGAAGAACCGGCTACCCTCGATCCACCACCGGATCCAACAAAAGTCCGCCGCCCTCCGGTCTCCCAGCAAGCTCTTTTTCTACCGAAGGTGCGGATGCATGCCGCCCAGTTCCGTGCGGTTTGACAGGGTTCCAACAACCACCTTTCTCCGCCGTGAACACCACGCAAATTATGAATAACAGTGGAACGATCAGTCCATGTTTTTTTAACCCGCACCCTCGGCATTGGATAAGTAACAGGAGGATCCAAAGTATTAATTCACTACAAACCACATAGAACAACAAAACCCCTACCTTGATTGAAAGTTGTAAGATGTCGCGAGGAAGAAGATAAAGTCCTTGGAGATGGGGATGTTAGTGTTCACTGCTCCTGCAGGATGTTTCCGACCTAGCTCCATCATCTCCCACGTTCATCGATTCCGAAGGGGACATTCTTTATTGGAGAATGATCTTCAAAATTATCTTTCCCCATGTTCTCCCTTTCCAACGATTTCCCCAACCCCACCAAAAATAAATGCCAACTTATATAATTAGGTTTCTTAATTTAATTTGTGGTGGACATTAATTAAATGGTGTTTTCATAATTAATGTGGAGGATTTCCATGGGACTTCCCCATATTAAATTGGGTTCGGGTCCTTCTCACCGCTAGAATTTAAAATGGGGTTTTCTGGTTTGGGTTGTCCCCACCACCATTTGTCAAATGGAGGGGTTTCAAAAGAAAAATTTAAATGTTAAATATTTTATTTTTATTCATCCTCCACAAAATCCACCAAAACTAACTTTCACCCTTGACCTTAAACGGTCAAGGTGAAGGTCTCCTTATGTGAATAATGGTGCTACAAGTTCAAAAGTGCCCTCATATTTCAATTCAGAGCATCAGTTGAAAAGTTACAAAAACCCGCTCGCATGTTTACTGAATGCACCTGAATAAAAAGATCAAAAATTCATTCTAGGCACACCAGGCCTCGGAATTACATGCCTTCAATTTTTTCAGACTCGTAAAATTCCCATATAATTAAAAATATTTACATGGAAATTATGGGACTTTACATTCTCCCCACCTCAGGGCTCGCTACCCCAAAATCCACATAACAAAAACACGGAAAACAAGTGGGGGTACTGAGCATTAATCTAATCTTCTAGGACTCATGTTATCTTATGGAGGTTCCCATGCTGCCAACATACATGCACCAATGGTATTGACCACCCATGAAGGACCCACTCCTATCGATTCTTAATCTCTATTGTAACCACTGTACACGTCTTCCCATCGTCTATTCCCAGCTCTCCATGGTTGATGATGTGACAAGGGTCATGCACGTATCTCCTCAGTTGAGAAACATGGAAGATTTCGTGCACCCAGTGTAATTGAGGGGGAAGTGAAAGGTGGAAAGCCACCTCACCAACTCTACTGAGGACTGGGAAGGGTCCAATGAACCTTAGATATAACTTTCCACCCGAGCCAAATCTTTACAAACCTCATCGGCGAGAGAGCCATATAAAGACGTGGTCACCATCCATGAACTCCATAGGTCTCTGTATCTTATCAGCATAAGGCTTCTACCTGCTCTGTGCAGTCATCATCCTCCCCTGGACGATCTGCAACTTCACCATTGTAGTCAATAACATCTCTGGTCCCATTAATTCTTACTACCCATGGTCAGTCCAGCATAGAGGTGATATGAAAGGTCGTCTTTACAATTCATCGAATGGTGATATCCCAATGATGGAGTGATATCTGATGTTGAATTCGAACTCCACCAAGGGAAAATGATCCTCCCAGCTGTGACCAAGGTCAATGATGCAAGAACGTAGCATGTCCTCGAGGGATTGATTAGTATACTCAGTCTGGCCATCCATCTGAGGATGGAAGGAAGTGGACAAACATTTATGCATCCTGAAAGCCTCCAGAAAGCCCTTCCATAGACATGAAGTGAAATGGACATCACGATCAGAGATAATTGTCGAGGTCACTCCATGTATCCGCACAATCTCTTTCTCATAGAGGCATCCTACGATCTCTACTGAACACTGATTTCTAATCGGTATGATGTGGGCCGACTTGGTGAGTCATTTGACGATCACCCAAAGAGAATCATGACTTCTAGATGTATGTGGAAGTCCTATATTTAATTCCATGTATATCCCATCCCACGTCCACTCTGGGACCTCTAAAGGCTGAACCAAGCCTACTAGTACCTGATGCTCCACCTTCACTTGCTGACAAGTGAGGCATTGAGAGGCAAACTCTGCTACTGCTTTCATTATTCTCAACCACCAGTGCTATCGTCGGAGGTCTTGTACATCTTCACCACTCATGGATGTACCTATAGAGGGGATTTGTGGAACTCCATCAATAATTCCTCCCGAAGTGATACCGGTACCATTGTACATCTCTTAAAGAGGATGACGTGCTCCCCACCATCATAAAATCCTTCTGGTGCCTGTCCTATGGATATCTGAGTACGTCGAGCCTCATAGTCAGTTTCCCCGCACTGCACCTCTATGACTCATTGACGAAGTGGGGGAGTGATTGTAAGATACTGAAGAAAATATGATCTATCTCGGTCCACAAAGGATATCTGCAAAGTGGTCATCTACTCCGTCACCTCACCTAGTAGCTGTATACCAGATCTCTTGCTGATTCCATCTTCTAGAATGTTCCCCGTCCCATGTGTATAAGCTATATTGAAGTCATAGTCCTGGAGGAAATCAAGCCAACACCTCTTAATCAGGTTTAGGTCCTTTTTATAGAAGATATACCTGAGACTCTTGTGATCATATTAAATTGTAAAACGCTCACCCATAAAGTAATGTCACCACATCATCAGTGAGAAGTCCACTGTTTCTGACTCCATGTCATGGGAAGAATAGTTCTTCTCATGTTGTCTTAGTTGTTGAAAACCATATGTGATCACTTCACGCTCCAGCAATAGGACACATCTGAGTCTGGCCCCTGATTCGTCGTTGTAGACTATGTACCCAATGCCCTCCTCTGGAAGCCTCAAGATAGGGGAACTAGTCTGCCTCTACCTCAGCTCCTGAAAACTATTCTAGCATCTCCCCAACCACACGAAGGGTTTCCCCTTCTTCGTCAATTCTAATAAAGGTGATATAACTCTGGAGAAATATGGAAGAAACCACATGTAGTATCCAGAAAAACCCCAGAAACTTCGTACCTCCGTCAAACTCCTAGTTGGATCTCAAGCAAGTACCACCTCAATATTCACGAGATCTACTGCTACTCTACCCTCTAAGATGACATGTCCTAGTAATTAAATCTCATGGATCCAAAACTGGAACATCAAGTGTTTACCATAAAGATGGTTCTCTCGGAGTGTGTCTAGATCTATCTGCAAATGATAGGCATGCTCCTCCTTAGTAGCTGAGTAGA
Organism: Viscum album; assembly: GCA_963277665.1. Classification (NCBI taxonomy): domain Eukaryota; kingdom Viridiplantae; phylum Streptophyta; class Magnoliopsida; order Santalales; family Viscaceae; genus Viscum; species Viscum album. Next base: position 1,474,775,493 of record OY728150.1, read on the forward strand.
TCAGAATGTCGTCGATGAAGACTACTACAAAGTGATAAATGTATTGCTAAAAATCATGTTCATGGGTCCCATGAACACTACTAGATCATTGGTCATGCCGAATGGCATAAAAAACTTATAGTGGCCATACCGAAATCGGAAATACGTCTTCTGCACATCCTTGTGTGGCAATCTGAGCTCTAGATAGCCTGATTTGAGGTCTATCTCTAAGAACCACCATGCTCTCTCCAGCTAATCAGAGAGGTTTTCAATTCACAGGAGTGATTATTTGTTATTTACGATCACTTGGTTGAGGCGCCGACATTCAACACAATGTCTCAAGATCCCATCTTACTTGTTGGTGAACAAAATTAAGGGTTCCCAAGGAGAAACATTGGGACTAAAGAACCCATTGTCTTGTAAGTCCTCCACCTGTACCAACAGCTCACGAAGCTCCACGAGAGCCATCCGATACACTGGTGTAGATATCAGTGTCGTTCCTATGTACAAGTCTATGTAAAAGTCCACCTCTCTGTGAGGAGGTAGACCCGAAATATCATCAGTGAAGATATTTTCATACCGGTCCACCACTACAGGATAACTCGGACTCTCCACATAAACCGCTCCGAGGGTAAGGCTAGCCAAATGGTGAGTAATCGGTTGAACCCTCCTCCGGGTAAGTCCTTCCTACACTGCAAAGTCTCTCTTCTCACTGGTGAAGGTAAAACTAGTCCCATCTATGTAGACACAATACACTTTTCACCTAATACAGTAAATTTGATCATGGACTATAGATAACCAACCCATATCCAAGATGACATCGTAAGGCCTCGACTCTGCTACTAGGAGATCCTAGCTAAAGCTCTCACATCCTTGAGTAAGCTCACACAGTCGACACCCATATTTAATCGTCGAATCCTCTAATGTAAGAGTCTCTAGTTTTTAGGATCTAGCCAATGAATCCATTAGAATCTCTAAGCTCCAAATGGGGGTAGTGGAAATAATAAAATGACTGGAACATATGTCTCTAAGTACTATATATATGATAGAGTAAAAATAGATCATACCTCGTATCATCTTCAGAGCGCCATGGTTGTAGGCCATTGCTGCCTAGAGCTGAGCTCTCCCATGTCCACCTGCTCCCTATGGTTGGGGTGGACCACCTAGTGGTGGAGGCAGAAACATATCGAACCATCTCCCACCACTAGATGCACGACCATATCCTCTACCACATACTCCTACTCCCTGTGAACCTCCTCAGTCAAACCTATTTCTTTTTATAGACAGTCCTTCAACCATATGCTGATTTTCAGTACAATAGGTCGAGAAGTCACGAGCCATGTGACCCTACTCGCTGTATGTGTAACACTGTCTGCTCCATGTATGACTGGCGCTGTCTCTGGTGACCCACAAAACTTACCATGAATCATGCGGTCATCCTCCTATAGGTATGGTCCTCTTGGATCTCCGTGACATTTCATTGCAGACAGCTATAGAAGACTCCGCTACGTGACGCCCGTTGGTGGGTATCTCTGCTGTTGACTTCTCATTAAGGAAACTCTCCACTAAGAGGGATCACTCTCACACCCCTCCCTACATCGGGAGGCTAAGAGAAATCATCTAAGACCTGATCTCTTACCCGATTCCTTGTTCAAAGGTTCAGGCCCTAAATAATGGGCCCTGCATCATATTAGTGGAGTAGTGTGAGAGGTCGGTGAACCTCTCTGAGTACTGAGCCGCAGTCATGCTGCCCAACTGTAGATGAAGAAACTCATGTATGTGCACCGCACGAAGGGTCTCTAGGAAAAACTCTATCTGAAATAGGATCTCAATGTTGGCCCAGTGAAGGGTCACCTCGTCGTGAACCTAAAGAATCAAGCTCCACCATTTGGATGATGCTACCTGTAGAATACTTGCAGTAAGGAACACCATGAGATCAGTTGGTGTCCCTACCAATTGGAAGACTCTCACCATGGCCTCCGGCCAATCCTCAGCCGCCTTTTGGTATGTCTCACCCCAGAACCTCAGTGGCCTTCGGAGCTGGAACTCATGCAACGCATTCAAGTAACATGCACACTCTGATTCTATTGATTGTGTCATCGGTGGCCCAATTGGTAATGGTAACACCGGTTCCACCGCTGGTGCCTCTACTAGATAACAACCCTACTCCAAGGCCTCGTCACTCGGTGGGCTATCATCACAAACTATAACCAGAACCCTACCTGGCTGGCTGCATGGTGGAATCCTGAAAATAAACAAGTGTTCCATAGTCAATAAGTTATACCTTGTGATCTTACTCAAATAGTTCACAAAGAAAGATTTTCAAAACAAAAATTCAATAAGTGTTTCCATGCACTGAGTCAAAAATGAGAAGTCAGGTTCTAGTGTATTGATACATCGGCCGCCGCACAAACACTGGATTACCTAAACTGATAACAACACTCAATACACTTAACACTATTGTCATTAAAAGATAATAGTCTAATGTTTTATTGTATAATTGACTCATATGATACCAATTTGTCATGACCCATCTCCTGGGTCACGTATAGTGACTACCCCAAGACCGCCTTCCATAAGAGAGGGGCTGGCGACTAACACCATAGCCGTATTACCTAAAATGGGAAGGCATTTCCTTTATAAACTGTATACTCATGAAACCAAGCACACAATAAGATACGTGCATGGATAAATTGAATTGTAAAAAGAGTGTTTAATTTATGTAAAAGAGGCCCGAATACAACCTCAACTGGAAAGTACAAAAAATCTGGTAAGTGCAAGTAATCTGAACAGCTCTAGTGAACATTCTCCAATGATCCTACCTGGAGGGTAGGTATAGCCCTTGAATGGTCACCTCAGTATTAAGCCTTTTCTAAGGTCCACCTCCGAGCTAACTAATGTCTTGGTACCCTCATCTTTAGTCAGTGTTGTCTGTCGTCTACACTGAACACAAAAATGTTTGGGCATAGTCCATACATGGGTGAGTATAATGATACTATGTGGGGACCCCGAGACCCACAATGTCTCACAAAAACCCCAAAGGAAAAACTAAAAAGCATATAAACCAGTGACAACCCTACTTAGGTATATTCCCATACATATACATATGTCATCAAAAAATTACACATCTCATTCATGAGGAATCACAAGGAACAACTCCTCAGCAAAATTACCACTGTTCCACAAAGGAAATACTAGAACGAAGGTATGTACCATATAGGTATTCCACATAGTCGAACACCACAAAGGTATCACCATGAAGGTAACTATCACATAGGTAAGCCGCAGAGAAAAAGATTCAAATCACACGAGGTATAACCTATGTTCAAGAGTATAGATGAGTAGTTGTAAGCTAAATAATCTTATTCTGTTAAGTAGAATTGTTACTGACCCACATAGGATCAATATGTATCCAACCCCCACTGCCCCACATAGGATCTGACACACAATGGATCGATATGAGCTGACCCGCACAGGATTACTAAGTGTTCACCCACACCAAATCTGATATGTGCTGACCCAGACAAGATCGGTAGATGCTAACCCACTTAGGATTGATGATATTTCATCATGTTACAGTCAGCTACTGGGTACCCTCACTAAGCTCCCTTGATTCCGGGAGGGTTTTCTCCTCAAGCCATAGGTCTATACTCCAACTTCTACAAAGTCCCGAAATGAAGTATCCCAAAGGAATGCCATGTAAAAGAGGTCTCAACAGAACAGACGGTGCATCAATTGAATTATATGTCTATAGGTTATTAGCCTTTTTTTTCCGAGGGCCCGATTGGATTTGTGTTCGCTTCAACCCGGCCATACTCGCAACTTTATAAAAAATACAAGTGGAGTGGGTCAAAAGAACTATCTTGATCCAAGGATCAGGACGCCATAGATGGTTTGTCAAACGAACGGTCGGTGCCAATGTTTTGGCCAATAAAATGATTATGGGTCCAGTTGGCCCCAGGTCCGGTCCAACCCGGCCTGGTTCGACCTGGGTCCGGCCCGGTTGGGCTGGGCCATGGCGGGCTTGGCCCGCTAGACCGCAGTCCGGACTGGCCCATGCTGGGCCGCCCGACCCATGCTGGATGGCCCGACCTGTGCTGGGTGGCCCACGTTGGGGTCTTCCCTAGCCCCATGTGGGGGGGAGTCGCGCGCACCCCACATTCAATCACTGAACGAACGAATCCATTTGGTTGACAGTTTTCATGCAGGACCCACCGCTGGCCTAGCTCAGTATAACTCGTTTTGCCGAAACAACCGACCCTTTACTCCTCCATAGGATGCTTTCGTGCACCACTACCCCTCCGTGGCTAGCCGAACGCCAGACGCATTCCACCATCCATCATGGAAGGGCGGGCCGTAGCCAGTTTCTCTGATGGCGGTGCACGGTCGCGCCGCCCATGCTTCTAATGCCAGCCAACGACCTAACAACCATCTGTCCACCATTAGGCCGGTAACATCTTGCCACCTTCTGGTCTCTGTACAACCTCTTTCACAATCGGTAGCACGAACGCATTCTGCCCATGTTCCATGCGGCTGGACCAGGTGTTGTCTACCACTTTTCTCCATCGCAAAGAACACGACAATCATTAAGAACAATGGAGGGATCATTCCGTGTTCATTTGCCCCGAACCCACCACATTAGATCAGTAGCAGGCAGATCACGATGATTAATTCAATACAAAGCACAAAGAACAAAAAAACCCCTACCTTTATTTCTCATTAGAAGATGTTGCGAGGAAGAAGGCATAGTCGTTAGAGATGGTGATGTCAGCATTCTCCGCTCCCACAGAATGATCTTCCAAAGGCTCTTTCCCCAATTTCTCCCTTTCCAGTGATTTCCCCAACCCCACCCAAAAGAAATGCCAGCTTATTTAATTATGTTTCTTAATTTAATTTGTGGTTTCCAATAATTATATGGTGTGGGAATAATTATAATGGAGGAAGTCCATGGGACTTCCCCACATTAAAGAGGGTTCGGGTGGTTCCCACCTCTAGAATTCAAAATGGGGGTTTATGGTCCGGGTGGACTCGACCTCATAACTAAAAATGAGGGGTTTCAAAAGAAAATTAAATTTTTTAAATTTTTTATTTTTCTTCTTCCTCCACAAAATGCTGAAAAACTAACTATCACCCTCAACCTAAAGCAGTCGAGGTGAAGGTCTCCTTAAGCGAATATCGGCACTGCAAGTTCAACGATGCCCTCAGATTTCAATTCCAAGCACTATTACAAATTTACAAAAACCTTCTCACACGTTTATTGAACGTACACAAAAAAAGTTCAGAAATTCTTTCCATGCACATCAGACCTCGGAATCATGTAGTGTCAATTTTTGCATACTAATAAAATTCTCTTATAATTAAAAAACTACATGGAAATCCTGGGTCATTATAATTATGGACAAGTATACCCATGTTTACCATTTTAGAGTACAAATTACTAGTCTCCCATTGTGGATCCAACTCATAGAATGGTTTCCCAAATTTATATCAGGAGATATATATCATTAACTAATGAATTGGAAGTTGATATAGGTCCCACCCATAACATAATGAAATTATAAATATGCATTCCACAAGATAATAAGCATTAAACTATATATGACCCATAAATAGATATGGTTTTCATAAACATTATATCATAACACTTTAAATAGAATAGGTATCATAAACATTTCATCATATCATTACCTTCGTAAAATATATAGGTTTCAAAATCAGATCATCCTAAAATTACATGTGAATAGAAGAGGATTTCATAAGTATTAATCATGGTATAAAACATGTAACTGAAATGTGATTCATAAACTACATTCCATTATGAAATTTAAAAATTCAAATAAAAAAAAAAGAATGGTTTCCAAGAATCATAACCCTAGTGAAGAATAATATATATCAAATGATACCATCTTATATGGAGAAGAAATTTGAAATATCACCTAAAACTTAACTATTCTTTTGAAAATCAATTTATAAAATGTACAATATTTTCAAAATCCATTTCATTGAACCCAATTTTAAAACATAAGTCAGGTTTATGGAAAATTATTAAAAACATTTCGTGGGGAAAATATCATTTGAAAATTTAAAAAATATTTTTAAAACAAAAACATTCTGAAATCATTTTTGGTTGAAAATACCCTTCAAAAAAATAACACTTTTAAACCATGTTAAAATATTTTTAAAATATAAAATAGTTTTAGAAATCATTTTATTGGAAAACCATTTTTGTGAAATTAAATTTTACTATATTTTTTTAAAAAAAAATCATTTAATAAAATCATGATAGAATTACATTTTCATCTTTAAGGAAATAATGATAGGTAAATAAGAATATGTCAAACATTTCATTTTCATAGTGAAAACTTTTGGAAAGTGTAATGATTAGAAAATACAAGGAGATTTTTTTAAAAAAATCATTAAAATGATAAAACACGGTTATTATATTTTACACATCATAATATAAAATATATGAAAACATTTTTCGAAACATTTTTTCTGAAGACAATAATTTCTAACCAAAGATAAAAATAATGATTAATTTTTTCAAAAATAATTTCTGAATTATATTAAGTTCCAAAGAGTGAGAAATGGTAAAAATAAATGGATATATAATTAATTTCCATATGTAAAGAATAATGTATGGGAGTTTTTGTGATATGTATCATATTATTTCTTTAATTGAAGCACAATTATAATCTATCTTGATAAACAATTAGATTGTTGCAATAAACCATTATGACTTTGGTACCATTGAATCATTAAAATATGAAAAGTATAAAATTAAATAAATCATTAAATTTAATTAAAATATGGTGATTCATGATATAATATATCAATTTTTAGTATATATACCTCCAAAAAAATATAGTTCCATAACATGACTTGTGTCTCATAGAAGGCAAATTGAGACAAAATTACATTACTGATTTGGTATCTTTTGAACTATACACACCTTGAATGAAATTTTATCAAATGGATATGTAAATTTCAATAAATATATTTATAAGAATAATATAAAACATTCTTGTGATGTACTTACACCAAAAAAATGTAATGATTGCTGAATGAAGCATTAATATCAAAAAAAATTGAGATAGGAAAACCCATTCCTTATGATTTTATATTCTAATTAAACAATAAAAATTCATATATAATAACTATTTGTTTATTATAAATATACCATAGAACCATATTATTATATATCCTAAAATATATTTTTTTATAATGAATTTATTTTACCCTTTTATCATCAATTTCATATTAATGTCTTTTTTAATGTAATATCATCTCTGTCTTTCGTATATGTTTTGAATTTTTATGCATGATCATCTTACATAGATAAATATTTACATATTATCTGAATATATAAAATTATTTAAATATATTAAATATTCACTATATAAATTTTTAAAATAATCAATCAAATTTATAAATATGAAATGGAGTACATTCTTCATGGAGACGGTTGTTCATACGTATGCATGGATATTATTTCTATTTTCATGTCATACTAATATAATTTAAGAAAATATAATATATTTAAACATATATAATTATAATATATATAATAAAATATTACTACACCCATACATAATACATTCCATGTAAATTTTGAATGAAGCACATCGCTTTGAGGAGGTGGTAGTCCACATACCCCCAAACGAAGTTATCAAATTTACACAAAATGGAAATCATGGATGAATGTTTTATAAAATAAATACAGTAGAATAATGAAATTATAAATAATATATATATATATATAATATAAAAACATAAATCAATCATTATTTCAATGATGAATGTTGGAAATGGAATAATGGCTAACATCAGTTCATGAGGCAGTAGTTTGTCATACACACGAACAATGATTGCATATCCCATTTGATGGAAGTTTGTGTGAGTTTAAGTAAAGAACACAAAATAAAAAAGTATCATAATACTTTGTATTACTATTTTTTTAAATAGACAATTAATAATAATAATAATTTTTTTATGGATAATGAAATAAAAACAAAATGATTTTTGATGAATGTTACATCTTTTTTTGTAACTCCTTTTGGTTTTCACCATAGGGATTACTTGTTTGGAATTAGTCACAAAGGGAGGATTATTATATGGTGGTAAGAAATTTGGGATCTCTATTTATTTGGGGATTAATTAACTAATGTGGGATTATAGGTGTGATGAAGAAAGGGGGGGAGTTCCATTTTGCAGTGGAGGAGGAATGACATTCTGGAAAATAAAAAAAGGCAAACATTATTGAGAGGTATCCCCTACATCATTGTCCACGAAAGAATTTAAATTTTCAATAAAACAAGTAATTTGGACTAAATATTAACATGTAATGTGTTTTAGAGATGGTATTATGGTATTTACCCTTAAGTTAATGTTTAAACACTATGTAAACACGTTTTTACTGTAATCATTGTAATTTCTTTTGATTACATTAAATAATATTTTTTTGTAAAAAAATATGATGAAATTATAAGAAATTAATTATATCTATTATTAAAAATATGCACTCCAATTTTCAATATTATAATTACTTATTTTATAGAAATTAATTAAAAATTAATCATGTGGATGGGATGAGAGAATGGGTTTCTAAATTGAAAATTTCCAAACGTTTGAAATGTTATAATATCCACATACAAGGTTTAATTGGATCTAATGAATTGAATTGTATTAATTTTTGTATAATTTAACTAATTTTAGTATAAAACAAACATAAAATATAATTTAACTATATAAATAAATTAGACTACAAACTAGTTTTGAATTAAAGTTTAGTGTTTTTCACTATTAATTAAAAAATGATTCTTTTTAGAAAAATACCAAAAATTCATCTGAAGTAAATTTTGATACTCCTATTTCAAAAATGATTTTTTTTTCAAATAGATATTTTTAATGTTTCAAAAATATATATTTAAAATTTTTTAACCATAAAAATGAGGTAAAATTAAATTAAAGAAAAATATATATCAATATGCCTAAAAATGGAGTTATTTTTATCTCTTTTATAAAAAATAAATAATATAAATGATAATTAGTTGAATTAAAAATATTTATATAATTTATTAATTTAATTTATCAAAAAATAATAATTTATTAAGCTAAAACATGTTTTATTATATAAATATAGTTCACTAGTAAAATATTTCCTATATTTTCTAAAAGGAATAATTTTAATTTATATTACATTGCAAACCAAATTTCTCATCTTCTATGCAATTGTAAACCCTATTATAATAATTTAATTAATAGTTTTCATATCATCTATTTCAATCTCAATGTGAAAAATATAATATTTAATTAGTAATAACATTAATAACTCTTTGTAGTTTGGTAAAACGTGGCCTTATGTGTAGTCTCAGCTATTAAAGAACTTAAAATTGTGAGTTATAAAAAACGAACATTGTGTTGTGTGTTATACCAGATAATCTAATTGTCATTTGTTGCAAAATATTTACATGTTGTGGTGTATAATGTAAGAATAAATTGGTGCTTTCATATAACATATTCTATATCCTATTTCGTGTGAAAATAAAAATATTAAATTGATTAAATTCATTCGAAAAAAATTCACCAAATCCCTAGGTGTTACATTATACACCCCCTAAAATGATTTTTTCCATTTCAAATTATTCTGGGTTATCAAAGGATTAACACTTGAAAGCTCTCTTCATATAAATGGTCATCAGAAAAATTAATACCAAAACAACCATTAAAAGGTGAATATTAGAACCATTACAGTTTCCCAAAGTAACTGATAATATGGATTACATATGTGAGAACATATTTTTAATGTGAAAATATGGACATAAAAGAGAAATTAGACTATCATGTTCTGATTGAGAGTGACATGTAACATGGGTAAGATAATGTTAACGATCCCAACATCATGACCCAAAGAGGATTATAAAAGGTTATTGATGACAAAAACATGATAATAACATAAAAAATTATTTCAAGGCCCATTTTATTAATTTTTCTGAATATTCATGATAAGATACACATACCTGGTTTCTGGAAAAAATCACCCTTTTGTGCCTTGATCAATTTCCACATCATCTTTTATTCGATGAAATGAAGGTGAATATTTGAATCCTAATGTATAAAAAGATCATGATACACATAAATATAATTATAAATCATTACAGCTATCTTTATCACAACAGAATTATTACCACAAGTTACCAAATAGTCATAAATACTCATATGGGGAGATAATACTTTAATCTATAAAACCACATCCACTGAAAATAAATATCTCAAAACTAGATTATAATTTATCGCCCATATATTATAAATTATCTCTTATTTTTCACATTATAATGATTTAAATTCCTTCAACATGTATTCTCTTGAAACATGGTAATGACATGAATTATCATAAATCCTTTTTGAAATCAATCATGTTTCCATATTCAAAAGTTTATTTGATACATTATTTATATATGAAAATGTTGTAAAATCCATCCATAACAATATAATCCACATTTTTGTAAAATACATAATTAATAACATTTTAAATAATACTATCAAACATTCTCTTTCCATATCAATAATCTATTTCTACTAGATAAACGTAATTTTATCAATATGAGTAACACACTATGGTTAAACATCCCATAAATAAAAATAGCACCATTCCATTAAATCACAATTCTATGTCTTTAACAGTATCCAAAATAACTAATGAAACACATAATTGAAAACATATAATGAAAATACTTATAAATATCAACAATTTTATAACATAATATTTTAACTAAGTGAATAAACTACACTCATCTGCCATCATTCTGAAAACATTTCTCAATATTCATTATCTTCCTCTTTAATAACACCTTCCAAGAATATGACAAATGAATCTTGTATTAAGGTTACTCCATATCAATATTATCATACTTCTTATTTTTAGTTTAGACTATACTGTTAAAATATCTTATACCTTTCACATTTATTATGTGGTTCCTTTATCATCAATTGTATAACAAATACATTTCCAACCTTCTGAATTCACTTCCTGATATTACTACTTAGGAAATCAATTTTCATAATTCCCATACTTTAAATATCTAAAACATTCAATGTTAATCCAGTTCTTTCTATTTACTAATATTAAAATAGAACAGAAAGCATAGTTTGAACAAGAATTATATAGAAAAAACCACATAATCCAGAATAAAATACTTATAGTATTCCAAAGTCATGACACCTAGTTTTAAATCAATAAAACCATTAGCATATCCTTCGATACAAAATAACGGATCAACTAGGTCAAATACCCTAAGAGGGGGGGGGGTAAATCAAGATATAACAGATTAAAACATTTCCCATTTGGATCTTACTTCATTGTTAGACCATACTCCATTCTCATTGCCTCTTGTAGAAATATATTAACAGATATAAAATCATTTACATGACACTACAATTTTTACTTCGATCACCCTCACTGGGAAACATCTAAAGAGCATACAACGACATTATGCTGATGTAGTAAATAATCTATCGGCCACTACCAATAATGAGTACAATGTTCGGGCTAGATTTTCTATGCCCAAGCTCACTACCTTTACAAGGATTGAGGTCCTCTTACTGTATTCCAAAGGGTCACTCTTCACGACCCTTTATCTAGATCACAGCTAGTGGAATGGGTCACCTCATTCCTCATCCTACGTTCAGTCCTCTAGAAAGAAATCCGCACAAATTTTATTGACATATAGGTCAAACACATTTTATGGACCTGTAGGTCCCTTCATTTTAAAGAATTTATGCATTCTCAACTATTTTTAAATGCTCTGTTGAAGTCCCTTTTTCACCCATAGATGAATTCCACCTTCTCGAACACATCTAGGTACCATAAAATATGTTTTCAAACTAATTTGAAGCATTCACAATCTTCCTTGTGCAAATCAAGAGCCACTTTCTTCTCTCATGTAATGAGTACTGGGATTGGTATGTGGAACACCTCTCTGCGTACTGCCTAAGCCTTATGCAAACCACTATTGCCTCTTTATACCACTAACTTCTTTTTTCATCTGCAAACTTCCCTCTTTCTATGAACAATTTTTTTTTTCATGAACTATATTCGCTTCCACAAAACAGATATCCCCCTCCACGTACCGCTTCCGGAATTCTCTCTCTCGCATACTGTGGATTCCTACTACTCGTATCGAGTATACTCCTCCAACATAACAGACATTCTCGTCCGCATACCATAATTCCTTCTCTATACGCGGCTTTTTCCATTGTGGGTTAATAATCCCCACAAACTCCTTCAGCAGAATTACTTCTGCACAAACCACATTCAAAATTTTCCAAATTTCTCTTCCAAAAAGATGTTCTCTAATGATATTTTATCTCACCTTTAATTAGTGGGAATAGAAATTCTTATATATTCAATGATATCCAAATTATCCACTAATCCATGATATACCAAGTCTTTGATTTGGTACAGCCTCTATCAGATACCGATCCTCTACCACTGCAAACCTTAAGCCTTCTTACGAATATGTTTTCATAAGCGGTCCTTGTACTACCTTTTATACTACACGGTCGATCTCCTCTCCTAGTTAGAATTCCATCTTCATACTGCACCCCCTTCAACTGCAAAACATTTTTAGTTTCGTGAACCACTCCATCATACCATTCTCGTCGCTCCACATATTATTCCCAGAACATGGTATGTGGTCCATGAGTTATTGTATGTGGTTATCATACGTTTCCAATCTTCACCAAAATTCTTCATACCATTCACTTATATTAAGAAATAATTCCTTTTTCTATATCAAACTAACTATTTTAAGGCCCAAATATTTGGAAAAAACTTGGAAACTGAACCACCTTTAAAAGTTATTTTCGCCAAACCCCAAATGTTCTCATTTGCAGTAATTTGGATTTGTCAACAAACACAATCACACCTAAAACATTCTAAGGGGAGACCTTGAGGTATACTTTCCCAACAATCTCCCCTTTGATTTTGTTGAAAACTCTTCTCATAAATATTCTTTTTATTTTGATATCTCGTTAAAACTCCTTCCATATTCAACCATCATTCACTTCATGCGATTAAAATAGTGATCTAGGATTAAATAAACATATACTCTGAGACCACATCTGCAATGTTCAGCGTGATAATAAATAGTATAATGAAAAGTTCATCAATTGATCACTTCATTTTTGACACCAATTGTTGAAACCACTCTGATACTAATAAACTGCATTCATCATGAACCTCAACTTTTGTGATATCAATTCTTTGATTAATCTCTTCAAGCATTGTCAGATTTAAGGCTCCATAATCTTATAGATCCTCTAAAATGATTCAGCTTCACTTCAACTTCCATAACTCATTGCTTCACTTAATAGATTCTTCATGTGTCTTTTCTCCCCTTGGAATAATACTAGTTTCTCCCCATTTACCAACTAAACCTAATGGAATGTCAAATATGTATAAAATATGGTAAAGAACACATATTAGCACATTAGGGAAAAACACGCCTTGTCTCAAGGAGAGGGGGACCCCCATCCACAATTTTTATTTTGCAAGAAGCATACTGGAATCCAAGAGCTAGTTGATTACTTTAAAATGATTCATTGGATATGGACTTTGCTATAATATCTATAACCTATTGTTCTGTAGACACATACTCCAACATCACAAGCCCTTGATCTACATTATCCTTGCTAAAATGATATTTTATTTTAATGTGATTTTTCCATGAGTAATCGATTAGCTTTTTTCTAATATTTATAGCACTTGAATTGTCAAAATGTATTTCGATCGGAGATTTCACTTCAATTCACATATCATCAAGTTTGCTACATCAGCCACAATCGCTACATGAAAGCTAGAGTAGACTCAATGTATTCATATTCGGCCATGCTCAATGAAATGAACTTTTGTTTCTTGTTTAACAATGAAATACACTACCCTCCAAGATAAAAGGCACCTACTGATGTTGATTTCCTATCATCTGCTGAACCACCCCAATATGCATCTATGTATCATAATAACACTTGTTGAGATTTTTCGTTATACATTAGGCCAAAATCCACTATGTGCTTGATATATCAAAGAATTTTTTTTCTATAATCATGTGGATCTCATTGGGATTGCTTTGATTCCTCACTTATTGGCATGTTGAAAAACAATATCAGGCCTTTTTGTTGTCAGGTACAACAGGCTTCTAATTATTTTCCTATATTCTGTTATATTAGCTGTCATGCATTCATCATCATGAGACAGTTTCAACTAGGTATCAACCATAGTCTTCATCACTTTGGAATTATACATTCCAATCGTTCTCAAAACCCCCTTTTCATATTTATTTTGAGAAATATTAGTCTCATTTCTTTCTTGCATTACATGTAAAGAATGTGAAAATTTCAGTTCAACAACAACCAACATTTCAAACATGTTGTTCTTGTATATAGAAAATTATCTTCATTTTTCTTTATCTGATCCACCACAGATTAAGTCATTAATATACACCGGTACCATCAACCTTTGACTATTTTCATTGTTGAAATATAAATTGTAATCAACTCCACTACACTGAAAACTATGATTCTATAGATACTGATCAAACCTCAAATACCATGACCATGGTGGTTGATTTAAACCATATAAATATCTCTTCATAAAAAAACATGTTTTCATCTTCACAGAAGAGAAAACAATCTAGTTTCTCAATGTAAACTTTTTTTCAACAACTCCATTTATAAAAACTAACATGACATCCATCTAAAAAATCAAAAGAATTATTTGTACTACTATAGCCTAGAATAATCTGACTGTCTCTAGCCTTGAAGTAGGTGAAAATGTTTCATAAACAGTTATACCTTCTATTACGTTGTACCCTTTGCACATAAGTAATGATTTGTTTCGAATCACAACACCATAATCATTAATTTTATTGAGAAAAACCCATATTGTTCTGATGACATTAATGTCATCTGGTCTTGAAACAATTTCCCATGTTTGATTCATTCTAAATTGGTCAGCTTCATCATTCATGGATTGAACCCAGTTCTCTTCTCTAGCTACATCATCAAAACATCTAGGTTCCACCTATGACAAGTACAATTATTGTTGTAGATACTTCATCCTGCTTGTCTACACTGGTGCTGTCTGATCAACATTTATATTATGACTATCAATTTCATCCCTTCTCACTGGTCTCTGGGCAGTCACTGATTTATTCTCATAATATGAGACTTCTTCAGAATCATCCTCTGGAGCTGGAACATATTTTATATTTCTCAATTCACCGTAATTTTACTCCATATTTTGATCATGTATTTTGTGAAGATTCTGTTCATTACCTACTATAGTAACATAATGACATTCAACTATATATTCAATCATCTTATTATATAATTTCTATTGTTTTTTCATCTTTGAGTTTCTATGAAATACCCTTTCATCTACATGAGATTCAAACATTTTATGTTTATCATTATAGAGAATAAAACACATAATTTCAAAAATTCAAATGTATTTCAATGATGGCCTCTTTCCATACCATATCTAGTATGGAGTATTCTCTTAATCTGGGCACAATAAGGCTCTATTTGATAAGTAGACTACAATCATCACTGCCTCCTTCCAAAACATCTCTGGAAGATCTTTCTCAAAGATCATTGTTCTTGCCATGTTTTTCACAATTACATTTCTTCTCTTAGCTACTCTATTATACATTGTAGTTTTTACTGCTAAAACTTGATGACTTATCCCCAGACTCTCGAGATATTCCTCCACTTGGATATCTGTGAATTCCATTCAATTATCTGTTTGAATCATCCAGATTTTCTGAGCAAGTATTTTCCACATTCTCGTCGATATATTCTAATGCAACTGAACACTTCATATTTTTTGGTGATTATTGATACCCATACCATTATGCTATAGTCATAAATTATAAGAACATAATATATGCCTTCATCAATATTTCATGGAAACATTTCCCCACACACATCAATAAGAACCAACTAAATATATCTTTTTGACCTTTTATCCTTTGAATTTAATGTATTTTGGATGATCTTACCTTGTTGATAGGCATAACACTGAGTATGGTAATGTGATAATCTAGGGAGATTTCAAGCCACATTAAATTTCAACAGATCTTACAAGGATTCTTGGGTTATATTGACAATATTATTATTCTATATCTTGTTTTCTTCATCCTTGGACATAAATCCGACACCGTCTTCTCCACTAATGAGGTAGTGATTTTATTTTATATGCATTCCTTGAAACACTAAATCACCATCCTTTTTCATGATGATATATAGTTTCTTGAAAAATCATAATGAATTCATTGAGTAACACAATTGACTAACACTAAAAAATTTGTTACTAAACCCCTCAAAAACCAATAAATTTACTCGTCTAATGTATTTTCCTCCAAACATGGCTTTTCCTGAACCAATAACTTTCAATCCCTCATCATTTATAAATCTTATGATTCCTTTATTATAGTACTTGATTCTGGTCACTTGGTCCTTATTTCTCATCTTGTGGGATCTGAATCCACTATCAAAGATCTATATATCGGTGTGATCTGATGCCTTGAACTCAATTCATGTAACCAATGTATGTTTTTCCCTTTTATTTTCGACCCATGTATTTGGTTTCATATCTAACATGGAATGAAAATCTAGATATTTTTTATTATGTGATGGATCAGCTTCCAACTATAGATCTGCAAATCGATTTTCAATTTTTATCTCTCTTGAAGATACATTTGGATACTTCTTATGAAGAAATTCAGACATCCGTGGAACATTCCTCTGTATTGATGTTGTTCAATATCTTTCCATATTTCTAAGTCCATTACACCTAAAACAGTGACCATCAAATAGTGACCTGAAAATTTTAGCTCGGTGCAACCAATTGTTTTTGTCTTATTGCCATTATACCTCTTTTCAAGGGAACAAATATTTTGCTAGTGTCCCACCTCAACATTACAATAGAATCTTATGTGAGGTACATTACTCTATGTATATGATTCCCCACAAGTTGTGCCTTGGGTTCCCTAAGTCGTCTGATTCTGCTTCGTACCCAAATCAATATTCAATCTTGGTGTGCGTGCATGTGGTCTGACATGAACCATAAATGCATTCCATTTTAGATCAAGGACCATACCAGACTTATCATTCATAATTTATTGTTGCTTCTATTTTGATGGACCACTGTGCTCAAATATCATCTTTTCTATTGCATGTATGATCTTCTTTCCTATTGTCGAACAGAGAGTTAGAAGATTCACAGGACTTTTCATTTTTTCATTGCATACTAACGACTTCCTCATTTAGTTGTTCAATATGTTTGATTTGATATTTTCCAATTTCTGTCATAGTATCAATTTTTATTTTCTATTCTTCACTTTTGAGTTTGTACTCAACCACCTTTTCTGAGATTTCAAGAATTGAAGACTTTATCATTTCAATTTCTGTATTCAGCTCAAAATTCTTTTATGAGTCCTAGTGCATAAAGAATTTGGCATCAAAAACAACATTGTTAGAATTTTTTGTTTTAGATCTCAAAATATATACCTCTTCAAGGGAGGCTTCAAATTCATCCAGAAGATTAATTATTACTTATATTTATCCTTATTCATTTTCTCGTTATTATTTAGTTAAATAATTTTTGACAACTACCACCAACGCTTCTATTTTATGATCCTTTAAGTCCTTCTACTCTTCTGCATCAAATTATTTTGAACATTAATCCTCTTTCGAAAGCAGATTCTTCTATTGGAAGAATTTTATCCTAGTACTTCTCCTCCCTTTCTGGATTGATGAATACATTTTTTTTGAAAATTTCATCATTTTATTCAACATTGAAATCAAGCTACCTTTGAAAATCCATTTTCTACTTTGAATATTGGAGGAGTGAACCGAAATGACATCATCCATATTGTCCTCCTTTGGACTCTCTTCAACAGATAGATTATTCATGGCCTTGAATTTCATTCAATTAGACATACCCTTTTTGACTACATAATTGTCATCATTTCTCATATCATATGATACAAGAGTATTATGTAGGTTATCATGTGTTAGATCTTTTGGATCTTTTTCATCCAACACTAAATATTTCAGATTGAATCATGGTTGATTATTCCTCAAGCTATGTGTCACAATTTTAATATCTTCAATAACTTCTCCAAGACTCCACATGTATTATACAAAAATATTTATCATGTCAATAAATGTATCAACATTCTCAATGGTATTTATTTTGAAATAAATATACTTTTTCTATAAAACATGTATCATTGCTTCTCCGACTTTTTTGTCACCCTCATAATTGTTGAACAATTTTTCTCACATTTAATATGATGTTTTATAAGACATCACATTCGTAAAAAAAGAATTTGATAGAGATACTCCTAAAGAAAAGATCCCTTTAGCATCAGTATCCAATATTCTTCTTTTGGATTCTAAGAATGCACCACTATCGATGTCAGTTGACATTCTAGGCATATCTTCTACGAAGACATCCATCCCTACTAATCAAAAGTAGTGATTCATTTGATTCTTCCATAGTAGAAAATTATTTCCCTCGATGATTGGAATTTATTTATGATTTACCACCTCCATTTCTTCTTTTGAGAGAGAAACACTGACTTTCAACCTTTTTCTCTCATACCAATTGTTGGGTTCACAAGTCAAATGCCTTGAGAGGGGGGTGAATCAGTCTATGGTATAATAAAATTTTTTCCCTTTCGGATATTTATTGTATATTAGAAAAAAATCAATTCTCTCTCCCTCCCATAGTAATATATTAATAGATATAAAATCATGCACAGAACAAAAAAAATTCTTCGTTCACCATCAGTGAGAAACATCCATGGGGCATACAACGACATTGTTTTGATGTACCAAATTCAGTAAAACCCACTACCAATAAGGAGTACAATATTCAGGTTAGATCTTATATTCCCAAGCTCACTTCCTTTACAAGACTTAGGTTCTACTCACTTCGTTCCGAAGGGTCCCTACCTATGCATCTTTCTATAGCACACTATTAATGGAATTGGTCACCGTCTTACTCATCCTGCACTCATTGCTCTAGAAAGGATTTCTGATATACTTTATTGACTTGTAAGTCAAAACATTTTATATACATGTAGGTACCTTAATTTTCATGAATTATAGCATCCTCAAATATTAGTTGAAGATCTTTTGATGTCTTTTTTTTATCCGTAGATGATTTCCACCTTCCCTAGTCTTTCTAGGTATCGTAATATACTTTTTAAAACTAATTTGATGATTTCACAAGATTTAAAGTAAAAATCGCAAACCACATTCTTCTCCCGCATACTGAGTACCGACTTTTATATGAAAAACACCTCTCTATGTACTGCTTCTATCTTCTAGAAACTAATATCACCTCTGTCTTCTTTCTGCATCTATGAACTACCCTCTGTCTATGAACTATTCACCATTTGTGGACTGTCTTTTCTTCTACGTCCCAAAGCACCAACTCCACATACCACATGCAGAATTACATCTCTCACATAATATTGATTCCTTCTATTCGTATCGTGTCTAACTCTTCCTCTTACTGGATATCCTCCTCCTTATACTAGACTTCCTTCATTTAGTACTTCTTCTTCCATTGTGGGTTAAAAAACCTAACAAATTCCCTCAACAAAATAACTTCTATACAAATCACTTTTGGTCTTTCCCGAAATTTTGGATCAAAAATATATTCTCTAATGATATTATAACTCACCTCTAATCAGTGGGATTATTGATTCATATATACGGAAAGTTGTCCTCAATATCCGCTAATCCAATATTTACCAAATCATTGATTCGATATAGCCTCAATCGCATACTGATCCTCCTAACATGTGAACCACAACCCTTCTTGTGAACCATTTTTCATACAAGGTCCACATACTACATTTTCTCCCATATGGTCAATCTCATCTTCCAATGGAATGTTCGTCCTCATACCGCACTGCCTTCCGTCGTGAACCATGTTCAGTTTTGCGAACCGCTCCGACATACTATTCCCATCGCTCAGTGTACCATTCCTAGAACATTGTACGTGGTCAATGAAAAATGGTATGTGGTTCTCATCCTTGTCCAATTGTATTCAATTTTATTCATACCATTCACTCTGATTAAGAAATCATTCCTTTGAAAACATCCAAATATTGTTTTTGAGGGCCAAAAATTTGGCAAAAACTGGGAAAAAAGTCCACCTTAGAAAACTATCTTCAGTAAACACCAACCATTCTCATTCACAATCATTTGGCTTTATCAAGAAACAAAATCCCACCCAAAATAGTCTTAGGGGGAACGTTGATGGATTTTTTACCCAAAACATTCCAAGACACATATGATTAAATATCTATTAGGATATAACAAATGTCTTCTCATCCTTGAATCCAATTTTTTACTAAACCATTCCTTTAATATCAACTACAGTGACCTTGGGATAACATACAGGGATATTACGTCACTTTAGATGAATATTTAGGACATTATCAAAATATATTATTCATTTAAAAAATAGTTTAGTGTCTTTGTAAACATTTAAACATAATATTCTAACCTAGAGAATGATCTGAAACATCTCCCATAATCATTTTCCTTATTTTCACTCCTACAAAAAACCTTCATCATAACCTAATGAAAGGAAACATAAAAAAGGGGTGATCATAGATTCTTAGTAAGGGTATATATGGGTGATATGTTATAATAATTGGATAATAAGGTTATGATAACCTGATCATAATATTAGAATATGATATCATTCTTATCAATGAAAATATTCAAGAGTCATGTAATAATTATTGGAAGTTCATATGAAAAAGTGATCAGGTTCATATATCATCATAAATAAATCATAAAACATATGATCATGTAATATATGTCTGGAAATATCCAAAATATAGAAAAAAATTTCATGTTCCATGGTTAACTACTAATACCATAAAAATAGAGGATCATGACACACCTTCTTTCCATAGTCCTTTTTTTCTATTGTGGATCATGACACACCGATTTGTCATTGTGGATCAGGGCACACTTGTTTCCCATTATGGATCAGAACACATTTGTTTCGCATTTTTTATACATCCTATAAACATTTTTAAGAACATTATAATATAATTTATAAATATTTACAAATACTTTGGAGGAATATTTTGGTCCCACTAATCTCATAATGAAATCATACATGAATTTGTAAAAATATAATAAACATCTATCAGATCATGAACCATGAAATGATTTTGGTTTCATAAACCTTGTATCATAACCAATGAAATGAAATGGGTATCATAAACATTTCATTAAATCATGTCCTATTGAAAATTTATAGGATTCAAAATTATTTCATACTATAATTAATCATGAATGGATGTGGGATTCAGAATCATTTATCATGGCATAACCTATGGAAGAGAAACATGCTTCATAAACAACCGGACATCTTAAACCTAAAATATTTAAAAATAATAATGTTGTCTTTGGATCCTAAAACAGGTAATGAATAAAACATATTAAATTATATAATCGTAGATGGGGAAGGATTTAGAAAGATCACGTGAAGCAAAACGTTTCTTGTAAACTCACTTTTTAAAATGTATACCATTTTCAAAATCATTTTCTTCTTTACATGTTTTAAAAAATATATATAAATCATGAAAAATATTTTAAAAAATCTCAGGATAAAAATTACTAATACTCATTGAAAAATTATTTTTAAAACATACATATATTGAAATAATTTTAAATTATAAAAATCCATGAAAAAAATAAAGGTATATCTGAAAATCATTACAAAAATTATTAAAATATAAAATATTTTTAAAAACAATTTTCACTAAAAATAACATTCAAAAAATGAAATTGAAAAATATTTGGAAAAAATTTTCTTTCATAAATGATCTTGTAAAAACATCAAGGAAGCATCATAGAAATGACATCAGTTAAATTTGTGCATGCCGAACAATTTGTTTCGACCAGAAAATGATTTGAGATGTTCCTTGATTTTAAAAAGACAAGGATGTTACTTTTAAAGCCTATCATTTTGATAAATATTAAATATGGTAAGAATTACATTAACACATCATAAAAAAAATTGATAACATTTTTAGAAAACATGGTTCTGTGATTAAAAAAATACCGTTTGAAGAGTTAAATAAATTTGGATTTCCATAAAAAAATTACATAGTTATCTTAAGTACCATGGATTATAAAAATGGTACCAATAAATTTTAATATCAAGGATACTAATTGTATATGAAAAATCATCATATTAATTAAAATATTTAAAAATTTTTTAATTAGGGGAGGAATAATCATAAACCATCATGATAAACAATTAGATTGTAGTAAAAAACTTTTATGAAATTGGTAACATTGAATCATAATAACATGGAAAAATAATGTTAAACGAAGAATAAAATATAATGAAAATCATTATATTCAGGATATACCTTTTAAAAGGTATTTATATGCACCTCAGTGGAAAACATAGGTGCCTATCATGAAATGTAGCTAATAAAAATGGAAATTAAGACAAAATTACTTTATCTATTTGGTTTCTTTTGAACCATAAACCCCATGAAATCAATTTAATCAAAGGGATATAAAAAATATATATTTATGTATAATAATCATAACATACATTTGTGTTCATTATATACATCACACAAAACAATGACTGTTGAATAAAGAAAAAGTATAACAGATTTAATAGTGAGATAAGAATACCCTTTCCTTAAGCCTTGAATTTCTTTTTTCACGTGAAAACATCCTATATAATAAATTTATTTTTATAATATACGTTTAAAATTACCATATTATCATATATCGCGCCATATATTATTTAATTATGTCTTTATATGACCTATTTATAAATAATCTCATGTTATTTTCAGGTATTAGGTATTATCTACTTTGTTATCATAGATTTATTGACGTTTTATTAATGATCCTCTTACTAATATCATTATTAACGTATTTACAGAATGTATAAAAAAATTTAAATGTAATATATATTAATTATAATAAAAATTATAATAATATATAAAATATATAATTATTAAATGGAATACACTGTTCATAGAAATGGAAGGTCATACGTACGCATGAACATTGTTTCTATTTTATTATCATATTGAACAAATGAATTTAAATGATCCATATATATATATATAATTCGTGTAGAATTACTATTTAATACATATCATATACATTTACTAGACACATCTTTAATATATTTTATATAAAGTGTAAATAAATAACATCGTTGTGAGGAGGCGGTAGTCCACACGTCCAAAGACGAAGTTATTATATTAACAAAAAATGGAATTCATGAAGTTATGTTTTATATAATGATTCTAGAATCATATAGAAGCAATAAATATCATATATATAATATAAAAACATAAATTCCATCATTATTTACAATGTTTAATGTTTTCAATTGAAGAACGAGTGACATTCGTTTGTGAGGCAGTAGTTCATCGTACAATCAAACAGTGATTATTTGTCCCATTTGATTAAACAGTGTGTGAGGATATGTAGAACCCTTAAAATAAAATAATTACCTCATATTTAGGATGATAAGGTTATTCTAAAAAAATTTAATTATAATAATTGACTACATGGAGAAATAAATAAAAAACATTCTTGTTAAAGGATGTTATCTTTTATTTGGGTAAATATTTTTGTTTCTCACCAAAGGCCATCATTGGATGGATTTATT
This sequence comes from Viscum album, assembly GCA_963277665.1. Lineage (NCBI taxonomy): Eukaryota > Viridiplantae > Streptophyta > Magnoliopsida > Santalales > Viscaceae > Viscum > Viscum album. Next base: position 1,474,799,224 of record OY728150.1, read on the forward strand.
GAATAAGGGAGGATTAAATAATATATATAGGTAATTTTTGAGCTCATTTGGGTAGGTTTTGGTAGATAAAATGTGGCTTTATAGGTTAAATGTAGTGAGGGGGTTCCATTTTTTTGTGGAGGCAGAGTTGGATTCTGGTAAATATAAAAATGTAAACAAATTTGATTGGTCTCCATTACATCATGTTCTTAAAATAATTTTCCATTTTATATATATGGTATTTTATGGTAGAAAAATTTTCATAAATGTACTTTTGGGAATTTTTCTATGTTATTTTCTTCTTAATTTAATTTTTACCCCTTAGTAAACTCGTTTTTACTGTAATCTATGTTATTACATTTGATTACCACCATTAATATTTTTTGAAAAAAATAAAATTTTAATTTATTAGAAACTATAAATATTATTTATTTAAAATATTGAATCAATATTTCAAAATTATATTCAATGAGGTGGTAGAAATAAATTTAAATTTAATCCCGCAAATGGGGTGAGAGTACGTGTTTTTAAAGAGAAAATGGTGAAATGTTTGAAATGTTTTTTATATTCACTATTAATGTAAATTTTTTTATTAATTCATGTATAATTGATCTAATTATACAATAAACCTCATAAAAATATAATTTAACTATATTAATAAATTAGATGAAAAATTAGTTTTGAATTAAAGTTCAATGCTTTTCAATATTCCTCAACAAACATATATTCTCAGAAAAATACCAAAAATAACCAAAAGATAATTTTTTTATTCCTATTTAAAAAATAAGATGTTTTTAAAAAAATTAAAATAATTAAATAAAAATATATTCCAAATGGTTTCCCATTATATAATATTTCTTAAGAAGATAATTCCTATATTTTCAAAAGGGTTTTATTTTCATTTATTGTTAATTTGTTACAAAAAAATCCTTAATATATATACCTAAACCTTATTCTCAAATTGAAATTAATATTATTATAAACTAAGATTCAAATGGAATGGTTATAACTATATTATATGTTAATTATTATATTAACAACCCCATTTAGTTTGGTGAAACTGGGACTTATATGCAGTGAATGGTATCAAAGGAACTCAGCATTGTGTGTAACACCATCAAAACTATATATTTAGTATTCCTCATGAAAATATAAATGTTTCAAATTATGGAATATTGACATGTTGTTGGGTACAATCAAATAATAACTGGGGTTTTTATCTCACACGAGCTATATTCATTGTTTCTTGAAATGGAAAATATAAAATTATTTTAATTATTTCGAAAACATATATCAAAATATATCTGGGTGTTACAGTTTTCTAACCATGTATCCATACCATGTAAATTGTGGTCATTAGTTCTAATATCTGTTGATTTTTTTATAAATTAAAAAACCCTCAATTTAATCCTAAAATCAACTTTTTAACACTAACTCAAATTCTTGATCTTTGAAGGCTACCAAAGTTATATTTGGAATATTCTTGTATATTTTCTTGGTGGATTGAAGCACTAGTTATTTCATTCAACCTACTATAGTTAAATGAGTCTCTCCTCATGATTTTTCTTCCAATAACCCCTTCTCTCCTCTATAAAGAGTAATGGATCAACATGTAATTGATGGATAAAAATAAAATTTTATTGATCTTGATTATATGTTATGATTCATGATCCATTCTGCCCAATTCACCATTTTGAATCCCTTTTCTTATGTTTCATTTGGCCATTGGATAAATTTTAGGTTGTTCCATATTGATTTTCCCAAAGATAACAAAATTAAATTTCCATATTTAATTGAACTGAGTTATTTATTAATATAAAAATCATAATTTGAATGTATTTTTTGTGTGATTTGAAATGAAATAGAAATTCGAAAATGAATAAATTTTAATATAATAAAATTGTGTGGTTGATTTTGGGAAAATAAGCGCTCATGTTTGAAATTTATGTGTTTTATTGATTTCTGGTAGAATATTGAGAAAAATGGGCTTATGAGAACAATGATTTTAAATTTAAGGACTTTATGAAAAGATATATTTTGGTTTCTAAATGATAAATAAATATTAAAAAAAATGAAAACTATAAAATTTTAATTTCAATTTTCTTGATATTATTGATTTTTTCCATGTTTTATTGATCGATCTTTTGAAACACAAAAAATCTTACGTATCTAGAGGTATCTGTGGAATTTATAATAGGACTTTGACTCTCTAGAAGAGGATTATCGTTGAAAATGTAACTAAAAAATTTCATCATAATTTCTTAATTGGATTCATCTTTGGTGGTGTGGAATGCACCTGTGGGTTACCCATCATGGGTGGCCATTGACATGAAAGTGAATACATATATTGTGATGAGATCATTATTGCGATGTGTGATGATATATTTGTTCAAATATATAATTTCATAGTTAAATTTTATATGGGATTTGGTGTTTTTTCATGGTTACACATTCCATAAATTATATAATTATTTTATTCATTATAAATACTTTATATAATAGTGTTATATAAAATTTAAAATTAAGAAATTTATGATATACTTCCCACCATATTTAATATGAAATCAAATTTTGTTCTAAAATATATGAATGATATAACATAGTATTTTGTAAATGATAGATTAATTGGTTCAGCTATAATTCATTAATTATGTAAGGAACCGTGAGATCATAATGGGATTTATCACTGAAACCATAACATTACCTTCAAGCATTTTTATATTTTTTTATGATATGTCTTAGTAAATAAAATGTGACCCATCGATGTAGTGGATGATCATGATCCATAGGACTATGGAATGTTGATGGTGACTGGTGGTGTAATGGCTCGGACATCTCAGGTCCATTACATTGTGAAAATGTGGTGTTTGAGGTGTTCCAGGAGGTTAAGGTGACTTATCCCCAACACTTTTCAAAATTTCCAATTCAGTGAAAATTTCAAACGGTGAGGTTCTATGAATAGTTCTATCGGTGAGGTTCTGTGAATAGTTCTATCGGCAAGGATCTGTGAACTGTTCTAATGGTAGGTGTACATTAACGGTAGATGTACAGTAATGGTAGGTGTACACTGTTTCCAGAACCGTGAGGTCTATCAACATTCTCTATTGGTAGGTGTACAATAACGGTAGGTGTACAGTACTGGTAGGTGTACAGTAACGGTAGGTTTACAGTAACATTAGGTGTATAGTGTTTCCAAAATGGGGAGGTCTATCGATAACCCTTATCGGTAGGTTTATAGTAACGGTAGGATTACAGTAATGGTAGGTGTACAGTGTTTCTAGAACAGTGAGGTCTATCGGTAACCTCTATCGGTAGGTGTACAGTATTGGTAGGTTTATAGTAACGATAGGTGTACAGTGTTTCCAGAATGATGAGTTCTATCGGTAACATCTATCAGTATGTGTACAATAACAGTTGGTGTATAGTAACGGTGGGTGTACTGTATTTCCAGAACAGTGAGGTCTATCGGTAACCTCTATCGGTAGGTGTACAGTAACGGTAGTTGTATAGTACCGGTAGGTGTACTGTGTTTCCAGAATGGTGAGGTCTATCTGTAACATCTATCTATAGGTGTACAGTAACGGTAAGTGTATAGTAACGGTAGGTGTACAGTAACGGTAGGTGTACAATGTTTCCATCTTCCTATAGTTTCACCCTTTCGACGTTTCCTTTAACATAAAATGCATTTAAAGCCTTATTTCAAGGACTCTTAAGGCCGATTCAAAGGCTAGAAATCTAATATTAATTATTCCTATGGCTCGAGATGTTTTTACTTGGTCAAACCACATGGGTTAATGTGATCCACTTTTAATGGGGAAATAATAGTTTCTAAAATCATCACCCCATTAAATATTCAAAAGCAACATGAAATCTTCCTCCCTTATTCATCCCCTTTGTTCTCGGCTATGAGACAATAGAACCATTTAATCCTTCCAGTATTAGTTTCAAAATAAAACATTACTACTCGTATTGGTTCCGCTCTGTTTTGATGCAACCATGCTATATCGATCAATATTCGATATAAGGTATGTTTTATCGTCGTTCCTTTGGGGATCATCTTCTCATGTTCCTCCTTTCCATATTACAGCATTTAATATTCATGTTTCTAATGTGTATTTTCTTGGGTTTTGGCAGGTGTGGTCATAACGTGGCATCCTCGGGTGGATGCAGTTGTCGCGAGAGGAGGATCGTGACATGTTGTGTGGATAAAGAATGTGAGGTACTATTTGAGGCAGGGGATTTAATTTATCTCCTTTCTTTAACGTGAAACTGTATTGTTATCATGTTTATTCCCACTGGATGACAATGTAATTGACATAATAAATTTTTTAACTGGATAAATAAATAGATATCGATCCTATTTTATTGCCTCTTGTTTTTCAAGATAGTGTGATATCTATGCCTTCTATTCCTAGCTATTCATTCATGATGGAAATCATTAAAGAACGTAAATTGGTATTAAGTGATAATTGTGTGGCTAAAGATAAAGTGGCATGTAAATGGATCTGGTTCTTGTTGTAATTTAATGAAAATAAAATTAGCATTATAAGCATGTTTAATTATTTGTGATATATTATTGATTATGTTTCTTGAATTTGGAACCTATGAATAATAAAACTGTTAATTTGAGATGGATTAATGAACTGGTTGTTTGATAATTCCTTAAAGGGTTCTGAGTTACCCTCATGTTTTTTAAATGGACAAGAGTCCAATTGATGTGATGTTTGTTTTCCTACTGCTTGTGCTATGATGGGATCCTGGATGGCTATTGTGATATGTGGGGGAATGGGGGATTTTGGTTGTGGCAGCATATGATGCCTAGAGTGGCGAGATGCATCACTTTATGCATGTCGGTGTCCGGGAGGACACTGGGGATGATGGAATTTGGATAGATGTGATTGTTGTATGCCTGCTAATTCTTTTGGTTGTTTATCTATTTTACTTCTCCCCACGTCTCAAGGCAGCTGGTCTCGCTTACATTTCTTCCGAAAGATTTGATGACATGCGGGGTATGCCACACGCTTTATGTGTTTAGCTTCTCTTGAATGATGGGTATATGCTGTTGATATAAGTAATAATGACTCGATGGGTAGTACATCTACTCACCGTGTTGAGCCCCCTTTTGTTTAGTATCATAGAACGTTTTTCATAAATTCCTATAAATGTGGGAATGTAATTCTAAAATGAATAATTGAATAAATTGTGTCAACCCAAGGGGATGGAGTTTCTCAAACATAATGAGAAGGTTGCAATTTTGAAGGAATAGTTTACTTTGGGTGTGATGATAATGACATTTATTGTCCAATTGTTCACGGTTAATTAATATTTAATGAATTGATTAACGTCAAGTGGAACTGATAAAAAGTCAATGAAATAATCTAATAAATCTCTTTAAATGGTTGTATGCTTATAGGATACCTAGTATTAGAAGTAGCATCCCTGAGTCTGGGAGATGTTAGCAGTAGGTGTGCCTAAGACTAGGTTATTCCCATAGTGTGGTTGTGAGATATAATGTATCATGTACTTTTTGTGTTTCTATACGCTAATTCACCCAATTAGTAAGGGAAACTGACACCTTGGGGATTCTGAGCCCTGGGGGGTATTTTCCCCAACATTCCGGTGGGAGGATGGATGGCTGACTACCCCCTTTGGCCCAACACTCTTCTCTTGGTAGTTACTTGTGCTAGTAGGAACAATATGTATTTTATCCCATATATGTGTGTAGAGGGCTGTAATGGATTGGGGTTATTCACACACATATATTCTGGATATAGAATCCTATGGAAAACTATAGGTGTAACGTGTTTGGGTTGTTATGTCTTGATGATCCTTACTCAGTGTATGGGTTGTAATGGCTTGAGGTATAATACCTGATGCATGATACACATTATGCGGGATATGGTGCCTCCTAGAACCTACCCGATTACATTGCTTATGTGTATGTGGTGGTTTTGTTGCCCGAGGTGCACGTTGTGGTGCTTCGCCCAGGTGTCTGCAGGTAGGCCTTTTAGAGAGAGATTCTTAGGATGAACGACATTTGGGCAAAGCGGAAAACCAGTGGGGAGGTAGTAGCGGGGTACCCTAGATATTCTTTTTTATATGATATATTATTTTATTCATTACATGGTGAGAGTATCCATGCTGAGGTTGGGAACATAGTATACATGTTTATGTGACGAGTTAGTTTCACTTGTTGTTCATCAAGCTTTAGCATGCTTTCTTTACTCTTTCATAAGAGGCTTCAGGGAGGATACTACAGTGTATACTGTTATACAGACCCTATGTATATAAAAACTTTTTTTAGGTCACATGGAATTGGTTAGAGATCAAGATGGTTTCTACTAGCTTGGGGTTGCATGAGCTATTCGGGCTAGCAGTTGCTGCTGTTTTACTTTCTTTTGGGTACTTTCAGTTTTTTCCTTCTTGTTGTAGTACTTTTTCATGTCATTACATATGTGCACATGGGTTTTCTTTTATATTTCCCTTCTAAGGTGGAGTTAGTTGGTGTCTATCTTATCTCTCTCTGCCGCATGTGTTATCTTTGATGGTAATGCCTCCCATTTGTGTGTTTACTATACCCTCGGTACTAGTCGCCATCCCAGGGTCTACTGGAGGCAGGACACGGGGGTCATTATCTCCCTTCTCAAATTACTGACCTAGGAGGGGTACACATTATTGGGAGGGGGTCGTGATAGAGTGGTATTAGAGGTCTGGATGAGGGATAAGATAGAGTTTGGAGTTAGTTTTAGGTGAGGTTGCATGGGTTGATAGGGAAATAGTCTCAGTCATGTTTAGATAGTGAGGTACACACTAGATATGTAACGACCCGAAATTTTTTAAATAAATTTTGTTTCCCAATTTTATGTGTTATTGTTATACTCAACAAATATGTTTTATTTGATAAACATGATTATAATTAAAATGAGATCAGTGGGTTTTGACTATTATATAACCATCGGTCAATATGACCGCTGTGAACAAAATGTTTTGATTATTGTCTCTAAATATAAGTAATCTTGGTTAATTATTATAGAAAGAAGATTAGATGGCCTCACCTAGTAGTCTTGGACCGATCGAAGCCCATCTAACAGAGCTTGGGAAGGAGGTAGCACCACTGGGCTTTGCTCTGGATCAAATCCATGCCGAACTTCATCATGGGAAGCTGGAACAGAATCGCCTTCGTGAGAAGTTCAAACTGATAGAAATTACTACTCAGGCAATGTTGACTGAGCCGCCCCAGGCTTCTATCAACCTAGCACACCTTACTCTTAGGTCCTATGCTGGTATTATAAGGGGTAATGTAATGAGACCGTAACTACCTTGTGTAATCCTTGTTTTAAATAAAAATTGGGATTTCTTCTTATGATGAAGTTTATGAATTTTGAAATGACCGGATAAATATAGTATGCATATTTTTGATGAATAGTAAATTGTGAATAGTGATTTTATGATTAGGATTAGTAATATTACCAAATGGATTAGTAATCTCACTTAAATAAAGTTTTAAAATAATCTAGGCACCTTGATTAAGTGATGTGATTCAATAAAATAGTTAAATAACGGTTTCATTAATTATTATTCAAGTATTAGTTTTTTCGGGTGAATAGTATTTTTTAATTAAAAATTTAATTAAAAATAATTAGAAAATTATTTTTATAAAAATGACTTTATTTTTGAACTCAGAGCATCGATATTATGTTATGGTAATTTTTGGGGTTTTTTCTGAAAAAAATGAATTTTCGATGAATAGTGTTTTTATTTAAAAATTAAATTAAAAATATTTAGAAAATTATTTTTATAAAATAGATTTCATTTTTGAAATCAGAGCATTGATATTTGGTTAATGTGAAATTTTGGGATTTTTCTAAGAAAGTTGAATTTTCAGTGAATAGTAAAAATACAGTTTTAGGGTTTCGGTATGTTTAATGACATCATAACGGTGTCATGATGATGTCATGAGATCTTTTGAGGGTTGTCCGGCTAAGGGTGATGAATTATTGTTTTGGGGGCCCCATGTGGCCTAACTCCATGATAAATGACAAGGGAGAGCACATGGGTTTGAGAAAAGCACATGTGAGGTGTCCCTTGGCCATTAATGCCTTGTCCCCTCACTTTCCCTATAAATACCAAGCCCTCCTCTCATCCATTCGACTCCCCACTCATTCCAAACGAATTTCTGGTCTCATTACCTCCCACGGAGTCCTCCCAAGGTGCCCCCAAGCCCTCAAGGTCCCAACCATTGAGGTTTAAGAGTTACATTTTAAGGTAAGGGATCCGACCCCTCTCTTTCTTTTCAAGTGATCTCTTTTATGTCATTCCTTTTATGCTCCATGTTCTTATGTTGGAGGATGTTCTTTTATACTCCTCTTACTGCCCTTTTTTATGTTCATATAATTAGAGATCCCCTTTTACTCTCATTATTTCGTTTTATGAAGTTTTAAGTGGCGCCGTTAGGCTGCCGAATTTTTAAGTGGTTCTTCACTCTTCCCGTTTTGAAGTTCTACTTTCATGTCAATTATTTCAAGTTCCTTTTTGTTATATTTGGGTATGATCTCTATATATATCATACTGGACTCTTATTTTCATATGATGAGAGACCCCATTTGATCTCTTCAATTCAGTATTTTGAAGTTTTAAGTGGCGCCGTTAGGCTGCCGAATTTTTAAGTGGTTCTTCACCCTTCTCATTTTGAAGTTCTACATTCATGTCAATTATTTCAAGTTCCTTTTTGTTATATTGGGTTATGATCTCTATATATATCATACTGGACTCTTATGTTCATATGATGAGAGACCCCATTTGATCTCTTCAATTCAGTATTTTGATGTTTTAAGTGGCGCCGTTAGGCTGCTGAATTTTTAAGTGGTTCTTCACCCTTCTCGTTTTGAAGTTCTACTTTCATGTCAATTCTTTCACGTTCCTTTTTGTTATGTTGGGGAATTATCTCTATATCTATCATACTGAACTCTTATTTTCACATGATGAGAGACCCTATTTGATCTTTTCAAATGATTTTTGTTGATGTTTAAGTAACGTCGTTAGGCTGCAGAGCTTTCATAAGATAAATCTAATTTTTTTCCTTCCATGTTTTTCATTTCAAATGGTATGTCCTTGAAATTTCATTACCATGATCATGTATCCTTCTTATTCTGTCCATGTACTATTTTATGGGTCATTTATTAATGTTTGACCCATTTTACCTCTCTTTTAATGTCTTCTAAAACCTTGGAACATTGCCGTTATGCTGCAGAATTTCTGTCTCAAAATGTCTATCTCTTTTTTCTAAAGTTCTTTTATTTTATTAAGTGAATAATCAATGCACATTCTTCTAAAGGGTTATTCACATATATACCAAAATGTTCTATTTTAAATTCTGGGATTTACATACATGAGACCCACCTTCCTTTTCTGTGGGTTTTAAAGTGACGTAAAGATCATGTCTTTAAAGCAGTTTTTAAAACGATGTGATTATGAAATGAAACCCTTTTATTTTATGCTATATGGGTTATTTATGAACTGCTTGATGATGATATATGTGGCTCACATGATAATAAAGGAAAATTTAAGGGTGCACCCTGATAGCGCTCCAATGCATTGGGTAATGATGTAACCACTAGAGATTACAATTTTCACGATACCTTGGTGAATAACCTTGGAAATTTTAAAATGACACCTTGGGGATGGACCTTGGTGATATGTTCATGATTGTCTATGTTAAATGATGTAGCCACATCTTCAAGTTATGAAAATTCTTTATTTTTATTATGATATGCCTCATGATTTCATTTTCATGCCGTAAAGTTCTTTTCATGACTTTATTGATGTATCTCAAGTTCATATGTAAAATGTTTCACTTGTTTCCCTTGCTGGGCCTTCTGCTCACCCTTCCTTTTGATGTATGTCCCCAGGTTATGGGATGCAGTAATGAGCCTAGGGTGAACATGAGGAGAAGCCTTTCAAGTGTTTAAGAAGAATGTTTTTTTTTCATGTTTTATGTTCCTTGTTTTGAAGACACTAAACCTTAAAGATCCTCAGTTCCGTGTAATGGAATGAAAAGTTATGTTATAAAAAGACAGGATGCTATAGTTGGTATCAAAGGATGGTATAGTTATTTGTGGAAATTAGGATATGAAAACTCTAGGAGGAACCCTATAGAAAAGTTTAATATAGGAAATCTTCCTGGTATTTTGGTGAGTATTGAGTAAGGGTTTGCCAAGCAAATACATCCCTGTCTGGATACGAGCAGGTAGAGGTGGCTCTGGCACAGATGTACATAGGGGTAAAACCCGAAAACACCGCTTTGAGCTAGACTCGAACGGGAACTGGTACACGACAACGGGCCTTGCTGCACTCTTGCTTACGACACTCCCGGGGGATATGCTTTGGTAAATTCATAAGCTTGGTATGAACCATTGTTGAAGGAACAAAGATAAAATAAAATAAAGGTTCACATAAGAATATATGATCATTCATAACCTAGATGGGAACCTAGGAGATCACAAGTTAGGGTATATCTTTCATATAAAAGTTATCCTTATATGCTTTCATTTCCTTTTCATGATTATTAGCTAAGTACTTAAGCCCCTAATTATGCTTTCTCTTCTTAGTTAATGGTGGGAAATGGAAGAACATGTTTCGACAACCAATGTCATAGGAAATGCGACAATTTTCGTATTAATATGACAGGGATGATTAGGGGATTAAAATATGATTATTATTTTGGAAGACGTTCATTATTTTGGGAACCATATTTGATCGAGGTAAATAGATTACTACGGTATTTTCATTGAGGAGTAAGGTTGACTTATATTTTGAAGAATCGATGAATTTAAGGTGAACTTATAGTAATTTAGGTTACTTATGGGAATGACTAACCTATCTTGGGTAAAATATGTTTAGGTTAGCTACTTTTTTTATAATATGTTAGGAGTGGTTGATGTTGTCTGGAGATGAACAATGAAGATGTTTTGGAAGACTATGTTATCAAATCCTTATTGTATTTGGGTTTCAATCTTAGTTTGGTTTGTTTTGAAGAATTTTAAGGACCGTTATTTATGGAATGGTCTATGATGAAATTTGGGTAGTACCATGGAACTTTGATTATATAAAAGTAGTTTCCATTCCTATGGGATTATTTCTTTTTGAAGAGTTGTTTTACCTTAACATTTCTGTTTTTGGGATAATGCTTAAAGATTGAAGAAATAGATAGTTAATCTTTTGTAGATTATGTGATTCTATAGAAGATGATTCTTGTGCTTTTATGAGACCAAGTATTTTTGAATTCTCATCATTTGGAAAAAAGATTAGTGTTGGTAGGGACTTGTTAAAGGATGAAACTCTACTTGAAGGTAGGTATATTTTCTTATGTTTTTGTTCTATGTAGTAAATGAAATCCTCAAAATTATGAAAAGAAACGTAAAAAAATGTTGTTGGTTTACATTTCCTACTAGGTAATCAAAGACCGTTTACACACATCATAAGTTTGGGATTTTCTCATGGTTAACTTTCTCCTAATCATGTTCTCTATCACTCTCCCTCAGAACATGACCCTTTGTTTTCTCCTCCATGTCCATGTTTTCCTACATGGAACCCTTGTGTGGGTTAACTCGGGTGACCTTTGTACTTCCCTTTATTTATTTTAAAGTAATAGTTTTACCGACTCCTTTTCCGATGTGGGACTTTCAATGAAATTTCAAAACCCAATTTTAAAATTGCGAGGACGCAATTTCTTAAGGGGGGAAGATTGTAACGACTCGAAATTTTTTAAATAAATTTTGTTTCCCAATTTTATGTGTTATTGTTATACTCAACAAAAATGTTTTATTTGATAAACATGATTATAATTAAAATGAGATCAGTGGGTTTTGACTATTATATAACCATCGGTCAATATGACCACTGTGAACAATATGTTTTGATTATTGTCTCTAAATATAAGTAATCTTGGTTAATTATTATAGAAAGAAGATTCGATGGCCTCACCTAGTAGTCTTGGACCGATCGAAGCCCATCTAATAGAGCTTGGTAAGGAGGTAGCACCACTGGGCTTTGCTCTGGATCAAATCCAAGCCGAACTTCATCATGTGAAGCTGGAATGAAATCGCCTTCGTGAGAAGTTCAAACTGATAGAAATTACTACTCGGGCAATGTTGACTGAGCCGCCCCAAGCTTCTATCACCCTAGCACACCTTACTCTTATGTCCTATGCTGGTATTATAAGGGGTTATGTAACGAGACCGTAACTACCTTGTGTAATCCTTGTTTTAAATAAAAATTGGGATTTCTTCTTATGATGAAGTTTATGAATTTTGAAATGACCGGATAAATATAGTATGCATATTTTTGATGAATAGTAAATTATGAATAGTGATTTTATGATTAGGATTAGTAATATGACCATATGGATTAGTAATCTCACTTAAATAAAGTTTTAAAATAATCTAGGCACCTTGATTAAGTGATGTGATTCAATAAAATAGTTAAATAACGGTTTCATTAATTATTATTCAAGTATTAGTTTTTTCGAGTGAATAGTGTTTTTTAATTAAAAATTTAATTAAAGATAATTAGAAAATTATTTTTATAAAAATGACTTTATTTTTGAACTCAGAGCATCGATATTATGTTATGGTAATTTTTGGGGTTTTTTCTGAAAAAAATGAATTTTCGATGAATAGTGTTTTTATTTAAAAATTAAATTAAAAATATTTAGAAAATTATTTTTATAAAATGGATTTCATTTTTGAAATCAGAGCATTGATATTTGGTTAATGTGAAATTTTGGGATTTTTCTGAGAAAGTTGAATTTTCAGTGAATAGTAAAAATACAGTTTTAGGGTTTCGGTTTGTTTAATGACATCATAACGGTGTCATGATGATGTCATGAGATCTTTTGAGGGTTGGCCGGACAAGGGTGATGAATTATTGTTTTGGGGGCCCCATTTGGCCTAACTCCATGATTAATGACAAGGGAGAGCACATGGGTTTGAGAAAAGCACATGTGAGGTGTCCCTTGGCCATTAATGCCTTGTCCCCTCACTTTCCCTATAAATACCAAGCCCTCATTTCATCCATTCGACTCCCCACTCATTACCAACGAATTTCTGGTCTCATTACCTCCCAAGGTGCCCCCAAGCCCTCAAGGTCCCAACCTTTGAGGTTTAAGAGTTACATTTTAAGGTAAGGGATCCGACCCCTCTCTTTCTTTTCACGTGATCTCTTTTATGTCATTCCTTTTATGCTCCATGTTCTTATGTTGGAGGATGTTCTTTTATACTCCTCTTATTGCCCTTTTTTATGTTCATATAATTAGAGATCACCTTTTACTCTCATTATTTCGTTTTATGAAGTTTTAAGTGGCGCCGTTAGGCTGCCAAATTTTTAAGTGGTTCTTCACCCTTCCCGTTTTGAAGTTCTACTTTCATGTCAATTATTTTAAGTTCCTTTTTGTTATATTGGGGTATGATCTCTATATATATCATAATGGACTCTTATGTTCATATGATGAGAGACACCATTTTATCTCTTCAATTCAGTATTTTGATGTTTTACGTGGCGCCGTTAGACTGCCGAATTTTTAAGTGGTTCTTCACCCTTCTCGTTTTGAAGTTCTACTTTCATGTCAATTATTTCAAGTTCCTTTTTGTTATATTGGGGTATGATCTCTATATATATCATACTGGAATCTTATGTTCATATTATGAGAGACCCCATTTTATCTCTTCAATTCAGTATTTTTATGTTTTAAGTGGCGCCGTTAGGCTGCCGAATTTTTAAGTGGTTCTTCACCCTTCTCGTTTTGAAGTTCTACTTTCATGTAAATTCTTTCAAGTTCCTTTTTGTTATGATGGGGAATTATCTCTATATCTATCATACTGAACACTTATTTTCACATGATGAGAGACCCTATTTGATCTTTTCAAATCATTTTTGTTGATGTTTAAGTAACGCCGTTAGGCTGCCGATCTTTCATAAGAGAAATCTAATTTTTTTTCCTTCCATGTTTTTCATTTCAAATGGTATGTCCTTGAAATTTCATTACCATGATCATGTATCCTTCTTATTCTGTCCATGTACTATTTTATGGGTCATTTATGAATGTTTGTCCCATTTTACCTCTCTTTTAATGTCTTCTAAAACCTTGGAACATTGCCGTTATGCTGCAGAATTTCTGTCTCAAAATGTCTATCTATTTTTTCTAAAGTTCTTTTATTTTATTAAGTGAATACTCAAAGCTATTTCTTCTAAAGGGTTATTCACATATATAACAAAATGTTCTATATTAAATTCTGGTATTTACATACATGAGACCCACCTTCCTTTTTTGTGGGTTTTAAAGTGACGTAAAGATCATGTCTTTAAAGAAGTTTTTAAAACGGTGTGATTATGAAATGAAACCCTTTTATTTTATGCTATATGGGTTATTTATGAAATTTTTGATGATGATATATGTGGATCACATGATAATAAAGGAAAATTTAAGGGTGTGCCCTGATAGCGCTTTAATGCATTGGGTAATGATGTAACCACTAGAGATTACAATTTTCACGATACCTTGGTGAATAACCTTGGTAAATTTAAAATGACACCTTAGGGATGGACCTTGGTGATATGTTCATGATTGTTTATGTTAAATTATGTAGCCCCATCTTCAAGTTATGAAAACGTTTTATTTTTATTATGATATGCCTCATGATTTCATTTTCATGCCTTAAAGTTCTTTTCATGACTTTATTGATGTATCTCAAGTTCATATGTAAAATGTTTCACTTGTTTCCCTTGCTGGGCCTTCTTCTCACCCTTCCTTTTGATGTATTTCCCCAGGTTATGGGATGCAGTAATGAGCCTAGGGTGAACATGAGGAGAAGCCTTTCATGTGTTTAAGAAGAGTGTTTTTTTTGTTTCATGTTTTATGTTCCTTGTTTCCAAGACACTAAACCTTAAAGATCCTCAGTTCCGTGTAATGTAATGAAAAGTTATGTTATAAAAAGACGGGATGCTATAAGATACCAGCTGAGACATAGGTGTTTAGGTCCCCTTCTGTTCTGATGTACGGACCTTTAAGTTTACAGTGGATACTATACAAGGTGATACTAGTTGCAGGGTAGAGACCTAGGAAAGGATCATGAATCATTATTCTTTCTTCCTCTGGCTGAATGGGTAGACCTTGGGATAGGTTAAACTAAAATGAATAAAAGAAAAAAATTAATTAATGTTGAGTCTTCCATATTCCAGGTTTAGGATCTCTCGTGGTTTTTTATTTTACAGGTATGGCTCCAAGTCGACGTCCTCATCAAGTTTGTGCAAGAAATGTCTAGCATGCTATTCTAGCAGATCGCCGTAGGGTATAGGTCGATGATGACGGCACTTGGAGGAAGACACTTCAAGATTTTTAGCGCTAGTGTCTATAGAAGTATGAGGGGTCTGTTTCATACGTAGTCATGGAAGAATTATTAGAGGATGTCGAGATCAGCTACAGTTTGATTCATTCTTGGAAGGAGAACTGGGTGTCCTTGGTTGTGATGATGCTGAGTGGAGCAGCAAGGCAGTGGTGGTTCTTGTTCCTAGGGGATCGTGAGGAGTCAGTGATATCATGGGAGGAGTTTCGAGACATGTTTAGAGTCAAGTTACTTTCTTCGACTGTGAAGGCGTCCAATCTCCAGGATCTTCTTACCTTTCAACATGGGAGCTCCAGTGTTTGAGAGTTTCGAATCAATTTCATAGACCTTTTACAATATGCTTCGGACCTATTTCTAGATAAGGAGGCTAGGGAGAGAATTTTGAGGAGGCATTGCTTCTAGTGATCCAGCGCCAGGTCACCCCATTTATGCTGGAAAAATATCTTGATGTACTGGCGATGGGATACTTTATGGGTCTAATTCCTTAAAAGCAAGTACGGGTGGAATCTGGAATCATTTAGAGGGACTACATCTCCTCTATGGTGTTCTATCCAGTCACACTTTTCCACTATACATGTGCACGGTAGATGGATTATTGGGAGGGGTGACATCAGTTTATGGCATCACCATTGGGATGGTTCCATATTAGCATTTCATGGGTGTCTGGTCCCAAATATCTCATTCAAGTAGGCCAATGTATACCCTCAGTTTATTAACACGATCTTAGATGACACGCATTGAAAACATTTTCATTCCATTGTTCATAAGAATGGCCTAGACTACTTAATTTTTGATGCTTCACCGGTGGGTGTTTTCTCCTGCAAGGGATACCATCCATTTCTGGGAAACAACTCAACAACGGATGAATGGGGCGACCTGCTATGGTGCAAGGAAGTCCCAGCCAAGCTGAACATACTCCTGTGGTTTGTTTAGAATCGGGCCCTTTCCACCGATTATAATGTGAAGCAGCGTGGAATTTCCCTGGTATCTAGATGTGCTTGCTATTCTAATATCCAGGAAGAATCCACTTTCCACCTTTTCATTGAAGACACATGGGCTCGTGCGGTTGGGGAGGCCTTTGATGCTTTTAGCAGATGATCGATCATTAGCAGCAATGAATTCATACAAGCATGGTTTCAGGGGGCTAGTACTATCATCGAGAAGAAGGCACGAGCGAAAATCCTACTGGTAGGGTGCTGGAACATCTGGCATGCCCGAAATTGTGCGAGGTATGAGGGTATAATCACCTCGTGGGCAGAGATCCTTTGCAAAATGAAGACTATGACTGTGGATTTCGCTCGGCTATTCAAGAACAGAAAAGGAGCACCCTCTTTTAGGATATTTTTGGTGGCCAAATTTCCTGCTCTAAGAACCCCTCAAGGACACTGGGTGTGCTAGATACCACCTAGTACCACCCACAAACTCAATTCGGATGGAGCCTGTGGTAGGGGGATCATGCGAGGCAGAGGTATTGTAAGGGACCAAAATGGGACTTCAATACTTGCTTTTTCATCCTTTTATGGGAGCAGAAATGGCCTTCAGGTGCAAGCGAATGCAATGATCAGCGGTCTTATTCTCTGTGGTGAGAGTAACATCACCCTCTCGGTCATTGAGGGTGATTCCACTACTCTTCATTGTACTCTTCAAATTAGTGGAATTACACCATGGTGCATCGTATATATTATCTGAAAGTGTTGTTGTTTCATTTAATCCCAAATGGAGATTCATCACACATGGTGGGAGGCAAATAGATTCACAGATTTCCTATCCTCTATGGCAGGACCGAATGACGAGCTCACATGTTACTGTAACCCTGGAACCCTTCCGCCCGCGAGCATGGATCTTGTCATTGGGGATGCCTTCATCCTCCATTACTTTAGACCCCAATGACATCTCCCCCGTGGAATGTGTCCCGTTACTCTTGTATGCTTCCTTTCCTTCAAAAAACACATTGGTGGTAGGTACTGGGGAGGGAAGTGGTTTTTGAGAGGACTTTGGCCAGGACCGGATCATCACGAGAGGGGAATCCGCATGATTCCTCATGAAGCAGAGCTGTGGTCCTTGTTTCCTAGTTTTCAGGGAAAAAGGGTATCCGTTCAGATGGGGGTATGTCCCAGCCCTTCACATATCATTTCTCTAGAGGCATAAACTCTCAGGCATATGCCAAGGGATCATGCGCTTGTTTTTCTTGTTGTGGTCATGGCCATCAGCAGCTGGAGTGGCCGACATTTTAGAGCAGTCATCGTGCACCAGCAGCTACGCTCTAGGTTCCTTCATTGAGGCAGTTCTGAAAAGGCAGCAGCAGCCAGTTGCACCTGCTTTAGATTAGCATATGGTAGATTGGGCCGGCAGAGGACAGCCCCATGACACTCCCCATCCTCAGAGAGTAGAGCACGACCATAGTGGTGGTTGATATGAGGGTCAGAGAGGCAGTGTAGGAGGTCGTGGTTAGGTTCATGATGCAGCGTTTCTAGTTCCTGTCAAGCTAGATGTCATTCAATGTACCCTTTTCTAATATTTTACCTTTTTGTATGGCTTGTTTGATTTAGGTGTGACACACTCCTTCATATCTCCTTCTTTTGTCCATGCTTTGTGACATGAGGTAGAGAGGCATCCAGTGCCCCTGGCATTGGCTATGCCAGTTGGTGGTTGAGGTGACTTGTTTTAAGTATGTAAAGACTATGAGCTAATTTGGGGAAACATCACTCTTGGGGAGATTTCCTATGATTACGAATACAACCATATGATGTCATACTCGGCATGGATTGTTAGTATTCGGTGCAGGATATCAGGGTTTGATTCAGGAAGAATGCCATCTTCATTAGTGTGGATAGAGAGCGAGTGGTGTTTGTTGGTGAGATAGATCCTCGGATGGGTCACAGGTGTATTCCATCCTTATCATCCATGATAGATGAGATGATTCTGAGATCTTCAGAGGTTCAACAACTGGAGTTTCCTAGGGTCATTGAGGAGTACCCTGATGTCTTTCTATAAGTTGTTATAACATTACCCCCATGATGATAGATTAATTTTTGGATCAAGCTACATCCATGAGCATCTCATATATCTATGTCTCAATATTGGATGGACCCTTTTGAGTTACGAGAGCTACGTATACAACTTGATGGTCTGTTATAGTGCCGTTTTGTTCGGCCATGTGTGTCACAATGTGGTGCTCCAGTTTTATTCATGAAGAAGGCCGGTGAAAGTTTTCGGTTGTGTTTCTATTATCATCGCTTAAACAAAGTGACAATAAAAAATCTCTATCACTTTCTGCGGATTAATGATTTATTAAATCAACTGAAGGGTGCAGGTTTGTTCTCAATGATCGACTTGCAGTCAGGATATCATTAGATGTGTGTGAAGGATGAGGATACACTGAAGACTGATTTCCTTTGTCCTCATGGGCATTATGAGTTCATTGCAATTCCATTTGGAATGACAAATTCTCTAGCTATATTGAGGGGGTTGATGAATGCTAAGTTCTGTGAGTTCCTGGACAAGTTCATGGTAGTGTTCATAGATGATATCCTTGTGTACTCCACATTTGAAGAGGTGCATACAGAGAATCTACAAGCCGGTTTGTGAGTTCTTCACCAACTTTAGCTGTTTTCAAAGTAATCGAAGTGTGAGTTTTGGGCTCATGAAGTACTTTTCTATGGTCATGTTGTATCCCAATAGATAATAGTTTTGGATCCATCGAAGATAGAAGAAGTTGTGTCTTGGGAATCCCCCAAGACAGTATCATAGGTGAGAAGTTTTCTTTGTCTCGCAAGATACTACAAGAGGTTCATAGCTGATTTCTCATGTGTTGCGAGTCCATTGACATCTTTGACTAGGAAGGATCATGTATTCATATGGACTGATCATTTTCAAGAAGCTTTCGAGTATTTAAAGGGGAAGTTAGTAAGTTCACCAGTCCTTTTTCTTCCAGTTGAGGGAGTTCAGTTTTATGTTTTCTGTGATGCTTCACATCTGGGGTTTGGTTTTGTTCTTATGCAGTAGAGTTCAGTTTTTTCTTATGGGTCTCGGCAGTTTCATCCCCATGAATTCAACAATTCCACCCATGATCTTGAGTTGGAAGTCGTGTTGTTTTCTCTGAAGTTGTGGATACATTACCTCATTGGTGAGTGCTTTGTGGTTTTCACTAATCATAAGTGTTTATGGTATGTTTTTTCTAGTGTGACTTGAACATTCGACAGTGTTGGTGGATGGAGTTCTTTCAGGAATACGACCTCAAAATATTGTATACACCTAGAAAAGGGAATTCCATAGCTAATGAGCTGAGCCGGAAGTCATGCAGTGATGATGTGCATGAATCCGGTGATTCCTGGAGAGTAATGGAATAACTGTCAGCATTACATCTTGATATGGGGGAAATTGGGGGTAGAGGTTATCTTTTTCAGATGATGGTACAATCATCCCTGATGATGAAGGTTGAAGAGTCCCAGTTGGTAGATCAAGAGGGAGAGGTTTGTAGAAACCGAGTTGGTTGTGGTGAGGCCCCTGATGGTTGGTCGGAGGATGAAAAACATAGATCATTGTATCATGGAAGGATTTTTTTCCCATGAAGATGTTTGATATGGTTCTAAGAGAGTTCCATAGTTCACCTTTATCAGTACATCCTACCGTGACAAAGTTGTATTGATCCTTGGGGAGTCAGTTATGGGGGCCTAGGCTGAAGCGTGCGGTTTAGAGTTTGTGTCTCAATTTTGAGACTTCCAGATTGTGAAGGCTGAACACCGTGTTCCTGGTGGTCTTCTCTAGCCATTAGATATTCCTCAGTGGAATTGAGAGGACATCTCAGTGGACTTTGTTTCTGGTTTACCTCGAGCTCTTGGATGACATGATTCTATTTGGGTGGTAGTGGATCATTTATCAAAATTGGCCCACATTATAGCGATCAAGGAGTCGAGCTCAGTGGATGTTTTGTCGAGGCAGTATCTAGAGGAGGTGGTGAGGATTTATGGAGTACCAATGATGATTATTTCAGATCGAGATCCTAGTTTTACCTATAGGGTTTGGAGAGGTGTCCAACATGATTTCAGAACTCAAATATGCCTTAGCACAACATTTAATCCTCAAACGGATGGTCAGACATTGAGAACCATCCAGACTCTTGAAAACATGTTATGTTCTCGTGTTCTTAATTTTGGCGTCTTATTGATAACTCACTTACCCTCAGTGGATTTCAATTACAACAATATTTTTCACTGTACCATCGGCATGGCACCATTTTAAGCCTTTAATGGTCAACCATGTTGTTCTCCGTTGTGCTGGACAGGGGTCGGAGAGTCAGCAATTATCAGACCTGAACTAGTGCAGAATACAACAAATATGGTTCAGGTGATTCATGAGAGGATAATGATAGCACAAGATCATCAGAAATCATATTCTGGTCAAAGAAGGAGACCCTAGGAGTTTAATTTTGGGGATCATGTGTTTATGAAGGTGATTCCCCATCATGGCCAGTGAAGGTTTGGTCGTGGAAGTAAGCTTTCTCCCCTGTTTGTTAGGCCTTTCGAGGTGTTAGCTCGTGTTGGAGTTGTGCCGTATTTAGTAGGACTTCCCCCACAGATGAGTTTGATACATGATGTTTTCCATGTATCAAAGCTCTATCGTTATCTTCATGATGAATCTCACACCATTGATTTGGGAGAGATCGATGTTGATGATGATTCATCCTTCGAGGAGCGGCATATGGAGATCCAAGACCACAAGGAGAATGTGTTTCATGAGTGTTACGTCTCCATAGTTTGTGTCTAGTGGCGACACTCTAGCATGGAGGATAGTACCTGGGAACGTGAGTCACAAACACATGCTTAGTTCCCAGAGTTATTTTTGTTTAACTCTTTTCTTGTAATGATGTTCCCTTTGTGGTCAGACCTTTCATGTTTTATTTATGATTTTTTTCTTTTACAATTTTTGTGGCTTGCTGTCTATTGAGAGGTATCTCGATGGGTGGCTATTCGGACTCCATTTCTTTTTTTGTCCTCTTTAGGTGGGTTTTGAATTCTCGAGGAAGAGAATGTTTTGAGAGGTATATGATGTAGTGTCCCGGACATCTCCAGTCCATCACATTGTGAAAATGCGGTGTTTGAGGTGTTTCGGGAGGTCAATGTGACCTATCCCCAACACTTTACCAAATTTCCAATTTAATGAACAATTCTATTAGTGGGGTTCTGTCAACAGTTCAATCAGTGAGGTACTGTGAATAGTTCTATCGGTGAGGTTATGTGAACTTCTCTAACGGTAGGTTTACAATAACGGTAGGTGTACAGTAATGGTAGGTGTATAGTAATGGTAGGTTTACAGTAACGGTGAGTGTACCGTGTTTCCAGAATGGTGAGGTCTATCCGTAACCTCTATCTATAGGTGTAAAGTAACGGTAGGTGTATACTAATAGTAGGTGTTCAATAACAGCAGGTGTGAAGTTTTTCCAGAATGGTGAGGTCTATCAGTAACCTCTATAAATTGGTGTATAATAATGGTAGGTGTACAGTATTGGTAGGTGTACAGTGTTTCTAGAATGGTGAGGTCTATCAGTAACCTATATCAGTAGGTGTACAGTACTTGTAGGTGTACATGATTGATAGGTGTATAGTAATAATAGGTGTACAATGATTCCAGATTGGTGAGGTTTATCGGTAACCTCTATTGATTGGTGCACAATAACTGTAGGTGTACAATAACGATAGGTGTAAAGTGTTTCCAGAATAGTGAGGTCTATCGGTCACCTCTATTGGTAGGTGTACAGTAACGATAGGTGTTTAGTACTGGTAGGTGTACAGTGTTTCTCGAATGGTGATGTATATCAGTATCCTCTATAGGTAGGTTTACAGTAACGATAGGTGTACAGTAACCGTAGGTGCACAATGTTTCCAGCTTCCTTCAATTTCACCCCATTGACATTTCCATTGACGTAAAGAAAATTTAAAGCCTTATTTTAAGGACACTTAAGGCAGATTCAAAGGCCATAAATCCTATATTAATTATTCATATGGGTCAGTATATTTTTACGTGGACAAACCATGTGGGTTAATGCAATCCTCTTTTAATGAGGAATTATGTGTATCTTAAACCGTCGGCCCATTAAATCTTCAAAAGGGACAAAATATATTATACCCTTGTTCTTCCTCACTGTTATCATCTATAAGACACTATAACCTTTCAATACTTCCTGTATTAGTCACACAATCAAACATTACTCCTCAGATTGGTTCATCTCTGTTTTGATGCAACCAAGTTGTATCGATCAATCTTCGATATAAGGTATAATTTTTCATCGTTCCTTTGGGGATCATCTACTCTTGTTCCTACTTTCAATATTATTGCATGTAATCTCCATTATTATAATGGGGATTTTCTTGGGGTTTGGATGCTGCAGTCCTATCATGGCATCCTTAGGTGGATGTGGTTGTCACGAGAGGAGGATCGTGACCCGTTGTGTCGATAAAGAAAGTGAGAAACTGTTTGAGGTTGGGGATTCATTGCTTCTATTTTCTTTTACATGAAACTGTATTGTTATCATGTTAAATCTCACAAGATGACAATGGAATTGACATAATAAATATTTTAAATGGATAAAAAAATTGATATCGATCATATGTTATTTCCTCGTGTTTTGGTAGATATTGTGATATCTATGGTTGCATTGCATAACTGTTCATTCTTGATGGAAATCACTAATTATCGTAAATTGGGATTAATTGATAATTATACTGTTAAAGATAAAGTGGGATGTAAATGAATCTGTTTTTTTTTGTAATTTAATGTTATTCAAATTGGCCCCATAATCATGTTTAATTAATTGCGATAGCTTACTGGTTAGGTTTCCCAAATTTGGAACCAATGATTAATAAATCAGTTAATTCTAGATGGATTAAAGAACTGGTTGTTTGATAATTCATTAAAGGGTTTTGAGTTATCCTCTTGTTTGTTAAAGGGCCAAGAGCCCAATTGATGCGATGTTTATTTTCCTGCTGCTTTTGTTGTGATGTGATATTGGTTGGACGTTGTGATATGTGGGGTCATGGAGGAATCTGGTTGTGGCAATAGATGATGCCTAGACTGGCAATATGCATTAGTTTATGCATGTGGGTATCGGGGAGGACACTAGGGATGAAGGAATGGGATGGATGTGATTGTTGGATGCTTGATGATACTTTTGGTTCTTTATCTTCTTTACTTATCCCGACTGATCAAGGTTCCTGGTCATACTTACGCATCATCCAAAATAGGTGAAGACACACGGGGTATGACATGTTCATTCTCTGATTAGCTTCTCAAGGAAGGATGGGTATTTGATCTTGCTATAAGAGGAAAAGAATTGAGGGGTAGTACATCTACTCACCATAATAAGCACCCTTCTATTTAGTAGCAAAGAATCTTTTTCTAGAAATCTTGGTAATGTGGGAAATTATTTCTAATATGAATAATTGAATAAATGGAGTTAACCTATGGGGATGGAGTTATTGGAACATAATGACAAGGTTGTAATTTTGAAGGAACAATTGACTTTTGGTGTGATGCTAATAAAATTTAATGTGGAATTATTAATGGTTAATTATGGTATAAATAATTTATTAACGTAAAGTGTAACTGATAAAAAGGGAATGAAGTAATCTAATAAATCTTTTTAAATTGATGTATGCATATAGGATACCTAGTCATAGAAGTAGCAGCCCAGAGTCTGAGAGATGTTAGATGTAGGTTTGTCTATGACTAGGTTATGCCCATAGTGTGGTTGTGAGATATAATATATCCTGTATTTTTTATGGTTCTATATGCTACCCCACCCATTCAGTAAGGGAAACTGACACCCCGGGGATTTTGAGCCCTAGGGGTGTGTTTTCCCCAACATTCTGGCAGGAGGATGGATGGTTGACTACCCCGTTTGGCCCCACTCTCTTCTCTTGGTAGTTACGTGTGCTGGTAGGCACAAAAATTAGTTTTCCCTATATATGTGTGTAGAAGGCTGTAATAGATTTTGGTAATTAACATACATATATTCTGGATATAGTATCATATGGACTACTATAGGTGTAACGTGTATGGGTTGTGATGGATTGATGATCCTTACACAGTGTATTGGATGTAATGGCTCGAGGTATAATACTTGACGTATGATATAGATTATGAGGGTTGTAGTGGCTCTCAGAAAATACCTGGTTACTTTTCTAAAGTGGACATGGTGACTTTGTTGCATGAGGTTCTCGTTGTGATGCTTCGCCCAGGTGTCTGCGGGAAAGACTGTTTGGAGAGAGATGCTAAGGATGTACGACATTGGGGCATAGCTACAATCCAGTGGGGAAGTAGTATAGTGGTACCCTTGATATTCTTTATTATATGATATATTCGTGTATGCATTACTTGGTGAGAGTATCCATAGTGAGGTTGAGAACATAGTATACCTTCTTAGGTGATGAGTTAGTTTAACTTGTTGTTCATGATGCTTTTCCATACTTTCTTATCTTTTACACGAGAGGATTTAGGGAGGATCCTATGAAGTATACTATTATACTCACCCAATGTATATATAAACTATTTTTCGGGTCAGATAGAGTGGGTGGGAGATCAAGCTAGTTTCTACTAACTTCGGGTTGCTCGAGCTCTTTGGGCATGTGGTTGCTGCTATTTTATTTTCATTTGGGTATTTTCAGTTTTTCCAATCTAGTTGTAGTAATTTTTCATGTCATTACATATGTGCACGTCGGTTTTCTTGTATATTTTAGGTCTATGATGCAGTTGGTTGGTTTCTATCCAATCTCTCTCTTCCGCATGTGTTCTCTTAGAGGGTAATGTCTCCCATTTGTGTGTTTACTATACCCTTGGTGCTAGTTGCCTACTCGGGGCCTACTGGGGGTGGGACTCAGGGGTCATTATCTCCCTTCTCAAATTATTGACCCAGGAGGGGTACACTTTGTGGGGTGGGGGTCATGACAGGTGGAGCTATTTTCTAAGAGTGACTTGATATCTTTTCAGACATTATCGTAGTTGACATAGGTTTTTACTAATGGATGCTTATTTTTTAGTATATATAATTTTAACTAGTTTATATATGGTACATTCTCTCTTTGTATTTTTAATCAATGTGAATTATTTCATTTAAAATATTCTATTTTTTGAAAAAAAAACATTGTCTAATTGATCTTTATTGGCTAATGGTTATAATATGCTACCCATGGGGATTTGGAACACTCTTTAGGCTATGTATGAGACGACTCATGAATCATTGTTCCAGGGTATCTAGGATGGTTCATGACACACTGAATGTAATAAATGTGAACTTATTGAATAATGAATATTTTCATCATGATTATCTAACATCTTCGGTAATTATCGCAATCATACATTTCTAATTCAGAATATTTAGATTTCATTTTTGAATCCTAGAGATCATATGAGAGTTTTTAGGCGAAAATATAGTGTGATTCCCCCATTTAATGACCAAGAATCTTCTAAATATGTGTAATGATTTAATTATATCTAAATAAATATAAAAATTATTTTATTGGAATAGATGAATGATTTTTGAGTTGATACATAAAAATTAATGGAAAATACAGAAAAATATAGAAAAATAGAGTTATTTAATTGACATTTGATTAGTTTTGTCCGATACTCATGTCCAGAAGACGATATAGTCATATTATATTACTATGCTCAATAAAATCAATAACATGAGTTGATAAAACTATAAATGAACAATACTAATAAGAACAATAATCAATGAATCACTAATTAACATAAATATTAAATAGGAAAAATAAAATACAGTTAGAATAACACATAATGGTTTTCCATCAATGACATGCCATATAAAGGAATTATTTCTTCTAAATCCGACGTGGAAAATAATTGACATTTCACACAATTTTTGAGAAATTGATATCCATTAGATAAATTCATGTGTATTGGATCTATAGTTAAGAGTAGAAGCTAATATAATTGGATTGATTATGGAATCTTAGAATGATATCTATCTAGGTTTTCCCGAGATCCTGAAGGAGCTATGAGACTTCATGGTAATTCCAATGTCTTTCTTTTTTAGGAATCAAATATATGACTTGTTGGGGTATAGTAACGATGCACATTACAATAATAACATCTTTAGGACCTGCGTAAATAAAAATGTAAAGAATTATACTACATAGAATTTCTATGTGATAAAAACTATTGAAAATTATCAATTGATAAACTAATCTCAAGAAATAAGTTAGTAGATCGATGAAATAATAACTAAAATTAAGGTCATTAAAACTCTACATAAATTTTAGTTATGTCAATAAAACCATTCTGATCCATATTTGTGAAAAGAGTTAGTATTGAAACATTAAAACATAATAAAAGTACATTATTAAGGTAAATATATGAAGACATAGTCTCTGTCATGGTCAAGCCATGAATACATCAGGGAAGTCGGGGTCTCACAACATAGTAATCATTGGATTTATAATAGTAAAAGATATAAACAAGAAACAAAATTATTGTCCTCCTAGACTCCATATAAGGGTAAAAAATACTACATGAGATTTATATGAGGATAATAAACATTAATGGAAAAAATAAATTCATGATAATTAATTATAAATGGTGATTTATCAGCAAAACATTATATGAGTAAATCTATATTCACACTAACATGTAAATATAACATTTATATTTGAAATGTTTTTTCATGTAACAAAATTAAATACATTTAATTGAAAACTTCTAAAAGTAAACATTATTTTTAGTGTGTAAATATTAGTTCCAATTAGTTGATACCTAAAAATTACATAATGAATATATAAGTATTCAATTTATTACATTCCAATAACTAGTTAATAGTAAAAAGTATTTCTAATATGATTAATTTACCTATATATTATTATTCTGTAAATATTTAAATTTATTTAATTAAATTGTGTTAATGTTTTTATTATATATTTTATCCCAATTTTGATGAAATTCTGTTATTTATGAAAAAAAATTATTTATAACCATGTTGGTCAAGTGGGACTATATACTAAAATATTTCAGACACTGGATTATATCAACTGTTATTTTTATTTCAAAATATGATAGATTTAATGGTCAACAAATATATTTTACTAAAAAAATATATTATTTTAAATTTTATAAATTGATAATATTATTTAATTATTTAAATGATTTTGGAATTTTTCTATACTAAAAATATATATTTTTTAATTGAGTAAATTATTTAAATATGGGTCATCTAATAGTTAATATATATATATAAATATATATAATATATAATATTTTATTTTATGTATAAATAAATTAATTTTTTAATTGTAATCAATTATATTTTTCCCATAAAATTTATTAATTCATTTAAATAATGGGTTATCGTTGATTAATATATAAATAGAACATTTAATTTATGATTTTTTATAGGTAATAACATCATAAAAATGTTCAAAGAAATAATTTAGTTTGATTAATATTATTTATATTTCAATATAAATGTTGAAAATCCATTATAGGTAAATAATGTAACACCCGAAGCTTCCACAATATGTTTCCCTTTGAATAAAACAATAGCTTGTGTTGTACGTGACATCGAGTTCAAACACACCACAACCAATCAAACTAATCGTTATGAATAGTAATACCCACTTTTTAAAATTTAAAAAAATTTATCATTCAAAATGGACTTCATTTTTTGGATTTGGAATATTGGAATTCTCTCAGGGTAAATTTTTGGTATTTTTCTGAAAACATTCAATTTTTTATGAATTGTGAAAAACACTACCTTATTTTTCAAAACCAAATTTTAATTTAAACAATTAATTATTTTATTTAAATTTATTTTAGGTCAAAATAGATACATAATGCATATATATGTTTAATAAAAATAATTGGAGTAATTTTGTAATAATATTAGATATAAATTTTTTTATTAAACTTCGTACTGTATTTTGTCCACCACCTATGAGAATTTTCAAATTCGCATAAAACTGAATATTAGCACTTCTATGAGTTGAATTTCAAAAACCAAGAGACACTATTTATATCAGTAAGTAAAATGTGGTTTAATAATATAAAATCAATTTTTGGTGAATAGTAGCATTTGACTTTTATTTACCATGGTTAAAAGTAAATAGGGTGATTAAGGGTACAAATGATATCATAATTATCATAACACATGTCCTAATTATATTGGAAAGTATAATTCAACCAAAAAAACCGTATAAATAAAATATTATCCTTTAGGTCCACTTGTATTAGGTTTTTGACATTTATTATTATTTTATTTAAAGAAGATTTAAAAGAGTTAAATTCAATGTTTAATAACAATATCATCTTTAATATATGGTTATACATAATTTAAATTAGACTATAAATATTAATTATAAAACTAAAAATATTTCGCACATAATGGTATTTTATTTACAATATTTAGACATTAAATGGTTAAATTTATTTATGACACAATGATGATGCAGTAATTACCTTATTAATGAAAGATTATAAAAAATGATACTATAAATATCCAAATAAATCTAATTTTCAACATTTATTTAATTCTAATAATTTTCTATGTCAATATGATATGTTAGGTTTCATTAAATGTTTTTATTTCTATGTAATAAGGCTTTTATGAATTAGAAAAAACAAAATACAGAATAGTGTACAAACTGGACATAAAATATTTTTTGAAACAAATATTATATTATTAATTGATATTATATTACTAAATATTTATGTATTGGAAAAATGGATTAAATAATATTATATATGTAATTAATGACCACTTGAGGTTTTCATGGAAGTTTATCGTATGTTTATTAACCACAAAATATAAAAATAAAAAGAGACATGGTAAATGTAAAACTATTTAACTAAGAGTTGAATCTAAAAGAAAAGGTTAGTATGCTGACCTAAATGTATATAAAACCTATTGGTGGTGAGTTTTTCAACTCATAACCACCATAGAATTTAAATAATTCAATTTTGTTCCTTTAGTAACTGAAAATTATTTTATTATAAAATAAAATTTCAATCTTTTCCTAAAGTGACCCTCGCCTCTCTTATAAAAGGGCGCTTCCCCTTCTCTCAAATTCACATCTTCAAAGCCATTTGGCTCGTCCAACCCCTACACAAATATCCTCTCAAATGTCCCTCCTTCATCTTAGATTCTTTCCTTTAGTTATAAATCCATCCTAAAGAGCCCTTTTGATCAAATGAAAAGGAAGAACCCAATGAAGAGATAAATATTTCATCACCTCTTTCAAGTTCATTTCTTCTTTCACTTCCTCTTTATTTGGTGTTTCTATTATAAAATAAAAACTCAAGTATCTTCTATATACTATGATGAAATTATAAAAATGGTACAACCATATTCATTATTCTAACCATCATATAAATGACAAAATCACCATAGGTGCGTATGTTTGGATTACCATTTCCACGTCTTGGTGTAGTTTGTTATTCAAAAACTTCATCATTTGGATGGCTATAATAATGAGTATAAATGGTATAAATAATAAATATAACATTATAATTATTTTTTATATATGATATACCATCCAATTATATATGATTTTAATATCAAAAGAATGATATCCTCGCTCGTGCGTACGTACAGATTACCGTCTACCTGAACGCGGTGAGATTCTTTCCCCATTGTATCCATTCAAAACTAATATTCTTATGATGATTAAAAAATATTTTTAAAATACATATTATAATTATTAATATGAATAAGATACATACTATCCATAACAAACATTACTTATTTAACAAATAATAAAAGGGAAAACGAATCTGGTAACACCTGAAATGGTGATACTAATGAAATATCATTAACAAAGCAATATTAGAAGATCATATATGATATCATAATAATTTATATGGTTGTTTAAATATTAAATGACATTTATTTCACCATTATACAATAGTTTAACCTACCATCAATAGAGGAAATGTACAAGGTATAGGTTAATTTCACAATCACTTTATTATCTGAGGTTGTTTTTACGTAAGTATCTACTGGGACCTCATTATCATCCACATCTGTGTTTCTTTAAAATGTATTTCAAAGAATATTTACTATTTAATAGAAAATGGGTTAAAGTCATTTATACCCTTATTTTACTTTATATGTTTTTGAAATAAATCTTTCCGTTTTGTTCCAAACAAGGTACTTTATGAACCTTTTGACCAATTTATGGTAAGAATTTTTTTTAACTTATACAGAGGGTGCAGCTATTTTACACCATTATAACATTTCCAAAGAGTTCCATAAAAGGTTATAATAATATTATCATAATAATTGTTCTCTTTTTGTAATTATATGACTTTTAAATGATTTCAATATAGAACGGGATATTTCTCTAAAAAAGTTTTGATTTCATCTGTGTCAACTTCATTTGATGGATTTGAAGCTTATTTGAAGGTGAGTTATTATGATACAAAAATTCAATTTAGTATTATATGATTTGTGATATGTTTGACTGTGGACATGTTATTTTTACACCACTGATGGTTTACAGATAAATCTTTTAGTTTTCGTATGATATATTTAATACAAATGTCTATGTTATGTTTAAATCTTTTAATATGATGAATGTATAGGACATAGTTAGTGACAGGTGGAGCCTGCTATAGCTCCTAGATGCATTGGTTGTAATCATGGGACAAACTAGTCTATTTGCACATGTCCTTGAAAAAATATTATTATTAGTCTTGGAAAAGGGCCTTGACAATGTGGTTATGAAGTCTGGAATTATGTATTCAATCATTATGAATGTGGATATTGATATTGATTGTGATTATTTGACTATTAGAATATCCATGCGAATAAGGAAATGGAATTATTTGATTTTATCTTTGACATATTATGCAGAATTTCAAGTTTAAAATGCTTTCGTTTTAGTCATCTACAATAACTTAGATGTTTATGCTTGTTTATGAAAGGATACACTATATTATTATCCTTACTGAGCATCTAGGGTCACCTGTTTATATGTTTTATTTTTTCCAGGATGTGAAGAATTATATTATGACTGTCTGATAGGGATAGTCTAAGGGATGTGAGTGTGGCCTATGGAGACTATTTTGGTTTAGTTTTTCATTTTATAGTGTAATGTAAAATGTATGAATGTATCTAGTACTTCGAAGGATACTAATATGATTAGTCTTTTAGGACATGATTTCTAGTATCATGCTAATGTTATGTAATACTACACTGACTCTGGGTAACTGGGGTCGGGGAATTACAAATAATTTATAAAAATATAACTATTCTAATATGTATTATTTGTTATAATAATTATTTAATTAATATGAAAATCATTTGGAAATTTTTATTTACTTAATAGATTAATATAAAATAAATTTATATGGATTATTTATTAAATAAATTGAACATAATAATTTTGTTATAAAATGTTGATAAAAGATTATAATTAAAATATAGCATTCCAATATAATAATACATATTATAATATTTTATAACTTCATAGTGAATACACACAATTACATGTGATCTTAATAGTAAAATATATATTAAAATATTTGTCCATATAAAATTATATCGAAATATTTCTCATTATATATAATAATAATTTACATATCACGAAATAAATATATGATCGAACAATAGTGACATATGCAGAAGATTGTTGTACTGTTTGTTGTTAATCAATTTCATGTTGATGAAGATGGTTTATTGCAAAGGGATATAGTTTAAAGGTAAAAATATTTGAATTAATCAATTTTTATACAAGATAAATGTGAATTTTTCGTATGATAGTTCGATTGAGTCATCAATATTCACCACATTATATTTGAGCGGGGACCATTTAAAGGTGTACTAAACTAAATATTCATGAAGAGAAACACATATTGATTGAAATGGGGTTATTATCTAGTCATCCACTCTTGGAGGAAGGAACCGACCTGATTGGTGGATCAACGTATGTAATGAGTTAAACTAAGAGGATTCA
The DNA here is from genome assembly GCA_963277665.1 of Viscum album. NCBI lineage: Eukaryota > Viridiplantae > Streptophyta > Magnoliopsida > Santalales > Viscaceae > Viscum > Viscum album. The sequence goes on from OY728150.1 coordinate 1,474,831,562, forward strand.
CTCTAGCTAAGAATTTAATAATGATATTATGGGGAATGGTGTTCCATGTATTTTTCATATGGGTGGGTGGTGTTGAGATTTAGATAATTTCCAATGAATAAATCCAAAGCCCTATCATCTTGTGTTTTGGATTTTTAGGTCGATGATTTGGATATACTCACATTTCTGAATTATTAAATATAGATATAAAAAAATTTCAAACACAAATATCACATCATAATATATTAATATTCAATAAATAACACAGTGATATATTATATAATCAAATATGTTTACTGCATTTGGAATCATTGATACATAAATAAAATGGTTATAATATATCTACATCATATCCCACTAATTAATCTATAATTATAACATTCTAATAAAATTCCTACTACAAAACCATCCACAAAACATGGATAAAGGAATTATAAGAAAGGACGAGATCCAATGCTCTATGTGGGTAAACAAGGTAGATATCAATGATACCCAAAATGTAACATGAGCATAATGGTATTATAACAAGATGATGAAATTCAAAAACCAAAACTGACATAACATAGATCGTAGTTCAATGTCATGAAACAAATCATGTCTCTTCCTAAAAAATGTGTCATAATGAAATCAATGAAAATGATTCAGGAGGGAATTATATTTTCATATGGCTTGTGTTTCTAGGGTCCACAAAAGCATGGAAAACTGTTTCCATAGTTTTTTCACTTACAAGACTATCATATTGGATTTGGTAGAAACCTGATTAATATTTATCCATATTAATGTTTAACTCCATTGATCATCATGATAGAAAAAATTCCTTACAAATTAGTTTTCAATCCCCATTTTTGTACTTATTATCTAATTAGATATCAATAGTTTATAAATACATTTGAGGGGTATTTAACTTCATTTTCATCTAAAAATAATCTAAATGATTAATATGTGTTCTATGGAATCATAAAATAGTAATCATTGGGTAACACATGGAGATGAAATATGATTAACAATATTTTAAACATTTAATGAAATCATTATCCATGGAATCGAGATGAGTTTTATAAAGGATTCATAATATAATTAACATGTATGTATGAAATGAGATACATAGAAACATCCATAAAAATTTGTCACCATAAGAAAACAATATAATGATTTTGGATGGGAGTCTTGGACAATTACCCTAATAAATCATAAGAATATAAATATTATGTTATCATAGATGAAAAATTCATTTAAAATATCACTGGTACATTACTTGAGTAAAATATATGATTTACATTGAAATAACATATTTAAAATGTCAAAAAATTAACTAATATTCATGACATCAATTTCATTAAAATGATCCTTGATAGCATTTAATGGAAGAATCAATTCATTAGGAATTCATGAAAGTGAGAAATTCTCTTCATGATTTGTATGTTAAAATGAATATCCATTCCACATGTTTTGTTTCATGTAAGAACTACATCATTTCATAAAATCTCATGAAAATTATTTGTAAATTTTTTTTCAAAAAATTCATATATATATAAAAAAATGATTTAAATATAAATTTAGATTGGTAAAACATTATTTATATTATTTTTAAAAAACATTGAAACAATACAATATGGAATTTCGATTAAAGAATGAAATAAATTTGGTAGTCCATACACTATATTATTTTATTCAATTTTGTAATTTAAGAGATGAACATGAAATTAATTAATATCATTTATATAATAAACTTTGAGGAGAAGTAATTTTATCAGTTTACTCAAATGTATATCATAAAATATCAACCTTAGATTGTTAATCTCAAAAAATCCTAACAAATAATTAGATTATAACATAAATCCCTTATCTAAAATTTGACATTTATTGAAATATCAATAAAAATATACATAATAAATTTATTTTTTTATAATTCAATACCTCAATCATTTTTACAATTATAATATCATATTTGAGAAACTGGTAACATTTCAACCATTTTCCATGAAAAATTCCTTTTTAAAATCATTGTCCTTTGGTTATTAAATAATTTATTTTTCAAGAAAATTGATGTTTATTAGTTCTTGTCATTGTAAATTGGTCATGGAATGATAATCTAAAAACATTATTACTGATATAAATATCTTTTAAATTCATTATAAATAGTGAACCATAAAATATAGAGATAGAAAAAATAACAGGATTTCTCAGAGAGATAGTAGTTGGTGTGTATACATGAACGTTATTTTCACTTTATAAAAGACTTGATAAAACAATTTTAAATAATTTATAATTGTTAAATAATAATTATTATATAAAAAATATCATATATATATATATATTAAATTTATCTTTATTACAATATAATAAATATAAATCGGAAAATCATATCACATCACATCGTTTATGTGGTAGTCTGAACTACACATGAGCACCAATATAATTTTTAGATGGAATAGAAGTTATGAAGTTTGATGTGATATATTATTAACAAAAGAATAATTATATAAAAAATAGGATGAATAAACATGAAACCCGTAAAAATATTCATATATAATTGTTGGTTTTGTAAAATAAATTCTATCTATTCCTAGAGGTGGTAGTCCACACATATGCATGGGGATACATCACCACCGTGTGGTGGAATAGAGGTAGAAAATTTGTGGTTCCAAAATCAGAATTAAATTTCATATTATTTTGGATAAAAAATTAATTATTAAATAATGTCCAATATATATTTTTAGATGTTATAACTATAATTAAATTGAAAGTGGTTTAGTAGGAAGATTGCCTCTTCTTTGGTAGACCTCATTATGTTCCATTATTATAGACCCTTGTAATTTTATTTGAAAAAGAGAATCACACAAATTAAAATGATATATTTTTTTATGAGAATTGGGTAGTTTATTGTTGATATAGTTTACTCAATTTTTTTTAAATCAGAAAATGGATGGTTGGATTTTATAACTGGGGGAGATGACATTCTTAATGGTTAATATAAAAATAAAATATAATATACACATAATCATGACAAATAAATATACATGGCCTGATATTTGGAGGGTGAGATAGGACGGGTAATATATCTTTCTATAAAAAAATGTTTTTTATATTTTTAATTTGTAATGTCATAATTATTACCAAATTTAACCCCTAGCATAACCCATTTTACCCATAATGACCGTGACAGTTCTTTATTATTTTTAATATTTATTATGAAAAAAAATTTAATGCTACCTCACTAGGAAATTTTGAATTAATAATTAAAAATATGGAATAATTCTTCTCAAATTAATCATAAAAAATTTTCTGAAATTACATTTAAAATTAGTGCCCAAAATTCAGTGGAAAAAGTATTTCAATGAAAAATATTTATTAATTATAAGTTTTTTAAATAAAATAAATAAAAACAATTAAAATTTAAATAAATGGATTTTTAAAAATATAAATTAAATATGTTCTCATTTACGATAATTTTAAATCAAAAATAAAATTCTTAAATCATTAAAAAAATTGCTATGAACAAAAATTATAATATTCACTATTCATACAAAATGTAATCTTTTCAGAACAATATCCAAAGTACGCTGGAACAAAATTTTGAAACGTTTATTTCTAAAATTGATGTATATTTGTTAAAATATAAATTCATAAAGAGTTAATAAGTGATTACATTGTATTTTCCCTAAAAGGAATAAAATAATTTATTTGGAAATAAATTATTTTAAAGCATAAATATATTTATTAAAAATATAGTAATTAATATCCTTAGGATAAAATAAACTGGGAATATAATAATTTCATTATAATGTATAGGTCCTAAATAGATTATTTATTTTTCTAATTCCAATCAAAAACATTGAAAAGTTGCATTGTTTTCATCCATAGCCCTTTTCTATACGATCCAATATTTTTTCATAATGTTCTTAATATGAAACAGAACTCAATAGTGGTTAAAAAATTTGAGTTCATAATATATAAAAAAGAATATGTATCTACTAAATTAAGAGAGATAAAAGGAAAAAAATAAAAATTAAAGATTATTTGTGGATGCATCAAGGAAAAATATACCATTTCTATCATGTCAAAAACTATGATGAGACCAATATTACTAGGGATAATCATTCCCCTATTTCCTTTAATCATAACCATCTTCCATAGAGAAATGTTAAAGAATAACATTTCATAAATAATGAATTCCAAATTTCTTTGATCATGGTCTATATAAATGTATTATCAACTTTGTGAAACCATATTATTTTTATGAATTGCACTAACATTCTATATAATTTTCCCAGCTGGTAGAGCTCACAATAGAAAAGCTTCTCCAACATCATACCAAAACCTTATATTTCTATATTTTCGCTTTACATGGCATCATATTGATCCATTTAAATGATCAATTTATAGCTAATGTTGTAAGATAACTCGACTAGAGTATGTTTTTTATCCCAACCACCATTGAAATATATATATATATATAACAATACCTCACCATATCATTTTGTGTTTGAATTTTTCTATAAGACTAACCAAATATATGAGGATGATAATCACTAAAAAATAAAAATAATAATTATATTATATAATACATCGTTAGAACATCAATGTAAACCTATAACCCTTATTTGACAAAGTATTATTTCATACTCCGTAAATTCATACCACTTATTTATTTTATATTAATAAAATGTAATCAAGAGATAATTATTCTCTAAGAATCAATAATGTGTTTGATATAATATTTTGGTCAAATAAAATATAAATAGTAACCTATCCCATATTTGTTTTTGCATTCTGATGAGAAAATATATTATAATATTTTCTCATTTCCCTTTTCGTATATTTTTTTATTGTAATGGCCCCTAAAAAATATATCTATCTTCCTAATCATACTAACATACTGATCACCTATATATGTATTCATCAATGTATATTATCTTTTTTCAGAAAGAATTACTATTTATTATCTCAATAATTATTCTTTGCATTAATGATGAATAGGGAATGATAAATTACGAGCATCATCCAATAGATCCTTCTATATGTCTATTATTGATGGTGAAAAAAATAAGATGGTTTGAAAAAATTATCCATCCATCACAAGAAAAATAGAATTTCTAAAAATTATCACCCAATTATATACTTTTATATAATCCTTTTCTGACTATTAAAAATTTACATGGACTGGCGGTTTACTTCTCATTTTAGTAAGAATTGAAATTTTCACTTCATATGATATATCTATATACTTATTTTTACAATATAGAAATATTTGATACATTTTTATCCTCACTATTTATATGATCCCATGATCTTTTCAACACAAATCATCGACCTCCTTTTTTTAATTTATAAGGGTGGTTATATTTTTAGCATTCTTAACATTTAATCATCCCCAACATTATTCTCAGTTGAAAATTTACGTCATTCTAAGAGAATATAAAAATAAAAATATTATGATCATTGTATGTATACAAAATTTCAATTTAATGAAAATCCATCAAAAATATTAATTAAAAATTTACCTCGATTAACCAAATATCATTATTTATTTAATTTTTATCTTAAACCACCAAATTTAATAAGGTATATGCAATCACTAGATCATTATTCTAAAAGAATCATATCATTTTGTTCTTCATTTCATCAAAAATATCAAAACCACTTCTCAAATGTAGTGTACTGTAAGAAGATATGTGTTGAATAAAGTTCTCATAAGTTCCATGAAATAAAACTCACATTATACTATAAAAAGGAACATAGATTTATTATGAGTTAATTTTGTAGTGGATTTTACAGTATTGGTATATTTAAAAAAACATCCATTATATACATAAGAATAATAAATATATGAATCTTATCCCCCATGGTTGGGTGGGAACAATTTTAATGATATTTTCTCATTCATAGATCGATTGATATAACCTTGATTCAGATTATATTACACAAAAATAAAAGTTGTTTTGAAAAGTCACACAATGTTAAGTATTAATACAAAATTTCATTATATAGAATTTTCAATAAGTTCCTTATGTGATATTAATGATCTACCATCCACATTTTATATATAAAAATATCACATATAAATACCAAAAAATCTGAACAAGGAATAAATAAATAATTTATTCATCAAATACATTAAGAGGGTTGTAAAATTACAAATACCAAATTGTATATATATAAATATATTGTTTCCATGCCTCATATAAAATTATTCCTTAAGTATATTTTTCATAGTGACCACTAATTAGTGACATAAAAATGGTGGATAATCATGGGAAATTAAGGAGAATTGTCCAGTTGATCAAACTAGTCACCAACATAGATCATAGAATACTTATTCTTATTTTCAATTTTCATGTTCTTGATAATAATTGTAGAGTCAAATCGATCTCTATATATTTTTAATGAAAAAACATATTCACCTCCTGGTGATGAAATTTCTCGAATGAATCCTCTATCAATATTCTCATCTAGTATCATCTTCATTTCCTAATACTCAATCAAGTAAATTATATATGGTTTCTTGGGAATATGTGATGCACTAGGTATGTGTTGTATTGAAAAATAAATATTGGCATTTATCCTAATTGTAGGAAAATCCTCTATACTGACATTGAAAATTATTTAAAAATATTCAAACCATAGATATTTATTTTTTCACCTATAACATAAGATAATCACATCTTTTTAATACGAATCAGGACCAACATATTTTTTTTGATTTTCCATAGAATTCCAATACATATTATCATATGGAGAGAAAAATATTTGTCTATTATGAATAACCAACATGACTTCCTTCCTCTACAATTTATGTGGTCATTACATAAAAAAATATAATACATGCATAAGATGAAATAATATTCATTGAGAGGGAGAATAATTAAATTTTATGGAAAGATAATTCCCAAAAAAAAATAATTATAGATGAGTCATACAAATGAGATGTTATAATCATAACTATATGGGTTTTCAATACTAATAAAAAATAAAATCATTGTAGAGATATCGTGTTATATGTAAAATATTCATTTGATATAATAAAGTGGATAGATTCTGAAAAAAATTAGACAGTAATAGTACTAGATTAGATTGTAATTTGACCATTGAACACTTTTTTATTATACACCCCATTAGAGTTATAGAACATAAGATATTTATATTTTTCTCTATGATTGAGAGGTTACAAAAGTGAATCTTATTCATTAATCTTCATTTTTTTCACTATGTTATATAATTACCATACAAAAAGCATTTGAAAAATTGTAGTACATATTTTTTAATTCTATTACTAATTTTCTCCATAATTATCTAAAATATTATTTCCATCATGTTGGAATTCAATTTCTCGAAAATTTCCCTTACACACTTAAAAATATTACAAGGTCCCACTCCATTGATTAAAACCCCTCAAATTACAATATCTTCTAAATAATATTAACACATTGATCAACATCACCTCACAAACAAAAAAAATATAATAACTTATTTATGTTCTAAACAATATAAAATAGAAAATAAACCATCCCTAGTATGGATCCATTACTCAGTAATGTGCATCATTAGTCCCACTACATGATTTTGGATGTAACTTAAAGTAGTAATCAACAAATAATTGTTCTATCCATTACACAATTGGATGCAAATAATTATTCATTATGATATATCATTTTATAAAAATAAAAAATCATAATTTCCATTCTGTCACCAATAAAGTTATTTTACTAGGAGGACAAGAATTGAATGTCGTATCATTCTTAGATTGCCATAGTTCCTTTGTCTACTATCCCTTGAGTAAAAAAACATTCTCTGAGAAAAATAATTCATATTGAGATACTATAAAAAATATTTTATAACTAAATAATGACACATTATTTTAAATCCATGACACATTAGGTATAAAATTGGACATTCATGTTCATTATCTATTAATACCCAACATAATAGTCCAAAAATAAAATGTGAGTTATCCAAAAATATCCCCATGTATTATTAAACTAGGTGAAAAAATATTGAACACTAACTATATATTATAATAATGAAAAATATTTACTCAACAAATAATTTCAAGGATATTACCCCATAGAAGAATCTTTTCCAAAACTATTTCCACATGTAGTATCATAAAACAGATTTTTTATCAAAAAATGATTCATTATTATAAATATATGATGATATAATAAACAAAAGAATATACTAAATGGTATCAATAAAATTTTATAATGCTAGATTCATATGGTATGTGATCCTTTAATTGATATAAAATATTGTGACCCATACCATTAATCCTTAACTATCACATATTACCGGATAAATATTAAATACATAACATCATGGTAAACACTAGTATCATTAATCTATTATGTGTATGGAAAAATGTATATATTAAAAACATGTTCTAAATATATATACAAGATATCTAACTATGATTTTCATATATATAACCCTTCATGGTCAAATCATTCATAAATCAATTATTTATAATATATAAAAGGAAATATGTTTCATAAAGGCTTAATCATAAATTAAATAACTCAATGGAATGAAAAACGTTTAACTGATACATTGATTAGCCACTAAATGAGGCTAATATTCATTGTTAATATACATAATTTTCATGTTATTTGTTATTCATAAACACCATTTTAGTGCATTTTATACTTTGAACATCATTTCACATTATGATTGTAATACCTTCTTAAAATGCACTATTATGTGGTACATTTTTGAACATCATTTAAAATACCCAATGATTCATCTGATTTTAAGGAATTGAATTTTACATATTTTAAATTTATATTTTTGGAAATTGATCTACACTAAAATATGAACATGTTTGATTCAGAGATCAGTGGAGAATTCATGGAGGATGATGGAGATATTTGGCAATGAAAGGAAGCAATTCTGGAGAAGGCAGATTGTACACCAGCCCATTTATGAGACCGTGGGGCCCAACATACAGGCCCAATTAATCCCAACTTTCATGGGATACTATATGACATGTATAAGAACAAATTACTCTTCAGGAGTTAATGCCAATTCGGCCTCCATGTTGGTCATTTAGTCGGCCCAAGTTAGAGATAAAATTCTGGGCCAGATTCTGCGGCCCAGAAAAACAGTCCACTACATGGCTCATATCTCGGAATCCACAACTCCAAATGGGCCCAAATGTTACAGGCGGTTAGAAGCTCTCCGGAGCTCCATTTTCTTCTTCTACGACCCACCCTGATTAGGTCTTCTAGAAGGTCTTACATACGCGTCTGTTCGGTGAAGGAAAGATGGCTGTCACCTCGGGTCAAACATGGAAATGTCCAATTTCCACAAGCTTTCCACCACCTATAGCCTAGAAAAATTAATTAAGATGCTTTGTACTGTTGGTGGTTCGACCCAAGGCTCACAAAATTCCTATTTAAGGCAGTGGTGGTGAAGGAGTTGGGGATCTTGGATGCTTGTGCAATTGTAATGTTATGCTGCATTTTTGTTGCCTCAATTTTGTCCTTCACATGTAAGTTGTTCAAATCACTTTAGTTTCTTAATAAAAGTTCTTCTTATACTCTTATTATGTTGTTCTTAATATCACTTTGATACCGTTGGATCATGGTGTGAATTTATTCACACCAACCCTTGTGAAATTATTCACACAACGGTGGAGTGATCATTTTATTTTTTTTGTTTCCTTTACTTCTCCATTTCTTCCCTAATGAGTCTACTTTCCGCTTCCATTGAAACCATGGGATCAATGGAGGGCTAACCCACTTATGGGTTGATCCAAGGGAGTAGCAAGGGGCTGGATTGGATGTTATTTATCACCTAATTAATGTATAATAACTTCTTTAGTTGGGATTTTTATTTGATGATTTTTAAACTCCATCGTCCTTGTTGAATTTAATGCCACACACATCAAGTACTAATACGATCCTTTACCTTGAAGTTATCAAAACATTGATCCTTCAAGTGTATAGGTGATTAGTATTAGAGGGTGTAGGCATTAAACCAGTAAGTGATGATGTTGTTTTATCTCCTTAAATGAACCCATCTCAAATTGAAGAATTTGAAATCATTAAAAAGAAAATACATCCAATCCACCCCGAGCAATAACCTAGGATCAACTCATTCTTTTAAATTGAATCCACTCAAATCTTTTAGATAACTTTAAAACCAATCCAAAATCAATCCAAGTTGGCCACTTCATAGCCAAAAATACATCCCTTAGGTTGTGTATCTTAGGTATTTTCTTAGGTCTCTGTGGAATCGACAACCCTAGCTACACTACAAGGACCGTTCTACCCTTCTTCTCTTGGGTAAATTTGGGCGTGAACCAAATTTTGGCGCCGTTGAACATACCCCTTCTCGATGCCATCCAAACTATACCTACCTACTCAAATTACCTTAAGGACTTGTGCACTTTTAAAAGAAAATTTTCACATAAAAACCAAGTCCTTTTGGCTGCTAATGTGAGTACCACCTTTCAAGGGACCATTCCTCCTAAGTTAAAAGACCCAGGTTGCCCTTACATCAATGTTGAAATAGGAGAAAGCAAAGTTGTCAAGGCCTTGTGTGACCTAGGTGCTAGTGTCAATCTCATCCCATATACTGTTTACTGCCAGTTAGGCTTAGAAGAGCTCCAACCCACATCTGTCACACTTCAGCTTGCTGATCGTAGCATTAGGGTTCCAAAGGGGATTTTAAAGGACGTTCTGGTAAAGGATGAAAAATTCATCTACCCTGCTGATTTCATTGTCCTTGACAACCATCCAAATTTAGGAAATAAGGAACAAACCCCAATCATCCTTGGTCGTCCTTTCCTTGCAACAATCAACTCTGTTATCCGAGTCCGAAATGGGAACATGACCATCACCTTTGGGAACATGAGTCTAGACTTGAACATCTATAATGCAAGCTCACAAATAGAAGATGATGAGGACATTCATGAAGTAAACATGATAGGAAGCATTGATAATGAATCCACGGAACATCAAGGAATATTTGATGGATGTTTAAGTCAGGATGAGATTGATTTCCTTTGTTCACATGAAGGAAGTTTATCTCCTTGGCTCGAATCATTTTCAAATTGCTCCTATGATGATGTCTTAGGACCAACAATCAGTGAAACCTTTCAGGAAACCACATTAATGGAGACAAGTCAAACTCCCTCCCCTAACCCAGGTCAATACAATCTTGTGGCTGAAACTTCTACACATGGGGAATCAATTCAATCTGAAAATCTAGGAAACAAATTTGATCTTGATCTAATGCCCCAATCTTCTGCTGAAATTATGAACCAACCAGATCTTGAATTAAAGGAACATCCTACTTCCCTCAAGTATGCATTCCTAGGGGAAAATCAAACACATCATATAGTCATATCTTCTTCTCTTGAAGCCAATCATGAGGGGATTCTTCTAGATGTCCTTAGGAAACACAAGAAAGCCATTGGTTGGACCCTGTCTGATATTCCTAGGATTAGCCCACTTATTGGAACTCATAGGATTACTCTTGAATCTGAATCCAAACCATGTCGTCAACCTCAGAGGAGACTCAATCCAAATCTTATGGATGTCGTAAGGAAATAACTTCTTAAGTTGTTGAAAGCTGGTATCATCTACCCCATAGCTGAGAGTGAGTGGGTAAGCCCAATTCAAGTTGTCCCAAAGAAAGATGGAATCACTGTGATCACTAATAAGGATGGGGAAATTCTTCCAACTAGGGTGAGTAGTGGCTGGAGAGTCTGTATTGACTATAGGAAGCTCAACTCTTGTACCAAGAAGGACCATTTTCCCTTGCCCTTTATTGATCAAGTCCTCGAGCGAGTGGCGGGTCATCAATTCTATTGCTTCCTAGATGGGTACTCAGGGTACAATCAAATCGAGGTCTCCTTGGAGGATCAAGGGAAGACAACCTTCACCTGTCCATTCGGTACCTTTTCCTTCAAACGCATGTCGTTCGGGTTATGCAATGCCCCTGGAACCTTCCAGTGGTGCATGATGGGAATCTTCTCAGATATGGTAGGGGATTTTCTAGAGGTCTTCATGGATGACTTCTCTGTCTTTGGGGATACATTTGAGGGATGTCTTAGGAATGTGGAGAGAGTTTTGTCAAGATGTGAAGAAAAGAATCTGGTCCTAAACTGGGAAAAATGCCATTTCATGGTTAAAGAGGGACTTGTTCTAGGCCATCTGGTCTCGAGTAGGGGGATTGATGTTCATAAAGCAAAGGTTGACATCATTCGTCACCTTCCATAACCCAAAAATGTCAAGGAAGTGAGGTCTTTCTTAGGACATGCTAGTTTCTATAGAAGATTCATCAAGGACTTTAGTTCAATATCTCATCCCCTTTGTGCTCTATTAGTAAAGGATGCTCCATTTGTTTGGACAGAAAGCTGTGAGGGTTCATTCTCAACCCTCAAATCATCTCTCACCTCTCCTCCCATTATGAAATCTCCAAATTGGAACCTTCCTTTTGAACTTATGTGTGATGCCAGTGACTTTGCTGTTGGAGCTGTGTTAGGACAACGTTGTGATAAAACTCCTTATGTCATTGCTTATGCAAGCAAATCCTTAAATGATGCCCAAATCAACTACACCACCACTGACAAAGGAGTTACTTGCTATTGTGTTTGCCTTAGATAAGTTTAGGTCCTACCTCTTAGGATCACCCATCAATGTGTTCACTGACCATTCTGCACTAAAATACCTCTTCCAAAAACAAGATGCTAAGGCTAGACTGATTAGCTGGGTCCTTCTCTTACAAGAATTTGACCTCACAATCAAGGATAAAAAGGGAGTTGAAAATGTTGTAGCTGATCACCTCTCTAGGATGGAATTCAAAGACAACTCAAATCACCTTTCTATGTCTGATTCGTTTCCTGATGAACACTTATACTCTGTGAGTGATTGCCCTTGGTATGCTGACATAGCAAATTTCTTAGTCACAGTAGTCATTCCAAAATTCTTAGGGACTCAAGCTCGAAGGAAATTCCTTTCTGATGTTAGACACTATGTGTTTGATGATCCATACCTCTATAAGTTCTGCCTTGACCAAGTCATTAGAAGGTGTGTTCCAGAATCTGAACAAGAGTCCATCTTTAAATTCTGTCATAGTGAGGCATGTGGAGGTCACTTTTCCTCTAAGAAAACATCTGCTAAGATTCTTCAATGTGGTCTTTTCTGGCCCACCCTTTCAAGGGACTCCTATACATTTTTTCAAAGTTATCCTAGGTGTCAACAAGTAGGGTCCATCACAAAAAGGAATCAAATGACACTCACTCCCATCTTAGTGGTTGAAATCTTTGACTATTGGGGAATTGATTTCATGGGTCCCTTCCCAAACTCTCGGGGATACCTCTACATACTCTTAGCTGTTGATTATGTCTCAAAATGGGTTGAGGCCATTCCCACAGAATCCAATGATCATCAAACTGTGATTAGATTCCTAAAAGAAAACATATTCTCTAGATTTGGAATTCCTAGGGCTATCATAAGTGATTGTGGAACTCATTTTTGCAATCGTCCATTCTCATCACTCATGGAAAAATATGGAATTTCTCACAAAGTGTCCACTGCTTACCACCCACAGACCAATGGTCAAGCTGAGTTAGCCAATCGTGAAATTAAGCAAATTCTTGAAAAAACTGTCAACCCCTCTAGGAAAGATTGGTCTGAGAAACTCTTAGATGCTCTTTGGGCCTATAGAACTGCATATAAAACCATTTTAGGAATGTCCCCATATAGGTTGGTTTATGTTAAAGCATGCCATTTGCCAGTGGAGATTGAACATAAGGCCTTTTGGGCAATTAAGAAAATGGATTATGATCTCTCATTAGCCGGAACAAAAAGGAAATTAGATCTCAATGAACTGGAGGAACTAAGGATGGAGGCTTATGAAAATTCAAGGATCAATAAAGCTAGAGTTCAAGCCTACCAATCTAGGAATATCAAGGTCAAACATTTTGAACCGGGAAAACTTGTGCTCTTGTATAGTTCAAAACTTCATTTACATCCGGGAAAGTTAAGGTCTAGATGGTCAGGACCTTTCATAGTGCATCATGTATTCCCCCATGGGGCAGTAGAGATTCAAGATCCCACAAGTGGTCACATTTTCAAGGTCAATGGTCAAAGGTTAAAAACATTCGTTGAATCATTCAATAAACAGGAAATAGATGTTGAGTTAATTGATCCAATCTATGAACCAGAAAAAAAAATTGATAAATTTGGGATCTATGTCGGGCTAACGACGTTAAACAAAGCGCTGCACGGGAGGCAACCCGTGGTTTTTATGTTTATAATCTTTCTGAATCATATTTATTTTTCAAATAAGATTACTTAATCATTTTTATATTTAAAAATAAAAAAATAGGCTTTTGACCTGTTCTTCTATTATGAGTATGGATGGGTACGAAAGAGGAGCACCATATTCATCCGTGTCACGTGGTGTGATCCTTGAATAATACCTTACCCAGAAATATAAAAAGAAGACAATGTATCATCAGTTTATTTTGTTTTTATTATTCAATAGGTTAAAAAAAATAAAATAAAAATATAATAATACAAAAAAAAAGTCCACGCCATAGGTCGTGGGGCAAACCCCGTCACAACCGGCGAAGCCGCGGGGACTCGAACCCGGGACCGAAGGGAGACAGGGGCGCGCGCTTACCACTGACCTGCGGCTTCTTGTGCTACCTTATTCTATAATTTTTATATATATTCTTATATTTTACTTCCTTTATTATATAAATATATATATATATATTGTCGTTTTTTTTTTGTTTTTTTCCTTTTTCCACTAGGGAACTTTGCAAGCGACATGGATATCAAAGGAATGAATTCAAGCGGCAAGAACTTCAAACTTCAACCACCAGGTGACTTCATTCCATAATCCTCATTTTCAATTTCCTTTTTAAATTTTTTCCCTGCCTCTACTCCTTCTAATTTTTCATTTCTTTAAACACTGAGGACAGTGTTGTTTTAAGTTGGGGGGGAGATAAAATAAAAAAATGTTTTTGTGTCAAAAACGAAAATTGAATGATTTGAAAAAAAAAGTAAATGGAAGGAAAAAATCCTTTAACTTTGAACATGGTAATACACATTGCACACTTTGAAACTGAATATCAAATAATTTTGCATGCCCTGATTCTGATTTTAATCCTTGTATAATTTCATGAGCATAGATTTTGGAAAGTGTGGTTGTCCAATGTGATATTTCATCATTTATATTTTCATCCAAATAAAAAAAATGCCACAATGCACGTCCTCTAGACTGTGGGGTACTAATTTTAATTTTTGGGGTCCCATAATAAATAGCATAGGATGGTTTTATTTTTATGAATAATATGAGTATTCAAAAAAAAATATTAAAAAATAAAAAATAAAAATAAAAATTTGCGTGTAGAGCAATGGATTGATAAAATGCGAGGCTTTCGGCACTTGGGGATCGTGAATCCAGAGTTGTCTAGCCCTGAGTGTTTCAATCTATCTCTATTTATGGTAATATGACTTTGTTTTCGATTAAGTTAACTCGAGATGATGCCCGAGTATGTGGGCTTCACTTGGTGCCCTAAGGCCTTTGAGTCTGGGAGTCATCGGCAAAGTCTTGCTACATGGATTAATTTGATTAATTGCAATCTCAATTACTATAGCAATATTGCCAAAAAAAAGAGGGATGAAGAATACTCATATTAGGATTAAATGTGATTCCACCTAGCGCTTCCATGATTTCCCCCTTGAATGAAAATGAACTCCCATATATATTGTGATTCACAACACATCATTACACCTAATTGAGTTGGATGAAATATGATGATAGATTTGATCAAAGGAATGGGCTTGGGATTGGGATCTGCTTATGAAACTATCTCGTATTAAAATATTTTGATGTGTTTCATGATTGTTTGGTATAGGGTTTTTTGGTGATCAGTGTGTATTAAAATGTTTTTGGAAAAAGGAATTCGAATTTCATTTTTGATGAGATATATTTTGCTCGGGACTAGAAAAACTCAAGTTGGGGGGTGTGATTAGCCACTAAATGAGGCTAATATTCATTGGTAATATACATAATTTTCATGTTATTTGTTATTCATAAACACCATTTTAGTGCATTTTATACTTTGAACATCATTTCACATTATGATTGTAATACCTTCTTAAAATGCACTATTATGTGGTACATTTTTGAACATCATTTAAAGTACCCAATGATTCATCTGATTTTAAGGAATTGAATTTTACATATTTTAAATTTATATTTTTGGAAATTGATCTACACTTAAATATGAACATGTTTGATTCAGAGATCAGTGGAGAATTCATGGAGGATGATGGAGATATTTGGCAATGAAAGGAAGCAATTCTGGAGAAGGCAGATTGTACACCAGCCCACTTATGAGACTGTGGGGCCCAACATACAGGCCCAATTAATCCCAACATTCATGGGCTGCTATAAGACATGTATAGGAACAAATCAATCTTCAGGAGTTAATGCTAATTCGGCCTCCTTGTTGGTCATTTAGTCGGCCCAACTTAGAGATAAAATTCTGGGCCAGATTCTGCGGCCCAGAAAAACAGTCCACTACTTGGCTCATATCTCGGAATCCACAACTCCAAACGGGCCCAAATTTTACAGGCGGTTAGAAGCTCTTCGGAGCTCCATTTTCTTCTTCTATGACCCACCCTGATTAGGCCTTCTAGAAGGTCTTACATACGCGTCTGTTCGGTGAAGGAAAGATGGCTGTCACCTCGGGTCAAACATGGAAATGTCCAATTTCCACAAGCTTTCCACCACCTATAGCCTAGAAAAATTAATTAGGATGCTTTGTACTATTGGTGGTTCGACCCAAGGCTCCCAAAATTCCTATTTAAGGCAGTGGTGGTGAAGGAGTTGGGGATCTTGGATGCTTGTGCAATTGTAATGTTATGCTGCATTTTTGTTGCCTCAATTTTGTCCTTCACATGTAAGTTGTTCAAATCACTTTAGTTTCTTAATAAAAGTTCTTCTTATACTCTTATTCTGTTGTTCTTAATATCACTTTGATACCGTTGGGTCAAGGTGTGAATTTATTCACACCAACCCTTGTGAAATTATTCACACAACGGTGGAGTGATCATTTTATTTTTTTTGTTTCCTTTACTTCTCCATTTCCTCCCTCATGAGTATACTTTCCGCTTCCATTGAAACCATGGGATCAATGGAGGGCTAACCCACTTATGGGTTGATCCAAGGGAGTAGCAAAGGTCTGGATTGGATGTTATTTATCACCTAATTAATGTATAATCACTTCTTTAATTGGGATTTTTATTTGATGATTTTTAAACTCCATCGTCCTTGTTTAATTTAATGCCACACACATCAAGTACTAATACGATCATTTACCTTGAAGTGCTCAAAACATTGATCCTTCAAGTGTATAGGTGATTAATATTAGAGGGTGTAGGAATTAATCCAGTAAGTGATGATGTTGTTTTATCTCCTTAAATGAACCCATCTAAAATTGAAGAATTTGAAATCATTAAAAAGAAAATACATCCAATCCAGCCCGAGCAATAACCTAGGATCAACTCATTCTTTTAAATTGAATCCACTCAAATCTTTTAGATATCTTTAAATCCAATCCAAAATCAATCCAAGTTGGCCACTTCATAGCCAAAAATCCATCCCTTAGGTTGTGTATCTTAGGTATTTTCTTAGGTCTCTGTGGAATCGACAACCCAAGCTACACTACAAGGACCATTCTACCCTTCTTCTCTTGGGTAAATTTGGGCGTGAACCATACATACATAAAATATCATCATTTTAAAAAATAAGAATAATAAAAGTGGATTATATCATTGGATTATAATATAAATAAATAATAATTGAAATCAAATGATTTTATCATTGAAAAAAATTATCTTGGAAAGGTCATTAGACTATTTCTTTAATATAATATTCTATTTTTATATAAAAATAAATTATTAAATATTTTACAATTTACCAAATATTAAATATATAATTTTTAAAAAAAGAAACACTGAAACATGTAATGTAAATTTAAGAAATTTATTTGTTATTATGATAGAAAATGTTGTTCATGTCATGAATGTTATAATAGTGATTCCTTTGATATTATCCATAAAAATTCACTAGAACCACATTTTGGGAAATTATAATACGGTTCATTATAAGGTTTTTTTAAAAATTTGGACATGAGAAAAATAAATTTATCAATTACATATAAAAAATTATAGTTTCATGAAAATATTTTTTAAATCTTATACTTGGAAGAAAAGGGATGTTCAAACGAAGAAGAAAAAATATTTCATTTAAAAAATATATTATTTCAGAATATTTTGTATATAAATAGTGTGAAATGAAATAAGAAAGTTAATCTATTTAAATAACTCACAGATAAAAAAAATAATTTGTTACTTTATAGTTATATCATAAAATATCATCATTTGAAAGATAATCAAAAGAAATTATGGTAAACAATGTTATTTTAACTTAAATCTCATAACAAAAGATCAATATACATAAAAAATTGTCTAACCAAGTGTTTAATTAAATACAATTATATATAATTCAATAAAAATAATATTCATCTTAATAATATCATATATGTTAATTATATAATATTCTGACACCCATTTATTAATAATTTCAAACTGAAATCATCATTTATGAGAGGTATTTTTTTCAAGATATTTTATGATAGGTAGTTCAATTAAATATACATAGATCATGATTCCATAATATAAATCATTATAATCATTATTTTTATATCTTATATATTCATTACGAATATATTTAGTGCCATCCATAAAACGTAGATAATGGAAAATTATTTACATTATCTGTGGTGATGGTAGGAATTTTGTTTGTATAGATACTATTTTGAATTTTCGGTGGATGGAATCAGTGAAGGTATAATAATAATTCAACGTTGCGTAATTATTATTATGTCACATATATCATATATATTTATTTAATTAATCTTTATTAGAATCAGTGTGTAGAGGAATTAAAAAATAGCATAACATCACTTTGTAGTGGTGGTAATCTGCACATACACCAGAGTTATGATAAAATTTACCTAGATTCAGGATTGTTAAAAATATATATATATTATCAGAATTCAACAAGTATAATTATTTAATCAATTAAATTTATAAATATTAAAACCATCTTAATGACCAATTATGAATTATCCTGATGTATAATTAATTGTATCACTTTATAAAGGCGGTAGTCCACACAGATACACAAAAAATAAATTCACATACCATGTAATGGAATAAAGGATATATATTCATTATTCCAAAATCATAATAACATATTTGTGTATAAATTTTAATTAATTTATAATTTTACGATAAAAACAAATAATGACATGGTAGATGGAAAAATAAATTAGGATATGGTTGGTAAGACGATTACCTCATCCTAGTTTGGAATATATTAATACATTATTATTGAGAATTTCAATATTTATTTTAACATCCTAGGAAAATAAATAAATCATACATATTTCATATTTATTAATATTTTGAATTAAATATTAATTTTAAATTAATGGGGGTTCTATGTTTGATAGCGTACTTGATACACAACACAAGTTCATTGAAATCTTACGTTGCACACTTATAATATAATATTATTATTTTAAATGGTAGTTAACTTTTAGCCATTGTATTTTTAAGAATTAAAACAACTAACTAAAATATGATTATACATATTTGTTAAATTTATTTACTTTTATCCAATAAAATTTAGAGGCTTAAACTGTGAATGAATATAATTTTATGCATAATTTACATTAAAAGGTTTATTTACCACCTTTTAATGGAGAACTTTATTTAAATCTATTTTTTTTGTGACATTAATAAATTCTATTTGACCAAATAACATCCTTATTTATAATGGGGATATCAAAAATTACTTTGTGTAAATTTTTAGAATTTTTCTGATAAAGTTCATTTTTAAATTAATAGTGAAAAATATTGTATTTTAATTAGAAATTGTGTATTAATATAATATATTCATATGGTTAGATTATCTTTCTAATTTGTTTTAAGGTTTAATTAGAATTTATTTTTACCATTTAATCCAATTTTGGACATTTTAATTGATTTCACTTTGAATTTGCACATAAAGAAGTGTCAATCATTTGATAGTTATTGTTTCTTAAAAACATGCTATTTTTTTACAATGGGAATTAATTTTAAATTAATTAATGATACTTTTATGATTATAATTTGGTTAAAAATACATATTTTTTGAATTCATAAAATCAAAAATATATTAGGCTGATGTTTTGGTATTTTTCTGAAAAACATCAATTTTTAATGAATAGTGAAACCAATTTGTAGTAGCTAAAAAAACTGACTTTTTCATTTATATTAAATTTTACCACTTCTGTGAATTTAATTTTGAAAATATGACATACATGGTTGTTATTAGTAAGTAAAATGTGGTTCAATAAGATGGATTTTTTCGTGAATAGTAACTTTTGACTTTTATTTACCATGGTTAAAGGTAAATAGGGTAATTCAAGGTAAAAAGAATATAATAATAATTCAAAATTACCTTAACACATGTCCTAAAATTATTTTATGAGTAATGGATGACCATGGGAATCCTTTGGTCTATTTTAGGACCCATGGATCCACTTATCAATGATAATGACACTTTATTTTAATTAACTAGAAGTAAAGACAAAAATGGCCTAAACAAATATCTTTTAGTAAATTAATTTTAATATGTTGTTATATAAGTTATATTTTTAACTATAAATATTATGTGGAAATATAAAAAGATTTCATACGTTGTGGTATTTTTTTTATTTTTTTTATACATTGAATAATTTAAATTATTTAAGACACAATAATGATGATGTGTTTACCTCATTTATAAATCATTTAAATAAATAAGATTAAAAATATGAAAATAAAATCCAAAACCTGCTAAATTATTATTTAATGGATTTATTTCGACCATCAATCATCTTATCCTTGACTCTGATGATTTTTGGACATTTAGAAACTAAATATAATTATATAATAAAATAATATTTTCACACTTTCCTAAAGAGCCCCTCCTCTCCCTTATAAAATGAGACCACTTCTAACCAATTACTCACACCTCTCAAGCCTTTTGGCACATACAACCTCTACCCAATTAGCCTCTCTACATCCCTCTCTCTCACCTAGAAGACTTACCTTAGACCGAAGGCACTTCAACAAACCATTTTGGTTCAAACCAAAGGAAGTTACCCAAATTAAAGGTAAGGGTTCCTCTTAACATATTTTATTTTATTTTACTCCTCCAATCCATAAACTCATTTTAGTCATTTCTTTTATAATAAAAAATGTATCCTTAGTATACTAGGATGTTTTTTGAGAAGGATTATAACTATAGTTACACGCACCTCCATCTAATGGATGAAGGACATAATGTTTATGTGGATGGAAAACTAATGCCTCACTAAATGGTGGTTGTTCAATTATCTCATACCTCCTCTCATGGTGGAAATTAAGAAGACACTATATTTATATATAATATATATTATGTTTATGTTTTCTTTATTCTTCTTTACTTCCCATTTATATCATACCATTATGGTTTCCATTATGGGTAATCGCAATAATTTCATTTGAGTAAGTGCAGACTACCTCCCCCTCAAAGTGATATGACTCATTAATGCCATATGTGGGAACTATAAAGGAATGAGTTAATGATATTATATATGATTTTATACTATAATTATAATATAACTATGTATCATTATGTTTTAATTCCATTAAAATAAAAAATATAAATGAAAGTAGTGTTTATGTGAACGTACGACTTATCGTCTCCATGAACGGTGCATTTCATTTCTTAATTTCAAATGATATGTACTATTATGAATATATATATATATGGGATATATATGATATATATGATATCTAAATAATGAATATCATTCTTGATATAATGGACTATTGACCACATTGACAACTTGTAAATATAAGGTGTTAATTTTTGACTCAAGTACCAAATATCGACAAAACAATCGTTATTATCTTAAATGATAACATATTGTTTATAACAAGGTAATAAGTGATATAAAAGGAATAATAAACTTTAAAGAGGTTTTCAATCAAGTAGAAATTAACTTAATTTTATTATTCAGGAGATTAAGGAATGATCGAGTCAAGTCAGACACGAGTTAAGGGACTTCATCTCAATCTCCATTCATTGATGCATATTTTCATTTACACACAAATTTAATTATATGGTGTATAAACTCCTTTGAAATTTAATTTTTTTAAAAAGGAATATTTTTTCTATGAAGCATTATACTAAACGACAAAGAGAATGTTCCTTGTAATGTAAGCTATGACAACATCCTTTTTCGCCACCACGAGTATTATTTGATCTTTGGCTTCCACAACAAGCCGTAATATTTTTAAAAGAAAATAAATACCATATTCTATATCACGTATATTGGTATTGAAAATGGTTTTGTTAAAGGAATAATTTATGTAAATATATTTAAATGATTTTTGTGATTGAAATTTGGAAATTTTATCATTCCTTTTTATTGGTTTTATGTGTTATGATTTTGTAATTGTACTTGGACATTTGAAGGGTGGTTACATGATAAACCAAATGACGGGTGGTGCCGTGAAAACTAGGAAGGGTGGTCACGTTATAACCTCTAATTCATTGGGTATGGAAGTCGGTCGTATGGATATTCCATTTAGTGATATGTGTGGATGTCAACCGTATGGTTAATATATTTAAGTATGTTTATGTCCCAATTTACCTTTATATGTTATGTGTTCATTATATGGGTTTTATGGTAATCGTTTGGTTACAAAAGGGTATGTAATGACCTTTTATTCAGTGAAGGGTATTTACTACTTCAAAAAGGTGAATAGTATTACCTATGATAAATTATTCATGGTTTACTTGTTGTTTTTGAAAACAAACAGTTTTATTTCTTTGTGTATCCCTTATTGAGATTTTTATGCCCATCCCACATTTTGAAATGTTTTCACAGGACTTAATGATTAATAGGGTCAAGGATGGGATCAAGGAAATGTCCTACTATCTAAATCATGGAACTAGACAAGACTTATTTATAAAGAGTTTTTATTTTATTAAAAAATTGAAACTGTGTACAAGTGTATACTTTGTAATCTTTTGAGATGTAATAGTTATGTCCTAATTCTCTAAAACTCTAAACCAGAAAAGATCCTCAATGTGAATTATTAAATTAATTCAAAATTATGTATGTTTTAAGGCCATGTCCTTATAGTTGGTATCAGAGGACGATTTAGATTACTTTAGGAGATAAGGAATTTTTAAATTAATGTATATAAATTCATTTATGGTAATTTTAAAATGATAGGGCATTTAAAAATTACCATGTTGCTTCGCCATAGATATTTATGTTTTTAGAATGTTTTTCCATAGAGGAGACATGGTACCTATGTTGGGATGACATCTGGAGGAAGACAACCTTCCAAATCACCAACCTAAGATGGTCAGAATCGGAACTGAACAGTTTTTTGTAGTGACGGCACAATTGAATCATGCTATAAATGGTGGTGGTATCCATGCAAAAGATCAGCCAGATCAACTTTAGAGGAACATTTCCGTAGTGGAGAATTTCATGAAGCAACATCCCCCATCATTCTGAGGATCATCTAACCATGTGCAAGATAAAGGGAGGATTAAAGCACATGAGTAGATTTTTGATGTCATTGGTTGTTCAGAACATCAAAAGGTTAGTCTCGCTATTTACCATTTTTAATGTGAAGTAGATCAGTGGTGGTCGATGAGAAAAATAACATGGATAGTGAGGAGATTGATTCTTTTAATTGGGATGAATTCAAAGGTATGTTTCCTGAGAAAGATGTTACTAAGGTGGTTGGTTTTAGGATGGAAAACAATTCTTGGAATTATGGAAGGAGGATGACTAAGTGGTTTCTTATGAAGAAAATTTCACTCGCCTAGCATGGTATGCTCCAAATTTCATCTGAGATCTTGATAGTAAGATATATCGATTTTACTCAAGACTGAAGCCACGATATCAAAGAGCATTAGCCTCTCATTTTTTAAAAAGAAACTAAAAACATGTTCGATGTGTAGAGAAGGTGGAAGTGTAGTTTTCCGATGATCAGGTGTTCATTGAAAAAAAATATAATAAGAGGTCCAGTTGGTACGCAAAGGGAAATAATTCATCAAAGAAGGCTGAAGGTAAGAAAATTTAATTTCCAACTTGTGAGAAGTGTGGTAAAAGCATCCTGAAGAATGTTTATAAATGTCTGGAAAGTGCTTCTGGTGTGGTCTATCTGGTCATATTGCTCGTAACTCTAAGGAAGATGATCAAGTAGGCAATGAAAAACCAACAATAAGATGTTTTAAGTGTAATGAAATGGGCCATATTGAAAATTATTGTCCAGTAAAGAGATGAACTGAGGGAAAGTAGCCAGACTAGAAGTGGAAAGGGGTGGTTAACTCCTTTGCATATACTTCAGCAGATTATAGGCCATCAAATGAAGTAGTATCCGGTACAATTTTTGTTTGTTCATATTATTCCAATGTGTTGTTTGATTTAGGGTCTACACAATATTTAATTTTTGATAAGATTTCTAATAAATTGGGAATTCCATCTGAAGATATGAAAACTAAACTTATTTTTTAAAAAATATCTAGGAAATGATGAAACAAAAAAGAAAATATATGAACCATCCTATCCTTGTGTGTGGGAAGAATATTCCTACAAACCTTATTGTTTTCCCTCTAAAAGAGTTTGATGTTATCTTGGGCGTGGATTGGAAATCTCTTTATCATGCTAAGATTAATTGAAGAGTTGAAGATGTTTTATTTTAGAAATATTTACAGTTTGTGTACAAAAATGAACCCTTGCTTTTGATAACATATCAGGAAGCTAAAAAACTAGTAAAAGTGGAAATGAATGTTACCTTGAACATATTGTTGTAAATAAAGAAACTGTTCAGATTAATGAAGTCCCAGTGGTAAATGAGTATCCAGATAATTTTCATTATGAGTTTCCTAATATTATACCTGATCGAGAAGTTGAATTGACTATGGACTTAGTTTATGAAGCTAATCCAATTTCAAAACACCATTATCGAATGGATCAAATTGAACTTTTAGAGTTAAAGAAGCAATTACAGGAGTTATTAGAAAAAGGTTTCATTTGACTTAGCACATGACCATGGGGTACTACTTTAATGTTTGTTAAAAAGAAAGATGGTTCAATGAGGATTTTCATTGATTGTAGAGAATTTAATAACATCATTATTAATAACAAGTATCCTTTCCCTCATATCAATGATTATTTTGATCAGCTCTAGGGAGCTGAGTATTTTTTGATGATTGACTTGAGATCGGGGTACCATCAGTCTAAAGTAAATGGAGTAGACATTCTGTAGACTGTGTTTCATATTAGATATGTTCATTATGAATTTGTAGTTATGACTTTTGGGTTAACCAACACCCCTGCTGTATTCATGGATCTTATGAATTAAATTATCTATGAGTTCTTGGATAAGTTTGTGGTTGTGTTCGTTGATGATTTTTTCTGTTTATTCTAAAATTAAATAAGATCATGGAATTCATTTAAGGGTTGTATTTAAAAAATTAAAAGAGAAGAAATTATTTGGGAAATTCAGAAAGTGTATGTTTTGGTTACAGAAAATATCATTCCATGGTAAAATTGTTTCAAAAAATGGCATAACTGTTGATACTGCTAAAAAAAAGTTGTTAAATAATTTCCAAGACCCACAACTATAACTGAGATCTGTAGTTTTCTTCGTTTGGTAGGTTATTTTTGAAGGTTTGTTGAAATGTTTTCAATTTTATCTAGTCTAGTGACTAAGTTAACTCGAAAAGGTGTTATGTTCATTTGGAAAAAATATTTTTATGATTTTTATCGGTAATTGAAAATATTGCTGGTTAATGCTTCAGTTTTGGAAATGCCTTCCAAAAATGGTGAGTTTATCATATATAGTGATGTTTCGTTGTAAGTACTTGGACGTGTCCTTATGAAGAATGATTAGATAATTTCTTATGCTTCACGTCAGTTGAATCCTAATGAGTTAAATTACACTATAGATGATTTGGAATTAGCATTTGTTGTTTTTTCTAAAAAAATTTAGAGGCATCATTTTTATGGAGTAAAGTCTGAAAAATATACTGGCCACAAAAGTTTAATGTATATATTCACTCAAAAATAATTGAACATGAGATAGGGGAGATGGATGGAATTAATCAAGGATTATGATTATACGATCCTATACCATCCATGAAAAGAAAATAAAGTGGCTGATGCTTTCAATTGAAAAAGTAATGCATCATCAACCATGATATGGGTGGAACGAGATCCTATGGTTATTGATTTGATGAATTTTT
Source organism: Viscum album (assembly GCA_963277665.1). Lineage (NCBI taxonomy): Eukaryota > Viridiplantae > Streptophyta > Magnoliopsida > Santalales > Viscaceae > Viscum > Viscum album. The sequence continues at coordinate 1,474,857,923 of OY728150.1, forward strand.
TAATAGAAGCTATTGGTGTAGAAAATTATTATGTTTTGTTTTAGGTGTCAATAATATCATCTCTATCAAACAAAATTAAGAAGTCACAGACGGAAGACAATGAGTTGCAAAAAAAGGTAGAGTTGGTTTAGAAGGTTATGTTTCCTGAATTTAACGTTTATAATGATTTTTTTGAAGATTGTGAAAATATTATACATTCCATGTGATTCACATTTTAAGAATGAGTTGTTATGTGAATCTCATAGTTCCCCATTTTAAATTCATCCTAGTAGTAATAAGATGTACATAGATCTTTTTGAGTATTACTGGTGGGATAGAATGAAAAGCGATATTTCTGATTTTACTGTGAAGTGTTTGACATGTCAGCAGGCTAAAACAGAGAAGCAGTTACCGAAAGGGATGCTTCTGACTTTATCGGTTCCAGAGTGAAAATGGGAAAATATATCCATGGATGTTGTTGTAGGATTACCAAAGACATCTCGAGGTAATAATGAAATCTGGGTTATCGTTGATTGATTGAATAAATCTCATCATTTCTTCATCTAAGAGAAACTTTGTCTCTAAATCAACATGATCGTCTGTATGTTAACAAGATAGTCATGTTTCATGGTTTTCCCCTCTCCATTGTTTCTGATCATGATCTCAGGTTTACTTCTAACTTTTGGAAAGGCTTTTAGAAGTCGTTGGGTACTGAATTAAATTTCAGTACATCTTTTCAGCCTCAATCAGAGGGTAATCCAGAATGAATAATTGAGACCTTGGAGGATATGTTGTGCGGTTGTTCACTGTATTATCAGGGAAGTTGGGACCAACATTTTTATTTGGATGAACATTATTATAATAACAATTTTCATTCCAGTATACAAATGGCTCCATTTGAAGAATTTTATGGAAAACATTTTAGAAGTGTATATTTTGGGGATGAAGTATGTGAAAGGAAGCTGATGGGACCATAATTGGTAGAATAGATGGCAAAAAAATTCAATTTATTTAGAAGCACATGAGAACAGCTCAGACCAAACAGGAAAGTTATGCGGATAACCGGAGGAATGATATTTCTATTGAGGTAAGTGATCATGTCTTTCTCAATGAATCTCCATGGAATAGTGTGATGTGTTTTGGTAAGAAGTTAAAGTTGAGTTTGAGGATCAATGGATCTTATGATATCTTGGGGAAGGTAAGATCAGTTGCTTACAGAGTGGAATTACTTCCATGTTTATCCCAGCTACTCAATGTTTTTCATGTTTCGATGTTGAAAAAGTATATACCAGATCCATCTCATGTTATGAGTCCATAGGTAGTTCAATTGGAAGAGAATCTATCTTTTGAAGAAGAACCAGTCCCGATTCTTGAACAAGCTAGTGTTTTGGAATAAGGTAATTCACCAGGTAGTGGTTTTATGAAAAAACCATTTGGTTGAAGAGAGAACGTGGAAATCTGAAAATGATAGGAGGGATAAATACCCTCATTTATTTGATTAGTGAATAAAATAGCGAGGAAGTAATTTCTAAAAGGGTGGAAAGATGTAACAACCTTGTTAAATAAAGAAATAATAAATATTTCATATTTATTAAAAATTTTGAATTAAATATTAATTTTACTTTAATGGGGTTTCTATGTTTGATAGCATACATTATTCACAACGATGAGTTTCTTTGAAATCTTACATTGCACAGTAATAATATAATATTATTATTTTAAATGGTAGTTAACTCCTAGTCATTGTATTGGTGGGAGTGAACAAAACTAACTACAATATGATTATGCATGTTTATTAAATTAATTTACTTTTATCCAATAAAAGTTAGAGGCTTAAAATGTGAATGAATCTAATTTTATGAATAATTTACATTAATAGGTCGATTTACAACCATTTAATGGAGAAACCTCTTTAAATCTAGTTTTGGTCACTTTAATACATTTTATTTGACCAAATAAAATCCTTCTATAGAATGCTGACATCAAAATTACATTGCTTAATTTTGTAGAATTTTTCCGATAAAGGTCATTTTAAATGAATAGTGAAAAATATTGTATTTTAATTCAAAACTGCATATTAATCTAATTTATTTATATGGTTAGATTATATTTTTTATTGGGTTTAAAGTGTAATTAAAATACACTTATACCAATTAATCCACTATTGGTCATTATAATTAATACCACTTTGAATTTGGATATAAACAAGTGTCAATCTTTTGATAGTTATTGTTTATTAAAAACATGCCATTTGTCTTAACAATGGGAATAAATTTTAAATTAATTAATAAAAATTCAATATTTATAATTTGTTAAAAAATTCATAATTTTTGAATTCAGAATATCAAATATAACATAGGCTGATTTTATTTTATTTTTCTGAAAAACATCAATTTTTTATGAATAGTGAAACCACTTAGTAGTAGTAAAAAAACTGAATATTTCTTTTAAATTAAATTTTCACCACTTCTGTGAATTGAATTTTGAAAATCTGACATACATGGTTGTTATTATAATGTAAAATGTGGTTCAATAATATTAATATAATTTTCGGTGAATAGTAACTTTTTACTTTTATTTACTGCGGTTAAAGGTAAATAGGGTAATTTAAGTTAAAAAGAATATTATAATAATTCAAAATTACCTTAACACTTGTCCTAACCTTATTGGATGATTAATTACCATCCATGGGCATCCTTTGGTCGATTTTGGGACCCCATGAATCCAATTATGAATGATAATTACACTTTATTTTAATTAACATAAAGTGAAGACAAAAATGACATAAAGAAACAACTTTTAGTAAATTAATTTTTATATGTGTTATATAAGTAATATTTTCGACTATAAATATTATCTGGGAAGCTAAAACAATTCCCTAAATTATGATATATTTTTTTTAATTATTATAATTTGAAAAAATTAAATAATTAATTACAAAATAATGATGTAGTGTTTACCTCATTAATAATTCATTTAAATAAGTAAGATTATAAATATTAAAATAACATAGAAAACCTATAAAATTCTTATTGGATGATTTTATTTAGACATTGAGTCATCTTATCTTTGAATATAATGATTTTTGTTCCTTTAGAAACAAATTAACATTATATAAAAAAATAATATTTTCACACTTTCCTAAAGAGACCCTCCTCTCCCTTATAAAAGGAGACCACTTCTAAACAATTCCTCACACCTCTCAAACATTTTTACTTTTCCAAAATCAACTCAATTAAGCTCCCTAAATCAATTTCTTCCACATAGAAGCCTTACCATAGACTGAAGGTACTTCAACAAACCATTTGGGTTCAAAACATAGGAAGTTACCCAAATTAAAGGTAATTGTTCCCCTTACCTTATTTTCTTTTATTTTAATTCTCCAACACCTAAAGTCTCTTTATTCCTTCCTTTTATAACAAATATATTATCCTTAATATACTAGGATTTTTTTATTAGAAGGATTCAAACTACACTTACACACACCACCAACTAATGGGTGATGGATATAATGTTTCTGTGGATGGAAAACTAACGGCTCACGAATCGATGATCGTTCAATTACCTCCTACCGCCTTTCATGGTGGCCATTAAAATGACACAATTTTTTTATATTATATATATTAAGATTATTTTTTCATTATGTTTATTTATTTTCCATTTATATCATACCTTTATGGTTTTCATTCTGGGTAAAGGCGATAATTTCATTTGAGAAAATGCGGAATACCAACCCCTCAAAGTGATATGACTCATTAATGCCATATGTAGGACATATAAAGGATGTATTTAATTATATAATATATTATATCATGCTAGAATTATAATATAACTATGTATCATTATGTTTTAATTCTATTAAAATATGAAATAGAAATTTTAGTAGCGTTCATGAGTACGTACGACATACCGTAACCATGAAAGGTGAATTTCATTTCTTATCTCCAAATTTTATGTACTGTTACAAATATATATATATATACTGTATATATATGATATATATGATATCTAAATATTGAATATCATTCTGGATGTAATGGACTATTGACCACATAGTGAACATGTAAATATACGGTGTTCATTTTTGACTCAAGTACCATATATCGACAAAACGAACGTTATTAACTTAAATGATTACATAATATTTATAACATTGTAATTAGTGATATAAAAGGAATAATAAACTTGAAAAAGGTCCATAAGAAATTATAAATTAACTTTATTTTATTATTCAGAAGATTAAAGAATGATCGAGTCTTGTCGAAAACTAGGTAGGGGACTTCGTCTCAATATCCTTTCATTGAGGCATATTTTCATTTATACACAACATTATTTTATACTATGTATAAACCCCTATGAATTTTACATTTATTCAAAAGATATCTTTTTTCTACAAAGCATTTTACTAAATGAAAAAAAATAATACTCCTTTTAAAATAAGCGATGATAACGACCTTTTACGCCACCGCGAGTATTATTTGATCATTTTCTTCCTCAAAAATCGTAATGTTTTTAAACGAAAATAAATACCATATACTCTTTTATGTATTTTTTTATTGAAAATGGTTTTGATAAAGGAATTTTTTTATTTCAATATATTTAAATGATATTTTGTGATTGATGTTTGGAAATGTTATCATTCCTTTATATTGGTTTTTTTTGTTATGATTTTATAATGGTACCTGGACATTTGACGGGTGGTTATGTGATTAACCAAATGAAAAATGGAGTCGTGAAATCCAGGACGGGTGGTTACGTTATAACCTCCAATGCATTGGGTAAGGAAGTCATTTATATGGCTATTCCATTTAGTGATATGTGTGGTTGTCGACCGTATGGTAATTCCATTTAAGTATGTTTTTGTCCCAAGTTACCTTTATATGTTATGTGTTCTTGATATGGGTTTTACGGTAATATTTTGGTTAAAAAAGGGTATATAATGATCTTTTATTTAGTGAGGTGTATTTACTACTTCATAATGCGGAAAAGTATTTCTTATGATAAATTATTCATGGTTTACTTATTGTTTTGAAAAAAAATAATAGTTTTACATAATTTTTTATCTCTTATTGAGCATTTTATCCTCATCCCAAGTTTTTAAATATTTTCATAGGAGTTAACGATGACTAGGGTCTAGGATAGGATCAAGGAGAAGTAATTTTGTCTTAAACATGGATGTAAACATGAATTTTTTTCAAGAGTTTTTATTTTATGAAAAAATTGAAACTGAGTAAAGTGTCTACTTTGTAATATTTTGAGATGTAATTTCTATGTACTAATTCTCTAAAACACTAAACTTCACAAGATCCTGAATGTTAGTTATTAACATAATTCAATATTATTTATGTTTTATTTCCGGGTCCTCATAGTAATTTAAGAATAAAAATATATATTCTGTAAAAAGTTAATTTGATAAGATTATTAATTTGGGGTTGATTGAGATATACTACCCAATGTGGTGTAAGGAAGGGAAATGATGTGTGTCCTTTTATAGGGGGAGAAGGAAAACCTATAATTTCATATTAAAATAAAACACAATAATTTCACAATCAATATAAATTCTTAAAATCATAAAAAAAAACTCAATGTTAGGATAGGATGAGTTCATGATGTGGCTATAAAATAGTGTTTAGTTATCCTTAATTATAAATTTCACACTTATCAATAGGTTTAACAACCTAGTAAAATAGTTTCAACCATAACAGTGGTGAAAATCGTTTACTACTTGTTTACTATTAAATATGAAAAGAAATAATATTAAATTATATAAAAAAACTTACATTATGGTTTCTTATATGGAATAAATTATATCAATTTAAATTTCATAATTTTCAATAATATAATTTTAAATCAAACTAACAAAACAATATGGAAAAAGTTTCAATGGAAAAAAGTATTCTTCGTTATAAATTGAGTTAATATCTAAATATACATAAATTAAATTAAATTTACCATATTTGGACTAAATTAAAAATAAATAAACTATTATTAATTTTATATCTATTTTATAAGAAGACTGCACATTTAATATTTTGGAAATTTCAGTTTTCAATTAAATTCAATATTTTTCAGACTTCATGAAGACAATAATCATTTCATAAATTTATCCAAAAATCACATTAAGATAATTTTAACCTCATGATTTCAAAATTTATTTCTTTTTTAATAAAATATTTCTATAACTTGGTATACATAATAAATTTATTGGCATAAAAATTGATAAAAACCTATTTTGATGAAAATTTAAAATTTAAAACATATAAGGATGTTATTAAAATTTGGGTAAATGTTTATCATTATATTATCATTTTGGGAAAACAATTGTAAATAATTTTTAGAATTTAATTATTTATATTTTTAGATACAATTTAACTAGTTGTTTATAAAGGCATCCAATATTATAGTATATTTAGAATTAGGGTTTTATGTATTTTAGGCTATTTATAAATTATATTTATTTAAAGAGAAATATATTATTAATTATTTTGATGTTAAAATACATTAGTGAAATGTATATATGATATTCATATGGATGAATGGTTGTCATATGTATAATAGATATACTATATTTAGAATAAGTTACATGTTTGAATAGAGTTTTGTGAGAAAGGAAAATAAAATAAAGTTGGGAGAACGTATTGTGTATCACTCAAATTTGTTAACATATATTCCTAAATATATTTGAAGTAATTTAGATGAGTATAGTAAATATAGTAAATGTCATGAGGTATACGATATGTACATTGTAAAATTATTACATGTATAAACTATGTAATTGGATTAATGTGACCTATGAGAAGACAATGATAATAGATCTCTACCTGAGAGAAATTGTGTTTTTTTAAACCATTAAACATCGACAATAAGTGTTTAATTGTCAAAAGATATTCCATTAATTTTTAGGGTTACCTTCAACAGAAAAATATATTAAAATAATAATATAATAACATGTGTTTGTATGAAAAAATGGAATTTAAATAAGGGAGGTTGTGAACTACCCCTAATTTCATTACAAAGGATGAAAATCTAGAAAGCAGTAATGTAGTTAAAATATAAAAAACCACAAAATATGGTGAAGAATTATATATTCCTTTCAGAATGTACTATCAAAATTGTATACCTAATGGATAATATCTTAGTTTCCATTTTTTTTTAATATTATTATGTTTTTTTAATTTCATTATTATAGATTATCGTGGAGTTTTTTATAAAATTGATAGGCATATTGTGTACATAAAAATATTGGGATAATATATGTAGCATCAATATGGAAAATGGATACCCTCATTTAGCCCTCTCAACTAAGAGAGTCTTTTTTTGTAAATAATAGTAAACAATGTCTCTTCTAGAAAAAATATAATAAAATCTTCAGCATGATGTATAGATGGAATTGTTTCCCTATTTTATCTATACTTACCAAAACAATGATACATGGATCTAGGAAGATGTGTTTGGAAATATAAACTATCAAAAATACAAATGATCCATTGATGAAATGAAAATAAATGTTATTTTCATATTTCAATAATTATGTATGAAAGATCAATAATAATTCCCTATGTTATAAAGCACACTAATGACCCATATTCAAGACAATTCATGTTCTATAACATCTTGTATCCTTTCTATAATTTTCATTTTAAGAAACTCCATGGTATTCTTTTTTACTTGACTAGGTATAATAAACAGTTAGTTTGAAGGATACCCGTACTGGTCAAGTCATGGATTTATTTGGATTTTTATCATAAAACATGCTAATTATGTATCCTTGTAGGGTTTTATACACAAGGTAATGTGCGTACAAAACATGTAAATTATAAAAAATAATAAATTCATTTTCAGATAATGTTACGTATTTGAGGAATATATATGAATACTAAATTACACTGAGGGTAATTCAGTTACGTGTCTTGTAATGTCCATGGTGTCAATTTTAAAAAGGTTTCTTGGATTAAATGTCTATTCAAATTCCTCTATGATTCCTTAAGCTTGAAATAGATCCTTTACTAGAATATTTTGGATCCCTCGAATGCATCCAAGTGTGTTTTTTGAGTGATTTATCGTTGTTTTGGTTTTTTGACTCCCTGGGTAACAGGTCATTGTGCATATTTGTTTCTTTCTCTTTACCTCTATAGAGATTGATGGATTATATTGTCCATGATGGATTCAAACAATGTGTTGTTGAATATTTTTTTAGGTATGAGTTCCACGATCTTCTTCACCTTCATAGTAGTTGGATATTTACCTTATGGGAATTGTGTTTTCCTAAAAAGGTAGTTGGTTGGTTTTATGATTATACTATTTATTTAACAATAAATTGATTGATATATTTAAATTTCATTCAATTAAATTTTGAAACACACAAATTCATACGGACATATGGTTTTTAGTTTATTATCCATAACAATTGGGGAAAACCACCAATTCCATAGAATTGAGGTGTTATTGAGAAATTTGATGTAACATGCATATTTTATTTTTTAAATAGATTTAAAAAATTTATTGGAGAAAAAAAATTCCAACATTATTTTTATAACAATCCATTGTTTTTATCATTTAAAAAGGTAGAAAGTGATTAAAACTCTGTTTCTATTTTAATGTGTTAATTGTAACATTCAAATTGGAAATTTTTTATTTTATGGAAAAAATTGTTAAACTCAATTTAACTTTATTGATTTTTTAGTGCATGCAACCATAGGTTGTTTTTTATTTAATAGGGAAATCATGATAGGATGGGGATTCACTAGAAAAATCTTAACATAATACATCTATAATAGAAACATATTGGCAGATCCAATCCCAAGTGGGATGGTGGTTAGTCTTTTTAGAATGGTGTTAGAGAGACGTGTGTCATATTTTTTTTTCATCATATGAGTGTGTGAGGATACCATAGCCTAGATCATTCATACCTCTTCAAATATGAAAATGTTTCTCCTTTTGGGTTATTTTGATATATATATTCGATTTCATTAAAATGTTTTTACATATTCCATGAAAATATATATAAAAATATTTATATAAAATATTTATTCATCTACTGATTGAAGTATTTTGATCAATTGAAATTTAAAGAATAATTTATTTTAAATATTCTTTTCAAATTCCTTGACAATTAATTTAAAATTTAACGATTTACGTGGTTAATTAATGTGAAATATTTTTATGGAATCCTTTTTATGAACCTACTAGGCTTTTATCTCACACCCTACCTCTTCTTTCATGTGCTTTTAGATTATATTTTTCAATTCTGAGCAAGGGTAATGATCCATTAATGTTTGTTTTTATTATTGATCATTAGTTCATAGAGAGTTGTGTCTATTGGGACTTGGGTGGATATCTTCGTGATTTCTACAAAAATCGTGGTTGTGATTTGGATTTATATAACTATTTCAATTCTAGTACTATTCTCTATTTGGAGTTTTCTTTCGATCATACTAACTTTTAACTATTTATTCGATTATTTATGTGGAAAATCTATTCCAACCATTATCCTGAATAATGATCGAAGAGAAACACAACCCATGAGAATCATAAATGCCCTTTGTGGAATGTTAGGACCGGCCTGGTTATGAGGGTACTTGGGTATTGGGCATTTATAATGATAATTGGTATCAAGGGTTTCTGTTGATAATCTTTTCATGATATCAGTATGTAGTATGAGAAATCTGTTTGGGACATTAGAGGATGATACGAGTGAGTTCCTAGAAATATCTCATTACTAGGAGCCTTAAATCTCTATGTGTGGTTCCAGAAACAAGTCTTGGGGATTAGTTCTAGTCCATTTCCTAATTTGGAATTTCATAGGATTAAATCCAAATTTTCTATTTTAAATGATGGTACAAATTTTTTTTTATGATCTATTTAACTATAAATATAATGTGTTTATTGTTTTTTTGATGTTGTGTAACATCATTACAATGATAAAATATGTGAGTTGAATCCATGATGATTCTACTGATGAAACACATTGACAAAATCACTTTTTTTACTGGAACTGCATTGATGTTTTTGAGAAACATGCCCAAGATATGGGACAAGCAACAACACCTATTAACCTTCAGGATCGAACAATGGAATCTCAATGGTATATTTTAAGAAATCATTATTAAGAGTTCCTTCTAAAATATACTTTAGTGGCCCATGCCTCTAATGATCCTCCAATGGATGAGGATTGGTTGAAAAAAATATATCTATTGTTTGAGTTCAAGAAAATTCTTATGAAATCAAGGTGAACTGTTCCACCATGTATCTAGAGGGATATATCAGTTGATTTTGGTACATGATCATGATAGTGAAAAATCATGATGGATTAGATTTTCAATAATTTAATGCTTTATTTACTGACCTGGTCTATCATGACTCGATGGTGTTTTCAATGATAATAGTGTTTTTAAAACAATGTTAGTCTAACAATACAATTAATGAATATGAAAATCACTTTTCTAATCTTATACATTTTACACCTGAGATTGTACTGAATTAGAAAATAAATACTTGATGGATAAATCTGGGAATTGATAAGATAAAATCATGTATACTTTTTCTTATAATTCAGTTAATGATTTTATATAATTTAAACAATATTTATCTTACTATATTTTTATTTTTTATGAAAATCGGCTTCCAATGTTTCAAAATGGAAAATGTAGAAAACGAGAAAAAATTTCCTTTTACATGATCTGAAACAACATTACACGACATGAATTTTTCTTTCATAGTAGACAAAAATTTATGACGTAGGTCATGACAGATGTTGTGAAAAATATAAGTGAAGATTCTATTGCATTCCATGAGTTGATGATACATATTTTGAACATATTGAATGAAATTCCACCTCCTACGATAAATCATGGAGGGTTTTACACATCATGAGTTTCATATACACGACATGAAAAAAGTCATATCTTCAAATCTTTGATGAGATACACTTGATAAACACATAGATTCAAAATCTATAGAGGAATAAACAGATTGACATTACTTGAAATGAATACCCTTTACATGACGTGTATGTTTCACCTATAAATAATGCAACCAGGCTATTGTTTTAAAAATAGAATTCCCATGATCCAAGAATGAATATTTTTTTCTTTTCATTCCCCCTTTTTTATAATACTATATTTATTATTCCCCCTTTATTGTTTTACTTTAATATGAGCATCTCCACTTGTTTTCAATCATATTTCTTTGTCCATTTTTTCCCAAGCTACCTAAAGCACTAACCATTAGCTAACCATTACTTAAAATAAATTTCACTACTATTTAAACTAATTAAAATTTTCATATTGTGATTATGAATTTCTTTTTCATAATTTAATCATCCTACCTAAATATTGTTTATTTGTAAATTATTTAAATTTAGTTATTTCTAGAATTTAATCATGGTTTCATTTCTTCAGTTATTTGCATTCAATCCTAACATTATTTGTAAAACCACCTAGGGTGGGGATTTGGAGTAGGGACATATGAATTATTTCAATATTTAATTTTCAACTTGGTAACTTTATGGGTTTTTAAGGAAGATAATAGTTAATTTACAATTCAATTTATTTGAGCATCCCCAATGATAGGATATTAGAGTGAAGAAACTGATCTTAGTTCGAGTAGTTTAGGTTAATACTAATATCCTAAAATACTTTCTACCTTTGAATATAAGCCTAATGCATCTAGGGTGTCACTATTTCCCAATCAAGGAATTGTTACCTATGAGGTAGAACTAGTTGGTTTTCCCATAGTCAACTAGCGACCTCCACTTTCATCGTAGCCTAAACCATAAGAACCTACCAAGTAAAAATTAATATAATCTTTTATATAGATCCATGAAATAGATCTTGACGTCCCTCTTATTCTTGAACAAAACCATCAACACACTAGAAATAGATTTCCCGAAAAGAACAAATTCAAAAGGACTCCAACACAAAAAGGTTCCAAGCCATTCATTTTTATTCCCAGCTTAGTTCCATGTGGGATCAACCCCAGACACTCTATATAATTTATCTCAGTTTTAGGATATGTTTGGAAAAAAATAAAATTCTAATTTGATCATAGACCATGTGAAGGTAATAACTCATGTAAGAAAGTAAACTTTTGGAATAATTTTTGGGGACAATGTAAACCTATGCTTCGAGGAGTCAAAAATTGGAAAAGGCCCTAGATTACCCTTCCCTAACCCCATTTCTCTCTTTCTTTTTTCAATATTCCAATGTGTCTCTTCTATAGCTGTATAGAGCATGTAGAAATTTCTTTCAACTCATCTGAGGAGCGTTGAAACACATGAAATATTATCCTTCAATCCCAATATCGAACTCTATCTCCCTATATGTCATTATTCAAACATGGATAACCTGAATAATGTTGTAGGACCCAATCCTTCAAACCATCCAAACATGTGACAACTGTTCTTGGAGAGCACCAAGTGCAAAAAGAGAGAACCTTTATGGATTATGAATTTTCGTTAATATATGGTGCCACACCATGTATTATGTATCATCCTATTCAATCCCATTATTTTAAGATAAATCATAGACTCATTCATATGATCCAAAACATGGCTCAATTTAGTGGACTCCAATGTGAAGACCCGCATGAGCACATATACAAATTTTTGAAAGTCTTTGATTCCATTATCAATCTAGGAGTATCACCAGCTGCAATCAGACATCAAATTTTTCTCTTCTCTATGTGGCACCAATCCCTATATTGATATAAAATTAAAACAATCGATTCCATCATGACATGGAAAAATATATCCAATACGTTTCTAGAAAAATACTCTCCTCCCTATCTGAATATGGTATTTAAAAGGCAACATTCATAACTTCACTCAGATTGAAATTGAGTGTTAACGAAAATCTTGGGATAGATTTATGGATAAAATGTGCAAGTGCCTGCACCAAAGACTAGACATGTAGATCTAAATACATATATTTTTTCATAGTATTTAACCATCTTCACAAAAAAAAATTGGTCTTTCCACTGATGGCAGACTGATGTTCAAGACACCTGACGTCGAAAGGGCCATTTTGGATGATGTCTCTCACAATTCCACCTTGTAAAAATGTGTTCGTAGACCCCCTGAATGTGGCATCCTAAAAGTGGATGAGAACACCATACAAGTATTTAAATTCAAATAACTCACAAAGATGCTTGAATCATTTTACTTTTCCACTACACCACCCCCTCCCACTCCTTTGATGGAGATACAGTCATGGGATATATGTGGTGGCCAGAAATAATAACAAGAATCATAAGTAAGAGTTGAAGAACCACATGATAAAGATTTTAATTATGTAAATTTATATCCACAGAACCCACAATTCCAATAAAAGAAGTGGTAATATCTATAGAGGATGGCTCCAAAGAAACATCGAAGAAACCTTCTCTATTTCCAATTGAGATGTGGTCAAGAAACATTTTATAATTGAGGACCACCATGATAACCAACTATGAATCATGTATCTATACCACAATAACAAATTAAGCAACAACCTATCCCACAGAGATCACAACAATAGTTACAACAAGCTCAACCATGACCTCATTAGTAGGCTACTCCTCTTTAGAGTATCTTTGAGATCCTCCAATATACTTTTTTAGAGAAATATTACTAGGGAATGAATAATCAAGAGACAAAGATAAAGAATGATTGAGATACATTTCACAATTTCATTGTTCATATGGGTTAGATCTTAAATACTTTATCTGAAAGATTATTGGTTAGTCTACATGGTAATACAGAGACATTCCCTAGGGAAAAAGATAATCTTGTACTATTTTGAGGTGGAGGAGTTTTGGATTTCAAATAACTATATTGATGATAATAATTCCAACATGATGATCAAAAGAAGAATTCACAAGTATTTGAAGAAGTATTTGATAGGACCATGTAGAAGTTACCATAAGATTAATCACCAACTACAAATACCCAAACACTGAAACAACCTAAAGTGATAGTCTATGTTTCCCCACCACCATAAAATCCACCACTAATTTTTTGATAATGAGAAATACAAGGCATACGTGGGGCATAATACAAGAATTTCATAGAATGTATCATTAAATTTTATGTCAATATACCCTTTGCAGTATTTATTTCTCAAATTCATGTTTATGCATTATTTATTGAAGATATACTTTCCAATATAAGAAAAATGGATAATCTCAATGTCATATTACGGAATAAAGAATTATCTTGTACTATTCAATAGAAAATTCCACCAAATATGAGAGAACCTATAAGTATTACAATTCCATGTTTTAATGGAGACTGTAAATTTGGAAGTTCATTTACTGATCTAGGAGCCAGTATAAACCTAATCTTGATGAGTTTATTTTGTAATTTGGGGCTTATAGAGATCAAAATAACATGAGTTGAACTAGAACTTTCAAATTGATCTATAAAGTACGCCAAATGAGTTCGTGGGGATTATTTAATCAAAGTTATAAAAAAAAATTTCAAGAAAACTTCTTAGTTCTAGACATGGAAGAAGAAAGGGAAATCCCCATTATTCATAAAAGACCATTCATTTCCATAAGAGATTCTCTAATATATGTAAATCAAGATATCATAATTTTTAATTTTGGAGATGAATAGTTTGTTTTTATCCTCATAAAATATTCTAAATAATTAGATGATATCTTGAATTGCAAAACAATCTCTTTTACCCAGGAAATAAATTAATATATATCCATTGAAGAATATATTGAGTAGTCCCTCCCATATGTATAAGTAGAGTATGATTTTGAGAAAATTTGTTTCTACGATATTATCACAGTGGATACCTTTCCACAATGAACATCCTTAATTATTCAACCATCAAAACTATAATATAGGCCACTACCTAGTACAATTAAGTATTCATACCAAGGAGATTCATCCTCTCCACCAGTAATCATTAACTCTTAACATTCATAAATAAATGTGAAAAAACAAGGTGAAGTCTTGAAAATACACAAACAATCAATTCCCTGAGGAGTGGATGATATCAAATGAATAAGTCCTACCTTGGGCACTGAGATGATTCCACTCATGGAAGATGAAAAACCCAGATACCAACATTAAAGGAGACTCACACCACCAATAAATGAAGTTGTTCAAAATGAAGTAATTAAACTTATAGATGATAACATAATCTTCCCAATCAGTGAAAGTGAGTTGGTGATCCCGCTATAAGTAGTTCCTAATAATGGTGGGCTCATAGTGGAAAAAACTAAAGAAAATGAATTGATCTCAACATGAACTATCACTAGATGAAGTGTTTCCATGTATTATAGAGGCATAAATGCTGCAGCAAAAAAGATCATTTTCCTTTTCCATTTTTGTAGAAAATGTTCCAAAGAGTAGAAGTACATGAATTTTGTTGTTTCATAGAATATATATTCATGATACAATAAAATTTAATTTTTTCTATAAAATTATCCAAAAACAGCATTCACATGTCCATTTGGCACATTATCCTAAAGACGAATGACATTCAGAATCTAAAACATGCAGAAAAATTTCAAAGGGTTGTGAAACATATTTTACATGACATGAAAGAGAAATTTCAGGAAATATATATAGATGATTTATTAGATTTTGGATGTTCATTCAATGTCTTCCTACACAATCTAGATTTACTCATACAATGTAGTGCAAAAAAATACCTTGTTCTGAATTAGGAAAACAAAAATTTTAAGGGTCAAGGAGGAATAAACATTGAAAATAGTTTTTCCAAAGAGGGAATATACGTCGATCCAACTGAGATAAAGGTCATTAAATATTTACCTTAACCTTCAATAATTAATTGTATAAGAAGCTTTCTTGGAAATACTTGATTGTAAATACAATTTTTAAAATACATTCATTAAGATTCATACTCTCTTACAACCCAATTGTCAAATAAATTTCCCTTCTAATTCACTGAATAATGTCATAAGAAATTAAATACTTTGAAAAATAACCTGATAGTATACCATATAATTATTTCCCCTCATTGGGAAAAGGAATTTGATTAAACGCCTGATGCCATGAACTATTGTTTTGGTGTTGTATTAGGAAAATGATTTGGTTACATATTCTATCATATTTACTCTTTTATCCACATAATGAATGACACTCGATTAAACTCCACAAATATAGAGAATGTAATCTTAGTGGTCATGTGTTCTTTTCAAATGGTTTGTTCCTATTTGGTCTTATACAAGGTGATTATACACACCGATCATTCAACCCTGGGGTATTTAAAGAAAAAAGAAGTATTTTATACCAAGCCTAATAAGTTGGAACCTCCTTATTCAAGAATTTTATTCTTTATTCAAAGATACTAAGGGAACAGATAATGTAATCAATTATCATGTAACTGAAATCCCTTTTCCACTCATCAAGGATGAAAACGATACTAATATCGATTTAAATTTTCCTAATAAAACAATTTTTATCATTAAGGTCCAACCATGTTTCTATAATATTTCAAATTATCTCACCATTTGATTTTTTCATCAATATCTCTCCTACCAACAAAAAAAATATTTTAGTCTAAAGAAAAACATTTCTACTGGGACAAATGACAATTGTTCAATCATTGCGTGGATGGCCTATTTTGATATTTAATTCCCAAAAATGAATTCCAAAAGGTGATAGAAATGTGTTGTAAGTCACCAAATAGATAACATCATGGACCCGATCATACTATAGGAAAGATTCTACAATGTGTAATTTTCTAGACTACTCTACATTAAGTCTCAATAGATTTTTTTTCAAGGCTCTGATAGATGCTAGTGAACAGTGACCATTTAGAAGAAAAATGAAATGACTCAATATCCAATCATGGAAGTTGATATCGTTGATGTATGGAAAAAATATTTCGTTGGAACATTTACCAATTCATATGGAATGTATTACATTCTTATTGTAATTTACTACTTATCAAAATGGGTAGAAGCTAAATCCATATCACATGAAACAGAAAAATTTGTCATTAATTTTCTAAAAAATAATGTGCTTTATAGATTTGGATTGCTAAGATTACTCATTAGTGATCATGGAAGAAAATTTACCAATCAATTTTTTAAATGATTTATAGAAAAATATGAAATCCACTACAACACATGACTCCCTACCACCCTAAAATAAGTGGGAAAGAGTAATGGTCAAATTATGAGATTAAGGAAATCCTAGAGAATATGGGGAACATAAGATGAAGTGAATGGAGTTTGAAACTAGATGCATGACTATGGGCTCATGGTACTGTGTACAAAATATCCATCGGTACCAAACATTTAAAAATAGTTTATAGGAAACCTTGTCATCTTCAAATTGAACAAGAGAATCGCATGTATTTTTTATATAAAAAGATAAATATGGATTCTAATAAAGGTGGAGAATCACGAAAGCTATAGTTGGAGGATTTGGATGAGATCTGTAAATATTCATAAAAAATGAGGAGCTCTAAAAATAGAAAACAAAAAATGGAATAATCAACGAATTGCAAGTTGAATATTTGTCCCTGAAAACAAGGACCCCTTATTTAGTTCAATATTAAATGTATTCAATGGGAGGATAGATTCTACATGGTATTTCCCATTATAAGTCACTCATGTTTTTCTCCATGGGACCATTTAAATTAAAACGAAGGGTAGACCACCATTCAATGTTAATGGTTAAAGGCTAAAAAATTTCCAGGAACCCTTCCGTGAAGGATATTTCTTCGGAATCATGTTTATATAACCCTTAAATGAGTCATTCTATCAATGTTAAAGGAAGTTATGACTGGGTGGAAACCTATGTTAGGTCATCATAGCCTATATTATATTAGGATAGCCTTTATAAAAATTATGATAGAGTAGGTTCTCAAGGCTATGGTTTCAACAAAAGTACGGCTAAAAATGATAATTACATGTCATGTAAACCTGTTAAACATCATTTACCTCTTCTATTTGAAACCATATAAAAACCATAATTACATGTTTTGAAAAATGGTTACACGTCAACAAACATGGTTACATGTTGTGTATCACTGGGACATAGTTTTTAAATACATGTCATGAACCCTGTGGTCTAGACTTGATAACTCGAACCCCCCAACCCTCCACCTCCCTCCTGCACATACCAACTATAACCCCCCCCATCTATCTCCAGTGCAACCCCCTCCCTTTCCTATTCCCCTCCATCAAAACCGGCACCACTCAAACACCCACTCCATTCTCTTCTCCCTCCCACACACCACCTCTGTTGTCTTCCCACTTGATCCAACCCCATCACTTCTATTATCACTGTCATCCCCTCCCAGCCCATTACGTATACCAGTTTCACCCCAAACCACGACCACAAAAAAACACTTACCATCCTTCTGCAATGAAAAATACCAAAAAACTCTGTCTAGAACCCTCTGTGTCATTGTTAGACCACAATGAGTAGCCTCCCGCCAACCGCCCATGCGATACTGCACCTCCTTCACCTTCATCACCTCCCACAATATAATGTATTTAATCCTCGTCTTTCTCTCAATAATAATACATATATGAGAACCTAATCCTTTATCTCATTTCGTGCTTCTCATAACCAATGAATCTTGTAAATATTGACCGGATACATGCAAATCCTATATAGACCAACAATACCCTATATATGGCTATTCATGTCCACTTGAACATCAATGAAGATATATTATAGCTCCATGAAGCCATACATATTTCTTACATCATTTACGTACATGAAGAAACATACTGAGTGATCTTCATGAAGATTTGGTCCACCATTGATGTAGTAGTAGATAACTCGTGCAAACATTTGTGTGGATGATCACATGAGCTTTCATTTGTAAATTTGGTATTGGCCGGAGTATCTATACAAATGATTTTTCCATGTCAAGTTTCTTTCGGACACATCATCTTGAGCCACACCAGTCTAATTCATGGTTATTGTGGTAGATAATGGCCAACAATGCTAATTTAGTACCTTAACCTCAGATCAGCAAGTCCTCACAGTTGCAAAGTCCAACACTACAGATACACCACCGAGCATTGAACCACATCTATTTTTCACAAAAAGAGTCACATGGCAGTGTACGATAGTTAGATTTACTTATATTGGTAGCATCTATGGGCATCCTTTCCGCCAATATGGCTACCAAGGTTTCATACTACTATCGGACTCACGCACAACAGAAAAGAGGTACATTGACGAGTGTCTATTTCATTACACACCTCACCTTCCACCTAGGAGCCATTGAGGCTACACTCCCCCACATATCACTTGGAGCCTTGGAGGATACTAATTTCGTGATGCTACGCAAGATGAAGCTTTTTGTTAGAGAGGATAATGTTTACAACTAGGTACCAAGAGTACATTACGAAGCTGCGGTAGCATAAGGGGAACCTAGAGAGTCCCCTTAACCTGACCCACCATCCAATTCTCCTCTACTACCTACCACCCATATCCCATCAGCTAATACAACTACTACATCCACCCATACATCTTTATCGGTTCTTTGGGTCAAGCAGTTATGCATCCCAGAGAACATGCGATAGATCTCGGAACAACTGCGCATACCATACACATAGCTTTAGGATTTCACCACTCATACACCACCTCCTATCCCATATTCTTAGCCATCTACTACACCTACTAAAACCTCCTCTTCCACTGACCCTCCCTAAACAAATCCCTTCCAGATATTCTATTTGAGCTTATTGAATTGGATTCCTAGAAGGGTTACCTCACTAATATGGCATGGTGGGGAAAGGGGCAGGCCACTAATGCATCCACCAAGATACCCTTGTAATATATAGATACCAAACCCTTGACCACACTATAGATTAGAACTTATCCTCATCTTACCCCATAACAGATTCCTGGCACCATGACACCACCCTTCATAGATGATCCACTCACCCCATATATGGCCACTCCAACTGATCCATCCAGCCAGCCACCACTCCCATCTAAACATGAGTGGGCCATGTGGGATATTTTTTCCTGACAATTATCTTAGTAAGCCACATTACTCATTTTTTTGTATAATTTTATCCCATTACTAGATGTTTTTTCATTTCTTTTTTTGTATTCATAAATTATTAATACTACCCTCAATTATATATATAGGAACTAATTTTGGATCACATTTACATAACACAATTTTTATATATTTTTAATTTTCATAGCCATGCTTACTCTTATGTTTTGTCTATGGTTATAGATGGTCATGTATCACCATTTTTTTAGTTAGAGGTGTTACTCTATATGTGTTAAATATCCAAAAAATATATTTAGAAAATTTTTCTATAAATTTATGCACAGTACTCACCACCACAAGCTGACACATTATTCCTTCCGCATCAGAGTCTTGCTCAAACTACTCCTAAAGTCATCAATCTCTTCAATAGACCCCATGAGTTGGAAGAAACTGCAATAGGAAACTATAGATTCTAAAGGAGACACTGATATATTATACTATAATACATGATACTTTTATCCATCCATCTTCATGAAGACACTTATGTTAGAGCTTTATGGGAGGAAACCCAGAGTTCATTATTTTCTCACTTGATCCCCTTTTATGATTTTTAGATATGGAGTTTCTTTTTTTTCATGAGTCACATGAGATCTTTTGTATTATAATGTATGGAATTATATAAAATATTTTCCACAGATCATCATATGGTGCACCTGTCAAGTATTCCTCTTATTAATTTTTAAAATAGTTGTTCTAATGCATTATCTAGTGTAGGAACTATATTTTTATACCACTATGTAGGTAGCCCAAAGACTGTATCAAGACATATAAGTTCCCATATAGCATTACAACACTTATAAGGCACTATAGATTCCCATTATTTTCATTTATTCAATTTAAAAATAATTTTTATGAGATTTATTTTTCCATAACACTCCCAAAATATATCTACAGATATTGCGTGCATTGTCCCTTTCTATGTGTGGGGATGTTTTTATTAGGATTCACAATCAACAAGCATGACTGTTTTCTTATTCTTGTCTATCTATGAGACATTTTTCATGTCAAAAGCATGTTTCAAACTTGAAAAACATTATTCCTATATAAATAATGGAAATAATTAAGTTGGAAACTATTAGAAATCTTTATTTTTTCTTTTTTGGACAATACAATGACTAATATAATTAGATATTTAATTCAAATTAAATCTTTTTGAAATTATGGTTAATTAACTTATTACATCAGTTTTCACCCTTAGTGGTTTCTAGTTTCTATTTTTATTATCATTCTTATGAGGATTCTAAACCTAAAATTGCATAGTCTTTTCTGAAAATATTTCTTTAGTGAAACTTGGGACATATAAACATTTCTGAAATTGCATTGATATCTTATTGAGGATATGATGGAAAATTTTAATTTTAAAACGATTGAGTAAATATTTATTGAGCCACCTTTTATTGGGACCCATCATACATCTTTCCCTCATTAATCACTTTGTTTCCATGTATGAAATTATATGATAAAACTACTCTAAGTCGATTATCCCTTTCCATCCCGCTCTTTAAGTGATGCATGATTCTACTTTGAATAGGTGTGGGGGAGTTTTTAAGGTATCACATGATGATTATTTTATGGAGATGTATTGTGTTACTAATTAGGAAATTTTGTTGTGATACTTTTATACATTGTAGAATTTAATTTCTATTTTGTAAAAATTCAAAATACAAATGGAAATAAAAATTGACATGGGTAGTGTAATAGGAATGAAAAAATTCTTATTTATGATCAAATAAATCTCATGAAATATCATAAGTGGTTAGGGTGTAGAAGTGTGATCTGTCCAAGAAATTACTTCCAAAACATAGAAATATAAGTGAAAAAGAAAGGAACATGACACCCCTTCTTATAATTACATGACATATAAATAGATCCAACCTAGGATGCTGTGACTGTGGATATGATTAGATATGTTGAAGTAATTCTATTAGACATTCTAGACGTTCATGTGTCATATATCAGATTCTACCCACATTTTTGAGTTTTTATCGCTACTTTCCTACCAACCCGCAACCTTAGAGACATTAGAACCTATTTGGTGAATCCCTAATGATTTATTTCTAGTTTTTATTTACAATGTGGAGATGATATAACAAATGAAAGCCTATAGTAAGAATCATGTACTCAAGGTATGATCTTAAATCTAGTTTCAATTTACCCTAAGAGATGTGAGAAAATTCATTGTGAGGTGTATTTAAAATGGGTATTGAATTAAATGGACAATTGAGATATCATATTTAATAGATTAGAATTTTATTAAAGAACTGATCTATGAGGCATGACTGATTTCTTATCCCAGGATGATTTTAAATAAAAACCTTTTCTGCTTACATTTATTTTTGTTTTCTATGATATAATTAATGTTTCATATTAAAAAAACCATTTTATTTTTTTAAATTTTTATTGAGATCTTTTTACTTAAGGATTAAAATTTGTTCATGTGGGTGGGAATTTGATAATTTGAAATCAAATATACTTTTTTCATGTAATTTAGTTAAGTATTTTTTATAATTTTAATTATTATTCACCATGAATATGTTGATTTTTGTATAAAATAGGCTTCTAATTATTAAATAAAGAAAATGATGAACATGGTAAAATTCCATATTACACATCATGAAACACAATTAAACGACATAAAGTAGACATTGAAATCATACTCTATGTTGTGAGGTAGTCCATGATAGATGTCATGAAAACTAAAATTGTAGAATCCATTACATGTTGTCAGTTGAATATATAGATCATGAAACCTTTTAAAAATATTCCAACTCTAATGATAAAGAAATAAGTAAGGTACACATTGTGAGTCTTAGATACACGTTGTGAAAGGAGTCAAATCCATAAATCATATATGAGATACACATGAGATACTTGTGGACTAAAAATCCATGGATTTATAACAGATTAAAATTTCAAGAATAGAATTCCCATTGAAGATCATGTAATATTTCCCCTATTAATAATGAATTATTGAAGCAGTTTTAAGAGGACAATTTCAGAGCACCAAGAATAAGACTGTTGTGATTTTCATTCCCATATGTCTGAAACATGAAATTTTTTTGTCCCTCATTATTTTATTGGCTTTAATAAAATCATCATGATATATCTTCATTCTATATTCTTCTTCCATTTTCGAACCAAAAAATTCAATGACTAAATGATTGTAAACCATTTCCTACATTCAATTTTAATTCATATTTCATGTCAGTAAAATTTTGAAATTATGGCTGTGAATTTCTTGTTTTTATTTTAATTCTCTTACAGAATTAGTACATATTTATCAATTGATTAAATTTAGTTATTTTGGCATGTCAGTAATGATTTTTTTTTTCATTTATTTGTGTAAAATAACATCATGAGTGTGTAAACCCCCTTGGATATGGATTCAGAGTATGGGAATCTGAATTTAATAAATATTTAGTTCTAAACATGGTAACCATACGGATTAATAATCAAGGAAAAAGTTTATTAAATAATCAATTCATTCAAACATCCCTGACCACAAGATATTATAGTAAAGGACCCTATCCTAGTTGGAGTATATTATTTTATAAGCAATACCCAAAATAGTTTTTTTCCATAGATGCTTTGGAAAATTCATCTAGGTTGTCACTATTTTCAAATCATGGAATAGTTACCTCTTATATAGAACTAGTTGTTTTTAGTATAGCGAATTAGTGAACTTCACATTCCTTATAGCCTAAATTTTTGGATCCTAACAAATTAGAATGAATTCCATATTTTATATAGATCCCAATAAAAGATCATGTTCCCACTCTTATTTTTTATGAAATCCATTAACCTTATATCATTAATATTCTCGAACTGGAATAATTGTAATGGAATACAACACCAAAAAGTTCAAATACATTGATTGTAATTAATATCTTAGATCCATAACGGATCAAGCCCAGACTATCTATATACTAAATATAAGTAGAAATACTTGTTTGGAAAATAATAAAATTCTATTCTTAACACAGCACATATGAATTTAACGATGCGTATAGGACAGTCTGTTATAATATATAATATTCACTCATTGGATTTAAGGATTAAATTTCCTTCTTATTCTGATTTGATGGATTGATATTTGATGTTTGAGATCGACGTGTATGGTACGATAGTGTTAATGAGAATTATATATTCCCCCAGTGGACGTTCTGTGAGTTCCCTTAAATGTAAGAGAAATCATAGTGATTTTCATTGATGTTCTCAATGGTCGGTCCTTTATATATCTCTTGTTTTTACTAGAAGAGGCCCTTTGATTTTTTACTAGTGTCGAAATGTTCTGCACATCAAAAATGTGTTCACCTTGGAGAATAATTTATATGGTTCTTGTAGATGTTCAAGAGGAACACATAATTTCATTTACATATTTTCTACTCCCCTTAGTGTCATAAGATCATCACCACTTAATCAAATTACAATAAAATTATTCAATTCATAAAAAAGGGGTACCAACCCTAAGTATATGAAATTAATATTCATCACATAGTAGAGGAGTTTCAAGAGGAATTAGATATGGGAATAGTGACTGTGAGAGGTACCATCACAATATCATCATAATTAGTTACTACTTTAATAGATACTAATACATTACATTCATTCATTTTGATTCATATTTTGAATCTAATTAATCATCCAATATATATTTTATATTATCTAATTGTTTTTTAAGCCCCTTGAAATAAAGAGTGAGTACTCTCTCCATATTCTTTATTATGTTATCACATTATCAGATATCGAACATACATTGGATTTTCATGTTATTAACATGAAACTAACTGACATCCTTTTTGGGATGGATTTTCTTATTTCTATGAAAACCAAGATTAATTTTCATTTTAGATGGGTCTATTTTACTGTGCAATATGTGGTGTGCCATTTCTTTTCGGGAGAATGGTATATGTGATCGAGTATAGATAGACCTTTTTATCCGAAGTTGGGGGAAGTGATATCATTGTAATATTTTTACCTTGAGTGATAATATTTTTGTGATGGTCTCCCTCCAATTTTAATCATGATTCACAAAGTTTTTCCTTCTGGATTCTCACATTTTACACTAGTATAGGATATATATTTTTCTATCAATTTAGTGCCTGGTACTGAAAAAATATCTTTTTATTATTACCATATGGAACCAGATGAAATTAATGTTTTAAATACTAAGTTATATGATCATTTATAGGAAGGGTATATATTCCTATCTTTTTCACCTAGGGATGTAGTAGTTCCCTTTCCCAGAATGATGATGGGTCACTTCTCCATTATTTATATTATAAAAAACTAAATCATGTTATGGAAAATAATAAGTATGTACTTCCATAGAATTATGGTTTTTTTACTATTCGAAATGAGTTATGTGTTTATCAATGTTTGATCTTTGATTTTTCATCATAGATTGACAATAATGTTATATGACCATTAAAAGACCACTTTCTAGAGCATTAATGGCCATTATGATATTTTTTTCATGATATTTGGTCCTACCAATGGTCTTAAAATAATTATGGATTTAATAAAAAATCCATCGGTATCTTGATACAATTATTGCATTATTTGTGGTTGAAATAATTTTTTACTCTACACCTGAAGAGGATCTTGTACATAATCTATGAAAAGATCCAAAATTGTTGCGAAATCTGTGACATTGTTACAAGAAATCAAGAATATAATTTTTTGATTTTTTTAAGAGATGTTAATGGGGAAAATTGTGTCAAAACACGGTATATTTATTGATCATGTGAAGGTGAAGGATGTAATGACATGGTAACACCCCTGAATTTTTATTCAGATTCGAATGTGCATAGTCTATGTTGGGTATTATCACCAGTTTATAATTGTATTCTCTATGATGGATTCTTTGAGGACCTATCTAACTTGAATGGGTGTAAATATTAACGAGGATGAAAATTTCTATATTAATTTATTTGAGATAAAATGGTTTTCGACTATTGTTCCAGTGCTGACTCTTCTAATGTCTGGGTAGGGTGATGTGGTCTTTTGTTATTTATCCTGATCAAGTTTGGGTTGGGTTCTTATGCAATATAATCATGTAGTGTCTTATGTATCTCACTATATAAGTCCAAAATGGAATAAATATCTATCCAATGAACTTCATATTACATCCATGATTCACACATTTAATATTCTGATGCACTTCCTTTTTTAAGAAAGGTTTTACCATGTATTCTTACCACGAGAGCATATGTTATATATTATTTCAAAAATAATTGAGTATCCTCTATAGGAATTGAGTTCAATACCTAATATTATAATATATTTACATTTAAAATACCTCATGAAAATGGAATTTCCCTATATATTCTTTAACCAGGAAACATCCAACCTTAGTTGTGAAAGAATCATCTGATGAGTGGAAATTGATGGATCTTTTGTCACAGTTTCATATAAGCGTCCATGAATTGGGTTCTGACGTTATTTTCTCGAGTGTATAGTTGTCTTAATATAATTTTGATATTATTCATTAAAAAATATATTGATAAAGAGTTTTTGAGGAATTAGAAACACTCATTATGAGGGGGAGACTATTGCTATGTGTTCGTTCTCCATATATAGCATTCTATAGTATAAGAAACATTTTTTTTACTGTTATTGGTATAGAATGCATTTATTGGATATTTTCATAATTACCAATGTGATTTTCACCTAGGAACCATGAATAGTTTCTCTGACATGTGCTGATGATTCTACTGTCCAAGTATGAAATGACGATTTACTAATTTTATCATTCATTGTTACAATTTCAACCAGGTAAAGGCCGGCCATGAGAGAACTTCATGTTATATTCAACAACATAGGGATACGAGTATTATGTGGGATGATATATCTATGGAATTTTTGTTAGAAATATCTTTGTCAAAGAGATTTTTCATTAATCTATAGTACCATTATCTATATAAACTAATTTAAATCCTATGATTAAATATCCCTTTGTGAGAAGTATTTAGGAGTAAATAAGATCTCTATTTCATTTGAATATGGGATACCATACATCATTGTATTTCAAAATAGAAATACATATGTGAATTCTTGAGGATATACTTTTTGCATGTATTCTAAATATTGGGGGATATTTTATAGAATATTTGGGATTGGATGAGTATTTATATAATAATAGATACTAGTCCATGATCATGATGGTTCTTGTTGAGTCGTTGTATTGTTGGTTGTGAAAATCTATTTGGTGTTGGGAATGTATTGGTCAATTTTCCTTGGTTGTATTGATCATAGTTTAAGAGAAGATGTCAAAGATTTATTTGATTCAATATAGAATGATAAAAACACATATCCAGTAGATGTTTTATATTGATCATCACTATATGCCACTTTATTTTTCATTTGGGGATCAGTTGTTCATAAAATTTTCCAATAATTCAGTTCATCAATGTATTTGGAAGAAGGGGAAACATTCTCCTCAATTTGAGGGACCTTTGTTAACATTTAGATGATGGAGAATGTGTTTACATTTTATCACTTCATCCACATATGATATTGTTACAGAACATGATCCATGTATCTTAACTTCAGATATATCATTCTGATCCATCTCATGATCTGAGTTGAAGTGATCTCAATATTTATCACCATTTATCTACGACTAAGCTTTCTGTTAGGGTAGTTGGTTCTAAAACCAATGTTATTATTGGGAGGAAAATACCTCTATTTCTATTTCTACTGTAGAATATTTCTAATTTTCATGATACATGGGATCTTGAGGAAATGATGAGAGAACATTGGCTTCAAAATTTAGATACTGAAGCATCTTAAAAGGCATGTTGAACACAAATTTTTTTATGGTTTGGATGTTATAACATACCGCATCCTTTAATTTAAACATTTTTTAATCTGATTCATGGTATTCCATTTTAATTGTCAAGGTAAGGCTGGGAAAGTGTTTGGGGGATACTTGTAATTTGGATTTCAGGTACTTATTGAAAATTTCAGCATGAAAACTAATGGTTTTAATGCCTCCTAGGGAATTATTTTTCATGTAATTCGGGTAGAAGACATTTATATTCTAGAGTAGCCATAAATTTATATTATAGTAAAAGGACACATGATTTTCATCTTGTACATGTATTTTCAATTACAATACATGTATGTAATTTAAACATCATGTAATTTCTTGTGAATTTGTTCTAAATAAGAGGATCCGATGAAATTTCTAATACCCTTCATGTAGGATTCCATGATATTGACTTAAATCCACCCCCATGTGATTTTATCCACATCTATGAATTCTAGTTCATTTCTTTCAGTGATCGATGTTTTTTGTAATTGTAGTGTGACTCTTCAGGTAAGAGGCCTCCCTATCCTTATTTATCTTCATGTTTCCCTCCATTGAGTTTTACAAATCATCATATGATTGATTTATCTAACTTTTTGTTGTTGAATATTTTTTTGGGTATATTTCCAATATCATCAAATCCTTCTTTATTTTCAGTGGGTTATGTTGTTTCCATTTTGTTTCAATAAAAAAATAGGTGGTTCCATATAAGATTGTTTAATTTATTTAACTATAAATTTCATGATTGAAATTATATTTTTTTTAATTGTATTCTGATAAATTTTCATTGTTGATTGTGGTATAGATTTTATTCGATGATAAAAATTAACAGATAATTCTATCGGATATGCTACTAATATTACATAAGAATAAATTATAAATATTTTATGGATGTGTAATAATAAATATAAGCAAACTCGTATTTAAGATGATTTCCTCTTCTCGTACCACAATTTTATGATTTTACCTAATGTATTCAAAGAATGGATATTTGACCAAGGAAGGTATATAATATGAGGTTATTGATTTTTATGTTATTTTAATTGGATAGGGATGAACCTAAATGGTTTTATATTGAGAATAATATTTGAGAGGTTGGTTCCTTTAATATGTGAGGATTTTGGAACAATTGAATTTTAAAAAGTAAATATTCCACCATCATTTTTCACAGACTATAAATTTTCAAAATAGAATATTCCTATGATTTATACGTGATAAGGTTTATATATGTGCATAAAATATACATTACTCATTTTTATTCATTTTAAACATCTATATTTAGTTTAAAACAAGGAACTAATTGTTTACCGTTACTGCGGAAAATATTTTTAAACGTATTTAATATTCCATATGGTAGAAGAATAATTATTCATTATTATATAATATAAATTATACTGATTGTAAAAATATAATACATTTATAAAAATTTAGTTCAATTAAGATTAAAATTTTAATTAAATATTTATATTGGATATACAATGAGATAGAAGGAACTCAAGGAGAATATTTCCAAAAGATTACAATTTTTTATATAAACATTTAATATGTATTTGATTTAAAAAATTTAATTGGATTAATATATTTATGACTAAACATAATTTAATTTAAAATAAATTTTAAATATAATCTTTTTTATAAATAATCTAACCTAAATGGTAGTTTTAAATTAATAAGAAGTATTTAATTCACTATGCATCAAAATAATTGAACCTTTCTGAAAAAGACCCAAAAAAATATATAAGATAATAATTATATGATGATTTAAAAAAAGAATTTTATTGTTAAAATAAACCATATGATGGTACAAAAAATAATCTTATATTATTTTCACAACGTATGTCTAATTCAACTTTCAGTAAAATATTATTTTTTAGAAACCATTTACTTTTCTTCCTAATCATACTTATATTATTTCAATTCAATATATAACTATTGAATTTATTTTGTACATGTGAAGAAAAATAATTATTACTATTAGTACCAATAAAAATTTCAACTAATTCATAATAGTTATTTTTGAATAATTATTTTGTAATGGAGTATCATGTTTTGTTCAAACATAATGTTGCTTCAATTGGACGTTATTGAAAAGAATGAATTTATTTATAAAAAAATTCTTCAGGTCTTGGGAAGTTATATACCATTATAAGAATGGTGTATTATATCTTAAATTCTATAAAATATGGTTATCATATTTTAAAATTGTTATGTATTACATTCCGCCCTCTAAAAAATCACATCCCCATATTTTAATATTAATCTTCTTAATCAAGAAATATCATTTGAAAATATCCTTAATAAAATCCCACATCTTACGAAGGGTTAATAAAACATCCACTTGACATGAGGGAAGTAAAATTCAAATTTAATATGGAATTAAAGAAAAAATTGATTTCTAAGAAGGAGTAAATTGGTTCCATGTGGTGATATAAACACAGAATAAAAATACTAAATAATTATATAGAGTGATAGAGGTCATTGATCCTGAGAAATATAATGATCAATGAAATGTTATAGGCCACAAAAACATATATATTTATAATTTTAAAGGACATATATTCAATATAAATATTGTTATTAAGATAGAATTTTTTTCAACATCCATATGCTAGAGATTATGAATTATATTAATATATGAGAATATATTTATATATATTTACCGGATCTGATATTATTTCATAAGATTAATTTCTTCCTTCGATTTTGTTTTCATAAATTTAGATTTCATTTTTTACTCCATGAAGTGATTATAAAAAATGGTTTTATTCATGATTGAAGCACTGATATTAACATTTAATGAATAAAAAGATACAAAATTAAATTATAATTAAATTGGTAAATCTCAACTTGTTATTATAAAAAATGGTTTGTACAGGTTAACCAATATTCCTGAATATTAATAGAATGATATACAAAATTTATCTCTAAAATTGCATTCAATGCTAAACATAAGACAAAACATAAATATTCACCATTTTTACCCTAAAAAAAATAACATCCATAACATGATAAATAATATCACTAAATTTAGAAACTAAACAAATCATTTACCATCCAAACAACATTAAGTATCTCATAATTCTGACATACCAAACATGTGAATACCTTCATAATGTATTTTCTTGAAACATGGTAATAAACTGAATTTCTATAAGACCTAATTTAAAACATTAATTCTTAATTATTAAATAAATTAAAAATATATTATTGGATATATTCCCTAAGTCCAAAAATTTAGTGAACAACATCAATGATAATATAAACCACTTTATTATCAAATCATTTATCATTTCTAATGTATTTAATACTATCGAATTTCAACTATCGATATCAATAATAACTTAATCCCAACATCATTATATCATCATCAGTAGGATACTTAGGGTTATAATTTCTTCAACAAAGTGATTTTAAA
The DNA here is from genome assembly GCA_963277665.1 of Viscum album. NCBI lineage: Eukaryota > Viridiplantae > Streptophyta > Magnoliopsida > Santalales > Viscaceae > Viscum > Viscum album. The sequence goes on from OY728150.1 coordinate 1,474,889,124, forward strand.
GTAGTTAAATATTCCAATGAAATATTTTTTATTGTAATATTAACCGTTAAAAATATGTTTTCAAGTCCATTTAGAAATGGTACTTCTAAGCCATACTTATACATTTTCATTATTCATGTAGTTATAATGTCACTATCAAAATTAATTTAAAACTTATTTCATGGATCCAAATACACAAGAATAGTAATAATCCAAATTGGTTATATTAATATAATATTATTGACCTTCAAATCTTAACTTATTTTTCTATATATTTCCATGACACATGGGGTATTCATTTTCATAGATTCCCATCACAATACAAGAAAATAATTTTCACATTAGCATATTCACTCATTACATTGTATTCATAATCATGTGTTCCATAATATATAGTAATAAATCAAACACATTTCTATTTTAATAATGTACCAAGGTTTTTCCCTTTCCTCAATTATCAAATGTCATGGAATACTTCATTACATAATTCCCTTTATCCATTTTTAAATTATTTCATCAATTTATAGTGATACATTTAGATTCATTAATACTAATATAATTGCTAATTTATCTTGACAAAATGTGATCATATGTCCACATATAATGAAAATTGATTTGAGACTATTTCCATTAAAAGGATTGGCTCTTTACCATCAATGAAAGAATTAATCATTCTATTTTTATTATTATTTTCCATCAATATTACTTTCTAACCCTATGATTTTAGATTCATACAAAGAATCATTTTCCACTTCTTTTCTCTTAAAATATAGAAATGTATTTTTATACCCCTATATTGATAACATGGAAAATATTTTTCAAAAAATATTACAGTAATCCACTCTATAGGGTTCAACGATGTATCATTCATTCTCCAATTGTAAGTTTGAAAATGTAAGGTAAGTCACAAAAGATTGGTTGATGATCCATATTTTTTCTTCTTAAACATATCGTTCCAAACTTATTTAGTATCCTTTAACCATAAATTTTCACATTGTCTAGCATAAGATTTAATCCAAAACAGATGGTTCCTTATCCATATATTTCTATCAATGTATGGTTGATTAACCACACACAATTATCTTGAGAGTAATGTTTTATAAAAATTTAGTGTTTTTTCCTTACGTTTCATTTTGTAACGTATGGTATGGACATTGATTCCTGAATAATATTAATAGTGTTCAAAAAACATTGACAGAAATTCCACGTAAATAAGAAGCTTGAATATAATTCCAAAATAAGTATTGTATAGAATATTAATTTCCTAGAAAAAGTAATACTAGTAGTAAAACAAACAAGGGTATTTATGAGCATCGAAATCAATAAAATTTCTAGTGTATTTTTAACACAATACAAGCCAACCAATCTCTTCCATTTGATGATAAAATACCATAAAATTAATAATATAATTTATAATTTTTAAAACAAATGAAAAGAAAATAATTAGAAATTTTATTTTACATAATTATTAAGATAAAAATAAATGTTGTGTTTACCCAAAATTCTCCTCATTTTGTGATATCAAAAAGAAATTGCATTAAATGAATAAAACATGGTTAATTTTTAACAGATCTTTAAGTGAATGTTATTAATATTTGTTTAAAAAAATAATACTATATTTTTGTATCCTAGAAATAATAATAAATTAATATTAAATAACATAAAAAAATAAATGAGGTTATTTATTGAATTTAAATTCTACAAATTCAATAATCAGTTTGACTGGGATACATGTTTAGTCAACTAAATTGGTTAGGATACAAATCATTATCATGGATTTGTCATGGTTATAGTTCTAAGGATTTTCAGTAGATTCAAACATATCTTTTAAATCTCTCATTAGTAATCACAACTTATTAATTAGATAATTCCATAATTTTATAAATATAATTCTATAATCCTGAGTGATATGAAAATTATCAACAAGATTGACTTTAGAAAACTCCTATAAACTCTCCTCTTACTGTATAAACTGATCTATCTTTTCTGTGAATTTTTTCAGCCAAAATATGACATTGGGTTCACTCTTTTTAATTTGGTAAAATAGAAAGTCCTTATTGTCCAATATACCTGAAAGAGGAGCACTATTTCCCAGAATATTTTAAGGATGATCATTCATATCTACCATAACAGAGGTGATTTCTTAAATTATTAAAATTCGATCGTGACTAGTAGTAGGAGATGAGGTAGATGTACTGGTCCAAATAACATTAATCATTTTTGATTCAAATTGAATCCCCAAATACCACCATTGATTTGAAAATACTGACTTATAAATAAATAAAGACTTTATCATCCCAACAACATCTAGCATCTCTTTCTTGAAATCATCCAATTCCTTCTTGTAAATAGAATTTTCATTAAGATCTTTTATCTTTTTCTTTTCCACTTAAATCTCTTTTATAAGATTGAAATTATCTTCCTTTGACTTTTTAAACATTATTACAATCTCATCAACCTGATATGATAGGGATTCTAATTTTCCATCATATGGTTGTTGTGACTAACCAATTTACAAAATTTCTAGATATATTGAAGGATATTTTTCCACTACATTCTCTTCTGGTTTTTCAGTTGATTTTTTACATGAATTAGAAAAAATATCATTATTTTACATTTTGACTTCGGTTTTAGATTATGGAATCTCACTGAAATGATCAATAACAGAGAAAAGTAAATTCTCAAAAAATTTTGTAACCAAATTTTCAAATCTTATAAACAGTTTCTCTTAATAAATAACTGGTTCATCTGCTTGGATAATTGGTAAATCAAAGTTCTACAGATCTCCTATCTAGATTTCAACATGTTTATCTTCTTCAAGAAAGGTCTCTTCTAAATGTACTGACCTGGTAGCCTCACCTAAACCCAACACTAGTTCTATTGCTAGTGGATCTACTATTTTCCATGGTCTTACTATCAATTATTCTTTCAAAACCCCTTTTTCCAATTATTATTTTTATTAATCTTTTTTATCTTCAACATGACACAATTTGTTTTCACTTCGCTTGTAATATTCTTCACCATATGTTTCACAAATTCTTCCATTCCCAATTGTAGTTTTCTTCCTTTTTGTAAATGATCCTGTTTTTTGTTGGCCATCAGCACTAACCAGAAATAGTTTTCCATTGACTATACTCTAGTAGAATCCTAATATCCCCAATGTTAACTCATTCAGTACATTATTTTGATTACATTTGATTAAAGAATCAATTAAATGAATAATTCTTTTATTAAACAGAATTCAAATGATTATTCAATAAGATGGATAAAAATTCATCCTAGCATCTGGTTGAAAATAGTAATTTATAAATTTGAACATATACCTTAAAAAATTCATCTTTATTTCACTTATAAATACAAACATGACATAAAAGTCGGGATATGTAATTTTCTCCATCACAACCATTCTAGGATCAATTCCTACTTGAATAAACATAACGAAGATTATCCGGTCAGCCTTAAGTTCCTTGACAAATATATTTCTAAAGTTTGTTGAACCAAACATAAAACACATAATTTCCCCATATTTATAGTCCTTATTTCATATATACCTTAGATAAGAATAAAAAACATATTCATTAGTTCAGGATTTGAGAAATTTGAGTCAAAGAAACATAAAAAATCATATCTTCTATTCTAACAAAAACATTATCTTTAGAATCACCAAAACTAAACATGACAATGTTATAGAAATATTTTATTTCTTTCTCATAAAATAATTATGAGTTCACCTCATTGAACACAGATTTGAATCCTTGAAAAGTTAATGCTTGCTTCTAGAGTAGATTTTTCTGATAGAGCTATTCGAAATTAACTACATTACCCTACAAAAATTTTATTTTGGAATTTTTTTGATGCTTCGGGTCACTGGCTACACCTTCTTTGATTATCATATTTTTATCATTTTTTAGTAACAAAAGCTCTAAGGTTCTCAGGATTTTAGGGCTTTGAAGGAAAATATTGGTAAATATGGGTTTCAGTATTTGAAAAGGGTTTAAGGGTTGAAATAGTTTTAGTATTAAAAATGTTTCTAACAATATTTTGTTTCATGTGTGATTACGTAAGATAATAATTTAATCTTTTTTAAAACATGTGGCATGAATAATTTTATTATTAAAATAAATTAAATAAAATTTATATGATGAAAAACAATTAAATCTAATCAGATATAAATAAATCAATAAAAATTTAGTAAATAAATAAACCAGAATAAATAAATAAATAGAATAATATAAGATAAACATTTATAACAAAAAATATAAAAAAATAACATTTATTTAAAAAATTAAATAATCCTAAAACCCCAATAATAAAATCAAAACTCACAGTAGGAAGTAGTTTAGTAAATATATTAGATAGTTTATATTTAGTATTTGAAAATTCTAAAGATATATCTTTTTTAAGAATGTGATATCTTATAAAATGATTTTTAATATCAATATGCTCAGTTTTTTATTTTCTTATTAGATTTTTAGAAATATATGTAGCGTTTGTATTATCACATAAAATAGTTTTACTATAAAAATTTAGATTAAAGTACATTAGTGTGTTTTTCATCTAAAATACTTGTGCACCACAAATCCCTGTAGATACATATTTATCCTCGACTGTTGAAAGAGTAACTGATTTTAGTTTCTTACCTAACCATGATACAAAATATTTTCCCAAAAGGTGACTGGTGCATGAGGTAATTTTTATATCAAATCTACAACCTCTAAAATCAGTTTCTGAGATTGATATTAAATTAAAATTAGATGTTTTTGAATAATGAAGAGATTAAAAAATTGTTGCCTTTAAATATCTAAAAAACTTTTTGATAGCAGTAATAGAAATTTTTTAGGGTTTGTTTTTATTGTTGCACCTAAACATACAAAAATAACAATATCTGGACTACTAGTTGTATGACATAATAAAATACTAATCATACCCATATATAACATGTTATCCATTTATTTCTCAGTTTCATCAAAATCTAGTTTTATATTGGAACACATGGGAGTATTAAATATATTTATTTTTTTAAGACAAAACTTTTTCAATAAATCAGTATTATTTTTAATTTGGTTTAAAATATATCCCTAATATTTTTGATAAATTTGAAGCCCTAAAACTAAGTTCAATTCTTCTATTATACTCATTTCAAATTATTTTTTGATATGTTCTGAAAAGAAATTACTATTGTTTTATTGGTTGAACCAAAAATAACATCATCAACATATATTTGAACTATTAATATATGAGAACAAATGGTTTCCTTAAAGAAGTTTGATCTACCATTCCTACAGTAAATCCATTTTTCGAAATAAATGAACATAATATTTCATACCATGCTCTAGGTTCTTTTTTAAGCCCATAGACTGCTTTTGTTTGTTTAAAAAATGAATCTGGTTTTTGAGAATTTTCGAAACCAGGAGGTTTTTCAACATAAACATCTTCCATTAAATATTAATTTAAAAAGGCTGATTTAACATCCATCAGATATAATTAATATTTTAAATGAGATTGATAAGCTAAAACAATTATATTTTCATCTAATATTGCTACACGGGAATAGTTTCATCATAATCTATACCTTTTTCCTGATTATATCATTTTGATACTAATCTAGCATTATTTCTAGTTATATATCTTGATCATCTTGTTTATTTCTAAAGACAAACTTGGTTCCTATAACTGGATAATTTGATGGTATTTGCACTAATTCCAAAACTTCATTCCTTTTTAATTGGTATAGCTCATCCTACAATGCTATAATCCAAATATCATATTCTTATGCTTCTTCAAAAGATTTGGGTTCTAGATGAGATAGAAAGTCATTGAATTCAATAATGTTTCTTGTATTTCTTCTAGTTCTTATTCCCATGTCTATATTTCCTATTATAGTTTCTAAACGATGATTCTATAATGTTCTAGAAATTCTAGGTAAAAAATGTAGGTTCATCAATATCGTGTTCTTATGAACCAGACTGATTATTATTTATTACATTTTTTAAATCAAGTTTTTTGGTTTTCATGTTGTATGTTGTTAGAAGAGTCGGTGATTTCAACTGTTTGATCATTTTATTTAATAAAAGGGTTAGTTTTATCAAACATCACATGAAATGATTCTTCAGAAATCCTTTAGATTTTATTAAACACTCTATATGATTTAGAGGTACTAGAATATCCTAAAAATTTCACATCATTGTATTTTGGATCAATCATACCTAGATTCTCCTTTATGTTTGGGATATACACCTTACATCCAAAAACATTAAATTACATTACATTAGGTTTTTTATTATTCTAATGTTCATGAGTTCTTTTTAAATAATCCATATTATAACTCTATTCATGATATAAGATGTTTTTCTTACAATTTCTACAATTAAGTATGTAGGGAGACTATATTCCATTATCATAGTCCAAGCCATTTCATGAATAGTTATGTTTCATCATTCAACAACTCCATTTTTTTAGGTGTACATGGTGCAGAAATGCTGTGCTTAATAAATAGATTTGATAAAAAAAATAAAATTCCCAATTATCAAATTCACTATCCAGATCACGTTTTAATGAAATTATCTTAACATCTTTTTTTATTTTGAACTAATTTATAGAAAATTTCAAACATAGTAAAATCATTACCTTTGAGTTTTAGAAACTAACTCCATGTAAATCTAGAGTAATCATTTAACAAAACACATATATATAATTTTCCCGCAAAAATTGATACTCTAGATAGTCCAAATAATTCCATGTGGTTATGTTCTAGATTTTTTGATATAGTAATTATTTTAATAGATTTCAAGGAAGATTTTTATTGCTTGCCAATTTTGCAAGAGTCGCAAAATCAATCACTGTCAAACATAAGACTATTTAAATCAGAAACTAAATGTTTCTTATATAATTTATATAAATAATAAATATTACAATGAACAACCCTCAAATGCCTTATAGAATACTAATTAATCTTAGAAGTTTGACAATTCACTTTTTGTTTAACGAAGGAATTTATATCCAAAGTATAAACATTATATGTTCTAATTTTCTAAACATAAGAAATGTATCTTTAAATATAGAGATGGAATTTTAGAAAAATAAATATAATATCAATCATCATAGATTTGAGGGATTCATATTAAGTTGTGCTTCAGCCCTTGTACATACAATAATTTGTTTTGATATTTTTTTTCAGGAACTCCAATAGTTCCATGTCTAATTATCGTTCATTGTATATTATCAACAAATGTGACTAGACCTCCATTTGTCTGAGCCAATGTATTTATGTTTGATGAGTTTCCACTAATATTCATAGAGCATCCATTATCCATGTACCATATATCTTTTATTTGTCTATGAACTGTTTTCTAAAAAGCCAATACAAACAAGAGTTTGTTTTTGTACTCATATTATTTTGGGTCCAGTAGTATTAGAATGAAAAGATCTAGGAATCCAAATCTTATTTTTTCCCATAACTCATATCATTTAATTTTGACAGGATATTTGAGATAATATTATTTTTAATTCTACTTGTTTGTGGATTTCTTAAAAACCCATTATTTGTTATATGTCCTTTTGTTACACAAAAATAAAAAGTAACATTTTTTTGAGTTGGGAACAAAATATTTCTAATATAATTTATATTTTTCGTATTTACATCCAATACCAAATCATTTCTTTCAAATGAAATTTTTACCATGGATTTCATTCAGAATATTTTCTCATTTTATAAAGAAGAGAGATACACATTTATAAGTATCTAATTCATCTTGTAAATAATTAATTTTATATTCATGATCAACATATTTTTGGGTAAATTAGGTAAATGTTTCAATTAAATCTTGATGTTCTTTATGTAAGGCATCTATTTCTCCATAAATAACATTGTGTATATTGTTTAAATATTTGTTTTCTTTAATAAGGAGTCATATTTTCCTCTTATCATTTTTTAGAAGGCAACCAATTTATTAATTGAATAATCTGAATTAGAATCAATATTAGATGAATTATTTGTTTTAACTATATATTCTTCTACCATGAACCACACATTTTCTTTAAGATTTTATTCTTCATTTTCTAAATCATATATTGATGATTTGATGTAGTTTTTAGAAAAACTCCAAGTATCCTTTATTTCTCTTTTTCCTTTATTTTCATAATCATAATTTTTCTAATATTTCTTTTCTATATTTTTCTTTAAAACATTTATATGGAGACAATCACATCATATATGGCCTAAATTATTGCATTAATATTTTTGAATTCCCTTGAGTATTTCTCATTAGTCTTGATGGTTTTTTTGAATCCCTTTTTCTTTTTATAAAAGATACTAAAGTTTATGGATAATTAATCCAATTCCATTTTAGAATTAGATGTATCTGAATTCTTTTATTCATGATTTATTCTTTTTCATTGCTTCTAATATGTTACCTATAGAGAAGTATTATCCTTTTCACTAAGACATTATAATCTCTATCTTCATCATGCATTGCAGCTTCATACATAATCAGTATTCCAATTAACTCTCCCATTGTTAGATTTTTTATAGGTGATGATTGTCTAATTTTAGTTCATATACCATTATACTTAGTTGGTATTACTTTTTAATGTCAAAGTTTAATAATATTGTTTGATTAGGTCACCTAAGGCTATAATATTGTTAATAATATATATAAGCATTCCATTCATCTAAGTCATACTCTCTCCATCAAGCATTCTGAATGGATCAAATTTTATATTTTCTATTGGATACCTCATTTATCTTACATTATTGATTCCTTCATGAGAAAATGTAATGATTTTCCAACATTTCATATGTAGTATGACATTATGAGAGACGACTTATTTCATATTTTCATAGACCACAAAGAATAGAATTCGTAGCTTTATAATTTGTGTCATATACTGCCTCTGTAGTAGGATTTTATGTTTCATGATTTTCAGGAATTATATAAGGAATAATGATCATTAAGTAGACTCTGAATCCCATATTATTCAAATATATAATAATCATTGATTTCCAACATCCATAGTTTTTACTATTTAAACTAGGATCACGAAACATTTATATTCCTCCTCTCTATTCAGTCATTTCCATATTTATATAGACCTTATACTTTTATTTTACTTTATATTTTTCTAATACCTCTCATCTGATACCTATTTTTTGCTAAAAATATACAAATATACACATTAGGTGGTGAATTATGTGTTCTCAATCTTTTTCAAAAGCATTCACAGTTCGTCCATTTGATTTCGGTTGATTAATATGCATGTTAGTAGTGTTTATCGTCTATATGAAATTACAAGATGTTGATAAAAACAAGATTGTATAACATGGATGTTTATAGTGGTTTGGAGGACAAATATCCCCCATTAAACTCCACCAATTACTCTTTCTGTGAGTTTGGTGAATTTCACTAGTCAAGTCCTCATATCATAAGAACAATCCACTACTGATTGAAGGCAGTTGACACCTTTATAAACCAGAATAAAAACATATTCTTATGGTTATATAATATGGAACCAATAAACCATTGCTTCGATCGAGAAGCTGATAGTCCTCTACAATTTATTAGGAGTAGTTGAAACTCTCAATTAAAATATATTGATTAAAAAATATTCTACTTGAACTTCACAGTTGAAACGTCAACTTACGGTTGATGTATCTTCTTCTTCACAAAATAATTTCTTTAAGAAAAAGTAGTTCTAAGGTGATCCGGTTTTAATAGATATTTGGAATATAAAAAAATAAAAATATCAGTATCAAACATACATCGTATACTAGATTTTGAATATTTATATCTCCACTGTATCCTCATTTGTAGAAAATAGTGGCTGATCGATTGTTGCACTAGATCTAAAAAAAGATCTTCACAAGAATGTAGTTTTAATGGTGAATACATGTCATAATATATGGCTCAATATATATGTCAATATATATATTTTTAAATTAATCATACCAAAACATATATTTATAAAAAATACACTGATAGAATAAACATAGCAGAGAACCTACCTTTTAATACTTGATCCATGAAAATCACTAGATAAATCGTCTAAATTCAAATTCTCAAGACAGATCAGAGTACTAGAATCTATCCTTAAGAATGGGAGATAATTTCTCTAAATAATAAGATTCATTTAATTAATAATAATTATTAATAAATCATTTGAAAAAACAATATTTAAATCAACCTGAGATTCCCTAAAGACCATTACAAGAAAATTTGAAAAGAATTGAAATTTATGTATCTGATGATGAAAAGTAAAACATAAGGTTCATTCATAAAATGAATAAAATAAAAAACATAGGGTTATACTATGTAGTCTTCAACATCTAAACACAAGGATAAAAATTTATGTATTATAAAAAAATTATGGTTGATGATCCATACTTTTTCTTCTTAAACAAAAGGTTCAATACTTAGGTAAGTTTTTGTAACCAAACTTTTTCTCTTTTTCAACCGTAAGGTTTCATCCAAATGTAATTTTATTTATCCATATGTTTTTGTAAACATATGTCTGATTAATTATACATTTCTATCTTTTAGAATAAGGATTAATAAAAATGTATGGTTTGTTGTATAGGTTATGTTTTTCAACGTACAGTATGAATATTGTTTCTAGAATACACTTAAGAGCGTTCCAAACACATTGACGAATATTACATGAAAATAATGAGCATGAATATAATTCCAAAGGAATGAATATAGTTAATGTCAATTTACTTAAATACACTCAATGTAATATCATTATTAAATCAAAAAATGGTATTTTTAAAAATACAAATCCATAAGATTTATAGATTATTGTTGAGAAAATAAATTCCCAACAATCTCCCCCTTTTTGATATTAAAAAACCCATAAAATTAATAATATAATTTAGAATTTTTAAACAACTATAATGAAAATAGTTTTAATTTAAATTTTAAATAAATATTTCGATAAAAATCAATTTTGTGTTTACCAAAAATTCTCCCCCTTTATGTAAGATTAAAATCAAAGTGTCGAAAATGAATAAAACACTTGTAAATTTTCACAGATCTGTAATTGAATGTTAAAATAATCTGTTAAAATAACAATGAATTTATTTTTGGATTCTAGACATAAAAATAAAATTATATGTAATGACATACAAAAAATAAATATAAAGATATTTTATTTATTGAAAATTGTATAATACAATAATCAGTTTGACTGGGAATGAAGTATAGTTAAATGAAAGGGTTAGGGTAAAAAATAATGGGTAGAATTATCATTGTTATGATTTTAAGGATTTTGCATAGAATCAAACATATCTTTCATCAAATCCATCAGAAACCTCAACTTATTCATTAGACTACCACCAATTGCATATTCAAAATTCTCGAATCCTAACTGATATAAAAATTCTCATCGATATTGAATTTAAAAAAGACATGAAAACACTCCTCTTTCTACATAAACTTATTTACCTTTTCTGTGAAATTGTTCAGTAGAAATTTGATACCTAGTTTATACTGTGTCAGCTGGTAAACGAGAAATTTCTGATTTTCCAATATAACTGATAGAGGAGCACTATTTCATTGATGATTTTGAAGACGATCATTCATATTTAGCATGACAGAGGTGATTGATTGAAATCATTGAATCAGATCTTTCTTGGTAGTATAAAGAGATGTAGATTTATTGGTCTAACCAGCAGTACTCTTGATTTATTAAAATTGACTCCCCAAATACCACTTTTTATCAGTAATGTCTGGCAGAGTAATAATTTCAGAATAAATTTTCCCAAATTCATTCATCATATATCTCTAGAAAGCATCAAATTCATTCATGGAAATCAAATTTTACTTAAGATATTTTATATTTTTTCTATGAAACATAAAACTCTTTGGGAATATTAACAATCTCTTCTTGATACTTATTAAAGTTCATTAAATTATCTACATACTAATTTTAAATGGAATCAGATATCCATTCCTCTGATTGTCATGATTGTCCAATTTTCATAATTTCTTGCGATTTTTAAGGTGCTTTTTTCACAGATTTCCCTATTGGGTTTTAAATATATGTTTCATTTGAATAAGGAAAACTATCAAGAACATACATTTTTTCATTATTTGTAGATGTTGTTCCCTCATCCACATGATAAAAAACAAGGAAAAGTAAATTCTAATAATTTATTTTGCCACATTTTTTGTTCTGATCATATGTTTCTCTTTCTGAATAACTAGTTCATCCTCCTGGACAAATGGTAAATCAAACATCTACAGATCTCTTATCTAGATTCCATCCTATTGATCTTCCTCATGAAATGTATCTTTTAAATGTACAGACAATGTAGCCTCTCTAGAAACCAATATTGGTTCTACAATAGGTGGATCTATACTTTTTATTGGTCTTACAACCAATTATTCTTGAACATCCACTTCGTCCTCCTCTCTTTATTCTTTAGTTATTCTCATTTTTATTTGGCTTGGTTTGTAAAGTCCTTAACCTCATGTTTAATAAATTATTTCATTCCAAATTGCACTTTTCGCCCCCCTGAGCAAAAGTTCATCATTTCTATTGGTCATCCCCACCAACCGGCAAGAGTTTTTCTTTGACTATAGTCTATTAGAAACCTAATTTCCTAAATATTCCCACATTGAGTAAACATCTTTGATGAAATTTTATTCACGATTCTATTAAAAAAGTCATTCTTTTGGTAAATAGAATTTTATTTATTATCCTTCCATAAGGATAAAAATTCATCCAAGAATCTGGTTAATAGAATTAATTTAAATATCTAAATATATACCTTGGAAAATTCACATTCATTTCAATTATAAATAGAAACATGATATACATGTATAGATAAATAATATTCTCTATCACTTTCATTCTTAGATTAATTCCAATTTTATCAAACTTAACAATGATTTTCTAGTCAGCCTCAAGATCCTTGAAAATCATTTTTTAATATTTTTTAAACCAAGCATTATTTAATGTTTTTTTAACCAAACAAAAAAGACATAATGTATTCAAATTTATAGTACTTATCTCTGACCAACATTATATTAAAATAAAACTCACCCTCACGATGATTGTTCATGTTTTGATAATTTTCAGTCGAAGAAACCAAATAATTCATATCATTTATTCTTGAAAAAAATAAAATTTTTAGAATCACCAAAACTAAAATGAACCCTATTATAGAAATATTTCAGTTATTCCTCATTAAGGAATTTTGAGATCACCTCATTAAACAGAGTTTCCAATTTGTAAAATCTAATACTTTCTTGTATTGTATATTTTCTCGATAAATTTATTTGAAATAAACCACATTACCATGCATAATCTTTCTTCTATAATTGTTATTACTCTTCGGGTCACAAGATTCATCTTCTTTAGTTCTCTTTGTTTTCTTTATTTCTGAGAAAAAAAATCCTTGAGGTTTTTGGGTCTATAGGATTTCAATGGAAAATAGAAGTAAACAATGGAAGATGATGATAAACAAGGGTTTTAGTATTCAAAAAGGGTTGGAGTGTCGAAAAATGTTTTAGTGTTTGAAACATTTATGACAATACTTAGTTTCACATGTGATTACGTAAGATAATAATCAATGTTTTTGAAAACACATGGCACGAATAAATTTAAGATTAAAATAAATTGACAAAAATATATAGGGAGAAAAAAATAAAAAAAAAATCAGATTTAATGTAATCAGTAAAAAATATTAACCTAAATAAACATAAATAAATTAATAAATAAAATATTATAAAATTATTATTTAGAATTAAAATGATTAAAAAGATAAATATTTATTTAAATAATTAAATAAAATTAAATCCCCCTTAATAAAATCAAAACTCACAGTGGAAAGTGGTATTTTAAAGATATCAGCTAGTTGATATTTAGTTTTTAAAAATTATAAAGATATATATTTTTTTATGAATGTGATCTATTAGAAAATGATGCTTAATATCAAAATTCTTAGTTTCTGAATGTCTTAATAGATTTTTTGAAATATTTATAGCACATTTATTATGACATAAAATATGTGTAATATTAAAATTTAGTCCAAATTCCATTACTGTGTTTTTCATCCCCAATACTTGGGCACAACAACTACCAGCAGATGTATATTTTACCTCATATATACATAGGGAAACTGAGTATTGTTTCATACTTGGCCATGATAATAATGGTTTTCCCAAAGAAGTGACAAGTTACATAAGTACTTTTTCTATCTAATCTACAACCTCCAAAATCAATATCTGAGTATGATATTAAAGTAAAATCAGATTTTTTGGATAAATAAGATATTGAACAATATTTCCCTTTAAATATCTAAAAATTCTTTTTAAAGTAGAATGATGCGAGTTTTAGGATTTTTTTGGAATCAGAAATATATATATACAGAAAACATAATATATTTTCTACTAGTAGTAAGATAGAATAAACTACCAATCATACATATATATAACATATTGTCCATTTATTTTCATGTTTCATCCAAATCATGATTTATATTAGAATAAATTAGAGTTTTATATGTCTAGTTGTTCCCAAGACCAAACTTTTCAAAAAATCAGCAATATTCTTACTTTGATTTAAAATATTTCCACAATCCTTCTAAAAAAATTGATGTGCTAAAAAACATAAATTATCCCATTAGACTCATTTCAAATTCATTTTTCCTATGTTCTGAAAAGTCATTAAAATATTTTTTATTGGTTCAACAAAAAATAACAACATTAACAGAGATTTCAACTAATAATCTATTAGAATAACTGGTTTTTTAAAAATAATTGGATCTATATTCAAATTGAAAATGCATTTTTCAAAAGTAATGAACTTAATCTATCATAATAAGCCGCAGTAGATTGTTTCATCCCATAGAGAGCATAAGTAATTTAAAAAATAAAATCCGGTTTTTTGAGAATTTTCAAAACTAGGAGGTTGTTCAACATAAATGTCCATAATAAAAAATAAATTTTAAAAGGAAGATTTAACCTTAATATGATATAATTTTATTTTCATATAAGATGCATAATCCAAAAAAATTCTAATTGATTCTAATCTAGCTACATGGGAAAAGGTTTTATCATAATGTATAACTTTTTAGGATTATATCCTATAACTACTAATCTAGCTTCATTTCTAAATATAATCCACTGATCATGTTTTTTATTTATAAAGAAACACATAGTTCCTATTAATGGATATTTTGATGGTCTTTTAACTAATTCCCAAACATTATTCGTTTTGAATTTGTTAGCTCATATGGAATTGCTATCATCCAACTCTCATATTATAAGGTTTCTTCAAAAGATTTAGGCTCTAGTTGAGATAGAAAAGAAGATAATTCAACAAGGATTCATGTATTTCTTCTAGTTGTTATTCACATGTCTAGGTATCCTATTATTATTTCTAAAGGATGATGATTTAGGGTTCTTGACTGCCTAGGTAAAACATTTTTATGTTCATCAGTATCATGTTCATCTAAACTGGACTTAATTTTATTTATGTTATTTTCAAAATCATATTTTAGGTTTTCAGGTCTCATGTTGTTAGAAGAGTAAGTGATTTCATCCGTTTGATCTATCTCTATAATAAAAGGGGCAGTTTCATCAAACGTCACATGAACTAATTCATCAAAAATCATTGTATTTCTGTAAAGAATTCTATAAGATTTAGATGTAGTAGAATATCCTTAAAATATTACTTCTTCGACTTTTGGATCAAAAATAACAAGATTATCTTTGGTGATTAGGATATACACCTTATATCAAAATATAATAAAGTACATTACCTTAGTTTTTCTTTTATTCCAATCTTCATATGGTGTATTTTTGAAAATAATCCAAATTAAATTTCTATTCAGGATTTATCAAGATGTGCATACACCTTCTTCAGATAAGTAGGTGGGAATACTATATTCATTTTACATAGTCCGATAAATTTCATGAATCATTTTTTTTTCTTATATCGACAATTAAATTTTTCGATGTGTTCTTGGTGAAGAAAAGGTTTGTCTAATACTCAGATTTGAACAAAAGGAATCCAATTCAGGATTCTCAAATTACCCACAATGATTACATCATAATGAAATTATCTTAAAACATTTTTCATTTTGAGAAGATTTATAGAAACATTCAATAATAGTATAAGATTCAATTTTGAGTTTTAGAAAATTAATCGAAGTAAATATAGAGTAAATATCAACTAATACATATAAATAGAAATATTCAGAAAAAAATGCTTCTCATGATTGTCTAAACAGATCCATGTGGATAATTTCTTGATGTTTTGATGTAGAAATTTTGTTAATACATTTAAACGATTTTTTTTTCAAATTCCAATATGGGATGCATCACAAAATCTGTCACTATAATACTTAAGATAATGTAAATAAAGAAGAAAATATTTATTAGATAATTTATGTAAATCTAAAATATTAAAATTTCCTATCATTATATGATATATCAATGACTCATTTATGTTACCAGTTAGACAATTCAATTTTTTATTTTTATTTTATCCAATGTATAAATAATAATAGTTCTGGTTACTCTATACATAATAAGTTTATTTTAAATATAGAGAATGAATTTTTAGATAAATAAAAATTATGTCTTTAATAACAATGTTGAGAGATACAAACAAGATTGTGCTTCATCAATTGTACATGTAGTACTTTGATTTTTGAGACTATTTTTGGATCTCCAACATTTCCTAGTCCAATTATATGTACTTTCACATTATCACCAAATGTTAATAGAAATCCATCTATTAGAGTCTGTGTATTGATGTTTGATGTGTTTCGACTCAAATGTCTGATGTAGCCATTTTTCATTTAATATATATGTTTTCATTGTCTGTGACATGTTTTCTAAAAAGGAAATCAAAACAAGAGTTTATTTTTGTACATATATTCTAGTGGCTCTAGAAGTGTTAGCTAGAGAAGATATAAGAATCCCTATCTACATTTTATTTCCATAAATATTATCATTTAAATTATATAGGCTATTAGATATATTTTTTTAAATTACTCTTATTTGAGGATTTTATAAATAACAGTTGTTTTAATTTTCGATCTATTCCACAAAAATGACAAGTAATAGTTTTTGAGTTGGGAACAAAATAATTCTTATATATTTTAGATTTTTCACATTTAATTTCTATACCTAATATTTTCATTATAATTAAATTCTTGCTATGAATTTCATTCAAAACAATTTTTCCTTTTGAAAATCATAGGGAGAACTTTTACTAGTTTTTTATTCATCTTGTAATTCTTTAAATTTTTTTCATGATCAATATAGTTTTTGGTAGATGAGTTAAATTTTTTAATTAACTCTTCATGTTATTATGTGAGGGATATCATTATCCTAAAATAGAATTTTGAATATTCTTTAAATATTTTGATTTCTTCAAAAATGATTCATATGTTCCATCTAGAATTTTGTAGTAGGATGCCAATTTATTATTTGAATAATCTGAATTAGAATAATAATTAGATGAATAATAGGTTTTTAACTTATCTTTTTTTACCAGGAATCACATATTTGAATTTAAATGAGATTATTACTTTTTTGAATCATATTTTGATGAGCTTCATGAGGCTTCCTAAAAAAATCCAAGTAGCCTTCACTCCTCTTTTTCCTTTAAGTTCATAATCATCATTTTTCTAATTTGTCTTTTATGTCTTTCTCTTTTAACCATTTATATGGAAAAAATCAGGTCTTATATGAACAAATTTATTGTATTAATTGCATCTAACTTCCCTTGAAACCTTTTTATCCCTCTTCAAGGGTTTTTTTAATACACTTTTCATTTTATAAAACTTGAAAAACATTATAGCTAGTTGAGACAATTCCATTTCAGAATCAAATGTGTCTGAATTGTTTTCTTCTTTCCTGATTTATTTTCTTTACTTATGAGATGTTAACTTTATATTAGTATTATCATTTTTCACTAATACATTATGATATTCATCTTCATCATGCATTTCATCTTCATATATCATCATTGTCCCAGTTAATTCTCTCATTGTTAGATTTTGAATAGGTGATGATTGTCAAATTGCATATGATATACAATTTCATTTAGTAGGTAGAAATATCAATGCATTTAAATCATGATCGTTATGTTTGATTGGATTACCTAAGGCTTTAATATTATTAATAATATATGTAATTCTTTCATTCATATAAGTGATACTCTTTCCATCGAGCATTATGAATGTCTCAGATTTCAGTTTTGTTGTTTCATACCTCATTTGCCTGAAATTGTTTGTTCCTCTATAAGAAACATTAGTGGTATACTAAATTTAATATGTATAAGGATTTTGTGATACACGGACGAATGTATCTGGTCTACGAACATATATAATATCATTCACAGCATTATAATTGATGTCATACTCAGACTCTATAGGAGTAGTACAAGTTGCGGGATTTTCTAGAATTATATAAGAAGTAATGAATTTTTAATAGACGTTCAATCCTAGATTAATGATATATATGATCATTCATGATTTATAACATCTATAGATTTCACCAATGAAATCAGGAGCATGAACTATTGACTTTCCTTCTCTTTGATCAGTCATTTTCATCTTTCTATAGATCATATACTTTTACCTTGTTATAGATTTTTTCAAAATCTCTCCTCTAATACCTATTTTTAGGACGGAATATACATATATACACAAGAGGGAGTGAATTGTGTCTCTACATCCTTTTTCAAAATATTTATCAATTCATCCATTTTAGGTCTACTGATGAATATGTAGGTATGCAATGTTAATGTTTTGTATGAAATTATGACCAGCGAAAAAAAACTGAATTACAGAACATGACTATTTATTGTCTTTCTGGGCATAAATATCCCCTAGTCCACTAAACCTATTACTATCTCTGTGGCTTTGATGCATTTCACTAGTTAGGTATTCAAATCATAAGACCAATACACAATTGCGTGTAAGAAGTTGGCAACTTTACAAACAAGACTAAAAATAGAGTCTTCTAGTTCTATAACAGAGAAACAATAAACCACAGCTTATATCAAGAAGATGATACTCCTCCATAGCTGATTAATATCAGTTTAAACACTCAATTAAAAGATATTGATTAAAAAATATTCTAGTTGTTCTTTACATTGGAAGGAATAACTGAATGTAGATAGATCTTCTTCTTTAGAAAATAATTTCTTTAGGAAAGATTAGTTCTACAGTGATCTGGTTGCAACAAATCACTGAAATAAAAATAAAAATGAATAGCAGTAGTAGACTTAATGAAAATACTTGACTTTTAATAAGAATATCTTTATTGTAGCCTCATATATAAAAAAGAGCGTCTGACAGATCATTGCAGTGGATATGAAAAAGATATTAACAAGAATATTGTTTCAATCGTGAATAGGTGTCACGATATATGGCTCAATATATATATCTTTATATATATATTCATCTCTGAATCATTCACACACATATATATAGAAAAAATACATTGATATAATAAACAATGTGGAGAGCCTGTCTTTTAATACCATATCCATGAAAATCGCCTGAAAAACTGTAATAATTAAAATTCTTGATATAGATCCGAGTTTTCATAGCATTCCTTAAGAATATGAGAGAATTTATCTACATAATACAAATATTTGAATTAATCATAATGATATTTGAATCATTAAAAAAATGTGACTTAAATATGACCGTTATTCTGTAAATACCATTTCATGAAACTCTGATAAAAATGTATATTTAAATCTTAGATGATGAAAATTCAAATGTAAGGTTCCTTCATAAAAGGATAAAATACCAAATGTATGGTTCAACTACGTAGTGCTAAATCTCCCAACATAAAGATGAAAAATTATGGTAGATCATAAAATGATGTTGAATTATCCATACTTATATAGGGTTCTTTAACCTTACATTTTCTCTATGTCAATCACAAGGTTTCATCAAAACATAAGGTTCTTTATCGCTATGTTTCTATCAAAGTTGGGTTGATTAACTATAAGTTTTGATATTTCAGTATAAGTATTAATAAAAATATTTTTATTTCTTATGTTACTCTTTTCAACGTATGATATGAATTATTTTTTTCAAAATATGCTTAAAAGTGTTTCAAACACTTTGACTAATATTCCATGCGAATAATAAGCATCAATATAATTCCTCAATAAGGAATATAGAGAATAATAATTTTATTAAATACCCATAATGTAATTCATTAGTAAAAGAAACAATGGTATTTGTAAGCATCAAAACCAGTAAGATTTATAGAGTATTATTAAGACAATACATGCTCGACAATATGGTGAATAGTAATAAAATAATAAATCATAAATTTAATTGATCATATATCATCTAATAAAATAATTTGTATTATTTCCACAGAAAATATCTCCTATGGATCATATGTATAATAAAAGGGTTATTTAATTTATGAATATAAATACACTAAAATGTACTTAAAATCCTTCAGGAGGAAAATAACCTATTAATGATAATAAACATTTAAAACTAAATTTTCAAAATAAAAGAAATATTATTTGTCATTAAAATAGAACTCTAGAAACTTATGAAAGATGTTTTAAAACATTTATTGGTTATTATAGATGTAAATTTTCTACATGTTGAGTACATTTAAAATAAATATTCCGTTCAATTTTTTGTTAAAATCTAAATGTATCTTGATTTGAAAATTTCATAATGATTCATTAAAAATATTTTTAAAATAATATATGGGTAAAAATATATTTGATAAATTATTTTTAAAATGTTTCTATATAATTTTTATTTATTTCATTGTAAACAGGGGTTTTGATGAAAACTGATTTCTGACTAAAGTGTGAAATAATGATATATTTTCAAAAAAAAAGAATCATTTTAACATATACAAACTAAAAAATGGCACTATTAGTTAAAAATGAGCATTAATAACTCTATTTTAATAAAATATATTGATCATGCGATATTAATATCAAATAATTCTTCCCTAGGGAGAGATAAACATAATCATAATCTTTAATAATGATGAAATATCTAAATTATCCCATACCACTTTGGTAACATCTAAATAGTAATACCCATAAAAGAAATGAAATAAAATGAAACATTAAATATGATAAAGATAAGTATATTCTTTTAATAAAGATTATATTTTGTATTATATGAAATATTAAATGGAAATAATTTTTGAATATTATAAATTTCTCTTGAATGTAAAAATGAGATGAGATACCATTACCATGAGTCTGAATCTTGAAGTACGTTCTGTATCTTCCTGAATAATAAAATTATCTTATTTATTGTGTTTTTAAGAACCCTTATCCAATTTATTATTCTCTTTTTAACTTATTTCCATGGTAAATATGATTTATAGAAAAATAATGTTTACATCGGTTGTTTTGATGATATTTCTCTTATGTGTCATAAATAACATTTTTTGGTTGACTATAGTCAGTGATGTAATTATTTAAACATATAAAAGTAAATTATAATGATATAATTATCATATTAATACATAAATTATCATTTTTATACAGATAATGATGGATTTTTATGATAAATTAACTACATTAAAATCATAGAGAAGACTTGTCATGTCTAAGCCTGAGTGACATTGCCATTTTTAAATGACCATTATAGATAGAAGGTATATAATAATATATCATTAAATAATGATAATAATGAAATTTATTCAATAATATTCATTAAATATAATTATATATATCATCCAGATGAATGTTTTAAGAAAATAGATTCACATCACTTCTTGAATGTGGCAGTCCACGTGTACACAATGGATGTTATCATTTTCCAATGTATGAATAAAAATGATAAATATAATTTTTTCATAAAGCTAAAATTTTCTAGAATATCATAATTATTTAATATTTATCACATATATACATTAAATTTTTCATTATCACTTTCCATGTAAGTCATTAGTGAAATAAAAAACAAATTTCTTTATGACGCGGTAGTCCACCATATACAAGAGTGATGTTATTATATCCCTTACAAAATGTAAGGTAAAAATTTTATATTTGATATAATTAATTTAAGGGTATAATTATTTTATTAATATAACATATATACATAAAATCCATCATCATAATCATCCATGAGAGGTGATATTAAAAAATATTACTAACATCGGTTCTTAAGGCGGTAGTTTGTTTTACACATGATGAATGATTCCATAACCCATTTGATGGATGTGGGGATGGTTGAAGGCCATTCCATTAACATAATAACATATATATATATATATAATAGGTATTTTTTATGATATAATAATAAATTATTCATATTTTAATGAGGTCGAATATGTAATAATATAAATATGCATAGATTGTAGTCTTACCTCTTCTCGGACGACCTCTTTAGTATTTTATATTATGAATTCTTAGAATAATTTTATGACCAAAACAATATTCTATAATGATAGTATAGAATATGTTATGTTATGTTTCTAGGTATTTTTCTGACCAAAATTGTTTTATCATGTTAACAATCTATGTTAGGGTGCATCATTTTATATGTTTTATGAGTGGCAGACTTATATTTTTTGAAAATAAAAATCTATAACCACATTTTTCAAATGTCGGATTTCTTTAAAATAGTGCATTATCGAGATAATAATGATATCGTAGAAATATGGCCAAAAATATATTTTAGATAATTTTTTAAGTAATTTTATTCCTTTTCTTTTTCATTTAACGCCCCCATAAATCTGTTTTTACATTTACTACTGTTAATAAATATAATTTCCTTTTACTATTCATTATGGTAATAAATTATGTTTTCCATAATTATTAATATTAATTATATATATATATAAAATATTGAATTCATTTTACAAAATTTAAATAAAATAATTGTAAACATTTAATTTAATATTAATCTCATAGACCTAATGGGAAAGGAGGCCTTCAAAGAGAAAATGTTAAAATAATATAATGTTGTTATATCAAAATTAAATATGAAATATATTCTAATTACCTAAATTGTGTAAATAGATATGTTATTGAAATAATTTTACATTAATAAAATTAAACATATAATTCCAATTTATATATAATTTAAATAAAATGAGAGTTTTTAATTAAAGATCACTATTTTTTAATATACATAAAAATATTACTTTCTTGGAAAATCTAAATAAACAATATCTCTATGATAAATTTCATAACATTTCCCAAAAAATGAATATAAAATTTTTAAGTTAATCTTATAAATATTTTAACAATTATTTTTAATTTTTTGTTAAATACACGAATAATACACCTTTCAGAAAATGAAGTATTTTTAGAAACCATTTTTTCTCCTTAAAATCATTCATATTTCATTAATAATATATATATATAAACATTTCTTGTATTTTGTAAATGTAAAAAAATGTAATATTTTAAAATTTTAAAAATTATTATTCAAAACAACAAATTTAATTTATAGGTTAGAATAGTATTTTTATATAATAATATTTTAATAAAGTATCATGTTCTACTCAAACTCATTGTTGAATGAATTTGAATCTATCAAATATAATGATTTTATTTTAAACTAAATATATTTGAAAGTCTCAAAATTTTGCATTTCCTTACACCATTTGTTTTGTGTGTCATTTATGTTTTCGAATATGATTTCTATATATGAAAATATTCATGTGTTATAAAAATACACTAGAAATATTTAGTTTTAGCCTATATATTATAGAATATTATGTAGAAAATAATATAATTATATAGGTATGATAATTAGGTATTTTTTGTAATTTTAATAGAAGTATCTATATTTTTTGGTGGATTATTATAGATAACATAGTAGTTATTATAACAATAATAACTAATATTTAAGTGTACATGGTGATATTTTATGATATAAATTTCATTTTTGAGTTACTCATTCTATGTTCATATTGAGACTTTAAATAGAATGATTTATTTAAATATTTTAAAAATAATTTATATTAGTAAATGTTAATAATACAATAAATAAAATGAATAATAAATTTTATATCTAATCAATTAAATTTTCCTATAAGATGAATTTTTTTATTAGATTAGTATTTGAGATACTCGTGGTGGTACAAAAAGGATTATCTCAATATATAGAAAATAACTAGAACCTCGTGAAATTTCCCCTTCATCCTAAATATTAATATATTGAATTTTACTCCCTTATATAACCATGAAATACCAATATTAGTGGATATTATTATCCTTTAATCATGTAATAATGGAAAAAAATATCTTGAATATATACTATTCATTCCAATTCTATAAGAAAGTGATTCTTAAATTGGTTGTCTATTAATTAGTTGGGAAATTCAATCATAGATTTACTTTTCATTAATATGAAATCCACATAATAATTTTTATCAAGGGAATGGAATTATTTCAAGAGAAAATGGGATATAATCTATTGGAACTCTGGGTCATAAAAAATTAATTAATTTTCATTGTGTAATTCAATTGGAAGATGAATATAAAGACAAAAAACTATGGATGTATTCCTATAGTTACATCATTTTACCAAAATATAAGGTGGGATGATCATTCAGTGGACTAAATATAGTTCATTGAAATTATTTTTAATTTTATTTTTTAACAAATATGAGTAAATAAATTTATTTTTCAATAATTATTGGATAGAGATTAGTGATTCTCAATTCAATAGTGGGGACAGTGAAATAAGGGACAGTTGAGATCAAATTTTTTGGATAAGCATATTAGTATCATTAAAGGATTAAAATAAAAATAAAATAATGGTATAATTATAGAAATAAATATATAATAATATACCTCATAGGATCAATGAAATATTTCTTGTGATTAAATTAGGGGTTACAAACTAATCACAATAAAATGGAGATAAAGAATCATCATAACATTATAAAAGAAAGTATGGTTCTGATTAAGGCCTGGATTAAAATGAATTAGCTTTATGTAATAAAGAAACTATTAATGTTAGTGTACTAATCCAACATTCCTTTGAGATAACCATATACAATAAACTCAATGGAAAACTATGTAATGGAGTGCTTACTATATCACTATTGATGCGGTGGATCCTCGAAATGTACTAGTGAAATGTAAAGTTGTTTGTCGTATGTGAATGTATATTTTTCTTATTAATTATGGTTATATAAATTAATTATTATTAATAATATATAATATATATTTTAAAACACCAAAAAATTAAATGGATGATGAGTTATCGGTGAAAATATGTGAAGTTATTGCATTATAATTACATTAATCTTATATAATGTAGAATTTCTAGATGAATCTCCTTGAAATCATTTTGATATATCATTTTTTATAATTAAATGTTATATTCATCCTGGAATATAAATATATCTATATCGGTCCAACTATATCTATCTAGGGAAGGGAATAGCATTCAATATCATAAATCATCATCTAATGCCAATCATGTGAAATAATTGTGATTAATCCCCATTGAAAACACATTTTAATGAAATTATATAGTTTTCCATTGATTAAGTATATCAACATGATATTAACGAGATTAATAACACCTAATACATAAATAATTATTAGTTTTGAAAATAAATAAATAAATAAATATACTTATATCCTGTAACATATATTAATCATTAGTTTATAATATATATGTGTCCCTATAAATTTCCATGTGGGTGCTTTATTGGGATTGTGTTATTTAAAGGTGAAGAATAATGATTCTCTTAAGAATACCTTTTCTAGAATTTTGGATAATATTTATTCATGGGATTATATTTGGAATAAAAAAATTCACTAGAAATCTTCAAATAATTAATGAATAATGTTTGAGTGTTTACCTTGAAAAAATTTGGGTTGTCATTATTTGTGATATTATCATATACTATAAAAGAAAAATGTATATTGGGAGAATTAGAGGAGAAAACTAATGTCTTAGAAAAAGGATGATGATAAATGAATGGAACTATAAATGTGACTTTTTAAGGTATCTAATACCATTCTAGGGAAAGTCACTCTATGAAAAGGTATCATTGTAGATAAATAAAATATAACATTAATAAGAAAATTCCATAAAAAAATCAATAATAGTGTTATGTATTTTCCTAATACTAGTTGCGTATGTATCTGATTTTTGATGAACATCATATGATTGTAAAAACAATACTAATTCTAGCTAACCCAGAGGAAATTATTATTCATTTGGAATAATTTAAATTGAGCATCATGGAGATGAATAATTGAATATTACTACACATGTAATCATACAATCCTTATACATGTGACTATTATGGATATATAATGAATCTTCTTAGAAGTTATTTGGATCTTAACTTCTAAAAATAATAATAATATTGACTATTTTTAGTGATTGTAAATGGTTCATGATGAAATAAATATGTTTCATGATCTACTTTTGGATTCTGAAATAGTGACATTTAATATTAAGAGGACTCATTCAAATGAAATGAAATGTGACATGCATATAGATAAGAATATCATTAAGATTGTATTTATTTATAAAGAGATCAACATGCACCAAAAAATATTGATATATATTATCAAGTGTGGTTAGTTCTTTATCCATTTCCTTCTAGAAAAGGTGAAAATGTAGATTATTCTTAATGTCAAAATTATCATGTAACATTATACAAGAAGAATATTGAGAAGGATTTGATAATATTAGACATCAAAAATATGATCATGGGTATCAAAAATGAAGTAAATATAATATACATAGAATTAATTAATTTATAACCATATATTTTTTATTGTTATGATTTATTATAGGTTGTATATAGAGATACAAAATATTATGGATATTATGAATAATGGGAATGTATCAGAGATAAAGATTGATACTTATGGAATAGATATATTTGGGACATAATTATTAATTCCATTAGAGACATAGATTCTATTAGTGGTTTTAAATTATATACATATCTAAATATTAACTACTAAATATGGGAGCATGAATTTATATATTGATCTTAAACATCACCTTTGATGAGAAAATATGAATAATGAATGTATTTAATATAAATTATGGTACTTTGTATGTTTATATGTTAATAAAATAATGAGAAAATTATGATGGTAAAATAAAATAATTACCATTAACTATATAAAATTTCAAGAATATCACCATGTATTTTTTCATAGGTCTTCCAAAGACATTAAATGGAAATAATTCCATATTAGTTATAGTTGATCATATTATATATACATGTTAATTCTTAAAACTATTAAAATACTTATAATTTGATCAACCAAGATTGGAATATATTATTGAATTTTCAGGCATATATGGAGAACCATAGTTATTTGTATATAATCAATATATGAGGTTCACATTATAATTTTCTAAAATACATATTCATTTCAAGGAGAATGTTTTAAAAATTAGTATGACATATCACTCAATGAATAATTTAAAAACTAAAAATATTTAATAGATACTTGATGAAATTATCATATCCTATTATATAGAAACTAATGTTTAACAAACCAACATAATAGGATAGTTATTTCACAAAAAAATGATTTCATAACCTCGGTACTGGTAATTGATATTTATGATTCCCTATATTGGATGATAATATTGTCTCAAATAAATTGGGATAAGGATAATTGAAAAAATATATTTGGACTTATAAATTTTATGAAATTATTTATATAGTAGAATCAATATATTAACACATTATAATGTAATAAATTCGATAAAATATATAATATAGAAATATTTGATAGGGCATACTGATTATGGTTAGAGATAATGTGTCCTATTTATTTTTTGTACAGAATAGTTTCTATTAGTATGTAAATTGGGGGATGTTATGTCTATGATATATTTTCCATTTTGAGATTCTTCACCACATCAAGATATATTTTAGTTCCTAATAATAATATAATGATGTGACATATAAATTAAACATATAAATATTTGATCACTATTGATGAATATTAAATATTAATCATAACAGTAATTTCCTTATAACTGTAATTACATATTATTTTGGATACATGAATATTATAATATAATTTCATGAATTTATTTCAGTATCTCCTCCAATTTTCTTCTCACATGGTAAACATCAATAAAATACCCTACATAAAACCATTCTATATAACTTAGGGAAAATAAAAAAATTTAATGGTGAACTCAAATTCTCAATAAGGGTTTATATAGGAGATGAAAATAAATGATCATAATTGAGTATATGATAATCTTAAGAGTTTTATAACATGATCATAACATATTAACATTAAACTTAGTCTACAATGGTATGTTAATCTAGAATCATAGAATAATTATTTGTTAGATGAATAGAAATATTTCATAGGACGTCATAATTGTAAATATTTAATCAAGAACCTAGTTGACATACCATAAGCATAATATATTTTTCATGATGCACATAATTCTAGAATGTAATTTTCAAATTCAAGTATCGATGGAATGATTATCATAATGGTGTGGGAAAATCCCACTTAAATAATTTCATTAACCAGGGTTTCCACCAAATAAAATCATAATGGATAGAGATCTATAAAAAACATTTTGAACTCCCCATTCATTATTATTTTATTGTGAGATGTTTTTATTTAAAAATTGAATTGGAGGTATATATAATTCTCCAACCACAAAACACCTAATGAAATCAATATATTTGTGTGACATAAGATAATAAAACATTAATCAATTAATCATTTCATATTAATTTGTAAGTAATTTGGATTCATAAAAAATCATTAATTTCATAATAGTATATATTTAAAAAAATAAATGGGGTTCATAAGGTTTTTATTAAATCTTTATTCACCCATGGGAAATACTCGCATTTCATAAAATCATCCACATTTCATGATCAATATATGATATCAAAATAATGAAATATTTTTGTGTTGAAATATTTTATAAGTAGTTAATAATAAATATCCATAATGATAATTAAAAAATATACACAATACCATTAAAAAATATTATTTATAATTTCTGAAAAACATAGAAATTACCTCTTTCATTTATTATACGTATACACAAAAAATTCCTAGATAATTTGAGAAAAAATATTTTTATTGATTAGAACCATTGAAACATATAATGGAAGCATTGAATATGTAGATAGTTATGGTGGCCTTAAAATCCATTAATATGGGTAAAAATCAATCATATAATACATTCATGCATTTTGTGAAAATTAAAATGTACATCATTTGAAAAACACAAAGTGGAATCATTTTAAAACATTTATATGAAATTAAAATATTTTTTAAAATGAAATTAAAATATTTTCTTAAATGAAATTAAAAATAATTGATCATAGATATGAAAATTCATGCTAATATATGATGAACATGTACATAAAAGAAATATTTTATGGACAATTTCAAAACAAGGGAAACAATTTTTAAAATCGTTTTAAAATCATTGAAAGTAAATAAGAGAGGAAGATTGAAATATTACATTATATTTTTAGAATAACTAATGTATATTAAATTAAATTGGGTCCAATGGATAATATATATGGTATTATCCTATAAAAAGTAATTATGAAAATAAATGATATTGTAACACAATCAATTACCCCATGTTATTTATCACATTTCTCGCATTAAAACCTACTTTATAATAAATAAAAATTTATAATAAATAAATTATAATAACTTATTAAAATAAAATAAAATATTTATAATTATATTTATAGTTTTAATATATCATTTATATTAAATGTTTTATTAAAATCATATTTGGGTGAAAACTAGTCTATTTCCATGTATGTTTTAGTTCAATGGTTGAATTCATTTCACCATGGCCATGGTTTCATCTTTCTTATAATATTAATCAGATCATATGTATAATTTATATTTAATATAAAAAATTTATATCTATTTTTATATTTTGTTGATGAAACATTAATTACATCACTTCGTGTAGATGATAGTCCATATGCATGAAATAATATTTTTTTGACTTTTTTTATAGATTGAAAGTATGAATGGTACATAATAATCCTTGAATATAATATAGAAATATATCATAATTAATATATAAATTCATTAAACATATTTTTATTAGTATCTGTGAGTAGATGAAATGAAAAATTGATCAAATAGATTTATAGAGGTGTAATTTCACACATATGCACGAGCAATATTATTATATTTTAAATGATTATGAGGAGATATAAAATAACTATAAATTTAACATAACATGATATTTGTATAATAATTATTCTTATGCAATAATTATATGGCTATTATATTAATTTTATATGTGGATTAAGAATAGAAAAAAATGAAATAGATAGGTAAGTATATTTAACTCCCCAATAGGTATCCACTTTTTGTTCAAACCTTGATTCTTCTAGGAATTATATTTTAGGGATAAAAACATTAGAGTCATGTGGATTTTGGGAGACTATGTGGTTAAAACATATTCAAGATAATTTTCTCTATTTTTATTGAAAATATGGTATTGGTGATTCTATTTTAAATGTGTAGGGAGTTTCACCACTTAATTACATAAAACAGTAATATTATATTATTTTTAGTGTAATTACTTTAGATATCTTATCTGGTGAACTATGGTTTCTATTTCAGAAAAAATAGATAAACTAGAACATGGAAATGTGTTTTTATAATGGAATTGGTTGTATTTAGGTTGATTGATGTTACATGATGTTTTCATAAGAGACATGAGAAATGGGTGACATTTTACAAGGGAGGGAAAGGACAAACATGGAATTACTAACATTACTAATGTATCTTTTAGAGAATATATATAAATATTATTCAAATTTTATAAATATTTGAATGAATAGATCGTATAGTTTAAATAACATAATTTTAGTGGTTTTAAATAGGCCTTTGTGTCATTTTAAACGGTAGATTTTGGTCTCAACCCTCTGTTATCCAATTTTAACATTAACTATAGTAACACGTTTTTAAATCACAAATGTTTCTAATTTTACATATAGGGGAATAATTTAATCATATATGTTCATGCTGTTACATTTTACACTACTTCATGACCAACTTTTACTCTTTTGATATTTTTCTGGATTTTTAATATAATTAATAATATGTTATGTCATCACCCCCTTTCCACATGGTGTACTCCTCTTAGGCTGACAATGGGAGAATGTAGATGGTGAACCCTGAGTCGTGCCTCAATTTGGTCCCAGGATGGTGACTAGAACTGAGGGTACATTAACCACAAAAAAGGAGGTGTTTCCCTCCTAGAGAACACATGCGAAAGAGATATATATATATAAATACACCAACAAAATCTAACTCAAACTGCAATATAAAATAAATCTCAAGTACACATATGTTATATCATTAACAACTACTAAATTTAGAAGGTAAAAAAGCAAGAACCAAAAATATTTATAATCAACAGGAACCACAAAGCCTAAATAGCTCCAACAAACACAAGCTAGTAATAACCAGCTTGGTCTATAACCTAGTTCAGGTGAACTGAAAAAAACAATATATATATATATATATTGAGTATAACATTATACATAGTAGGATCCTCCCCAAAGACACTCAGGAAAAAGTAATGAAATCAGGAAAAAACAGAGTAAACAACAAATGAAAATAACTCATCACCTAAATAGGTATACTAATTTCCCAGTCTTATTATGGATACTCTCACCGAGTATAGCAGTCAATAATATATAATATTATAAATAATATCAGGGGTACCCCGTTACCACTTCCCCACTAGTTTTCTACTTTTCCCCAACATCACACGTCTTAATCCATCTCTCTCTAAAAAGGAATCCATGATGACAATAGGGCGAGCACTACAACATACACTATGTTCAATATAATGTTTTTTCGTAGACCCCTGAGTGAATTACCACACCATCCACATACCACAAATGTTACCAGCTAGTTTCCAGGATCCACCTCATCCCGCCAAACATGTAACATATGTCAGGTATTATGCCTCAAGCCATTAAAACTATACTCTGAGTAAATATCATCATGACACCATATCCTATACTTGTTATAGTAGAAAAAATGTAACTATATTCAGAATATTTGTGTTTGGAATAGCCACCAAACATTTCATCCCTCTACACACATATATAGGGAAAACTTACAATTGTTCCTACTAGCACAAATAACTTCCATGAGAATCGAGAGGGTCTAATGGGGGTAGTCATCCATCCATCATCCCACCGAAATGATGGGGAATCCACCCCCTATGGATTAGAATCCTTGGGGTGTTAGTTTCTCTAACTGACAGGATGTGGAAGAAATTATTAACACAAAACGTACATAATAAACAATTTCTCAAAACCACAATATGACCATAACCTAGTCTTAGACTGAACAACATCCAAAGTCTCTCAGACTCTAGGATGGCACTACTAAGACTATGTTTCCAATAAGAAAACAACTATTTAAATAGCTACATTAGATTATTTATCCCTTTATATTAGATACATTTTTTATTTAATTATTTAACCATTAATTAACCATTAACAATTCCACATTATGTTTCATTAGCATCACACCTAAAGTCCATCGTTCCATTAAATTTTAACCTTATCATTACATTACACCAAATTCAACACCATGGGTTAACATCATTCATTAATTCATTTATTAACAGATTTATTACGTTTATATATTCTATATCATTCTAGAAAAACATTCTAAGATACCAAACACATGGAGAACAACATGGTGAGTAGGTGAACTACCCGTAGAGTCTTTTACTCTTATAGAAAGAGCGTAGACCCATCCAATTTTGAGAAGCTAAACATAGAAAGGACGTGGCATACCCTGCACGTATTTACATTTTTTAGATGGTGGGTTACAAAAATAGATACCCTAATCAGTGAGGAATATAAAGAAGATAAACAACCAACAAGATTTAGTAAGTATACAAAATTCACATATAACCCATTTCCTCACCTCTAGTGTCCTCCCCGACACCCCAATGCATAAACCGATGCATCTCACCACTCTAGGCGTCAACTGCTGCCACAACCAACTGGCCTCTCTGCCCCCATATATAAAAATATCCATACCGACTCACATCAAAACACAAGCAGTATAAAACTAAAATCATGTCAATTGTGATCTCATTCCTTAAACAAGGAATGCATCCTTCATACATAATGTGCACTCATAGCTTCAAATCAAAAGTCACTTAGCCTTACAAGAAATACTATAACTCATAACCCTACCAAGAATTATCTTCTATCAAATAGCCAATTCATTAATCCTTCTTGAATTGACCAGTTCATTATTAGTAGGTTCCAAATATCAGAATCCTATAAATAAAGATATCATAGCGATCACAAATATTTAAAAATTAATATTGCATTAATTTGATTAACATCGAATTAAAACAACAACCAGATTCATTTACATGCTTCTTTAGATTTAACTATATAATTATCAATTAATTCTGGATTTATGTCCTTTACCAATTTCACAATAACAAAATGCTAATATGAAAACCATGGATATTACATTATCTACCATATCAAGAGGCAAACTGTAATCACGATTCAATTAAGCATCATGAAATCGAAAAAATTCATTCAATAATATTCATATATTTAATTTGGTCAATTCTATTGTGATCCAAAGGGAAAAAATGATAACTCTATATTTTCAGAGAAAATATATTGAATCAACAAATCCACTACCTCAAAAGTTTTAAAAATTCCTTCGCTCTAGAATGGATAAAAGCAACGGATCACGATCGATGTCCCCACAGCAACAACTTCCACCTGAGGATGTCGCAGTACACCCACATCAATAATAACCAAAAGTAAATCACTTATAACCAAAGAAATGAAATACCATATCATGGAAAAGTGAAACTGGAGAAAGTAGATTGAATAAAACCAAATAATGGAGGTATGTCTTACCTCGGATTGAAGACAGATCGAAGAATCAAGTGGGAAACCAATCCAAGATGAAGGAATCCATAGACAATGAATAGGGAGACAATCGGGTCCGCTGGGTTCAAGATGGGGTGCACTCAAGTTATAGGTTTTAAAAAACCCAATTCGGTGGGTGTTATTAAAACACCCAATAGTGGGTAAGTACACAATGTGTAATTCCTCGTCATGTCATGTAATGCCTCAAGGTGACTTACCATGAAAAACTCATCACCTAGGATCATTGTTTTATTTTTATGAAACCTACACTATAAACGTCGTGTAACCCATGGTCACATCATGTAGCCCCCTATTTATAGCTTCTCATGAGTGAAATCTTTCAGATATCCATTGATCCTTCTCCGAGCATCCCGGTCTTCAAAAAACACCAACTGTCAATCCATGAAGATTGAGGCTCTTAAATCAGATACATTGAAAAACATTCTCATCCTTGAGAATCCAAAACCATCCCAGAGAGGAAACAAAAAAGGGGTTGTCTGAAAAACCCCTTGTGAGATACTTCTCAAGGATCTCGCCACCATAACAGGTCAACCACTTTAGAAGAACAATGTTAATCCTCCATAAAACTCTAACAATCTCTTATATAATCTCATAAGGGAGATAACTCTCAAAGATAGAAATCCAAAAAAAAAGTAACATCAGAAATCCATCTAATAGATAGGAAAGGTCTACAACCATAAAATGAACATCTTCACAAGGAAAGAGCTAAACATCAAATAGATCTGAATACTTAGCAAGTATCTATGGGTGATCTTCCCAGTCACTCTCCTCCACACCACATTCCACCACAAGACACTTAACAAGGGGATAGAATTTTCACGCAAAACCTTCTCCTTGAAGTCTTGAATCTCCATAGGCCACTCTTCAATGTTCTCATCGCCATCAATATAAATCTCTCCCAAATAAGTTATGTGAGATTTGTCATTACTATAATGACAGAGCTATGAAACATGAAGAAACTCGTGTACCATAATCACTTTTGGGGAAAGTGCTACCCTATACACCATGGCTCCTACTCAAGAAAACACCTCAAAAGGCACAAGAAACTTAGGAGATAGCTTACTCACATGACCAAACCATCCTTTCCCAGGAAAGAGAGTAACATTAAAAACATGTGATCCCCAACATAAAACTCTAAATGTTTCCTACATTGATCGGCATGTGATTTCTGACAATCCTTTACTGTGATCATCATCTCACGAATCACCTAAACCATCTCTGTTATATTCTCACTAGTTTTGGTTTTAGAATTACTGACTCTCCAACCATAGTACATCACAATAGAGAAAGTCACAGTTAGCCATGCAATGCCACAAATGGTACCGTACTGATGGTGGAATGAAAAAATATTTTTTTAATAGAAATCCACCAAGGGTAAGTGCCTCATCCATGAACCTCCAAAATCAAGGACAAAAGAGCCCAAAATTTCTTCAAGAGTCTGGATGGTCAACTCTCTCTGACTGCACATCTACATATGAAAATTAGTGTTAAGTCATAACTGAGAACCAAAATCTTGATGGATACCCCTCCACACCCAAGAGGTAAAATGAGGATCTTGAGCAGAAATGATCGTCTGTAGGACTCCTTGGAGTCTTACCACCTCTTCTAGATACTGACTTGATAAAACCTCTACTGTGATCAACTCCTTGATTTATATAAAGTGTTGTGATTTCATAAAATGATCCACTACCACCCATATACTATCTTGGCCACTGTGATATCGAGGTAAACTGGTAACAATGTCCCTTGAGATGTCCTCCGACTTCCATTGAGGAACATCTAACAGCCAGAAAAAACCACTGGGAACACTGTGCACAGCCTTCACCTTCTAGAAGAGAAAACATCAAGGCACAAACACCGAAACTAGACATTTCAACCCATGAAACAAAAGATGACTCAAAAAGGCTCGGTATATCATTTTCATTCTAGGATTCACCACTAAAGCTAAACTATTTAACTCTATTATAACCATCTCATGCATTTCCAAAGTAATGAAAGGCCTTCCCAGATACAACATTTGGTGTTGTTCATCCTAAGATCAACAATCATGGGACTCTCTTCAAACAACATGATCTCTCCAAACCTCCACCTATAGATCCCCCAACATAGAATCTTCTACATTCTACACCAGGGATGACAACACCATCGTCTAAAAAATACAACATCTACCGCCGAAATCTCTGATATCGAGATGTAATGTTGAATGTTCCACCATAACTCTCCAAGAATCACCATATTCATGCACTACATCTCTACGTGAATTCCTACTCAGCACATCAGCTACAACATTATAATTTCCCATTGTATACAAGATTTCGAAGATGATTTCCTGTAATAACTCCATCCACTACTACTGCAGCAAGTTCATGTCAAGATGGGATAAAACATACCTCATAGCTCTTATGATCGGTGAAAACCACAAAGAAATCACGAATTTGGTAATTTATCTACAACTTCAATGAAATCACCATATTTGAGAACTCGATGTCATGGGTAGAATATTTCCATTCTTGTCGATGCAACTGTTGAGAACCATAAGAAACAACAGATCTCTGCTGCATTAGAACACAACCTGGCCCTCGAAAAAAGCATCAAAGAAAACATAAAACTTAACTCCCTGTGATGGATGACATTGAACTGGAGCATTGAACAACTTCTCTTTCAGATACTAGAAATCATACTGAATTTTATTAATCCATATGAACACATGATCTTTCCTAGTCAATGCAATCAGAAGACTCGTAACCTGAGAGAATTCAGATATGGGCCTCAAATAGTAGCTACTGAGACCAAAGAAACTTCTCACTACTTCCACTATCATGGAGGACTCCCAATCCACACCCACTTTTGTCTTTAATGGATCAATGTATAATCTCATATAGGAAACCAAATTCACCAAAAAACGAACTTCTCGAGCCCAAAACTCACAATTTGACAACTTCCCAAATAGGTGATGTTGATGATGAACTCCCAAAATAGTATGCAGATGCTTTGCATGCTCATCCTCAAACATGGAGTCCAAAAGGAGTTCATTGATGAAAACCACCATGAATTTATCCATAAACTCACATAACATAGTGTTCATCAACACCATGAACATAGCTGGAGCATTTGTCACACCAAACGACATTAAAAGACTCCTAATGCCCATAAGAAAATAGAATGCAGTCTTTGGGATATCTTCATCCTTCACATGCATGTGATGATACCCAGACCACAAGTAAATTTTCAAGAACCAAAATTCACCCTTCAGTTGGACGAATAATTCATCAATCCATGGAAGAGGATAGTGATTCTTTACTATCACTTTTTTATGTGATGATAATCGATACACAATTGGAAACTATCACCAGCCTTCTACATGAACAAAACTAGTTCACCATACGGTGACACACTCATCCAAACAAAACCACACAATAATATACTACCGAGTTATATATGCAGCTCCCATAACATTGAAGGGTCCATCCTAAATAGAGACATAGATATAGAAGATCCTCCTGGTTGCAGTTCAATCACAAACTCAATCTCTCGTCGAGGGGGTAATGCTACAACCACTTCTAGAAAGACACCAGGGTTCTCTTCTATGACCCTATGAAAATCCAATTGTTGAACTTCTGTAGAAATTAACATCATCATAGCCATTAAGGCTAATAATGACCGAACACGCCTCTGACCTATCTGAGGGTCTTTCTCACCAATAAACACTACTGGCTCTCCATCATCTTCAATGAACACTACCTTCCTCTTGAATCAATCCATGATAGCCTACACCGAATAAAAAAATCCATTCCAAGGATGAAATCATATGGTTGTATTCATAAAAATATAAAATCTCCCCAAGATCGGTGTTTCCCCATCACTTTCTCACAGTATCTTAATGAATCAAACAAGTCTACTCAACCTCCAACTGGCGTAGTCAATGCCAAGGGCACTCGAAGCCTATCTTCCTCATGTCCCAAAGCACAGAAAATGGTGGGTGACATAATGGAGTGTGTGTCTACTGAATCAAACATGGAATAAAACCAATTAAAAAAATAAGAAAAGGGTACCTCTAATGATGTATGTCGTTCCTGGCGCTGGAAAAGCTAAAGCATGAAGCTAACCATGACCTCCTCCATGAACTCTATGACCCTAATGAAG
The DNA here is from genome assembly GCA_963277665.1 of Viscum album. Lineage (NCBI taxonomy): Eukaryota > Viridiplantae > Streptophyta > Magnoliopsida > Santalales > Viscaceae > Viscum > Viscum album. Next base: position 1,474,927,145 of record OY728150.1, read on the forward strand.
ACCACCAATGTAGCCTCACTCTTCTTTCAATGGATGGGGAGCATCCTAGGTTAGTCCTAGACCTTCCCCATCTTCTCTGTGCTGATACAAGTCTTGTGAAATCTGCTGATGCAATCTTTTCTAGAACTGCCTCAATAGAGGAAACTAGACCGAAACACCTGGGGCACGATGTCTTCTCTGAAATGTTGGTTACTCTCACTGCTGATGAAATTGGGCTACACAAGAAAAACAAAGCACCCAATCCATGGGCCTATGCCTGAGAGCCTCCACCCCTGGAGAAATGATATAATAAGATCTTTGACCTACCCCATCAAAATGGAAACTCTTATTCCCTAAAAATTGGGAACCCTAGACAACAAATCTTCATCTTGAGAAATCTTGACGACTCCCCAATCTTGTTGATTTCGTTCTAGATAACGTCCTCTTGATGATCTATACCCTCACTAGCAGATTAAGATATGTTTTCATCATAAATGAGGTGACTTTGCGCTGGATCTTTGGATGCAAAGCCTCCTCAAAATACCTTTCCATGACCCCCTCATCTTGCAGCAGGTCTAAAGAATACTGTAAAAGGATCCTGAAACAGATTTCAATATCTCACACAATTGTGCTCCCCTGTCGAAGGGTACGAGGCCCCTGGTGATTGGATGCATTCATAGTGGAAGAAATAAACTTGACTCTGAACATGTTTCGGAACTCCTCCCACGATATCATCGACTCCTCGCGATAACCAAGGAATAAGAACCACCATTGCCTCACTACCCTACACAACATCGTCACAATAAAATAAATCTGGTTCACCTTCTGCGCATGGCTCGAACTGAAGGCTATCTCAACCCCCTCCAACCATTATTCCATGAATTAATTTGAAATGGTGCCATAATACTTTTAAAAACACAGGCACTGAAACTCTTTTATTTTCCTCCTCCACATGTATTCATCATCAACCTCTATTATGTGGCGATCTACTGGGGCAGCCTGCTTGACATCTTCGGCATGAACCAGATATGGATGTGGACATAGATCTATACCTGTAAAATAAAAAATAGTAAGAGCTATTATATCTACAATATGGAAGACTCAACATTAATCAATTAAATTTTTCCTTTTATTAATTTTAGGATAACATATCCCATGGTCTACCCATTCAAACATAGACACAAAGAAGAATGATGCATGATCTATTCACACGTCTCTACCCTTTAACCAGTATCACCTCATTTAGTAGCCACATGAAACATAAATTTTTGTGTCTCAAATCATAGCGGGCCCTAAATGAATATGTATCATCTAGTCTATAGTGTTTACATCACTTTCTAAACGTAACTTACATCATTGCCTTACCAATCCATGAAACCTTAACAATTCCTAACGCCAAACTCCATCATATTATCCAACCAAACCAATGATCCTACTCTATCATGACCCCGTCCCCACAAGGTGTTCCCATCCTAGTATGTAAATGTGATAAGGAACATAATGAGCCCCGAGTCCCTCCTCTAGTGGTCCCTAGGATAGCCACTAGCACCGAGGGTATATTAACCATACAATTGTGAGGCATTATCCACTAGGAGAACACATGTGAAAGAGAGAGAGTGATCACATAGACACAAACCAACTCTAACTAAATATACAATATAATATAAATCACAAGTACATATATGTAATGGAATGCACAACAACTACAAATCGAAGGGAAAACTTCAAGCACCAACCGAAAAAATGGCAGTAACCACGAAACCCGGACAACTCCTGCAACCCCATGCTAATAGTAACTAGCATGATCCCCAACCTACAATAAGTGACCTGAAAAAAAAATTATATACATAGTGTGAGTATAACAGTATACTCAGTAAGAACCTCCCTATATCCTCTCATGAAAATGTAATGAAAGCATTCTAAATCACAGTAAAGAACAATTTAAACTAACTCATCACATAAATGGGTATACTATGTTCCTAGCCTCACCATGGCTACTCTCACCATGTATTGTATTAGATTGTATATAATATAATAAAGAATATCAAGGTACCCCACTACCACATCCCCACTGGTTTGACACTTTACCCAACGTCACATGTCCTAAAAAATCTCTCTCCAAAAAGGCCGGCCTGAAGATACCAGGGTGGGCACTACCATATGCACCTCTTGCAACACAAAGAATTCCCACAAACACATGGGTGAAGCACCACACCATACACCCAATCACAAATGTATCTAGGTAGTTTCTAGGAGCCACCATAGCCTATATAATGTGTATCAAACGTCGGGTATTATGCCTCAAGCCATTATATCACATACACCGAGTAAGGATCTTCAACCCACTCCAGCATATACATGTTATACCTATAGTATCACAAAGTAAACGATATTCATAATATATGTGTGTGGAATAACCACAATCCATTTCATCCCTCTACACACATATTTGGTGAGAACTAACCATTGTGCCAACCATCACAAGTAACTACCAAGTGAAGAGAACATGGCCAAAGGGGAAATCATCTATCCATCCTCCCACTATAATTTTGGGGAAAACACACACCCCCCATGGCTTAGAATCCTATGGGTGTACGTTTTCTCAACTGACGGGGTGGAGTAGCGTATAGAAACACAAAAGTTATATAATATATTATAGCTCACAACCACACTATGTGAATAACCTTTTCGTACACTCAACTATAGCTAACGTCTCTCAGATTTATGGCTTCCACTGCTAAGACTAGGTATCCTATAAGTACACAAACATTTAAAGAGATACATTATATTTATTTATCCCATTTTATCAAATACACATTACGTTAATTAATTATTCAATTGTTAATTAACCATTAAAAATTCCACATTCTATTTCATTTTCATCACACCCAGATTCCACTTATCCTTTAAATTGTAACATTATCATTACATTTCCCCATGATCCAACCACATGCATTAACACCATTTACTCAATCATTCATTAATATCATTATTAATTTCGCATATTCCCAATAGTTATAGAAAAAATCATTATAAGCTACTAAAAACAAGGGGAACCACATGGTCATTATGTTAACTACCCTTCATGTATTTTACACCAATTGCAAAAGCATAGACCCATCCTTCCTCATGAAACTAAACACTGAAATCACTTTTCATACTCCACGAGTCGTCACCTCTTTTTGGAATGAGGGTGGGAAACCAACTATATTGAGCAGTGGGGAAAGTAAAGTAGATAATCAACCAAAAAGATTCAGTAATCATCCAACATTCATATACAACTTGTTTTATAACCTCTGGTGTCCTCCCCAACACCCACATGTATAAACTGATACGTCTCGACACTCTTGGAATCAACTATTTCCACCTCTAATGGGCCTCCCTACCCCCACATATCACAATCCATCACATATTAAATAACAACAAAAGCAACATGAAACAAACATCATATAAACTAGGATATTTCCACATAAACAAGGCAACCATCATTCATACATAATGATCACTCATGGCTCCAAAGCACAAGTCACTCGGCCTTACAATCAAGAGGGTAACTTAGAACCCTACATGGACTTATATTTTATCAAACAACCAATTCTATAATATGTCTTGAATTAACCATTTCATTATTAGTAGGTTCCAATTATGGGAAACCTAAACATAAATTTATCATAGTTATAACAATTATCTAAACATTCTTATTGCATCAATTTGATTAAAATCAAATTACAACAACAAAAAGATTCATTTACATGAATATTTATATTTATCCATTTAATAATCAATTAATTTTGGCTTTACATTCTTTACCAATTTCATCAAGAACATCACGATAATTAGAAATGAATAGATATCACACTATCAAGAAAATCAAGAGGAAAATTTTTATCATGGTAAAAAGCTACAACATGCGATAAAAACCATTATTTTTATTTAGTTAATGTATTTAATTATGATAATTATATTCAAATCCAATGGGATAAAACATGATAACTCTATAGTTGATCATAAAATAATAGATAATCAACGAATCCTTTTCCTAAAAATATTTCAATAGTTATTCTCCTAAGAAAGGATCAAAGAAACAAATCATAATCTCCTTCCCCACAACAACTATATCAACCTGATGATGTTGCAGCACAACCACATCAATAAAAAACAAAAGAAACACCCTTAGAACAATGTTGATAAAACTGTATAGCATGGAAACGATAAACGGGAGAAAACGATCGAATAAAAACAAAAAATGGAGGTAGATCTTACCTCATATTGAAGAGTAATTGAATAAGTAAGTGTGGAAATAATATAGGATGAAGCAATCCCCAAATGTTGAATATAGAGGTGTCCGGGTCTTCTGGGGTTGAGAGGGGGTGTGCCCAATCTATAGGCTTTTAAAAACCCAAGAGGATGGGTGTCTTTAAAATACCAAGTGGAATGGCAGTAAACAACTCATACCTTCTCATCATGTGTTGTACCACCTCGAGGTGACTTACACCCAAAAAAGTGTCACCTCGATTCTTTGTTTTTATTCTGATTCACGAATGGTACACATCACGTATCCCATGGTCACGTCGTGTAGCCCACCTGTTTCCACCTTCTCATGACCAAACTCCAATAGACATCCTCTATACCATCTATGAGAACCTCCGTCTCTAAAAACACACAAACGGATGATCCACGTGGATCTGGGCCCTTAAATATTATTTTCATAAAATATTAATAATTTCATTTTCACTATATTATTTTTTTTGGAATCAAAGACTTGCATAAAAATATATATTTAGAATATGGTATTAGTAAAACTCATATATAAATATTATATATCAATTAAAATTCCTTGGAAAATGTATGTCAACCAAATTGTGTTACTTGAAATATTTTTTTAATTCATTTATTTTAGTTCTCTATTAATTGAATAAATACTTTACCAGATTCTCATAAACATTAAATATGATAATTTATTTAATAAAAATTATAAATAGTTTATCATGAAAAATAATAATTTATATTTCAAAATAACATTTAAAACCCATATTAAACTCTTTTTATCCTTTTGAAAACACTATATTGTTTATATTCATAAAAGTCACATTTGAGGGATTATCTTTTATTAAATTAATATAATGATCATCGTGAGAGGAATATTTCACCATGTAGCCACTTGATTTTATAATTTCATGTAAAATTATGATGTACACTCACAAATATGATATGGTTATGTTTTTAGTCTATTTTAAGACATTATAAACAAATATTAACCCAAGTCAACTAAATTTTCACTTTACCATGGTAATAAACTTTTACCATGATTACATTAAAAATTAACCACAAATAAAATGGGAATATTTAGAGAAGTCGAAACACATTATTCCAAATATGGTTTCATTTTTTTTGTTTTAACTCTATATAGGTGGAAGAAATATATTTATGAAAAAATAAAAGACACATTGAATGTTGTTTTTCAGAGAAATATTAATTTATGTTTAAAAATATTTTTTTCACTAAATAATTATTAAAATTGATTTCAATGAAATCAATTAAATTATTAATAATATTTATGAAATAATTTTTCATTAATTAGTTTTTAAAAACAAATGAAAATTATAATATTATTTGAAAAAATAATATCATGTTCAAATAAAATAGTTTTTCAATTTTAAGTATAACATATATATTTTAAGAAAATATTCAAAAAATTACTCTACGGTAATTTTTATAGGATGATGAAAAATGATATCATTTTAAAAATTTTAAAATTTTAAAATTTTTAGCACCTTATTTATAATATTCAATCACAAAAATTAATAAATCCCATTTTTAAGAAAAAAACATATTATTTAAGCATATTTAACATTAAACAATGTGAGATATTTTTTCATAAAATTTAATCATTTAATTTTTATAAATTATGACATATATGTATTTTATAATATCTCTAATCTTATATATTCCTTATAATGACATATCTAGGTTATAATGATCATATTTAATAATAATGTTTCTTGGTTCATTTAATAATCATGTTCTATGTTGTATAAACTATAGAACATAATTTTAATTTAACTTATTTGGGTGTTATATTATCCCACCTTAAATAAATTTTATACCCAAAAATTTATTATAGTCATCAAATAATCATGATATTTTTTTAAATTCTAACATTATACATAGGTATAATAAGATTTATTATGAAAAGGGAAAGTAGGAGACAAAAGTTTTACCAGAAATGTCACATGTTTGAGTCAAAGATAAGGATAAAATTAATGGGAAGTGATAATATAGACATATAATAGAATAATATTGTCTAATTATTAATATATAGGGATAGTGAACATGTTGATGATAATATTAAGAACCAAAAACCATATATCAGGGACAAGTGAAAAGGCCATCAATTTATCTGAAACAAGTGTAAAAGGAAAACATATTTCTTTCATGGTTATCTTAATTATTTTTACCTTTTATTTTTAAATAATGATATATAAAATGACAGTATTTAAATACATCATTTAAATGTATTTCCTTCTAACAATTTATCATTTTTTTGTGCTTTAATTTTTTTCACTTCATCTCTGTTTTATTGTATTGAAAATTAATGTTGAATTTCTCATGAATGAAGAAATGAAATTTACTTCTTAATGGGTAATTGGAACTATAAATAAAATGAGAATTCATTGTTTGAAAATATTTAACACAACCAAGTTGGTAGGCACATATTACCCAATATGGATAAATATAATCATCTAATATCCAACCATTTTTAATAAAACACAACATTTAATGAAATACATTACATAAATTGATATCTTTATGACTCCTCCAAACTATTTATAGCCAAATTCAATACAAAAAAATCAATATATTTGAAAAAATATATTTTTAGACAACATATGTAGCTAATAATGTCATATACCTAATATGATAATATCTCGATCAATTACTCTAATAAAATATTCTAATAACCCTAATCATCATTAAACCCCAAAAAATATTACTTCCTCTGAAAAATCATATTCTCATTATTCCTTAAAAAAATAACACTCTATGAAATATATTTAATAAATCCAAAAATTCTTTAAACTCAATAAAAAATTACTTTTTCATTAAATCAATACTCATTTTCATAGTCACCAATGATATCTCATTTAACTTATCAATATCAATACTCACATTATCTTATGTAAACATTATTAACACAAAATCTAGAACATATTAAGTGTAGAGACCTGAAGTTTATCGTACATGGACATTACATTACTTTTGCTGAATACTTAGTACATAACAAAAACACACACACAAGGATCATAATAGTTTAGTGTCTTTGGAAACTCATAACGTAATCTTCTAATCGTGGTGAAAGATCTTCAATATCTCTCATAAAGATCTTCCCCTTTTTTTACCTAAAACCTTTCTTTATATCCTGGGGAAAATAAAACATAAAAGGGTGAGCTCAAATGATCAGTAAGAGTAAAAAAAAGAAAAATCAATCACATCATATTCATAAGAACATAACTTTTGGAAATCTTAACCTACAAAAGAGGGCATAATTTCATAACATGGGATAAATCATAGTAGTGAAATGAAATCCCAAAAAGCATAACATAAAACATGAAACTCTGTGGCATACACACATAATCATAGATAATCATTTCATGTTAGCCATGACTCATTTCCAAGACTATATTAGTGGACAATGTCCCTTTCTGAATCGAGTCACCCTCGTTTCAGTCCTGTTTCATTGAACCGGTATAACCTACCATTCCAGCCATGTCTATCTCATGAGATATGAAATCATTACCCAATGCATTGGATGGAGATATAGGTCCCACCCATCTCATAATGATACCATTCTTATGTGTGCCACAAATTCATAAATTATACATCATATCATAACCCATGAAATAAAATGGGATTCGTAAACATTATGTCATCATAACATAATCCATAAACAATTGATATCATTTCATCATAAGAAAATTGAATCCATTTAAATCATAGAGAAATTTTACTTGAAACATACTCATATGATATAATTTCATCTTATATTTAAAATAGTTTTGACAAAACACTTGAAATGAATTCTTGAGGAAAATATCCTTTCTTCTTTAAAAACATGTTCTTTTCACAAAATTCCATGAAATTTTAAAAGATAAGGGTTTTATTGAAAATAATCATGCAATCTCGTAGAGGAATCTTCTTGATAATGAGGCGTTATGAAACCGTAAAAATCCTTTCACGCCGTATCAGTTAAAAATAACATTCTCCTCGTACTTTTGTCGAAAAAGTCAAAATGTACCTTATATGGTAACCAAACGAAAGATTTCATTCATACAATGTGGTAAAAAGTAAATAAAGGGTAAAAATGACTTTAAAAATCCATGGAAGAATGGTAAAATTTTTATGAAATCATTTTTAGAAATCATGGCCATGGATGATAAAGGTAACCCCAGTAAATACTTACGTATAAGCAATCTCAGATAAAAATGAGATTGAAAATTTATCCCTTACCTTAGGTCCGATTTGCTTCGTAAGTGTCCGAACCTCCTGTATAATGATTTAAATAATGTCATTTACTTATTACAGAATCATATTCATTGTTATGATATCATATATGGATCACTTATGACTTTATATTACCCGTTCTTTTGTAAATTTCATGTTAAAGAGCGTTTTGGGTAAAATTGTTTCGTTTACCGTAGGTGTTTGGACTTGTTGTTCATGACATTATTATTACTTATATCATGCTTTACTTACTTCAAGAATATAAAATATTATTTATATATCATATATATTCAGTATATATATATATAATAGATAGATAAATGAAATGAAACACACCATTCATGGAGACGGTAGTCCGTACGTACGCATGAACGTTGTTTTCCTTTCCTTATTGTCTTAAATGGAAGTAAGTAGATGAAATATATATATACATAAATACATTAGATTTACCATGTCATATATTTCATTATTATTGCTTATATATACTTTATAATCATTTTAAATGGTTAACATGGAGAATGAATCTCATTGCGTCGTGGAGACGGTAGTCCGTACGTACGCACGAGCGATGATATCATTTCCATAATTATTGAATTGAATTGGAGTGGATGATACAATATATCAGAATCATTATGATGTTATAATAACTATTTATAGTTATTCTTTACACCATAATACCCATCCATGTAAGGTGTTGGTGGAAAAACAGATTACACCGCGGCGTGGAGACGGTATTCCGTACGTATGCACGCGCGGTGGTTTCGTTTTCCGTAGGATGGATAGATGGTGAATTAGGATTGTTTCATACTTATAATGACATATCCGTATATGAGTGATACTTATGTTATTACTTCATAATGAAACAACCTAATAATAAGAAGTGGAAGAAGAAATAAAGGTGAAAGACTTGGTAATGGAAATTACCTCTTCTTTGAAGCGCCTCTTTGAGACCTCCTCTTAGGGCACTAAAATTGGTCTTTGAGAAAGACCAGAACCTCTAGAATGTTTCTAGGGAAGTGGAGAAGATATTTTGTCAGGGGTTGGCCGACCTTGAAGGCTCAAAGTTTTTTTAGGAAGAGAGGGAGGAGGTGCCCTTTTATAAGGGAGGAGAGGGGAACCTTAGGAATATCTCAAAATATTATTTTATATTAAAGTCAAAATCGCTTTATAATGGTTCCAAAGGGTATTATTTCGATGCTAAAGTGGTGATGGGTCTAAATACTATCAACCAATAGGATTTATACAAGTTTAGGTTATTATTTTAACCTTATCAATTAGATTTAACTGTAAGTTAAATAATTTAACTTTTACCGTGTCTTTTTGTTTTCTTACACTATATGGTTAATACAATTACTATAACTTTCCAAAAGAACCCCAAATTGTTTATTATTAATATATATATCCTTGTATATGTCATTTGGCCGAACCTTAGATTTTTAGGAATAAAATAACAAATAAAAATATAATATTTTATATAAAAACTATTTTCTGTCAATTTTGACACTATTTTATATATGATTTTTGTGAAAGTCATAACAGAATTATATGTTCGAACCAAGTTGATTAAATCAACACTAATATATCATAGTAACCTATAAAATTAGTTTAATTCATAAAAAGTCTTCAATTACATTTATTTCGGTATTTATAATATCAATTATGTCAATATTTCATTAATAAGATAATTACTGCTTAATCTTTGTGTCATAAATAAATTAACTTATATGATGTCTAAAAATTACAAATAAAATACCATTATGTATGAAATATTTTTATATTTCTAATGAATATTTACAATCGAAATTATCTTATGTATTACCCTATATTAAAAATGTTTTAGTAAATAAACATTGATTTTATCTCTTTTAACTCTTCTTTGAATTAAATAATAATAAATGTCCTAATCTAATCCATGTGGGCCTAAATGATAATATTTTACACTTAAGGTTGTTTTGGTCGATATACACTTGTCCAATAAAATTAGTACATGTGTTAGGGTAATATTAATATCTTTTTTACCCTTAATTACCCTATTTACTTTTAACTGTGGTGAATAAAAGTAAAAAGTTACTATTCACCAAAAATTATTTTCATCTCATTGAACCACATTTTACTTACTGACATCAACCGTGTCTCTCGGATTTTTGAAATTCCATTCACAGAAGTGGTAAAATTAAGTTTTATGAAAAATTCAGTTTTTTAACTACCACTTAGTAGTTTCACTATTCATCAAAAATTGATGTTTTTCAGAACAATGCCAAAATTTCATCCTAAGCTATATTTCATATTCCGAATTCAAAAATGAAGTCTATTTTACCAAATTCATAACATAGAAGTTGCATTAATTAATTTTATAATTAAATCCCGCTGTTAAAAAAATAGCAAGTTTTTAAGAAACAATATCTATCAAAAGATTGACACTTGTTTATGTCTGGTTTAAATGTGAAATTACATCCAATGACCAACATTGTATTAAATTGTAAAAATATATTCTAAATATACATTAAAACCACTAAAATTAATAATTTATGACTATTAATTGTTTTGATTAAAAAAAGTTGTTTTTAATTATAATTTAGTAATTTTCACTACTCATCAGAATATGAAAGTTATCTGAAAAGTACCAAAATTTCACCTTAGGCTAAATTCGATACTCCGAATCCAAAAATGAAGTCCATTTTGAGAGCTAAAATTTATACAATTTTAAAAGGTGGTTATTACTATTCATAATGTCTAGTTATAATAATATTTTAATAGCATATCGTTGTTTAGCGAAACTTGGTGTTGCGTACAACACACGCTATCGTGGAAGGTCACGATTGTGTGTAATTCAATCCAGGTCAGAGATGTGTGTTGTGAAAGCTCCTTTTGGTGTAACGTATAACACAAGACATTAAAGAATATTTTTTCATAAAATCTCGTGGTGTTACATTCTACCCCCCTTAAATTGAATTTCACCCTCGAAATTCATCAGGATTATAAATGGTTTACTATTCGAAAGTTTCTTTAATAGAAACCCACATCGTAAAAAAGAATACCAAAACATGGCTTTAAAAACTAAAGTATGAAATGTAACGAATAACCAAATAAACTAATCACTGGGTTTCCACATAGGTGAAAATATGGATATGGAAGAGAAATCTAACCATCATGTTCTGATGGAGAGTGGTAGAGAACATGGATATGGAAAAGACAGTAATCACAAATCGATAGATTTGTGATGATATAAGGTACCATCTGATTCATCAGGTATAAGATCACTAGGAAAACATTTTTGGTTTTCAAGATCATTTCCCTAAAGTTGAAAATTTGAATTAGAATAAATACTTACTTTATTTTGGTACAATCTCACTGTTGTTCATGCCTTGAACAATTTCCACTTCATCTCATAAATAAATGAAGTTGAATTTGTTATTTGTGAAGTGTTAGCAGATCATGTGATAGAATGACGGGTCATTCCATCTGTCTCAAACAAAATGTTAGCAATAATTATATACAGAAGTTGATCTATAGTGAGATTAATCATATATAGTTCATAAAATGGACTTATACTTCATATATCATACTGCTTAATATAATAAAACTAGTTTCTACTAAATAGGGACTTCCTGTAGGCCAGTGGTAGGTGATAAAGGCCAGTCGCACTTCGGTTGTGGGTTCGATTCCCACAGCCTTGTCCGACGTGATGGGCTGTCTCCCGTTCTGCAGGTTGTCCTTTTTCTAAAACTATATTACTATAACATCCCATCAATAATATCGAAAAAAACCTCTATCCTTAAACAATACTAACTTATGTCCAACATAATCCATTCCAATCTTTAGGATTATCCATAATACTACAGTCCACTCTCATAAGATAGTGAAAACGATTACCAGAGATTTAACACCATCGTCGATCCCCATATATCGTAAGATATGTTTTGTTGGTCACATTCCAAACATTCAAAGTCCTTAATCATGTATTCTCTTGAATACCTTAGTGAAAACATGAATGCAGTTTAAAGTTAACACTTTCCACATACCAAAATCCTCAAAATTCTATATACTCAACCATGATATCACTTAGTCCTTTTATCAATCATGAGCTCATGAATACTGTTAAACATTTCATTTTCTCATTTCCCTTCATTATGCGCATATCATCTTATTTACAAAAATATATCAATTACTTTGAATACCACATTAGACCAATACATAAATATTATAATACTCCATGATACAATATTATTTTGGAATCCCATTACATAAACACTTAATCATTCCACCACATCGTTGTCATATTCAACATCGCCAATAGTGATCGCATGTGACTTCCCTTTGTCCTTTTCCTTCAGTGGTTGCTCATGTTGATCATCACTAACCCTTGGATTAGGGCATTTATTAGAAAAATGACCCATTTCCTTGCACTTGAAGCATTTAAGTGTTGGTGGTGCGTTCTCTATACTGTTTGCTTTATTCACATCATTAGAAACGCTTTTTCCATTACTTCGACACTCAGCTGCTCGATGACCTTCTTTTCCTCACTTAAAACATTTTCTAGTCCCTTTAAGACAATATTCACCATTCTTCTTTCCACACTTTGTGCATAAGGAAACATTCATCTTCTTTTCACCATTATTCTGAGATTTCTCCTTGAACTCCATCATTCTTTTCTTGTCAAAACCATGAGATGGATATGTAACACCAAATTCCATTTCTACCTTGATAGCACAACGCACAATTTCTTCATAGCTACTAAAGTATCCTATAGCTAATTCCCATCGAAGACTTGGTTTTATGCCACTGAAAAATAGATCAACTTTACTTTCAGGTTGGATGTTAATGCCAGATGCATACCTTGCAAGTATTGTAAAATTTGCTTCGTATATACCAACAGATTCATCATCCTTCTGCTTCAGCTCAAGAAACTCCTTTTCTATCTTTTTTTCGATGAATACGAGGGAAGTACTTACTGAAAAACAAGTTCTTGAACTCGTCCCATTCCATGGACTCAATTTCATCTCTTTGCCTCGTATTCTTGATAAGATTCCACCATTGATCAGCTTCACCTTCCAAACGATATACTGCTAAGATGAATTTATCATGTTCAGAATATTGAAGAACAGAAAATATCTTTTCAGTAGTACTGATCCATTGTTCAGCAACAAGTGGATCAGAAGACCCACTGAAATAAGGTGGACGTTGCCTCATGAAGGACTCAATAGAATACTGTTCCTTTCTCTTCTCATTTGGAAGTCCAGAATGATTCATAGCTTGTGTAAGGATAGCAATAATATTTTTCACTCCATCTCCCATAACATTTGTTTTTTCAGGAGGACAATCATTGCATTGTCCATTGCATTGATCAACACGGTTCCTTCGGGTTCCAGCCATCGTCTAAAACCCAAAAAGAATAGTGTGAGAGGCAAAAATCATGCTAGGGAAAACAACATAATAAAGGGGGAGTACCTTCAATATCTAACATCTTAGGTTTAATTCTATGATCGTTAGCGTAGTTCTAGTACTATAACCTATACATATACTTAACCTTAGGGACATCCCTAGACATACTGTAGAAATATCTCTAGGGATCTCACTAACATTTTCGCATCCTAGTTTCCAAAGGTTGACTAAACCTTTCCTCTGATACCAACTGTAGAGACCCGAAGCTTATCGTACATGGACATTACATTACATTTGTGGAATACTTAGTACATAACAAAAACACACACACAAGGATCGTAATAGTATAGTGTCTTTGGAAACTCAGAACATAATCTTCTAATCATGGTGAAAGATCTTCAATATCTCCCATAAAGATCATCCCCTTTTTTACCTAAAACTTTTCTTTATATCCTGGGGAAAAGAAAACATAAAAGGGTGAGCTCAAATGCTCAGTAAGAGTAAACAAAAGAAAAATCAATCACATCATATTCATAAGAACATAACTTTTGGAAATCTTAACCTGAAAAAGAGAGCATAATTTCATAACATGGGATAATTCATAGTAGTGAAATGAAATCCCAATAAGCATAACTTAAAACATAAAACTTTGTGGCATACACACATAATCATAGAGAATCATTTCTTGTTAGTCATGACTCAATGCCAAGAATATCTTAGTGGACAATGTCCCTTTCTGAATCGAGTTACCCTCATTTCAGTCCTGTTTCACTGAACCGATATAACCTACCATTCCAGCCATGTCTATCTCATGAGATATTAAATCTTTACCCAATGCATTGGATGGAGATATAGGTCCCACCCATCTAATAATGATACCATTCTTATGTGTTCCACAAATTCATAAATCATACATCATAGCATAACCCATGAAATTAAATGGGATTCTTAAACATTATGCCATCATAACATAATCCATAAACAATTGATATCATTTCATCATAAGAAAATTGAATCCATTTAAATCATAGAGAAATTTTACTTGAAACATACACATATGAAATAATTTCTTCTTAGATGTAAAATAGTTTTGACAAAACACTTGAAATGAATTCTTGAGGAAAATATCCTTTCTTCATTAAAAACATGTTCTTTTCACAAAATTCCATGAAATTTTAAAAGATATTGGTTTTATTGAAAATAATCATGCAATATTGTAGAGGAAGCTTCTTGAGAATGAGGCGTTATGAAACTATAAAAATCCTTTCACGCCGTATAAGTTAAAAATAACATTCTCCTCGTACTTTTGTCGGAAAAGTCAAAAAGTACATTATATGGTAAACAAATGAAAGATTTCATTCATACAATGTGGTAAAAAGTAAATAAAGGGTAAAAATGACTTTAAACATCCATGTAAGAATGGTAAACATTTTATGAAATCATTTTTAGAAATCATGGCCATGGATGATAAACGTAACCCCAGTAAATACTTACGTATAAGTAATCTCAGATAAAAATGAGATTGAAAATTTATCCCTTACCTTAGGTCCGATTTGCTTCGTAAGTGTCCGAACCTCCTGTATAATGATTTAAATAATGTCATTTACTTATTAAAAAATCATATTCATTGTTATTATATCATATATGGTTCACTTATGACTTTATATTACCCGTTCTTTTGTAAATTCCATGTTAGAGAACGTTTTGGGTAAAATTGTTTCATTTATCGTAGGTGTTTGGACTTGTTGTTCTTGACATTATTATTACTTATATCATGATTTACTTACTTCCAGAATATAAAATATGATTAATATATCATATATATTCAGTATATATATATATATATATAATAGATAGATAAATGAAATGAAACACTCCGTTCATGGAGACGGTAGTCCGTACGTACGCATGAACGTTGTTTTCCTTTCCTTATTGTCTTAAATGGAAGTAATTAGATGAAATATATATATACATAAATCCATTAGATTTACCATGTCATATATTTCATTATTATTGCTTATATATACTTTATAATCATTCTTAAATGGTTAACATGGAGAATGAATCTCATCGCGTCGTGGAGATGGTAGTCCGTACGTACGCACGAGCGATGATATCATTTCCATAATTATTGAATTGAATTCGAGTGGATGATAAAATATATAAGAATCATTATGATGCTATAATAACTATGTAAAGTTATTCTTTACACCATAATACCCATCCATGTAAGGTGTTGGTGGAAAAAATAGATTACACCACGGCGTGGAGACGGTATTCCGTACGTACGCACGCGCGGTGATTTCGTTTTACGTAGGATGGATAGATGGTGAATTAGGACTGTTTCATACTTATAATGACATATCAGTATATGAGTGATATGGATGTTATTACTTCATAATGAAACAACCTAATAAGAAGAAGTGGAAGAAGAAATAAAGGTGAAAGACTTGGTAACGGAAATTACCTCTTCTTTGAAGCGCCTCGTTGAGACCTCCTCTTAAGGCACTAAAATTGGTCTTTGAGGAAGACCAGAACCACTAATATGTTTCTAGGGAAGTGTAGAAGAGATTTTGGCAGGGTTTGGCCGAGCTTGAAGGCTCAAAGTTGTGTGAGTAAGAGAGGGAGGAGGTGCCCTTTTATATGGGAGGAGAGGGGAACCTTAGGAATTTCTCAAAATATTATTTTATATTAAAGTCAAAATCGCTTTATAATGGTTCCAAAGGGTATTATTTCGAAGCTAAAGTGGGGATGGGTCGCAATACTATCATCCAATAGGATTTAGACAATTTTAGGTTATTATTTTAACCTTATCAATTAGATTTAACTGTAAGTTAAATAATTTAACTTTTACCGTGTCTTTTTGTTTTCTTACACTATATGGTTAATACACTTACTATAACATGCCAAACGAACCCCAAGTTGTTTATAATTAATATATATATCCTTATCTAAGTCATTTGGCCGAACCTTAGATTTTTAGGAATAAAATAACAATTAATAATATAATATTTGATTTAAAAACTATTTTGTGTCAATTTTGACACTATTTGATATATGATTTTTGTGAAAGTCATAACAGAATTATATGTTCGAAACAAGTTGATTAAATAAACACTAATATGTCATAGTAACCTATAAAATTAGTGTAATTCATAAAAAGTCTTAAATTACATTTATTTTGGTATTTATAATATCAATTATGTCAATATTTCATTAATAAGATAATTACTGCATTATCTTTGTGTCAAAAATAAATTAACTTAAATGATGTCTAAAAATTACAAATAAAATACCATTATGTAGGAAATCTTTTTAGATTTCTAATGAATATTTTCAATCGAATTTATCTTATGTATAACCCTATATTAAAAATGTTTTAGTAAATAAACGTTGATTTTAACTCTTTTAACTCTTCTTTGAATTAAATAATAATAAATGTACTAATCTAATACAAGTGGGCCTAAATGATAATATTTTACACTTAAGGTTGTTTTTGGTCGAGATACACTTGTCCAATAGGATTATGACATGTGTTAGGGTAATATTAATATCATTTTTACCCTTAATTACCGTATTTACTTTTAACTGTGGTAAATAAAAGTAAACAGTTACTATTCACCAAAAATTATTTTCATCTCATTGAACCACATTTTACTTACTGTCATCAACCGTGTCTCTCGGATTTTTGAAATTCCATTCACAGAAGCGGTAAAATTATGTTTTATGAAAAATTCAGTTTTTTAACTACCACTTAGTAGTTTCACTATTCATCAAAAATTGATGTTTTTCAGAACAATGCCAAAATTTCATCCTAATCTATATTTCATATTCTGAATTCAAAAATGAAGTCTATTTTACCAAATTCATAACATATAAGTTTCATTAAATAATTTTATAATTAAATCCCGCTGTTAAAACAAATAGCATGTTTTTAAGAAACAATATCTATCAAAAGATTGACACTTGTTTATGTCTGGTTTAAATGTGAAATTACATCCAATGACCACCATTGTATTAAATTTTAAAAATATATTCTAAATATACATTAAAACCACTCAAATTAATAATTTATGAATATTAATTATTTTTATTAAAAAAAGATGTTTTTAATTATAATTTAGTAATTTTCACTATTCATCAGAATATGAAAGTTATCCGAAAAGTACCAAAATTTCACCTTAGGCTAAATTCGATACTCCGAATCCAAAAATGAAGTCCATCTTGAGAGCTAAAATTTCAGAAATTTAAAAGGTGGTTATTACTATTCATAACGTCTAGTTAAAATAATATTTTAATAGCATATCGTTGTTTAGCGAAACTTGGTGTTGCGTACAAAACATGCTATCGTGGAAGGTCGCGATTGTGTGTAATTCAATCCAGGTCAGAGATGTGTGTTGTGAAAGCTCCTTTTGGTGTAGCGTATAACACAATACATTAAAGAATATTTTTCATAAAATCTCGGGGTGTTACATTAAGTGTTATTATTCCCTTATTAATTTATCATCCAATGATATAACCTTATCACTAAATGGTGTTTCATAATTAATGGCCTGATTCAACATATTATTTCAATTACTTCCTAAATAATGGTTATAGTACAATACTTATATGATTCCTGATTTATATAACCATAATATTGATGAAAACATTGGTTTAAAACATAATTATTTAATCCAAGTATATAATACCTTTAATATTTCCAATTTTTCTATAGTAATTTAATAATATTATCCTTATACCCATGGATTCGTCTATAGTATGTTCCCATGATGCTTAGATCACTAGATGGAATAATGACCCATCTAATTATTGTTCATTGACTAGTTGATAATGATATATTTATTATCAATATATTCATTATTCATAAGAACCTTATCTCCTCACATGACACATCTATACATTCATTTCATGAATTTCCCAACATATTAAATTCCTTGATTATTTAATGATGATAAAAAGTTCATTAACATCTTATTTATTTATATGCTTTCATTTTCATATTTCCCAAAAAAACTGGTGTTCTCTTGATATAACATGAAAATATAGGTTTGGAAGAATTTATTATTCATATTAATATCACTAGATATAATTATATCAAATGATGAAATTTTTTGAAAAATAAATTCCCCTAGGAGTCTCTGTCAAATCTAGATAATGAAAATGATAATAATGCAATCCAGTTTTCATATGTAGTCTTGAGAATGACCATATAATGCTATAATGGAAGCCTCATAATAAATTATAGTTCTTTATTCTCTTTAATATAAAATTGAAATCATCCAATTTGTTTCAAATCACATCTCTGGAAGTTTTTTTTCCAATGAAAATCACATTAAATGTTATCTTTTCAATGATTTATATTTATTCAATATATTTTGAGTTTTAGATCAATGGCCACCACTGATTGTAATTTATTTTCAAAATGTAATACTTTAAAGTAACCTTTTAAAATTAGTGACATCGCAAATAAATGAATATTGCATTAATTGAATTAATCCATTTTTTATATAGAAATGTAATATTATCACCACTAAAATATAGAAGATTTTTTTGCATTAATGGATATAACCTCAGAAAATAACACCACAAAAAAAGGATGTATCGTACGGTCATGGACAATTTTCATGACATGAGTCAACTACATTAACATTCAAATTATTATCCAATTCAACATTAAAATTTTATTAGCATTATGATAATCAAAAACACTACATTGTCTAAGGTTATAGATTCCCTTTCATCCATTTTCTCAACAACTAAAAAATGTAACAAACCTAGTTAGCTCTTACTCATAATGAATATTGATCCAAAAAATAAAAAACTCTCAAATGTTAAATATTCTATGTTACTATAAAATAAATTCATAATATTAATGTAAGCTATATTAATTTGATATTTAGTTCCCAAGGTTATTTAAGAAATTCATCTAATACTAATTGTAGAGACCCAAAATCATGTAACCCATATTATATAAATTATTTATTACATTGGTATAATATATATTGGATACCATCCCAAAGGAATTATTTCATTATGATTTTTGAGGAATTAGTTGTATTAATGATTCCTATATTACATTTGAAATATAAAATACTTAGAAAAAAATCATTCATGCATCCTTGATAATATTTCATATAACCTTTTTAATATCCCTAGAGAAGGAAAAAAAATATATGTTGTCCTCAAATGATTAGTTATATTTATGTATATAAGAGTCAATAAAAAATAAATAATACATAATCAATGTGTAATGTTAATAACTACAAAAAAAGTCCATTTAATTGATAACATGAGAACAAAATGAATCCAAAAATAATATCAGGGAAGTAATATCATGGATAATAATTACTATTTTCTCAATGATGGAAATTATTAATATGTGATTTTGAGGATCATAGAAATCTTTATACTTCTACCCAAAATCCTTGTTCCAAGATAGATTAATCTATTGATTATTACACATGAAACCCCATTTAAATTTGGCTAACAGATTTGAATCATGAGAGCTGTAAATGAATTATGGTGATACTACAAATATATCTTTTCCCATTACATAATTTTCAACACAGTAATTATATTTTTAATACTAAATTTATTTCATAAAAAATACTTATTATCAACCAATTTAAGTATTGAATAATTAATTTGTAAATTCAATACATTCCCATTCAATGAAATAACATTCAAATATTTTCATTGTATGTAGAAATGATATAAACTCATTGAAATAATAATATATATGATAAAAATAATATTCATATCTAAGAGAAAATGATTTTTAGCTATAAATTGATAGAAAAATGTAACTTTTTCAAAATATATTTAACATCTACAAAATTAATAATTTGTCAAATAAAACTTAAAATCATTACAAATATAGTTTCTGTAATGAAATAATTTCTTTACGATAAATAATGAAAATTCAATTGAAAAATAAAAATAAATTTTCATTAAAATTTTTCTTATTAAACCCAAATACAATTTTAAGAATATGATCAATAGATTAAAATTGTAATGGTAGTGATAAAATTTAGTAAATGTCGATTACTACAGAAAAAATATTATCATATATATTTTTTAAAGAAAATTTACCATGTAATTTTTTTTAAAAAAAATTCCATCCATCATTGTAAAAATGCATTGAATACCGAAAAATACATTAATTAAAAATTTAATAAAATATTTAAAAAAAATTAATAAATAGGGATATATATATATGTATATATATATATATACCATATCATAAAAGATAAATAAGAAAAAAAATTGTTTTATTCTATCCTTTTAAAATAGTGAATCAAATTTAATAATTAACCATCCATAATAAATTCATATTCTATTTATAAATATAAAAGGGTCATTATATACCCCATATAATATAAATGTGTTCATAATAACAAATAAGTCTCAACGTATTATAAATTTAGGTTAAATATCATACAAATATAAAATCATTGAAGTGAAAATTAATCAATTAACTGGTTATGTGTAGCAGGTTCAAATCCAAACAAAAAAATTGGAACTAAAAAATCACACAATCAAAAGTAATTACACAAATACTCTTGGAATATCATAGTCATCGATGTTGAACTATAACACAATGAATGGAATTTGATTTAAGAAAGAACATAACCCATGTACGACATTCCATTTAAGTTATTATAACTTCCAATACAGTAAATTTAAATTTATTTAAAATATATTCCTGACCCATATATATATATAATACAATATATGATCCATGGAAATCATTTTACAATTCTTTTTCTTAAAATCACTTATTAATAATTTTTTTAGTTGTCATATACATTGTTTTTGTGTATGTTTTGAATTGGATGTTCTGGTCATTTCTTCTTTTACATGGTTCCATTATCTCCATAATTTTATTGAAGATATAAAGTCCATGTATATGAAATATAAATATTTATATTAAACCATAAATGAATATTAAGGAAATATGAATGACACATTTCATTGAGATAGTAGGTCATACGCATGCATAACTGTTAATTTCACATTTCGATGGATGTAATAAAATAATGTTAAATAATATTTAATGTTGTTAGAATACCAATTATATAATGTATAAACTACTAGGAAATTGAGCTATAGCCATTCCTATAAAGCCACGTATTACGAAATCTGTTTCCACACCCCCACAATTAGCCACGGCTCCATGGCTGAATACCATCACATGTTCATTTCTTTTTTCTTCTACTCGATCCGTCCCCATGAAACCCCTCAATAGCCCGACGTCCTCCCCAACACCTCCTCTCCACGACCCTCCTCATAAATAGAAGTTTCTACGAGCGGCCTCCCCACATCCTCTCTTCCTTCCTAACGCCTCCCCGATTCCTCCTCCCCAACGCCTCCTCGCCATGAGCCCTCATTACCCACAACACCTCCTCGACGCGACCCTCATCCACACGATCATCCTCCTCCAGTAAAGTATCTCTGAGCGGCCTCCACACCTCTCGCTTCCTACCTAACGGTTCTCCCCCACAAACCTCAACACCCCGGATGCTGAGGTCGACACCCCCATGCCCTATCATCAAGATATTTGAAAATATCATTGATTTGTCCTATGCTTTCTTGAATAAAAAACTAATATTGGATATGGAGTGAACTATGAAGCTATGGTAGATGGTCTTATTCGTTATCAATTAATGACTTTATGGTCCTATTTATTTGTTAAAGGATGTTTCCATTCTTGGTTCAATCCTTATTCAACACGTTTTTGTGCAGTGGTAGATTATTATAGAGGGAATTCAGAATAATTTTCATACATTATCTTATTATGATATGGGATGTTGGATTATTTTATAGATGAATCAACCATGTTAGATCAATTTTATTCAAATAGGTTCCCACGATAATTTGGACATTTAAAAAAGTTACAAATTTACCTCTAATTAATATTTAGAGATAATATAACCCATTTTTTCCTTTATGAAATGTTGCTGATGATGATGCATGAGGATTGTGAAATAGAAATTTCATTACATCATGATAATGGTCCAAATAAATATTCATGGGTTTATTCCATGTTGTGGATTGAATAATATACTGTTGAGGTATTGGGGAAACCAGTATGATGGGTGTATAAAAAATTGGATTCTCAAAGTTCCTTTCATGGAATACTATCCTTATAATTTATTCGGTAGAAATAATTATGTCCCAACATTCTAATAATTTTGAGGGAGTTTCATTATCATGATATATTTTTGGTATTGGTGAAGACTCCAAATGTTTGACTACTAGTGTTGGAAGACCTAATTATAGCTGTCTTTGTAGAACAGTGTTAGGAATTCATTTGATCAATGCTAAACTATCATGTTCAATCCCTACTGTTAAACAGGAGGCAATGATGGAGGACTTTCTTAGATCTGTGACACAATTTTAAGAATATATGTCCATGAAAAATAAAATTCTGTATTATATACCTATAGAGGAAGGTTAATAGAGTTTGGGTCCCAATATTGTCATCTGGAATCATGTAGAATGAAAGTAGGCTTGGTTCAAGGTTTAAACTATAATCTTATATAATCCTTTAAAGAAATGTTTTGATAAATATTACAACCTTAAAAAATGTTCCTTGGCCTAGGCGTAGGTGTTTTTTATTATCGAAACTCAAAAATCCTTGTTCATAATGTTCTCATTTATTGAGAGGGTTTAGCCAAGCATGAATATGATCTCATCATGTTTATTTTTCCAACCACCATAAAATATATTTCAAGGATAAAATTATTGATTTAAATCTCTTAACTATAGTGAAAGTGAAACTTAATGATTTTATTTCTATATATACTATAGAGATGCATGAATATGTGGCTTACATGAAAATAATAAAGGCACAACTATCATAAAAAACATAGAACTGAAATCCATAAAATAGAAAATACAAGAGCTAAACACCTTTGATACAAAAATTCATACTCTATCAAAAGATGGAGCTAGTCATAAAACAAATCTCGAGAAGTCCCTTAACCCTATTTTTTAGGAATTAGAAGATATATTGAATTAGGTAGATAGAATTTCACTACAGTCAAATATTTTCCATTTCATTTCGTAATAAGGTCAAGAGATACTCTAGGATGTGGATACTCCTCCATAGTTTTTTCAATGAATTTAATATTTTAAGCTATCAATCATATGTACCTTCGTTATAAAATTCCATTGAAATTTTAATAGGAATAATGGATTAGAATTATATTCATGTCATGATTTCTAAATATTAGCATGATAGGCTTATAATAATGGTTACACGACAACGACTCTAAAATTTGGATGTTGAGGGCCTTATAAGACTAAATTACACTAATGTTTTAGGCTGAATGGATTTTAATGATATCTATTAGGGTAATAACACCTTCCAAGGATTTTTATTCAATGATAACGAGATTCCCTACATAAATATGACTCATGTGTAGGGAGATAAAAATTTACATTTTCTGTATTCTTAGAATGTGTCCGAAAATTGGGGAACATGTTTAAGAATATTCTATACCCACCAAACTCTTAGGAAAAATGTATACATGAGTACGTTTCAAGGGGTATATGTAAGTATAAACATATATCTATGGACCCCCTTGTGCATATTTGTCCATGAAAATATTTACATAAGGGCAAGGTGTCATTATTTATTTGTGAAGATGCGTATGCGTGCATGCATAAGAAAGGAAGATTCGAGTTGTCGTCATCAAAAGCAACACGTATTGAGGTTAAGGTAGGCTCCCTCTTCCTAAACCTTTAATTTGAATTCTATAATTGCCTGATTGTTTTAAAATCTTTTTTCCAAAATTACTTTTTTTTAAGAAATGGTTTTCTAATAACCACTATCTTGGTCAAGGAGGAATATGAATATAGCCATTGATCATGTGCACATAAATGCTGTAGGGAACCTAAAAATACTTATTAATAAATTTATTATAATTATATTAATGATTCATGGTATTATACTGATAAATATTTGGTAACCAAGGAGCACTACCCCTCATAATTAGATCCCTTCAAATGAAATGATTTTAATTTTGAAAAGAATATTGTTTGAGTATGAATATGGATCAATGAAGTTTGAGTACCCATGTTTTAGGAATCCGAATATTTCGTAAAAACACTTGATATAATTCTCCAGAATTCATGGGAATCCATTTTACTGGTGATGGGATCGTATACTTATAGAGATATTGGAACATGCATTATTGAAAAGTATAAGATTTTTATGTGATAAGAATAGAATGATTCACCTATCCTAATGCATCATAATCTCATCCTTCCTCATGCGATGAGCATGGAATTGATTGGGTGATAATCCTTGAGTTCATTAGGTGATGATCCTAAAATACCTCAGGTGACTAGCCCATAGAGGATGAGTATCATTGGGCATCACCTTCAGGGATTGGTGAACCCATTAAAAATTTTGTATCCTTAAAAAATTATATAATTAGTAACATAGTGAAAATTAGTAACCATAAACATAAAAAAATAATCAAATTTTGATTCAAATTATCTTTTGGAATTCCAAGCAATAGATTTGATAGGTGAGGTTCCCGAACCATTGCTAATATGTGTAGGGGTATAATAAGTTCTCATGATTCTACTAAAATGCATGATACCCAAACATGGAAATTTCATACCTCTATTCGGATGAAATGATTGTTATTGTCCTCACCCGCTTTCCCTTAAGGAGATCATGTAATAGAGGGTTATCAATACACTGGTCAACCACTATGAGTAGAAATAAATAATACCCACCAGCAAAATGGCTAGGGATGATCTAGAATCCATGGTTCCACATTAAAACAACCAATAAAAAAGACCATACATGGGGGGACTAGCAGGGGGATGGGTGTCCAAGAGGGTATGTAGGGAAGGCAAGGGGGTCTACAAGGGGGTTGTGCAGGGGGTGCATGGGGTCTGAGTAGGATAAAACCATGTGTGGTTATTAAGCCTCCTTCAGCTTCTTCCCACAAATCAATTCCACAGCATCTCTAACCTTGAAAAAATAGATTTTAACTGTATAAAGTAGATAAGAGTCCCCCGCTAGTGCCAAAACTACTCTCCCCCTAAACAAAAACATTCCTAATGAATTAATATATTCACCTATGGTACACCCATCCATCCATTTGTATATTCTTGTTGAATTTTCAACTTGTATATTGAATACTTTTTGTCATTTTTTTCACTTGTTCTTTTCAGTTATATGAGGATGCCTATAAGTCACAATTAAGAATCATAATCCTTGAAGAAATTGAAGGGTAATTATAATAAACTTCAATGCAATACTGCTTTTGATCCTTTCATTCGATAACCACTATGTTGTTCTTTTTCGTTGTGGATTTTGGATTATATTTCCATTGGACCTCGTTTTGTCAATATTATTTCCCAAACACCGATGGTTCTTTTGAAACGGCTTCCTCCCCAAGAGTTATTATCATCCATTTTGTTAGTATAAATAACTCTTAATATATATTTATGAGTTTTTATTTGTCCCAATGTCTTCACAAGAACTGGATTTCTTGTCTGAATGCTTTCACATGATAGGAAGTTCCTTTGGATAGGGATTCATGCTATGTAGATAAACAGCAACAAACCATAGTCCAAGATTATGCATGTGAGCATATATATAAGGATCCTATTATGGTAGTTTATTCTTATATAGCGTGTTTGACATTATTTAATTTATGTTTTCCATTTTTATCTTTACTCCTCTCATTTGAGACACCACAGGCATCTCCAATAAAAATTTGACTCATTGGGGGGTGTGCATGCTAGGGGGCCGTTGAAGGATAGGGGGATGCGGTGGTGTAGGGGGGCTATGCAGACTACTGGGATATGTGGAGGGGGTCAGGGGGAAGGGGTAGTGGGCACGGGGTTGGGGGATATGGGGTAGGGTGGAGGGGGCATGGGGTAGAGAGGTAGGGTGGAGACAGGTAGGGGAAGAGGGCAGGGGGAGGGTGGAGGGGGCAGGGTGTAGGGGGAAGGGGGTGGGTAGAGGGGGGCAGGGGGCAGGGGCAGGGGGTAGGTGCAGGGGGGGATGTCTGCAGGAAAAGGGGAGGGGGAGGTCTGTGGGGGAGGTCTGCAGGGTAGGGGAGGGGGAGGGCATGGATAGAGGGGGGTAGGGCAGAGTGGGGTGGTCTGCAGGGCAGGGGGCAGGGGTTGTCTGTAGGGGGTCTGCAGGGCAGGGGGGAGGGGTTAGGAAGTGGGGCAAGGGGGTGGGTCAGGTGGTGTAGTTAATTTATATAGGTTTCATTAATCTAAGATAAGGTTGAATTACCATTACAATCCATCTCTAACTCCCTCATTTCATCATCATTATGTTTCTCCAAATCTTCAATCATATTTAAAACAGGTTGCTATCACTAAATCCTGGCTTGATATTAGTAGCAGCAAATCAGATTTTTAATGGTTCCACTACTTTATATTGGTATGGCTTTAACACATTTTCATTTACGAATCCTGGCCATTATGTCCACTTTTTTTAGTTGTATCTTATAAAGATATATTTGGATCCTTCTATCTATCCTATTTTTCTTTGAGATATCTTATTTCTAACATTATAAACATTTATGTTGAGGAAACATGGTTTTCCCTTTTTTGACATGTCAATTATTGTTTGAAAAATGCATATTCACTTGAGAAATTTGAGAACTCTAAATTTTCATGGTTTTTTTGTTTATCATTTTATAACTCATCATAATATATGATCAAAGATTATCTCTTATCATGTTCAACATTTTTCATAGGTGTCGATCCATTTATTGTTATGATATATTCTATTTGATTAGTAATTTTGTCCTCTAGTAAACTTTTATTATCAGGTGGGATAAAAACTGTTATCAGACAAAACCAAATTAAGGTGAAACACAATCCAAACTAATTATATACTATTCATAATAAAAATAATTGTTAATTAATAGGAATATACTATTTGATAGTATCATTTTGAAAAATGGATCTATTTCCCCCTTGCTTGCAGGAACATGATTTGACCCATGGGGCATTGTGGTTCTCATATGTTGGGCGGTGAAGTGTATAGTCAAAGGTGACAGGTTTGTTTTAGTTTAGTTTTTATTTTATTTTCATTATCGCATTGGCGACTTATTTCTTTTACTTCTTTCTATGGACAAAGGGTAATTATATTCTACGAAGGGGGGGAGTGGGGTTAAGATTGATTCAGTCTAACAACTATGATCTGAGGTAAGATTATATAGTTACTACTTGTCTCGCACCTCATATATTTTTAGATTTTGGTGTTTTATACTACATATTATGTTTTTATTGTGGTTTTGGATCATTTTGTGTTGGTTCGGGGGGATTTGGTTCTCCCAATCGAGGTAAGGCTTTAATGTCATCGGTTGGTTTCTTACTAGTTATGTAGAATCCTTTATGTGGTTTAATGTTCCAAATATCATTTGTGTAGTGTGTTGATCCATGCTCGTTGGATTCGAGTAGCCAAGATAAGGGCGACTCGCTTGCGTGTGCATAGGTAATTAAGTATATGTATGTGGGTTCCCCTGTTACGTGTATAGTCAAACTTGTTAGTGGTTATGCATGTATGGGGCTATGTGTGCCCATGTATATATATATATATATATATATATATATATATATATGCAGGTGAGAGGAGACTAGTGTATGCATATAAGAAAATGTGCAAGGATCCCCTTGCACATGATCATGGCCATGTAGGTATGTGCAAAGTGATAGGTCTCCTTTAATGTGTGTGAAAGTGTGTATACCCATTGGGGGAGCATCAAATTTTAATTAGAAATCTCCAAGAGCCAAACTGGATGGTTTGGTTCCACCGTGAGGTAGGATCCCTCTTCTAGCCTCTTTAATTCAAGAATGCTTTAAATAGAATTTTGCTACTTTCTTAATTCTTCTTAATTATATTGAATTTCATATCTTGAATAAGTTTTCTTTAATATAAATGTTTCATTTGATAAATAAAGTCATGTTTTTATAATAAAACCCCTCCAACAGAGGTGCGCTATCTACGAAAACTCATAGTAATAGTTATGTTGATCTAGATGCATAAATTATTACATTTGATTTGTGCTGAATGTGTTTTAGAATAAATTTGAAATATCATTAAATGAATTGTGTGATAAAGAAATTCTATGATTATATAATAGATCCCCTGCAACGGAGGTGCACTATCTTCTAAACTAAAGAGTACTGATAGTTATTTGTATCGTGTTTAGGTTTGGTTTTAGTCTTTCATATGCTTCGTATTGGTGTTTGTTTTGTGGAAATATAGTTTTTGTTTTCTTTGAATAATATAAATTGGCTTATCATACTCATTTAACTCAAATGACATTGCTCGAGTAGGCATATTCCTTGACCATGAAACTTTCCTTTTTATGCATTGAAAATTATAGATAAAATTTCCTTGTTTAGGCAAAGTGAATGAATTTGTAAATGGTTTATGTAGGGTGTATGATTATTTTCAATAGTTTTATTTCCCATTAGACGTTGTGTCATTGTGCCACTCGCTATGACCTTCTCTGGTGATCCCTTGTTATAGCATATTAAATAGTTGATTTGTTTTATCATCTATCGGCGGGGATACGATCGGAATGTTTCCCCACTGCCTCCCACTCCCTTAACTCCTGGATAGAGGATGTTGCCCCGTAGATACTGCTGGACCGGGCCAACACGTCGCCGTCATGACGCGGTCACACCTCGGTCAAACCGCGGTCACTCCGCAGTCAAGGAACGGTCACACCCCGGTAATGATGTGATTTTTCCTTTCTCCAGGATGACACCCTACGGTGGTTCAAAGTTATATTATTCCATGATTCTGGTGTTCAATATTGAGACTCACTAATCACAATTTCTATGGGCGGGGCGAGCATCAGAATGTTGCCAGACCTTCTCGTGCTCCCTTCAAACCTGACAGGAAGATACTTCCCCATAGATGTCACTTGACTAGGCCAACACGCCGCGGTCATGCCGTGTTCACACCATAGTTATGCCATGATTTGGACCTGATCGAGGATTACACCCCGCGGCAGTTCGCAGTGATAGTATACTATGTGTATATTGATTAATGTTGAGACTGAATAATCAAAATTTCTATCGGCGGGGTGACGGCCAGAATGTTTCTCCACCTCCTCCCACTCCCTTCGCTCCTGGAAGGAAGATGCTACCCCCTGGATGTCGCTATACAAGGCCAACATGCCGCGGCCACGCCGCTGTAATGTCGTGATTTGGCCCTGCTCCAGGACGACACCCCGCGGCGGTTCTCAGTGATAGTATTCCATGAGTCTTGTGATCAATGTTGGGACTGACTAATCACAATTTCTACCGGTGGGGAGATGACCAGAATGTTTCCCCGCCTCCTCCCGTTCCATTCACTCCTAGCCGGATGATGCTACCCCGCAGATATCGCCGGACCGGGCCAACACACCATGGTCACGCTGAGGTCACACTATAGTCATGTTGCAGTCAGGCCGTCACGCCGCGGTAATGCCATGATTTGGCCCTGCTCCAGCCATATCCAGCACATAGATGCCCCCTTCCACCTTCATTTTATCTCGCTACCACCAGTATTCCAGCCGCAATAGCCCCCCTACCACCTTTAAATCAGCCAGCACCATCCCTGAGCACCTGCAACCATCCCCCTTCCATAGCATTCCAACACACTTCCATCTGCATTCGGGCCTACACCAGACACCATCCACCTGCAATCCAGCAGGCACCAGCCACCACACTAGCCACCACCCCCCAGACACTATAAAAACACTCATACTAGCCCTCTCTCACCTACAAAATAGCCTCATCCACAAGTTCCAGCCCTCACAATCCCTCGAGCTCCTACATTTGAGCCCGCACTAGCCCCAACCACATGCCCAACAGCCCCCATCCTGCTGCAATCCATCACACACCAGCCCCTAGACACCTATTCCAGCCCACACTATCCCCCTACCATCCCCCTACCGCCTGCCTTCCCGCCCACACCTGCCACTCCAGCCCGCACCAGCTACCACACCATCCCCCATCCTCTTGTATTCCTGGATGCCCAAGCAAAACTCTATACAAATCACAAAAAGAACCTATGAAAGCCGATCCCATTGCCCAAGTCCTATATTCCTCGAAATGTAGGCATGTAAACTTCCATTAATGTTCACTGAGAATATTGGAGTAGAGTTGTATATTTAACCCATGACAAGTACCTAGTCGGGAAGCCTAGTAAATCCAAATTATCCAATAAGAAGTCCCACCTCACCAATTCAAAATCCATGAATAAATAGATCTTGCAGGCACACCCAGGAACCCCAAGATCAAATGGTAGCCCCACAATAATTCCTACATAACAATATTCATTGGATGAATTGGTTTTGGTATTAAAGGATGACGATATTTTTATCCAGCTTTAGATTTATGAGTCTCTTATGGTAATTTTTGTAACCATCCTACTCGAGGGTCTGGGTTATAAGTGGTGGAAGTATATTATTCAGACTAATCCAGACAAATACTATTCATGAAATAGATTCAAGGCATTGTTCATTTAGCATTCATTCATAATGAAGTAAAGGTACTGATGGCTGTATAATTCTCTAGGAGGGGCTGTCTAGGTGGGGTGTCCTAGAGTTTTTAGGGGGTGGGGGATCTGCAGGGCAGGGGGGAGGGTGCAGGTGGGGTTTCTAAGAGGGGATGTCCAGGGGGTGTCTACTGGCTGTCGGGGGGGGGGGGGGTCTGTGGGGCAGGGTGTATGTGGGGTGTCCAAGGGCTATCCAGGGGGTGTCGTGGGGTCTGCGGGGTAGAGGGGAGGGTGTAGGTGGGGTGGTAGGAGGGGCTATCCAGGGGGTGTCCAAGGGCTGTCTGGGGGGGGTCGGGGTGTCTGTAGGGCAGGGGGCAGGGTGTAGGTGGGGTGTCTAGGGGGCTGTCAAGGGGGATTATTTGAAGAGATAAACTAATGAGGAATGGGACCTAACCTCATAGAAATAATATTATATATGATTTTTTGGATGGTATTCCCAATAGCAATAGGTCTGAAATCCTTTACATCCAAATCATTTTCCTTCATTGGGATTAGGGAAGAAAAATTAGAGTTGATTCCCTAGGGCATTGAGGCATGGTTAAAGAACCCCCTTATAGTGTTAAGGAGTTCATAAAGAACTATTTCCCAGTAGAACATAAAGAATTAATTTGTGAACCCATCAGGACCAGCCACACTCTCGGGATTTAAAGATAATAGGGCACTCTTAACCTCCTTCTCATCAAGGGATGCAACAAGGTAGATTGCTAGATTGGTGTAGCCCGATCTGGTTGGGTCGAATGCTTGTGGCCTGGAACTGTAACAACTTTGACCATTATAGAAGTGCAGACTTTGGAGTCCACATTACTAAGGCACTTTTGACTTCTAGCAGGAATCCACTAGAGTATGGGATACATATAGGAAAGGCTTCTTAAGATTGAAAAAGTATATAAAAATATTTCATCATTAGTCCATACTACTAAAGAAATTATCTCCTCCATGAATTTCTTGAGTAGAGTTGTCATCACTTTCAACTGGTCAACTTATTCCTTGAAAACCCATTCTACATAATCTTCATCAATTAATCTTGATGATATGAATGAACATCACCTATAACAACATGGAGATACTAGTTGACTATAGACTAAGTTGAATCAGCATCAACTTATGTCCAGTGAGGTGGAGCACTAGATATAAATACCACAATAGGAGGTAACTGATAACTCAAAATTCCACTGAAATATAAAAGAAGTCTTTCTATGAAATATTATAAATATACTATGGATAAAAAATGTGAAGGAACTAGGGAAACAACTCTCTGAACAGTAGGTAAATAATCTTCTATATGTGCAAGGGATGTTTAAGGGGGGCTGTCCAGTAGGGGGGCTTCTGTCGCAAGGGGTCCATCAGGGGGGCTGTCTAGGGGGGGTCCAACAAGTGGGGGCTGTTGTGTTTGTATTTTATATTATAATTGTATCTATTTTTTTATTGATTTATATAATTTGGATGAAGAACATAATTTCATAAATACTTTTAAATCCCATTCTTCTAAATATTTAATGTTCTACTTTATTTCTATTGGAAAATTTACCATTTTAATATATATCTATATTCGAAAACAATTATATAAACCTCTTATATATGAATTACACAACCACAAAATTATATTAACTTTTATATATTCTTACACTCTCCAAAATATATCAATATAACTTCCTAATATAGAATATTTTTTCTAATTTTTTTATTCATCATAAACAACCATTTACTTCTCAGATTTACTGCTAAAGGGGGACATTCAAATGAACATATTGGAATCTTAATATATCTCTCATATTTTATTCATCTAATAAATCCTCTATATATAAGGCCACACCCTTATACAATACTTAATCTTGAGTTATTTCAAGAATACACATTGAGGATCTTTTCAGGTTTAGATTTTTAGAGAATTAGATCATAAATCATGCATTACATTCCACATTTAAACAAAGTGACTACATAAAATATAGTACTGATTTTTCTCATAAACAAAAACATATTTAAAATAAAACATGGATTATTTCTTGATACTTCCTTGAAACAATCATCACATAATGTACCTTTCCGTTGACCTGTGAAAAACATTTCAAAAACACAGGATGAGCATAAAAAGCTCAGTAAGGGATGTAAAAGCATGAAATGAAAACATTAGTCCATTTATGAAATAATAATTTACTCATAAAACATAAGAATTTTAACATACCTCATCAAATCATGAATAAATAATAGAAATCATAAGACTTAAAGGTAACTTGAGGCATTCATAACATTCTTACGTAGGGAGTGACCCTCATGGTTATGTTTGGAATGCCCATCACAGTATATTCTCGAAATCTCTTCGACGAAACCTCAACATAACCCCTTCTCTTTACCCAATACATTGGAGAGATATATCGGGCTCACCTGCCATTAGTTTATCACGGAACCACCCTTCTTCATAAACAATTCCCATAAACCGTAACATAATTGTATCACATAAAACATGCATAAATGAAACATAACATTTCCACATTTCAATCACAATATATCAATAAAACACATTGAAATAATAAATAAATTATCAAAAACATTTTCAATACCTAAATAAAAGAAAATTAAAACATGGTATTTATTTTTCATTAAAAAAAGTTATGGACTGTAGAGGAAGCCGAAACTCAAATAATGGTCCTAGCGGTGGAGATGTTTTTGTCGCCGTATACATATGACAAAAAACATTCCATTTTGTCGTTTAACAAAAAACTTCATATAATAAGATTATTTTTGAATAAAATTTATAGTCAAAGGTGTTTATACACTGTATAAAAGGAGGTTGTGTACGAAACAAAATATGTCTCAATGAATGGAGATTGAGACGAAGTCCCTTACCTCGTGTCTGAATTGACTCGATCACTCCTTAATCTCCGGAATAATAAACATGAGTTAATCTCTACTTGAATAAGAAATATTTTCAAGTTCATTATTCCTTTTATATCACTTATAACAATGTTATGAACATTATGTAATTATTTAAGTTAATAACAGTCATTTTGTCGATCTTTGGTACTTAAGCCGAAAATGGACTCCTTATAATTACATGTTGTTCATGTGGTCAAAGGTTCATTATATCCAGAATTATATTCATGATGTTGATATCATATATATCATATATATCCAGTATAGACATGAATTTATAATATTACATAACATTTAGAGGTAAGAAATGAAATGCACCGTTCTTAGAGACGGTAAGTCGCACGTACGCATGAACGCTACTTTCATTTCTATTTCTTACTTAATGGAGTGAAATCATAATGATATAAAGGTATATTATAATTCCAGTATAACATCATATATAATATCATTAACTCCATCCTTTATACGTCCCATATATGTCATTAACGAATCAAATCACTTTGAGGGGGAGGTAGTCCGCACTTCCTAAAATGAAGATATCGCGTTTACCCATAATGGAAACCATAAGGTATGCCAAAAATGAAAAAAATAATAATAAGGAAACATAAATATATCATATATCATATATTAATATAGTTACATCTTATTGTCCACCTTTAAAGGTGTTAAAAGAATATTGAACAATCATCGTTTCGTGAGGCAGTAATTCGCCATCCACAGAAACAGTATGTTTTTTAACCATTATACGAAGGTGTGTGTAAGTGTAAATCAAATAATTTCCATAAAAACATCCTAATATATTTACGATTCTAGTTCTGTTACAAATTATAAGAATAAAAAGATTCTAGGTGGTTGGAGAAGCAAAATAAAACAAAAGAACACAAGTGAAGACATTATCATTAAATCAGGTAACTCCCATTGGTTTGAACCAAAAGTGTTTCTTGAAGAGCTTCCTGCCTAAGGTAATGATTCTATGATGAATAGAGGGATGTTTAGAGATAAAATGAGAATATCTTTTCCGATATAATGGCTTGATAGGTTTGGTTAAGGAGGTAGAGGTGGGGGTCTTTTATAAGAGGGAGGATGGGCACTCTTGGAAAGTAAAGAAATGTTACTTTATTTTCAAATGAGTTTCGGATTTAAAAGGTCCCAAATTGATATATTTCAAGGAAAAGGTGATAAGGGTTATAAATATACTCATCCATTAGGTTTCTGACAAGTTTTACTCTTAGATTTTACATTATCATTTCATTTTATTTAAATCATTTATTAATGATGTAATCGCTGCATCATCGTGGTGTTATAAAAATATTTAATTCAATTTGTGTCTAAAAATTATAAACAAAATACTATTATTTATGAAATGTTTTAATCTTTACAATGACTATTTATAGTCTAAGATATCATTTATGTAGAAAAAATTAAAATTGTTTTACTTAGGTGTTACATACTTTGTTATATTTAACTTTCTTTAAAAATAAAAAGATGAAAAGTCACTATCACACAAAAGTGATTCCATGGGGTCCAAAAGTTTAGAAAAATGCAACCCATGGTCGGACATGATACAACTAGTAGCATTAGGACACATGTTGGGGTCATATTTTATTATTATAATATTATTTTATTATCCTTAAATACCCAATTACTATATAATCAAGATAATTAATGATAATTACCGTTGTTACTATTCATAATGTCCAAAAACAAAAGTGTCTAAATTACATAATTTGGACCTTCTGATTACAAATATTGAATCCGTTTTACCAAATTTCAAACATAGAATTTGTAATTTAAAAATGATTCCCGTTGTCAAAACAAATAGTGAGTTTTTAGAAACAATTTCTATGAAAGGTTTGGCACTTGTTTATGCCCAATTCTAAAGTGAAATTAATTCTAATTACTACCATTGGATTAAATGGTAAAAATATATTCTAATTAAACTTTAAAACCAATTAAAAGGAAAATCTAACCATATAACTAAATTAGATGAAAAAGTAGTTTTGAAGTAAAATGCAATATTTTTCACTATTCATTAAAAAATGAACATTGTCAGAAAAATACCAAAAAATTATCCAATGTAAATTTCAATTTCCCAATAACAAATAATAAGTTTATTTTGACAAATAGAGCATAAAAAATATTCAAATGTTTTATTTAAAAATGGTTTTCCATCAAAAGGCTGTAAAACAATCTTCTAAAAATATTAGTGTATACCATGCTTAAGATTGGATTTATCCTCATTTTAAGCCTCTAAAACACTATATAATTAATAAATAGACTTATATAAGAATATCTATTATTCATTAATAAATTGGGATGTCACATACTTCTCCCCTTTAGATAATTTCTTCCCCACAATTTATTTACTTATCGAATAAGTGGGGGTATTTATCTCTCATGGCATTTCAGATTCCAATGTTGCCTCTTCACTGATGTGGTTTTTTCACAAAACCATTACATGATGAGTCACCTTATTCCACAAAAATTGCTCCATGGGGTCAAGAATCAGGACCGGTTGTTCCTCATAAGATATATTCTCTTCCAGCTGAACTACCTATGGACTCAAAACATGTCATGGATCTGGCATGTACTTCCTTAAAATTAAAACATGAAAAACATTGTGTACCTGAGATAAACTCGGAGGTAAAGCTACTCGATATGCAACTGATCCAACTCTCTCTAGAATTTCTTATGGTTAAATGAACCTTGAACTCTACTTTCCTTTCTTACAAAATCACATCACACTTTTCCATTAAGATACTTTGAGAAAAACATGATCACCTACCTCAAAAGAGAGATCCCTCCTCATGTTGTCCCTATAACTCTTCTGCCTGCTCTGAGCTGTTCTCATGTGCTTCTGTATCAGCTAACCATTTTCTGCCAACTCTTCTACCAATTTCGGTCCAATCAACTTTCTTTCACCTACTTCATCCCAAAAATATAGAGTTCGACACCTCTTCCCATATAATTCTTCAAATGGTGCCATCTGTATACTGGAATGAAAACTGTTATTATAAGAAAACTCAACGAAAGATATATGTTGGTACAAACTTCCCTGATAATCCATCGAACAAGCACGTAGCTTATCCTCCAAATTCTTAATTATTCGTTCTGTCTACCCATCTGATTGAAGATGAAAAGCTATACTAAAATTTAATTTAGTACCCAATGACTTTTGAAGGCGTTTCCAAATGTTAGAAGTGAACCTGGGATCACGATCAGATACAATGGATAGTGGAACTCCATGTAACATGACTATCTCTTTAAGATACAAACAAGAAAGTTGATCTAGGGAAAACGTATCTCGTATAGCAAGGAAATGAGCAGATTTAGTCAAGAAATCAACAATAACCTAGATTTCATTATTACCTTGAGGTGTCATCGGAAATCCCACAATGAAGTCCATAGATATATTCTCCCTTTTCAACTCTGGTACTGGTAAAGGCTGAAGCATCCCTTTTGGTAATTTTCACTCTGCTTTAACCTATTGACAACTCATGAACTTCACAGTAAAATTAGTAATATCTCTTTTCATTCTGTCCCACCAGTAATACTCCCGAAGATCTCTATACATCATAGTACTTCCTGGATGAACTGAAAACGGAGAACTATGAGCTTCAAATAACAAATCTCTCTTCAATTGTGAATCACATGGCACACACAATATCTTCCCAAATCTCAAAACAAAATCATTATCAATGTTGAATTTAGGAAACTTACCCTTCTGAACCAGCTCTACCTTTTTCTGCAACTCACTCTCCTGCTTCTGTGCTTTCTTAATTTTGTATGATAGAGAAGATTTCACTAATACCTGAAACAAAACAGAAGAACATCCAGAAGCAAAAACTTTTTTTACAAATTTCATCAAATCCTTAACCAAAGGGTCACGCTCCAAATGTAAGATGGTTAATGAAGCATTACTTTTTCGACTCAAAGCATCAGCCACATTTTTTCCTTTTCCTGGATGGTAATGAACTGTAAAATCATAATCCTTGATTAATTCTTGCCATCTCCTCGGTCTCATGTCCAATTATTTATGAGTGAATATATAATTTCAACTTTTGTGATCAGTATATATTTCACACATTACACCATACAAATGATACCTCGAAATTGTTAAAGATAAATCAACAGCAGCAAATCCAAATCATGTGTATGGTAATTAACTCATGAGTTTTCAACTGACGTGAAGCATAAACAACTAACTGATCTTTCTGCATTAGGACGCAACCAAGTCTTTTCAATGAAGAATCACTATAGATTACAACCCCACCATTCCTAAAAAGGTAGTGCCCAAACTAGAGCATTCACCAACCTTCTTTTCAGTTCCGTAAAACAATCATCACATTATTTTGTCTAGATAAACGAAAAACCCTTCCGAGTTAGATTTGTCATTGGACTAGATAAAAGGGAACAATTTCTTACAAACCTTCGGTAATAGCCTGCCAAACTAAGAAAACTATGAATCTCGGTTACATTTATGGGTCATGGCCATTCTTCAACAACCTTTGTTTTGCTGGATCAATAATTATCCCATCATTAGAAACAATTTGACCAAGGAATGAAATGTGTTGAAACCAAAACTCACACTTGCTGAATTTCCCATACAATTTATTTTCTTTTATGGTATGAAAAATAACCCTTAAATGTATTTCATGATCCTCTTTACAATTAGAAAACACCAAAATATCATCAATGAAAAAAACCAGAAACTTATCCAAGAACTCATGTATAATTCTATTCATAAGGTCCATGAATAAAGAAAATGCATTGGTTAGCCCAAAAGGCATAAATACAAATTAATAATGGACATATCTTGTACGAAATGTAGTCTTCGGAATATCTGCTTTCTTTACCTTCAACTAATGGTACCTCGATCTCAGGTCAATATTTGAAAAATAACGAGCTCCCTGGATCTGATCAAACAAATCATTGATATGAGGTAAAGGATATTTGTTCTTAACAGTGATGTTATTCAAGGCTCTATAATCTATGAAAAGTCTCATAGAACCATATTTCTTTTAAACAAATAAGACTGGAGCACCCCATGTTGATGTGATAGGTTGAATGAAACCTTTCTCTAATAAATCTTACAATTTCTCCTTCAACTCTAAAAGTTCATTTTGAGCCATTCTATATGGGGGTTTTGAAATTGGCTTAGCATCAGGAACTAAGTCAACAGTAAATTCAACTTCCCGATCTGGTATTATTCCAGGAAACTCATTAGGAAAAACATCAGGATCCTCATTTACCACTGGCACATCATTAATCTAAACGGTTCCATTGTTTTCAACAATATTTCCAAGGTAGCATTCATTTCCATCATTTACAAGTTTCTTAGCCTCTTGATATGTTATCAACAATAAAGGTTCATTCATTTACAAAAACTGAAAGTCTTTATGAAAAGAAACTTCTATAGCTCTACAATCAATCTTAGCATGGTAAATAGAGAGCCAATCCATACCCAGGATAACATCCAACTCTACTAGAGGTAAAACCATAAGGTTTGAAAGTAGGTTATTTCCATAGATAAGGATACAGAGATTCTTATAAATTATTTTATCCTCAACATTTCCCCTTGGTGTTTCTACAATAAGTTCAAGAGTCATTTCTTGAGATGGTATTCACAACGTACTAGAAAATTTTTCAGATATGAAAGAATGTATAGATCTTGAAACAAAAAACACCCTGGCATAATCTTAAAAAAAACAAAGTTCCTGATACCACTTCATTTGATGGCCCAACATCTGCTGAAGTAGTTGCAAAGGATTTCAACACCCCTTTCTTCTTGTAGACTAACTGCTTCCCATTGATCGAGCTCTTTGTTGGACACTCATTTTCATACTGACTCATCACATTGCACTTGATACATTTCAATAACTATTAATTAAATTTGGTATGACCATTACCATGATCATTTTCAGTGCAATCACGAGCCTTAGGTCCCATCCTACAACATTGGTAGCACTTTCCAGAATTTAGAAGACGTTCCCCAGCATGCCTTTTTCCACATTTATCACTAACTGGAAACTTAGTTTTCTTACCAGCAGACCTTTTAGAACAATTCTCTCCTTTCTCCAGCCACCTTAGTCTCTTCTTCTTTTGGTTGTTATTGAACACTTGATATTTGGAAAACTCCATTTCCACCTTCTCAGCACAGCGAAGAAGCATTTAATAACTTTTTAACTCATGAAAAGATAATTCCTTTCGATAGATTGGAATTAATCCTGAGTAAAAAAGATTGATTATACTATCAAGGTCTCAGATAAGCTTTAGAGCATACCTTTCCAATCGAGTGATCCTTTCTTCATAAGCAACCACTGAGTCGTCCTCTTGCCTCAATTTGAAGAATTTTGTTTCCATCCTAAGTTGAACAGCCTTAGGAAAATACTTCTCAAGAAACATACCTTTGAATTCATCCCTGTCGAGATCATCTATCTCATTAGCGTCCCTGATATTTTTAACCATTGACCACTACTGATTTGCATCACCATCCAAATGGTAAATTGCAAGACTAAAATTTTGATTGTCTAAACACCCCATGACATTGAAAATCTTATCCAGTACATTAATCCACCCTTCAACTAGCATAAGGTCAGATAATCCTCTTAATGATGGGGGATGTTGCCTCATGAAATGTTCCACCACTGACATGTTCCTATGCGGTTGATATGGCTGATCTTGTGTATGGATACCACCACCATTTATCGCTTGAGTCAACTGCTCCATTACTGCAACAAAATATTCAGTTCCAATTCCGACCATCTCAAGATGCTGATTTGGAAGGTCATTTCCTTCTATATGCCTTCCTAGCACTGCTTCCCTGTTTCCTCTATGTAAAACCATTCTGAACAAACATGTCATAGATGAAGAAACATGGTAATCTTCAAATGATATATCATTTCAATATGACCATAAAAAAATATTTTTGGATAATCATTTAATAGAATTATAACTCCTATATTTATCTAAACTGACCTCTAATACCAACTATAAGGCCCCAGCCTTAAACATTACTTAATCATTATTTATTTCAAGAATAAACATTAAAGATATTTTTAGGTTTAGATTTTTAGAGAATTAGATCATAAATCAGGCATTACATTACACATTTAAAAAAAGTGGTTACATAAAATATACTACTCATTTTCCCCATAAACGGAAACATATTTAAAAGAAAACATGGATTCTTTCTTGACACTTCTATGTCACTATCATCACATCATGTACCTTTCCCTTGACCTGTGAAAAACATTTCAAAAACTTGGTATGAGCATAAAAATCTAAGTAAGCGATATAAAACCGCAAAATAAAAACATTAGTCCATGTAGGAAATCATACTTTACTCATAAAACATAAGAATTTTAACATAACTCATCAAATCATGAATAAATCATAGAAATCATAGGACATAAATCTAACTTGAGGCCATCATAACATTCTTACATAGGGAGTAACCCTTATGGTTACGTTTGGAATACCCATCACTGTATATTCCATAAATCTCCTCGGAGAAACCTTAACGTTTAACCCCTTCACGTTACCCAATGCATTGGAGAGCTATATCGGGCTCACTAACCCTTAGTTTATCATGGAACCACCCGTCTTCATAAACAATTACCAGGAACTATATCATAATCATATCACATAAAACATGCATAAAGGAAACACAACATTTCCACATTCCAATCACAAGATATCAATACAGCACATTGATATAATAAAAACATTATCAAAACCATTTTCAATACCAAAATAAAATAAAATTAAAACATGATATTTATATTTCATTTCAAAAAAGATATGGCTTGTAGAGGAATCCAAAACATAAATAATGGTCATAGCGGCGGAGAAGTCGTTGTCACCGCATACGTATGAAAAAAAACATTCCCTTTTTTCATTTAGTAAAACACTTCTTATAAAAAAATTCCTTTGAATAAATGTAAAAGTCAAAGGGGTTTATACACCGTATAAAAGTAGGTTGTGTATAAATCAAAATATTCCTCAATGAAAGGAGATTGAGACGAAGTCCCTAACCTCGTGTCCGAATTTACTTGATCACTCTTTACTCTCCTGAATAATATACTTTAGTTAATTTGTCCTTTCTTAATAACCTTTTTAAAGTTACATAATCCTTTTATATCACTTATTACCATGTTATGAACATTATGTAATTATTTAAGTTAATAACAGTCATTTTTTCGATCTTTGGTACTTGAGCCAAAAATGGACTTCTTATAATTACATGTTGTTCATGTGGTCAAAGGTTCATTGTATCAAGAATTATATTCATGATGTAGATATCATATATATCATATATATCCAGTATAGAGATGCATTTATAATATTACATAACATTTAGAGGTAGGAAATGAAATGCACCATTCATGGAGACGGTAAGCCATATGTACGCATGAACGCTACATTCATTTGTATTTCAAACTTAATGGAGTTAAATCATTATGATATAAAGGTATATTATAATTCCATTATAACATCATATATAATATCATTAACTCCATCCCTTATACATCCTATATATGGAATTAACGAATCAAATCACTTTGAGGGGGCGGTAGTGCGCACTTCATAAAATGATCATATCGTGTTTACCCATAATGGAATCCATAAGGTAAGCCATAAATGAAAAATACAGAATCATAAGGAAAAAATAAAAATATTATATATCACATATTAATATAGTTAAATCTTAATGGACATCTTTAAAGTTGATAAAAGAATATTGAACAATCATCATTTCGTGAGGCAGTAATTCGCCATCCACAGAAACAATATGTTCTTTAACCATTAGACGAAGGTGTCTGTAACTGTAAATAAAATAATTATCAAAACAAAATCCTAGTATATTGAAGATACTAGTTTTGTTACAAAAGAAAGGAATAAAAATAGTCTAGGTGGTTGGAGAAGGAAAATAAAAAAAAAGAACACAGGTGAAGACATTACTTTTAAATCGGGTAACTCTTCTTGGTTTGAACCATAAGTGTTTCTTGAAGAGCTTCCTTCCTAAAGTAAGGCTTCTAGGATAAATAGAGGGATGTGGAGAGATAAAATGAGAATATCTGAGCTGAGCCAATGCCTTGAGAGGTGGGGGAAAGGAGGTAGAGGTGAGGGGGATTTTATAAGAGGGATGAGGGGCACTCTTGGAAAGACAAGAAATGTTACTTTATTTTAAAATTAATTTCAGATTTAAAAGGACCCAAATTGAAATATTTCTAGGATAAGGTGATAAGGGTTCGAAATATACTCATAAAATACATTTTTTAGAAGTGTATGTGTTATATTTTACATTATTATTTCGTTTTATTTAAATCGTATATTAACGAGGTAATCGCTGCATCACCATGGTGTCATGAAAAATTTAGTTTATTTAGTGTCTAAAAATTATAAAAAAATTACTATGATGTAGGAAATATATTTAGATTTCAAATGAATATTTATATTCTAAGAGTTCATTTATATAGACAAAATTAAAATTGTTTTACTTAGGTGTTACATACATTGTTATATTTAACATTCTTTAAAAATAAAAAGATTAAAAGTCACTATCACACAAAAGTGATTCCATGGGGTCCCAATGTTTGGAAAAAGGCAACCCATGGTCGGCCATGACACAACCAGTATAATTAGGACACATTTTGGGGTCATTTGTTATTATTATGATATTATTTTATTATTCTTAACTACCCGATTACTAATTAATCAAGATAATTAAAGATAATTATCGCCGTTACTATTCATAATGTCCAAAAACAAAAGAGTCTTAGTTACAGAATTTGGAAATTATAATTCCAAATATGGAATCCATTTTACCAAATTACAAACACAGAAATTTCAATTGAAAAATGATTACCATTGTCAAAACAAATAGCGGGTTTTTTAGAAACTATTTCTATGAAAAGTTTGGCAATTGTTTATGGCCAATTCCAAAGTGAAATTAATTATAATTACCACCATTGGATTAAATGGTAAAACTATATTCTAATTACACTTTAAAACAAATTAAAAGTACAATCTAACCATATAATTAAATTAGATGAAAAATTAGATTTGGAGTAAAATGCAGTATTTTTCACTATTCATATAAAAATGAACATTGTCAGAAAAATACCAAAAAATTATCAAATGTAAATTTCAATGTCCCAATCATAAAAAATAAGTTTATTTTGACAAATAGAGCATATAAAATTGTCAAAAGTTTTATTTAAAAATGGTTTTCCATCAAAAGGTAGTAAAAAAATCTTTTAAAAATATTAGTGTATTCCATGTTTAATATTGGATTATTCTCATTTTAAGCCTCTAAAACGCTATCTAATTCATAAATAGACATAGATTAGAATATATATTATTAATTAATTACCTGGGATGATACACTATATATCAATTATAAT
The DNA here is from genome assembly GCA_963277665.1 of Viscum album. NCBI lineage: Eukaryota > Viridiplantae > Streptophyta > Magnoliopsida > Santalales > Viscaceae > Viscum > Viscum album. Next base: position 1,474,971,839 of record OY728150.1, read on the forward strand.
CATTTCAATATAATTATATAATGAAATATGTAATACTTATTTTCAATATTTTAATTTATTGACGGTTGATAAAATTCCCCACATTTATTGGAAAATAAAGAAGTAAAACACATTATGGTTGGTTCACCAACTCAATTGACAACATATTTTAATTTTCATTACCATATTCAGCGATGGAACTATTTATAATTCTATTTTAAGAAATTAATATTTTATATTTTATGTTTTTTTCAAAATTATGCAATATTTATGTTAGTATAAATATTAAATAACAAATTTACAACCATTGTTGTCATAACAAAATACTTAAATAAATGAGCTATAAAAATATAACAAATATATTCATTAAACCATCATAAATATTTATTATTAGTTTTAATTTAGCTACATTACATCTATAATGATATTAACTTAATATATATTAATTTATTTAGTTTTGAAATAATTTTATAAGATTTTTTTCATTATCAATAAATAGATTCATCCATGATAATGTGAAAAAAAACTCATGAAGGTTAAAAAAACATATTATATGAATAAATTGATTACTAAATAGGTTAAAATAGAATTGAAAAAAATCAAATAATCAAAAAAATGAATTCTATTCATTTATCTAATAAATTAAATATTATGAATTATATGTTCATAATAAAATACAATGCATTTAATCATAGAAATAGGGGAACTATCATCCTAAAATATTTTCATATTTTTTATCCTTTATGCAATTATACATCAATTTGTTTCTATTTATTATTTAAATTTACCTATTCAAAATTATTTATATATATTTATTTAAAAATATATTTATTTCAACTTATCTTTCATTTTTGTGGATATATATGTTTTTATATTCGACTTTCACAATTATATTTAAATAAATATTAATTTATTGTGAAATTTTCTACTATATATTTCAAATATATGCATTTGAAAATTATTTTGGAGTCAGAAAATATGAAAATAATATCAATATTTTAATATATTCTCCCTGAAATCTAGTTTTCGGGAAACAACAATGATCTATTTTATATTTATATACTTCTTAACACATTATTAAAAATTTTCATTAAATGAAAAAATTATTATTTAAATAAAATTCATTATTTAGTTATGAAAATTCATGATTATTTAATCACATATTTTAATTGGATTCACTATCATGTAACATTCAATTATGATATGAGATTAGATTATATAACCTATTTCCTTCTAATTTAATTTTCTATATTGAAAAAATATATATTATTTCATTTTTTATTATGGAAATCATGTTAGGGAAATTATTTTAATTAATGGGGTTTAACTAAATTAACAACCCTCTTAATAATTGGGGTTTTTTTCATTTTAGGAGATCTTATGTATGGTGCACAGTTTGCAATCCCAACACACTATGTCCTGTTTTCTTTAGAGTAGGCCTTGACTTACCATTGTGATGAATGTTTTATACTTTTTCAAAAAAAGTATAATGATATAATTTTATCATATCATATACTTTTGTCCTTTTTTCATATGGTTACATATGATATTCTTCTACTATTAAATTATTCTAATATATTTGACTCTTGTGTTTTACTTTATAATTAAAATTGTATTTTGCTATCCATATTAGTTATACGTATTCATTTACTTATGTCCACTTAGAGTCATATGAAGTAAGATAAAATTAATGAGATTAGGATGAAATTATAGATACTGAAATAATGAGGTTGTCATTCATTTTCATTTATATGTACTATGTGTGTAATCTCAAAATATATGACACCCTGACCTCCATAGTAGGATTCTAATGTTTACATTGTTACATTAGAGTTTTATTCTGAAAATCAAATCATAAAGGACTTGATAGTTTAGCAGTTTTCAAATATAATATACATATATTAAATTCTTATTTCAATAAAAACATTGCATTAAAAAAATTTATATGAGAAATACATTTTTATTGTTAGCATGTACTTACAAATAAAAAACAAAATGATCCTAGAATACTAGGGAAAAAATTAGGAAAGCATGAGATTTGATTATTAGTACCTGTATATTTTAACCCGATGATATGAGTAATAAGGAAAAATAAATATAAAAATGTAAATAATTTTAACACATTCCATTTAATAAATATTTTGAGCCTTATATGGCCAAAATAAATGATGATAATATAATTCCATTAATATAATAAAATAATCATGAATCATAAACCAGGATATTATAACTAATCTTATAATCACTTGGAATATATATAACTAAATTCATAAAAAATGAATGAATAATTCTATACATATAAAACATCATGTAGAGGACTTGATCACATACATCTAATACCATCAGGGTCTTCTACTAAAAAATATACAAAAATATTGAAGATCACAGCCAAAACCTAGTCTAGATCGCCTCATCAAAGCTATCAATGCCTCAAGATGCTATAGAAATTCATGATAGTTACATAATGAGTTCAATTCAATCCTCATATCAAAGGGCAAAAATAATATCAAATTAGACATTAATATTTAAATACTAACATATGGAATTTTAATACTTACCTAGATAAAATAAAAATTATCATAAACCATCTATAGTAATATTCACAATAGTACTAAAATTGTACATCGTAAATTAATTAAATTATAAATCATCCAAAGAGCGAATCATTATAATATAAACACAACATATTCTAAGTGTATTTTAAGTTAAATAACAAATTTTACATTCATGTGAAATATAATTACCATTAATATATTTTTTAAAACATTATTTATGAATATATCCTTTTAATTATCAAAACAATGATTTTAAACATAAATTTACCAAATATAAACATTCATTTTTAATGGAATATGGTGGGGAGGGGTGCTTAAGTGGGTCATCAATGGAGATGGGATGGATTTGGTGGGTTTTTGGGAATGTTTTGGAGATAGAGGGGTAGGATGTTGGAGGTGTGTTGGTGTTTGAAGTGGGAGGAAATTTGTGGGATGTAGGATCTAGCAGGCTGCTAGGCTTGCATTGGTGATAGAAGGGGCAGGATGTGTGTGGCACGTTGGTGGTGGATCTAGAAGGATTGGGGTGATAGACTGGTCACTGGGATGCATCGATGATAAAGGATACAAAAAGGTATTTTGTTGGAAATAGTGTAACGACAGTGGGTCATCTTTGATATACAAGCGTTGTAGGACGGTGCAGTGGGTATCAGTGTGAAAAATCAGATAGAAGACTGAAAACAAAAAATAAAAATAATTGAATCTCCACAATTGCAGTTTGATATGGGGTTTTGGGAAATACACCAATTTTGTAGGGCAACCAACATGAATGTTTGAGAGGGTATGACTTTTTCATTAGAACCATACACTATGCAGGTATGCATAAATGCTATCAGTGAAACTCTGCAGGGTTGGGAGTTTGAGAAAAATATATAGATATATTGGGGTGGTATTCCTTGTTGGGTTAGTTATCTTGGGCCTAAAAAATTCCTTGAATTATATAATTTATTTCTTTTAATCAATATAAAATTTAAAAGTTCCCCATCATCCTTTAATATGGTAATATACAAAATCAATAAAAATTAAGTCTTTGGGAATTCAGGTGGGTTATTATGTTAAAAAGAAATTTCATTTTTTTATAATAGAGATGGTCTATATTTTAAAAATGACATGACGATTAAAATTTTTTTTAAAATGAAAAAATGAAAAAATGAGTAAAATGTTTTTAATATGTAATTTTTAAAAGTATTAATAAAATTTGAAAAAAAATTAAAATTTAGGGGTTTGATGAAAATTTATTTCTAACCAAAGAGTGATAGATAATCGTATTTCTGAATACAATATTGTTAGTTATTTTATATAAAAAGAGTGGTAACATTATTTCAGTACTTGAAATGGATATGTAAAGAAGATTGGTGAATAAAATTGATTTATCATAAAATAAAAATATTAATTAATCCCCCCATGGAAGATGAAAACAAAAATAATCATTAATAATGATGAGATTGTGATATTACCGCTTAAAAGTTGGGTAACATCTGAATCTTATTCCCTATAAAATAAATGACCTAAACTAAGAACTTAAATACAATAAAGATATATATTTTTTGATATAACTATAATGTGGGATGTATATACACTGCAAAATGGAAATAAGTAGAGAATCTAGAATATGTCTCATTGAAGTAAATGTTGGACAATAAACCCATACTGTAAGTCTTACCCAATATATAATTTGTTTATATTAATTAATAATAAACACAAGTAAATTATTTACAATAATAATAAATCATTTATTTTTTTTTATTTATTTTGTTTTACTAATTATTATTTTAAATATGATTACATAATCAATTCTTTTTACATCTTATTTTTTTATAGTAGTTTTTTATTATGTGTCAATAATTGAATTGTTAGGTTGATATTGGTAAATGTGGTAATTATTTAAAAATATAAATAATAATAATCAAGGAATAGATATCCTATTTATACATCAATTATACATTTGATGCCAATAATTAATTTTGGATATGAAAACTAGACATTGTTAAATTTGTGGAGAGAGTAGAATATACACAGGCTTGAATAGCGTTTTCATTTTTCTATGATAAGTATAGAAATAAGGAAAGTAATATATTATCATTCTATAAGGATAATAAATTAATTTATACACTATTATTTATTTTAATATAATTATATATATAATTAATATGATGTGGTGATGAAAATAGATTTTCATCCCTTCGTGAAGGATAGAGTCCACACGTACAAAAATAATGTTATCTTTTTTCAGTGTAAGAATAAAAATAATATATATTATCTTTCGTTATTTATAGATATTTCATGAAAATAAAAATAAATTAATTTATATAACATATATTCATTAAATTTTTCTTTAAATTGTTCACTGTTAATTGTTACTGAATAAATAATCGCATTGCTTCGTATTGTGGTAGTCTGCCGTACACACGAGCAAATATTATTGTATCGCCTGTAGAATTGAATGTAAAAGAAGTTATATATGATATAATGATTCTAGAGCAATAAATGTGTTTTAAATTTAATTTATTATATTTTAATCCATCATAACTTCCAACCATTAGATTTTTTTTAATGTAAAAAATGAATTTCATTAATTCTTTAGCTGGTATTCCATCATAAGCACGAAAGATTACTTCATAACCCAATTCATTCAATTGGGGAGTCATTTAGTTTATTCAAATAAATATTAACAGATTATTGTATCAGATATACTACTATTATTATATAAGAAAAAATTATAAATATTTTATAGATGTGTAATAATAAATAGAAGTAAAACACGTAGTTAGGATGATTTCCTTTTCTCGTACCACCTTTTTATTATTTTACCTATAGTATTCAAAGAATGAATATTTGACCAAGGAATGTATATAATATGAGGTTATTGATTTTTATGTGATTTTTATTGGTCTATGATGAACCTAAATTGTTTTATATTGAGAAGAATATATGAGAGGTTGTTTCCATTAATATGTGGGGATTATGGAACAATTTAATTTTAAAAAGTAAATATTCCACCTTCATTTTTCACATACTATAAATTTTAGAAATAGAATATTCTTATGATTTATAATTGAAAATGTTTATATATGTTTATACATATACTTTAATCAATTTTTAGTCATTTTAAACCTTCTATATTTACTTTAACACAATGAACTATTTTTTCACCGTTACTGCGGAAAATATTTTTAAATGTATTTAAATTCCATATGGTAGTAACTTAATTATTCATTATTTTCTTATATAAATTATACTGATTGTAAAAATAGAATACATTTCAACAAATTTAGTTCAATGTAGTGGAACATTTTAATTTAATATTTATATTGGATACACATTGATAATGAAGGTACTCAATGAGAATGTTTCCAAAAGATAACAATTTTTTATATAAACTTTTAATATGTATTTGATTCAAAAAATCTAAATTGGATTCATAAATTTATGACTAATAATCATTTAATTTAAAATTAATTTTAAATATAATCTTTATTTATAAATAATCTAACCTAAATGGTAGTTTTAAATTAATATGAAGTATTTTATTCATTATGCATCAAAATAATGTAACTTTTCAGAAACAATACCCAAAACTATATATAAGATAATAATTATATGATGATTTAAAAAATGAATTTTATTGTTAATATAAACCTTATTATGGTGTAAAATAATAATCTTATATTATGTTCACTATGTATGACTAATCCCACTTTCAGAAAAATATTATTTTTTAGAAACCAATTAATTCTCTTCATAATCATACTTATCTTATTTCAATTCACTATATAACTATTGAATTTATTTTTTTCATGTGAAGAAAATGAAAATAATTATTACTATTACTAACAATAAAATTCTCAACTAATTCATAATAGTTATTTTTAAATAGTTATTTTTTAATGGAGTATCGTGTTTTGTTCAAACATAATGTTTCTTCAATTGGACGTTATAGAAAAGAATGAATTTATTTATAAAAATTTTTCATCAGGTCTTGGGAATTTATATTCCATTCTACGAATGGTGTATTATTTCATAAATTCTATAAAATATGGTTATCATATTTTAAAATCATTATGTATTACATTCCACCCTCTAAAAAATCACATCCCCACAATTTAATATTAATCTTCTGAATCGCAGATTATCATTTGAAAATATCCATAATGAAATCACACATCATGAGATGGGTTAATACAACATCTACTTGATATGAGGGAAGTACAATAAAAATTAAATATGGAAATAAAGATATTTTTGTTTCTAAGTAGGAGTAAATTGATTCCATCTGGTGAAATAAACATAGAAAAAAAATAATAAATAATTAAATATAGTGATAGAGGTCATTGTTCCTGAGAAATATAATGATCAATGAAATGTTATGGGCCACACAACCATATATATTTATAATTTTAAAGGACATATATTTGATATAAATAATGTTATTAATATAGAATTTTTTTCAGCATCCATATCCTAGAGATGATGAACTATATTAATATATGAGAATATATTTATATATATACCTGATCTAATTTTATTTCATAAGAACAATTTCATCCTTCGATTCTGTTTTCATAAATTTAGATTTCATTTTTTACTTCATGAAGTGACTATAAAATATGGTTTTATTCCTGATAGAAGCACTAATATTTACATTTAATGAATCATAAGATCCAAAATTAAATTATAATTAAATAGGTAAATATCAACATGTTATTATAAAAATATGTTTTGTACAGGTTAAAAAATTTTCCCGAATATTAATAAAATGTTGTACAACATTTATCTCTAAAATTGCATCCAATGCTAAACATAATACAAAACATTAATAGTCACCAATTTTACCGTCAAAGAGAATAAGATCAATATATATAGAAATAATATCACTAAATTTAGAAACTAAAAAACCCATTTATCATCCAAAAAACCTTAAGTATATCATAATTCTAACAAACCAAACAAGTTAATATCTTTATAATGTATTATCTTGAAACATATTAATAAACTGAATTTCTATAAGACTTAATTTAAAGGAATAATTCTTAATTATTAATTAAATAACAAAATATATTATTGGATATTTTCCTTAAGTCCAAAAATGTAGTGAACTACAACAATGATAATATAATCCACTTTATTATCAAATCATTAATCATTTCTATGGTATTTAGAACTATCGAATTTCAACAATCTATATCAATAATCACTTAATAACAACATCATTATATCATCATCAGGAGAATATTTAGGTTTATAATTTCATCGTCAATGTTTTTTGAAAGTAGTTAACTATTCTAATGAATTATTTTTCATAGTCATATGAACCATTAAAAATATGTTGTCAAATCCATTTATAAATTGTACATCTAAGAGATACTTATACATTTTCATGATTCAGGTAGTTATAATTTAATTATCAAAATAAATTTAAAACATATTTCATGGATCCAAATACACATGAACAGTAATCATCCAAATTGACTATATTAATAGAATATGATTGACCATGAAATATTAACTTATTTTTCTATATATTTCCATGACCCTTGGGGTATTCATTTTCATAGATTCTCATCACTATACAGGAAAATAATTTTCACATTAGCATATTCTTTCATTAACATGTATTCGTAATCATGTTTTCATTTTTATCTAGTCATGAATCAAACTCAATTCTATTTTAATAACGTACCATGTTTTTCCCTTCCTCAGTTATCAAATGTCAGGGAATACTTCATTGCATAATTCCCTATATCCATTTTTTTCTATTATGTCATCTCTTTTTCGTGATACATCTAGATTCATTAATACTAGTATAATTGTTTATTTATCATGATAACACGTGATTATATGTCTACATATAATGAAAATTGTTTTAGACTATTTCCATTAAAATGATTGGCTAATTACCATCAATGAAAGAATCAATCATTATCTTTTTATTATTTTTTTGCCTTTAATATTATATTAGAACCCTGTGACTTTAGATTCATATGAAGAATCATTTTCCACTTATTTTCTCTTAGAAAAAAGATGTTATTTCTATACCCATATATTGATAACATGGAAAATATTTTTCCAAAAGGATTACATCAATCCGTTCTATAGGGTTCTACTATGTAGCATTCATTCTCCAAATGTAATGTTGAACATGTAAGGTCGGTCACAAAAGTGTGTTTGATGATCCATATGTTTTATTATTAAACACATTGCTCCAAACTTATGTAGGGTCCTTTAACCATACATTTTCACATTGTCTAACATAAGGTTTCATCGATTACATAAGGTTCTTTATCCATATATTTCAATCAATGTCAGGTTGATTAACCACACACAATTATGTTTCATAATAATGTTATATAATAATATAGTGTCTGTTCCTTACGTTTCATTTTTTAACGTATGGTACGGACAATGATTCCAAAATAAAATTAAAAGCGTTCAAACCACTTTGAATGATATTCCACGTAAATAAGAAGATTGAATATAATTCCAAAATAAGGAATATAGAGAATATTAATTTCCTAGAAAATGTAATACCAATATTATAACAAACAAGGTTATTTGTGAGCATCAAAATCAATAAAATTTCTAGTTTATTTTTGACAAAATACATCCCAAAAAATCTCCCCCATTAGATGATAAAATACCATAAAATTAATAATATAATTTATTATTTTCAAACAATTGAAAAGAAAATAATTAGAAATATTATTTTACATAATTATTTAGATAAAAATAAATGTTGTGTTAACCCAAATTTCCCCCCATTTTGTGATATCAAAAAGAATGTTCATAAAATGAATAAAACATGGTTAATTTTTAATACATCTGTAAGTGAATATTATGAATATCTGTTTAAATAAATAATACTATATTTTTGGATATTATAAATAATGATAAAAGAATATGAAATAACATAAAAAAATAAAAAATGAGGTAATTTTATTGATAATAAATTGTATAAATACAATAATCAATTTTATTGGGAAATGTGATTCGTCAAATAAATTGGTTTGGGTATAAATGATTGTCATAGATTTGTCTTGGTTATGGTTATAAGGATTTTGAGCAGCTTCAAACATATCTTTTAAATATTCCATTAGTAATCACAGATTATTAATTAGATTATTCCCCAATTTCATAAATAAAAATCTATAATCCTGACTGATATGAAAATTATCAACAAGATTGACTTTCAAAAACTCCTGTAAACCCTCCTCTTGCTACATAAACTGATCTATCTTTTCTGTGAATTTTTTCATCCAAAATATGACACTAGGTTCACCCTTTTTCATTTGGTAAACTCTAATGTTTTGATTTTCCAATATATCTGACAGTGGAGCACTATTGCCCTGAATATTTTAAAGACGATCATTCCTATCTACCATGAGAGAGGTGATTTCCTAAAATATTCAAATTAGAATTTGACTATTAGTAGGAGATGAGGTAGATGTACTTGTCTAACTAACATTAATCTTTTTTTATTCCAATTGAATCCCCAAATTCCACATAATATTTGAAAATACTGACTTATAAAGAAATTATGACTTTATCGTACCAATAACATCTAGAATCTCTCACTTGAAATAATCTAATTCTTTCATGGAAATAGAATTTTCATTAAGATCTTCTATCTTTTTCTTTGCAACTTACATCTCTTTTCTAAGATTAAAATTATCTTCCTTCGACGTTTTAAACATTATTACAATCTCCTAAACCTGATATGATAAGGATTCTAATTTCCCATCATATGGTTTTTATGACTAACCAATTTAAACAATTTCTAGATATTTTGAAGGATATTGTTCCACTGCATTCTCTATGGGGTTTTCCATCGATTTTTTTCTTGAATAAGAAAAATTATCAAGAAATTACATTTTGACTTTGGTTTTAGATTATGGTCTCTCATTGAAATGATCAATAATAGAGAAATGTATATTTTCAAAAAATTTCTTTAACAAAATTTTCTGATCATATAAATTCTTTCTCTTCGTAAATAACCGGTTCATCCGCTTGGATAATTAGTAAATCAATGTTCTGCAGATCTCTTATCTAGATTTCCACATGTTCATCCTCATCAATAAAGGTCTCTTCTAAATGTATGGACCTGGTAGCCTCACCTAAACCCAACAACAGTTCTATTTCTAGTGGATCTACTATTTTCTATGGTCCTATTATTAATTATTCTTTCACAAACTCTTTTTCCAATTATTCTTCTTATTAATCATTTTCTTATTCAACAAGGAACAATTTGTTTTCTCCTGGATTAAAATGTCTTCACCTCATGTTTCAAAAATTCCTTCATTCCCAATTGTAGTTTTCTTCCTTTGTGTAAAAGATCATGTTTTTTGTTGGACATCTGCACCAACCAGAAATAGTTTTCCACTGACTATACTCCAAAAAAGCCTAATTTCTTCAATGTTACCTCATTGAGTACATTATTGTGATTACATTTGAGTCAAGATTCTATTAAATGAATAATTCTTTTACTAAACTGAATTCGAGTGATTATTCATTCATATGAATAAAAATTCATCCTAGCATTTGGTTGAAAACAGTAATTTAAATATTAGAACATATACCATAGAAAATTCATCTTTATTTCACTTATAAATTGAAACATGATATAAATTTCGGGATATGTAATCTTCTCCATCACAACCATTCTAGGTTCAATTCCTACTTGAATAAACATAACTACGATTTTCTGGTCAGCCTTAAGATCCATGCAAAATATATTTCTAAACATTGTTAAAGCAAACATAAAACACATAATTTCTCCATATTTATAGTCCTTATTTCATATATAACATATATTTGAATAAAACTGTTATTCAGGGGGTTAGCTGAGGATTTGAGTTGTTTTAGTCAAAAAAACTAAAAAATTCATATGTTCTATTCTTACAAAAACATTATCTTCGGAATCAAAAAAACTAAACTGAACACTGTTATAGAAATATTTTAGTTCTTTCTCATAAAATAATTATGAGTTCACCTCATTTAACACAGATTAGAATCCTTGAAAAGATAATGTTATCTTCTGGATTATATTTTTCTAATAGATCTATTCGAAAATAACTACTTTACCGTACAAAATTTTTCTTTTGGAATTTTTTTGCTGCTTCGGGTCAATGGCAACAACTTCTTCAATTATCATAGTTTTTCTAATTTTTTAGAAATAAAAGCTATAAGGATCTCATGATTTTAGGGTTTTGAAGAAAAATAGTGGTAAATATGGGTTTCAGTATTTGAAAAGGGTTCAAGAGTCAATATACCTTTTGTATTTAAAATGTTTCTAACAATATTTTTTATCACGTGTGATTACGTAAGATAATAATTTAATATTTTTAAAACATGTGGCACATATAATTTTATTATTAACATAAATTTAATATAATGTATATCAAGAAAAAAATTAAATCCAATCAGATATAAAGTAATCAATAAATAATTATTAAATAAATAAACTAGAATAAATAAATAAAAAGAATAAGATAACATTAATATTTATAACTAAAAATATTAAAAAATTTATATTTATTTAAAAAATTAATTAATCCTAAGTCCCCCATAATAAAATAAACACTCAAAGTAGGATGTGGTTTAATAATGATATTAGATAGTTGATATTTAGTATTTGCAAACTCTAAAGATATATCTTTTATATGAATGTGATATCTTATAAAATTATTCTTAATATCAATATTCTTAGTTTGTTATTTTCTTAATGGATTTTTAGAAATATATGTAGCACTTGTATTATCACATAAAATAGTTGTACTATAAAAATTTAGTTCAAAGTCCATTAATGTGTTTTTCATCCACAATACTTGTGCACCACAAATACCTGTAGTTACATATTTATCCCCGACTATTGAAAGAGTAACTGAGTGTTGTTTCTTACTTGACCATGATACAAAATATTTTCCCAAATGGTGACTAGTTCATGAGTTAATTTTTCTATCAAATCTAAAACCTCCAAAATCAACTTCTGATAATGATATTAAATTTATATTAGATGTTTTTGGATAATGAATAGATTAAAAAATTGTTCCCATTAAATATCTAAAAAACCTTTTGATAGCAGTAAGAGAAAATTCATTAGGGTTTTTTTATTCTTGCACATAAACATACAAAAATAATAATATCAGGACACCTAGTACTAAGATATAATAAAATATTATTCATACCCTTATATAACATGTTATCGACTGATTTTCTAGCTTCATCAAAATATAGTTTTATATTGTAACACATGGGACTTTTATATATCTTGATTTTCTTAAGACTAAACTTTTTCAATAAATCTGTGTTATATTTAATGTGGTTTAAAATATATCCATAGTATTTTTGTTAAATTTGAAGTCCTAAAAAGAAGTTCAATTATTCTATTATACTCATTTCAAATTATTTATTCAAATGTATTGAAAATTAATTAATAGTATTTAATTGGTTGAACGAAAAATAACATCATCAACAAATATTTGAACTATTAATATATTAGAACAAATGGTTTCCTTAAAAAGGTGAATCTACCATTTCTATAGTAAATCCATTTTTTGAAATAAATGAACATAATATTTCATACCAATCTCTAGTTTCTTGTTTAAGCCCATAGACTGCTTTAGTTTATTTAAAAAAAAATCTGATTTTTGAGAATTTTCAAAACCAGGAGGTTTTTCAACATAAATATCTTATATTAAATATTAATTTAAAAAGGATTATTTAACATCCATCAGATATAATTAATATTTTATATGAGATTGATAAGCTAAAAATATTATATTTTCATCTAATATAGCTACACGATAATAGATTCATCATAATCTATACCATATTCCTGATTATATCCTTATGATACTAATCTAGCAGTGTTTCATGTTATATACCTTGATCATCTTGTTTATTTCTAAAGATTGACTTGGTTCCTATAACAGGATAATTAGATGGTCTTTCCACTAAGACCCAAACATCATTCCTTTTTAATTGGTGTAGCTCATCTGACATTGATATCATCCAAATCTCAGCTTCATAGGCTTCTTTAAAAGATTTAGGTTCTAGATGAGATAGAAAGTCATTGAATTCAATAATGTTTCTTCTATTTCTTCTAGTTATTATTCATATGTCTAGATTTCCTATTATAATTTCTAAACGATGATTCTATAAGGTTCTAGACATTCTAGGAAAAAAATTTAGGTTCATCAATATCATGTTCTTACGAATTGGACTGATTTTTATTTATTACATCTTAAAAATCATATTTTTGGTTTTCATGTCGCATGTTGTTAGAAGAGTCGGTGATTTCAACTATTTGATCATTTTATTTAATTCAAGGGTTCGTTTTATCAAACATCACATGAAATGATTCTTTAAAAATCCTTTTTTTGTTATGCACTCTATAGGCTTTAATGGTACTAGAATATCCTAAAAATATCACATCATTGTCTTTTGTATCAAACATACCATGATTCTCCTTTATGTTTGGGATATACACCTTACATCCAAAAACATTAAATTATATTACCTTAGGTTTTCTGTTATACCAATGTTCATGAGTTTTTCTTAAATAATCAATATTAAAACTTTATTCATGATATAAAAGGATTTTCTTACTTATTATACTAATAAGTAGATAGGGAGACAATATTCCATTATCATATTCCAAGCAATTTCATGAATAGTATTGTTTCTTCTTTTAACAACTCCATTTTGTTGGGGTGTACATGGTGCAGAAAAGGTGTGTTTAATAAATAGATTTGAAAAAAAGGTTTCGAATTCCTAATTATCAAATTCTCTATCAATATCACATCTTAATAAAATTATCTTAACACCTTTTTCATTTTGAACTAATTTACAAAAAAATTCAAAAATAGTAAAATCTTCACATTTGAGTTTTAGAAAATAAAACCAAGAAAATTTAGAGTGATCATTTTCCAAAACACATATATATAATTTTCCAGCCAAACTTGCTACTCTAGATAGTCCAAAAAGTTCAATGTGGTTATGTTCTAGAGGTTTTTATATAGTAATTTTGTTAATAGATTTAAAGAAATATTTGTATTGCTTGGAAATTTTGCATGAGTTGCAAAATCTATCACTATCAATCATAAGAATATGTAAATTAGATAGAAATTTTTTATTATATAATTGATATGAATTAAAAATCTTAAAATGAACAAGCCTTAAATTCCTTATCAAAGACTCATTAATCATAACATTTAGATAATTCACATTTTGTTTAATCAAAGAATTTAGATCCAATGTATAAAAATTATATATTATAGGTTTTCTAAACATAAGTTGTTTTTCATTAAATATAGAGTTGGAATTTTTAAAAAAATCAATATAATATCAATCATCACAGAGTTGAGAGATTCATATTACGTTATTCTTCATCCCTTGTATATATAGTACTTCGTTTTGATATTATTTCTGGAACCCCAATAGTTCCAAGTCTAATTATCATTCCTTTAATATTATCACCAAAAGTGACTAAACCTCCATCTATTTGAGAAAATGTATTGAAGTTTGATGAGTTTCCACTCATATTCAATGGGAAGCCATAATCCATGTACAATATATCTTTTATTTTTCTATGAACTGATTTCTAAAAAGTTAATACAAACACGAGTTTGTTTTGGTACTCATATTATTTTTGGTCCAGTAGTATTAGAATGTAATGATCTAGGAATCCAAATCTAGTATTTTCACATAACTCATATCATTTTCATTATATAGGCTAATTGAGATAGTATTCTTTTTTAATTCCACTTATTTTTGGATTTCTTAAAAAACATTTTTTGTTATATGTCCTTTTGTTACTCGAAATTAAAAAGTAACATTTTTTGAGTTGGGGACAAAATAGTTCTAATATAATTTATATTTTTCGCATTTACATCCAATACCAAATCATTTCTTTCTAATGACATTTTTACCAAGGATTTCATTCAGAATATTTCTAATTTTATAAAGCAGAGAGATACACATTTATAAGTATTTAATTCATCCTATAAATCATTAATTTTAATTTCATGATCAAAATATTTTGGGGTAGATTAGTTAAATTTTTCAATTAAATATTGATGTTATTTAAGTAAGGAATATCATTATCCTAAAATAACATTGTTAACATTGTTTAATGATTTTTTTCTTTAATAAGGAGTCATATTTTCCTCTTATCATTTTTCAGTAGGAAAACAATTTTTTAATTCAATAATCTGAATCAGAATCAATATTAGATGAATTATTGGAATGAATCATATTTTCTTCTACCACGAAGAACAAATTTTCTTTAAGTTGTTAATATTCGTTTTCTGAATCATATTTTGATGAGTTGATGGAGTTTTTAGAAACACTCAAAGTATCCTTCATTTCCCTTTTTCCTTTATGTTTATAATCATAATTTTTCTAATATGTCTTTAATGTATTTGACTTTAAAACTTTTAGCTGGAGACAATCACATCTTATATGGCCTAATTTATTGCATTAATATTATTTGACTTCCCTTGAGTATTTCTCATCCATATTGATGGTTTTTTTGAATCCTCTTTTCTTTTTATAAAACAAACTAAACTTTTTGGATAATTAATCCAATTCCATTTTAGAATTAGATGTATCTGAATTCCTTTATTCTTACTTTATTCTTTTTCATTTCTTCTAAGATGTTACCTTTAGAGTAGTATTATCCTTTTCACTAAGACATTATAATCTCCATCTTCATCAAGAATTATAGCTTCAAACATCATCAGTGTCCCAATTGACACTCCCATTGATATATTTTTTATAGTAGATGATTGTCCAATTGTAGTTGATATACCATTATATTTAGTTTGTAGTACTTCTTAATGTCAAAGATTAATCAGCTTGTTTGATAGGATTACCTAAAGTTGTAATATTATTAATAATATTAATATGAATTCCATTTATCTAAGTGATACTCTCTCCATCAAGCATTCTGAGTGTATCAAATTTTAGTTTTCCTATTGGATACCACATTTATCTTATATTATTGATTCCTTCATATGAAAATGTAATGATTTTCCATCATTTCATAACTATTATGAAATTTTGAGAGACGACATAATTCATCTTGTCATAGACCACCTAGAATAGAATTCGTAGCATTATAATTTTTTTCATACTCAGCCTCTGTAGTAGGAGTCCAAGTTTAAGGATTTTCAGGAA
This sequence comes from Viscum album, assembly GCA_963277665.1. Classification (NCBI taxonomy): domain Eukaryota; kingdom Viridiplantae; phylum Streptophyta; class Magnoliopsida; order Santalales; family Viscaceae; genus Viscum; species Viscum album. The sequence continues at coordinate 1,474,988,545 of OY728150.1, forward strand.
TTATATAAGGAATAATGATCATTAAGTAGACTCTGAATCCAATATTATTCAAATATATAATAATATGTGATTTCCAACATCCATAGATTTTACTATTTAAATAAGGATCACGAACCATTGAGATTCCTCCTCTCTGGTCAGTCATTTCCATATTTCTATAGACCTTACACATTTATTGTGCTTTAGATATTTCCAATATATCTCATCCGATAACAATTTTTAGGTCAAAATATACAAATATACACATTAGGGGGTGATTTTTTTATTTCAAACATTTTTCAAAATAATTCACAGTTCTTCCATTTGATTTCTGCTGATGAATATGCATGTTAGTAGTGTTTATCTTCTATATAAAATTATGAGATGTGGATGAAAACAAGATTATAGAACATGGATGGTTATAGTGGTTTGGGGAATAAAAATCTCTCATTAAACTCCACAAATTACCCTATCTGTGAGTTTGGTGAATTTCACTAGTTAATTACTCATATCATAAGAAAAATCCACTACTGATTGAAGGTAGTTGACACCTTTATAAACCAGACTAAAAACATAGTCTTACGGTTCTATAACAGGGAACCAATAAACCACATATTAGATAGAGAATCAGATAGTCCTCCACAATTGATTAGGAGTGGTTGAAACTATCAATTAAAATATATTGATTAAAAATGATTCTGGTTGAACTTCATAGTTGAAACATCAACTTATGGTTGATGGATCTTCTTCTTCAGAAATTAATTTCTTTAGGAATGAGAAGTTCTGAAGTGATCCAGTTGCAACAGATCTTTGGAATATAAACAAAAACAAATAGCTGTAACAAAATTACATCATATACTAGATTTTGAATATTTATATCTTTAATGTATCCTTATTTGTATAAAATAGAGTCTGATTGATTATTACAATAGATCGAAAAAATGTCTTCACAAGAATGCAGTTTTAATGGTGAATACGTGTCACAATATATAGCTCAATATATATCTCAATATATATATTCTTCAATGAATCGAACCAAAACACACATATATATATAACAAATACACTGATATAATAAACAAATAATATAACCTATCTTTCAATACTTGATCCATGAAAATCGCTGGATAATTCATATGAATTCATATTCTCAAGACAGATCAGAGTACTAGAATATTTCTTTAAGAATAGGAGATAATTTCTATAAAAATTAGTATTCATTTAATTAATCATAATGAATATTAAATCATTTGAAAAAAAAATATTTAAATCAACATGATATTCTATAAAGACCATTACATGAAAATTTGATAATAATTGAAATTTAAGTATCTGATGATGAAAAGTAAAACATAAGGTTCATTCACAAAATAAATAAAATACCAAACATATGGTTAAACTATGTTGTCTTCAATGTCTAAACATAAGGTTCAAAATTTAATTATTATAAAAATATTATGGTTTATGATCCATACGTTTTCTTCTTAAACATAAGGTTCAACACTTATAAAGATTTCTTTAACCAAACATTTTCTCTTTTTCAACCATAAGGTTTAATCCAAATGTAATTTTCATTATCTATATGATTCTATAAAAATATTGTTGATTAATTATACATTTCGATCTTTTAGAATAAGGTTTACTAAAAATGTGTGGATTGTTCTTTAGGTTACGTTTTTCAATGTACAACATAAACGTTGTTTCCAGAATACACTTAAGAGCGTTCCAAACACATTGACGAATATTCCATTGAAATATTGATCTTGAATATAATTCCAAAATAATGAATATAGTTAATGTCAATTTACTTAAATACACTTAATATAATATCATTATTAAAGAAAAATTTATTTTTCATAATCCAAATCAATAATATTTATGGAGTATTGTTGAGAAAATAAATTACCAACAATCTCCCCCTTTTTTATAATAAAAAACCATAAAATTAATACTAGAATTTAGAATTTTTTAACAATTGTAATGAAAAAAAAAATTAAATTAAATCTTAAATAATTATTTCTATAAAAATAAATTTTCTGTTTACTGAAATTTCTCCACCTTAATTTAAGATCAAAATGAAAGTGCCGAAAATGAATAAAGCACTGGAAAATTTGCACAGATCTATAAGTCAATGATAAAATAATATGTTAAAATTACTATGAATTTCTTTTTGGACACTATACATAAAAATAAAATAATATGAAATGACATATGAAAAAATAAATATAAGTATGTTGTATTGATTAAAAATCGTATAAATACAATAATCAGTTCGACTTGGAATGAAGTATAGTTAAATGAAATGGTTAGTGTAGAAAATAATGGGTAGGCTGATCTTGGTTGTGATTTTAAGTATTTTGAGCAACTGCAAGAATGCCCTTCAACACTGCCATTAGAAACCTCGACTTATTCATTAGAATACCCCCAATTGCATAAACAAAATTCTCGAATCTTGACTGATATAAAAATTATCATCAATATTGACTTTAAAAAATACATGAAAACACTCATCTTACTGCATAATCTGATTTACCATTTCTATGAAATTGTTCAGTAGAAATATGATACCTTGTTTATTCTATGTGAGTTGGTCAAATAGAAATTTATTGGTTTTTCTAATATAACTGACACTGGAGCATTGTTGCATTGATGATTTTGAAGATGATCATTCATATTTGCATGACAGACGTGATTGATTGAAATCATTGAATCTGATCTTCCCTGGTAGTATGAGGAGAGGATGATTTATTGGTATGACCAGTAGTACTATTGATTTATTCAAATTGACTCCCCAAATACTACATTTTATCAGCAATGTCTGGATTAGTAACAATCTCATAATATATCTTCCCTAATTCATTCTGCATCTCTCTCTGGAAAGTACCAAATTCATTCATGAAAATCGAATTTTCATTAAGATATTGTATATTTTTTATTGCAACATCAAACTCTTTTGGAATATTAACAATCTCTTATTGAGACTTATTAAACTTCATTAAATTTCCTACATCCTAATTTTACATGGAATCAGATATCCATTCCTCTGATTTTCATGACTGACCAGTTTTCATAATTTCCTGATATTTTGAAGGAGCCTTTTTCCCAGATTTATCTATTGGATTTTAAATATATTTTTTACATGAATAAGGAAAACTGCCAAGAACATACATTTTGTCATTAGTTATAGATGTTGTTTTGTCATCCACATGATCAAAAACAAAGAAAAGTAATTTCTCAACAATTGATTTTGCCACATTTTTTGATCTGATCAACGGTTTTGCTTCCTGAATAGCTGGTTCATCCACCTAGAAAAACGGTAAATAAAATGTCCATAGATCTCTTATCTAGCTTCAAACCTATTGATCTTCCTAAAAAATGGTATCTTTTAAATGTACTGATAGGGTAGCCTCTCCAGAAAAAACATTTCTTCTACAATAGGTGGATCTACACATTTTAGTGGTTTTACAACCAATTCGGCTTGCACATCTACTTCTTCCTCCTATTTTTATCATTAATAGTTATAATTTTTATTTGGGTTGGTTTGGAAAGTCCTTCACCTCAGGATTCACAAATTCATTCATTGTGAATTGCACTCCCCCCCCCCTGAGCAACAGATCCTCATTTCTATTGGTCATCCGCACCAACCGGCAAGAGTTTTTCTTTGACTGTAGTCTATTAGAACCCTAATTTCCTAAATATTCCAACATTTAGTACACTTGTTTGAAGAAATTTTATTTATGATTCTATTAAACAATTCATTATTTTCTTAAATATAATTCAATAGATTATCCTTCCATAAGGATAAAAATTCAACTTGGCGTCTAGTTAATAGAATTAATTCAAATATCTAAATATATACCTTGGAAAATTCAGATTCATTTAAATCATAAATAGAAACATGAAATACATATCTGGATATAAAATATTCTTCATCTCTTTCATTGTTGGAGCATTTCCAATTTTATCAATCTTAACTATGATTTTCTGGTCAGCCTCATGATCCTTGAAAAATATTTTTAATTTTTTTAACCAATCATTTTTTTAATTTTTTTTATCCAAACAAAAAAAGACATAATGTATTCAAATATATATTACTTATCTCCAAAAAACATTATATTAAAATAAAATTCACCCTCATGATGATAGTTCATGGTTTGAAAATTTTCATTCGAAGAAACCAAAAAATCCATATCATTTATTCTTCAAAAAACTACATCTTCAGAATCACCAAATCTAAAATGAACCCTATTATTAAAATATTTCAGTTATACCTCATAAAGGAATTTTGAGTTCACCTCATTAAACACAGTTTCCAATTTGGAAAATCTAATTATTTCTTCTATAGTAGATTTTTCTGAAAGATCTATTTGAAATAAACCCCTTAAACATGCATAATCATTCTTCTATAATTGTTATTACTCTTCGTGACACTGGATTGACCTTATTTAGTTCTCTTAGTTTTCATCATTATTGAGAAACAAAATCATTGAGGTTTTTGGGTCTATAGGTTTTGAATGGAAAATAGAAGTAAATGATGTAAGATGAAGATAAACAAGGGTTTCAATATTCAAAATGGGTTGGAGAGTCAAAAAAGGTTTAGTATTTGAAACGTTTATGATAATCCTTGGTTGCCCATGTGATTATGTAAGATAATCATTAAAATTTTATAAAACACATGGAATGAATAAAAGATATAGATTGAATAAAACCAAATAATGTAGGTAGGTCTCCCCTCGGATTGAAGACAGATCGAAGAAGGAAGCGGGGAACTGATCCAATATGAAGGAATCCCCAGACATTGAAGAGGGAGAAAATCGGGTCATCTAGGTTCAAGATGGGGTGTGCTCAAGCTGTAGGTTTTAAAATACCTAATTCAGTTGGTGTCTTTAAAACACCCAATAGTGGGTAAGTACACAATCTGTAATTCCTCATCATGTCATGTACTTCCTCAAGGTGAATTAACATGAAAAACCCATCACTTAGGATCTTAGTTTTATTTTTATGAAACCCAAACAATACACATCGTGTACCCCATGGTCACTTCATGTATCACCATATTTATAGCTTCTTATGACCAAACTCTTTCAGATATCCTTTGATCCTTCTCCAAGAACCTCGGTCTTCAAAAAACACAAAGCGCCAATCCATGTAAATTTAGGCCCTTAAATTAGATACATCGAAAAACATTATCATCTTTGAGAATCCAAAACCATCCCAGAGTGGAAACAAAAAATGGGTTGTCTGAGCAACCCCCTCGTGAGATACCTTTGAAGGATCTCTCCACCATAAGTGGTCAGAAAATTTATAAGAACAATGTGAAACCTCCCAAAAACTATAACTATCTCGTATATACTCTCCTAGGGGAGATAACTCTCAAAGAGATAAATCCATAAAAAGTAACAAAATAAATCCATCTCATAGATAGGAATGTTCTACAACCACAAAATGAACATCGTCTCAAGGAAATAGCTAAAAATCAAATAGATCTGAATACTGAGCATGTATATATGACTGATGTTCCGAGTTACTCACTTCCACACCACAATCCACCACAAGACACTAACCAATGGGACAGAATGTTCACACAAAACCTTATCCTTGAAGTCTTGAATCTCCATAGGCCACTCTTTAATGTTCTCGTAAGCATCAATATCAATCTCTCCCCAATCAGTGATATGAGATTTTTCATGAATATAATGATAGAGCTATGAAAAATGAATAACATCATGTACCATAATCACTTGTGGGGAAAGTTCTACCCTATACACCAGGGATCCCACCCCAGACAACACCTCGAGAGGCCTAAAAAACTGGGGAGATAACTTACTCGCATGGCCAAACCTTCATTTCCCAGGAAAGAGGGTAACATTAAAAAACATGTGATCCCCAACCTAAAACTCTAAAGGTATCCAAATTTGATCGGCATATGATTTCTGACGATCCTGTACATCATCATCTCACAAATCACCTAAACCATCTCTGTTATATTCTCACTAGTTCTAGTTTTAGAATTACTGACTCTCCAACCATAATACAACACAACAGAGAAAGTCACTGTCAGCCATACAATGCCTCAAATTGAACCATAGTGATGGTGGAATTGAAAGTATTTTTTTAATAGAAATCCACCAAGTGTATGTGCCTCATCCATGAACCTCCCAAATCAAGGACAAAAGAGCCTAACATGTCTTCAAGAGTCTGGATTGTCTACTCTATTTGACTGCCCATCCACATATGAAAAGTAGTGTTAAGGAAGAGTTGGGAACCAAAATCTTGATGGATTCCTCTCCCCACTGAAGAGGTAAAATGAGGATTTGGATCGTAAATGATCATCCATAGGACTCCTTGAAGTCTCACCACATCTTCTAGATATTTCCTTGATAAAAACTCGACCGAGCTCAACTCCTTGATTTCTATAAAGTGTTGTGATTTCATAAAATGATCCACTACAACCCTTATACTATCTTGGCCTCTGTTATCTCGAGGTAAAACTGTAACAATGTCCCTTGGGATGTCCTCCCATTTCTATTGAGGAATATCTAATGGGAGGAGAAAACCACTATAAACACTGTGCTTAGACTTCATCTTCTGGTAGACCAAAAATCAAGGTACAAACACAGAAACTGGACATTTCAACCCAGGCACCCATATGATGACTCATAAAGGCTCAGTACATCATTTTCATTCTAGGATTCACCACTATAGATGAACTATTTAACTCTCATTTAACCATCTCATGCATCGCCAAAGTAACGAAAGGCCTTCCTAGATACAACATTTAGTGTTGTTCATCCTGAGATCAACAATCAAGGGCCTCTCTTCAAACAATTTTCTATCTCCAGACCACCACCTATAGATCACCCATCTTGGAATCTTCTCCATGATACACTAGGGATGGCAACACCGTCATCTAAAAAAGAAAACATCTACCCCCAACATCTCTGATATCGAGATGTAATGTTGAATGTTCTTCCATCACTCTCCAAGAATAACCATATTCATGCACTACATCTCTACGTGAATTCCTGATCAGCACCTCAGCTACAACATTCCCCTTTCCTAGTGTATACAAGATTTCGAAGACGAATTCCTATAATAACTACATCCTATACTACTACTTCAAGTTCATGTCATGCTGGGAGAAAACATCCCTCAAAGCTCTTATAATCTGTGAACACCACAAAGTAATCACGAATTTGGTAATGTATCCACAACTTCAATGAATGCACCGTAGTTGATAACTCGATTTCATGGGTGGAATATTTACATTCTTCTCGACGAAACTTCTAAGAACCATACGAAAAAACATATCTCTACTGTATTATAACACAACCTGACCTTAGATAAGAAGCATCAAAGAAAACATAAAAATGAACTCCCTATTCTGGAAGTCATTGAACTAGAGCATTGAACAACTTCTCTTTCGGATACAAGAATTATTACTGAAATTTATTAGTCCCTATGAACACCTAATCCTTCCAAGTCAATGCAATCAGAGGAGTTGTAAACTGAGAGAAATCAGTTATGGGCCTCCAACAGTAACTAGCGAGACCAAAGAAACTTCTCACTACTACCACAATCTTGGGGGATTCCCAAGCCACACACACTTCTGTCTTTAATGGATCCATAGATAATCTCTTCTAGAAAACCAAATTCACCAAAAAATGAACTTCTCGAGTCCAAAAATCAGACTTGGACAACATTCCAAATAGCTGATGTCGACGAAGAACTCCCAAAATAGTATGCAGATGCTCTGCATGCTCATCTTCAAACATGGAGTCCAAATGGATTTCATTGATGAAAACCACTATGAATTTATCCATAAACTCACATAACATTGTGTTCATCAACCCCATGAACATAAATGGATCATTTTTCACACCAAACGACATTACAAAGAACTCCTAATGCCCATAACGACGATAGAAAGCAGTCTTTGGGATATCTTCATCCTTCACTTTCATGTGATGATACTCAGACCACAAGTTGATCTTCAAGAACAAACTTTCACCCTTCAGTTGGAAGAATAATTCATCAATCCATGTTAGAGGATAATGATTCTTTACTATAACTTTTTTTTATGATATGATAATCGATACACAATTAGAAATTGTCGTCATCTTTCTACATGAACAAAACTAGTTCACCCTATGGTGACAAACTCATCCAAACAAAACCACACTATAATAGACTACCGAGTTATATATTCATATCCCATTACTTAGAACGGTCCATCCTAAATAGAGATATAGATATATAAGATGCTCCTAGTTGTAGCTCAATCCCAAACTCAATCTCTCGTTGAGGGGTTAATGCAATAACCACTTCTAGAAAGACATCAGGGTTCTCTTCTATGACGCTGTGAAAATCCAACTGCTGATCCTTTGAAGAAATTTTCATCATCTTAGCCATCAAGGATAACATTAACAGAACACGCCTCTGACCTATCTAAGGGTCTTTATCACTAATAAACACAATTGGCTTTCCATAATCATCAAAGAACACCCCCTTCCTCCTGAATCAGTCCATGATAGCCTACAACGAATTAAACAAATACATTATAAGGATGAAATCATATGGTTGTCTTCATAAAAATATAAAATCTCCCCAAGATCGGTGTTTCCCCATCACTTGCTCGCAGTCTCTTCAAGAATCAAACAAGTCTACTAATCCTCTAACTGGCGTAGTCAATGCTAAGGGAACTCGAAGCCTCTCTTACTCATGTCCCAAATCACGGACAATGGTGGGATATATAATGGAGTGTGTGTATACTGAATCAAACATTGCATAAAACCAAGTAAAAAATAAGAAAAGGGTACCTCTAATGATGTATGGCTTTCCTATTGCTAGAAAAGCTAATGCATGAAGCTAACCATGACATCCTCCATGAACTCTCCAACCCTGATGATGACCACAAACATAGCCTCACTCTTCTCTCTATGAATGGGGATCATCCTAGGGTGGTCCTAGGCCTTACCCATCTCCTCTATACTGATCCAAAACATGCGAAAATCTGCTGATGCAATATTTTCTAGAACTACCTCAATGGAGGAAACTAGATCGAGACACATGGTGCACGGTGACTTCTCTGAAATTTTGGTTACTCTCACTATTGATGAAATTAGGCTACACAAGAAAAACAAGCACCCAATATATTGGCATAGGCCTGAGAGCCTCCACCCCTGGAGAAATGACACACTGAGGGATGGAACTTACCCCATCAAAATGGAAACTCTTTTTCCCTATTAACTGGGAACCCTAGACAACAAATCTTCATCATGAGAAATATTGAAATCTCCCCAATCCTGATGATCTCATTCTAGATAACGTCATCTTGATGATCTCTTCCCTCACCAGCAGCTTAAGATAATTTTTCATCATAAATGAGGTGACCTTGTTCTGAATCATTGGATGCAGAGCCTCCTAAAAATTCCATTCCCTGACCCCCTCATCTGGTAGCAGGTCGAAAGAATATCTAAAAAATGTCATTTTCACTCTAATAATTTTTTTGGAATCAAAGACTTGCATAAAAATATATATTTAGAATATAGTATTACAAAAAAACTAAAATATATATATTATATATCAAATAAAATTCCTTGTAATATATATGTCAACCAAATTGTGTTACTTGAAATATTTTTTTAATTTATTTATTTTAGTTCCCTAATAATTGAATAAATATTTTACCTGATTCTCATAGGCATTAAATATGATAATTAAATTATTAAAAATTATAAATAATTTATCTTAAAAATTAATAATTTATATTTCAAATTAACATTTAAAACCCATATTAAACTCTGTTTATCCTTTTGAAAACACTATATATTTTAAATACATAAAAGTAGCATTTTAGTGATTATCCTTTATTAAATTAATAAAATGATCATCATAATAGAAATATTTCACCATGTAGCCACTTGATTTTATAATTTCATGTAAAATTGTGATGTACACTCACAAAAATGATATTTTTATGTTTTGAGCCTATTTTGAGACATTATAATCAAATTTTAACCCAATTAAACTCATTTTTTTACTTTACCATGGTAATAATCATTTACCATGTTTACATTAAAAATTAACCACAAATAAAATGGGAATATTTAGGTAAGTCGAAACACATTTTTCCAAATATGGTTTCATTTTTTTGTTTTAAGTCTATATAGGTGGAAGAAATATATTTAAGAAAAAATAAAGAACACAATGAAAATGGTTTTTCAGAAATATATCAATTTATGTTTAAAAATATTCTTCCCCAAATAATTAATAATATTGATTTCGATGAAATAAATTAAATTATTAAAAATATTAACAAAATTATTTTTCTTTCATTAGTTTTTAAAACCAAATCAAACTTCTACTATTATTTGAAAAAATAATATTATATTAAAAAAATTCACTATTAAGTATAACATAAATATTTAAAGAAATTATTCAAAAAATTACTCTAAGGTAATTTTTAGATGATGATAAAAAATTAAATCATTTTAAAAAATTAAAATTTAAAAATTATTAGTACATTATTGATAATATTCACTCACAGAAATTAATACAACCCATTTTGAAGAAAAAAATTATTATTTAAGAATAATTAAAATTAAATAAAGTGAGATATTTTTTCATAAAATTTAGTCAATTAATTTCTAAAAATAATGTCATATATATAGATTTTATAATATCTCTAATCTCATATATTCCTTATAATTACATATCTATGTTATAATGATCATATTTAATAATAATGATTCTTGGTTCATTTAATCATCGTGTTCTATGTTGTATAAACTATAGAACATAATTTTCTTTTAACTTATTTGGGTGTTATATTATCCCACCTTAAATAAATTTTATACCCACAAATTCATTATATTCATCAAATCATCATGATATTTTCTTAAATTCTAACATTATACATAGGGATAATAAGATGTATTTTGAAAACAGAATGTAGGAGACATAAGTGTTACCAGAAATGTCAAATGTTTGAGTCAAAGATAATAATACAAATTATGGTAAGTGATAATATTTACATAAAATAGAATAATAATGTATAATGATTAATATATATGGATAGAGAACATGGTGATGATAATATTAAAAACCAAAAACTATATATCAGTGACAAGTGAAAAGGCCATCATTTTATCTAAAACAAGTGTAAAAGGAATACATATTTCTTTCATGGCCATCTTCCTTATTTTTACCATTTATTTTAAAATCATGATATATAAAATGACAGTATTTAAATACATCATTTCAATAAATTTCCTTTGAACAATTTCATCATTTTGTTGTGCTTTAATAGTTTTCACTTTATCTCTCTTTTAATGTATTAGAAATTAATGTTGAATTTCACATTCAGGAATAAATGAAATTTACTTCTTAATGGTTAATATGAACTATAAATAAAATGAGAATTCATTGTTTGAAAATATTTGTCACAACCAAGTTGGTAGGCACATATTACCCAATATGGATAAATATAATAATCTAATCTCCAACCATTTTAAATAAAACACTATGTTTAATGAAATCCATCACATAAATTGATATCTTTATGACTCCTCCAAATAATTTATAGCCAAATTCAATACAAAAAATCTAAATATTTTTGAAAAAATTTATTTTTAGACAACATGTGTAGCTCATAATGTCATAAAACAAACATGATAATATCTTGATCAATTAATCTCATAAAACATTCTAATAACCCTAATCAACATAAAAACCCAAAGAATATTTATTCTTCTAAAAAATCATATTCTCATTATTACTTAAAAAAATAACACTCTATGAAATATATTTCACAAATCCAAAAATTCTGTAAACTCAATAAAAAATTACTTTTTCATTAAATCAATACTCATATTCATGGTCACTAATAATATCTCATTTACTTTATCAATATCAATACTCACATTATCTTATGTAAACATTATTAACTCAAAATTGAGAACACATTAAGTGTTATCATTCCCTTATTAATTTATCATCCAAAGATATAACATTATCACTAAATGGTGTTACATTATTAATGGCCTGATTCAACATATTATTTCAATTACATCTTAAATAAAGGTTATAGTACAATACTTATATGTTTCAGGATTCTTATAACCATAATATCCTTGAAAAAATTGGTTTTAAAACATAATTATTTAATCCAAGTATATAAGACCTTTCAGAATTCCAAATTTTCTATAGTAATGTAATAATATTAGCCTTACACCCAAGGTTTCTTCTATGGTACATTCCCAGGATGCTTAGGTAACTAGTTAGAATAATGACCCATATAATTATTGTTGATTGAATAGTTGATAATAATTTATTTATTATCCATATATTCAATATCCATAGGAACCTTATCTCCTCACATGACACATCCATCCATTCATTTCATGAATTTCTAATATATTAAATTCCATAATTATTTAATGATGAAAAATGTTCATTAACATCTTATTTATTTATGTGGTTTTGTTTTCATATTTCCCAAAAAAACTATTGTTCTCTTTATATAACATGAATATATAGGTTTTGGAGAATTTATTATTCATATTAATATCACTAGATATAATTATATCAAATAAAGAAAATTGTTGAAAAATAAATTCCCATAGGAGTCTCTATCAAATCTAAATAATGAAAATGACAATAATACTTTCTGGATTTCATATATAGTATTTTTCATGACCATATAATGCTATAATGGAAGCATCATAATCAATTATAGTTCTTTATTCTATCTAATATAAAATTTAAATCATCAAATTTGTTTCAAATCACATTTTGGAAGATTTTTTTCCCAATGAAAATCACATAAAATGTTATTTATTCAATGATTTATATTTCATTAATATATTTTGAGTTTCAGATCAATGGCAACCACTGATTGAAATTTCTTTTCAAAATGTAAAACTTAAAAGTAACCTTTTAAAATTTGTTACATCTCAAATAAATGAATTTTTCATTAATAGAATTAGTCCATTTTTTATATGTGAATGTAATATTATCGCTACTTAAATATAGAGTATTTTTTTGCATGAATGGATATAACATTAGAAAATAACACCACAAAAAAGGATGTATCGTACGGTCATGGTAAATTTTCATGACATGAGTCAACTACCTTAACATTCAAATTATTATCAAATTCAACATAAATATTTTATTGGAATTATGATAATGAAAAACCCTACATTGTCTAAGGTTATAGATTCCCTTTCATCCATTTTCTCAATAAGTAAATAATGTAACAAACCTAGTCAGCTCTTACTGATAATGAATATTGATCCAAAAAATAAAAATCTCTCAATTGTTAAATATTATATTTTACTATAAAATAAATTCAAAATATAAATGTACGCTATGTTAATTTAATATTTAGTTACCAAGTTTTTTTTCAAAATATCATCTAATACTAATTGTAGAGATCCCAAATCCAATAACCCAGATCTTATAAATTATTTTTTACATTGGTATAAGATATATTGGGTACCATCCCAAATGAATTTTATCGTTTTGATTTTTGAGGAATCAGTTGTATTAATTATTCCCATATTACATTTGTAATATAAAATACATAGAAAAAATCATTTATGCATCCTTGATAATATATCATATAACCTTTTTAATATCCCTGGAGAAGGAAAAAAATTAATGGTTTCCTCAAATGATAAGATATATTTATGTATGTAAGGGTTAATCAGAAATAAATAATACATAATCAATGTGGAATGTTAATAACTACAAACACATTCCATTTAATTGGTAACAAGAGAAAAAAATGAATCCATAAATAATATTAGGGAAGTAACCTCATGGACAATAATTAATATGTTCTCAACGATGGAAATTATAAATATGTGATTTTGGGGATTATAGAAATCATGATACATCTACCCAAAATCTGTGTGCCAAGATATCATAATCTATTAATTATTACACACAAACACCCATTTAAATTTGGCTAACATATTTGACTCATGAGAACTGTAAATGAATTAAGCTGATATTAAAAATATATCTTTTCCCATCACATAACTTTCAACACATTGATTATATTTTTAATACTGAATTTAGTTCATAAAAAATATTTTTTATAAACCAATTTATGTATTGAAAAATTAATTTTTAAATTCCATACATTCCCATTCAATTAAATAACATTCGAATATTAACATTGTATGTATAAATGATATAAACTCATTGAAATAATCATATATATGATAAAAATAAAATTCATATCTAAGAGAAAAGTAATTTTCACCTATAAATTGATAGAAAAATGTAACTGTTTCAAAATATATTTATCATCTGAAAAATTAATAATTTGTAAAAGACAACTTACATTCATTAAAAATATAGGTTTTTTAATGAAATAATTTCTTTACAATAAATAATGAAAATTCCATTGAAAAATAACAATAATTTTTCATTAAAATGTATCTTATAAAACCCATATCAAATTTTAAGAATATGATCAATAGAATAAAATTGTAATGGTAGTGATAAAATTTAGAAAATGTTGATTACCACAGAAAAAATATTCTCATATATATTTTGTAAAGAAAAATTACTATGTAATTTTTAAATTTTTTCCATCCATCAATGTAAAAAGGCAATGAATACCAAAAAATACCTTAATTAAAACTTTAATTAAATATTTCTATAAAAAATTAAATAAAAGGGATATATTTGTGTATATATATAAATATACCATATCATAATGATAAATAAGAAAACAATTTGTTTTATTCAATCCTTTTAAAATAGTGAATCAAATTTAATAATTAAGCATCCATAATAAATTCATATTCAATTTATAAATATAATAGAGTCATTATATATCCCAGATAATATAAATATTTTCATATTAACAAATAAGTCTCGACATTTTATAAATATAGATTAAATGTCATACTAATATAAAATCATTGAAGTGAGAATTAATCAATTAACTGATTATGTGTAACATGTTCAAATCCTAACTAGAAAATTGGGACTATAAAATCAAACAATAAAAAGTAATTACACAAATACTCTTAGAATACCATAGTCATCGATGTTGAACTATAACACAATGAATGGAATTTTATTTAAGAAAAAAACATAACTCATGTATGCCATTCCATTTATGTTATTTTATCTTCCATTATAATAAATTAAAATTTATTAAAAATATATTCCTTAACCATATATATATAATACAATATATGATCCATTTAAATCATTTTACAAATTATTTTTCTTAAAATCACTTATTAAAAAAAATTCTGGTTGTCATATACATTGTGTTCATGTATGTTTTGAATTGGATGTTCTAGTCATTTCTTCTTTTACATGGTTCCATTATCTCCATAATTTTATTGAAGATATAAGGTCCATGTATATGAAATATAAATATTTATATTCAACCATAAATGAATTCTAAAGAAAATATGAATGAAAACATTCATTTAGATAGTAGGCTGTACACATGAATAACTGTTAATTTCACATATCGATGGATGTAATTAAATAATGTTTTATAATATTTAATGTTTTTAGAATCCCAATAATATAATATATACACTACAAGGAAATTGAGCTATAGCCATCCCTATAAAGCCACGGATTAAAACATTTGTTACCACACCCCCACAATTAGCCACGGCTCCATGGCGGAATACAATGACCTGTTCATTTCTTCTTCCATCCGCTCGATCCGCCCTCCACAAAACCCCTCAACAACCCGACGCCCTCCCCAACGACTCCTCTTTGCGACCCTCCTCATCCATAGATGTTTCTACGAGCAGCCTCCCCACATCCTCTCTTCCTTCCCAATGCCTCCTCGATGCCTCCTCCCCGACGCCACCTCACCGTGAGCCCTCATTACCCATGACGCCTCCTCAGCGTGACCCTCCTCCGCACGATCCTCCTCCTCCAGTGAAGTTTCTCCGAGTGGCCTCCCCACCTCTTCCTTCCTTCCTGATGGCTCTCCCCTACAAACCTCAACACCCCAGATGCCGAGGTCGACACCCCCATGCCCCATCATCAAGGTATTTAAAAATTTCATTGATTTCTTCTATTATTTCGTGAATATAAAACTAATATTGTATATGGAGTGAACTATGAAGATATGGTAGACGGTATATTCTTTATCAATTAATGACTTGATGGTCCTATTTATTTGTTAATGGATGTTTCCCATTTTGGGTTCGTTCTTTATTCAACACGTTTTTGTGTAGTGGTAAATAATTATAGAGGGAATTAAAAATAATTCTCAAACATTATCTTATTGTGAGATGGTATTTTGGATTATTTTATAGATGGAGCAATCATTTTAGATCCTTTTTATGCTAATAGGTTCTCATAAAAATTTGGTCATTTAAAAAAGGTTACTACTTTACCTCTAATCAATATTTAGAGATAATATAACACATTTTTCCTTTATTAAATGTGGTCGATGATGATGCATGTGGATTTTGACATATAAATTTCATTACATCTTGAGAAGGATCCAAATAAATTTTCATGGGGTTATTCCATGTTATGGATTGAATAATATACTGATGAGGTATTGGGGAAACCAGTATGATGGGTGTATTAAAAATTGGATTCTCAAATATCCATTCATGTCATACTATCATTATAATTTATTGGGAAAAAATAATTATGTCCCAACATTCTAATAATTTTGAGGCGGTTTCATCATCATGATATTTTTTTGGTACTGTTGAAGACTCAACATGTTTGACTACTATTGTTGGAAGTCCTAATTATAGTTTTCTAAGTAGAATAGTGTTAGGCATTAATTTGATAAATGCTAAACTATCATGTATAATCCCTAATGTTAAACAGGATGCAATGATGGAGGACTTTATTACATCTATGACACAATTTTATGAATATATGTCCATGAAAAATAAAATTTTGGATTATATACCTATAGAGGAAGGAGAATAGAGTCTTGGTCCCAATATTTTCATCTAGAATCAAATTGAATGAAAGTGGGCTGGGTTCATGGTTTAAACTATTATCTTATATAATCCTTTAAAGAAAATTTCTGATAAAGATGACAACCTTCAAAAACATTCCTTGTCCTAGGTGTAGGTGAGTTTTATTATCGACACTCGCAAAATCATTGTTCATAATGCTCTAATTTATTGAGAGGGTTTAATCACCCATGAATATGATCTCATCATGTTTATTTTTCCAACCACCATTCAATATATTTCAAGGATAAAACTACTGATTTAAATCTCTTAACTATATAGAAAGTGAAACTTCATGATTTTATTTCTATATAGACTGTAGAGATGAATGAATATGTGGCTCAAATAGACATAATAAAGGCACAACTATAATAAAAAACATAGGGGTAAAATCCATAAAATTGAAAATACAAGAGATAAACACCTTTGATATTAAAATTCATACTCTATCAAAAGATGGATCTAGTCATAGAACCAATCTCGAGTAGGCCATTAACACCATTTGTTATGAATTAGCAGATCTATTGAATTAGTTAGGTCGAATTTCACTATAGTCAAATCTTTTCCATTTCATTTCATAAAAAGTTTAAGAGAGTCATTAGGATGTAGATACTCTTACATAGTTTCTTCAATGAATTTAATATTTTATGTTATCAATAATTTGTCCCTAAGTTAAAACATTCCATAGAAATTTTAATATGAATAATGGATTAGAATTATTTTCATGTCATGATGTCTAAATATTAGCATGATAGGCTTATAATAATGGTAACATTAAAAAGGCTCTAAAATTTGAAAGTTTAGGGCCTTATAAGACAAAATTACACCAATGTTTTAGAATGAATGGATTCTAATGATAGCTATTTGGGTAATTACACCATACAAGTTTCTTTATTCCATGAATACGAGATTCCCTACATAGATATGACTCATGTGTAGGGAGATAGAAATTTTATTTTTCTGTATTCTTAGAATGTGTCCAAAAATTGGGGAGCATGTTTATGAATATTAAATACCCATCAAACTCATATGAAAAATGCATACATGAGTAAGTGTAAAGTGGTATATTCAAGTATAAACATATATCTAAGGACCCCCTTATGCATATTTGTCCATGAAATGTTTTACATAGGGAATAGGTGTCATTACTTAATTGTGAAGATGCATATTCATACATGCATAAAAAAGGAATATTTGAGTTGTCGTCGTCAAAAGAAACGCGTCTTGAGGTTGTGGTAGGCTCCCTCTTCCTAAACCTTTAATTTAAATTCTATAATTTCCTGATTGTTTTAAAAACTCTTTTCCAAAATTAGTTTATTGTTTTATGAAATGGTTTTCTAATAAACACTGGCTTTGTCAAAGAAGAATATGAATATTTCCATTGATCATGTGCACATACATGCTATAGGGAACCTAAGAATAGTTTTAAATAAATTTATTATACTTATATTAATGATTCATGGGATTATACTAATAAATATTTTATATCCAAGGAGCACTCCCCCTCATAATAAGATCCCTTAAATGAAATGATTTAAATTTTTAATAGAATATTGTTTTAGTATGAATATGGATCAATGAAGTGTGAGTAACCATGTTTTAGGAATATGAATCTTTGGTTAAAACATTGGAAATAATTCTCTTCAGTTCATGGGCATCCATTTTACTGGTGTTGTGATCTTATACTTATAGATATGTCAACACATGCATTATTGAAACGTATAAGATTTATTATGTGATAAGAATAGGATGATTCACTTATCTTAATGCAACATAATTTCATCCTTCCTCATGTGATGAGTAAGGAATTTCATGGGTGATGATCCTAGAGTTCATTATGTGATGATCCTAAAATACCCCAGGTGACTAGCCTATAGAGGATGAGTATTATTGGGCATCACCTTTAGGGATTGGTGAACCCATTAAGAATTTCTTATCCTTAAAAAATGATATCATGATTAACATAGTGAAAATTAGTCATCATAATCATAAAAAAATACTCAAATTTGGATTCAAATTATACTATGGAAATACAAGAAATAGATATGACAGGTGAGGTTCCCCAACCATTGCTAATATGTGTAGGGGTATAATAAGTTCCCATGATTCTAATCACCCAAACATGGAAATATCATACCTCTATTCTGATGAAATGATTGTTATCACCCTCACCCGCTTTTTCTTATGGAGATCATGCTGTGGAAAGTTATTTATACACTGGTCAACAACTATGAGTAGAAAGAAATAATACCCACCAGGAAAATGGCTAGTAATGATATAGAATCCATGGTTCCACATTAAAACAACAAATAGAAAAGACCCTACATGGGGGGACTGGCAGGGGAGGTGGTGTCCGAGAGGGTATGCAGGGAAGGAAAGGGGGTCTACAGGGGGGGTTGTGTAGGGGGGTGCAGGGGTTCTGGGTAGGATAAAACCTCATGTGGTTATTAAGCCTCCTTTAACTTCTTCCTACAAATCAATTCCACAGGTTTTCTAGACACATAAAAATAGATGTTCAATGTATAAGGGAGATCAGAATCCCCCGCTAGTTCCAAACCTGCTCTCCCCCTAGATAACAACATGCCTAATAAATTAATATATTCACTTATGGTACAACAATCCATCCATATATTTATTCTTTTTGAATTTTCAACTTGTATACTGGATACTTTTAGTTATTTTTTCCACCTGTTCTTTTCAGGTATTTGAGGATGCCTATAAGTCACAATTAAGCATCATAATACTTGATGACATTGAGAGGTAATTACAATAAATTTCAATGCAATACTAATTTTGGTCCTTTCATATGATAACCACTTTGTTGTTCTTTTTAGTAAAGGATTTTGAAGTATATTTCCGTTGGACCTCTTTTTTTCAATATTATTTCTCAAACGCTGATTGTTCTTTTGAAATGGATTCCTCCTAAAGATTTTTTCTCATCCCTTTAATTAGTATAAAACCTTTCCAAATATATCTTTATAAGTTTTTATCTGTCTCAATGTCTTCACAAAGTCTGGATTTCTTTTCTGAATGCTTTCACTTGATATGATGTGTTTGTGGATAGGGATTCATGCTATGCAGATAACCATCAACAAAACATAACCCATGATTATGGATGTGATAATATATATAAGAATCATATTGTGGTAGGTTACGATTATATCGTGTTTTTGACATTATTTCATTTATTTTTTCCATTTTAATACTTATTCCTCACGTTTGAGACACCACGGGAATCTCCAAAAAAAATTGACTCACAGGGGGTGTCCAAGCTAGGGTGTCAGTGCAGGCTAGGGGGATGGGGTGGTGTACGTGGGATATGCAGGCTAGGGGGATAGGTGGAGGGTGGTATGGGGAAGGGGTCAGTGGGCATGGGGTTGGGGGCAGGGTGGAGGGGGCAGGGGGTACGGGGTACGAGGCAGGGGTAGGGTGGAGGGGGGCAGGGGGGCAGGGGGTAGGGTGGAGGGGGGAAAGTGGAGGGGGGTGTCTGCAGGGTAAGGGGAAGGGGGAGGTCTGCTGGGCATGGGGGAGGTCTGCAGGGCAGGGGAGTGGAAGGGGTGGATAGAGGGGGGTAGGGCGGAGGGGGGTTGTTTGCTGGGCGGAGTGGGGTGGTCTACAGGGCAGGGGGCAGGGGTGCTCTGCAGGGGGGGTCTGCAGGGCCTGGGGGAGGGGTTGGGTAGTGGGGTAGTGGGGCAATGCGGGTGGTTTAGGGGGTGTAGTTAAATTATATAGGTTTCTTTAATCTTAGATAAGGTTTAATAACCATTACAATCTATCTCTAACTCCATCATTTCGTCATTATTTGGTTTCTCCAAATATTGAATCCTATTTACAACAGACATCTTTTACTAAATCATGGCTTGATATTGGTAGCAGAAAATCATATTCATAATGGTTCCACTACTTGTTATTGGTATGGCTTTAACACATTTTCATTTAAGAATCCTGGCCATTATGTATACTTTTTTAGTTTTAGCTTATAAAGATAGATTTGGATCCTTCAATATATCAAACTTCTCTTTGAGATTTCTTATTTCTCACATTCTAAACATTTATGTTGAGGAAACAAGGTATTCTCTTCATTGTCATGTTTATTATTGTTTGAAAATTGCATATTTACTTGAGAAATTTGAGAACTCTCAATGTTTTTCGGTTTTTTGGTTTATCCATTTATTACTCATTATAATATATGATCAACAATTCTCTATTATCATGTAAAACCTTCTTCATAAGTGTGGATCCTTTTTTATTATGATATATTTTATTTGATTAGAAATTGTGTCCTCTAGTAAACTTATATTATCGAGTGAGATAAAAACTTGTATCGAACAAAACCAAACTATGAGGAAAATTGATCCAAACTAATTATATAAAATTAATAATAAGAATAATTGTTATTTAATAGGAATGAACTATTTGATAGTATCATTTTTAAACATTGATCTATTTCCCCCTTGCTTGCAGGAACATGATTTGACCCATGGGGCATTGTGGTTCTCATATGTTGGGCAGTGACATGTATAGTCAAATTAGACATGTATGTTTTAGTTTAGTTTTTATTTTATTTTGATTATATCATTGGTGACTTAGGTATTTTACTTCTTTATGTGGAAAAAGGGTAATTATATTCTGTGATGGGGGAAAAATGGGGTTCAGATTGATTCGGTCCGCCTCCGATGTAAGATTATATAGTTACTACTTGTCTCGCACCTCATAAATTTTTGGATTTCTGTGTATTTGACTACATATAATGTTTTTAGTAGGGTGCTGGATCATTTTGTTTGGGTTCGTGTGGATTTGGTTCTCCTAATCGAGGTAAGGATTTTATGTCGTTGGTTGGTTTCTCACTGGTTATGTAGTATCATTTATGTTCTTTTAATGTTCCTAATATCCTTTGTTTAGTGTGTTGATCCATGATTGTTTGTTTCGAGTAGCCAAGTTAAGGGCGACTCTCATGCATGTGCATAGGTAATAAAGTATATGTATGTGGGTTCCCCCGTTACCTGTATAGTCAACCATGTCAGTGATTATGCATGTATGGGGCTATGTGTTCCCATTTCTATATATATATATATAAATGCATACGCAGGTGAGAGGAGATTGTTATATTCATATAAGCATATGTGAAAGGATCCCCTTATACAAGATCATGGCCATGCGGGAATGTGAATAGGGGCTAGGTGTCCTTTCATGTGTGTGGAAGTGTGTATACCCAATGGGGGAGCATCGACTTTTAGTTAGAAATCGCCAAGAGACGAAGTGGATGGTTTGGTTCCACCAAGGGAGAGGATCCCTCTTGTAGCCTCTTTAATTCAAGAATGCTTTAAATTGAATTTAGCTTCATTCTTAACTTTGCTAAATTATATTGAATTGCATATCTTGAATTAGTTTTCTTTAATATAATTGTTTCATTTGACAAATAAAGTCATGTTTTTATAATAAAACCCCTCCAACAGAGGTGCGATGTCTATAAAATCTCATAGTAATAGTTATGTTGATCTAGTTGCATAAATAATTTCATTTGATTTGTGCTGAATGAGTTTTAAAATAAATTTAAAATATCATTAAATGAATTGTCTGATAAAGAAATTCCATGATTATAAAATACAACCCTTCCAATGGAGGTGCGCTGTCTTCAAAACGAAAGAGTAGTGATAATTATTTGTATCATGTTTAGATTTGGTTTTAGTATTTCATATGCCTCTTGTTGGTGTTTGTTTTGTGTGAAGTTAGTTTTGTTTTCGTTTAATAATATAAATTGGCTTATCATACCTTTTTAACTCAAATGACATTTCCCGAGTAGGAATATTCCTTGACAATGAAACTTTCATTTTTATGCTTTGAATATTATAAATAAAATTTCCTTGTTTAGGAAAAGTGAATGAATTTGTAAATGGTTTGTGTAGGGTGTAAGATTATTTTCAATCATTTTGGTGTCCTTTGGACGTTGCATCATTGTGCTGCTCGCTATGACCTTCCCTAGTGATCCCTTGTTATAGAATATTAAATAGTTGATATGTTCTATTATCTGTCGGCTAGGAGTCGGTCAGAATGTTCCCCCGCCTCCCCCTGATCCCTTCACTCCTGGCCGGATGATATTTCCCCGCAGATGTCGCCGGACCAGGCCAACATGTCACCGTTATTTCGCGGTCACGCCTCGGTCACACAGCATTCACGTCACGGTCTAGCCGCAGTCACGCCGCGGTCACGCCGCTGTAATGATTTGATTTGGCCCTGCTCCAAGACGACACCCCGTGGTGGTTTGTAGTGATATTATTCCCTGAGTCTTGTGTTCAATGTTGAGACTGACTAATCAAAATTTCTACTGGCGGGGCGATGACCAGAATGTTGCCCCACCTCCTCCCACTCCCTTCGAACCTCGCCGGAAGATGATGCCCCATAGATGTTGCTGGACTGGGCCAACACGCTGTTGTCACGCTGCGGGCACGCCGCGGTCATGCAGCAGTCACACCTCAGTCACGCCGTGATAAGGGCCTGCTCCAGGACGACAGCCTTTGGCAGTTCACAGTGATAGTATTCCACGAGTCTATTGATTAATGTCAAGACTGAATAATAACAATTTCTATCAGCGAGGTGATGGCCATAATGTTACCCCACCTCCTCCCACTCCCTTTGGTCCTGGAAGGAAGATGATTCCCCATGGATGTCACTGGACAAGTCCAACATGCCGCGGTCATGCCGCTGTAATGTCGTGATTTGGCCCTGCTGTAGGACGACACCTCGTGGCGGTTCTCAGTGATAGTATTCTATTATTATTGTGATCAATGTTGGACTAAATAATCACAATTTCTTCTGGCAGGGCGATGACCGAAATGTTTCCACGCCTCCTCCCGCTCCCTTCACTCCTAGCCAGAAGATACTACCTCGCAGATGTCGCTGGACCGTGCCAACACACCGCAGTCACACTGCGGTCACGGTGCGGTAAGGTCGCGGTCACGCCACGGTAATGTCGTGATTTGGCCCTGATCAGGCCACATCCAGCCCATTGCAGCCCCCTTCCACCTTCATTTTAGCCCACTGCCACTAGCATTTTAGCCGCAATAGGCCCCCTTCCACCTTTGAATCATCCCGTACCATCCCCCTAGCACCTACAACCAGCCCCCTTCAACCAGCATTCCAGCACACTTCCATCTGCATTCTTGCCCACACTAACCACCAGCTACCTGCAATCCAGCCTGCACCAGCCACCACACCAGCCACCACACCCCAGCCTCCTAAAAAACACTCAGTATAGCCCTCTACCACCTATAAAATAGCCCCAGCCACAAGTTCCAGCCCTCACCATGCCCCGACCTCCTACATTCCAGCCCACACTATCCCCTGCCACATGTCCAACAGCCCCTAGCCACCTAAAATCTAGCCCACACTATCCCCCTTCCACCTATTACAACCCACACTAGCCCCTACCACCCCCCGCCCCCCGCCGCCTGGCTTCTCGCCCACACCAGCCACTCCAACCCGCACTAGCCACCGCACCAGCCCCCAGCCTCTTGCATTCCAGGATGCCTGAGAAAAACTCCATGAAAATAACAAAAAAGGAATGGTGAAAGATGATACCATTTCCCGAGTCCTCTTTTCCCCGAAATGTATCCATGTAAACTGCCATTAATTTTCAGTGAGAATACTGTGGTAGAGACGCATATTTTAACCCAAGACGAGAACCTAGCCAGATAGCCTAGAAGATCCAAAATATCCAATAAGAAGTCCCACTAGACCGATTCAAAAGTCTTGAATAAATCGATATTGAAGGCACACCTAGGCACCCCAGAATCAAATGGTATCCCCACAATAATTCCTAGGAAACAATATTCTTAGGATGAATTGGTTTTGGTACTGATGGATGAGGATATTTTTATCCACCTTTAGATTTATGAGTCTCTTAAGGTTATTTTTGTACCCATCCTACTCAAGGGTCTATGTTATAAGTGGTGGAAGTATATTATTCAGACTAATCCAGACAAATACTATTCATGGAAAAATTTCAAGGCATTGTTCATTTAGCATTCTTTCATAGTGAAGTGAATGTACTGATTCCTATATAATTTTATAGGAGGGGCTATCTAGGTGGAGTGTCCAAGGGTTGTCTGGGGGTGGGGGGTCTGTAGGGAAGGGTGGAGGGTGGAGGTGGGGTTTATAAGAGGGGTTGTACTGGGATTGTCTAATGGCTGTCCAGGGGGGTCTACAGGGTAGGGTGCTTGTAGGGTGTCCAAGGGATATCTGGGGGGTATCGGGGGGTCTAGAGGGCAGGGGGGAGGGTGCAGGTGGGGTGTCTAGGACGTGCATTCCAGGGGGTGTCCAAGGGTTGTACGGGTGGGGGGGGGGGTCGGGGGGGGGGGGTGGCGGCTATGTAGGGAAGGGGGCATGGTGTAGGTGGGGTGTCTTGGGGGGTGTTCAAGGAGATTACTTGAACAGATAAACCCACAAGCAATGGGACCTAACCTCATATAAATAATATTTCTAATGATTTTTTTGGAAGGTTTTCCCAATAAAAATAGGTTTGAAATCCTTTACATCCACAACATTTTCCTTCATTGGGATTAGGGCAGTAAAATTTGAGTTGATTCCCTAGGGCATTGAGGCATGGTTAAAGAAACCCCTCATAGCGTTAAGGAGATAATCAATAACTATGTCCAAGTAGAATATAAAGAATTAATTTTTGAACCCATCAAGACCAAACACACTCTAATGATTTAAAGAAAAAAGGGCACTCCTAGATGCCTTCTCATCAAGGGATGCAACAAGGGTGACTGTTGGATTGGTGTTTCCCGATCTAGTTGGGCCGAATGGTTGTGTCCCAGAACTGTAGCAACATTGACCACTATAGCAGTGCGGACTTTGGTGTCCACTTTACTGTTTCACTTTTCGCTTCTAGCCATTAGCCACTATATTATGGGATACATATAGGAAAGGCGTGTTATGATTGATAAAGTATATAATAATATTTCCTCATCTATCCATATTACTAAAGAAATTATCTCCTCCATGAATAGCTTGAGTAGAGTTTTCATCACTTTCAACTGGTCTACCTATTCCTTGGAAACCCATTCTACCGAATCTGCAGCAATTAATCCCGATGAGATGAATGCACATCAACTATAAAAAAAGGAGATACTATTTGATTGTGGACTAGATTGAATCAGCATCAACTAAAGCCGAAGGTGGTGGATCACTATATTTAAATTCCACAATAGGAGGTCCCTGATATCTCAAAATTCCACTGAAATATAAAATAAGTCTTTCTATGAAATAATATAAATATAATATGGGTAAAAAATCTGAAGGCACTAGGGAAACAACTCTCTAAAAAGTAGGAAAATAAGCCTCTATATTTGAAAGGGATGTGTAAGGGGGGGCTGTCCAGTAGGGGGGATTCTATCCTGTGGCGTCCAGCAGGGGGGGCAGTCTAGGGGGGTCTAACAGGGGGGATACTATGTTGGGGAATCGGGGCTACTATCCAGGGGGATTCCAGTAGGGGGTGGGGGGGATGCTTCTTTCTAGGGGGTCCAGCAAGGAGGGGCAATGGGTGTGAATGTGGGTACAATGATGTGTGTACAAGTGGTGAAAGGGATGTGGGGGGGGGGCTATTGTCCAGGTGGTGCAAGGTGGTTGTCCAGCTGGGGTGTAAGGGGGTGTCTAGTAGGGGTGGTGCAGGGGGTTCCAGCAGGGGGGCTACTGTCCGGGGGGTCCAATGGTGGGGGGGGGGGGGGGGCTTTCGTCTAAGGGGGTTTAGCAGGGGCTACTATCCATGGGTTCCATCAGGGGGCTTCTACTATCCAGGGGGCCTAGTAGGGGGAGCTATCCAAGGGGTACCGTAGGGGAGGTGGGGGGGCTCCAGTCCAAGGGGGTCCAGTAAGAGGGGGGAAAGGGTTGTGCAAGGGGTGCAATGGATGTGGGGGGGGGGGTGCAGTCCATGGGGTGGGTTTTTATGAAATGGAAAGGGTTTTAGCCACGTTTTTAATCCTTGGATAAAACCCTATTTCCACGGTTCATTGAACCATGGCTGGTATTACCATGGCTATAGATCCAAACCAATAGCCACAGTTTGAAACCATGGATACAGGGATATTGTCACGTTTTGAAACCGTGGATATAAGGCTATAAGCATGGTTTGAAACTGTGGATATAGGGCAATAGCCACAGTTTGAAATGGTGGCTATAGATCTATAGTAACAATTGGAACTGTGGCTATAGGGCTATAGCCAAGGTTCGAAATTGTGGGTATAGGTTTGGCCCTATAGCCAAGACAATACCATCCACTATTCAATGAATCATGGTTATAACATATAGCCATGGTTTGTGGGCTTATATCCATGGTTCCAAACCATGGATATAGCATAATTTTATAGTAGTGATATATGTATAATATTTATTCAATAATTTTATCTTTATATTCATTTATTTGAGGTGTTCAAGAAAAAAAACTTCATCACTTTGGGTAAAAGGTAGTTCACAAGTAAACACCTGAACTGTTATTGTTTCCCAATCTATTTCATTTTATGAAGGTAAATGTGATATTATTTTATCAAGCTAATGATTATTAATAAATATAATATATTTTAATTAGTTTCATCTTTATAACCATTCATGAAAAATAGTGATTCAAAATTCATTACACCGCAACATATAGATGGTGAGTTGTGAAATCGTGTGAGGGATGTTTTTTATTTTTGTATTATAGAGAAGAGATATAATATGGTGGTATCATAATCATAAAAAAATATTATAATATCAATTACACAATATTTATTATTATATGATTGATATAATATATAAATTTGGCGTAAAATAGGAATAAACGTGAATGATTCGATAATGATAATTACAACTTTTTTCAGTACAATTCCTTTATATATTCATTATATGGGTATAAGTTTGGCCTTTTGGGAGGTCTAAAACCTTTATAAGTTGTCTATGTACATTTATAAGTGAGTTTTTAAGACTTTTTTCAAACTAGGATGCTCAATGTGCTGTGAAAAAAAAAGATAGAATGAGGTGCCCATTTATATGGAAGGTAAATGAAACACATGGAATGTCTAAAAGTAATATATAGAATTAATTCATTCATAAAAAAATGCTTTGAAAAAAAATAAATTAGATTAAAATTTGTAAATTTTATAAATATTATCACCATATGAACATTATATAGTGTTTGATATTTTTTTTAAAACTATATTTTTTAACTACTTAGTTATCAAATTTCAAAGTTAACAATGTTAAAAAAATATATAATAAAATGTTTTAATTTTAATTATAGAGATAATTTTTTAAAAATAAAAAATTGATAAATTTTTAAACAATATAGTTTACCCATTTTCCAATTTAGAGTATTTTTTATAATTTTAATATAATTAAATAAATTATTAATTTCCTACAATATGAATTATTTCATTTTTACACTATTAATTTAATTTTACTTCAATGTCATAAAGAAGTATCTGTAAAATGAATCTATACTTTTTAAAACACTAATATTTAATATCTATCTAATATATTATTGTTAAAAGTTATGTCTACAAAATTTTATTACATTTATCATTTGAAAATTCTATTTATTTTAGTTTAATAAATAATTTATTGGTGTTGAGTATGATTTTATGCTAATTATTCAATCATAGATAAATAAAAATAGGTTAACATGTTGAAAAAAATTAATTTACTTTTCAAATGAATGTTTAATTCCAAACATAACCCCTATTAATAAATACTAAAAAATATTAGATATATTAAATTCAATATATTTACATTTGAGCCTTTTTAATTCATTAAATTGTTATAATGGTTACAATCAATGATATAGGGAACTAATGGGCCATATTTTGAAATAATTAGGTTGGAATGGACTAAATAATATAATACTATGGGATGATGATTTTTTTATTTTTGAGACATTTTAATATTATCATTGGCATTAATTAAATCAATTTACCATTACTATGGCCATAAAATATTAATATGGATAGTATTCAAAATTACAAAAAATTAAAATTCCTACATTAAAAAAATTTGACATCTATATTGAAAATATGGTATCTATTATTATATATATAAAACATTCAAGCAGGAAACATAAATTTATGAATCAAATGAAAAATGTAATGGAATATATTTATTTCAGAAAAATGCATTTTTAAGTATAAAAATGTTCATTTCCGTAATTAAACAATAATATTGATTCTAATGAATAAAACTGGATTATTAATAAAATAAGAAAAAATATGTTACATTGAAAATATATTGATATAAAATATAACTTCTAAAATTCATGAAACAAAAATACAATTTACAATAAAAATTTATATTTTTCACTATTTAGTGGAATATCAATATTTTTTGAGAAATTATATTATTTAAATATAATAAAAATTTTTCATAATGATTAATAGAATAATATCAATTTTTCAAATTAAAATTATAAATATCCCATGAATTTAAATTCATTATTCACTAAAAAAATCAATAAAGCACAATTTTAAGGAAAATATATTTTTCAAGAATTAAATTACAATTCGTAAAATTAATATAATATTTCATAGTAATTAATCTAGAAAAATATTTAGTGTAGTTCATATATCCAAATTTTATAATTTTGTTATTACTATTCATACCCATTAATATATTTTTAGGTTATAACTGTTAGTTTTGAATAATATCATTTCATGTTTTGTCTCATCATGATGTTTCTTATTGAATTTAAAAACAAACATAGTGTTATTATAAAATATTTGTGATTCACATTATTACTCAAGTAATTTCATTTTTGAAAAATATATTTCTTATAGAATGTATATAATTGATTGGATTGGTGAATGTGTTTCTAATAAATCCAATGGGGGGAAATTCATACATGAATGAGAATTGGAGATTCCATTTATTGAATAAATGATTCGTTGTCAACTATGTCACTATTATCCATGGAAAGATTATTTTTTATATTTTTTATATATATAATTTTTTGGGGAATGTCTTTTTGTTCACCATTTCATTAATTTCATGAGAGGTTGGGGTTCATCATAGTGTGGTGGGTTTTTCAAAGTAATGTTTATATCTAGAAATCCCATTATGATTTTACCACGAGATTCATTAAATCTATCCATGGATGAGGAGATCCATTATTTGTTTTCACCAAAAAATAGTGATAGAGGTGATCCTTGGGTGTGATGAATTTTATATATTTGAGAAATAATAATTATCGTTGCATGTGAGTGTATGTGGGGAATTGTTGAGGGAAAACTGAGAAATGGAAGAATGATAGCATAGATTAGAGCATGTGTGAACATGCTCTTTCTGAATGGACTCAAGAAAAAAAGTAATGGATTTATTTTCAATTAGATAAAAAAATTGAAAATTGAATGATCAAGATTTTCATTGTTTTGAATAATTGAATATTTTATAATGCCTCATTGAAAAACTAAAATGGCATGATTTTCATGAAATATTTTGATATGAGGTAATGTTTTGTAATTATTCTTAATTCATTATGAAAGTGTTATTTTTATGTTATGTGGATTTTATTTTGAAAATTAATGGTTTCAAAAAATGTGTGGAGAGTTGTAAATTCATGATTTGGGTGATGTATAAATATTTTTGAAATCCCTGGAAATATGGATTTAATTGTTCACTAAGAGTGAAATAAAATCATCGAAATTTAGTGAACTATAAAATATAGGCCACGTTTTGTGTCATGAAAGGTAGTTATATGAACGGATAGATGAATCAATAAATCAGTGGCTACTCACCTCCCCTATTTATTATTAAAAATATAGACTCAACAATAATCCATATATAATGAACTATGAAAAAAAATGAATCTTTATTTCTTATGATAGGAATTAATGAAAACGTGTTTTTTAAATGGGAATGAATTTTTAGGATTTTAATAAGTTTTTTTAATAATTCAAATTCATAAGACATAAATTGTATGAAAAAACATCTTACATGAATCTGTAATGTTATCTTTAGTCTCATGTTGAATGAATCATATATTGAATCTCGATTGGTACATTTTTTATATTGAAATACATACAAGTATTGTAGTTTCACCACATTATAACAGTTTTAAAAATGTTTGGTGTTTCATGACAAAATAAAAGTACTGTGAAAATTAGAGATTTTTATGAAAGTAAAAGTGTTTCAAAATATAATAAAGAACTATGAACAACTTTTTACATGGAATTCCTTTAGGGAGAATTGAAAATGAGATGATTGGCACTTATTACAGACCATTACATCGGATTTCAATATTCAATGAGGACTTTATCTATATGGAAATTAAATATCCTTTAAATTTTAAGTTCAATACAAGGATTTATAATAGTATTGTGAATATAAATGTAAATTTATAATTGTATCTACTTTTATATAGTAAATTTGTTCGTTAAAAAGTGTTCCAAGTATTTTTTGTTCCCAATTATGTGATGGAATGAGGAAGACCTTGGGGAAATGTGATTCTAAATTCCTACACTACAATAACAAAAAATGGATTATGAATATGGTAGTGAGAATTGGTTGGTAGTGATCTAATCACCAAATATTTTAATGGTAACGATCTTAGATGAGAGTGACCATTGATTAAATTATATATACAAAATACTAAATAATATTATTAGATTTTGGAACATATAAAAAATACAAGTGTGTGCTCCTTTACATAGCCTAGCGTGGTGGAACCTAGAAAATATATTTTTTCTTGTATTTAGTCGTGTATTATATTATTCATTATTGGAATGGACTGTTTTGATAATACCAAATCATTTTTTATTAATATGATAATCATGTTTCATTAGTTTTTTTATTGTTTTTACAATGTAACAATTATTTATCTTAAATCACAGTACTTTCTTTTTTAAGTATAAAGTGTAAAATTTTCTATGTAAAAGGTCACCAATATGAAGGTATCTGTTAAGAGCCATCGCTTTAACTGACCAGTTGACGCTAATGTTGGATAAGGTTACCACCTGATGGTTTCTTATAGAAGTTCACCACTATTAGGTAACCTCTAGAAGGTTACCTCTTTGTTACAAATGAATGTTCATCGCTACGAGTCTACTGGTCAAGGGATACTGTTAGAAGGTTACCATTCTAAGCCTACTAGTATAATTTCACTGATAAGAAGACTACTGCTGGAATCTTACTAAAGTCACCGCTAAATGGTTAATGTTAAAAGGTTACTGTTAGAAGGTTACCATTTTAAGCTTACTACTACAAGGTTTCTATTATGAATTTATGTTGTAAGTCAACTGATGAAAGGTTACTTCTAGAAGAACCATTAGAATACATATGTCTACTGCTGATAAGCCCACCATTGGGATCTTACCGTTGCAAGGCTACTATTGAGAAGCTACGTTGAGAAGGCTATCGAAAATAGTATAACAATATATATACTCTTTTAATATACTTTTTCAATTTTACTAAGACTATTCTAACAGTCATATTTTTTAAATTTATTGCTTGAGACATTAATTAATGTTTATTGTAGACATATCTAGAGACCATATGGGGTTTGAGGAATACTGCACGTTGTTTGATCCTTCCTACTGTCAGGTCAAAAGTATAAAATAGATTCTCCAGATTGAGAAGACAATGTGGGGTGAGAGGTATTACATGATTGACCTAAAGAACATGCAAAATATACTAGAACTTACATTGTAAGCCCAATATCTTTATGATGATCATTTGGGAGAACAAATTCAAGGTTTCCTTATTGTGCTTCATTGAATATTCTTTCAAACCATGAAACATAATACCACTGTACCTGGAAGCTATAACCTGACGTTGCGAACTCTATTTTAGAGACAACTTCTATATAAGGACTCAAACTAAAAATTCTTCACATCATGGAGTCCAGATTTGAATTGTAACCACATATATCCTTATAAACTCAATACTCAATCCATTATCTCTATTTTTTTCTTTATCATACATTTCTGAGTAGTGGTTGTTTTTCTGTAACACATAAAATGACTCATGTTCTTAAAATAGAGGATACTAAAAATCCACACACCAAACATTCCTTACATTTTTTCCCATGTATTACTTTGGAAGATTCCATGTGTGGCCTAGTTGTTTGGTTTTTTCCCACGATGAACTGTGGTAGAGGTTGTATGACCTATGAAGTTTGTGAAAACTGTTGTAAATCTCGATACAATATGTTTACCATGTTTATTAATATAAACTTCTTGGTTTCATGTGATCACAAAGTGGATATGATTAACTCTCATATTTAGATAGAACCTTTTATTTAATTAGGTTTTGTACTTTATTTCGTAATACTCTACTTTTTTATTTTCCACTACTTATAATTTCAACGATAAAAAACTATTATACTTTTACTCTGATAGTAATTTTGGGATGGTGTGTATATGTGTTTAATTCGGTAAACCTATTTCAAAAGACGGATAAGTTTTTACACTGAATCAACTGAGGAATAATAATCCTTTCAGAGACATGTTGATCAATTGTATATTTATATCTATACTGCCTTAATTAAATGGATTTTTTCAAATTGGAAGATTTTACGATAATGTTTTAACAAAAAATTTAAGTATGAACTCAATTCACCCAACTTCAATTTCCACATCGACCAAAATTTTGTATCATAGGAGTGTTTGTTGATATGATCAGAATAGGTTTTCAAGATTTTCAAATTTATTTCAACTATGATTTTAGTTATACATTAAAGATAATAAAATTTATATCTATCTAAACTTTCAGTTCATTAAATTCATGTCTTCTATGGATAACTGAGCTAAGAGTACAATTACTAATAAGAAACATTATTTTAATGGTAATAACTATACTGAGCGAAAATCGAAAATGAAATTGTATCAAGAGAGCATGGGTCCTAAAATTTGGGAAATAATTGAAGAACAACATGCATTACCTACTACTTCAAGGGACACATGTTCTCAATTTACTAATGTTGTGTATACTAATAATTTTATTGAAATGAAGGCATTTTATTGTGGTTTAGGTTATGAATAACTCACTTGAGTATCTTCCTATAAATCTACATATGAAAATAAGGATACATTGGCTGTATCCCAGGATGGAACAACTATTGTTAAAGAAATGATATTAATTACTTATAATATTAAATAGGATAATTCTAAAATTAAGCCTAATGGACCTATATCTAAAATGTATCTGAGGTTCAATGAAATAGTATATACCATGAGTCTACCTAGGAAACTGGTGGGTAGAAAGGATTAGATTTTGAGATTGCTCTGATGCCTACATGCCATATTGATAGGAACTTATGTTTCTATCTAATAATATTGTGACATAAGAAAGATACTGGTGATAAAACTAAATAGAAAACTCATGATGTACGAAGAAGGGCTTAATGTGAATCAAGATGTATATGAAGATCCAATAATGAAACTTCTCATTATAAACAGAAAAATAATGCAAAAGTGTGTTTCATGATAGAAACATATAAGGTAACACTTAATTCTTCTATACACAATGCATACTATTCTGGGAATGTAAGAGAATAAAATCATGGAGAAAATATGAGTAAGGATGAATTGTTCAAATACTATGGAATGATTGAGGATTAATGAGATCAAGGATAAATATAAATCCTTGAAAAGAAAACATGACTTAAATTCTAATTATATGTCTAATTTGGACATTGAAAAGGAAAAAATTTCTCATCTATTAAAAGAAAATACTATACTGAAATTATCAAAAGAGAAATTAAAAAAAGATCTTGAAAAGTTTACTACATGTAGCGATCCCTAGACTCAGTTTCTAGGGAAACAAATTTCACCCAAATACACAACAAGTCTCTGATATCAACCAGAAAAGAGAAGGATTATTAAAAACAAATTGGTTTCTAAATCTAAACAGTTAACTTCTAGTTCATGTTCTAGATCATATATTGGAAAAACATTTTCTATGTGACCTAACAATGTTATTATGTTTCAAAACGTGTATATTGATTAATTCTTCAAGAGATTAATCAATGTTTATGGTGGGAATGTTACATTTTGTGATAATTCTAAGGCAATGTTTGTCGGTCATGGCCATATTGGTAACCCTAATACTATATTAGTTTAAAAAGTACTTCTTGTTGAAGGGTTAAAGTAAAATCTACACAGTATCTCTTAGTCGCATGATGATGGGTTAAATGTTATGTCTGATAATGATGCATGCAATTTTTTTAATTTTAAAAATGATTTCATATTCACTTCTCATAGAAATGAAAATGTATATATTGTCGATTTAATCTCTTTAGCTAAGAAAAAAGTTTCTTGTTTAAATTCTTTTCATAAAGAATCTTGGTTATAGAATATATGATTAAGACACTACAATGTGCACTCACTTTGGAAACTAACTAGGAAATTTTTATGTTTAGATTTACCTAAATTATAATTCTCACATAACAATGTTTTTCCTCATTGTAAAATGAAAAAATAGAAAAATGCATCATTCAAAACAAAGAAAGAAGTTTCAACTTCTCAGCCACTTGAGTTGGATCACAGAGATTTATTTGGACCATATAGAGTTTCATCTTTAAATTGGAAGCACTACATCTATATTCTTGTAGATGATTTTTATAGATACACTGAGGGTATACATTCTAGCTCACAAAAGTTAAGAATGTTCTTACATCATTAAATATTCTTAGTCTGTGGAAAATCATAGTGGACATAGAAGTAATTTCATAAGAAGTGATCATGGATGTGAGTTTTAAAAACATGAGTTGATTCGTTTTCCTCGTATAATGGCTACAATAAATAATTTTCCATTGCTATAACACCTCAAAAAATGGATTTGTTGAAAGAATAAATCAGACAATTCAAGCTATTTCCCAGAATATTCTTAATTAATATAACCTGCCTCTCTATTTTTTTTAGAAAAATCTATTAATATTTCTCATTACTTCATCAATAGAGTATTAATTAAACCTGTTCTTAAGAAGACCCCTTATGAGATATGAAAAAATATAAAGCATAAGGTTAATTACATAAGAGTTTTCAGTTGAAAAGTCTTTATCCTTAACACATGGGATAATCTCAACAAATTTTCTTCCAAAAGTGTTGAAAGTATTTTCCTAGGTTACTCAAACTCTAGTAAAGCCTATAGTGTATTCAATAAGAGAACCAAAACTGTGGAAGAATAATTTCATACCAAATTTTATGGGGCTGATCCGCATGAACCTAAAACCTCTCTTGAAAATCTTGAGTAAGATATGTCAATTCTAGAACTTAATAATAAAAATAGTGAACCTCCAGGGAAAACAACTGGTTCTGGAAATGTTATAGAATCTGATCATGTTGAATTTGAAACTATAGAAAACCACAAGGATTCAAATACAATTTTTACTAAGGGTATTACAACTCAAAAGAAACATCCTTTAGATTCTATATTATGTTATATAAATATAGGGGCACAAACCAGAGATTCTCTAAAAAATTAGGTTGAACATCACGTTTTTCTTTTATAGATTGAACCCAAAAATATAAATGATTATATCAGTAATGAATTTTTGGTGATATCTGTGCAAGAAAAATTAAATCTACTTGGAATAAACAATTTTTGATAATTACTAGAAATACCTAAGGACACTTTGACCATAGGCACTAATTGGGTGTTTAGAAACAATGTTGATGAGTCTGGAAATATAGATAGAAACAAGGATAGATTAGATTCTTAAGGATATAGTAATGAAGAAGGGATAGAATATGAGGAAACAATTACATTTATGGCTAGACTAGAAGAAATTTGGATACTACATGCTTATGCAGCTCATCTGAATTTCAAACATTATCTAATGGATGTCAAATGTGCATTTATAAATGGGTATATAGTTGAGGCTGTTTTTTGAAGACCACCATGTCTTCTACTGCCAAAGATGAATCTATAGTTCCAAGTAGTTGTTGGGCTCAAATTATATGGATTAAACACACAGTACTAAACTTTGGATATCAATTCAAACAAGTCTCTATAAATTGTGATAGTACAAGTTTTGTTAACATCATTAAAAATCTAGTATCTTGTGTTAGGACAAACCACATTAATGTGAGCCATTACTTTTTGAGAGATCATTATAAATTAGGTGATATCACTGTTGAATTAATTAGCACTGAACATCAATTGGCTGATATATTCACAAAGCCTTTGAATTCTAAGATTTTAAATTAAATCAAAAATGAGTTAGGTATGATTAATTTTATTTAAGGATACCTCACTGTTAGGACACCTTACCATTGGACACCTCACCATTAGGACACCTTACCGTTGGACCTCACCATTTGGACACCGCATCTTTGGACCTCAACACTAGGACACCCGACCACTGGACCTCACCGTTAGGACACCTTACCGTTATACCATAGCATTTCGACACCTCACCATTAGACCTTTCCCTTATAACACTACACCATTGGACCTCACTATTATGACACAACACCATTGGACCTCACCGTTAGGACACCTCAATGTTGGACCTCATCGTTAGGACACTATACTGTTAGACCTTACTGATATACCTTACTATTGGCACCATTCCACTTATCAACCTTTCTAATAGGTCCTGGATGTTGTGTTTTCTGTTGGAATCTGAAACATTTTACTTATATAAATT
The DNA here is from genome assembly GCA_963277665.1 of Viscum album. Taxonomy (NCBI): domain Eukaryota; kingdom Viridiplantae; phylum Streptophyta; class Magnoliopsida; order Santalales; family Viscaceae; genus Viscum; species Viscum album. The sequence goes on from OY728150.1 coordinate 1,475,026,117, forward strand.
TCATTAACTCAATTTTTATTTCGATCCATAATTGATGAAAACAATTTTCTAAGTCACATTTTGATCCACATAAATCCTATCACAATCCTTTTTCTCCCAAATCCTTGATCTTAACATAATGATAAATCCCTCTAACTGCAGAAATCCCATTGGGATGAGTAAAGAGGACGATGGTTGGTGATTAATGATATGCACTGAACCCAAAGCTACCTCATGCTGAGTCTTTCCATGGAAGAACAGTAATGGAAAATCCAATCAATCCTCATTTTTCATAGAGGTAAATCATTTTTGGTAAAGAATTATGTTCTGAATGGGTATTTTCGAGCAATTATATAGTGTATAAGGAACTCAAAGCTCAATACTGGGTAGAATGCTTTGGAACCAATAATGGACCATATTACCGAAATCTAGTAAAAGATTATAATGGGTTTTTGATGTTAAAAAAATATGAGGATGAGAACCGAATGTTTTCTAAGGTAATTGGAGTCAGTGTGAGCTTTTATTCTATTGAATGGGATGAATACTTAATAGTTGCACATAATGGAATATTTGATTATTATTTTGGAGTGGTTCCACTTATTTGTGATTTTTTCTTCAATGAACTGGCTCTGGAAAACTCGCAGGGAGTGGAATCCCTAGAAAGGTAATTGTTGTTGAGATGGATGGAGAAAATAGATTAAAATATATGTTTATCCAACATGTCTTGTGTCCCAGGGAAGGGGAAATTTATAGTTTGAAATATGAGGACATATTTTTGTTTTATTTGTTAAATCATGGACACAGTATAAACCTTTTGAATTTTTTGATTGTTTAGTTAGAGGATATGACTAGGTCTGGATCCAAGTCAAATTATTTGTTTCGTTCTAGGTTTATATTTTTGATGTTGAAAGTGAAAGGTGTAGTTGGAAATAAGGAAGAAACCACATTTGTAAAGGAAAACATATGTATTACCAAAATGATTTTCTAGTTTATGAAGTTAAACTGGAACCCATGGTAAATGGAATGGGTGAAATATGAAGCTAAGCTATATGAAGAATAAAACCCAATTTACAATCCAACTAGGCCAAAGGATAAAAGGGATCTATTTTTAAAACCTGAATAAGTGGAACTATAGTATTCATATGATGATGTGGAAGTTGATGTTGTGAACGAAATGTATGACTCTCCTTTAGATGACATGAGTGATCCGGACCAACCATAAAGTCCCCATGTTTTTGTTGTATCAATTAGGGATCCTATTCCACCGATGAATTTTCTTATAAGAAATACTATCCTATGGGACACTGATGATGATGAAACCACTAATGAAGAATGTGAGGAGAATTTCTTAAGAGAAATTACTATTGGAGAGTCCTTAGAGGAGGGGGATAAAGTTCACTTTGATCATTAGATATTTGAAACAGCTTATGATGATGAAGTTGAAGAAGAATACCTATGTATTATTCCTTTCAAATGATATAGAGAAATTAAATTGAATATAAAATAAGAGGATGTTAAATTTTTTGGAATTTCAAGGGGAGTAGTTGAATAATTTGAAGGAGAAGTAGTAGTAGACTTTACTTTTGATTCAATTGATCAAAGGAGAGGGGAAGGGGATAATGATTTTGTATATGGGGAAGCTCCATGTGAGGGGGAGGACCATGTTGCCATAGGTTTGGTTTCTATTATTTAGGAAATAGAAGTTTGATCGGAGGACCCTAGATTCATTGTTTTGTAATTGTACTATGAAGACTCTAAAGATGACAAGCCTAATAGAAGATCTCTAGTTAATTCTATTTTAGAGACCACTATAGTGCTACCAGTGGTTCTTCTACCTCAATATTATGTAAATAAAGATGACTTTGAGTCATTGAAATCTGATTTTCAATGAAAAATTGATGAAAGATCCAATTTGATAGAGAGAAAAATGGATCTGAATCAAGAGTTGTAGCATCAGTTTTGGAATGAATAATGTCTATCATTCAATAAAATTAACTTCATGATGTGAAGGAATGCCAGAATCAGGTTGGAGACTTGGAAGAATCTGTGGAGACTGTGAAACATTCATTTTTGAGTTTATACTCATATATGACTTTAGGAGATCATGTGCAAATGACATTCAGTGTGTTAAGGTCATTTTCCAATAGATGGTAACTATGTTTGTGAACATTAAGAATCCTATAGAAGCGCATGGGAATGGTCAGGATAGTGACATGAAGAGGGTCATCAGTGAATTGACTAAGACTTTTAAGGAGATAATGTTTTTTTATCATGGAACATCTGTGTTTATCTTCTTCCTCATCTACCTATCCTAATCCTGATCTTACAGCCTTCAGATCAGTTGATAGAGAAGAAATAGAGATGTTATCTGGTGCAAGTACCATAGATCCTCAGACTTTGACTCATGTCAATTCTACTACAAGAGTAATTCATAAGACTTTATGTTATTACCTGAGGGAGGCTACTGATGATCAGAAGGAAATAAAAGTTCCTATTTATAACTATTATAAAAATAATTATACTAAGAATTATATGGATATTCATTTCATGATGATTTTGGAGAACATGAGGATACCTCCACTAACATAGGCCTTTAAGGATCAATTTAGCAGGCTTAGAGAGTTTACTTCTGCATTGGAAAAGTTCATGGAGAATAAGGATGATTTCATCTCAGCTATGGAAAGAGAATTAAAAATCATAATGGATTTCGGGAACCCCCTTCTCCCATTTCTCAATGCATATTGTATTCCTATTACTGTCAATCCCACCTTTCCTGCTTCATTAGTTACATCAGGATATACCCATGCTACCCCATTGCTGACACCTATATAGGCCATTATAAGCTTGACTCCTTTCATTACAAATAGTCCTACATGACCTAAACCATCATTGAAGCTAGTAAAAGTTTAATATTTATATTCCTACAATCTAAATTATATGTGGAAAGTAGGGTCGAACCCAAAGAGAAGGCAAATTTGACAAATATTCTTCTAAATACTTTCACAGGATCCCACTTTTGTGAGTAGTGGAATATTTTTTCTATATTTTTTATTTTTTATTAATTTTTTTAAATTGTACACTAATGAAACACTACAATATTTTTTAGTTTTTGTTTTAAAATATTATGAAACAAGAAACAGACTAATATCAGTGAGAAATAGAGATATAAAGTGCTGATAATTGAACAAACATGTAAAATAATTATGGAAATGTCTTTATTTTACCGGTTTTATATGTATTCCGATTCACTTTAAAGTTAATTCTTTTCACCACCATAAAAAGAGTGACCTATCTCCCTCGCCAAGAGTTAGGTCACAAAAGTTGATTGATTTCCATGTTCACCACTCCAAAAAAGTCAATTGTGTCGAAAAAATAATGGCAAAAGGACGAACTCTCCAGAAGTCCCGATGTAATTGTGAATTGATTATTTTTAAAATATATTACCACGATAAATCTCTCTGATTTGATTGTGGAGTTTTGAAAATTAAGGTCTAGTGATGAAAAGAAATTGAATGAACTCAGCATAAATCTCACCGATTGATACTGAACACATTAATGTATCCAAGTAGAAAGGAAAAAACTAACCAGTAGGTAAGCGGTGAGATAGTAAAAGAAAATAGTGTGTGGTGGTAAAGGTCATGGTGCCACCGCTTGAATGGGATACGGTGGCTGTGTCACCTTAAAAGAATTGCGGTGAGACAGTAATTGATACGACGCAACGAGAAATGGTGCATCCCATAAAAAGGGTTACAGTGAGACTGTGAGCAACCCGTGGAAGAGACACTATGAGATGGTGAGGATACTGGTGCGTGGAGACACCGTGACCGTAATGAAACCGTGAACCTGCAAAATAAACAATGAAATTAATTAAAACATAAATAAGAACAAAATAATTATTCGAAACTAAAACTGAATTAAAACAATTGAAAATTTCAATAAAATGTAAACATTAATAAATTTATAAAACCAATTAAACTTAAGATAATTTATTAATAACTAAAATAAGTAAATTTTAAATTGATACAAATTAAAACTAAAATTAAAATTCAACTAACTTATTTAACGATTAACGAAAAATTAATCATTTATATAACAAAGTAAAATTATTTGAATTAGTTACTTTAACAAGGTCAATTAATTTAAAGTAGATAGATAATTGTTATGTTATTAAACCATTATGTTTATTAATGAAATAGAATTTAAAGAGACTAAAAAAAATAAATCATGTTTATAATCTTATATTATAACTAATGAATTATTAAAAGACATCCAATAATTAGATTATATTGGTTAATTTTTTAAACAAGCGATGATAAATTAAGGCTTCATTATCTAAGTGAAAATGCAGAATTAATTAATTAGATTATTACTGTTAAATTATTAACTATGCAGACAAAACCTTCAAAGTAAATAAAACGTCACTAGACTATAAAATTAAAGCAAGAGATAAATTAATTATTTTAAATCATATAATACATGATTAATTAAAAAATTTATTAAATATATATTTTTATTTATAAATATACAAAAGTGTAAATATAAATTAAAAATCCCATGAATAACCAATTAAATCATTATAAATTAGTTAAAAAAATGTGGCAAAACATATGTTTTTAAGGCCACATCAAATTCCCCCACACTTAATCATTTTTTTGTCCTGAGACAATCCTATGTTTTATTATCATTGAGGAATAGAAAAATGATTTATTAAATTTCTCAAAATGTAATATGTCACAAATTTCAACATAGGACTTCAAAAACATGTCAATAGGCTTTTAGAAAATAAAATTATCATATGAAAATTTCCAAAAAAAATTCTCACCGGTAGTCTTTAAAACTATGAATCATTATGTTTTGAAGATGTTATGCCTCATATGTGATACAACTTAGTGACTAACATCAATCCAGGATTAATTCCAAAGTTTGAGAGTGGAAAAGGATAAAATTTATGTGGGATTAAGAACATAGAAGTATGAACCTTGCATTTGACTCATCAACTAGGTTCCAACAATTTTTTTGTGAATCGCCTCAGTGACACAACCTAAATGTCTCCCATATAAACCAGTTGACCCCTTCTTCATCTGGTGTTCATCATTCCCCTCACCTTAATGAACTCATTTTTTGACCCAAGACAATTTATTTTATTTTTTCCAAGCCATGAATCATGTGCTACGCACTATGTCATACACTTATTCAAGGTGTACAGAGGGCATATAGTAAACAAGAACACACCCAACATCTAGGGTCTTAGAGACTCACCGTGGGATCCCATATGCCCAAATTAATCCAATTTAAAAATATTTTTATGAATAATCATTTTCATTGTATCATTAAGATAATTAATTTTAAATAAATAATAGATGAAAGAGGACCCTAGAATCAGATTCAATCATCCAGTTCTAAAGGTTTTGATCATTACTCCACGAACATGTAACCCATATCACTTTCAAAAGTACGTCCTAAACCGAATTTCCATCAAATAACTAAGTAAGATCACTTAGAAATCATCCATTATATTTAAATTCCGACTTTATACAGTTTATAACTACTAGAAGGGAACTTATCTTAAGGCAAGACCCAATTGAGTATAGTGTAAAGCCTAAACTTATTCAAGAATTTTGAAAAAAAATTGACCACTTTTTACAAAAATGATTGAAATGGAGTGGGAATTGGTGGGATTTAAATTAAGCATAGTCTAGAACTATTAGGAATTGACCCCCTCCCCCACACTTAAAACTCATCTTTGTCCCCAAATTTTACTTCTATAGTAGAGATAAACACTAAAAAAATTTTGAGGTTCAAAACATATTTTCAATTAATTAGATATATGAACTGTATAAAGGTCAAATTAAAGTTAAAAAATTTTGTATTCCACAATGAATAAATAATCAGCAGGATCATTATCAAGTATATGTATTAACATTGATGCCCAGTGAATATTTACTTTCAATTCAAGAAATATCATGTGATTTTTGGATGCCCAATTAATAGGGTGTAAACAAGTTTAGAAAAATTTATTCAATATGATATTCAATAACAGAGATAAATTTCATGATAAAAACACCATCATTAATCAGATCCAAAGAAAAACACAACTAACCCGTAAGCACATACCCCCCAAAACTTAGTTTCATACAGTGAAATTGTTTTAACAATAGTGAAGTTCATTTTTTCAGCAAAGAGCCACATGCAGAATTTATGCACAACACGGTGACATGTAATAGAATTTCTTTATACTAGCATAATTTTTCAAGAAAGGAAAACATGCAGCAGCTTATTTATAAAGCATTAAAGAGCATAAAAATAAAACAAACAATAACTGTAAGATACTTCCCTGATTTAATGTTTTCCATTACTCCTTCAGCAAGGGAATTACACTCCTTAAATGACAGAACATCATCATCCTTGAAACAGAGAGTTTGAAAACCACATAAAATTAATCAGTATAGGCAGTTCTTACCATAGGCAACCAGGAATCACCTTATTCAAATTAAAACAATAACAGAGACAATATTAAACACAAATAAAAGAACATGGGTTGTCTCCCCAGAAGCATTGAATTTAAAGTTTTCATTTAGACATTATTTAATTACATTTATTTATTTATTATCAAAATGAATACCATGGGATGTCTCCCATGTAGCGCTAGATTTAAAGTCTCTAGCCAGACTCACCTAGCAAGTAACCATAGTCACTAGGAGGATGTGGTTTATTTAATAGGAACCACCCCATGAGTTTTCGCGGAAATATTTGAAACATCAAGATGAAATTTGTGGGCACCAAAACAAAAAAAAAATAAAAACTGATTTTGTATAACCTAAAATAACCCATACGTAGAACCCATTAACAACTGTGAGCATAAAGCTATACACTTCTAGTTTTGTTTCATATTTTTCAAGATTTGAATTCACATAAAGGGTAAACATAAAACTAGGTGCTTCAAAAGCTGTGGAATTATTCTCATGGATATCTCTATCAGCTTCATCATTAATGGCTTCACATTCAAGGGTGAAAATTGGTAAATTCTGATTAGCAGGTTCAAGAGGGAATTCAATAGAGTGCGGGACCGAATTATGGACAATGATACACAAGTGAGATTCCCACTCTAAACTACTATCAGTATCATGAAATGACTCTTCACCCTTTACAGATGAGGATGTTAGTGACTAACATGGAAGAGAATTTGTTTTATCACTAAAAGGATTAGCTATAAAAATGTTATAAATCTCTTCTAATAGATCCTCATTTCTTAACTCACAATGAACATATACTAATTTTATCAAATCAATTCTACAACCATCATCTAATGTCTGTTCAACCTCTACATTATGATCAAGTTCAAAATGATCACATTCCAAAACCATGTCATTTGTGTGTTGCAACTAAATTTCAGGAGAAGAATTGTACAATTCAGTATCAATAAATTCAGTTTCTGGAATGTTCAAATTAATAAAATTCTTTAAAAGTTGGTTAACACTACTTTCCATTTCATTGCTCAATGTTTCAATAATGTAAATACTATGAGAATTGGGAAATGAGAATTCATCAATTTGTCTTTATTCAATTTTCATTCCCTCATCCTCATCATCCAACAACATTTCAGAGATTATTGGGTTTCAATTTTCAAAACATCGAAGAGAAGTTTTTATTTGAGGTTTAGAAATTTCATATTCCATGTTATCGTGCTTAAGGTTCTCATCCAGATTATACCCAATATCATTTTAAGACTCATTGTTCACAAAAATTGAAAAATTGGGTGAAGAGTTTTTAACATTCAAATTTTCATTCTCAAAAATCTCTTATTCTCGAATGACTTCATTCTCAAAATATTTAAATAGTGATTTTTCTCAAAAGAAGGAATGATGTAAGAAAGTGGGAAATATTTTTAATTATGTTTTAATTCATCTTTAGAATTGTCCAACTCAACACCATTCAAACTCTTTTTGGGATTATCATTAATGTGTTCTTTATTAAGTATGTTTTTTTCTCCATTTTTTGTTCAACAGTTTTCAGACTCTTCAAAATGAAAATTCTGTTTCCCAGTTTCACAATCACTATCCTCTTCAACTTGATGTTAAAATATTTTATAAACACTTTATTTTTCTTTTTCTTCGAATTCTTCTTGTTCCTTAACCCTTTTTTTATTCTAATAGCTTTTTTTCCAATCATTTTAGTCTTTGATCTCACTCTTGAGAATCTATAAGTTGAATTTCATGGGTTTTAGTTAACCAATTGTTAATTAGTTCCACTATAGCCTCCAATTTAGAATCAATTAAATCAATTTTATCTAATGTGTTAGGACTAAATTCAATGTTTTTCTCATTCTATTCAATGTGATGGTACTGTGGTGGCTGGTTATAAAACATTGTTTGGCAGTATGTCCATAATCTCCACAACAAATGTAGTAAGGTCCAGTTCAGTAGTTTGAGCCTTCAAAACATTCAATTATTTTAAATTATCAGATTAAACACAAATAGTTTCATAGTTGATGTATAATTTTAATGAACAACTAAAGCAGTATTTTCTAGTTCGCAGTTTCTTTTTGAATTTTTTTGAATATTTTTTATATGAATTTTATATGTGTATTTTATGTTTTTTTATTAAAACTATAGATTCTCAGTGCGTGCCTTCCCTGAAAACAGTGGAAAAACATGACCTAAACCGTCGTTGAAGCTGGTTAATGTTTAATATTTATATTCTTACTAACTACAGTATATGTGGCAAGTAGGGTGAACCCACAGAGAAGGAGAATTTGACCACTATTCTTCTAAAAACCTTCACAAGATCCCACTATTGTCAGCATTGGAATATTTTCTATTTTTGTTATTTTTTATTAATTTTATTTAAATTGTACTCTAATGAAACACTGAAATCTTTTTGAGTTTTTTTCTAAACTATTATGTAACAAAAAAAAGACTAAGAGCAGTGAGAAACATAGATATAAAGTGTTGATAAGTGAATAATCAAGTAAAATTCCCAGGGTAAAGTCTCCAATCTACTAGTTTCATAAGAATTCTGATTCACTTTAATGTAACTTCATTGAACCACTATAAAAAGAGTGAGTTATCTCCCTCCCCAAAATTTAAGTCACACAGGTTTATTGAATTATGAGTTTGACCCTGCAAAACAAATCAACTATTAAAAGTTTGAAAAGATAATGAAAATAGAAGGAACTCATCGTAAGTCCTGATGTAATTGTGAATTGATTATTTTTTAAATGATATTACCATGATCAATCTCACTGATTTCATTGTGGAGTTTTTAAAATTATATTCTAGTGATGAAAAGCAATTGAATGAACTCAACATCAATCTCGTCGTTTGATAGTGCACACATTAATGTATGAAAGTAGAAAGGTAGAAAAGTAACAAGAAGAAGTAGTAAATCCCCCTGAGCTCATAGTTTTAACCAATAAAATTGTTCATTATCAATACAGGAAATTAAGGCATGCTAGAACATAGTAAAATAATTCCAACTAGAAGGAAGAAAAGCTCCCCTAATTCTACTCTACACTCGGGCTCCAAGGCCTCCAGATCATCTCTAGAGCTGCTCTGCTCTCGCATCTGGTGTGTTCGTTGAATGAATGAGCATCCCCACTATCATATGATGTGATCATGGAATGAAGAAAAATGAGAACCTCTAAAATTCTACTGTTACTCTACTTTTATGTCCTTCATCATCTGCTGCTTGTCACCAACCAATTCAACTGACTTCAAAAAGTACCTCAGTTGTGCACCGCACACATGTGTTCATTCGCGACAGGCACATCACACTAGTTTTCTCCTCATAACTAAATCCCTATGAGTTATTTAAGTGAATCTGTTTGGGAACTCACTTCCCTTATGAACCTTCACAAGGCAATAAATAGAATAATTAAAAATGAGAAGGAAAAAAAGAACTATTTAGTTTATAAAAAGTATTAAAATAAGTAATTATAAAGTTATTTATTTTCTTATATATTTAATGTAAAATCAAAAGTATACTAATATTTACTAATTGAATAATGTATCTTAATTATATTAGCTTTTGTAAGATTGAAATAAATAATTATTATATAGTTAATTTTATTAATAAATAAATTTTTAGTATGCCACATTAAATTAATTTAAATTAAATTCATAATTTTTTTAATTATTTATGTTTAATTAATGTTTTATTAATGTTAATTATATTATTAATTCTGTTTTATAAATTAATTATTTAGTATTTATTCTTTATTCATTAATATAATTATTTAGTGTTTATGTTAAGTTATAATTATCATTATTATTACTTTAAAATATTTTGTTTTTTGAAGTATTATTTTAATAATTTTTTAATTATTTGTTTATCTCCTCCCCCAATCTGGCGCTACAAGGGGGAGGGTTTTGGTTCCAGTTCTCCAGGAAGAAGAAGCGCGGCTCGGGCTTGACTCAAATCGGCGGCGATGCAGGTGGTCTGCAATAGCCTAGCTTCAATAATGGTGGCTTCTGAGTACAACGTGCGGCGTCTCGGCTACTTTGATCAGCTCCAGGATGACGAAAGCTCCTTTCTTTAGTGAACCCCCCTTTGATATACAACAACCGGCAACAACCTTCTCACCCACAACAACTGGTTCCTTGGCTTCTCAATCACCATAATGTATTCTACTTTAGTTCACAAGAGTGATGGGTTGTTCTTTGGTTGTCCTATCTCATCCGGTACTCCTTTAGGATAACACCAGCGGCGTACAGCTCTGGACATAAAAGATCTGGGTGGTGGTGGCATGGATTAGACTCTTCCTTCAAGGATTAGCAGGTGGTGGTGAACCAGTTCCAACGAATCTCCTTGGCTTCGGTGGTCCTCCTACTTATGACTTCATCTCAGTGGTGAAAAAGGATTTCACTACAGTGGTGAAAGAGGTGAAGGGAAACAAACACAGGTTGTGGCACCATTTTGGGTTTGTGTTGTTGATTCACTCCACATCGGATGATTGCAACTGGGAAAAAAGATTTTTAAATAGTGGTCAAGGGTGGAAATGAGGTGTGCACTACGGACGATAGGCTACAAGAGTTGTCAAGGTGTGACGAGTGTGATGAAAAATGGTGAGAACGAGAAGGTGTGATCATCCAGTGGGTGATGGCTCAAGGAATGGCGGAGGAAAGACACCAGTGAATGGTGTCATGGATGGGTGGATGAAACCAGTGTGAGACTTGTTACAAGAAATAGTGATTCCATGAGAAAGTGTATGGTGCTAAGAGGAATAGGAAAGTAGAGGGAGAGTAAAAGAAAATAGTGTGTGGTGGAAAAAGAAATGGTGCCACCTCATTAAAGGGATACGGTGGTTGTGTCACCGTAAAAGGATTACGATGAGACAATAATTGATATGGTGTAAAGAGAAATGATGTGTCTATTAATGGGGGTTATGTTGAGACCTTGAGAACTAATGGCAGAGACACAATGTGACCGTGAGGAGACTGGTGAGTGGAGGCACCATGACCATAATGAAACCGTGAACCTGAAAAATAAACAATGAAATTAATTAAATCTTAAATAAGAACAAAATAATTAATCAAAACTAAAACTAAATTAATAAAATTGTAAATTTAAATAAAATGTAAACATTAATAAATTTATAAAACCAATTAAACTTTTGGTAATTTATTAATAACTATATTAAGTAAATTTTATATTGCTTCAAAATTAAAACTAAAATTAAAAAGAAACTAACTTATTAATAGATTAAAGTAAAACTAATAATTTATATAAAAAAGTTGAATTATTTAAATAGTTACTTTCAAAAAGTCAATTAATTTAATGAAGGTGGATAATTATTATATTATTAAACCATTATGTTTATTCATGAAATAGAATTTAAAGAGACTGAATAAAAATAAAACAAGTTTATAATATTATATTATAATTAATGAATTATTAAAAGACATCCAATAATCAGATTATATTATTTAGGTTTTTATACATGCAATGTTAAATTAAGACTTCATTATCTATGTGCAAATTCAGAATTAATTACTTTTCTTATTACTATTACATTATTATGTATGCAGACAAAACCGTCAAAGTAAATAAAAAGTCACTAGATTATAAACTTAAAGCAAGAAATAAATAAATTATGCTGAAGCTTATAATACACGATTAATTACAAAAAATTGACTAAATAAGTATTTTTATATATAAAAATACAAAATAGTAAATATAATGTTAAAAATACCTGAATAACCAATTAAATCATTAAAAACTAGTTTAAAAGATGTGGCAAAACAGATGTTTTAAGGCCACATCACTACACATTAACGGTCTAATGAGGATTCAATAGAAACTCCTCTTACCCTACTTACTACTATACCTAGGCATGTATATCCATCTTTTAAACCTGCCTCTTCACCTCCCAAATGCACATCTCACTTGGACATCTCTGATGTAGATTGACTGTCGGTTGTCTTATTTGATAGGGATCATTGTAAAATTTTTTGTATTATGTACTATATTTTCATTAATACAATGATCTCATTTTGTATCCTTTTTTTCTTTTTTATACTCACAATGTTGGAGAATTTTTAATATAATATTGGAGCCCATGCGTATATGAAATTCCTATAAATTTATGTTCTAATATATTTTCAATAATATAATTTGTTAAATCTTATGTTATTATATATCTAATCTAATAAATATTTATTCTATCTCTGATGCAATATGTTTTCATTTGGATTTTGATATTTTAGTTAAAATGGTTTTATCCGGGATACAATGTATATTGATACCACTAAAGAGATTGGAAAATGTACTTATCTATGATATAATAATAATTATTCTAAATATCATTACGATTATTTGTGATTATAGAAAGGGGTAGATTGTTGGAATTTCTTATTTCGATAATCCCAAATCATTTTTCATTTATATGATTATCATCTTTCATTAGTTTTTTATTTTCTTTATGATGTAATAAATTATGTATTTTTAATCTCACTACTTTCATGATTAAGATTACAGTGTAAAATTATCTATGTAAAAGGTCACCGATATGAAGGGCACTATTAAGATCCTTCTATTTAAGTCACAGGTTGAGGATACTATTAGAGAAGGTTACCTCTAGAAGGTTACTTCTAGAAGGATACCCCTAGAAGGTTACCACAAGAAGGTTACTCCTAGAAGGTTACAAATAAAAGGTTACCGATGAGTTACCAATGCAAGTTCCCCGCTATGAGTCTACCGCTCAAGGGCTACTGTTCAGAGGTTACCGTTTGGAGATTACTAGTACAAGGTCACCTTTGGGATTCCTATTGTTGGAATCATACTAAAGTCACCACAAAAAGGTTACTATTATAAGGTTAGCATTTTATGTTTTTTTACTACAGGGTTGTTGTTTTGATGTTACCACTTGAAGTTTACTATGAAAGGTTACTAATTGAAGAACCTCTAAAATTCACAAGTCTACTGCTGATAAGCCTAACATAGTTAAACTATTGTTGCAAGGATATAGTTTTGAATCTACCATTGAGAAGGATACAACTACCTGTCTACTGATACCTATACTCTTCTACTCTACTATGATAATTTTATTTAGAATTTTATAACGATAATATTTGGTAAATTTAATGCTTCTAACATTAATTAATGTTGATTGTAGATATATCTAGAGACTGTACATGGTACGAGGAAGACTGAACATGGTTTGATCTTTCCTAATGTCGGATCACAAGAATAAAATAGAAGATCAAACTAGAGAAGACCATACCAGGTGAGATATAATACACGGAACACCTGAAGAAAATGGATAATATACCAGTAAATACATCGTGAACTAAAGAGCTTCATGTGGATCATATGGTAGAAAAAATTCAAGGATTCCTTGTTATTCTTCATCGAACCTCTTTCAAACCATGAATCTGAAAACCTCAGTACATGGAATCCAAAACCTGAAGTTGTGAACTCTATTTTAAAGAGAACTTCTATAGAGGCACTCAAACATCAAATTCTTCACATCAAGGTGTCTAGAGATGAACTGCAAACACATAGAGACTTCTAAAATATATCCTCATAACATTTGACCTATTGTGTAATTTATATTACATTTTTGAGTAATTGTTGTTAGTCAATTACACACACACTGTCTCCTATGCTTAAATAGAAGGATACAGAAAAGTAATATACCAAACAGTCTTTACATTTTTGTATCCCATGTATAACTATGGAAGAGTTTATGTTTGGAAATGATATTTTTTCCCTCGAAGAATTGTGGTACAAATTATAAGAACTAGAAATGTTTTGAAAAATATTTTAAATACTGATACACATGATGCTTCATTCTTATTAATATAAACTTCTTGGTGGTAGGTGATCTCTATGTAGAGAGTATTATGTCTCAGCTTGAGACTGAACCTCTTGTTTAATTCTATTTTAAACTTTATTTCGTAACACTATATTTTTCTATTTTCGGTTGATTATAATTTCAGAGAAAGAAAATTGTTTCACATTAAGTCTGATAGTTAGTTTCGGTTGGAGTGTATACGTGTTTTATTTAGTAAATGTGTTTCAAAAGTATGATAAGTTTTTAAAATGATTCAACTGAGGACTAAGAAACCATTGAGATACTTTTTCAGAAATTAAAAATTTATACTATATTACCTTATTTAACTGGTTTGTTTCAAATTGAGGTATTTAATTATAAATTTTTTACATATATTTAACATAGGAACTAAATTAACCCCCCACCCCCTCTTTTGATTCCACCATGAAAAATAGTCATGATGGAAATCAGTGCATTTTGAATTAGTGTTCATCGATCATATCTGAATAAAACTATAAAAAAAACAAAAAATAATTGAATCATCAATTAAATAGTTTATAAAAGTGTTCTAGTATTATAATGTTATTTCAAGATATCTTATGATAGTGAGAGTTTCCTAGGTATGTGGGGAAACATTAACATGTTTAATACTAAGATTGTCTATCTCCCTCTATGGGTATATCTCATTGAAGTCCCTTGGGTGTTTAGAAACATCCCTTACATTGGTAGTAAACTATTTGTAGAAATTCTTTGGTAGATTTCATTGAGGTTTCATGAGTTGGTGGTTAGGAATTGTATTGTCAAAATAGTTTAAATATTTAATTTCTATTAATAGTTTTATATTAACATGGAATGCATGGATCATGTAGATTTTTGGTGATCGAAATCAATAACTATGTGTGGATACCTTTGTTTTTTAGTTCATGGTTCACTACTCTAAGAACATGGGTATCCATGTTATTGGGTTTGTTCATATAATAACATTCATTGACTAATGGACAATTGATCTATGGAATATTGATGTTTTTTTAGTTATGAGATATAGATCAAATCCATACTAATAGGTTAAGATGCTGATAGTGTGTTATGAAAATCACAACATGAGATATGTGATAAAGTGTGATGGCACTTATATGATATAATTATACTTGTGATTAGTATTAAATCTGTACATATTGGTTGTGTATCCTTTAGTTACCACATGTGTGATTGTGGATTTGTTTCATTGAATCCTATAAAAGTTGACATGTATTTCCTTCTTCAAGTGATTATTTTGTTTTATATGTCCTTAGTTGGATATTGTTCCTCAAAGGGTTGAGGGTAATGTGGCATGATAACCTATAATATATTGTTTAGAGGGATGTATAACCCCAAGATACTGATTAAGGATGTGTGGGGGGATTTGATTCCTCATTTTATTGATGGTAAATGTGAGGTCTACCATTATTTTACCAATTATTGATGTATTTTCTTTGGAGGGGTTTCATATCCACATGTAAGATTTTTTATGTGGGGTTGAATGTTAAACCACTCTATATGGGTTATGATGTGGGGAGGGATATAATAACAAATTAAATAAATCATATATATAATACGGTATGTTATGTTCATTTTGATTAGTGATCTGTTTGAAGTAGGGTGTTATAAATAGTATAACATGACTTGTATTCGTGGAGATATTTTATGCCCATTTAGATAAGTGATGATAGAGGTATAGTTGTATTTCCCATGGAATTAATGGTAAATGTGTGGTGGGATATTTTCACCCATTTTATTAATGTTGTGTTGTTGGTGAGATGAAACTCCCCAAATAATTAATTTTCAATACTAATTTGTATTTACCACCCCATTAAAAATAATATGTATGGTATAAATTCACATTACCATAGTCTAAATGAAAACCCTAGAGGTATGTAACATAGTTTTATAAATGGTTTGATGTTGATTTGATGTGGTATTTTACCAACATTTACTGGTTTGACTGGTGTGATGGATATCACCTTAGTGAATAATGATTTACGAGTTGCTTAAATGTAATCCTAGTAGAGATAATCATTTATATAGATTATGAACTATCCTTTATTTATTTTGACCCATAAGTTGACATATTCAATCATATATTAGTTATAGCATGATTAATTAAATGAAAAAGGTGTATATTTGGGATCCCCAAATGAGATTGAGGTATAAATTTGGTGTTTACGTAATATATTAAAAATATATTCATGGAATAATTTTTTTAAATACATCATTATACATAATCATTTTAGTTGTGTGATATCATCATACAATTACACAATTATGTTCAAGAAACATTGTTAATGGAATATAACTTCCATCATTGGATATAGGGTAATGGGATATGCCTAAAAAGATTAGTGGTTATGCTGACACAATTCCAAGGAAAGGATGGGGGATATAGTTAGGTCCCCTCTGATATTATTTTATTTTTATAATCTTATGGTAATGAATCATTCCATTTTTCGAACATTCATTGATATATTAATATCTTCATATAGGTGTTATTTTTTTCTTGTATATTGATTATTGGTTATAATGTGTATTTATATTAATAAACTATTTGTTTTTTTAAAATAAAAATTTAGAAACTATTATAATTGTTTGGATGATTTTGATTATATGATATGAGGGGGTTTAGTCTACCAACAATTTTCATTAAAACATCAACACTATTAAACACCATATAACATATATAGAGTAGTACCTAATTTCACATCGTTCCACATGTCTTGATTTTATCAACATATCATGTTTAGGACATTAAAACACTAAATCCTAATGAATTATACATAACTGTAAAATAACCTTGGTAATAGATTTTCACCTTTACAAAAATTTCGTGAATGAAAAACACCAATATCATAGAACCTGCTAAATGATACATTGACATCACATTATATAGTGACTGGAACATAATCATCACAGAGATCTATGAAACATTCATCATTTCAACATAACCTTATGAATCATAAATCATTAAAACATAACCCCACCGATCTCAACATCATTAGCACTTAATGATGGATAATGATGAGAGGTTACCTCATACTCAAGTTAACAATTCATCACCTTAAGAAATCCATTTTGAATGATATATAATGCCCCCTAACACTATTCTAATGACACAACCATAACCTAAATCATACATGTATTGATATCATATTAAAATCCAATGACGGAATACATACCACTTTGTGAACACATATTTGTTAATCATCATTCACCTAACCCAAAATAAATTATTCAACACACATATATAATTAATATATTTTTGACTGTGTCATAAAATAATTTGGGGGTTAGTACTTAATGGACACTATCCCAATAAATGATTCCATTTAATTTTAAATTAACCCTAATCCAAACTCAATGTTATTATTTTAATCATCAATGATGTGTTATAGATAACACACTTGTCTCCAAATGACTCGTGTTAATTGTTTACTAAATATTTGGGTACTTTGTCAAATTTTCATAATATTTTTAATAAGGAACATGGTCATTGGTTACCCTCATGTTATTATAACACCCTTAATTGAAATCACATTGCCAAAATTGACCATACAAACAAACTATGAGTTAATGAATTAAGTATTAAATCATTTTTAGGGTGTACATATATAATTTTCACAAAGATAAAATCATTTAAAAAGAGATATAAATACATACTACATGAAATTTGATTCATTTTTAACTATACTTATCTAGTAACCTAATCATTAAAGATAAAAATATTACCATAAATATCACATAATAATTCATATAAAATTGAAAAATCCCATTTTAATGGTTATCTAGTTGTTAAAAATAATAATTTTATGAAAACAATAATTTTGATTATAATTAATGAGATCATATGATATGAAACTAACTAACTAAATAAAGTGTATTTTTTGATTTTGCATGATAAAAATATTTATGGGGAATATTAGTTGGATGGATCTATATATGGGTGAGACAGTTTGGGGTTTTGGATATTATTTAGTCATTATATTTCAAAATAGAATATAAAAATATTTTTATAATTCATTCTATGTCAACACTAAATATAAAGTATATATCTACTAGGTACATAGTTCCCAATTTAGTACATATATATGGGAAACAAATGGTCATTGGATAATCATGTTCTTCCCACCATTCGTTCAAAATAACCATTTATCTAATCAAAAATAATTTAGAACTACGTTCTAGAATACCATCAATGAAATATGTCACTCGTACGAGCTAAATATAAAAAGTCAAACTTCCTAGCCATAAGAACAGATTTAGCACCTAGATAATATATAATGAAACATTATTTTGAAGTAAATTTATCAATTTCATTATCCAAAATATTGGGGGCATGAAATATCTAATTAAAAAACAATCAGATATCATTAGAAATTAATATGAATAATGTAAAGTTTGATCATAAAACTAAACATTTCCACATATCATAAAATATTTCTCATATATTTCCATTTTAAAAATAAATAAACTTATACATAATTATTAAAACAATATAGATATAATATAATATATAATTAAATTCATTGGTAATGTTTAATATTAGAATCTAAATAACCACATGATATATTAAATAATATTTCTCTCAATTATCTCTTCGATTACAATTTTCTAATTCATCATTGGTCCAATTAGATAAAAAACTCTACCGAATATCATGATTTTGTTATGAATCTAAATGAATTTATATATTATGTATGAAAACATTTCTCCCTTAATGAAAAATCCCTTGTGTAATTATTGTCATAAATTTTGAGAAAAACAAAATGAAGCCCACTATTTGTTTTAGATGATACTTTAGTTATAACTAGTAAATTTTAATTTTTTCAAAGACATATACAATTTAAAAGTTTGAAATTATCCTCAATATAGTGATGGATCATTTATAAAATATAAATCATAGATTCAATAAAAAAGGGTAATATTGATTAAAACATGGGGGAATATAACTAATGAGTACTTGACTGAAAATGAACTGATATTTTTAGAGGGATTTAGTTATAAATTATGTTTCACTATCATTTTTATAATATATAAATCAAAGAAAACTAATATTTTATTTAGTTTGAAAAATATGTTTTATTAAAATAATTGGTAAATATAATAAAAATTGGTCAAAAATAATAATAACATATCAAATCATTAAAATACAATTATAAAATTTTATGATATTTTCTCCACGAAATTCCGTACTTGTAGGTTTAAATATAAACACCATTATATAGACTAAAAAAATATCATTTAATGTTGATTGAATTTTTTTCTAAAAATTATCAACCTTAAATAAAAATAAGTTATCAACACTTGATTTTTAATTACGAAAAATATGTTCAATATCATATAAGACAGAAAACACTAAACGTAAAAGAACCATGAAAAATTATTATTATTGAAATATAACCATTATAACCAAGAAGCTAAATTGGTTTGTATGAATAAGATAATAAATATATATATATATATATATTATTTATAAGGAATAAACCTTTTGTTAATTATTCTTTATTTTGTAATACCTTGAATTTTGGTGATGTTTTTTATTCATCATAAATATGTTTTCATCAATGTTTTAATTTATTTATTTTTATAATAATAAAGGTTGATTAATATATATAACTTCTAAAAATAATTTTTTATAAAAATTAATACGTTTTTGAAATCAAAATATCATCATTAGCATATTGTGTAATTAGATGATTTTAAAAAAATATACGATTTTAAAAATGAATATTGAAAAATTATGATTTTCGATGAATTTTTTTTCATTTACTATATATAAAAATTTAAATTTATTTTTTAATTAGTTATAAAAATAAATTACTTCATTTTTATTTAAAATAGTCAAATTTTGACCTTGAAATGATTTTGATTTTTGAATTTTGTGTCAATTTTAATTTAAAAAATGTTCATTTATGAAAATAATTTTTCCTTTCATTTTTCAAGTTTAATTTTATATGAAAATATAACATATCTACTATTTGAATTAAGGAAATAAACGTCATATTATTTAATTAGTGGGTCCAAATTTATTAAATAAGAACATTTTATTTTTAATCATTAGGAATAGTAAATATAGTAAAAATTGTTACCACTCTAAGTGTAAATCAGGTTTCTATGTGTTAAAATTAATATAATTTAGAATAAAAATAACTGTAAAACATTTATTTATCAAATTTTTAATAGTTTTTTCACCCATTTCCATACATTTCAATATTATATTCCCACTTTATTACATAAATCATTTATTGTTACCTTTATATCATATAAGTGAAGAAATATTTTAAAATTTCACATTATTTCACTTAATAACAATAACAATATTAAAATGTTATAAATAAAAAATATTTTCAGTTATAAATATATATATATAATATAAATAAATTTGCTTCTATATTGATTATTTATTTTTATTAGTTAAGAAACTATTAGGGTAAAAGCTTACGTAGCAATAAAAATTAAATATTCCATTAAAATAATAATATAGTAAATTATATTTATAATAGTAAAATTAATATAATTAAATTAATTTTGGTCCTACATTTATTTTTTACATAATATGAAAATTATCCAAATAATTTAACTAAATATGTTTCATTTATATTATTGTATTAATGTTATTAAAGTTAAAATTATATTAATAGTCTTAAAATAGCATTTAATTATAAATTATAATAAAGAATATTTTATTAAATGATTTAAAAAATTCAAATTTATTATCATAGGATAAATGACTATGATATGGTTTTTATGTCATATTTTTTCTATTGATGTATCTATTCTATTATTATAACTATAGTGACCGCTGAGGATTAAATATATTGATATCATAGTAATTTTCAGAAAGTTTTAAATTAGGTAAAAATATAGAGAAAATAAGAATTGACTTATATAAACATTTTAGAATTTTATTAGTTGTGAATATTTGAAATAAAAATAGTCATATAATAAAATATTATAAATTTATAAATATTTTGTCTTATAAAAAAATTCATTGTATTTAATCACTTTATGAAATTCTTAGAGTTCCCTTTATTTTTCTTATAAAAGAGATCCTATTATTCAATTTTATTATCAAATTATTTTTTCATCGATTTCATTCGAAATTAACAGACATGAATAAATATTGATATAGTAGAGGCAGCAGTATTATTAGAAAACCAACAAATAATTTGTTTTTAGTAGACTTTAAGAAGAAATCTAAAGAAGAGGTATATGCTTTAACTGAAAGTTTTGATTTAATTTGTTAGTCTACATCCTTCAAATATTTTCCAAATATGATGATTTAATTTAATAATTATATATAATATAAATAGATGATATTATTTTAATGGAAGAACCTATATGAATATCTTCCTCCTTTAAATGGGAATGAAAACCATTGTTTGGTTATATGGTTGAATACCACCTTGGTAACTAATGTAAATCATTTCCAATCACTGCATCTCACACATTGTTATAAGTACATATATATTATTAAAATATTATATTAATCAAATATTTCTCATTATTTATTGTAATATATCATCTATTTCATAACATTACATTCACTGAAAAATAAATGAATTGTTTGTCCAAACATGTTGATTACCACCTCCACAAGGAGATATGATTTGTTTTTCATCACAACATAATATGAATGACATATACAAGTTTATTTATATAAATAATATGGTATTTATTATTTTATGATATTTTTTTAAAATAAAAAATAATAATTACCATCTTTCCCATATGATCAATCAAAAATTGAATCTTCACAAATGTGTAAGATAGGACTACCATCATAATGATTTCAAAATAGATCATTTTTCATTACCATATTTACATGTTGGTTTTAATGATATAATTTATATAAAAAAATTATAATTATTTCAATATTATTATTCTTGATATGATATAATAATTACATCCTTGACCATTGTCAACCATCCAAAGGAATTTTGGACCTCTGTGTTGAATTCCTTAAAAACATCTTATGTGAACATAAATGGTTACATAATTTTTTATAACATGGTATTAAATCAAATAAAAGGAATAAAGTAATTTAAATTTATTCATATTAATTTAAATAATTAAATATATTTTTCTTTTCAGGATGATGGTGAATATATATGGGGATTGGGACTCGAGTTACGGGGCAATTTAAATGAAGATATTATTTTAAATGTTTTAACAATTGCATTTCTAAAATATTATTTTCCATTTCAAAGATAATATAAATTATTCATTGAAATTTAAATCTAATCAAATATGGTTAAATATATTTCTTACTTTGTATTTTTATTTAATGTTTGGAATCTTCTTAAGGGTTTAGACGTGTGACCTTTTTTAAATTATCTTTAAAAATCTCCATTCTAACACATTTTATTCCATGTTAATACATTAAAAAATATTATTGAAAATTTTAATATTTAATTAAATTAATAATAAATGACTTATTATATGTTTTTTTAATTCCTATCAATGGTTTTTAAAAGGAATATTTTAAAATATTTTTTACAATTTATTTCATCATTCATTGAAAAAGACATAATTAATGTTATCTTTTATCATACATGGAACAAATGATTTTTCCCACCACCATAATAGGTATATAATACTTGAAAACTATTATAATAATTATTGGATTATTTAAAGGAAAAATCATCCTTACCTGGCAATCTAAACCAATTTTGAGAATGAGATTTTGAAAATGAAAGTGTATTTCGATATCGAAAAGTGAATTTGAATATGGGTTTGAAATTTTTGTGTGTTTAAATCCGGATATCATCCCTTTAAATGGATTCTAATATCATGTTATCTCAATATATATTAAATGATGGGATTTTCTATTTATTTCTCCAATTCATATGGTAGTATTTTTGATCATCGGAGAATTACGTTGGATGGGTTCTCTATGGTTATTACCAATGTAGGGGTTGTTCTTAGTGTTCGTTATATACCCTATTATGATGGTATACTAAGGTAACTACATTAATTTTCTATGATTTATAACAATTCTTCATATAAATATTTTAATCTCAATGTGTACTATATTAGTCTATTTTTAAAATAATCTCCTTTGAGAGTACAAATAATGTTTTTATGAAAACATTTTTAGGGGTTCTAATGTTTTAAAATAAACAATCATTATTATTTATGTTAATTTATATATTTTTATAAGATATTTTATGAAAATATTTGGGCATTAAATATTATTTCTTGTGTTAGTTAATGAATATTTCTTTTAATAAATTGTTAATTTTCATGTATAAATCATTTTATGAACTCCTCTTTATAAAATGGACAAAGGGGTTTTATAGTTATTTTATTTTCCCTTACTGGGTATCTTGTTCTCACTTAATTATTTTAAAATTCTATTCAGGGACTTTTTAGGATCTGAAATGGGAAATATGATTTCAATTTGAAAAATATTAATCTTTTTATCACAAAATAAATCATTTTTATTTTAAAGGGTTAATATTATAAAAAAAATAAAAATAATAAGAATTTTCAACATTGAAAAATATTAAATTATTGAGTATGAATTATAAAAAAAATTTATATAACTATGAATCTAAAAATATCCATCAAATTCATGAAAGTGATTTTAATTTTAAATATGAAATTATGTAATTTATAAGACAGACATCGTATTGTTGTCATTTGAGAAAAAATTTAAATAATATTAAATGATTGGATATTCTTTGATTATATGTAAGAAATAATTTATGTCTACAATAGTTCTTATTTTATGATAAAATATGTAAATTTTTTTAAATCAAAAAATTTTAATATAAAATGGTTAAAAATATATTAATTTTTTTATCATCCTTATATATTCGATTGTTATAATTTATGTGATATAATAAAAGTATCCATTTTTAAGACTTCCCAGGAAATTATTGAATAAGAATTTTCAAATTTATTAATAATTATAAATTAGAGAGTAATTTTAATTTTAATGTTATTTTATGTGAGATAACATACCCGATATGAAACCGTGGGTTTCCACCAAAATCTTATGTTTTCCACAAGATTTAGTAATACCCAAAAATAAAATTTTATTAATATTATTATTTTAAGTTGTAGTTATCACATAGCCAATATAATGAAATTAATTAATGATATTAACTATAATATTAAATTATGTTTCACTCATGTTTACATAATGATTGATTGGTTAGAAAAATAATTAGAAATCTAAATAAAAACCAATTGAATATAAAATATATGTTTTTATAAATTGTATTTATGTGTGAATAACAATGTTTATAAAATATTCAAATATAACTTGTTAGATTATATTAATGAAATATTATTTCTATATAATATATAAAATTTATCGTAATTGTTTTCTAGGAATTATATAAGAACAAATAAAATTTTAAGGATAAAATGAGTGTTTTTCTAATAATGTAATTTTACAACCTTTTATTGGAGAATCCATTTTAAATTTATTTTTTGACACACTTATAGATTTTATTTTACAAAATAAACCTATTATTTTGAATTTGGACTTCAAAATTTACTTTAATTGAATTTTGGTATTTTTCTGATAAATTTCGATTTTTATGAAATGTGAAAACACTATATTTTAATACAAATTTCTTTTTTTGTCAAATTTATTTATATAGTTGTATTTTAAATGTAATTGTTTTTAATGTGTAATTATATTAATTTTTTATCATTTAATATAATTTAGTTCATTGGAGTCAATTTTATATTGAAATGGAATTGAAAAACTATGCGACCTTTTGAATGATTTACTTAAAATACATGTTTTCACATTCCGACATTGATATTAATATTAAATTTAATTTTTCCACTTTTAATAATTAAATATTAAAAATACTATGATACATGGTTATAATATGTATGAAAAATATAGCCTATTAAGATTAAAATAATTTTTGGGGCATAAAAACATTTTTATTTTATTTAATACATTTAAATGGTAAGTTTGGTAAATAAGGGTAAAAATAATATCATTATCATATAAAACTACCCTAAAACATGTCAAAATATTATTTTATGAGTTATATATATCATAGAAAATACTTGGACCGAAATGTTATCCATTTTAATCCACTTGGGTGATATTATGACAATAATAACGTTAAATTTAATGTGAAAATAAAAATATCACAACCATGCCTCTTATTACTAAAAAAATTAATGTTGTGTTATACAAATGATATATTCGACAGTAAATATCAATTATAAATATAAAGATATTACTTTAATCATGTTAATGTATTTAAAAATGTAAGGAAATAAGTAATTAAATTAAATTAAAAACAATTAGGATTCAATAACAGATTTATTAAAGGAAGAATAAAATATAAGATACTAATAATTTTAAAATAAATATAATTTGAAATATTTGATATCATACACTAATTTTATAGTTTAATATGAAATTTTATAAATCTATTAAATTTTTTTTGGAGTTATATCTCTATTAGGGTATTATTTAAAATCAATAAAATGAAATGTGTCAAAATTGACATAATTGATATTTTATACAAATAATAGTTTATTAAATTAAATTTAAATCATAGAGGTATCTTAAAATTAAATAGTGGATGTAATTAGGTATAAAGGTTAAAAAATTCAAATTATGGGTTTTTACCACATATAAGTGAAATTCATAGCTTTTTAATATTTAAAATATCGTTTCTGCAAATAAAATAAAAAGATAAAATTTAATGGTAATTTGAAAAGATAATGATGAAAGTTAACTACATACATGTATAAAATTATTGGATTAGATAATTTAAAACTATAAGAATCTTATCTTCTACATAAATCAATTTTTAGTATTTTATATTGAAAAATTGATTTATATTATTTTAATATTTTAGAAGTTTCCAAGGGTGATCCCCTCCTATAAAAAGGTACCCACTCTTCCATATTTCTCAAAACTAAATAACAATTTAGATTAGATAATATCTATTTAAACACCTTCCTAGAATCCTTATCCACATTTTTGGGGCCTTATTTTTGGAAACACACTCTTCATAGAGGTATAAAGATGTTCTTCAATGGTGATCAACCGAAGAAGAGGTATCATTTATTAAGTGTTTCTATTTTATTTCTTCGTACATTTCCATTAAATATCATTCATCCTTGATGAACTGATAACTAAAGTATCATAAATATACTGATACATTATTATGTTAATATCAACATCTAAATCCATCCCCAATTTAATCTAATGGGAAATGATAATTTCATTCGTGTGTATAGTGAACTAATGCCTCACGAACCTAGAAATTGTTTTTCATTACGTTCTATAAAGACTGTTTTTAATGATGAAATAAGGGTTTATATATTATATTCATCAAATATATATCATTTTAAATGAATAATATTTCAATTATTTTTTTACTTTCCATACACATGAAAATGATAATGGCATTCATGCGTACGTGTGAACTATCACCTCCACGAAGTGATGTGAATCAATTTTATTCAACACATCACATGAATGATTTATATATTTATATAAGTATATTTAAATGATTATTACAAATTTAATAATATTATATCATTATGGGTATATAAATTAACAATTATTTTATTTTCGTAATGATCAATGTAAAATGTAAGGTGTTCTTCATGAACATGTACAACCTATCATCTCTACGATTATAACATTGTTCATTTTTCATATCATAAAAGAATGGGTTGATTTAAAAATTAATAATTTATTAATAAAAGTAATTATTATATCTGTAATTTAATCTAGAGTTAATAGAATTATGACCACATTGAGGATTTACATCATAACATGTTCATTTTCAACTCAAGTACCGAATAATGAAAAAAATATCCCATATATATATATATAATTATGTAATTTTTATTTCATGCTAATTTGTGAAATACAAGTAATAATAAACATGAAATTTTTTATCAAGAAAGTATAAATTAACAATTTTTTATTCATTAATATAATGATAGTACCTGAAAAGTCATACTCATGGTGATGGGACTTCGTCTCAATATCTTTAAATTGAGATCTATTTCGATAATATACACCACTTTATTTTACACGGTGTATAATTATCCCCATTAAGTATTAGTTTCTTTCTAAAAAATTTAAAAGTAATCTTTCTCTTCAAATCATTGTACTTGATGAAAAAATAAATTTTTTTAACATGTGGTGTGATAATGAACTTTCCAATGCCATGCCCATTATTTAATATTTGGATTCCTCTATAAGACGTAATATTTTATAAAGGAAAGTATATACCATAATTTTCTTTAATGTATTTTCGTATTGAAAATTATTTTTAGAATTGATTTATTTTGTCAATATCTTGAAATGATATCTTGTGATTGAAATATCGATATTTTATTTTTTTCTTTTATGATTTTAAATGTGTAATAATTATGTTATGGTTGATCATAATTTCTTATGTATACGGGTGGTTCCATGATAAACTAATGGTTGCTGATCCCTTGATATATCTCTAATCCATTGGGTAATGATATTGAGTGATGTAATAAGTATTCTCCTAATATATTTTGGGAATATGCTATTATGGGTATTCCAAATGTAACCATGATAGTTACCCCCTATGTTGTAGTGAAAGCTACAATGTAAGTATGATATGGATTCCACAATTTTCCTTTTTGATTTATGATCTAAATGAGTTTTTCAAGAATATTATAATTTTATGAATTATGATAAAGAGATTATGTTTTATGGGTGAAAAGTATGTTCTCATGGGTTTATAATCATTTATGGACTAACTCCTTGTTTCATTATCTTATATTCTCTTGATAATCTATTTCATCTCTTCCCAAGTTTTTTAAATTATTTTCACATGGTATAAACATGTGTAAAAAATGAATATGTCAATATTAATGTTTTGATGATTTTTATCAAGAAAAATAAATCACATTTTATTTTAAAGAGTTTCGTTTTCTAAAAAATGGATAGCTATTATAATTGTCTACTTTGTAATTATTGAGTTGTTATGTAATAGATATGAACTAACTCAACAAAACACTAAATTTGAAAAGATCCTCATTGTGAATTCATTATTTTACTTTATATTATGTAATGTTCTAAAATGTGGCCTTATATTTGGTATCAATGGTCATTTTAGAAAAAATTTTAAGTTAGGGTGACATTTAAGCATAAGTTACAAGTTATATATAAACACAATGGTAAACATAATATACAGATTTAATGTTACTTTGTATCAACTAAATTATTGGGAGATAACATGATTAAGTATATCATAGTTTTTATCTTACTCATAAGATATTATATGATGATTTTTTTAATATAATCACACTAAGATTTGTAGTATTAGTAAATGGCTAGATTCAGTAGGCACCAATGTAATAAGGGATGTGATGGAATATGTGGTGGTTCACTGAATAAGAAACCGAAGGAAAAATGTTCTATAATGATAAATTATATTGTTATTCTAGACAAATTATCAAGAGACCTGATTAACCACTAGAACCTTAGTGATTTTTCTAATTCATTATATATGAGAGAAATGAATCCATGTGTATGTTCATTTAATAATCATAATGTTATGTATATGAAATGAAATATATCTATAGGATGGGGAAAGAATCACTTGGTTAAATATATTAATGGGACATGAATATTTTATATATGTGGTAATGATGTTCATAAAGAAATAAGTATCCATGTTAAAAAGAAAAGTTTAGTTGACTCCATGAAAGGGAAACGAATTATTTCTAAGTTTTTAATTGAATGTTTTAAATTTGGGGAGTATAGTAAATATGAAAATCAATGTCCTATGAAAATGGTTATCAAATAAGATCAAGAAAACTATACAAATACTTGTTCTTCAAAACTTAATTCCATTCTAATTAAATATGATGAAACTAAAAATAATATATTAATGTTATGGATTCTTTCTTGTCTAGTTTCGTAACATTATTGAATCTTATGAGGTGATTATTGTTTTTTTAGGAAATATATATTGAGGAATGATATAGGAAATAATATTTAAAGGATCATCAATTATTCTGAATGATTAAAAAGTATAAATAAAAATGATTTAAGAGTTATGAAAGAGTATAGGAGGATGAAATGTTTAAAATTATTAATTCAATATTGATAATGATATTACATTGGAATACTTTTTTCTAGTATGTGTAACTTCGAATTTTGTTATATAATAATTTTATTTGAAGTATAATTGCTTTTTCTTGTGTGGATATAATAACATTGGTGTGGATAATCATTAGGGTTTACATGATATTTGATTTTTGGGGTAATTATGGGTTATTTCATTTTGGGTTTCAAAATTTAAGGTGTCATATAAAATTTGATGATAAAACATGTTATGATTATTTTGGTTAATTTTATATCATTTTGGTATAGTTATAAAATTTTTTAATTTTAGGAAATGCACAACCCAGAGGAAGGGTGAAACCCCATTATGTTAGACGAGGCTGTTGAAATCGAACCAACAACCAAAGTACGAATTGGCTTTATCACCTACCACTGGCCTAGGAGAAGTCCTCGATTACTATTTCATTTTCTTTTTAGCTAAAAGGGTTCATGGAATATGAATAAGTTGATCTTGGTAACTTATGTTTTATCAAATTGATATCGTTGGTATAGAATAATGATTTGGGGATAAAGTGATTAATGATATTCTGGAAGATGTTCTCTATTATGGGAATACAATATGCCTAAGGAAAATATAATATGATGATATTAAACATCAGGAGTAATGGTTGAATTTTAGTTTTTATGAATATATATTTTTATTATGGACTTATAATGATTCATGTTATTAAAGGAAATGAATAATCTTCCTTGGATAATATGTGGTTTTGGAAATTACATTTTTTGTATGTGACATTAAGAGTTGATGATGTTATTCAGAGTTAAATGATATAATTTATCTTAGAATATTATTTGATTAAATCATTTTTATATTTGTATTAAGTCATAGTTATAAAATTTTTGACGAAATTTAAGGATAGTTATTTTTCAAATGGTCTGTGTTGGACTTTGGTTATTACTTTTGTATTTTGGAGATTAAATGTAGTCATTATTCTTTTAATGTATATTATACTTAGGGAATTATATTATTTATATCCTAAAATTTTATTTTTCATTATTTTTTCAAGACATTATGGATATATAGTTATTCTTTTGTGGGATATGTGATTATATTTAATTTTATTCATGTGTTTCAGGTGTGTAACAATAATTTTAAATTCAAATCATTTTGTAAAAAAGATGAGTTTATGATGGAATTTGATTAAATGATAAAAATCTACTTATCGAGTAAGATTATTTACTTATTATCTTAGTCTAGGTAGTAAATAATATCCATAATATTATGAAAGTAATATTAAAAAAAACTTTTTCTGTTTACTTTTCCAATAATGAAATCAAATTCCATTTAAACCATAACATGTTTTTGGTTATCTGATTGTTGAATTTCTCCTGATCAGGTTTTTTATCACACCCCATCTAAAAATGATGGTTAGTTTTTCTTATATATGTGTTTTCTTATATGTAATACTATTCTGTGTTATCTCAGGTGACCTTTGTACTTCACTTTAGTTCTTTTAATGTGGTTTCTTTATTGATTCTTTTTCTTTTGTGAGATTTTAATGAACTAATATAGAAAAGTAAAACCCTAGTTATCGAGCCCAAATTTAAAATTGCGTGGATGAAATTTCCAACATGTTGATTAATGTAACATATTTTGTAATTATAGAATAAAACTTATTAATTTTTATTAATATTTATGAATTATATAGTTATGTTACTTTAAAAGTCATTCTTTGTCTGATAGCATACTTGACATGCACGAATGGGTTTCTCCGAAATCTTAGGTTGCACCCAAGATTGAGTTATACCGAAAAATATTATATTATTTATATTTTATGTTTTAGTTTTTACACAGTATTTAGAATGAAGAGAATGTACAATATTAACTAATTTTATAAAATAGGGTTTCGACATGTTCATATAATGATTCATTTGTGAAAAAAGTAATTATAAATGTAAATAAAAACTAATTGAATATAAAAAAAGTGTTTTCTGAAAAACTACATCAGTATGAATAATTGAGTTTATAAAAGAATGAAATCTCACTATTTGGATTATATTAATGAAATATTAATTCAATATAATATTTAAAATTCATTTTATGTGTTTCTTATAAATTATATAATAAAAAATACATTTTTACAGATAAAATGATTGTTTTTTCTAAAAATGTTGTTCTAACAACTTTTGATAAAGAGCCCATTTAAAAATAATTTTTTACAACATTATAGGTTCTATTTTAAAAAATGAACTTCTTCATTGGAAATGGAATATCATTATTTACTTTAGTCGAATTTTGTAAATTTTCTATTAAAATTCTTTTTAAATGAATAGTGAAAAACAATTTATTTTAATTCAAAAGTGTTTTTCATATAATTTATATACATAGATTTATTTCCCTTTTAATTGTTTTTAAACTTTAATTAGAATTTTTTTATTATACCTAATTTATTTCATTGAATAAAAATTTCAAATTTAAATTTCATATAAAATGTTTGTGAACTTTTGAAAGTTTTACTTAAAAAACTAGTTTTCTCATTCCAATGATAGGATTAATTTTAAATTTAATTTTTCTACTACTATAAAAAGAATTTTCAAAAAATAGCATATATGATTAAAATATTTATGAAATATATGCCTTAATTTTTTTGAATATTAAATTTAGTATTTTATTTACCAAAGATAAATTCTAAATCAATTAAATAAAGATAAAATAATATTTTAAAAATATAAAATTACCCTAAAACATGTCCTAATCATATTGGATGAGATATGTCCATCCAAGAAAATATGTGGGAATAAATTGAGGCCTTTGGAAACCAGTTTTTTATGATGAGAATTTAGATCAGCAGCATTCACGAGAGCAGAGCTAACTAGAATTATAAGAATGAGAGGGTATGAATTTCTATCAGTACCAGGTATGTAAAACTCTGTATAGGACAACCGGTCGACCCGCCTTGCGATGGTGGAGTTCTGATATCATGACACGTATTGGGGAGGAGTAGTTCTATGTTGTCGTGTTTAGGTGATTTCATCTAATTCCAATGGTCAATGTAATTGAGTCTACATCTTTGGGCCTTTTAAGGGTTCCTCCTCACCCCTTGAAAGGTTGATTATCAAAAATAATAACAAAATGAAGGCCATCGGGCCATTCAGTCAATTGAAGAATCAAATAAATGATACTAATAATATTAAGATAAATATAATTTGGAATAATTTATGTCCTAAAAAAATATTCAAGGTGACAATGACATGTTATAAGTCTATTAAATGGTTTTTTTTTCTAATTTATTTATCAGTTTTTATTTTATTAAAATTTCATAAAATTCATAGTGTTAGAATTAACATAATTGATATTTTATAAAAATAATATTACATTAAAATATTTAAAAATCATAAAAAATTTATAATTAAAAAGTAGATATAATAATGTCTAAAGGTTAATAAAGTGTCTAATTTTTAGGAATTTACCCCATATAAGTTAAAAATTTATAAACTCTTAATATTTATAATTATATTACAACAAATAAAATTAAATATCAAAATTTAATGGTAGATTGAAAAAATAAAGTATAAAATAAAATCAATATACTTTTAAAAATTATTAGATGATATTATTTTGATCTATCCTCATATTATCTTCATCATAAGTCTAATTAGAGTCACTTTTATTAAATAAATAATTTTTTTTATTAATTTAATAATTTAAGACTTTCCTAGGGTTCCCCTCTACTCTCTTATAAAAATGTACCAAATTTTCTCTGATACTCACTCTTCAAGAACAATTTTGGTTGGCTGAGATCTACCCAAAAATGATAAAAAATCCCTCTACACATTCTTCAGGGCTTATTTAATGCATAAAAACCTTATTAGTGGTGTTAAGTTGTTATTCTAAAGAGATCAACAAATGAAGATGTATCATTTTTATGTGTTTTTTTTTATTTATTCATCTGTTTCCTTTAAATATCCTTCATCCATGATGAAATAATAACTACAGTATCCTATGTATAAATATATTTTATAATTTCAATATGATCACCTAAATACATCTCTAATTTCATAAAATGGGGAATGAACAGTTCATTCTTGTGTATGGTAGACTACCGCCTCACAAACTGATATAGTTCATTTTTCATTACCATCTATAATGACTGGTTATAATTATGAAATAAATGTTTATATAGGATATTATTGAAATATTTATCATTTTAAAATAATACTATTTCAATTATGTTCTTATTTTCCAAATAGAGAAAAATGCTATCGTCGTTCATGAAAACGTGTGAACTATCCCCTACAAGAAGCAATGCGAACCATTTTTATTCCCCGAATCACTTTTATGATATATATAATTATATTTAAATGATTATTATTAGGTTAAAAATATTATAATAATTCTATAAAGATAAAATAAGAATATAATTATTTCCATAATGAACAATCAAAAATGTAAAACGTTACTCATGCGTACATACGACTAACAGTCTCCATGATTATAACATTGCAAACTTGTCATACCATATTTAAATGGTTTTCATTAAAAATTATAAATTGATGTATAAAATTAATTATTATTTCATTAATTTTGTTCTTGATATGATGGAATTATGAACACTTTGACAATTTACATCATGACAAGTTTATTTTTTACTCAATTACCGAATATCAAAAATTGTATGATATAAAGATAAATAATTGTTTTAATTTTTTAACTTCCTAATAAGTGATTTAAAAAGAATAATAATCGTGAAAAAGGTTCTTAAGAGATTAGAAATTATCCAAGGATTATTATTCGGGAATATTATGATTATATGTGACGATTCAGAATCAAGGTAACAGACTTCATCACAATCTCATTCAATTAAGGAATATTTTTATAATATAAACCAATGTATTTTATACAGGTATAATTTATCTCATTTGAATTTGAATTTTACTCAAATTTTTTTATAATTAATATTTTTCTATGGAGCATTTTACCTAATGAGAAAAGGGTTGTTGTTTTAATGTACACTGTGATAACGACCTTTCCGCCTACGTGACCATTATTTGATATTCGGCTTCCACTATTAGTATTAATTTTTTTAAATTGAAAATAAATACCATATTACCTGTTATAGTATTTTTGTGTTTAAAATGATTTTTACTATGGATGTATTATGTCAATATCTTGAAATGATATATTCTGATTGAAATGTGGAATGTTGTTTTTATTTTATTCTTATTAATGTGTTATGATTATTTTGTGGTTCATGAGAATTGCTTATGTATATGGGTAGTTCCATGATAATTCAAGGTTTGATGGGGCTGTGATGGGTCACTAATTCATTGGGTAATGATAATTACTTAAAAAATATGTTTTCCCCAAATATGTTTAAGGAATATACTCTAATGGGTATTCCAAACATAGCCATTATGGTTACCCCCTATGTAGTTGTAAAATAAACAATGTAAGTATGATATGGATTCCACAAGTTATCTCTTTGATTTCTAATTTATATGAGTTTTTTAGGTATCTTACGATTTCATGAGGTATGTTTGGGAGATTATTTTTTTTGTGGGTGACATGAATGATTTAAAGTGTTTATACCTATTCATGTACAAATTTTTTTCTTTCCATATTTTATATTCCCTTACTAATTTTTTTGTGCTCATACCTATTTTTTTAAAAGATTTTCATAGGGAATATGAATGGATGAAATGAAGGAAGAATATAAGAAGATTTTTATGAAGATTTTTATCTAGAAAGATAAATCATTATTTATTTTAACGTGTTTCATTTTGTAACAAAAACATATAATTAGTAGAAGAGTCTACTATGTATTGTTTGGGTTGTTATATAATAGTTATGATTTAATTTCTCAAAACTATAATCATGAAAATATCGTCAATGTGAATTATTGATTTAACTCAGTATTATGTAATATTTATGGTTGGGAACTTATAATTATGGTATTGGTAAATGGATGGATCCAATAAAATCGTATGTAACCACATATGTGAAGTAAAATGCTTTGGTTTTCCAAATATGAAATTGGGAGAAATGGGAGAATTAGTTAAAAAATCTAGGCTTATTTATAATGATTTATCATGAGGTGTGAATAACATCGTGAGTATACATGAGTTTCCCAAAACATATAATAATAAAGAAATTAATATCTATAGAATTATAAGTCACAATGGTCAAAAAGTAATATTATTAAATGAATTATGTGTCATGAACTTCGTATAAAGCATCCATTAATATGTTTTACAATAGCATGAATATGTTTCTTATTTGCTAAATAAGGTCATAAGTAAATAAAGTGTCGAGGAAAAAAGAATGTGTTAAGTTAACCCCATGAAGAATAATAACATTCTTTTGATAAAATCAATTGATTGTTTCAAATTTTGGAGTGCTAAAAATATGATAATTATTATTCTTTGGGGTAATATCAAGAATGAGATTTTCATGTCCATATAGATAAATGTTTATAAATACATCATTACATAGTTGTTAAAGATTATTAAACTAAAAATGAATTATAAGAGATGTTTAATATATTTAGGATTATGTTTTAATATTATTGAATCTTATGAAATGATCAGTTGGATTATATGAACGAATTATTAATGAATTTATTTGAAAAGATTGGTTCATCAATGAATTTTTAGTATTAAAGTATATAAATATAGGGATTCAATAGTTAGGGTGTATTTCAACCTTTTATGTTTAAAATATGATCAAAAGAGTTGAAACCATTTTTTGGGGTACTATGTGTTTAGAATATATAGTTGGTATGACCTTGATTTTTTAGATGATAGAGTATTATGTAAGTCTTAAATTTTAATTGTGAAAAAGTTATTTCTATTATATTACTAATTTATTTTTTTTGATATATATTTTACGATAATTATGACATTTAAGGTTTATATGATCTTATATGATGAACGAAACCTTTTAGGGAATGTTTTATGATTTATATATTTTTTAGAAATATAACTTCCCACAGGCCGAGTAACAACTCGTCACACTAGGTAAGGTTGTGGGGCTTTAAAACACAACTAAAGGGTGACAATGGTGAAGTGCCTACCACTATTTCATGACATTAGTTTTTATCATAATGAAATTGACATAAAAATTTTATGTTGACATTAGTAACATTTGATTTATCCTACAGATAACCATTGGATTGAAAACCTATTCATTTATTAAGTTATTAATGTTATCTAAAATTAAGTTCCCATTTTTTGGATCATTATTTGATAAATTAAGGTTTTTTTATTAATGATGTTTTTAATGTATTATTGACACATATATTATTTTAATTCCACATTATGGTCAATAAATTCATTTATATAAATTATCAATATATCTTGAATATTATATTCCTATGATATATATATATATTATGAGTCTTTAAATAGGATTGATGTGATTCATAAAAAAATATTTGTAATAATATTTGATGGAATCATTAATATAACAATATTTTAATCATTTTCTAATATATTTTCTGAATTATAATCATTTCACTATATAAAATGATTTATTTTGAATGTTTCACCTTAATGTTGAATTTTTAAGATTTTTATACTGCTTGATCATAATATAGGTTTTCATTTGTCGAATTATATTCACTTCTTCTAAAAATTATATTTTTGGATAATGTCTAATATGAGAATAATTAATTTTTTGATTCTTTTAAATAATTATTTGAAATTATGGATATTGATATTAGTGCATTATACATAAAAAAGTTCTTCTTGAATAGTCAGCGTCTAAAGAAAAATATGATATTATTATGGAACTAAATTAACTCATAAAATTACACATGTAATGTATGATTATTTTTTATGTTATTATTTGTATAAATAATGTGATTTATCAACAATAGTAAAATGATATTTAAAGAAAAACATCAGTCATACTACATTCATTTTTTTAAAATTGCATTTCTTTTTCACACATCTTTGGATTTTGGAATTCTAGTTTTTAACATTCTAATGATAATTCACATCCTTTTGAACAATGAACATTGTAACTCATAATTATTATTTGGGATATACAATTTTAATTTATATACATATTTTCAAATAACACTAATGATTTCAAACATTGAGTCCTATTAATGTGTTATATTAGATGACATTGGTATTTCCCATTCACTCAATTTAGGAGGATGTTTTATTACAAATTCATACAATGTGGGTTTTAATAAGGTAATTTTCTAATAGGAAACACATGAATTATTGAAGAATACGAAATTTTGATCATTCTATTTATTAATGGGGTAGAATGTAACATAGAAAAATTTAATAAATAGTAATAGATCATACGGTAACATTATGATATACAACACCAATCCAAAACAAACCATGATATATTATTATTTAAATATGACCATTACAAAATAGAAATTGAATTGGAGTGTATTAATTGTATTAGTCTAGGTATATATATATATATCCTAATCAATTAAAAGTTATTGATTAAATCTTAGTAAATATTTAGTAAATTTTAAGTAATTATTTTTTATTCATCAAAAAATATGTTTTGGTCAAAAATTATTTGCATTTAAATTGTTATAAATGTATTATAGTTAATATGTGGAAACATCTAACATTTTTTTCAATTAAATAGATATAATTTTTGGAATTATAATATCAAAATTTGATTATAGGGAATTTTTTATATTTTTTGAAAAATATTTATATTATAATGAATAGTAGGAAATAATGTTTTTTTAGAAACTGAATCTTATTTAATAGTATTTATGAAATATTATTCTATTTTAGAATAGTTTAAAAATATTATTAGTTTATTTCAATTTAAAATAATCCAGTTATGGTTATTGAGTTATATTTTAAACATGAATTTATGTTATAAACATTATATAGTTAAAAAAGGTGAAATTATGATACCACAAGAAATTAAGATCATACATATGGTATGGGAAACCTCAATATCCCTACATTGAAGTCGAGGTTATCAAGGGATGGGTAGGATGTTTTTTATTCATTGATATTAGTTTTTTTGGAAACGTTCAATGGAAATAAAATTGATTTTTTCTCTCTTACGTAGGGAATCATATATGGTTTCATCATTAATGGATGGACCATGAATCTTCTGATCAAATAATAAGAAATATATAATAGGATGTATCTTTTTATTTTTTATATTATTTATAGGGTTTTTATACCTTTATGATTGAAACCACGCAGGGTGGAGGATCTTTACAGTTGACTTTAAAAATCCTAGGCTTTTGATGACTGAAGATACATCTAATCGACCTTGATTTTTTTAATATATTTTTATTATGAGGTTATGAAAAGAAAAACATGGGGATATAATGTGATATCTATTAAAAAGTAAATTATTTTCTGCCATTATTGGGTTTCCAAATTCAATCCAATTTCAATTAATAATGGAATTGTGCATGTCTATGTCTATTTCATTGGGTTAAATGGGATTCTGTGGAACCTAAGTATTTTTTGACATTTTATTAGAGATTGGTGTACCCATAAACATGGAAAAGGTTAGTTAGGAGGATTAGTTCAGATTCTTGTACTAATCCTTATTAAGGTATATCACTCTTATATACACATTGAAAAATTATTTGTTTTAACACTTATTGATGATATTGGTCAAAAAATCAAATACAAGATGATGAATGACATCTATGGTGGATGTAATATTATTGGGAACATTAATTAGAAATTTCATCAGGAGTTGATCGGTAATTATTTTGATCTTAATGGTAATAGTAGTGATTAATTTAGGAGAATAGGAAATGAAAAAAGAAGTATTTAATAATTATGAAATGCAATTAATAGTAAAAAGTTGAATGTTGTTTCCAATGATGAGGCTGGTAAACCCCTAAATATTTTTGTAGGATAGACTTATTGGATTATTGGTATGGACACTTAGGATGATGCATATGATAATCATCTGTAACATCTAGTGAATTATCATATTGTTTAATTATTTTATCATGATGATGTGGAATGTGTGGTACTTGAAGACACTTCTAAAAAGCCTTGGATTTTGGGATAGGGATGCATATAGTTTGTTGCACATGGTTTTTCATAACAACATTTATAGGGTGGTGATCTCAAGCAACCTAACGATCAAAAAAATGTTTATTTACATCATGATATGAATAATATCAATAATTATTTAAGAATATTGGAAAATTAGGTTAATGTGTCACATCATGAAGGTGTAGATTATAGAACTCCCCTCATCAATTTGGAAAGTGTTTTCTAATCCTCAATTAAAAATTCTATCATAATTGGAATGAATAATGTGGTTTATAGTGATGGTTTTACTTCTTCATCATCAAAGAGAAGGCCACTGGATAACTACTCTAAACTTCCAAAGACCATGTCTCCCAAATCCTTTTCTAATTTTTCATAAATGATTAATATAGAGAAATATATGATCTTCAGTTGAGGTAATTCTCAATCTTCATGGGAAACTATTGAAGATGATAATTTTGAAAATGATATGCCATATTAGGATATATATAGATCTGTTGTTTTTTAGATGAGGGAAAGTCCCCTTTTTTACACTACCACATTTCTTTTCTACTTTTATTTCACAATTAAAAAATGGTTAGATGCTCTTTCTTCTAGAGTGAAATTTTTGATAAATTCATATATTTCTATTCTTTAATAATAAAAAATTTGTTCAATAATTTTTATAATGGGGGATAAATATGTTAAAAATATTCCATTTAATATTATATAATATGATTTTTAAACTTACTAAATTTTGTTATAATGGTACGAGTAAATATACTAATTACGTTATAAATATAATATGATAAAGAATAAAATATATTCTAAGAGTTGTAATTATACTATTTTATGATTTGTTATCATCCATTTTAATTAATTTCCAAAAAATACAACAACATTTTTTAATATTTCATTTATTGTATACTTTATTTTATTTAAGTGAATATAAATCCAAAAATGACTCATTCGTGGTTTTAATAATTAAAATATTTTTTACATTGGGATAGATAGATCATATGTTATGTTAAAAATATATATTTTATGAAGAAATGTGTTTTTTACATTGGATGGTTATTATATGTTGTCAAAAAATTATTACCCTAAAATCATACGCATTGCTGACATGGTAATCATTAAATTAAAATAATATTAAACTAAATTATTTAAAAATTAAAAAATAATACAATTTTAATGATTTGTTGACTTACATGAAATATTTATATAACTTAAACATGTTAAGGAATTGATAATTTATTACATTTTATATAATTTATTGTGTTGATGGCATTAATATCAATGTAAATGAATAGTAATAAAATCTATATTAATGATATTTTAAAAATAATTTAATATTCACAATAATAATATCATCATCCATGTGATTGGGATATTGTTTTAAATAGAATTAATGGTCTATTTATGGTATATTGTCCTTTTATAGTATATATATTTACTCCTAAAAAATACAAACATATTTGTTATCGTAATTATCGACAAGGGATAAACAAATTTAAAATAAAGAGATATTGGGAGAAAACTAATCTAAACATGTGAAAAAAATTATTATTTTATGATAATCGATACTAAATATTGATTGAAATATAATAAATTGTTATCCATTTTATAATGGAAATAAATTTATATTAATTTAACACATTAATAAATTATATGAGTTGACATCCCCCCCATTTAAACGGGTACCTATTCTTCTCATTTATGCATAATAAAAAAACATTTTTTTCAGGAACTTTCAAAATAAATTTTATAATTCTCTCCCTATTTATTAGAGTTGATTTTATAATAAATCTAACCTAGGAATTATTTTGTTGTAAACCTTATAAGGTTGCTTGAAAAAGGGGTATAGTAATCAACTAATACTTTGAATAAATTTTTACTTATACCATCATCACAACGTTTCCATCCATGATGAAATAGTAATATAAGTATCCAATACAAAAATATTATTTATTATGATAATAAAACTTTATATATATATATCATACTATATCAAATTTTAAACAATACCGTTGGTCATGTATTTTACAAAAAACATTCTCGTGAACCAATGTCATTTATTTTCCATCTACAAATCTCCTAGATAGCTATACTATAACATCCCAAGTAAGTAATGAATAATAGATATTTTTATCTATGTATATTAGTGAATTAGATAGTGTTTTAGATGCTTAAAATGAGAATAAATCCAATCTTAAGCATGGAATACACTAATATTTTTAAAAGATTGTTTTACTGCCTTTTGATGGAAACCCATTTTTAAATCTATCTTTTGACAATTTTATAAGCTATATTTGTCAAAATAATCATAATCTTTATTATTGGGACATAAAAATTTACTTTGTGTGATTTTTTGGTATTTTTCTGATAAAGTTCATTTTTTTAATGAATAGTGAAAAATGTTGTATTTTAATTCAAAACCACTTTTTAATCAAATTTATTTATATGATTAGATTATCTTTTGAATTAGTTTTGAAAGGAAATTACATTATATTTTTACAATTTAATCCAATGGTGGTCATTGTAATCAATTTCACTTTGAAATTGGACTTAAACTGGTGTCAATCTTTTGATACTTATTATTTCATAAAAACACGCAATTTGTCATGACATCGGGAATTAATTATTAAATTAAATAATGTAACCTATATGATTTGAATTTTGTAAAATAGACAACATTTTTGAATTCAGATTATCAAATATATATTAGGGTGAAGTTTTATTATTTTTCTAAAAAACTTCAATTTTTGATGAATAGTGAAACCACTAAGTGGTACTTAAAGAAACTGATATTTCATTTAAATGAAACATTTCCACTTCTATGAATTGATTTTCACAAATCCGACATACATAGATTTTATTAAGAAGTAAAATTTTGTTCAATAAGATTAAAATAATATTTTGGTGAATAGTATCTTTTATGTTCTTAATCACGATTAGAGGTAATTTGTGTAGTTTAAGGTAAAAATAATTTTTTAATAATATGAGATGAGCTTGACACATGTCCTACCATTATTGGATGTGTCATGGACGAGCAAGGAAATACATGAGTCAACTTGGGGACCCCATGGAGCCACTTTGGTTGAAAAATGACACAAATAACTTTATATTTAATGATAAAATTAAAATGACAAAAACATGAGTTGTTTTACTAAAACAATTTTTAAATGGGGTTATAAAAGTCAGGTTTTGACTATAAGTATTCATTAGAAATATAAAATGATTTCCTAAATCATTATATTTTTTTATTAATTTTTATACATTAAATAAATTAAATTATTTATGACATCATGATGATGCAGCGATTACCTCATTAATAAAGGATTTAAATAAAATGAAACGATAATGTAAAATCTATGACCTACACATGTCCAAAACCTATTGTATGGGTGGATTTCGAACCCTTATCACCTTACACTCAAATTATTTCAATGTGGGACCTTTTAAATCCGAAACTCATTTAAAATAAAGTAACATTTCGTTACTTTCCAGGAGTGTCCCTCCTCTCCTTTTATAAAAGGCCCCCACCTCTACCTCTTTACCCACACTTCCAAAGCCTTTGGCTCGGCCAAAAACGGGCCATTTTCCCTCTCCACTTCCCTATCTTAGTCTTTGAAGTCTCACTTTGGGCATAAGTCTTCCCAAGGAAGCCTTTGAGCTCAAACCAAAGGGAGTTACCCGATTTTAAGGTAATGTCTTCACTTGTGTTCTTTTATTTTATTTTGCTTCTCCAACCCCCTAAACTCGTTTTATTCATTTCTTTTGTAACAACAACAGTATCGTCCATATACTAGGATGTTGTTATAAGAATTATTTGAGCTACACTTACACACACAAACATCTAATGGTTAATGAACATACTGTTTTCGTGGATGGTGAATTTCTGCCTCCCAAAATGATGATTGTTCAACATTATTTTAACACCTTCAAAGGTGGCCATTAAGATGACACTATATTTATATATGATATATAATATGGTTATGTTTTCCTTAAGATTTTAGTATTTTTATTTTGGGCATACCTTTAGGGTTTCCATTATGGGTAAACGCGATATCTTCAATTAAGGAAGTGCGGACTACCACCCCCTCAAAGTGATTTGATTTGTTAATACCATATGTGGCACGTATAAAGGATGTAGTTATGATATTATATATGATATTACACTGGAATTATAATATTCCTTTATATCATTATGATTCCATTTCATAAAATAGGAAATAGAAATTGAAGCAGCGTTCATGCATACATACGACTTACTGTCTCCATGAACGGTGCATTTCATTTTTTACCTCTAAATGTTATGTAATATTATAAATGCACGCATGTACTGGATATATATGACATATATGATATCTACATCATGAATACCATTATGGATATAATGGATACATGAACAAATTGTAATTATAAAGGGTTTATTTTTTACTCAAGTACCAATGATCGTTAAAACGACCGTTATTAACATAAATAATTACATAGTGATCATGACATGGCAATAAGTGATATAAAAGGAATAATGAACTTGAAAAAGGTTCTTAAACAATTATAAATTAACTCTTGTTTATTATTCATGAGATTAAATAACGACCGAGTCAAGTCGGACCCGAGGTATGGGACTTCGTCTCAATCTCCTTTCATTGGGGAATATTTTGTTTTTTACACAACCTTCTTTTATACGGTGTATATACCCCTTTGACATTTACTTTTATTCAAAAGTAGTATTTCTTATACGAAGCGTTT
Source organism: Viscum album (assembly GCA_963277665.1). Classification (NCBI taxonomy): domain Eukaryota; kingdom Viridiplantae; phylum Streptophyta; class Magnoliopsida; order Santalales; family Viscaceae; genus Viscum; species Viscum album. The sequence goes on from OY728150.1 coordinate 1,475,070,210, forward strand.
ACTAAATGACAAAAGGGAATTTTTTTGTCATACGTATGCGGCGACAACGACTTTTCTGCTGATGTGACCATTATTTGAGTTTCGGCTTCCTCTACAAGCCATGCCTTTTTTTAAAAGAAAAATAAATACCATGTTTTACTTTTCTTTTGTTTTGGTATTGAAAATTGTTTTCATAATGTTTTTATATCAATGTGTTTTATTGATATCTTGTGATGTAAAGGTGGAAATGTTATGTTTCTTTTATGCATGTTTTATGTGATACGATTATGTTGAGGTTCTTGGGAATTATTATGAAGACGGGTGGTTCTGTGATAAACTAAGGGCAGGTGAGCCCGATATAGATCTCCAATAAATTGGGTAACGTGAAGGAGTGAAACGTTAAGGTTTCTCCGAAGAGATTTAGGGAATATACTGTGATGGGTATTCCAAACGTATCCAAGAGGGTTACTCCCTACGTAAGAATGTTATGAATGCCTCATGTTACCTTTATCTTTTATGATTTCTATGATTTATTCATGATTTGATGAGGTATGTTAAAGTGATTATGTTTTATGGGTAATGTATGATTTCATTATTATTTATATATGTTCTCATGTTTCCTTTCCATATTTTTATATCCCTTACTGAGATTTTTATGCTCATCCCACGTTTTTGAAATGTTTTTCACAGGTCAAGGGAAAGGTACATGATATGATGATAGTGTCAAGGAAGTGTCAAGAAAAAATCCATGTTTTTTTAAATATGTTTCCGTTGATGGGAAAAATGAATACTATCTTTTATGTAACCACTTTGTTTAATATGGAATGTAATGCATGTTTTATGATCTAATTCTCTAAAACTCTAAACCTGAAAATATCCTCAAGGTGTATTCTTGAAATATCTCAAGATTAAGTAAGGTTCAAGGACGGGGCATTATAGTTGGTATCAAAGGTCGGTTTTGATAAATTAAGGAGTTAGAATTATATTAAATGATTATACAAAAATATTTTTTCTGAAATGATATAGCATTTGATGATTACCATGTTGCTTCATCTAAGACATGTTTGTTTAGAATGGTTTTCCGCAGAGGAAACAGTGAAGTAGTGCTAGGAAGGTATACATAAGGAAATAACTGTCCGAATCATCATCCTGAGATGGTCGGAATTGGAACTGAACAGTTTGTTGCAGTAATGGCGCAGTTGACTCAAGCGATAAATGGTGGTGGTATCCATGCATGATATCAGCCAGATCAACCGCAGAGGAACATGTCAGTGGTGGAACATTTCATGAGGCAACATCCCCCATCATTCAGAGGATCATCTGACCCTATGTTAACTGAAGGGTGGATTAAAGCACTGGAGAAGATTTTTTATGTCATGGGGTGTTTAGACAATCAAAAGGTTAGTCTTGCTATTTACCATTTGGAGGGTGAGACAGATCAGTGGTGGTCGATGGTTAAAAATATCAGGGATGATGATGAGATTGATGCTCTTGACTGGGATGAATTCAAAGGTATGTTTCTTGAGAAGTATTTTCCTAAGGCTATTTTACGTACTATGGAAAAACAAATCTTGGAATTGAGTAAAGAGGAAGACTCAGTGGATGCTTATGAAGAAAGGTTCACTCGATTGGCAAGGTATGCTCCAAATTTTATCCGAGACCTTGATAGTTAAATCAATCATTTTTACTCAGGATTAAAGCCAAAATATCGAAGGGCTTTAGCTTCTCGTGAGTTTAAATGTTATGAAAAGCTTGTTCGATGGGCTGAGAAGGTGGAAATGGAGTTTTTCGATGATCACGTGCTCTATAACAACACGCAGACGAAGAGACTGAGGTGGCAGGAGAAAGGGAAGAATTCTTCAAAAAATTCTAATGGTAAGAAAACTAAGCTTCCAGTTTGTGATAAATGTGGTAAAAGGCATGCTGGGGAATGTCTTCTGAATTCTGGAAAGTTCTACCGATGTGGTAAGATGGGACATAAGGCTCATGATTGCACTGAAAAAGATCTAGGTGATGGTAAGTTCAAATTTTATTCACAGTTAGTGAAATGTTTTAAGTGAAATGAGATGGGTCGCTATGAAAACGAGTGTCAGACATAGAGATTGAGTGATGGGAAGAAGTTAGACTACAAGAAGAAAGGGGTGGTGAAATCCTTTGCAACTACTTCAGCAGATGTCGGGCCATCAAATGAAGTTGTATCAGGTACTTTGTTTGTATTTTTCAGATTATGCCAGTGTGTTGTTTGATTCGGGGTCCACACATTCTTTCATCTCTAAAACCTTTTCTAGTAAAATGTGAATACCATCTCAATAAATGACTCCTGAACTTGTGGTAAAAACACATGGGGGAAATGTTGAGGAAAAAATAATTTATAAGAATCTTCGTATCCTTATCTGTGGAAATAACCTACTTGCAAACCTTATTGTTCTACCTCTAGTAGAGTTTGATGTTATCTTGGGTATTGATTTGGTCTCTATTTACCATGCCAAGATTGACTGTATAGCAAAAGACGTTTCTTTTCAGAACGACTTTCAGTTTGTGTACAAGAATGAACCCTTACGGTTGATAATCTATCAAGAGGCCTAGAAACTTGTAAAATATGGCAATGAATGTTACCTTGCACATATTGTTGAAAACAATGGAAATGTTCAGATTAATGATGTGCCAGTGGTAAATGAGTATCCTGATGTTTTTCCTCATGGGTTTCCTGGAATAATACCAGATCGGGAAGTTGAATTTACTATTGACTTAGTACTTGATGCTAAGCCAATTTCAAAACCCCCTTATCGAATGACTCAAATTGAACTTTTAGAGTTGAAGGAGCAATTGCAAGATTTATTAGACAAAGGTTTCATTCGACCTAGCACATCACCATGGGGTGGTCCTGTTTTATTTTTTAAAAAGAAATATGGTTATATGAGACTTTTCATTGATTATAGATCCTTGAATAACATCACTGTTAAGAACAAATATCCTTTCCCTCATATCGATGATTTGTTTGATCAGCTCTAGGGAGCTCAGTTTTTTTCAAAGATTGACCTGAGATCGGGGTACCATCAGCTAAAGGTAAAGGAAGCAGATGTTCTGAAGACTGTTTTTCGTAAAAGATATGGCCATTATGAATTTGTAGTAATTCCTTTTGGGCTAACCAATGCACCTGTTATATTCATGGGCTTAATGAAGATAATTTTCCATGAGTTGTTGGATAAGTTTGTGGTGGTTTTTATAGATGATATTTTGGTGTTTTCTAAAAGTAAAGAGGAGCATGAAAGACATTTAAGGGTTATTTTGAAAACCTTATAAGAAAATAAATTGTATGGGAAATTCAGAAAGTTTGAGTTTTGGATGCAACAAATTTCTTTCCTTGGTCACATTGTTTCTAAAGATGGGATAACCGTTGATCCTGCAAAAACAAATGTTGTTGAAGAATGGCCAAGACCCACAAATGTAATAGAGATTCGTAGTTTCCATTGATTGGCAGTCTATTACTGAAGGTTTGTTAGAAATTTTTCACAGTTATCTAGTCCAATGACTAAGCTAACTAGGAAGGGTGTTAAGTTTATCTGGACAAAAGAATGTGATGATTGTTTTCTGGAATTGAAAAGAAGATTGGTGACTTCTCCAGTTTTGGCACTACCTTCCAGGAATGGGGAGTTTGTTATCTAAAGTGATTCATCATTGAAAGGACTTGGTTATGTACTAATGTTGAATAATCAGGTAATTGCTTATGCTTCACGACAGTTGAAAAATCATGAGGTAAATTAACCTACACATGATTTGGAATTAGCTTTTGTTGTTTTCACTTTAAAAATTTGGATGCATAATTTGTATGGAGTAAAGAGTGAAATATATACCGATCACAAATTTTTAGAGTATATATTCACTCAACAATAATTGAATATGAGACAGAGGAGATGGCTAGAATTAATCAAGGATTATGATTGTACAATTCATTACCATCCGGGAAAAGAAAATAAAGTGGCTGATGCTTTGAGTCGAAAAAGTAATGTTTCATTAGAAATGTTGTGTTTGAAAGGTGATCCTTTTGTTAAGGATTTGATGAACATTGGCATAGAAGTTGTTGGTGCAGGATGTTCTTCTATTTTGTTTCAGGTATTAGTGAAATCTTCTCTATCAGACAGAATCAAGCAAGCACAAAAGCAAGACAGTGAGTTGCATAAAAAGGTAGAGCTGGTTCAGAAAGGTAATTTTCTTGAATTCAACATTGATAATGATTGCGTTTTGAGATTTGGGAAGAGATTGTGTGTGCCTTGTGATTCACAGTTGAAGAGAGAGTTGTTATGTGAAGCTCATAGTTCTCTATTTTCAGTTCATCCTGGAAGTACTAAGATGTACAAAGATCTGTGGGAGTATTACTGGTGGGATGGAATGAAAAGAGATATTGCTAATTTTACTATGAAGTGTTTGACATGTCAATAGGTTAAAGTAGAGTGGTAGTTACTGAAAGGGATGCTTCATCCTTTACCAATGCAAGAGTGTTAATGGGATAATATATCCATGAACTTCGTTGTGGCATTTCCGAAGACCCCTCGAGGTAATAATGCAATCAGGGTTATTGTTGATCGCTTGACTAAATCTTCTCATTTCCTTGGTATAAGAGATACTTTTTCCCTAGATCAACTTTCCCGTTTGTATCTTAAAGAGATTTCCAGGTTACATGGAGTTTCCCTCTCCATTGTATCTGACCGTGATCACAGGTTCACTTCTATCTTTTGGAAAGGCCTTTAGAAGTCGTTGGGTAGTGAATTAAATTTTAGTATAGCTTTTCATCCTCAATCAGATGGGCAGTCGGAATGAACAATTCAGACATTGGAGGATATTCTATGTTCTTACTCTATGGATTATCAGGGATTTTGGGACCAACATTTTTCTTTGGTTGAATTTTCATATAATAACAGCTTTCATTCCAGTATACAGATGGAACCATTTGAGGCGTTATATGGGAAGTGGTGTCTAACTCTAGATTTTTGGGATGAAGTGGGTGAATGAAAGCTGATGGGACCAGATTTGGTAGGAGAGTTGGCAGAAAAAGTTCAACTGATTCAGAAACACATGAGAATAGCTCAGACCAGGCTGAAGTGTTATGGAGACAATAGGAGGAAGGATCTTTCTTTTGAGGTAGGTGATCATGTTTTTCTCAAAGTCTCACCATGGAAAAGTGTGATGTTATTTGGTAAGAATGGAAAGATGAGTCCAAGGTTCATTGGACCATAAGAAATTCTGGATAGAGTTGGATCAGTTGCATACCGGGTGGCTTTACCTCCGAATTCATCTCAGGTACACAATGTTTTTCATGTTTTGATGCTGGTAAAGTACATGCCAGATCCATCTCATGTTTAGAGTCCAGAGGTAGTTCAGCTAGAAGAGAACTTATCTTATGAGGAACAACCGGTCCAGATTCTTGACCACAGGGAGCAAGTGTTACGGAATAAGGTGATTAATCAGGTAACGTTTTTGTGGAAAAACCACATGATGGAAGAGGCAACATGGGAATCTGAAAATGCAATGAGGGATAAGTACCCCCATTTATTCGATAAGTAAATAACTTGCGGGGATGCAATTCTCTAAAGGGGGGAAGGATGTAACATCCCAAGTAAGTAATTAATAATAGATATTTGTATCTATGTCTATTAGTGAATTAGATAGTGTTTTAGAGGCTTAAAATGAGAATAAATCCAATCTTAAGCATAGAATACACTAATATTTTTAAAAGATTGTTTTACTGCCTTTTGATGGAAAACCATTTGTAAATATATATTTTGACAATTTTATAAGATATGTTTGTCAAAATAAACTTATTCTTTATGATTTGGACATCAAAATTTACTTTGTGTGAATTTTTGGTATTTTTCCGATAAATATCATTTTTTTAATGAATAGTGAAAAATGTTGTATTTTAATTTAAAACCCCTTTTTAATATAATTTATTTATATGATTAGATTATCTTTTGAATTGTTTGGAGGTGAAATTAGAATATATTTTTAAAATTTAATCCAATGGTGGTCATTGGAATCAATTTCATTTTGAAATTGGACTTAAACTGGTGTCAATCTTTTGATAGTTATTGTTTCATAAAAACACTCTATTTGTCATGACAGCATGAATTAATTATTAAATTAATTAATTTAACTTATATGATTTGAATTTTGTAAAATAGACATCATTTTTGAATTCAGAATATCAAATATATCTTAGGGTGAAGTTTTGGTATTTTTCTGAAAAACTTCAATTTTTGATCAATAGTGAAACCACTCAGTGGTAGTTAAAGAAACTGATTTTTCGTTTAAATGAAACTTTGCCACTTCTATGATTTGATTTTCGAAAATCCAACATAAATGGTTTTCATTAATAAGTAAAATGTGGTTCAATGAGATACAAATAATTTTTTGGTGAATAGTAACTTTTAAGTTCATAATCGCGATTAGAGGTAATTAGTGTAGTTTAAGGTAAAAATAATGTTTTAATAATATGAGATGAGTTTGACACATGTCCTACCCTTATTGGATGTTTCATGGCCGACCAAGAAAATCCATGGGTCAACTTGGGGACCCCATGGAGCCACATTGGTTGGTAAATGACATAAATAACTTTTTATTTAATGTTAAAATTAAAATGACACAAACAAGAGTTGTTTTACTAAAACAATTTTTAAATGGGGGTATACAAGTCATTTTTTTGACTATAAGTATTCATTATAAAGATAAAAATATTTCCTAAATCATGATATTTTTTTTATAATTTGTAGACATTAAATAAATTAAATTATTTATGACATCGTGTTGATGCAGCGATTACATCATTAATAATGGATTTAAATAATGTGAAACGATAATGTAAAATCTATGACCTACACATGTCTAAAACCTATTTTATAGGTGTATTTAGAATCCATATCACAATATACTCTATGTATTTCAATTTGGGACCTTTTAATGATGAAACTCATTTTAAAATAATGTAACATTTCTTTACTTTCCAAGAGTGCCCCTCCTCTCCTCTTATAAAAGGACCCCACCTCTACCTCCATACCCACACTTCCAAAGCCTTTGGCTCGGCCAACACCTGCCCATTTTTTCTCTCCACTTCCCTCTCTTACTCCTTGAAGCCTCACATTGGGCAGAAGGCTTCCCAAGGAAGCCTTTGAGCTCAAACCAAAGGGAGTTACCCGATTTTAAGGTAATGTCTTAACTTGTGTTCTTTTGTTTTATTTTGCTTCTCCAACCCCCTAAACTCTTTTTATTAATTTATTTTGTAACAACACCAGTATATTCCATATACTAGGATGTTTTTATAATAAGGATTCGAGCTACCTTTACACACACCTTCATCTAATGGTTAGAGAACATACTATTTCCGTGGATGGCGAATTTCCGCCTCCCGAAACGATGATTGTTCAACATTCTTTTAACACCTTCAAAGGTGGCCATTAATATGTCACTATGTTTATATATTATATATTATATGATTATGTTTTCCTTAAGCTTCTGTTATTTTCATTTTGGGCATACCTTTATGGTTTCCATTATGGGTAAACGTGATATCTTCATTTAAGGAAGAGCGGACTACCGCCCCCTCAAAGTGATTTGATTCGTTAATACCATATGTAGGACATATAAAGGATGAAGTTATGATATTATATATTATATTACACTGGAATGATAATATACCTTTATATCATTATGATTCCATTTCATAAAATATGAAATATAAATGGAAGTAGCGTTCATGCGTACGTACGGCTTACCGTCTCCATGAACGGTGCATTTAATTTCTTACCTCTAAATGTTATGTAATATTATAAATGCATGCATGTACTGGATATATATGATATATATGATATCTACATCATGAATAACATTCTGGATATAATGGATACATGAACAACTTGTAATTATAAAGGGTTTATTTTTGACTCAAGTACCAATGATCATTAAAACGACCGTTATTAACTTAAATAATTACATAGTGATAATGACATGGAAATAAGTGATATAAAAGGAATAACGAACTTCAGAAAGGTTCTTAAACAAGTATAAATTAACCCGAGTTTATTATTCTATAGATTAAAGTGCTTATGTTTTATGGGTAAAGTATGATTTCATTCTTATGTATATATGTACTCATGTTTCCTTTCCATATTTTTATATCCTTTACTGATCTTTTTATGCTCATCCCAAGTTTTTGAAATGTTTTTCACAGGTCAAGGGAAAGGTACATGATATGATGATAGTGTCAAGGAAGTGTCAAGAAAGAATCCATGTTTTATTTTAAATATGTTTCCATTGATGGGAAAAATGAATACTATCTTTTATGTAACCACTTTGTTTAAATGTGGAATGTAATGCATGTTTTATGATCTAATTCTCTAAAACTCTAAACCTGAAAAGATCCTCAAGGTGTATTCATGAAATATCTCAATATTAAGTAAGTTTCAGGCCGGGGCCTTATATATACTATTGAATTAAATGTATTTATAAGATATTAATTACATATTTATAATTAATTAATGTAATATTTAAAATAATTATAACAATTAGTTTCACTGAAAAATTATAATTTGTTTCATGCATACTTGTGGAGTACCACATACACAAAGCGTTGTGATTGATATTTCATCATCACATTACATGAATAATATAAATGAATGTATTTAAATATTTATTTTTTTAATTATTATATTATGAACACTCTAAAATTATATATAAATACTTACCTTAATTTAAATATGGCTGTTGAATCATGAAATCATTATACATGCGTACATACAGCCTGTCATCTTTATGATTCAACTTCTATTTATTTAACGTCATCATTTTTCATAGTAATTTTTACGACATAATAAAATGGTATAAATTATAAAAATTTTATTATTATTATTCTTGATATTATTTTATAATGAACTCCACGACCATAGTCTACCTAATGAATTCATTTTTTATATATATGAGATGATGATTATCAAAACGTTCGACATGAATTTATATGATTATATTAATACATATATCATCGTGTTAAAAAAATAAATGTAATAATGATGATGATATTTTATCATAATAATGTAAATTATTAAATTTAATTTGTTATTCTAGAAGAAAATGAACATATGGGATTGGTTATAGAGGATATAAGGGAAACTTTTTGTTAAAATATAAATTTTGAAGATTTAATTATATTCCTTCTATATCTATCTAACACATTCCCATTTTTTAAATACAGTGATAAATTTTTTATATTTTCTTAAATGTGTGATAAAGGTCACTTATTACCATATTAACCAAAAGTTAACTGGTTTTTCAAAAATTTATTCATTTTATTATTTTATTAAATTGATTTTATTAAAATTATTATTTTAATGGTTACCTTATATCTATTTTTACCCAATGACTATATTTTATAAGTGTGTTATTTATTAATTTATAGGAAGAAATAGATAATAATTGGAATATTTGGTCTCTTATTATTTTCATTGAAATAAATTTAAATGGAATCATTTCTCATGTTTTATATGAAATTTTTTTAATTTATTTTGAAATTCCATAATTAATGTTATATTTTAACATATATGGTGTCAAATGTTATTCATACCACCATAACCAATATTTAATTATTTCCATCCTATATAATTATTATTTTCTCTTAAAATTAAAAACAATCCTTTATTATTCTGGGTACTCATGGATTGAAAAATTGTTTTCAAGAATGGAATGTGTATTTTGAATTCCAATTCACTTTTAATATATGTTTAGAAGAGTTTTTCAATGATTTTAATTCTGAAATGGTCATTATAAATTGAATATCAGAATGGGATATCATGATATTACTATATAATGGGTTCTCCTATATAGTGAGATAATGAATTGGTTAATTGTTATGTATACTGGATATTTACATTGGATGTTAGCCATTTGGCCATTAAAGTTGTAAGGATTATTGTAAGGGTGTGTATGGTTCTATTATGATATTTCCCCAAGGAATCTATGTTACATTTATATTCTTTCTAATGAGTTTAGTACTATGATTTTAATCTCAAAAGTTATGATAATGATATCTTTTAATGTAATGGCCTTTTAATGTAAAATGGTATGTTTTTTAAAATCATTTCCAAGGGATCTCGTGATTTCTCAGAAACCCAAATTTATTTTGATTCTGCCTCTAAATTTACTTATGAGGTGTTTAATAAAAATCAATTCAAAATAAATATAATTTCATGTTTGGGTAAATTACTATTTCACATTAATGTTTATTTCTTTTAATGGGGATATCTTTTTATGATCTACTTGTTTTCAAATAAAATAATAATAAATTTTCTTTTTTCTATGTCCCTTACAGAGCTTTTTCTGATGATCCCACATATCAGAAATTTTATTCTTAGGGTTTTTGGATGTGGATGGAAAAATATGATATCAAGATGAAATTATTAACAACTTTTCATGAAAAAAATCTTGTATTATTTTCAATGATTTTTATTTTCATAAAAATAAATATTGATCAGAAGTATCCACTTGGTACAATAATTAATTTGTTATATATGAGTTATGACCTAGTTATTTAAAACTATAATGCTAAAATTAACCACAAAATGAAATAAAGTGAAATATATTTCAAAAGTGAATTTATGTAATGTATATGGACATTTTACTTCAAATAATCAAATGTTTGAATTATTATTCAATACATACTTCTATTTATAATAGTTATTTTTAACGTTATAGGAAATTATCATGATCTTCTTGTATGATATAGAGAAAAGTAATTTTAAAATATTTGTTGAAACCTAACATTTTGGTATATTATTAATTTATTTTAAATTTCATCATTAATATATAAATATATGTGATTGGTGTTAAAAATGTATAACGTAGACATAAGAATTTAATAAGGTTAATTCTAAGATATAGATTTTCTAATCCATTTATCTTGTACATAAACCCCCATTCAAATATAGTAAATATGTAATTCATATTATATAAATGATTTAAAGATATTCCACTACTCAATTAAATTGATAATTCTTTTTAAAATTATTCCACTGAATGATATTGGAAATAAAGTAATATAAAATTCCTTTCATTCCCATATTATTATTACAGTCATAATTATTTTTAATAAATTTAAATTGATTTATTTTATCCTTTTATTCTATTATAAAAAAATTTATTCTTATACTTCAGTATATATTATTTTCAATCTGATTTAATTTATTTTTATTTATTACAACTTTATATATCTTATATATTTTCATTAGTTCTCTTCAAAATATTTTATAACAATATGAATAAATATTTTACATCATTAATGCTGTAAAATAGGACATTAATGAATATAAATAATTTTTTACTTCAATGATATTAGAAAAATATTAATGGATAATCTATAGTAAAAATAAATTAAATTAATTTAATTATATCATATAAATTACACTAAATATCCACTATATTTTTTAATTTTCATTTGAAATAGAAAAATAAATTCATAATTACAAAAGAGTAAAACCATTATTTTTTGAAAATATAATGGTGTATTTGGACTTGGTATTCTAAATTAAATTTATGTGATAATAAGAATCCAATACCTAGAAATATTATTCATTATCATGAATCATATGAATAAAAATTAAACAAGTAAATTGGTTGATGATAATATATTTTCAATAAATTAATATATATCTATATTTACAAAACCAATATATATGTCAATTAATACACCCAAATATTTTAACATTTTTATCAAAATTGAAGAAATTAACAATAATTATGTCATAGAATCGTATATTTTTAACACATAAGGACCGGGTTTTCAAATTTATAACAAATCATTCATAATGAATATTACTTATTTCTACATGTTCATTCTTATTGAGAATTCACCTCTTTCTCTATTAAATTAACTACAAAAATCATACTTCACTATATCATTATATGTTGATAATTAACTAGATAATATGACATTATTATAATTTTTTGATATAAATATGATCATTGGTTTTCTCCAAAAGTATGAATGTAATTTCCTGTGATGGTATCTAGTTTTTTTTGACATTGTCAAACAAAAAATGTTTTTTATGAGAAACGTTTCTTATGTTATTTATAGTGGTTTGACACATTATATGCCATCAGAATTTTTTGGGGATAAAATCCCAAAAAATATAATATATATATATATATATAGACATTATATTTTATAATGTTATATATCATATTGGGTTTTGTGTAGGGGATATTAGTTGATAAATAATGTTTTTAATGGATGATAAAATATATCATGTCTTTTCAATGAAACTTTTTTATAATTATTTATTGAAGAAGACTTATATTGATATAGGTGTAAATATTTTATGTGGAAAACAATGTTATTGGTGGTTTATTATGTTTCAAATATTAATTTATCTAAACCCCTTTTAGTTTTTGTGATTAATCCATATGTGATAACATTTATCTTCTCCTATAATATATGGAATAGTGATTAAAGTTAATGGACCAATATAAAAAAATTTGGGAATTTAAAACATAAAAACTAGTATAAATCTGTATGAAAAATAAATATTCCAAATATTGGGAAACAACGATTCCATTATTATCAAATAAAAATATACACAATTCACAAATTTCATTAAACAAACTCACAATAAAAGAAAAATATAATGGTTTAAAAATAATCAATAAATCCCAAAATTATACTCACACCAAAAGTAAAAAATATTCCATTGTGGTATATATGCATATAAAAAATCACATAAATATTAATATCCACATTGATCGCCAAACCAACCCACCCACTAACTTAATTATCATAATTATGAAAAATTCATTTTAAATGTATTTATATGATTAAAATATTTCTATATTCTTTTCAATGGATGCTGATGAAAAACGTCAATATAATTCATGTATTATAATAAATCCATTATATCATAATTCATTCTTCATCCTTAGGAACTAATGACTTCCGTAGGAAAATATGTCATTGAGTAAAATGTTAAAATCAAATAATGATGTACCTTATTTATACAAAATTAGTCTATTTAATATTAGAGTGTAATTTTCATTATTAAAAAATATTTTCCACTATATTATTTTATTACATTGAATATTTAATCATTAATCAACAAACATTGAGTGCATATATTATATTAAAAAATATTAAAATGTGAAACTATTTAGTAATGATATATCTATCAATATAGTATCGAAAAATATGTTAACCACTAACATCATATAACAACAAAATAATTAAACTCCCATAAAATCATTTAAGTAGAAAAAAACAACATCATAATTTTAATCATAACATTCTATATTCAATTTCCAAGAATATACTAAATTTAATTTCATTTAGAAACATTATTTTGAAGAGAGAGAGGGACAACTAATCTAGCCATTGAATTATCACATATGAAGATAATATTCTGTACCTCTTTAAATATTTGTTTCTGGTGTTTTTCTATATAGAAAAAATTTACTCAATTACATACAAATAATTTAAATATGAAAAGTAATAAATCATGTAAATGTACCCTTAAATTTACTCTATAATAGACGGACGAGTACCTTGAGAAATTTAATCAACTCTGTTATGTTTTCCATCCAACTCCCTCGCAATTTTTAAATTTTCCCTCATTATTATGTGTATCTTTATCACCTCATAGAATATTATTTTAAAATGATCTATGTAATTGTTCTTGTAGAAAAGAAACATCCCAAACATATGATAATGCTTCCTGGATGAACAATTTTAACTTCATATATATAGGTAGTTGATACTTTCATCCCAATGATTTCCCATTTGTGGAACTCTTCCTAGGATAATAATTAGTAATTCAAAATGTTATTCATTTCCATGAAAATGATGATATGATAATATTTCATTCATCAGATAATTCATAAAAAAAATTTTGTAATTATATTTTAAATAATTTAAAAATAATGTATTTTAACAATATCCCCTCCATCAACACAAAATGATAATATAAAAATATCACATAATATACTATAATATTATAAAGAAACATTAAAGTATTGAGTCAATATAAGTCACATCATTTTAATGATAGAAATAATTTATAAATCATTTTCAAATTAATATCATTATCAATTGAAATTCATATAATTCTATAGAATAAAACATTTATATATTGATAGAAATTTATCATATAATTTTTTTTTTAAAAAATCCTTATTTATAATCCCAATTTTCATACAACTAGTAAGAAAAAAATGTTTAATGATATCCTTATTCCACTAAAAATTATGAAAAAACATGTTTATATAAATGTATCACATAGAATCATTGATTTATTTAATTGATCATAAATACAATCATAGTCATTCATCAAAAAATATCCCTACAACCATTATGATAATCATATAAGTCATCAGAATTCATAGATTCACAGTCTCCCACAAGGCATCATTAATTTATTTTAATGTCATATGAAATTCCAATCACCCCAAAAAATCATTGTATATTTAATATTTTTATTAGTTCTAAAATTTAGATTACACATCATGTCATTTTCAATCTAATCCTCAAACATAATTGAAATTATGGAAGAACGCCTTAAATAAGAAAGGTACCAAAATATTATTAACATGATAATTATTTATGAAATATATATTTAAGAGATGAATTTTTTGAAAATTTATATATGAAAAAATATATAATTTATGTTGATTAATTCATCTAATTTCATTTAATGTGGGATTAAGGATAACATCTTTATTTAAAATTTACTATTTGATATCAGACATAAATTTATATTTTCGTTTTCAGAATAATTTTTGTCATTTATATGTAATGTATGTGACTTTGAATATATTAGATATTGAAAAATAATGAATAATGATGAATAGTATTTATTTGTTAAATAAAGTATATATTATAATCATATATACTTTTTTGAATTCTATAGGATATTATTGATACTATAAAATTCCCCAACACATTTATTTCTTTAAGAGGTTACAAATATTTCTAAATTTACCTATTTTTATAGAACACATAAGAGAAATACATTATTTATTACAAATAGATAAGTGTTTTCAATTAATTGTTTTTCCAGCCGCATTATATCTATAAAAATAATAATATTTTATATAAAATAGTTATAGAGTAGTATACTTTTGGGTTTAAGGGATCCATGTTTAGGGTTAACTTTATTATATATATATACATACATATATATATAAAATAAAAATAATTTTAATTATTGATTCATTAATAATTCATAGGTACAGTTTTGCAGGGATTCATTAACTGGAATTTTAACATGTCTTAAAAATAAATAAATAAATTTAACACCCTATGTATCTTTTTTGAAAAGTGAAATGATGTGATTATTAAAATATAGAGTGTGATAATTAATCATTTACCTTAAATTAACTTTAAAAATGTTATAAAAAAATTACACTAATACACAGCTATCAGAGCCATTTTTTCATGAATATCAACTGAATACACAAACTCGATGGTTTTTATTATCTAACCATTCAGTAATGTAAATATAAATTCTACTCAAACTAAACACAATATACAAAAAACCATACCCAACTTATCTCCCCATATCAAGGCTCAGATAAAATATATCACCATTCCTAATCAAGGAAACCTCATGTAAATATATATTATAAATGTAAAAAATTGAAAGGTATTATGTGATGTAAGATAAAAAATTGATAACATTATATATCACACATGATTTATTGTGGTTCATATATCCACAATAAAAAGGTGGTTAGATTATTAGGTATTTACATTTCATTAAATCAACATATACATCTCTAGAATATTTAATTTTGTTAAATACCACAGGTGTAATGAACTCATTTACATTACATAGAATTGATAATTTAAAATTATAAATTCTTTTTATTAATTTTATTTTCCCAATAAGATAAACAAATAATAGTAAAATAAGACCACATCTTTTAAAAAAATTAAAAATTAAAATGTACAAGATTAATTTATTCCATTTCGTATTTGTTGAAAATTATTAATAACTAAATGCTGTTAAATAGGTTATATGTATAATATCATATTTAATTTGGATAAAATGATATTCTTAAGTAAATAATATTATACAATTTAAAAATAATTTCATTATAAAAATATCTAATAGACCATTAATAATATATTATTAATCATTGAAATTATTTTTAAATTATTTTAATATTATATAAATTCATTATATATCATTTAATGATGTTTATCACCATGACTTATTAAAATGTTTTGTAAAAAGTAATAATTTTTTGAAAAAAAATATTGAAAAATAAATATTTTTTCCGTAATGTATTATTGCCAATTTTTTCACCTCCACTAAAATATTATTATTTATATTATAAATAATTATATATTTATATAAATTTTGGCTTTTTTGTTCTTCCCATTATAAAATTATCAATAAAGATATTTGATTAATGTGCATTGAATAAAAATATATCATCGAACCCAAATGAAAATTATAATATAACTAATGATTATAATGTAATGGCCATATTATAATTTATTATGATTTAATATATATCCTTTATTACATAATTGATACCAATAATATCATTTCCAATATGATTACTCAAAAAAATTATCGCATTTCAAGTATTTTGTATGTAGCCTTTTGACAATATTTAAAATATGATAAATATGGGTGACCATGATTATGAATATTAAAATCTTGTGACATTTTCATATTTCATATTGTTATAGTCCTATATAATTTTTTCTAAAATGTTTTGAATTAACTATAATATTGTATATTTATTTTTATTGTATATTTTATTATAATCCATTACGCAATTTTTCATTTCTGTTCGGTGATGTGGGTAAGATAATATATACACTATGATAGAATCATTAATGATATTTTCACAATATAAGCATGGAATCTTCCAAAGGTAGTTAAAAACAGAACCACTATATTTTTTTATTTATTATTTATAAGGATAATGTGTTATATGATTTTTTATTTACATGAATGAACATATTTTCATATACATTAGAGCATATCATAATGAAATCACTGATTAGTTAATCATTTAATTTTGAGTATAATTTTTTGAAAATAATAGATCTTATATATTTTCATTTTTTATTATCATATATAATATAATATACCACATTTCATGGTAATCCATTAGATATCAAGTTATTCTACAATGCGATCGAAATTAATACCTAAATATCTAATTGATTGGGTCTCTAGAAATGAAACATTTATCCCTAAATCATTTTGTTTTAACCAATGGATTGAACATCCTTTTTAGAATATAATTTTTTTTTATTTTCATCAAATTAAGTCAATTTGTAGATTTTCACATAAAATAAATGTTAATTCGTTGTTATTAATATTCCTCATATTCAGAAATCATGATTAAATAAGGACTTCACCTCATTTGAGTATATATATATACAAATAAAAATATATTAAATATTACATATGTGTATGTATAAATATTAATTTTTATTTATTTTTATGTTAAAATATTAAATTATATAAAGACTTATATGAATAAATATATTTCAATATATATATATATTAATATATATATTTGTAAATATATATTTTAACATTGAAATAAATATAAATACATAAATTTATTATTAAAAAATACCATATAATAACATAAAAATAGAACAAATGCTACGGAAACAATAGATTCAATGTTTCTATGATAGGTTAATGTTCCATTTACAGTATAATATTAAGAAGGCATCAATTGGGTTAATATTGAACAAATTCAATGAGGTGGGAGGATAGATTGTCACATTGTCTCACACCACTATAATCGGAATAATATTCATTATGGGATCCACTTAGAATGATATATAATATAGTTATTATATGTAATGAATTTATAAAACTATGGACAATATGATATGAATAATACTTTTTTTGAACACATCAAATGAATATCCATTTAAATAAATCAAAATATATTGATGTATCTAGTATGATTGAATTTATTCCATGAATTGATTTATTCTATCATATGTTAATAGCCAATTAGGTTCTATAAAAACATTCTTCGTTATTCATTCCTAGAATAAAACAAAACTGATTTGATGATTCAATTCATTTATAAATCTTTTTAGGTCTAGTGGATATGAATTAAATTTATTTGTTGTTATATTTTTACCAATAAAAATGTGTTTATAAACATTAAACACTATATTATGAAACACCTTCAATATGATAGTAATAATTACACATTGAGTATAAATGGAAGTTAATATTTATTAATAACCTCTTTAACAATATTAGTTATACATGATAAAATTATGTCTAAAAGGTATAGGAAACCATTATTGGAGGTGCACTTAGGACCCGATGGGCTTTCTGTATTATGTTACAATGTAGATATTTTAATATTTTATACATATGGAATGATATTAGAATAAAATTTATCAGGTCAATCATTGAATAATATATATAATAATGAAACTGGAGAGAGATAAGTGTATTTTTATTCTAACTGAAAATATATTTAAAAGTACAGCCAATCTCAACATTAATAAAATCTATAGAAGAATTAATTTTCTATTAATCCTGATTATTGATTAGTCTTTATCACTGTCATATAACATTGTAGGAGGTCAAAAATATTGAATTTCTACCACCCACATTATGTAAATGTATATATATATTCACTTAAAAAAATTTAATTCTTCAATATTATATATGAATGTAATCTATGAGAATATTTTATCTCTATATTATTTGTACTGTACTACCTTGAGATTCTATTTTGACAGTGAAAACGATAATCTAAATACTCCTGATGGATAATGTAGGGTGTTAGAAAAACATCCCATTAGGATGAAACCCAAATATTCCACAACCAATTAAAAAAAATATTCTTTAGTTTTAGATAAAACAATGCATGACATGAAAATTACATATTTTTAGAAAAACTATTCACTGATATCAAACGATTGAATATATATCAATATAGTATTAGGGAAAAAATATATTAATAATTTATATAAAATAGATGGCATGAATGAAATAGTTATATAACCAATGAAATTTATAATCCAATCAAACATAAATAATTACCATACTAATAAGAAAAATGGTACCTTTAATATTTGTTATAGAATCCTCACACTACTCATTTATCAACACATATCATGATATGATTTCCAACTAAAAAACACCCCATTGGGTAACCCATTAATGTAAATCAATCTACACCCTATTAGGAGAGCCATCAAGTAAAATGATACAAAACATGGTTCAATTAATTATTAGATATTTAATCCATTTATATGAGCTAGTGTAACAATCGAGATACTTATAAAATAATATTTTTCATTCTATACTTAAATGTTTAAATTCCTTATAAATTTATAATGCAAAAATTGATATATATAGAAATTAAATAATTTATAATGATGAAATAATTACATGACCATATCAATAGTACCATGAACATTAAAAATAGTAATCTATACAATATATTAGTAACCTCACCCAATGAAGTATAAAAAATATATCCTATAAGTGAATAAATTATATATTTATATCGTTAAACACCTAAATAATTTTTCAATGAATTATAAATTATGTGTTTCTATTTTTATGTGTCATAAATATTAAATTACCATTTTATGATTAATTTAATAATTTAAATGAAATTTTATTTTCATAAAATGTAATCATAAATTATTATTTTGTTCTCTTAGGTTATCCGATAATTTTATGATACCTTGATTAATTTTTCATGGTGTTTTAAATTGAGTTATAGTTTTAAATTTGATATTATTTGAATAAATAATTATTTTATTTAAAAATAAATTTCATATATTTGTAACATAATTTTGGTAAAATGCAGTTCATTTCTTAATTCTACACATTGAAAAATTATTGGGGGGAATTTTTGGGAGTTTTTGGAAATACTTGAATTTTTGGGGAATAATGAAATATGATAATGTACAAAATAAGTTAAATACATTAATTATTGAGTCATGAATGATAATTTTATGAGGAAAGAACACTAGGTTTAATATAAAATGCACTAATTACAGTATTTAATTACACGAACCAATATTATTTTCTTGTCTTGATCAAAATAATAAAATAATGATTAAATTAATGGAAACCATACATCTCGTGCACTATAAATACCACCCCTCACCCCCTCTTCACCTAACACATCTAAAGCATTGAGAATTGTCCAAATTATACCCAATAATTTTCCCAATACTGTTACACATGTCCAATACCAACCGGTATAACAAAAAGGCCAAAACAAAAGGCCATAAGTAGGTTCTCAAGGAGGATAATTCAAAAGGTAAAAATATTATTTTATGTTATTTTATTTCATTCTAAATTATTTCCCTTATCCTATACTCTCTTAACATACCCTTATCAAAGATACCTAAAAACTAAAATCTCATATATATTCTAGAATTTAATAATTTTTATGGAAACATTACTCATCATACTATTTCTCCTCTCCCAGTTATTCTATAAGTACAAACATCGTCTGTGATGTGTCGATTTACCGACAATGTGGATGATGTGTTTTAAAATTATATTAAAAACGTCAAGGGTTTCCATAAAACCATTTAGATTTTCTCAAAATGTTATAATGTGTATGATATAACATATTTTATGTTCTAGAATTATCATATATATACATAATATAAAATTATTTAATGATACTAGTTTTTGATTATCGAAGTACCGCAATAAATGATCTAAAAAAATATCAATAATGTTTTATATAATTATTCATCATAATATATGAAAAAAAAATATTTATATTGTAATTTAATATTATTTAAAAATATTAATACGATTTTATTCTACTTATCCAGTTTCTCTTCCTTCAACAATAAAATCCATTATGAACCGACCATGGAAATAACATAATATAATTAATAATTAGGTAGGCTGATGTTATAAAATGATAATATAAGGTACAATAAAAATAAATATTTTTTGTAAAATCTTAATACCACTATTTTATCCATTATACAAGATTTTTAGACACATTTTATGTTATATGAACATAAGTTAATAGATTTCATAACCCAATTTCTATTCTTTGGGTTAACCTTATACATTATAGATTTTGTCATGGTAAGATTATTTTTATATTAATTTATAATATATTATGTATTATTATTTGAATTTTAGTTAATATAAAGATTAAATTATTTTTAATAATTCTTTCTCTAATGATATGGTATATGTTATATACTCTACTTTAAAAATCATCCTTCAAATTTATATTTTTAAAAAAATCAAAAAGAATTTTTTTATGCAAGTGGTATAGTTTTATTATTATGTTATAGATCATGTAAATTATTTATTATAAAATTTGGGACATATATCTCCCTCTAATTTATTGGTTATTTATAAGTTGCAGGTCAGTCATATGGTTACTCCAAGTGAAACAACGATGGTTACACCATAAGGTAGCTATGTGGGTTACATTGTAAGGTAGTCATGAGGGTTAAAAATTAGAAAGAATCCATGTGGGATATGGTATTAAATAAGTAAATTCAAATTTACTTTTATTGTATTATTCTTTCCAGGTATGTTCTATTGAAATCTTGTGTTTTTATAGAGTTACTATATGATACATATTGGGTGAGAAGTGTGTCTTTGTGAAGATGATTTCATATGTTTATAAGTATCCATGCTCTAACATTTTATCTTCTTATTATAATATACCATATTAAGATTTTTTTCTCATCCCATGTTTTAAAATGTTTTTCACAGGGTTTACGGATGATTAATGGAGAAAAAGAATCCAAGATGAATGTTGTGAAGACATTTCAGGAAAAGATATCCTGTTTTTAATAAATGCATTTATATTATGAAAAAAAGGATATTGTTTTTTTATTTTCCACTTAGTATGATTATGGGTTTACATGTATGAATAATGTCATGACATCCTAAAGATTTAAATGTAATATTTCTTTTGTAATGTAAATAAGTGAATTCAAAATGAATTTATTAGATTCTGTAATAGTTAAGGTCGGAACCTTATAGTTGGTATCAGAGCACATTTTATATAGATTTTGGGGTTAAGATTATTTTAATTGAATACCACAAAATATATCACCCTTATGTTTTTTTTGAAATATTAATGCATCTGAAGATTAAAATTTTTCTTCACCTAAGATATTTATGTTTATTATGTTTTTTCGTAAAAGAAACAGGGAAGCTTAAATTAGAAGGAACAGAGAGACTGATGTCTTTCGGGATATGTAACCAATGATGGTAGGGACTGGAATTGATCATTTGGTGATAATGGATGATATTATATAGGAAAAATATTTTGGTTTCATCTATGCAGGAGAAGTACTATAACTACCACAAAGGAATATGATGATAGTGGAACATTTTATGAGGAAACACCCTCCTAATTTAAGTGGATATTCTGACCTAGTTGAGGATTATTGATAGATTAAATCATTCAAAATGATTTTTCATGTCATGGGGTGTATAGATAAACAAATTTTTTGTCTTTTCATTTATTTTTTTGAATGTAAAGATGACCAGAGGTGGTCAATAGTTAATAATATTAGAGATAATGATGGGATTTAGGTGTTAGATTATGATGAATTTTAAAATATTTTCCTTCAAATATATTATCCTAAGGATGTTCTATTTATGATGGAAATAAAATTCCTTAAATTGATGCAAACGTAAGTGTATTAATTGGTCATGTATGAATAAAACTACAACCAATTGGGAAGGTATACTCTAAATCATATTCATGATTTGAATTGAAAAATAAATAATTTTTAATTAGGATTAAAGCCAAGATATCAAATGAAATATGATTCTTGTAATATAAATGTTATGAGAAACTTTTTTGATATACTGATAGTGTAGTGATAATGTTTTCAAATTATCATGGGTACATTGAATACAAGTATAAGAAGATTTCAATATGGAAAGTGATTGGTAATAATCAATCAAATAAATTTGAAGGCAACAAATAATAGATTTAATTTTGTAAAATGTGTGGAAAAATGAACCTTACAGAATCTTTTAACAAAACTAGGAATTATTTTCGATGGGGTAGGTTTGAGAATATAGCATGGGATTTTAATGAAATTGATATCAAGGCTATTTACGATATGAAAACTATATAGTATGGGTCATTAAGAAAATAATTTCCCAAAGTAATATCTAAATAATGGAAAATAGCCAGATTATAATAATAAATGTGTTGTGGGATCCATTTCGACTACGCAAGCATATGTTGGGCCATCCAATTTTGTGTTAACGAGTAAATTGTTTTTTACAAAGATTATTCTAATGTCTAGTTTGATACGATCTCAACACATTCCTTTATTTCAATGAAATCTTATGGTAAATTGAAAATTTCACCTCATGATATGAGGCCATAACATATGGTAAAAACAATAGAGGAAAATGTTAATTGAAAAAAGGAATTTTAATAATCTTCCTTATATCATATGTGGAAATAAATTACCTAAAAACCTTATTGTTTTTCACTTAGTAGGGTTTTATGTCATTCTGGATATTGATTTTCTTTCCATTTATTATGCTCAAATTATTTGTAATGCTAAAGAAGTTGTTTTCAGAAATAGTCTCCATTTGTATACACGAATAAACCCACATAATTGATGATATATTTAGAAGAAAAAAAAACTATTAAAATATTAAAATATATGTTATCTTATTCATATTTTTGAAAACAAGTAACTGTTAAGATTAATTTTATATTTTTAAATGAATACCAAGATGTTTTTCATGATGAAATTCCTAGTGTTATACCTAATCAAGAATTTGAATTTACCATTAATTTAGTTTTTCATCATCATCCAATTTCAAAACCCTATTATCGAATGACTAAAATGGAACTTCATGAAATGAAAAATTAGTTATACGTGTTCCTTGTTAAAAGTTTCATTCTTCAAATAACATTACCGTGGGATGATCGTAATTTTTTGTTAGAAATAAATATTGTTACATGAGACTATTCCTTGATTATAGAGATTTGAATAACATTACAATTAATAATATTTATCCATTTCCTCTTATCAATGAGCTCTTTGATCAGATAT
The DNA here is from genome assembly GCA_963277665.1 of Viscum album. Taxonomy (NCBI): domain Eukaryota; kingdom Viridiplantae; phylum Streptophyta; class Magnoliopsida; order Santalales; family Viscaceae; genus Viscum; species Viscum album. The sequence goes on from OY728150.1 coordinate 1,475,094,262, forward strand.
AGGGAGCACATTATTTTTTCATGATTGGAATGAGATTTGAGTACCATCAGCTGAAGGTGGAGAGGGATAACAATATAAAAACATTATTTCATACTAGATCTTGGAAATAGGAGTATTTTACATGACCTTTGGATTGAAAAAAATCCATACTATATTCATAGATCATATGAATAGAATATTCTGAGAATATTTGGATAATATTTCAGTCCTTCCAAAATTATCAATGAAAAGAAGTTATACAGGAACTTTAACGAATGTGTTTTTTTTGTTGAAATAGATTTTTTCCAGGTTACATTGTAAATCATGATTTAATAACAATTGATCGCACTTAAAAAATTTACTATTGAATTCAAAAGACCTATAACTATTATATAGATTCATATTTTTCTTTGATTATCTTGTAATTAATGATGGTTTCTAAAAATCATTCCATGGATATTTAGCCTGATAAGTAAGTTAACATGAAAGGGGATAAATTTATTTATATAGAAGAATGTAATTTTTTTTATGAATTGAAGAAGAGATTTTTGAATTCTCTAGTTTTGGACCGAACTATATGAAATGGTGTGTTTTCATCTACTTGGATGCTTCATTTGTGGGAATTTGTTATGTGCTAATGTTGAAAGATCAAGTGATTGATTATACATCAATACAAAAAACCCCATGAGTTAAAAAATTCCACACCAGATCTAAAATTATAAATAATGGTATTTTCATTAAAAAATTAATGGCCTAATTTATATAGATTCCAATGTGAAATATATACTGAACATAAATGTTTGAATTATATATTTACGCATAATGAATTGAAAATGTGGAAGAGAATATGGCTCGAACTGATAAAGGATTTAGATTTCATGTTCAATCACCATCCTAGAAAAGAAAACAAACTGGTAGAGGCCTTGAGTTGAAGACATTATACCACATTAACGATGTTCCATTTTGAAAATGAGCACATGATTTATGATTAGATGATTTTTATCATGAATGTTGTTGGTGTTGAAAATTCCTCAATTTTATTTTGGGTGTTAGTAGAGAAATTTTAATTAGAAATAATTATGTAGGTGCTAAAGGAAGACAGAGAGATTCATACAAAGGTAGAATTGGTGAAATATGGTATTAATATAAAAATTAAAACTAAAATTGATAATGATTATGTTTTATGATTTGGAAAGAGATTATGTGTTCTTTAATATTCCCAGATGAATAATTAGTATTAATGTGAAGCACATATTTTTATTTTTTCAGATAATTCTGGTAGTACAATAACGTATAGAGACCTTTGGGATTATTATAGGTGGGATCAAATAAACATAGATATTTCTAATTTTCTAGTGAAATGTTTGACATGTCAATAGGTAAATGTAGAATGAAAACCACCAAAGGGGATGCTTCAACATTTTATATTACCAGAGTGTAAATGTGAAAATATATCCATGTACATTTGGGTAGGACTACCAAATACTTCTCAAGGTAATAATGTGATTTAATTTATTATTGACCAGCTTTCTAAATCATTATATTTCATTCGTATTTGATATATTTTTTATTTGGATCCTATTTTTCAATTTTACCTGAAATACATTGTTATGTTACATGGAGTTCCCCTTTTCATTGTATCTAACTGTGATATGAGGTTCACTTATAACTTTTGGAAAGGCCTTCAGAAGTCAATGGCCACATAATTAAATTTTATAACAACCTTTAATCCTCAATAGTATAGACATACCAAAATAAAAATTTACACATTGTAAGATATTCCTAGATGTTGTTGAATGGGAAATCATAGAAGTTGGGATCTGAATATTTCTTTAGTTGACTTTTATTGTAATAACATATTTCATTCTAGTATACAGATGAATCCTTTTGTGGAATATATGGGAAGAAGTGTCGAAATCTTTCATTTTTAGATGAATTATGGGAAATAAAGTTGAAGGGACCATAATTATTATAGGATGTAGCTGAGAAAATAATGTTTCTCCAACAATACACGAGGAATGCTCTGAGAAAGCTAAAAATTAATTAGAATAACATAAAGAATGATCTTTCTTTCATAGTTGGTGGTCTTGTTTTTCGATGAATATAACAATGGAAAAGTGTTATGTATTTTGGTAAGAAATTAAAGTTACCCCCAACATTTATTGGACCTTATGAAATCCTAGGGAATGTTATACCAGTTTCCTACTGAGTATCTTATCTTCAATGTTTATCTGAGGTACACAATGTTATCCATGTTCTATGTTGAGTATGAATGTTCTAGATTCATCTCATGTTTTGAGGTGAGAAATAGTTCAGCTACATGAGAACCATTCATACGAATAGATACCTATTCAGATTCATGATCATAGAGAGAATGTTTTGAAGAATAAGGTAATCCACTAGGTTAAGGTTTTTTGGAGAATCCACATTGTTGAATAAGTATCATGGGAATCTAAAAATTCAATGAGGGAAAGGTAACCTCACATTTTAAATAAGTAAATAAATTTTTTTGAGGACACAATTTCTAGATGGTGGGTAGAATGTATCTACTTAGTTACTTATGAAATATTTTTTTTTCATTTTTTAATTAAATATTTGAATTAATTATTAAGTTCTAATGGAATAATTGATATTTATATAAATTAATGAATTTATACTGATGGAATAGTTAATTGACCATAGGAACAGTAACATGACTATTTGGAATAGTAATCTGGACAATAGAATTCTAACCTCATTTATGAAATTATAAATAAATCATTCCCATCCAATATCTAAAAATATGATATATTTATAGCATTTAAAAGTAAATAATTTTTCTAAAAATTATAAATTAAGTGTTTGTATTTTTGTGGGTCATAAGTATTTAATTAAATTTTATGATTAATTTAAAAATTAAAATGAATATTTATTTTCATTAAATGTAATCATAAATAATTATTTTGTTGTCTTAATGTAATTTGATAATTTAATAAGACACAAATTTATTGTTCAAGGTGTTATAAATTCAGTTATAGTTTTAGAATGATTATTCCTATATTAATTTATGATTCTATTTAAAAATTAAAATTCATATATATAAAAAATTATTATGATAAAATGGAGTTAATTTTTGAGTTATATAGGTATAAAAATTGTTCATTTGAATATTTGGGTTTTTTTGAAATAGTGGAATTTTTGTAAATTGTGAAATACAATAATTTATGAAATAAGCTAAATATATGAATTATTGAGACATGGATGATGTTCTGCTGAGGTAAAAATCATTGGATCGAACTCAAATTCACTAATTAATGTGTTCAGTCGTAAGAACCAACACTATTTCTTGTCTTGATAATAATACAAACTAATGATTAAAATAATTCACCCCCCTCCTCCAATATAAACACCACCCCTCACCCCTCTTCTAATCACACATCTAAAGCTATTATAATTTTCCAAATTCATCCCAATAAATTTAAAAAACCTCTTCCTCATTTATATGAACTATTGTTTACACCAAAAGGATAAAACCAATGGCCTTAAGGAGGTTTATAAAGTGGATAATTCCAGAGGAAAAAATCCTCCTTCATTTTGTTTTATTTCCTTTTTAATTATTTTCTTTTCTTATACTCTATTCAACTCCCCTTATTGAAGAGTAATGAAAACTATTTTATGTTATATATAAAATAATTTTATTTTATTTAGGGATATATTCATCATCATACTTATTCTACTCTCTAGATTATTATTATAATAATAAAATCGTCTGTGATGAGTCGATTTAACTACATCGTTGATGATGCGATTTTAATTTCCATTACAACCATTATAGATTGCAACCAAAACATTTTATTTTTAAAAAAAATTATTAAATTCTATGTTATAACTTATTTTATGTTCCATAATTAACACATTTAAAAAATATTATATTATATAATGAAATCGGTTAGTGATTATCGAAGAATAGCCAAAGTCATATAAATGAATATCATTAATGTTGTATTCAATTATTCTTCATAATATCTGAAAAAAGGATTTATGGTATAATATAATATTATGTAAACATATTAATACAATTTCATTCTACTTATCTCGTTTATCTTTCATTTGATAAGAAAATCCATTACGAAATGACCATGGAAACCATGTAATGAATGCACCTGAAATATTGGAAATAAAAAAATATAATCTATACTTGGGTGAAAAGATGTTATAATGTGGTCATATAATGTGTTATAAGAATAAATTTGTTTTTTTTTAATATTAATAACACTATTTTAACCATTATAGAGTAGTTTTAAAAACATTTTATGTATTATTAACATGAGGTTAGCGAATTCTTAACCCAATTTTCATTCTTTGGGATAAACATCTACTTCATTGATTTTGTTAGGAGAAGACTATTTGTGATCTGAATGTTTGATATATTATGTTGTATTATTTTTATTTACCATGACAATAAATATTAATTTTATTTTATTGATTCTTAATCCAATGATATGGTGTATGTAAGGGACTAATCTTTAAAAATTATATTTAAAATTTCTATTTTTATAAAAATCAAAAGAAACGTTTTTATGAAAGTTTTCTCATTTTATGATTAATTTATTGTTATTTGGAATTGATTATGATGAATTTTTGTACCTATATATCCCTCCAATTAATTGGGTTTGTTCAATTTTGAGGCTGATCATATAGTTACTCTAGGGGTAACTATGATGGGTACGCCATAAGGTAGCTATGAGGATTATATTGTAAGGTAGTCGTTAGGGATAAAAATGATAAGGTAGCTATGATGGTTACGATAATAAGTAATTAATTCCCCAAATTATTATTATAGTATTATTTACAATTTCTATGTTCTATTGAAATAATTTTTTTCACAAAGTAACTATACGATATATATTGGGGGAGAAGTATATCTTTGTGAAAATGATTTCATTTGTTTATAAGTATTCATGTACATATGGTTTCTCTAATTTTATTTATATCACATTCTAAGATTTTTTTTTCTAATCCCATGTTTTAAAATTATGACATAGAGTTTAAGTATGGGTAATAGAAAAGGGTAATCCAATATGAATATTTTGAGGAATTTTCATGAAAATATTTCTTGTTTTTAATAAAAGTTTTGTATTATAAAAAAATGGAAATTGTTTTATTAAAATAAACATTGAATGATTATGATTTGATATGTATAAGTTATGACATGAAATTATAAAACAATAAACCAGAAAGAACTTTTGGAATTTAAATAAGTGAATTCTAAAATAATTTACTAGATTATTTAATTTTTATGACCGGGTCCTTATATCCAGAGTCCTAGTAATCCTATTATATTCACCAAAAACAAACAATACCCACATGAGCTTCATTCAATAAAAAAATTGATGAGAAAATAAATGATTTCAATAAAATTATTCAATCAGTTGTAAAAGTAATATAAATATTTTTAACAACAAGTCGTTTCAAATTCAAAATAATATCACATTTTTTCCTAAATTCAGGTAGTTTTCAATTCAACATCCATTCATTCCTTGAAGCTCTTAATGCCACATATGTGCATACAGAAACAACGTAGAAGCCCCCCCCCCATTCAATAAAAATGATGATAAAGGATCTCTAGTGTAGGTGGATCCAAATCCCTAACAACAATGCATGCATATATGGAAATTCTCTATCATGAAACCAAATCATATCTAGAAAGTGACTATCCATGGACTTTTCTTGAATTAAAACCTCGTATTGCACACTAATGGAGTATCTCAGATGGGAAACTGAAACCAATAGCCATAAGATATTTTATTATACTATTAAATTCATGAGTTGATCTTGATAATGTGTGGAAGGATGAAAACATAAATTTAATGTTGGTTTTCCTTAGATTATTTAATTGGTATTGTGCCATTAACCCACATATGCATAGAAACACCATGGAACAATTATGGGTTAAATTAAATAGTCTCAATTAGTACATTTGGAACACTAGTTTATTGAATGAAATATATTATTGCATTGAATGTCCACATAAAAGTGACCAATAAACATTAAAAACAAATTTGGGTCTATGCGAGAGTGATTATGGAAGCTAATTTTGATTCAAAGATTCCCAATATAATTAGATTCAATTCCAATGATTATAAAACTGAAATGTGAATTGATTATGACAGAAAACCCCCTTCATCGAGATTTGTAAAATTATATGGAATTCAATATCTAATTGTGGGGGGTTTGTAAACATGTTAATTAAACAACTGATAATTAATGAAAGGAAGTGAGAAAAAGTAAGAATAAAGATTCCCCTATGGTGGAAATTCATGATACCATTAAAAGGAACACTAAAATGAGGGGTAAAAATTCATTACATAACCCACTAATGGGACAATTCTAGTACATCCTAGGTGAATTTATCTAAATAGGAATATAATATCATTATGTAACAGCACCTATTAGATGAACATAAAAATATGTTCATGGATACTATTATGAATTCTAATCAAGATGTTGAGATTGTATAGCTTTGAATATTAATGAAATTTGTGAACCCTTCTTCGAATGTGTCTGGTTTTATTATCAATAAATGCATGTAATATTGTTTCAAGTCCATAAGTATTATGATCCCCAATAATAAATATTTACATGTGTCCACACCGTCAGTACTGAGAATTTTCAAAATATATAAATAATCTTGTTTGAATTCCCATGTTATACCAGGTGTGGTGGATGAAATGAATCCCTTTGGGAAGGTGTCAAGCCCAACTATCAACACCTGCATTGAATCCAGTTTCATGGACAAAAAACCCGTGATCCTCAACAGAAAATCTATTTAGGAGTCCACGCCTATGGATCTAGTCATTGTCAAGATGTGGAAAACATCCAACTTGAATGCCCATGTAACATCGAAAATGGATGTTCTCCAGAAGCAAGGAAATCCTGATATTAAGATGCATGATCAAATGGGTTTGGAAGGCATTCCAATGCTACACATAGTTTCTTCCGAGAAGCGCCTCTATCCAGGCACTTCAAATATTAGCAACATCTTACTAATGGTCAAGCATACGATTATGTACTTAGTCATATATTCTACTATTTTATTTAGTTATTATATAGATGGTTCACAGGTTATTGATATCAATGTTAGTTCTACAAACTCTAAAAATATTTTTATCACTAAAAATGATTATTATACTATTTTTATTAATATGAATTATGGGGATTCACATCTATATTAAACTTTTAATGGATCTCACAAGGATAATGCAAAGGCAAGTATTTCAAATATCCCCTGCTACTTCTCAAATTAAGGGAGAACTGAATACTAGCCCTAATAATGCTCAAAAGGATAGAATATCTTCTAGGAAAAAGGTCTCAGGAAACAAAAAAAGGTGTTCAACTCCATATTTTGGTTTAAATGAATATTCTTTTTTTGAATTGTTAGGGTATTGCAAACTATGAAAAATTTACTATTATAAAAATAATTTTTAATACTCATTGTCCAATTTTGTTTGCTTTGGTGACCCTAGATTTAATTTTTCCTCTATGTACTCCCAATTGTGCATGCAAGGTTACTCTTTTACAATTGTAACCATGACCTCCTCATATGTTGAATCACTGTAGATTTTTTCATAGCTATATTCATAGAATGTTAATATTTTTTCTATTTTTGAGAAATTCGTAACATGTGACTTTACTATTGATGGAACTCATTTATTCTACTATTCGGATTATTAAAATAATAGATACTAGGATTGGAGTCCTCTTTGAAATGACCTCACCTATTTTGGTACTAATATTAATACTCCTTGGTTTTTAACTGGGGACATTGATGCTATTCCTAACTGAAGTGAGAAAATTGGTCCATCTCATAGTACTATTTCAATGAGAGAATTTAAGACCTCTATTGAAGAAAAAAACCTATTTGAAATTAATCTTACTAGTGATAAATTTACATGGTATAGAAGGAATTACAATAGGGTGGTCCCCTCCAATTTGGATAGATCCTTCTCAAATGTCCCAACATTAGATAAATGGGAAATTATCTCCAGAACAACCCTTCAAAAGCTTCTCTCTGACCACCATCGCATTCTTTTCAATGTCTCCATAAAATTTACAAAAACCCTTGCCACCATTCGGGTTTTACAACATGTGGTTTTATGATACTTATTGTAATCCAATCATCAAAAATTTATGGTCATCTATGTCTCAATACAATAATGCCATTTTTTCTTATTTTCAAGTTAAAACACCTCAAACAGACTCTCAAAGGATGGTGCAGTTCTCAAGACAAACAAATTAACAATTATATCCTTCTTCTTGAGAATGATATCAATCCACATCAAAGTAATAACATTGGTTCTATTTTCAATATTGATCTTATGTATGAAATAATCCTTTCAGTTAAATGAAATTCTTTTCTCACCATTAAAGAAAATATTAGTAAATAGTCTGTGAATATTAAATGGTCATCATATGGGGACAAAAATACTAATTTCTACAACTCTCTTCGATGATTTAGGAAAGATTTCAGACTGCTAACTTTTTTACAATATGGGGAAAATCTTTTAAAGAATTAATATGATATTTCTAATCATATTGTGTTTTATATCGATTCACCTTTAATGGTCCTGATAACAAAAATGACCTCTTACTTGAGGTCATTTTAATGGTGTTAAATGATGAGGATAACACTTTCCTTTTTAACACTTCTGTTGATCATCAAATTAATGACACTATCTTTAGTTATAATCCTGATAGTGTTATGGGTCCTAATGCTTTTAACAATTGTTTCATTCATCATTATGGTGATGTCATTCCATTTGATGTTTTCATGTTTCTTAAATCACTCTCCTCTAATGGTGTCCTTCCTCATGTTCTAAAAGCTCAATTTAATTCCTTGATTCAAAAAGCGGAGAATGCTTTTGTGATCTATTTTTTTAGGCTCATTTATCTCGTTAACACCCTTTATAAAATCATCCATAAATACATTTCTAATATAATTTCAACCATCATGGAAAAAATTGTGTCCTAGAACCAATTTCTTTTTATTAATGGTAGATCCATACAACAATCCATTTTTATTTCCTCTGAGTGTGTCATCACATTAAACGAAGCTAAAAGAGGAGGTAATATTGATATTAAACATGACATTAAAAAAAGCCTCTGATACCATGGAATGAAGATTTATCTTCAAGTTTCTTCAAGGTTTTCGGTTTAGTGATTCCTTTATCCTTGAAATCAAATCCTTATTCAACTCGGCCTCTATTTCCCTCCTAGTCCATGACTTTTTCAATGGATATTTTAAATGCACCAAATTTGTTTGGCATGGTAACCCTGTCGTTGTCATTCTTTTCTCTATTATGGAATACTATCTTAGTCGCATGATAACACATCTTGTGGAACATACCAATCATAAGCCCATCGATGGTTCTAGGACTGTGAATGTTCCCACTCACCTATTATATTTTGATGATATCATCCTTTTATTACATGTTGATAAAATAAATATTTGAAACCACTAAAAAAATGTTTTTGGTCAAACTATTAGTTTGAAAAAATCATGTATCTTCTTTTGAAAAAAATTTCCTTCATTTAAGAAATATAACATTACCAATGACATAGGCCTAAAATAAGGATCTTTTCCTTTTACTTATCGGAGTGTTCCCATTTTTTAGAGAAGTCCCCTGTCTTTTTCTTTTCAACAATAGTTGACCAAGTTCTTAATCAGCTATCATCTTGGAAAGTTAGATCCCTCTTTATGGAAGGCATAATATGCCTGATCAGATCTTCTATTGTTTCTAATATGGTTTACTCTATGATGGTCTATAATGGTCCTCTTGGTCTTATCAAAATTTGAATATCTCAATAAAAAAATTTATTTTGACAGGTAGCACTCTGGAAATACAACTAGCTACTATCCACTTGTAGACTTGTTACAATCCTTTTGAAAATAGTGGTATTGTAATAAAAATCATAAATACTTTAATGCGTCCCTTCAAGCTATACTTACTTGGATCCTTATTTATTAAAATTCTGATTTTATTTATTTTCAAAAAAAAATTTCTTAGCAATATTAAGGAAGAGAATTTGAATTTCATCAACTCTTCTATATGTCCACCCATTAAGAAATGTTTTTCCAGTATTATAAATAATTCATGATTTATGGTTTACTGGGTTTCCTCTTTGAATTTATGGTTGGATAATTCGACTAGAATGCCCTTAATTTCTATGATTACTATATATCAAACCACTGAGAAAACCAACTATTCAGTTAGAGATTATCACAACCCCCTCCCACCAATGATTCCCCTCCTGATATGGCAATGGTGAAAGGGAGATAGTGACCCCAGAGTCCCGCCTCTAGTAGGCCCCTGGGTGGCAACTAGCACCATGGGTATGAGTTTTCCAAATATGGAAGGCATTACACTTTTTTTATTATTTAGGATTGGGAAATAGGACAAGTAAACCACCAAAAAGGAAAAGAACAATTGTATATAAATAAACTCAAACCAAGCCCACATGCATGTTTAGGAAATTTTATAACAAGGTTCATTACAAGAAATCTCAAAGTACAATACTTAAAGAAAAAAAGAGTACAACAACAACAACAACTCCAACTATCCGACTAGTAGGGTCCCGGACGGCCCTAGTAGTCCTCCTGGAAACCTTAAAGAAAAAGTAGGGTGAGCATACAAGTATACTAAGTAGGGAAACCTAAATCTCTCGTGCACAAGTTGGGAGACATCCTAATGTCCCATGAGAACAATAGGAAAAACCTAGCAAGGAATTCTATCCACCCATCCTCACCTGCCACACTCACCAAAAACACAATCACAACAGGTATTAGTATATATGAACAAGGGTATTGGGTACCCCTCACTATTTCTCTTTAGTTAGCTACTCTTCTTAACAGAAAACATCATGACGCTACCACACTCTCCCCGTCCGCACACACCTGGGCCTCACAACCACGTATCCCGCCCGATCACACCTGGGACTCAAAACCATGTATCCCCACCCGCACACACCTGGGCCTCACAACCATGTATCACCACCCGCACACACGTAGGCCTCACAACCACGTATCCCGCCCGCACACACCTTGGCCTCATCCCGAATATTCTTGGAAAACAGTAGAACCTTCCCGAAGAGTCTTGGGCTAAAGCCACCCCAAACGAAACCTTTCCAACGAGTCTTAGGTGTAAGGTCACCTCAAGCCATCACAGCCTAGGGGAGAAGGAGCAGGAAAGAGCTAAGGGAAAAACACCCTCTCCCATTAAATGGGAGTGTTCGGCACTAAGTTCTCAACATGGGTGGGGTGCGATAAAACACAAAAGATACATATATATATATGTATACCAAACAAAAAGCCCAACTTATGGCTTTTAAACAGAGAAAATGAGCACATGCATCGACACCGCTACTACGAAGCATGCATACCACAAACAACCCCAACCCCATTTAGGTTTTCACATTTCAGCAGAATTAGTTTTTTTAGTTCCTTAACTACTGGGCAACTATCCACAACCAACCACATCGATCGTTCATAAAACATAACCTTGCCATCCACAAATCAAGTTATGAAAACACAAGCAGCACAACCAAGCCCTTCTTATCAACCAACCAACCCCATTGATTATTAATCTCGTTCCATTATCATGACCCACCATTTATTACCTCTTCCACTTTTTATTTATTATTCACAACACATAGCCCGTTCACATTCAAACCCATCCCTGCAGCCCCGCTGCCAACTGCCATAACCACAACTGCACCGTACATCATTATCCATTTAATATCATTTAACGCAGCCCCACTGCCCGTTACCAACACAACATTCACACCAACCCACAACCAAGTCAACCGCAGACCCGCTGCTCACCCTGTCCACAACAACCCACAAAACACCCCCTTCACATGCCACATATCCAAGCCAACACCCACATGTTCATTATTCCATTTTGTTCAACCGGGGTGATCACACAAGGATTCCAGATTTTAAAGCAACCAACTTTACGTGATTAACCAAATTCTACATTCCACAAAGTTTATATCCATAAGGAAATCTAGAAGGAGGGGGAACATTTAATTGTGTAAGCAAAGGCCCCCAACGACCGTGATTTTCAGTAGGTAGAAGCTCATTCAATTCACAACATAATATCACAGGATATAAAGTAACAACAATCACAACTTCCCAACCCCGTTATATATGCCAATTATTATCTTTATTAAACCGATTCAAAAGTGTTTCACATAAACAAGAGAACACCCACCCCGCATGATGCAGAAACTAGAGAGATGAAGGTAAGATCCCTACCTCAATAGGTTTTGATCGTAATGATCCCCCGGATCAACATTAGAAGACGTCCGTCGGCGTCCGTTACTTCCATCGAGTCCCAAAAATACCTCCTCGGGTGGAAGTAGGAATGGAAAGGCCGCAGGAAAGGCAACAGATCCAAGCATGGAAGTTCCTCCTCGTCATTACGATCCTGTGGCCGCTAACGGATCATAAATCGGAGCTCGAACGAAGAAGTTATGGAAGAAAGAGCCTTCGAGTCTCTTGGGAGAACTCTCCTCGGAGGAAAGGGGAGGAGAGGGGTGAGCTGAAAGGTGGAGGGGACCCCTCATTTTATGGGAGTGAAAATCAAAATTACACAGCATGTACTTTATGGTACACGGCGTGTACTCAGTTATTTCACACGGTCTCCATGCGGCTTCCAACACGTCTCCATGATCATTGACTGGTCAACACACGGTTTGAGGGTAACACATACGCGGGGAGGGACTACACGGCGTGTAGTTTGGACACACGATGTGTACACATTTATTTCACAAGGTAAGGACACTACTCCAACACGGAACACGACCATTGACTGGTAATGCGTATGTGGGGAAGGACTACACGACGTGTAGTATCGGACACACGGCATGCACCCATTATTCCACACAGCAAGGATACGACCTTCAACACGGGGTATACCCGGAAAGGTGGTACACGGTGTGTAGTTACACTACACGGCGTGTACTCATTTACATCACACGGCGAGGACACGGCCTGCAACACGGGGTATACCCGGAAAGCGGGTACATGGCGTGTACTCAAACTACATGAAGTGTGGTTTCAAAATTCTTGAAAGCATGGGAAAAGTCCATTTTACCCTCCAGAACACTTCTTGACCTTATTTTTGGCCATGGAATGGGCCGGAGAGGTCCGGGCCATTACATTAGATACCTCTTAAAACATTATCTTCCCCAAGAATTCAAAAACCAACCTAGAGAAAACCCAACAAGATACCTCTTAGGGTTCTCGTTATAATAGGAACCCAACCAACAACCCTAATCATATGCGTTAGGAATTACTTCTCCTATGTCAATATATTATCCGCTTTAGTCGGCACTGACTCACCTGCACGGGTTCAATCGCATCCTCAATAATGCGTCTCGATTAATAATTGGGTCTTCCCACTTTCATACATTAGGAATTCTCAACTCGTACTACCCCCAACACCACACTGCCAACTCACTGCCTGAACACGTGGTTTTTGTGAAATTCCTCCTCCTATGTCGAGCTTTTATCCGCTTTATGCGGAACTGACTCACCCGCACAGGTTTAATCGCATCTGTATTAATGCACCTCGATAAAGGGTCAGGTATTTCCCTTTCCCCTCACATTCGGACATGTCACACATTACCAAGGAACAAGGAAACAAAAGGTCTCACAACTGACAAGCCAAGCATTCCATAAACATCAAACGTACAGAGTACAACATCAACACAATGCTTATTAGAACAAAGGAAAACACAAGTCAAAACAACATCGGGTATAGAGCGTGCATCTGGGTCTACTACTCCCAAGTTCTCTCCTCGAGGCTACCATGCCTCCACAACACACGAACCAAAGGAATGGTTCATCCACGGAGAACCTTCTCTTTATGATCCTCGATTCTGACTGGTCGTTCCTCGAAGGTCGCGTCGTCTCCCATATCAATCACTCCCCAGTCGATAACGTGAGAGTCATCGTGTAAGTACCGAAAAAGCAGGGAGATGTGGAAGACATCATGAACCCTCTCCAACTAAGGTGGTAGGGCCAGCTGATATGCCACCTCGCCAACTCGCTTCAACACCTCAAAAGGTCCGATTAACCTAGGTGAGAGCTTGCTCCCCTTCCCGAACCTTCGCTACCCCCTTCGAGGGGAAACCTTCAAGAACACAAGATCTCCAACCTCGAACTCCAAGGGCCTCCTCCGACGATCAGCATAAGACTTCTGACAGTCCTGAGCCGCTTTCATCCTCTCACGTACAAGCTGGACTTTCTCTGTGGTTCTCTGCACTACCACTAGCCCAAGAGCACTTGCCTCACCAACCTCTACCCAACAAATGGGTGAACGACATGGTCTTCCATACAAAGCCCCAAACGGTGCCATGACAATAGTAGTGTGGAAGCTGTTGTTGTATGAATACTTTACTAAAGTCAAGTGTCATACCCATGATCCTCTGAAATCTAGAACGCATGCTCGCAACATGTCCTCTAGTGTCTGGATAGTCCGATCTGTCTGCCCGTCGGTCTGGGGGTGGAAAGCAGTGCTAATGTGTAGCTGGGTGTCAAAAGCATGATGTAACCCCCTCCAGACTCATGAGGTATACCGAGTATCCCGATCTGAGATGATAGTCTTCGGGACTCCATGCAACCGCACAACATCGTATACGTACCTCTGTGCTAAGGTACTCACCGGTCCTAACTTCTTAATTTCTAAGAAGTAAGCTGATTTCGTTAGTTGATCCACCACCACCCAGATATCATCATAACCACCCAGAGCTCTGGGTAGTCCTATGATGATTTCCATTTAGATGTCATCCCACTTCCACTCAGGGATGTCTAAAGGATGCAACAAACCAATGGGAACCCGGTGTTCAACCATCACTTCCTGACACACTAGGAATTTAGCCACAAACTCTGCCACTGCCCATTTCACCCCGGGCCACCAAAACTGTTCTCTCAGGCCTTGGTACATTTTTGAAACTTTTGGATGTAACGCCAAGGCTGAGCTATGGAACTCACAAAGAACTCCATCACCCATTGTCTTTGGGACTAACAACCTTCAATGGAAAAGCATCTGATGTCGGCTGTCCTCTGACCATCCTTATGGAGAGTTCCCCTGATCGACATGATCCCGCTTCACTTTCACCTCAGAGTCCCCCCACTGAGACTCTTCCACCTACTGCAACAAGGAGGATTGCACCATCATCTAAAACAAACAGCCTCTAACACCTTCTACCCTGGCATCCAAGTGCAAGGCAGCCAACTCTCCCATCACCTTCCAAGCATTAGTGGATTCCCAAACAACTTCCTGATGCGACTTCCTGCTCCGGGTATCAGCCACAATGTTTCCCTTACCATCAGTGTAAGATATCTCAAAGTCATAGTCTTGGGGAAACATGACCCATCTCCGCTGCTGCAGGTTCAGGTCACGCTGTGAGAAGATATAATGTTGGCTCTTGTGATTTGAGAAGACCAAAAAGCGCTCCCCAAAGAGTTAATGTCGCCACAACATTAGTTTGAACGCTACTACTGCATGATCTAGGTCATGGGTGGCATAGTTACGCTCGTTAGGGCGTAACTACCTAGACCCATAACAGATCACTCCCGTCTTCTGCATCAGCACGCACACAAGACCAAGTCCAGAAGCATCACAAAAAACTTCATACAACAACCCTTCCTCTGGCAACCTGAGTACGGGAGCACTGACCAACATCTCCTTTAGGTAGTCGAAATATTTCTAGCACTTCTCGCTACATAATAAGACATGGTTCTTCATATTCAAAGTTATCAATAGAGAAACAACTCAAGAGAAGTCCGAAACGAACC
Organism: Viscum album; assembly: GCA_963277665.1. Taxonomy (NCBI): domain Eukaryota; kingdom Viridiplantae; phylum Streptophyta; class Magnoliopsida; order Santalales; family Viscaceae; genus Viscum; species Viscum album. The sequence goes on from OY728150.1 coordinate 1,475,110,085, forward strand.
TCCGATAATAACCTGCTAACCCCAAGAAACTATGAACTTCGTCCACGCTCTTGGGTGCTTCCCATGAAACAACTGCCTCCACCTTTGATGGGTCCACCGACACTCTATGCTGAGACACCACGTTCCCAAGGAAGTGTACTTCTTGTGTCAAGAACTTACACTTCAACCATTTCCCATAAAGATGGTGGTGTTGAAATACTTCTAAGACTTCCCTGAGATGCTCAACATGCTCCTCCTCTGATCCTGAGTAGATCAGAATGTCATTGATAAACACAATGATGAACTAGTCCAAAAACTCTCGGAAGACAATTTTCATAAGTCCCAGGAACATATTTGGTGCATTCATAACTCCAAACGGCATCACCACAAACTCGAAGTGCCCATCCCTACACCTGAATGCCGTCTTCAAGATGTCACTGTCCTTTACCCTCAACAGATGATATCCAGATCGTAGATCAATCATGGAAAACCAACATGCTCCCCTCATTTGGTCGAATAGATCATCTATCCTTGTAAGGGGGTAACGGTTCTTGACCATTACCTTGTTCAACGTTCGGTAGTCTATGCATAACCTGAGACCACCATCTGCCTTCTTCACGAACAAAACTAGAGCACCCCATGGTGATACACTGGGTCGAACAAAACCCTTCTCCATCAGATCATCAATATGAATCCAAAACTCCCACAACTCCGAAGGTGTTATCCGATAAGGGGGCCATCGAAATAGGCAATGCACCAGGATGTATGTCTATCCCAAACTAAACGTCACATTGGGGGGGGGGGTAGAGTCACAACCTCCTGAAGAAAAATATCGATGAACTCCCAAACAACCTCTGGGACATCCATCATCTCTGTATCAGCTGGAACCACGGATAACCCGCCTAACAAGGAAATGAGAGGCTTCAAATGTCGGCTTCCCACCTGATAGCTCCTCTCGCCAACAAATGATATGCGCTGCCCATCCATGTCAGAGAACACGACTCTTCTCCGGAAGCAGTCGATAACAGCACTAACAGAAAACAACCATTTGATGCCTATAATGACATCGTATGGCTGCATCTGTAACAGAAGATGGTCCCCAATAGATCGATGTGGTCCCAACATCATCCCACATCCCCGGCAAACACATGATACGCTGGTCTGGCCTCCAACTGGTGTACTCAGTACCAGTGGTATGGAATGTCTCTCTACGTCTAGTCCCAAAGCATGGGCTAGACCAGGTGTAATAAAGGAGTGAGATGCTCCCGAATCAAAAAAAATTAGAAACATGAGTGCTGAACAAACAAATCGTACCTCGCACCACCTCTGGTCCTACTGGAGCTGTCAAATCTGCTGCGTGCAACTGTCCCCGCCTAGATCCCATGCCTCTCTGATGTCGTCCACCTCCCCGACCATGCCCTGGTCAAGGTCCCTGAGGAGAACCCTGAGGTCGGCTCCCTCCCGCAAAGTCTGCCCTCGGAGGAGCATGGTCTTTCTACTGCTAGAAGGGCCTCGCCGGCAACTGGTGCTGCTGAGGTGGGCGCTAAACCTGCCCACCTCCACCGTACTGAGCTCCGGTCAGGCACCGACTGTGACCATGCCTGAATCCTCCACAAGAAAAACACATAGGTCCTGGGATCTTGAAAAAGGGATGAGGACCCAAAGATCTGAACTGGAACTGCTGGGGCCTGCTCCCCTCTGGCATGAACCTGGAAGGTCCCGTCACAGGAGACCAGTTGCTGACTGCCTTCCCCTTCGATGAGCCTGGCCAGTTCCCCTCTCGGGGTTCACCTCCCAGAGAGTGCATCCTCTCAATAACCTCTTCCTTCTTCTGTACCACCTAGTAAATCGTAAGGGTGAAGGGGGTGACAGCATACTGGAGCGAAGGATGAAGCGCCTCCTTCAAACGTCTCTCCTGAGACTCCTCATCCGGGAAGAGATCCGGAGAAAAGCACAAGAGATCCTTGAACTTCATCCCCAGCTCTCATACCGACATACTCCCCTGCTGAAGTGAGAGTAACCCCTGCTGCATCTCCACCTTGATCATAGAAGAAAGGAATTCCTCTCGGAATTCCTTATCAAAGTCAGCCCGTGGAACCTCTGTCTCTATCATCTCTCCGAGGTAGAGTTTCCACCACTGTCGCGCTGCACCTCTCAGCAGACTGACTGCTTGGGGAACCCAGTACTCCCTCAGAAAACGGATCAAGGTGAAAGTGATCCATATCTCCTCAAGACACCCCTCCGTCTCTGTATTCGAAGTACTACCCTCGTACTTCTTGAGGGTCTGTCGTTGGAAAGAGCGGAGAGTCTTCTGCCACTGGCTATCTTCCTCCTCTCGGTCAATCCTCAACTGATCGACCGCCTGGCTCTGCTGGGCCTCGACCATCTGAGCCTCCCGGGGATGACGTCTAGGTGCCATAGCTGTACGGTAAACAAAGATCGCCTAAGCCCAAGTAGAAAGGAAAATCTCAAGGTTTCATTTTATCATTTTATTTCAATTTCTTTCCCAGAACAACCAAATCATGTAAAACACAATCATGATGATGCATGTACCTTACCTAGGGTCACTACCCTGCAATCAAAGTAGTCTCACATGGTCATTCGGTAGGCACAGAGTCCTTTCATCGGATCACGGGGGCCCTAAAATCTCATGTCCTAGCCGGTCTTCCCTGGCCTATGTCACAAACCCTGATTAACTAACATTGTCTCCCTACCATCTCATGCAATCCTCATTGTGCCTAACTCCAGTCTTTATCCTATCTCTCAACCATCACCTATGATACAATTCTGTCACGACCCCCTCCCACCAAAGACGCCCCTCTTGAGCTAGCAATGGTGAAAGGGAGATAGTGACCCCCCGAGTCCTACATCCAGTAGGCCCCAGGGTGGCGACTAACACCAAGGGTATGAGTTTTCACAAATATGGAAGGCATTACCCTTTTTTTATTATTTAGGATTGGGAAATAATACAAGTCAACCATCAAAAAGGAAGATAACTAGTGTATAGAAATAAACCCAAACCAAGCCCACATGCATGTTTAACCAATTTTATAACATGGTGCAAGTACAAGAAAGCTCAAAGTACAATACCGAAAGAAAACAAGAGTACAACAACAGCAAAAACTCCAACTGTCTGACAAGTAGGGTCCCACATGGCCCTGGTAGTCCTCCTGGAATCGTGAATGTAAATGTAGGGTGAGCATACAGGTATACTCAGTAGAGAAACGTAAAGCTCTTGTGCACAAGTGGGGAGACATCCTAATGTCCTGTGAGAACAACAGAAGAAACCTAGCATGGAATTATATCCACCCAACCTCACCAGCCACACTCACCAAAAACACAATTACAAAAGGTAGTAGTATATAAGAACAATAGTATTGAGTACCCCACTACATTTCCCTTTAGTTAGCTGGTCTTCCTAATGGAAAACGTCCTCACGCTGCCACACTCTCCTCGCCCGCACAAACCTGGGTCTCACAACCATGTATCTCGCCCACACACACTAGGGCCTCACAACCACGTATCCCCACCCGCACACACCTGGGCCTCACAACCACGTATCCCACCGGCACACACCTGGGCCTCATCCGGAAGATTCTTGGGAAACAGTAGAACTTTCCCGAAGAGTCTTGGGCTAAAGCCACCACAATTGAAACCTACCCGAAGAGTCTTAGGTGTATGGTCGCCTCAATCCATCACAGCCTATGGGAGAAGGAGTAGGAAGGAGCTAAGGGAAAAACACCATATCCCATGAAATGGGAGTGTTCGGCACTAAGTGCTCCACATGGGTGGGGTGCGATAAAACAAAAAAGATACAGATATATATAGGTATACCAAACACACAGCCCAACCTATGGCATCTAAACAGAGAAACTGAGAACATGCCTCGGCACCGCTACTACGAAGCATGCATTCAACAAACAACCCCAACCCCATTTAGGTTTTCACGTTTCAGCAGAATTAGTTTATTTAGTTCCATAACTACTGGGCAACTATCCACAACCAACCACATCGATCATTCTTAAAACATATCCCTTTCATCCACAAATCATGTTAGGAAAACACAAGCAGCACAACCAAGCCCTTCTTATCAACCAACCAACCCCATTGATTATTTATCCCGTTCCATTACCCTGACCCACCATTTATTAACTCATCCACTTTTTATTTATTTTTCACAAACCATAGCACGTTCACACTCAAACCCATCCCTACAACCCCGCTACAAACTGCCATAACCACAACTACACCGTACATCATTATCCCTTTAATACCATTTATCGCTACCCCGCTGCCTATTACGAACACAACATTCACACCAACACACAACAAAGCCAACCGCAGCCCCGCTGCTCAACCTATCCACAATAACCCACAAAAGACCCCCATCATATGCCACATATCCAAGCCAACACCCACATGTTCATTATTCCATTTTGTTCAACCGGGGTGATCACACAAGGGTTCCAAATTTTAAAACAGCCAACTTTACTTGATTAACAAAATTCCACATTACACAATGTTTCCATCCATAAGAAAATCCTGAAGGAGGGGGAAATATTTAATTTCATAAGAAATGGCCCCCAACGACTATGATTTTCAGTAGGTAGAAGCTCATTCAATTCACAACATAATATCACAGGATATAAAGTAACAGTAATCAAAACTTCCCAACCCCGTTATATAAGCATGTTATTATCTTTATTAAACCGGTTCAAAAGTGTTTCACATAATCAAGAAAACACCCACCCCGCATGATGCACATACTAGAGATACGAAGATAATATCCCTACCCCAACAGGTTCCGATCGCAATGCTCTCCTGGATCAATATTAGAAGACGTCCTTCGATGTCCGTCATATCCGTCAAGTCCTGGAAAAACCACCTTGGGTGGATCTTGGAAATGAAAGTCCAAAGGAAAGACAACAGGTCTAATCTTGTATGTTTCGCCTCGCCGTTACGATCCCGTGGCCGCTGACGGATCGTAAATCGGATCTCGGACGAAGAAGTTATGGAAGAAAGAGCCTTCAAGTCTCTTGGGAGAACTTCGCTCAGAGGAAAGGGGAGGAGAGGGGTGAGTCGAAAGGAGGAGGGGACCCCTTCTTTTATATGCGAGAAAAGAAAAATTACACGGCGTGTAATTTATGGTACACGGTGTGTACTCAGTTATTTCACATGGTCTCCATGTGGCTTCCAACACAGCTTCGCCGTCGTTGACTGGTCAACACACGGTTTTTTGGGTAACACATACGTGGGGAGGGACTACACGGCGTGTAGTTTGGACACATGGCGTGTACCCATTTATTTCACATGGCAAGGACACATATCCAACACGACACATGACCGTTGACTGGTAACACATATGCAGGGAAGGACTACACGACATGTAGTATCGGACACACGGCGTGCACCCATTATTCCACACAGCAAGGAAATGGCCTTCAGCACGGGGTATACCCGACAAGGTGGTACACGGCGTGTAGTTACACTACACGGTGTGTACTCATTTACTTCACACAGCAAGGACACGTCCTGAAACATGGGGTATACCCGGAAATGGGGTACACGGCGTGTACTCAAACTACACGGCGTGTAGTTTCAAAATTCTGGAAAGCATGGGAAAAGTCCATTTTACCTTCCAGAACACTTCTTGACCTTCTTTTTGTCAACGAAATGGGCTGGAGAGGTCCGGGCCATTATAGAGATATGCTAAATTCTTAGAATTATCATCTCCATGAAACCATTATGCATGTCGTTGACAACTACACTTGTAAAGACATTGGCGTCTTTTTAATTTGGGATCTTTCTTACAATGGCATTCGAAACTAAAAAAATTATAACCATTAATTTTTTAGTTCTAAACATGATTTTTGATAGTGAAAATAATTTAACAAACCTTAGATAATTCATTCATGACTAAGTCTTATTTGGATGTGTCCTCACAAAATAGTTCCCACAGATATGTGCCTTTATTCATTTGGAATTCAACGTTTCTCTAAATGTAGACTCTACAACAATCAATGAGAAGATACTGATCATCTCTTTCTTTTTTTTTCCACCGCTTCTACTCTATAGAACTATATTTTTGACATATTTTACTATATATGGTTGATTATTGACTTTGTTAACTCTCAATTAAATAGATGTGTTGAAAAATAAATTCCTCATCAAATTAAAAACCTTTTCCTGGATGTTGTTGCTAAACTCCATCATCGGATCTGGTATGATAAAAATGATATTATTCATAATAATTACTCATTCAGCCATAATTCATGTTGGATGTCAATCATTATTGCAATACGAGAAGACCTATCAATTCAAATGGGCTATTGTAACAACATTTTTGATGACTTTTGAATTCGGTGACATATCTGGATTGATGGAAACATTTTCCAACCACGTCAAACTATTGAATTTTCTAGGTAAGCATCTTTTCTTGGCTGGATTAAAGTATATTTAGATAGTGCCTCCAAAGGAAATCTTGGTCCTCTTGGTTGGGTCACCATTATCATGAATCACCTTGGTGGGATCCTTTGATGTTTTTCTGGTAGCTATGACATCGCATCTTCTATAGAGACCAAAATGATGAGAATGATAAATGATATTACATTCACTAAGCATTATGGTTGGAAAAATCTCTAGATTTAAAGTGATTCGACTATCGTTATGAAAGTGATTCAGAATTGTGTGATAAATCATGCGTGGCCGATTACAACCCATTGGATGGATGGCATCTTCTTGATTCTCGATATAAATTACATTATCACTAATGTTTACTGTGAATCAAATATAGTTGCAAATGGACTTATTAGTAAGGGATTAAATCAAGACATTACCTGGTTCGATGATTTACCTGTTTATATTCTCCCTCTACATCATATGGATCATATCATGATTCCTCATTTTTTACTCTTGTAATCACTTTATTTTATAATAGATATGCTTTGGTCTCAAGAAATATAAAATATTGAATTTTCAATCAATTAATGAATCCATTAAACTAAAAATTTAAAATATAGGGTTTAAATTGTTGTGTGAATACATATGGAACCACAAAATTTTAATATAATAAACAAATCAACACCTATGATGAGAACACAAGAACATATGCGACGATGATCGAGTAGAAAACCCTAAAATCAGGATCCATCCAAATGAAGTGTTGATGCATCAATGGAATAAATATATACAACTCTGTAAAAAGCTAATAGGACAGAAACTTATGAAACTATTTGATAAAATATATTCATTACAAAAATATATCAAATGAAATCATTACAGAATTGATCACCCATTATAAGTAGATGAAGTACTCTAAATCACCTCTTGAGATCCTTCTATGATTAATAAATAATGTTAGGGTTAATGGGGTTGTTTTGTAGCATATATGGGGGACCAAAAAAATAATTGGAATTAAAAATAATGTGCATGGTTTACTAGGTTGGATTTATAGTTAGTAATATCTATCCTCCTACAATGTGATTCCCTTCCAGACTTCGAGATGGGGTTCACAGTTTGGAATAATGGTTAAACTAATGATGTGCCAAATGTCTGACACCCAATTTCTATATGGTTCATGTTTTATAGGGTTAGTTTCATGGTTTGGGAAAATATTGTGCCCCTTCAAGGGGATTATCAAGGGAACATGTTTTTTAGGACCATGCAACATGGTTTTCCCTAACAATATGCCTAACGAGCATAACTCCATTGAATCAAAATTTTATTATAAACATTGGAAATGAAACCTATGAAGGACCCAGATCGAGAATAATGACAACATTGGTCATGACACACCTAAATGTGTTAATTTTATGTTACAATCTACCTTCTTAATATCTCATAAATTGTAAAATAAAAAATACTGATCATGCTTATGTGAGGACAACAAAATTTATGATTAATGCATTTTTGTAACACCCTGATATTTATATGATGTATTATTTTAATTTATTTTATGTCTTCTGTTGAATGATACACCACAATAATCATTTTCTACATGAAGAACCATCGTATCTTGATATATATGCAACAATATTATTGGTTTTTTTACACAAAACTTCATTTTTTTAGATTTCATTTCACACAAAATCAAGTTTATGAGAACAATTAAATATTATTAGGTTACCATATAACTTAGCCCTTTTATTAGAGATTTTTAACAACTAAATTATGAAGATACAATTTTAAAAAATTTATATTATTAATTATTTTGTGGGAAATTAATTATAAATGAAAATAAATCACCTTGTAAATAAAAAGACATGTCTTTCTAAAAACCAAATTAAATGCTAATATGTGAGAATAAAAAATAATAAAATCACTCTTTATAGAATATTTTCATTAAATATATATGTAATATATTAAATATAATTTTTAAAATTCATATAATATTTTTTATATACATGATATAAGAACCAATTCAATATTTAATATAAAAGAAGTATCTATTAATAAAATTTAGTTTTTCCTCCTTTTGATGGATCACACATTTTAATTCTATTTTTTTGACTTTTTTATATTCTATTTATCAAAATAAACCTATTATTTGAAATATTATTATTCAAATTTACTTTGGTTTAATTTTTCATATTATTCTGATAAATTTCACATTTTGATGAACAGTAAACAAAATAATGCATTTTATTTGAAAAGTAATTTTTCATAAAATTTATTAATACTGATAAATTAAAATATTTAATGGTTTTAAATTATGAATAGATTATATTTTTGTCATTTTATATCATTAAGGTCATTGGATTTAATTTTAAATTGAATTTAGATGTATAAACATTTCAATCTTTTGTATGTTTTAACATTTAAAACCCATTATCCCATTCCGAAAACAAGATTAATTTTAAAATAATTACTGAAAATTGATATTATTTAATTTTATAAATGGATTCCATATGTCTTACTCAAATTTTAATAACTATATCATCTTTAAATCTATAAACACTAATTTGAAAGATAATTTTTATATTCATCATTGTAATTAATTTGTAGTTTTTTGGAAATAAAAAATTACCTTAAAATATTATACAGGATGAAGCATAAATTTTTTAATTGAAGGAAAATAAAAAAATATTAATATTATTTAAAATGATAATATCCATTAAAAGGCCCAAAAACATGGCCAAATATTATTGGCCAACTATATATCAACCATATTAGTATAATAATATAGTTATTGAGTATTTTTAATCACATTGAAAAGGTTATGACACTTATAATATATTATTTAAAGTGAAGTTAATGTTGTCACAATCACACTTTAATGAATATAACATTTTTAAAGTAAGATTCTCCAAAAAAAATATTTATTAAAAAAATAAGTATTTTGATAAAATATAAAAAATTTATCATTTTCATAGTTTATTATCTAGATTTGTTATTCAAAAAATAATTATATTAAATAATTACACATTTCTGAAGTAGTATATATTTTATTAATGAAAATTTCAAATAAATGTTATTAAAAATAAGAAAATAAATATAGTTAGGAAAAATTAATATATCTGATAACATTTATGAAAGAACTTTACTATAGAGTAATAAAATAAAATATTTGGTATGAATTTATCTTTTTTATCATAATATTTTTAAAATCAATGAATTGAATAGTTTCAAAATTGGCAGTATTGATTGTTTATCAAGTTAATATTTTATTACATTATTTATAAAAATTAAATAAATAAAAAATAAAAAAACTATATTATGATATTTTATATTATTAATTTTTTATTCATGTTTTAATTTAAATCATATAATTTAATTTACACTCGTTTAATGTTGAAAAAATTGTTACCTAAGTTAAAATTAAAATATTATAACTAAAAGTTGTTTAAAATTATATGATTTAAATTGAATGAAAAATGTTTCTAAAATTTATTGGATAACTATATTAAAAAATTATGTCATTAAATATTATTATGTATGGAATTTTGGAGGTTTTTGGATGTAGTTAGATTTTGTTAAAAAATAATTTGTTTGGAGATTCTAAATATTCCCATCACATTAATTATAAAAGGCCACATCCCCCCTAATTTATTCAATTCACATTGAGCCTTCAATATCAAATATACCCTACCAAATTAAATTCTCAATATTTCAATCCATGCTCAAGAAGTGATGGTCTTTTCAAAAGACAAGCTCTAGTGTCTCTAAGAAGAGATATGGAGGGAGCATGCCTAAGAAGATGTAATATCCTTTACAGACTCTCTCAAGATAATATCATCTTCTACCTACTCTTCATATGTTGTTTCCAAAATAAAATAATATCTCTAGTATAAATTATATTATAATATTTTATTACAGTTTTTGAACAACCATATTTCAGCTTTTATCCATCCAACAAAAAATAAAATCACCACGTTTGTGTATATACAGCCTACCGTCTCCACGTTAAGGTTTAATATGTTTTTAATCATAATTATTATAATGTGAATAATGATTGAAATAATATAAATATATATTTATTATAAGATTATATTTATTATAGAACAAAAAGTATACCATCCACTTCCATACTTTAATATTAAAGAAATGAGAAAAAATTACTCATTTAAACATAGGGAATGTGGTATCCACGACGTGATGAAACTCATTTCCATGAACAAAATTCATGGATGATTATGTAAAGGTATATAATGAAAAAATATTATATATATTACCATGATATTATTTTATAAATTATGTTATAGTACCCTATTTACATGAATTGATACTTATAAGAAACAATATGCATGTGAAAATAAAGCAGGCAACACTTGAAATAAGTGTAAAAATATAATATTATTAAAAGAGTTATTATATGATCATATATGATGTCATAAATATAAATTATTTTCTAGAATAATTAAATAAAATTTTTTAACCCATTATAAATGATTTTTGGATACATACAAATTGAATTTGACTTAAGGTAAGGGATTATTTTTTGTCTCACCCTTATTTCTATGAGACACATGTCATATACAATACTTGTTTATTCTAAGTGGTTTATATACTTCCCTATAAATTATTTTATGATATTTATTTAGAATGGTATGTAATATTAATTTTTTTATTTTCTCTATAGAGAATAAAATTCTATTTATTATAATGTTAAGAGTACTTATTTTACAATATCTTCGATATTTTGATGTGTTTCTTTTTAATTCTTTGTGGGGGAATTTTTATTTTCCATGTAAATTTTTTTAAAAATGATTTAATTAATTGTTATAAAATTATAAAATAGATATTTAAAGAAATTTTTTCCCATTTTGGACTTTTTACTACATGTTTTGAAAGGAATATTTCTTTGGTTTTTCAAATAAGGAATATTTTTACTTTTTCGGCTAAAGTATAAGAATAATGTTTTCTTTTAAGTTATACTCAAGGAATAGAATTTTTTTCATTCATAATACTTTATTTACATGAAGCATACCATACAATATTAAAAGGTTATTTTAAAATAAATCTTTTTCTTTTCAAATTTAGAGGCCTTTTAAGAAGAGTGAAAATTATCTTAGGAGAAAATATATTTTCTTGAAGAATAATTTTATCATGCCTATCAAAATTAATTTCCATCTAATATAAAATTGTTTGATGTTGTATATTATTTTATGGGTACATTTGTTTCATGAATATTACAATAATTGTTCCTATTTTTTTCTTATGTTCATGATTAAATGTTATTTATGAAATACATTCCTTTTTTATGGATCATGTTATGATGGAATGATGTTTTTGAATCCCATATGGATTTGATTTGATGAATGATTTATATCATTGTGGAAAACATATGTTTCGTTTTCACTAGGATATGGTTGTGACCTATATCTCCATCGAACTCATTGGGTAATGATTTATATCTCATGAGATACATAGGTCTAGAATGGAAAATGATATTGGTTCTATAATACAGAGCAAGAACTAAAATTAAACCATATTCGGTAATATAGGGCTGGACGGAATGTAAACATAGTTCTGTTATAAAATAATTTTATTAGTAGTGATCTTGGTTTAGTAAAGGGCAGTTTCGACAATTATGGTCTTCAGAATGAGCCTCATAAATTGTGTAATTGATTTTATATTCTTAGGTATTTTCTAAATATTAAAATTTATTCCAATTATATTTTCTCATGGATTGTGTCCTTTATGATTTATGTTGTATGGACTATAATGATTTACTAAATGACTCAAAATTTTTATATATTTTAAACATGGTATGGTTCTAAAATGTTATGCTCTTGTTTTTACACTCATATTTTCATGATTTGTTTGATATTTTCCTTGTTTAACCTTACAGAGAATCTGATCTCACTCTTTTCATATGATTTATTTTCACAATTATATAAAGAATTATTTTATGTAAGAAACCTAAGCGAAATATATTTATGGGATATATTAAATACATTTCATAAAATTAGAAGAATATTTTCTATTTTTTTCTGTGGACTAAACTAATATGGCCATTGAGAATGTTTTTTTAATGAATGAAAGCTTACACAAAAATAATTCAATTTCTATATTCCTCAAACATGGGATATTAAATATTGTATCAGTGTAAATGATTATTTCACATTTGTAAAATAGGATGAGAATATTTTCTCAATATCCTTAGAGATAATTCACTGTATATATCTAGATATGTATATATGAATAATTCTATTTATAGGTTGCAATCCTATAATTTGGTTATGATCATGTAAAACCTAGGATTAATAATAAGATGTTATTTATTTAATGTAATTTAACTTGATGATGTGGATTTCCTATTATTATTTTGTGGTTCCCCCTATTTATTTGTTTTATTGAATGGATGTAACTAAGAGGATTAATGTTACAGACTGTTGTGAGGGACAATGGATTGATCTTAATCATGAGAAACAAAATGAAATGGGAGTTATATATAGAAATATTTTTGTTATGACTAATTAATATCTAAAAATATGATCAGTAATCTCAAATTTGGTGAGATTATTGACCCACCTAATAAGAGAATGTTAATGTTTCACGGTGACCATAGAGGAAATAATGTTCAATATTCCTCATGAAAATCATGTGGGAAGAGGCATCAAGGAGAATTTTTCATAGGAACTGGAAAATTACTTGGGTGTCAAAAAAGGGAATAAAGATAGAAATTTTAAAGGAAAAGGCCCAGTTAACACAATAGATAATGATAATGGTATTACTAAGGAATCAATGATAGATAAATTGTTTAAATTTGTAATGTATAGGTATTATGATAGTTGATTCCCTAGGTGAATATATTATGAACAGAATCAAAAAGAATATATGAATAATTGCTATATTGTTGGCAATGAATAGACTACAATTGATTTGTGAAATGAATAAATTGTTTAGTAATAAAAGGATGAATCTTGGTTGGTGGTTTACATATTTATTGGAATGATTTCATGACTATTTTTTGGAATTCAATAATATGGTTATAAAAGTACTTTAATGGTATTATGGACCTATGAAACATCTAAGGATTATTACACTAATGTTTTCCCTTAAGAACATGAATGTTTATGTTGAATTGTACTAGTATCCATGAATAGTGATAGAGATTATATGGTAATATATTTGGAGAACACGTGATTAAGGGAAGAATAAACCTTAATATATGCATAATTTTGGGATAATGAAATAAGGAGATGTTTAACAGTATTAATGACCTTGGGGGTAATAGAATGACGAAGTGTTCTTTAGAATTTATGAAATTATAGAATAACTAAATAGTTAATTTTTGATATAATGAATGTTGTCACTATTTTTTAAGGTAAATAAGGTTATTACCATGTTTTAAGAGAATACATGATAATAGTTCTCACCTGTTTATTGTGTGGAAAAAATGGCTATGTCATGTTTTTTTGGTAATTAATGATAAAATTATAGGGAAATTTAGTGACCTTCGTTGAAAGTATTTTATTGAATAATTTTTTAAGGATTATAAAGTTAAACACTTAGAATTTTTTAAATCATTATAGATAAATGAATTACCTTTACATATAAGGATTTATGCATATTAGATAACTTGTGCTGAAATTTTATTCATGATAAAGATAGATAGAATGAATTATCATTCTATTTATGGATATTAGGATCTGGTATTTCTTATGGAATGAAAAATTATCCTTCATTTATTCCAATGATTTATTAAGTGGACACTTGTCATGGAACAACAAAAGTATGAAATTATACTTAATCAAGTATGTATTTCTTCTCATTGTTTAATTCTACCAAAAGGATCTCAAAACCAAAAATGTTCTCCTACAAAATTTATTTCTAATGAATTGGATGGAATTTTAGATCATTAAAAATTTATGGATTTTTATTTTCAACATTCTCATAAAAATTTTCTCTATCACTCACCATCAAAATTTGATTGTTTGACTTCTCTTCCGTGACCAAGTATTCAATAATACATATGTTATCTTAAGTGAAATAAAACATATGTGTCAATTTGGGTAACTATTATGTTTCTAAATCAAATTAAAAGGATGTTTTATTATTCATTTTTACAATATACGTTTCTATGAATAAAACTTCCACTTTTAAATACTTTTATAACCCAAATGAATATAGTGGGTGAAATTCTTTTTAAGGGGGTAGAATATAACACCCAAGATTTTTGTGGGATGGATTTTCTTTGATGTCTTTTATTGTATAAGGTATTCTAATAATTTTTCACTACACATAGAAATTACTTATCTCTTTGTATATGCAACAATATTTTTGTCCAATTTTACACACAATTTCGAGTTCTTTTGATTGATTTCATTTCACACAAAAATGTGTTTATGTGAAAAAATAAATATTGTTTTTGTACCAAATAACCATGAAATTATAAAGGTGATTATGAAAAATTGTGTTATGAAAATATTATTTAAAAATTTATTTATAATTATTTATTTTGGTGATAGATTAATTATAAATAAAAATAAAAATCATTTCTAAATAAAAGAACTATTTTTCTAAAAAAAATTTAAATGAAAATAAATGATATTATAAAATAATAAAGCCACACATGATGTAATTCATTTAAGAAATTTATATTTAAAATTCTTAATATAAGTTTGAAAAATAAACTTATATTTTTTCTAGAAATGATATATGAAAAAATACAATTTTTTGAAAAACAAATAAGTATTTTTCAAAAAATTTAGTTTTTCGGCCCATTGATGGCGCACACATTTTAAATGTTTTTTTTGACAATTTTTTATTTTCTATTTGAAAAAATATAACATCTTAATTCAAATAGAATTATAAAAAATTTCTTTCAATCAATTTTTGATATTTTTCTGATCAGTTTCACATCTTGATGAATACTAAAAGAATAAATTATTTTAATTGAAAAATACACTATAATAAAATTTATATATTATGTAAAATTATATACTTCAGTGGTTTTAAAGTATATTTATATTATTTTTATATGTTTACGTAATTTGGATCATCTTAATTAGTTTAACATTGATTTTAGATCGCAAATCATTTCAGTATTTTACATGTTTTAACTTTTAAAAATCATTATATCACTTTGAAAATATGATTAATTTTAAATTAATTACTATAGATTCTATGTTTTTTATTTTAAAAAATGGATCCCATATTTGAAATCATTTTGTAAAAATTTTTGAGATATCTTTCATTCATTTTTTCCTATTATGAATAGTAACTTCAGTAATTTTTTATTCATACGTTAAAAGTGTAAATTGGGTAATTAAGGGTAAAATAATATTTTAAAATTTTCCAAAAACATGTCATAATATCATTGTGTGAGTTTATTTCGACTGAAATTATCCATGGGTCTAAATTTTATTGTTTATAAGATACTTTGATTGCATTAGGAAATTTAATATATTTTATTTAAAGATAAGCTAAATATGACTTTCTAAAATTTTAATAAATATATAATTTATAATATAATATAACATAGAAGTTAAATAAGACTATAAATACACATTTGAAATATGACATGATTTTCTTTATCAAGGTAATTTTTTTTGTAATTTTAAGAAATAAATTATTTCCTTAATGTCTTATAAAATGATGATTCATAAGTTATTTAATTGATGTAATATCAATAAATATTATTAATTAAAATGATAATAACTATAAGATTTCAGGACCCCCCTTCACCATGTTGAGGGAAGTGAGAGAAGAATTCCAGACACACCATTTTTTATATAGAATGAGAGATAATGACCGCTAAGACCCCACTTCAATAGGTCCCGGTGTGGCGACTAGGACCAAGGGTATAGAACCACACACAATATGGAAGGCATAACCATTTTTATTTTGTAGGATCAAGAGATAATATTGTAAATCCCAAACAATAGAAAAACTAAAAGTTATAGTAAATCCAGAACAATACATTCCCATATACATGTTCCAATAATCAAAACTATGAAAATACTAGAAAAATTCAGAGGAATGTACCAAAAGAAATAAAAAGCAGCAATGTCAACAATCCCAACGTCTAAACTGGTAGGGTTTAGCATGGTCCTCAATGTCCTCCTGGAAACCTGAAAGTAGTTTTATATACATAGGGTGAGTATACATGTATACTCGGTAGGGAAAACCAAAAGCTCTCATGAAAAATTGGGGAGGCATTATAATGACATGTGAGAAAAAAGAGATATCAACAGCACCTATTGAAGAAACTATCCACCCAAACCTCTCCAAGGAACACTCCCCAAATAAGACAAGTTATGTAAATTAAGAGTGATAACACATCGATGTTCGGGTACCCCGTACCACATTCCCCCTAGTTATTGATGACATCATATATTTAAGACCTCCCCCTATTTTATCACCGTAGTCCCACTGCCATACCCCTCCTGCACACACATGGGATACCACAACCACACATCCCACCTGCAAACACTTGGGCCACAACAAGCACATGTAACCACACTCTTAGAAACCCGGGCCTCGTCCTGAAGACACTTGGGAAACAACCTGCCAGCACACACATGGGAAAACTACCACAACTACCATTCCTGAAGAATCTTTGGCTATAATAAACCTCAGGCCATCACATTCTTCCTGAAGAGTATTGGATAACTCAGGAAAGGGAGAAAAAAGGAGCTAATAACCTTCCAATCATAGGAGTGTTGGAAAAAATACCCTCCCCCATCCAATGGGGGGTGATCTGTATAAAGTTCTCAACATGGTTGGGGTGCATGTGAGAAACATAAGAATTAAATTATACATATATGTAAACAAACACTCATCCCAATATAGGGGTTCCAAAACTCACCCATACACAAACACCCTTGTTACTATTCATTCACTAAAAGCACAATAGTCACAAAAAAGTCACAACTCATTCCCAAAAAACAATTCCCCATTAAAACCATTATTTATTTCATATTCATGTGATTCCATTTAAATAATTGTTCCATACTAGGAAACTAATAGGCATAACCACAAGCCAAGGAAGGAAAAACCACTGAGCAGCACATTAAGCATTCACACCTGCTTATCTAGTAATGTCACAATAACAAACGGGATATGATAAATCCCTCAAAGTATTGGAACTCACCCAAGACCCACCATACATCCCCACACGACCTCAAATCCACAAAACAACAACTGCACCTCAACAAGGGATCACATTCCCATCCATTTCACCCCACAAGAATCAAGCATATCAACCACACATATTAACATGACAGAGAAAGGGAGTTTCCATATTCTATCACACCATTCATTGGGTTCCTTCTTTTCGTTTGATTAACTGTGGTGATCAGACAATGATTATTGTTCACTGGAAATCCATTTAATCAACTGAGTTTATGTGATTAACAAATTTCTATGTTATAGCAATTCAATCATCACAGAAGATTGGGGTCCATTAGTATGCAAGGAAAGACCACCAATTTCACTTATTTTTAGTGGATAGAAGCCCATACAATCCACAAAATATTAGAAAGGGTAAAATAGTACATAGTATCATCATACACACCACTTCATTCCTTAAAATTCAATTTATTATCTTTGTTATGGTTTGTTATGATCCATCCCCAAAGAAGCATTATCATACCCACCCCACATAATACAAAGAAAAGAGAGATGAAGGAAGAACCCTACTTTGATGATCAATAATCAATGTTGTTCTCCTTGTGTCATGAACTTGGCATGTGAGACTTGCAGTGGAGGAACATAGAGGACTCCAAGAGTGAGTTAGAAAGGCTCCAGCATAATCACATTACTAGCCTTAGGAAGGGGGACTCCAAACAGACCATGGAAAGAAAAAGGGACTAGCCAAGAAGAATAATAATTCTTATGGATAAAAAAGAAGAGATATTGGAGTTACGGGATATGAATTTTGAATGTCATTAAAGGCAGATCATGGTTTAAACAAGAAGTTGGATGGTTACACACAATGTAATTAATTATTTTTTAATAATTCTCATCAGATAGGTGGCCATAATGATGGTGAGTTAAAGGGATTCATTTAAACACAGGAAAATGTGTAACAGGGGTTTAACTATAATTACAGAAAAAGGGACTGGAACCACAAAAAAGCCACAAGTTATGGTAAATCAAGGGTCTCTCAGATCTTGGGGGACTTCATATATCATATATCGGATATAAATGGCTATTAAAGGGGTAAAAAACACTTTTACGTCAATATATACATTATGAGAACAGAAAATATCGGAAACTAGAAAAAAAACAAACATGGGTGGGAAACCGTTTGCTGAGACATTGTAATGGTTCCATGGTCACGGTGCCACCCTCACGGTTACACCCTCATGATGACACCCTCCTAGATCCATGGTAATTGATCCACCATTTCATTGAGAAACTGTGATGTTGTGAAAGCCATGGTCCCATCATCATGATGACTTCGTGACCAATACCACCATCACGATGCCTCTGTTTCGATGGAACTCTTTGATGGGACTGATATTTTGGAAAAGTACAATACTAGGAGGGTCCGGGAAATTACATCAGATACCTCTCAATGTATTCTCATGATTCCTATTATGAGATAATTCACAGAAGCGTTTCCTGATGAATTTCCCGGTCTTCCTCCTAGAAGAGATTTTAAATTCTCAATTGACCTTATACCTGGGTTGTTGCCAATATCCAAGACTCCATATAGAATGGTTGTTGTGGAGCATAAGGAGCTAAACAAACAACTATCGTAAAATCTGGATAAAGGGTTTATACACCCATGTGCTTCACCATGTGGTGCACCATTCCTCTCTGTCAAGAAGAAGGATGGTTCAATGCGCCTCTATATCAATTATCGTGAGATTAACAAAATTATGATAAAAAACATGTATCCTCTCCACGACTTGATAACTTGTTCAATAATCTACTTGTAGGACTAAAATTCATTATTGTAGATTTGTGTTTGGGATATTATCAAGTAAGGGTGATGAAGGAAGATATCCCCTTGACAGCTTTTTGAATATGATATGGGCACTATGAATTCATAGTAATGCCTTTCAGAATCACTAATTCTCTATGACTATTCATAAACAGGATTAATAGAGTATTTAGAGATTACCATAAAAAATTTGTGGTATTAATTATAGATTATATTCTAAAATACTAAAAAACCATGTAGGATCATGAGGAGAATCTAAGAACTGTACTAGAGAACTTATGGAAGGAGAAGATCTATGTAAAGTACAACAAGTGTGATTTATGTTTGAAGGCTGTCTCTTTCTTGGGCCATATCATCACAAGAAATAGGATATATGTGGATCCATACAAGACACATGTAATAGAGGAATGGCCAAGGCCAACATCGGTAACAGATATTCATAGCATCTTGGGGTAAAGTGGATAATATCGACGATTTGTGAGAAATTTTCATGATGGTCCAACCCTCATACCAAACTAACACGGATGGGAGTAAATTTATCTTGGATTGATGAATGCGAAGAATGCTTCAAGGAGTTCAAAAAGAGACTTATCACTGTTCCCATGCTCACTTTACCCACAAGTGGATGAATTTTTGTGGTATTCTGTGATTCTTCGAAGAAGGTCCGGAACTGTGTTTTTATGAAAAATGAAAATTTCGTTGTCTATGCTTCAAGTAAATTGAATGTTCTTGAGTAGAATTATCCAACACATGATCTAGATTTCATTGTGGTGATCATAGATTTAGAAAATATGGTGTAATTATCTTTTTAGGAAGGAGTTTGAAATATATACGAACCACAAAATCCTCAAGTATATATTCACGCACAAAGAGTTGAAGATACGCCAAAGAAGATGGTTAGAGATGATAAAAGAATATGACTTATAAATCCATTACCACCCTGGAAAATATGACATGGTGAATGATTATCTTCTTAGAAATGAAAAATGATTCTATCATTGATGAGAATTGAAAAGGTTGCAATCTTCATAGATTTGATGAAGATAGATATGGGAATCTTAAAAAAGGTAACACCATCAATTCATTCACAAATGATTGCTCAACCATCTTTTTTGGAATGTTTAAAGGATGCTCAAAAGGATGATGTGGGTATTCAAAAGAAAGTGGAAGCTATCTGAAAATGGAAATCCTTATATTTCAATGTTAATGAAGAAGGAATTGTGATATTTGGGAAACACTATGTGTTCCATCAAGTCCGGAGCTGAAGAAGAAACTTTTGGAAGATGCACATAGCATAAATTTATCTATTCAAACAGGAAACAGAAAGATGTATTGAGATCTAGGAGGGAATTATGGGTTATATAATATGATGTAGGAGATCACTGTGTATACATCAATGTGCCTAGTGTGTCAACAAGTGAAGGTAGAGAAGTAGCAGTCTAAGGGGACAATGCAACCATTACCCATACCAACATGGAAAAGGGAGAACATGACCATGGACATTGTCACCAATATTTTGAATACATCCAAAGGAAACAATAAAATATGGGTTTTTGTTGATCATCTTACAATGGATTCACACATTTTTGTAATTCAAGAGGATTTCTCATTGGATCAACTTTCAAGGATATATATCAGAAAAGTGGTAAGGCTGCATGAAGTACCACTAAATATTTTACACGATCGAGATCTGAGATTCACCTTGATGTTCCAGAAAAGTCTCCAACATTCTCTAATCACTGAACTGAACATTAGTATATCCTATCATCATCAAAATGATGTCCAATCTGAGCCAACCATTTAGACACTAGAAGATATTTTAAGATCATATTATATAGACTTCAAAGTAGGGTGGGACTAACATCTTCCAGTAGCTGAGTTCTCCTATAGAAACAGTTTCCACTCGAGCATCCAAATGACACCATATAAAGCCCTTTGTAGGAAAAGGTGCAAAACACTGGTGTGTTGGGATGATGTCAGTGAGAATAAGCTTATAGGATGTTAAATGGTCGAATAAATGGAAGAGAAGGTGAAAACCATTCAGCAGCTTATCCAGGGAGCCCAAAGTCAACAGAAGAGTTATGTAGATAACCATCAATGAGACCTTGATTTTAAAATTGGAGGCATTGTATATCTACCCAAATATCCAGGGAAGAAGGTAAAAAGGTTTGGAATTAAGGGGAAGTTGTGTCCTAAGAACATCATACCCTTCGAGATTCTTGATCGTGTCGGGGATGTGGCTAATCGATATGCACTTCCACCTACCATATCCAAATTACATGATGTCTTTCATGTATCCATCTTAAATATGTACACACTAGACTCTTCACATGTACTCTCTTCAGAGGTAGTATAGCTAGAGCATGATCTTTCTTATGAGGAGAAACTAGTGATGATCATAGATTGTAGAGAAAACGTACTACAAAAAAAGATAATGCCATCGTGAAAGTGGTGTGGAAAAACCATAAGTTTGAAGAAGTTATGTGGGAATTAGAGAAAAGGGTTGAATAAATGTTACCCACATATATTTTATTGTAGAAACAAGAATTTTCTAGGGTGAAATTTCTTAAGGAGGAAGACTGTAACATCCCAAAAATTTATTAATGAAAATTCCTCTACGTCTATTTAAATGTCCTCTAATTTTTATGTATAACTTATGCATTTATTTGGTTATTTTTTTTATTTGAAAATACCGTTAAGAATTATGACCATTACAAATATAGTCATTGAATAGTTATCACATGATTATTATAAATATAGGGCTTTAAGAAATCCTATGTATTCAAACAATGTAAGCAATCACTTCATCCAGTAGAGTTGCCCCATACGATGCCCATTTATCGGAGCTCAGAAAGGAGGTGGTGTATTTGGGATTCACTCTAGACCAAGCACAAGCTGAGCATGAATATGATAGCTCTTGCAGAACCACCTATGAGAGAAGTGGATGTTGATAGTGATTACCACTCGAGAAATGTTATCTGAGCCACCCCAAGTGTTTATCACCATCGTGCACCTTACCCTAAGGTCTTATGCGGGTGTTTTAAGGGGTTATGTAACCAGACCCTAGTAGTATGATTATGTACATTATTCTTGTATAGAGGATATATATTATTTTTATTATTTTTACCTTGTAAATAGTTTTTAAAGCATAAATAGTATTTTTAGTTAATATTCAACTATGAAAAATATTTTCATGAAATAAAGTATTTTTTGATTAAATGATATTTTAATAAAATATTATTATTACTGTTATTAAATTTCTTTTGATTAAATATAAATTATTGTATATTTTTATTAATGTTTGAAAGTTGTTTTTGTCAAAACCCATGAATTTTTGTTAAATGCCAGTTTTTATATTAGATATAAAAATTCACATATATAGAAAATTATTTAGATGATTTAATATAATTGTTGGAATCAAGATGTTGAAATTTTCCAACGGTGAATTATTCATAACTTTTTGAGGCATTCATATTTTTGGGTCAAAAATAAATACTATTTAAATACATAATGTTTTTTATCACATCATAATGAAACAATATTGATGTAATAAAATACTATAAACATTATGTTCTGAAAATATAAGTATTACCATTAAAACATTGTAATTTTGGGTTTTTTGATTTAATTTACAAAGCTTTAGTGGTCCCATCAAAACATATAAAACATTTTCTCATTAAAAATTGTTTTCCTTGAGAGTGTGACTCACTTCCATACAAGAAACTCTATTATTTTAATATTTTCGACCATTTTCCTTATAAAATATTGTTTTCCACTCCCTTTTGGAAAAACCCCTAGGAAAAACCATGGTCTGGTTTTTGGTTTTGATTTGCTTAATGTTATGTGTCCCAAACGTAAATAACAAAGAATTCCTTCTCCTTTCCTATATAATCCCACCCAGGCTCCCACATCCTATTCACTGAAATCATTTGGAGGTAGACCAACCCATTCCCCCCACTCTCTATAATCCTCCCATGGTTCCCCAAGCTTCCAAGAATCCTCTATCAGGTCTCTCCCAAGCTTTTGGTATCACACTTCCAGGTAAGATATTCTCACTTTCCTTAGTTATGTCAAAGATTCCTTATATTGTTATGGACATTTATTTTCAATTATAAATGTTAGGGTATCATTTCACATGTCCTCCACATTTCTCTCTTCAAGTATAAATAATTAAAGATCCCCTTTCTATCTCATTAATGCATTCCATGTATACCTGTTTCCATGCCAAAATTCCGTATGGAATTTCTCTCTCCTTGTTTGCATTCAAGTAATTATTTTGTATCATGAATCTAAATTCCATTACAACTGTTTGGACATGTATCTATATATCCCCTTACTGTCTATTTTATTTAAATATTATGACACACCCCTTTCTCTCTCATCAACCATTTTTAGGAGTTCTTATGTCACGCTGTTACGCTCCCAAAATTAAATCGCCATTTTCCAAGCCAATGTCATTGTGTAGTGAATTCCATGCCCACTTTTCTATTAAGGGTATTCACCATTATGGATATTTACTTATTAATTAAATCATATCATTTATTAATTCCAGACTCCTTTATCATGGAATAAATGATGATGTCTAATGAATCAATGTTTTATGATCCATGTGGTACACTTATGCATGAAATGAAATGTTTAAGAATGGTGAACCCTATTAGCACTCCAATGCATTGGGTAAAGTATAGATTCATGATATGTCATGTTAAATGTGGTTTGACTCCTGATAATTCATGTGGAATGAGGGTTTACTCATGCTTCATGTTCCATGAGATATTAATCATGCTCTATGTGTAATGAGCCTTGGCTCATGCTAATTCCAGGTTAAATGTGGTTACTACATTTTTATGTTATGATTATCATGATTTATGATTTCTTTATATTCATGTTTCTCTTTTTCTCCATCTATATGCCTATTTTCTAACATGTATTTTATTCCTGATATTCTTCAATGTTTATTACCTTACAGGGCTTTATAGCTCACCCTTTTCTTATGCATTTCCTCATATTATCCAATGCAATGATAAGTGTGAGGGAATGTAGTGGTCATGTAAAAGAAGATTTCAATTAGATGTTGTTTTCTATGCTATATGTTGTTATGTAATGTTCTTAAGCCCCAAATACATTAGGCCTCTTGATCTTCTATGTTGTATCAAGTGATGTTTTTATGTAATAAATCATGTTTAAGTCTGTAATAAAGAACCGGGTTGTTAAAATATATTCTTTAATGGAGACATTCTATTCAATGGTATTATCCTTACTATACATATGATTTTTTTATGTTCATTATGAAATCATATTTATGAAATGTATTTATTTTTCTTGGATTATGTTATAATGGAATGATTTTTATGAAACCCATTTAGCTTTGATGTGATTAATGTTTTATGTTCTGGTGGAACACATATGTATGGTTTCCATTATGAGATAAGTGGTATATATATCACCCTCTGGTTCATTGGGTAAATTTTTATATCTCATGAGATAGATAGAGAAATAATGGGAAATGATCGTGGTTTAGTAATAAAGGGATTGAAGAGAATGAAAATCAAGTTCAATAATATAGGGTTTGAATAAAAAGTTAACTTTGTTCAGTAATATAGAGTTAGAATGAGGAGTGACCATAGTTTAGTAATGGACTTTTTCCACTATAATGTTCATATAATTGAGACATGGATAATATGGAAATTATTTTTTATGCTTATTTTTTTGACAATTTCTTTTTTATGCCCTTTCTATTATCTCAGGGAACATGTTCCATTATTATTTATTCCTTATTAACTGCCAAAATTTATTCCATCACTCATGATTTTTATATATGTTATACATGGTATTATTCTAAAACATTATGTTCATGTTTTTACATTATTCAGTTACTGAATTGTTGGATATTTTCCTTGTTTATCCATGATAAGCATCTTATCTCACCCTTTTTATATGATTTCTTTTCCACATGAAAAAATGAAAGGTTTTAAGTAGGAAAACTATTTGGGAATATCTTTATGAATGATTTTTAGGCCATTAAAAAAATTATAAAAAACGTGTTCCAAGTTTCCAAATGAACATAACTAGTATTGGCTTTGGGGATGTGTTTGTTTAATTTATGAATGATCCCACAAAAAAAATGTAATGTATATATACATCAAACATGTGATGTTATAGTTTTTTTCCTTAATATATCTAATTCTCTGATATTATGTGGGATATAATCCATGAATATATTATTAATAAATTTATTAATGATATTTAAATGTTATAATTTCATTATAAAATTACATGGTTATACTTATTCATCTTTCATAATTTAATTTTTTTGGAATTCTCAATATTTATGAATTATATTATAATATTTCTATAATTAATGAATATGTAATTTTATCACATTATGTTATAATGACAAAATAATAAAAATAATGGTATTTTGAAGAGTTTAAAACTATAATTTTCGTATCATTTTAAATTTAAAAATCAATTAAATTTAAAAAATTTATATTTATAAAATCCTATTTTATATCATTATATGGGAACATCACCATATGATTTATGAAATTTAGATGTTTCACAAGAATCAAGTATTATATCTATTTAAAACATTTAAGAAATTTTTAGATATTTTGAATCAATGACCATATTTCATGCATAAAATCCATTGAACCTAAACAAGCATGATAATCGAGATAATGAACACAAAAACATTTTTTTAGCATAGACATTTTATTAAATGTTTAATTACAATATATATTTTAATAAAACATAGTTTGATCATTATGAGTTTATATATTATCGATATTATATATATTTTTTATAAATTTTTTTATAAATTTTAAGATGGGGAGTATTTGTTAGGTAGTGATATTTTTAACTCAATTTCGTTTATTGGGTAATATATCTATTTTCATTAATTTGATTTCACATGGTTGGAAGTTTTATAAACTAGGAATGATTATATTGTATTTTAAATTATTTAATATCAATTTAATTTTCGTCCACATTTTTTTTCATTTAAGGATTTCAATTTAATATCATTGAAAATTCTTAAGGGTTTCATGTTTTTAATCTCAATTCCATGAGATAAGATTCATATTGTGTACCATGGTTTTTTTAATTTTTTTTCAAAAATTCCCCATTTTTTAATTGAAATATTCATTCAAAGAAATTTTGAATTTTGTATAACATAACTATTTTTCATTCATTTAATGCATTTTTTTTCAAAAATTATAAATTTTTAAGGATTTGTCATCTCAAATATACTTCTTGAGTCATAATTCGATTTATAGACTTGAATTAATTTATATAGTCAATATATTTCTTATATGATATATAATATTTTTACTCGCTTTGTATTAATGTAATTTTATGTTCCATTTATTCCCATTATTATCAAAAATAACATTCGTTTTATATTTTTTGTATTGGGTTTTGTTTAAAAAAATTACATTAATGGTTTTAATGTATTTACAAAAATATATTTCCAGATATGTATATATATTGATTAATATGTTTTCAAAAAATATTAACACTAATATTTTGCTATTTTTAATATCACTATAAATTATATTAATAAATTTAGAATTTTTTGTGAAGGAATTATTTAACTATTTTCTTTACAATTAATTTTCAACATACTTTATAAAGATATAAAATGTTGTTTTTTAATAGTGACTCCATGAAAAGATTTTTATTCAACATTAATATTTTTTGTTATCATTATTCTTCAAAAATGTTCCATTTATAATAAATTAAATTCATACTCAAGTAGATCTATGAAATTTTTAGTACATTACAAAAATGAAAAAATATTTTCTCTTATTTAGAAAATATTATTTATATTACAATTAGAAAAAAATCCATAAATATAAAATCTCTTGAGAAAATTTTTTATACACTGTTGATATGAACTAATGGCCCTAAAAAAATTATATCTCTTTTTATATTTTAATAATATTCATTGGAAATTTCCATAAACCAATTTTACTTAAATAGGTAATTTATGTTATGATGGGATAATGAATGTTTTTAAGGAAATAAAACTGAAAATACAAGCTTTATTGTGTTATAAGAACATATATTTCATATATATTATTTATGATTATAGGTGGGGATGATATATACCTCAAATAAATTATATAATGATATTTTTTATACTAGATATAGTTGATATGAACTATTAATGTTGTTCCATGTTTAATGGTGTTTATAATAATGATCTTAAGAGTGATATGAATATAATTACCAAAAACTCTTACATATTAATTTTTTGATATTAGTGATTATTAATTGAAGGTATTTTATAAAAAATATACAATTATTACTGAATGTATTATTATGATAATTCAGAAGTTAAAAAACATTATTTAAAATATTTTAATTTCTTGATTTATCATTTTAATGAGAAATCATCATTTTAATTCTTTTATGACTTATTAAGGAATTTTTCAACAGAATAATTGAAGTAACATGTTGACATTTTTTACACTTTTTAATATTTAGGTATGAATCTCTTATATAATATTCGTGCATATGGACTATGATACCAGACCCATATGATCATCCCATACTATCTTTAGATCATAAATTTTAAATTCCATTATTTAAATATAATATGTATTTGATCTCACCTTAATTAATTTTTTGATCAGCTTGGGTTTTTAAGAATGTTATTAAATTTAAAATTTAAATATATGTATCATGTTGGAAAAAACATATAGGAGATGATCCAGACTTATTATAGAATCTTAAAATACAGGTATAGTAAAAAACACATTATTGGGTGGGAAGGATATGGTTTCTATTTCAAATTAGATTTATTAATTTTAATAATATAAAAATCTATATGTTATTGGGTATATAAATCATTGGAAATTGGTTTATTATAATGTAATTCATGATTATTAAAATTGATCACATTGGCCGGTATTAACTCATTTATATAAATAATATGTCATTAGTATCATATAATTTATTACTCTACGGGGCATCGTTTCTGAATCAAAAGAAAGGATATAGATAAGTATATTGGTTATAATGTAAATAGTTCTAGTTATATAATGTGTTTTGGATAACATGAAGTGTTTTTAATTCAATGGGTTGTCGTAGAATTATTGAATAAATACTTATTCAAGGTTTTATGTAATGATATTATTTCTGATTAATAATGATTTTAGTGTTATTTTAAATATATTATTTATGTACATGTAACCATTAGGATTGATATATGATTTTTTGTGATGGTTATTTAGGATGAGTTTCATTGAGGATATAAGTTGAATGTTAATAATATGTTTTTGGGTTAATGTTTTCATGAATTATGAGGTAATTAAAGATTATTGGGATAATGGATTATCATATTTTGAGTAACATTATAGATTAAGGATTCAAATTCATAATGGTTGGTATTATTTAATAAATATTTAGGTAAATTTATTAAATATTTTTTTTTTCATGTTATGATTCAAGTAATTTTTAGAAATCGATATTTTATATTATAGAATATAGTATCATGAAGATTATATTTCCTGTAAATAAAATTATGAGTAATTAATGTTAAATTTAAAATATAATATAACGATTTCATAATAATAAATTATAAAAAAATTGGGATTTAATTTTTATATAAATATTTAGAAGATAATTTTTTCTTGGTATTAATGGAATGATTTAATGATATCATTTTCTATTATTGCTGATATTTTTTAGATAATTTTATAAAGTCTTTACATGAAGGATTATTTTTATTTAGTAACATTATATCATGTGAAAATAATTTTGGATATATTAAATGTCTATAGATCTGTGAAATAATTTATCAAAAAATTTTGTGGATCTTATGATCCATCCAAATATTATTTTAGTCCTTAGAGATTTTAAAATTTACCATAGTCTTTTATAGTGTCTAATATGATATGATGTAATGGGGGGAAATTTCTCGAAACACTAAATAAGGATAAAATTATGACTACAATATCTCGATGCAAAACGTTTTGATTATGTAAAAGGAATAAAAATCAATTGAGTCATATCACATGTTTATTATTGAATTTATTTTAAAACACACTCATAAGAATTTTTTTTGAAATAATGAACATTTAATCTAATAATAATAATAATATTTTCATCCTACTATATTGTTATTTCATTATTTAAGAAAATAGGTGTGATACAATTGGAAGTGGGAAAATGCGGTTCTCTTATGGTGTAGAGAACATAACACCCTTGGAATTTTGTACGGTTTACATTAAGTAAATACCTAGTATAATAGCCTTTTAAATAAACAACACCAATATCTAGAGAATATAGATTATGAAAATTGAAGGTAAACATAATAAATTATAATATTAAAATTCAAAATAATTAAATAAAACATAATGGTAAATTATAAAATTAAAAGAATGCATAATTGTTTGATGTGTCATTAGTCAACAAAAATATTTCTATGTTATTAATATATATTTTAATATATATTTTAATAGTAATAGTTTTTTCTACATATAGTTAAATTCAGTTAATATTTTTAAATACCATTGTTAAAATAAGCCTAGGATTATTTTTTGGATATTTTTCATAAAGAACTAATATTTTGTATAATAGGGATAAATAAATATATATTTTTAAATCACTGACATCAGGAAATAATCCTTATATAATAATGAAATAATTTTTTTTAAAAAATATATCTACTATGAAATATAATTCATATAATTTTATATTTTTTGAAAATACAAATCCATGTTGTGTAGATTTGAAATTAAAGTAATTTTTTTTATTAAAATTCATAACATTTTTAATTGGTATGTATTAATATTTTATTCAAATGTGTCATTTAATTTTTTTATTTTGAAATTAAAATATGTATCTTTTATTAAATATATTCAAATTACCTCTATGTGGAACATTATTAACCTACATTTCTATAAACTTAATTTCTTTTAAAATTTATTTTTCCAAAATATGTTTCGTATTAGGTTACATATAAGTAATTTTAAAGTATTATCTTAAAAAAAATTAAATATAATGTTATAAATTTATTAAAATATTTTATTTAAAAATAATAAAATCATATCTAATCACTCCAATTTTATTATATCATAATTAATTCTTCCATGGTAAATATATTTTCGCCACTATAATGGTTAGAATTGATAATAGGGGGGATAATGTTTGATATTTGTCCAAAAAAATAAACACAATATCTTATAATTTCTATTGGATTGTAATATTTATATAGTTATTTTCCAATTGTATAAATTATAATAGATTGGATCAAAATTTAATGTTAATCAAATTTATTATATTTAATTTATTTCAGTATTTAAAATAATTCATCATGGTTCACTTGTAAAAGAAAACCTGATATCATCATGGATCCTCACATTTATAGAAACCTATATCAAAAAATAACTTAAATATAATTTTAAAACTACCATATCAATTTTTAGAGGTTTTGGTGTCAATTACTGTCAAATCCAATCATGCATATGGTGAAATCCATATAACGATATCAAAAAATGTGATATAACTCTTATCCATGTTCATTCAACATTACTTCTTATTCAACATCCATCAAATATACAATAGTAATTATTATTTTATAAGAAAGTATATATAATATGTTTTAATTTAATTATTCAAATCTAACAACTATTTGTTACATTTATTATATCCATTTGAACATGAAAACATTGTTTGTGCGTACCTTTAAAAACATCCTCCAAAGAGAAATATATATTTTTTGTCCACTCCCCACATGGACGGCTATAATTTTTAATATAAATATATTTTATTTATGACATCATTATGATATTATTATGGTAATGTATTACCAACATTATTATCATCCAATCTATTTCGAAATGAAAATATCACTCAGGCCTATGTGAAAACAACAACCTATATGAATGACACAGTTTGTTTTCCCTTACCATCACATAGGGTGGTCATAATGATAGTTGTTGTGATTTAACAAGATGACAAAAAATATATAAGATTTTATTAAATTTGATATTATCACTATAAAATAACATATTCTTACTTATTCAATATGAAAAATTCCTTATTTTTTGCTTTTGCTTTTACCTCATAAGTGAAAGATGATATAATATTTATTTGTATTTTTTAAAAAAGAAATCATAAAAATTATATAGTTTAGTAATGAATAATCCACAGTTTAACCATTATTCCTTCATCATTATAATCCTATTTTCTAAAAAATAATATTAATTCTCCTTATAGAATTTAATTTTTCCAGAAATATGATTAATTTGATTTCCATGAAATTCTACGCTATAAGATCCATGAAATATCCATCGAACTCCTCAAAAATATAAAAATAATCATATAATTACAATTTAAATTATGTAGATGATTCAATAGTGACCATACTGAAAGAAAAAAAACTATTTAATTGAAACTTGCTTGATAACAAATCCAATTTAAACATAAACATTGTTTTATAAGAAATAATGTTTAATCAATAGGTAATGAGAAATTATAGAATAATGAAATGTAATATATACATATTAATAATGTTCTTTTATAAAATTATTTCATATTTTTGTTTACTATAAATTATTTTATAACAGCCTCAACCAAGATAATGTACAATATAATGGTATTTTGAATTCACTTTTAATTCATTTTGATATATCACTTATCCATTGAATTTGTAATGAAAATATTTTTATCTGTATATATAGTATTTTAAGATGATTTTTTTAAAAAAAATATAGAGATTGAAATATCTTCATCATAATCATTTAATTAATGGATTTGAATTTGTGACATTACCATCTTTGTAAGCATATATTGGTCTGGAAATCAATTTCAATCATCATGTTTTTTTTCCAAAACCATTATTTAATTTGAATGGTGTATATATTATCCAAATAATGTTCTATTTCATTCTATGTAATATAAATTATGGATTTATATATCCAAATTAATTTCCTTCATTTGATGCCTTTTTCATAAAATCATTACCATTGTTATAATGTTTTATCTTCTCAAACATCCTTAATTGAGAACTATTTTGATTGATTTAACTGTATTAGTTTATATGATGTATATAAATTCTATTAGACATATTATATCTTAAAAGACATTATACTTTGGGTGTTTTATAATCATTATTAATTTCTGTAATGAAAATTTATCCTTTTTTATCTAATAAAAAACATGTGTTTTTTGAGTTGGTTGTTTACAAAGATACATTAGAAAAACATTAATATTATATTTATCTATTATTTTTTGACACAATATATTATAAAAAAATATCAAAAAATAATCTTTTCATAAAATTTTATCAACTGTGAAACAATTTTTTTTAATTAAAGGTTTAATTAATCCAACAACATGCAATTGTTTATAATATTAATAAAAAATAAATGTTTAAAAATAAATTCCCTATATAAGGTATTTACTTCAATACATTATTCAAATTTCAACATTTTACAATTTTATTTGAAATGAAAAAAATCAATAATAAAAATTAATATCGAATCAAACATAAACAAATTAGCTATATATTATATATCAGATTCATGTCATCATTATTGTAAGAATGAGTATCCTCAATAATCTATAAATAGAAATAAATTTATATTAAACATATATTTAAAATATAATGTTATCATAAATACAATGTTGTTATAATAATATATAAAACTATAGAATTTTAAATTTCGTTTTTTAATTATTTAAAACATATATTTCAAAGAATAATTTCCATATTCTATTTATCTATATTTATTTTAAAATTATGTTTTCAAGGAAATTTTCAACTGAAAATATTGTTTGATGTAAATATAAATTTTATATAGTTACAAATGATTATACATGTACCTTTAAATATATTTTATTTTTATTCCACTTTCATATTAACACTCAATATTATTCAAAATTACCTTTTGGAAACTGATATTAATGAAATAAAAGGTTATTCCATTATAAAAAATAATTACACAATAAATAAAACAAATATCTCAAAAAATTATCCTATTTTTTATCACCGGTCACTATATAATTAAAATGACCAATGATGTGTCTTCTCTTTTCTCCAAATGATACCAAAAATACTACAACCACTAATAAATGAAAAATATAATGTTAGATCAATTTAAATTATATCAAAAAAATCTAAATATATATGTGTTTCTTCTTATCAGTATAGAAATACATCAAATATTGTATCGAATCATTATTTATTCATTAAAAATATATTATTTTTATTCATCATCATCCATGAACTCTTCATGTGGACCAATAAATTAAATATCCATGAAATCACAAGATAATTAGTTATTATTTTTTAAATAAATTTTATTATTAAATCCAAAAAGTATATTTTTTAGATATATCTAATTTAAATTACTGTAGGAAATATTATAATTGATATACATGAAAATGATTTTCATAATTATGTCTCGTAGCTATATACAGTAAAAATATAAATTAATTATCACCTATAAATAATAACAATAAACGTATTTCCAAACTTTTAAAAATCATTTATTCTATCATAACAATTGCACAAGTGAGATTCATTTAATGGAAATTTAAAAACCACAGTAATATCTAATAACATTTTTCCAGCAGATGATATTCTATTTCCAAATAAGATTTATTTATCATTTATTTATTCATTTAAATATAATCATATATAAACATAAATATTATATATATTATAATATTAAAAAATCACACCAATGTTAAATAATGATTATAGTATATGCATACCTCAATAGTAACCATACAAACAAATCGCGATGATCAAGAAAAAAATGGACAACATTGCGTAACATAAAAAAATACTCACCATTATGTAATAATAAAATATTTAATGCATCTATAACATCATTTATCATTAACCTATGGTGATCCTCAAAGGATATAAAATATTAATAATTTAATATGTTATACAATATTATACAATATGATTCTAGGGATCCTCACCATATAACTTATATTAGATGAGAAGTTAAGGATGAGTTTTAATAAAAATCATTATATTAGGGAGACTCATTTTTATTAATCAATACCCCATCACAATTAGTCAAATAAAAAAATCTAACGAAAATATACAAAAACCATTCCTTACAAATCAAAATTTGAAAACATATATAAATTGGGAATATAGTTAAAAACAAACATAATAATTATTATCACAACATTTAATACTATAAAACATTTCATAACAAATATTTTCACATTTTATAATAATTTAACAATATTAATAACAAATAAATTCAAACAAAAAAATAAATTTCAATTTTTGGGTGTTATTTTTTATATTTATGCACAAAATGATTACATATTTGATCTTAAAATATATTTTTTTTAAACTATAAAAACAAAAAATATATGTTTATATAATTTTTATGAATCTATAATATAATTTGGATAATTTAAAAAAATTATGAACTTTCCAAAAAATAAATATTTCTAGAATAACAAAAAATAGTGTAAGGTGTAATTTCTAAATTGCTAAATATACACATGGAAATCTTCTTATTCATGCTTAGGGGTACGATTTAAATAAAATTTTATAATTTAAGTTATATAGGTTATGTAATATACTATTTAAGGGTATAAATAATACCTAATTGCATGTATATAAGGAAAAATCAATTTATATTTAATTATTAGTAGTAAAAAATAAATTATTTACCATTTTATCATCATAATGTTAAGAAAACATTTATAAATTCTAATTGAATATTTATCATCTTATCTACATTCATTATATATATATATAATAATCTATATAAATTAAAATTAACAAAATATAACCCCAATATGACATCTATAGAATATGATATTATTTAATAAAATTTGTGAAACTAATCTAAATGATACAAAATATAAATAATTAGATGATAATTCCGACCCAGTTTAATACAATAAAAGATTTTAATTAATAATAATTTATTTATAAATAATATTTAATTTTAATATATATCCATCACAATATTAATATGTTCCTCCAAATTAATTTTTTTCTGAAGCACTTTTAAGGAAAAAATGGGAAACCAACACGATTCAGAATACAGAAAATCAAACCTCAAATGAAATGTTTGAGACATTCCATAAAAATATAAAGCAGTTAGAATTATGTTCCTAAAAGATATTCCATTCAATGAAGGTAACTTCAATTGCAGAATTGTCCTTTATGAGATCCTCGAAGCAGAGAGCCATCTTGTCCCAAGCCTACACATGCTCCTCTGAGCTTCTTTTCCACTCATTGAAGCCATGAATCAGAATCATCACAATATTAATATGTTAATTTAAATTTTTATATCACATGTAGTGATCGAAATATGATAGAAAATGTCGTCTAGAAAGTAATATTCCCCATTAAATTTTTTCATGATTTTGAGTTTCATAAGTGTAACACCAAAAAAATTATTGAAAATAAAATATAATTTTCAATGTAATGTTAATATCAATTTGATATAATTCATATAATGTTATCCCAATGATTCTATATGTTATTTAAGGGTAAATATAAATATTTACAGGTTATATAAGGGTAAATGAAAATTTATATATTTAATGTAAGGGTAAAAAAATTATTCATGTTATGTAAGGGTAATCATTGTCTATAATAGTTTAAAACCAAGGTGGAATATATAAAAATAATAGTGTAAAAATATATTGATGAATAAAATGTTTTTGGGAATCAATAGATCCCACCCTTGAATTTTGTGCAATGTGGAAAATTTATAAATGATGATGTAAAGATCATACTATCAGAATAAATGATATTGAAAAGGGAGAATGTACATTAAAATGGAATAAGTCTTAAAAATATAACAGTGATTAAAATAAATTATTTACTAAGTATGAAAATAAAGTCACAAATTTTATCTCAAATATACAATCCAAATGTAGTATAGTGAAATGAAAAAAAATATCTAGTAGAAAATGATTCAACA
Organism: Viscum album; assembly: GCA_963277665.1. Classification (NCBI taxonomy): domain Eukaryota; kingdom Viridiplantae; phylum Streptophyta; class Magnoliopsida; order Santalales; family Viscaceae; genus Viscum; species Viscum album. The sequence goes on from OY728150.1 coordinate 1,475,146,331, forward strand.
AAGGATGTTATATAGATATTATTCAGACTAGATAGATTAGAAAAACTATAGGTTCTCTCCAATAAATTCTTAATTTTCATTTTCCCCCTTTATGGATGGAAATAGTTAAATTATTATAGTCAATGGAAAGAGTATTTTATGTCCTAAAATGAAAACTGATGGATGTACCACCCATCTCAAGAAGGGACATTAGAGTGTTAAATATTGTATATGTTTTTATATAAAATAATTCATGTGATAGAAAAAAAACAAAACTCTTGGATTTATCAGCTCATTAAATCAATGTATCATAATATTTTGGGGATAGATATCATGAGGGAGTCAGTATATAATTCTTGGGGGTGAATCAATAATAAATAAGGAATCATTGGTTTTAAGACATAGAAATAACTTAATCCATAGAGACTAAAGGTGAAAAAATAATGTTAATAAGTAGAAATTTTTTTTTTCATTACATTAAATAAAATTGACACATGAAAATTGGTTATCTAAAAACATAGATAACAAAAAAAGGATAACGACAAGTTAAAATGGGGGAGGTTATAGAGGGTATAATAACAAGTAGAGATACATGTTAGAATATTCAAATAATATTATTCAAACACTAACTCCAATTCATCACAGGTTTGATATGTAGGAATACAATTATGATCCATTATCACCTAAAAATTTGAATATTATAAATAAGTTACAGCATTTTCTAATTTAAATTAATTTCTTTTTTTATATAACAATTGAAATAAAACATTCATGTTTCTTAATTATATCATCATTATTCAATAGTTAATGAAATATTACTATAAATAAAATTTTCTAGAAAATCTAATCAAATAAAATCATTAAATTAATAAATTATAAATAATTAAAAAAATTATTTTAAAATAAAAAATAACTAAATATAATTTCATATGTAATATTTTTTTATAAACAACACAAACAAAAAGTACATATAAATTATTTATACACGTGGAATTAATAAAGAAAACATTTTATGTCAAGTCATTATTCTTAAAAGAATTTGAAATACTAGAATTTATTGAATATTACAATTATAGAATATTATTGAACTATATAATACTAAAATCACAGAATTTAGTTTTTTTATAAAAAAATAAAGATATCCTATAACATAGAATTATTGTACAACCAACAAGCACATAAAAAATTTCATTAAAATATAAATATATTAGATTTTAAAAAATTAATCTAAATAATTTACAGATATAAATAATAAAATTTATAATTGAAAATGATTTCCAATTTTCATTATTATTTTCTCTATTTTGAAAAAAATTATTAAACCAAACTTATAACAAATATATTTAATTATTTTTAATTTGATAATAATTTCTAGATTAATGTGACTAATGATTCATATATAAAACCATAAATGATAACTTATGGTTATTTATTGATAATTCAAACAACATAAAAACGATTATGCAACCTTGTTCAATATTCATAACCACCACAACCATTTTATGTTCATGATAATAAAATTATTCTTTAATCGAATAAATATAATCATTATATTGAATAATTATTTTAATAAAAATATTAATGAATCTAATTATTCAATGTGTAAAAAATAAAGTTCACAATAAATTGAATATGGGATAGATCATTTTGTAATGTATTAGTTTTCTAGATCTATATTCCACAAATTTGATTCTTAGGTTTACCTAAAATTCAAAGTCCTCGCTAGGTGCATCACAATGTAATTCATAAGTACCAGTAAAGAAATAATAAAACAACAAAAGACATTTATTAATGATTAAATAACTTAGAGTATATTTAGTAATAATTAACAAAAACAATAACATATAGTCCATGATAAAAAATTATTTTGAGGACTAAGGATGAAAGAAATTAATGATTAACAATGAAAATATTGGACTAACTCTTCAATAAATGGTGGTTATGTGATGATGATATGTGCTAATAGTTTCAGTCGATGAAATATAATGCTGGGTGATGCCAGATGAGGATAGATGTTGGTAATATAACTGATAAATAATGATTTTAGTAACTATTTGATAATAGAAAATCTTGATTTATTGAACAATAATGAAAATATTAGAGATCCCAAAAATATTAAAAATTATTACTAGGTTTCAAAGGTTCAATATTTAATAATTGTTGTTAAAATGTGGTTTTAAATATCAATTATAAAATAAGTGAAATTGATGAAATAAATACCATTTCTCTTCTTTATTATAATATAATAAGTGTTAAAATCATTTACTATGTCAGTATTATGAATCTGACATTAAAAAGGCATCCTAAAAACAATTCACTATTGTAGTCATATTTTTCATGAATTTTCTTCCAAATATACCAACTATTTCATGAAATAATTTTCCCCTATATCGTAATTTATATTAATGATTAAAAATTATTATTCATAAATTTTTCATTACAATACTGAATTTTTTTTTATTATTAATGTGTTAAAATATATTTTTTAACATATACAGGAAAATCTGATTTTTCATCTGTCAAGACATTATGTTTTTATTATGAAATAATTTTTATGCTAATTTCATTTTCAATGGCAATCATATCCCTTTGGATCAAGGAATTATTAGATTTTAAATGTCACTAAAAAATAAGGATGTTTCATCTAGTTGTTTAAATAATATTTCTAATTATCCAACAAAATTTTTACCATTTTCAAATTTTGTTAAAGAATTAAATTAATTTGTTTCAAAAATATTCTAATGTATTTCCTACATTATTTATCAATATGGATTATAATTTTCCACTATCAAAATTGGCATGATTAACATTTCATTTCATTTTTATTATTATGTAATGAAAAAATAATGATTTTTTAAAGAGTCTTATTTTAGTAGATTGATATTTAAATATGATTTCAAATATTATGAATGTAATGTTAATTTTAATTATGAATGTGTATGATATATTTTCCTTGTTATTTGGAAATTGATATGTTCAAAATATTATAAATATTGGAAGTCATTTTTAATCTTATTAAAATGGTAATGGGGATTATTATAGTGATTTTAACAATGATTCAGTTATAATGTCCCATGATACAGACGTGTTTATATTATGTTTTCAAGGATTATAAATCGATGTATGTGGATATAAAAAATGGTTTCATTATTGAAGGAATATATTAGATAATTAAAAGATAGAAAATTTTAATTGTAATAAAATATTTAACATTCATGTTTTCACTTATAGTTATATCCAATCTTTTCAATTTTTATATTATGATTTCGTATAAAATTATTTAAAATTATATTTTATATATGATTTGAAAACGTATCTAATTTATTTTATTTTATGTATGAACATATATTGATTTATAAAATACCTTTCTTATTTTATCTTATCCATATGGCCATCTATTTCATTCATGTTTTCATTGATTAAAAATTTATATTTACAAAATTAATCCTGGTTTGTGCCCAAAATTATTGTGTTTCCACATCCAAGTTTATGAATAAAATTAATACATATGACATCTTTATGATTGTATTATCTATTGGGAATTAGGATGGATAATTTGATCTCTTGTTATGGATAATAATTTTATTGTATAATACATAAAATGTTCTTTGGATGAGAAAGATATTATTTCTGTTATGTAATGGGTTTCCCTATTCCTCTAAAACTCTAAACACAAACAGTCTGTGGAATGCATCTGACTGAATTTTGGATGACGAAAATGTAATTATGGGTGGCTACAATCATGTCATAATTGTTGGTATCAAAAGCCAATATGTAAGGTGATTTTTTTGTCACAGGATACAATAGTGTTGGTCTTATCAGATAATATTAATACATATAATAACAAATAAAAAATGCATACACAGAGAGAGAGATATATATATATATATATATATTATAGTTATATTTATGTAAATTTATATATACATAGATACATACATATGTATCTCTATGAAAATATAAATTAATAAATATATATATATATATATTAATATATATATACATTCATATGTATATATATGACTATATATAATATTAATATATAGATGTATTTCTACATTTTTATATTGTAATTTTTATATTTTATTATATATATATAAGTATTATTGTTAAAAAATTAAAAAATATCTAACATCATGTATCCTAATATTTTAATTAATATAAAAATCTACATTTGTATTAATATATTTTTTTATAATGATATAAATTTATAAACAAATATTGATTTCTATAAAAGGGGTACAAGGATTGGAATGTAGATCACACAATGCCTGATCAATCCCTAAAGAAAAATAATAATTTTTCAATAGATATTTGTAGGATGATGGGTGACTAATGACACTATGTGATAGTGAGGGAAGTTAAATGGGTAATGATTGTGATTATGTATGAGTTTTGAGGGTGTATGAGTTAGGATAAATGGAATATGTGGGGTATCAACATATGGGACGGGGATGGTAGATCCAATGAGATAGGGTAAGGTGGTTTGGATGAAAGTAAGGAGTAGTCTATTTGGTTTGATTGGGGATGTGGTGAGGGTATATGTAGTGAAATGGATTTTATTTTATGATAAATATAAACAATCATGTGTGAGTGAGGTATCCATCATGAATGTCATGATTTGTGATGGGTAAGAGATCAGTTCCATACAAAAATATTTACCAGCAAGTCCAGCTAGAAGTGATGCTTGTGACTATTTATTAAAAAAATGAAAAGAGAACAGAGGAGATGGGTGGAATCAAACAAAGGGCCTTTCCCTAATTCATCAAAACCCACTGCTGAATATAATTATAAGAAAATAACTCCCATAATCAGAGTCATTGACAGTTTCCCATTTAGAGTGGGACTTACCCTGATTGAGGATCTTATGAAAATCAGAATTAAACTCACCCTATATCTTAGAAGAGCGAGTACACACAGTGCAAGGTGTATTAGAGTAGTCCTTCCTCGGCCTTCATTTAGAGGGTGTAGGAGTGTATTCAATATCCCTTTTTTTAGAAATGATTTCATCTTTGAATGATGCAAGACCACCGCTAACAGCTGCAATTCCTTCAACCTCTGAGATGTAACCCTACTTCTGAGATATCCTGGAAAATTTCAAGAGATTTTGGATCTCATGATGGAAATCATCTTGTACAGGAGACCCAATATTAAAGGTTATCTCAACAATCTCATCACATTGAAAACCTACACTAGGAATATCATTCATGCATATATTTGGGGGGTCAATGCAAGCAGGTGATCCTACAACAGAGAAAGGTGCATTTTTTCCAATACCAATTAAGCCCATGGGAGTAACTACATGAACATCCTCGGGTATCTCCTTGGAAATCTCAACCCGAGCAGTGAAGGGACCACTCATCATGGATGCAAAGTTATCCTAAATATTATAGGTACCACTTTTGTCTCTCAATGGTGATTAATTCACCATCATCCCTTTCCCATTTGAAGGTATCAGACGTTCTTCCTCAGAAACCACCACATCATCCTTATTAGAAGATTGTTTGACGATACGATCAAGGGGTTGTGACAAATCCATATAAATTCTCTTTTATCTCCTTCTACAGAGGTTGGATAGATGGAATTTCATCCCACAGTTCTCAATGTAAATTCCCCTATGACATAATTCAAATGAATGCCCAATAGGCATACACTCATTACAAAAAAGTGGATTTCATTCATACTAAACATCAATTTTAATATGTTACGTCAAAGTGGAAAGAGTTACATTGTCAATCAGGATGGAGATAAGATCAATCTCAACTAAAATCCTTGATAAATATACAAATTAGACATTCTCAGTATCCATGTCAAGACCAAAGGAAGTCCCGATTTCCATTCCAGTATCATGTAGAATATTTGGGTGACAAAGGACCCAATTGATACCATGAAAAGGAACCCATACCAGGGAAAAATCATTCCATGCACGTGAAGCACTGAATCCCATGGAGTATTCAAGATGTTGAATCCTCCCATGATTCAAGGAAAGAGATATAGTGCTCCAATTGAAATACTTTCCTCCTAGAGATACACACCTCCAGTCATAGAAACCCCCCGAACATGAAATCCATTGGACCAAATCATCAAACCTCATGGATTTATGACCCTTGGATAAAACAAGTGAAGAAATCATTGATGTTTTACCAATTGAAATAATTTCCTCAAAGATCTCAGGATTGGCCTCAACTTGTTCTGAAGATCCCTTTCAAATAATTCTTCCAGAGCACGAGTCAGTGTAAGATGCAAACACAGGCTTCAAAACATCATTCATATTTATCCTCTATGAGGCAGGAAAATTATTTAGCTGATGTCTTCAATTGGACATAGTAACCCTTCCCCACATTCTTTCATCTCCCAAAAAACCATGGCCATCATCTAAAGTCCAAGGTCTACTATCGACGCTGACAACCTCTAGGGCGGCATCGCAATCCCGTAATCTACCTTTAACCAGCAGACTACGTAGAGCTATGATGATCCATCCACTGAGGGTGCACAACCTCCGGGACTCAGTACACTGTCACACTGAGCAATAGATTAGAGAGAAGAGTCCAGAAGATCTCCAGACCAAGTCGCCAGAAAACTCGGCGTAGATGCATAACCTCCAGGCCACTAAAGAGCTTCATTCCCGACAGATCCTATGTCGCCAGTGCCAAGCATAACACCGTGGAAATGGTGAACCAGCATCACAAGCTTTATAAATCTCAATCATCGTCCTCACATAGCTCCGACACACCACGACCCATCCTCCATACAATAATTTTAAATCATTAATAAAACAAAAACGATTATAAATTTAATTTAATATCTGATACAATTAGAAATAGATATAAGTGGTGGGGTAATGGATCAAGGATATATAACCATATAAATTATTTCTAATTAAACCATTTTGTGTCAATATTTTCTTGGTCATATTAGTATAATGTATCCCTCGCCTCATGTGTAGTAGTAATGTAAATGAATGAAAAACACTAATGATATTTTACAATTTTCATCTTAAATATAATAAAAAATAAAAAACTGAGATATTTATCTTTCTTCCAATAAATTATATATATTATTATGGTTGGATAAAAATAATGGGAGGACACAATCTTGAGTATTAGTCATAAATTTCAAAAGTTATTATATTTCGTATACATTTACTAGTAGTATATAAGTATATTCCCATTTTATTTAGTGTAAAAAATATTATATGTTATCCCTATATTCTTTGTAAAATAATATCATATCATCCTCTAAAAGGTACTTTAATACTCAAATAGTTTCTCTATGGAAACAATAGGTCATACATAATTTATAAAAAAAATTATAATAATATCTTGTATGAGATATTTTCACATTATATGATCTTCATCCTCCTTATAAAAATGTGTACATGTGAATAAAATAGAACCTATTTAGAAGAGGAGGTAAGAATTCACAAATTCAAACATATAAAATTATTCTTCATATTATATCTCTCACATTGTGTAGGTCAACAATGTATTAGAGTTTAAATACCTCCTTAATTTTCCATGATTATTTTTTCAACATTTATCAATATTATATTAATAATATTTTATGAATATTATTCCTATTAATCAATTTCAAAACATTAAAATAATTATATGTATTTTTTTTAATAATATATTTTAAATATAAGAATACAATTTCTTTTTTATTCCCTAATTTTTTATCAAGTAAATCATAAAAAATAACCATTTTTATTTAGAAAATAGTAGATAAATTTTAATGTTGGGATATATATTAATTCCATTTAAATTAAAATAATTTATCCTCTTTATGAAAACCCATTCATCATCGGTTCATATCATGAAGTGAAACCTCCACCCTTCATCCAGGAATAACCTTTATCCCGATACTATGTACTAAGAATAAATAAAAATCTCATGTGATAGTTTATAATGTATAAATAATAGATTAGCAGATCAATAATCATTAAAAAATCACATAGTATCATATTCTACATATTGAACTTCATCTCATTCTATAATGGAAATAAAACATACAAATGAAGCATTCATCCTTAAAATGTTGATAAGTATCATAATGATTTCATAGTTATCAATCATAAGATCGCATTTATCATCATGAATTAAAGAAATAACCTTACACAAATTATTTTATCCTAAATGTGTCATGGTAAAACCATTGTTCTGGAGGGAAGAAATTTTTAAAAACACAATGATAACCTAATAGAGTAATGTGATTATCAGTAAACGAGTTTTTATCATAATTCTGAACTCATGATCAGTTATTCTAACCAAAATATGAATCTACATGACTAAAATTTGTTTTTCATTTTTCCATTCTTTTAACACTTTTCACAATTATTTTATTGATGATAATTCACGATCCATTAAATTTTTCAGTATTATCATTGAAACCATAGACTTCAATAAATGATCATGGAGACTTTTAAACAAATTCTAAATCATTTATAATCATCTCACCTGAAATTCAATCATATTAAAACATGTTTTTTCCATAATCTAAAAAATTAAAGACATTAAAATATAACACCTGAATTAATTTTATATGGAACATTAATATCCTAGGTTAAATGTTTTCACAACAACATTCAACTCATGTAAACACCAAACATAACTCCAAATACATCCATTAATATCTGATAACATAATAGATTAATAATTACATCACATCATAAAATAATGAAGTGTTTTTTGAGACATCCACAAATTATTGAAAATTATATTTACCACATGTAAATTAAATATATCCTGCCACTAAGAAAATAACGACCATTAAATTTATTTTAATCATATAATTAAAAAATTCCCCATGATTTTGATGAAGTAAATATAATCATTACATTACTCAATAAGATTTGTTAACATATTCTCTCTCATTTTCAACATAATTCAATTCTTTGTAGGGGATCTCCCAATCACACTTAAGTTAGAGGGATTGGTTGGAATGATAATGTTCGTCCCCTAAGTCACAATCCTCTCTTTAAGCATGGGCATGGTTGAATTATCTTCAAAAATTTTCCTTGTTTGTAAATATTAACAATAGATATATCTAACTGCATATCACCCATTAATGAAATGAATGATGATATAAATTTTCTTGAATATGGAGTGATATACTTGTTATATAGAATGGTCAAATGTTCTTTTACAGTTATAGAAATACTTATGTGTGTTTTTAATCACCATGATGAACTAATTAGGTGGTTCCCTTATCATTACAATTTATTTATCGAATCATTTTGAAGAAACATTTTGTTTTTATAATGTTCGATATAACATATTATTGTTTTTATTCTATCAAAGATAGAATCCATGAAAAATATAAATTTATCTTTATGTTGATAAATCATTAACACTATCTATATACTTTTCCCAATCTAAGAAACCTTAAAAATTTGGCTTTTTCACATTCACATATAGAACCAAATATGTTAACATCCATTTAACATATAACAAGACTCTTTTATTAGCCATAATATATAGTTCATTCAGATTAATCTAATATTTGATAAGGAAAATTTCCATATTTATTATATATGGCATAGTTATACTGTGGGAATACATGCTTCCAATCAATCTTCAAAAATACTTTTTCTGAACACAATCATCTTTAATATCATTGGATAGCTTCCTAAAATATTTTAGATGTGGGGAATAATAGCATTAAATATTCTATTACATATTTTGTAGTAAATCAAATTAGAAATTTTATACTGTTAATATAAAAAAAATTATATTATTATTACATAGTATACCAAAATATATTATTGATTTTCTTATATATACAGCTCAATGTGGTTCTTCGTCTATTTAGAAAACTCTATACAGACACTACATAAATCACCTAAAAATGTGACGTCATCAATATATGTAATTACTAGGAGAGTGGCTTTCTTAATATCTTTTATGAATAATTTTGTTTCAACTTTCCATTCATAAATTTAATTTCATTCAATTATCTCTCCATTACGAAATAATACCACACTATAGTATGATTTAAACCATATTCTGAGTTATTTATTTTTTATATGATTAGTCTAATATTTTTAAAAAAACACAACCATTAATATTGTCAATGTATTCCTCGTTATCTAGATCTCTATCAATAATAATTATTTCCCATCCATCAAATATATATTATATTTCTTATGATCTATAAATATCAAGAGCATAGTAATAGCCTCCCATATTGATAAAAAATAAAAATTATTTGAATAATAAACCCATTAAACATTTGGATCATCTTTGAAAACAATTTTTGTAACATTTTATGTGATTTCTTCATTACTGATAATAAATTTCAACATTCATATTGATAGAGATTCATTTTCTTGTTTTTATGGAATAATATCACTAGTGGATTTTATCTAAATTTTTTTCAATTAATCATTCATAGTTATAATATACTGTTAATTGTTGAAATATTTTTTGATATATTTTTTCAAAATATGAGAAATTGATGATTCATTGGTGTCACATCTATGACGTATTCTTGTTTGATGCTCTTTTTAATTTCCTTGGGTACTTGTTTTTTTTCCTTTAACATGAAGTAGTTCTTGCATGACATTACATATGTGTACTTGGGATTTATTTTATATTTTATCTTTAGTTGGAGTTGGTTGACGTCTTTATTATCTCTCCCTTTCACATGTGTCCTCTTAGAGTTCAATGCCTCCCATTCTGTGTGTTTACTATACCCTCAGTGCTAGTCGCCACCCCGGGGACTATTGGAGGTGGGACCCGGGGGTCACTATCTCCCTTCTAATATTTCCTTCTAGGGAGGGGTACACCATGTAGGGAGGAGGTCATGACAATGTGTGTTATAATAATCTATAGAATATATAATTATGAAATGGAATAAATTTTTTATAGAGATGGTAGGTCATACATATGCATGAATGCTATTTCTGTTTAATTATCATGTTGTAAAGAGAAACCTAAAAGAAATATATGAAAATATTTTTATATATATAAATATTTAATTAGATTTAATATATCTTATATATAATATATATTTACTAAAACCATAATTATTCCATTCCATGTAGTGTATGAACAAATCACATCGCTTTGAGGGGGTGGTAGTCCACACTTTCTCAAAATAAATTATCATATTAACACCATATTTATAGTATAAATATATATTATGAAAAACTAATATAGAAGAAAAATAAAAAGTGACTATATTTTATAAAATATATTAATATAAATTCCATCATAATTTCCACCATGAAATAAAGTAAATAAAAAATGGACAATCATCATTTTTTGAGGTGGTAGTTCGTTGTACACCAAAATAGTATGTTCATTCGGTAGATCATTTATCATAACAAAATAATTGTATATTGAGGATAATGGTGTTTTAATACAAGAATGGAATAATAATATTATATGTATTTGATAAAGAAAATAAAATAAAGGATTTTGAGGAATGGTGTTACCTCTTTATTATATAAATCCTTTTAGTTTGGACAAGTGGGATTCTAGTGTAGGTTTTCATCCCAAAGGGAAACATAAAAGATGAATTTATGGTTTTCGAGAGAATATTTTATCATATATTGTGCGAACCGATGTGTTTTAGGGTGTGTGAATAAGGGGTATATTGATTGAATTTTTTTAGTAGAGGGGGAGTGGAAATCTTGTAAACACAAAATGGTAATTGATAATGGGTTGTATTGCTTACCTAATATTCCTAAACAATCAGATAATATTGCAGTAATGTGAATTTATGGTCAAAATAAATATATAAAACACAAAAATATGACCATTTTAATAGTTTTGTTACTTAACATCAATGACATTCCAATTTTATTGTTATATTTTTTTATTAAAGTGTCTAATTTTATAACCTATGTAGTTTAACATTTATGACTAAAATAAAGTATGAATTATTAAATAATATAGATAAATATATATATATTAATATCATAACTGATTCAAAAAATAAAAATCTCATGTGGTTTGGAAATTAATTTTTAAAACAAGCACATGTAAAGCACAAAATACTACTTAATCCTGAATCGTGCTAACAATGTTTTTACAATATATGGGTTAATATGTTAATAATAAAAGATCTGTTGGATAATTAATAGAACATATTTAATATTTTTTAACTCATAAAATCTCATTGAATAATTAATAATTTTTATTAGTTTTAAATCAATTAATAAAATAACCTTTATTTTAAATTAACCACAATGGAATTTTTGATATTATTTATTCATTATTAATTTTAAAACATCATCCTAATATTGGAATTATAATAAATTATGTTTAAATATGTTGCAAATTATATATACAAATGAAAATTAATCAAACTAAATAATTCAATCAATTCACTTCACTATTAAAATTTCTAATATCATTTATTTTAGTTAATTAGAAACTAAAAAATCAATACGTTGGTGTTTCGTAAGAATTCTAAGTTACTAAATCACATCTAAAAATTATTGATAAATTATTATGATTAAAAAAACTATTTATATTTATAATGGTATTTATAACTTAAAATATGATTTTTTTTACATATCCTCTTGTTTTATAATGTTTAATGTTAACGAAAGTTCCATTTTTTGTCTTTTTTCATACATAAACTTTTATATAGGGAACATCCATTTAAAAATTTCTCAGTAACCGATAAAATTAGATCCTAGAGGGGATATGGTAGAATTATTGGCAGCCAATGTATTTTGTTCAAGTTTCCAGGTCTTTTTGAGTCTCAAATTTATTGTGTATTCTTTAATTAAGCTTTATCTTTCCTTAAACAATGTTATTAATTTTAATCACTTTTACTAGTCATTTTGATAAAATAAGTAATTTACTATTATTATAATAAAAATATCATAATTATTACATATGTGTATATCTATTTTTAGAAATTCAAATAAAATATGTGGGCAAACTATTTTTAAGGCAAATCCCGCAGACATGGAGAGAACGTGTGGTTTTAAAATAATACTATTCAAAAGTTCAATAATTTTATATGTCTCATTGAAATATAAAAATTACTCCTATTACCTATATTTGATTAATATATTTATAATTTATCTATTTATACTTTAAAATAAAATTTATAATATAATTTATCAGTAATCATTATTTTAAAAGAAAATTCTTTTTTATTTAAATGGCGTTAATTTTTACTATTCATCCAAAAATGTTGTTTCTTGAAAAAATCACAAAAAATAACCATAAACAAATAAAAAATTTATAAATCCAAAAATGGAGTTAATAGTATCAATTTAAATTTCTATTAGTGTCTAAAATTAATATTATTGTGGTTCATTGAAAGACATAGAAATAATTTTTTTAAAAATATATTATTTTAAAACATATAAATACATTACCAAAAATTGTATATTTCATTATAATTATGTTTTAATTATGTAAAAACATTAAAAATAATATATGAACTTAATTTTTGTTAATACTACTAATTTTCAATTCTGGGTTTTAATTATCTCATTTAATCAATTATAACAACAAAATGATGTTTCGTATAAACTCAGTGTTGCGTATAATGCACACCATGTTGGTGTTGCATGTACCGCAAGACAATTTGGTTCCTTGTGAAGGTTATATTAGACTTAGTGTAATGAAATACATTAATTAAAATTAACTCATTCTAAAAAAGGTCCATAAAAACTCGGGGTGTTACATTCTACCCCGCTTAAAATTAATTCCAACCTCAAAATTTGTCCGGGTTATCAAATGTTTAATAGTTTTAAGTTCCTTTAATAGAAATACACATCAAAAAAATGAACACTAAAACATCCATAAAAAATAAATTTGTAACAATAAATGTTATCTTTAGTAACACACAACTATGTTTTCACATAATAGAACATTGGTGGAATGTGAAAACATGGACATAGAAGAGTAATCTAACAATTATGTTCTGTTGGAGAGTGATAGAGAAAATGGTCTAGAGAGATTTAATTGTCACAAAACTATAAATATTTTATGACCTATGAGAAAATTACAATCATCTAAAATGAATTTACAATGAAAACATTTTTTCCTTTAATATCCTTCTGATAATGTTGATGAATTTTTATAAAAATATATACTTGTATGGTTTCAAGACAACTTCACTCTTTGTATGTAGTTGATCTACATCACCTATTTCTCTAAAAATGAAGGTGAATTTTTCATTTTTTAAGTTCTAATAGGTCAAGAGACCCATGATATTCCATCCCATATGTTATAATCATTACAATGTAGTTTGAACAAGCAATCCATCAGGAATAAATCCTTATATGCAGTGATTATATTTTAATCATACTTACTTTATCCAAAGTTTAACATAAAAGTTACATAAATGGTTGACCATATAACCCTTATTAAAGATTAAAATTGTTTTCTTTAGAAATAATTCCATGAAATATTAATAACATTGATCCCCATATATCAAAATGTACCACTTGGTTATTATATTCCAATCATGTAAATACCCTCATCGTATATTACATTAATTACCATAAATATTTTTGGAAGACATTAATTATTCATTATTCTTGTGATTACTGGATATATTATTTAAATCCAATAATTTTTAAACTTCATCCTTGATGACATAGGACACTTTGTCAATATTTTTATTCAGGGTAATATGTACCATCCAAATTAGTTATTTATGTCCAAATTATCTTTATCTAAACATATTACCTCAACGTCAGTCATTAATTAAGGGTTGCCTTCCCTTTATCAAAATATCAATTATCCATGTATTCATCACCTTTTAACAAGACATTTTTAATCCTTAATGAAAATTTATATATAAGATAGTAATATATTTCACGATTTATATAACTTTGTCCTTGAATAAAAAAACATAAATAATTTAGTCACCCATTTTTATTCATAAACCATAACATAGTCATCATAAACTTATTCCTTATTTCCTCCTTCTAAGATATTAAATATTAATCATGATTTAATGTTCCTAAACCTTATTATATTCATTCTTATTATGTAAAAATACTTGAAGAACATCACATAACATTCACATACCATTTGCAGTCTCTTTATCTACAGATGTTTATCCAATACTCATACTGACATCCAGATTCACATTAGAAGACGTAAATTTGGAAAACAAATTAGTATAATTCAAACACATTCTATATATGAAACATTAAATTTTAACCATGTTCCTTCTTGTTATCTCCATTGAATACAACATGAATGTATAGTTTGAGAAACCATTAGTATTTTGGGATACAATATAGTCATGAAAATCACTTATAGGGTACCTAAATCAGGGCTCTTACATAATTAATCTATCAAACATTAGGAATATACATCATTATTCATAGTCATCCAACATAAAATAGTTCATGAATTTTCTTAAATATTTGGTTAATTCACAACGCATATTCCCTATGAGCATCAAACTAGGTGTGCATGAAGGCATGTTTTCATATACTAAATTCACCTGAGTTAATCCCAGAAAATATTTGTATTTTTTTTACTTCATGATACATCCATTGTAGATTAATTAATACTTGTAGTATTCATAAATTCATGTATTTCTAGGAAACCACTAACTCTATAATTTACCAAAATTCATTTATATTTTCCTAAACATTATCTCATCCATATACATAGCCTTAAAGACACCACTAGACATAACATTAGATATATACTTAGGTATATGATTAAATTTCCTTTATCCTAGATTCCAATGGATAAATAAAACATTTCTTTGATACAAACTATAGTCGTCGGCTTTTTCCATACATTGACATTTTTTAAAAATAATGAATACATTAAACATTATACAAATAGATTCCCAAATAGTGTACTTGTATAGTGGATTTGGAAACATTAAAACATAAACAATAATACATAAATGAGAAACATCATATCCCTATAGGTTCTTCATGACTATCACCCTTCTTAGACATATCAAACATAATTCATATCTTCATCACCCAATGGGAAGGAAACATAAAAATTGGTGTGCTAAATTGCTCAGTAAGGGTAAACCGGAGAGATACATAAACATAATAACGAGAATAAGGGTATGAAAACATGATAATGAAAATAAAAGATCATACCATGTATATCAAAGATCATAAAAATGAATTATGTCATAAGGATTGGTAGTTCATAAGACATGAATAATAAGGAAATAAATAACATAATATGTGAAATTATAACATAGGAATTAAACATGGAATCATGGAAGAAACATAAGAATATAATATGATTTTCCTAGAAGGCAATGAATTTCATATGATACTATGTTAGTAGTATGGATTCACTCCCCTTATAATCTATGTAGTAATGGTTCACTCCCATGGCCATAGTAGTAGCATTATTGTACTCCTCTGGCCATATTTTTATTCATGGTTCACTCACATGAATAAATTAGTAGTCCAGGGTTAGTCACATGACTATCTTAGTTTATATCTAGAGACATATATCATTATGCATTGTATTTAAATGAGATATACCTCCCACCCAAATAAAAATGAAATAATACATACATTCATGAAAAATTAAAAAAAATCAGAACCCCTAAAAAAAGTATTTTCATAAACATGTAATCATTTCAATGGCTATGTAAAACATCATGTTCCATAATCATTTCATCAAATCATAACCTTTGAAATGAATCGGGTTTCATTGGCCTATAACATGAAGACTAGAAATGTGTTTCATAAAAACTATTCCATCAAATCATAAACCATTAGAAGATATAACATGAATATATTCATTTAATTATTTTCTTATAATTCAGGATTAACACCAAAAGATGTCATTTTTTGTAGGAAGTAATTTTTAATGCCCTTTTAAAAACATGTCTTGAGGAAAATAACATTACTTATTTCAAAAATTATTTTCAAAACATAAAAACATATGAGGACATTTTTCTTTGAAAATAGATTTTAAATCATATAAATGATGATTTCAAAACAAAAAAAACTTTTAGAATATTTTTCCTTGAAAAAAGTTTTGAAAAAATTTTATGAAAAAATGGTTTTCGAAATAATAGAGATTTACGAACAAAGAGAAAAATACGGTTCAATTTTTCTCAAAATAGTTATTAACTATCATAAGTAAAAAAGTGAAAAATTTTACTAATACAAGGATATATCATGAATAAATAGGTTTGTGGGAAAATCGATTTTTATCTTGAGATATGGATCATCACATTTAATCAAAGGAAGCATAAACATTAACAATCTTGGAAGGTGAATATATTATTTTTAAAAAATATTATCACATGGTAACAAGGGATCATACTCTATATGTAATCAAAGGAAATTAAGTGAAGATTAAAAAAATCATAAAATTAATGTTATTCATGATATAACATGTCAAATACACCTCTAAAAATAATCTAGGTACATAAGAAATCAATTGTCTCAAAGAAGTCAAATTATGATAAAACTATCTTACCGATTTAACAACTCTTGAAATATAAAACCCACGAAAGAAAGATCACATAGTGGATATTTAAATACACATGAATTTAAGTATAATATTCATATAATAAACTGATGGTCATTATATAAAGCACACAAAAGATGTTATTTGTGGATAAGGCATGTATCTCACGATGATAAAAAATTGAGATGGAATCTCATTACCTTATGTCCTATCCATCTTCGTACTCATTCAAACCACTTATATAATAAATATATATTTATTTCACATATATAATAGACCCATTATACAATATCTAACACCATATATTTTTTTATTATGACATTATATCACCCATGTTTTATCAAATCCAGGTTAAGGTAATGCTTCAGTTAATATTCTCTTTTCTTTTCGCACGTGTCTTAGTTTGTTATATATTTGATCCTTATACTTATATCAGGATTTATAGAATATTAACCATGATATAAATTTTAATTTCATTTCTTATTTTTGTGTTATAATTATCTATTTAATATATTAGTCTGAAATATAATATAACATTCATGGAAATGGTAAATCTTACGTACATGAACACTATTTCCATTTAATTGTCATGTTTAATGAAAGAAAGTAAAATAAATATGTACATATATATATATGAATATATATTATTATTAAAGTTTCATTATTATATCACATATATCAAATATATTCACTCAACTCATCCGTAAAACGTTCCATGTAGTGTGTGAATGAATAACATCGGTTTGAGGGCGCGGTAGTCCACACTTTCTCAAACGGAGTTATCGTATTTACATGAAATGGAATGTAAGAATATATCTAATAAAAAGGTACTAAATAATCTTAATTAAATAATAAATATAACATATAACATATATAATTAGTTTTTTCATCATAATTTTTACCATGAGAATCTGTAATGGAAAAATAAACAATCATCGTTTCTTGAGGGGGTTGTTCTCCGTACACCTGAACAGTATATTTGTTACCCATTCTATGGAAGTGTGTGTATGTATAGGTTTAACACATAGTATAAAAATATCCTATTATATGGATTATATTTTCATTGTTATATAATAATGGAATGATAAGAATTGATTTAGTGGAGAATGAAAATAAAAGAATTGAGTTGGAGGGATGGTGTTACCTCTGATTTATATAAATCCTTTTTGTTTTCACCAATGGGAATTCATGGAATTATTTATTACCAAAAAGTTGATTCAAGGAATAATGAATGTTCTTTTAGTATATTTGATAATTTCTAGTCAAAACATATGTGATTTGAGTTCTGTGAAAAAAAATATAGAGTGATTTCATTATTAAAATAGAGGGGGTGTGACACTCTTGTAAATACTAAAAGGTATTCAATAATTGGGGGTGGGGTTTAATTTACCAAATATTCCTCCAAAATGGAAAAATAATGGGGTAATGAGAAACCATGGTCCAATAATTCTAAACCACAAAAAGATATGTTCATTTTAATAATTTGGTTCTTTAACTTCTAAGAATCTCTAATTATATTATTCTGGTTTTTATTAATGAATATTGGTTTATCACCAATTTAATTTGACCATTGATAATAAAATAAAGTCACATTTTTTATAAATTATAGATATATTGAATTTTTAATATGATACATAATTTAAAAAATAGAAAACTTATTTTTTTGGAAGTTATTTTTTAAAACAAGTGCATGTGACGTGAAAAACACTTCTTAAACCTGACTTGTGCTAATAATGCTTCTAAAATAATTGGGTCAATATCACAATTATAAAAGATAAATTGGTCCATAAGTAGACCATATATTTTTTTTATAACACTTAAAAATCACTTAGAATATTATAGTATTTTTGTTAATTTTAAACCACTTAATAAAATATAATTTATTATAAAATAATAATATTTTAAATTTTGACATTATTTATTGAATTTTAATTTTATAATTTCAATATAATATTAAAATAAAATAAAATTTAGTTTACATATTACTAAAATGATATATTAATTTTAAAAAATAACTAATGATAATAATTCACTTAATTCACTTAAATTTAACATTTATAGTTTCATTTATTTTGGATAATTATTAACTAAATAATCACCACATCAGTACTTCGTAAGACTTTTATGTAAGTAAAAATTATTGAACAATTATTGAAAAATAATTATGATTAAATAACCTATTTATATTTATAAATGATATTTATAACCTAAAATATGATGTTATTTACATATCTCAGAGCTTTATAAATGTTAAATGTAAGGAAAGTTCCCTTTTGTGTTTTTTTTTACTTACCCTTTTGTATAGGTAAAATCCATTTAATAATTTCCAAATAACCCATTAAAATACAACCAACATGTTATAGGTTATTATTATTTTCAATCAATGGATTTTGGATTAGTTTCACGGTAATTATGAGTCTTAAAAGTTTGTTTTATTCCCTAAAAATGTTTAATCTCACCTTAATTATTATGATTAATTTTAATCACATTCACTAATATATTTTTAAAAAAGTTAATTTGATATTATTAGACCAAAAATATAAACTTATTACCACTTTATATGTGTTTTTTTCAAAATTAAAATCACATTAGTGGAAAATTTAAGTTTAACGGAAATCCTATAGACATGGCAAGAAAGCGGGTTTTTAATGTAAAAATGATCAAAAAGTAAATAAGTTTTCATAACTAATTTCAATATTAAAATGAATTAAATTTCATAAATTGGATTTATATATTCATAATTTAATTATTTTTAATTAAAAAATCAATTTAAAATATAATTTATCTCGAACCATTATAAATAATATATTAAAATTAGTTATAACTATTCATATTACTATCTTTATTGTCTAAGTTAAAATTGTCTCGTTTAAATAATTATTAAAATAAAATGAAATTTTGTTGAAACATAGTGTTGTGTATAATAAATTCCAATTCGGTGTGGTGTGTAGTAAAATACATGTCAGTTACCTTTGAAATGAATATTTCACTTATTTCAATTAAATAAATCAATTAAAATCCATTCATTCAAAAAAACCTCCATAAAATCATGGGTTGTTACTTGACAGAAGGATCATCTCTCATTCGATATGTGATTTCTTTCACGATTGATTCACTCTCTCTATAACACTACTATTGTTATTTAAAAATGAATTGAGGTTTTTTATATTATATTTTTTATGGTTTAGATCTAGTTTTTTATAGAATATTTTTTTATGTTGTCTTTCGGATTCGCTCTTAGATATGTTGCACCACTTTGAATTCAGTCATTATCTTCAAAAGGATAAATTTTCCATTTAGAGAATTATCACCAATGAGCTTGAGGTATGTGGTTTAAATTTCATTTCCCAAATCCTTGAATTATAATTTCATGTAAGTAAATTTGAAATTTCCATTTCTATTTTAGGCAATTGAATCATGAATTGGATTAATTAATTTGTTAAATTAATTAATGGAATCATAAAATTGATTGGATATTGGGATTATGTAATGGGATGAATAATAAAATAATTATGTTGGTAAATTAATCTGATTATTTTATTGATTTATAAATGTAATTTAAGGGGTTTGGTGAATCACCTTGTATTGTTAATGGATGTGATAATTAAATGTTGAAAAATGATTTAATAGTGAATTGTTCATATTATTCCATGTGAGTGAATGTGATGAACCATGATTTTTAGATACATTAAAATGGTTCACCATGATTATATTTTAGGGTAAAATGGTTAGTTATTATTACTATTGATAAATGTGATATCTATGATGTTTTTTATATTTTTTGACATTGTGATATATGTGATAATGAGTATTGGACAAGGACTAATGCTTCAAAAGACCATATGTGTTAAGAATAGTTAGTGATATGAAAGGATACGTGAAAATACCATATGTGATGAAAATGAGATATGGGATATAGATAGTCGTTCCAAATATTCATGGGGTTCAAGAAATGAAGATCTAGGCCTGAGAAATTATCATTCGGTTGAAGTTCCATGTTTCCTTGATATGAAATTGGATGTAAATAATTGAGGATATCAAGTAATGTAATGAATTTTTATTCAAGATGATATTTGAATAAGTATCTATCATGGGAAGAAATAGGTATTTATGGTTTGGAAGTCATCAGGAACCTGGGTAATTATGCGGTTAATTATTGATTAATGAATTTTTAAATTGCTTACTTTTTATTATAATTTTTCTATATAAAACATCATATTTAACTATAGAATGGATATTTTTTAAGAACCATTGGTTGTGTCTTAATATATAGTACTCACATAATAATCTAGATCCATAATTCATACCCAAATACACTTATTGTATGTATTATAAGATATGGCCATGAGCGCTAGGTAAGATAGATGTGTTATGATTGATCAGGGATGAGGGATTTAGTAATGGGTATGGGACTCATTTGGGTGATGTAAGTGTCCATATTTTGGATTTTTCAATTTTAAACATGACATTTAATTATACTTACATGTTTCTAGATTTAGTTTATATATCGTATCTTATTTTGATTCATCATGTTATATTGGTTTTTACTATTATGGTAAGATATCTTGTTATTTTTTTATTGTTTGTTGTCTATTTATTTCGGTTATGGTGTTACTCTTAAAAGGAGGTTATTTTCTCTCCATAATAAATTTATTGACCACCACTTCCTACTGTAATCCTTTGGAATATTGGTAGTTGCGCATGATTTCATGTGATCATAAATGTCAGGGAATTAGTCTGTGGTACCCAAGTTAAGATGTTATAGGGAAATTGTACATTATATTTCACTATTAAAGTTATAATGTCAACATAAATTCAAATAACAGGGAGTGAAACCTCTAAATAGAAACTGTGGATCTCTATTTAATGACCATCTCTAAGGATATTTCCTATAATCCACTAATTTGAGAAAACATGTTTTAATAGAACCCCCCATTTGGTACTCCTCCAATTGTTACATTATTTATGGTTTCACATTAATCTGAAAAAGATAACCTCGTATTTATAAAACTTCAATATCATGTCACATCACAACATACTATTCATTTACTTTTTAAGAGTCTCAATATTCATTCAAAACACCACAATGGGATATTATGCACATTGAATCAACCAAAATACTTTTATTGATACGTAAAAATTTAATTGTTAACTCATAGTCCTATAAGAAAACCATAAACCATCATTTTATAAAATTCATCTCATGTTGTGGTAATTGTACCTTATAGACTAGTGGTTCATGATGACCATAAAATATTAACAAATAAGGTAATTCCTCAAAAAAATTATAACTATCACTAATGAAGCATGCTCAATATAATGAGTGGAATAATAAAATTTATGTAGATATAATTACAAAGAAACAAAAGATATAACCTCAATTTTATATACCAACATGAATCAAAAACAATAATGTGACATTTTTTAGTAAAACATAAACTCAGACACTTCCTATTTTAGATGAATAACCATATCAAAAATAAGTATTTCTTTAAAATACTCATTAGATGCCTTAAACTAGTCTATCCAACCAATCCAAGGATCCATTGTAGTCAATAATATAATTTTAGTCATAATCCTTGTAAATAATAGTAAGAATCTCCAATATTAAAAAGCTAGATAATGTATACTCCAAATTTCTTCGATATTCTAGGGGGATAATGAAGAAACTACCAACATCACTCATAAAATGATAAATAGATACTTCATGTTAAGATAAAACATGAAAAAGGTAAATGACCTAGTGAGGCCAGTACACTATTCACATTAGTATCCTTTATATCTGATGAAATCAAATAATAACAAACAAGGACTATAGATGATCATCATAATCCTGTTACAATACTAAAAGAACAAGTATGAAATTAATATAAACCACCATGAACTAGTCTCAAAACAAACAATACTATATATTAATCAAACCCATTATCATAGCTAGATTGTTCATTACATTTAATTACCTCACAACAGACCTGTAGTGTCAATAGTGATATTTTATAGTAGATTTGTTTTTAACGATAAATTTTACATGAATATGATGAAATTAAATCCACATGTTAGTATTTGAGAACTTGATACATCCCTTCAACTAATCAAATAAATCATCGATCAGTAGGAGGTGGTTGAAGATATTCATCATTTATATATTCAAGTGGTAAAAATCAACACCCAACTACAATCTACCATCAAAACATCATATCAAGTAAAGTTGTAGATCCTTAAGATGAAATCATAAGATAAATGGATACTCTCTATAGAAGAATATAAACATAAATATATTATTCCTATAATTTCAAAGGGGGAATTTGATATATAGAAAATTATATTAGATAATATCATAGTTGAAACTATAACATGAACTCAATCACTTTCTATGAGTGTAGTATCACAACATTTTATTAGAAAGAATCCTATTACACTCAACTACATGGGAAACACCACAATGTAAACCTCAAGGGAACATGAAATAAACTCTATCATCATTGAATATGGAGATTGGAAATTCCTTCGACATATATATGGGTCTATCGTATAATTGAACAAAACCTGGTTTCTATCAACATTATGTAATATGGTTTAGCTTCTGTGTAATGAAATGATAATCTTTAATAAATGAAATAAATGTAGGTTTATGATGATTTAGTATAGATATATCTACAATAATTGATGGTCTCCCCAAGAGAAATGTTGTCCGAGAACCATCTCACAATCTTTTCACACATCAAAAAAGCTATCTTGGCCCCCAAATGGAGTAGTTTATGGGAATGGTATGGAAATACTAGGTACCTCAATCCCTAATTTGGAACTACCGAATATAGAAAAAATGAATTTATCACCCTATATTAAAAAATAATAATAATAATAAAAGGAAATGCATATAACACCTCATAAAATGTTTTTCTCTCCAAGAGTAGGCAATGATAAAGAATACATACATCCATGATCCGATCCAAAATATCATAGAACCTAATTTTTTCCACAACCATGACCATAATATTCATTTTGTAACAAAGTATTAGGGATATCACAAGGTTATCCAAGACTTTTTAAATCATCTCTCTACAATTGAAAATTTGGTACTCCTAGCTATTGGTACTACGTCGGATGAAATATTTTCAATGGATGGACTATGATTAGGAACCTTGTTTCACACTGACCACTAAGGATGGTTTAAGACACATTATTATGATGAAAATTACATCTATAATAAATGAAAACATTTCTGAACCCACATGATAGGTCCAAAGAACTAATAGATCTAGTAAATCATGTTAATAGACCATCAATGTGCTCCATGATTAGTAAAACATCTTCTGAATTGAAACTATGAACGTTCTGTCATAGCTCCTCTCTTAAAGTGTGATGAATAATCTTATCCCCTGATGATATAAAACTAGTGAAATTCGTATTGATTACAACTATCATCACGAATACATCATTATATTATATCCTCGTAAATGGAGTTATCATTAGTTAGATACATGGGCACAATGATTCCCATGTCATTCACATTATATTGAAAATTAAATTATTCATATTTATTCATTAACATATCCCATTAATTATCTATATAAGAACCTATTTTATACATTTTTTCTTCCCCTATCATAAAAGTTTGGTGAAATGGATACATATGAAATTTTTGGGCCAAAATTATTTTTGATGGTAAACAAAAGGGTGAAAATAATATTTCATTATTAAGATAAAGATGATCATATAGGTATAATATGGAAACATAAAAAACATATAAATAAAAAATTATGGATCATAAATCAATAAATTAGTCAGGGTATAACATAATATATAATGAGTTAATAAAAAATATCCATGAATCTGTATTATAAAAATGATAATAAGCATAAAACATATAATATATATTAAATATAGAAGAAATGCTAGTATAGGTAAATACAAATTTTAGGATCCCCACAATATATTCCCACTCTTAGAAGACCCAAAATTGTGTTCATGTATACATGTCTCAAGAAATTTAAAATTGTATCCAATTCATGGGAGAGTGATTTAGGAATCACTCATTCATTCATGCATAAATATTTGTGGCAATTTAAAATAATGAACTTATAACATCATAAAAACCCCAAGGAAATAAAATTATTTTCATAATACATTCCAATTAAAATAATAGAAATTAGATATAAAGACCATTATAATTAGAAATAGTTTCATTAAAAACATCAAAAATAACCAATTAAAATAAAATAGGTTTCAAATCGTTTTCCAATGGGATCAAATAAATTTAACATTTATAATTCTACTAGTTATCAAAACAAGATAAAAAACATAATTATAATTGAATTCCAATGATATTTAGTTATTTTTTTTGTAAACAAGATTTAATCATGATATTTAATAATATTGTATTTGGATTATATATATATGGTATATGGATAATAATATAATTTCCCATATCATTCGATCAATGGAAACTAAGTTAACGCATTTCAACCAATGGGTTTTAATATTGGGTATTCACAAATTATAGTCATTGGGTGAAATTTTAGGATTATACATAGTAGAGGATTACTCAATAAAAAGGGATTGACAAATCATACCACAATATAGAAGGTCATTACATATAACATATATAGACTAATGTTTTATTTTATTTGTTATATAATTTCCCTAAACATTTATATGATCTGAAAATAAATAAAGATATTGATGATAAATTTTTTTTTGTTTTATAAGAACCATAATAGAAATAAGATATATTGTGATCAAATTAATCATTTCTAAATAATTTTTCAAAAAATTTGTATAAAAATAATTTATATTAGAAACAATGACATCATGGTGTTTTAGAATCCATTAAAATGCAAGTGTGGTTGAATAACCCGTTTACTTATAAAAGATGATGATAATAGTTTTCACATTTTTTTATAATAACCAATATATAAAACATAAAACATATTAAAAATCAATAAAATATTTATATATAGAATAATAGGCTTATAATATATTTTTTGATGATATTGGGTGACATTCTGTAAATTATTTGATTATTAAAAAAGTTGTAAAATTAGAGGATCCAAACATGAATGAATAGAGAGGGTTAGTTACATTAATAAGAAAAAATACATGTAATATATGAGTATTGGGAAAAATGTAATTTTTATAGGATCTATAAAAGCCCATGAATATTTAAATAAAATTATGGGATGTTTTAAAATTAATACTAATTTCCCATATGGATTTTCAAATTGAAATAATCTGGATTTTCAAATAAAATTGGAAATTAAAACACTAATCATTTGAGTAACAATTATAATCGAAACCACATTCAACCATAGTTACATTTAAATCATATTTTAGTTGGATAAATAAAATGACATTAATCTTTAAACACAATTAATATTATAATATAATGTTGATATTTTTTAATTACTCATGATTATAGGTATCATGGTGTACATTATGAAATAAATCTCATTGGATTAAATTTGAGACAATAAATTCCATCGCATGATTCATTCTTAGTCTAAATGTGCTTTATCATCTAGAATGAAAAAAATTCACTACATTAAATCCAATATCAAAACCGTTTTCTTATATGTCAATTAATATTTTCAATTAATATGTATTTTTTATATGTATACTTTGTATTTTTTTATCTATTTTCGATATCAGTTGTGAGTAAACATGATTATTTTTTAATAGTTTTAAAATAGTTCTTTAAAAAAATTAAACTAAACAATTACCATTCTGAGATCATATAAGGTCCTTGATCTTAATTTTTATAATAAAATATAATTTAATGAATTATATTTATCTTATAGGTAAAAATACTTAATGTTGAATTTAATGTCAATCATTTATTGTTGACTCATAACTAATTAAATGAGTTTTCATAAATAAAGATATGAATTTTTATATTACCATGGAACCCAAATAAATCATTATTTTCATATTAAAATATGTGAAGTCCCAACTCGAGTGACACACACCGTTGCCCTGAGCCAGTTGGTTTCATGACCATTGGATGGCCCCCTCGTATTCCTGGTGTTTCCGACTAGAAGTGAGAGTTTAATATCCATCATGGGGACATAATATCATCTTTATTAATGTATCTAAAAAGTGTAAATACGTAAATGTAACCAACAGATAAAACATAACAAGGATAATTATTGTATCACAAGATAACCAAAATCGAATGTGAAATATAAAAACTAAACAAAAACAATATCTTATACTAATGTATATGCCATGTTTAAATATGAAACTCAATAGTAAAGACTCTAAAAACTCCAAAGCGTGTCCAGATTCATGTTTGGTCCCATCAACTATGCTATATCCCATCACATCCATCTAGAAACGAGGCTTTTTTCTCTCATCCTCTCTAACAACCATTAAATCTATTCGTTTACCCACTAGGAATCCTAAGTATGGTGTGAGTACAACTAAACGAGCAACCATCAAAGGCATCCAAAATAATATACAATAAATAACCAGTGTTTTTAAATGTTAAAATAATACATATAAACATTTAACTAGAAAATTTATTCAATTTTAATTTCTCTTTATTTAACAACATAACTCATGGGTTCCCCATAAAATCAGAACTCTCAATACCAGCTTTATCATGTGCCGGAGTCTGAACTATCTCCAAGGGATATCTATTAACTAAATTCCCATTTTACCATTCATTACCAAAAATCACATATGAATTCCATTTTTAATATTCATCATATCTTATCCCACTATGGGGTTTTGATGGAAAAGACTATATTCCACACATGATTATAACATGTGAATACCATTGTTACGATTCATCATAACTTATGAAACTATGGGATTTTGATGCGGTAAAACTTGTCCCACACACAATTATCACATGTGAATTTGGTTACAACAATTCAAAATATCATGTCACAGTATAGGCTTTTGATGGAGTAGACCATGTCCCATGCATAATTATCTTATTAATTAAATCAGCAATTTGTTATTCTCATTCCTAATTTGTATAAACCGATCATTCCATTACATTATTCAACAATTAATTAATCACATAATTTTCATTAATTAATTAAAAAAATTAATTAATAATTTCACATCTCAATATCAAATAATTAAAAAAATAATTAATTATTCAAATTTACAGTACTAAAATTCCTAATAAATTTAATAATTATTTATACAACATCAAAATCTCTATATCCCATAATTAATTCAATAATTTTTTTTCATTCCCACAATATCAATATTTCATAATTAAATTTACAATTAATTATTCAATTCAACAATCTGAATACTAATAATTAATTAAATAATTAATTATTAAACATTATAATATTAATATCATATAATTATTTAAAGAATTAATTATTCATAACCACAATCTAAAAATCACATATTTAATTCAACAATAAATTATTTATTTCAATAATCCAAATTACCATATAAATATTAAATCAATTCATTATTCATAATCTAAAATTCCAATATCTCCCAATTTCATGTTTTCTCCAATTAATTATTTCACCAAATCGACTAATTATATGACGAACTCAGTTTCTAAATACCTAATAGAAATTCAAAAAAAATCATAAAATTAGTTATAATTGATACTTTTGAATTTTAATTATAAACCACCTACCACAATTTGATGATAAAAACTCACCCATGGAAAACCCCAATTTGACAAGAATAATGATGTTGAACGAGATCTTGATCTTAACCCTAAATTCAATTTCAATTGAATCAATCCCCCTTAATAATATTTCTGGATCCACAATAATATATCTTCATCCAACAAAAAAAATGAATTAAAGACCCTGCAAAATATGGGAGAAGAATTGGAAAATGAATTGAACCCACATGGGATGAGATCCTCTTATCGTGAAGGTGAATATCTCCAATTAGGCCAAAGGATCCTGAAGAAAGAAGGACAAATAGGTGTGGAATATATCTCAGAGGCTCAAAAATTAGTAAAAGAAATTAGGGTTTATGTTAGGGATGAATATAGGTTAAAATCGGGGCTCGGAAAATTTTAAATATAATTTTTGGGGTATTAAATTCTCATACGCCTAATTTTCTCCTCGAGGAACCTGTTTTCAATTAATTGTGCACCTTAACCATGCTCCTCTTCTTTGTGGTGCACAATATATAATTTTAGGTCACACGATTTTACCAACCGTGTAACAACCATGAATAAACTCTCTCTCTAAGGTTTCCTAATTTTTTGAGCAAAGGCATATAGTTAGGGAAAATCGTATGTTAACCAATCACGTTCATCCTTCCTGAACGTTTCTAAAATTACTTATGCAAAAAAACAAAGAATTAAAATCCATTGAAATGTAATCAACATGAGGAAAGTGAATATTTGTAAATAGTCATAATAAAAATCTGGAAAGAGTACATTTTTACAATACACCTTCCTTACAATAGCTCATACTAGAGCTTTACTCCATAGTAGATCTAAGAATAATCATACAAAAACGAATTGGGAAATTAAGCCCTCAAATATATTTATCTCTCCCATGTTTTCTCCTAAACACAACCCTATTTACATAATACATGGACTATCGACAAGGTCTTTCCTTGCAAAACCTTCTCACTGTGATCATGAACATGTATTGGATTCTCCTAAAAGGATGCGTTTCTGTGAAGCTCATCACCATAATCCTCGCTCACATGAGAAAAGCCGATGTGATACCAC
The DNA here is from genome assembly GCA_963277665.1 of Viscum album. NCBI lineage: Eukaryota > Viridiplantae > Streptophyta > Magnoliopsida > Santalales > Viscaceae > Viscum > Viscum album. The sequence goes on from OY728150.1 coordinate 1,475,176,382, forward strand.
CGAAGTTGTGACACATGGAAAGCATCATGCATAGAACAATATCTTTTTGGAAGAGACGATATGTATGTCATCGACCCAATTTTATCCACAACCTCAAACAGTCCAACGAACCAAGGTGCCAGTTTTCCATGTCTCAGTATCATGTGGTGACCTAATCTATGATACACCTGAAGGAATAAATGATCACCCTTTGAAAACTCATGGGATTTTTTATGCCTATAATGAAAAAAAATAAATATACTATGATCAATATTTGAACGCAGTTGAAATAGTTTCACCTTCTCTTATGACTCTTGAATGAGACTCTAACCCAATATCATTGACTCACCTGTCTCCATCCTTTATGGGGATAATCTATATGTCCTTCTATAATTTCCTTCATATTGTTTGATCTATATAGTTTCCTGATGACTATTTTTATAGAAAAATTCTAAGAGAACTTTGTTCTTATACCATGACACACCAAATTCAGAAACACAAGATCATGAAATATCCCCAACCACATGTATAGTACACTCTAATTTCCTATCTGTATTTGGGTGCGATGATTTACTCATCAATATTTCTGTATCAAGATCCTTAATCATGCCTTTCAAGAAGTGGAAAGTCAAATGAGAGTCTCCATTTGAAACAACAATCCATAGACCCTCATGCAGACAGAATATCTCAGGAACATATACTTCTCCCAACTACACCACTAAAAAATTCTCCCAATTATCACAAAATGTGATACCTTTTTCAAATGGTCTAAAACAATCCAAATAGAATCATTCATATGTGGAATCCTGAGGAGAACCACAAATAATTCCATGATAACATCATCCCAAATAATTTATGAAATGGATAAAGACTGTAGTAAACTGCTAGGTCATTGATGCTTACTATTCTCCTAATAACAGGTGTAGCATTGTTTGACGAACCCTACTGCATAATTTTTTACATGTTTCCAAAAAAACAATCATCGTTAGTCACAGACAATTTTTTCACACCTAGATGTACCTCTCACATCAAGGTAAGGAACTCAGGAATCAGCTCCTCCAACATATTAGTAGGAACAACAACACAATTCCTCACATAGATGATCCCCTCCTCATCTATGCAGCAATTGGAAGGTGGATTCTTATGTTCAAGGATTTAATTCATGGTTAACAAATTTAGATCATCACACTTTCTATCACTTTCCAATATCAAATTTTTATAATCTATTGAATCTAATAAAATATATCTATGATCCTAACTCTATGGAACCACTACATGAATCTCAGCTTTCAATTATTCATCTTCCACTAATCACTAGACCCCTAAACTGCTTGAGTTCTAGTTTTCCTTCTCAACGTGCCAGTCAAATTGTTTCCCATTCTGGGTGTATATACTCGATATAAATCAAATGACATCATATACTCAGCCCACCTCCACTTATGGGAATTCAAATCTCACTGCAAAAGAATTTTTTTTGGGTCTTGTGATCAGTATACACAGTAAAATTATCATCAAACATATAATTCCAACAAAACTATAAAGCATGAACAACATAGCTAACTCGAAGTATTTCATAGGGTAGTTCAATTGAGAAGGCCCCAAGTTCTGAGACCCATAGGACACAACATGATCTCCCCTCTTCAATACTATTCTTATTCTGATCCCAAAGCATCATAAAAAACCATATATTCTTCACTTCATGTAAGTAAGATAAATATTGGTGTCGATGTCAAATTATTCTTCAGTTACTATAAGTCATTCTAGAATTTTTCAAACCATTCAATGATTACCCCATTCTTGGTCAATCATGAAAGTGCTTCCTCCAAATGGGGAATGTCTTGAATGAATCTCTAATAACATACAGATGACCCCGTAAATCTATAGATATTGAATACATTCTTAGGATTCTCACAAGAAAAAATTTCCTAAAAAAACTATGGGTCCACTAAAACACCTTCCCTCAATATTATGTAACCCAATAAGGGTAAATTTTCAATCCCAAAATTACACATAGATAAATTAGAGTATAATTGATTCTGTATCAGTGTACTCAAGTGGATTTTAAGGAGTTGGTCATGATCATCACGATCCTTGTAGTACACTAAGATGTTATCCTCAAACACCACCATAAACTAATCTAGATTTAGATGAATGATTGTGTTCATCAAGTCCATAAACAATGTTGGTTATTTTATTATCCCAAATGACATTAAAATACACCCATATAGGTCATAACTACAACTAAAAGTAGTCCCTGATATATCAAAAGTCCAAACTCTCAACTAAATCTACCCTGTTTTCAATTGTATCAGGGAAAATACACAACAATGCCTCAAATAGTTAAAAATATCATTGATATGGCGAAGTGGATGTTGGTTCATCAAATTCATTCAGTTCAACATTTGGTAATATACACATAAGCATAATCTCTCATCTACATTCATGGAAAAAAAATTGGTGAACTCTAAGTAGACATACTCGATCAGATAAACCCATTATCCTCTAACTCCAGAAGTATATTATTAAGATTATTAAGCTCATTTTGGTTCCATTCTCTATGGTGGAATAGAAATTGGTTCATCCCCCGAAATGAGCTCAATCATAAGTTCCATAGCACTATTAGAAAAAATCCTTAATAAGTCTTCAAGAAGAAAATATTGAAACTAGTGTTCCATAGGTGGAAGGACGTCATGCTTTAAACCTCCATAATCCATCAAAAAGCTAGAAATTGGGGTGGTACGCTCCCCCAGATTCTAGTGAATGGGTACATCATGTCACTCTTTGATATCCAACAGTCCATGGTGAGTTTATATGTCACCCATTGAGATGTAATGGTTACTACAATTTAGTAAATATCTTTGTGTGCTTGATATACTACTAACCGGTCCATTCCCAAAATTAGGTCAAATAAAGAAATTACAGGTATTCAAAATATCACATAGAAAATTATACTACCCAACCTTGAGTGAAACCCCATTTTATAAGAAGATACCGCATGACCATACTCCCAACGGTGTGTTTATCATTAACTCCCAAATCATTAATTTCACCCTTATTCTCAAACCATTCACATGTTGTGACAAAATAATGGAATGATAGGCACAATTATCAAATAATAAACTATATATCATAGTAGCAACAAGAATAGTTCATATTATTTCCAATGTACTAAAATGGAAATCCACAATTGGAGGCTTAATGGAATTAGACTATTATATCCCTCTTCCCAATGATGCAACCTAAGTCACCTATATTGCACCCCTCTACTATTACCAGTTCTCATTTTAAAATCACCATGTCCACCACCTATACCACCTTGGATAGTAGAAATACAACTACCAGAACAATATGGTGTAGATGATCCCCTACTCATACCCTAGTTCTTCTATCTTCTCGATCACTTCCCTTTTATCATAGGTTCCAACAGATCCATTATAAATGTCCCATCATGCTATAGCTTCGGCAGTCCACTGATTTTTGGGTTAACTATCATTAGATGTAACATGCCAAGTAAACGAAGAATAATACATATTTCATATTTATTAATATTTGTGAATTAAATATTAATTTTACTTTAAAGGAGTTTCTATGTTCGATAGAATACCTGATACGCAACAACTGGTTTCTTTAAAATCTTACGTTGCACACTAATAATATATTATTATTATTTTAAATGGTAGTTAACTCATTGCCATTGTATAGGTGGGAATGAACAAAACTAGCAACTATATGATTATACAAGTTTGTTAAATGTATTTCCATTATCCAATAAAAAGTTAGAGGCTTAAAATGTGAATGAATCTAATTTTAAGCATAATTTACATTAAATGGCCGATTTATCGCCTTTTAATTGCGAACCCTTTTTAAATCTAGTTTTTTTCACCTTAATAAATTCTAATTGACAAAATAAAATCTTTATTTAGAATTGGGGAATCAAAATGTACTTTGTGTACATTTTTGGGATTTTTTCGATAAAGATCATTTTTAATGAATAATGAAAATATGGTATTTTAATTCAAAACTGGGTTTTAATATGATTTATTTATATGGTTAGATTATTTTTTTAATTTGTTTTAAAGTGTAATTAGAATTTATTTTTACCAGTTAATCCAATTTTGGTCATTGTAATTAGTTTCACTTTAAAATTGGACAGAAACAAGTATCAATCTTTTGATAGTTATTGTGCCTTAAAAACACGCTATTTGTTTTGATAACGGGAATTAATTTTTAAATTTATTAATTCCACATATATGTTTTGAATTTGAAAAAATAGACATCATTTTTGAATTCAGAATATCAAATATAGATTAGGATTAATTTTTGGTATTTTTTTGAAAAACATCAATTTTTGATGAATAGTGAAACCAATTAGTGGTTGTTAAAAAAACTGACTTTTTCATTTAAATTATATGTTACAACTTCTGTGAATTGAATTTCAAAAATCCGACATACATGGTTGTTTTGAAGATGTAAAATGTGGTTCATTAAGATGAAATTTTTTTGATGAATAGTAACTTTTGACTTTTATATACAGCGGTTAAAGTTAAATAAGGTAATTAAAGAAAAAATGAATATTATAATAATTCAAAATTACCTTAACACTTGTCCAAACATTATTGGATTAGTAGGGGCTGAAAATGGGCATACTGGGGCCGATTTTGGGACCCCATGGATCCACATATGAAAGATAATTTCACCTTAGATTAATTAATTTAATGTAAAGTCAAAATTGACATTAACAAAAGTATTTTAGTAATTAATTTTTATATGGTGTTATATAAGTCCTATTTTTGAATATATATATTCATTGGAAATCTAAAAAGATTTAATATTTGGTGGTTTTTTTTATAATTTTGCACATCAAATAAATAAAAATATTTATGACACAATAATGATGTAGTATTTACCTCATTAATAAATGATTTAAATAAATAAGCTTCTAATTACTAAAATATTATCCAAAACATGTACAATATCTAGTTGGATGATTTTATTTCAACCATGAGTAATCTTACCTTCTACTATAATTATTTTTGGACCTTTAGAAACCGAATATCAATATATTATAAAATAATATTTTCACACTTTCCTAAAGAGCCACTCATCCAACTTATAAAAGGAGACCATTTCTAACCACTTCCTCACACCTCTCAAGCTATTTCGCTCTTCCAACCTCTACCCAATTAATCTCCCTACATCCCACCCCTCCTCTTAGAATCTGTAACGTAGGCAGAAGGCACTTCAAGAAGACCTTTGGTTCAAACCAAAGGGTGTTACCCAAATTAAAGGTAATGGTATCTCTTAAATTGTTTTATTTTATATTACTGCTCCAACCCCTAAAATCTTTTTATTCCTATATTTTGTAATAATACCAATATCCTCAATATAATAGGATATTTTTATGAGATGTATTCTAACTACACTTACACACACCTCCATCTAATAGATGAAGAACTTAACGTTTCTTGGGATGGAAAACTAAGTCCTCACGAAACGATGATTGTTCAATTACATCTTACCTCCTCTCATGGTGGTCATTATGATGGCACTATATTTATATATGATATATATTATTATTATTTTTTTTGTATGCTTCTGTATTTTCAATTTATAGCACGACTTTATAGTTTCCATAGTGGGTAAATACGATAGTCTCATTTGAGGATGTGCGGACTACCGCCCCCTGAAAGTGATGTGATTCATTAATGCCTTATATGGGATGTATAAAGGAAGGAGTTAATGATATTATATATGATATTATATTTTAATTATAATATAATTATGTATCATTATGTTATAATTCCATTATAATAAGAAATAGAAATGAAAGTAGTATTCATGTGTACGTACGACTTACCGTCTCCATGAATGGTGAATTTCATTTCTTACCTCTAAATGGTATGTACTATTATAAATAAATTTATATGATGGTTATATATGATATATATGATACCCAAATCATGAATATCTTTATATATATAATAAAAATTTGAAAACATGAACAACATGTTATTATAAGAAGTCCATTTTTTACTAAAGTACCCAATATCGATAAGACGAACGTTATTAACTTAAATGACTGCATAATGTTTATAACATGGTAATAAGTGATATAAAAGCAATATTAAACCTGAACAAATGTTCCTAAGCAAGAAGAAATTAACTTTAGTTTATTATTCAGGAGATTAAAGAACGATCAACTCACGTCGGACACGAGGTAATAGACTTCGTCTCAATCTCCTTTCATTGAGGCATATTTTGTTTTAATACACAACTTTATTTTATACAATATATAAACACCCCTGACATTTCAATGGGAATATTTTTCTACGAAGCATTTTACTAAACAACAAAAGGCAGTGTTTTTTTATGTAAGTGGTGACAACGACCATTCCGCCGCCATGAGTATTATTTGATCTTTGGCTTCCTTAACAAGATGTAATGTTTTTAGAAGGAACAAATAAAAACCATATACTATTTTTACATATTTTGGTATTGAAAATGATTTTGAGGAATGATTTATTATTTAAATATCTTAAAATGATATTTTTTATTTCAATGTGGAAATTTTATCTTTCCTTTATGCTTATGTTATTTGTTGTGATCATGTTATGGTTCTTGGGTATTATTTACGTATACGGGTGTTTCCGTGATAAACCTAGGGGTAGTGAGCCTGAGATAGCTCTCCAATGCATTGGGTAATGAGATGGAGGTAACAGTTAATGTTTATCCTAAGAGATTTAGGGAATAAACTGTGATGGGTATTCCAAAGTAACTCCCTATATATTTGTGATTGCTACAATGTAAGTATGATATGGATACCACAAGTTACCATTATGATTTATGATTTCCATGTGTCTTTCATAAATCATATGATTCCATGAGGTAAGTAAAATATTTCATGTTTTGTATGTATTTAAGAAAAAATGCTTTCATTCATTGTTTTCAAACCTTTACTGAGATTTTTATGCTCATCCCATGTTTTGAAATGTTTTCACAGGACTATAAGAAGAATAGGATCAAGGATTGGATCATGGAAAATTCACGCTGTCTAAAACATGGAACTAGACATGACACTTTTTTTGAAGAGTTTGTATTTTATGAAAAAAATGGAAACTGTGTATAAGTGTCTACCTTGTAATCTTTTGAGATGTAATAGTTATGTCTTAATTCTCTTAAACTCTAAACCTAAAATGATCCTACATGTGAATTATTTGTTTAATTCAATATTATGGAATGTTTTAAGGTCGTGTCCTTATAGTTGGTATTAGAGGTCGGTTTATAAAAATTTAGGATTTAGGGTATTGTTTAATTAATATACATAAATTAATTTATGTTAATATTGAAATCATATAGCATTAACAGATTACCATGTTGCTTTGCCTGAGATATTTCAGTGTTCAGAATGGTTTTCCGTAGAGGAAACAATGAAACTATGTTGGGATGACATCAAAAGGAAGACAACCATCCAAATTAGCAACCTGAGATAGTCAGAATCGGAACTGAACAGTTTGTTGCAGCGATGGCAGTGTTGACTCAGGCAATAAATGGTGGTAGTATCCATGGACGAGATCAGCCAGATCAACCATAGAAGAACATATCAGTAGTGGAGCATTTCATTAGTCAAACATCCCCAATCATTCAGAGGATCATCTGACCTTGTGCTAGATGAATGGTGGATTAAAGCACTATAAAGGATTTTCAAAGTCTGGGGTTGTTCAGAATAGAAAAAGGTTAGTCTCGTTGTTTATTATTTTGAAGGTGAAGATGATCAGTGGTGGTCGATGGTGAAAAATATCAGGGATAGTGAGGAGATTGATGCTCTTGATTGGGATGAATTCAAAGGTATGTTTCTTGAGAAATATTTTCCTACACTGGTTAATCTTAGGATGGAAAAACAATTCCTAGAATTGAGGCTGGAGGATGACTCAGTGACTACTTATGAAGAAAAATTCACTCGAATGACAAGGTATGCTGCAAAATTCATATGATATCTTGATAGTAAAATCAACCGTTATTACTCAAGATTCAAGCCAATGTACCGAAGGGATTTAGATTCTCATGAGTTCAAAACATATGAAAAACTTTTTCATTGTGCGGAGAGGGTGGAAATTGAATTTGCTGATGATCAGGTATTCTTTAACAAACAACAAAATAAGAGGTCGAGGTGGCAAGCGAAAGGTAAGAACTCTTCAAAAAAAAACTGACGGTTAGAAACATAAGTTTATATTTTGTGAAAAATGTGGTAAAAATCATGCTCGAGAATATATTTTGAATTATGGTAAGTGCTACCAATGTGGTAAAATGGGTCATAAGGTTAATAATTGCACATAAAATGATCAGGGTAATGGTAAGACAAAATCTTATTTACAGTCAGTAAAATTTCTTTAGTGTAATGAAATTGGTCATTATGAAAATGAGTGTCCAACGAAGAACTCAAGAGAAGGAAAACATCCAGACTACAAGCAGAAAGGGGTGGTGAGATCCTTTGTAACTACATTAGCAGATGTTGGGCCATCAAATTAACTAGTATTAGGTATTCTATTTGTTTGTTCAGATTATACCAATGCGTTGTTTGATTTAGGGTCTACACACTCATTCAATTCTGAGAAGTTTTCTAGTAAATTGGGAATTATATTTCATGATAAGAATACAGAACTTATGGTAAAAAAACCTAGAGGAAGTGTAGAGACAAAAAGAATACATAAGAACATTCATGTCCTTCTGTGCAGAAAGAATCTACATGAAAACATTATTGTTTTGCCTCTAGTAGAGTTTGTTGTAAATTTGGGCATGGATTGGCTTTATTTTTATCATTCTAAGATTGAATACAGAGCTAAAGTGGTTTCTTTTCAGAAAGATATTCAGTTTGGATACAAAAATGAACCCTTGCTTTTGATAACATATCAGGAAGCTAAAAACTAGTAAAAAATGGAAATGAATGTTTCATTGCACTTATTTTTGAAAACAATGTAACTATTCAGATTAATGATGTTCCAGTGGTAAGTGAGTAAAATGATGATTTTCTTGATGACTTTCCTGTAATTATACCTGATTAGGAAGTTGAATTTAATTTTGACTTAGTCCTTGATGCTAATCTGATTTCAGAAACCCCTTATTGAATGGCTCAAATTGAACTTTTAGAGTTAAAGAAGTAATTGCAGGAGTTATTAGATAAAGGTTTCATTCGACCGAGCACAACACCATGGTGTGCTCCTGTATTGTTTGTTAAAAAGAAAGATGGTTCCATGAGACTTTGCATTGATTATAGAGCATTGAATAACATCAATATTAAGAATAAGTATACTTTGACTCATATCAATGATTTTTTTGATCAGCTCTAGGGAGCTCAGTATTTTTTGAAGATTGACTTGAGGTCGGGGTACCATCAGTTGAAAGTAAAAGAAGCAGACATTCTGAAAACCGCGTTTCGTACTAGATATAACCATTATTAATTTTTATTTATTCCTTTTTGGTTAACCAACACACCTTCTATATTCATGGATCTTAAGAATAGAATTTTCTGTGTATTCTTGGATATGTTTGTGAAGGTGTTCATTGATGATATTTTGGTCTATTCCAAAAGTAAGGAGGAACATGAAAGTCAATTAAGGGTTGTCTTGCAACCCTTAAAAGAAAATATGCTTTATGTGAAATTCAGAAAGAGTGAGTTTTGGTTACAACAAATTTCATTCCTTGGAAATATTTTTTCACAAAATGGAATAACTGTTGATCCTGCTAAAACAAAATTTGTTGAAGAATAGCCAAGACCCACAAATATAACAGAGATTTGTAATTTTCTTGGTTTGGAAGGTTATTACTAAAGGTTTGTTAAAAATTCTGCAGAGTGATCTATTCCAATTACTACATTAACTCGAAAAGAAGTTAATTTCATCTGGAAAAAAGAATGTGATGATTTTTTTCAAGAATTGAAATAAAGACTGGTGAATGATACAGTTTTGGAACTGACATCCAAAAATAGTGAGTTTGTTATCTGCAGTGATGATTCATTGAAAGGATTGGGTTGTGTCCTAATGCAGAATGATCAGGTAAATGCTTATGCTTCACGTCAGTTGAAACCACATGAGTTAAATTACCCTACACATGATTTGGAATTAGCTGCTATTGATTTTGCTTTAAAATTTTGGAGGCATCATTTGTATGGAATGAAGTGTGAAATATATACTGATTACAAAATCCTGAAGTATATATTCGCTCAGAAATAATTGAACATGAGACATAGGAGATGGCTGAAATTAACCAAGGATTATTATTGCACGATCCATTAACAACTGGGAAAATCAAATAATGTGGCTGATGCTTTGAGTCAAAAAAGTAATACTTCATTTACCATGTTACGTTTGGAATTAGATCCATTGGTTTATGATTTGATGAATTATGGAAGAAGATGATTTTGGTGTAGAAAATTTTTATGTTTTGTTTCAGGTGTCAGTGAAATCATCTCTATCAAACAGAATTAAGCAAACGCAGAAGGAAGTTAGTGAATTGGAGAAAAAGATTTTGTGGCTTTAGAAGGGTATTTTTCATGATTTTAACGTTGATAATGATTATGTTTTGAGATTTGGAAAGAGATTATGTGTGCCTTGTGACTCACAGTTGAAGAATGAGTTTTTATGTGAAGCTCATAGTTCCCCGTTTTCAGTTCATCCTAGAAGTACTAAGATGTACAGAGATATTCGGGAGTATTACTGGTGGGATAGAATGAAAAGATATATTACTGATTTTACTATGAAGTGTATGACTTGTCGGTAGGTGAAAGTAGAGTGGCAGTTACCGAAAAGGAGGCTTCAGCATCTACCAGTGCCAAAGTGGAAATGGGAAAATATATCCATGGACTTTGTTGTGGGATTACCGAAGACATCATGGGGTAATAATGCAATCTGGGTTATCGTTGATCGATTGACTAAATCAACTCATTTCCTTCCTATTAGAGATACTTTGTCTTTAGTTCATCTTGATCAGTTGTATGTTAAAGAGATATTCAAGTTGCATGGTGTTCCCCTCTCCATATTATTTGATCGTGATCCCTGGTTCACTTCTAACTTTTGGAAAGTCCTTCAGAAGTCATTGGGCACTGAATTAAATTTTAGTACATCTTTTCATCCTCAATCATATGGGTAGTCAGAATGAACTATTCAGACAATGGAGGATTTTTTATCTGCGTGCTCAATGGATTACCAGGGATTTTTGGACCAACATCTTTCTTTCGTTGAATTTCCTTATAATAAAAGATTTCATTCCAGTATACTGATGGCTCCATTTGAGGAATTATATGGAAAACGTTGTTGAACTCCATCTTTTTGGGATGAAGTAGGTGAAAGGAAGCTGATGGGGCCAGAATTGGTATACGTGATGGCAGAGAAAGTTTAGTTGATTTAGAAGCACATGAGAACAGCTCAAAGTAGATAGAAAAGTTATGCAGATAACCAAAGGAAGGATCTTTCTTTTGAGGTTGGTGATCATGTCTTTCTCTAAGTTTCACCATGAAAAAGTGTGATTTGGTTTGTTAATAAGGGAATGTTGATTCCGTGGTTCATTGGACCTTATGAAATTCTGAATAAAGTTGGATCAGTTTCGTATAGAGTGGCTTAACCTCCATGTTTTTCCCATGTACACAATGTTTTTCATGTTTCGATGTTGACAAAGTATATGCCAGATCTATCTCATGTTTTGAGCCTAGAGGTAGTTCAGTTTGAAGGGAATCTCTCTTATGAAGAACAACAATCCATATTTTGGACCATAGAGAGAAAGTGTTGCGGAATAAGGTAATTCAAAAGGTAAACGTTTTGTGGAAAAACCATATGGTTGAAGAGGCAACATCTGAATCTGAAAATGCTATGAGGGATAAATACCCCCACTTATTTTGATAAGTGAATAAAAATTTCGACGACGCAATTTCAAAAAGGGGGGAAGGATGTAACATCCCAAGTAAAGGAAGAATAAGACATATTTTATTTTCATTAATATTTGTGAATTAAATATTAATTTTACTTTAAATGGGTTGCTATGTTCGATAGCATACCTGATACGCAACAACAGGTTTCTTTGAAATCATATGTTGCACATTAATAATATAATATTATTATTTTAAATGGTAGTTAACTTCTAGCCGTTGTATTGGTGGGAATGAACAAAAATAACTAAAATATGATTATACATGTTTTTTAAATGTATTTACATTATCCAATAAAATGTTAGAGGCATAAAATGTGAATGAATCTAATTTTAAGCATAATTTATATTAAAAGGACGATTTATCGCCTTTTAATGGAGAACCCTTTTTAAATATATTTTTTGTCACTTTAATACATTCTAATTGACCAAATAAAAACTTTTTTATAATGGGGACATAAAAATTTACTTTCTGTAAATTTTTGGTATTTTTCCGATAAAGTTCATTTTTTTAATGAATAGTGAAAATATTATATTTTGATTCGAAACTATGTTTTAATCTGATTTATTTATATGGTTACATTATCTTTTTAATTAATTTGAAAGTTTAATTAGAATATATTTTTACCATTTAATCCAATGTTGGTCATTGTAATTAATTTCACTTTGAAGTTGGACATAAACAAGTATCAATATTTTGATAGTTATTGTTTCTTAAAAACACGATATTTGTTTTGATAATGGGAATTAATTTTTAAATTACTTAATGCCCCTTATATGTTTTTAATTTGGAAAAATAGAAATCATTTTTGAATTTGGAATATCAAATATAGCTTAGGCTTAATTTTTGGTATTTTTCTGAAGAACTTCAATTTTGATGAATAGTGAAACCACTTAGTTGTAGTTAAAAAATTGAATTTTTCATTTAAATGAAATGTTACCACTTCTGTGAAGTAAATTTCAAAAACCTAACATACATAGTTGTTATGAAGATGTAAAATTTTGTTCATTAAGATGAAAATAATTTTTCTTAAATAGTAATTTTTGACTTTTATTTACCTCAGTTAAAGGTAAATAAGGTAATTCAAGATAAAAAGAATATTATAATAATTCCAAATTACCTTAACACATTCCCAAACCTTATTGGATGAGTAGTGTCCAAGAATGGTCATCCTTGGGTCGATTGTGGGACCCCATGGATCCACTTATGAAAGATAATAACACATTAGATTAATTAATTTAATGTTTAGAGAAAATTTACATTAACAAAAGTATTTTAGTAATTAATTTTTATATGGTGTTATATAAGTCCTATTTTATACTATAAATATTAATTGGAAATGTAAAAATATTTCCTACAATATTGAATTTGTTTTATAATTTTAAGAAATCATATAAATTAAATTATATATGAAAAAATAATGATGTAGTTTTTACCTCATTAATAAATGATTTAAATAAATAAAATTATAATGATTAAAATAATATCCAAAACATGTCCAATTTTGATTGGATGATTTCATTTTGACCATTATTAATCATATATTCTACTTTAATGATTTTGTTTCATTTAGAAACCGAATATAATTATATTATAAAATAATATTTTCAAACTTTCTTGAAGAGCCCCTCCTCCACCTTATAAAAAGAGACCATTTCTATCCAATTCCTCACACCTATCAAGACATTTGGCTCTTCCAACCACTTCCCAATTAATCCCACTACATCTCTCTCCTGCTCCTAAAATTCTTACCTTAGGAAGAAGGCTGTTCAATAAGTCCTTTGGTTCAATCCAAAGAGAGTTACCCAAATTAATGGTAACTGTTTCTCTTAAATTGTTTCTTTTATTTTAATTCTCCAACCCCTAAACTATTTTTTTTCCTTTCTTTTGTTACAGAAACAGTATCCTCAATATACTATGATGTTGTTATGAGATTTATTCAACATACACTTATTCACACCTCCATCTAAAAGATGAAGAACATAATGTTTCTTTGGATGTAAAACAAAGGCCTCACGAAATGATGATTGTTCAATTACATATTACCACCTCTCTTGGTGGCCATTATGATGGAACTTTATTTATATATGACATATATTATGTTTATTTTTTCATTATTATTTTGTATTTTCCATTTATAGCACACCATTATGGTTACCATAGTGGGTAAATACAATAATCTCATTTGAGGAAGTGCGGACTACCGCCCCCTCAAAGTGATGTGATTCGTTAATGCATTATGTGGGATGTACAAAGTATGGAGTTAATGATATTATATATTATATTATACTAGAATTATAATATATATATGTATCATTATGTTTTAATTCCTTAAAATATGATATATAAATGAAATTAGCGTTCATGCGTACGTACGGCTTACCGTCTCCATGAACGGTGCTTTTCATTTCTTACCTCTAAATGTTATGTAATATTATAAATACATGTATATTATGGATATATATGATATATATGATACCCAAATCATGAATATAATTATGTATATAATGAACCTTTGACCACATGAACAACATGTAATTATAATAAGTACATTTTTGACTCAAGTACCAAATATCAACAAAACGAACGTTATTAACTTAAATGATTACATAATGTTTATAACATAGTAATAAGTGATATAAAAGGAGTAATAAACTTAAAAAATGTTTTTAATAAAGAATAAATTAACTTTAGTATATTACTCAGGAGATTAAAGAACGATCGAGTCAAGTCGGACATGAGGTAAGGGACTTCGTCTCAATCTCCTTTTGTTGAGGTATATTTTTTTAATACATGTCTTTCTCTTATACACTGTATAAACACCCTTGACGTTTCAAAGGGAATCATTTTCTAGAAATCGTTGTACAAAACGACAAAAATGAATATTTTTTTACGTAAACGGTGATAATAACCTTTCCACCGCCTTGAGTATTATTTGATCTTTGGCTTCCATAACAAGCTATAATTTTTTTAAAAGGACAAAATAAATACCATATACTCTTTTTACATATTTTGGTATTGAAAATTATTTTTATGATGGATTTATTATTTCAATATCATGAAATGATATTTTGTTATTGCAATGTGTAAATTTTATCATTCATTTATTCTTATGTTATGTGTTATGATCATGTTATGATTCTTGGGCATTATTTATGTATACAGGTGGTTCCGTGATAAACCTTGGGTGGGTGAGACCGAGATAGCTCTCCAATGCATTGGATAACATGACAGTGGTAAATGTGAATGTGTCGCCTAAGAGATTTAGGGAATATACTGTGATGGGTATTCCAAAGTTACTCCCTATGTAGTTGTAATATCTACAATGTAAGTATGATATGGATTCAAAAAGATACCCATATGATTTATGATTTTTATGTGTATTTCATAAATCTTATGATTTCATGAGTTAAGTAAAATATTTCATGTTTTGTATTTATATATGAAAAAATGTTTTCATTCTTTGTTTTATAACCCTTAATGATATTTTATGCTTATCCCAAGGTTTGAAATGATTTCATAGGACTTAAAAATTAATAGGGCCAAGGTTGGGATCAAGGAAAAGTAATGTTATCTAAAACATGGAACTCGACATGACTCTATTTTTCAATAGTTTTTATTTTATGAAAAAATGGGAACTTTGTAGAAGTGTCTACCTTGTAATATTTTGAGATGTAATAGTTATATCCTAATTCTATAAAACTCTAAACCTGAAAACATCCTCAATGTGAATTATTCATTTAATTAAATATTATGTACTGTTTTAAGGCCAGATCCTTATACCAGAAGTGTCCCATCCTACAAAATTAGTGACATATCACTTGAGTAATATCATGAGAAACAGACCCCACTATATGGGTGATACATTTCTCACTACATTAGATAAAACTATTGAAGTGAATCTTCCTTCTATTATAAGTCATGCCCAATGACCATCTAGCTAGAACTATCTTTTATACATTAAAAGCCTCTCTCAAGTTCCCCAATGATATTTGTAACGCCCCGACCCTAGTTACCCAGAGTCGGTGCATTATTACATAACATTGGCATGATCACAAGAAAGATCAAATCTCAAAAGACCGATTGGTTTAGTAGCCTTGGAAACAGTAGATATATTCATAAGTTTTACATTACATCATAAAGTGAAAAACTACTACGACAACATAATGTCTCCATAGTCCACAAAATTATCCCCTCACAATATCCCTGCAGGTCATTCATAACTTACTTCTTCACATCCTGGGTAAAATAAAACATAGAAAAGGGTTGATCTCAAATGCCCAGTAAGGATAACAATATAGCAGAACATTCAAAAATAAGCATAAACATTTTAAGTCAATGCATTACTAAAACAAAATCCTTTTAAACTTGAACTTCAACATAGTATGGAAAAAGTAAAATGAAATAATGCAATTTACTTATTCACATGGATATTCTACTAATCGAATAATCACATGCAATATCAATAACCACTTTCATAATGTCGGAATGCATAATGCTGAACTTTAATTTCTTTGTCAAGGCCTCGTCCCAAGACCTAGGGGATAACTGTAACCGGATCCCAACCTGGAGTGCCTCTAATAACCGGACACCAACCCATAGTGCCTCTAATAACCGGAGACCAAACCAGAGTTCCTCTAATAACCGGAGACCAAACCGGACGGCTTACTTTTACCGGTCTGCAACCCTGAACATACTTGTCTAACACATTCATCTGAATGAAAGGTTGAAATATAACAAAAACATTTGGATTAAAAATAACTTATAAAATGTCAATACATTAAACAAATACAATGAGTGACATAAGAATAACTTATCAATAGTCAAAAATATCACAAAACCGTCAATAAAATAGGGATGTTTTGTATCATAATAAATAAACTTCAAATAATCTTAAAATCCATTACAAAGGATGTTGACATAGATGAAATAAAAACTATTTTAGAGAAATATCTCTTTTTTTTAAATCATTTTAAAAGTAACATAATTATAAAATAATACATTAAATTTGAAAATATTCTTATAAGCTTTTAAGGGAAGCTTCGAAGATTTTATAACGGAGGTAAATAGTCGCACCCGCCGTATAAGTTAAAAAAATATTCTTACCTTAATTCTGTCGAAAAGGTTAAAAAGAACCTTGTTTGGAAAACGTCGGAAATATTCCTTTACAAACCTCTTATAAAAATTCAAACAAGGTTATAAATGACTTTAACCCATATTCTAGTAAATGGTAAAACTGTTTTGAAATTCATTTTTAAGAAACATGGATGTGGATGATAAAAAGTTCCCAGTAGATTATTACGTATAAACAACCTCAGATAATGAAGAGATTGTGAAATAACCCTTACCAATTTGGTAACTTATGAAACATACAACCCATGAAAGAGGTATCATACAATGAATATGTAAATACACATATATTAGAGAGTATTACACAAAGAATATAATTCTGGGTAGTACATACACCACACAAAAGGTGATGGTGGCAATATGGCATGAATCTCACGGGAATAAGGAGTGAGATGAAAACCGCTTACCGTGTACTTTTCCTTGGTTGGGGTGGGTTAACCTCCTGTATAATGGTGAAATAATTGTTATTAAATAATACAAGAATCATATACATTAATATGATATCATATATGATCTTTTAATATTGATTTGATAATAATATCTTAGTATTATCGTTGTTTCAGGTGTTAACATACTTGTTTTCTTTTATATGTTTTGTTATGTAAGTCATGTTTGTAATGGATAGGTTGTATATTATTCATATACATAATGATATCAAGTCCTTAAACATAATTTTTAAATCATCAAGTGATTATTATACTTGAATGTATACGATGGAGAATGAATCTCATCGCGTTCGTGGAGACGGTAGTTCGTACGTACGCACGAGCAACAATATCATTCTTTTGAAATAATATATAAATGGTTGTTATATCATATATACAGAATCATTAACATGTTATATTTATTATTTACATGAGTTACACATCATTATTGTACCCATCCAAATAATAATATATTGAATAACAATAACACCACGACGTGGAGACGGTAAGTCGTACGTATGCACGTATGGTGACATGTTATTCAAAAGGTGGATAGAATACTGAATATGGTTGTACCATACTTATAATAACATCACAGTATATATATGATACTGGATTTATTATTTTATAATGGTAATAACAAAGGTAGAAGAAGTGGAAGAAGAAATGAACTTGGAAAAAGGTGGTGAAAGCATTACCTCTTCCTCGGGTTCTTCTTTTTGTTTTGATCAAAAGGGCTCCTTAGGTTGACTCTCTGATCAAACTAAGGCCTCTAGGATGTAGTGAGGAAAGATTGGAGAGTATTTGGGCAGATTTTCTCTGAACCAAAATGTTTTTAAGGTGTGAAGAAATGGGAAGGAGGAGTGCCCTTTTATAAGAGGGGTGAGGAGCACCTTTGGAAAAGATAGAAATATTAGTTTATAATAAATTCATATTCGGTTTCTAATGGCTCCAAAGTTGATTATTTAAATTTTAAGGTGGGGATAGGTCGAAAACAACTCAACCAATAGAATTTAGACAGGTTTGGGTACTCATATTAACCTTATCATTAAGTATTAACTCTAAATTAATTAGTTTCACTTTTACAATGTCTCTTTGTAATTTTATATAATATGGTTAATAAACTTACTATATACATCCAAGAGACCCCCAAGTGGTCCATTAATGATTAAAACATCATGATATAAGTCTCTTGGACGAACCTTATATTTTTTGGAATTTAATATCAATTAATTATATAATATTTGTTTTAAGAATTCTTTTATGTCAATTTTGACACTATTCAATAGTTGATTTTGGTGAAACTCATAACAGATTTATTACTTCGAAAAAAGTTAATTAAATAAATACTAAAATATCATAATATCCTATAAAATTAGTTTAATTCATTAAAAGTTTCATATTATATTTATTTGGTTATTTATAATATAAATTATTTTAATGTTTTACTATTATAGTAATTACTGCATCATCATTGTGTCATAAATAAATTAACATATATAATGTCTAAAAATTATAAATAAAATATCATTATATAGGAAATCGTTTTATATTTCTAATGAATATTTAAAATCTAAAATCCAACATATATAACCCTATGTAAAAATTGTTTTTCTAAAAGATATATGCTTGTGTCATTTCTGTATTCATTTTAACTTAATTAAAATAAAGTGTCCCTATCACCTACAAGTGGCACCATGGGGTCCCAAAATCGACCCAAAGATACCTATGGTCGAAAATTTATCAACCAATAAGGCTAGGACACGTTTTAGGGTAATTTATATTATTATAATATTATTTCATAACCCTTATTTACCGGATTTACCCTTAACCATGGTAAATAAAATATTTACCGCAGTAATTATTCAAAATGTCTAAAAATAAAAGTTACCTATTTACACAATTTGAACATCCTGATTCCAAATATGGAATCCATTTTTTTAAATTCAAAACACATAAGTGGTAGAAATTAATTTAAAATTAATTCCCGCTGTCAAAACAAAAAGCGTGTTTTTAAGAGATAATAACTATCAAAAGATTGACACTTGTTTATGTTCGGTTTAATTGTAAAAGTATGTCCAATGACCAACATTATATGAAATGGTAAAAATATATTCTAAATATACTTTAATACCACTCAAATTCATAATTTATCACTATTAATTATTTTGATTAAAAAAGTTGTTTTTAATTAAAATTTAGTAATTTTAACTATTCATCAAAATATGAAAGTTATCCAAAAAGTACCAAAATTTCACCTTAGGCTAAATTCGATATTCCGAATCCAAAAATGAAGTCCATTTTGAGAGATAAAATTTCTAAAATTTTAAAAAGTCGGTATTACTATTCATAATGGCTAGTTTGATTGGTTGTGGTGTGTTAGAACTCGAAGTTGCATACAACACATGCTACTGTATTATTCAAAGGAAAATGTATCGTGGAAGCTAGGGATGTTTCATTTTAAATTTTTTTATGTCCCCCATTTATTCAAAAAGTTTAAAATATTGTATTTAAAAAGGTTTCACTATTAAAAGTTGATAAAAGTGCAATACTGAAAATGAATCTGTTCTTACATTATGTCCAAGAAACACATAATATGGATTCTAAAATTATAAGGATTATATAAAGTTTAAAATTTAGTTAATACTATTCATAACCTCTTTTGAATGGCTTTTTTTTGGTAAGTCATGGTGTGATTGAACTCGGTGTTGCGTGTAGTGCAAGTTATTGAATTATTTTGAAAAAAATAACACACTATGAAATCTTGGGGTGTTACATTCTCCCCTCCTTCAATAAATTGCGTCCTCAAAATTTGAAATTTTTATTCGAAAATAAAAGGTTGAAAATAGAAAATATATTTGTGGGAAAACCCACATTGGAAATTGGGTTACAAAAATTTAGTCTTAATATGAGGAAAAGAGAAATGAAAGGGTCACCACCAAATTATGATCTCGATTAGGAGAACATTGGTGGCAATTAGAGACATATAATTGGAGGAAAAACGTAAATATTTATAGGTAGTGATTGAGGTCATCAATCACAAAAAAGTATAAAATTGAGGTCCTTAAACTCATCAATCTATGATGATTTGAAATACCATCGGTTCAACAAAACATAGGGTATTGGGATAACACATTTTTGTCGTTTCAAAATATCTTAGTTGAAATCCCACATCAAAAAATGAATTAATGAGGCCTCTATTTAAAATAATGAGTGGAAAGTATGAAGATTACCGAAAATAACACATACTAGGGTTCCATGTAGGAAAGTATGGATATGGAAGAGAAATCTAACTATCAATTATCTGATGGAGAGTGGTAGAGAACATGGCTATGAAAAGGCCAACAATCACAAAGCCATAAATTAGTGATGATTTAAGGTACCATCTAGGACCACATTGTTGTTCTCAGTTCCTTTTATTAATGTTGAGGAATTTATTTATGAGATTGGCTAAGATCATAATGATATATACTTACTTTATAATTATAGTTTTATCCATTAATAAATTTCTACCACAAACTAATCTTTCACTCTAAAAGATAATAGAACGTAAAAAAAATTTCTATTTATACTATTCATACAGGGTTCCAAAATAAATGAATTTATAATTCATCTTCCAGATCTTTTAAAAAAACTACATTATTTAATCCAGGACATCTCGTGGGTCAGTGGTAGGTGATACACCCTTCTCGCCCTTCGGTTGTCGGTTCAAGTCTCATAGCCTTGCCAGACGCGACAGGTTGCCGCCCGACCTTCGGGTTGTCCTTTTATGGCAATCCAAAATAATCCAAACTAGAACTATCCAAAATACTTCTGTCCAAACTCATAGTCCAACATTTATAAGGAAGGTAATCATAATGTAGATCCTTTTTACCCCGTAATAGCATATGAATACCTTCATCATGTATTCTTTTAATACACTGAAACATCCTGAATTACCATATTTTTTATTGATTACACTCATGCTCCCTTATTCCATATAGAATGCTGGATATGCGTCATCAATCCAAAAATGTTTTAAACCCCCACAATTATAGAATATACAAATAAATAATCAGTTCCAAGGTAGTCAAGAATATTGAATATAATTTATCCAAAACAATCATGTATTATTCCAAAATCACTACCTCGGTATCAGAACTATATTATGGTTTATCATTCTCTCGACCATATATTTTCCAAAAAATTATCCTGCTATTTAGTCACTTTTCTTTGTTCCACACGATCTCAAGTCCTTAATGAAATAGTACTACAGTACAATCCTTATATACTCCATAATTATTATAACAAGTACATTGTTGATACAACACTCAATTGACATAATCAACATAAGAACTCTAATCATTCCTCTTCAACTGTGGTAGTATCATAACATGATTATTATCCAACAGCATCATTTGCGGCATAGTCTGATGACTGGGACATAGGATCGCATAGTGTCCAAACTCCTTGCAAATGAAGCATTGTACATTTGAAACCATTTTCTTACCCTTGAAGTCACATACTTTGTGCCCTTTTCCTCCACACTTATAACAAACTCCCATTCCTTTCAGGCAAGTTCCAGGGTGTTTCTTTCCACAGTTATCACATATGGGAAAATTCTTCTTTTCCCCCTTCCCTTTATCCATCTTTCTCTCTTCCATCCTTTTCTTCTCTTGCTTCCCTTCAAATCCATAGGACTCAGTAAACTCTTTACTTATCTTATCAACACATTATATTATTTCATCATGTGATGATAATACATGCGAGACTATTTCTCTTGTAAATTCTGGCTTAAGACCATAAAATATATGATCCTTCTTTCTCTTTGTATCATGTGCATTGTTAGAGTTCTCATTCCTTCTACTGGGCACCATTTCTAAACAATGGCATACACTAGATTAGTTTATGAATAACAATACCTAATCCCAAACATGTTAAATACATAACATAAATTAAATAGTTTATGGATATAATCCATAATCATAAAAATGTCTCTTTTAAGGAAGTATATACTCATAAACCCTTCATAATGATTTGTAAAGAAAATGTGAGTTATCCTAAGCATATCCCCTGGCAGTGTCGTAACCAAGAGGGCAGCAAGGCCCGTTGTCGTGCACCAGTTCCCGTTAGAGTCTAGCTCAAAGCGGTGTTTTCAGGTTTTACCCCTAGGTACATCTGTGCCAGAGCCGCCTCTACCTGCATGTATCCAGAAAGAGATGTATTGCTCAGAAAACTCACAAAATCTCTATAATACCAAAATTCTAAGAAGTTCTTCTATACTAATCCTCAAAATTCATCTTAAATCTATGTGCTCTAATCAGAGTTTATCTAAATCTAGCTTCCAAGGTTTGTACTAAACTTCCTCTGATACCAACTGTAACTCCCCGACCCTAGTTACCCAATGTCGGTGCATTATTACATAACATTGGAATGATCACAAGAAAGATCAAATCTCGAAAGACCGATTGGTTTAGTATCCTTGGAAACACTAGATATATTCATAAGATTTACATTACATCATAAAGTGAAAAATTACTACGACAACATAATGTCTCCATAGTCCACACTATTATCCCTTCACAATATCCATGCAGGTCATTCATAACTTACTTCTTCACATCCTGGGAAAAATAAAACATAGAAAAGGGGTGAGCTCAAATTCCATGTAAGGATAACAATATAGCGGAACATTCAAAAATAAGCATAAACATTTAAGGCAATTCATTACTAAAACAAAAGCCTTTTAAACTTGAACTTCAACATAGTATGGAAAAAGTAAAATGAAATAATGTCATTTACTTATTCACATGGATATTCTACTAATCGAATAATCACATGCAATATCAATAACCACATTCATAATGTCGGAATGTATAATGCTGAACTTTAATTTCTTTGTCAAGGCCTCGTCCCAAGACCTAGGGGCTAACTGTAACCGGAACCCAACCCGGAGTGCCTCTAATAACCGGACACCAACCCATGGTGCCTCTAATAACCGGAGACCAAACCGGAGTTTCTCTAATAACCGGAGACCAAACCGGAGGGCTTACTTTTACCGGTCCCCAACCCGGAACATACTTTTCTAACACATTCATCTGAATGAAAGGTTGAAATATAACATAAACATTCGTATTAAAAATAACTTATAAAATTTCAATACTTTAAACAAAAACCATGAGTGAAATAAGAATAACTTATCCACAGTCAAAAATATCACAAAACCTTCAATAAAATAGGGATGTTTTCTATTATAATAAATAAACTTCAAATAAGCTTAAAATCCATCACAAAGGATGTTGACATAGATGAAATCAAAACAATTTTAGAGAAATATCTCTTTTATTTAAATCATTTTAAAAGTAAAATAATTATAAAATAATAAATTCAATTTGAAAATATTCTTATAAGCTTGTATGGGAAGCTTCGACGATTTTATAACTGCGATAAATAGCTGCACCCGCCGTATAAGTTAAAAAAACATTCTTACCTTATTTCTGTCGAAAAGGTTAAAAAGAACCTTGTTTGGAAAATGACGGAAATATTCCTTTACAAACCTCTTCTAAAAATTCAAACAATGGTATAAATGACTTCAACCCATATTATAGTAAATAGTAAAAATGTTTTGAAATTCATTTTTAAGAAACATGGATGTTGATGATAAAAAGATCCCAGTAGATTATTACGTATAAACAACCTCGGATAATGAAGAGATTGTGAAATAACCCTTACCAATTTGGTAACTTATGAAACATAAAACCCCTGAAAGAGGTATCATACAATGAATATGTAAATGCACATAAATTAGAGTGTATTACACAATGAATATAATTCTGGGCATTACATACACCACACAAAAGGTGATGGTGTCAATATGGCATGAATCTCACGGGAATAAGGAGTGAGATGAAAACCCCTTACCTTGTACTTTTCCTTGGTTGGGGTAGGTTAACCTCCTGTATAGTGGTGAAATAATTGTTATTAAATTATACAATAATCATATATATATTAATATGATATCATATATGATCTTTTAATATTGATTTGATAATAATATCTTAATATTATCGTTGTTTTGGGTGTTAACATACTTGTTTTATTTTATATGTTTTGTTACGTAAGTCATGATTGTAATGGATAGGTTGTATATTATTCATATCCAGAATGATATCAAGTCCTTAAACATCATTTTTAAATCATCAAATGATAATTATACTTGAATGGATATGATGGAGAATTAATCTCATCGCGTTCGTGGAGACGGTAGTCCGTACGTACGCACGAGCAACAATATCATTTTTTTTGAAATAATATATAAATGGTTGTTATATCATATATACAGAATCATTAACATGTTATATTTATTATTTACATGAGTTACACATCATTATTATACCCATCCAAATAATAATATATTGAATAACAATAACACCACAAAGTGGAGACGGTAAGTCGTACGTACGCACGTATGGTGACATGTTATTCAAAAGGTGGATAGAATACTGAATATGGTTGTAACATATTTATAATAACATCACAGTATATATATGATACTGGAGTTATTATTTTATAATGGTAATAACAAAGGAATAAGAAGTGGAAGAAGAAATGAACTTTGAAAAGGGTGGTGAAATCATTACCTCTTCCCCGGCTTCTTCCTTTTGATTTGATCAAAAGGGCTCCTTAGGATGGATTTCTGATCAAAATAAGGCCTCTAGGTTGTAGTGAGGGAAGTTGGGAGAGTATTTGGGCAGAGTTTTTCCGAACCAAAAGGTTTTGAAAGTGTGAAGAAATGAGAAGGAGGAGTTCCCTTTTATAAGAGGGGTGAGGGGCACCTTTGGAAAAGCTAGAAATATTAGTTTATAATAAATTCATATTCGGTTTATAATGGCTCCAAAGTTGATTATTTAAATTTTAAGGTGGGGATAGGTCGCAAAAAACTCAACCAATAGAATTTACACAGGTTTGGGTACTTATATTAACCTTATCCTTAAGTATTAACTCTAAATTAATTAGTTTCACTTTTACAATGTCTCTTTATATTTTTATATAATATGGTTAATAAACTTACTATATATATCCCAGAGACCGCCAAGTGGTCTATTAATGATGAACCAATCATGATATAAGTATATTGGCCGAACCATAGATTTTTATGAATTTAAGATCAATTAATAATATAATATTTGTTTTAAGAATTCTTTTATGTCAATTTTGACACTATTCAATAGTTGATATTTGTGAAACTCATAAAAGATTGATTACTTCGAAAAAAGTCAATTACATCAATAATAATATATCATATTATCCTATAAAATTAGTTTAATTCATTAAAAGTTTCATATTATATTTATTTGGTTATTTATAATATCAATTATTTTGATTTTTCACTATTATAGTAATTACTACATCATCATTTGTCATAAATAAATTAACTTATATAATGTCTAAAAATTATAAATAAAATATAATTATGTATGAAATCTTTTTATCTTTCTAATTAATATTTATAATCTAAAATCCAACATATATAACCCTATTTAAAAATTGTTTTGCTAAAGATATATCCTTGTGTCATTTTTGTATTCATTTTAACTTAATTAAAATAAAGTGTCCCTATCTCCTACAAGTGGCACCATGGGGTCCCAAAATCGACCCAAAGATGCCTATGGTCGAACTTGTATCAACAAATAAGGATAGGACACGTTTTAGGGTAATTTAGTATTATTATAATATTATTTTTTAACCCTTATTTACCGGATTTACCCATAACCATGGTAAATAAAATATTTACGGCAGTAATTATTCAAAATGTCTAAAAATAAAAGTTACCTATTTACACAATTTGAACATCATTATTCCAAATATGTAATCCATTTTTCTAAATTCAAAACACAGAAGTGGCAGAAATTAATTTAAAATTAATTTCTGCTGTCAAAACTAAAAGCGTGTTTTTAAGAGATAA
Organism: Viscum album; assembly: GCA_963277665.1. NCBI lineage: Eukaryota > Viridiplantae > Streptophyta > Magnoliopsida > Santalales > Viscaceae > Viscum > Viscum album. The sequence goes on from OY728150.1 coordinate 1,475,202,774, forward strand.
TAACTATCAAAAGATTGACACTTGTTTATGTTCGGTTTAATTGTAAAATTATGTCCAATGACCAAAATTATATTAAATGGTAAAAATATATTCTAAATATACTTTAAAACCATTCAAATTCATAATTTATCACTATTAATTTTTTTGATTAAAAAAGTTGTTTTTAATTAAAATTTAGTGATTTTTACTATTTATCAAAATATGAAAGTTATCCAAAAAGTGCCAAAATTTCACCTTAGGCTAAATTCGATATTACGAATCCAAAAATGAAGTCCATTTTGAGAGATAAAAATTATAAAATTTTAAAAGGTAGATATTACTATTCATAATGGCTAGTTTGATTGGTTGTGGTGTGTTAGAACTCGAAGTTGCGTACAACACACGCTGCTGTATTATTCAAAGGAAAACGAACCGTGGAAGCTTGGAATGTTTCATTTTAAATTTTTTGATGTCCCCCATTTAGTCAAAAAGTTTAAAATATTGTATTTAAAAAGGTTTTACGATTAAAAGTTGATAAAAGTGCAATACTGAAAATGAATCTGTTCTTACATTATGTCTAAGAAACTCATTATATGAATTCTAAAATTATAAGGATTATATGAAGTTTAAAATTTAGTTAATACTATTCATAACCACTTTTTAATGGCTTTTTTTTGGTAAGTCATGGTGTGAGTTAACTCGATGTTGCGTGTAGTGCAATTTATTGAATTATTTTGAAGAAATAACACACTATGAAATCTTGGGGTGTTACAATATTAGAGCTTGATCACCATCTTAAAAACTTCTTGAATCTAAAGAGGATAACTTGGGACTTTATTTAACATTTAATATTATCTTGGAATTTTATTTTCATTGCTAACTCATCATATTTAAATTCAAGTGAAAAGATCTACCATTCAAAAAATTGTCCAATATATTCCATCCCATCCATACTGATCTAAGACAATATCATGATCTGTGCTACTCTCACCTTCCTAAGTGCATTAGGATAGATGTTATCCAAGAACTTCTACAGAAAGTCCTTCCATAACATAAATTCATCTTGTTGAGTCTGTGTAAGAATTTCCCAACATTTCTTAACTAATTCTCATAGAATATAAGCAACCATAATGACCCACATCTTATAAATATTCTATAAATTGTCATGGGTAGTATTTATGGAATCAATCCATTACTCTTCTCCCTCAAGTATAACCTCTCTAGTAAAAGTTTAAGGGTTCTGAAAATGGAAATCACGATTCATATTGGACATTCCCCATAAAACCTAGTTAGGGTCCCTTCCCATCAACTACGTGATGTGAGATATGTTAAAATTGAACTTCTATCCTACTTCCTCACTCATCACTATTGGTGCCTTGTGTTCTACTACTCGAGGAACATCACCAGCCATATCCTCTTTTATCCATCTCTATAAACATCATCATAGAAGAATATCTCTACAATTACCAAAACACTATTTAAGAAACATAAAAAATGTTAACACGTTTATGGTAAACACAATATTCAACAATATTTAAATTCACCAAACCCTACAACACTATCAAAACAAAGGTTAAATCACTACCCCTTAGCTATCCTACACCTAGGTCCTGGTTTACAAGGGTAAATACATTCTAATTATTTATTTTTTTATTTATACACCCATTTATTCTCATCTTGAATCAATTAAAAATCATTCTAAATTTTATGTTATGCACCATTTTCATTAAAATTTCACAGGCAAGTAAAAATATTTCATATTTAATATATTACCCATAACAAGTTTTCTAATGTGTTCATAAAATTATGAAAATAAAAATAATAATGAGTTCCCCGAATGATGCATGAAAACTCAAATAACATGCCACAATATGTCATTAGTAAAATATCAAAAAAATCAATGAAATAATAATCACATCACCAAACAGGTGTGTCACCCATTGTGGAATAACATTCACTATAATAGAAAACACAAATAACGACAATACTTCCATGGGTACTTCGATTATCCCCCACACATGGGTTATCTACTCTTATAGAGGAGCTCATAACCAAGTCCTGAATCTTCCGACTGTCCTATCTACAATTCCAAAAGTAATAGTAAAAAATAAAAGTAATGACTACTCCCATGATACCACTTTGTTATGTTCCGACCATGGGTGACACACACTAGTACCCCGAGCTAGTTGATAACATGAACTATGTTGTGCGAACCAGTATTCTAGGGGATAAAAACTAATAGTGTGGGTCTAATATTGAACATTAAGAGACTATACCATACTTATCAAATTATCTCAATATAGAACAAAAAAAATCAAAAAACAAATATAACATAAACAGGATAATATTAGTATCACAAGATGACCAAAACTGGATGTTCAATATCAAAAATGAATCATAAAATATTCCATGCTAATGTATGTTTCAAGTGACTAAATGAAACTCGATCATAAAGGAACTAAAAACTCTCAAGACGGTCCCAAACCACATCTGGTTTCTTCATCCATGCTTCAACACTAATCATCCATATATCATAGTGACTTTCCATTATTCTATCATGCAACCCTGAAATATATTCAGGTATTAATCAAGCAACCCGGGTAGAGAGTTAGTACAACTCAATAGGCCACCACCAATAACATATAATACAATATATAATAAATAATAGGTGTATGAAGTTTTAAAAATAATATATAATAACAATTTATATTTATTCAATTAATCTTTATTTAACCACATAACACATGGGTTCCTATGGACACCCAAACATTAAATACCTTCTTCATCCCTTGAAGGAGTCTGAACTATCCACAAGGTATATCATACATAAAAATTCCCTTATTACCATTCATTATCAAAACTTATATATGAATTATACTATTTCTATTCTTCAAATCTTATCTCACTCTAGGATATCGATGTAGGACACCATGTGCCACCCAAGATTATCACATTTGAATTCCATTTCCACTCTAGGATTTTGATGTAGGAGAGCACATCCCACCAAGATTTCCCTCTCACAATTATCATATTAATTATTTCTACAATTAATTAATCAAATTCATCAATTTCACAAACCTTTTATTCTATTAATTAATTCCAAAATTAATTAATCACATCAAGTACATTAATTAATTCTATAACTAATTAATCATTTCACAGTATCATCATCCTATAATTAATTCTAATATTAATTAATCTGAATCAATATTCCTAAATACTTAATTAATTCCACAATTAAATATTCAACTTGACAATCACAATATCTCATAATTTATCCAACAATAAAATATAAATACACACAATCTCAATATATCATAATTAATTGAACAAATAATTATTCAATTCATTATTCCCAATATTAATAATTAATTCAACAATTAATTATTCAAATTTAGAATTCCAATATCCCATAACTAATTAAACAATTAATTATTCATACCCAAAATCACAATATCTCATAATTAATTCAACAATTAATTATTCAATTTAACAATCCTAATACCCATATAATTATTTCATGAATTAAATATTCATAATATATAATTCCAATATCCCCTAATTTCAAATTTTACAATATTAATTAATTCACCATATTAATTTTTTCAGTAAACAACTCAATTTTTAAATATCTAATAAAATTATAAAATTTCATAAACACAATTACAATAAATGTTTTGTTATATTAATTATACACCAACTACCAATATCTTATGATAACTAATCACCAATTTAAATCCACTATTTGAGAAAAATGGGGTCGTAGAACGAGATCTGGATCATAAACATAAATTCAATATAATATGAATCAATATCAATCAATTGTAGATATATATCCATAGTCGTAGATCATTATCCAAATAAAATGTAGAATAAAAACCCAATAATAGATTGGTGAATAATGGGGATACAAAATGAAACAACATGGTATTCGATCCAATTACTGAGAGAGGTGCTAATCTTAAATCCCGGATTCAGACCATGAATAATGGTGGTCAGAAAGGCTTTGAATTTATTTTGTGGGCTCTAAAATTGTCAAAATAAATTATGGGTTTAGTTAGGTCTAATGATTGGTTAAATTGGGTGTTCTAAAAATATTTAATATAATTTTTATGGGATTAAAATCCCATAAACATAGTTTGCTATTTAGGGCACACGGTTTCCCCTAACCATGTGATTTAAATGATCATATATTCTAGTGGGTGGACAGTTTATCCTTTTAGGTCAGGTAGTTTGGAAAACAATGTGCTTGTCATGAATATCCTATTTGTATAGGGATTACTGGTTTTCTAGACCAAGGAAAATGGTTAGGGTAAACCATGCGCCAATGATTGAAACCCATTTTTTGTTTTTCTTTGCTCTAATTTTTATCCAAACACACCCTAATATAAAACCAAAATGAAAAGTACTCATTATAGGAAACAATAGTTTATGTAAACATGCTTGAGAAATATCCAGAAATGTTCAGGGTTTTACAATATCATATATGAAAAAAAATCCCATATTAATAAAAGATATATATTAATATAATTTTCTATATTAGATGTTAAACCATACCAAAAAAGAACATAACTTAATTAAATGGTGATTATGAAGATTTTTATTGTTGATATCATTATAGTAGAAGAATAATGATCATATTTAGAAATTATTAATGTGATATATTATATATTTAATTATTTATAAAAACAATAAAACATATATGAATTTTTTTCATAGTATAAATAAATTATCTTTACTACCATTTTTATGTTTTTTTAATGAAATTTTATGAATATTAAGTGAATATATAGAAATTAAAATGGTAAAGGCTCGACTAAAAATATATTTTTCACTTCATGAATAATCCCTTTTTGAATGTGGGTTAACACAATGAACGGTATCCTTTTTAATATAAAAAACTATATTAAAGGTGGTTAATAATGCTGAGGACTAGGTTTGGAAGAGTTGTTTCTAGTTGATGTGTATTCTGGTGTGAGGGAGAGTAAATAGAGGAGCTCCACTTTTCTAATTTAAAAGGTATGGGATTTTATTTAAAAACAAAAACATTTCTATAATAGGATGTCACTCTCAAGGAATGATACTATTAACGTGTGAAATAATTGAGAGGGGATATGGCATGGTAGATAAAGGACTCCTCCACCCAATCCCACATGTGTTTTAAACTTGTTACTCCTCATTTTCTCTTATCTTAACCATTCAATCGCAATTCATTTTTACTGAGCTATATATTTTTTACAAAGAAATTTATCTCTTATTTATGAAAATAATTTATCACTTATTTAATAACATATAATATTGATTTTAAATTTTAATTTGATTTATTATAAAATGTTTTTAAATTAATTAAAAAATATTTTTAAAATAAAAAACATATAATTTATTTAAATTTATTTTTAGAAATATATTACCTAAGTTCAAAAATGTAAAATATGTGTTTTTAATTAAATCCATAATTTATAGAGTAATACAATTAAATATAAAATATAAATTTATTCATATAAAAATGTTTCATGGATTTCCCATTCGTACATATACACAATTAATTTATGAAATTTTATGTTATTTGTAAATATAGTATTTTTCAAAATTAGATTAAAAATGATTGTTTTTAAAAAATCCCAAAATTACCCATAAAAAATATTACTATAATGAATTCGATATAAGTATTCATTTTTACAATTGAAATACTAAAATTTTTAAATTTTACATTTAAGTAAAATTGTGATATACAATGAAAAACGTTTTTATATGACGATAAAATTTTTATAAAATTTACAATTCTTATTCCTATTTAATATCAATTACTAATTTAATTATTATTAACCAATTAATCATTTTAGATATATTTTATTTTTATTACTCACTTTTTTCATTAAAATATAAATTCATATATAAAATGGAAATATTTATAAGAAATAATTTTTTAGAAAAAATTTAATGCATTAGTTGAACTATCTATATCAATTGAATTTCATTCTAATTAACGATTGTATTTTTCAATTTTATAAATATTTCAATTATAGGTTACTCAAATTCATTCCCACTAATTCAATGACTATGTATGAATTGTCAAACATAACGATTTATAGTCTATCTAAATATATCTTGGTTTCATTTATCATTGGAGTTATGTGGGGAAACATTTATCAAACAGATTGAATTTTTTAAAAGTTATCATATATTAATATATGATGTTGTTACATTCTCTAACCCATACATAAATTTTTTCCACCCAACTGTAATTATCCCTCACTAATGATTGTCTATGATGGTATTCATAAGTTATTTACATTTTGGAAATAAATTAAAATTTGATTCCTTTCATAATCCCTTGTATTGATTAAGTTACTTTTCCACATTCAAACAAAATTAATCATTTATAAAATCCTAAAACAATGTTTTTATATAACCTTATCATATATTATCCATAATATAAATTTAATGAAAATATTTATATCTAGAATACATTAATACACATTGAAACCATATATACTTACTGGAATCAAATAGATATTTAATGTGTATACTTTATAAAATCATATAATAATAAACATATTCCACCATCCCCAAAACATTATATACCTCAAAAAATATATAATGGATCAATTGTTTATTAAACAAATAATTAATTCCCTGTATATAAAACTATATAATTATATTCTCTCAAAATCAAACAACCGTTTATTGTCACTACATTATCCATATATTAAACGAATATTTTTTCTATACCTCGATCATTTTTTCACCAGTAGTGTTCCACTAATGATATATCAAATTTATAGAATCAATTTTCAAGGTAATTGTTAGAGTTTTATGTAATATTTCATCATAGTAAAGAAAAACTAAAAAAATCTTTATATTTTTCATATAATCCTCCTAAAATTCTGAAAATACTTTGATACCATCATTAAAAACTGATTATTATGCTAAATTTTTGTTTTGGTTGTAATTTTTTTAGATCGATCAAATATTTTTGATATGGATAAAAAGTGTTGATTTGGTCTATAAACGCATATCCTGATAGGACTGACTATGATGAATACCAAATGAAGAAACAATATTGTATATATATCACTAGACCCTTAAGATCAACCAAAGATAGGATCGGATCAATGATAATATGAAGATTAATTAATATTATTTCAATTATTCATATATAATGAATAAATCATGATATAGGTGGAGTGTGTAGAATGAAATTTAAATGAAATTTTCAATAGTTTCCAACATTGAATTATTTTTGGAAACATCTCAGTGGGCCAAGAGAACTTGATCTATGATTTATCAGAAATATGGAAGTGGGGTTATGCTGAGTTTGATGGATTTTCAATATTTTCATAAATTATGATGCGGGATACAATGTGATTGAGGTATTTCCAATGATATGGTCTATAAATTACATAGGACCTATGTAGACACTATTACATCAGATGGGTGAAAACATTAGTACATCATATGGGTACCAACACTAATACATTATGATTAGTATCTAAGAGAAAGATAAAATTATATAGAAATGTTGAATGAGAGAATCAATTTTGTATATTTTACCCACACATATAATAAATTTGAATATCAGTTTCATCATTTCTAAGAGTATAATTAGATAAAGAAAAAAAATATTCTAAAGGTGTATCTGTTGAATTAGAGGCTGTGATTATAAAACATTTTAATTGTTGATAATGATTCATCAAATTGAATATGTGAATAGAAAATGGGAGGGTTATTCTTTTTAATATGAGTGATTAGAGGCATATGTGTAGAAAGATCCCTCAGTAAAAGAAGATGTTTTAAATGTTTGATTTTCACCTAAATGTTTGATGAGGACCAAAGTCTAATGTAGTTGCATCAATGTAGTATACCATTTTAAATCCACATAAATCATTGAATTGTATTTTTTTTTTGATTTTTTTATAATTAATTGTGTTAACAGAAAATCTTTTGATGTTTTTTAATAATTGGATCATGAAAACCATATTAAATGTCAAATATCATTAATTAGATCAAGAAAAGAGTTGGATTAAGAGTTTGAAGTTGTGAAGTTATTTCATTATGATCTAGTATATTTTCTTTCATGAGAAAGTCCATCATATGAATTTTATATAAGATATTAAATCAGACCTACTCAAAAAAATAACAATCTGTGTCAAAAATCTAAGAGTGATTAGAATCACGTAAATGTAGTAGATAATAGTTTTTAGTAATGAAAAATTATAATGTTTTGTGATGATACAATAATATTTGATATGAACCTAGATGTGTTGAGAGGAGTTGAAGTAGTCAAAGATGAAGCCCAAATGAACATAAAATTTAGAGATATGAAAAAAATAATTGGAATATAAACTGGGTTCCACACCTTTATGATTCATGTATGATTACACATAGGGGTGGACATACATTCTTACATGAAAACTATTCAAATTTCTGAAAGAAAAATCTCTAATTTTTTGACATGAATTGAGATCCCAACCAATGTAAGTTTTCATCTTTAAATTCAGATAACCAGAGGAAGATCATCTAGATCATAATCCCACAATGTGAGTTCTGTAAAATAAATCTCTATTATACTGAGAGCCATAAGACTATGATCTAGAAGATAATGATTTATTAAGACAAGATCCATCAAAGAAAAGTCCAAAAAGTAAGATTTCCACTTGGTGTATAAGATGTGAGTTTCTTATTTATTATTAATATACTAGATTTAGGAATAATAGAAGAAGAACCAAAAAATAAATTTTGATGGAGTCCATCAAACATAGGTTACTTGATTGAGGCAGATCAAAATAACATTTTATAACTATGTTCTCTAGAAACAATTTCTAGAAATATTAGGTATGAGAATATTCATGTTTTTAAAATATGTAGAGTAAAATTAAATTCCAACATGTTATCAATAGAATTATTTATTTTCATGAGGATTTAACATATGTGATTTTGAACTTGGTTGCCTCTCGGAATGTGAAGAACTTTCTGAACTGGATCAGAAAATTAGAAGAACGATTTTTTTAGTTTTTGGTTCTAGACATATATTTAAAAGGATAGTATTCTAAGGTTTAAAAATAATTGTGTTGAAATATAAAATGAAATGTATAGTTGGGGGTATAACCAACTATAATATAATAGTTATCTACTAGGTTGTATACCTATTTTTTATTTATTTCATTTATTCCCGATTGTAATTAGTAAAGTAATCTATGTTGTTATGTCTATCCAACATGGAAAGGATTGGGCACTGGTAATGAACCTTGTAAATACAATTTCATTATCCTTACTAGTTTATTTTTATAAAATCCAAAGTTTTATTATTAAAATGGTTTGGATCATAACATTAACATGCATTCAAATGTTATGAGAGTTTTCCCAATAAAATGTTCAGTATCATTCTTAATAAAAAAAATTAAAGACTAATTCACCCCCTCTCAATGTTCTTGATCTACTTTGAAATCGTGAATTATTATTAAAAAAGATTCTATTATTTGATCAGACTCTATTGATAGATATTATCAATTCAATGCACAATATTGGAGATCCTAATTTAGATGGGAAAAAATTAGAGGTATATGATTCTTCCAAATATTCAATTATAAGATCCTAACCTTTTATCAACATTCCATTTTCTTATTTATATTTATTCATTTTACAAGCATATATGATATTTTTTGGGGGCTTTCTCGTGGGACCTTTTTGGTTGAAATTTGAGAAAATATAAAGAAATAGGTGCAGTGCATGGTTGGTGCATAGTTTTCACAAACCGCACACCATGGCCCAGTAAATCACGAATACCCTGACAGAGAGGGATAACATGATTAGTGTATATTTTTTCAAAATGTGGGACCTCTTATGAGAAACCATGCACCCCCCCCCCCCACCCTCCAACCAGAAGAGACACTTTGTTAAGGAACATGGTTTGGAAAACCATGCCCCCTTTGTATAAAACTATGTGAATGATTTTAATTGACATAGAAATTATATTTTAAATTAAATAACCCCAAATATTAAACAAAAAACAACCATATCTATACCAATAATCATTATACACCTTTAAGAGGCTCCCTAATGGTGTTTATGTCCTTCCAACCTCCATTCTTGGAGAATAAATTCCCAGATTGAAGATATGAACCTCCACCAATAATTTAATATTATCATATGGGGTTTCCAAATTTATTCATGTTATTCTACCATAAATTGAAGGGTTGTTTTCACCTTTTGGTTTTAGATCTAGATCTAGGTTTTAGTGATAATTATTTTTTTAGGTTTTTATAGGTTTTCATTCATGAAATCCCTTATCATTATGGGATTGAACATTATAGTTCAATTTCAAGATTTTCCCTTGGATGATCATTCATCTACATGCTTTAGTTATGTGGACAAAATTTAATTCTCAGAGACATTGGTTCCAATTTCTTCGATGTGTTGCGGTATTTCAAATATCATGAATGAAAATTAATGCACCAATTGAAAAAATTATTCAGAGAATTTATTCATTGAAACATGTAATTAATTCAATGTGATTTCCATGTAAAAATAAATTGGGTAACATTTATGACAATGGAATTATTTGAGATAGATAATTTAAATTTTAAATTAATTAATGGAAATTGGTGTGATTTTGTAATCAGATTTGGATAATTAATTGGTTAATTAATAATTTAGAATTTTAATTGTGGAATTGAACTACATAATTTTTTAAATTAATGGGATGTTTTATGGTAAAATTAATTGATTAAATTAATATTTTTTGATTAATTAAATTTGATATGTAAAATAAGTCATTTAATGTGATTTAGAATTAATTGAAAATAGTGTTTATGATATGTTTCATTTAACCACTAATGGGTAGTTCAGTTTTATCATTAATTAATTATAAATGGTTTAATGGTGATTTATCACATTATTCCATGTGAAATAATGTTTTCAAACATGACTGTTGATTAATTGAGAAGGTCGACATTAATGATAATTTTGAAAGAGGGTTAATTCTGATTAACATTGATTGATTTATTATATATAGAAAAACTTGTTTGGGACATGATATGCTACATCAAAATATCAGACTGATAAATATTGATATTCATGTGTGGGAAATGGTCTGCAGCATTTGGAGCCCATAGTGATAAATTTATTTCTCTGTGTGGTATATGTACTGCTCCTTCAAAATATCATGGTGTTAAATTTATATTAATGTGTGGGACCTAGTATTCTACATCAAATTCAATTAGTGTTAATTTCATTATTTAGTTTGGGACGTGGACTACTGCTTCCAAATCCAATAGGGCATCCATGGATGGGAAATCTAGGCCCAATGTATCTGTATAGTATCATGGAATCAAATTGTATGTAATCTGGATTGAGGTGAAATTGAAATTCAAATCCCATGTATTATATTGATATGTAAATTAAATATGTTATTTGGATCAAACTCTTTAAGGGGATAAAGTATGAATTAAGTGTTCAAGTGTCCTCATGTATTTGATAGATGTGTTTTTAAATAGAGTAATTGAATAAATGAATTTATTGTTTATACAATTGCAAGAAATGTTATTTAATGGATATTATTTTGGACCTCGTATTTGGAGGCCTACTAAGTTGTAATCAGCCTTTCTCAGGTTGAAATATTGGTACTGACTAGAATTAATTATTGTGGGATAAGTTGAGGGAAAAGCCCTTTGTTAGATGGATTAGTCAGGCTAGATCATATATGAGGGAACCAAACATGTTTTCACGACCCAATTGTGTATTAACAAGGATAATTTATTTTTGAATTTTTCATATTTACATATAAAATGTATTTGGAATTACATATCTACATGTTTTTTTAGATATTTTATTTCCCATTTTGGTCGCCATGTTATACCGGTATAGTTCTGGTTATGGTAATAAAATTCAATAATATTTATTTATTTCTATAATTTTACGACTTGATATAGAGGGTATAATCTCTTGAGAAATGACATTAACTCATCCCCTCTTGTAAGTATCACCTAGTGTATGGGGAGGAGCATTTGAGGTCATGTAAACCATAAGAACAGGGCACCGATGTGTGGTACAATAATACAAAATACACCTTTAACAGCGTTGGAATTTATCAGCAATAGAATAATTCACAGATAACATCCATCTTTATCGGTGCTAAAATAAGTGCTAATATAGGATGCCGTTTATTACGCATAAAAAAGAACTGATAAAGGGATCCCTTTATTTGAGATTTCTTTTGCATGAATAAAAGGTAATATTTATCAGTTCGTTCACTACAAAAAAATTAATTTTTCACATTGATTTTTTTATTTTGTTTACATTGCTTATTAACCATTATTACTAATGGAGACATTGTAAATAATGTATTTAATGTTGGTTAAAAAAATAAGATGTCGTAAATCTATAATGGAACATATATTTTACGTCACTTATTAAATAACCAAATTAAAATATCATATATTATATTTGTTTTTTATATGTGTAACATGAAAATGCATAGACATTTAGGGTTTTTAGATTGGATATTTAATTAATGACCGATAACATCATATAATACATCATTAATTATATGATCGTTGTGGAAAAACACAATATGAAAGACTTTTATACATCAATTAATAATTAACTGATGTAAAAAAATATTCCACATCGATTATTTTCAAACCTATGTGGAAGGGGTTCATAGGAAAGTTAAAATATTTCATGTTTAATAAATTACCCATAACAAGTTTTCCCATGTGTTCTTAAAATGTTGAATGTAAAAATAATCATAAATTCCTAGAATGATGCATGAAATCTCAAATATCATGCCACACTTGGTCATGAGTAAAATATCAAAAAATAAATGAAATAATAATCACATCACCAAACAAGTGTGACATCCACTGTGGAATAACATTCACTTTAACAGAAAACACTGATAACAACAATAATAGTAAAAAATAAAAGTAAAGACAGATCCCTTGATACCACTTTGTTATGTACCGAACTGGACGACACACACTCATACCCCAATTCGGCCAATAACAAGACCTATGTTGCGCCAACCTGAATTCTAGAGGATAAAAATTCTTATTGAGGGTCTAATATTGATCATGAAGATAATATACCATCATTATCAAATTATCTCAATAAAAAAGATAAATAAAATCAAAAAACTAATATAACATAACCAGGATAATATCAGTATCACAAGATGACCAAAACCAGAAGTTCAATGTCAAAAATGAATCATAAAATATGCCATGCTATTGTACATTTCAAGTGTCTAAATAAAACTCAAACATAAAAAAATAAATACTCTCTAGAGGGTCTCAAAACATTTCTTTTTTTCCTCATCCATGCTTCATCACGACCCGTACATCTAACATAGGTACTTTTCCCTTATTCTATCCTGCAACCTTGTAATATATTTAGGTATTAATCAGGAAACCCAAGTAGAGTGTGAGTACAACTCAATATTACACCACCAATAAGATTTAAAACAATATCTAATCAATAATTGGTGTTTGAAGTTTTAAAAATAATATATAATAAAAATTTATATTTATTCAATTATTCTTTATTTGACCACATAACACATGGGTTCCTATTGACACCCAAACATTCAATACCTTCTTTGGCCCATGAAGGAGTCTCAACTATCCCTATGGTATCTCATAAATATAAATTCACTTATTATCATTCATTATCACAACTTATATATGAATTCTACTATTACCATTCTTCATATCTTATCTCACTCATAGATTTTGATGTAGGATACAATGTCCCACCCATGATTATCACATGTGAATTCCATTATTACCATTCAACATATCATATCACACTATGGGATTTTTATGTAGTAGAATATTTCCCCCACACAATTTTTATATTCATTAATTCTACAGTTAATTAATCACATTCAACAATTTCACATACCATTCATTCCATTAATTAAATCCAAAATAAATTAATCACGTCATGTAAATTAATTAATTTTATAATTAATTAATCATTTCACAATATCAGCATCCTATAATTAATAAAAATATTAATTAATCTAATTTGAAATTCCAAAAAACATAATTAATTCCGCAATTAAATATTCAACTTGAAAATCTCAATATCCCATAATTAATTCAACAATAAATTATAAATATCTACAATATCAATATATCATAATTAATTGCACATGTAATTATTCAATTAATTAATCCCAATATTCATAATTAATTCAACAATTAATTATTCAACTTCAGAATTCCAATATCCCATATTTAATTAAACAATTAATTATTCATACCTTAAATATCAATATATCATAATTAATTCAACAATTAATTATTCAATTCAACAATCGCAATTCCCACGTAATTAATTCATGAATTAAATATTCATAATCTATAATTCTAATATCCCCAAATTTCAAAATTTCCTAAATTACTTATTTCACCAAATTAATTTATTCAATAAACTACTCAATTTTTAAATATCTGATAGCATTTTAGAATTTCATACACCTAATTACAATACATGATTTGGTGTTTTAATTATACCCAACTACCACTATTTGATGATTACTAATCACTAATGTAAATCCACTATTTATGAAAAACTATGACGTAGAACGAGATCTGAATCTTAAAGCTTAAATCAAGATAATATGAATTAATATCCATCAACTATAGATATATATCCATAGTTGTAGATCATGGTCAAAATAAAATAAAGAATGAAAACCATATAATGGACTGGACAAGAACAGGGATACAAAATGAAACCACATGGTATAAGATCCACTAACTGAGAGATGTGCTAATCTTAAATCCGAGATTCAGACCATGAATAATGGTGGTTGGAAAGGCATGTAATTTATTTTGGGGCACATAAATCATCAAAATACATTATCGGTTTAGTTAAGGCCGAATAAGGGTTAAATTGGATGTTCTGGAAAATTTTAATATAATTTTTATTGGAGTAAAACCCCATAAACACAATTTTCTACTTAGGGAACATTGATTCCCATAACAATGTGACTTAAATGTTCATATGTTCTAGTTTGTGAATATTTTATCCTTTTAGATCATGTAGTTTGAAAAACCATGTGCCAGTAATGAAAATATGATTCATCCAGGGTTTCTTGGTTTTCTAGACAAAGGAAATTGGTTAGTGTAAACCATGAACCAATGATTGAAAACCCTATTTGTTCAAATTTTCTCTAATTTTTTAACCAAACACACCCCAATATAAAACCAAAATAAAAATTACTCATTATAGGGGAAAACATTTCATGTAAACATTCTTGAGAAATATCCAGAAATGTTCAGGGTTTTACAATATCATATATGAAAAATATTACCAATATTTATCCATGATATATATTAATATAATTTTCAATATTATATGTTAAAACATCCCAAAAAAGAACATACCTTTATTAATGAGTGATTATGAAGCTTTTTATTGGTAATATCATTACAGTAAAAAAATAATTATCATATTTAGTAATTATTAATGTTATATAATAATATTTTAATTAATTTTATGAATAGTAAAACATATATGAATTTTTCTCATAGTATAAATAAATTATTTTCACTATCGTTTTTATGTTTTTTTAATGAAATTTTATGCATATTAAGTGAATATATATAAAGTAAAATGGTAATGGATCGACAAAAATATATATTTCACTTCATGAATAATAACTTTTTAAAATTCGGTTAACACATTGAACGATATCATTTTTCATATAAAAAATTATATTAATGGTGGTTAATAATGCCGAGGACTAGGTTTGGAAGAGTTGTTTCTAGTTTATTTGTTTTTTGGTGTGAGGGAGAGTTAATAGTGGAGTTCCACATTTCTAATTTAAAAGGGATGGGATTTTTTTAAATAACAAAAACATTTCGGTAATAGGAAGTCACTCTCAAGGAATTTTAATCTTAATGTGGGAAATAATTGAGAGGGGGTATGGCATGGTAGATCAAGGAATCCTCCACCCATTTATACAAGTGTTTTGAACTTCTCACTCATCATTTTCTCTTATATTAACCCTTCTATCCGAGTTGATTTTTACTAAGGTATATATTTTTCTACAATATAATTTATCCATTATTTATGAAAACAAATTATCACTTATTTAATAATTTATAATATTGATTCTAAATTTAAATTTTTTTTATTATCAAACGTATTTAAAATAATTAAAAAATATTTTTATAAAAAAACATATAATTTTTGTAAAAGATATTTATAAAAATATTAAATAAGTTCAAAAATGTAAAATATGAGTTTTCAAATTAAATCCATCATTTATAAAGTTATATAATTGAAAATAAAATAATAATTTATTAATATAAAAATGTTTCATGGATTTCCCATTCATACATGTAGACAATTAATTTATGAAATTTCATGTTATTTGTAAATATTGTTTTTTTGAAAATTAGATTAAAAATAATTGTTATTAAAAAAATCAC
Organism: Viscum album; assembly: GCA_963277665.1. Classification (NCBI taxonomy): domain Eukaryota; kingdom Viridiplantae; phylum Streptophyta; class Magnoliopsida; order Santalales; family Viscaceae; genus Viscum; species Viscum album. Next base: position 1,475,219,198 of record OY728150.1, read on the forward strand.
AAAATTACTAATAAAAAAATATTGTTATAATTAATTCGACAAAAGTATTCATTTTTACAATTAAAATAATAAAATTTTGAAATATTACTTTTAAGTAAAATTGTGATATACTATGAAAAACGTTTTTATAGGATGATAAAAATTATATAAAATTTACAATTCATATACATATTTAATATCAATTACTACATGAATTATGATTAACCATTTAATCATTTTAGATACATTTTATTTTCATTACTCACTTTTTCCACAAAATTTAAATTCATATAAAAAATGGGATTATTTTTAAGAATTAATTTTTTAGAAAACATTTAATGCATTAGTTGAATTATCTATATCAATTTAATTTCATTATTATTAACGATTTTATTTTTTAATTATATAAATATTTCATTAATAGGTTACTCAAATCCATTCACACTAATTCAATGACTGTCTTTGAATGGTCAAGCATAAATATTTATAGTCTATATAAATATATCATGGTTTCATTTATCTTCAAAGTTGATTGGGGAAAATTTTATAAAACACATTCACTTTTTTAAAAGTTATCATATATTTATATATGATGGCGTTACATTATCCATCCCATAAATAAATATTTTCTACCCATATGTAATTATCACTCAATAATGAATGTATGTGACGGTATTTATATGTTATTTTTCATTTTGGAAATAATTTAAAATTTGATTCCTTTCATAGTCCTTTGAATAAATTTTTTTACATTTCTACATTAAAACAAATTATTCATTTATACAATCCTAAAACAATGATTTTATATACCACAATCATATATTATCTATAATACACTTTTAATGAAAATATTTAATTCTAGAATACATTAATCCACAATGAAACCATATATAATTACTGGAATCCAATATGTATTTAATGTGTATACTTTATAAAATCATATAGTAATAATCATATACACAATCCCAAAAACATTGTTTTCCTTAACAAAATATAATGGATCGCTTATTTATTAAACAAATAATTAATTGCAAGCATATCAAACTATGTAATTAACTTATCTCAAAATCAACCCCCCCTTTATTACCACTACATTATCCATATATTAACCCAATCTTTATTTCATACCTCAATCATTTGTTCCACAGTAGTGTTCCCATCGTAATATATCAAATTTATAAAATCATTGGTCAAGGTAATTGAATCAATTTTATATAATATATCATCCTAATAATGAAAAACTACACAAAATCCTTATATGTTTCATATAATCCTCCAAAAATTTTGAAAATACTTCGATACCGTCATTCAAAACTAATTATTATGCTAAATTTTGGTTTTGATTGTAATTTTTATAGATAGATAAATTATTTTTGATATTGATAAGAAGATTTAATTTTTTCCCAAATTTCATATCCTTATAGTAATGACTATGATGAATACGAAATGTAAAAACAATATTGGTCATAGATTACTAGACACTTAAGATCAAACAAAGATTGGATCGGATCAAAGAAAATATGATGATTTCTTATTTTTCATTCAATAATTCATATATAATGAAGAAATCATGATATAGGTGGAGTGTGTAAGAAACAAATTTAAATGCAATTTTCTATAGTTTCTGAGATAGAATTATATTGGAAATATCTCAACGGTACCAAGAGAACAATACCTATAAGTTATTAGAAATATATAAATGGGGTTTTGCTGAGTTTGGTGGATTTTCAATATTTTCAAAAATCATGATGTGATATATGATGAGATTGAAGTATTGCTAATGTTATGGTCTATCACGTACATAGGACCAGTTCAGACAATGTTACATCAGATAGGTAGAAACATGGTTAAATCATATGGGTACCAACACCAATACATAATGATTAGTATCTATGAGAAAGAAAAAATTATATGGAAATGACAAATCACAGAATCAATTCTGTATATTTTACCCACACATATAATACATGGGCATATCAGTTTCATCGTATCTAAGAGTATAATGAGATAAAGAACATAAATATTCTAAAAGTTTATCTATTAAATTAGAGGTTGTGATTATAAAACATAAAAAGTGTTGACACTGATTCATCAAATCGAATATGTGAATAGAAAATGAGGGAGTTTTTCTTTGTAATATGAGTGAGTATAGGTAGATGTGTAGAAAGTTCCCCAAGGATGAGAAGTTGTCTCAAAAGTTTGATTTTAAACTAAATTTTTGCTGAGGAATGAATTCTAAAGTAGTTGCATCAATGTAGTCAACCATTTTCAATCCACATAAATCATAAAAGTGAAAAATTATTATATTTTTTTATTATTGATTATGTTAATAGAAAATGTTTTGATGTTTTGTAAAAATTGGATCATGAAAATGATATTGAATGAAAAAAATAATTAATTAGATCATGAAAAAAATTAGTTGAAGAGTCTGAATTTGTGATGTTAATTCATTATGATCAAGTATATTTTTTCATAGGAAAATCCATCATATGCATTTTATGTAAGATATTATACCAAACTAATTTAAAGGAAGAAAGAAACATCTTTTTCACAAATCTAAGATTTATTAGAATCTTGTAATTGATGTATATAATAGTTTTCAGTTATGAAAATGTATAATGTTTTATAAAGATATAAGAATATTCTATAATTACATATATGTGTTGAGAGGAGTTAAAATAGTAAAAGATGAAGCTCGAATGAACTTAAAATATGGAGATATGAAAAACATAGTGGGGATATAAACTGGGTTCCCCACCTTTTTGATTCATGAATGATAACAGATAGGGGTGGATATACATTATTACATGAACACTATTCAAATTTGTCGAATATAAATCTCTAAATTTTTTGGCATGAATTGAGATACCAAAAAAAATATGTTTTCATCTTGAAATTGAGATAACTAGAGGGAGATACAGTAGAACATAAACCCTTAAAGTGATATCCTTAAAATAAATCTCAATCAGTGTGAGATCCATGAGACTAGGATCCACTAGAGAATGACTTAACATGTAACAATACATCAATGAAAATTCTAATAAGATGGACATCCACTTTCTGTAGAAGATTTGAGTTTCTTGTTTATTTTTAACATATTTGATTTAGGAATAATAGAAGAATAACCAAAAAATAAAATATGATGGAGTCCATCAAATAGAGGTTACATGATTAAGGCTGAACAAAATTACTTTTTTATGTATGTTTGCTAGATAGAATTTCTAGAATGATTGGGTATGAGAATATTCATGTTTTTAAAATATATATAGTAATATTCAATTACAAAATTTTCTTAATAGAATTATTTATCAGCATGATTATTTCACATAGGTGAATTTGATCTCAGTCTCTTATGGGTAAGTAAAGAACTTTTTGAACTGGATCAGAAAATTAGAAGAACAAATTTGGTAGTCGTGGGTTCTAGCCATACATTAAAAAAGCTTGTATTCTAGAGTGTAGAAATAATTTGTTCAGAAATATAAAATAAAATATTTAGTTGGGGGTATAACATGTTATAATATAAAATTTTTCAAATGGGTTGTAGAACTATTTTTTATTTATTTCATTATATTCTTGATTGATATTAGTAAAAGAATCTACGTTAGTGGGACTATAAAACATGGAAAGGATTGGGTATTTGTAATGAACCATGTAAATAAAATTTCATCATACTTACTAATTTTTTGTTTTTAAAATGGTTAGGATTATTTTTATAATGCAGTGGATCATAACACTAATATGTATTCAAATGTCAAGAGAGTTTTCGCAATAAAATGTTAAGTATATTTATTAATAAAAAAAGTAAACATTAATTCACCCCCTATAAATGTTCTTGATCTACTTCGGAATCATGAAGTTGTATTAAAAAAGATTCCATTATTTGATTAGTCTCTATTAATGGATAATTTCAATTTGATGCACAATATTGGTTATCCTAATTTAGATGGAAAAAAGTAGAGTCATATGATTCTTTCCAATATTCTATTATATGATCCCAAACTTTTATGAACATTCCATTTTCATATATTCGTGTAATCATTTTACAAGTACATATTATTTTTGGGGGGGATTTTCCCTGGGAGTGTTTTGGAAGAAAATTTGATAAAATTAGAAAAAAAAATGGTTGGGTAGTGCATGGTCACTGCATAGTTTTCACAACCCGCACATCATGGCCCAGTAAATCACAAATCCCTAGACAGAGAGGGATAGCGTGATTAGTGTATAGTTTTTCAAAATGATATACCTATTATTTGAAACCATGACCCCCCCCCCCCCCCACACCCCCAACCATAAGAGACATGTTTTTAAGGAACATGGTTTGTATAACCATGCTCCCCATGCTAGGAAACTATGTGAATGATTTTAATTGACATAAAAATTATATTTTAAATTATATAACCCAAAATATTAAACAAAAATCTACCATAGCTTGACCTATAATCATTATTATCCTTTTTGGAGGCTCCTTGATGGATTCTAGGTCCTTAAAACCTCCGTTCTTGGAGAATAAATGCCCAGATTGATGATCTAAACCTCCACAAGTAATTGAATATTATCTTTTGGGGATTCCAAATTTATTCATGTTCTTCTACCATAAATTAAAGGGGTTTTTTAACCTATTGGTTTTAGATCTAGATATTGGTTTTATAGATAATTATTTGTTTTAGGTTTTTATAGGTTTTTCTTCAGGACATCCTTCTTCATTGTGGGTTGACCATCACGGTTCAATTTCAAGAAATTCTATTGGACGATCATTCATCAGCGTTCTTGAGTTATGTGGTCAAAATTTAATTCCTATAGTCATTAGTTCTAATTTCATCAATGTGTTGAGATATTTCAACTATCATGATTAAAAATTGAAGCTCCAATTGAGTAAATTAATTGGAGAATTAATTCATTGAATCATGGAATTTATTCAATGTAATTTACTTGTAAGGATAAATTGGGTTAAATTAATGATAATGGAATTATTTGAGTTAGATTATTTAATTTTTAAATTAATTAATGGAAATTGGTGTAAATATGAAATCATAATTTGATAAATTAATTGGTTAATTATTAATGGGACATTTAAATTATGGAATTGGACTACTTAATTTTTTTTATTTAATGGGATGTTTTATGGTAAAATTAATTGATTAAATTAATATGGATTTGATTAATTAAATGTAATATGTAAAACAATCCATTTAATGTGATTTTTAATAAATTGAAAATAGTTTTTATAATATGTTTAATTTGACCACTAATGGGTAGTTAGGTTATATGATTAATTAATGATACATGGTTAAATAGTGATTTATAATATTATTCCATGTTAAAAAATGTTTTCAAACATGACTGTTGATTAATTGAGATGGTCGAAATTAATTATAAGTGTGGGAGAGGGTTAATACAGATTAACATTGATTGATTTATTATGTGTAATAAAACATGTGTGGGACATGATATGCTACATCAAAATATTAGACTGACAAATACTGATATTCATGTGTGGGACATGGGCTACTGAATATGAAGCCCATAATGATAAATTGATTTCTAAGTGTGGTATATGGACTGCTCTTTAAAAATTCCATAGTGTTAAATTGATATTAATTTTTGGGACCTTATCTTCTACATCAAATTCACATAGTGATAATTTCATTATTGAGTGTGGGACATAAACAACTACTTCCAAATCCAATAGGGGTTCTATGGAATGGAAACCTAGGCCCAATGTATATGCATAGTATCATTGGTCCAAATTGTATATAATCTGAATTGAGGTGAAATGGACATTTAAATCCCATGTTTTATATTGAAATGTAAAGTAGATATGTTATTTGGATAAAACTCTTTAATGGGAAAAAGCATGTATTAAGTGTTGGAGAGTCCTCAAGAATTCGAGAGATGTGTTGTTTAATATAGTAATTGAATAAATAAATATATTCTTTATACAAATTTATGCAATGTTATTTAATGGTTATTATTTCGGACCTCATATTTGGTGGCCTATTGAGTTATAACCATCCATTCTCGGGTTGCAATATTGGCACCGACTAGATTTCCTTATTGTGGGATAGGTTGAGGGAAATGGACCTTTTTTAGATGGACTAATTTTGATGGACCATGTATAAGGGAACCAGAATATTTTTCACGACCTAGTTGGGTTTTTTCAGGGATAATTTTTCTATATTTTTTATATTTAAATTTGAAATTTATTTGGAATTACATATCTACCGGTTATTTTTAGATATTTTATTTCCTGTTTTGGTCATCATGTGATACCGATATTGTTTTGGTTATGGTAATACCATTCAATAATATTTATTTATTTCCATTATTTTTCTACTTGATATAGAGGGTATATTCTCCGGAGGATGGATATTAACTCTTCGCCTCTTGTAAATATCTCCAAGTGTATGGGGATGGGCATTTGAGGTCATGTAAACCACAAGATTAGGGCACCAATGTGTGGTACACTACTACAAATCACACCTTTAATCGCGTCAGAATTTATCAGCACTAGAAATATTCATTGATAACGTCCATCTTAATCGGTGCTAAAATAAGTTCTAATATAGGAATCCCTTTATTATGGACAAAAATATCATTGATAAAGGGAGCACTTTATTTGTGATTTTTTGGATTGGATAAAAGGTAATATTTATCAGTTCTTTCACAAGAGAAAAAGAAAATTTTCATGTTGATTTTTTTCCATCTTTCTTATTAGCCATTATTACAAAAGGAAACATTTTAAATAATTTATTTAATGTTGGTTAAAAAAATAATATGATGCAAATCTATAATGGAACATATATATTATGTCATTTATTAAATAACCAAATTATAATGTCATATATTTTGTTAGTTTTTTATATGAGGAACTTGAAAATGCATTGATATTTATGGTTTTTAGATCTTATATTTAATAAATGACATAAAACATCAAATAACATTTCATTTTTTATATGACCTATGTGGAAAAAAAATCTTGAAGACTTTTTGACATCAATTAATAATTAATTAACCTCAAACAATATTACACATCGATTATTTTGAAACCGATGTGGAAGGGGTTCGTGATGAAGGGTTTTCACATCGATTATTTTATAACCAATGGAAAAAATACTACACCACATAGGTTCTATTGAAACAAACAAAAAATATTATGAAATTATATTTTTAACATCGGTTATTAACTAATATATGTAAAAACTTATTAAAAAAAATTTCAATGTTACCCTCCCTCTCCACTACTGACAGAACCAGAAAAATAAAAAAAATTAAAACATGTATAAATATAAACCAGCATAAAAATAGCAGATTCACAAATAAAACATTCAAATAATACAATATTACCTAAAATAAGCTAAATTTAACCAAAATAACAACCAAATACACATTTATAATTAAAACATTCAAAATTACAATATTCGCTAAAACAACTAAAACCCGATCAAACTTATAAAATTATTTTCCCATTCAACTTGTTTGTGTGTGAGATATTTTTCACTATATGGGTGAGGGACATGAAAAATATATAAATTAAAATGAAAGTAGTTTACATGTATAAATAATGTAACAAATGAATTTTTAAGGATTAGTTTATAAAGAAATATGACATGCTAAAACATCGTAATTATTATAGTTGTAATCATTTCATAGATGAAAATTAACACATAATATCAAAATACATTTAAATATTTTTTATTAAAAAATTTTTTGAATGAGTTTTTTAAATCAAAATATCATTTTTATGTAATATATCCAAAATCTAATAATTAAAAATAGAAATCACCTTTAATTTTATATATTTGATAATTGCAATCTTTTTTATTTTGGTTTTTCAAAATATATTACATCCCTTATTATAAAATAATATAATATAATTAAATTTAAAATTCATTATAATATAAAAAATTATTAATAAATTAAAAAATATTTTTGTAACATGTTCTTAAAATTTCCTCACACAACACCATGTATAATTCATATCCAATAAAGTGTCTTCTCCCATAGAAAAAAACATAACATCCATTGGTCATTAATATAAAATACAATTTAATAATAGTGGTTATAATGTTAAAATATAAATAACACTTTTTGAGATATATGTTTCATATATATCAACATAATAAAAAAATTAGCATTGTGTAATTGTATTTATTTAAATATTTCAGCAATATAAAATGTTCTTTCATCTTCATTCAATGCTCAGGCTTTAAGTGAAATTAAATGTTGGTCCATAAATCAATATACATATTTTCTTTTCATTCTCCTAACCTGTTTTATAAACATACCTAATACATAACATACATAATTATAAATTTTCAATAAATTCAATGAACGGAATTATTTCTGTTAATACGTACTTTGAAAAAACATTCATCACATTGATTCCAAAATTATCTCCAGTTACATGCTCCATGTTATCATTTTTTAAAATCCATACATTTATTTCATTACCACATACATGATCTTCCATTGTAAACATATAAAAATTTCAAAATATCAATGTTACCCTCAATCTCTACAATGGTAATATGTCACAGAAGTCTAGAAGGACAAACTAAAAAGTTAATGATACTTTTATAACAATACAAACCACATCTATGGTAATGGTACTCTAGTTGATATATCTATAATATCCTATATCGTGACCCTATGCTTCTCAAAATCGAACTATTTATGATTAATGGTATTTCTTATATAATATATCATCCCATATAAAATTATAGGATTTTTATGATCATCAACATATAACTCATTGTAACTAGGAAGATATGGAGGATGGGCATATGAGTAATATAAAAAAAACTGGTCTACAGGATGAGTTGGAGGAGTGGATGTCGGATTAGGGTAAAATATGTGGTCTATAATTAAAGGTGGAGGATAAATAAAGTGGTCCATATGTGGAGGAGTTTGATTGGGAGCTACTGGTGGAGGTAGAGGAGTGAGAGATATATTCTGAAATTGTGTTTGCATGTCTGAAAAAATCAACTGTACCGAAACTCTGATCATTTCTGCCATCATTGCATTAATATTTTTTACAGCAACCCCTAATGATCCAATTTTTTTTTACAAAAACCCATCATTACAAAATCTTATGAACATTGTGTAACACCCCGACCCCAGTTATCCAGAGATGGTGCATTATTGTGTAACATTGGCATGATCACAATGATCAAATCTCAAAAGACTGATAAGTTTTGTATCCTTGAAACACTAGATACATTCATAATTTTTATATTACATCATAAAGTAATACAAAACTACAACAACATATTTTTATCATATCACCTCATATTATCCCTTCAGGTCATTCATAAAATACTTCTTCACATCCTGAAAAATTAAAACATTGAAAGGGGTGAGCTCAGATGCTCAGTAAGGATATCAATATAGCAGAAGCTTTAATAAATAAACATAAACATTTAAGGCAATTTATAACTAAAACAAAAGCCTTTTGAACATGAACAACAGCATAGAATGGCAAAAGTAAAATCAAATAATGTCATTTACTTATTCACATGGATATTCTACTAGTTGAATAGTCACATGAAATATCAATAAACACTTTTATAATGATGAAATGCATAATCCCAGACTATCATAACCACATAGCCAAGGCGTCGTACCAAGAATACAAATAAGATTTTGTCAAGGCCTCGTTCCACGACACTAATTTGTAACATGAGACATGCCGATGCATCGAGGACCAATAGCGGGCTCCACCCATCACTTATTAAGTCCTATTCATTCCTCATATGATCAGGTTTAAACATATCATAAACCATAACATATTTTTATCACATAAAACATGCATAAAAGAAACATAACATATCCACATTTCAATCAGAAGATATCAATAATATACATTTATATAATAATAAAAACACTTTCAAAACCATTTTCAAGACCAAAATAAAAAAAATTAAAACCTTGTATTTATTTTTCATTTAAAAAAAGTTATGACTTGTATAGGAAGCCAAAACTCAAATAATGGTCACGGCGGCAGAGAAGTCATTGTCACTGCATACGTACGACAAGAAAAACATTATTTTTTTACGTTTAGTAAAATGATTAATATAAAAAGGTTCATTTTGAATAAACATAAATGTCAAATGGTTTTATACACCGTATAAAAGAAAGTTGTGTATAAAAAAATATATGCCTCAATGAAAAAAGATAGAGACGAAGTCCCTAACAAATAAATTTTTTTAAATAAAATAGATCTATTATGTGTATTCACTATAAGTACACATAAAGAAAGTACAAATACATGATAGGACATAATAATATGATGACATAATTTTAAAATATTGGATTAACCCAAAGAATGGAAATTGGGTTAAGAAGTTCCCTTACCTCGTGTCCGACTTGACTCGATCATTATTTAACCTCCTCAATAATAAACTAGAGTTAATTTATAATTTGTTAAGAACCTTTTTAAATTTCATTATTCCTTTTATATCACTTATTACCATGTTATGAACATTATGTAATTATTTAAGTTAATAACGGTCATTTTGTCGATCTTTGGTACTTGAGTCAAAAATAAATTTCTTATAATTACAAGTTGTTTATGTGGTAGAATATCCATTATCTCCAGAATTATATTCATGATTTAGATATCATATATTTAATATATATGAATTATATAAATTCATTCATAATATTACGTAACATTTAGAGATAAGAAATGAAATACACCATTCATGGAGAAGGTAAGCCGTACATACGCATGAACACTACTTTCATTTATATTTCGCATTTATTTGAATTAAATCATAATTATATAAAGGTATATTATAATTACAGTACAATATAATGTATAATACAATTTACTCCATCCTTTATACACCTGAAATATGGCACTAACGATTCAATTCACTTTAAGGGGGTGGTAGTCCGCACTTCCTAAAATGAAATTATCGCGTTTACCCATAATGGAAATCATAAAGGTATTACATAAATGAGAAATAAATAATCATAAGGAAAACATAAACATAATATATATCATATATAAATATAGTGACATCTTAATGGCCACCATGAGAGGTGTTAAAAGAATATTGAACAATCATCGTTTTGTGAGGCAGAAATTCTCCAACTACAGAAACCGTATGTTCTTTAACCATTAGATGAAGGTGTGTGTAAGTGGAAATAAAATCCCTCTCATAAAAACATCCTAGTACCTTTGAGATACTGTTGTTGTTACAAAATAAATGAAGAAAAATAGTTTTAGGGGTTGGAGAAGCAAAATAAAACAAAATAACATAAGAGAAGACATTACCCTAAAATCGGTTAACTCTTTTTTATTTTAGCCAAAGGCTTCCCTGGAAAGAATTATGCCCAAATTGAGCCTTATATGAGTAATAGAGTTAATATTAGAGAGTATTTGGTCAGATTTTTGCCGAGCCAAATGGATGAAGGTGTGAATAAGGTGGTAGTGGTGGGGGCCTTTTATAAGAGGAGAAGAGGGGCACTCTTGGAAAGTAATGAAATGTTACATTATTATGAAGTAATTTTAGGATTTCAAAGGTCCAAAAATTATATATTTCTAGGATAAGGTGATAAGGGTTCGAAATATACTCACCCAATTGGTTTTTTACAAGTGTATGTCTTATATTTTACATTATCTTTTCATTTTATTTAAATCGTTAATTAATTAGGTAATCGTTGCATCGTCATAGTGTCATAAATTTTTTTATTTATTTAATGTCTAAAAATTATAAAACAATTATCATGATGTAGGAAATATTTTTAGATTTACAATGAATATTTATAGTCCAAATGTTAACTTATATAACCCCATGTAATAATTGTTTTAGTAAAACAACACATGTTTGTGAAAATTTTATTTTTACATTAAATAAAAAGTTATTAATGTCATTTATTTACCCAAGTTGCTCCATGGGGTCCCCAAGTTTTCCCATGGATTTTATTGGTTGGAAATGACTCATCCAATAAGTTTAGTACATGTGTCATGGTCATTTCATATTATTATCACATTATCTTTTCCTTAAATTACACTAATTAACTCTAATCGCGATTAATAAAACTTAAAAGTTACTATTCACTGAAAATTATTCTAATCTCATTAAACCAAATTTTTCTTCCTAATGACAACCATGTATGTTGTATTTTTGAAAATCAAATCACAGAAGTGGTAAAGTTTCATTTAAACGAAAAATCAGTTTCATTAACTACCAGTTAGTGGTTTCATTGTTCATCAAAAATTGAAGTTTTTCCGAAAAATACAAAAAATTCACCCTAAGATATATTTAATATTCCGATTTAAAAAATGATTTCTATTTTACAAAATTAAAAATATATAAGTTGTATTAATTAATTTAATAATTCATTCCTGTTGTCAAAACAAATAGCGTGTTTTTAAGAAACAATATCTATTAAAAAATTGACAATTGTTTATGTCCAATTTCAAAGTGAAATTAATTCTAATGACCACCATTGGATAAAATGGTAAAAATATATTCTATTTATAATTTAAAACCACTAAATAGTACAATTTATCACTATAATGTTTTTTGATTAAAAAAGTTGTTTTTAAGTATATTTCACTATTCATAAAAAATTGGAAGTTCTCAGAAAATTTCAAAAAATTCAACTTAGGATAATTTTGATATTTTGAATATAGAAATAAAGTCCATTTTGAAATATAAAATGTATATAATTTCAAAAATTTGGTATTACTATTCATAACGGCTACATTGATTGGTCGCGGTGTCTTAGAACTCGTGGTTGCGTACAACACACACTGCTCTATTATTCAAAGAAAAGCATATCATGGAAGCTTGGGGTGTTACATTATCCCCTCCATCAATAAATTGAGTCCTCGTAATTTGAAATTTTTCTTTGAATATAAAATGTTGAAATCAGAAAATACCTTTGTGGAAAACCCACAACGGAAATAGGGTTAATAAAAATATAACATTAAAAGAAAGAAATAGAAGAACAAAGGTCACCCGAGATAGCCCATACAAGGATTATATGAAATCATGGATATGGAGGAAAACAAACCATCAAGGTCTGATGGAGAGTTGTAGAAAATATGGTTAGGAGAAAGTTTACTACAAGAAAATCACAAAGTTGTGATTGGTTAAACGATCATTGATTACCCAGTAAGAAAAGTTAACCGACAACATTTTTATTTTAATTTACCTTTCATATAGTTGAGGAAATTATTTAGGAGATTTACTAAGAATGTAAGGAAATATACATACTAGTCATGTATACATTCTTTAATAAATATTTACCACAAACCCATATTTCACTCAAAAAGATAATAGAACTCAAAAGTATTATATTTATTCTAATCGTACAAGGATCCACAAATTAAAACATACCATTTAGATTAGGAAAAATATTTTTTAATAACCAGGGACTTATTGTAGGCTAGTGGTAGGTAATAAAGGCATGTCTCACTATGGTTGTGGGTTCAATTCCTGCAGATTTGTCCAACGTGACGAGTTATCCCCCAACCTTCTGGTTGCCCTTTTCATAAAACTATAGTGTTATAATATTCTGAAAATAATCATCAAAAATGTTTTAACCTTAATCCATACTATACAATGTTCACCATAATCCATTCCAATCATTATAGTTATCCAAAAAACTTCTGTCCAAATCATAGTCCAAATTTTATAAGGAAGGTAAACACAAAGAAGATCCTTTTTCCACGTAATATCATGTGAACACCTTCATCATGTATTCATTTAAAACACTGAAACATCCTGAATTACTACAAATCCTTATTGATTACATTCATGATCCCTTATTCCTTATAGAATACTAGATATAATCCTTCTATCAAAAAATGTATACAAATCATTAATCAGTTTCAAGGAATTCAAGAATATCTAATATAATTTATCCTAATCAATCATGTATTATTCCAAAATCACTATCTCGGTATCAGAACCATATTATGGTTTATTTTTCTCTCAACCATATATTTTCCAAAACATTAACCTGCTCTGGAGACACTTTTCTTGGTTCCACACAATCTCAAGTCCTTGATGAAATAATACTGCAGTAATATCATTATATACTCTATAATTATTATAACCAGTACATCATTGATACAACAGTCAAATGACAAAATTCTTTAATAACATCCTAAGGACTCTTAGCATTCCTCCTCATCTGTGGTAGTATCATAACATGATTATTATCCAATAACATCATTTGGGGCATTCTCTGATGATTTGAACATTGGTTTGCGTAGTGTCTCCACTCCTTGCAGATGAAGCATTGTGTATCTGAAATCTTTTTCTTGCCCTTGCAGTCACGCACTTGGTGTCCTTTTTCTCCACACTTATAACAAACTCTCATTCCCTTCAGGCAAGTTCCAAGGTGTTTCTTCCAACAGTTATCACATATTGGGAATGTATTCTTTTTCCCTCTTCCCTTTATCCATCTTTCTCTCTTCCATCCTTTTTTCTCTTGCTTCACTTAAAATCAATAAGACTCAGAGAGTTCTTTACTTATATTATAAACACATGATACTATTTCTTCATATGTTGAGAATACATGGGAGACAATTTCCCTTCTAAATGTTGTCTTAATACCATTAAAGATATGATCCTTCTTACTCTTTGGATCATACGTATTGCTGGAGTTCAGAATTCTTCTATTGGGGGCCATTTATAAACAATGGCATAAACTAGATTAGTTTATGAATAAAATACATAATTCCATACTTGTAAAACAATTAACATAAATTGAACTATAATCATAAAAAAAATTCATTGAAGAAGTATATACTCATAAACCCTTCATAATGGTTTGTAATGAAAATGAGAATTATCCTAAGCATATCCCTCGGGAGTGTCATAACCAAGAGTGCAGCAAGGCTCATTGTTGTGCACTAGTTCCCATTCGAGTCTTGCTCAAAGCGGTGTTTTTGGGTTTTACCCCTAGGTACATCTGTTCCAGAGCCACCTCTACCTGCTCGTATCCAGACAGGGATGTATTGCTCAGAAAACTCATAAAATCTCTATAATACCAGAATTCTAGGAAGTTCTTTATACTAATCCTCAAAGTCTGTCTTTGGGCTATGTGCTCTAATCAGAGTTTATCTAAATATTGCTTCTAAGGTTAGTACTAAAATGCCTCTAATACCAACTGTAATGCCCATACCCCAGTTACCCTGAGTCGGTGCATTATTGCATAACATTGGCATGATCACAAAGATCATGTCTCAAAAGGCCGATTAGTTTAGTATCCTTGAAACACTAGATACATTCATAAGTTTTACATCATGTCATAAAGTAATACAAATATACAACAACATCTTGTCTTCATATCCCCTCTTATTATCCCTTCGGGTCATTCATAAAATACTTCTTCACATCCTGGAAAAATTAAAACATTGAAAGGGGTGATCTCAGATGCTCAGTATGGATAACAATATAACGGAAGTTTTCATAAGTAAACATAAACATTTAAGGAAATGAATAACTAAAGCAAAATCATTTTTAAACTTGAACATCAGCATAAAATGGAAAAAGTAAAATGAAATAATGCCATTTACTTATTCACATGGATATTCTACTGGTCGAATAATCACATGAAATATCAATAACAGCTTTCATAATGATGGAATGCATAATGCTAGACTATCATAACCACGTAGCCAAGGCCTCGTGCCAAGACTACAAATAATATTTTGTCATGGCCTCGTGCCAAGATACTAGTTTGTCTCATTAGACCTGCCGATTCATCAATGAGCTATCGTAGGCTCCACCCGTCACTTATTAAGTCCAATGCATTCCCTATATGAATAGGTTTTAACATATCATAAACCATAACATAATCGTATCACATAAAACATGCATAATGAAAAGATAACATTTCCACATTTCAATCACAAGATATCAATACAAAACATTCATATAATAATAAAAACATATTCAAAACCATTTTCAATACCAAAATAAAAGAAAATTAAAACTTTGTATTTATTTTTCATTTAAAAAAAGTTATGGCTTGTAGAGGAAGTCGAAACGCAAATAATGGTCACGGCGGCGGAGAAGTCATTGTCACCGCATACATATAACAAGAAAACCATTACTTTTTATTGTTTATTAAAACACTTCATATAAAAATACTCCTTTTGAATAAACGTAAAAGTTAAAGGGGTTTATACACCGTATAAAATAAAGTTGTGTATAAAACAATATATGCCCCAATGAAAGGAGATTGAGATGAAGTCCCTTACAAGGAACATTTTTTAAAATAAAATAGATCTATTATGTGTATTCACTATAAGTACACATAAATAAAGTAAAAATACAAGATAGTACATAATAATATCATGACATAATTTGAAAGTAGGAGATTAACCCAAAGAATGGAAATTGGGTTAAGAAGTTCCCTAACCTCGTGTTCGACTTGACTCGATTGTTCTTTAACCTCCTAAATAATAAACTAGAGTTAATTTATAATTTATTAAAAACCTTTTTCATGTTCATTATTCCTTTTATATAACTTATTACTATGTTATGAATATTATGTAATTATTTTAGTTAATAACTGTCGTTTTGTCAATCTTTGGTAATTGAGTCAAAAATAAACCTCTTATAATTACAAGTTGTTTATGTGGTAGAATATCCATTATCTCTAGAAATATATTCATGATCTATATATCATATATATCATATATATTCATTATATACATTCATTCATAATATTACTTTACATTTAGAGGTAAGAAATGAAATGCACCGTTCATGGAGACGGTAAGTCGTACGTATGCATGAATGCTACTTTCATTCCTATTTCATATTTAATGGAATTAAATCTTAATTATATAAAGTTATATTATAATTCCAGTATAATATAATGTATAATACCATTTACTCAATCCTTTATACATCCCACATATGGCATTAACGATTCAAATCACTTTGAGGGGTGGTAGTCCTCACTTCCTAAAATGAAATTATCGCGTTTACCCATAATGGAAATAAAAAAGTTATACCATAAATGATAAATACAGAAGCATAAGGAAAACATAAACATAATATGTATAATATATAAATATAGTGACATCTTAGTCGCCACCATGAGAGGTGTTAAAAAAAGATTGAACATTTATCGTTTCATGAGGAAGCAATTCGCCACTTCTGCCCAAAGTGAGGCTTCTAGGAGTAATAGAGGGAAGTTTAGAGTGTATTTGGGCAGAGTGTGGCCGAGCCAAATGGCATGAAGGTGTGAATAAGGTGGTTGTGGTGGGGGCCTTTTATAAGAGGAGAGGAGGGGCACTCTTGGAATGTAATGAAATGTTACATTATTATGAAGTACTTTTCAGATTTGAAAGGTACCACAAATATATATTTAGAGGATAAGGTTCTAAGGGTTCTAATTCTACTCACCCAATAGGTTTTTGACATGTTTATGTCATAGATTTTACATTATCTTTTAATTTTATTTAAACTGTTAATTAATGAGGTAATCACTGCATCATCATGGTGTCATAAAAAATTTAATTTATTTAATGTATAAAAATTATAAAACAATTATCATGATTTAGGAAATCTTATTATCTTTCGAGTGAATATTTATAGTCTAAAAGTTAACTTATATAACCCTATGTAAATTTTTTTTTAGTAAAACAACACATGTTTGTGACAATTAGATTTTTACTTTAAATAAAAAGTTATTAATTTCATTTTCATACCCAATTGGCTCCATGGGGTCCCCAAGTTGACCCATGGATTTTTTTGGTCGTCCATGAATCATCCAATAAGTGTAGGACATGTGTCATGGTCATTTCATATTATTATCACATTATCATTACCTTAAATTACACGAATTACCTCTAATTGCGATTAATAAAACGTAAAAGTTACTATTCATCAAAATATTATTTTAATCAAATTGAACCACATTTTACTTCTTAATGACAACCATGTATGTCAGATTTTTTAAAATCAAATCACAGAAGTGGTAAAGTTTCATTTAAATGAAAAATCAGTTTCTTTAACTACAACTTAGTGGTTTCACTATTCATCAAAAATTGATGTTTTTTAGAAAAATACCAAAAATTCACCCTAAACTATATTTGATATTCCGAATTCAAAAATGATATCTATTTAAAAAATTCAAAATATATAAGTTGAATTAATTAATTTAATAATTCATTCCCGTTGTCAAAACAAATAGAGTGTTTTTAAGAAACAAAATCTTTTAAAAGATTGACAATTGTTTATGTCTAATTTCAAAGTGAAATTAATTTTAATGACCACCATTGGATAAAATGGTAAAAATATATTATAATGATAATTTATAACCACTCAATAGTATAATTAATCACTATAAATTATTTTTATTTAAAAAGTTGTTTTTATGTATTTTTCACTATTTATAAAAAATTGGAAGTTCTCAGAAAATTACAAAAAATTCAACTTAAGATAATTTCGATATTCTGAATACAAAAATGAAGTCCATTTTGAAATTTAAAATTTATATAATTTTAAAAAGTGGGTATTACTATTCATAATGGCTACTTTGATTGGTCGTGGTGTGTTAGAACTCGAGGTTGCATACAACACACGCTTCTCTATTATTCAAAGAGATGTGTACCATGTAAGCTTGGGGTTTTACACATTGTATCATTTTTCTTACTGATAAACTCATCATGTATCTTCATACACGACTCAGTTGTTTGGGATTTCACAATGTTGTAGATAAAACATCATTCATCCCCTTAGCTACAAATACCCCATGTGTTCTCTTCTCCTCATGAAAATCATGTATCAATTATTTTAAAATATTTGTAATTATTCAAAATATATAGAGAATTAAGTTGACATAAATAAATATTAAAAATAAACATATTATAATTCTCTCATCTACTACCCTTGATTCTTCCATATGATATTTCCCTTTTTTCTCATATTATCCCTCTTCCATTTTTTATGTCTTGCCGAGGGGATAGAGGGGAAACCTCTCCAGAGCTTGATGACTCATCTCTCAGTTTTGTTATAATTTCATCTATTATTTGTTCTTCCAATAAAATATACCTTCCCTGAGATAATACATGATAGTATATATTCTTATATTTGATCTCCTTCTGAGACCTCCTAGATTACTATAAATTAAGAATATTAAATAATTATCAAATCATTAATAAGATCATTAATATAAGAAAACTTATATAAGTTTACATTTAACAAACCAAAAATTATTCGTGTCTTCTACGTTCGATAAATTTTTTCCATGTGTCGTCATCTATTAAATGATATATATGACACCGATTTTGTTGTTGTCTATGCCCAAAATAGAAATCAAATGTGAGGGTTAATTTCAAATCTCTCCATATCCATGAAGCCATTGATAAACATTTCCTCCTAACTCCTCTTATGGAAGTTTTATCAAATTTCTTCGATTAATAAGAGGGAAAACGTATTATACTATAATCATTTCATGATTATTAAAAAATAAAAATTGAGCTTACCAAAATGGTCTCCTACAACTGAGATAGTGTTTCTTTTTCAACACTTCTACAATCATTAAACAAAATGATGGCTTTTCTTTTAAGCTGAGATGATAAAAAACTAATGAATTTTTTTAAATAACTACATATCGAAATATCATTTTCATCATAGTCCACCACTATCCCTTCGTCCTGGCTGTGGGCAACTAATTATTATGGTAAATGTGTGCTACCACATTTACCAACCCTTGAACTCTTATTTGGATATATGGGGGTATATGAAGGTTGGGGATCATCAAGAGGATCATCTGAAAGCTCCTCCCTAGGGGTATGAGTATGACGCTCACCTCTAAAATTATGTGTCTAATTAGCTTATTGATATTTCATTATCCTTAAAATCAACGAGATAAACATATAGTACACAACTATACAAGTTAAAGTACTATAATACTAATGTAAGTAAAAAATGAACAAATATGTAACACAAAACGAAAATGAATCTTTTCACATTAGTATTCATATTTTTTACTGTAAAAACAAATTGTAACATTAATGACATGTGATATTTCGTGTAAATAAATGAAAACAAATCAAAATTGGTGTGAGAATAATAAAAATGGTCCAAGATAATATATAATTTTTTAAACAAAAATAATATTTCTTTAATATACTCATATGTTTTTTGTTACTTTACATATTATATTTAAACTAACTTTAATTGAACAAAATAAATATATATATAAGTTCTGTAATGGTAAATATGGTAAACTAAAAAACTGAACAAATATAAAATAATTTACTTATTATTTGTAATACGTGTTTTAGTAAAGAAAAATAATGTCTAATATTTTATGAAACTAATAATAGTAATTGTGAAATAATCATACATTACCTATAATATTAGAAATGTACTAATGGATTGTTTTCCCAAATTCCTTAATCATGATTATTCCTTGTGGCATGACCCATGTCTACGATGTTCTCATCATTATTATCAATTAATCATTCCATGGAATTAGAGATCATGTAACACCCTGAGCTTTCACGATATGCTTCTCTTTCAATAATTTAATAGCTTGCATTGTACGCAAGTTCGAGATTCTAACACATCGCGACCAATCAAAGTAGCAGTTATGAATAGTAATACCAGCTTTTTGAAATTATATAAATTTTATATTTCAAAATGGACTTCATTTTTTTATTCGTAATATCGAAATTATCCTATGATGAATTTTTTGTATTTTTCTGAGAACTTCCAATTTTTTATGAATAGTGAAAAATACTTAAAAACATCTTTTTTTAATCAAAATAATATATAGTGATAAATTATACTATTGAGTGGTTTTAAAGTATAATTAGATTATATTTTTACCATTTTATACAATGGTGGTCATTATAATTAATTTTACATTGAAATTGGACATAAACAATTGTCAATCTTTTGATATATATTGTTTCTTAAAAACAAGCTATTTGTTGTGACAGTGGGAATTAATTATAAAATTTATTAATTCAACTTATATGTATGTAATTTTTTAAAATAGTCATCATTTATGATTTCGGAATATCAATTGTAGCTTAGGGTGAAATTTTGGCATTGTTCTGAAAAAATTCAATTTTTGATGAATAGTGAAACCACAAAGTGGTAGTTAAATAACTGATTTTTCATTTAAATGAAATATTACCACTTCTGTGATTTGATTTTCAAAAATCCGACATACATGGTTGTCATTAGGAAGTAAAATGTGGTTCAATTGGATTAAAATAATTTTTTGGTGAATAGTAACTTTTACGTTTAATTAATCGCGATTAATGTTAATTAGTGAAATTTAAGGTAAAAATGGTACTATAAAAATATGAAATGACCTTTACACATGTCCTACCCCTATTGGATGAGTCATGTCCGACCAATAAAATCCATGGGTCAACTTGGGGACCCCATGGAGCCACTTTGGTAGGAAAATGACATTAAAAACAGTTTATTTAATGTTAAAATAAAAATGTCACAAACAAGAGTTGTTTTACTAAAACTATTTTTATAATGGGGTTATACAAGTCAGATATTTGACTATAAATATTCATTAGAAATTTAAAAAAACTTCCTACATGATGATATTTTTTTATAATTTTTAGACATTAAATAAATTAAATTATTTTTGACACCATGATGATGCAGCAATTACCTCATTAATTAATGATTTAAATAAAATGAAATGATAATGTAAAATTCAAGGCATAAACTTGACCAAATCCTATTGGATGAGTATATTTTGAACCCTTATCACCTTATCCTAGAAATATATAAGTGTGGGACCTTTAGAATCTGAAAAAGAATTTCATAATAAAGTAACATTTCAATCTTTCCAGGAGTGCCCTTTCTCTCTTCTTATAAAAGGCCCCCACCACTACCACCTTACTCACACTATACAAGCCTTTTTAACGCCCAAACTCTGCCAAAATACTCTCCCAACTTCCCTCCCGTACTCCTCGAAGCCTCACTTTGGGCATAATTCTTCCCAAGGAATCCTTTGGCTCAAATCAAAAGAGTTACCCGATTTTAATGTAATTTCTTCGCTTATGTTATTTTGTTTTATTTTGATTATCCAACACCCTAAACTATTTTTATTCAATTATTTTGTAACAGTACCAGTATCCTAAATATACTAGGATGTTTTTATAAGAATTATTCGAGCTACACTTACACACACTTAAATATAATGGTTAAAGAACATATTGTTTCTCTGGATGGCGAATTTCTGCCTCACGGAACGATGATTGGTCAATATTCTTTTAACACCTCTAATGGTGGCCATTTTGATGAAACTATTTTCATATATGATATATATATTATGATTATGTTTTCCTTATGCTTCTGTATTTCTCATTTGTGGCATACTTTATGATTTCCATTATGGGTAAAGGCGATAATTTCATTTTAGGAAGTGCGGACTACCGCCCCCTCAAAGTGATTTGAATCGTTAATGCCATATGTGGGATGTATAAAGGAAGGAGTAAATGATATTATATAAGATATTATACTGGAATTATAATATACCTTTATATCATTATGATTTAATTTAATATGAAATAGAAATGAATGTTGCGTTCATGCGTACGTACGGCTTACCGTCTCCATGAACGGTGCATTTCATTTCTTACCTCTAAATGTTATGTAATATTATAAAGGAATGTATATACTAGATATATATGATGTATATGATATATACATCATGAATATAATTATGGATATAATGGATATATTACCACATGATCAAAGTGTAATTATAAAAAGTTTATTTTTGACTCAAGTACCTAAGATCTTCAAAACGACCGTTATTAACATAAATAATTACATAATGTTCATAACATGGTAATAAGTGATATATATTGAATAATAAACTTGAAAATTGTTCTTATGAAATTATATATTAACTCTAGTTTATTATTCATGAGATCAAAGAACGGTCGAGTGAATTTGGACACGAGGTAAGGGAACTTCTTAACCAAGTTTCTATTCTTTGGGTTAATCTCCTACATTCAAATTATGTCATGATATTATTATGTCCTATCTTGTATTTGTACTTTATTAATGTGTACTTATAGTGAATACACATAATAGATCTACTTTATTTCAAAAAAATTAATCTTTATAAGGGTCTTCATCTCAATCTCCTTTCATTGAGGAATATTTTGTTTTATACACAACTTTCTTTTATACAGTGTATAAACCCTTTTGACTTTGACTTTTATTCAAAAAGGAATATTTTTTACAAATCGTTTTACTAAATGACAAAAGAAATGTTTTTATCTTACGTATGCGGCAACAACGACTTCTCTGCTGCCGTGACCATTATTTGTGTTTCGGCTTCCTCTACAAGCCATAACTTTTTTTAATGAAAAATAAATACAAAGTTTTAACGTTCTTTTATTTTGGTATTGAAAATGGTTTTGAAAGTGTTATTATTATATCAATGTGTTGTATTGATATCTTGTGATTGAAATGTGGAAATTTTATGTTTCATTTATGCATGTTTTATGTGATACGATTATGTTATGGTTTATGATATGTTTAAACCTATTCATATCCGGAATGCATTGGACTTAATAAGTGACGGGTGGAGCCCGCTACAGCTCCTCGACGCATCGGTAGGTCTCATGAGACAAACTAGTGTCTTGGCACGAGGCCTTGACAAAATGTTATTGTATACTTGGTACGAGGCCTTGGCTAAGTGGTTACGATAGTCTGGCATTATGCATTCTATCATTATGAAAGTTGTTATTTATATTTCATGTGATTATTCAACTAGTAGAATATCCATGTGATTAAGTAAATGACATTATTTCATTTTACATTTGAAATATTATGCTAAAGTTCTAGTTTAAAAGGATTTTTTTAGTTATACATTTCCTTAAATGTTAATGTTTATTTGTGAAAGCTTCCGCTATATTGTTATCCTTACTGAGAATCTGAGCTCCCCCTTTCAATGTTTTAATTTTTCCAGGATGTGAAGAAGTATATTATGAATGACATGCAGGGATAATATAAGTGGATATGAAGAGAAGATGTTGTAGATTTTTTTTACATTATGATGTAATGTAAGACTTATGAATTTATCTAGTGTTTCCAAGGCTACTAAACTAATCGGTCTTTCGAGACATGATCTTTTGTGATCATGCCAATGCTACGCAATAATGCACTGACTCTGGGTAACTGGGGTCGAGGCATTACAGTTCGTATCAAAGGTAGTTTAGTACTAACCATGGAATATATATTTAGATAAACTCTGATTAGAGCACATAGCCCTATGATAGACTTTGAATATTAGTATAGAAGAACTTCCTAGAATTTTAGTATTATAGAGATTTTATGAGTTTTCCGAGCAATACATCCCTGTCTGGATATGAGAAGGTAGAGGTGGATCTAGCACAGATGTACCTAAGGGTAAAACCCAAAAACACCGCTTTGAGCTAGACTCGAATGGGAACTGGTGCACAACAAGGGGCCTTGCTGCACTCTTGGTTACGACACTCCCGGGAGATACGCTTAGGATAATTATCATTTTCTTTACAAACCATTATGTAGGGATTATGAATATATACTTCCTCAAAGAAAACATTTTTATGATTAAGGATTCTATCCAAAAATAGTTACATTTATGTTAAGTGTTTTTCAAGTTTGTTATTATGTATTTCGATTCATAAACTAACCTAGTTTATGACATTGTATAGAAATGGCGCCTAGTAGAAGGAATGTGAACTCCATCAATACGTATGATCCAAAGAGTAAGAAGGATCATATCTTTCACGGTATTAAGCCAACATTTAGAAGGGAAATAGTCTCCCAAGTGTCCTCAACATATGAAGAAATAGTATCATGTGTTAATAAGATAAGTAGAGAAATCACCGAGTCTTATGGATTTGAAGGGATGAAAGAGAAGAAAAGGATGGAAGAGAGAATGATGGATAAAGGGACGAGGGAAAAGAGGAATTTTCCAATATGTGATAACTATGGGAAGAAACACCTTGGAACATGCCTGAAGGGAATGGGAGTTTGTTATAAGTGTGGAGAAAAAGGACCCCAAGTGTGTGACTGCAAGGGTAAGAAAAAGGTATCAAATGTACAATGCTTTATCTGCAAGGAGTGGGGACACTACGCAAACCAATATCCAAATCATCAGAGTATGACCCAAATGATGTTATTGGATAATAATCATGTTATGATACTACCACAGATGAGGAGGAATGATTAGAGTTATTATGTTGTTATTAAATAATTTTCTCATTTGAGTGTTGTATCAATAATGTACTAGTTATAATAATTATGGAGTATATAAGGATTGTACTGCAGTACTATTTCATCAAGGACTTGAGATTGTGTGGAACCAAGAAAAGTGAATCCACAGCAGGTTAAATTTTTGGAAAATATATGGTTGAGATAAAGATAAACCATAATATCGTTCTGATACCGAGATAGTGATTTTGGAATAATACATGATTGATTTGGATAAATTATATTGGATATTCTTAACTTCCTTGAAACTGATTAATGATTTGTATACATTTTTTGATAGAAGGAGTATGTCTAGTATTCTATAAGGAATAAGGGATCATGAATGTAATCAATAAGGATTTATGTTAATTCAGTATGTTGCATTGTTTTAAAAGAATACATGATGAAGGTGTTCACATGTTGTTACATGGAAAAAAGGATCTTCATTATGTTTAACTTCCATATAAAATTTGGACTGTGAGTTGGAAAGAAGTATTTTGGATAACTATAAAGATTGGAATGGATTAAGTTGATCTTTGGATAGTATTGTTTAAGGTTAAAACATTTCTGAAGATTATGTTTGGAATATTATAATACTATAGTTTTAGGAAAAGGACAACATGCAGGGTGGGGCATAACCCGTCGCGTCAGACAAAGCTGCAGAAATCAAACCCACAACCATAGTGCGACATGCCTTTATTACCTACCACTAGCCTATAGGAAGTCCCTGGTTATTACCAAATAGTTTCCACAATCTAAATGGTATGTGTTAATATTTTGAACCTTGTACGATTAGGATAAGTATAATATTTTTTTTAGTTCTATTATCTTTTTGAGTGAAAGATGAGTTTGTGGTAGAAATTAGTTGAAGGTTGATACTCTACTTGTCAAGAATAAATATATATATACCTATATCTTATGCTATGAATAAATTAATTCTTAAACTTTAGTAAAGGGATATTAAAACAAAAAAATGTGTTATCCTAATACCTTTTTTTTTGAACTGATAATATTTTAAATCAACATAGATTGAAGGATTTAAGGCCCTCAATTTTACACTTGTTTGTGATTGATGACCTCAATCAATCCCTACAAATATTTACATTTTCCCTCCATTTATATGTTTCTAATTGCCACCAATGTTCTCCTTATCGAGATCATAATTTGGTGGTGACTTTTTCATTTCCCTTTCCCTCTTATTAAGGCTAAATTTGATTAACCTTATTTCCGATGTGGGTTTTCCACAGAGGTATTTTCTATTTTCAACCTTTTATTTTCAATGAAAAATTTCAAATTGCAAGGATGCAATTTATTGAATGAGGGGAGAATGTAACACCCCAAGCTTTCACGATACGTTTCTCTTTCAATAATTTAATAGCTTGCATTGTACGCAAGTTGGAGATTCTAACACACCGCGACCAATCAATGTAGTAGTTATGAATAGTAATACCCACTTTTTGAAATTATATAAATTTTATATTTCAAAATGGGCTTCATTTTTGTATTCGTAATATCAAAATTAGCCTATGTAGAATTTTTGGTATTTTCCTGAGAACTTCCAATTTTTTATGGATAGTGATAAATACTTAAAAACAACTTTTTTAATCAAAATAATTTATAGTGATAAATTATACTATTGAGTGGTTTTACAGTATAATTAGAATATATTTTTACCATTTTTTCCAATGGTGGTAAATAGAATTAATTTCACATTGAAATTGGACATAAATAATTGTCAATCTTTTGATATATATTGTTTCTTAAAAACACGCTATTTGTTGTGACAGTGGGATTTAATTATAAAATTAATTAATGAAACTTATATGTTTGGAATTTTGTAAAATAGACATCATTTATGAATTCAGAATATCAAGTATAGCTTATGGTGAAATTTTGGCATTGTTCTGAAAAACGGCAATTTTTGATGAATAGTGAAACCACTCAGTGGTAGTTAGATAACTGATTTTTTGTTTAAATGAAATATTACCGCTTATGTGATTTGATTTCCAAATATCCGACATACATGGTTTTCATTAGGAAGTAAAATTTGGTTCAATGGGATTAAAATAATTTTTTGGTGAATAGTAACTTTTAAGTTTAATTAATCGCGATTAAAGGTAATTAGAGAAATTTAAGGTAAAAATGGTACTATAAAAATATTAAATGACCTTTAAACTTGTCCTACCCCTATTGTATGAGTCATGGCCGACCAAGAAAATCCATGGGTCAACATGGGGACCCCATGGAGACACTTTGATAGGAAACTGACATTAAAAGTGTTTTATTTAATGTTAAAATAAAAATGTCACTAACAAGAGTTGTTTTACTAAAACAATTTTTAAATGGGGTTATACAAGTCATATTTTTGACTATAAATATTAATTAGAAAGCTAAAAAGATTTCCTATATAATGAAATTTTTTCTATAATTTCTAGACATTAAATAAATTATATTATTTATGACACCATGATGATGCAGCAATTACCTCATTAATTAACGATTTAAAAAAAATGAAACGATAATTTAAAATCCAAGGCATAAACTTGTCCAAAGCCTATTGGATGAGTAGATTTTGAACCCCTATCACCTTAACCTCTAAATATATAAGTGTGGGACTTTTAGAATCCGAAAAATCATTTCATTATAAAGTAACATTTCAATCTTTCCAAGAGTGCCCCTTCTCTCCTCTTATAAAAGGCCCCCACCACTACCACCTTACTCACACCTTCCAAAACTTTTGTCTCGGCCAACCTCTTCCCAAATACTCTCCAAACTTCCCTACCTTACTCCTAGAAGCCTCACTTTGGGAATAATTCTTCCCAAGGAATCCTTTGGCTCAAATCAAAAGAGTTACCTGATTTTAAGGTAATGTCTTCGCTTATGTTATTTTGTTTTTTTACTTATCCAACCCCCTAAACTCTTTTTATTAATTTCTTTTTTAACAAAAACAGTATCCTAAATATACTAGGATGTTATAATAATAAGTATTCTAGATACACTTACACACACTTACATCTAATGGTTAAAGAAAATATTGTTTCTGTGGATGGCGAATTTCTGCCTCACGAAACGATGATTGTTCAATATTATTTTAACACCTCTAATGGTGTCCATTTTGATGAAACTATTTTCATATATGATATATATATTATGTTTATGTTTTCCTTATTCTTCTTTATTTCTCATTTGTGGCATACTTTATGATTTCCATTATGGGTAACGCGATAATTTCATTTTAGGAAGTGCGGACTACCGCCCCCTCAAAGTGATTAGAATCGTTAATGCCATATGTGGGATGTATAAAGGATGGAGTAAATGATATTATATATTATATTATAATGGAATTATAATATACCTTTATATCATTAATATTTAATTAAATATGAAATATAAATAAATGTAGCGTTCATGCGTACGTACGGTTTACCGTCTCCATGAACGGTGCATTTCATTTCTTGCCTCTAAATGTTATGTAACATTATAAATGAATGTATATACTAGATATATTTTATGTATATGATATATACATCATGAATTTAATTATGGATATAATGGATATATTACCACATGAACAAAGTGTAATTATAAAAAGATTATTATTGACTCAAGTACCTAAGATCGTCAAAACGACTGTTATTAACATAAATAATTACATAATGTTCATAACATGGTAATAAGTGATATAAAACGAACAACAAACTTGAAAAATGTTCTTAAGAAATAATAAATTAACTCTAGTTTATTATTCATGAGATCAAATAATGGTCTAGTGAATTCGGACACGATGTAAGGGAACTTCTTAACCCAATTTCTATTCTTTGGGTTAATCTCCTACTTTCAAATTATGTCATGATATTATTATTTCCTATCTTGTATTTGTACATTATTTTTGTGTTCTTATAGTGAATAAACATAATAGATCTACTTTATTTAGAAAAAATTGATCTTTGTAAGGGTCTTCGTCTCAATCTCCTTTCATTGAGGCATATTTTGTTTTATACAAAACTTTTTTTTATACGGTGTATAAACCCTTTTGACTTTGACTTTTATTCAAAAAGGAATATTTTTTTACAAAGCGTTTTACTAAACGACAAAAGGAATGTTTTTGTCTTACGTATGTGGCGACAACTACTTCTCTGCCACCATGACCATTATTTTTGTTTCGGCTTCCTCTATAAGCCATAACTTTTTTTAATGAAAAAATAAATACAAAGTTTTAACTTTCTTTTATTTTGGTATTGAAAATGGTTTTGAAAGGGTTTTTATTTTATCAAAGTGTTGTATTGATATCTTGTGATTGAAATGTAGAAATGTTATGTTTCCTTTATACATGTTTTATGTGATACGATTATGTTATGGTTTATGATGTGTTTAAACCTATTCATATGAGGAATGCATTGGTCATAATAAGTGACGGCTGGAGCCCGCTATAGCTCCTCGATGCACTGATAGGTCTCATGAGACAAACTAGTGTCTTGGAACGAGGACTTGACAAAATCTTATTGTAGACTTGGAACGAGGCCTTGGCTACATTGTTATGATAGTCTGGCATTATGCATTCTATCATTATGAAAGTGGTTATTGATATTTCATGTGATTATTCGACTAGTAGAATATCCATGTGAGTATGTAAATGGAATTATTTAATTTTACTTTTTCCATATTATGCTAAAGTTCAAGTTTAAAAGGCTTTTGTCTGAGTTATACATTGCCTTAAATGTTATTGTTTATTTGTGAAAGCTTCCACTATATTGTTATCCTTACTGAGCATCTGAGCTAACCCATTTCAATGTTTTAATCTTTCCAGGATGTGAAGAAGTATATTATGAAAGACATGTAGGGATAATATAAGGGGATATGAAGAGAAGATATTGTAGTTTTGTTTTACTTTATGATGTAATGTAAGACTTATGAATGTATCTAGTGTTTCCAAGGCTTCTAAACTAATCGGTCTATCGAGACTTGATCTTTTGTGATCATGCCAATGCTACGCAATAATGCGCCGACTCTGGGTAACTGGGGTCAGGGCGTTACAGATCTCATATAAATCAGAATCTTTATCAAGTTAGTCATCCCCAAAATATTATTTTTTTTGGTAAAAAAATATACCACTACATATCAGATTAATCAAGAACATATAAAATTCATTTCATGTTTTGTTATTACATAAGAATTAGTTGTGTCTTATAATTTATTAAGATTAACATGTGTAATTATAAATTCTTCATGTCTGAAAAAGTTATTACTGATAAACCATTTTCATTTAAACACAATACCATTAAATATAATTTAATCAACCTCCCATGTTTCTTCAATGAATCAATAATATTCACATGATGCATAAATTGGGTTTTTGTATTTTGAATGGAAAAAATTCATTGCATCTCTGAACACTAATTCACCACTATTCAGAACTGCACTTTTTTTGACTTGATCTTTTGTATGAAATGTATATCCATTAATTTCATACTCATAACACGTCATCACATTTTAAAATGGACCACCCATTAACTATCGTTCTTTCTTCCATGCATCTAATCTACCTAGAATGGTCATTTTAAACCACGTCAAAAAAAATTTGTTAGGCTCAATCAAAATCAATATATCTTTCTTCTTTCGATGACATCATTTCAACTCATTAATATGTAATGTCATATATTCTTGAGAATCAACAATGTAATTCTATATGTATAAATGTACCTTATTTAACTATTCTACAGACGAAGATATGAATTTCATGCCAAAAATCCTCTTTCCCCCATAATTTACTCCTTCATGGTGAGATGGAGGCAAACTAATGTGCTCCGCCAAAGACAAGAAACTCATACAAAACTCTACAACCTCCACCAAAATATACTTTTTAAAAATAGCGGCTTTTGGTCAATATTGATTCTTAACATACGCCTTCAATATCTAAATGTACCATTAAAAAGGATAACTCAAACATAGATATAAATGACCACAATTATTCATTTTTCAATCTAGATGAACTGTTAAATGCACCATTATATCAAAAAAAGAGGGAAAAATTTATAATTCCAATTGAAAAATAATAAAAATTGCTTAATTTTCCAAAATGTTCAAATCATCATGATGAATAACCGTTTTATAAATTGAATTGAAAATATAAAACAACTTCCCGATATTCTTTCTAATACATATGGGAAATATTGAACGCAATTAAACTTGTAGAGTTATTACACCATGACATGACAATCATGATATTTCATACTGGTAAACTTTAAAACCATTGAAGAGACAAAAAAATTACATTTGAAGAATAAGCATATGGTACATTGATATCATAAAGAAACTAAAAAATGATCTTTTTCTCCCTCCTGGAAAATATATGACATGTTGGGTGGAAAATAATGTCTAGCTTCCATTTGGAATGGGAGAAATATCCAGATGTATTCCCCTTTATATTAAGTTTAATATTTTATTCAACCCATCTTTAGTCATTCCTTTAATATCTAATTCTTTTTCAATAATTATGTCATATATATTCTTATTAATTTGCATGACATCAATGTTATGTTTCACTTCATGATTTATCCAATATGGTAGCTCAAAATAAACTTATTTTTTCTTCCAAACATGTCTATAATTAACAGATTTATGTGTCCTTCCAAATGTCCAATCATGTTTTTTCACCCTCTCAAATTACCCATTAGTGGATAATGATTTTAGAAAAATTTCCAATTCTTGTGATCAATTTAATGCCTTTTTAAATCTTCTATAACATTGTTCCATGGGGAAAAATTTTGATGACACATGTATATTATTTTCCTCACATGATGAAATTGACAATATGAAGTTTGTTGATCATAAATTGGACACGTTTTATTCCCCTTAAAATTGTATCTAGAAAAATATCTATATGCTAGGAATTAATTTATACTGAACATAATCATTTCATTTAGTTGAAAATATTCAATTTTATAAGAATCATACACCGTAATACTATCCTCCCAAGAGATTAAAATAATCAATTAATCGTGACAAGAACAAATGAATATCATTTCTAGGTTTCTTTGGTCTAGAGATCATTAAAATCAACTTGAAATATTCCTGCTTCATAAAATATTCATGATATAGGTTGTAAATTAATAATAAAATAGTCCACAAACTATGTGTGCTACTAATTATTCAATATGGATTTATTCCATCCATGCCCATCCAAAGTCTAATATTTCTAACATCATTTCTAAATGTAGGAAACCAGTTATCAACTTTCATCCACTATAGATAGTTAGCTATATGATGTATTTCTTCATCACATATCTGCCACATACATAACTTATTTTAAAGTTATTTTTAATTTATTTTCCATTCAATTTTTGTTTTGGGGGTTTCCAAAGGTTTTATGGAGAATATGTGAGTTTTCATGAATTGGGCCAAACCGTGAACCCAATTCCAGATTTAAAAATAAATTTTTTACTTTTATAACTATTTCATTTTTTAAATATTTTTCACTCTTTACAACTCCAAAATGTACTCCCCTGATATATTAACAACAAATTTAAATTTTTAGCCTTTATAAATCCATAATTATGGGGGATTTGGGTTTTTATTTGATAATTGGGCCAACCCGAAACCCATTTTCCGGTTTTAAATTTTTTCAATAATTTTTAATATCTGATTCATTATAATAAATATTTCAGAGCTTCCACCTCCCTCTAGACCCTAAGAAGCCCAATAGTGATCCCATTTCCTTTCCCCCTTCTTTATAGCTCTTTGAGATCTCAATTTATGGAAGAACTTCATAATGTGTCTCAAATCAGCTATAATTTAAGAGGTTATTTCATCTCTTCTTAACTCCCTCAATTATTACTCTTTTCCATCCATTATAGTTCCTTAATGTCCTCCTAAATCTTGTTCGAACAACCCCTGAATTTTGTCTATATTCAATTTCATATAATTTTATTTTTGGAGTGATTAATTCAGGATACTTCAAGTAAGTGAGTCCATTTCTTTCTTCTTTCATTTTTCATAGGGTTTCATTCAATGTGATTAGGGTTTATTCCCTTATACATGATGTCCCAAATTTCCAGAGGGTGAGGTGTAAAACCTAAAGTTTAAACTTGGGTTTTCTTGGTCAAATTTACTATTTTGAGGTTTGATCTTCCCTTCTTGAGGTGCGGCGGTGGTGCGTTTATGTTATCCCACAAAAGATTAAAGGGTTTCTTTTGATTTGGTTGGTGATTCTAGTGTTGGTGCAATATTTGTGTATTAGAATTTTGTATTTATCATATATTCAGGTTTATATCATTTTATTATTACTGAAAAAATTGGTTCTAATGATGTTTCTATTGCAATTGAATTTTAAATGCCAATTTGGTGTGAAATTGGGGGTTTTCCAAAAAAATGTTTTATTTGATTATTTGGGGATGACCTATAAATAATAATTTAATTTTATTGACCTCTAATAAGTCATAAAATACTGTTTATAATTTCTATCCCCTTTGGTTTTTGCTGAAAAAATATTTTTAATTGTGTTTGTAAAGAAGGTGAAGTTTTGGTTCCACTTTTGTGTAAAAATGAAGGTTTTACAAAGCTATCACTTCTTGTTTAACATGAGGATGCCAAAAAATCGATTTTTTTTAATTGAAATTTATCGGGCTGCATTTTCTGTTTTGGTAACTTAAAAGTGTTTAAATAGAGTACAGGTGGGGTTTTTAAGAGTTTTGTGTGAAAAACAACAAGAGATTTTGAAA
This sequence comes from Viscum album, assembly GCA_963277665.1. NCBI lineage: Eukaryota > Viridiplantae > Streptophyta > Magnoliopsida > Santalales > Viscaceae > Viscum > Viscum album. The sequence goes on from OY728150.1 coordinate 1,475,253,114, forward strand.
AAAAATTCTTTCAAATTCAAAGTGTTTTTTGTGTATTTTAATAGGTATAAAATGAGATAGCTAAATTATTTGGTGTATGTGACCATTAGTGGTGTTTTAAATTAAAATGGATATGTGTTAAATGCTGAAATTGTTTGAGCACAAAGGGGGAAGCCCGGGTAACTAGGTGGGGCGGATGTGTACTAGTACTGCTAGTGGACCTGATGGGTTTTGTCCCTATTTCCCCTAGAATTTGGATAAAGGAAACTCTAACTAAACTATGTGGATGATGATTGGGTACCAATAGGTTATGGGTATTTTCCTTACTAGTGTCTCATGCATGAGAATAGATTTTACTATGGTTACATTACATCAAGGTACGAGGTACATGGGGCCCAAGACTATCTAGTGCCTAGGGTTGTTCTCGATTTTGTTCATCATTGGATTTGTGGTATATTCCCTTGTATTTGGGTGTCCTTGGAATTTTGTTTAAGTATCTAACATTACTATTTAAATGTGATAACATTCTGAATGTTTTATCTTGAAAAATGTTTTCAATTTAAAGTTGCATTTCTTGTAATTTGTCACCGCTTTTCATTGCATATTAGAACTGCTTGCTTTTTCACCTTGTATTGAAAGCACCTTAGAATCATTGGGTGTTATCTTATTTGGATTAGGCTCACACCCTATATACACCCCTTAGGTGTAAATAGAATTTATTATTTTTGACTCCGGTAAAGGAAAGGCCAAGGGTGATGGCAGTTCAGGGTGTCAGTCCCCATCGATAGGGCGGAGTTGTGGAGACGACTTGTGGGGGATGACCCCTTTGTCGTGTGTAGTCCTTGAGGATGTCATTATATTTCCATTATTAGTATTTGGACCTCTTTTACTGTCTTTAATACAATTTATTTAGTTCTATTTTTATTTATTAAGACTTGTTTGGCTCTAAATTTCAGATTTTATATTATGGATTGTTTTTAACGTTTTATGCTTTCATACTCAGGTAAATCATTCCCAAACCTAATTGTTTGATACCCAGGAACTTGTGCCAGCCCGTGGGGATAGGGAATTCCCTTCATGACTTGGCACGGGCCAGGTTTGGTGCAGGTTTGATGGCGACCAGATCCGGTTCGTGACAAAATGGTATCAGAGGAGGTTCTGGTTAACTCTATGGGTCACGTTATTTAGGGAACAATCGAGATAGTCTAGAGTTAGGATTGTTGGGACATGGTATTTCAGTTATGGGTAGTGTTCCTGATCACCACACATCATGATGGGATTCGACTCGCCAGGGGATGTCGGGATTTATCTTAGTCTTTTGGTTTTCTTGGCTTGATGATGATTAGGGGAAATGAAAAGAGAGTTGGGTTAATGGTCTCAGTGATCTCGCGGGGCCAGGAAAGACATGTGGAGATGGGGATATTACCAGTAAAAATCTCTGTAATGGTGAGGTGATTGGAATATGGCTTCCAACCATATTTACAAGTCTCCCACTGAAACTAGTTTCTTCTCGCATTGTTTTGTGCTTTAGTTTTGAAATCTCGGCACTTCAGTTTTAAAGAGACTTTGTTTTAAGAAGCGTAAAGTTTTTGTGAAATTATTTTAAAATAAATAGGGAATGGTTTGGTTTATGAAATGGAGGAATTGAATTTTCAGAATTGTTTTGAAATGGAAAATGTTATGCTTACACCACTTTTGAAAGTAGTAACTATTTTGAAGTTGGTTTTGAAATGTGATTCCAATAGGGTTTTCTAAAAAATAAAAGAGTGTTTTAATGGGATGATATGTTCTGAAATTGATGTGAATATCTTGAAAGTTAGTTATTTTCTAAATTTTTGTGTCTTTATGAAATGTTTTGTTATATGTGAGTTGGGATTTTGATCTCGTGGTTAGCGGTTTTGAGAAAAAGGATGTGTTGGTTGAACGTTTTGGTTTTGAAAAGTGGAAAGAATTTTTGTTTTGACCTTGGAATTTTAATGAGAAACTACATGCATGGGGTTATAAGGGAAGATGTATGGTTGATGACATGACTAAATGAGTTCCAGGATGGATATGAGGAGGGTGCCCAGTGTGGCATAGAAACATGCATGTGTAAGGCCCATGGGGTAACATTGGTGGGTGCACTAACCGCTGAACCATTTTTTTTAAAAGAAATGTTTTTAAAGAAAAACATTATGTCTTGATGAATAGATTGTGATGGTTTATATTATGTGTTTTTGGAAAAAATTTATGTCGTGGGATGTTTTGAGTCCATGAACCCCTCTTGTTTGAAGTGTGTTTTGGGTTTGGGTTTGGTCAGCAAGTTGTGTTATAGGGAGAGTTAGTGGCCTATTTTGAAAAAAAAATTGGGACTCCTTTACGATGGTTCCCTTAATGTGTTTGGATATGGATTGTGGTATGTCTTCACTAATTGACCATCTTGGTTGGGTCCTTGGGTTCAATCGTTGGATAATGTACACCCCATTAAAGTTTACTGCCCAACGGAAGTACAACTCGGATTGTTTCGCCATTTAAAGACCCTCCAGATGATCAATATAAGGAATGTTTTTGTTGAGATTTTTTAGTTGAGTCTACACCCATTCCTTTCATTGATTTTTAGATCCTCTTGTAACAGGAGAGTGCTCGTGGAAGGTTGAATGTTACCTTAGTTTCTTAAGTTTCCTGATTCGTCGAAGGTGGATCTGGTCTAGGGTTGTTAGTGTGAATGAGTGTCTCGATGATGTCTAAAAGGGACTTTGGGTTCATCATAGTTTCTTTGAAGCATGAGTTCATGTTAAACCACAGGTGTGGGAAATAGGGTCATGATAGGTCATTGTGGCCACTATCTAGAATTTTGTGTTGTTTGGGGATGTTGTATAAGGTCCATCTCCATGCATTGTTTATATCAGTCGCTATGGTCATGTTCGGTGATGCCTTATGATGTCATGTGCCCGATTGACAGTATAGGTGAAAGTAGTGAAATCACTTCTGTGTCCCTGTAATTTTGGGCGTATGTATCCCTTGGAAAAAATTCAAAATCATCCATTTTAGAGGAATGTGAGTGTAAGTGTTCTTTACTTTCTAATTATTATCTCCTGAAGAAACATGGTGTGATGTGTGTGCATCTTCTTATCCCTTGTTTTAGTGAAATATCAGGATAGGGTAAAGTGATTTTGGAATTTGTTATGTGTGGAAAACTTATCTAGGATTGCGGTGTTGTTTTTAGTGTCACCGAAAGAATAATTCTCATTTAGTGGGATACCAAAGACTAACTACGAGGTCGATGATGCTTCAATAATTTGAGCTCCAACCATAGGTCTCAAAGAAAAGTTGGCTCGTAGACAAGGAAAATCATAGGGTCATTTAAACCCTTGTATAAAGTCCTATCCTAAATATGAAAGATAGAAATATTTTAAACCTCGGGTGTCATCATATTTTTTCTATTTTTCACATTTGTTGGAAATAGGTAGAGGGCCTTGTACCCATGTCATTGCCCAATGTCATTCCCTCCCCCTTTGGCTTCTATTGAGTCTTTGGAAATGGTTAAAAATTTTGTCTAGAAAAGTTGAGCACATGGTTTTTGAATGAATAAGAGTGACTGTGTGCCTGGATTCCATGCGGGATGATTTATAAGCATAGATAGTTCATGGTTTCACAAACTATGCAGGATAATTGGGCGACCTTCCCAAATCTTGAAATTTTTGGGGTTTTCTATGTCGGCCCATGCTGGTCAGTTAAGATGGATAGTTCTTATGGTGGGGAGAACCTCTATGATTCTATTGTATTTTCCTTCACAAATTTTGAATGGAATTATATCCTATGTACCAGGGTGTCCGTTCAGGCCTCCCCCTATTAGTGTCCGGATTCTATCTCAGAAAAAAATTATTGGTTGTCTCTTATGGTGGGGAGAGTATTTGTGTCCCCCCGTACTAGTAACTTAGATTTATCCATGGACTTGGCTTAGTGTAGATAGTATCGTTCAGAGCTAACAAGCTACCAACATCTTCCTTGATTAAACATTGGAACTGGAGAGCACCCAATGGTTTAGTTAAAGTAAGGTAAGTGTAACCTTGTTCAAAGTTGTTGTTCATTTTGGTGAATTGGTTGAGTATTGTTCGAATAGTGTTTGAGGAGTTTTATATTGGGATAAATTATGAATGTGATTTATCCTTTTAGAAATGTGTTGTATGTTTTTTTTGTGAGAGTAATACTTCTGTAATTGATCACTGGAGGTGTTTTGGCCTTTTGGGGTGAAACCTGGATAGGGAGTACCTATTGGTTTCTCATTTGGGATAGGTTGTTTCTTTGACCTTGATGTGACATTCTAGGGTGAGAAGTTTTCAATGTGGGTAGAATTGTCCCATACATAACATAATTTAAAGTTATTTTTAATTTATTTTCCTTTCATGCTTTGTTTTGGGGGTATCCAAATGTTTTCTGGAGAATAGGCCAGTTTTCATGAATTGGGCCAAACCGTGAGCCCAATTCCAAATATAATTTTTTTTTTCTTTTATAACTATTTCATTTTTTAATATTATTCACTAATTCAATTCAAAAATGTTTTCAAGTGATATATTAACACCAAATTTAAATTTGGAGCCTTTATAGATCCATAATCATGGGGGATTTGGGTTTTTATTTGAGAATTGGGCCAACCTGAAAGCCCATCTTCCAGTTTTAAATTGTTTCATTAATTTTTTAATATCTTATTCATTATAATTAATATTTCTGATATTCAACCTCCCTCTCGACCCTAAGAATCCCTGGCGCACTTCCATTTCCTTTACCGCCTTCTTAGAGATATTTGAGATCGCTACTTAGGGCAGAACTTCATAAGGTGTCTCAAATCGGATAGAATATTAGAGGTAACATCATCACTTCTTAACTCCCTCAATTCTTACTCTTTTACCACTATTACAGTTCCTAAATATCCCCATAAATCATGTTAGAACACCCCCCTAAATTTTGGTTGTTTTCAATTTCAGAAACTGTTGTTTTTGGAGTGATTAATTCAGGATATTTCAATTAAGTGAGTCCATTTCTCTCTTCTTTCATTTTTCTTAGGGTTTCATTCAATGTGCTTAGGGTTTCTTCCCTTATACATGAAGTCCCAAATTTGATGAGTGTAAGGTTTCAAACCAAAGGTGTAACATTGGTTTTTCTTGGTCTAGTTTCCTATTTTTAGGTTTGATCTACCCTTCTTGAGGTATGGTGGTGGTGGGTTTATGTTTTCCCACAAAGGATTCAAGGGTTTCATTTGAGTTGGTAGGTTATTCCAATTTTGATGCAATATTTGTGTATTTTCATGCAGTATTTATCATATTTTCAGGTTTATATAATTTTATTATTTCGGTGAAAATTGTTTCTAATGATGTTTCTATTGCAATTGAATTTTAAATGCTAATTTGGTGTGAAATTGGAGGTTTTCCAAAGAAATGTTTTATTTGTTTATTTGGGGATGACCTATAAATACTTAGTTGTTTTTATTGACCCTTAATAAGGCTAAAAATATGGTTTATAATGTTTATCCCCTTGGGTTATTTCTTCAAAATTGAGTTTTAATTTTTTTTTAAAAGAAAGTGATGTTTTGGTTCCACTTTTGTGTGAAAATGAAGGTTTTACAAAGTTATCACTTCTTGTTTAACATAGGGATGCCCAAAAAATGATTTTTTGTTTTAATTGAAATTTATTGGTCTGACTTTACTATTTTTGTAACTTACAAGTGTGTAAATAGTGTGCAAGTGGGTTTCTTAAGGGGTTTTTTGTTGAAAACAACACGAGATTTTGAGAAATTGTTTTATTCAAATTCAAAGTGTTTTTTGTGTGTTTTAAGTGGTGTGAAATGAGATAGCTACTTTATTTGGTGTATATGACTAGTGGTGGTGTTTTACATTAATATGGATATGTGTTAAATGCTGAAATTGTTTGAGCACAAAGGGGGAAGCCTGAGTACCTAGGTGGGGCGGATGTGTTCTAGTACGACTAGTAGACCAGATGGGTTTTTTCCCTTTTTCACCTAGCATTTGGATAATGACAACTCTAAAAAATGATATGGATGATGATTTGGGACCACTAGGTTATGGGAATTTTCCCTACTAGTGGCTCGTGCATGAGAACAGATTTTACTATGCTTACATTACACCGAGGTACGAGGTACATGGGGCCCGAGACTATCTCGTGCCTATGGGTGTTCTTGATTTTGTTTCTCATTGGTTTGTGGTATTTTCTCTTGTATTTGGGTGTTTATGGAAATAAATTGAAGTAGATAACTTGCCTATTTAAATTTTTTAACATTCTGAAAGTTTTATCTTGATAAATGTTTTCAATTTAATGTTGCATTTCATGGAATTTGTCGCCACTTTTTATTGCATATTAAAACTGTTTGCTTTTCACCTTGTATTGCATGCAACTTGGAATAATTTGGTGGTATCGTATTGGGATTAGTCTCACACCCTAATTAAACCCCTTGGGTTTAAGTATAATTTTTTATTTTTGACTCAGGTAATGGAAAGGCCAAGGGTGATGGCGGTTCATGGTGTCAGTTCCCATCGCCGGGGCGGAGTTGTGGAGACGACTTGTGGGTGATGACCCCCTTGTCATGTGGAGTCCATGAGGATATCTTTATATTATAAATATTTGTATTTGGGCCACTTTTATTGTCTTTAATCAAATGTATTCAGTTCCAGTTTTTTTGTTATGACATGTTTGGCTATAAATTTCAGAAATTATATTATCTATTTATTTTATGGTTTTATGCTTTCATACTCGGGTATATCATTCCCAAACCCAAATGTTTGTTACCTGGGAACTTTTGCCGGCCCATGGGGATAGGGAACACCCTTCGAGCCTTGGCACAGGCCGGGTTTGGTGATGGATTGATGGTGACCAGATCAGGTTCATGACATATTTGCTCATCAGCATTCCATCTAAACCATTTTGTATCATTTGACGTAGAATTTTTTTTCAAATAAAGAATTATAGGGAGATACCAAAATACATTTCTAGGGTTCTAAACAACCTCTAAATCAGCCTGTGATTTTTCATTCAATATATACAATGATGTCCCATATTTAGGAGACATTGAATGAATTGCATATCCCTTTATATATATCAGACAATCATTTGGGTAGGCAAGTATTTTCTTGTACCCCAATCCGATCGGACATAATATTTTCTAGAATATATAATGTGAATCTGGAAGATCATATTCTTTAGGAATAATGTATTTCAACAATTTTAGAATCTATTTAAAACCCTTATCACTCCATATATGTCTCTCCGTAATGTTAATTAATCTTTACACCGATAACAAAAACATAAAATTCATTCAACCATGATACAATGGGTTTTTTTGCATCACCATATAGATTCTTAATTGTAAGAACTTTTTAAATTTTCTTTTCATTAATATCAAAAATAATTTCTTCAATTTCATCATAGTAATCATCTTTCAAAGCAACATCATTAGTAGATCTAAAATTTTCCCAGTTTCACCATGCCAGATCCAAGGGTTGTCACTTAGATTAATACAATGATAAATTAAATGATATTTGATCTCACTACTTTTGAACAAACATATATTGAAACATTTCTCCTATGGATAGAAAAACATTTTCTTGTTTAAAAAATTTGATTAGAAATTCCAAAATAGGATCAACACCTTCCTCACATTCAATACTCGTTCGATGAGCTGAAATCCAATAATTATTCATTATTACCGATATAAAATATCTATGTTATATATCTTATTAAGATAAGAAAATATTATATCTACAATAAATATGTCATAATTTGAATATGACAAAAATTTGAAATATAAAACAAATATATACGTATATGAAATATATAATTACCAATTCCACGCAATAATGGAAGATAAGTTTTGATATCAATGATAAATCATAAAATGATATGCATGGAAATAATTTAAAAAATGAAATATAGTTAGATAATCCATTTTAATATTTATATAAATTATGTTATAATTTAAAATTAACACAATTATTAAATATAAAACAAAAATGTGCATATTTGAAAATTATAATTATGTTGTTTTAGCAATATGATAGAAAGCCACTATGTAAAAATAAATCACCATCCATAAGTGTGATGTATTATTAACCCAACTGAAATTTATTTTGTCAATGTAACTCATTGGAATATTAATACATAATAATGAATCCCATAAAGTAATATAATAATTCACTATCATTTTATGTCAGACTATAGTTTAACATATTTCTATGATCTGTGGTATATTAATAATGTCCAAGGGTTACATCGTTTTTTGGTAAGATTACTATAGTAAAAACCAAATCATCTTTAGAGAATTATCCCAACCATAGAAATAAACTATTATCATGTGGTTTTGTTATCAAGGAAAGGAAAAATTTATACATGAATTATACATAAGAAATTCAGTCATTGTACAAGGATTTGTATCCCGTGGATGAGAAAAAAAATAATGGCATGTCATTTGGGGGAATTTATGGTAGTTTCACAACATCCAACCTATTTACCATACATATTCAATAGGGTTATAGGTGTCTCATGTTGTTTATAAATTGTACATGATTTGTAACCTCACATGGGATCACCTTATAGGAAAAAAAGAATCAATTTTGTCCAAAAATGAGGAATGCATAAATAAAAAAATAAATTTAATTATAATTATGAAATATGGACTTATAGTGAATACATAGTGTGTCATTGGAATATAAATCATGCCCAACATAATTTCTGACATGGACTGAACACATACTTCTTTGATAGCTATATGTGTATTGTGATAATATAATGAAGTTAAATAAGATATTGAGATATTTTAGTAATTGAAATAAAAAAACATATATTTAGAGAATCCAAAAAAATAGAATGACCTAAATCGAGGCGTGTGAGGCTTACATGATAGTTGTGATTCGATAATATTGATGAACTCATCAATAATATAGTGATCAATGTTGGAAAAACGCAGTTGGAGGACACATGATCGAAGAATGGATTATATGGTTTCCATGTCAAAGAGAATTGATTCTTTGTCTCTTGAATGAAAAACACTGTAATTACTCCAAAAGGGGATTTATAAAAATTTTAAAAGTTTTATCATGTAATTTATTTCATATAAAATCTGATAGAGAGTTTTTTATTACATTTATCTGATCGGTTATTATATAATTGATATGATAAATGAAATTTTTTTACATCGGTTATTATACAACTAACATGATGAATGAATGATTTTTCTTTATCACATTGGTTATTTTATAACCGACCTAAAAATTCAGTTGTTTCACATTGGTTATAGAATAACCGACATTATGAAGTGAGATACTCTATTTATCAAATCGGTTATAGAATAACAAACATGGTTAATCAGGATAATTCATTTCTAATAATAGTTGTAATATAAGCAACATGATAAATCTACTTACACAACATTACACATCATTTATAAATAACCTATGTTAAAAGGCTATCGTGATGAATACATTTTGTACTAGTATTTATTTTAGTACACATAAAGGAAACCATTATTAGTGCTTTATTTTTAGCACTCATAAAAGGGGCCCTTTATTAGCATGTTTCTAGCAATGAAAAAAGTTTCCCTTTAGTAGTGCTTTTTTATCATTGATAAAGGTCAACAATAAAATGAAAAAATAAACAAATAAAAATAAAATGAGTAAATTAATGAAAATATGAACCATTTTATTTATAAAATAATTGTTCATAAAAATTGAATAAATTTTATATACATATATATATATATTATTAATATTAATAAATAGTATATATAAAATATATATATATATATAATTAATAATCATAATATATAATAATTTTAATTAAAAAACATATTAATGTCTTATCCATTTTTAATATTTTCTCATTTTTCAATTTAACCTATACCAAATGTATTGTGTTGCCTTTATTTCACACACACATATATATATTTATTAATTCATTTGTATGCACAAACATGCAAAAATATATATTTAAGCAATATATAGAATCACATACATCTAATGTTAATGTAATTTATTCATATTTTTGTATATTTTTGAATTTTAGTATAACATGACCCATTTGATATATATTACGGTTTTAATCAGTCAATTGTTTTTATACTATAATAACGGTATTCATTTTTAATATTTTTTATTTTATTTTTTATTTTTGAATTAGATTGTTTTATATTATTTATTTTTATTTATTTATTTAATTTGTTTTAGTATTTTTAATATGTATTCATCGACTTTAATATATATATATATCTATATTTTTTTTAATAACTTAAATTTAATTAATTCACTTTATCTATTTTTACATTATTTTTAATGTGTTCTCAATTTGAATTATTAAATTTTACTCATTCTTAAATATCATGTTTATAAGATTAAATATACATTAATAATGTTAAAAATATATTTTTAAATAAATATTAGTAAATAAATATATTTATACATGTAAGTTTACTATATTTATAATTATTAATAATAAGTAATCATTATTATTTTTCGGTTCTACAATTCTTTTTTCACTTTTCATAACCATGATGAACCCTACATCTCTTTTTCTTGTTAATGAAATAAAATGAGTTCTTCAATTTTATTTTATTCCACTACATACATTGGATTCAAAGAAATAAATGGATTTTTTCATATGTTAAGGTTGGTAAGAATATTTGTATGGGCCTATATGGATAAATAAAATTGATTAATCATCATACGCTACTGTAAAGGTAATGTTAGATTTATAGGATGATAAAATTTATTTTAGTTAAAAATTAGAGAGGTTAACCCCTTTCCCAAACATGTTATCTATATCCCTTAGCATTGACATCTGACTTTGTCTCGTTTATGATAAATTGTATTCAAGCATCAGTTCTTCAGAGTTCCTGAGTTTCAATGTGCTCTTTTCTATTTAAATTGTAATGATAGTTTGGAGTTAGGATTTTGGAACTCGATAAGTAAATGTGGGGTAGAGTGCCACAAACACTCTTCATTTTAGAGAAATGATTTTATAGGGAACATTGGGCTTCGGTCTCATAACTTGATTGATATTTTGATACATTTGATGTGTTTGATATGGGAATTTATATTAAAATTCCCAATGAATATTAAGTGATTTTGGGATTTGGTTGAGTTTGGATTGATTTTGGATGAATAGATGGAGCAACATGGCTGGTCCCCATAGTCTGTACAACCATGTGAAACCCATGTGGATAGTCATAAGGATTACACTAAACCCACAAGACGTTTCACATTTTATTTTAGACTTTTTTCAACCACATCTAATTATTGAATTACTCTTAAAGTGAATTATAACCACTGAAAGGTAAATTAAAGGGGGGGGGGGAGTGGTGTTGTTTGACTTTATTGAAATTAATTTGATCTTGTGTTGTGCAGTTATTTGAAAAGTTTTTATGATTTTTTGGGTTAAAATGACGTTTTCTTGTTTTATAAATAAATATTTTTTGCTAAATTTTTTTAATGCTTTATATAAATTTTTTTATTATGTCATAAATTTCTTTTATAAAATTTGTTGATTTCATTATACTTTTTTTAGAAAAAAATGCAAGGTAAATATTTCATTTTTTATGGAAATAATTTAAAATGAACCATCTATATATTAAAATGACTTTAACTATTATTAAAATCTAAAAATGTGGTTTATTTTAAATTTTAATAGATTTTAGTGTTTTAAAAATGTTTTTTTAATGATAATGGTTTTCAAGAAATATATATTTTATAAATTTTATAATTTGTTTTTTTTGGTGTTTATGCTTTTCGATTTGCCATGTGGTCTTGGATGGACTATTTAGTTTTATATGTTGGAAATTGTCTAGTCGATTTCATGTCTTACATCATTTAAATTAATCCTCGTGAAATGTTCAATTAAAATAATAGAGGGTTTATCTCATAAGATAACTCGATTAGTTATTTATCCCTTCATTTAGAGGATACTAGTTTTGTTTCAATATCTACCAAGACTTTAAATCAACTTGGGAACATATAATCTTCTTTCTATCAAACCACATCAATGTATATTTATTTTTTGAATGTGGAGTTGGTTGAGACATGAGAATCTAGTGGTTTGTTATTTTATTAATTTTGATATTTTTTATTTTCTTGGTGAGACTCATTATTTGGATATACCCTTATTCAATTATGTGGTTGTGTTGATGGTATTGAAGAAATATTAGAATGGGACACATACATTTTGGTATTTTTTTTTGTTTTTGTGGACTGGTAGTTTATAATTATCATGGTTGGGTGTATTTTTTGTTTACTTATTTAAATATCTTCTCAAGAATAATTCATCTTATTTAGGAGTATATAAGTATGAATTAATAACACTATATGGCATTTCTTTTCCTTATGTGTCTTTATTTTTTTCAAGAATCAATTAAAAATTTATGTTAACATAAAAATTAATATTAAATAAATAATGCATTCTTACTTTATTATTAGTGATGATAAGTTCTATTTAACTTATTAATTGATTGAGTTTATTTAGTAACCCCATTATCAATACTATTAGTTAGTTATTTCGTAATTATATTTATAAAAATTATACTAACATATTTTTAAATATATATAAATAATTAAATGCCTTATTAAAAAGGAAATGAGTGATACATAGGGGTAGGGATTCCAATTTAATAAAGATTATTTTGTGATTATTTTTGAAATATTATTCCTTTTTGGAAGGAGATTAGACTCCCTCCTTCAAACTTGACTTCCTCCTATCATTGTGTTCCAAGTTTCATTGATGAAATACCTCCCGAAAATTGATGGGAGGAAGGCCAGTTTGAATGAGGTAATGAGTAGACTTAAATGCATAATTAAGATATTGAAGGAAATAAAGAATATGAGGATTGATTAAATAATGTTAGTGAAGTTTAGCTGTACTTTAGTAATTAATTATTATATCTTTGTCAAAGAAAGTAACAATTTTCTGGATAGACACATGAAATTGTGGACTTTCATGCATGGATTATATTGAACTATTGTTATTCAAGACAAGTTAACTATTTGAATACTCATGAAAACATTGCCTTTTGAAGATGGCGATGTTACCAAACTTGAGGGAGACCATATTGTTGATGACGAAATTGTGGAATTATTAAAAGATCAATAACCTATTGATGATAAAAACACCAAAAATAAAGCATCATATTTTTGAATAAAATTATGAAGGCATTAATTAAATGTATAAAATTTTTGGTTGGTTAGAATCCATGTGACCAACCTATTGACCCCAAAAACTTCAACATTTATTAGTTATCTTGGTTCATAATGAGGATGAATGTTATGATTTATATTGACTCATTGTGTTATGTAGGACATGTAATAAACTAAATCCTTTGGAAAGAAATTATGGTAATGCTACAATATACTTTCTCTATTTCACTAAAAAATTATATAATGAAATTTTGATTTATTTTACATTATTCCTTATGGAATGTATTTATTTTAGAATATTTCCTCATGAAAATTTTCTTAATGGCCACCGGAAAAGAACATAGTGTCTTTTGGACTCTTTTGATGATGTTTCATCTTAGGGAGGGTGATAGGAAAATAAAGACCCAACCAACCCTTGTTTATGAACATATTATAAGGAAATATGGAATTATTTCTATAATCGTCGTACTGAGAAATATCTTCAGGTGAATTGTAGTCGAAAGAATAATGGTTGAAATTTTTAATTTTATCTAACTTGATTTAAAAAATTCTATTTATTAAATAGCAATAGAATGATGAAAATAATGAACTGGTACCAAAATCAACGTAACCCTATATCAAAGAAATGATGGTTTATGGTTTATTAAGGAAGAATGTGGTATTTATTTTACATCCAAAACAATTTTAATTATGCGACTTCAAACAACATATGTTCCATTTTTTATATACAGATTTGATGAATCAAAATCTGAATCCACTTCCATCCCACATCATTTGATATGGGAGGAGGATCATGTAAATAAGTTGGGAAAATTAGTTGATGAAAACACAAAAATATTATGGGAATCATGTATAAGTATTAAATGATTATAATTTGTTGTTATTTATAACAATATTACATAAAAATAAATATGTTCATGTTTTTTATATGGTTTAGACACAATAATTTGCAATGGTTATACCAGAAGAAAAGTGACTTTCAATAGATTTGAAGCGGCATGAACTATTTGGACATGGTAGAGGATTATATTTTGGAGTCTATCCTAGAACATATTTTGTGAAGATAAAAACACATGAAGATATATATAATATGATGAGATTATTAGAGATACAAATATACTCATAGTAAGGTATTATTTTTTGGTCTAGTTTGGTAGACCATTATATAAGAAAGGGTCAAAGTGAACTAATGGCAGAGTAAATATCCACTCATGAACTAAATGATCCCACTATATTTGAGGATAGTTCTTCCCCCAACCCCATACCTTACCTGGGGTAATAATCTTTTTCATTACTCTTTCTCCTTAGTGTGAATCCAACAACTTTTAGTAACATAATATTACTAAAATTCTACAGTGTATAATTGTATGTGATTTTTTTCTATAAACACCCACATAACACTGTGTTGGGATGGGTATAGTGTATACTATCCTGATATACCCTCTACAAAATCAACCCACACCAAAAAAAATCACAGGAGAGTGTAAATTGAGGAAGCTTATGATTCGAAAATTTTGTTTCTTCTTCCACTTGAAGGTCTGGATATTAGAACGGTCGAATATGCTATTAGAGATTTTATATCAGGGTCATATCATATTGTTAAGATACATGAGGTTTTTATTTCACTAATTCTTTGATATTAAAAACATGTAACAATTGATGATAAAAGGTATTAAGTGAGGTAATATATTACAGATGGATAAAGTGGCATAGAAATGAAAGGTCGAACCAAGAAAATCTAGCAAATCGACGAAGAAAAAAAACACCCTTGTGAGAGTAGCTTCTCCCCTATTGTTCCATAGAAACATTTATTATCATTACAACATAATTTGGAGACCACATTTAAAGACAAAAAAATGTCTTAGAATGAATATGAAGAAAACATATATGGATATTCATTCATAGATGTAATTGGTCTTGTGACTCTAACTAAGATTATCCATCATGAATGGTTGGGTATCGAAGTTGTGAATATATACAGAAGGTAGATATTCATAATATGTATATCCAAATATTTTGATAAATATGTTTATTAATGTTAATAACTGTTCATATTTTGTATAGGTATTTATATTACAACTATATAATAGGATGATTGTGTGAAAAAGGATTTGGATTCATTAATCCCTATATCTTTAATAAAGTAGAATTTACATTGAATAAGGAAGAAATTACATAGGAAAAATACATTTTTCATAAGAATTTAATAAAAAACATTATATAGAAAACATTTTTATTCTTAGAATTCAAGGGTAAAAATATATGATCTAATCAAATAAAATATATTTTTATTTTTTAATTACATTAATTGTTTTTAAGGGGGTACTGGATGCTGATAATAGTTAATATAGACACCTTGAATATTTATTTTTTGGTTTTAATGCATGGATATGAAACCAACAAACAACACAAGATTTTTATTTGTAATATATAATACACTACAAATAAAATATTTAATATAAACATCAGATTATATGTTCATTCTAGGTTTTAATGAAAAGTATGTTATGATAGGGCAATATCTCAATATAGGAAAGATCATGTCATGAAGTCGGTGACTAAAAAAATAAATCCTATGGATTACTACAAATGGAATAAAATTATGTTTTATATAGAAATATTTAACTATAAAAACATTTTAAAACAATTTACTTATTTTGTTCAATGTTTTTATAGTGTCTGAAACAAGATATTGAAATTGATTATTAAATTTATGTTTGAAAATTTTGGAGAGTAATCATAAAGCATGGAAAAAACAGTGTCCCCTAATAGTTAATTTATAATGGTAATTTAAATTTCAAAAAATATATTTAATAATCATTTTTTTCTATATTTTCTAATTATTATTATGATTTTTGACAATGGAGTTACTGAAAAAAAAGAGAAATCAATTTGTTTCGAGATAATCGGTAGTGTACTATTTGTAAGAAAGTATGATAACAACAAATTTAGGTGATTACCTTCATTTTATTTTGATCTAGTAATAGTTATTAATTTGAAAACATATTTTGGGTGTGAAGCATATGTGTTGTAATGTTAATATATTATTTTTTATCCCTTTCTCAAAGAGAATTATAATGGATGACATTAGATTCATCAGAATCACTGGCCTACAAACAATAAAATTGTTGGGAAATCTCAGAGGAAGAGGTGTCTGTGGAGGTAGAGGAGAAGGTAGAGATGGAGGCATAGGTGAAGTAAGATTCGGAGTCAAAGATTGACCTAGAGGTGGAGTCAAAGGTGAAGGTTGATGTGGAGATTGAGGCGAAAGAGTATAAGAAGCGATGGCTTGCTAAAAATAATATTTTTTCAATGATGTAGAATAAGGATCATACATTTATTTTTTTAGAATAATTATTTATAAATTCACACAACACTAGTAACATAAAATGAATCCATTGTTCTTGTTTTTAGTTTAAAATTAGATTTTAGTAAAAAAACACATGTGGCGTACATAAATATGAAGAAACACATCATTATTGTTTTTATATTTAGTAAAATTATCCATGTGTCAATTGGGATTTGTAGGGATAAGGTGCACCTCAATCCGATGAATGGTGTGATGAGTATGACTCCAAGTGTGTCTTTTTATTCAAAATTGACATTAATTTTAGTTAAAAAATAACTAAAATCCTCAAAACCAAGTAAATTCAATAATATTATTTTGGTAATTCAATAAAACAATACATATGTCATTTGAGATGTGTGTGGATCATCTCAAACTCAATATGATGCAGAGTGTGACATGTATGACTCCAACTGCGTTTTTTATTCAAAAATGATATTAATTTTTGGGAAAAAATGACATACTCAAAACTATGAAAATCATTAGTGTTGTTTTGTTACATTAAAACAATTATCCATACATCATTTTGGACATGTAGGGATTAGACGCACCTCAATCTGATGCATGGTATGACCTGTATGACTCCAAGTTTCTGTTATGAGTTTAAAATTTTTATTTTTATAATAAAAGTTTCACTAATTTAAAAGTAATATGAAACCCTTGTATTGTCTTTATAATTACAAAAAATAATTGATAATTCATTTTTTATGTGTCTGAATTAGTATAATGTCAAACCCATACACGATGACCACTATATGGCCCAAAGTGCATGTTTCCAGTTTAAAATTACATTTTAGTAAAAAACACACATGGATTACTCAAAACTGAGAAAACACATTCTTATTTTAAAAAAAAATTAAAATGATCCATGAGTCTTGTGGTACATGTAGGGATCATATGTGCCT
The DNA here is from genome assembly GCA_963277665.1 of Viscum album. Lineage (NCBI taxonomy): Eukaryota > Viridiplantae > Streptophyta > Magnoliopsida > Santalales > Viscaceae > Viscum > Viscum album. Next base: position 1,475,270,507 of record OY728150.1, read on the forward strand.
CGATGTGATTCACGGTGTGATCAGTATGACTACAAGTACATCTTTTTATTCAAATTTGGCATTAATTGTCGTGATAATACAACTAACATTCTTAAACCATGAAAAAACATTCAGATTGATTTCGTAAATTAGTAAAATTATAAAAACATCCTTTGGAACATGTAGAGATTAGCCTTCCCTCAATCTAATGCCCAATTTGTCCTATATAAAACAAGGTGCATCTTTTACTCTAAATTCACATTAATTTTAGTGAGAAAACAATTGACATACTCAAAAATAATAAAATGAATTTAGATTATTTTAGTTTTTTAGGAACATGAACCATACATCATTTTTGATGTGTATGGATCCTCCGCACCTCAATACAATTCATGGAGTAACTGGTATTCTTCCAACTATATCTTATTAGTTTTAAATTGAGATTGTGATACAAAAAAGTGTGAGTCACTGAAAACTAGGAAAATGATCTCGAATTTTCTTGGTAATTTTGGAAAACAATTTATAATTAATTTTTCATATTAATGAATAAATATTAGGTTAAACCTACGTGAAATCCATCATATATGTCTGAAAGCTCATGTTTCCATTTTCAAATGACATTTTAATAATAAAAACATGTGATGTACTGAAAACTGAGAAACTACATTCATATTGATTATGTTTTTTAGTAAATTGAACCATTATTCATTTGAGATGTGTAGGGATCACCACACTTCCATCCAATACACGTTTTTACCGGTATGACTCTAACTAGTTATTTTTATTCAAAATTGGCATAAATTTTAGTGAAAAAAAAAACTCACATGCTCAGAACTAAAAAAATGCATTCATGATGTTTTTTACATTATGAAAATGATAAATACATCATTTTTATGTGTTGAGATTATCCGTATCAAAATATGATGCACGGTGTGACTAGTATGACTCCATGTGTCTATTATCAGTTTAAAATTAGTATTTCACTACAAAAAAGCATCACTCAGCAAAAACCATGAAAAAGCACATGAATTTTCTTGAAAATTTAGGATAAAGATTTATAATTTATTTTTTATGTTTATGGATTATTCTCATGTCAAACCCACACATGATTCCATTTATATGGCACAAATTGCGTGCTTCTTATATAAAATGACATTTTTGTAAAAAACATAACTAGCATACTCGAAACTAAGAAAATATTTTAATATTTTTCTTTTACTTTATCAAAAATATCCATGAGTAATTTGGGGAATATAGGGATCATTTGAACCATAAAACTATGCCTGGTGTGACTGGTATGACTCAACGTGCATCTTTTTATTCAAAAATGACATTAATTTTAGTGAAAAAATACCTGATATGATAAAAATTTAAAAAATCCTTAAATATTGATTTGATACATAGGGAAATACATCCATACATTATTTTTTATATTTAGTAATTATCTAAAACTCAATATGATGCACGGTGTCAACAGTATCACTCAAAGTGTCCATTATCAGTTTAAAATTGGCATTTTTTTAAAAAAAGTGTCACTGCCTAAAAACTAAGAAAAAATACATGGATTGTCTTGATATTTTTTTAAGAAGACTAATAAATCATTTTTTTATGTGTTTCAATCATTGTCATGTCAAACCCACACATGATTCCACCTGTATCGCTCAAAGTGCATGTTTACATTTTAAAATGAAATTTTAGTAAAACAAACATGTGCTTTCTCAAAATTGATGAAACACAATCCAATTATTTTAGTACATTATTAGAATGCCACATAAGTCATTTGGGACATGTAGAAATCATAAAAACCTAAATCTAATTCATGGTGTGGCTTTAATGATTCAAGGTGCCACTTTTTATTCAAATTTGACATCAATTTTAGTGATAAAAACAAATGAAATTCTAAAAATTGGGAAAAAACATTTATATTGTTATGATACTTTATGAAAACATCCATACATCATTGTTTATGTGTAGGGATCTTCCTCACCTAAATCCAACTCACGATCTGACCGGTATGACTCCGATTGTCTGTTATCAGTTTAAAACTGAAATTTTAATAGAGAAAAATTTTCACACACTAAAAACTGAGAAACAATTGTTATATTTTCTTCATAATTTTGGTACAATATTTTATTATTATTTGGTGACATGTATTAATCAGTATCTTGTCAACCCTACACGCGATACCACCAGTTTGGCTCAAATTGCATGTTTCCAGTTTAAAATGGAATTTTGTAAAATGCACATGTGACATACTCAAAACTGAGGAAACATATTATGATTGTTTTGGTACAAGAGGAAAATGATCCATGAGTCATTTAGATGGCGTAGGGATCATGATATCCTCAATATAACACATGGTGTGATAGTTATGACTCTAAGTGATAATTTTTATTCAAAATTTACATTAATTTTAGTGGAAAAAAAATGATGTGCTCAAAACAAAGAAAACACATACATATTTTTTTGTACTTTAGGAAAAAAACATATTTCATTTTCGACGTGTAGGAATCAGTCACATGTGAATTAGACTCGCAGTATGACCGGTATGACTCTAAGGGTGTCTTTCTTTAAAATTTACATTAATATTACAAAAAAAACGACATACTCTATAAGAGTGTTTTGTTTTTCTTTTATTAATGTTATAAATTCTAATTCATTTAAATTATATATTGGTTTCTAATTTGGGTAATTAATGTTGTTTTTTCTAGTGATTTGGTGTGTTTTTTTGGCACACTGCACTGATTTTTAGTGATGTAGTGTGTTATAGTATCACAATGCAGTTTTACACTTTATCAGCACTACTAAATACCCTGATTAATGTATGATTTATCAGTAAATTTATAGGGGCTTATAAATATATGCTTTATTAGTGGTAATATAGGCACTGATAAATTGTATCTTTATCAGTGCTTTTAAATGTGGTAATAAATCTTTTTTTTATCGTCACAAATAAAATTGCAGAAAAATCATACATTTATTAGCTCTTTTATTAGAGTTGATTAATCACACTTTTATCAGTTCTTTTAAAAGAACTGATAAAAGATCCCAATTATAAACACTTTTTAAATAAATGATAATGTTTCTATTTATCAGTGCTAAATAGAAGCACCGATAAATGGGCTCTTTTATCAGCGCAATTAATCACACTAATAAAGCTACCCTTTATTAGAACATTCCTAGCGCTCATAAAAGCCATAGAATTTTAACTACAGTGTCATACTCAGCTCTTTTTGGCATTGATAAAGGCTGGTTAGCGAACTTTAATACATTTTTTAGTAGTGGTACCTGAGATGGGATTTTAGAATGTTTTATAAAAGGATTTTTATTTTTATTTTATTATTTCAAAATATTTTAGAAATGATGAAAGGTTAATAGTTTGATCCAGGCATTGGTTAAGAGCTGATACATGGGATTATCTAACTGATGTATAAGTTTCAAATCAAAGTACCTAGTGTAGGATTGTTGTTATGTATGTGTGTTATTACTATTGACTGTTATTTCACCACACGTGATGAACATTTTCTGTGATGTGGTTAATGTGTCTGATATTTTCTTAGATTTTTCTTGTGTTCTGGTACATCTTTCGAGTTGAGTATGCATGAATCATTGTGTTCGCTCAGTATTATTAACGTGACATGCATAATTTTAGGAACCCATGGTAAAATGTGTTTGGGTATATTTCCGAAATCGAAATGTTTTTCCATTCCATCATATTGAGTAGAAAAATGTACCTATTATGAAATTAAAATTAAAAAATGATGCAATATTTGACTAAAAGGATGTCTAATTTGAATCATGAATTATGAGAATGTGTTTACCCTTTGTTAACAGTTACCTAGATGTATGATTTTAATTCATAACGATAGCACCATGATGTTTTCTAGGTCTCTGGATTGTGGGGAATGGCTTATTATGGATTCTCTAAAAACCACTTGTTAAATATGTTTTGGTTGTGTTTTGTATCCTAAGATATGTGTTTTGATTTGTAGAGATATTCCTCCATGGTGAAACTTTTTGATAGGATGATTGGGGGTTATTGATAGAGATGCTCCACAAGCAGCCGAACTAGTGGCACCAATAGTTCTGGGTGAGGAAACAAGAGAGAACTTCCATGAGAACATTTCTGAGTATATACAATTTATGGATAGAGAACCATAGTGTGTTGTGAATAAAATGTGTTATCTGAGGAAATAGTTTTAATTGAATCACAATCTGACCATTACCAAATATAAAGGATCAAAGGCACTAAATATATGTATGGATTATACATAGACTATACTTAACCATTTTGAGACGCCTGCTGGTAAGAGGGTCATGTTGGATGCTTAAATGTAAGAAGGACTAGTGATGTTTTGGTTGGATTTTTGATCTCAGGAAGAATAGGTTGATCATATGGTATTTAATTAATTTAAGGATACTTTCATTGAGAAATTTTATCTTGATATAATGAGGTATGATAAGGACAATATGTTTATGAATTTTAATGAGGGGAGTATATCTGTGATGGACTATGCTGGATATCTATCTATCTTGATGCATTTTTTCCATCAATGTTAAGGGTGATACATCTATAGTAAGGATATATTTGGATGGGAATAAATGTGAAATTAATTCCTAGTTGAACATATCCACGATGGAGAAGGTTTCATAGTTAGTGGATCCCACTCTCATTAATGACGGAAACATAAAAGATTATTTTAGTGGATGATATGTGGTTAATGATAGAAGATCATGAGGTACAAATTCCAAGACCCAAAAGAATCATTTTGAATGTGATATACAGGGTGGTGAAAAGAATAGTATCTAGGGAAAGGGTCAGTTTGAAGGACTTTACTCAGGTGATTTGTAACCAATAAGGTAGCTCAGTTCGATTTTGAAGATACTTACCCTGACCACCTATAGTGTGAGGATGCATCAAAAGTATGGGACATCTGTAGAGTTTCTGCAAGAACCCATGGTAGATGGGTAATGATGGTGTATCTACACAGAACCAAAATACAAGAATGGGATCTTCTACACCATACCGGTCTAGTATCTATAGTTCCGATGCTCATGGAAATAGAGGAAGTGGGTGTAGTAATTCTTAGAAAGGGTTCTTGTATCATTATAGTGGAGCATCTTAGGGTAATGATATTACATCACATGGAAGAGGGATAGGACACCAACATATAGTTGAACCTACACTTGTGGACAGTGAGGCTGGACCATCGATAGTGAGAGGTACTATTATTATAGACTCGATGCTAGCTATGTTACTTATTTAATACTGGAGCCTCTCATTCATTTATTTATGTAAAACATGTAAATGGATTGAGACAAGAGTTGGAGTTCATGAGCATTATTATAATGAAATACAAACCATTGGTAGTATGGGTGAGAGATATCTATTTGTGCAAGGATTATTCTCTCATGGTGTCTGGTTATCATTTTCTGTGAGATCTTTATATCCTATATATATCAGTCTTTGACAAAATTTTGGGTTTTCACTAGAAAACAATGATACCACATTGATTGTTACTAAATGAGTGTGACTTTTACATATCTAAAATGTGAAAATTATGGTGACCATGGATAATATGATATTCGGGAAGTCTATGCAATTCCAGTTCACCATCAACTCGGTGAGAACATCACCATATTTTCTAGTCTATCGATTGATGGCAGTGGGGTGAAGCATGATGTCCCCCCACCTATATTTGATTAGTTTCATGATGTGTTTTCTGAATAAATCATCAGACATAAACTTGATATAGATGTGAAATTCTTTATTGGTCACATTCAGGGTGATGAGATAGTTTCAATTCCACCATAAAAAATGAATCCTATATAGAATAAAGTGCTCAAGGCTCATTTAGAAGAGTTTGAGGATAAGGGATTTATCCCTCTATGTATGTCCCATTGTTTTTATCTAGTCTTTTTTTTCATCGAAGACTGGTTAGAACATGTTCTTATATACTGACTACCCAATGATGAACAAGATGACCGTAAGGAATGGATAACCTCTTCATCATATCAACAATAATTATTACTTGTTGAGGGGATCTTCTGTCATCTCAAAGATAAAATTGATATCAAGGTATCATCACATGAGAGTTTGATTATAATATATAATTTGGACTAATTTCAAAAGAAGTAATGGACAATATATGTTCATCATGATATCATTCAAGATGATGAACACACTATCAAATTATATATCCTTGATGAATGGAATCCTCCATCCAAATCATTATCAATTTGTAGTTGTTGTTTTAGATTAAATCGTGGTGTACTCCAAGAATCATGATGATCATGACAAACCTCATGATATCATTCAAGATGATGAACACACTAACAATTTATATATCCTTGATTAATGGAATCCTCCTTCCAAATCTTTATCAACTTGTAGTTGTTTTTTCGGTTAAATCGTGGTGTACTCCAAGAATCATGATGATCATGACCAACCTCATGAAATAATCATTATTACACTAATAGAGAATCGAATATATGCTAAGAAATATAAGAATCTGTTTTGGACAGTTTTGGTGAACTCTTGGGTTACATCATCTTGGACAAAAGTGTGATAGTGGACCAGAAAAAGGATCAAGATGTTGTTTCTTAGGTTTATCCAAATAATTTCTTTAATATCCAAATTTTTTTTGGGATTTTGGGATACTATTGATGGTTCATCTAATAATTTTCCAATTTTATAGCACCACTTATGTGATTGACTATAAAGTGGATTAAGTTTGAATAGTCAGGGGGGTGTGAGAATTATTTTGACAAGTTTAAGAAGCTCTTGGCATTAATATCAATCAGTATCCTAGCCATGATAGGTGAATATTATAATTTTTTATTCTTCTAATATCGGTCATGATGTTGTGTTGATGCATGGAGATTGATTTTTATTGAATGCGTCATGGAAGTTGAGGACACATGAACAGAACAACCCTATGTAGGACCTCGAGATGGAAACAGTGGTTTATAATTTCACGTTCTGGTGGAATTTCCATTTGGGATAAAATTATAATGTGTATACTACTTAGAATATATTAAAGTATGTCTTTTTGAAATGAGATTTGAATCTCCAGCATTGGAGAAGGGTTGTGTGTATTCAGTCCTTTAGATTTTATGAATAATATACAACCAGAATGTGAAATAGTGTTTCTAATACTTTGAGTAGGAAAACATATAATCCAAAAGTTCATCATTCTATTTCATAGTGTAAAATTATGACCTTACATGATAAGATGCATGTTCTGGTTCAAGGGTGTTAGGTGGAGTTGAATCTCACATTAGTTTCATTGGAGTATACATTTTTAAGCAATATCAGAGATAGATAGTATGAGAACATGTAATGTTTGTCCTTGATGTAATTCATTGATGGTGGGGAGTCACATTTTAATTAGATTATAGATGAGGATGATATCATCTATTTTTGGAATCTCTTTTTGTGCCTATGAGTGTGTAGGAGAAGTTGATGTGATAATTTCCTTCCATGATGTGGGTGGTGTGTCTCGTAGTTACCAAAATTGACCATGACCTTCAATGAATGTTTTGGTGGATGAGCATGAAAAAGGAGATACCAGGGTTCATTAAATGACTCTTCACCTATCAATAGGTGATGTCCCAGCATCAAGGACCCAATGTTTTACTATACACATTGACCTTTCCGTAATGGAAGTGGGGTGAAGTTACCTTGGATTTTATGGTGGGTCTCATGAGGATGCCTCTAAATAATGATATCGTGTGGGTGATTGTATACCATTTGAAAAAGGTAGAGAATTTCATGTAGATATATGAGACTTTAATAATAAGTTAGTTGGTACAATATTGTGTTTGAAAGATATTCCATCTACATAGGGGTCCACGAAATATTGTGGCATTCCATGATTCACACATTACTCTACACTTCAAGCAGGACTTATTATATTCACATAGAATATAATACTTTCTGAGTATGTATTCCCACCCATAGATAGATAGGCTATTTGGGTGTACTATACAGATGCTTTAGGATATTCTTATGGCATTTTTCCAAGCCTTTGTTGGGTCCTGGGAGAATCACATATAATTAGTGGATTTTTAATATAACAATCATTATCTGGAAACTATCTATATGGAACCATAAGAGCCACTTTATGTATGTTAATAAAAATCACTGATATTCTAGATTGAGGTGGGTAAGTCAGAACTATTTTGACAAATTCCCATGTAGAACATGTCACGACATGTTTAGGTGATTCAGAAAAGGATGACTATGGATCAGAGTAAGTAGAAGTTGTATGCGGATAAACATTGATGAACCCAAGAGAATGCATACGGTTATTGGGTATATCATTATTTGGATCTTAGATAGAGCCATCATAGGATAGATATACCTGGTAAGTTAAAACCTAAGATTTATGGATCATTTATGGTTTCATAGAGAATCAGGCTGGTGGCGTTCTGATTGTCTCTTCCATTGAGGTGCAGTGCTGTGAAGATATTTTTCATGATTCACATATTTGGAGGTATCACCCAGATCCTTCTCTAGTGATTTATGTGGGTGAAGTTTGGCTTCAAACAACAACGTCCTTTGAAGAAAAATCTGATACATGCTTTGGATCATAGTGATATTGTGTTATGCAAATATATTACGCTAATAGTTCAAGTATTCTGGCAACATGGGAGTGTTAAAGAGTAAACCTGTAAAAGATAATCATGTATTCGCCCTTAGTGGCCCAACAATTTTGACTCAGAATCATATAGATTCTTACGAGTAAATCTCAAGGATGATATTTCATAATGTGGGGAGATTTCAATATATCAGCTTTTTCTGATGATGTATTGAGATTATTTTTAGGTATTATTTCTCATGGTTTTGAGTTTATTATTTTTTCTCACATTTATCTGGGTGGTAATTTTTGAAAATTGGAATGAAGATAGGTGGTGCACTATTTTTACATTGTTTACCCAAACATTGAAACCACGAACATAAAACTATGAAACCCTGTTAAGAGAGGTATTTCACATCTAGATCATGGGTTTTCAAACTATGTTCCCTCCTAGGACAAACTATGCACCCCCTAGATGACGTGCACTATTAAGGAACATGGTTCGGAAAACGGTGCATCTCATCCCTGGAAACCATGTGTGAAGTTTTAATAAACTAGAAAATTAGATTTTAAACTCCATAAGCCATGGTATTAACATAAAATTGACCATAGATCAACCCATTATTGTTTCTCTCATTTTTAGTTTCTCCCAAAAATCTTTTAAATCATTATGACTTCCATTATAGGTTAATATATGATCGTATAGAAGATTATAACCAATATCGATCGTTGAATCTTATCTCATGTGTTTTAATCCAACATTCATCTTTTTCTCCTTTCATTTTAAGTTATTTTTATAATGTTTTTTTAGATATAGATATATGTTTCATATATCATGATCTGTTTGATCTTGTTTGTAGGATTTGAATAATGAAATCATTCTACGTCATGGGTTGACCTTTCCATTTAAATTTGGAGAATTTTTTTTTGATGATTTTTTTCAATGTGCTTATGGTTGGTGGTCGAAATTTAGTTACAATAGTCTCAAATTCCGATTACATGTATATATTTTGATATTTCTATTGGAACAATTGAAAATTGAATCGTAAATTTAGTATTTTAAATGGTTAATTATTTCATGGAAACATGGAATTGAGTTAATTTAATTTCCATTTGAGGTTGAATTAGGGTAATTTGGAACAATTTATTTGGATGAGTTTGATTGAGTTAGATTAATTAATTTGTGAATGAAATAATGTAAAATGTTTTGATTTTGATAATGGAATTGAATTTATTGATTGGTATATTAATTATTGGGACATTTAAACTTTGTAATTGGATTAATTAATTGATGTGTAATTAAATGGTATGTTTTTGTTGTAGAATTAACTGATTAATTGAATGTTCATTTGATTAATTAATTGGGATTTTGGGTAATGGGTCAATTAATTTGATTTAATTTAATTTAAAACCTAGTTTATGAGATGTTTTATTTAGAAAATAATGGAAAAATGTGTTATATGATTATATAATGATAAATGGATTAATTGTAATTTATTATATTATTGAATATTACATAATGTGTTCAACCCTGATTATTTATTAATTTATATGGTAGACTTTGATGTGAATTGTGAAAGGTAGTTAATATTGATTAACCATGATTTATGTGTAATATGTTATAAAACATGTGTGGTACATGGCATACTAAAGACAAATACAATAGTGATAAATATTTATATTCATGTGTGGGACATGTTCTTCTACATCAAAATAAAACAATAATAAATTGATTTATGATTTTGGGTTATGGACTATTACTTCAAAATCCCATAGTGTTAAATTTATATTCTTGTGTGGTATATGGTGTTTTTCATCAAAATACCATATTGATAAATTTATTTATTCATTTTGGATAGGGATTTTTTCATCGAAATCCCATAGGGTCCTAGTCATGGATATCTAGGCCTAATGTGTTGGAATTGGACGACAGTTCAAAATTGTCTATAATATGAGTTAATATGAAACGTATAATGATATATAATGTGTTATTATGAAATTTTAAATGAATATGTGATATGGTTTTGACTCTATCATGGGATGAATAATGTATTGAGAGTTCATGTGTCCTTGGAAACCTCATATATGTGTGATTAAATGAAGAGTAATTGAATAAATGTAAATTGTTTACTTTACAACATTTATTTATTCTTTATAAAACATTTAGAAATATTATTTACATTATATTTTTCTATATTTATTCATTGAACTCATGCTGAGTTTTAATCACACAATACACAGTCTACTTGATCAGTACTCGAATAGATTTCTGATTTACAGAACAGGTTATGGGAAAGGTCCCTATACTAGATGGCGGAGTTGGGTTTGATAATGGATTAGGGAACTATATTTTGTTTCACGACCCTCTTGGGAGTTGTTATTGTCCTTGTGTATTTTGGTTTCTTAATAATAACACATAAAATGTATTTGTAATTATATATCTATACGTTAGTTTTTGATATTGTATTTCCTATTTTAGAGATCTTGCGATACCAGTATTTTTATGGTTATAGTTATTTCATTTTGTTAACTTAATTTATTTCCAACTTTCTGATACTTGTTAAATTGGTTACAATATCCTCATGATTGATATTATACTTTCTCTTCTAGTCAACGACCTTTGGCATATGGGGAGGTGTTCTTGAGGTTATGTAACCCACAAGCTCGAGGCACCAGTGTGTGGCACCATGGTGGGGACATCACATTTATCTATTATTCATGAAGTTAAATATATAAAAATGAGTTATTGTCCCCTGTAAATAATTTTTAGATGATTCCTACTGTTAAGATATGTTTATATGTTGATGGAAAATATTTAAATTCAATTGTGATTGATCTTAGAAAAAATTCTATTACATTTATTTTGTTGTTGGAAATAAAAAAAAGAAACTTTTTATAATTAGGGAATTAGTTATGAAGGGAATTATAATGAAAAATAAGTCATGTAATGAATATGAAGAAGAATATGTGAATATATATAAATGGATATTGAGGACAATATCAATTATTATTTTATAAGAGTAAATAATATTTTGAGTAATATCAATGGATTTAGTGAGCAGTTGGATGATTCTAATATTGTTAAGAAAATTATGAGAATCTTTCTATATATATTTTATTCCAATGTTACATATTTTAAGGCCATTCACTTATTATTTTTATGGAAATCATGATATTCTCATGGAATATGAAATGAGAAAATCACTTATATTGATGAAAAGTACTGTGAAATAGATTTTCTTACAAATCTATATGAAAGTGAAAGAATAGTGATAAATAAGTTGAAGATGTTTCATGTTAATTTTTGGTAGAAAAAAAATTATAATATTTATATATAATAATTTTTTCTTTTCTAAGAAATAAAATATTGATAAGTGGGAAGGTAAAAATTCTCACAAATGTGGGAATTATGAAGAAAAATTATTTTTTCATAAAATTTATTGTGGATGAAAATTGAGTAGTATGAGTCTATTGAAGATGAAAAAAACAATAGAAACAAAAGTAGATTAAACATAATGAAAAATTGTTTCAGGAAATGAAGATGAAAGGTTATCAAATTATTAAAATGAATAATGATTCATCATCCTATGATGAATGACATAAACATGTCAACATCCTTACTCATTATGGGAATGGATTTTTTTTATCATGAATTGATTATTATCATAAAGAGAAAGAAAACATGAGTGGGTTACTAAGGAAAATTTTGAAGCATCACATGAGGAGAATAAGAATCTGAATAAAGAATGAATGTTATCGAAAAATCCTTTTGAAGATATAACTATTGATATTGGTGATTAGATAAAGAAATAGGAATTAAAATTAAATATTATTAGTGCTCTGAAAATGAGGTGTTGTGATATTGGATGGACATTAGATCGTCATGAAGGAAAATCATCTGATGATTAGAATCTCGACATTTTATAATCTACACATATAGAATATAGTATGAAAATAAATTTAAAGACATTTGAATATAAGACGATGATTAATGTACTGAATTTTTTTTCGATGATAAAGAAGATGAGTTGTTAGAAACATAATCAATACTATATAAATCACCATGTGACATGATAAATGTGAGATTATATTTTCCTAAATCAGTCGATATTAATTTTAATAGTTCTAATGATGGTGGAATGATGGGGTTAAAGAAACAATTTGGTTCTCACCATAAATAAGATCATTGTACATCTATATCTACTAACTCTAAAAAATAAAAAAATCATTGTTATGAAATGTCATCATCCACTAAGATTTATTGTAATTATTATATAATGTATTTATCTATGAAACATAGTGCGTGATATATGACAAAACAATGACAACCACTATAAGGCCCTGACCCTAATAGGCCAGATTCGGTGCATTATTTCATTAAATTGGCATTATTACAAGGAGTTTGTATCACTAAGGACTAAATATTTTAGTAGTTTTTTTAAAAAAATAGATACATACATAGGTTAAACATTATAAATTTAAATGAAAAAAATATATTTTTTATTGGGATCATCTACAACTTAATGTTTATCCCGATAATTCCTTAATAATAAAATTATTAATGTCCAGAGAAAATGTAACATAAGAAAAGGGTGATCTTTGATGATCATGAATGATAAACATTACGTTGTAATATATCATAAACATAAACATTAGGCTTGTTGAATAACTAAAAATACATGCATTTAAAAATAAACATGAACACATTAAGGTAGGAATAATAGATAACTAAATAATGCCATGATAAAGCATAATCATGGGTGTTCTACTAGGTTAATATCCAAATGAACTTTCAATTACTAGTTTTATAAGGAGGGAATTCATAATTAGGGACTTCATAATCATACCATCAATGTGTCATGCCCATACCATAAATATCAATTTTTTCAAGGCCTCGTGCAAAGACCATAGTTTGTCTCATTAGACCTACCGATGCACCAAGGGGCTATTACGAGCTCCACCCAACACTTACTATGTCCAATGAATTCATCATATGAATAGGGATAATTACAAATAATAAATACATTGATGATGAAACTAACATATAAAATGTAAATAACTTTCCTCGTACATTAAACATAAAAATGAACAATTCAAAGTTAATTGGGGGATGGTATCAAGATAGAACATCCGCATTAAAAATAATCAAAACCCCTTAAAAACATATTCTATATGATTTCATAAGGTATAATCCTATATGTAATATAGGATTAATCAAATTATGTTAACATAAATAGAGATACTCATAAATGATACCATTGAGAAATTCTTGGGGAAATAATTCTTAAGCATTACAAAGTGTCCCAGACCACCTTGAAACGTTCAAATAATAATCCCTTAGAATATAAAGAGAAAAAGGACACTCTTAATGTGATATACTAAGGGGAAGTATATACACGACATGCAAAAAATAAGTGGTGAACAAGGCATATATCTCATAAATGTTAAAGTGAGGTGAGAAAAATCAATATTACATTGGAAAGAAGAGTTATTTTTTAAAATAATTTGTATTTGTCAAAAAGATGGTTGTAAACATTTATATACTAGAAATGAAACATTAAGGACATTTAGATTACATTTTAGGAAAAAATTATGTCCCACTAAAGTGAAATCATATAAAAAGTTTATTTAATGAAGCTTTAGAATTAAAAAAATATAGTGTTGTTTAAGAAATTAATTAAAGAGTTTTTTAATTGAAAAAGCATGTTTTCATTAATAAAACCATAATTGAACCAAAAAATTATTTTTCATGTAAAAATATAGGCTTTTAGAAAGATAAATATGTCTTAAAACATATTATAGAGTGAACTTCCAAATATGTAAGAATTCGAGAAGTTCCTTGAATCGGGCTTGTATTTCGGAAGAATTTTTTAAATATTACTCTAAAACATGTAATGCCACAAAAAATAAAGTAGAATTCAGATTAGAACACATATATAGAACATCAACACATAATTTATGAGTATTACATAATTATAAATAATAATTTCATTGAGTTGAGTAGAGAATAAGAGAAACCCGAATGAAAATGGAGGTTCAGGTTGAAAATACTTACAACATTGTTATCATTTGAATCGAATTACCAAAAATTATTAATAATAAATTGATATGTTTAATATCATTAAAATAAATATATTCATTATAGGAAACATCAATCGGCAGTATACATACAACATAAACATGTAATAGTAGTGAATACAGAATATCTCACAAAAATGCCAGTGAGATGGAGAAACACTTACCTTAAGTTTGAAGGTGTTCTCCAACTAATCGTAATTACATAAATAATAAAATATGGATTCATTAATTAAAAATTAAATAAACTCATAATCATGTATTTTATTTATATATAACCTTATTATTTTTATTAATGTCCTTTTTTATAGGTTAAGTGGTTGAATTTCATTATTCTGGTCTGTTGGTTTCATAATCTGTATACATACCTGAATGTAAAACTATGATGGTTGTCTAGAATTGAAATTAAATGTTATTAGTGAAAATAAAAATGGTTACATGGTTTTAAATTTAAGTTGTTTACTTGGGGTGAATATGAATCATTATCTACATTATTTAATGATAACTAGTTCGGTTAATTTGTGGTTCTTGAACCCAATGAACTTATTTTTCTTTATAAAACCATCAATTTATACAAAATGATTAAAAAAACATATATTGGAAATAGTGAATATATTATAGTATATTTCAACCATAAAAATGGTTTCATGACCATAATCAAATATGTAAATATAAATTGAAAACTCGTCATCCTTGAATGTGATAAATTAACACTTCTCAGATGTTGTTTTCATTTCTAGTATAAAAGAAAGGGAAAAAGAGATGTTGAAGAAATATTAATTTATCAAACAAAATTACACTATATTTAAGGGATAATATTTATTGTAAAATTTTTATTAAGATAGGTGAGGATAGAAAAAAAGTTAAAGAAAAATGAAAAGAATAAAAAAGAAAAAGAGAAGATGAATTTACCTCTTGAATATATCTTCCTTGAGATCCTCTTTAGGGAAGAGTTTTTGTATTTTTATGACACCGAGGGATACAAGACATGGGGGAGGATCATGTGAAGATATTTTAGCAGAATTTAGATAAGGAACAAGGATTTAGAGGAGTGAATAAAAGAGGGAGTGATAGGGGGTTATAGTGGAGGAAATGAGGGTTTTGCATTATTTTAATCATAAGTTAATTATATTGCCTCAAGATTATGAATAGTATTGATTATTATGACAAAAAATATTAAAATGTGCATTTGAGTTCAAATCAATGTCCAATTAAATCATACATGACTCAATAATAATGTAGAAATTCATTTATTTATAATATTTTATAATTTATTGAATTTCCCTATCGACCAAAAAATAAGGTATTTTTGAAAATTCCCAAAAATTCAGAAAAATTAGTGTTATATGTGTAGAATAAAAAAATGAACTCCATTTTATGAAAATAATTTTCTATAATTTTGAAATTAAGTTTTTAATTAAAACAACTATTTACCTGAAAAATAATGTTTTAAAACCAAAACTAGTTTTATAATACACTAAAATATTGTATAAGATCATATTCAATTATCTTAAATTCTTAGTACCACAAAATAATTAATTAGGAACATTTATTATGATAAAAAAATTATTTAAAATAAATTTATAAAATTAAAATTGTAATTGAATATTTATTATTCATAAAAATACCAACACTTATTTATTAATTTTTAAAATATACTATTTCATTTATTAGGTGCAATATTTTATTTATACTTACATGGGTGAGGTTTAATATTCATATGGGTACATTAATATTCATATGTGTCAAGTTACTATTGATAATGGTATGTCACTATTCATATGGGAGAGTTACTATTAATCAAAAATTTGGTTAATTCGATCAGACTCTGAATATCATACTGAATGCAATCGAGTATGTCTGTTTTTTAAAATTAAAATCATAGAAGTGAAAAAATTAGGAATCTCGGATTGTTCCTAAAATTGTGTTGTTTTTTAGAGACTCATTGTTTCATCTATTTAAAATTAAATTTTTAAATCCTTGGGGTGTCATTTTAATAGTGAATATATTCATAGCATGATTAAGTATTTATCAAAATAATTATAATATCCAATTTATATATTGTTTTAATTCATTTAAAATATTTAATTAAGTAATATTTTGGTAAAAATAATTTTTTGAATAAAATAATTAAATATATATATTATAATATTATTTTTCTGAAAATAATACTACAAAATTGAATTTATTTTTAGAACAATAATTAATTTGAAAGCTATAAATTTTCAATATAATTATATATAATATTAATTTTAGTTAACTTAATCAAAAAATATAAAAAATTTACATTAAAACTATAAAACCAATTATTGGGGTGTTACATTCACCCCACCTTCAACAAATTGTGTCCCTACAATTTGAAATTTTTCTTCAAAATATAATGGTTGATACTATAAAATTCCCTTGTGGGTAACCAACATAAAAATTAGGGTTAATAAAATATTCACTTAATAAGAGGGAAAGTGAGATGCATAGGTTACAACATAACTACTCATTCAAATATTGAAAAAATATATACAAGGAAGAATAATCTCACCATCATGTTCTAATAGAGAGAGATAGAGAATAAGATCATTTATAATGTTAAAATTAAAAAATCCATAAATATGAGATGATGTAAAGAAACATTCGATTTGTCGGAAAAGGTTTCTTGGATAGTATTTTTTTGGTTTCAGGATCCCTTCCCTAATGCTTTAGAAACTCCCTCACTCAATATTAATGTTTGGATATATAAGTACTTGATACATTTCTATAAACACAATATTATCCTTCAAACCACTTCCAAGGTTCTTGGAAATCCTCATTTCATTTAGAACTCCATGATCCATCCTTCTCAATGCATATGTTTCCATATTTTCATTTAATCTACATAAAGCATCACTAAATTTTAATATTCCAAACATGTGAATATCACCATCATATATCCTCTTGAAATATGGTAATAACTCAAATTACAATAAAAACTTATTGTAAACATGAAATCATCCTTACACATGCTATTGGATATATTCCTTATATCCATAAATGTAGTAAACTACATCAATGATAGAATATAAAACTTATAGAAAAGTCAATAATCAGTCTGTAAGTAGTGTGTACTTATCCAAAATCAATCATTTATTTGTCATTATTTTATTTATCAGAAATATATTTAGGCTTTTATTTACCCCATCCAAATACTTTCCCATGATATTAAATTTCTTCTAAGTCTCTTATATGTGGTAAAATTCATCATATGACCTCAAATTATTAATTAAACATTACTTCAGTATAATCCCCATATATTCTATTTTTCATATAACCATTAAATTACTGATAAAATATTCAAATGACATGATTCTCGATGAGGCATATTAATCATTCCATTTCATCTACAGTTGTATCATTACTTGATCATTATCCAGTAACATCATTTGTGGCATATTCCTTCGATTCTTTGGACATTGATTCATATAGTGTCCCATTTCATTGTAGTTGAAGAAATATAAATTTAAAAAAAGTTCTTACCCTTGCAATCATGATCTTTGTGACCCTTTTAGTAACACTTTCAACGGACTCATTTTCCTTTCAAGTTGGCTCCGGGGTGTTTCATTCTACAAATACCACATGTTAGAAAACTAGGCTTTTTATTCTTTCCTTTATCCATCGTTTCTTCTTCCACCCTCATCCTCTCTTGCTTCCCTTCAAAATCATAAGACTCAGAGAATTCATTATATATTATATTAGAACATAATATTATCTCATCATATTATTGGGATAATTTTTATACTATCTTCATTCGAAATGATGGCTTATGACCATGAGATATATGATCCTTTTTACTCTTTGCATCATGTGAATTAGTGATGATATAATTCTTTATACTATATGAAATTTCTAATTAATTCCATATACTAAATTAGAACATAAAATTAAGAACTCTATATAACCCTAAACATGGAATAATACAGAACATGAATTTTGGCATCACAAATCCTAGAACTATATACTTTGGATACATTTGCGTCATAAATCCTTCTTAATGTTTTACAATGAAAATTTGAATTATTCTATGCATATCCCCCTGGAATGTCAATCCAAGGGTGCACTAAGGCTTGTTTTCATGTACCAGGTTACCTTAGGTCAAGCCTAAAACACATTGTAGGAGTAGTTTCTCCGATGTACAAATGTGCCAGTACCATGTATACTTGTATCATCCAGACATTGATTTATTTTGTAAGAAGATCCACATAATCTATTCCTTACGAAATTATAGGATGTTCTTGTATCTATATTTTAAATTATATCTTAGTGTTTTGTTGCCTATTATATATTTTCTAAATCTAGTTTCCAGGTTTTCTACCAAACTTCCTCGGATACCAACTATAATTCCCAGACCCCAGAAGCCTAGATTTGGTGATTTATTTCATTACATTATCATGATTATTTATAAGTCATATAATAATGGACCAAATAGTTTTAGTAGTTTTGGAAAAACAAGATACATGCATAGGTTCATCATTAAAACTTTAAATGAAAAACAACATATATGTTTTATTGGGAACTTCCAAAACTCTATGTTTATTCCTACCGGTCATTAATAATAATTTTCTTAATATTTTGAAAAAATAAAACCTAAGAAAGGGGTGATCTTAGATGCTCAATATGTGTATGAAATATAGTGGAAGATATCATAAACATAAATAATGGGCTTGATGAATAACTAAAAACAAATACCTTTAAAAATAAACTTGAACACATTATGGTAAAAATAAGAGATGATTAAATAATTACATAATAAAGCCTAATAATAGGTATTATACTAGTCAAATAACGACATAAAAATTAAATTACTAGTTTCATAATGAGGTAATGCATAGTGTTAGGCATTATAACCATACTGACAAGGCCTTGTACCAGGACCATAAATATCCCTTTTGTCCGGGACTCGTGCCAAGACTATTGTTTGTCTCATGAAACCTTCTAATACACCAAGGGGATATAGTGCGACCCTCCCAACACATATTAAGTCAAATTAATTCCACTTATGAATAGGTATATATATAAATAACATATATCATCATATTGAAACTAACATATGAATTGTAAATAACATTCCTTGTACATTAAAGATAAACATGAACCATTCGTTGTAAATTGGTGAATGGTATCAAGATAGAAAATCCACATTTAAACTAATCATTAACCCTTAAAATAAATATTTTAGATGATATCATAAGATATAAACCTCTATTAAATAAAAAATTCATCAAAAGATATTGATATAAATAAATATACTTTTAAATGAGATCGTTAAAAAATTATAGAGGAAATAATACTTAAACATTCAAAAGTGTCACATACCACCATGAAACATTCAAATCATAATCCCTTATAATATCATGAGAATAAGGAGAATCTCGATGAGGTATAAAAAGGGTCATTAAATACAGAATATACAGGTAATAATTTTTGAACAAGGCATATATCTCATTAAAGTTAAAGTGAGGTAAGAAAATCTATTATACTTAGGTAAGATGTGTTTTTTGGAAAATCATTTTTAGTTGCCATAAGTCTGGTTTTATATTTTATATCCTAGAAAAAAAATTTACGTAAATTGAGATTACATTTGAGGAATAAATTATTTCCCAATTAAGTGAAATCATGTAAAAAGTGTTTTTAAAGAAGCATTAGAATTAGAGCATTTTAGTGTTGTTTAAGGAATTCATTAAAGATATTTTAAACCACAAAGGAATGTTTGATATCATAAAACTAGAAATGATCCACAAAATATTTCTCATGTTAAATTTCTTTATTTTATACGGAAAAATTTGTCATGAAATAGATTATATAGTAAACATCAAAATATGTAAGAATTCTATAATTTCCTTGAATCATGCTTGCATTTCAAAAGAAATTTTGAAATATTATTTTAAAACATGTAAATCCTCATAAATTAAATATGGATTCTGATTTGTAAAAATATATATAACATTAAAATATAATTAATGATAAGTACATAGGAATAAATAAGAATTTCCTTAAGGTGAGTAGAAAATAAGTGCAATCCGAATTAAAATAGAGGTTTGGGAAGATAATACATAAAACTTTGTAATCATTTGAATCGTAATCCCCAAAATTAATAATAATCAAATGATACATTGAATATCATGAAACTAAAATGATCAATGATATGAAACATAAATGGGTAGTATACATACACCAAACACACGTAATAGTAGTGAATACAAAATATCTCACAAAAATGGATGTGAGATGAAGAGGACCTTTACATTAAGTTCGAAGGTGTTCTTCAATTTCATCTAATGACCTGAATAATACACATTATTTTTATTAATTTAAAATTAAAGAACCTAATATTCATGTAATTGATTTATTATATCCTATTTAAGTTCATTCATGGCCTTTTTGATGGGTGAAGAGGTTCAATTTTATTGTTCAGTTATTTTTTATTCGTGATCAGTATTCATATATACATGAATGGAAAATCCTGTAAATTGAGGATGATTTTCCATAATTAAAGTTATATGATATTATTGAACATATTTAAGGTCACGTGGTTGTATATTTCATTTAGTTTCATGGAGTGAAGACGAAAAAATATATAAATTATTGAATGGAAAGTGTTTGGGTTAGTTATCGATTTTTAAACACGACGAACTTATTTGGCATTATAAACCAAGACAAATTTTATAAGATATTAAAAACCCATAGGTGAGACATAATGCATATATTATTGTCTTTTTCAACCATAATTTTTCTCATGAAAATAATTGAAGATTGTATTAGAAATCAAAAACATGTCATCCTTGAATGTGATAAATTAAGACATCTCATATGGTGTTTTCATTTCTAGTATAAATGAATGGTAAAGGAGATATGATGATGAATTATTCCATTATTATTAAAGAACTAGTAAATTAATGATAATAGAGTTATCATAAAATTTAGATGAGGAGAGGTGAGGATATAAAAAGAAATAAAGAAAAATGAAAAGAAAATAAATATAAAAGAAAAGTGGAATTTACCTCTTCAATATATCTTCCTTGAGAGCCTATTTAGGGGGGGAGGTTTTGGTATTTTTATTAGACCAAGGGATTTTAGACATGGGGGAGGATATCGGGAGGACATTTCAGTATAATTTAGACAATGAACAATATTTTAGATGCGTGAAGATAAGAGGGAGTGATGGGGGTTTTAGTGGTGGGGAGGAGGGTTTTGTATTATTTTAAACATTAGTTTATTATTTTTCCTCAAGATTATGAATATTATTGATTATTGGGACTAAAAATTGTAATAAGTACTTATGAGTTCTATCCAATGTCCATTTATATCATCTATTACTCAAGAATGATGCTAAATTTCATTTATTTTACATATTTTATAATTTACCGAATATCACTATTCACAATAAAATCAAGTATTTTAGTAAAAATCTCAAAAAAGACACCCAATTTTTTTCTATTTTTTGAACCACGAAATTCGTTCCATTTTATGAAAATAATTTTCTAAATATGGGAATTTTTTTAACTAAATCCATTATTTACATGAAAGTATAGTTTTAAAAACTAAACTAATTTTATTATACACTAAAATGTTATATAAGGTCTTATTAAATTATGATATAATCATTGTACCATAAAAAAAAATTTGGTACACATTTTAGGAAAAATAATTTTCTTATAAATAAATATATAAATTTAAAATTTTAATTAAATATTTATTACTCACCAAAATACCAACACTTATTTATTAATTAATACAATATTTTTATGCATTTATAAGGTTCCTAAATTTTATTTATACATTTATATGTGAGGTAACTATTCATAAGGGTAATTTACTATTTATATGGGTCATGTTACTATTTATAAGGGTATGCGACAATTCAAAAGAGAATGTTAATATTAACTAAAAATTAAACAAGTTCTATTAGTGTGCCAATATCATACTGAACACAACCATGTTTGTCTAATTTTTAAAAATCAAGTCACAAAAGTGGAAAAATTATGTTCATTGGATTGGTTATAACAAAATCTTATTTTTTATAGAATCAGTGTTTCATTAATTCATTATTAAATTTTTAAATCCTGGGGGTTTCATTTTAATATTGAATATATTCATATCATGATTTAGTATTTACTAGAATGTTTATAATAGCCAATATATATTGTTCTTATTCATTTAAAATATTTAATTAAGTTATATTTTCTTAAAAATTAACATCATAAAAAATAACTAAGTTTATATATTAAAATATTATTTTACACAAAATAATACTATAAAATAGTATTTCTTCTTAGAAGATTAATTAATTTGAGAGCTATAAATTTAAAATGTAATTATGTATAACTTTTATTATATTTAATTAATACAGATCATTAAGAGAATTTATTTAAAACTATAAAACAAATTATTGGGGTGTTATAACAACATTATATAGGGAATTATTACTATTTTTTCAAATGATCAAGATTTAGTGGTAATCGTTTGTGTTGTGGTGTTTTCAAACACAAAGAATAATCATGTTCGTATAATATTTCTCATACAAGAAACATGTATGAGTCATGGTGAGTAGATATATGAAAATAAGATAATAAATTTCCAAGTAAAGGAGCCAAAATAAAAAATTTATAATGCGATTAATGATGAAGACTCGACAAATAAAAATTATTAACTTATGAAAGATGATAACATTAAGAATGTTGCAAAATTAAAAATGATAAGAAATAGAAAATTGAATTCCTTCATATTTTTCTTGATAATGTTGTTGTTTTTTATATTTTATAAAAAAACATATGAAGAAAAATGGAAGAAATAGGTTTTTTATTGTGATAAAATCATTGATAAAAATCTAGTTATATGAGGTTGTTTAATAATTAAAAAATGGTAAAAGATATGTGACAATAAAAGGAATTTTACTAAAATCTTAATTTCTATATTTATATCCTATGTTGATAATACGAAACTTTGTTAAAACACAATTTAATAAAAATGTTACTAGATTCAGTAATATTTTTAAATCTTTATCTAGAGATAAAGATCATGTGATGAAAATTGTTACAATATATGACATGGATGAAAAATAAGAAGAAAAGAAATCCAATGAAAATTTTAATAATTTTATGAAAATATTATGACTAAGAAAATATTATTAAATAGAATGTCAATTATAATAAATTAGTGAAATTTATCAATATTTATAAAAATAATTCTATATTTTTACTAACATGAAGGGAATTGATGGAGTTTAAGTGAGGAAGATTTATGAGTGATCAATATTTTTTAAAACATTATTTTTAAGTGTACCCTCATAGGGGATAAAACATGATGTTGACATTAGAATCACTTTCATACTCTTTAAAATAGACTAATGATGATACAAAAAAATTGAGATTTAGAGAATCATTGTTTATTCACCTAAACATTACCATTTTTTTGAGAATATTTCGTGTTATTTTAAACTTATTAAATGTATCTATAATTATACAATATATAATAATGTTGAATATTTAATGAAAATGTAATACACATAAAAGTTATTTTATGGAAAACATTGATAACCATGATTATATGATCTTTTTTTCTATACTCAATCCTCCCAAATAGACTTATAGACTTTTAGTTAATGTAAATATTGTAAGAAATTCATTTTATAATTTTACTTGGTCGATGAAATTATTTAACTATCATGAGTTTCCATGTTGAATTTGATTGAAAAAAAGGTGGATAAAATGTATATGGTGAGAAATAAAATGAGATAGGACGGAAAAATATGTCTATATATATAGAGTATGTATTTGTTTTCTAGTTTTTTGTTAAAAATATTCTATGGCAATTGAAAAAATGAAATATTATTATACCCAATTCATGTATTGGCCGAATTTGATTTTAATTGTTCAAATATTCTTAATGTTGAGAATAAGTGTAGATTTAGTTGCTAGACATAGACCCTAAACAGAATAATTATGAAGTGAACAAGATTAAAATACTATTTTATAATTAGATCTTTGGATGAAAAATATCTGACACATATATGTTATTATAAAGGAAAATATGAGTATTCTTTTTAATTATTTCAATTTTCGCAAATAATAACGAATTATTGATACTTTCTATATTCTATAGAGGGAAATTGATGTGTAAAATTATAGAGTTTCCAACAGTGAAGTGATCTATATATAGCTCATCAGTCCAAGGAGTAGCAGATCAATGAGTTTTCATAAATGTAGAAATGGTGTTATGCTGAGTTAAGATGATTTTAAATGTTTTCATAAATTTATAAATATAGATATGTTTGGTTCAAATGATTTTTAAATTATTGATTGGACTGGCACATAGTATGGGTGTGGACATCGGTATATTATATGGGTGAGGACACCGATACAGTAGAAGGGTACTTACACCAATCCATTAGACTCTGTTTTTTGAGATAGAAAAATAATTATTGAAATAATGATTGATAGAAATAAATTTTTTGGTTTTATGTCATAATTTTAATTCTCCAGTATCTGAGATTCATCTGATGGATTAGTACAATAATAAATAAAACATCATATTTACCTTGTTATAACAGTTAATCCAAAGTTAGTGATCATAAAATAGAATATTTTTAGAAACAAATTCATAATACATAGAATAATCCAATAATTATAAATATTTCTTGTTTGTAATCAGAGTTATTAGATAAAAATGAGTATATTGATCCCCTAGAAAAATATGTTTTCAAAAATGTTTTAGTTTCTTCAAACTTATTGTATATGAAAAATTTTCAATGAATTATCTACAATGTAATCATCCATTTTCAGTTTTCATTAATAATAATAGTGAGTATTAATTTTTTAAATTTAATTCTTCAATTCGTGAAGTGAAAAATAAAATGAGGTTCCATTTTAATTTTTTAAAGAGTACTGGAGTTACTGAGAAATATCATTATTTGGGTCATGAAAAAAGGAGATGTAAACTCTGATGTTTGACCATATTATATACTCATAAATTAGAATTTATTTTAATAAGAATGTCCATTGGAATTATTTTATATAGTAAATTCCATTGGACTGGCTCTGAAGAATAAATAACAATCAGAGTAACAAAAAAATAATGACAAGACTCACATAATTGGTCTAGATAATAGTTGGTAAAGATAAAAAACACTGATGTTTTGAGAAGATTCAATAATATTTGAGAATCCCCTATTAGTGTTCAGGGGAGTTAAAATAGTCATATATTATGATCTATTGAACATGAAATTTTGATATATAAATATTTTTTTGGTTGTGAAGAATAATGTTTTCCCACTCATTTTTCATTCTTGGAAACCTATAAATAGTAGGATAAGTATATTCATACTTGGGAATCATTCAAATTCCTGAAATATTAATCTCTTACAATTTTTAAATTAATTTTGATCCCAACCAATGTATATTTTCAGGTTGACAAGGATATATCCACAATGAGATCAACCAGATGGAGATCCCCCACAATAAGATCCATCAAAGTGACCACCGTCGGAGTTAAATCCATTAGACTGAGATCTATCTGAGTAATATCCACAAAATAGAGATCTACCACAGTGAGATCTATCATATCAATTCCCAATAGTATGGAGTAATATTATATGGAGTAGTTTTTAGTTTTTTAATGGTTTTTTACTCATTTTATGTAGGAACATATGGAGAAAACATTTAAGGATTCATTCAGAAAGAGTCCCTCAGATAGATGTAGCCTTAATAACGCAAGTCATACTGGAAATTTCTAAATATTTTATCCTAACATAATTTATGGAAATACTTATATTAATCCTATTAGTACTTGATAATGATATAGATAAAGTTTCATGAACACAATGTTCTTATAATAAATGATAATGTTTATAAAGATTATAAAGTGGTGATTTTGATCTATCATAGTTATGAAGTATGTTGAGAACCTACTGAAGTCGATAAAAAAAGTAGAAAAAATAATATATTACTTATAGTTTCTAACCAGATTCTATAAAGGCCTATTTTTTGGTGTGTATGACCATCTATTGTAAAAACTGATATGAAAAGAATAGTAGGGTGGTGTATCTGCTATAGCAGAAATATATTCTAATGGGCTGTAGAACAATTTTCAAGTTTTTTTTGTAATCGATAAATATTTTAGTACAGGAATGAATGTTTTTGGGACTACATGATACTAACTAGAATATGTCTTTTTAGAAATCCTTGTAAATACTGTGTGTTTCTCCTTATTTACATGTGTTTCACTTGAATTGTGAGGTTTAGTTTTATTATTTTTGGGATTGAAACTCTAATAAAATTTCATATTTTGAGAATTTTTTGTGAGGAATATTTTCTGTAGCATTCTTATAAAGATAAATTTAACTGCAAATTTTCATCCCATCCTCTTAGTGTTCATTATCCAACTTGGGAACTTCACCAATAATTGTTGAAAATAGGTATGAATATCAATACATAATTTTTATTTTGATATCAACCTCAATTCATTTAGTAAGATAAGGAAACCATCCTCATTGAATCAAACATTGTATATACTAACATTATAAACCATTCAAGTATTCCATTTTATTTAATTATATGATATTCTGTTTTTTAGATATATTCGTTTATTATCTTCATTATTTATAATCATGTTCAAATTACATAAACAAATTATTATAATAAATAATAAATTCATATTAAAGGATCATAAAAATATAACAACATAATCTCAATATTACTACTCCAAGTATACATTCATTTAAATTTATGATACATCCATTTTTACATTGTTAAATATTGTTCATCATTTAACTCTATAGTTTTTCTTATGATTCAATATGATTTTTTCTCTTATACGTATTATCTTGATCCCTTTTTTATTTAGGAATTAAGTCTTTCTTTTTGAGTTATAATATTAATGTTATATGCCAAATCATATCCCATGGTAGTTTCCTACCAAGTGAGTTGTATTAGGCCTCATAATCATGAAACAGTTTGAAGATCAAGAAAATTATCAAAAAACCATTACTATGGTGATTTCCTATAAGAAAATATTTTTCCAAAATTACATAACCATTTCTATAGCGATAAGAAGATGAAATGCCTTTATAAGAACATAATATATACTTAACTAAAACATTATAATATCGTTCAATTCATAGAATTATCCCATATACATGACACAATGGTTTTATCAAATGTTCCCATATTTTAGTCCCTATAATATTTAATATTACTACAGAAAATGTAAATATATATTTATGTTGTCTATATTCCGATCAATAATAACATATAAAACTCTAAAAAATGTTTTAACTCCTAAAATATCCTTAACCAATAACATCATAGTATATAATTTTATTTAAAAATCATATAAAAAATATATGAATACTCATAGATGTTACTACATCAACTAATAATATTTAAAATAAGAATAAAATTTTATTACATTCCTAATAACATTTTGGTTTATAGTTATAATTAAATAGAAAATTTATTACATAGTATGACCCATGTTCTATTCATGAATTGAAATTTTTTGCCATTATATAAAAAATATTTAAACCTTATGTGTCTTCTATGTCTAGATAGTTTTTATCTATTTTCATTATTAAATTATTGTGGAACATGAGTTGGTTTACCAATTTATGATTTGAGTCAATTTTTATTATATGTTATGAAAAAAAACATTATAATTCTGTGATCCCAGATGATAAATAAGGGTAAAAAATGTTTACAATAATATAACACAAGTGATCATAAGATTTTAATATGGGTATAATCATTATATATAATAAAAATACCACTAAAAATCATAGTTTATAAATCATGTTACAAGGATCAGAATAACATAATTCATGAATGATTTAATAATAATGACCCCTGAGAAGATAATATATGAGTGTGAAAATGTATAAAACAATAGAAAATAATTCAAATATTTCAAAATAATCATTATGTAGAATCGTTAAATTAATAAGTCACACTATCATTTTTATCAAATATGAGAAAATAAAATACACACATGAATACTTAAATGAAAAGATATAAACATTTAACCAATTCATTATATTTTTCAATGGGACCCACCTATCTTTAATTCCTACAAATTAGTGCCACTTCAAAATCATTCACATTCAAAATAATAATGATTACATGTAAATGAAATTATTTTCATAAAATATTCAAATGAAAATCATCCACCTTTTATAAAACATATAACCCATATAATGAAAATGTGTTTCCTTCAAAACATCATAACGAATCCATGAAATGATAAAATAACTAAAATTAAAATCAAATTGAATTAAAAAAATATATAATTTATAATTTCATCAAGGACAAAAATATATAAACCCATTTAAAATAAATTGGTATCTAAATATATTTTGTAACTATCTTGGTAAATACCACTCTATAAAAATAACAAATCATATGTTATTTACACCCTATATATAATGGGAGTATATTTAAATTAATTGTTTTCCCAATAATTAAATAAATGAAATATCCAATAATGATATTCCATGTTGATTTAAATTCATTATTATTGGTTATATAATTTTGGATTTTGTTTTTAATTTTTGATAATCAGGATTAATTATTATAGAATTATTTATAATGGTAATATGATAAAAATGATTTTTATAATATTATTTATATTAGTAACAATATTATTATAATTAATATTATTATAATTAATATTATTAATTATTTATAATGAGATGTAGAAGACCAAAAAATCATATCCCCCCTTCCCACTAATCATCTAAGTTGGTGAAACAACCCCATGGGGGACCTCCACTCAACTTAATTACCTTTTCTTAATACTTAATATAACCATTACTAGGGCTGAAGGTCATGTGCCTAGACATATCCCTATTTTTTATCACATATTTTTTGACTCGTACAAACCATCAATGGATTCACCGTACTCCCACCCTCCTCCATGTCTCATATAACCTCCATTCCCATATATTTTTCTGTGATTCGAATTTTTTCATGTTATGGCATTTATGTTTCCACTCTATCATCCTATTTTACGACTCAGTTTCTCACCTTCACCTCACTATACACACTCTATCCCAAGAAAAGAGGGTTTTGGGTTATTATATTTATAAGTCTTTAATCTAATGGGTGTTTGATATTCATTTGTAATCAGACACTCTCTATTATAAATAGTTTCATTATCTCATATTGATCACTGTTGGTTTTATCCAAATCCTAAAATATAATATTATACCTATTGAGTTCGTTGGGGTTTAAATATTATATAACTATTAATCTATACTATCAAATCTTTCTATCCAATTTCTACAAATAAAAATTGAAATTATTTTTATATTCATTGTATTTAATGTCTTTTAAAATATTGTAATGAATGGATTGAATTTGGTTTCTTTATTTTATATACTGGAATACCTAATATTGTTTTGAAAATTTAAAATATGGTTATTTTATATAGTCTATGTTTAAAAGTTAAAATATTCAATGATTTGTACTTGTCATTCGTTGTGTAACAAGTAAATCCATATTTTGTAGAAAATGAGATGATTGTAAAATGATTTGACTAAATGTGTCTTGTGAGATAAATTTAGAATCCTCAATTCCATAATTTTAAGTGTGTTATAAAATGACAAAAAATTCACAAATGTATTTTTAGTCTTGGTTTTATATAATGTATTTATTTTGTAAACTAAAAATGGTCTCTCATTTATAAAAATTATTTCTAAAATGATAATTTATTGACATATAATTTATTGAAGTTTATGTGAAGTTTTTTTAATATTAAATTATTTTTACCTTTTTATTTAAGAAGGAAATAATATTTTCAAATCCCCATTGAAATATTTTAGAAAAAAATTTAAATTCCATATTGTTTTGTGAAATTTTTTTGTTCTATTGGTTGTTGAAAAAAGATAGTTCCATTGAAAATTATTTGAAATTTTTAGAAACTGGAAGACCAAGGTACCATGGTGGGGATCATCAAGTGACTTTCTATCATGAATTGTAATGGAAATAATTAAAAGGGGTATTTGTAATGTGTTGACTTGGAGGATAAAAACTAGTGCCTTGATCTAATCAGTCACATGAGATCAAGCAACCCTCCTCGCACACTAGAGGATAACTACTAGAAAGTGATGATGCAATATAGATTCCATGTGGAGAAAATACATTCTTTACCAAATAATCACAAAAACATAAATAAATAAGAATAACAAACTGATTAAACCAATAACCAAACAATCTAGTATTACATGATGTCTAAAATAGAAATACAATATACCAACCCAAATATTATATATCATATAGAGACCCTTTCTTTATATACATTATGATTACATAACATTATTGGAATACTTCAAAAATTATACAAATATATTCCCAAACACCTTGATATTCTACTTCCTTTGGAGTCATGGATTCATAAAAACTAATACATAAGTGAGTTGCATCATCCCCCAAAATGTTTTTTTTAGAACCCTTCTTAGACATATCAAACATAATACTCAAATTCATAACCTAAGGGAAGTAAACAAAAAAAGGGGTGACCTTAAATGCATAGTAAGGGTAAAAATGTCATATATGTAAGAATAATCATGATCATAAGGGTATGAGAACATGATCATGAAAATATAAGATCGTACATTTTATATCAAAGATCAAATACATGAATCATGGCCTATATATTTGTAGTTCATATGTAATGAATTATAATGAAATAATTAAAATATTAAATGAAAGCATAAAATAGGAATAAAACATGGAATTATGGAAGATTCATGGGAATATATAATTATTTCTATATTAGTCAAGGAATTACATTTAAGGGCATCATAGTGTACAAAGTCTTTTATTGATCCAGGTTCACACCACATTCCATACCTATATAATTGAACCAATTTCACCCATCATTCTATCTATATAATGATGAAATGACTTCACCCCTCATTCCAGCCATATCTATCTCATGAGTTATAAATCTTTACCATATGCATCGATGCGTGATATTGGTCACACCGGTCTCATAATGAAATCATAAATAAATGTGTCAACATATTTTAAATAATCATATAAAACCCCATGAAATGAAATTTTTATTATAAACATGTAATCATATCATAAAATTTTGAAATAAATTGATTTGATAATCATTTCATCGTAAACATAATCTCTGAAAATAAGTAGGTTTGAAAAGCATATAACATGTGAAAGAAAATTGGTTTCATCAACATAATACCATCAAAACATAATCAATTAAAAAAATTAGGATGAAAGCATTGAATTATTTCTCCATATATTTATCAGTAACACAAAAGGTTGTTATCTTATATAAGAAATAATTTCTAGATATTTTAGAAACATTTTTTGAGGAAAATATTTTTTCTGCATTGGAAAAATACTTTTTTTATCACAAAACATTTTTGAAAATATTTTTCCTTAAAACTATCTTTCAAAA
This sequence comes from Viscum album, assembly GCA_963277665.1. NCBI lineage: Eukaryota > Viridiplantae > Streptophyta > Magnoliopsida > Santalales > Viscaceae > Viscum > Viscum album. The sequence continues at coordinate 1,475,302,585 of OY728150.1, forward strand.
AATATAATGTAATAATGTAAAACCATATATGGTTTATAAAATCCATTTTCCCAAAAATGGGGCTTCAATGATATTTTGAAAACATTTTTGATAACATTTTTTAAAACATGGTTACTGAATATGATAGATTTTTTACAAGATAGAGATGATTAGATTCTGTTTAAAAGCATTATCTAAAGTTGGAAAGAGTGGATAAATGGTACCAATACATGGATATATATTGAAAAAACATAGGATAAGGAAACTCATGAGTGTTCATGATATAGGTATCATTAAATTTCATAAATGGAATCTAAACATAAACAAACTTGAAAAGTAATGAGATTGTCTCAATAAACTCTTATAAATTGGTAACATGGGATTATACTCTCCATGTAAAAAATTGAAATTACCTGAAGCATAAAATATAATTAAAAAATAATTTAATGATATGAAATTCAAATTGGAATTATATACACGTCAAAAAATAATTTAGGTTCATAACAAAATATGAGTCTCAAAGAATGCAAACTCAGAAAAAAGCATTTTACCGATTTCATAAATTTTGAAACTTAAACGCCATGAAGTAAAAATACTAAAATGGATATGAAAATAACTATAAATTTATTTATGTGATTCATATAATATAATCATGTTAATTACATATACCACACAAAAGGAAAGAGTGTCAAACATTGCTTGTATCTCATAGGAAAAAAGTGAGCTAAAATCAACTTACCTTTTGTCTTGACTCTCATCACACTCATCCAACATACCATTATAATAAATATAAATTTATAATACATATTATACATATCTATATTGTTATATATAATACCATATATGATTTTTTTTATTATACTTATACTACCCTCTTATAAACAGTCCTTTGTTAGGGTTTCACTTCAGATAATATTGGCTTTGTTCTTCACATGTGTCTTAATTTTTAATATCATTGGTCTATATAATTATATCATGATTACATAATGTAAAATAATATATAGTTATAATTATATTCGGTATATTTTTATTATAATAATATATATAGTATAAAATTATGAAATGGAATACACCATTCATACAGACAGTAAGTCGTATGTACGCATGAATGATGTTTCTGTTTTTATTATTGTATTGAAAGAATGAATGAAAATAGAATATATATATATATATAATTATAATTATTAAAATTTATTTGTGATATAATATATATAATATATATTCACTAAACTAATACTTAATAAATTCAATGTAGTGTATGAACGAGTCATATATCTTTGAGGGGTGGTGGTCCACACTTCCACAAACGAAATTATCGTATTAACACAAAATGGAAATTAAAAAATGTAAAAAGGAATAAAAAAATATAACTTACATATTAAATATAATATATAACTCATATAAATGTATTTTCCATTATAATTTTCACCAATAGAGGTGGTAAAAAAAATTGAAAATCGTCATTTAGTGAGGGGTAGTTCATAGTACATGTAAACAGTATGTTCGTTACCAATTAGATGGATGTGTGTGTATGTATAAGTTGAAGAAATAGAATAAAAACAACCTATTATATTATATATATTTTTATTTTTATAAATGATGTTATAATTAGTGTGGAGGGTGTGAAGAAGGAAAATAAAATAAAAGTTATTGAGAGAATGAGTTGCCTCTTATTCAGGTAACTCCATTTGGTTTGCGCCAAAAGACATCCATGGATTTCCATAATCCCAAGGTAAGGATTATAATAAGAAGGTAGAGATTTTGGGATGTTTATTGCAAATATATTGGCCCAACCTAATAGGTTTGAGAAGTTTTAAGAGGAGGTAAAGGTGGTGGCCTTTTATTAGGAATGGAAATGACACACTTGGTATTTATTTGAAACAAGTTATGTGTAACCATGTTTTTACCTAAAAAAGTGCTAATAAAGAAATAAAACTAAATAATGGAAGTTTTATGGCCAAATAATTTCTATCCAATAAGTTTTTGACAAGTCTCTATAAACCATTGTGTCATAAATTTAAGGTTTAGTCCTCGGTTACGCTTAATTTTACCTTAATAAATGTAATTAACTTTAATTACTTTCACTTATGATTATTGTAAAAAAAATAAGTTAACCATATTAGAAATTATAAAAAAAATTTATTCCAAATATTTAATCTAGTTTTCCATATTATATACACATAAGTGGTAGAAATTAATATAAAATTAATCATGTAGTCATGTCGATAATGAGGGTTTTTAAGGTAAAACATTCAAAATATTTCTATCTTTTTATGTCCAATTTCTGTGTGAATTTGATATCAATGATTTAAATTGTATAAATTGATCAAAATATTGTCTAAAAAAATTCGAAACTAATTTACAATATAATTTAACCATATAAATCAGTTAGATAAAAAATTTATTTTGAATTAAAATGTGGTATTTATCACAATTCATCCAAAAATAATGTTTCTCAAAGTAATTCAAAAAATTCAATTTAATATAATTTAGAAGTAATAAATTAAAAAAAAATATTTTATCAAATTAAATTTCTAAATGTCTCTAAATTTTATTTTATTATCTTTCACAATAGTACATTGAAAGTTGCTTATTCGAGAAAACATTTTTTTAACATATCAAGACTTTACCATAAATCATATCTTTCATCAGAAATATTTTTTATTTATATAAAAAAATTTAAACATTATTTGAAAATTTTTTATTACTATTATGAAAACTATGTTTAATAGGTAGGTTATAATTATCTCATTTAGAAAATTATAATAATAAAATGATGTTACGTATAAACATCATTGTTGCGTGTAACATACACAAAGTTGATGTTGTGTGTAACGTATGCCATGTCTGTGCTTCATGTGACATATTCTAAGCTGATGTTTCACATAACATATGCCGAGTTGGTTCCATATAAATTATACCAAGTTGGTTTCGTTTGAGAGGAATGTTTCACTAGGATCCGTTCAATACATAAATGACAATTTAATTTCATCCAGAGAAAAGATCAATAAAAACTCAGGGAGTTACATTATACCCCTCATAAAATGAATTTTCACCATTAAATTTTTACCTGGGTAAACATATGAGGATATTTCTACTTCATCAAACACTAATTTTCCCACATATCTTCCTCTAACTGGTTATTTCTCTACAAAACATTGAAAAATTGAGTGGTCTGGTTTCTTAGAAATTCCTTTGTATGGTCCATATTTTCAACATGGTACTCCTTGTAAGAATGATAAAGTTCTGGCGGTATGAAATCAAAGTTCATTACATGTGAAGGGTTAGGTATGTACTTCCTCAGGAGAGGTATATGGAATAAATAATGGACTAGCGACATATTTAGAGGGAGTTCCATGCGATAGGATATCGTCCCATTATGATCAAGAATAACAATGAAACTGATATACCTAGATATTAATTTCAATTTCTTCCTATATATCATAACATTGTTCCTATGTCAGATTCATAGAATCACTTTTTCACTAACATCAAATTCTAGGTCACGTCAGTGGTTATCAACATATTTTTTCTACCGACTTTGAGCTTCTATAATATGATACTGAATGGTTATAACCATCTCAAACATTTCATCAAAAATCTCATGTATCAATACATTTATATCTCCAACCTCATTCAATCATATTTAAGAACTACATTTCTTCCCATATAGGGCCTTGTACGATGTCATCAGAATGATTGAGTGAATGTTATTGTTGTAAGACAACAAAACTATAGAACGTTGTTGATCCCAACCAACTTTTAAATCCAGAGAACAAGATCACAACATATCCATTAGGGATTGATTTTTTTCATATTTACCATCTACCTAATGATGATAAAATGTTATGAAACTCTATTCTATGCCATGTTTTTTATGAATACATTACCAGAACATTAAAGTGATCCTCAAATCTTGATCTGATGTAATGTAATTTGGTACTCCATGCAACCTTACCACTTTCTTAATTGATATCCTAGATAGATGATCCAGATATATGTCCTCTCTGATGGTGATGATGTTTGATGAATTAGTATGGAAATCTATTGTCAACCATATATCTTAAAACCATTAGAGTTTTGGGGTAGTCTGATGACACAATCCATAGTTATATTCACCTATTTTCATAATGGTATGGGTAATGGATTCCACATCCCCATTGAATTTTTTTCTTTCGTCCTTAACATGTATTCATGCCAATAACTGAGATACAAACTCTATGATATCTCCATTCTTTTCATACCACTATAAGTATTCTTTTAAAACCCTATATATCTCCGCACTTTCATAATTAATAGAGAATGAAGAACAATGTGATTCCTCTAATAACTCCTTCAATTATAGTTGGGATGGAACACATACAATGCTATTGAACCTTATCATTCCATCCTAATCATGATTAAACTCTGTAACATTTTTGGATTTCTTTTCCAGCTCTTCATATTCCTTCATCCCTCCTTTATCTTTATAATGAGTGAGGGATGAACATTCATTTGAGAAATGATAATACTTACCGCTTTCCTTCCATATTTCTAGATCCATCCATTGAAAATCCATATATATTAGATATTTTTTTATCCTCATCATGGATAAGTTATCATGATCCTTCCAACATAAAGCATCGACCACCTTTTTTCTCATTCCTAGCATGTTAATTTAATAAGAATTCAAATTTCTTTATCAACTCTAACCACATTCTATGTTGTATATTCAAATCCTTCTTGTGAATATGTATTTAATTCTCTTATGATAGGTATATATATAACACTTTTCTCTATAATGATAATTCCTCAATATTTGTATTGAAAAAATTTCCATTGTTAAATCCAAATCATGAGTTGGGTAGTTTTTTTCATTAATCTTCACCAGTTGTGTGGCATAAAAAATAAGCATGATATTATACAGAAGTAAACATCCCAATCCCTAATTGGATTAATCATTATATATTACAAAACGTTTTTCACTACAAGGTAATGTAATCAGAGGTTCAATGACTAACCTACTCTTTATTTCCATGAAATGTTCCTCATGTTCATCTGCCTATATGAATTTGACACCCTTCTGAGTGAAATTTTTCAGAGGATTTGATAGTCGTGACAAATTCTAAAAAAATCATCCATAATATCCATCTCAACTATGAATTCTACAAATCTCATCCACTGTGGTTGGTTTATTCTAGCATTCAATAGACCCTATTTTGATCGATCTGATGTTATATGATCTATTCAGATTATGTGTCCCAAAAATGAAACATTTTCAGCCAAAATTCACACTTTTTAAAATTTTCAAACATCTTGTTCTTCTTTACAGTCTTTAGTAAAATTCTTAATTGATATCCATTCTATTCCTTTCTCATTGAATAGAAAAAATATATCATATATAAATAGTACCAAAAACAAATTGACGTAATATATAGTGGATGGTAAGTGTTCCTTTCATCATGTTTTTAATTCACCCCTCATTTGAAATAGAGATTTCATGAGATTTACTCATTTTCCTTAGCGGAAGAGGTTGTCTATATCAATCACTGTCACCTTCCATTGGGTTTAAGAAATGGTTACCATAATTCATGTTCTACTTACACTTTCAACATTGAATCAATGGAGGTTTATAATGTGCATCTTTCTCTCTATTTTCATTTTGAACTGACATATTCCCATCATTTCAACAATAAATTTCTCAATTCCCTTCCCATCCATAGTTAAAATATTTATGAGACCCCTTAACTATATTTCCTCTAGGCTAATTCCAACACAAAGAACATAAAAAAAATATCATATTATTTTCAACATTATTTTTAGAGTTTCCTTTGAACTCTATATTCAGTTTCCTATCAAAACCCTGAGGTTGATAAGTGGCTCGAACCATAATTTCAAACTTGATTGCACAACACACAATATATTCATAGCTACTAATGTATCTTATAGATACTGCCTTTATAAAACATGTCTTTAATCCACTAAAGAACCTATCAAATTCAATTTAATGTTGAATGATAATTCCAAAATAATAACTCACATGTCCCATGAAATTAGCCTCATCGGTACAAACAAATTCATCATCCCTTTTCTTAAACTTGAGGAACTCTTTCTCCATCTTAGTATGAATAATATGAGTAATGTATGTATTGAAAAATAACTTCTTGAACTTGTCCAAATCTGTGGATTCAAACTCTTCTTACTACCTCGTATTCTTGATTAGATTCCACCACTAGTCTTCTTCACATCCAAACTGATAAATAGCCAAAATAGATTTCTCATGCTTAGAACACTGAATAATAAATAATATATTTCAATTAGTACTTGTTTCTACCTGAAATCTTATAAAGGAAGTTTATATTTTCTATTTTAATGGTTTATTATGTAATGTGTTTATAGAAAACACATACACAACCTTAGTTATATATTTGTATTAAAATATTTTAATAAATATTATCATCTTTAATATACGCATTATACGTTGATAACAAGATTAATATAAATATTGGGATTTAACAAATCCAATTGACATGGACAATGGAAGTGATGGCCTTATCCAATAGGATTTTACCATATGAATCCTATTTATTAGATCATTCATGGGAGATAGAATGACTGGGAGTTTCCCTTGACCAATCCCAATATGATATCCAATAACATAAGAATAAGTGAAATTGTTTATGGGAGAAGTTCATTTTAATTGAGATCACGGCCCAAACCCTTTTTGTTAAACAGCCCCATGAAAGTATCACTGTTGTGAACCTTAGTCTTAGGGTGTATGCCATTGAAATAAAGAGATATGTATCAGGACCATAATAAAATTAATATATATTTTTTATATAATAATATTTTTTTTCATTTTACTGTTTCTTTTTAAATGATTTTGATTTAATCAAACAAACATTGTATTTTTGAGTAATATTAAAATTAAATTAAGGGATTTATTTTGATGAATTAATGGATTTTTTGAATAATTAGTATTTTAATAAAATTTTATTATCAATTAATGTACAATTAATTTTAAATATTCATATAATTTTTATGAACTGAAATATACTTTTAATATGGGTTCCAAAATTCTTATCATCATAAACCAATCTTTATTCAATAAATGTCGAATCTTATTTTAAAAACAAATATTCACATATATATAAAAATTTATTTAGATAAAATGAATATTATTTTAGCTATGAGAACATAGAAATTACTCAATGGTGGATTTGTTATAATTTTCTGAGACAATCGAATTTTGGGTAAATATTAAATACTGTATAAATATACGGTGTGTCTTATAAAATCATAATGAATGAAAAATCAGGTAATAAATCCTATAATGGGTATATTCATCCATATATAAGGTTTATCATTTAAATAATGTATCTTTAATTTTATTTGATAAATATTATTAATCCTTCATGAATCCTCCAAAACATATAATGTATTTTATGATATTAAATTAATTTCTCTAAAAATATCAGTCTCCTCAAAATAATAAATGGTAGTATTTAAATAAATTCTCTGATTTTCTAATAATATAATTAAAAAATCATCACTTTAGAAAAAACTGTGGGAAATTCCATGTTAATGTTTGTGGTTTGAAATATTTTATTTTATAGAGACCAAAACCTAAATATTAACTAAATCCCTCTCTTTTTCAATATAAACCTTCACAAGTTCCCATTTATTTTCACTGAAAATACTTGGATAATGACTTTACTCTTACCTATTCTCTCTATCATCCTCCTAAGGTGTCCCCAAGCACTCTAGAATCCATTTTCAGGCTTTTGGTTTCATACTCTTAAGGTAACGGATCCTTTCCTTCTCACTTTTATTCAAGAATCGCTTCTCTATTTTGACATTTACTTTTTAATTTAATAATGATGGTGTATGATTTATAACATCACCCATACTTCCATTATTATTTTTAAATGATGAGATACCCCTTTATCTCTCATTAAACTTTCCTAAGAACACCTGTTACCATGCTGAAATTTTATAAGGGTTTTTTCCATTCTCATATTTATAAAAGATTATATATCTTGTTATTATATTTTATTTTCAATTACTAATAATTTGGTAAGTTTTATAATCTCCCACATACTTCAAATGTTATGTATAATTGATTATATACTCATTTATCTATCATTTAACACTCCCATGTACACCTGTTACCATGATGAAATTTTGTATGCATCTTTTCCTCTCCCTAATTATTTAAGTTTATTTGTTATATTATGCCCTATTTTTCTAATTATAAATGTGATTTCATGTCTTTAAAATTTCTTATTACTATCAAATACATTTCAAAATGATGATAGACCCACTTTCTCTCATCATCCTATTTTTGGGAATTTTTTAGTGAAACTATTATGCTGCTGAATTTTCACTGTGATTTTCCATGTTAAACCAATTGTGTACTGAATATTATACCCATTTATTATCAGGGGAATTCAATTTTATACATATATACCTTTTGGGAGATATATGTATGTATTATACTCTCTTTTGTCATTTAATATGTTATGATGATGAATGAATCCATGTTTTATGATCTATGTGGCACACTTAAGCATATAAATAGGTGACAGTGTGACTTGAATTATATAGCACTCCAATGAAATGAGAAATGGTCAGTGTCACAATATATCATTATGGGAAAGGGGTGTACCTGATTATTTTATGGGTCTTTTTTTCATCATGAAGTCTTCTAGTTTATCCTTGCCCTATTTTAAGGTTTCAGTGTCTTAAGTTGTTGGAATATTTCCCATGTTATGATTATCAAACAATATCATGCATTATTATTCATGTTACTTTATTCCCCATTGATATGACCATTATAACTTGTACTATTATCTTCGTGTTATGAAATCTTTATTCCCTTACTGGTCTTTATAGCGTACACCTTTCTTATGGATTTTTTCCCAAAGTTATCTAATGTTGTTTTGAGCTCATGCATGATAAATAAATTTTCAATAAAGATGTTCTAATTTAGGTATAAAGTTTCAATGCAGTGTACATTATTCCAAAATACACTAATCTTATAAGTATTTTGGGTTTTATTATTTTTAATTGAATTTAATTAATTCATTTATTAAGTCGTAATAAAGGTAAGGGTTTTAATAGTTGGTAACAAAGAATAAGTATTGTAATTTTTGGGATTAGGATATGAAAACTCTAGAAAAATCCATAAAAATATGATTATGTATAAGAAAAAATACCTAAACATTTTTTGAGTATATATTAATTGTTTTATCAGTAAAATACATCCATGTATGGATAATATAAGAGGACATGGTTTTTCACAAATGTCCCATGGAGTAATAACTCCAACAAGGTGTTCTGGGCCTATCTCAAGGTATCCTGGTACACGACAATGGGCCTTACTATGCACCTAGTTTGACAATTCTAGGGGATTTTCTTTTGTAATGCATAAAATCATTATAAACAATTAGTATGGGATTAAAAAATCACATATGATTATGTGATAGGATATAGATCATGGATAATAATGACTAAATCCTAGAAGTTCATAAGTTGAGGAAATAATTGTAAGTTATAAGTTATCACTTTAATATAATTAAATTACCATTTATTAGTTTAAAATTTAATAATACTCATACATAATTTTCAATTTATTCTATCCAACAGCCGAAAATATTATGAATCGGGTAATCAATTAATGTGATGAGAAATGTTATGACTATCCCAATGAGATGCCCAACTCAATGGGAGAAGGAATCAAAAACAACATAATTATACCCCCTCAGGAAACTCAATTTTTTGAATATAATCCTTGATCATGAGGAGAATTATAATCCTTTTAAAATAGAAAAGGAAGAAATTGGGAGCTTCATACATGAAAGGACTCCAAAATTCGATTGATCATTTGAACCATTAATCATCGATAAATTGATCAACTCCATCGAGAATATATTCTCCATCATTTAATTCTCTAAACAAGAGAAGGTTGTTTTGGATTTTTGTAGGATAAATGGTGAGGCTGATAAATGGTGGACATTGAAAAAAAATATGAACCAGGAATAAGATATCTAGGTAATGGTGTTGATATATTTCTGGAAAAAAATATTTTGAAAAATATTCGCCACACACCCACTAACATAATATGGAAAGGGATTTATCTACCCTTAGGTAGAATGATTATCAATCTATCACTGTGTATATAGGAACCTTCAAAAGGCTTGAACAATATGCCTCTAAATTTGTTGTTACACCCAAATGTAATGTTGGACACTTCATTAGTGAGCTAAAACATAGCCTACATGAATCCCTATTTATCAATTACTTTGATAACTATGAGGAAATAATTTGATATTCCCCCATATTTGAAATAGAGATTGGAAAATATCAAGGGTATCACAAGGACAAGAATCGAAAATTAAAGGTCAATTATGGTGGTCTGATAGATAGATCTATTGGTGCAAAAAAAATTCAGCATCCAAATTTCCAATGGTTCTGAAAGATGATCCTTGTAAATTACCTGATGGGGAGATAAAATATTTAGGTGCAAGATGGAAGGGATCTTAGCCAGTGATTACCGAAATGAGGAACCTGCTACTATGAGGAGTAAAATGAATGCTCTAGTCAGTCCTCAGCGCATCATTCAATACAATAACTACAAATAACCAATGAATTTTTAAAACCAATGAACTAAATGGGTTTTTTGAGACAACCAACATCCTCAAAGTCATAAAGGGAATCATTTTCCATTATTACTACCAAAGTGAACCCCTACCACTAAGTGGTGATAGGTACACTTTTTATTCATTCCAGAATAGCGAACATAATTTTTTATTATTTTTCTATGCATTAATTCATATCATAAAATTTGTGTACAACTATTCAAAAACTAGCTAAAATCATAGAAGTAGAGATATTGTTGAAAATGAAAAATTTAGATATTATTTCATCCCATGTATATAACTCCTCCCTATAAATATTTCTGGTCTAAATTTCCAAAAAAAAACATTTTATACTTCCATTCGTGAAATTTGAGGCAATTCTAGGCATGGATTAGATTTCCCGTTATAGATCCCACATAAGATGACATGATATGAAAATCACTCTCAGTATTGTGAATAATTCTATGATTCTTTACAAAATGTAAGTAGAAGGATGAATCATCTTTAGTGCCATCGTCTCAATCATGGATATTACTACCCTTTCAGAAAGTGTATCTAGTGAAAATGATTGACTCTAAGGAAATAATCTTCCTTGAATTCATTACCGATGTGATTGAATATTTTGATGTGTTTCCCAAGTAATTTTCCAGCATTCCTCCTTGCTGAGATGTTGAATTATCGATCAATATTGTACCTGGGGGTTACCATTATCCAAGACGTCGTATATAATGATTGTTTTGGACCATTTGAGCTGAATAAACAACTAGAGGAGAATCTAGATAAAGGTTTAATACTCCCATGTTCATTACCATGGGGTGCACCAATCTAATTCATTAAGAAGAAGGATGGTTCAATGTGAATTTCCATCAATTATCATGATCTCAAAAAAATTACGGTAAAGAACAATTATCCCCTGCCTCATATTGATGACTTGTTCAATCAGATACATGGAGAATAATACCTTTCCAAGGTGGATTTGTGGTTGGGATATTACCATGTAAGGGTGGAGAAGAATAATATCCCCAAGAATATTTTTCTTACAAGGTATGGGAAATATGAATTCATAGTAATTCTATTTGGACTCACTAATTCTCCAAAAATCATCATGGAAATGATGAATAGTGTCTTTAGAGATTTCATTCAAAAAAATTTGGTAGTATTTATAGATGATATTCTAATATACGACAAAAGTAAAGATGATCATGAGAATTATTTGAATATTGCGATAAAGTCCTTGCGAATGGAACATAATTATGCCAAGTAAATAAAATGTGAGTTTTGGTTGATGTAAGTACCAATATTAGAGAATATAGTCACAATAAATACGATATATGTATACCCTTCAAATATATATGAAATTTAATAATGGTAAATCCCATCATCAGTTCGGGATGTTCACAGTTTCCTTGGGTTAGCTATGTATTATCAGTAATTTGTGAGAAATTTCTCTTGATTTTCATACCCTCCCTCAAAACAAACTCAGAAGGGAGTCAACATTTTGTGGAATGATAAATGAGAATAAATCTTCAAGGTGTTTAAATGGAGGCTTATCATTGTGAATTTGCTCATATTAGCCACAAATGGAGACCTCTTAATGGTATTTAGCAATGCTTTGAACAATGGCATGGGTTGTGTCTTGATGCAAAATGAAAAATTCATTTTCTATGCATCAAGGTAATTCAACGTTCATAAATAGTGCTATAGAACACATTATATAGAGTTGGTTGTAGTGATTTTTTCTTTAATAATTTTGTGAAATTATCTCTTTGGGGTGAAGTGTGAAATATATACATATCAGAAAAGTCTCAAGTGTATATTAACATCAAAAAAGTTGAACATGTGCAAATGAAGATGGATAGATCTAATCGAAGACTATGAATTCTGAATTCACTATCGTCCTGGGAAAGAGAATAAACTAGAGAATTATCTAATAATAAATGATCCAACAATTCTATCATTTATGAGAATTGAGAGAGACTGGATCTTCTTAGATTTTTAAACGATAAACATGGGAATTATATAATAAGTAACATCATCAATCATTTCAAAAATGATTTATAAACTATCTATTCTAGAGAGGTTAAAGGATTCTAAAAATAGTAGATTTAGGAATTCATAAGAATGTGGAAGCTATAAATAATGATAAATCCTCGATGTTCTATTTTAATGTCGAAGGTGTTGTGAGATTTTGGCCAGGACTATGTGTACCATCAAATCCTGAGTTAAAGAAAGAGATTTCGAATGATGAACATAGATCAACCTTCTCTATCAACATAGGAAGCACAATGACATATCTAGATCTCTGAGAATTCTATTGGTGGGAAAAATGAATAAGGAGATCGTACAATATATATCAATAAGTCTTTTATGTGAGTAAGTTAAAGAGGAAAGGAAACAATTCAAGGGGATGATACAACCATTAACCATACCTACATGGAAATTATAAAACATCACCACGGTCATTGTAACTAATAATATAAATTCATAAAGAGGGAATAATGAAATAAGGGTTTAGGTGAATCATAAAAAAAATAACGAACACTTTATTGGGATACGAGAGGAATTATATCTGGATCTACATGCACGGATATACATCTGTCTAGTGGTTAGAGTGCTTGGAGTACCACTATATATGGTATCCAATTAATACCTAAGAATAACCTATATGTTTTGGAATAGTCTTCATCATGCTTTAAGTACTAATTTTTACTTCAGCACTGCCTATAACCGTCAAATAATGGCCAATCTGAGCAAACAATCCAGACACTATATGACATGTTGAGAGAATTCTGAGTAGACTTAAAAGGATGATGAGATCAACATATTTCTCTGGTTGAGTTCTTTTAAAACAAATGTTTCCACTCTAGTATCCAAAAGGATCCTGATGAAACCCTTTATTGGAAAAGGTTCCTAACACTTTCATGTTGGGATGGATTTGGTGAATGAAAACAACTAGGTCCAAAAATGGCCAAGGAAATTTTGGAAAAGGTTAGGACCATTTCGCAGCACATCAAGGCCTCTCAGAGTTTGCAAAAGATCTATGTAGACAATCATCAATGAGACATAGATTTTGATGTGGGATATATGGAATTCCTCTACATATCTCCATTGATGGAATTGAATATATTTGGGAATAAGGGAAATCTTATTTCAAGATACATCGGCCCCTTTGAGATCCTTGATCGCATCAGAGTAGTGGCCTATATAGTTTTACTCCCACCTAAACTATCTTGAGTTAATGATGTATTCCATGTATAACTATTTCATAAGTACATAACTAACGCCTCACATGTACTCAATCTAGGGGTGGTACCGTTAAAAAATGATCTTACCTCTTAGGAGAATCTGGTGAAGATCGTGGATCATTGAGACAATGTTATATGGAAGAAGAGAATGAACCTTTTAAAATTGTTGTGGAGAAAAACATATTGAAGATGAGATTTGGGAACAAAAGGAAGTTATAAGATAGAATTACCCTCATCATTTTTAAGGGGGTGAAATGAAAATTTCATGGGTGAAATTTCTAAAGAGGGGAAGATTATAACGACCCAAACTGTTATCAATGAAGTTTCACTTAGTGATTTTAGTGGATTATTATGTAATATTGTTATAGGAAAGACATTCACATCCTTAGCTATATCATCATATTTAAATTAACATTACGAATATTATAATTTTTTGTATTTCTGTTAAAAAAATTATCACATCATTAATATAAATAGATGGATTTAACAAACCAAATTGACATAAACAAAGGAAGTGATGGACACATTCAGTACTACTATACCATATAAAGCACATTTATCAGAGCTTTTGAGAGAGATAGAATCACTAAAATTCACCATTTATCAATCCCACAATGATATCTAATAAGTTAAACATGAGTGAAATAGTTTATGGGAGAAGTTCAAGTTCATCGAGATCATGACCCAAACTGTGTTTGTTGTATGCCCCCATTAAAGTCTCATTATCACAAACCTTACAATTATGGTGTATGTCTGGGTAATAAAGGTATACGTATAAAGGCCATAACAACATGAATATGTATATTTTTTATAATAATGAGTTTGTTCTCATTTTTATTGTTACTCTATAAATTATTTTGATTTTGATTTAATTAAACAGATATTGTATAATCAGGTAATATTCAAATTAAATTAAGGTATTTAATTTTTGAATTAATGTATTTTTGAAATTAATAGAATTTTAATAAAATGTTATTATCAAATAATTTTTATTTATAATAAATGTTCAAAAAAATTATGAAGTGAAATGTACTTTTGATATGGTTTCGAAATAATTATTGTTAAAAACCTAACATTTTTCTCCAATTGTCAAATATTATATTAAAAGTTAAAATTCCCATATTTAAAAAAACATTTAGATAAAATGAATATTTTTTTGTAATAAAAAAATAAAAATTATCCATTGGATAATTTTTCTTATTTTTCAAAGATGGGTGATTTTTCGGGTAAAAATTTAAATACAGCATAAATATACAATGTGTTTTATGAATTCATAATGACCCAAAAATGATGTAATAAATACAATAATGGGTATCTTCATCAAAATATATGGTTTCACCTAACAATATACTAAAATTAATTTGATCCTAAAATTACTCTTCCCTCCTCTCTATAGAATCCTCTAGAGGGGCCCCCAAGCTCTCATGAAGCCACTTTCAAGATTTTGGTGTCATACTCTTAAGGTAAAGGATTTTATCTTTATCACTTTTATACAAGAATATCTTATATATTATTCCCTTTTATTTTTAATTTCTTAATAAGGGGTAAATTTTCACACCTCCTTCATTCTTCCATTATTATGTTTAAATGATGATATACCCTTTGGTCTCTCATTAAGCCCTCCTACGAACACTTGTTACAATTATGAAATTTTGTAAGGGTTATTTCGATTATCATTTTGAACAACGTGTATTAATCTTATTATTCCATTTTCTTTTAAATTATTTATGATGGGTTATTTTTTTACCACCTCCCCCATACTTCTTTTATTATGTAAAAATTATTAGAGACCCCTTTTTCTATCATTAGACCTCTCACTTACACAAGTTACCAAGCTAAAATTTTGCAAGAATCCCTTCCTCTCCATTTTTCATCAAGATTATTTATTATAATATGCATTATTTTTATAATTATAAATCTGGGGAAATGTTCCTCCCGGTTCCTATTAATTTCCAATTCATTTAAAAATGATTAAAGACTCATTTCACTCTCATTAACCAATTTTATGAATTTTTAAGTGACATTGTTATACTAATGAATGTTAACCATGATTTTCCTTGCCAAACCAATTATTTAGTGAATATTATACCTAATAATAGATATTTTTTGATTGATATAAACCTAGATGGAGCACCACGATTCATTGTCGTGCATAGTTGTGGCAGCGGCATCTATACCGGTCCCTCCCCCACTAGTAGGGGGAACTTCGTCATCCTTCATGGGAGAGGAATCTTACTTTTCCCCATTATATAACTCTAAGCTACTTTCTCTATTCCCATGTTTTTCTCTATGTTTGAAGGTACTCTAGTTATATAAAGGATTTCCTAACCTTCTTTTACTGATTTCTATGTTCAATGAATCTTTATCGCTTCTCAATAGAACATTAATCACTCGCTTTTCAAAGAGGAGGAAGTCGGTGGACACATTTTACAAGTTTTTTTGGATCTTATGATTTACAAGATTGGGATACTATGGGTTTACTCAAAAATAAAGAATATAATGATTCTATTTCCATCATAGGGATATATGTTTAGTTTTTGGTTAGTTACACCTCACAACTATAATGGTTCTCATTTTTATCTACATAGATAGACTTATGATTTCCAAATGAAGTAGGATTATCCTTAGGTGGTGGTTTTGGTGAGTCATCCCAATATTACACTTGAATTTCCAATACCCTCAATTATTAGGATGACTGGGAACCTTGTTGATAGGTATTTGTGTTCTGATAGACGAACCAAAGTAGTTTTTCATCTAATGAATCCCTGAGTGTGTGTCGAAGTCAATGCTTCATGAGAACAATATAACTTTTTTTGGATTACAGAAGGAAATTAATATTATTGTAGGAAGTGGGTGGTTTATGAGTAATGGGTTGATTTTTGTTTTTATTGATAGTGGTTGGGTTATGTGTTGTCGAACTGTAGGTGTGGATCTTTCTCAATTAGCAACCTAAAGTAAGTTCTTTTTGGTGGCAACAAGGATTTGGTGCCTAGTAATGCGGATGTGCCTGTTGGGAAGGGTAAAGCAAGAATGGAGTCTAAGACAATGGCATCACATAGTGTATCATAGGATAATCCCTTGGTGGAAGATGTCTTCCACGACTGGAGTGAGGACCTTGTCCTCCAGCAGTATGTGGGGGTTTCTTAGGAGGAAAGGCATCTAGAGAGAGATCTGGACTCTATGATACATGAGGTCCCCTAGGGTGGTAGTGGGAATAGATGAGGGAGGTTACAAACTAGGTTATCCATATGTTTATGTGGTGCGTGTTGGGAGTTTTACTAATGAAAATATATAAGTGGATATGTTACCAATGTTTGATCATATAGGATGTGTTTATTTGAGTATTAATTCATAAGGTGAGGCAATGATCAATGTATTTCCTACAATGGATGATGATTCAATTGTTTTGGGAAACTGTTTTCACTACTATTGAATGAGGTTCCATAGGATGGCTTTTTTAGGGCATCCATAGATGGGCTGAAGGTTTCTAAAAATAAACTCCATAATGGATTATCTACCTACTCTATAAGAGATTCATATTAGGAGGTACCAGGTGATCAACTCAAATCCTAAGGACGAGCAATATCCAGAGGTTTAACCATAAATAGATAAAGGAATAATCTTACCTCCATCTACTAATGGAGACACATTATGTATGGAAGATAAGATATAAGAAAATAGATAATGATACTCAATCTTTCTCTAAGGAGGATTGATAAAATCAATAGTTTGATGCTATAACTAATTTGTTCTTGGTATTTATCTTGTGTTTGAAAGAGGTAATTGAGGAATTTATTCTGAAAATTAATGCTCCTAATGAAAGGATGAATGAATGATTGAAAGGCCTTAAGGGTGACTTCTAGTGAGGAACATGGAACCTAGATTGTTAAGAAGGATCTATTTTTAATAAGTGGATTCATCGAGGTAAATATCCTCATTGAGGATTGCATCCAATCCTTGGATAGAATGGAGTTAGGGTTCAAATATATTCCAATAGAGGAACCCAAAAATCTTGTAAAAACTATCTCATGGAATAATTTTTGGGTGATGAAAATTGGTAGGCTAAAATTTCACATTAATGGATTGGTTATTTACTTTTTTGTGTGAACTATGGTTTCTCACTTTTTCCTAAAATGTTATTGATAATAAAAATTTAATTATGAGTTTATTGAATGTTGTACCCATTTTTAATCAGGGGTGTTTTATTTTATGCATACAAACATCTTGATTGGGGACTTACATGTATTTATTCAACTATCTATGATCATGTAATGAGTTATGATGATTAATTAATCCATGTTCTATGATCTATGTGGAACACTTAATCATGAGAATAAATTGAAAGTGATGAGTGCACCTGAAATTTTGTAGTGATCCAATGCATTGGTAAATGTTTAGTATCATTGTAAGTTATATTGGGATAGGGTTGTACCTGGTTCCTTTATGGAACTTTTTCCACCATGAATACTTGGAACTTTAGACTTGAATTATGTTTATGATGCAGTGAGTTATGTTTTTTTCACATTTCATATTTATGATTGTTGAGATATACCGTGCATTATTATTTGTGTTCCCTTTTTCCTTATTGATATGCCCTGTCTAACATGTACTACTATCTATATCTTATTACATGTTTATTCCCTCACTGGTATTTACATCTTACAGCTTTTTATATATTTTTTCTCAAGTTATCGAATGAAATTTTAAGCAAAATCTTGTTAACGAAGTTTTTAATAAATATGTTTTATTTATTGTTTAATGTTCTTATGTAATGTAACTAATTCCAAAATACACTAAAAATCTAGATTATTCAAGTTGTATTAAGTGTAATTTTATGTAATAAAATTGTGTATTAAGGTGTAACAAATATGAGGTATGATATAGTAATGATTTATTATTCTAAAAAAAATGAATCAGAAGACCCTCTAAAATTAGGAGGACATTGCCACGTGAGATACTCAACAATATGTCTTTCCCTCCTTTCCTCATTTCGAAGTCCACCATGCTTCATAACACGAGAAAGATGTGTGATCATAACAATGAGGTTTTTCATTCCATATCCCATAGATTTTGGTTTTTCAAAATTACAATCATTACATTTTCCATCATAATCTTTATTAATGTGGATCCTCCGGGTTCCATCCATCAACGAAAACCAAAATCATAGATTAAAAAATAGTTATCATATTTAGGAACAACATAAACATGTAAATTCACAAATAGGATGTCTAAGTTATGACACCTTTCATAATCTATGACAACTTATGTTTATCCTAGGTTATACATAGGAAACATATTTTTAAATTCATTATGATGGTTCCTGTGGATTTTTGGAATTCCCAAAGCATATCCCCTATGAGTGTCAAACTAGGTGTGTATAAAGGCCCATTATCATGTACCATATTACCCTGAGTTATAACAGAAAAATCTTGTCAGATTTTTTTAACCCTGGGTAAATCTATTCCAAATCCACATAAACTTTTAGTATCCAGATAGGGATATATTTCTAGTAAACCACTCACTTTATCATTTACCAAAATTCTATATAATATTCCAATACTTTTCTTTATCCTTATACTTATCCATAAACATGTATTTAGAGTTATAAAAAAGGATTTTATTCCAATATTTCTATGTTTAACTAAACCTTTTCTTTTATATGAACTATAGTGACCATTACTTTTTGTGCATTAACATTACAAAAATAAATTCAGAATACTTAAATAATTATACAAATAGACACCCAATAAATATACTAGTCTAATACCTTTGGAAACATAGAACCATAAACCCCGATATATAAGTGAACTTCAACTTCTCCTACTAGATTCTTCTTTATGAGAACCCTTCTTAAACACATAAAACAGGATACATATCTTCATAACCTAGGAAAAGGAAACATTAAAAAGGGGTGATATCAAATGCTCAGTAAGGGTAAACAAGGGAGATATGTAAGCATTATCTTGATCATAAGGGTATGAAAACATGATCGTGGAAATAGACGATCATACCCTACATATCAATTATCATATACATGAATCATTGCATAAATCATGGTTGTTCATAAGCCTTGAATAATAAAAAAATAAATAACATAATCAATGAAAGAATAACATTGTAATAAATCATATAATTTTTTAAGAAACATGAAAATTTATAATGATTTTTAAATTACACAAGGAATTACTACCAATGCCATCTTAGTGGACAAAGTCCTTTACAGAACTGGGTTCAAAATCCATTCTAGCCTATTATTATAGAACTTAGTTCACCCCTTATTCCATCCCTATAATACATATTTGTGTTCACCCTTCATTCCATCCATGTCTACCTCATGGGATATTAATATTTTCCTAATGAATTAGACAGAGATATAGGTCCCACTAGTCTCATAATGAAATCATAAATACATTTTCCAAGAGATTATAAATATTCATATCATAACCCATGAAATGAAATGGATATTATAAACTTTTAATCATATCACACCCTTTGGAAAGAGTCTGGTTTGATAATAATTTCATCATAAAAATTACCTATGAAATGATGTGGGCTTCATAAGAATATAACTCATGAAAGAGATACAAGTTTCATCAACATCATGCCATCAAAACATAATCCATTAAGAGTATGAATATGAATATAATAATTGAATAATTTCCACAAAAGAAATCATTAACACCAACATAAGTTATCTTAGATGGTAAATAATTTTTAAAGATATTTTCTAATTATTTCATGTGGAAAATTTCTTTTATTTATTGAAAAGTGTTTTTCAAAACATAAAACCTTTTGAAAAAAAATTTCATTGAAAATATATTTTAAAACATATAAAGGAATAATTCAAGTCCATAAAGCGTTTTTAAAATCCATTTTCTTTGAAAATGGGAATTAAATTACTTTTTAAAACATTTTTGAAATCTTGGTTTTTGAATATAACAAATTTTTTACTGAGGAGAGAGACAGTCAGATTCTACTTGAAAACGTAATATTAATTGAAAAATAATGTAAACTGTTACCAATATAGGTAAATATCATGAATAAATAGTTGAGGAGTAAATTAAAAAGTTCTCTTGATAGATGGATCTTAATATTTCATCAAAGGAATCAAAAACATAAACAATATTGAAAAACAATGATATTGTCTCAATAAACACTTATAACATGGTGACACATGGTCATACTCTCCGTGTAAGAAAATAAAAATAAATGAAGATTAAAATTTTATTAAAATATTTAATTTCATGATATTACATCTAAAATGGAAGTATATACACCTTAAAAAATAATCTTGGTGCATAATACATTATGAGTCTCAAAGAAAGAAAATTTAGACATAACTATTTTACTAATTTGTTAACTTCAAAAACATTAAACCCATGAAATAAAGATCTTAAAATGGATATGTGAATACCCATTAATTTACGTATAAGATACATATAATATAATCATGGTATTCAAATACACCACACAAAAGTAAAGATTGGTGAACATATCAGGTATCTCACATAAATAAAAAGTTCAATGAAATCCCCTTAACATATGTCTTGACTCTCATCATTCTCATTAAAACCACATATATAATAAATATAAATATATTAGAAATATTTTAAAAAACATATTATTATATATAATAGCATTTATGTTTTTATCATGACTTTATATTACCCTATTGTAAACAATCCTATGTTCAGCTTTCAATTCGGGTAATATTGTATTTTTTCTTAACATGTGTCTTAATTTGTTATATATTTGGTCCTTATACGTATATCATAATTACATAAAATAATCCATTATATAAATATATTTTATATTAATTGTATATATCTTTGGTACAAATATATATAGGATTGACTTATTAAATGCATGAAACTGTTCAAGGAGGTGGTCAGCCATATGTACGCATGAACGTTGTTTCTGTTTTTTTTGTATTGAAAGAAAGAAAAAATAAAATAGATTTATATATGTATATAATTATAACAGTAGATATATGATATTATATATATAATATATATTTAATAAACCAATCTTTAATACATTCCATGTAGTGTATAAATGAATCATATCGCTTCGAGGGGGATGCAGTCCACACTTTGGGAAATAAAATTATCGTATTAACACAAAATGAAAAGTAAAAAAGATTTGTACTGTAAAAAGGAATATATAATATTAAATGTGTAATAAATATAATTTTTGACATATATAAATATATTTTTCTTCATAATTGCAAACATGATATATGGTAAAGGAAAAAGTGAATGATCATCATTTAGTGAGGTGGTAGTTCACTATACACATAAATAGTTTGTTCGTTACCCATTAAATAGAGGTGTCTGTAAGTTTAGGTTGAACCATTATCATAAAAACATCCTAGAATATTGAGGATAATTTTATTCTTATAAAATGATGAGATTAATATATTGAAAGAGTTGGAGAAGTAAAATAATATAAATAATCTAGAGAGAAGGTGTTTCCTCTTAATCGGTAACTCCATTTGGTTTGTGACAAAAGGCTTCCTTAGATTTCCTAATTACTAATGGTATTTTTATAAGAGTAATTGAGGGTTCTTTTATTATTTTATTATGCAGATCTTGGATGAACCTATGTGGTTTTAGAGGTAGAGGTATAGGTGGTTACCTTTTGTAGTGAAGGGAAAAGACACACTTGGAATTTTTTTTAAACAGGTTAAGTGTACACGTATTTTTACCTACAAAATCCATAAAAAATCTTAAAAACAATAATCGATGGTTAATATCCCAATAATGGAAAACAAATGGGTTTTTTAAAATTTTCTATTCCATTTATATTCTTAATGATATGTTTTGTCCTTTAGATAAGCTTAATTTTACCTTGATCTATGTAATAAATTTTAATTACTTTCACTAATATTTTTGTTAAAAAAAATGTTGACCTCATTAGGCATTATAAATTAATCTAATTCCTAATAAGGATTCCATTTTTTCAAATTCTGAACACATAAGTGGCATAAAATAATTTAAAATTAATCCCTTAGTTGGGTCGAAAATGTGGGGTTTTAAAGTGAAACATTTAAAAGTATGCTATGTTTTTATATCAAATATCAATGGGAATTTGATATTAATGATCTAAATTTTATTAATTAATTTTTTTTTCTAATTACAATTTTATAAAAATTTAAAATATAATTTAACCATATAAATAAATTATATCAAAAATATGTTTTGAATTAAAATTGAGTATTTTTCACTATTCATCAAAAAATAATGTTTCTCAAAAAATCCCAAATATTACCGCTAAGATAACTTCAATGTTATAAATTAAAAAATAAATTTAATTTTATCTAATTAAATTTCTAAATGTCTAATTTTTTTCACAGAAGTACATTAAAAGTATTTCATTTAAGAAAACAGTATTTTTAACATATATGGACTTTACCAAAAATCATATCTTTCATTATCAATACAATTTATTTATATAAAACTATTTCTAAATATTATTTTAAAATTAGTTATTTATATTCAGATAACTAACTTTAAAGTCTTGGTTTTAATTATTTTGTATAAATAATTGTAATCATAATGTGATGTTTCGTAGAAAGATAGATGTTGTGTGTAACATATACCATGTTGGGGTTTCATGTTACATATGCCAAGTAAGTGTTGCATGTAACGTTTAATGAGTTTATGTTCCATTTAATATACACTGATTTTGTGTCTGGTAATGTAACCCAAGTCAGTGTTGTGTTAAAGGAATGTTTAACTTAGTGCATTTCTATACATAAATGAAAATTAATTTATTCAAGAAAAAAAATTACTATAAAAGATTGATGTGTTACAGATTTCGTGCCAAGGATGTTCTCTATGTCAAATTAAAAACAAAAATAATCACATGCTAACACTCCCAAGTGGGTACCAACAACACGTTCAGTTCCCTCATCCATTCTTCATCCTAACTATTTTATCTAACATATGTATCTATCCATTATCTTTTAAGGAAATCATGAAACTTATCTAGATACCAATCTGGATTACTGAGTATGGTGTGAGTGAAACTTAGTAGACCATCCCCAACAATATCTAAAATAATATACCGAAAATTACAATTTATGAAACTATATAAAGAATAAATTAAAATTCATGAAAGTAAAAAAAATTATCACATTTCATTATTCATTCTACATACACCCTCAGGTTCCTGAGGAGAACTGAAATCTCAATATTTGCTTCACTCCATGCCATATTCTGAACCATACCATAGAGGGAATTCACAATTTTTCAAAAAACATTGGATTTCATTATCCATTTCATTTAATTTCACATCATGCTCATTTGTAACCATAATCCAATACCAAATGTCATGGTGTATAAAATCATGTCTAATTACCCAGGGATAGTTAGATCTTCTGTCCCAATCCCATACCTCATTGTCACATGGGTATTTGGAGCCTCAATCCCTAACATAGTCTCTCTCCCTCATATAGATATTTACAGCCTCAGTCCCTAGCTAACAGTTATTAACACCTATTCGTTGTTTGAGACTCAGTAATTATCTCACACTCTTATATAAGTTAATCACATATATATCACATTAGTTATTTCTAATCAACATTAACCCTTTCATAAACACATCACATCATTGTATACCATTTTAATTTATCACAAAAAACATGGTTCTCTAATTTAGCAACATGGAATAATATGAACAACTCACCATTAAACCATTTCTCAAAATTTAAATCATATTAACCATTAACCCATTATGTTCACTTCAACCATCCAATAATTTCAACTATCTATTAATTAATAAACCCATTAATTTACCCATTACAGAAACCAAATTTTCCATCAATTCCAAAATAACAACATTCCATTAATTAATTAACCAATTAATTAATCTAATTCCACCAATTTCATAATCAAATTTACCAAAATTCAATTTTCGCAAATTCAACTCATTATGTGATAAAATGGAAATTAGTTAATAAATTCCATAATTTGATAAATTAATTGATCAATTAATTAATTTAATTCATGATTTAATTTCCAATTTTGTAAATTATATTTCAGTGCACATACGCAAAATAGGAATTTATGTCTATGGGATTTTCATTTACTCTACATACCTCAAGGTCATTGGCAGACACTCACCAATGGATGTCTCTAATTGAAGTAGAAAAACCAAGAATACTATAGAGAATGATATCTAGATTGAAAAACTAGATCCATGAAAAAAAATCGATAGATGAAATTCAATATCCTGATCCACCACAAACATTGGAAAATATGTATTCAAATAATGTGAGAATGATGGGTGATAGAGAGAAAACTATTTGGGATGATAATCTTTTATGGGGGGAGGTGAGAATAACTATTATGGGATTTATTTCTTCAATGAAGGATGTTATAATTCTCTATAATTCATCTTAGAACCTAAAAAATTAACAGAAATCAATTTAAGGTCAATCCAGGGTGTTTCGAGAGATAGAATTGGGGATCTAGAATTATTAAAGGATTTATTTGGGGTGTAAATTTCTATGCGCACATTTTCTATAAATATTCACCTAACTATGCACCTCCCCCCAGTGGGGGGTATCATTGTTACTTCTAATAGGGAACATGATTTTACAAACCCGGGGTCAGCCATGTGAATTTCCTCTACATTGGTTCACATTGTTTTCTTATCTAGTCATGTTGTTTGAGAAATTAACATTCTAACCACTCACAACCCCTCTTCCTTCCAAAATTCTCCATTTTAACCCAAAACTCCACAAAGTAAAACCAAAACAATATATAATAAAATAATTAATAAAGAGTATATATAAATCAGATTCATACATATCATGAAATGGTTGGGATCTTACAATCTCACCATAGTATAAAAGCACATCATCAACTTATACTCCCAATCATCTTTATGATTATGAGGTAAAAATATCAGGCCATTGATCCGAGAAGTCAGATTCTATCGCCCATGACTCCTTCTAAAAACACCCATTTTTTCAAAAGACGCTAACTAATAGAACAATATTTCCACACAACACCTTATAAATTCTATCCAACACACATATTATATTCTCCTCAAAGGATTTATTTACATCAATGTATTCTACATCTATCAGCTTAATACTTCTTCCTACTCTAATTATTTACTATCTGCTTCAGAATCTGTAACACCCCGTGATTTTATGAAAAATATTCTTTTTAATTTCACTAATGCCTTGTGTTGTACGCTACACCAAAAGGAGCTTGCACAACACGCATCCTTTACTTGCCTTTCATTACACGCAATCGCTACCTTCCACCATAGTGTGTGTTGTACGCAAAACCAATTTTCGCTAAACTATGATATGCTATTAAGATATTTTTAAAATTAGCTGTTATGAATAGTAATAACCACTTTTTGAAATTTTGTAAATTTTATTTTTCAAAATGGACTTCATTTTTGGATTCGGAATATCGAAATTAGATCAGGGTGAAAGTTTGGTAATTTTTGGATAACTTTCATATTTTGATGAATTGTGGAAATTACTAAATTTTAATTAAAAACAACTTTCTCAATCGAAATAATTAATAGTGATAAATTATTAATTTTAGTGGTTTTAAAGTATATTTAGAATATATTTTTACAATTTAATACAATGATGGTCATTGGATGTAATTTCACATTTAAACCAGTTATAAACAAGTGTCAATCTTTTGATAGTTATTATCTGTTAAAAACACGCCTTTTGTTTTGACGATGGGAATTAATTTTTAAATTAATTAATGCAACTGATATGTTTTGAATTTGGTAAAATAGAAATCATTTTTGAGTTCATAATATCAAATATAGCTTAGGCCTAATTTTTTTATTTTTCTGAAAACTTTCAATTTTTGATGAAGAGTGAAACCAATAAGTGGTAGTTAAAAAACTGAATTTTTAATTAAACATAATTTTACCACTTATGTGAGTGGAATTTCAAAAATCAGAGAGACACGGTTGATTTCAGTAAGTAAAATGTGGTTCAATGAGATGAAAATAATTTTTGGTGAATAGTAACTTTTTACTTTTATTTACCACGGTTAAAAGTAAATAGGGTAATTAAGGGTAGAAATGATATTATTATTACCCTAACACATGTCCTAATTCTATTGGATAAGTTTAATTCGACCAAAAACAAACTTAGGAATAAAATATGACCATTTAGGCCCACTTGAATTAGATTAGGACATTTATTATTATTTAATTCAAAGAAGAGTTAAAAGAGTGAAAATCAAAGTTTATTTAATAAACCATTTTTAATATAGGGTTATACATAAGATAAATTCGACTATAAATATTCATTAGAAAGCTAAAACGATTTCCTACATAATTGTATTTTATTTGTAATTTTTAGTCATTAAACAATTTAATTTATTTATGACACAACGATGATGCAGTAATTATCTTATTAATGAAATATCGACATAAGTGATGTTATAAATACTCAAATAAATATAATTTGAGACTTTTTATGAATTCAACTAATTTTCTAGGTTAATATGACATGTTAATATTTATTTAATTAACTTTGTTAGAACTTATCATTCTGTTATGATTTTCAAAAAAATCAATTACTAAATAGTTTCAAAATTGACATAAAATAGTTTTTAAAACAAATATTATATTATTAATTGTTATTTTATTCCTAAAAATCTCAGGATCGGCCAAATGACTTAGATAAGGTTATATATATTAATACTAAACAACTTTTGGTTCGATTGGCTTCTTATAGTATGTTTATTAACCTTATATTATAAGAAAACAAGAAGACATGGTAAAAGTAAAATTATTTAACTTAATGTTAAATCTAAATGATAAGGTTAAAATAGGAACCTAAACTTGTCTAAATTCTATTGGATGAGAGGATTTCGACCCATCCCCACCTTAGACTCGAAAAAATAAATTTTGAGCTATTTAAAACCGAACTTGACTTTATAATAAAATAATATTTTTAGTTATTCCAAAGGTGCCCCTCTCCACCCTTATAAAAGGACACCTCTTCCCTCTCTTCCTCACACAACTTTGAGCCTTAAATCTCGGGAAACCCCTGCCAAAATCTCTTCTCCACTTCCCTAGAAAAATACTAGAGGTTCTGGTCTTCCTCAAAGACCAATTTTAGTGCCCTAAGAGGAGGTCTCAAAGAGGCGCTTCAATGAAGAGGTAATTTTCGTTACCAATTCTTTCACCTTTATTTCTTCTTCCACTTCTTCTTCTTAGGTTTTTTCATTATGAAGTAATAAAATAAGTATCACTCATATACTGATATGTTACTATAAGTATGAAACAACCCTATTTCACCATCTATCCATCCTACGGAAAAAGAAATCACCGCGTGTGCGTACGTATGGAATACCGTCTCCACGCCGTGGTGTAATCAATTTTTCCACCAACACATTACATGGATGGGTATTATGGTGTAAAGAATAACTATACATAGTTATTATAACATCATAATGATTCTGATATATTTTATCATCCACTCCAATTCAATTCAATAATTATGGAAATGATATCATTGCTCGTGCGTACGTACGGACTACCGTCTCCATGACGCGATGAGATTCATTTTCCATGTTAACCATTTAAGAATGATTATAAAGTATATATAAGCAATAATAATGAAATATATGACATGTTAAATCTACTCGATTTATGTATATATGTATGTCATCTACTTACTTCCATTTAAGACAATAAGGAAAGGAAAACAGCATTCATGCGTACGTACGGACTACCGTCTCCATGAACGGTGTGTTTCATTTCATTTATCTATCTATTATATATATATATATATGCTGAATATATATGATATATAAATCATATTTTATATTCTGTAAGTATGTAAATCATGATATAAGTAATAATAATGTCATGAACAACAAGTCCAAACACCTACGATAAATGAAACAATTTTACCCAAAACGCTGTTTAACATGGAATTTACAAAAGAACGGGAAATATAAAGTCATAAGTGAACCATATATGATATCATAAAAATGAATATGATTCTGTAATAAGTAAATGACTTTATTTAAATCATTATATAGGAGGTTCGGACACTTACAACGCAAATCGGACCTAACGTAAGGGATAATTGTGCAAATCTCATTTTAATCTGAGATTGCTTATTCGTAAGTATTTAATGGGGTTATTGCTATCATCAATGTCCATGTTTTATAAAAGTGTATTCATGTATGTTTAAATTCATTTTTACCCATTTTGACTTTTACCCCATGGTATGGAAGGAATCTTTCTTTTATTTACCCTAAAAGGTACTTTTTGACTTTTCCGACAAAAGTACGAGAAGAATGTTTTTTTAACTTATACGGAATGAATGGATTCTTAAAACATTATTTCCAAGAGGATTCCTTTACAAGTTTTCAAGTTTATTTTTAATCAACTTCTTTTAGTTTAAAATTGTATGACATTTTAAGAAAGGAATTTTTTTTTGAAGTATAAAGGATATTTTCCTCAAGAATGGAGTTCAAGTGTTTTATCAAATTATTTTCCATATAAGATAATAAAGGGTTCTGTTTTTATCCCTATTTTTACATTGATTTGATTATGTTGTGATAGAAATATTTTTATGAATTCCTTTATTTTATATGAATTGTTTTATGATGTCATGTTGTTTAAGAATCCCATTTTTATTACATGGGTTATAAAATGATGTATGATTTATGAATTTGTGGCACACATAAGAATGGTATCATTATGTGATGGGTGGGACCTATATCTCCCTCCAATGCATTGGGTAAAGATTTTATATCTCATGAGATAGACATGGCTGGAATGGTAGGTTATACCGGTTGAGTAAAACAGGACTGAAACGAGGGTGACTCGGTTCAGAAAGGGACTTTGTCCACTAAGATAGTCTTGGCAATGAGTCTTGACTAACAAGAAATGATTCTCTATGATTATGTGTGTATTCCATAAAGTTTCATGTTTTAGGTTATGATTATTGTGATTACGTTTCACTGCCATGATTTATCCCATGTTATGAAATTATTATCTCTTTTACAGGTTAAGATTTCAAAAAGTTATGTTCTTATGTATATGATGTGATTGATATTTCTTTTGTTTACCCTTAATGAGCATTTGAGCTCACCCTTTCATGTTTTCTTTTCCCCAGGATATAAGGAAAGGTTTTAGGTATAATAAAAAGGAAGATCTTTATGGGAGATGTTGAAGATCTTTCACCAGGATTAGAGGATTATATTCCGACTCTCCAAAGACACTAAACTATTACGACCCTTTTGTGTGTGTTTATGTTATGTACTATGTATTCCACAAAAGTAATGTAATG
Source organism: Viscum album (assembly GCA_963277665.1). Classification (NCBI taxonomy): domain Eukaryota; kingdom Viridiplantae; phylum Streptophyta; class Magnoliopsida; order Santalales; family Viscaceae; genus Viscum; species Viscum album. The sequence continues at coordinate 1,475,332,734 of OY728150.1, forward strand.
TACATGTACGTCAGGCTCCGGGTCTCTACAGTTGGTATCAGAGGAAAGGTTTAGTCAACCTTTGGAAACTAGAATGCGAAAACGTTAGTGAGATACCTAGAGATATTTCTAAGGTATGTCTAGGGATGTCTCTAGGGATAAGTATACGTATACTATATAGTCCTATAACTATGGTAACGATATTAGATTAAACCAATGATGTTAGATATTGAAGTTACTCCCCCTTTATTATGATTTTTGCCTCTCACACTATTCTTTTTTGGTTTTAGAAAATTGATGGAAACAAGATGATTCACGATAATGGAGGATATGATGGACAATGGAATGATATTCTTCATGAGAAACCAAATGAAATGGGATTTGGAGGTCCAAACATCATTATTATGCCGAATCAGAAATCTCATAATATGATCAATAAAGTAAAATTTGTTAAGTTTCCTGACTCGGCTAATAAGAGAAAGATGGAGTTTCAGGATGATCACAGAGGAAATAAAGTTCAATTTCCCCTATGTAAATCATGTGGGAAGAGGCATCAAGGAGAATGTTTCAAAGGAACTGAAAGATGCTTTGGGTGTGGAAAAGAAGGACACAAATCCAGTAAGTGCAAAGGAAAAGGTCCAGTTCACACCAGGGATGAGGATAATGGTATTGCTACAACATCAACAATGGTTAAATGTTTTAAATGTGGAATGTACGGGCATTATGAAAACCAGTTCCCTAAGGGAAAGTCTCCTGAAGAGAATCAGTATGGTCGTATGGGTAGTATTTATGTTGATGATGATGAAGAGACTACAAATGATATGTGAGATGAAATAATTGTTGAAGCTCGGTGAATGGTTTAAGAATGTAGTGGAATGAGTACATGTTTATCATGTGTGATGTTGTATAAGTAATCTCACGGTACTATGGAATAAAGAGACATCTAAAGATTGTTACATTGTTGTCATTCCTTGAGTTTTGAAAGTGTATGATTAATGGTATCAATATCCATGAAACGTTATTCAGATATTTTTGGAATGTAGATGATATGCGCATAATGAAGGGATAAGGAGAAAATTAAATGTTTGATAGTATTCATGATCTAATGATTGATATAAGGAGAAGGTTATATCATGGTTTGAGTATATAGAATTTTTGGATTTTGGTATGTGGTAAGAGTTATATTTTGACAGCACTCATGTTTTCACAAAGATTCAATGGGTATTCATTTTTCAAGAGATTACATGATTATGGTATTCACATGACTGGAATGTGACGAACAAGATATATGAGGGATAAAGGATGGCATTCACGTGATCATTTTCTTTATACTATGAGCTTGGACTGAAGTATTATAGATAAGCCTAAAGATTAGAATGGATTATGTTGGACATAAGTTAGGATAAAACGTTTTTCGATATTATTGATGGGATGTTATAGTAACATAGCTTTAGAAAAGGGACAACCTGTAGGACGGGCGACAGCCCATCGCGTCGGACAAGGCTGTGGGAATCGAACCCACAACCGAAGTGCGACCGGCCTTTATCACCTACCACTGGCATACAGAAAGTCCATGTTTAGTAGAAACTAGTTTTATTATATTAAGCAGTATGATATATGAATTATAAGTCCATTTTAGGAACCATATATGATTATTCTCACTAAAGAATGACTTATTTATATTTAATAACTTTTGCTAACCTTTTGTTTGAGACTGATAGAATGACCTGTCATACAAACACTTTACGAATAACAAATTCAACTTCATTTATTTAAGAGGTGAAGTGGAAATTTTTCAAGGCACGAACAACAGTGAGATTGTACCAAAATAAAGTAAGTATTTATTCTAATTTAAATTCTTCAACTTTAGGGAAACGATCTTGAAAACCAAAAATGTGGTCCTAGTGCTCTTATATCTGATTAATCGGATGGTACCTTAGATCGTCACAAATTTATGGATTTGTGATTGTTGGCTTTTCGATATCCATGTTCTTTACCACTCTCCATCAGAATATGATGGTTAGATTTTTCTTCCATATCCATATTTTCACCTATGTGGAAACCCAGGGATTATTTTACTTGGGTAACCATTACGTTTCGTACTTTCGTTTTTAAAGATTGGTTTTGGTGTTTATTTTTACGATGTGGGTCTCTATTAATGAATCTTTCGAATAGTAAACCATTTATAACCACGACGAATTTTGAGGGCGAAATTCATTTTAAGGGGGGTAAAATGTAACACCCTGAGATTTTATGAAAAATATTCTTTTTAATATCACTAATGTATTGTGTTGTAAGCTACACAAAAAGGAGCTTGCACAACACGCATCCTTGACTTGCCTTGCATTACATGCAATCACGACCTTCCACGATAGCGTGTGTTATACGCAACACCAAGTTTTGCTAAACAACGATATGCTATTAAGATATTATTAAAACTAGCTGTTATGAATAGTAATAACCACTTTTTGAAATTTTGTAAATTTTATTTTTCAAAATGGACTTCATTTTTGAATTCAGAATATCAAAATTAGATCAGGGTGAAATTTTGGTAATTTTCGGATAACTTTCATATTTTGATGAATAGTGGAAATTACAAAATTTTAATTAAAAACAAATTTTTCAATCGAGATAATTAATAGTGATAAATTATTAATTTTAGTGGTTTTAAAGTATATTTAGAATATATTTTTACAATTTAATACAATTTTGGTCATTGGATGTAATTTCACATTTAAACCAGTTATAAACAAGTGTCAATCTTTTGATAGTTATTATCTCTTAAAAACATGCCTTTTGTTTTGGCGACGGGAATTAATTTTTAAATTAATTAATGCAACTGATATGTTTTGAATTTGGTAAAATAGAAATCATTTTTCAGTTCATAATATCAAATATAGCTTAGGCCTAATTTTTGGTATTTTTCTGAAAACTTTCAATTTTTGATGAATAGTGAAACCACTAAGTGGTAGTTAAAAAACTGAATTTTTCATAAAACCTAATTCTACCGCTTCTGTTAGTGGAATTTCAAAAATCCAAGAGACACGGTTGATGTCAATAAGTAAAATGTGGTTCAATGAGATGAAAATAATTTTTGGTGAATAGTAACTTTTTACTTTTATTTACCACGGTTAAAAGTAAATAGGGTAATTAAGGGTAGAAATGATATTATTATTACCCTAACACATGTCCTAATTCTATTGGATAAGTGTAATTCGATCAAAAACAAACTTAGGAATAAAATATGACCATTTAGGCCCACATGAATTAGATTAGGACATTTAATATTATTTAATTCAAAGACGAGTTAAAAGAGTTAAAATCAATGTTTATTTAATAAAACATTTTTAATATAGGGTTATACATTAGATAAATTCGACTATAAATATTCATTAGAAAGCTAATAATATTTCCTACATAATTGTATTTTATTTGTAATTTTTAGACATTATATAATTTAATTTATTTATGACACAACGCGGATGCAGTAATTATCTTATTAATGAAATATTGACATAATTGATGTTATAAATACTCAAATAAATATAATTTGAGACTTTTTATTAATTCAACTAATTTTCTAGGTTAATATGACATGTCATTATTGATTTAATTAACTTTTTTCGAACTTATCATTCTGTTATGATTTTCACAAAAATCAATTACTAAATAGTGTCAAAATTGACATAAAATAGTTTTTAAAACAAATATTATATTATTAATTATTATTTTATTCCTAAAAATCTAAGGTTCGGTAAAATGACTTAGATAAGGTTATATATATTAATAATAAACTACTTGGGGTTCTATTGGCTTCTTATTGTAAGTTTATTAACCTTATAGTATAAGAAAACAAGAAGACACTGTAAAAGTAAAATTTTTTAACTTAATGTTAAATCTAAATGATAAGGTTAAAATAGGAACCTAAACTTGTCTAAATTCTATTGGATGAGAGGATTAAGACCCATACCCACCTTAGCCTCGAAATAAATCAATTTGGAGCTATTTAAAACCGAACTTGAATTTATAATAAAATAATATTTTTAGTTATTCCAAAGGTACCCCTCTCCTCCCTTATAAAAGGACACCTCCTCCCTCTCTTCCTCACACAACATTGAGCCTTCAAGCTCGGCCAACCCCTGCCAAAATCTCTTCTCCACTTCCCTAGAAAAATTCTAGAGGTTCTGGTCTTCCTCAAAGACCAATTTTAGTGCCCTAAGAGGAGGTCTCAAAGAGGCGCTTTAAAGAAGAGGTAATTTCCGTTACCAATTCTTTCACCTTTATTTCTTTGTCCACTTCTTCTTCTTAGGTTGTTTCATTATGAAGTAATAACATCAGTATCACTCATATACTTATATGTTATTATAAGTATGAAACAACCCTATTTCAACATCTATCCATCCGATGGAAAAACAAATCACCGCGAGTGCGTACGTACGGAATACCGTCTCCACGCCGTGGTGTAATCTATTTTTCCACCAACACCTTACATGGAAGGGTATTATGGTGTAAAGAATAACTATACATAGTTATTATAACATCATAATTATTGTGATATATTTTATCAACCACTCCAATTCAATTCAATAATTATGGAAATGATATCATCGCTCGTGCGTACATACGGACTACCATCTCCATGACGCGATGAGATTCATTTTCCATGTTAACCATTTAAGAATGATTATAAAGTATATATAAGCAACAATAATGAAATATATGAAATGTTAAATCTACTGTATTTATGTATATATATATATATGTCATCTACTTACTTCCATTTAAGACAATAAGGAAAGGAAAACAGCGTTCATGCGTACGTACGGACTACCGTCTCCATGAACGGTGTGTTTCATTTCATTTATCTATCTATTATATATATATATATATATACTGAATATATATGATATATAAATCATATTTTATATTCTGTAAGTATGTAAATCATGATATAAGTAATAATAATGTCAAGAACAACAAGTCCAAACACCTACGATAAATGAAATGTTTTTACCCAAAACGCTGTTTAACATGGAATTTACAAAAGAACGGGTAATATAAAATCATAATTGAAACATATATGATATCATAAAAATGAATATGATTCTGTAATAAGTAAATGACATTATTTAAATCATTATAGAGGAGGTTCGGACACTTATAAAGCAAATCGGACCTAAGGTAAGGGATAATTGTGCAAATCTCATTTTTATCCGAGATTGCTTATTCGTAAGTATTTAATGGGGTTATTGCTATCATCAATGTCAATGTTTTATAAAAGTGTATTCATGTATGTTTAAAGTCCTTTTTACCTATTTTGACCTTTACCCCATCGGATGGAAGGAATCTTTCTTTGATTTACCCTAAAAGGTACTTTTTGACTTTTCCGACAAAAGTACGAGAAGATTGTTTTTTTAACTTATACGACATGAATGGATTTTTAAAACATTATTTCCAAGAGGATTCCTTTACAAGTTTTCAAGTTTATTTTTAATCAACTTATTTTAGTTTAAAATTGTATGACATGTTAATAAAGGAAAATGTTTTTGAAGTATAATGGATATTTTCCTCAAGAATGGAGTTCAAGTGTTTTATCAAAATTATCTTCCATATAAGATAATAAAGGGTTCTGTTTTTATCCCTATTATTACATTGATTTGATTATGTTGTGATAGAAATATTTTTATGAATTCCTTTATCTTAGATGAATTGTTTTATGATGTCATGTTGTTTAAGAATCCCATTTTTATTACATGGGTTATGCAATGATGTATGATTTATGAATTTGTGGAACACATAAGAATGGTATCATTATGAGATGGGTGGGACCTATATCTCCCTCCAATGCATTAGGTAAAGATTTTATATCTCATGAGATAGACATGGATGGAATGGTAGGTTATACCAGTTCAGTGAAACAGGACTGAAACGAGGGTGACTCGGTTCAGAAAGGGACTTTGTCCACTAAGATAGTCTTGGCAATGAGTCTTGACTAACAAGAAATGATTCTCTATGATTATGTGTATATGCCACAAAGTTTCATGTTTTATGTTATGATTATTGTGATTACGTTTCACTTCCATGATTTATCCCATGTTATGAAATTATGATCTCTTTTACAGGTTAAGATTTCCAAAAGTTATGTTCTAATGTATATGATGTGATTGATATTTCTTTTGTTTACCCATACTGAGCATTTGAGCTCACCCTTTCATGTTTTATTTTCCCCAGGATATAAGGAATGGTTTTAGGTATAATAAAACGGAAGATCTTTATGGGAGATGTTGAAGATATTTCACCAGGATTAGAGGATTATATTCCGAGTTTCCAAAGACACTAAACTATTACGATCCTTATGTGTGTGTTTTTGTTATGTACTAAGTATTCCGCAAAAGTAATGAAATGTACATGTACGTCAGGCTCCGGGTCTCTACAGAATCGTACCAACGTGCTCTGATGTATACTTCATGTCGGTCCAAGATTCTCTAACTCACCTACCCCCATCCATTATAGAGGTGATCTGCATGTACTTCCATAAGAAGAATCATATGGCACCAAGTATATAGTGTCCTGATAAATATTGTCATAACAAAACACCACAAATGCAATTTTCATCTCCAAAGACTCAACAATTAACATGACCCACCTCCAAATAATATCCATATAACATGAATAGTGTTTTCTGATTTCTCGTCCTACTATCAGTGGAAATCCACCCTCAAAAAAACTTATGTACCATGTTCCTTATATAATCCCTCCTAGAAGTATGAAGTAAAGAATGAATCATTGTCTAAAACTATTGTTTGTGACACCACATGTATACAAACTATTTCTTGAATGTATATATAAGGCCCCATCCTTAAACCTTACTTATTATTGAATTAAATGAATAATTCACATTGAGGATCTTTTCAGGTTTAGAGTTTTAGAGAATTAGGTCATAACTATTTCATCTCAAATGTTTACAAAGTAGACAATACTACTAAGTTTCCATAAAATAAAAACTCTTTAAAAGAAACATGTCTAGTTCCATGTTTTAGATTGCATGACTTTCCCTTGATCCCATCCTTGACCCTATTCCACATTAAGTCCTGTGAAAAACATTTCAAAAAAAAACATGGGGTGAGCATAAAAATCTCAGCAAGAGATACACAAAGAATGAAAATGGTTAGTTTTTCAAACAAACAAGTAAACCATGTATACATTATCAAAGTAATACCTTTCACCTTTAGGAAGTAGTAAAAACACTTCACTGAATAAAATATCATTACTTATCCTTCTGTAACCAAAAGATTACCATAAAACCCATATAAAGAACAGATAACATATAAAGGTAACTTGGGACATAAACATACTTAAATGGAATAACCATACAGTCGACTTCCACACATACTTAATGGAATAGCCATATGGCCGACTTCTATACCCAATGCATTCGAGGTTATAACATAACCACCCATCCAGGTATTCAAGGAACCACCCGTCATATGGTTTATCACGTAACCACCCGTAAAATGTCCATGTACCATCATTACACATAAACTATTGAAAATATAAACATTTCAATAACAACATTTCATTTGCAATCACAATAAGTAATTCAAAGATATCAATCCATTTTCAAAAACCATTTAAAAGTTATTTTTGAATCAAAGTGTCCCATACCACTTTGAAGCTTTTATTGGAATTATAATTTTAAAAAATTAAGGTCCATATAAATAAATACTGAAAACCACTTTGAAAGCATGGACATTGAAGATAATGATTTAGAATAATAAATCTTTAAAAAATTTAAAACGATATTTTTATTAAAGAGTTTTTAACAAAATGAGAGACTCTTGAATACAAATAACTGTGAAATAACATTTAATCCAAACTTTATAATATCATGAGAATAAAGGGATTCATGAAATAATATTTCAAAGGACAATATACACACCATATAAGAGTGAATAATGACAATGAAGTCTCAAAAGGAATGTAAAATGAGATGAAATCCATTATAAAGAAGGTATCCTCAAATTAAGGATAAATCAATCTCATAATTATGTGTGAAAAATATAAATACACCCAATATAAGTGGATATTACGTTTAAACCAATAAAAGTTTATTCACACATATTCAAGGGATCACATATTCAATAACTACATGTTGAACCCAAAGAAATCGAAATTGGGTTAAGAAGTTCCCTTGGTAAAATTCAACAGCCTAACGGCGTCACATAAAATTTTACAAAAAGGGATCATGAGAGAGATAAAGGGGATATCATCACATGGACATAAAATTTAAATAAATAAGGATATAGAATAACATATCCCAAAATAATAGTACATGAATTAAAATACATAACAAAAGAAGTCTTTTAAAAAAAGGAGGGTGAAAGGTCCCCTTTCTGAGTTGGGTAACTTTCGAAAATTACACCCCAAGGAAGAAGGGTCATACAATGAAGATGTAAATACCCATAAATGAAATTATACTACAAAATGTGTATAATAATGGGAAGTACATACACTAGTCAATGGAAATAGTGGCAAATGTAGCATAAATGTCACGGGAATAAATGTGAGATGAAAAATCACTTACGAAAACTCGGCAGCCTAACGGCGCCACTTAAAGCTTCCAAAAATGGATTTATGAGATCAAATATGGTCTCTCATCATATGAACATAAAAATTACAGTAGTAGTAATATAAAAGAACATCCCAATCATAAGAAATATGAGCTTAAGAGGAATGATATAAAAGAGTGTACTTAAAAAGAAAGAGAGGAGTAAGATCCCTTACCTCGGGTCCGACTTGACTCGATCATTCTTTAACGTCCTGAATAATAAACTTGAGTTAATTCTATTTGCTTAAGAACATTTTTCAATTTCATTATTCCTTTTATATCACTTATTTCTATTTTATAAACATTATGTAATCATTTAAGTTAATAATGTTTGTTTTGTCGATATTTGGTTCTTAAGTCGAAAGTGAACTTCTTACAATTACATGTTGTTTGTGTGCTCAAAGGTTCATTATATCCATAATTATATCCATGATTTGGATATCACATATATAATATATATCCAGAATATACATGTATTTTTAATATTACATAATCATTTAGAGGTAAGAAATGAAATGCACCGTTCATGGAGACGGTAAGCTGTACATACGCATGAATGCTACTTTCATTTCTTTTCCATATTAATGGAATTAAAACTAATTGAAAGGTATGTATATTTTCATTCCAGAATTATATTAATCGTTTATATGCAACATACATTATATATATCCATTATAAATATGTACTTATAATAGTACATTACATTTGGGGATAAGAAATGAAATGCACCGTTCATGGAGACGGCAAGTCGTACGTACGCATTAACGCTACTTTCATTTCTATCTCATAAATTAATGGAAATAAATAATAATTATATAGAGTTATATTATAATTCCAGTATAACATCATATATTATAACTTTAAATCCATCCTTTATACGTCCAACATATGGCATTTATGAATCACATCACTTTGAGGGGGCGGTAGTCCGCACTTCCTAAAATGAAATTATCGTGTTTACCCACAATGGATACCATAAAGGTATGCCACAAAAGAAAAATACAGAAGATTAAGTAAAACATAAAAATATAATATATCATATATAAATATAGTGACATCTTAATTTCCACCTTTGAAGGTGTTATATGAGTGTTGAACAATCATCGTTTCATGAGGCAGAAATTCGCTATCCACGGAAACAGTATGTTCATTAACCATTAGATGTAGGTGTGTGTAAGTGTAGCTTGAATACGTCTTATAAAAACATCCTAGAATATTGAATATAATTTAGTTGTTACAAAAGAAATTAATTAAAAGAGTTTAGGGGGTTGAAGAGGCAAAATAAAACAAAAGGACTCTAGTGAAGACATTACCTTAAAATCAGGTAACTCCCTTTGGTTTGAGCTCAAAGGCTTCCTTGGGAAGACTTCTGACCAAAGTGAGGCTTAGATGAGTTAGATAGGGATGTGGAGATACAAAATGGGAAGGTTTTGGCCGAGCCAAAGGCTTTGGTAGTGTTGGTAAAGAGGTAGAGGTGGGGGCCTTTTATAAGAGGAGAGGAGGGACACTCTTGGGAAGTAAAGAAATGCTACTTTATTTTAGAATGCATATCGGATTTTAATGGTCCCACATTGATGTGTTTCAAGGATAAGTTGATAAGGGTTCGAAATCCACCCATCAAATAGGTTTTGGACATGTGTAGGTCTTATATTTTACATTATCTTTCCATTTTATTTAAATCCTTTATTAATGAGGTAATCGCTGCATCATCATGATGTCATAAATAATTTAATATATTTAACATCTAAAAATTATAAAAAACTATCATGATGTCGGAAATATTTTTATCTTTCCAATGAATATTTATAGCCAAAAATCTGACTTGTATATCCCCATGTAAATTTTTTTTTAGTAAAACAACTCATGTTTGTGTCATTTTTAATTATACATTAAATAAAAAGTTATTTATGTCATTTCCCAACCAAGGTGGCTCCATGGGGTCCCCAATTTGACCCATGGATTTTCTTGGTCTGCCACGACACATCCAATAAGGGTAGGACATATGTCAATCTCATCTCATATTATTAAAACATTATTTTTACCTTAAACTACACTAATTACCTCTAATTGCGATTAAAAACATAATAAGTTACTATTCACCAAAAAATTATTTTAATTCCATTGAACCACATTTTACTTCTTAATGACAACCATATATGTCAGATTTTTGAAATTCAATACACATAGGTGGCAAAGTTTCGTTTAAACGAAAAATCATTTTCTTTAACTACCACTTAGTGGTTTCACTATTCATCAAACATTGAAGTTGTCCAAAAAAATACCAAGAATTCACCCTAAGGTATATTTGATATTACAGATTAAAAAATGAATTCTATTTCACAAAATTAAAAACATATAAGTTGCATTAATTAATTTAATAATTAATTCCCGCTGTCAAAACAAATAGCGTGTTTTTAAGAAACAATAATTATCAAAAGATTGACTCTAGTTTAAGTCCAATTTCAAGATGAAATTATTTCCAACGACCACTATTGGATTAGATGGTAAAAATATATTCTAATTCAACGTTAAAACCAATTAAAAAGATAATCTAATCATGTAAATAAATTAGATTAAAAAGAGGTTTTGAATTAAAATACAACATTTTTCACTATTCATTAAAAATTGAACTTTTTCAGAAAAATACCAAAAATTTACACAAAGTAATTTTTGATGTCCCGATTCTAAATAAGAATTTAATTTAGTCAAATATAACACATTATATTGTCAAAAAGTGGATTTTAAAGAGGTTCGCCATCAAAAGGCGGTTAATCGACCTTCTAAAGAGTATTAGAATGTTTATGCTTAAAATTGAATTCAATCACATTTTTTAATCCTCTAACATTTATTGTAAAAAGTAAAAAATATTTGAAAAACATATATAATCAGTTTGTAGTTAGTTCTATTCATTCCCTCCATTACAACAACTAGGCGTTAACTGCCATTTAAAATAATATTATTTTATTATTATATTGCAACATAAGATTTCAAAGGAACCCGTTGTTGCGTATTGGGTAAGCCATCAAGCATAGTGTTCCCTTTAAATTAATATTAACATTTTATTCAAAATTAGGGATAAATATAAAAATGTCATATTCTTTATTTACCTGAGGTGTTACATCCTTCCCCCCTTTTGGGAATTGCGTCCTCGCAATTTCAAAATTGGGCTTGAAAACTCCATTGAAAGTCCCACATTGGAAAAGGAGGAAATTATACTATCACTTTAAAAGAAAGAATGGGAAGTACAAAGGTCACCCGAGTTAACCCATACTAGGATTCCATGTATAAAAATATGGACATGGAGGAAAAGACAAAGGGTCATGTTCTGATGGAGAGTGATAGTAAACATGTCTAAGAGAAAGTTAACCACAAGAAAATCACCAACTTGTGATGGGTTAAATGGTATTCGATTCTCCAGTAGGAAAAGTTAACAGACAACATTTTTGTTTTAAGTTGATTTTTATTGAGGAATTTATTTTTGGATCTTAACTAAATCATAATGAAACATACTTACTTGTCATGTAGACGTTCAACTTTTACTAGATTCTATAATCAAATTCATATTTTCTCTAAAAGACAAGTATTTAGGAAGACTTGTTCGCATTAAGACTTCTATAATCAACTTCTTGAGAATCACCTAATCCAAAAAAGAGAACTATATACTTCCCATGTATTTAGACTTTAACCAAAACCAAAACCAAAAAGGTTAGTACAAGATCAGATAATCCATAAAAGGATAAACCTTTATAAAAAGAAAATATATTCATGATCTCCAAAATTTGTCCAACAAAACCCAAAGTTCAATGAAGACCATAAGTAAACCAAAATAAGATTGAAACCCAAATATTTGAAGGATTTAATCACATAGTCTTCCAAGTTAAATCGTATCATTTATCTCCAAATAACATCAGTTGCTCTTAAAGTCTCGTACTGAAAAGTAATTAACCTAATCACATATCCTCCATGATAGGTTAATAATTTCCATAGATAACCTAAAATAAACTTAATCTTAGTTCATAAAATCATCTAACTAAAAATAAGTAGTCAAACTAACCAGGGGCTTCACGTAGTCCAGTGGTAGGCGATAAATACCAGTTTCACTTTGGTTGTGGGTTTGATTCCCACAGCTTTGTCCGATGCAACGGGTTGTCACACAGTCTGCATGTTGTCCTTTTTCCAAAACTATATAATTATTAAAACATTCCCCAAAATGAGATAAAATCTTCAAAAATAATCATAAATATATTTTGACCTCAAGTTTATCTCATGACTTTCACCTTCCATCATAACATATAGTAACCCATAATTACCTCAAAAGTAAGGATCATATAAACCCAAATGGTTCTTTGTAACTATTTCCACAATAGAACAGTTAACTATTCCTTGAATAAAATATTCATATATCAAACATCAGGGTTACACATACTATAAAAATTCTTCTAATGCAACCCCGTCATCAAAAGAGACTTAATACTCTTAATAATTTAACCATAACTCTTGGAGACTTTATATGTTGACTTCTTACTCATTCAACATTCTTCATGATCCATTAACCATTCCTTTCCAACTTATTCTGAAATACATCATTCCTACAAACAAAATCATGAATCATATCCGAATATTCCAAAATAGGAAAACAAAATTTATGAAATAATCCATATATTTGATTGGTCATTGTCAGTTTCTTTATCCTCAATCGGAATGGCATTAGGTATTGGTAAATGAATATTTGTACGATCATGGTGATCCCATTCCCAAAACATCTTCATAGTACATGTGTTTTCATAATGACCATGCACACCACATTTAAAACATTCAATTGATCACTCAGAAATAAATTCTTTCCCTTTTCTCGAGTCAACTAGATGCTTCCTTTTTCCATGGTAGGTTCTTGCTTTATGACCTTCATTTCCACATCTATATCATATTTCTTTCCTATTGAAACATTTTCCTAGGTGTTTCTTTCCACATATTTGACACATAGGTTTTTGAACACACTTAACTTTATGATTATTACTTGTAGTTCCATAGGGATTTTTTTCTCGCATATATGATGCCTTATAGAAATCACCAAGGCTTAGGTGGTCAATCATGACTCCCGATAGTTGGTTGAGGATAAACACAAGAGTTATCATTGCAGTTCCCGTATCATTCAGTTGCTCACTCAGAAAACTGTCACAGTTTCCTTCACATCCACTGTTACTTTGGTGCCTGCTAGATCCAGCCATTTACTAAATCAAAAATGGGTCAGTGTGAGTATATCAACAAAACCATCATGTACTAATGAGGAAGATATACATACTCATTCAATTTATCTAAAAACCATGACTCTTTCTGAAATCCTAACCATTTTGGTAATGTCAATTATGCATAAAGAATACCCTAACCTCTAAAGTTATCTAAACCGACCTTTGATACCAACTATAAGGCCCCAGCCTTAAACCTTACTTATTATTGAACTAAATGAATAATTCACATTGAGGATCTTTTCAGGTTTAGAGTTATAGAGAATTAGGTCATAACTATTACATCTCAAAAGATTACAAATTAGACACTACTACTAGGTTTCCATAAAATAAAAACTCTTTAAAAGAAAATGTCTAGTTCCATGTTTTAGATAGCATGACTTTCCCTTGATCCCATACTTGAACCTATTCCACATTAAGTCCTGTGAAAATAATTTCAAAAAAAACTTGGGGTGAGCATAAAATGCTCAACAAGGGATACACAAAGAATTAAAACTGTTAGTTTTTCAAAGAGACAAGTAAACCATGTATACTTTATCAATGTAATACCTTTCAGCTTTAGGAAGTAGTAAAAACTCTTCGATGAATAAAATATCATTACTTTCCCTTCTGTAACCAAAAGATTACCATAAAACCCATATAAAGAACAAATAACATATTAAGGTAACTTGGGACATAATCATACATAAATGGAATAACCATACGATCGACTTCCACACACACTTAATGGAATAGCCATACGGATGACTTCCATACCCAATGCATTGGAGGTTATAACGTAACCACCCATCCTGGTATTCACTGCACCACCTGTCATATGGTTTATCACGTAACCACCCGTAAAATGTCCAAGTACCATCATTACACATAAAATATTGAAAATATAAACATTTCAATGACAACATTTCATTTTCAATCACAATAAGTAATTCCAAAATATCAATCCATTTTCAAAAACCATTTAAAAGTGATTTTTGAATTAAAGTGTCCCATACAACATTGAATCTTTTATTGGAATTATAATTTTAAAACATTAATGTCCATATAAATAAATACTGAAAACAATTTTGAAAACATGGACATTAAAGATAATTATTTAGAATAATAAATCTTTAAAACATTTAAAACGATATATTTGTTAAAGAGTTTTTTACAAAATGAGAGACTCTTGAATACAAATAACTGCAGAATTACATTTAATACGAACTTTATAATATCATGAGAATAAAGGGATTCCTGATATAATATGTCAAAGGACAGTATACACACCATATAAGAGTGAATAACAACAATGAAGTCTCAAAATAAATGTAAAATGAGATGAAATCCATTATAAAGAAGGTATCCTTAAATTAACGATAAATCAATCTCATAATTATGTGTGACAAATATAAATACACCCAATATAAGTGGATATTAAGTGTAAAACAATCAATGTTTATTCACACATATTCAAAGGATGAAATATTTAATAACTACATGTTTAACCCAAAGAAATCGAAATTGGGTTAAGAAGTTCCCTTGGTAAAATTTGGCAGCCTAACAGCGTCACATAAAATTTTACAAAAAGGGTTGATGAGAGAAATAAAGGGGATCTCATCACTTGGACATAAAATTTAAATAAATAAGTATATATAAGAACACATCCCAACATAATAGTATGTGAATTAAAAGACATAACAAAATAAGTCTTTAAAAAAAATGAGGGTGAATGGTCCCCTTACCGAGTTTGGTAACTTTTGAAAAGTACACCGCAAGGAAGATGGGTCATACAATGAAGATGTAAATACCCATAAATTAAATTATACTACAAAATGTGTATAATAATGGGCATTACATACACCACTCAAAGGAAATAGTGTCGAATGTAGCATAAACATCATGGGAATAAATGTGAGATGAGAAATCCCTTACGAAAACTCGGCATCCTAACGGCGCCACTTAAAGCTTCCAAAAATGGATTTATGAGATCAAATAGGGTATCTCATCATATGAACATAAAAATTACAGTAGGAGTAATATAAAAGAACATCCCAATCATAAGAAAGATGATCTTAAGAGGAATGACATAAAAGAGTGTACTTAAAAAGAAAGAGAGGAGTAGGATCCCTTACCTCGGGTCCGACCTGACTCGATCGTTCTTTAACGTCATGAATAATAAACTTGAGTTAATTTCTATTTGCTTAAGAACATTTTTCAAGTTCATTATTCCTTTTATATCACTTATTTCCATTTTATAAACATTATGTAGTCGTTTATGTTAATAATGTTTGTTTTGTCAATATTTGGTTCTTAAGTCGAAAGTGAACTTCTTACAATTACATGTTGTTTGTGTGTTCAAAGGTTCATTATATCCAGAATTATATTCATGATTTGGATATCATATATGTCATATATATCCAGAATATACATGTATTTATAATATCACATAATCATTTAGAGGTAAGAAATGAAATGCACCGTTCATGGAGACGGTAAGCTGTACATACGCTTGAACGCTACATTCATTTCTTTTTCATATTAATGGAATTAAAACTAAATGAGAGGTATGTATATTTTAATTACAGAATTATATTAATCATTTATATGTAACATACATTATATTTATCCATTATAAATATGTACTTATAATAGTACATTACATTTGGGGATAAGAAATGAAATGTCCCGTTCATGGAGACGGTAAGCTGTACGTACGCATGAACACTACTTTCATTTCTATATCATACATTAATGGAAAGAAATAATAATGATATAGAGGTATATTATAATTCTAGTATAAAATCATATTTAATAACTTTAAATCCATCCTTTATACGTCCCACATATGGCATTTACGAATCACATCACTTTGAGGGGGCGGTAGTCCGCACATCCTCAAATGAAATTATCGTGTTTACCCAAAATGGATACCATAAAGGTATGACACAAAAGAAAAATACAGAAGCTTAAGTAAAACATAAAAATATTATATATCATATATAAATATAGTGACATCTTAATGGACACCTTTGAAAGTGTTATATGAGTGTTGAACAATAATCGTTTCGTGAGGTAGAAATTCGCTGTCCATGGAAACAGTATGTTCTTTAACCATTAGATTTAGGTGTGTGTAAGTTTAGCTTGAATACTTCTTATAAAAACATCCTAGTATATTGAATATACTGTAGTTGTTACAAAATAAATTAATAAAAAGTGTTTAGGGGTTGGAGAGGCAAAGTAAAATAAAAGGACTCAAGTGAAGACATTACCTTAAAATCGGGTAACTCCCTTTGGATTGAGCTTAAAGGCTTACTTGGAAATACTTCTGCCCAAAGTGAGTCTTCAAGGAGTTAGAGAGGGATGTGGAGATACAAAATGGGTAGTGTTTTTCTGAGCCAAAGGCTTTGGAAGTGTGGGTAAAGAGGTAGAGGTGGGGGCCTTTTATAAGAAGAGAGGAGGGGCACTCTTGGAAAGTAAAGAAATGTTACTTTATTTTAGAATGAGTTTCAGATTTTAATGGTCCCACATTGATGTGTTTCTAGGATAAGGTGATAAGGGTTCTAAATCCACCCATCCAATAGGTTTTGGACATGTGTAGGTCTCAGATGTTACATTATCTTTCCATTTTATTTAAATCCTTTATTAATGAGGTAATTGTTGCATCATCATGATGTCATAAATAATTTAATATATTTAATGTCTAAAAATTATAAAAAAACTATCATGATGTAGTAAATCATTTTATCTTTCCAATTAATATTTATAACCAAAAATATGACTTCTATAACCCCATGTAAAAATTGTTTTAGTGAAACAACTCATGTTTGTGTCATTTTTAATTTTACATTAAATAAAAAGTTATTTATGTCATTTCCCAACCAAAGTGGCTCCATGGGGTCCCCAAGTTGACCCATGGATTGTCTTGGTCGGCCATGACACATCCAATAAGGTTAGGATATGTGTCAAGCTCATCTCATATTATTAAAACATTATTTTTACCTTAAACTACACTAATTACCTCTAATCGCGATTAAAAACTTAATAAGTTACTATTCAACAAAAAAATATTTTAATCCCATTGAACCACATTTTACTTCTTAATGACAACCATGTATGTCGGATTTTTTAAATTCAAAACACAGAGGTGGAAAAGTTTCATTTAAATGAAAAATCTGTTTCTTTAACTACAACTTAGTGGTTTCACTATTCATCAAAAATTGAAGTTTTCCAGAAAAATACCAAAAATTCACCTTAAGCTATATTTGATATTACAAATTCAAAAATGAAATCTATTTCAAAAAATTAAAAACATATAAGTTCCATTAGTTAATTTAACAAATAATTCCCGCTGTCAAAACAAATAGTGTGTTTTTAAGAAACAATAAGTATCAAAAGATTGACTCTAGTTAAAGTCCAATTTCAAGATGAAATTAATTCCAACAACCACTATTAAATTAGATTGTAAAAATATATTCTAATTGAACTTTAAAACCAATTCAAAATAAATATAATCATTTAAATAAATTAGAATAAAAAGTGGTTTTGAATTAAAATACAACATTTTTCACTATTTATTAAAAATTGAACTTTTTCAGAAAAATACCAAAAATTTACCAAAAGTAAATTTTGATGTCCCGATTCTAAAGAAGATTTTTATTTAGTCAAATATAACACATAAAATTGTCAAAAAGTTGATTTAAAAGAGGTTCTCCATCAAAAGGCGGTTAATCGACCATCTAAAGCGTATTAGAATATTTATGCTTAAAATTGAATTCATTCACATTTTTTAATCCTCTAACATTTATTGTAAAAAGTAAAAAATATTTGACAAACATATATAATCATTTTGTAGTTATTTCTATTCATTCCCTCCATTACAACGGCTTGGCTTTAACTACCATTTAAAATAATATTATTTTATTATTATAGTGCAACGTAAGATTTCAAAGGAACCCGTTGTTGCATATTGGGTAAGCCATCAAGCATAGCGTTCCCTTTAAATTAATATTAACATTTTATTCACAAATAGGGATAAATATAAAAATGTCATATTCTTTATTTACCTGGGTTGTTACAGTACATATCTCCAAACTGATCCAGTGATAATGACTCACAAATTGAAAATAAATGATCAACATTAACCAGTTAGTCTATAAAAACCCAAATAGAATTATTCTTCCATGGATTCCTCATAAGACACACTAAAAATTACACGGTAATGTTATCCTACTTCAATTGTGTAATAAGAAATATTTGTAGTTATCAACATGGTCATTGATACTCAGCCTTCACATATTGTCATGTGTAGCATCATTTCACAAACCCTACAATCTCCTTTTTCATGTTTGGCCACCAATAATGTCGATGTAGGTCATGATATATTTTCGTCAAACCTGAACACACCACCCAATTTGAAGTAATAAATTAATGAATCATCTCATCTTGTATGCTCATTGAAAAAAAAAACAGATTACAGATATAGATTTCATATTCATCTATGGTTCAATTTGAATTTGACTCCCCATAATAAAGTACTTCCATCAAGGCTAAACACTTCATAAATTCATACTATCTCTCCTTGATCTGGCACAAAAGTGTAGAATCCACAGAAAATGATATGTTAGTCATCTTCTACTATATATTTAGAACCACAACATGTGTCATAACCAACAAAGTCGTCATCTTCCACTAAATACTAGACAACTGAACTTCCAAAGTCAATTTTTTTCTACAAAAGTGTCATCAACACTATTTACCTTCTTGTTCATATATGCTAGCTCCATATCAAATGACTATATATACTCTTTCTCTTTCCACTACCAGATATTTGATTAACTCTTTGAAAATATATACATTAAACTATTAGTATCTGTATACATGGTAAAATTATCATGAAAAGATAATTTTTCTGACACATCGACATATAAAAATATACCGTAAGTATGATTTCATGCATAGGGTAATTATGTACATGTGACCTAAAATCTTAGGACCCATTTGATTCAAATCGATCGGCCTATATTCCCACTACGTCATCCCTCATCCCACAAGTTTCAAAAAATATTGTATGCTTCTCATGTATCTTGAGTGTGACCAAGAATAGTGTTGTAGACAAATGATTATTCGTCTCCTGGAAGTCTTTCTCACATCCTACCATCCATTCAAACATTATCCCCTTCATGGTCAAGATCAAAAGAGGTTCTTTCGAATGGGAATAACATAGATGAGACTTCAATAATAACCCATTAAACCCATGAATCCATAGACACCAAAAACCATATTGGTATGCTCCTAGGAAACCACTACTTTAACACTCTATGAGTTAACTAAAACATCTTACTATGAGATGATGTTTCCCAAGAAGTGGACCTAGTCTATCCAAGATTAAAATTTTGACAGCATGGAAAATAGTCAATGTTCTCTATGTTTATAAATATGATTTCCTGATATTGGTAATGATCTTCATGTGTCTTAAGGTACAACAAGATTTCATCTAAAAACACCACCACAAACAAGTCCATATATTTGGGTAATATTATATTCATCATGTCTGCAAGCACTACGTGAAAATTTTTCAATCCAAAATTCATCACGATGAAATCATAAATGATATACCTTCTATTTAATGTAGTTTAAGGTATGTTAGAAGGTAAAAATATCAAGTGACGATACCCCTATCTCATATCAAACTTTGAGAAAAGACAAGATTCTTAAAGCTGGTCAAATTGGTCATCGATGTGTATAAGAGGTTGTTGGTTCTTCATAGTAATCTGGTTCAACATCCAATAATCCTCAAAAAGCACAATTATATTTCATCCTTATTAGAAAAAAATACTAGGGAACCCCCAAGGTGATGTAATCTAATGGATAAACCCCTAATCCATCAACACCTCTAGATGGTTCATTAGTGCCTAAAACACTATTGGTTCCATTCTTTATGTTGGAATAGAAAATATCTCATCTCCTAGAACAATATCAATCATAAACTTCATTTATATCTCAAGTGTAATCTTTGATAATTCCTCATGATACATATCATGGAACGTATCCACTAAAGGAGGAAATATATTCTATTGTACACCCTTATCATCCAAGAACATGCTAGAATCCTAGGTAGTGAGATCTCCATGTTTCTAATGAATTTTCCTCATAGTACCCACTTTGATATCCCATTCTCCATGGTGAATAAAGTTTTCACCCTCATGAGACATACCGGTCACTCCACTACAATAATATTCTATGCCGTCTCGATGCTCTACTAACTAGTTTTTACACATAATTAGGTAAACCACCCATATATTCATAATGTAAATATCCCATAAAAAACGATACTCCCCTACCTTGAGATAACGCCCCTTTCATAAATTTATGTCCAATAACCATACTCCCAACAATGTATCAATCCTCAAAACCCCACTCACAAACTCCAATACTAGACTCAATCAATTGAAATGTTTTGCAAATATAAAATAATTAGTCGAACTGGTATTAAATAAATAAGTAGATATAATATCAGATACATGAATAGTACCTTTGATTGTTGATAGTCTAGCTTCGTTATCAACCAGTGTAGGATGAAATACATGAAACTAACCTACCCATATTTAAAGTTATGTATTCTAAGTCCTAATAGATTCATCAATTAGATAATACATGCACTCTTTCCTAGAAGCACCACATCCACTACCTCTACCTCAATGATTAGTAGAACATGAACTTATAGACTGATATGGTGTAGAGGATCCCTTTACCACACAATTGTTCTGCCTAGCTACTCAATAATTACCCATCAACTACGGCTTCTATAAGAACCTCTTTACATGTATCATCCAATAATAATTTCAAAACTCTAGTGGTGTTTGAGGACAATGTCTATGAATGTGATCTGGAATTAACACACCGTTGGAAAGGCACTCGAGTAAGATCACATGTAACTGATCCAACTTCTATGCACTCATCAATCCTAATATATGGTCAATATTTTTATAACATTTTTTCCTACACATGGAATATGTACCTCCTGATGATATAGTAGAAACTATATTTCCTTCATTGGAATCCGTATTCTAGTTCCCCATAAATATGAGAGTCTGATCCACGACGTCGAAAAAACGTACATAATAGAAATATGTTAACCTAGAACATAATATCATAATTATGTCCATCCATAAAATTCTTAATCATAGCTATATCATCCATTACTAACACAGAATAAAAGTGATTCAATTTAGTAATGTGATCAGCGTAGTCCATCTTGTACATACTCACTTAGGTCAACTGCTTGATCTCACCATCCCACTCTTTTATAATTTTTTCTTGATTAATTTACTCTAGGGACATCTCTTGGATGTAATTACATACCATAAAATATGCCTTACTGGTCTGGGTATGAATATACCACCAGTGATTTGCTAATCCTCATAATATATAAGCATCCAACATGACCCGATACTCAGAAGGAGTATCAAAATGGTCAAGAATATTCAGGTCGTTTTTTATCTGGAACACTCATGCTTTAGATCCACCCTCTCAGGTGAAATTTGGAGGATGATATAACTGAAACACTTGTGTAATTTCAAATAAAATATTAATCAACTACTCTGGTTTTATATCCATAAAATTCATGAAGCAAGGAAATTTCTCATGAAACTCCTCTCCATGTCCCTCACTCAACACTATCAGTGCCTCATGTTCCACTACTAGAGGAACATATCCAGCCTTGTCCTCCTGTTTTCCTATCATGAAGCGTAGTCTTATAGACATATACCTATAATGCCAAACACACATATAAGGACATATAACACTTGAATATAACAATGTTAAAACATTTCATAGGAACGGTTTACTTTATCCCAAAACAAGTCGCCTCCCTTCGTCTTCCACAATGTCAACACTGAGGCCCTATCTCAACCCTTAACCATCCAAAATCTTGGTCATGGTTAACAATGGATAAAACCATTACCATTATTCATGATTTTCATTAGATCACATTTATTCACATATTGCATAATTTTAAAATATTTAATTCATATTGGAACCTTTATATGTTCAATTTTCTAGAAAATAAAAACATTTCAATTTCATCAACATACCCAAAACCTGTTTTCCTAAGAGTTCCAAAAAGTGATGCATGTCACAATAATTCATAAATTCCTAGAATAATTCATGTATACTCAATAATAATTCCATACTAGTATATGATTAAAATATAGGAATATATCATAAATAAAGATCATGTAAGAAAAAAATGCATCAACCAAGGAGAAATAACATTCCACAGTAATCGAAATCACTAAAAACAATAATCCCACAATAGGTACTTATGTTTTCCCCGATTCATGGGTTAGCTACTCCTCTGAATGAGATCATTTCAAAATCATGACTCATTCATGTCTCAAATATTCTTTTACCAAATTGTATTAAAAATTAAATGAAAAGAAAACCCCTTTGATACCACTTTGTAATTTCCTGACCTAGATGTCACACATAGGTTACCCCACATGGTTGGTCACATGTACTCAACTGTGCCTCCTCAAACACCAACTTTGGTTGACTAGCATTGAGGGTATAATATCGATACCATGTGGAGACTATAAAATATTTATCAAATTATAAAAATATCAGAAATAAATATAAATAACAAAATGGTATAACAAATAAAGAGACAACCTAGTATCACATGATGACTAAAACATGAATAGGATATCCTAAAAAAATAGTAGATATATCAATCCAATTATGTTCCAAGTTCCAAATGAAAATGCAAAATAAAGACACACCTACCCTCCAAAGTGGGTTCAAACCCCATGTTTGGTTCCCTTATCCATTATTTTTCATGACTCAGTCATCTAATATAGGGCCCCTTCCTTTATCATGTTCTACATAAAAGAAGACTATTCGGGTACTAATCAGGAAGCTTGATTAGGGTGTAAGTAAAAAAAATAAGCTTCCACAAATAGCCTATAAAATAATATATATTCAATAATAGGTTTTTTATTTTTAAAATGAAAAAATTAAAATGCATAATATAAATAATTATCACATATCTGTATTCAATAAGTATCCACATTAACCCATGGGTTCCCAAGAACACCCAAACACTCAATACCAGGTTAGGACCATTCTACATTCTGAACCATATCATATAGGGAATTAATAATTCATAATAAAAATGGGATATCATTATACATTTCAATCGATATCACATCACATTCATTTAGAACCATAGTCCAATACCAATATAATGGGCGTAGAATGTTGTTTCTAAAACCCAGTGTTTATTCAGAGCATCTTTCATTGTCCCATACCTCAATGTATCATTGGTATTTGGATCATAATTTTTTGACCCACACTCACTATCTCATATGGGTATTTTAATCCTTGGTTCCTGCCCCATTCTTTTTAATTCCTATGGATATATTGAGAGTCACTCAGTGTCCCTAAAATCAAAATAAATTATTCTTATTTAGAGCCTCAGTCCCTATCCCAAACTCATATATCAAAAAATCACATATATATCACATATATCACATTAATAAAGGCTAATCAACATTAAAATTTGTATAAATATTTCACATCATGGTATAACATTACAATTTATCACAACAAACATGGATCCCCAATTTAATCACATGGGATAATATTAACAGTTCCCCATAAAACCAATTTTCAAAATTTAAATCATATTTCTCATTAAGCCATTAAGGTTAAGTCATCCATCTCATAGATTTCATATTTAATTATTTCATAAACACATTAATTAACCCATTACACAAACTCATTTCCCCATCAATTCCATAATCATATAATTCCATTAATTAATTTATCAATTAATTAAACCTATTCAACCAATTGCATTTTCAGATTTACCAAATTTTAACGTTCCAATATTAAAAGCATTCGGTAATCACATGGAAATTAGTTAATCAATTCCATAATTCCATTAATTAACTAATCAATTATTTTATTCAATTCAGGATTCAACTGAAAGTTTTAAAGTGAAAATTTCACTACACATACATGAAATGTGAATTAACTTCTCTAGGAATTTAATTTAGACCAACCACTTTATTCTTGTTAATGGAGGATTCCTAACTAAAATCAAGAATTGAAGTGGAAGAATCAAAATCATGACTAATAAAAAATATTTATCTAAATCCAAGATTCATAATTATGTTGATTAGATGCTTGGAAATATATATTCAGATATACTTCAAATGGATAATAACATCTCATCATAGCATGATATAACTACGTGGGAGTGAGAGTTGAAATTATTTCATGTGAGAATCTATTGTCAGGAGAGGTGTATATCATTACTTTGGGCATTGATTTACCTAAAATGATTGTTGTAATGCCTTATAATCCATTCATGATCCTCAAAAATGATATGAAATTGATTAAGGTTGAGTTAGGGTGTTCTAAGATAGATTATTTTGGTTCCATAATTTCTTATAGAATTTTAGGGCATCTAAATTCCACACACATGGTTTCTAGTAATTGGAACATGGTTTCCCCTAACAATGTGCCAAACTGTGCACCTCTTCTATGGGGGCCTCATTGTTACTACAATGTGATCCCATGGTTTAAAAAAATATGTTCCAACCATGTGAATTCTCATTATTTGGGTTTTCATAGTTTTTTTGGTAGGGAACACGATGTTGGAAAACTATGCACTCACCATGTAATGCCACTCTTACTTCCAAAATTCTCCATTGTAACCCAAAAACTCCTTAGTAAAACTCGAATAAACTATAATAAAATCAAAGTAAAATAGTTCATAAAATTTCTATTAATACATCATTATAAATATAATTTATATTATTGCATTACTATGATTGTTTTTAGGCTAGGTACTAGATTAAAATAAATCATGTGGAGAGTCATACATCGGGGTATTTGTCTACTCTAATGGGATTTGTTCCTTGGATAGGTAGGGTGTACACAAGTCATAATTAATAATTTTATGGAAAACCTAGCTATACCTAATATGTATTATTATTAGGTAACTCTAAATTATTCATTTATTTTGAAATTGATATACAATGGAATCATTAAGAATGAGTAATAGATTATTTAATGATATTTGATCACTATTTTATATTAAATTTATTTATAAACTATTTATGAAGGTTATATTTCAAGTTTATATGTAAAATTTTCAAAAATAGTATTTTATGAATTAATTTTTATCAAATGATAATAAAATATTTTTCTATACATGATTAATAAAAATTTTGTTAAATGATAGATAATCATGATATTCTTCAGAATATTTAAATTTCTTTTCATGTAATCTATTACATGAAGTTATCATAGTTGGTTTATTTAAATAAAAAATCTTTATGAATGGTTTTATATTATTTTAATCATCATTTTCCAAAACATATATTGAATTATTATATTTCAAACTACCCTAAAAAAGTTATCTTGGATTAATAGTTTTGAATGTGGAATGGATTGTGGTGGTTTACTATGTATTATTTTTAAAATATCTTTATAATTTATTGTATTTATGAAATTGGTTCAGCTCTTGAAAAATCATAGATCATTGATTATTTTGAGATTCAGGGTTAGTTAGTTATACAGATAGAATTTGTAATTTTTTGTATTTGTTAAGATTTATCTTAGAAAGGTAATGTATTTATTGCTTTATATAGTTGTTGGGTGGGGAAATCATATGGTGGATTAAAAAAATGTGTTTGTAGGTGGTTGGGAATCATTGAATATATATGGGAGGTAGAATTTTTGTGAGTGAATAAATTATCTATTTACTCTCCTTTATTTATTTATTTCTTATTTCTATAAATTGCATTTTCAATAGACATATGATATATAGATTGTTCATGAATTATTTTTTATTATATTATTTTGATAATATTTACTATGATCCTTGTTCAGAAACATTCCAAAATATGTTCTTGTTATATCATGGAACCAGATTCCATCTTGGGGGGATCATAAAAAGATCATTTAGGGTGCCTGTTTTATAGCGGTCAAGGATGGTTAATTGAAATTTTAAAAAAAATATTGTATTATATTAATTTATGGGGAGTTCAGTAGAGTAGTTTTCAGGTCTTTAAGACTGAGAAGGTATTTCAGGGGCTGGTTCATGGTCCCCTCCACCTATGTCAAAACGTGAGTACCATGGGATAACTGATTTTGAATTTTGAATTTTATGTTTTTATAAAATATTTTTGTCTGATTTCAATTTTAATTAATGTTGAATTGATTTATAATAGTGTATTATTTGTTTGTTAGGGTTTCAAAATTGGATTTGGGTCATTATAAAGTGGTGGGATTACAAAGCACAGAAAAACCTGTGGAACCTACGTGCATGATTTCTTATGTATTCTAACGTTAGTTTCAGGATTATATCATTCCCTATAAACCTATGTGGCCAAGTCATAGATAAAAAATAGTCCATCATTTCATATATTTTATATTTAAAAATATTTATATGAGTTTTTTTGTCTCTTAACAACAAAAAAGAGTGTATCTAATGGGAAATTGTTTAGTCTTCAAAAAAAAATAACTAATTTTAATGTAAATATTTATGTATTTAAAATGGAAACAAAATTTTACCTGGTTTATTTAGATTATAATGGATCATCAAGTGTTTTTTGTAAAATTAACTAAAATAAAATAAGTTCTATCATAGTTGTGATTTAATTTTAATATGAATATGTACACGTTTAACAAAATAAATTTTTATGATTCATAATGGAATTAGTTTTATACAGTTTACAATGATATCCTTTTTTTAATATGATTTGGACTCTTCAACATAATGATTATTTTTATTTTATAAATTTTTACTTTTTCCCGATATGTGTTTTGAAAAAATTTTGATATTCATATATATTTTTATATAATGAATTCATATACTGTTTTTAATTTTTATAAATATTATATTAATGATTTTTAAGGTTCATATAGGATGAGATTTAGAATTTTAAATTATCTGGATGTAATTTAAAAAGGATTCCTCTGTTGTATATTTTTTAAAAGAAGTTATTTTTCTAGAGACCCGAAGCATGACGTACATTGATATTACATTACATTTGCGGAATACTTAGTACATAACAAAAACACACACACAAGGATCGTAATAGTTTAGTGTCTTTGGAAACTCGGAATATAATCTTCTAATCCTTGTGAATGAACTTCAACATCTCCCATAAAGATCTTCTTTTTTTTATACCTAAAACCTTTCTTTATATCCTGGGGAAAAGAAAACATAAAAGGGTGAGCTCAAATGCTCAGTAAGGGT
Organism: Viscum album; assembly: GCA_963277665.1. Classification (NCBI taxonomy): domain Eukaryota; kingdom Viridiplantae; phylum Streptophyta; class Magnoliopsida; order Santalales; family Viscaceae; genus Viscum; species Viscum album. Next base: position 1,475,360,821 of record OY728150.1, read on the forward strand.
AAACAAAAGAAATATTAATCACATCATATACATAAGCACATAACTTTTGGAAATCTTAACCTGTGAAAGAGATCATAATTTCATAACCTGGGATAACTCATGGTAGTGAAATATAATCACAATAATCATAACTTAAAACATTAAATTTTGTGGCATACACACATAATCATATAGAATCATTTCTTGTTAGTTAAGACTCATTGCCAAGACTATCTTAGTGGACAAAGTCCCTTTCTGAACTGAGTCACCCTCGTTTCAGACCTGTTTTACTGAATCGGTATAACCTACCATTCCAGCCATGTCTATCTCATGAGATATAAAATCTTTACCCAATGCATTGGAGGGAGATATAGGTCCCACCCATCTCATAAAGATACCATTCTTATGTGTGCCACAAAATCATAAATCATACATTATTTCATAACCCATGTAAAAAAAATGGGAATCTTAAACATCGTGACATCATAAAACAATTCATATAAGATAAAGGAATTCATAAATATAATTCCATCACAACATAATCAAATCAATATAATAATAGGGATATAAACCGAAACCTTTATTATCTTAGATGGAATGTAATTTTGATAAAACACTTGAACTCCATTCTTGAGGAAAATATCCTTTCTACTTCAAAAAAAACATTTTCCTTTCTTAACATGTTATACAATTTTAAACTAAAAGAAGTTGATTAAAAATATACTTGAAAACATGTAAAGGAAGCTTCTTGGAAATAATGTTTTAAAAATCCATTCATGCCGTATAAGTTAAAAAAAACATTCTTCTCGTACTTTTGTCAGAAAAGTCAAAAAGTACCCCGTACGAAAAATGACAAAATATTCCTTTCATATCCTTTACTAAAAACTCACCAAAGGTTAAAATTGGATTTAAACAATTGTATGTGGATGGAAATAATATTAAATATTTAGGAAACATGGATTTGGATGATAAAATACACCCCAGTAAACACTAAAGTATAAACAATATCAGATAAAAATGAGATTGTGATATTTCCCTTACCTTATGTCTGATATGCTTTGAATGTATCTGAACCTCCTGTATAATGATTTAAATAATTTCATTAACTTATTACAGAATCATATTCATTGTTATTATATCATATATGGTTCACTTATGTCTTTATATTACCCGTTCTTTTGTAAATTCCATGTTAAAAAAGCGTTTTGGGTAAAATCGTTTCATTTATCGTAGGTGTTTGGACTTGTTGTTCTTGACATTATTATTACTTATATCATGATTTAATTACTTCCAGAATATAAAAAATGATTTATATATCATATATATTCAGTATATATATATATAATAGATAGATAAATGAAATGAAACACACCGTTCATGGAGATGGTAGTCCGTATGTACGCATGAACGTTGTTTTCCTTTCCTTATTATCTTGAATGGAAGTAAAAAGATGACATACATATATACATAAATCCAGTATCTTTATAATTTCATATATTTCATTATTATTTCTTATATATACTTTATAATCATTCTTAAATGGTTAACATGGAGAATGAATCTCATCGCATCGTGGAGACGGTATTCGTACGTACGCACGAGCGATGATATCGTTCTCATGTTCGTGAACTTGTGTTTAAGTGTATGTATACTATTTCAGTATCAATATAACTTTATAATAATAATATATAGTTATTATTTACACCATTTTACCCATCCAAGTAAGGTGGTGGTGGAAAATAGATTTCACCACGGCGTGGAGACGGTATTCCGTACGTACGCATGCGCAGTGATTTCGTTTTCCGTAGGATGGATAGATAGTGAAATAGGACTATTTCATACTTATAATAAAATATCAGTATATGAGTGATACTGATGTTATTACTTCAAAATTAAACAACCTAAGAAGAAGAACTGGAAGAAGAAATAAAGGTGAAAGAATCGGTAACGGAAATTACCTCTTCTTTGAAGTGCCTCTTTGAGACCTCCTCTTAGGGCACTAAAATTGGTCCTTGAGGAAGACCAGATCCTCTAGGATGTTTCTAGGGAAGTGGAGAAGAGAATTTGGCAGGGTTTCGCCGAGCATTAAGGCTTAATGTTGTGTGAGGAAGAGAGGGAGGTGGTGCCCTTCTATAAGGGAGGAGTGGGGCACCTTTGGAATAACTAAAAATATTATTTTATTATAAAATCATGTTTGGTATTAAATAGATCCAAATAGATTTATTTCAAGGATAAGGTGGGTATGGGTCGAACATATCTCATTAAATAGGATTTAGACAAGTTTAGGTTATTATTTTACCCTTATCAATTAGATTTAACTCTAAGTTAAATAATTTAACTTTTACCGTGTCATTTTGTTTTCTTACACTATATGGTTAATAAACATACTATATCAAGCCAAAAGAACCCCAAGTTGTTTATTATTAATATATATAATCTTATATAAGTCATTTGGCCGAACCTTATATTTTTAGGAATAAAATAGCAATTAATAATATAATATTTGTTTTAAAACCTATTTTATGTCAATTTTGACACTATTTGGAATATGATTTTTATGAAATTTATAACAGAATGATAAGTTCGAACCAAGTTACTTAAATCAACAATAAAATGTCATATTAACCTATAAAATTAGTGTAAGTCATAAAAAGTCTCAAATTACATTTATTTGGGCATTTATAACATCAATTATGTCAATATTTCATTAATAAGACAATTACTACATCATCTATGTGTCATAATAAATGATAATTATTTAATCCCTAAAAATACTAAATAAATTCCTATGATGTAGATAATTGAATTATCTTTCAGTAGACTATTCATGTTCTAAGTTTCATGAAGTTTATCACTAGATTTAAATTATTATACTTATAAGATTTAAGAAAGTGACATGTTGTCACATTCTTTGGTTTTAATAATAATTAAATTATTTTCATTGAAAAATTTTAATAAAATGAATCTAATCAGACCCTTAGCTGATATGGGTCGACATTTAGTCATCCAATAGGATTTTTACATTTGAGAGGGTAATTTTAAAATATTGTATTTACCCTTAATTACCCGATTTACCTTTAACTATGGTAAATAAAATTTACCGTAGTTACTATTCATAATTCCCAAAAATAAAAAGTAGCCTATTAACATAATATAGACCCACTGATTCCAAATATGGAATCCATTTTTTAAAATACAATACACAGAAGATGCAGAAATTAAATTAAAATTAATCCCGTTGTCGAATAAAAATGGGTTTTTGTTTGAAACATTGCAAAAGATTGAATTGATTTAACCTACGAATTGAAGGTAAAATCAATGCTAATGACATAAATTATATTAAATGGTAAAAATATATTCTATTTATACTTTAAAACCATTCAATATTATAATTTAACCACATAAGATATTACGATGAAAAAAGTTGTTTTTAATTAAAATACAGCGTGTTTTTACTATTCATTAAAATGTGAAAGTTACCAGAATAATATGAAAATTTTATCCAAAGTAAATTTTTATTTCTTGATTCCAAAGAAGAATTTTATTTTGTCAAATTGAACTTATAAACATGTCAAAAACTAGATTTAAAGTGGGTGCGCCATCAAAAGGCGGTAAAACTGCATTTTTTGAAAAATACTTATTTTACCCGAAAAATTTATTTTGTTCTTATACCATGTTCTAGAAATGTGTAAGATGAATAATAATGTTATAAAATTCAAAATTTAGTTAATACTATTAATAACGGCTAGTTCATGACAATATTATAATAATATAACATTGTTTATTAAAACCCGGTATTGTGTACAACACACGCTATCGAGGAAGGTCGTGATTGCGTGTAATGCAAGCCAAGTCAGGGTTGCGTGTTGTGAAAGAATCCTTCGTTGTTTCGTATAAAATAATCCAAATATATTTCATTTTTACATTGAATATATATATATATATACACAATGTTGCGTAGAATAACTTTTATCAAAATTGTGTGTAACACGATCCAAAAATAGTGTTGCGTATTCTGCAAGCTAATACGGTGTTGCGTATAGCGCAAGGTAATCTTGGGCTAGAATAAAACACAAGACATTAATGAAATTAAAAAAATATTTCTCATAAAATCTAGGGGTGTTATATTCTACCCCCTTAAAATGAATTTCGCCCTCGAAATTCATCGGTGTTATAAATGGTTTACTATTCGAAAGTTTCTTTAATAGAAACCCACATCGTAAAAAGGAATACCAAAACCAATCTTTAAAAACAAAAGTATGAAACGTAAAGGTTACCCAAATAAACTAATCACTAGGTTTCCACATAGGTGAAAATATGGATATGGATGAAAAATCTAACCATCAGGTTCTGATGGAGAGTGGTAGAGAACATGGCTATGAAAAAGCCAACAATCACAAAGCCATAAATTTGTGATGATCTAGGGTACCATCTGATTCATCGGATATAAGGGAACTAGGACAACATTTTTGGTTTTCAAGATAATTTCCCTAAAGTTGAAGAATTTGAATTAGAATAAATACATACTTTATTTTGGTACAATCTCACTATTGTTCGTGCCTTGAATAATTTCCACTTCATCTCTTAAATAAATGAAGTCGAATTTTTTATTCATGAAGTGTTAGCAGATCATGTGATAGAATGACGGGTCATTCCATCTGTCTCAAACAAAAGGTTAGCAAAAGTTATTAAATATACATTAGTCGATCTATAGTGAGATTAATCATATATAGTTCCTAAAATGGACTTATACTTCATATATCATACTGCTTAATATAATAAAACTAGTTTCTACTAAACAGGGACTTCCTGTAGGCCATTGGTAGGTGATAAAGGCCAGTCACACTTCGGTTTTGGGTTCGATTCTCATAGCCTTGTCCGACACGATGGGTTGTCACCCGTCCTATAGGTTGTCCTTTTTCTAAAGCTATATTACTATAACATCCCATCAATAATAACGAAAAAGGTTTTATCCTTAAACAATACTAACTTATGTCCAACGTAATCCATTCTAATCTTTAGGCTTCTCCATAATACTGCAGTCCACTCTCATAATATAGTGAAAACGATTACCAGAGATTTAATACCATCGTTGATCCCCATATGTCATAAGATATGTTTTGTTGGTCACATTCCAAACATTCAAAGGCCTTAATCATGTATTCTCTTGAATACCCATTGAACCTTAGTGAAAACATGAATGCAGTTAAAAGTTAACACTTTCCATAAACCAAAATCCTCAAAATTATTTATACTCAAACCATTATATCACTTAGTCCTTATATCAATCATGAGCTCATGAATACTGTTAATCATTTCGTTTTCTCATTTTCCCTTCATTATGAACATATCATCTACATTCCAAAAATATCTGAATAACCTTTCATGGATATTGATAACATTAATCATACATTTACAAAACTCAAGGAAAGACAACAGAGTAACAATCCTTAGATGTCTCTTTATTCCATAGTACCATGAGATTACTTATACAACATTACACATGATAAACATGTAATCATTCCACTACATTCTTAAACCATTGAACGAGCTTCAACAATTATTTCATCTCACATATCATTTGTAGTCTCTTCATCATCATCCACATAAATACTACCCATACGACCATACCGATTCTCTTCATGAGACTTTCCCTTAGGGCATTGGTTTTCATAATGCCTGTACATTCCACATTTAAAACATTTAACCATTGTTGATGTCGTAGCAATAGCATTATCCTCATCCCTGGTGTTAACTGAACCTTTTCCTTTTCACTTACTGGAATTGTGTCCTTCTTTTCCACACCCAAAGCATCTTTCAGTTCCTTTGAAACATTCTCCTTGATGCCTCTTTCCACATGATTTACATAGGGGAAATTGAACTTTCTTTCCTCTATGATCATCATGAAACTCCATCTTTCTCTTATTAGCTGAGTCAGGAAACGTACCAAATTTTAATTTATTGATCATATTATGAGATTGCTGATTTGGAATAATAATGATGTTTAGACCTCCAAATCCCATTTCATTTGGTTTCTCATGAAGAATATCATTCCATTATCCATCATATCCTCCATTATCGTGAATCATCTTGTTTCGAGCCATTTTCTATAACCCAAAAAGAATAGTGTGAGAGGAAAAAATCATGCTAGGAAAAACAAAATTATAAAGGTGGAGTATCCTCAATATCTAACTTCTTAGGTTAAATTATATGATCGTTACCGAGGTTCTAGGACTGTATCTTACACGTATACTTAATCTTAGGGACATCCCTATACCTTAGAAATATCTCTAGGGATCTCACTAACGTTTTCACATCCTAGTTTCCAAAGGTTGACTAAACATTTCCTTTGATACCAAATGTAGAGACCCGAAGCTTGACGTACATTGACATTACATTTCATTTTCAGAATACTTAGTACATAACAAAAACACACACACGAGGATCTTAATAGTTTAGTGTCTTTGGAAACTCGGAATATAATCTTCTAATCCTGGTGAAAGATCTTCAACATCTCCCATAAAGATCTTCTTTTTTTTATACCCAAAACCATTCTTTATATCCTGGGGAAAAGAAAACATAAAAGGGTGAGCTAAAATGCTCAGTAAGGGTAAACAAAATAAATATCAATCACATCATATACATAAGCACGTAACTTTTGGAAATCTTAACCTGTGAAAGAGATCATAATTTCATAACCTGGGATAACTCATGGCAGTGAAATGTAATCACAATAATCATAACATAAAACATTAAACTTTGTGGAATACACACATAATCATAGAGAATCATTTCTTGTTAGTCAAGACTCATTGCCAAGACTATCTTAGTGGACAAAGTCCCTTTCTGAACCGAGTCACCCTCGTTTCAGTCCTGTTTCACTGAACCGGTATAACCTACCATTGCAGCCATGTCTATCTCATGAGATATAAAATCCTTACCCAATGCATTGGAGGGAGATATAGGTCCCACCCATCTCATAATGATACCATTCTTATGTGTGCCACAAAATCATAAATCATACATTATTTCATAACCCATGTAATAAAAATGGGAATCTTAAACATCGTGACATCATAAAACAATTCATATAAGATAAAGGAATTCATAAATATAATTCCATCACAGAATAATCAAATCAATCTAATAATAGGGATATAAACAGAATCCTTTATTATCTTATATGGAAAATAATTTTGATAAAACACTTGAACTCCATTCTTGATGAAAATATCCTTTCTACTTCAAAAAAAACATTTTCCTTTATTAACATGTCACACAATTTTAAACTAAAAGAAGTTGATTAAAAATAAACTTGAAAACTTGTAAAGGAAGATTCTTGGATACAATGTTGTAAAAATCCATTCATGTCGTATAAGTTAAAAAAACATTCTTCTCTTACTTTTGTCAGAAAAGTCAAAAAGTACCCCGTACGAAAAACGACAAAATATTCATTTCATATCCTTTACTAAAAACTCACCGAAGGGTAAAATTGGATTTAAAAAATTTTTGGTGGATGGAAATAATATTACATATTGAGGAAACATGGATTTGGATGATAAAATACCACCCAATAAATACAAAAGTATAAACAATCTCGGATAAAAATGAGATTGTGATATTTCCCTTACCTTATGTCCGATATGCTTTGTACGTATCCGAACCTCCTGTATAATGATTTAAATAATGTCATTAACTTATTAAAGAATCATATTCATTGTTATGATATCATATATGGTTCACTTATGACTTTATATTACCCGTTCTTTTGTAAATTCCATGTTAAAGAAGCGTTTTGGGTAAAATCATTTCATTTATCGTATGTGTTTGGACTTGTTCTTCTTGACATTACTATTACGTATATCATGATTTACTTACTTCCATAATATAAAACATGATTTATATATCATATATATTCAGTATATATATATATAATAGATAGATAAATGAAATGAAACACACCGTTTAATGAGACGGTAGTCCGTTTGTACGCATGAACGCTGTTTTCCTTTCCTTATTATCTTGAATGGAAGTAAGTAGATGACATACATATATACATAAATTCAGTAGCTTTATAATGTCATATATTTCATTATTATTTCTTATATATACTTTATAATCATTCTTAAATGGTTAACATGGAGAATGAATCTAATCGCATCGTGGAGACGGTAGTCCGTACGTACGCACGAGCAATGATATCGTTCTCATGTTCGTGAACTTGTGTTGAAGTGTATGTATACTATTTAAGTATAAATATAACTTTATAATAATCATATATAGTTATTATTTACACCATTGTACCCATCCAAGTAAGGTGGTGGTGGAAAATAGATTTCACCACGGCGTGGAGACGGTATTCCGTACGTACGCACACGCGGTGTTTTCGTTTTCCGTAGGATGGATAGATGGTGAAATAGGATTTTTTCATACTTATAATAAAATATCAGTATATGAGTGATACTGATGTTATTACTTCATAATGATAAAACCTAAGAAGAAGAAGTGGAAGAAGAACTAAAGGTGAAAGAATCGGTAACGGAAATTACCTCTTCTTTGAAGCGCCTCTTTGAGACCTCCTCTTAGGGCACTAACATTGTACATTGAGGAAGAACAGAACCTCTACGATGTTTCTAGGGAAGTGGAGAAGATAATATGGCAGGGGTTTTCCGAGCTTGAAGGCTAAATGTTGTGTGAGGAAGAGAGGTAGGAGGTTCCCTTTTATAAGGGAGTAGAGGGGAACCTTTGGAATAACTAAAAATATTATTTTATTATAAAGTCAAGTTCGGTTTTAAATAGATCCAAATTGATTTATTTCGAGGCTAACGTGGGTATGGGTAGAAATACTCTCATCCAATAGGATTTAGACAAGTTTAGGTTATTATTTTACCCTTATCAATTAGATTTAACTCTAAGTTAAATAATTTAATTTTTACCGTGTCATTTTGTTTTCTTACACTATATGGTTAATAAACTTATTATATCAAGACAAAAGAACCCCAAGTTGTTTATTATTAATATACATAATATTATCTATGTCATTTGGCCGAACCTTAGATTTGAGGAATAAAATAACAATTAATAATATAATATTTGTTTTAAAAACAATTTTATGTCAATTTGGACACTATTTGGTATATGATTTTATGAAATTCATAACAGAATGATATGTTCTAACCAAGTTACTTATATCAACAATAACATGTCATACTAACCTAGAAAATTAGTTTAAGTCATAAAAAGTCTCAAATTACATTTATTTGGGCATTTATAACAACAATTATGTCAATATTTCATTAATAAGACAATTACTACATCATCTATGTGTCATAATAAATGATAAATATTTAATCCTTAAAAATTCTAAATAAATTCCTATGATGTATATAATTGTTTTATCGTTCGGGAGATCATTCATGTTCGAATTTTCATGAAGTTTATCACTAGATTAAAATTAATATACTTATAAGATTTAAGAAAGTGACATGTTGTCACATTCTTTGGTTTTAATAATAATTAAATTATTTTCATTGACAAAATTTAATAAAATGAATCTAATCCGACACTTAGGTGATATGGGTCGACTTTTAGTCATCCAATAGGATTTTTACATTTGATAGGGTAATTTTAAAATATTATATTTACCTTTAATTACCTGATTTACCTTTAACTATGGTAAATAAAATTTACCGTAGTTACTATTCATAATTCCCAAAAATAAAAAGTAGCCTATTAACATAATTTGGACCCACTGATTCCTAAAATGGAATCCATTTTTTAAAATTCAATACAAAGAAGTTGCAGAAATTAAATTAAAATTAACCCCGTTGTCGAATAAAAACGGGTTTTTGTTTAAAACATTACAAAAGATTGAATTGATTTAACCTACGAATTCAAGGTAAAATCAATGCTAATGACATAAATTATATTAAATGGTAAAAATATATTCTATTTATACTTTAAAACCATTCAATATTATAATTTAACCACATAATATATTAGGATGAAAAAAGTTTTTTTTAATTAAAATATAGCGTGTTTTTACTATTCATTAAAATGTGAAAGTTACCAGAATAATATGAAAAATTTATCCAAAGTAAATTTTTATTTCATGATTCCAAAGAAGAATTTTATTTTGTCAAATTGAACTTATAAACATGTCAAAAACTAGATTTAACGTGGGTACGCCATCAAAAGGCGATAAAACTGCATTTTTTGAAAAATACTTAGTTTACCCGAAAAATTTATTTTGTTCTTATACCCTGTTCTAGAAGTGTGTAAGATGAATAATAATGTTATAAAATTCAAAATTAGTTAAAACAATTCATAATGGCTAGTTCATGACAATATTATAATAATATAACATTGTTTATTAAAACCCGGTATTGCGTACAACACACGCTATCGAGGAAGGTCGTGATTGCGTGTAATGCAAGCCAAGTCAGGGTTGCGTGTTGTGAAAGAATCCTTCGTTGTTTCGTATAACTGAATCCAACCGTATTTCATTTATACATTGAATATATATATATATACTCAATGTTGCGTAGAATAACTATTATCAAAAATTGTGTGTAACACTATCCATGAATAGTGTTGCATATACTGCAAGCTAATACGGTGTTGCGTATAGCTCAAGGTAATCTTGGTTTAGAATACAACACAAGAAATTAATGAAATTAAAAGAATATTTTTCATAAAATCTAGTGCTGTTACAATTTTCATTGGGTATGTAGGGAATGTTTTAGAAAATATATATATTCTTTGTTAAAATCACAAGTATGTGTTTCTATATAGGAACCTTGAGAATGATCTAATTAGATTTTGGTTTTATATGACATTTATATATAATTGGAAAAGGTTTTCTTGAGGGTTTTTATGTCCCCAATTTGTGAGTATTTTTTTGTTACATTTGGTCATGGTTTTTTTAAATATGTTGTCATTGCAAAAACTAGTTTTATGTATGTGAATTAATGTTTGTTTATGAAACATGGATTTTGATTGAATAATTCCCTATATATTCTTTATAAAATATAGATAATATCCCATAAAATGTTTATTAAATTTATTTATTCCATTACATTGATTGTAAAACTTCTCATAATTATAAAATGCTTACTGGAATATTGAAACATAGAATGAAATTTATATAATACTACATAAAAATGTATACTTTTCATAATGAGGATAATTTTTTTTCAAATTGGTTTATAAAATTTTTATGGGTAACTTATTCTATTTGGGTTGTTTTAAAAAAATTACTTTTAGTAATCAAATTTAATGAAAAAGGTGATCTTTTTATTGATTTTTTTTTAAATTTTATTGGTAGTGATGTTTTACTGTTGGTGTTGTAGTTATTTGGATTATGAATAGAGAAATATAATTTTTATGTAAAATAATATAATAATTATTGAATATAAATTTTTCAATAGAATTATGGAATTATATCCCTAGTATTCATCCATATAGCGAGTCTTTATTAGGAATGGTAATGTTTTTTGAGGATTTTTAGAATCATTTTTTGAAATCCATTGGATTTTGATTTTAAATTTATTATATAGTTGATATCATTGAGGTGATAAATATATTATTTTTTTCTCATTAATGACATAGGACATTGGGTATTTCTTATTCTAGTGTTTCTAATTAGTTGATTAAAGAGATGTTTTGCATTTTTATTATGGCATTTGTTTGAGAAATACTATTTATAATCAATTTATCTCATTTTATAGTAGTGATTATTTGGGAGAAATTATTTTATTACTTATGATCTATAATTTTTGTATATTTTAAGGATTTTTTTTATGGGAATAGTCTGTGAAATTCCATTGGATTTTCATTCATGAGTTGGGATTTCTTAGGTTTCAAATTCATTAGTTAGTAGTCATGATTTTTTTTGAGAAATTTTTAATTTTTTATGGGAAATAAATTTTGAATTTTTTTAATATTGGAGATCATGTGTCATTGTAAGGATTAAGGAGAAATAAAATTGGTTGTAATAATGTTTTATCTGATTTAATGGAAAATGGTGTTCTCGATGAATAGTCATGAGTTTCTCTTATATAAACAAATTATAGAATACGAGTACCTTGTCATGGAATGGTTACATTTAGATCATTCAATAATATTTTCTATGTTTTATTTTATAGATCTATCTTAGTTTTTATTTGTTTCCGATGACAGCTCCATCCAGGTCTTTTATTCAAGTGTAAAATTTATGATTTATTATAATGAATCCTTAGAGGTTTCCTCAGGTAGTTAATGTGTGTCTTCATTACTGAATAGCTAATTGAGTAGTCATTATTTAGATAATGAGGGAACCAAGTCAGTGATATCTCGTTATAGTATTTAAATTATATTATTATTTTCATTCATTAAACACTAATAATTAGCGATTATAAATTTTAGAAAAAATGAATGTTTCAGTATAATTCAAATATAGTGGGGAGTACACCATATATGATCAGACCATGTTTCTATTTTTTATGGTTTATTCACCTTAAAACCCCTATTTTTATGAGATATTGTTTTATTTATATAGTAGAATTTTGATTCTTCATGAGATTAAATGAGTTTCATGTCTCATTCCAATAGTTTGTGTAGAGGTGTAACATGAAATTAATCATGATTCAGGTTTAATTAATTTTTTCCCATCCATTAAATTCATCCCCCAATTATATGAAATATTTTTTGTTTAAAATTAAATATGGTGGGTTAATTGAATCATCCCATATATATCTTTTTATTTAAATAATTTATTTTTGGTTTTGGAATTATTTTATCACTTTTTATATTAATATTTCATATATTAATTATGATGATATTATTGATAATGGATTTGTTATAATAATGGTGTTTAAAATATTAATAATATGTTTATAATAATTTTATAATTTCTATTTTTATATAATCATAATCAGATGAATTTGAAATAAAATCTTGTTCTCTCCATCCCCCACTTCTTCTTACTTTATGATTTCACCTAGTGGGACCTCATGCACAGATTCTTCCCCATCTCATTATTCTCAACCTAATAAGTCCCTTCGATCTAGCCCTATTGATCTAATCTCTACCCCTTTCCTATCATATCTTATGAGACAGGAATAAATCATAGAGGGATTCATTTCATGAGACTCCCACATTATCAACTCATCATATCTTCATTCTATATTCTATTTCTCTTATTCAATGTTTTTTCAATTATGGAAAGGGTTCTTAATTTCTAACTTGTTCTTTTCCCCCTTAGATTCCCCAAATTCCCTAACTGCGCACAACCAAGTCTAAACCATTGGACTGATTTCAGTTCCAATTTTTGGGTAGATTATATTTCTTTGGCTTTGAGTCTTCCATTTTGATCCCCCACTCTCCTTTCTATGGGGGGTTTTTATCCTCCTTTTATGTTTTGTTTCACACTATGTACAAAATTTTATTCCTAAAACTATTGATTCATTTTCATATTACCTTTAATTTAATTATATAGTAGAATGATTGAATATAATTATTTCCTTTATAAAAAGAATTATGGTTTCAATTGTGTTGTTCATGGATTAATTTTTTTTCTTATTTCTCAAATAATGTATTTAATCTGGATTCATTTTTTATTCTTTTAAAATTTCATTATTATCTATTGAAAATAGTCTTCATTGTTTTTAATTATTCTTTGAGTTTAATTTTTATATTTCCAATGATATTTAAATTTCATTATATAAGAGAGTTTTAATTATAAATTGTGATAAATTACATAATAATATTCTTTAATTAAAATGTGTGGATTATAAATGATTTTCTATGCATATTTCATGAGATAAATTAAGAAAAACATATTTCACCTTTCATGATGTTTTATTAAATGTGGAGAAAAACATAAAAGGAAATATTTTTTGTCGTTTTACTAAAACACTATTTTTAAAGAACTAAAAATGCTCAGAAATTTATAGTATTGATTTCTAAATTGATATTGGCTTGATCTCAAATTGATTTAAATGTTTTTGTGCTAGTTTTTTTAAATAAAATGGTTTCTAAGTTTTATGTAAAATATAAATGTTGATTTGAAATCCTAATTGAATATTTCTTGAAATAATGATTTAAGCGGATATTATTGAGTTGAAAAATAAATTTTCATTGTTTTGTGAATGTGATAATCCCATTATAAATATTGTAAATTTTCTGGAACATGGGATTTTGGGGTTGTTTGGTTGGGTTTAATCATTATCTTGATTCCACAATTATGGTGGTTCACATATCAGGGTATTACTACACTCATTTATCGGTCATGTTACTATATAGTTTATATGACATCATATCGGGGAATTTAAAATTGAGGTATTCCTTAAAATATTTAGTGGTAATTATCAGGATATTTTTAGTTCATATTAGGGATTATTAATCATTATATGAGTTCTGTAACAATTCCATATCTATATTATAAATTGTGTACTCACCATTTTGCATTGTATTGGTTAATTATTTTATATAAAAGACTAAAAATTTATATATATATTATTTTATGTGTGTTGAATATTATAAAATATGAAATTATTTTATAAAATAATAATGAAGGATGTATATTCCCCTTTTCTATCAAATTGTGAAAAACTACATTTCATATCATGAATTTTTTTGAAATGAGAAAATATATTTTATATGGTACAACTTTATAAAATTATTATGAAATAATTAATTTAAATTTAAAGCTTGAAAACATTTATATGATTTTATTAATTGTTTTTCATAGAATAAACACTGTTAGAATATTTTAATAAATATATGTTAAGAAAATTTCTCATTGTTTACTAAAAAATAATCACAAATAAATTTTGGACAACTATATTTCAAGATCCATTTAAAAATGTATCTTTCATTAATTTTAAGTAATTTGAAATGGTGGGAGGAAGCATCTTGTAATTTTGTATGTTGGTTCCAATATTAAATATTAGTGATGGGGCCTTGGACCAACCCATGAATGCTTACGGATTTTTTATTTTTGTTGGCAGTTGATGTCAGTTAGGTATATTTATCTCATTGGGTATGTGTTTCATTTTCAAGATTTTTAGGGCTTTAAATTTTGTTTATGAAATGTCTAGAATTTGGGAATTTAATTTTTTTTTCATTGTATAGTTAATATTTTTACTGATTTATATGGATAAATGTCATTGATATCAACTTATGGATAGTCAAATGGAAATGAGATATGGTTTTTCATCCTTCCATATGTATGGGAGGGAAAAATGTTATAATCATGGGTATTTTTTTTAAATTCCTCTACTACTTCATTTAGGATTTTATTTAATTATTAATATACCTGGAAATAGGATATATATATATATATATATATTATTACATATTTTTGATATATTTCTTTTCTTTCAATTACTCTTATTCATGTGTGATAACATACATATGTTTTTCCATGTGATTCCTAAGAATATATATCTAGACAACGAGGATTGGTAACACCCTTCATGATAGTGGAAGACCAGTTTAAGTGCCTATTTGGATTGAAACATTGGATATATCATTACATGAAACTGAGGATCATTTCCTTTCATAAAATTATTCAAAAACAATGTATTCAAAATTTAAAGATATTTGGGGAAATAGTAGGATTGTATATAGTGAATGATAAGTTAATACAAATGCAATTCTGGATCATTCCTCAGATAAAAAATATATTTCATAATCATTAAAATAAAATAAGTTTTAGGAAAACATTTAAGGAATATCCTTAAAAAAATATAAGATCTGAAAAATCATGATTATTTAGATACAAATCATTCTTTTGGATGGTATAGAAATATCACAATAGAAATAATAAAAAATCAATATATTTTTATAGTATTTACAAATATTTTATAAAACTGTTAGAATAATTATTATTTTTAGTTATTATGAATACATTAGTAGGAATATTCATATAAAATAAAAACTGAGTAAAATCAATTTGAGATGTAAATAATAAGAATAATTGAATCCATATTTTGAAGAAAATGAAATATAATGAAAATCCTAAAAATTTCATTATAAAATTTTAAGGAATGTAAATTAGAAGAAAATTACTTCAATTAATAACTAAAAAATACATAACGATGTTAAAAAAAGGATCATAGGAATACAAGAACTGCTAAATAGTTGGTTTCCAATCAAGAAGATGAGACGATTTGGGTTTTTTAACAAGAAACACTTCATGTAAAATATGTTTCAAGGGGAAAATAAAATATTGATGGGATATACAAAAACCAATGAACATCAAAATTAATTGGTAAGGGGTTTCTGAAAAAAATATCTTTGATGGATAATAATTCTGAGATGATGGTTTTTTGAAAATAATATTTTAAATTCATAAACATAATTTTCAGTAACATTTTAATCAAAACCAATTTTATTATTTATTTTTTCATATCAATTTTGAGTAATATTGAACTTTTTGAACTAGTTTTGTAATAGTTGTTTCATTCATAATTCATATTACAATGTACATCATTATAAGATCATAAAATTTAATCAAATTGATGATTTATTCTTTTATAAAATTTATATTTTCATTACATATCTCTTTTAATAATGAAATTTAAAGACCAATTTATTTCTTGAAGATGATAACATAAATGATGTTGTTTCATAGCTTGATGATATCATATTTTTCTCTAAGAACTCTATTTCGGATGGTTGATTTTACCTTGTTTTATATTAATTATACTATTAATAGGTTTTCTAATTTATCATTACATGTCCATAATTATTTCAAAAATATTATATTTATACATTGTACCCATTCTCATTACTAGCCACACATGGTGGGGACGAGAATAAAAATGGAAGGTAATCATATCATGGACGTAGTAGTCTACATGTACGCATGTATAAAGATTTTTTTTCCTATTGAAAAAGAAGAAATAATAATATGGTTTATCATTTCAAAATATAAATTATTTAATAAAAATAATTATAATATATTAAATTGTGATTTGGGTCCATCCTTTTAAGGCTATGGTGATAAAATAAATGTTTAATCGTAGAAGGGGTTCTATGTACTGGTCACTAATAATAGTTTAATTATTCTTTATTGAAAGCGAAAGTTATATAATTTTGTTAACTATAACACAAAAACATAATATTATAACAACTATATGTATGATATTATTTTAATATTGTGTACTATAATTTGAGTATGATAAAGTTAATATAAATAATATGAAATTAGATAGGATAATTTATAAATTATACACAAATTGTTGGATTATATTCATTTTAATAGGGGTTAATCTATCGAGGGATGTGCGTTTAAGATGACCATGACCTCATTAATGTGTATAACAACTCTTATGAGGGGGATTTACAGTGATTTTGTTTAATTTTTATTGTTTTATTTTTTGGGGGTACTTTGGAGAAGAGTTTCCCCAGTTTAAGATAATATGTACGACATTTCCATTAATACACAACAATTTTCAATAATGAGAAGTATTTGTCAAGAAAAGAATCTCCAAAATTCGGAAAACATTTATATAGGATGGTATAAGTTAGATAAAAGCCTCATCCACCCATTATCTATCATTTTTTAAACATATTTATTCTAATATGTTAAAATTTTTACACACAACTTAATTTTTAAAAAGATAATTAGTTCTTCCAATGAAATTTATCCTTTCTAAAATAAAATTTATTTTTATATATTTCATAGTGCAGACCAAATAATGTAAAATTATATATTAATTTTATTATATTAATTCTCAATATGTGTTATAAGTTAGTATGAAAATACTAAGTTTTTATTTTATTTAAATTTATTCAACTAAAAAATTAATATAAGTTATAAAATGTATAATATTGGATTGTAAATTAAAATCAACATTTTAAAAATCATCACTTCAAAAAATAAAATAATTATTTGGAATTATAAAAATAACTTGTGGATTAAAAATTAATTAATATTATCTAATAATGTCATCAAATTCATGTTATTTGAATATATAATGTTCTGAAATATTCACCTAAAAACAATATTTTATGGAAATATCCCAAAATTCATTATAAGAAAATATAAATAAGTTGAATTATAAAATAACTTCCATTTTATAAAATTAAAACTAAAAAATTTAAAAATTTATCTTTAAAATAAAATTATGAAATATAATGTGATATTATTATAATATAAATTTCATAAGAATATTAAAATTCTCATCCACATGCACTACCATTTTCATATTATTTATTATTATCCATTTATTAATATAAATTTTATTTTATCATCATTTGTGGTATTTTTAGTAAAATATATATATGTATTTAAAATTAAATGTCAGTATTTTAAAAAATATGCATCTATGTATAAAATGATCATATTTATTGTTATATATATATATTATTTTAATTTCATACAAATTAAATTATTCAAATATATTCATTGTATAAATATTCCACAATGTGTTTAATTAAAATCATTGAAAATAATTTTACAGATTGGTTTTATTGGTCATTCTTAAATATTTATATTTTATCTAAATATATCATTATTTCAACTATGTTCCATGTTGTTTTTGGATAAATCTATCAACCAAAATGACTTATTTGAATGTAATCATATTTTAAAATAATAATGTGATACAAAATTCCTCATTGTAGTATCATCATATAAAAATGCCAAATTAAAATGTAAGATGTTGTTATAGTGGATATTTAACTTAAAAAAATTAGAACTCCCAACTGGAACGGTGAGGATATCCTGCTAGAAAGCAGTCACAAAGGTCGATGATTGAATTGTGTATTCAAAAGGATCATCAATCTTTCCTTATCAAAAAAATGACTCCACAAGGTCACTAACGATTTAAATAGACCAATATGAATTATAATCATGCATCTTCATCATAGAAAATGAAATCTAGTGTCCCTTTTAAGAAAATATTGAACTGAAGGAAATGTTCATATCCTCTATCCCATAGTCTGTCCTCAAATTTAATTCCTAGACTTTATAAATCAATAGAAAAGTACTTAAAACTGCATAGTACTTCACTCTAAGTGACATCGACATCGACCTGCTATCTATGGTGATATTCTATAACAAATTGGTGAACACCTCCAACATTAATATGATCAAGATCTATTTCTACAAAAGAAAAAAATTATGATCTATTTTATATATTTAACATTTTCTTCATGAATTAAGTAGTTATAACATATAAATAATGATACGTATAATTTAATTGGTGTCGACTCTTCAATCCACATCACATGTATTACCATTTCCTACAATCATGAAGTTCATTTCATTAAATCATAGGTGCGCCAAAAAATATTTTTTCCATGTTGTTATCCATTATTTACTATAACTCCTTGAGTTTTATACATTATTATTTTTTATTTAATTTAATATTTCTGATATATTTCATTTCATGCAATGCTAAATATTTCTTATTATGTATGAAAGAAACAAGTTATTAAACATTTATATGAAAAAACTAGTCAACCATGCACTACACAAAACACTTAGCTTAGTATATAGTACATGAAATACTAGGTTTTTCTTGTGTTACTGATAATGCGCGTGACATCGGTAACTTGTTTGACACATGATATAGAATTTCACAAAACTATATAATACAATTACTATTATTATTTAAATATTATTATATTTATCACCAAGTTGTTGAAATGAATGTAATGAACAATATTAAAAAAAATTAATATATATTTTACATATTAATAATTTGGTTACCAATTAATTAGGAATGAAAATAAAAACCAATTAAATATAAATGAAGTGAACTTAAAAATTAATTTTCTTTCTCAGAAAATGTGTTTTATATATAAAAATTAAATCTATTACTATTAGTGACATATATTAACTAATTTTATGTATTATAATTTCAAAAAAAATTACATTTATCCAATATATTTTACCGGTATAAAATAAGAAAAATTAAAATTTTAAGAATAAAAAGCTGAAATATTCTAAATTATAGTTTTACCACCTTTTTTTGGAATGAATAATTTAAGGCTAAATTTTGACCCCTTATAATTTTTATTTGGATAAATAATCTTCATTTGAAATGGATATTATCAAAAATTACTTTTTGTGAATATTTGGTATTTTTCTATGAAGTTCCATTTTTATAGAAAACGGAAAAACACTGAATTTTAATTAAAAAATCATTTTCATTAATTTATTTAATTTGATAAATTATGATTTAAAATTTATTTAGATCAATAATACATATATTAATTAAATTTATAAAATTGGAATCAATTTCATATTGTAATCGGATAGAAAAATAATTCAATCTTTTGAACAATTTCACATTAAAAACTCATTGTCTCGTCCCATCTACATGATTAATTTTATATTAATTCCTTCATAAAAATTTAGAATTTATAAAAATGGAATAAATAATTCAAATCAGAATAATTTATCATTTCTATTAATTTCAACATAGTATTTAATGAAAAATAGTAATGAAGGTAATTAAAATTAATTACAATGATAAAAGGGAAAATGAGTTTACTTCATTGTTAAGCACTAGAATAAGTGACCAAATAACCTAGAAACTTGTTAAAAATCCATTGAATGGCCATATTTAGACCATATCCTCCCATATATAGAAAATAGACTATTATTATATGAATAATTTGTAAAATAGAAATCTCAAAAATGTTTAGTTTTTAATATTTACAAGAATTCAACTCCCCTGCTATAAAAGGGGACTCACCCCCTCACTTACTCAATCTTATTAATCCCATTAAGTTTTTTTTTAAAAAAAGAAAAAATCTCCAAAATTCTTTCCTCTCAACCTTGAAGCCTCACTTGTGGAGGAAATACATCTATATAATCCCTTTGGTGCAACCCAAAATGAGTTTCCCGAATAAGGGGTAACATTCTTCAATGAGAACATTTGTTTCCTTTCATTATCCACCACTTAAATTCTTATTATATAAAGATTAAATAATATTCAATATTTACTATATATAATGATATTTTTTATATTAATATTACAACCTACACACACACACATAAATCCATCAATTCTGATACACAATCATCGTTCATGTGTTCGGTGGACAATCGCCTCACGAACTGATGTTGTTCGTTGTTTGATAACCACATCTCAAGGGGAGTAATAATGATTGATTTTTTATATAATATATAAAAAAATTTATGTATTTACGAATATTTAATTATTATTGAATACAAACATTCATTATTTCCATTCTGATGGAATATGATACCTTCGTTTGTCGATGTGGGGGCTACCGCCTCCTCAAAGCAATTTGGCTCATTAACACAATAGATGGAATTAATTTAGAAGGGGTTTGTTAATAGTAGATGATATATTTTAAAAAATAATTCTACTAGAATTATAATATATATATATATATATATATATTACTTTATTTCTTTCAATATGAATAGAAAATGGAAAAAGCGTTCATGGGTACGTACGTCCAATCGCCCTCTTAAATAGTGTATTCTCATTCATATTTATATCTTTTATAGATTTATATATATAAATATATAATTAAAATAATTTATATTTATATAATTTTATACATTATTTAAATAATTATCTCACGATCTATTTAAGAGGATCATTAATAAGAATTCAACCATGTATGAAAAACTAAGTAGTTATTACCAAAACATATCATTAAAATGGAATTTGTAATAAATAGGTTATATAATGTCATAATAAAATCATAAATGGTATGATATATAAGAATATGGTTCTTTTTTAGGTTTATAATAAACATATATTTTTTTACATTTTTTTAATGTGTACAATGAATTTCGTGACATATATTATGGGTTTTCTCATCTCACTTTTACTTCATTGAGATATATTCTATATTCAACATTTATTCTGGTTGTGTGGTTTATATAATTATATATTAAATGTTATATCATGAATTTAATTTATTTCATGATAATAATTTTTTCCAATTATTTTATTCATTTAAGGGTCTCATGATTCAAATGTTACTTAAATATTAAGGTCGTTTCTAGACTCACTTTTATTTCAATTAGACTTATACCTTATTCTCCACTCATTTATATTGTGTGGTGTGTATAATAATAATAAATGTATTATATGATTATTATTCTTATAATTATATTTATTTACATATCCATTTTATGATCTATCTTTAATGGGGGTTTTGTTTTAAAATTTACAAATTCTGTGAAGTAATGTTTTCTCAATTGTCCATCATTGAGACCCATGTTATGTTATTCACCAATATTATTTTACGAGTTGTATATACTAAACATTGGAATTTTTTATTTATAATATAATTATTTTTAGGACATGATATTATTTCCTATGGAGTTTGATTCAACGTTACCGAAGTTGTATGTATTTATTGGTTCAATATCATCATTTTTTGGGATTGTATATGATTATTCATCCATTGATGAAATATTACACATCATACCTCATAAAGAATCATTAATTTTATTATACTTTAGTTATTCATGATTTATAAATGTAATGGTACCGTTTTTTCATTCGATTGATGTTTTTTAAAAAAATAAAATGTTTTTAAGAAAATTTTTAATTTATTTCCCATTCGATCAGAAATATATTTTCTTCTGAAAACATAATTTCTAAAAGTTTTTTACAATTTTTTTTTTAAATAATATTTCATTCTTAAATTAAAATAAAAATGATTTTAAATATTTTGAATTAATATGTTATATTATTTCATTATTATTTTCAATTAAAATGGTTTTCAAAAAAAACATTTATGTTTAAAAATAATTTTAAATACTTTTCAATGATTTTATTATATGTGTTTCTATATACATTTTAATATTAAATGTTTTTCATAAATTATTTATCACTGAAAATTTTAAAAATAAAAATATTTTAAAAAATGATTTTCTTAATATTACATTATATGATTTTTAATGATTCCTTTATGTTTCATAAAATGTTATTATATATGAAAATAATTTCAATGAATTTAAATATTAATTTATGTGTTTTTAAATTTATTGTCAATGAAAAAGGTTTTCTAAATATTTGGTGTTCTAATTTTGTTTTTCAAAGAGACAATCACATATTAATCTAGAAGTGTATAATATATTTTAATGTTTTAATTCATTAGATTTCAATATGGAATTCAAAGGTTTTTTTAAATATGTTTATTGTTTTAAAATTTTATATTCAAATAAGAGTTATTTCACATAACAAATATACCAAGTGATCTTTTAAAATATTTCTCTATCTAAGATGATATACTTTAATATAGTTAATTCTTTTATGAGTATATGATCCAGGGATAAAATTATTATTATATGTTTGATTGGGTTGTGAATAATATGACATGTTTTTTGTGAAACTCGTTTCCCATTCATGGGTTTTACCATGAAATATTTCATACATAAATTGTTTCTTTTGATGGGTTTTGCTTTGATGAAATGGTTACAACACTGGTCTCTTTCCCATAGGTTATGATAAGATGACATGTTTATGATACCCATTTCATTTACTGGGTTAAGATATCATTTTTTATGATCTCTCAAAACATGTATATCATATATGATAATGTGATGGGTCAGACTTATATCTACCTCTAATGTATTGGGTAATGATATATATCTCATTTGATAGACATGGATAGAATAGGGAGTGAGATCTGTTCAGTAAATGACTTTATCATCTAATATAGTCTTGGGAGTGAACATAGATTACAAAGATGGTCATGGGAGTGAACCATGAATTCTATGATTCTCTTATGAGATAACCCTGACTGCAAAGTATGTTTATTGAGTGAAATCATACCATTTTAAGGAAAGGGATGCGACTGAGGATGGTGGTATGTCCTTCCTAGAAGGTGTAGCTGCAATGAAGTTCCTTGATATGTTTTTCAAATTATTCATGACTTATATGTAATGATTTTATATTCTTATATGTCTGCCACAATTTCATGTCTTATTCTTATGTTTGGATTTTAGGGATTATGCTCTTGATTACCTTATGATTCAATTATTATAAACTACTAATACATATTCCATTACTCTTTAATATGATCATTGATAAACATGGTATGATCTTATAATGTTATTTTATCATTTTAATACCCTTATGCTCGTGATTAATCTTATATATCTTAATTATTTAACCATACTGATCTTCTAAGATCACCTATTCTAATCACAGAAAAAATATTTTATTGAAGGATAGTAATAAGAGAAATAGATTCAGGGGGGTCTAAAAATATTAAGGTCGAGGGAATCACTAATAATAAAATCAATAGCCCCAGTGAGAAGGTAATCCAAAATAGAGAAAACCATACTCGTGGTATGTTAAGATTCCATGGAATCCAAGAAATCAGCAAACCAGTTTCCTTCTCTCCAAGTGTGATTTAACTACATGTCATGGTTGAGTAGGGACCAACATCTAAGAATGATGTGGGGGATCTCTGAGAAAGTCGACGAAGTTCCTTTAGTATACCTCTAGAAATTTTTTGAATCTATTTCCACAATAGAGGAGAATGTTCTATTGATGGAATAACTCTAGTATATTACACATAGCCTCAGCCTCATCCTATAAGGAAGAGCCAGATCCATATAAGGAGATGAAAGAGATGATCACTAAACCAGCTTAGATCTTGACAACCCCACCACCGTGTAGATATCCATGAGAGAAGGAACCATCAACATTGAGTTTCCACCCTACAAAATGTGGATTCGAGAAAACCTAGATCCCCCACATTAAGGAATAGGATATGAAGCATTGCATATAGGTATGATTCACCTATGAGTGGGGGCTTGGTTGGATCCATAATAAAAACCAGTGAACCTAGACTCTTGGTATTTATCCCATACCTTCAGCACCAACATTGAAGGAGGGGAATGATTGTGTGACTAGTTTCTATCCTCCCAAATACACCAACAGCCGACAGAGAAAATCATTTCATGACCCACCGCTTCATACTTGTTATTTTCTGACCTAGAGAAAAAATTCAATAAAAAAGATTACATGCTATCATATTACGGAAGGAACCCAAAATACTATCCCAAAATAGTCTATATGAGGTCTGCATATTTGCTTTCGAGGAATACATGTTGCATGTAATACTCCTGGGACACTCTAAAATATTTTCATCAGGAAGAAATAAGCACACTTGTAGTTGGGGTTTGGATTAGTGGTAAGAACCCCATAATCCTACATGAAAAATGGGGGTTTAAAACCTTTTGTGCGCAAGTACTATAGAGGTACTGTAGTAGTAGCAGTACTATAGATCGGTGAGTACTGTAGGGGTGACAGGGCACCGTAGCGGTGGCGGTACTGTGTGGGTACTGTAGCAGGCAGGTTACTATTCAAATAATGGTTATTGAGCCAAAAATTTGGGCCTACGGGATATATAATGGGCTACAAGCCTAGTAGGGCTTTGAGCTATGTAATGGGTTTCCCTCTACCCAGTTAAAAGAGGTCTTTTCTTTTCTTTAATAATAAAAATAAGGCTTTGACCCAAACCTTTAAAGAAGCACACCTTTTCTATTTAAATCTAGATTGGTAGAATTATCCCTATTGCAAACCCTCTTGGTCATGATGTTAAAATTATTGGGAATCGAGTCACACCAGATAATTCTTCCCCATGCATCTGAGTTCTGTTGAGGATAGAGTAGTGTACTATATCCACTGGCCTTGAAAACGACAAAGGATGAGCCCATGAAATAATATATATCAGGGGATTTATCCATAACAATACAATTCTAGACCTCCCTTTGAGCTAGATTAAGGATGTATTAGATGATTTTGGGGATGGAAGTGGCCTTATTGAAAAAAAAAATCAAAAACTAATCATCTAGGAATACCCAAAATCTCCCCCACCAAAATAAAATCCTAGAATATGAGGTTCCCACTTCCAATAACCCACCAATAATTTTTCTGAAGGGTCGGGATTTGTTCACTCAAGGATCGCCAAAGGGTTGAGGTGTTTGATCAGGTGTCTCCTTGAAATTTTCCACATTTATTCTTGATAAATTTTCTCAATAGTGAGGAACCCTAAAAACATACAATGTCAGCTTACATAGAAGGGTTTTCATGGTCTCTCCCAAATTCCTCACATTAATACCACCATCTTTGTCCCGCCCAGAAAAATGAACCGAAGTCGCCCAATGGCCTTTGCCTTCCCCTTATGCATCCCAAATGAAAGAACAATGAACCTAATCAATCTATGAAAAAATAGTATTAGGAACTTCAATCATAGAGAGGATGTGCATTAGAATTGAGGATAGCACATTACATAGAAGTGAAATTATTACATTAAAAGAAAGAAAGAAATTTTTTCAGTTCATAATTCAGCTTGTGATTTTGGTGATCATAGCATAAAAGTTTCTAATAAGAAGTCTCCCTGAAGAAGATAGAAGCTACAATATATTCAATAGGAAAACTGATCCTCCCAAATCCAAGATCAACCTCAATGCCCCTACTACGGCTCTCAAAGCACATTGTGTAGATATTGACACAGATTTTCCCTAGTTATTGATCTTCCCACTCACCTTTAAGTAAACATCATTGAATTTGTTAAACCCCATGATTTAGTGTTTACCATCATTAACAAAAAACACCACATCAACTGCAAAAAGAAGGTGGGAGATTCCCTTACACTGAGATCCATAGTGGTGG
The DNA here is from genome assembly GCA_963277665.1 of Viscum album. NCBI lineage: Eukaryota > Viridiplantae > Streptophyta > Magnoliopsida > Santalales > Viscaceae > Viscum > Viscum album. The sequence continues at coordinate 1,475,387,421 of OY728150.1, forward strand.
GTCTTGATGAGGCCTCCCTGTATACTAAAAATCACATATTTACTTAGAAAGTCCTATGAAATAATGAAAATACTAGGGGAGAGGGGATCTCTCTCTGGAATCCCCTCACTGCCTTGAACAAACCACACTATCTATAAATAACAGAATATTAAAACATGTGGATTTGAAGCATCAGAAGAAGATATCAATGATCCACTGAAATAATCAAAAAGCTCATAAAAACATAATGATATAACTCCATTTGAGGTGGTCATAAGTATTATCCATATATAGATCAATTATAAAATTATAGGCCACCACCTTCCAAAAAGTCTCCCCAACTATCTCATGGGCCAGCCCCATTACACCTTGAATATATCTCCCCTAGATAAAAGTGGGTTTCTCCTTATCCACCAACTTATTGATATGAGTAGCCACCCTTATATTAATGAGTGATTCCATGATCATGAATACCACATTAGACAATCTAATGGTATTATACTAGCATATAGAAGAGAGATCCTTGACATTCAGAATCAGCACCAAGTAGGTTCTATAAGCCACCTTGGGAGAGGGCCTCCCTGGAAGAAACCCTAAATATCCTCCACCACTTCCCATTTAAAAACCGAACAGACACTAACATAAAAGGAAAATGGAATTTTTTTAATCTTGAGGCACTATAATTATTAAGATCCACAATTGTATCATAGATTTCTTTATCCTCAGGCACCTTTTGGATGTGCTCGTTGACCTAGGGCATAATAGTATGAGGAGTAGCACTAAAAATACCACACTAACCCTCTGGGTATCCGTTCTACACACACACGTTATAAAAAATATAATTGAATTAGGATATCACCTTGTACCTAATATCCATTAGGTCATTGTTATATTTTCCATCTTCCATCTAGATATTTGGAGGTTGGCGACATTGTTTCTCTTTAAGGAAAGAATGAAAGAAGCAGGTATTGCGGTCACCCTCCTTAATCTATGTGTTATGAGACCTTTCACATATGCTTCTTTCCAGATAAATCAATTTCACTTTATATTGGTGTTTAATAAGCCCATGTGAGATAAAGGCATCATCATTCCAAGGCCCTACCATAATACCTTCAATTCTACCAATTTCTTGCTCCATCCCCTCCAAACTAGAATGGGCAGAGGGAAGACCATCTGCCCAGATTGCATGATCCTTCTTCAGTCTATGGATCTTGTTGTGGATCATCATCCAATTACTTGGTTGAATTAATTTATCCAACGACTAATGCACTGTATGAAGTAAACTGCTTTGATAATACCAACTGTTAGTGTAGAAGAAACCTTTTCCCTCAAACAACCTTGCCTTCAGATGAATCAGAAGAGGGGAGTGGTCTGAGAGATATTGAACCCTATGGATCACCTCCAAATTGGGATATGAAGAAATGTTTTGAAGGATACCAAAGAATATATCCAACCTAAACAAAGTCCACCTACTACCCTGATGATTGTGTCACTAGGTAAATCTACTATCCGAGAATCCTAGGTCCACAAGACCTGGTAGGGCAGCGAATGACGAGAAGGCATGCCAATCATTACTCGATCCAATACCACATTTCTTTTTCTAAGACACATCAATAGTATTTTTAAAGTCACCCCCACATTCCATGTATGATCCCAGCGGTTAAAGGATTGAAGTTCCATCCAAAGTTCCCCACAAAACCTAACATCAAATTTATAAAAAACAAAAGAGCATAAGCAAACCTCATTAACCGAATCCATCCGAACTGAGACATGGTTATTAGGGGAAGCCAACTCCTCTATCTCCATGGATTGTTTCCATAAGACCCATATATGGTTGTTCTCCGAGCTTCCATGAAGATATTTTTGAAGGCTAATTCTCCTAGAAAAATATCAATTTGGGAATGGGATTGTTTAGGATCCAAGACCACTATAACTGATGCCTTGAGATGAAAACCCACCTTAGAGAGAAAATCATTCTTCACCCATGCTCCCTGACTTTGGGAGTTTGAGATAATTAAAGAGATCATTCGAAGGATACATACAAAGAACTGTCCCCATGTGATGGGAACCTCTTACTCAGATGGATCCCATTCACAGAAAGGGATCTAGTTTGAGATCTGGTTTGAACCCCTGAGGAGGGAAACTGCTCACAACAAGGGTATTGGGGATTCTTCCTACACCGTCTTCCAGAAATTTCACTATACTACATGTTACCCCCTAGAGGAGGGGGATACTACCTCATTGGATAGTACAAAGAAACTATTTCGCAAGGAACGAGGGGTAGAAGGTTGGGCAGGGGATACAAGGTGGGAGGACGGGATATGGAAAGAGGGGGCATTGGACCAGGACGAGGCTAATACCAGGAGGGATCCTGGTGGAGTGGGGCTAGAGAAGGGGGGGATCAAGGAGAAATCCATTTCCCTTGGAAAATGAAGGTGGTGAATGAATAAAGTGAAGTAAAAGGAGGGGGGTTTGGGAATGGTTTGATAGCCGGGAAAGGTAGGGAAAGGCAATGGGATAATTTTAGATGGGGTATGGTTTGGGGAAAGGGGTTGTATGGTGGCATAAGGTAATTGAAAAACAACAAAGGTTTTGGAATGGATAAGGGGATTTAGCGTAACACCTCGTCCCCTCTACACTGGAGCCGATGCATTACTTGTGATATTGGAATGGTTAAATGGAATGAAAAATCCAAAAGAAATTATCAGTTTAGTAGTCTTGAAGAAACTAGATACATATATGTAACACAAATTACATTGGAAATGTTTACAAAAAACAATACAATACGAAACTAAAAACTGCATCCACAAGAACTCAATAAATGATCTCCTCTTTGTCACCTGTTGAAAGTAAACAATTAAAGGGGTGAGTTCTAATACTAAGTAAGGGTTACAAATAGAGGAAGAATGAGGACAATAATTAGTGAATCACAATCAATCTGACCTAACCAATATAGCATAGTGAATAAATGAATAACTAATGCCATTAATAAATTGTGAATGACACTACATCCAAGGATTTTTTTCATAGTGAAAACCGCATGGATAAAAATAATAACTGATAATGAATAAAGATAATTCTTATTAATTAGACATTATGTATCTGGCACAGGAAACCATAATACCGTAAAAACAGTTTAGTTATATGGGTAGCAACCCGTCTGATTTTTGGAAACAAACTTGAAGGGTTTGTTACCAACTGATTTGTCTACTGAGACCTACCAATGCATCGAGGGGCTGTAGCAGGCCCCACACGCCCCTGCATGTCCAAATAATTTTTTATACATTAATTCAATACAAGAGAAATATTCCTTTTCAATATCCATATAGAGTATATTATACTGATTCATCAATATTTCCATAATTAAAATTACATTACATACAAACACCCTACGTAAAATGTTATACGGTTTAGAAAAACACATATCCATGATATGATATTATGGATATTTAATATAAATATAATTTCAAATGAAATGTGATCTCAAATGGGCAGTAGGTACACCACATAAGGATTATTAGTGGCACAATACAAAGTTAGTCAAAACAAAATAATAGTTGAGACAAAGTCTCTTACCATAATGTAATCTGTCAAATCATATGACCAGACCATAATAACACTCAAATTAATCATTGAATAACATGAATATAAAAAGAATCAAGATATTATATATCAAATGTCAGTACACATATACCACATACAAGAAATAATTGGAGAACAATGAAAACCTCACAGAAATGAAAGTGAGATGAGAAACCACTTACAATCCTTTTATCATGGTAACGAGTGTTATTGAGAGGGATTAATTAGAGGTAAAGGGTTATTCAATTATTTAAATGTCACAAGGGATGTATGGTTGAGGTGTGAAATTATACCCCATCATTAGGAATTAAAAATAAAAGGGCGCAACATAGGGGATATTCCTGAACAAGAGTGAGAGAGATGATCCATTACAAAGAACATATCATTATATTGAAGAAAAATGATTGAAATATTTATATGTGACAAATAAAAATCAACAAAATATAAGTGGATATACAGAATAAAACAATCATATGTCATTCACATATATTCTTGGAATGATGTAACCAATGAAATATATGTTTAACTCAAGGAATGAAAATTGAGTTAAGCAACCCCTTACCTAATGCTTGAAGGTGTTCTTGACGTGTTATTTAAGACCTGAATAAAAAAATTAGGATTATTAATTCATAAGTAGAACCTATTATATATTTAAATGATTTATTATAACAATTTTTATTTTATTAAATTCCTTTTTTATTAGTTATAAGGTTCAACTTCGTTGTTCGGGCTCGTTCGTTTACTTGGTTTTAAATGATCGGTTCACTTATATTCAAGATTGAATAAATATATAAGATGGAAGTGGTTGTTGAGAAATGAAGTTATATTATATTTGTGAAAATTCAGAAGATTACATGGTTTTAAATTAAATTTGTTTACTTAGAGTGAAGTCAAATTATTATTTATATAACCTTAGTGACAATTGTTTTGGCTAAACGGTGGGTTTGATTACAATGAACATGTTTTACTTTATAACTTAATAACATTTGAAAAAAAAGATTATATAAATAAAAATAGGATATATTACATATTTAATAATCTGGATTAACCATAAAAGAAATGGTTTCATGACCAGAATTGAATATTGTAATAAAAATTGATAAACTGTTGTCTTTGAATGTGCCAAATTAGCACATCTCAAACGGTGCTTTCATTTATTTCAAATAAATTGTGGGGAAAGGAGAGAAGGTAGTGAAATATAACATTATCATGAAAACATTCCAGTACATGTATGTTATTGTATTTATCATACTATTATGGCGAGGAATGAAATAAAAAAGAAAAGGGCTTAAAGGAATTGAAGGAATTGGAAAGAGGAATTTACCTCTTGATACTTCCTCTATTGAGAACCTCTTAAGGGGGGAGGTTTTGGTATTTTGATGAGGCTATGAGATTTTGTACACGAGATAGGATATTGGGGAGATACATGGGTAGAATATTGGCAATGTAAAAGGCCTAAGTGGTGTGAGAGGAAGAGGGGGTGAGGGGTGCTTTATATAGTGGAGGGGAGAGAAGTTTTCTTAATATTATAATCATTAATTTATTATTTCCTCTCAAGACTACCAATAGTGAGTATTAAATGACATATAACAGTAATATATTCATGTTAATTCGAACCAATAAGGCTTACATCAGTATATAATCATCAATGACTCAATTAATCCCTTATTTAGCATTTATTGTAAATTATCAGATTTTACTATTAATCAAAATTTTAATTATTTCAAAAAACTCCCAAAAATTCACCCAAACCATTTTTCGATGTGTAGAGTCCTAAAATGAAGTCCATTTTTCAAAATTTATTTTATAAATATGATTAATTAAATATTTAAATAAAATAATTATTTAATCAAAAATATAAACACTTAAACTATTCATCTTCATTTTTAAGGTGCCAAAATTCATTTATACATTCAAGGGCACAGATACCATTCATAAGAGTCATATTAATATTCATAAGGGTAATTTAGTATTCATATGGGTAGGTTAATATTCATATTGTAGGTTACTATTCACCAAAAATTATGTTAATTCTATCAGACACTAATTATCATCTCGATCACAACCGTGTAGGGAAGATTTTTAAAAATCAAATCATAGAGCTAAAAAATTTAAGTGTTATGTATAGGTTATGGATATTTATTATTATTAACCATTTATTTTCATAGAGGCTCAATGATTATTGAAATATAGGATATAAATAAAATGTATTTAAAAGAAACATAACATAAATTTTTGGGGTGCTACATGTAGGGGGTGGGGGACCGAGTCGACTGTCGGGTGGACCATGATAAGGATCCATCCTAATATCCCCTATAACCAGATTCATGCCAAACCAAAGGGTTTAGAGGGTGAGGAGGTGGCTAACATGGGGTCTCATATCTGAATTCTGTTGCACCATGGTCTTGGTAATGGAACAAAGAAAAAAGTGGGTACCTCAATGAAAAACCACTGATTGAAGTCAGTCTGACAAACCATCCACCCTATGAATGATGTGATCCAAGGGAGGAGAGCTCAGGTACATTGAAACATAGATTTAGGGTGAAGATGTGTCCAGAATAAGAAGGGTCCTCTAATCCACAAAAATTAATCCTCCTAGCAGATTGCCAATTGTCTGTATGAAAAAGAATTCCAGAATAGAAAATTAGGACCATATAGCTTGATCCAGATAACTGAGAGGGTAGATTCACATCCCTTGTGAAGAACCATCATCCATGGAGATAAGGAAAAACTCTATTGGTTGCATAACCAGGGAACCCAGGTCAAATCCAGAAAAAAATCTTCACAGGACTCTATAAAAACACAAACGGAGCGATGAGAGAGTTTTGAAACCCTAGTAGGCTGGTCAAGATTCTAGGAAATCACTATATTCAAGAAGAACCCCAATGGGGGTTTGTCTAACCCAAACCAAGAAACAAAATTCCAATTGGGAAGGGACAAGGAATCCAAAAATGTTGAGTTCAGTACTGATAAAGTTGGAGTAACACTGGAAGATCTCATACCATAGTAGGGAACCCAAATCACTAGAAAAATCATAAATCATGGAAGGGCAGTGGAGAACATCTTTCATCAGCACATTCCATGATAGACCTAAGGGATATTGAAAGAGAAAATTCGACTACCCAATTCTTATGTTTTCTTTCCTCATGTTATGAATAAATGTTTTGAATAAGAGTACTATAGAGGATTTTCTTTGTAAGAAATGTTTAAGATCATTAAAAAAGATAGAATATTATATTAAATGCTTCCAAAGACACAAAACTATTATCTTCATCAGAAATGTACTTTTTTTTAAATTATCATTATTCATCTAATGTTTTGTAACATCAGTGTATGATAATATTAGGTCTCTATAGTTGGTATAAAATGTATCGTTTATTCAAACATTTGAAATAAGGATTACAAAACCATAGTGAAATACCTTGGGATATTTCAATGTATATGTCTAAGGATCTCTCTATGTATCAATAAATGTATGATTCAAATTTTAAAAAAATCGTTGAATTTTGGAAAAGGTTTTATAGAGTGGTTTACAAGACATTACATACATTTACATACACTGAAAGTAAATGTATTCAGGAAATGAGATTATTTTTTTGAATTGAAGGATACAAAGCAAGTAATTGAAAAGGAAAAATGAAAATTTTAGTTAAAATAATGGATGGGAATAATGGCCTCCCTAAGGTATCATTGATAGTGGAATGATTTAGATGTGGAATGTATGGGAATCATAGAAATAAATGTCTTAGGATAGAACTCATTATGAAAATATAAAAGGTTGTAAGAGTAATTTTCGTGCTACTGATGTTGAAAATACTTTAAGGGATATATGAAAGTTATGTTCCATTATAATTGAATTGTTTATAATCATGAATAAATTGAGTATAAGTGATTTGTATTTCATATGTTTTGAATGAATTATTATGGAATAAGATAATGATTTTTAGTAAATGGATTAAATAAGAGGTGGAATGACCGAAGTATTAATTAATTTTTATTCAATGATTATGGAATGGGAATCATGAAGTTTATAAGCATTTATTTTATAAGTTTTTCTATAAGGATATTCATGAATATATTGAATGTTATTGGTGACCTAGAAAATTGATTTAATGGAAAAGCTATATTAAGGGATTTTAAACTTTAACATGATCCTTTTGATAAGAAAATGATATTTAGTGTTGATAAAGATTTGGTGATATGGATAAAGTAAATTGGATAGTATTTATGACCTCTGAAATGAGAATGGATTTCTTCAAAAATAGGATTATTCTCTCATTGATGATGTTTACAATAGTTTTTATTTTAAGGTATCTATCCAATAATTCATAGAATAAGTAATAACTAATTTTTTTCAATAATGATTTACTGTAATCACATTATTAGTATATTTATATAGAGTGCATGATGTTGGTATTCAAAATTTTAGTATGTTACAAAAAAAGATCTAAATTATGATATGTGGGGGATTAATGTTAAGAAGATTTTGAGAAATTTATTTCCCTTCATTATGTTGTTTTTTATTTTCATCATTCTGATGGGTTATAGGGTTAACCATCTCTAGAATGGTTTTTTGTTCAAATTTGTATGTGGTTTTTTTAATTAATGTAATATATCCCCATATGATTATTTTCGAATATAAGATAAACCATGTGAACCATTTTTTATGTTATCTAAAGATAGATGGAATGAACTATCTTTATATTTATCGATATCATGATCTAATAATTCTCCAGGAATGAAAAACTCACTTTCATTCTTTTGGAATAAGAGATAAAGTGGAATTTGATCACAACATAAACCAAGGGTGATATTATTCTTATAAAATGGAATAAAATAAAGTATGTAAATTTTCTCAATAAAAATTATTCAATTTTAGAAAAGGGGTCTTTAAATATAATGGAGTCATATTATCATCATTTCGATGATATCAATGAGCACCACTACTGGAAAATTTCCCTATTCCCACAGTTTCAAACCATGGGTATAGCCCATCAAAACATGGGTATAAGATATACCCAGGGTTTGATGATCCATGGGTTATAGAGGCGTTAGGATTTCCCTATACTCATTGTTTTGTAGAAACTGTGGGTATAGCCAACTGAATTTTTATCTTACCCATGGTTCTGGTAAACCATGGGTATACATCTATCACCAGGGTTTACATAACATTTGGTATACATTTTTATAGTAGAAATTATATACCCACAGCTAAGTACACTGTGGGTATAGAAATGTTTATTTATAGCACACATACCCATGGTTCAAAAAATCATGGGTATAGATTGTTTTGTAGCAACATATATACCCATAGTTTTTCAAGCCGTGGGTATGGATTGCTTTCCTAGAAACAACACCATCCCACCTTGGTTTCACCTTGCTGCTACAAACTAGAATTCAAACCTCTAGGAAACCACAACCCTCCCCACTTTAACACCCCCACTCTCCCTTGGAAGCCCCATGAAGCCCCAGTTTCCTCCCTAGAGAGATCCCCCAGCACACCCCCTCCCCCCTTGAACACCCCCACACCCACTGGACAGAACCCCCTTACACACCCACTGGTCAGAACCCCCTGGGACACACCTTTGACACCCCTGGACACCCCCCCCCCCACTAGACACCCCCCTAAACACCCCCTTGCACACCCCCTGGACTACCCTGTACCTCCCCTTGGACACCCCCTGGACAACCCCACTAGACCCCCCCCCCCCCCCACTAGACCCCCTAGGACACCCCCTAGAAACCCCCCACTAAAACCCACATGAAACCCCCTTGGAAACCCCCCGGGACACCCCCCACTGGACCCCCCTAGACAGCCCCCTTGGCACCCCCCTGAACACCCCCCAGTGGACCCCCCTGGACACCCCCCCCCCCAACCCTTAGACACCCCGCATTTGACCCCCTAGACACCCCCTTGGATCCCCCTGGACACCCCCATTATACCCCCCACAAGACCCCCTGGAATCCCCAAGACACCCCCTGGACAACCCATCCCCCCTAGACACCCCCTTGACACCTTCTCCCCCCTAGACACACCCCGGTACACCCCCCTCGACACCCCCACTAGACCCCCGGGACTACCCTAGACACCCTTGGGAAAGCCCCCTAGACTCCCCAAACCATTTATATATGTGAAAACAAGCATATTAAGAAAATGAAAGAATGTATAAAATAGTTTTTCTAAAAAAATAGAAAGGTACATGTTTCAAAAGTGCATACTTATGGATAAACTATACAACTATGATATAGATAAATTTATAGAAGATCTAATATTGAACACTCGGTAATAAACTCGAAATCACCAATTTTACAAGCACGGTGTATTCCAAGTCAATTTGATTAAAAACACAGAAAGTGGTTACTAATTTCATGTAAAAATAGTATAAAATAACCATTACCTCTAGAATTTTATATTCACGTAAATTCCAGTTGCAAGTAATAGAAGTAAATAAATTACATCATCTATGTTTTTTTGCTCGTTATCTACATAGAATGCATCCCTATTCTGCATACCAATACAATTCATCAAAATCAACAAATGATCGAAAAGGAAAATCAATCAGGAATTCCAAAACTGGAAGCCAAACACACTTTTAAGCTCTTTCACCTATATATACATATCCCCCTCCCCTACATCGCCAAACCCCAGGAACCATGGCACCTCCCTGCACACTCTGGGACTGCCCCCCTCCCTTCCCCCTACACACTCCTAGATAGCCCCCCTCCCTGCCACCTGCACACTCTTAGATAGCCCCCCTCCCCCTGCACCCCCATACCCCTACGCCCCCCCCCCCCATGCACCCCACACCCCCAGCATATTTCCCTTATCCCCCATCCCCCTTCACCACTAGCCCCCCATCACCTGCATATATTCTCATCCCCCTTACACTGCCACTTCCCCCTCCCTACCCCCTACCCCACCCTGAACACTCCAAGATAGCCCGCCTCCCTGCCACCTGCACACTCTTGGACAACCCCCCTCTCCCTGCACCCCCACACCCACACCCACTGCCACCTCCCCCTCTCCCTTCCCCCTTCACCCCAACCCCCCTAAACAATACCCCCTATCCCCCATCCCCCTTCACCCCTCTAGCCCACTACACCTGCATATATTCCCAACCCCCTTTTACCCCCTGCCTCCACTCCCCACCCCCTGCACACTACCACCAGCACCCCCAGACACCCCTCCAAGATATCCCCCTCACCCTACACCCCCTACACACACCCATTCCATCTTCCCTATCACAACCCCATGCCCTCTTACCGAGCAACCCCCCCTACAAACCCCCCATTGCACCCTTCCTACTACACACGCCCTCCCCCCTCAACCCCTCCCCTACAGAGACCCCTTCCCTCTTCCCCAGCACCCCCATCCTCCCCTGCACACCCCCTACGCACTTCCCAAGCTCCACCCCCCTCCCCACCCTACAAACCCCCCACTGCACCCTTCCTACTACAGACCCCTTCCCTCTTCCCCAGCACCCCCTCCCCTACACAGACCCCTTCCCTCTTCCCCAGCACCCCCACCCTCCCCTGCACACCCCTTATTCCCTTCCAAAGCTCCACCCCCATCCCCACCCTACAAAACCCCACTACACTCTTCCTACTACACACCCTCTCCCCCCTAACCCCATCCCCAAAACAGACCCCTTCCCTCTTCCCCAGCACCCCCACCCTCCCCTGCACACCCCCTATGCACTTCCAAAGCTACACCCCCCCACGAATACTTTTAAAAACACCCCTACTACCCCCATTTCTACTTCACACACCCCACTGCCCCTTTCCCACTTCACACCCCTCCCCCCTTACCCTGCACACACCCCAACCCTTCATAAACCCCTGCCCTCTTCTCTAGAACCAACCCCCTGCACACACCCGCCCTCTTCCTCAGCACCAGCCCCCCCCCCCCCCAATTCATTCTAGTAGAAACACCCCCTCACACTATACACCGCCATTTTGTCCTTCCCACTACACACCCCCTCCCCCTCTCCCTTCACCCCCCCCCCACACACACCACTAATCTCTTCCCCAACACCCCCCCCCCCCGATTGCTCCTCTCTTTTCATAGTTAATTCTAGTTGTCTATATCATTAAATAATTTCAATTATAATGGAAACTAACATTAAATCCCCCCTCTCTGCAAAAATTATACTTTTCTATATCAGTGAATACTTTCAATTATAATTCTAACCATAAGGTTACTGATTTGAATCATATACCAACAAATAACATTGAATGAGTAATAGAAACAAGAACATGTTTACAATAACCTTGAGGTTGATAATTTGAATCATATATCAACAACTAACATCGAATGAGTAATAAAACCAAAAAACATGTTCCAAACAGATCTTTAAAAATATGCCAGTCATGGATAAACATCAACCTCATTCAAAATAATTTAAATGAGCCCAAATTTTTTGAATCCAATCAACAAAATCAATAACATAGACATTCTTGTAAGGATGTATTTCATGCATTCTAATTAAATAATAAAAATACCATCTCAAGTATATTGTAATGTTTTTAAAAAAAATCACCAACTATAAAAGTAAAAAGTTCCTAATCGGAGTAATAACATGTAAAAAAACAAAAATTATTTGCGACAAGGAAAATAACATTATCCATGTTAGTATAAAAACCATATATCACCTTCCAACTACATGGTCCCTACAATGAAAGAATCTATAACTCAAAATAGAAAATTTATAGAATCATAACTCTTGATGATCTGTTAAGATGTTGTCACATACCATATAATTAATTGGATGTTTTTAATATGTCATACAATGGAACAAAATTTTTGACCCATTAGATAACACTATCTGCCATCCATTGGGGTTAAGGTCCCTGAAAGACGTTTCTATTCCAGTTTCCATGTTAGTGAAACAAACAGTTCCATCTATGGATGCTATATATACTGATCCATAATTAGTCCAATTAAACCTATCAAAAATTGTGCAACTGGTTTTTAGTTGAACATGCATAGTTGAGGTAGGGGGAATGTCATTAAGGCTCTTTTTGACAGCAGTACTTATAGCACTTATCAATGATCACTTTTGATACAGTATGAAAAAATAAGCGGTGCTTGTTCTGCTATATGGTTAGTTGTTTTAATGTGTGTGTTTGATCACACACATGATTCTTTCTGGGTAGAAAAATAAATGAGCATCTTATAAAAAAATATAGGTGGACCCTATTTCCCAATAAACATATAACTCGCCTCATATTGTTGACTATGCAGTTGTGTATGTTTCTGTACACCATAGTTTCATAAACATTATTGTAATCTCCAACACCAGGTTGTCCTTTATTTTCAAAGGAACCAATTAAAAAATAAATATATAAATTAACAACATAAAATACACACATCTCATAATATTTTCATCAAAAGGAAAATTATAGACACAATATTATCCTTAGATAGAAGAATGACATTATTTGTGGGATAGATTTACAAACATGTCACCTTCATGTTGTGTTGCCTTAAGAATCCACAGCTAACTTCATCAGGGATCACAGATGAAATTTTAATCTGCACAAAGATATCATTACTTATAACCCTAGAAATAAATGGTGAAAGTCAATTCCAAACCTCAAACTGTTGAGGAAAATTATTTTTAGTTTTTATATTTTTATTGATGAATGCAACCTCAATTGCATTTCCAAATTCATAATCAACCCACCAAAATTACTTCTTATGCTTTTGGAGCTCACTGAAGTGTTATTTTTCATCCATTGATGTGCTTGTACCCAACCCCTAGTACACAGAAAAAATAATTTAGAAAAAAATTTTGGAAATGAGGAATAATTGTGTCATTATAGAAATGAATATTGATTGTATAACATTTATGTGAATTGGATCCAAAGCACATAATGCCTAAAACATCCAACCTATTTCCACAACTCTTTGGCCTCTTTAGTACGACCATGCATTTTTACTCTACCGAATATTTCTATTTCCCAATTAGAATAAGCTTGGATCACAAAAGAGAATATTTTCATAAAAAAATGATGTTACAAATCAGAAATTAATACAATTTATGAAGCTTATATAATTGAAAATAGGTCTATGAAACCGTAGTTTCATGCTCTAAAAAAATTTACCACCAGAGGTTGCCCGGAATGGGTTCACCTACAGAAGAAATTTAAAAGATAGAAAAATGAGGTAGAGAAACTAATAGTACAAAGTGAAAATAATTGGAAAAAAATGGAAAATTGAACAACATACCATTGGAGATGCGGTAGAGGAGATGGAGGGGTCATCTCGGAGCAGCGTTGGCGAGGAGGTACGATGGTCGCATTAGAGGAAGATGCAAAATGATATAAGAATAATAAAAGATAACTACTACATAAAAAACATACATCAAAATACTATAATTAAATATGTGTAGAAATATAGTGAAAACCATAATAAAATTCAATATTACAATAATCAAACTACACTGCATAATAAAAATCAACATATAAACAATCCAAAAACACAATTTACATCAATAATGAGTCTACAATCAGTATCATCAAAATCATGATAACCCTTATCCACGCCCCCTATAGAAAAACCATCACCACAATATCATCATCGACATTAGAATCGGTACCAGTACTAACACTGGGTCTGGCTTTGGCCACTACACATTGCCCCTTACCAACCTTCACCCCCCACTACCCACCCCCCCCCCACCTACACCCCCACTGCACAACCACCACCCACCTGCACCCCCACTTCCCCTACGTCCCTTCCCCCTTCACCCCACTACCCATATCCCCCCCCCCCACCACCACACCCTGCACACTTCTCTCCTGCCTCGTCATTCCAACTACCCCCTCAATTCCCCCCCCCCCCAACTGCACCCCAACTTTCCCTTCCCCCCTCCCCTTACACTCATCCCCCACCCCCTGCTCCCAACCCCACTCCGTTCACCCAGACACCCTTCCCCCTTGCACCCAACGCCACCCCCTACACCCATCCCCACCCCTGGAGAATATATACTCATGATACTCTATGTTAATTCCACTTTTAGTCACATGTGAGACACTGGTTTCTTTGGAATAATAAAAAAAGAAAGCTATAATGTGAGATAAAAAATAGATGAGGGTAAAATATATTATAAAAACACCTCTTAACATCTAAGGATCATATTCATCATCATTAGTTTACTACTAAAGAATTAAAAAACAAGCTTGATCTTCCATGCTGACCTCATTCCTTAGATACCTACCTTGGTGATGGTTTGGATGACTATTGGATTTTCCTTTATTACATGTTACCCCATTTAGACATATCAAGGGGTGGATATGTTTTGGCAGTAACTTTACCATTATCATGAACCAATGATTTATGACTCCCTTGAAATGTCACACCCTTCTTACAAAACTACCTATAATCCCCAAAAAAATCTCTATCATGTACCATATCATTCAGGGACTTGGGATCTCAAAAAAACCAACAAGTTCAATCAATGGAACGACATCAGATTTCAAAAAATGTAAATTTTACAAATAGGAACTAAGTAATATATTCCTTTTTCCTTCATTAATTTAGACTTTATAATTCAATAATTTATGAAAAATAAATAGATAATAAATGGAATCCAATGTAACTGTATGGGATATCATTTAAGGCTACGTATTCTATGTTATTAAGGGCATCAATTTCTCATATGCATGACTAAGGATTCTAATGTTTTATTTATTTAAATTCATGAAAAACAATTATTTCGAACTTTTTAGAATAAAATAATTTAACCATTCTCATCCATAAAACAATTAAATTCATGTTCTTAATGTATATATATAAGTATCACTAACAAGCCAAAATGGAGGAGATTAATATCCCACAATCACCAACATCCCCATCCCCATGTCCATTCCCATAATCATCAAAATCATCATCATCATCAGCAAAATCATCAGCATCCTCATCACCAACACCAGTATCAACAACATCTTCACCACCAACTGCTCTATCGCCACCACCTTCCTCCCCACTACATCACTCATTGGAATCACATGACACATCATATAAAGATAGGATTGATTCCATATATGATTCAATTGTAGAAACATACTATGATGGATGTGACTGACTCAATACTGCCATAGCTTTCATGAAATGTTTGGTCTTCAGCTTACTTATTTCATGCTTCTATAAAGCTATTTTCTTTACCTCAGCTACTTCAGCATTAGTGATTTCCATCTCAGAGGTATGGGAGTCTTGAGAGGAGCTTGATGAAGGCCAAAACCTAGGGGTGATGTTTTTCTCTGTTGGACATCATACTCTCCCCGGGTGCTCCTCACATAATACCAAACTTAAATGATCATGTGCCCCGAATTTGACATCATCCTTACCATTGAGGGCCACCAAGGTAGACTGTTGGAATTATGAACATATTAAATTATGAATTTTGTATAAATATATAAAATGGAAGTAAAAAACCGCTGAATTTTATCTTATGTCTGTGCATTTACTGCACTTCAATCCTTTTTCTTTCTACAGGAGAAAAATAATTTTGCACGAGGTACAAGACCTTCGATGCCCAATGCAGATTGTTGCAAATGAGAAATTAAAAAATCTAGATTAGAACCGTATATGAGAAATTCACAAATATGGCCAATTTCTATCCAAAAATATTTTCAATATAACATCTAGTATAACATCACAGTACCTGGTAAATGTACCTAGTTATTTTCATGATCAGGCATTGTAGTGCACCCCAATGTGTGCAAATATGTCATTAAATCCTTATTATTTATGTTTTTCTCTGACACATCCTAAAAATTTCAAATAAAAGTATTTATAATTAAATTTTTTATTCCAACTATTAAATAATCATATTACCTTCAATATAGAACTCTTCCAATGTGAAATCGTTTATTCATATTGAATTTTTAGACAGTTGGGGAATACGGGTACCCCTCTAAGTCAGTACCAACTATGCTCTTCAACCCAACATACTAAACATTCTTATTTGAGTTCCCGAACTCCCCAACATCCATTAAACATTATGTCTTAGAAGCCTCTCTATAGGTAAAGTTAAATCGAATATGAAAAGAACATGTTATTTCATTTAAATACAACAATAATATAGATATGACTCTATAAAATTTTCATACCCATATTTTCTCCCATGATATGTTCTTAGTCACTTTACTGATACATCACCATGAGACTAGTTCCACCAAAATGATATCATGATACTTGGCCAATGTGGCCATGAAACATCTAAACTACATTGCAGTTGTACCTACCATATGATTTGGTCTATTGTAATCCACCATTAGTTGTGTCTGGCGATTCGAAGCATCCTTCATCTGAGTACTCCCACATATCGTAGCAGAATAACCCACTGAATAAAAAAATAGGGGGGAAATAATAATTAAGTCATGGTACAACACGACAGAAAAAGTTAATTTATTTTGAAATAGTTATTACCAAAAAACCATTTGTAGGTTACTCAATAGACCTTGATGGATTTTTGGGTTGTCCTGAATCAGCAGCCTCTACAGTAAGTGTCTATTCTAGTGCATACTCTGGGTGAACTTCATACACTAGAGTGGATGCTAATAGAACAGAATCATCAGATGCAGGATGGATGGTTGGAATTAGAGGTAGTGTAGATATGGCAGCATAGGGATAGTAGGATAAGGGATACATCATCAGATATGGATATGGTAAAGGATGAAACATCGGTGGAGGCGGTGTGGTTATTGTATGGGAAGAAGAGGAAAAAGAGATGATGGAGGCATCAATGGGATCATCCATGAAGGAAGAAAATGCATTGCATGTGAATAAGAGGGTCGCTGAGAAGATGATGGAGGCACTGATAAAAAATCCTTGAAAACTCAAGAGGAGGATGGAAATTTGTGGTGGAAGGGTGTCTGATGGTAGGTCAGATTGGAAATGGGAATGATGAGTGCTCAATCATGGTATATGTGCATCACCACTCATACCCATACTAACCAGATTATGAGTCAAATCCAGTGGAAATGAATGTCCCTAAAAATTTGATAAAAACTATTAACATGAAATTATCTGTAATGTAGAAGAAAAACATTACAATTATAATACTCACTAATGGAAGATAAGGCAACACACGCTCATGCCACAGATGATTGGGGTCAAATATTTTCTTCCTTCGACCTTCTGTAGTATTTGGAATAATCTACATAATAATAAAATTTAATGTTTTTAGAAATAGTTTTTAAAAATTGTGCATACAACTTACATCTATCAGTAATTAATGAGAGGATCTAATTTGACTTATCTTAATTTCAAATTTTACAAATGATTATAAGTAAATGACTAACAATTTTTTTTAAATTACATTATCATGTTATACAATTATTAAAAACAAGATTTAAACCATGTTTTCTACATTGAAATAAGTTATATTTAATGAAACAAAACTAGTATATTAAAATAGACATATCATTCCAACATAAAACATAATTACACTAATTACAGTAATATTGTTAGAATCCTTGTGTATAAATCATATCTTAATGATCAGAAACAATAAAAATTAATTAAATCCTATTAATCATATTTAATCTATCTTCATTCATGTGTACCGATGATTAGTTTCTCTATGCCATAAATAACTATTGTAAAGTATTTTGTTTCAAATTAAATTTTCTTATTAATGTCAAAGTTTAATTCATTCTATAAATATCACTATTTATGTCTATGTACAAGGATTTGAGTACTCCTGAGAAATCGTGGGTCTACCACCGATTGTGTTTTTTTGGAAACGGACTGAGACACTATAACAATCTAGACACAATGACCATCCAAACACTGTGACCATCCAAAACGGTTACCATACATACACTGTGACCATCCATAAACTCTGACCATCCATACACCATGACCATCCATACACCGTGGCCATCCTAACACTGTGACCATCCAAACATCGTTCCCATCCAGACACCGTGACCATCCAGACACGGTGACCAGACACTATGATCCTAACACCACATTCCTCCTTCAAGTTTTTGATCTCTATAAAACTATGCCAACATAGTCATCGCATCGTTCATAGAAAAATAAGGAGACATTGTTTCAGGGAGACACTATTTCAGGGAGACACCATTTATCGACAGACTGTTACACTGTTTCTTAATCCATTTTGTCATTTTTTTTCATTTAATTTCTAACGGTCATATATGAAGCTTTTAAATGTGCTGACTTGCTTAATATTTCTTTTTAGACATGTCACATGGGAGTACGAGGTACGAGGTTTAGAATACATGCATCATATTTGGTCCATAACATGCATTCCAATAATAAAAAACAACGTGACCAATTGAAAAGTGTGTGATTGTGGTGACTTTAGTAACAACATTGTAACAAAAAAACAAGTGCATGCGTGAAAATAAAGAAGAAAAAGAATTATTGAAAATCGAAACTACTAAATAAAAGAAGATGAATACTCAAATATCATTGTCAAGAACATTTCCACACTATCAACTACATGAAGAACACAAGCCAGATCTAGCTGACTTATGATACACTTTTTCTGCGAGAGGACTCTATTTCTGCATCTACTTCATCCCAGAAGTCTAACGTTGCATAGACTAACACTCAGAGCACTTATAACCTTATCTCATCATTTTTTATATATTGTGTATTATTTTTTTATCTTTTTTGTAGTGATTGTATCTGTATTAAACATGCACTGTCTTCTACATTAAATTGAAGGTTACAATATATCCTTTCTCTTACATATTCATACACAAGTGTATTCCCACAGATAAGTGTAGAAGGAATCCTTGTGTGACCTGTTAGTTCATACCCACGAAGAACTTTGGAAGAGGTCATGTGTCCTAGATAGTCTTGTGTACTATTTTCAACCCTGATCCAGGGTGTGGATTAAGTTTATTTATATAATCTTCTTGGTGGAATGTGATCACCAGGTAGAGTTTATTATGTCTCATCTAGAGATAGAACCACTTGTTTCATATCCGTTATGCTTTTTTACTTTAGTTTTATCTATTTTACTATTTAATTAATAAATCATTAAATTTTCTTTGATAGTTAATCATAGAACAAAGTTATAATTGTTCTTTTATTAGGATATCTTTAAAAGTATTTTTAATGATGACTATTGTGATTATTGAGAATTAATCAATCTTCTATGAAGTTTTTTAAACAGTCAAAATTTTATAACTGTATGACCTTAATTTGATAGGTTGTATTTAAATTTATTAGGGAACCCTTTTAAGAATATTTTTTAAACATAAATTTTTAATAGATACTCAATTCCTCCCCCTACTAAGTACTCTACTCTAACCAACATTTGGTATCAGAGGTTGTTTAGTAAAACTCTATTTTTAACCCTATTAAACGGTGCTGGTAGTTGTTATTTAAAGATCTGTAAATTTCTTTTAATTCTACATTTTTATCTCTTTTAAAGTATTTATGTATTATGGATAATAGATTGAAAGGTGCTTCAAAAATAGACCACCATATTTTAATAGAGCCAATTATGCTCAATAGAAAATTAAAATTAAAATGAAATTAAAAAGTATGAGCTTTGAAATATAGGGTTTAATTATAGATGAATATATGATTCTTACTTCTGATAGAATCACATGGGATGAACCTAAAAAACATCCTACAATTAAAATTGAATATATATGAATGCTTTATACGTTTCTTTAGGATATGATGAATTAAATAGAATCTCTACATGTACAACTTCCCATGAAATTTGGGATACCTGTGAATGAAATGAGACTTAATACTTATAATTCTAAATATAATAACATTAAAATGAAACCTGATGTGCCTATTTCTGACATGTTTATCAGGTTCAATAAAATATTTAACACAATTATTTCTCTGGGTTGAGAAGTCAAGGCTAAATAACAAATCTTGAGGATTATCAGATGCCTACCTGATAGATAGAGAGGAACCTCTGCCTCTATGAGAGACTCATGAAACATCAGAAAGCTACCTATAAAAGAACTCCTTGGAAAAATTATGATGTATAAAGATGAGTTGAATGTCAATAAGGAATAGGAGCTTGATCCCAAAAGAAAATCTGCTGCGTTCAAGGCCACCACCTCTAAAGACAAGTAAAAAATGGAAAGTGGAAGTTCTTATAGAAAGTTCAAGCAGTGAACAATCATCACCTGACAGTGATGAGGAGATGGATCATCTTGCTAGATGGCTTAAAAGATTTTACAAGAATTATTTTTAGAAACCCTAACTTCAACAAAAGATATGATCAAAAATGATGTTGGAAGAAAGATTCGAAGAGAAGAGACAATTCTGATAAGATTTTCTACCATGACTATAAATGAAAAGGATATATCAAGGATGAGTAGCCCAAGATCAAGTACAAAAAAATATTTAAAGGAAATGATAGAAGGTATTAAAAGGAATTGAAAGCATCATTGGGTGATTCTGAGGATAGTTCAAGTGACTCAGAATCTTTACGTGATAAACAGGCTAGCAATGACAATATGGGTTTTGTGAAAAACACATCTGAGGTAACACTAGAATCTACTTTAAATAATTCTTATTATTATAGAAATCAGAGTGACTATGAAACTATTTATAATGAATAAATGTTTGAGTTTTTTAATATTCTTGAATATATATGCAATCAACTAAAATATAAATAAAAGTATTTAAAGAAATATCATTATCTTACCTCAATTGTAAAAACTGAAATCACTGTAGAAAGAGAGAAAATTATCAATTACTCAAAGAGATCAATGAAATAAAACTATTTAATGGGAAATTGAAAAAGGATCTTGAAATATTTACTAATGGTAATGATACCTTGGTACCAATGTTATGTAAACAGATTACTCCTAAATATACTACTGGCATTGGCTATCAACCTAGTAAAAGAAATTTCGAAAGAAATAATTTTGTTTCTATATCTAGGACATAAAACATTACTCCTTGTTTTGGAAAGCATTCATCTAGTTCAGGTTATGAAAAACTCTCTGCCGTTTCATGCTTTTCTAGACCAAATATTTTATTTTTCAAATACATTACATAATGTTTATTGGAAACCTATGTGGAAGATATGGGTTCTTAAGGAACAAATCACTAATATTACTGGACCCAAAAAAAGTATGGGTACCAAAATCTATTTTTATATGATACTTTTTTTGGAATGTTTCTTAAACAGATCCTATAAAATCATATGGTACTTGGATAGTGGGTTTTCGAGACACATGACTGGATACAATTCATGCTTCAAGAACTGAATAAAAATTGATGGAGAACATGTTACCTTTGGTGACAATGCCAAAAGAAAAATTATTGGCCATGGCCAAATCAGTACCTCTAACCATGTTTTGATTTCCAATGAACTTTTTTTTCATGGATTGAAATATAATCTTCTTTGTATTTCACAATTATGTGATGATGGATTTCATTTAAAATTTGAAAATGATGTCTGCAATGTTTTTAACTCAAAAAAAGAATTAGTATTTTATGCATTATGAAATGAAAATGTATATTCTATTAACATACACTCTTTAGCTCCTCAAAATGCATCATTTTTAAGTGTTTTTTAGAAAGAGTCTTGACTTTGGAATAAGAGACATGGACACTATAATACTCAGTCCCTTAGGAAGTTAACTAGAAAAAAATCATCAAATACCTACCCAAAAATGATATTCAAATTGTTAAAGTGTGTAATCCTTGTCAAAAAGAAAAGAAACCCAAAATTTTCTTCAAACCAAAGAAGGACATTTCAACTTCTCAACCACTCGAATTGGTTTGCATGAATTTGTTTGGGCCATCTAGAGTTTTTATTTTAAATGGGATGCACAATGTTTATGTTCCTGTGGATGACTTTTCTAGATATACATTGACTTTCTTTTGGGCTCGTAAAAGTGAAGACTACTCTCATTTTACCAAGTATTCCAAAATTGTAGAAAATCATAGTGGACTTGGAATAAAATCCTTAAGCAGTGATCATATTCGTGAGTTTTAAAATAATGATTTTGAATCCTTTTTCTCACCAAATGTTTATAGTCATAATTTCTCTTCCCCGTGAACACCTCAATAGATTGGAGTTGAGAAGGATGAAATAGAACCATGAAAGAGATCTATAGAATGATGATTTTTTAATACATGTTACCTATTTAATTTTGAGCTAAATATATAAATAAAGCATGCTACATAATAAATAAAGTATTGTTTCAATCTATCCTAAAAAGAACTCCCTATGAGTTGTGGAACAATACAAAACCCCAAGTTAGCTACTTCAATTTTTTTGGTTGAAAAGTCTATATTGTTAATACTAAGGAAAATCATGATAAGATTAAATCTAAGAGTAGTGAGGAAATTTTTTAGAATATTAAATTTCTATCAAATCCTATAGTATTTTTAGTAAAATAAATAAATGTGTGTATGAATGTATTCATGTCTAATTTGATTAAACAGATCCACATGTGCCTAAGACCACTCTATAGAACCTATAGAATAGTGTATCAAATCTGGACATTTATTCATATTCCCCACACAATCTTATACAGGAATCTGTGAAATCTTCATGTTCTAAAAATTCATTATATTATGGTCACAATAAACCAGATCCTATTAAAGAACCTGAAATCACCAGTCATTCTATTTCTAGAGTTGTTAGAACTCTTAAGAACCATCCTTTAGATGATGTTTTAGGAGACTTGGGCAAAGGAACTCAAACTAGAGCTTCCCTTAGAAATTAGTTTGAACATCAAGTCTTCTTATCACAAATTTAACGTAAAAACATTACTAATGATATCAATGATGAAATTTGGGTGATGGCTATGCAAGAAAAACTTAATCAATTTTAATAGAAAAAAAAATTGAAAACTGGTTGATAGACCCAAAGACACATTCACCAAATGCACTGAATGGGTGTTTAGAAATAAGGTAGATGAGGTTTTTTAAATAGATAGAAATAAGGAAAGATTGGTTTCTCAAGGATATAGTCAAAATGAAGTAATTGACTATGAAGATACCTTTACACCAACACCTATACATGTAGCCATCAGAATTCTTCTTGCATATGTTACATATTGGAATTTCAAACAATATCAAATGGATGGTAAGAGTGTATTCATGAATGGGTATATAGATGAGGATGTGTTTGTTGAGAAACCCCATGGTATTACAAAACCCTCATTTTCCAATTCATATTTTTAAGTTATAAAAAGCGTTTTATTGTTTAAAACAAGCTCTAAGAGCCTGGTATGATAGATTAAGTACTTTTATTATTTCCAATAGTTTTACAAAAGAAATATTGGATATCACCTTTTTTATAAAATTAATTTCCAATGATGTTTTAGTAGTTCAAATCTATGTAGATGAAATTATATTTTGATATTAAAAAAATTCTTTATGTATTGAATTTTTTAAAATAATGCATAATGAATTTGAAATGAGTTTAATGGGATAACTCAAATTCTTTCTTGAATTTCCAATCTTTCAAAATAATTATGGTATTATTTTAAATCAAAGTAAATATACTATAGATCATCTAAAATGTTTTCGATTGGATAGCACTAAAATCAGTGAGACTCTAATGAGTACTTCTTGTAATTTGGATCTTGATGAAGATTGAAAATCTGTTTATCAAACCTCTAACAGATGAATGATTGGATGTTTTATCTACAGAACTTCTTGCCGACCTGACATTATTTACAGTGTTTTTATGTGTGCTCTGTTTCATGAAAATCCTAAGGAATCTCATTTAAATTTTGTTAAGAG
Source organism: Viscum album (assembly GCA_963277665.1). Lineage (NCBI taxonomy): Eukaryota > Viridiplantae > Streptophyta > Magnoliopsida > Santalales > Viscaceae > Viscum > Viscum album. The sequence continues at coordinate 1,475,411,710 of OY728150.1, forward strand.
AGTTTTTGAATACCTCAAGCATACACCCAATCTGGGACTATTCTATCCCATAAAATAATCATTTGAGTTAGTGATTTATTCTGATGCTGACTTCATTGGTTGTAAGATAAATAAGGAAAGAACCTTTGTAACTTGTCGACTTTTCATGAAAATCACTAGTATCGTGGTGTAGTATGAAACCAAACTATGTTGCATTATCTACTGCAGAAGTTGAATACATAGGTTCTGGTTGTGAATAAATTTTGTATATGAAACACACTTACTTGATTATGGATATCAATTCTAGAATGTACCTATAAATTGTGACAATACAAGTGCTATTAACATCTCAAAAAATCATTTTTCACTCTGGGAAAAAAACAAATTGATATAATACATCAGTTTTTTGGAGATCATTATCAAAAAGGAGATGTCACTTTGGAATTCATTGGAACCGAATATCAGCTTGCTGATATATTCACCAAACCATTAAATTCTAAAACAATAGATTACATCATACATGAATTGGGAAGGAAAAATCATAAGTAGTGAGTACACTATTTCACAGTTTACGGTTTCACAACTCATTGTCTTTTGATTACTTTTTAACTCTAATGGTTCTATAGTTTTATGGTCATCAGAGTTAATATTTCATGTTTACGGTCTCACTATTTCTATTTCTTTGTTACTGTCTATAACTTACCGTCTCAAACAATATATTTGCCCAGTTTAGAAATCACACTGTTATGATCTCACCATGAAATTTTATTAAGGTCTCACCATAAAGAATATTTAATATTTTATTTATACATTATAACCCATATCACAGTAATTCATTGTTTTATTCAGTTTACATTCCCTCAATTTTTATCCCATAACGCTTGATATCCGAAAATGATAAAATAAAAGTAGTTTCACTCGTTCTACACTCAATATATATTTTCTCAAACTGTAACCCTTATATTAACCCATCTCTCTCTCCCAAAACATCAGTGAACGCCCAGGATGAAATGCCCATCGTCGTTAAATCCTGAGAAGCATAGTTCAAATAAGATGTTGAAAATCACGTCGTAGTTAACACCTGAAGGCCCTTTGAATCTGAACCTAGTGTAAAAATTAGTGGTACCTGAAAAAGATATATGCCCTAATTGCATTCTATTAAACATGTCTTTTGTGTTGAAAATGCTAACAGAGCATGGCTGGATGGATTGGTTCACAAAGGAGGAAATGCCTATTTACCCGAAGCTAGTTGAACAATTTTTCCATTATGTACAATCATCTTTTGATTCAGAAGATAGGTATGTTGTGAAAAGTTGGATCAATGGCTATATTTGTACCCTTTCATCGAGGTTATGGGTTGCATGCCTTAGGATACCTCATGAAGGTATTTATGGGGACTACCAGAGATTTCCTCTACCTCTGAGTGAATTCTTTATTTTGGAAGAAGATTTGATAAGTTTAACAATAAATGAAACCAAGGGGTGAGCCATAACTACCAAGATAGATGGGGAATCTAGACTCTTGTTTATATTTTATTAGAATTTGATTAGCACTAAAAATCATTATTTTTCTGTACTTATGTATCCGAATGTATTTTTTATATATCTCATTGAAAATGGACATAAGATAAACCTATGAAATCATGTCATACACCATATGTGTGAGTTGAACAAAATTACCTCCAAATGAATCTCCATGTATTATTAAAGGCTTATGTCACCTATGAATCATGCAAAAGGATTGGTTGGACCAGATGAATAAGTCATAATGGATTATTTGTTCTATTGTAAGATACAATAATGAGAATGAAAATCACTTATAATCTATATAGGAAAGCATGGGTGGATGATAATGATAGAGTTTATGAAATGATTAATCCAGTTGAACACCCTTCAAAACCTAAGTATTTTTCTGATCCTGGTTTGGAGCCAGATGAACATTTTGAATATTCTGATAAGAAATAAGAAGAAGCAGTTGTTGTATCTCCAAAATAAATTTTTCTGGTTGAAGAAGATAATGAATTTTCTTTTGATGTATAATTTGAAAAGGAAGTGCTTGTACCTAAAAAATATGTTGATCTTGAAGAAGAACATTCATAAAATGGAGAATTTGTTTCTACGGTAAGTGGAAAGAATGTTGTTGAAGAACATATATAAGGAGATATTTATGTTGTGAAAGAATCTACCCATAAGGAACACCCAGAGGAACAAGATTTTCTTGCAGTTATTTATTCTGTCTAAGAAAGAATGGTGTTTCAGTTGGCTAGAATGTAAATAGTTGAGGAAATTAATGATGAATTCATGAAACTAGATCAAGGATTGAAATCTCCCAGATCTGCGAAAGATGAACCTATTTCGGTGGAGCATCCCCCTATCTGGAATCTATTACAGTCCTTAATCTGATTGATCCAAGCTTAGTGGATACATTGTATAAATTCTCCAGTTATTTTGATGTGACTGATTCCCAGGAAGTCTCAATTAATGTAATTGATCTGCTTACAATGTTTCATTTGAAACTATTATTTTCACTTGAAGCTATCTCTACCAAGGAATTTGAGCTGATTTTAGATTCTATACATGAACCCTCACAAGAATCTCCAATCATGGTGAATAAGGATGTTCTGAAAGCATTTGGAGCTACCCTATTGTCTGGATTTAAGAAACTCATGAATACCCAACAAACTCCTATAAACAATCTAAGTAAAAGAGACTCTTCCATATTATTGGAAAAAGTCATATGGAAGATTCAACCCAAGATGCTTCAAGAGATTCAAGAAGTCAGAGTTGAGAAAAACTGCTCAGTGATGAAGTTAATACTCTAAGAGTTATGGTTGATGAAATGTAGAGAGTGGTAACCTCATGATCAGAACCTATTTCAAATTATATTGAGGATATTTTTAGTTAGACCCCACAGGAAGTTGCCTCACTAATTCAACATCATCTAACCTACTTATCTGACATAGTAGATGAAAGAAACAATGAGATTGTTGCAAGAAATGTTTGAGCTTGTTATTGGTCTTCACATGTTAACTGATGAGTATATGTACTATCTCCAGAGAGTTCTAAATCAACTAAAATCCATTACCTATTTTATGACTACTTCTCGTACTTCTGGACAATAATCCAACCTACTTCAGATAGTGATCTTCTTAGAACAGTTGTCAAAGAATAACTTCAGGCTGTGATTAGTGGATTTGATAAAGAATCTCTATTAGAGGTTATCAAGAACAGTGAGAAAGTGCTGGATTTGGTATGAATCCATTCCAATATTTCCAGTGATGCTCAGCAAGAAATTTCTAAGAAGGTGGAATTCAACTTCAATGTGATCTTCTCTAATAATGACATGACAAACCACTTCATCTACCATGTGAAGAATCTAAGGATGCCTCCTATAACTCACGATTTCAAAACTCAAGTCCAAAATCTCAATTATTTTACTTCTTTATTGGATAATTTTATGGAGAACAAGAATGAATTTGAGAATGATATACAATATAGTGGTGAGATCATAGCTATCTTCATCAAACATCTACGGCCATATCTTTATGTTCAGAGTAATTCCTTGGTCGATCTTGTAGCTACACCCCTGAGATTTGGTTTTCCTACCATCACATCCTCTACCCTAGCCTCCACATCTATGTCTGTCTCTCAGGCTCTGAGTCAGATCAGGCCTGTAATCCTTGATCAACAGTTACCATGGTCTTCTAATGCACCTAACTTGGCCCCTTTTGTTTTTGAAGGATGCCCTTTATCATCTCTGTCCACTAGTTCACTACCTTCATCCACTTCTACCTATTCCTTTATGTCTTCTTCTTCTGATTATTCTCCTAAGGGAAAAGAGAAGACAAGACAGTGTTGAAGAACATGGACTACTATCTTTTGATAGGGATGTTTTATATATTCATGTTTCTTACTATTTTTACTGACACATTTTATCCATCTACTACATTGTAATCTTTTATTGACTACTTATTATTTACTATTTTTTATAATACCCAAAGGGGGAGAAATATGTATTCTATATGGAATAAATTCACATTAAAGAAGAGACACATTAACTATGAATAAATCCCTAACTTAAATGATTTATTATCATAAAAAAGGGGATATTGTTGGACTCCTCGTGTATTAATCATGTTTTAATAATAACAAATCATATATTTTCTATAAACCTTGTGAATGTTGTTTAACATATCTTGAGTCATGTGTACAGATGATTAGTTTTTCTATGCCTTAAATGATTATTGTAAACTATTTTGTTTCTAATAAAACTCTCTTATGATTGATTAAGGTTAATTAATTATATGAATATCACTGTTTAAGTCTATGTATAGAGATTTTACTATGTCTGAGAAACTGTGAGTCCTCTACCAGTTGTGTTTTCCTAGTAAAGGACCCAAACACCATAACCATCGAGACATCGTGACCACCCTGACACCGTAACCATGCAGACACCGTGACCATCTAGACACCATGACCATCCAGACACCCAGACCATCCAGACACTGTGACCATCCAGACATGGTGACCATCTACATGTCGTGACCATCCAGACACCGTGACCTTCCAGACATGATGACCATATAGAAATTTTTACCATCCAGACATCGTGACCAGACACTATGATCCTAACACCTCATCAATGCTACTAGTTCCTGAAATCTGTACAGCTAGGCCATCAAAGATGTCTCACCACTCAAAGAACAAGTAGGAGACACCGTTTCATGGAGACACCATTTCATGGAGACACCATTTATAGATAGATTGTTACACCATTTCTTAATCTATTTTTTCATTTTTCAATTAAATTTTTTACAGTCATATTTGAAGATTTTAAATGCACTGAATAACTTAATGTTTCTTTATAGACATGTCCATTAACAGTAATAGGTACGAGGTGCAGAATACATGTATCCCGTTAGCTCCAAAAATTGCATTCCATTAAAAAAAGGAAAACATTCTCGTAGAAAAGTGTGTGTTTGTGGTGAATATGGTGAAAAAAGTGTAATAGAAAAAAAAGTGTATGCATGATAATGAAGAAGAACAATCTTTCATGCAACTAGAAACAACTAATGAACTCACGAACCATACTTGAATCTGAGATTCATGAACATTTACGCACTTTCAACTCCACGAAGAATACAATCCTGATCTAAATGACTTACGATACTCTGTTTTCAATGAGAGAACTCAATTTCTGCATTTTCTTCATCCTAGAAGTCTAGAGATTCATAGAATAACACTCAGAGCACTTCAAACTTATCACATCATTTCTACTCTATGGTGTATAATTTTTTATCTTTAGAGTAGTGTGTGTGTTAGTGTTAAACACAGACTATCTCCTATATCAAACTGAATGATACAATATATCCTTTCTCATACATCTTTTTACACCTGTGTATTCCCACAGATAAGTGTGGAAGAGATCCTTGTGTGACCTATTAGTTCATACTCACGAAGAACTATGAAAGAGGTCATGTGACCAGGACAGTCTTTTGTACAATTGTTAACCCTGCTCGAGGGTGTGGGTCAAGATTATTTATATAAACTTCTATGTGGTAGTTGATCACCAAGTGGAGTGTATTAGGTCTCGGCTTGGGATAGAACCACTTGTTTCATATACATTATGTTGTTTACATTAGTTTACTCTATTTTACTATTTAATTTAGAAATCACTAAATTTACTTTGATATTTAATCTTTTAAACAAGTTATAATTGTTTTGCATTATTAAAATAGCTTCAAGAGCAATGTTAATAACTATTACAATGATTACTGAGAATTAATCAATCTTCTAAGAAGTTATTTAAATAGTCATACATTCATAACCGTATAACCCTGATTGACTAGGCTGTATTTCAATTTATTGTGGATCCTTTTTAGGAATATTTTATAAATAAATTTTTTGAATAGATACTATATTAACCCCAACATGAGTACTATTATCCGAACAACATTTAGTATCATAGGTTGATTATTAAAACTCTATTTTTAACCCTATTAAACTATGATTTTAGTTGTCCTTTAAAGATTTGTAAATTTATGTTAATTCATGATTTTTAGATCTTTTAAAGTATTTCTATATTATGGATAATAGATTTGAAGGTGTTTCAACAAACAAACCACCATTATTTAATCGAACCAATTATGCTCAGCAGAAAATTAAAATTAAAATGCACTTAGAAATTATGATCTTTGAAATCTGGTCTATAATTATAAATGAATATAAGATTCATGCTACTGATAGATTAATATGGGATGAACCAACCAAAACTACCTACAATAAAAATTTCCAAGCTATGAATGCTTTATACTACTCTTTAGTAGATGAAGAATTTAATAGAATCTCTACACGTGCAACTTCCCCTGAAATTTGGGATATCTAGTCTATTTCACATGAAGGAACATCCCGTGTGAATGAAATGAGACATAATACATATACTATTAAATATGATAACTTTAAAATGAAACTGGATGATCATATGTTTTTACATATGTCTCAAGTTCAATGAAATTTTCAACACAATGATTTTACATGGGTTAGAAGTCACTACTGAAGAACAATTCATGAGAATTATTAGATTCCTACCTTACATATGGAGAGGAACCTTTGTCTCTAATAGAGAGTCATGTGACATCATCAAGATACCATTAAAATAAATCATTGGAAAAATTATGATGTAAGATGTGGATCTGAAAGTCAACAAGGTAGAGGAGGATGAACCCAAAAGAAAATTAGTGGTATTCAAGACCACCACCTATAAAAAAAGAAAAATGTAATGTGGAAGTATCATTAGAAAGATCAAGCAGTGAACAATCATCACCGGACAATGATGAAGATATGGCTCAACTAGTCCAAATTTTTTAGAGATTTTATAAGAAAAAAGCTTTTCCATAAAGCCTAAATTCAATGGAAGATATGATCAAAATGGAAGTTGGAAGAAAGATTGGAAGAGAAGTGCTAAGACTGATGAGATTGCCTTCTATGAAAGTAAACAAAAAATAAATATTAAGGATGACTATCCCAAGCTCATGTATCAAAAGAAATATGATGAAAAATATAGAATGTATAAAAAGTCGATAAAAGAAACATGGAGTGCTTCAGAGGATAGTTCAAGAGACTTAGAATCTTTACATGATGAACAGGATAACAAAGCAAATATGTGTTTTATGACAAACACATCTGAGGAAACACTGGAATATTATGTACACAATTATTATTATTCTAGAGATGAGATTAACTCTAAAACTATGTCTAATTAAGAAATGTTTATGTATTATAATATGCTTGAAGAGACATTCAATGAACTAAAATATAAATAAAAGTATTTAAAGAAACAACATGCTCTACCTCAATTGTTAAAACATGAAATCACTATAGAAAGGGGGAAAAATTCTCAATTACTCAAAGATAACAATGAACTAAAACTATCTAATGAGATATTGAAAACGATCTTAAATGGTTTACTAATGGTAAAGATACCTTGGTACAAATTCTAGGTAAATAGATTGCTTCTAAATATACTACTTACGTTGGATATCAACCTGGTAAAAGAAATTTTAGAAGAACTAATTTTGTTTCTAAATCTAGGACATATAGCTTTACTCCTAGTTCTAGAAAACAATCAACTAGTTCACGTAATTACACACTCTCTACTATTTTATTTTTTTTGGACCAAAGAGTGTTTATTTTTCAAATACTTTACATAATGCTTATAGGAATCCTATGAGGTAGAAATGGGTTCTTAAGGAAAAATTCAATAATATTACTGCACACAAACAACTATCGGTAATAAAATATGTTTTATTTAACTATTTTGTAGGAATGTTTCTTAAAGAGTTCCTTTAATAGAATATGGTATTTGGAATTTGGGTGTTCAAGACACATGACAGGAGAAAATTCATACATCAAGAACTTAATAAAAATTGATGGATGACATGTCACCTTTGGTGACAATGCCAAATGTAAAATTCTTGTCTGTGGCTAAGTCGGTAACTCTAACTCATTTTTTATTTCCAAATTACTTTTTGTTGATGGATTGAAATATAATATTATAGTACTTCACAACAATGTAATGATGGCTTCCATGTAAAATTTGAAAATGACGTCTGTAATGATTTTAATTCGAAAAATGAATTAATATTTTCTGCATTATGAAATGAAAATGTATATTCTTTTAACATACACTCATAATCTTCTCAAAATGCATCATTTTTTAGTGTGTTTCACATAGATTATATGCTTTGGAATCGGAGACTAGGACATTTTAACAATCACTGCCTTAGGAATTCAACCAGAAAAAACATAGTAAAAGACTTACCAAAACATGAGTTTCCAAATGATAAAGAATGTAATCCTTATCAAAAAGGAAAGAAACAAAATATTTCCTCCAAACCAAATAATGATGTTTCGACTTCTCAACCTCTTGAATTGGTTCACATGGATTTTTTTGGACCATCAAGAGTTTCATGTTTAAATAGGAATCACTGTGTTTATTTTCTTGTAGATAACTTCTTTGGATATACTTAGACATTCTTTTTTGCTCGAAAAAGTGAATCATTCTTGCATTTTACCAAATATTCCAAATTAGTAGAAATAATAGTGGACATAGAATTAAATACTTTAGATGTTATCATGGGAAAGAGTTTGAAAATCAAGAGATTGAATCATTTTGCTCACAAAATGGCTATATCCATAATTCCATTTCCCTTAGAACACCTCAACAGAATGGAGTTGTATAAAGAATAAATAAATTAATGCAAGATATTTCTAGAATGATGATTAGGGAATATGACTTAACTATTTAATTTTGGGATGAATATATAAATACATCATGCTACATAATCAATAGTGTATTTATTTGAATTACACTTAGAAGAATTTTATATGAGTTGTGGACTAATAGAAAACACAGAATTTAGTAAATTCAATGTTTTTGGTGGAAAAGTATATATCCTTAATACTAAAAACAATATTGAAAAATTGGAATCCAAGAGTGATGAAGGAATATTCTTAGGACATTAAATTTATATCAAAACCAATAGAGTTTTTAGTACAATAACATAATGTGTGGAAGAATCAGTCCATTCCATATTTTATGAAATAGATCCACGTGATTCTAAGACCACTCTAGAGAACCTAGAGGATTGTGTATCCAATCTGGATATTAATTCAAAATCCCCTAACAATCCTATAAAAGAAATTTCTATAACATCCAGTTCTGAAAAATATTTAGATTCGGGTAGCAATTAACTAGATCCTGTTGAAGAACCTGAAATAACCAGTCCTTATTTATCTAGAGCTGTTTGAAATCATAAGAAACTTCCTTTAGATTCAGTTGTATGAGACATAGACAAAAGAACTCAAACTAGATCTTCTCATAGAAATTAGGTTGAACGTCAAGTCTTCTTTTCACAACAAAATCCTAAAAACATTAATGATGCTATAAATTATGAATTTTGGGTGATTTATATTAAATAAGAATGGAATCTGTTTTAAAGAAACAATGTTTGGAAACTGGTTGATAGACCCAAAGACACATTCACCATAGCCACTAAATGGGTGTTTATAAATAAGGTAGATGAAGTTGGTAATATATTTATAAATAAGGCAAGATTTATGCACAAGGCTATAGTCAAGAAGAAGGTATTGACTATGAAGAGATATTTTCACCAGTATCTAGAATTGAAGCTGTCAAGATTCTTATTGCTCATATTTCACATCTGAATTTCAAACTATATCAAATGGATGTTAAGAGCGCATTATTGAATTGTTATATAGATGAGGATATCTTTTTTAAGATACCCCCTAGTTTTAAAATCCATCATTTTCCAAATCATATTTTTATTTTATCAAACTCTTATAAGGTTTAAAACAAGCTCCAAGAGCTTGGTATGATAGATTAATTAATTTTTCCAATGGTTTTACAAAAGGAATATATGATCCTACCCTTTTTATAAAATGAATTTCAAATTATGTTTTAGTAGTTCAAATCTATGTAGATGACATTATCTTTGGATGTTCAAAAAATTATTTATGTATTGAATTTTCTAAAATGATGAAAAATGAATTTAAAATGAGTTTAATGGGAGAAATAAAATTCTTTCTTGGATATAAAATCATACAAAATAATGATGGTGTTATTTTAAATCAAAGTAAATATACTATATATCATCTAAAACATTTTTTATTGGATAGCACTAAAAGTAGTAAGACTATAATGAGTACTTCTTGTAAGTTATATATTTATGAAGATGGAAAATCTATTGATCAAACCACTTAGAGTGTAATGATTGGTATTTTAATCTAATTAACTTCTATTTGACTTGACATTAGGTATTGTCTCAGTATATGTGCTCGGTTTCAAGAAAATCCTAAGGGATCTCATTTAAATGGTATTAAGAGAATTTTCAAATACCTCAAACATACACCCAATCTAAGACTGTTCTATCCCAGAGGACAATCATTTGAGTTAGTGAGTTATTCTGATGTTGGATTTGGTGGTTGTAATTTATTAAGAAAACGCACCTCAAAAACATGTCACTTTTTAGGAAAATCACTAGTATCATGGTGTACAATGAAACAAAAATCTGTTGCATTATCTACTGTAGAAGATGAATACATATCTACGGTATGTGCACAAATTCCGTGGATGAAAAACACTTTACTAGATTATGGATATCAATTCAGGCATGTACCTATAAATTGTGACAATAGAAGTGGTAGTAACATCTCAAAAAATCATGTATAACATTATAGGACAAAACACATTGATGTAAGACATCAATTTTGAGTGATCATTATCAAAAAGTTTATATCACTTTGGAATTCATTGGAACTGAATATCAGCTTGCTGATATATTCACCAAACCCTTAAATTCTGAAAGAATATATTACATCATACATGAATTGGGAATTTTAAATATTATGTAGTAAGTATACTCTTTCACAGTTTATGGATTCACAAGTCACTATCTTAATATTACTGTTTAACTCTAATAGTTCTATAGTTTTACTATCTTAAGATTTACTCTTTCATGTTTACGGTCTCACAGTTACTATTTATTGGTTACTGTCTGGAACTTAATGTCTCAAACAATACGGCCACATAGTTTAGAAATCACATTGTTACGGTCTACCCATGAATGTTGACTACGGTCTCACCGTAAAGATGCTTTAATGTTTTATTTATACATTATAACCCATATTGCAGAAATTCATTGGTTTATCTATTTTACATTCCCACATTTTTATCCTACGACGCTTGATATCAATAAATGATAAAATAAAAGATGTTTCACTTGTTCATCACTCGATATCTATTCTCTAAAACGTTAAACCTTACTTTCAATCCTTATCTCTCTCTTCAAACTTCATTGAATTCCCAAGATGATGTTCCCTTCGTCATCAACTCCTATGAAGTGCAGTTCAATGAAGAAGCTGAAAATCACGCCGAAGTTACCACCAGAAGGCCCTCTGAATCTGAACCTAGTGAACAGAGTAGTGGTACCTGAAAAAGAGATATGCCCTAAGTGGCTTCTATCGACTAAATATTCATTTTTTAATGTGCAAAAAGAGAAGGGTAGGCTATATTGGATCACAAAGGAGGAAAAGCCTATTTACCTGAATCTAGTTGCACAGTTTTACTAATATGTACAATTCTTCTTTGATTCAGAATATGTGTATGCTGTGAGAAGTTGGATTAATGGCCAGATTTGTACCTTTTCTTCATGGTTATGGGATGCATTCCTTAGGATACCTCATGAGGGTATTTGTGAGGACTACCAAAGAGGTCCTCCACCTACGAGTGAGTTCTTTGTTTTGGAAGAGGCTTTGAGAAGATTAACTGGAAATGAAACCAAGAGGAGAGCCATAGCTGCAGAGCTAGATGGTGAATCCAGACTCTTGTTTAAGCTAGTACAAAATTTGAATAGCCCTAGAAAAGTTCTTTTTTCTATACTTAAGTATGAGGATTTATTTTTGATACATCTCATGAAAAATGGACATAAGATCATCCTATAAAATTATGCCATACAGCATATGTGTCAGTTGATCAAAACAGCCTCCATGTCAACCTCCATATTTTATTCAAGTCTTATCTCATCTGTGCTTCATTCATAAGGATTTTTTAGACCATATAAAGATGTCATAAATTATTATGAGTTCTGTCTTTTGAATGTTACAGTAATTAAAATGTAAATCAATTGGAATCCATGGAGGATAGCATGGGTGGAAGATAATGATAGAGTTTATGAAAAGATTAATATGATGGAACACCCTTCAAAACCTAAATATATTTCTAATACTGGTTTAGTGCCATATGAACATGTTGAATATTCTAATGAGGATGAATAATAAGGGGTTGATGTATATCCAAGAGAAACTGTTCTGGCTGAGGAAGATAATGAATCTTCACCACAAGTCTTATTTGAAAATGAAGTGCTTGTTTGTAAATAAATTTTTGACCTGGAAGAACAACTTGATTAAAAATAAGAATATTTTGCTAAGGTAAGTGGAAATAATGTTGTAACAAAACATATAAAATAAGATCTTCTTCTTGTGCAAGAAGCAGCCCTTGAGGAACACCTAAAGGAACAATCTATTCCAGAAGTTATTCCTTCTACTGAAGTGAGAATGGAGCAAGCCTTTTAGTTGTCTTGAATGGATATAGTTGAGGAAATTATGGATGAATTCATGGAATTAGCTCAAGGATATAAAACTCTTTGTCCTGAGAAAGATGAACCATTTGAGGGGGAGAAACCCCCCAATCTAGAATCTGTTGAAGTCTGTAATCTGATTGATCTAAACTCAGTGGATACATTGTATAAAATCCCCAGTTATTTTGATGTGATTGATTCCAAGGAAGACATAGTTAAAGGAATTGATCATTCTACTATGTTTCATCTAAAATTACAATCTACAACAAAAGAAAAATCAATCATGGAAATGGAGCCTATTTTAGCTTCTATTTTTGAACCCTCACAAAAATCATCAAACTTGGTGAATAAGGATGATCTGAAAGCATTTGGAGTTAACCGATTGGATGGAGTTGAGAAACTCATGAATATCCAACCAAATCCTAAAACCAATCTGGGTAAAAGAGATTCAGCCCTATTGTTTTAAAAATCCATATGGTAGATTCAATCCAAGATGCTTCAGGATATTCAAGAAGTAAAAGTTGACAACCAACTGCTCGGTGATGAAGTAAAAAACTCTAAGAGGTATGTTTGAAGAAAGGTAGAGAGTGGTAACCTCAAGATTAGAACCTATTTCTCATCCTATTGATGATATTTTTAGTCAAAACCCACAGGAAGTTTCCTCACTGATTCAACATCATCTAACCTCTTTAGCTGACAAAGTCACTAAAAGAAACAAGAATATTTTTCAAGAAATGTTTGAACCTGTTATTAGCCTTTACAAGTTAACTGGTGAGTAAAACAGTTATCTTCAAAAAGGTCTAAATCAACTGAAATCCCTTACCTCCACTGTCACTTATTCTCGTACTTATAGACAATCATCTCAACATACTTTAGACAATGATCTACTCAGAACATTTATCCATGAAGAACATAAGGTTGTGCTCAGTGGATTTGATAAAAAATATCTATCTGAGGTTATCAAGAACAGTGACATAGTTCTTAATTTGGTAGGAATCCATTCCAATATTTCCAATTATTCTCAGTGAGAAATTTCTAGGAATGTTTACTTCTACTTCAATTGGTTCTTCACTAAGAATTACATGAAAAACCAATTCACGTACCTAGTGGAGAATCTGAGCATCCCTCCTGTAACTCAAGCTTTCAAAACTCAATTCCAAACGCTCAAAGATTTTACTCCTTTATTGGATAAGTATATGGAGAAAATAAATGAATTTGTTAAATTCATGAAGTATGGTGTTTAGATCATTGTTGTCTTCATAAAATGTGTTTGGCCTTATCTTCATGTTCAGAGTACTTCCACTTTCGCTCTTGTAGCTACACCCCAAAGATCTGGTTTTCCTACTTTCTCACCCTCTTCCCTAACCACCACATATATGTTTGTCTATCAGAATATGAGTCAGATCACACCTGTAATCCTTTATCAACAGTTACCTCACTCTTCTACTACACCTACCTTGGCCCCTTCAGTTTTTGAAGGACTCCCTTTACCGTCACTGTCCACTGGTTCGTTGCCTTCTTCCACTTGTACCTCTGCACCTATGGATTCTTCTTCTGATGTTGTCACAAAGGGAAAAGAGAAGATAATCAGTGCTAAATAAAAATTACTACTATCATTTGATAGGGATGTTTTTTTTATTCATGTTACGTACTATTTATACTGACACTTTTTATCCATATACTACATTGTGAACTTTTATTGTCTACTTATTATTTACACTTTTTGATAATCCCAAAATGGGGATAAATATGTATTTTATACACACTAAATTCACATTAAAGAAGATACACATTACCTATGATTAAATCTCTCACTCACATGATTCTGGATAATCAAAAAGGGGGTGATTGCAGGACTCCTCATGTAATAACCATGTTTTAATGATCACAAATCAGATACATTCTGTGAAGCCTGTTAATCTTATTTAATCTATCTTGAATCATGTGTGCAGATGATGAGTTATTCTATTCCTTGAATAATTATTTTAAACAAATTTTTTTCTTATAAAATTCTCTTATAAATGATTAATTAAAATTTATTCTATGAATATCAATCTTTATGTCTGTGTAGAAATATTTGACTAAGTCTGAGAAACCATGAGTCTAGCACACGTTGTGTTTTTCTGGAAAAGGACCTAGACACCGTTACCATCCATACACCATAAACATCCAGACACCGTGACCACCCAGACATCGTAATCACCCAGACTCTGTGACCATCCAAACTCTGTAACCATCCAAACATTGTGTCCATCCAAACACGGTGACTATCCAGACACCATGACCATCCCGACACCGTCACCCTGCAGACATAGTGACCATCCAGACACCGTAGCCATCCAGACACCGTGACCAGAAACATTGATCCTAACACCACATATATGATATAGGTTTTTGATCTCTAAAACACTATTCCATCATATCCATCTCACTGCTCAAATAAATATAATGATACACCATTTCATGATGACACCATTTCATGAAGACACTGTTTACAGATAGACTATGATACTATTTCTTAATCTATTTGTCTATTTTTCAATTTATTTTATAACGGAAATATTTTATGATTTTAAGTTCATTGATTTACATAATTCTTCTTTCTAGACATGTCACCTAACAATACATGTTACGAGCTTTATAATACATTCATCTTGTTGGCTCCTACAGATGATTTTCATGAATGAAAAGATCAACGTGTGTGGCCAGTAGGAAAGTGTGTGATCGTGGTGACTGTAGTGACAAATTTGTAAAAAAACAAGTGTATGCGTGATAATGAAAAATCACATGCTTTCATGCAACCAAAAACTACTGAAGAACACACAAAGCATACTCGAATCTCAGAGTTAAGAACATTTCTGCACTCTCAACTCCATGAAGAAAACGAGCTAGATTTAGCTGAATTACGATACTTTGTTTTCCTCCAGAGGACTCGATTTCTGCATCTACTTCATCCCTAAGGTCTAGAGTTGTATATGCTAACACTCAGAACACTTCTAACCTTATCACATCATTTCTTCTAGGTTTTGTATTATTTTTTTATCTTTTGAGCAGTGTGTGTGTCTGTATTAAACAAGCACAGTCTCCTACATCAAACTAAAGGATACAAGATATCCTTTCTCTTACATATTTTTAAACATGTGTATTCCCACGGATAAATGTCTAAGAGGTCCCTATGTGACCGGTTGGTTCATAGCCATGAATAAATGTGGAAGAGGTCATGTGACCTAGACAGTCTTGTGTACTATAGTTAACCCCGATCCAGGGTGTGGATCATGTTTATTTATATAAACTTCATGGTAGTATTTGATCACCAAGTGGAGTGGATTAGGTCTCATCTTGAGACTGAACCACTTATTTCATATCTTCTGTGTTTGTTACATTAGTTTTCTCTATTTTAATTTTTAATTCAGAAATCACTATATATATATTGATCGTTAATCTTTGAAATAAGTTATAATTTTTTTCCTCTTAGAATAGCTTCAAAAAGTAATGTTAATAACTACTATTAAGACTGTTGAGAATTAATCAATATTATAAGAAGTTATTTAAATAGTCAAACTTTCATAACCATATAACCTTGATTGACTAGGTTGTATTTAAATTTATTGGGGAACCTATAGCGACCCAAGCCTTTTACATATAATAATTTATTATTTCAAGCATAATTAATCATCTAAGTACAAGCCCATGATCGTTAAGTCTAGTGTCTTGGAATAATAAGTACATATAACATAAATCATGGGGATAAAAATACACATCTTTATTTAATCTCCATAATGAGCTCCTAACTTCCTTTGAGCCCTTACATCTGCATAGGGTACCCAGGGGAATACATGAACCAATAGATGAGCTAAAAATTCCCAGTAAGGGAAAGAACATAAGTATACATCTCAAGAACATGAGTTAAGAGGCATGACATAATGATATCCAAAGCATGAAGCTTATAAAATGAGTTATTATATGCATGGGATCATATAAACATGGAATCATATAAATTTGGCAGAATCATAAATCATATATTTTGTACGGGTCAAGGCAAACCACCAATCTTTTTTCACATCACATCTCATTAGACTTATCCTTACCCAATGAATTAGAGTGCTATCTGTGCGCACCCATCTCATCATATTCATGAATATCCTTTCCAAATAAATATTCTTACCACATCTACAATCATTCATATCCAACCATACACAAACATAAGGCTACCCATGAAAAGAATTGGGTACCTTAATCATGACATCAATCATAACCAATGGATGTATCATGGAAGTGTCCATATAAGGAAAGAATTAGAAATACATGGATGTTAATAAGGAAAAATAGGCATATAACATGGTAAGTTGTGTCAAAAATAAGTTACAACATATTGGAAATGTATTTTAGAAACATTTGCATTAAAACATTTTTGTGCGGTTTTAAGGAAAAAACTCTAGAGCTTTTCAAATATAAAAGAGAAAATTCTTTTATATAAAACAATAATTAAAACAAGAAGGATTTAATAATAAAAATACTGATTTTTTTAAATTTAATTTTTTCTTAAAACATAGGATATAGTGAACTTGAAATTTGGGTAAAAATTTGGGAAGTCCCCTTAAAACCGGTTTGCTTATCTGAATGTTCTATGGAGGGAATCATTCAAAAACATGTATATTCCCGAAAGAATGTGATGAAAGGGTCTTGATGTTAGAATATTATACAACTATAAATAATTAATTGGATTCACATAAATAGATATGATAACACCATTTTTAATGAGAGATAAGGCAATCCCAACGAACGAATAAGTTTTTGGTAGAATTCGTTATGATTTTACTGGCATGGTGTCTGGTGTAACCAAGAGGGGTTGATGATAGAAAAAAAAGGGGGTTATCATCACTTATAAATCCAGAAGTAATTATGGGGGAGGTTCTTAAACATTCCCCATAATTTTATAGTACACATATAAAGGCATAGTATAGGGGACAATCCTGATTAAGAGAAAAAAAGGAGAGGATCCCTTACCTCATATCTGGTGGTGTTCTCCACTTGTTATAAATGACTTGAATAAACAAATAAGGATTAATACTTCGTAATTCCAGAACCTCTTCTATATGTAATTGATTTATTATAACCCTTTTTATTTCATTCAAATACTTTTTTATTAGTTATCAGGATCAATTTCATTGTCCGGGCTCGTTTGTTTACTTGGCTTTAAAAGATTGGTTCACTTATATTCAGGTTTGGATTATATGTAAGATGAAAGTGGTTGTACATAATTGAAGTTATATTATTTATTTCATATATAGAGGATTACATGGTTTTATTTTTAATTAGGTTACTTATCGTGAAGTAGAATTATTATATATATAACCGTAGTGATAACCGTTTTTGTTGATCGATGGATTTGATTACAAAGAATGTTTTTTTGATTTATAACTTAATTCCATTTGTACCAAATGATTAAAGAAACAAATAGGATATATTGCATATATAATTATCTGGTTCAACCATAACACAAATGGTTTCATGACTATAATTAAATATAAAATATTAATTGATAAATTGTTGTCCTTGAATGTGCTAAATAAGCACATGTAAAACGGTGCTTTCATTTATTTCAAATAAAAGGGTGGGTAATAGAGAAAAGATAATGAAATATACCAATATAATGAAGACATTACAGTACATTTATGCTTCTAGATTTATCATACTATTATGGTGAAGGGAGGTGAGGAATGAAATTAAAAATAAAAGAACTTAAAAGAAAAGAAGAAATTTGGGAAGAGTAATTTACCTCTTGAGACTTCCTCCTTTGAGAACCTCTTAAAGGGAGAGGTTTTGGTATTTTGAGGAGGATGAGAGCTTTTGGACGTGGTGGAGGACCTTGGTGGAGATTTGGGCAGAATTTAGTGAAGTATTGGAGCTTGAGAGGAGTTGAGAGAAGAGGGAGTGAAGGGGGGTTTTACAGTGGAGGAGAAGAGGGATTCCATGATATTATAATCCTTAATTTATTATTTCTTCACAAGACAAAGAATAGTATGTATTCCATGACCAAGAATAGTAAATGGGTCATGGGAATTTCGAACATGGGTGGTGAAATCCGCCATGATTCTAGGAATAGATTATTTATTTTATAATGTATATATACGGTAAATTACGGTATTTTACTATTCATCAAAATTTCATGTATTTCAGAAAAATATAGAAAATTCACCCCAACCATTTTTCGACATGTAGAATCCAAAAATGAAGTTCATTTTTACAAATTAATTTTATATATAAGATTATTTAAATATTTAATTAAATTCATAATTTATTATCAAAAACCAGTTTTAAAACACTCATTAACTTATTCTAAAATATAGGTATATTGTACTTCCAACTTGAATATTATTTTTATACCACCATAGGTGAGGTTACTATAAATTAGGGTATATAAATATTCATAAGGGTGTTTTACTATTCATTGGTGTAGTTTATTATTCACCAAAAATTATTTTTTTCTTATCGGACTCTAAAAAACATCTTTAACACAACCGTGTATGTCATATTTTCAAAATTCCAAACACAGAAGTGAAAAAAATATGTTTAAAGTTCACTTATAACTTAGTAGTTCGTTATTATGTGATTTTATGGAATATTCATAAGAATGGAATTTCCAATAAAAACATTGGGTCGTTACATTCTTCCACCCTTAAAAAATGTCTCCCTCGAAATTTCATTTTACATTCTTGGCCAAAAATAGATGTGGGTACTTTTCCTTTATTGCTTCCTCCAGTTCCCATGTTGCTTCCTAAAACGTATGGTTTCTCCACAACACATTGATAAGATTGTTTGTCTTGTTGTGTAGAACCTTATCTCTCCGATCCAGAATCTTTAGTGGCTGCTCCTCATAGGATATATCATCTTCCAGCTGCACTACCTCTTAGTTTAGTATATGTAACGGAACATGTATGTACTTCCTCAAGAGTGATACGTGGAAAACATCATGAACTCGAGCCATATTCGGTGGAAGTTCAAGCCGATAGGCCACGACTCATATGCGGTCAAGGATCTGAAAGGGGTCAATATACCTTGGGCATAGCTTCCCTTTATTCCCAAATCACATGACTCTCTTCCATGGAGATATTCGAAGGAAGGATTTATCTCCAATGTTGAACTCGAAGTCCCATGGACGGTGGTCAGCATAGCTCTTTTGCCGAATTTGAGCAGCGTTGATGTGTTTCTGGATGACTTGAACCTTTTCTATCATCTCTTGAACATGATCGGGTCCAAGTAGCTTTCATTCTCCAACTTCATCCCAATAGGATGGAGTTCTACATCGCTTTCCATACAGAGCTTCATGTGGAGTCATCTGAATGCATGAGTGGAAGATATTGTTGTATGATAACTCAACCAACGGGAGATGCTTATCTCAACAACCTTTTAATTATAGAGAGTAGGCTTTAATCATATCTTCAAGCGTTTGAATAGTCCTTTCAGATTGGCCATCAGATTGGGGTGATAGGCCGTGTTGAAATTTAATTCAGTATTCAATGCATGTTGAAGACTCCTCCAGAATTTATATGTGAACCTTGGATCACGGTTGGAGACAATTGAGAGTGGAACATCGTGCAGTCTTACCACATCCTTCACATATAACATTGAAAGTTGTTCAACTGGGATATCTTGTCAAATAGCGATGAAATGGGATGTCTTGGTCAGTAGGTCAACCACAACCCATATCGAATTATTTCCCTTCGACATCTTCAGGAGACCCGTGATAAATTCCATAGTAACATTTTCCCATTTCTACATGGGTATAGGCATTGGATACATCATACCTTTGGACATTTTTCCCTTAGTTTTAACTTGCTGACATACCAACCACCTTGATATATATTCTGCAATCACCTTCTTCATGTTATCCCACAATAAGTGTCTCGAAGATCATAGTACATTTTGATACTCCCAGGATGCATAGAGAAGGTCGAGCTATGTGAATCATTCAATATATCCTTCTTTATATCTAGATCATATGCTACACATAATCATGTCCCAAATCATACAACTCCTTCCTCATCAATTTTGAAATCATAGGATTTCCCATTTTTAACAGCTTCCACCCTCTTCTAAATTTCCTCATCCTTTCTTTGAGTAACCTTTATTTTCTCCAAGCAGGATGGTTGAGAAATCATTTGAGAAAGGATTGATTATGTTCCTACCTTAATGATTCCCACGTTCATCCTTTGGAAATCTAAGATGCTCGAATCCTTTTTAATTCCCATCATTGATAAAGGTGCAGGATCATTTCTACTTAGAGCATCTACCACCTTGTTTGCCTTACTGGGATGGTAGTGGATTGAGCAGTTATAATCCTTGATGATCTCTATCCATCTTCACTGCTGCATATTAAGCACTTTATGTGTGAATATATTTTTGAGACTCTTGTGGTCAGTATATATCTCACATTTTTCTTATAGAGATAATGCCGCCAGATTTTCAATGAAAATATCATAGCCGCTAACTCCATATCATGTGTGGTATAGTTTTGCTCATGGATTTTCAGCTATCTTGAGGAATAGGCTATCAATTTATATTTTTCATTAACACACATCCTAATCCTTTCTTTGAAGCATCACAGTACACCACAATGAGTTCTCCACTTGAAGGGAGTGTGAGTACCGGCATAGTGATAAGCCTTTTTTTTCAACTCCTTGAAACAGTCTTCACATTCTTGTGTCCAGACGAACTTTACTCCCTTCCATGTCATCTTGGTCATTGGGTTTGACAATCGTGAAAAGTTCTTCCCAAAAATTCAATAATACCAAACTAGACCTAAAAGGTTTTGGTTACCTGTTATAGATGTTTGGCTCAGACACACTTTAATTGCCTTCGTCTTGGAAGGGTCCACAGATATCCCTTTCCTGGTGATAACATTCCCTATGAATGATACTTCCTCCATCAAGAACTCACATTTTCTATACTTTTTATACATCTTCTCCCTTCTCAAAGTCTTTAACATAGTTTCCAAATGCTCCTTATCTTCCTCCTTTCTCTTGGAGTATATCAGAATATCATCAATAAAGACCACCAAAAATTTGTGGATGTAATCTCTAATGACTCTATTCATTAAATCCATGATAATTTTTGGAGCATTAGTGAGTCTGAAAGGGAATCACTATGAACTCATAATGTGTATACCTCGTACGAAAGGTAGTCTTCGGAATATCTTTCTTCCTCACCTTTATATGGTGATATCCCGACCGAAGGTCCACGTTAGATAAATAAATGTCCCCACAAAGCTGATCGAACAAGTCATCTATTTGTGGAAGGGGATACATTTTCTTTATAGTGATTTTATTGAGCTCATGATAATCAATCCAGAGGCATGTTGATCCATAATTATTCATGATGAAGAGGACTAGAGCACCCCACAGTGAATCACTCGGGCGTATAAAACCCTTTTCCATATTCTCCTGTAACTGCTTCTTCAACTCTTCCAGCTCTACGGTGGCCATTCTATAAGGGTTCTTTGAGATTGGTAGAGATCTAGGGATAAGTTCAATTTAGAACTCAACCTCTTGGTCAGGGGGAAGACCAGGAAACTCTTCAGGTAATACATCAGTGTAATCCCTCAGGATGGGCATGTCTTCAAGCATGATTCTATCCTTTGTCTCAATCATTTGAGCTAGGTATACATGCTCATAAGAAACAAAAATCCAAACATGAGATGAAGATTCTAAAGGAGAATCATCTTCCACCTTTCACTTGTAAATAATCGAAGGATGCTTCGGGATGTGAAGAGTAATATCCCTTTCCTGGCAGTTTCTGTTGGCCTTGTACAAAGATAGCCAATCTATGCCCAAGATAGTGTCGAACTCCACTAAACGAATTATGACAAGATTTACTGGGTGGTTCAATCCACAAATGTTAATTAGGGAGGAGTTATAAACCATGGATGCAACAATTTACCCATTCTCTATTCTCATAGATAAATTTTCCTCCAAATTTTGAGGTGGTGTTTAAATAGTTCTACTAAACCTTAAATATATGATAGAATGTGTCAAACCAGAATCAAATAGCATGTGCACTATTCTTGAATGAATAACTAGCGTACCTATCACCAAATCATTTCCCGGATCCACCTTAGAAGTAGTGATAGCATAATCCCTTCCTTGTAGCCATGGAGTTTATTGCTGATTGCCTTTGACAACCCTCGGCTTCGGGAACTTGTTCGCATAATGCCCAAGCTACTTGCAGTTATAACACTGCACTGTAGGCTGAGTGTTGATCTGATCCTTCCTTTCTTCTTAAACGTTATCGAGATTTTTCATATCCCTTCAGCAGTTCTTGGCCATATGACCAAACTTTATCCATTTGAATCAATTCCTGGTTCCCTCGAGATAGTCACCAAGATGCTTCTTCCCACACTATTTGCAAAGGGGGAAGTGAGGATTCATTCCATCTTGGGATTTGTTTGATGAACCACCCATGTTGTTCTCCATTTTTCACATCTTGTCACTAGGCCCATGAGTCCACTAAGAGTCTCCCATCTCTATTTCAACCTTGAGGGCACGACGAACAATATTCTCATAGCTGTCGAAGTCTCAAATTACAAACACTTTTTGTAGACTCAGCTTTAGTCCGCTAAAGAAGTGATCCACCTTGCTCTCGGTGTTCATGACAATGCCAGAGGCATACCTTGAAATCCTTGTAATGTTCGCTTCAAATGCCCTAATGGACTCATCATCCTTCTACCTGAGTCCAAGGAACTCTCTTTCCATCTTGAGACATAGGGTTCGAGGAAAATATTTGTTTAAAAATATCCTCTTGAATTCCTCCCAATCTATGGAATCAATTTCCTCATGGGACTTAGTATTCTTGATCAGTTTCCACCACTGATCTTCTTCCCCATCAAAATGATAGACTGCTAGTACATATTTCTCTACTTCCCAGCACTAGAGGACATAGAAAATATTTTCAATGGAGTTAATCCATTTTTCTACGAGGACGGTATCAGAAGACCCGCTAAACATAGGAGGCCTTTTCGGCATGAAGGATTCTACGACAACTTTATCATTACGTGGAGGAGGGGGAAGTTCCACCTAATTCAAGTTATTATTCATAACTCGAGCCAGCTGAGCAAGTACTGCCATGATGTTTTGAGAACCCGCTTCCGTCACATCAGCCATGTTATTAGGGAAATCATCACATTGCCTATTACATTGTTTGTTGGAACATGTTCTTCTATTTCCCGCCATTAACTAAGAAAAAGAACATATGATAAAGGTCTTCAATACTTAGCTATTGAACCTAAAATGGAAACGTTGAACATAAAAGGATAAACTTATAAAGAATAATTACATCCTAACTTGTTATTCCTTAGGTTAAAACATAGGTTATCCTCAATCTATTTCTTGAAATATTTTTTATGGGATTTTTCCCTTAATAATGGTTTGTACTGAGCTCATGAATCAACCAAAGAATATCCCCCGGTAGTGTCATAACCATGGGTTCATCAAGGCCCATTTTCGTGCACCATTTCCCATTTGATTCAAGCTCAAAGAGGTGTTTTTGAGTTTTACCCCTAGATACATCTGTTCCAGACCCACCTCTACCTACTCGTATCCAACCAGGGATTTATTTGCTTGATAAACCACTTACTCTATACCCACCAAAATTTTGGACTATTTTCTTATACATAGACTCATCCTTAAGGTTATCACAAAGGGGTTATATTCTTAATCTCTAAAAATAACTAGACCGTCCACTGATACCAACTATAGAGACCTAAGCCTTTTATATATAACATTTCTTTATTTCAAGCCTAATTAATCATCAGAGTACAAGCCATGGATCGTTAGTTCTAGTTCCTTGGAAGACTAGGTATATATAACATGAAACATGGGGATAAAAAACATCTTTATTTAATCTCTATAATGAGTCCCTAATATACATTGAGCCCTTACATCTTTATAGGGTACCCCTGAGGAATACATGAACAAAGGGATGAGCTAAAAATGCCTAGAAAAGGAAAAAAAGGATACATCTCAATCACATGAGTTAATAGGCATGAGATAATGATATCCAAAGAATGAAACATATAAAATAATTTAATATAAGCATGGGATCATATAATCTTGGAATCACATAAATATGGCAGAATCAAAAATCATATCTTTAGTGTGAATCAAGGCTAACCACCAATCCTGTTTCCAATTTTAGTAAGGGACAAGGCTAACCGTCAATCCCGTTTCACAACACATCTCATGAGACATATCCTTACCCAATGAATTGGAGCGGTATCTGGGTGAACCCATCTCAATTTATTCATGAATATCCTTGCCACATAAATATTCTTACCACATATACAATCATGCACATTCAACCATACACAAACATAAGGGTACTAATGAAAAGAATTGGGTGCCTCAATCATGACAACAATCATAACCAATGGGAGTATCATGAAAGTGTCCATATAAGGAAATAATTAGAAATAAATGGACATTAATAGGGTAAAATAGGAATATAACATGGTAAGTGGTGTCAAACATAAGTTACAATATATTAGTAATTTATTTTAGAAACATTATCATTAACACATTTTTGTGCGGTTTTAAGGAAAACACTCTAGAGATTTTCAAATAGAAAAGAGAACATTATTTTATATAAAACCAGAATTGAACCAAGAAGGTTTTAATAATAAAAATACAGATTATTGTTTAAGACAATGGTGTCTTAAAATAGAGGATAGAGTGAAATTGAAATTTGGGTAAAAATTAGGGAAGCCCCCTTAAAACTGGTTTGCGTATCGGAATGTTCTAAGGAGGGAATCATTCAAAAACATGTATATCACCAAAAGAAAGTGATGAAAGGGTCTTGATATTATAATATTTTACAACTCTCCATAATTCATTTGATTCACATAAATAGATATTATGACATGATTTTGAAAGAAAGATAAGGCAACCGGAAAGAACAAAGAAGGTTTGGGTAGAATTCATTACGATTTTACCGGCATGGTGTCGGGTGTAACCAAGAGGGATTTATGAGAGAGAAAATGGGTTTCTAATCCCTTATAAATCTAGAAGGAATTATGGGGGAGGATCCTAAAAATACCCCATCATTTTATAGTACACATATAAATGCATAGTATAGGGGACAGTCTTGATTAAGAGAGAAAAGGAGAAGATCCCTTACCTCAAATCGGGTGGTGTTCTCCACTTGTTATTAATGACATGAATAAAAAAATTAGGATTAATAATTCATAAGTACAGAACCTCTTATATATTTAATTGATTTATTCTAACAATTTTTAGTTCATTCAAATCCGTTGGGATTAGTTGTAAGTTTCAATTTCATTGTTCGGGCCTGTTTGTTTACTTGGCATTAAAAGATTGATTCACATATATTCAAGTTTGGATTATATTCAAGATGAAAGGGGTTGTCCAGAATTTAGGTTATATTATTTATTTAATATCCCTGGGATTACATGGTTTTAGTTTTACTTAGGTTACTTAGAGTGATGTAAAATTATTATATATATAACCATAGTGATATCTGTTTTTGTTGATCGGTGGATTTGATTACAAAGAATGTGTTTTGATTTATAACTTAATTCCATTTGTACCAAAGGATTATAGAACAAAAAAATGGATATATTACATATATAATAATCACGTTTGACCATAAAAAAATTGTTTCAGGACCTTAATTAATGATAATAATAGAAATTGATAAACTGTTGTCCTTGAATGTGCTAAATTAGCACATCTCAAACAGTGCTTTCATTTCTTTCAAATAAAAGGGTGGGGAAAGGAGAGAAGATAATTAAATATACCACTAGAATGAAGACATTACATTACATGTTTTCTACTGGATTTATCATACTATTATGTTGAAGGGAGGTGAGGAAAGAAATTAAAAAGAAAATAACGTAAACGAAAAGAAGAAATTTGGGAAGAGGAGTTTACCTCTTGAGACTTCCTCCTTTAAGAACCACTTAAGGGTGATGTTTTGGTATTTTGAGGTGAATGAGAGCTTTTGGACGTGGGGGAGGACCTTGGAGAGATATTTCAGCAGAATTTAGAGAAGTAATGGAGCTTGAGAGGAGTGGAGAGAAGAGGGAGTAAAGTGGGGTTTTATAGTGGTGGAGAAGAGGGATTTCCTGATATTATAATCCTTAATTTATTATTTCTTCACCAGACAATGAATAGCAAGTATTCCATTACCAAGAATAGTAAATGGGTCATGTGAATTCGAAACATGGGTGGTGACATCAGCCATGATTCTAGTAATAGTTTGTTTATCTTATAATGTATATATACGATAAATTACTGTATTTTACTATTCATTGAAATTTCAAGTATTTCAGAAAAATCTCAGAAAATCACCCAAACCATTTTCTAATGTGTAGAATCCAAAAATGAAGTCGATTTTCAAAAACTAATTTTCTAAATATGATTATTTTAATATTTAATTAAATTCATAATTTATTATCAAAAACCTGTTCTAAAACACACATTAACAAATTCTAAAATATAAGTATATTGAACATCCAACTTGAATATTATTTGTATAACACCATAGGTGATGTTTCTACACATTAAAGTATATTACTATTCATAAGGGTGTGTTACTATTCATTACGGTTGGTTACTATTGACCTAAAATTATGTTTTTCTTATCAAACTCCAAAAATACATCTTGAACACAACCGTGTATGTTAGATTTTCAAAATTCCAAACACAGAAGTGACAAACTTATATTTAGAGGTCATTTACCACTTAGTAGTTCATTATTATGTAATTTAATGTCATAATTATAACAAGGGAATTTCCATTAAAAATATTTGGTCGTTACAGAACCTTTTTAAGAATACTTTTTAAACAGAAATTACGAATAGATACTTAATTCATCACTCACTTTGGTACTCTACTCTGACCAAAAAATACTAACATGAGAAACTCATGTCGAGGTAAAACGAATGAAAAATGAACATATATGGTTGGTTATATATATTACCGACCACTAATTCAAGTTCAACATCAACTCTCACAATGTGACAATCTGATTCACCCAATTCAATATTTTGGGCAACTCCAATGAGGACGTCAATGGTAGAAATTTCATCACCGGCATCATGAAAAATATGTTTAGGTATTACATCATTAATAACACCATAATTGGGTCTGAGATGATCTTTTATATAAAAAAAATGTTTAGAAATTGACGACAAAATTTTTGGTTGATCGGTACGTAGGAATCAACTCATATCAATAACTCGGAATCCACAGTCATAAATAAATGTACCCTATTGTCTCACTGAATCAAACCATTTACATTTCATTATAGTGACTCTACCTTGAATGTATTAATCCAATAACAATATCTTCTCAACTAGTACATAATAATACACATCTTGATATTGAGGCCGACTATCTGATACATTGCCATAACAATTCTTTGTAGCGGTTAAAATAACGCCATCCTGTTGTGTTCTCATTTTTACCACTCAATCCACTATAACAAATTTATACCCATTGATTATTAAAGATGTGCATTCACAAACCAAAGAATTAGGAAAAAAAATCCAAAGCTCTCAATTCTTTATAAATAGAGTCACTAGGTAAACTAAACAATTGAAATATATATTAATAATAAAATTAAATGGATATCTATTTTTTGAACCAATTAATGTAATGGTAGTACCTTTGATTTCAACCATGCAAGAAACTCTAAGCTATGAAAATCCTCTCTCCTTATCAAATACAATGATCTATGAACTCTAATTAAAATTTTTTTATGTTCCCTACATAAAATGATAATAAAATGTTGAGGTATATGTGAGATTTCAGAATTTTAGATAACATATAAATATCCAAATTACGTACTTGATATATTTATCGAACAAACCACAATTAAACAAGACTGTGTGATGTGCCATATCACACTCATAAAGGATCAATGTATCCAATGTATTAGACCCAAAACATCTTCCTTTTTGGGGAAGAGATGGAAATGAGGGCTCAATTTCCCTATACTGGTTATCTTCATTTCTCATTGGCTGATTAAGGCTTGTGGTGACATCAGAAAAATACATTGAACAAAAATCCATACATTCTTGAGCTAGATAACCCCTCACAATCAAACCTTTTGGATAATTATTGTTTTAGAAATATGATTTCATTGTACACATATTTCATTCAGAATGATACATCCACTGAAAACAAACTAGTCCCCCAATAAGAGTTTCATTTGGAAGATGAAGTGTTTAATGCAACATGCAAGTGAAAAAGGATGGAGGAAAAATATTTTCCATCTCGCAAAAAATTAATGTCACCTATTACTGCATTTTTATCAAGAATGACTTTGATAACAATTTAGTAGAAATGTCTCTTAAAAATGGAAAAATTGAATCCCTATCAACCTTACCATATTGGATTGAAAATATAGAATTTCTATTGTAATAAATTCATGAAGAAGGATGTGATAATCATGAGTTTTTAGATATTATACTTTCACATCTATTCTATTTACTTGTTTACATATATTTCTAGAATAGCCATCAAGAACCTTGACATTCTATAATATTTCCAGAAATTGATCTTTCTCTGATGGTGTCATCACATAAAAAGCACAAAGATCTTTCCATTTTTCACACTGATACACACATGATGCGGTTCTGGTTGAATACCCCATTCCATCATGTCCTGATGAAATTTGGAAGTCGTATTTAGTCTTCCCCTAGAAATTCCAAATAATTTAAAGCAACATTTCACATATATTTTTCTCAATATTCATTAAGTAAAAACATTGATGTAACAATTTAGTTGTCCAATATGGAAATTTAAAAAAATACTTCTCTTTTTCCAATTGTAAATGTATTTAGTGTCAACATTCTTCCTCTTTTTAGATTTCAATTTAACATTACCTAAGGGAAAACTGAAATCTTTCAATTCATTAAGAACATCATTTCCTAACATACCTTGAGGTGGTTTCTGAACCTCAACTGTATTATCAATCCCCCGACGATTCGTCTCGTATTGATGATCTGTTGGAAAGAATCATTGATGCCCCATGATACTGAAACTTTGATGATCTATAATCCTTCTTGACAATGTATTCTTCCTAAAAATGAGAAATTATAGTTTTCCCTTCGTGCTCCCCCTAGAAATCATTGCATTAGCTGGGAATCATTTATGGTCTATAAAAGGGCAACATGCTTCTAAAAAGTATTCATTGAAGAAGCACCAAATGTACGCACACCCAAATACCAAAGTTGATTCAACTCTCTTATTAAAGGCTAAAAGTAGACATCTATGTCATTACGACAATCAGAAGGTCTAGATATTATTATACTCAATAAAGTGAAAGGATTTTTCATACACATCCATAGAGGAAGATTATAAACATGAATAAAAATTGGCCACATGCTGTGAGATTTAAGAATCTGACCAATCAGATTAAAAAAATCCTAGGATATACCCAACATGACATTATGCACCTTAGCTATAAAATATGGATGTTGTGCATCAAATTTCTGCCATGCTAATCCATTTTCATGATGAACCAACTCATCATTAACTTTAATTATCTCAGCATCATTACGTCACATATTGGGTGATATTTCTGCAGATATGAATATATTTTGATGGTTGGTAATCAATGGAATGTGCCACATGACATTATGTTCCACACAATATGTTGTTCCATCTATATTTTTCTTCCATCAAGATGTACCACATTATATACAGTCATTACAGTCATCTATTTCCACCCAAAATAAACTTCAATCTTATAGAAAAACATGTACATTATTACTATCATATCCAAGCTGCTTAATTAACTACCATGCCTCTTAATGATTTGAGGGAATATATGCACCATCAGAATTAAAGTCCTTCAAAAATTTAATAATATAATCAATAGTAGTATTATAAATTCCATACATGGTTTTCCAATGATAAAACTGCATTAAAAATTCCAACTTGGTCATTTTAGTACATTCCTGATAAACTGGAGTTCTGGTATCATCCAATAATTTTTTCACTCTCTCATCATCATCTTTAGTATTTTTCTTCATGTTAATTGATATAATTTCATTCGTTCAATGGAATACTATCTCTCTCTGGATGATAGATAAATCAAAATCGAGAAAATATCAAATTCCTGATGCCAATTCTTTTATTTTGTTCCAGACCAGTAGAACATTGACTCATCTCTCCATAGTGATATCAAACATTACAGTTTGTATGAAATCCAAATTTTGATATATGGTAGAAAACTTCTTCAAATATTAACCAGGGTATTACAGCACATATAGAGCATGGAAACTATATACAACCTCCATCTGAAGCATTTTCTAATGAAAAATATAAAAAATTGTCCAAATTATTTTGAAATATGGTTGAAATCTTATCGGTATGATACATCCAACTTCAATCCATTCTATAACAAAAAAAATTAACTTCCATTAAAAAATGTATTCCATAATTAAAAAAGGGATACGTACTATAAAAAATAAAACAATTGGATTATAAAAATGTAATAGTTAATTTACATTTGTATTGAAGTTCCTTTATTTTTATAACCAATTTTATCCCTTTTAGTATCAGAGATAAAATTTGTACCTCTATCCTATAAACGGATGATCAAAAAGGTAACCCATAATGGCCTAATAAAGGGTTTCATGTCTATGATAGAGTGTTATGTGTCATTGTAGTTGAACTAATGGAATGATAAAAATGTTTTTCCTCCATTTTTTGTAACATAAAAAACAACTTTTAACATTAAAACCTACCATTAAACATGGGTTATTTAATTTAAAATTCATGGGAGATATAAAATCATTCACCTATAATCAAAAATAATTTTAAAAACCCCCATATTCATTTAATTTAATATTTTTAATGGGTAAAAATTTAATTCAAAGAGGGAAATGAAATTTTATAAACCCACTTCATGTCCACGAATAAAAATCATATAAATAATTTATATAAATCAATCATGGGTATAAAATATTTGTATAAATATTCTAGAATATGAATTTAATATATTAAATCACTTCATGATTTTTTTGTAAAATAAGTACAAATAAACACCCAATCCATATAAAGTGGAAAAAGTCACAACAAGACTCTTAAAAACGAAAAGGTCATTTTGGTAAAATAAATGAATTTAAAATCAATTGAAAAATAAAATACAAATTATTAGATTAATATCAAACACTAAATTTTATGAAAACTGTGATCATGGTTCTCATAAAAAGGAAAATGAAGGAAATTGAAGTGAAATGACCGGGGGAATCACCCTTGGGATTTATGTAATGTCTTATGTGTCAAATGTCATCGATTATTATTTTGGATTCTTATGGCATACCCTTAATTAATTTTGAATGATGAGTAAACTATATTAGACTTAATCTATTTTTTTGGAATACCTACATCAAAATCTATGTGTTATAATACTTCCAATATTTTAAATGTCAAGGATGGTTCCTTGAGTTTAGACTGGAAGAATGGATTTGAAGAATGGAAAGGCTCACCCCTTTGTATTTTGTATGAGTTTTATTGAGAGAGAATGCTAAATTGAGCCTTATAGGTTCTCTATAATTATTATTCCCTTGCATTCTTTGGTTTTTTACATTGTTACCATTTACAATTTGAAATATAACATGACAACAGACTCAACAGTGAGGGGAAAAGTAGATAAAAAATGATTTTGAGGGACATTGTAGAGATCAAACATCAGTATTATTTTTATTACACATTATCTTAAATTATAAATTTGTAAAATATTCATATTATTATCAATAATTGGATATTAAATAACATCTTTATGAAAAAAACAATTGATTTTTAATTTGAGGGACACTATCTTTTGAGTGTTACCATGTTCTAATAAAACCTTGTACTTTCTACCATGGAAGTTGGGAATCTGAGTTATTATCAATATTATACTATATATTAAGATTTGGGAAAGAACCTGACATTTTTTATTGTTTGTTTTCTATGAATAAGAAAGGGTGTTGGGTCCAGGTTGATACTCAAGACCATTTGTCATAGTTTTCATAGTTTTATCTTATGATAATTCGGTTATCTCATGACTACCAGAATGTATTTCATAAAATAAATTTTTTATTGTGTGGATTATTTGGATTATTATTGAAACATTTCATTATGTCATTAAATATATTATTTACATATGTTTATATTCGTATGTTTATTTCTAATGTTTTTTAATCGAATATGTAGGTATAGTCTCCCACTATACTACTTGACACCCTCACTGTTAGTTAGCGTCCTCTATCACATGGGGTGGCATTCCTGGGTTATTATATCTTCCAATGTTGCAAGAACCGATATATATTAGGTCCTAAAAAATTGTTATTAGAATTTTTTTTAGTCTTACTATTTTTGTAATGGTAAAAAATAGAAGAATAATGTGTCAAGACAAGGTATGGAACTTATCGTTGGGACTATCCAACCCATGTTTGAGTAAATTCTATGTTATCTAGGACTAACATTCTATTTATACTATTCAATTATATAATTGATCTAATTTAATTGAAATTTCATTTATCTAAGACATTATTGGGGAATGATTGGGTTAATATAAAATTTTAAAGTGTAATGATAATAATTGTGAATTATATATATATATATATATTGGTGACATGGTGGGTAGTAGATGTTGACCCAATGATTGGGTGGTTGGGGATATTGAGAGTGCGAGAATTATGTGTTATCCCTATGAAGTGGAGGCTCTAAAACTGTAGTTATTTTTTATGTAGGTCATAGTGTGAGTGAAATTGTTTTGATATGTGTAGTGATTACATGTCAAATTGTTAGTTTATGCTTGAACTAGAAGTGGGTAGGTCGAAATTAATTTCAATGGGTTGTTGAAACATAAATGAAAGTATTTGGAATGTTAAATTCCATGTTACCTAGAGATGGTGATAAGTGCAACCCATAGTTATGACCACTGTTAGGAATAAGTTATGGAGTAGGATTGAGAGAGTGGTTACCTTATTTAGAATGAATTGTAGTTTGGAATTTAGTACATTCTACCCTTTGAGGGTAACCCATCAAATTGGTTGGACATTTATTAGGAACATTTAGGTGTTTGAGGAATAAGTAAAAATATCTTTTTATGATATCAATTGACACAGATTTGAAAAGGTATTTCTGATAGGTGTGTTAGGTGACTTGGGTTCTCTGAGATAGGTACTTATGTGCTATTTATTTCATTCTTATAGATGGTTTCGGGAAGGGAAGTCTCATTTAGATTCCAAGCCTAGGTGACACTGATACGTGTCAGGTAGAACAACTACATTTATGGAGGATAGAATGCCCAGTGCCCATGGGTAATAACAGTCTTGAAGGAGTTTGGGTTCAGGCATATAGAGATATCTGGTGATCATGAGATGAATACACTCTGTGAGTTATTGTTTCGACAGAGATTACAGTTTTCAATGGAAAAGTGATTATGTGCATGGCCCTATAAACTCATGATAAGATTTTATAATAGTGGTGAGACTAAGAATGAACTATATTTGAATTATAAAATGATTATATAATTATGAGTTTTCATTTACATTTTTTGACATGGTGAGACACCTATAGTTTTAGGAAATAATAAGTGTGACCTATGCATGATGATTTTGGAATATAGGATAGGAATGTATAGTTTCTCAGACATGTGGGGATAGTATGGATTAAATTTGTTTCATTCGATCTTGGATATATTTTCATGAAATGTTTGTGCGTGATCATGTAGCCACTGAGTTATGATATAATAATGGAGCCACCCAGGTGTGGAGATACAATATATTATTTCAATTATGGTGTAGGATTACACTACATCATGAATAATAGAACATAGACGTGGATTATCTTGAATCAACCTAAAAGATAATGATTTCAAGGGTTTTATTGGTGTTGTGGAAGATATAGACCCAACTATTATTCTTTATAGTATAATATATCATATATAGTGAAAAGAAAATAACCACACGGGGGTTTTAGTGATCAATTAGGGGGTTACTCAATAGAATATATACATGGGTTGTGATTTCTATATCGAGGTATTGGAGTAGTTCCTACACTATGTGGTCGCGATTCAAGAATAATTGAACATCTTGTCAAAGAAGATGGCTATGGTGGTGGACAAATACAAGCATCGATACTAGAAATTGAAAAAATATGTTTAAGAGAGGGTGTAATTTTATAGGTATTTTACTAGAGTATCTCTGTTCTTATAGAATAAACTACAACTCGACAGTAAAGGGCCATATATGATTATAGAGATGTCTCATGAGTGATCAGGTGCAGTTGATGATTATAAGACGCTGGAGTTAAATTAAAAATTTACAAAGAATATTGTTGGAATTATGTGAGAACCAATTTAAACTAATAATGGAAGGAGACGTAGATGGAGAATATATCTACCAATGGGAAATAAAAATCAGTCTCTTAATTAAATGTATTCAATTATATGGGCTCATGCAGCTAGGAAATCCATGAAAATATTTACTTCCACTACTATGAATAATCAACAACAATGAAATAAATTATGAATCCTAAAGTAGGGAATAACATATGGGAGACTTCTTGTAATGTTTATGTGAGAAGGTAATATTATAAAGGACCTCAACAACATGATCCTAAACTAGTAGTGTTTTCGATTATATCCATGAACAAAATGCAGTGGTGTAAAATATTATTAATGAAAAATGGTTTTGCAATAAAAATGTGAGGAAGTAGAATTTAACTCTAAGATGAATGGTTATTTATTAAAGAAATAATGAAAAGAGAGAAATTGTGTAGTCAAATTGTTGATACTGTTAAAGTGATCCTAAATTAGAAGTTTTTTCAGTTATATACAAAGAATAAAATGTAGTGGAATAAAAAATTATAAATGAAAAAGAATGTTGCAGTAATAATGAGAGGATGTAGAATTAACCTCTAAGATTAATTCGTATTGATAAAATAAACAATGAAAAATAGAAATTGCAAAGTTAACTTGTTGAGGTGGTTGATATAAGAATAAGTGATTATTTTAAAAAGAATAAAAAAGCAACGATAAGAAATTTCATACCTAGACGCTGGAGTTGGGGGAAGGGAGGCGGAGGTTAGGACATGATGTTTCCAGAGATGGGCGATGTGGTGGCAGAGACGATGGTCAGGAGGAGATAGAGCCAAGATGGGAAATTGATGGAAGAGTGGGAGCCAAGAGGGGGGAGGGGGGAAGTCGCCGGAGCTAGGGGTAGGGAGGTGAAGGCCAGGACGTCGAGGCTGAGGTGTAGACCAAGAGGTCGAGGTCAGGAGTGGAGGCGGAGCTGGGAGGCGGAGGCCGGGGAGGGTAGGAGATGGCTGGGACATGGTGGTCCGATGGTTGGGAGTCAGAATTCTATGA
Organism: Viscum album; assembly: GCA_963277665.1. NCBI lineage: Eukaryota > Viridiplantae > Streptophyta > Magnoliopsida > Santalales > Viscaceae > Viscum > Viscum album. Next base: position 1,475,447,732 of record OY728150.1, read on the forward strand.
GGGGAGGAGAGGGCTCAGAGGTAGAGGTCAGATGGCTGGGACACGGTGGTCGAGGAGGGGAGGAGAGGGTCGGGAGGCAAAGGGCAGGTAAGCAAGGGTTCAAGAGGGATCACAATGGAAGTGTGAAGGCAGAGCGCGGTGGAAGAGGGAGGATGAGCACAATGGAAGAGTGGGATTTGGGATCGATTACCCTCGGTTTTAATAAAACCATTCGAATAGATAATAAAAAAACATATATCCTCACTGTTTTTCTAAACCACGGGGATAAATGAATGGTAAAATACCCCCTTTCAAGTAGTGGACATTCACACCTCTTTGGTTTTTTATTTTGTGATCTTTATCTTTCTCTATATCACCCAATTTCTTGTGATCATTGACCATTATCACTCTCTATAATTATTTTATATTTTCTTCCATGTCCAAATAATCACCTATGTTATACTATATGGAATTATAATTCTGAGTTACTTTGGTTAACCTTTATGTTTAAAACATTCCTATTTATAAAGGATTTTTTAGTATTAATTTTTATGATGTGGGTTTTATATAAGAAACTTTAAAGTTTAAAACCTATCATAAACTAAATGAATTTTGAAGGAAAAAATGTGGGATTATTGTAATGCCCTGAGTATTTATGAATCCGTTTTTTATTAAATTTAGTTTTTTTGATATTTTTTATTTCACAAAACAATTAATATAGCTTCTGTTATATTAAGAACCAAGGTAATCTTTCGTTGAAAGAAACCACAATTCTAGGTTGATATACATAGACCACTTAGATTAGATTGATGTATAGACAACCCTATGTTTGGATTTTTATACAGCCAATTCCATGTTCCTTCGATAGCGTGTGTGATAACAAAGACCAAATTTAACCAAACTACATGATACTATTAATTTTATAAATAAATATTACTATAGTTATCCACTAGAAATTGCAGTGGATGTTATGAATAAAATTAACAAAATTATTAAAATATTTTTTAAACATAAATTATTTGGTTATCAATTAATTTCAAAATAAATTAAAAAAACAAATGTTATAATTGATGTGATTTTATAAAAACTTATTTTTTATGAACACAATGGTGTTTTATATTAGAAAAATACGTTAATCACAATTAGTGAGAGTTTTTAATGAAACTTTAATATTATAAATTAAACTAATTTTTTACATTCATCCAATACGTTTTTTATGCATAATAATTACAAATATTATTTTTGGCCTCAAAAGGTGTATTGTTCTAAATGGAAGTTTTACCACTATGTAATGGTAGATTATTTATAAAAACAACTTTTTACACTTTTATAATTATTATTTGACAATAAAAAAACAATTTTAAAAATAATACTATCAAAATTTAATTTTTTTTAATATTTGGTATTTTCTAAGTAGATTCATTTTTTATTAATATTGAAAAACACAGAATTTTAATTAAAGACAACATTTTCATATAATTTATTTTTATAGTTAAATTATATTTTAAATTTTTTATAAAAGTATATTTATGTAAATTATAATATATAAAAAATTTATATTATTGGAATTAATTTCACGACAAAATTGGATATAAATATATTTCAAACTTTAGAAAATTTTCACATTAAAATATGGTTGTCACATCTAGTCAATGAGATTAATTTTAAATTATATTATTTAAATTCAGATTTATATTTTGGAAAAAAAAATTGTATTTTTATTTATTTTAAGATAAAATTGTTTTTTGAACAAAAATATTCATGAAAGTAATTAAAATTAAATACAATGGTTATTGTAAAATTGAGTTTATTTGGTAGTTATACTATATCTTAAGTGTGCAAATAACCTGGATGAAAGTAAAAAAGTCATTCTATAAAAATATATAGACTATATCCTTTCTTTTTTCAATAATTCACCATTATTTTATGAAAGTGATCTAAGGGGGAACTCAGAGTAGTGCTTAGCTTTTTATATTACCAAGAATGCCACTCCTCATCCATTATAAAAAGGAACTCATCCCCCTCCCTTCATCACACCTATCAATAACACTGTATCATGTAAAACCAGAACAAATATGATTAAAATTTCCCTTATCTCAAACTATAATCCTCACCAAGGTTATAAATCTAGCCAAATAATATATTTGGTGCCAACCAAAATGTGTTACTCGAAGAATAGATAATATTATTCGACAATAAATTTAATTTTATTTAATCATCCACCCATTACATTATACTTATATGAATATTATATAATTATAAAATTATAAAAATTATATATATATATATTTTATGTTAAGGGTATCACTGAAATTGAAAAGAACATAAAATAAATGGGACATGCAAACATAGTTCGTGTGTGCGGTGGACTATCACCTCGAGAACTGATGTAGTTTATTCATCCATTGCCAAATTTTACAATTTTGCAATAATGATTTAATCACAATTACATTATATAATATATATGAAATTTATAATTTATTTATTCCCTTATAAATATCATATAGCACATATCTTCAAACATTCAATTTTGGGGGAGTATGATAACTTTATTATTGGATGAGTGGACTACCATCTATTCAATGAAATGTGACTTGTTCAAACATTACATAGAATTTATTGATGAATGGTTTAGTAAATTAGTATGATATATGTGATATAATAATTATGATTCAATTTTAATATTTATATATAAACATATATTTCATTTACATTATTTATTCTAATACAATAAGGAAATAGAAACATCGTTCATGTGTACGTATGACCAACCGTCTCCAGGAATGGTGTATTCCATTTCATATTTATATATTTTATAGATTATTATAAATTGTTATATAATGAATATATGTTATATTTTATCTTATTTTTAACTCACTATATATGTAAATCATGATCTATATAAGATGATCAATAATAAAAATTCAAAACATGTATTAAAAACATAGCAGTTATTACTAGGAACCTAACATTAACATAGAATTGTAACAAATGGTAAAATAAGCTCATAAAAATTTATATATGGTTTAAATTATTGGGGAATCATTCTTTTTTTAGGTATATTAAGATTATATTTTTAAACATGAGGTCTTATTTTTTACTAAGAATTTCAATACATAAGGTAATGATTTTTTCATCTCATTTTTTTGTGAGATGTATTCTATGTTCACCAAATATTATTATTTTGTTGTGTATATAATTTCCTATAAAAACAAATATCATGAATATAATTTAATTAATTATATTAAAACATTCTTTTTATGATATTGTTTTATGTACACTATGATTTAAATTTTACTAAAGTAGTTAGAGGATTTCTAGTCTCACTTTTATTTCTGTGAGACTTATACCTTATTCCCCATTCATTTATTTTCTATGTATTATATAATACCTATGAATCAATTATATTATTATTGTACAAAAATTTATGTGTATTTATATATACATTTTACTATATCACTTTCATTGTATTTACGATTCAAAAGATACAAATCGGAAATGTAATATTTTCTTAACATTCCTTCTTTGAATCCCATGTTATGTTATGCACCAATACTTTTTTACAAAGTTTGTATAATACCATATAAAATTTTGTATCATGAATGCCATTATTTTAATTATATTTAAAGAATAATGTAATTTTATTCTTTAATTATTATTTTGATTCATGGTTATGAATGTGGTAAGAGTTTATTTCTATAATCTCATCATTTATCAAAATTGTTTATGAATATTCTTCTATTGATGAAATATTGTGATCCATATCAGAATAATTTTCTGAAAATTTATTCTCCCTGGGTTATTTATGATATCATAATGTAATGGTAACATTTTTGTACAATTATATAATTATAATAATTAGTAAAATAATTATGTGAATTTAACATTATTTCTCTTTAGGTCGGGAATTTTTTTCATCCAAAAAGATTTTTTCTAAAATGTTTTCAAAATAGTTTTTAAATGAAATTTTAATCGTATTTTTGATGAAAATAATTTTTAATTATTTTGAAAGAATACATTATATTTTTTGAGGTAAATATTTATAGAAAAAAGTGTTTCAAGAATTTGTTTTTCTAAAAAAGTGTATTAAATGATTTTTATTGATACTTATATATGTTTTAAAAGATATATTAAATGAAAAATATTTTACAAAAAATTCATGATTAAAAAGTTCTTAAAATTATTTTCAAATCTACCATTATATGTTCTAAATTCTATTTTACAATAAAATGGTGTTCAATAATGTGTTATTTTTAATAATTGTTTTCATTGCTAATAAAATATTCATTGATGTGTTTCCAAAATATTATTTTCAAAGAAAAAGATTTCAATAATTTCAAAGATTATTTTATATGTTTTAAAAGATATTTTAAAAGAAAATTTATTTCCAATTATTTAATTTTGTAAAATAATTTTCTAAAGAGAAAAAGACTTTTTCCTCTATTAAATATTTAAATGATTTTTGAAGATTAATTTATAATATTATAGGGTGGTTTTCAATGAAAAGGATTTTGGAAATGGTTTTTGTTTTACTAGATGATTTTTAAAGAAAGTTATATACCTTACGAAATTATTCTGGTTATCTTTATAAATCTATATCCATATATCTTGATATACATTGAGATAGTTAATTATTTACAAGATATATGATATAATCTTATTCATTATTTGATGGGGTTATTATTAAGATGAAATTTATTTTACGAAACCTGTTGCCCTTTAATGGGTTATACCATTATAAAACCCTTTTGAATCCCATTTCATTTAACTACTAATGCATGGATTAAAATATTAATAAACCTATCTCTTCTCCAAATTATGTTATGGGATGAAATTATTATGATACCCATTTCATTTCCTAGGTTATGATATTATAGTTAAAAATATTATTGAACACAATTGTTAGATATCATTATGTGATGGGTGGGACCTATATCTCCATATAAATTTTTGGGAAACGATTTATATATAATGATATAGACATAGATTGATTGGTGATTTAAATTTGTTCAATAAAGGACGTACTCTTCTATGATGGTCTTTAGAGTGATCCTTGGCAACTAAGATGGTATTGAGAGTGAACTTTGACCACTAAAATTATCTAAGGAGTGAACATTAACTACTAATATGGTTGAGGGAGTGAACCCATACCACTCTAAAGAAGGGTCTATGACTGGGGATGGTGGTGTGTCCCACCCAGTAGTTTTATACCCTATCATGTGACCCACCAAATTTTCACAATTTTTTATGCCTTATTGGGAATTATTTTATATTTTTATGGGTTTTACAAAATTTTATGTCTTATTCCTATGCAATAATTTCATGTCTTATTCTCTTGTTTCTCATAGGATTCATATCTAATGAATAGCCAATACATATTACATGACTTTTTATTATGGTCTTTGATATTCGTGGTATGATCTTATACTGTTATGATATTGGCCTCATAACATTATGCTCCTTATTATGTTTACATATCGCTCTTTTACACCTTTAATGATTATAAAAGGTCAACCTTTATTATGTTTCCTTTCCCCATGTTATAATGAAAGTATTTTTAATAGGATTACTAAAGAGGAATATATTTTAAAAAAACATTAAAAATCAGTCACCATGTTAGAATATTGGGTTCCAAGTATCAAAAGACACTAAAATATTATAGTTCTCGGGCATGTAATTATGTAATGTGATTAATATTCCTTTAAATGTTTGTAATATCTATGTATGTTAGTCTTGGATCTCTATATCTATAACATCTATATATAACAGATAATATTTTTTCTCAACCAACTGATACATCCTCCATTATACCTATCTCTAAAAACTTTGTATAACTCAACCATCAACATTAATACAGAATTGTCATAACTCCATCACTCCAAAGATAGAGGACTGAGCTGTGTGAATAATAATGGGAGATAATGACCCCAGATTCCCACCTTCAATAGTTTCAGTGATGAAAACTATCACTGATTTTATATAAATTCCCCATATAGGAGGAATTACCCCCTCTAATTTTTAATTTGTATGTGAAAATATATGATGACCCCCCAATAAAAACTGATTTATAAATAGAATAAAAAATCTCAGTTCAAGTAATTTTATATAAAAACTAAAAAAATGGAATACATACTAGAATTACAATAAGTTAATTATTCCACTAGCTATGAATTCTAGTAACACCAATGAGAATCATAATAAATTCATAAAGATATCTACATATAGATAAATTACTATACTATTGGTACTAACATAAAAACAATCTATACACATAAGATGATAATAATATGGATACACATTCAAAACCTCAATTAAAACAATCAAGAAAAATATTCCAGAAGTATACTAAATCCCTTTAAATTGAAAAATATATGTAAATCATTAAAATAAAATTATATAATTGTTTCCACATCATACACATGTCCCACTAACCATGTAATGTATAAATTTATATTATTTTATATAAAAATTATATTTGAATACAAATTAAGGTACCTTATATATAGTTACCAACTAGATTTTACACTCATGAAAAAAAAACTAATCATATATTATTCTATTACATTTATTATGTAATAATTAAAAGAGTGGGGCATAATCTATACCTACAATAATATCAGATAAGGCCTAACATTTCATATTGGAATCAGATCACTAATCTATATCATCATCATCACTATACAATATATTTCCAAGTTTATGTTTATAAGCCTGAAAAGCCTATGTAAATTAATTATACACCATGCTAGTGAATCCCATTATTTTACACCCATGGTATTTCATTACCACAATGATAGGATATAAACATGTGATATACCTTAATCCAATATAGCCTAAAATCATCTATATTCATTCCATGTTCTGTATGAGAATTTCTAAGAACACACCTTAAACAGTAATCTAATAGATAGATGGATATGCCTACTCATATATATGATTAATGGATATAAATGGATAAATATAACTCTTACATCATTTAATTTACGATCCAAGATTATTAGAGATAACAAACCCACCCCTCTCCCAAAATATTTGATTGTTGGGTTCACTATTTGTGTTAGTGGATTACATTAAAAATCTCAAAATAAAAATAATATAATGAACAAACCACGATAAGGGAAGATATCTTGAATTTGACTCATCTACCACAATAACCACAATGGGCCCCAATATATACTTATACTACCTGGATATCATACAATGATAAATGAAATAAGATTATTAGTATTTAAATATTTTCCACTATTTATAACATTCCATTATTATTTTACAATGATTAACCACTTAATCATCCAAGGAGTGGTTCCTTAGACACCATTATTCTACCTTTTATATTAAAATGTATTTCATCATAATTAAATCATGTTTAACATATTAAATATGAATAGTATTATTTATTAGACCACTGTACAAATTCTATAATCATTACCCATTCTTATTGTGAAATCCAATTCCACTACCCCGTATATATAATGCCATGACCCCAAGAATTTTAGAGTCGGTGCCTTATTTTATTACATTGGAATAGATACAAGGAATCTTCATCCCAAAGGGCTGATCAATTTGGTAGTTTTGGAAACAACATACATAGCTGAGTTCAAAATTAAAACAAGAAACTAAAAACAACATAATAACTTTAATAGAAAATCATATAATCTATAAAATTAACCATGAAATTAATTCATAGTATAATCATCCTCATAACCTAGAGGGATAAAACATATGGAACTGGTGAGCTCAAATTCTCATTAAGGGTAAGAAATATAGTAGATAATATCTTAAAGAAAAATCTTAGGCACGGTTAATAACTAAAAACACATGCCTCAAAGACACATGAAAATTTTATTGCAGGAATACGAGCTGAATAAATGATGACATAATAAAAAATAATCATGGGTATTATCCAAGTTTTATTACTACATTAACTATAAATACTATTTTCATAATGTGGTAATGCATTATTTGGGACATCATAACCATATCGTCAAGGCCTTGTACCAAGACCATAAATATCCATTTGGTCAACACTCCATGCCAAGACCATAGTTTGTCTCATGATACCTACCAATGCACCAAGGGGATATAGAGGGCCCCACAAGACACTTACTAAGTCCAATTAATTAATCATATGAATGGGGAGAAACATAAACTACATATACACTCATATTAAAACTAACATATGATATGTAAATAACTTTACACATACATTAAACATAAACACTAACAAGTCGATGTAAATTGGTGAATTGTATCAAGATATAACATACATATTCAAACTCATCAAAAATCCTTCAAAAAAATATTTTAGAATATAACATATGATATTAAAATCTATGAAATATAAGATTCATCAAAGGATTTGGACATAAATAAAGATACTTTTAAATGATACCATTGAGGAAATCTTGAGTAAATAATCCTTAAACATTCCAAAGTGTCCCATACCACCAGGAAACATTCAAATCATAATCCCTTATAATTTCATCAAAATAAGGAGACTCTTGATATGATATTATAATGGGAAATATATATACCTCATGAAATAAATAAGTGGTGAACAATGCATATATCTCAGTAAAGTTAAAGTGAGGTGAGATAATCTATTTTACATTGGAAATGGGTGTTCTTTTAGAAAATAAATGGTATTTGGAATATATCTGGTTTTAAACATGTATATCCTAGAAAATAAATGTTATGGAAATTTATATTACATTTAGTCACAATTGATTTCCAAGTTACGTAAAATCATATAATTTTTTTAAAGAAACATAGGAATTAAAACATTTTTGTTCGGTTTAGGAAATTCATTAATGATATTTTAGAGGGAAAAGGAATGTTTGATTTCTTAAAACGAGAAATGGAAAAAAATGACTTTTCCTGTTAAAATGAGAGATTTTATAAAGGTAAATCTAGAATAAAATATATTGTGGAGTGATCATCAAAATAGTAAATCATTCAATATGTAACTTGAATCAGGCTTTCATTTTAGAAGATTTTTTGAAATGTTCTTTTAAAACTTGTAAATCCTCATAAAAAATCAAGATTATGATTTTTGTAAATATATAGAACATTAAAATAGAATTTATGAGGTTTAAAAAATAATAAATAATAATATCATTGAGTTGAGTAGAAAATAAGAGCATCCCGAATGAAAATGGAGGTTCGGGTAGAAAAAACAACAACTTTGTAATCAACTGAATCGTATCCCACAAAATTAATAATCATAAAATTGATAAATTTAATATCATGAAAATTAAGATATTCATTATATTCAAAATAATTGGTCAGTATACATACACCATACAAAAGTAATAGTAGTGAATACAGAATATCATACAAAAATGGATGTGAGATGAAGAAACCCTTACAAACATTTCGGCATGGTAACAGGTGTTCTTGTGAGGGATTAATGACAGTTAAAGGGTATCAAATAATTTATATAAAATAAGTTTATTATGGGGGAGTTTTGAAAACATACCATATCATTATTAATTGAAAATAAAAGGACAAAACATAGGGGTATTATTGAATAAAAGTGAATGGATCCCTTACCTTGAATTTGACGGTGTTCTTCGCTTGATCTAAATGACCTGAATAACTAAATTTGGTTCACTTATTAATAATTACTGAACCCTTTATACATTTTTTTGGTTTATTATGACTTTATTATGTTAATTCATGGTCTTTTAGATGGGTTAAAGAATTCAATTTCATTATTCATGAGTGCTCGTTTTAATAATATTCATGATCAGCTCACTTATAAAAGAGTATGATAGTTCATGTAATATGGATGTTGAATTATAAAATTGATTTTATTTGTTAATAATGATCATTCATAATATTTCACGGTTACAAAATTCAATTTGTTTTTTGTAGTGAATGTGAATCATTATATAAAACATTAATGATAAACACTTGGATTAATTTGATGTTTTTTCTCACAAATAACTTCTTTTGTATTATTATTTTACATCCTAAGTGCATAAGGAATTCAGAACATTACATAAGATAAAATTAATATATAATAGTCTAGTTCAACTATAAAAATTGGTCCATGACCAGATTTAAATAATGTAAATAAAATTTAATGTAACATCTACCTTGAATTTGATAAATCAACATATCTCAGACGATGTTCTATTTTTGGAATAAATGCAGGGGAAAGGAGAGATAAAGATGAATTATCCCATTAGCATAACAAAATTATAGTACATGTATGGTACTACAGTTTTCATACCATTTGTATGAGGAGTGGATAGTAAATAAAAGAGAAAAAAATAACATAAAAATTAAAGAAAGGAATAGTTGAATTTTACCTCTTGAATTAACCTTCCTTAAGAGCCTCTTAAGGGAAGAGTATTTTGTTTTGTTATATGAATAAGGGATTATAGTCAAGAAGGAGGATCATGTGGGGGATTTGGTCATAATTTGGATAAGACACGAGGCTTGAGAGTTGTGATGAGAAGAGGGAGTGGGGCGGGTTATAGTGAAGGAGAAGAGGGTTTTTCCATTATTTTACTCATTATTTTATTATATAGATGAAGGAAACCAATAGTATTGATTATTGTGACCAAGAATTGTAATAACTGCATGTGACTTGAAACAAAGTGTGCCTAAATCATCCATGATGCTATAAATATTTAATTTTACTAAAAATTTATATATACGGTAGATTACCATATTTTACTATTCACCAAAAATTCAAGTATTTTAAAAAAATCCCATAAATTCACCCTAACTAGTTTTTTGATGTGTTGAATAAAAAAATTGGAGTCCATTTTTTAAAAAATAATTTTCTAGGTATGATTAATTTTATTTTTAGTTAAAGTCATAATTTACATAAAAAATACAGTTTTTAAATCATTTATTTTTTTATTCAAAAGCATAGGTACATCATAATTTCACTTAAATCCTATATATATACTATAATAGGTGAGGTTACTATTCATAAGGGTATGTCACTATTCATAAGGGTGACATTACTATTTCTAATGGTATGTTAATAATCAACGAAAATTAAGTTTGTCATATCACACACTAAATAACTTACTAATCACAACTATGTATATCATATTTTTGAAATTCAAGTCATAGGGGAGGTAAAATAATTTTTATTGGATAGGTTATAAAAAAGTTGTTTTTTAGAGACTTAGTGTTTCATGCATTCAATATTAAATTTATTTGATAAATCTTGAGGTGTTACTTTTTCCCCTCCTTAAAAAAATTCCATCCTCAAAATTTGATATTTCAATTTAAATGTTATTGGTTGTTACTTGAAAATTTCCTTGTGAGAAACCCATATAAAAAAGGGTTAATATAATATTCCCATTAAAAAGGGTTGAGGGAAAAGAGGTGTTCAAAAATTATAATAATAATAATAATAATAATAAAATATCTTTTAGAATGGAGTGACACTGATTGGAATTGAAAATCTATATATAGAATAAAAACCAAAATATAAATTTCTAGGGATGTAAAACATGTTTAGATGAAATTATATTATCGAAAAACCATAAACTACAGTTATGAAAAATTTCATTTCTGTTATAAAATATTATGATAACAGGAAAACATTTAAGACTCTTTTCGTAGAGTTGAGGTATTTTTCCACTCTATTAGTGTATAAATATATGTTTATATTTCATAAACATGATCTTATCCTTTGATTGTTAATTAAACTACCTATACATAATAACTTATCATATGTTTCATCATGTGGTTTATTAACCACTAAAAACTCATATAATGATCTATTTAAACCATTTAATAAATGGTTTAACATTCCAAAATATCAAGATCCAATACTTTAGAATCATTTCCATGGAAGTTTGTACTATCCAATTTACATTATCTACATATATCATCTTTCTATTTAGAAATTGACATCTGAGTATTATGAACATAATAAGGGTTGTGTATCTCTCAACCATATATTTTCCAAAAGTATGACCTGCTACCGAGTAAATTTTTTTAGTACCATTAATTATACATACATAAATACTTAACGAAAAAGTATTGCAATACAATCCTCTTATATTCTATAATTTTTATAAATAGTACCTTTCTAAAAAATACTCTAATGAAATTATTCTTGAAGTTTCATATTAATCATTCAACTTCATCTACAGTAGTATAACGATTTGATCATTATCCAGTAAAATTTTTTATGGAATGTTCTTTTGATGCTAGGGAAATTGATTCACCTAGTGTCCTGTATCCTTGAATTTGAAGTATTGTACATTGGATACCTTTTTATTTACCTTTAAATCATGAAATTGGTGTTCTTTTTCACTACACAGATGACAAACTCACATTCCCTTCATGAATTTATATGGGTGATTATTTCCACAGTAATTATAGGTGGAAAACGCCCTCTTTCCCTTATTTAATTTATCCATATTTTTATTGGCCATCCCATTATTTTATTTGTTCCCTTAATATCTATAGGACTTAGATAATTCTTTTCATATATTGTTAATAGGTGATACTATTTTCTCATATGATGAGGATACTTTGGAGACTATCTTCCACAGAAATTATGGATTAAGACCATAAGAGATACGATCCTTATTACTCTTTTCATCACATTAATTTCTAAATATATCATTCCTTCTACAAATAATAATTTCAGATAAATTACATATACTATATTAGCTCAAAATATTATGAATTTCACATAACTTTAAACATGATATAGCACATAACATAAATTTATGCATCATAAATCATAGAACCATATAATTTGGTTATATTGGGGGCATAAATTATTTATAATGGTTTTTAATGATCTTTTAAATTTACCAAATTATATCCCTTATGAGTGTCAAACAAAGAGTGCAACAAGGCCCTTTGTAGTGTACCAATTCCTATTCAAGTCAATCTCAAAGCTATGTTTTTGGGTTTTACCCCAAGATATATCTATTCTAGATCCACCTCTACATTCTCATATCCAAAAAGGGATGTATTTTTTCAGTAAACTCATAATATTTAATTAATAAAATTCTAGGATAACCTTTTATTCTTATCCTCAAATTCTATCTTAGGGTTTTTTTCACTGATCTACTTTTTCTATATCTAGTTTCCAAGTTTTCTACTAAACATCATTTGATACCAACTGTAACACTCCAACCCCAGAAGATCAGAGTTGGTGCCTTATTTTATTAAATTTTCAATGATATATGGAAGATGCATTCTAAATGACCCATTAGTTTAGTTTTTTATAAAACAAGATTCATACAAGAGTTCAAAATTACAACTCCAAACTAAGAACCATAAAATAACATCAACAGAAAATTCGATATTCTCTTGAACTAACCCTGCAATTCATTATTAGTATAGTCACCCTCATAACCCAGAATGATAATCATAAGAAAGGGGTGATATCAAATTCTCAGTTACAGTGAGCAATATAGTGGATAATATTATAAACAATATCATTAGGCATGGTGAATAACTACAAGCACTTGCTTTTAAAAAACATGAACACATTATAGTAGGAATAAGAGCTGAATAAATAATTCCATAATAAAACATAATCATGGGTATTCTTTTATTCAAATAAAAACATGAAATATCAATACTATTTTTATCATGAGGGAGTGTGTAAAGCATAACATCATAACTATACTGTCAAGACCTCATGCCAAGACCATAAATATCCATTTGGTCGAGGACTCATGCTAAGACCACAGTTTGTCTCATGAGACCTATCTATGCACCGAGGGGCTATAGTGGGACCCACCAGACAAATAATATGTCCACTGAATTCATCATATGAACTAGGACAAACATAAACAGTATATACAGTCATATTGAAACTGACATATGATATTTAAATAATGATCCCCATTCATTAAACATAAACACTAACCATTTGAAGTAAATTGGTGAATGATATCAAGATAGAACATACACATTCCTACTAATCATAAACTCTTCAAATAAAATTTATATGATATCATTCAATCTAAACCGCTATGAAGTATAAGATTCATAAAAGGATGTTGACATAAATAAAGATACTTTTGAATGAGATCGTGGAGAAAATCATGATGAAATTATCCTTAACCATTACAAAGTGTTTCGTACCACCTTGAAACATTCATATAATAATACCTTCTAATATAATGAGAATAAGGAGACTCTTTATATGACATACCAAGGGGAAGAACATACACAACATTCAATGAATAAGTGTTGAACAAGGCATAAAGATCATAAAATTTAATGTCAGGCGAGAAAAATATATTTTACATTGGAAAGAAGAGTTCTTTTAGAAAATCATTTGTGTTTGGAATAAATATGGTTTTAAACATGTATATACGAGAAACAAATTTATGGACATTTAGATTACATTTTTGGAACAATTGATGTCCCACTGAAGTGAAATAATTCAAAAAGTGTTTTTATAGAATCTTTGAAATTAAAACATTTTAGTGCAGTTAAAAAAACAATTAAAGTCATTTTAAAGATAAAAGGCATGCTTTCTTTCATAAAAGTAGAAAATAACCATAATATTTTTTTCTATTAAATTTTTTTTATTTAGAAAAATAAATATGGATTAAAATTATTATCATGTGAACTAAAAAATGTATGAATTTGAGAAGTTCCGTGAATCGGGCATACATTTCAGAAGCATTTTTGAAAGGTTATTTTAAAACATGTAACTCCCCATAAAAAATAAGTATTATGATTGCTAAAAATATATATAACATTGACAGGGAATTTATTTTGAGTACATAAGAATAAATAATTATTTTATTGAGGTGATTAGAGAATAAGAGCAACCTGGATGAAAATGGATGTTCTAATAGAAAACACAATAAATTTTATAATCAATTGAATATTATACACCAAAATTAATTATCATAAAATGAAACAATTAATATCATTAATATAAATATATTAATGCTATTAAAAATCAATGGGATGTATACATACATCATACACATGAAATAGTAGTGAATACAAAATATCTCACAAAAATGGAAGTGATATGAAGAAACCCTTATAAACATTTTGGCATGGTAACGAGTGTTCTTATGCGGGATTAATGAGAGGTAAATGGGTATCCAATAATTGATACGTCATAATGGATGTATTTTGGAGTTGATAAAACATAGCCCATAATTATGAATTAAAAATTAAAGTACACAACATATAGGGATTCTTGATAAAAGTGTGAGAGAGGATCCCTTACCTTAACTCTGAGAGTGTTCTTTGCTTGAACTTTATGACATGAATAACCAAATTAAGTTCATTAATTACCAATTAAATAACCATATAAACATTTATTTGGATTATTATTACTTTATTATGTTTATTCATGTCTTTTTAGATGGGTTAAGGGATTCAATTTCATTGTTCATGAGTGCTCGTTTTCATAAAATTCAGGTTCGGATCACTTATAAATGAGTATGGTAGTTCATGTAATATGGAAGTTGAAATCCAGAATTGATTTTATATGTTATTAATGATCATTCAGAATATTAAATGGTTATAAAATTCATCTTGTTATTTGGTGTTAAGGTGTATCATTATATAAAACATTAATGATAAACGCTGGTATTAATTTGGCGATTTTTCTCACAATTACCTTCATTTTTTTATAATTTTACATCAAGAGTGAATAAGGATTATAGAACATTAAATATGATAAAATATATATATAACAGTCTAGTTCAACCATAAAAATGGTTTCATGACTATATTATGAGATGGAATGTCAAATTGAAAGCACCGTTGTCCGTGAATCTGATAAATCAACACATCTCATACATTGTTTTATTTTTAGCATAAATGAGGGGGAAAAGGGAGATGAAGATGAATTATCAAATTATCATAAAAAAATACAGTAAATTTATGGTAGTGGAGAATTGATACCATTTTTATGAGGATAGGTTAGGAAAAATGATAGAACAAAGAAACATGAAAATGAAAGAAAAGAAAAGAGGAATTTGACCTCTTCAATTTACCTTCCTTGAGAGCCTCTTAAAGGAACATGATTTTGTCTTTTAATGAGAATAAGGGCTTCTGGTCATGGGGGAATATCTTGGGAGAAGCATTGTGCATAATTTTGAGAATGAATAAGGATTTAGAGTATTAAAGTGAAGAGAGAGTGAGGGGGTTTTATAGTGGAGGAGAAGAGGGTGTTCCAATTATTTTACTCATTATTTTATTATTTTTTTGAATACAACCAATAGTATTGATTTTTGTGACCAAGAATAGTAATAAGTTCATTTGAGTTCAAACCAGGTGTGCTTAAATCAGCCCTGATTTTAGGAAGAGTGAATTTAACTTACAATGTATATATACAGTAAATTACCGTATTATATTATTCAGCAAAAATTCAAGTATTTCAAAAATATCCCAAAAATTCACCCTAACTATTTATTGATTTTAGAATCCAAAATTTATTCCATTTTTAAAAAAAAAATTAACGGAAAATTAATTTAATTTTTAATTAAAATCAAAATTTACTTAAAAATATAGTTTTAAAAGCATTTATTTACTTATTCTAAAACATAGGTACATCATACATTCTCATAAATTCTATATATATATTATCATAGTTGAGGTTACTACTCATAAGGATATCTCACTATTCATAATGGTAACGTTACTATTAATAAGGGTATTTTATAATTCACCAAAAATTATGTTTTTCATATGAGTCACTAAATAACATTATGATCGAAACTATTTATGCCAAATTTCCCAAATTCAAATCATAGGGGTGGTAAAATTTTGTTTACTGACTAGGTTATTACAAAGTAGTCCTTTTAGAGAAACAGTGTTTCATGCATTCCATATTTAATTTATTTTCAAAATCATGGAGTTTTAAAATATATTCGATTAATATGATACAAACCATTTGAACTTATTTTCGAAAGCAAAATCCAATCCCGTTGGTTATTTAATAAGTTTAGTTATATGTAAAAAATTATCCATGTACACTAAGAAAATTCCTAAAATCTCATATAAAAGAAACACACATAGTTCATAGAGTAAGACTTGGTAGAGAAGTGGAAACCAAACAACATCGTATAGATGACCACCTAGAAATAGATAATGAATCATAATAAAGTAAAATTTGTTGAAAATTCTTTCATTTTTAATATTTCTTATCATCCCACTATTTGAAACAATTTACCATTTTAAAATATATATATATATATATATAATTTATTCGCATACATCAATGATCATTACGTCTTAGGAACCCATCCCATTTCTCATCCATTAAAAAATCATTATTAAAAACATACCTATAAATCTAGACCACTAATCATCAATGATTTAAATAATGAAATTATAAATAACAACATGGTTGTAATATTTATAGATAAAAAATACATTTCAAATTATTTTTCAAAACATTGGAAAAGGAATTAATATAAAAAAATCAATGAATTCAGTCATCCCAAAAATATAACATTCTATCATACTTCAAAACATATATATATATATAAATATAATAATATTACCTCTATCCTGAATCAATATGATCATTTTACAAATGGTTTTCATCAATCCAAAAAACTATAGCTTAACATATATTAATAGATATTAATCAATATAAACATGCATTTAACATAATCTTATTATTTAATCAAATTCATGTATGAAAATTATCATTTTTCAAGATTATATGTTTATCAAAAATATATAATTATTATATAATTATGTTATATATCATATTTTAGAAACATGTGTTTAATGATAACAAAAATAGAAATACATTGAGAAAAACATATCTACAATAATAAGATGCAACAATAGAAAAGTGTGATATGAATGCACTCAAAAACAGAATACATAAATCATCATTCCCTTAATTTTATATTATTATCTTTATAAAGTTATTTCTATATCTACATAATCATTTAAATCATTATAATCTCACACAATATTATTAAATAAGTTAGGTGTAACACATCACCTATCTCAATACAATGATGTCAATTTTCTCGATGATTTAATATTAATCTAAGAACAAACTCTAAAAACCTCTTCATATGGGAAATAGTCTTCCCTGAAACAAAAACCCTATATCCTTAATTGGTATAATATAGAAAAAAAAGTTGGAGACAAACTCTCAGTAGATTTTAATTAAATGAATATATTAGAATAGAAGAGAACCAATTCAGAACATAAAACTAACCTCTGATCATTAGTAAAAAATCTCATGATTTCAGGATCTTGTGTGAATTCAGGGTTTATTAAAGTATTATTTAAAATAAATTTGGGATTATAGTAGTTTTTAGGATAAAATTGAAATTATGATGATTTTATATTCACTTATGAGTTTATATGAGGTTGTTAAAGAAGAACACCATGACATAACCTCTTTCATTTCTCAAAATAGATAATGATTCAAATAATTATATGATGAATGATATTAGGGTGCACTAAAAAACGATGTTCAATTTCAAAATATTAGAATCATGATGAAAATCCCTAGATATCCCTCTATTCCAAAAAATCATAATGAAATAATATCCCAAATCCCTAGGGTAACACCATAATGTAGAAATATTATAAACACTTCAACCACACTAAAAATAATTATTATATGGAAAATGAAGAGCATATACTCCAAAATATATTCCTCTACCATGTCATAACTACCTATCAAGTTCAGGAGACACAAAAATATATCCCATAGGATTCTATGTTGCAACAAAACATGATGTCTTAGGAGCCTTTTCTAGGCACATTCATCAAATGGAACCAAATCTAGACACACCACACTCAAGGTTCC
Source organism: Viscum album (assembly GCA_963277665.1). Lineage (NCBI taxonomy): Eukaryota > Viridiplantae > Streptophyta > Magnoliopsida > Santalales > Viscaceae > Viscum > Viscum album. The sequence goes on from OY728150.1 coordinate 1,475,466,474, forward strand.
ACTTATACACAAAATTAAAACCCTTATAAAATATAATAAGATTCATTATATATAAAAAATATATTTTTAAATTTTAATTGGCCTCATCTTGAAGTATTCCATCATCCTCTTGAATATCTCGGATCACCCAAATTGAAATTTAATGACATGGTATATGAAATAAAATTAATATGAAAGATGTTGGTTAATAATATTCCTAGTAATAATTTTTATCAAGTTATTAATTTTAATTTTATTTATAAATTTCATCTATAAATCCAACTAAGAGAGGTGTGAGTGAAAATTGAAGATATATCATCATGGAGGGGATAGTCCCGAAAAAACCATAATAGATTTTCAATTTTTATAATTCAAAAGGGTAATGTATGTTCATTATTGATAAAATTTATTAGTAACATTAATAATTTAATCAATACTAATGAAATTATATTTTAATGAGATATGTATATTAGGAAAAATTATCATCTGAATTTAATAAATAAAGAATGATTTGCACGCTTGTCATGAAGATGAGTTTCCCTTTATTGCACTCCATGGAAATGGTGAGAATATAATAAAATCATGTGAAAATAATCTAAAGGAAGTGTAAAATGGTTATAAGGGAATAAAAAATGTAATTTCTTCATGTGGATAGAAAAAAATTGATTTTTTATTAATTGGTTGTGAGAGACCCCTTTTATCTGTTGTGATAATTTATTTTCTATAATTATATTATTTAATATAAATAAGTAACATTATTTTCATGTAAATAAGAATAAAAAATGGAAAATAATGTATTATAAAAATGATTGGGTCTGTCCAAAATTCCTCCACTCAATTCTAAAAGACTGTAGGTATGATAATTATTTACTATAATCGTTAATCCATTATAACTATTTGACTTTTAAACTGGTAACTACATTTTACAATTTTAATTTAGTATTTTATTCCTAAAATAAAATTTCAAATCAAACATAACATGAACCTATATAATCCAAATATAAAATAACTTTTATATGAAAAAATTTCAAATGTAAAAAATTCATTTAACATTATCACATATAACACCTAAAATTAGCTCTAGAAACATTTTCTTTTTTTCACCAAATCTATGTATATGATAAAACTTCTAATGTCTTCGATTTTGATGACATAAATTTTTTTAATTTCAAAAAATTAAAAATATAACAATTTTATTAGAAATAAGAACTAAATTTTAAAAACGTATATAATTAAATTAAGTAGCTAGAAGATTATATTATATGGGAAAAAATTTATTATATTTATAAAACATTAGACATATCTTTTCAGAAGTAGGGAAAATATTGAAAAATTTATATTATTACACCATAAATACAAATTTTATCACGAAAATTTATTAATAATATATTATTTTATACCGTATTTTTAATAAATAAATAAAATATATTGTTTTAGTAACACTTTTTTGTTTTAATATTTATTACAAATAATTTATTTCATAAAAATTTAAAAAAACATTATATGATTGTAATTACATCACCAAAAAAATTGATAAAAATATTCCCAATATAAATTATATAATTTAAAAATTATTTTGTTTAGTTTAGAATAAATCTTCTATTTAAAATATTATATGATAGATTTTTAACCATTATCCTTCTTTATATTATTCTAAAGTAGTTAATTTTTTTAAAACTATTAATATATTGTTTATACTAGTAATATTATTTATTATAATAATAATACATTAAAAATGGAAACATTTAATTATTAATATATTAAATAGTTATTTGACAAACAAAAATACTTTTTAATATTAAATAATATTAATTATTTATCTTCTAGATGCATGAAATAAAAATTGTTAAATATATTTCTATTTACAATTGCATTTTTAGTATTATAATTTAAAAAAAGTTATTTTTTATCATGGATAATTTGAGTTTGATTATTCATGCTGAGTAATTTATAAACATACTATTTATTTTAAAAATAGATAATGAAATTTAATGTCATTACATCGATCTCTAAGGAAAAGTTAAGTCAATTATAGATAATGTTTAGGGCTTTATACAGTATCTACATATGTTTCTTTGAGGACAATACCATTCGGTAAACATATATGACAACTATTTACATGAGGGTTATAATCCTGAGTAGAAAGTTTAAATTTATGATATTTTTATATAAATGATATGTTATAAATAAATATTAATGAGTAAAACATAAAACAGAAATATTTACCATTAATAGAAAAAATTATATTCGGCAATGTTCATGCACATTGTGTTATTAAAATATAAAAATGTTGAAAACAAATAAATAGAATTTGGACATGGAAATTTTCATAGGCTTATATAATCTATTATATCGGTTATTTCCAATATATATCATAGTGGCCCACACAGTTTCATCATCATTAAATTCTATAATAGTGTTTAGTTTAATCTGTATGTCACATGATTTTCCATATAAATCAATATATTTTGAAAAACATTTTATTCACAACACAAACTATAATCACTAATAATATTATTTTAAATTTATATTCTACAATGTATGAAAATTATTAAAACGTATTCTGATAAAATCCAGATTAATAACATATATTCAACCTTAGTGGTTGAGAGGTCCACTACAATATTCGTATTTCATTTATAGGGAATCGCTCTACCATAAGCAATAAAATCATTTCTTATAAGGGACTTATGGGTTTTTATTTTTCAAGTGTAGTTAGATTCAACAATTCCAATCATGAATTACTTTGAATTAATATTTTTACCCATAGAAAGATACAATGTTGATGTAAATTATATATGCTTAATAATTAAATTAATTGCGTTCCATTTTTTGATTACTGAGATTATTTGTGGACATATTTAATGCTAAAACAGAAAAATTAATATTAAATCAAGTAATGATCATCAAATACATAATTTTATGAATAATATGATCATAAGGAATGTTATCCAAGTATTCAATAACAATATTTGTTAAAGGTTGTTGTGAAATGGAAAATATAAACTCTTTTGAAATGATTTCACTGAGATGCTTAAGAAAATAAAATAAGAAACTACTCTAAAATTTTAAATGTATAAGGATACTAAAACAAATAGTAGATATTATTTTTTTTCTTCATTCAAAAAATTGGTTATCTATATCATTTGACGTCATATTTTAATAAATTATAGTTTTAATTTATTTGAACAGATGAGTTTGACATCATTAAAAACAACATGACCTCATCATATTGAACTAAATAAAACCTGGGATTTCTAAAATAATTTTAATAAACATTTTTATCATATATTTATTCTATTCAAATGGTTTTATATAATGAATGGCTCAAAATTGTAATAAAATATTATTTATTATTCATCAAACCATTAAAATATTTATTCACTAGGCATAAGGAATTCATCATAAATTCAATCATGAAAATATCAAGATACATCAAAAAAACATCTCCAATATTAAACCATGAATGAAAATATTTTTTATGATCACACTCTTCCAAATGAAGATGATCATAAAAATTCATGCCTCAAAAAACATTTCCAATCATTTGGAATTTGAGACAATATATTATATTAATCAATTTCTATATGTTTACGGAATCTGTAGGTCACATGCCTAACCGTAAACTTATTTTTTTATCTCCAATGTTATCATAATTTATTTTTTAATTCCAAAAACAACTGATCACTATAGAATTTTTTTATGTTGTAAAAAGGATAATTTTTCTCAATATATTTTAATCATAGGACTCATATCACAAAACTCGGGTTTCGAATCACAATAAATAAAAGAATCTTGAAGATTTTTGGAACCATAGTTATAATAAAAAAAGTAATGTTGAAATAAATAAGACTATATTAGAATTGTCCAGATGATAAGGTAGCATGTTAACCCCTATCTATGTACCTGGTGAGATTAGAGAAATGATAATATTAGTCAAATGTATGTGAAACTGAAGATTAGAAAATGTCTAAGCCTGGGACTCATTAATTGAAGATGGTGGACTGGAATCAATTGGAGGCATGAATATGGTTGTACTAAACATATCAACATCCTATGTTAGAGGTTAATTTCCAGAGATTGAGGCGGGATACATTAACATTATTGAAACTAAAACATGAAATATTAAATCATGAATAATAATAATAAATTATATTAGTTTATGATCCTATAGAATATAACCCTGTAAACCATTTGAACATAATATAAATATTCACTTATGAGATCAAGGTTCAAATTTATCATTTTTATTCTGTTTTGATGTTCTAATGCATAATAAATAAAATAATATTACTATAAAAAGGAAAATTATTCCTAAAATATTTTAGAAAATAAATATATATAATAGTAGAAGGAATTTGACATATGAGATAAAAATCATTACATAATTATTTTCCAATAATAATATAGGTAGTTCTAATCATGTGAACATCCTTAATATACGATCAAAAATAGTGTGGTTCATTCAATCACTTGACCATTCTATTAGAGAGCATCCCTAAAAAAATCTTACACAATAACTCCATGATACTAGAAACCTTATAATGAATTATTATAGTATTTATTACAACCAAATAGAAATTCACTTTTTATTTATTTTTATTCAATTTTGGTTCATAATTTAGGGGTCAAATTATTTAAATTTTTCAAATATATATATATGATACGTTTAAGGTAAATATAATGTCCTTTTGAGAAAAATAGCCCACAAAATAAAAATCCTAAGACCCCCCAACATTGGAAATATTCATTTCTAGACCCAAAAAATTAAAATGAATATTTTATAGTTGTTTATTAAATTTAGAAGTGGATATTATTAATCATGCTCTATTCCATTTTCATTGAATATAATGTTAACAAACATGATCATTATTTTGTGTCATATCATTCTAAAACTCATTCTAACCTCACTCCCACACACAAATAGATCTAACATGTCATAACATCTAATGGAATAATATTGTATAATAAATATTTGTGATATTATAAATTATTATATATTTATAGTGGATAATCCCATCAAACACATTAATATTATCATGTAGTGAACCAATAATCGAAATATGAGTATTTGAACCAATATTTGTTAATTTCACACTTTTTCATCTAATATTTAAGTACCATGGAGTAATACATGGAAATGGAATACATAAAGGATATATATTTGAGGAGGTCACATTGGTCTCTTATATTATACTAAGAATTATATTATTAGAATTTGAGGTTTTTTCCTACTACCCTTATCCAAAAATAATTGCTAGCCACCAGCCATCCAGGAAAATTTGACCATAGGCCCTTATGGGACTAAAGGTTAACCACTCCAAGTGGGAGTCAGCTTGGGCCAGCCAATGGACTAGTAGATGAGCACAGCTCCCATAAGAGGAAGTCATGATTATATATAGGGCTTATGGTGCACAAGACCTTGGGTGATCATAGATGCAGGAAGGAACAAGGTGTGACGAAGCCCATGGTGGAAGTGATGTATATGGTAGGTTGTCAACCCCAATATCGTCTTGAAATAGTGGAATCCATAGAATTGGTTGTATACTATAGGGGAGGCACATCGTCAATTTGACGTGGCATGGAATTTTTTCCACAAATATCGAATCTAGATCATCTGATCATGCCTCCTGCCAATCTTGACCGTCTGCTTCTACATCGGAATCCATGAACTCGAAATCAATGCATTCCAAGACTATCTGATCACACCTCCCACTGATCCCAATTATCTTGTCACCAACCAACCCAAGTTGACCCTAAACTGAGCACAATTTATGTTCCATGGAAAGGCCTGAGAGGTTTTCCTGATCCTCCTGGGATGGTGACAAGTGCCAAGGGAATCAGTGGAGTAAAACATGTGAAGAATTTCACACATTAAATAAATAAAAAAAGTACTCTAATGAATAAAAGAACAAACCAAACTGAAAGAGATTTCATAAAATTACATTATTTACATTTCAAATTAAAATGAAAAAAATTAAACAATAACAACATTATAAAACCCAACTAAACCGTGAAACCCAACATCTCCATGTGACCTTAAAGATCACTCTCTAATCCAAAACTAAAAATCACCAAAGGAGATCAAGTGTAAGATCGAGCCTGAAGAAAAAACTAAAGACAAGAAAACACTATATGAATGATTATTAAAACTCAATAGGTAGACCCTAATAATTATATTCTCAATTAACTTCTTTTAAATAAAGAAAAATTGATTAAATTTATTTTAATAAAATGTCAAAATATTGGATTTTCCACACATTTCATTATAAAGTAAACAAATCACAATCGCAATCCATTACCCTGATGCTTTAAGACTAGGTTCAAGGGAAGAAGGGGGCCATGAGAACCAAAAAGGAAGTGTTCATTTTTTTTTAAATTGAAAAAAAAAATTAAATGACTGATCATCACTAACAATTTTATTAAAACCCTTTATAATAAGCCAGACATTCACCATTTGCAAGAAAACACCAAAACCAAGTACCAGAAATATAATTCTATATAACGATTGAAATGGTACTAACAATACTAGTATCAGAGAAATTTGTCAATACCTAAGAACATAAATAAGAACCAGAACATACTAATACATGAGACCTTATACATGGCATCATTCCACACATGATGAAATCTAAATGCCCAAATGACTAGCTACCCTAAATCAGGATAGGACATGTGGCCTAATACTATTGCAATAAACCCAAATATCCACCTAATATGCTTCACTGGTCAGTCTGTGAAATACTAGTGCCAAAAAATCTCACATAATTCCTATTTTCTATGAAAGGTTCCCAAGATTTTTCACAAAAGGGTGTGACACGCATTCCAAAAAACAAGCCATATATATATGACCACACACATCAAACAAATCGACACCACCCCATCCTTCTCAAGGAGTAGTCCTTATATTAAAACATTAATTACCTAAGGGAGGTCCCATACCGAGGATACTCCAATCACATGGTCAACCAACAAGGAATGAAAATCATACCTGAAGGGTTTTCCAAATAAAATATTTTGAAAATTCCAAATGGTTCTTATAATTCTTTCACATATCAAACCTTTCTGGAAAAACTACACACAATAAACATTCATGCCAAAACAATTTAGAAATCCATTTTAAGAAAAAATTAAAATGAGCCTCATGAAATTTTCACACATCAAATATATTAAAAAGAACTACACACAATCCATTATCAATACCAAACCATATTCTACAAAGCCAACCCATTCCTTTTGAAATTACAAAAAACATAGAAAATACAACCATGCAATTTCAAAAGCATTCAGTGTGCAGAACTCTCCAATTCAACATTAGTAGTTCAAAGTGACTATGAAAAACAATTTATTACACATGGAAAAATCATTCTAAGAATGATATATCACTATTAAATAATTAATATAGGCATAAAAATAATGCAATAAATGAAATGATAACATTAAATTAGAGGTGCAAAGGGATCCTACCTCAACTGATGAAAAACTTCTAGAATTCAATGCAACACCTCCTTCACACTTCAATAGCACAAAATGGGGGATTCATCCAACCTCAACAAAACCTATGAAAGAAAAATCCCCCAAAAATATGAAACCATATCCATGAAAATTTTCCAACATGGCCACTAGGGTTAGGGAAGAAGAAAAAAAAATTAATAGATTGAAAAAAGTGTAGAGAAAGAATCACTAACCTATCGATACTGGGGGAGAATCACTAAGAATACCCCTTGGATCCACTGTGGAGGGGCTTGAAGGTGCCAAAATACCCCATGTGAGGATCCTAGGTCAGAGGAGGGTGAATGGGGGAAAATAGGGGTTAAGGTATAAAAATAGGGGAGATAAACCCGTTTTTAATGAATTGGACAAGACACACTGTTAGATCGCACGATATGTCAAACCGCGCGAATACCATGTTACCAATACTAGTGAGAAATAGATTAAAATCACATCTTACCCACACGGTATGAATAACCATGTAGTAGTCATTTGGTAGCTATTGTCTCACCTTGGAGCTTCTCTATGGTATCCTAGGCGGTGGTGCATGATTACTACTAACCATGCACTAATTGTGCTCTAGGGTCTTCCCACTCCAAAAATAGCCATTACCAACAAAATTCAAGTGTGAAACCAAAAAAGAAGCTAGGATGAGAAATAAAATAAAGAACGTCCAAAAATTCAATACTGTCAAACCCATTTTCTGGGAAAATATCGAGAGACCAAACTCAAACCTGAACCAAAGATGAATTTCAAAACCCTACTATGACAATTCTCCCCACTATAATGATTTCCACCACTATAAATCTAACCTAAGACATAAACCAAAAGAAAAACCACCACTTATTTACATCTCAATGAGGTTTCTTATGAATAACAAATAAAGAGATTACTAAAAAACTCCCAACCATGAATGTCTAACATAACAAATGTGGGAGATCGACATGGACTCCGCACTGAGTACCACACTGCCAAAAAGTTTAAAGACCTCAAATTGATCGGTTCAGAGGATATAGAACCTATAAAATATAAAAAACAAACCTCAAAACATAATCAACCTTAAAATTGATATGAGGAACTCAAATTATCTCCCCAAAACAGAAGAACAGGCTTAAACCACCACTATCAGATACATTAATAACCTTAGTTAACAACACTTCCATAAACATAACCATCTCAACCACTACTCACATGAAGAAATTAAATTTTTGTGGCTCCATACGAAACTATCTTCCACCAAATAGATACCAGGAATGGAACCATGATACTAAAAATGGGATGCCCAAATGGAATCCCCATCATAAGAGACAAGTTCACACTACTTCATTTTTGTGGAATTCAATGAGACCCAGAGTGAATCTCCCCACCTTAACAGCTATCAATATTCAACATACTTGCAAACCTTCCAATGAGAATTACAAATACCTATTATAAGGGGAAAAGAGGAAATATACCAACTAATGGACTAAGAAAATCACAACCAACAACACAAGAACCCTTCACAACCCTAGATAACCACAACCCATGCACACTTGATTGATATAGAGGGTCCAAACAAGCTCCATAAAAAAGGAAACTCGCACATAGTGGGATACAACCACTAGGACTTTAAGAAGATGAAACAACTACACCTCCCTATAACCATTGGAAAAATTGTAAACCCAAATGGGTCACAAGAAGGAAATGAGGATCCCAAACCATTTTCCTTCGAATGAAACCATTAAAACCAGAACATATACACCAGATGCTTGAACATCCTCTATCATCCTCACTAAATATAGAGATTAAACCAAGGCATCTCACACCAGTAGGGTTCTCATCACTATGCATCAGCCTAACTCTGGGGCCCATGGATGGAGATCTGATATCTAAAGCATCTCCTTCCTCACATTTGGGATTTAGAAACCCCGCAAATAATACTTGTCCTTCTAGTGCCACAAGAAACCACACCACATTCCTGGCTGACCCAACAAACCCTAACACACCCCCAAGACTCACTCTACCTCAACATGGATCATTACCATGACATTGACTTAAGAGATACACATGCATTATCATTTTTACCTCAAATAATAAGAAATTAATGAAATGATACAAAGAAAAAACATTTATCTAGAGTAAAGATTCTCAAAATTCCTATATAAATTATACAATTCTGTTGAAATATATGTCCCAAAAATACTCCATAACATCCTTCTTTTCATTTAAAAGTGAATGTAATACTACCAGACACCATCGAACATGACCCATACAATCAAGGGAAACATTATAGGGAGGGAAACCCTAACACAGGTCCCAACTAGCACTTTATTTCTAAAAATAGCTATAAAAACTACTTATGACCATACTCACCACCATGGTGGGCAAAAATGTTTCTATCTTGAAGGAACTGATGAATGATCCAGAGATACTTTTTAGGATAGAGCCTAGTACTAACAGCTTCAGAACACATGTCCCCACTTCTTAACGTGAACATTCCATTCACTGCTTACATATTTATCATTTAGACACAAAAGTGTCAAACCCTACACTCGATGACTTATACTACTTGAGAAACCAAAGCTTCCTTACACCTCTCTCGCATATTCCATCCCACAATGAGAGGATCCTTTAAACCAAAAAATAAAGAAGTATATTCAAGTTCTAAATGACATGATGGAAATCCTTTCATTGATTAGATTGAGGTTTGACCACTGTGAACGTCTCCCATGACCAAATTCTTAACATTCACTAACTATTTATGGGGGAACACTCTTGCCAATGAGGAGAAACCACGTACCTAACAGAATTGGTCCACTGTCCAAAACATACCGCAAAGACCACCAAAACGCAAACAAGACAACCTCGAAGGGTTATCCAAACCCTTTTTAGAAAAAACGCCAACAATAATATAAACTAGAAACACTAAAAAACAAAAAATAATACATAGTATAAAATGACTCCCAATACACATTATCAAAATAGAAAACACACACCCTACCACTTCTTTAGAAGAAATCATCTTTAGAATTAAAACATGATTTGTGGGTTACACAGTCACTAATGGAATCCCATTGAGACCCACACATGCATATTTTCTTTCCATAATGAGTAACCATCCACATTCTTAAACATAACCAAGAATTTGGTCAGACAAAAAAAAACAAAAGGTTAAAAAACATTTCTCACTTTTGAAAGAAAAGAATTCAACCCACATCTCTATATCAAAACTTACCATGACTCTTTTCAGAAACTGATGACCACAAAAATTTGAAACCCAATTCAAGACTCAAAAATACATTCTTGACAAATAATGACAACCATTAAATTTAAAACCAATTTCTAGACCTCACACATCCCTTAAAAATGAATCACTCAATTTAAACACTTAGAAAACATCATAAAAATTTACTAACCACCCAAAAAAACCATTTCATGACATAGCACCATTATTTTAAAATCATCTCATCCCATTCAAAAAAATTTCTAAATGCCAATTTTTCTATTTCAAAATATTTCACAATATTTCAACACATCCATTCAAACCACTTCTATTTTACTATAAAAATTCATTTAAAATACCCAATTTCCCAAGACCTCCATAAAAAGGTCATGAAAATTGATTTTCCATTTTCCAAAACAATATAATTACCATTGTAAATTTAGTTTTTTTCAATTCCAAAACATTACATTTCAACACAATTTTCAAAATTGATGAAAATCCATATAGTTCAAAATAACGTGAAAATGGCATAGATGGGTGACTTGGCCATATGGTTGGCGGCCATATACCAATCACACCACCCTCGTGAGAAGCATTCTAGGTTAATTCCCCATCTCCACAGTGATTTGTAAGATATATGAGCTCATGGAGGCTACTTTCCCAAATTTGTTTTCATCTCTCAATGAAACACAATCCACAAAATTCAAAAGACACCCTCATTCTTGGACTTCACATGGTAACATGAGGTTTGGAACGAGTGAGGGTTCATGAAATCCTTCTCTTTCGAACCCCTCAACCCTGAATATTATCCTCCTTCTACCATGACTTCCTCAAATAATTATGGGTCCTCCAAAAAAAGGTCCTCAAAATATATGACCCCATATTGTACAATTTTTCCATGAACCAACCCAAGTTAATCTTGAACTCGTCACCTGAGCCAATCTGTGGCAAGCCCGGGAAGGCATTTCTAGTCCTCTCAGGTTGGAAAAAGTACCAAGGGAATAAATAGAGTAAAAATGGAAATATTTCACCTATTAAATAAAAAAATTCAGTGTTATGAATATAATAATAAACCAAACTCAAATAGATTTAAAAAAATTAAATTATTTACATTTTATATAAAAATACGACAAAATAAAAAGAAGCTACATAGGAAAACTCAAATAAACGTAAAAACCCAACATCACTATGAGACCCTGAATATCACTCTCTGATCCACAACCAATTACCAAAAAAGGTGATCGATCCCAAGATGGAGCTTTTAGTAGAAACTAAAAACATTGAAACACAGTATTCATGAGTATTAGAACTCAATTGATAGGCCCAGATAAATCAATTGACATTGAACAAAAATTAAATGAAGAAATAATTAATAATATGTTTGAAATAATATTCATAAATATTGTAATTTAATCACTTTACAATTTCATTTAAACAATTCACAATCACAATCTATTTCCCCCATGATTTGAAATAATTTTCAAAGGGAGAAGGGGTCCAATAGAACCAAATAAGAAGTGTTCAATTTTCATGAAAGTGAATAAAAGGGATATTCATGTTAATTCATACCACATTTCTTCAAAACCTTTTAAAGAAGCCAGAAATTAACCATTTGCAAGAAAATACCAAAACCAAGAACCAAAACTATAATTATTCCGAATGAGGGTAAAGGAACAAACCATACTACTATCTGAGAAACACATGAATATGTAAGAAATTAAGGGAGAACCAAAACATACTAATACACGAGACCCCATCTATAGTATCATTCCACACACGATGAAATATAGACACCCAAATGACCGACCACCGTAACATAGGACTAGCCGAGGGGACCTATCCCATAACAATAAACCCAAATATCCACCTACTATGGGCCATTGGTTAGTGCATGAACTACCAGTGCATCAAACGTTTTCTTAATTCCTATTTTCAATTCTATGTTATCATTATATGTACAAAGAGGGGTTTTCCACACATTCCAAACAACAAGACATATATATATATATATATATCACTCCATAAATAAAACAAACCGTTACCACCTCGGCCATCTCAAGGAGTAGTATTTCCCTTAAAAAATTTATTACCTAAGGGAGGCCCCATACTGTGGACACTCCTATCACATGGTCAATCAACATGGAATGAGACTCACCCCTATAAGGGTTTACAAATAAACCATTTTGAAAATCCAAAACATGCCTTACAGTCCTTTCACTTATCAATCCTTTCTTGGAAATCTAAAGACTAAACACTTTCATGTAAAATAAATTTATAAATAACATTTTATGAAAAAGGAAAAATGGTCCTCATAACATTTTCACACATAAAATATTTTATAAATAACTAAAAAAAGATATTTTCATTACCAACCCATATGATACAAAACCAAACAACACCTTTTAAAATTAAAAACTACATAGAAAATCGAATCGTGCAATTTCACAATCATTCGGTGTGAAAAAAACCCACCAAATCCACCTCACATGTTCTATGTTATTAAGAAAAAACAATTTATTTCACATGGAAAAATCACTCTAAGAATGAAATATCACTATTTAATAATTATGAGAGGTGAGAAAATAAATCAATCAATGAAATATTAACATTCAAGGAGAGGTGAAAATGGGTCCTACAACAATCGATGAAGAACATTCAAAATTCTGTTTAAAGCCCCGTTCGCACCTCAATCGCACCCAAGGGGGGTAAAATCCAACCTCAAGGAACCCAAGGAATGAAAATCCTATAAAAATGAGAAACCCTATCCTTGAAAATTTTTCCAACATGGACACTTGGGTTACCAAATAAGATAAAAATGATGAGAGAGAAAAAAAGAGAGGAGAAAGAAGACCTAGAGATTTGATCTAAGTGGAGAAACACCATGAAAATCCATTGTATCCCCCTTGGATGGTATTATATGTTCCAATTTACCACATGGGATATTCCTTTGTTGGAGGAGGCTGGATGGGGGAAAAAGAGGGGTTAGGTTATAAATATTGGAGATAGAGAAAGAGTTTTTAATAACCTGGATAGGCCGCACGGTTAGTCTATATGGTCTGTCAAACTGTGCAGATACCATGAGACCATTAATGTCGATAAACAGATTAACCACCCAACCTACCTACATGGTACGACTAACCCTACGGTAGTCGTGTGATAGCTATTATCTCACCCATGAGCTTCTACATAGTTACTTGGGACATAGCGCACTGTTACTACTAACCATGTGCCATGGTATAACCACCCAAAAAACACATATTTCCACTATAATTCAAGGGGAAACCAAATGGAAAAAGATACTGAAAGAATTTATGGAAAAATTTCTCAAAACATAAAACCAGTCACACCTGGTTCCTGAGAAAAGGGTGAGAGACCTAACCATAACCAATGATGAATTTCAAAACCTGGGTGTCACATGTCCACTCAAATCTCATGCATCACATGATCAAAATATATCTCCCCATACCTAAAAAATTTGAATTCAACCATTCTTGTGCACGTTAAGACCTCTATATTCAGCATCTTATGGCCCCGGTTCGACATCCCAAGGAACACCTAACACTCACTCATCATCTCATACATATCTCTTTTACTTCGATGATATCTATGTGAGTCTAAGATGGCTAGAGTGAGCCATCAAGATATCCAATCCTCGAGATCCACTAGCCTTCATGAAGAGACCCCCAAAATGCTTGAAGCTATCAAATGATCATCCTTTGATCATATAAGAAAATAAAATACAACCAATGAGGCATGATAAGAATTTTGATGACCACATACCCCTCCACCTTCAACATATTTTCATCATATTTAAATTAGATTTATTTGGAACTCGATGTAGCTAGTAGAATCCATCTCGAGACCCATGTGTGGATTCTAGTAGCCTTCCACATGATCTGGGAAGTAATATCATGAACATCCTTGTATCATGAGACAGAACCAAAGAAAACCAATGATATGTCATGATATTTTCAATGGCCAAGAAATCCTTCCTCCTATGACGTATTTTCCATCACAATTAATTTATATTTTTTTAGATCATGTGATAGAGGCATCACATTATGAAATGAAATTATCATCCGATGTGATATCTACTGCATTTCTAGTGCACATATTTTTCATCATATGTAATAAGGTATGATACTCAGTCTCCCATAACATATATACACTGTTCTCCCATAAAACAAATGGATGATAAGGGAGAGGGAAATGATCTATGAAAGAAGAAGGAGCACCAAAGAAATACTGGGGTCGGGCACCACCTTTATAAAATTTCTCTAGTTAATTTGAAGGGGCCCATCATAATAACACATTGCGATAATATCCCATAAATAGGTTATCTTATGATCATATGAAGATCACATGATTTCATTGTATAATAATACCTTGAAAAGTCATTGTAAAAAGGATTCTCCACTCTTCCTGGAACCCCATACACCTCTTCACAAGATCCTTTATATGACCTTCCTCCAATCATGTAATCACAAAAATATAGAACCTCATGCAATGTGATAAACACACACCCTCCCCCATTTGCATGGGACACTCATACCGGTGTCTGCATACATGAATATATGGACAATATAATAGTGATGTCAAGAAACCTTGAATCTTGTAGTGCTTGAGTAACTGATTCAACATGTTATTCATCATAATCCCCCGGTAATGTGAATGAAGTTGTGGGAGTGCGGTCACCAAGCCTAAGGGAGGGTCGACAGTCCTCATCTGAGAACCCTTGACTGTGTATGCAGCACTGGTTGGCCTCACATGTCGGCATCTGCATATTCTCCCACATGATCCCTTAGAGTTCACACACTATCTTTATGATAATGAGACCATGTAGTTAATGTGTGATGATTGTGTGAGCACCACCTTACCATAATAATTTAAGAATCCATTTCTTGTGTCTCTTGATTGAACCTCTAGTTAGCCCCATGGTGTAAGGATTAATATGTTCACCCCTCCTCTTTGAGATGTTGTGTCTGCTGTTACCCATGCTGCAGAGGCTTGGATACATAACCCCATGCAAAACCAAAACATCTATCAAATGAAATCCTTAAATCCATGTTAATTTCATGAAGGATGGAGTTCAATATGAGTCCCTCATGTGGAATCCCCATCTCCTATGTATTTCCTCAACCTAGATATTATTTCATGAGTATTACCTCTTATAGTCATTCATCCCACTACATGGAATAGTAATTTACAATTAAAATTAAGGCATGATCCCATTGGAGATGAAATTATTGCACATGGATGAGCAGAAGATACTAAAAATATCTATGAGGCTGTGCTGTATGAATTCTTTAAGGACATTTGATCGCAAGAGTCATTATGTGACTCACGATTTCTTTAGGAATTTATGGGTGTGTCACATTGCCCATGATAAAAGCCTTGGGAAACTCAATTTAAACTCTCTACAGTTGATCAACATGTCACCATTTTCATACAATGAACCAAGGAAAAAATGCGTTCATAGGGTGACAATACCTTAACATGAATGTGTTATCACATGTCAGGCCTACGAAAAATTCATATCAATCGTGTGAAGTACCTCAGAGTTTTGCACCATGGTCATGCAAAGATAGTCCATATAATGCATGTTGATCATGACAAAGATTCATTTACATGTTTTAATGACTATGGTATTATCCATACACATATCTATATCAGCATCCGGTAGACCAGAGATAGGTCATGTTGATCATGAAATAGTGTATGATCATGTCTATTTTGTTCATGTAGAAGAACCCATACATGTTTGTTTTGATCAGGAGACATCCCATTAACATGTATTCCTCACTCAGTAGAAGAAATCTGAGACATGCCATTCGAACATGTGTGAGACCCCAAAACTATCTTCTTTGATCATACAAAGCATCTTAGATATGTCATCCTGGCCAATATAACGATGTTCAAGTCATGATAATTGATCTGAAAGACACCCTTCAACGTGCCATCCGTGTTATATTAGTTCCTCTAAATATCTGGGAGACAATCAAGACATTCCTAGTAGATGGGAAGGCCATGTTAGGAAAAACCCTCATGGCATGCCCACTTTGTTTGATATCTTTATTTGGACTGATTCCATATAGACCCCAGCCATTGGTCTTTATAAGAATTCTCCTTTTATAAGTGAAGTTTCCTTAATAAGATTAGGCCATGATATCATGTGACCCTACAAAGGTTATGCTCTCAGACATACCTCTCATGGTCATAATAACCTCTCTTAAATCCACCAGAGCGTAAGGAATGAGTATACCAATCGGGAAGTCTTAGAGAAGAAGAATTGACTACTGATATAATATAATATGTATCCACCAATTGGGCAGCCTCAGTATATAATACCCAAACAACTACATCATATAAGGTGTCCCAGATAAATATTTCATCCATCTTGGTATAATCCCCTAACATTCTTAAAACCTCAAGGATAGCCATAATTTATTCGAGTGTGATAATCCACCATAGTCTATCAATTGATTAAGGGATAAAGTGAACTATGAGAACTATAATTCCTACCATACTCAATATATGAATTACACTATATCAAGGCCTGAACTCTATACCAAACATCCCAAGGACATTCCATACACATAATTCCCATGTATACATCCAATGAATCGGGTCATCTATTCCCCCTTGTTTCTAACACCGACCATAGCTTACGTGGGCTTTGAGAGATACAATTAACACCTTATTAAGAATCATGAATTTTCACTAATCATGGCTATCACAGTATGTAATACCCAATGAGTGGTGTGGTACAAACACAACTAATATAAGGGTATATACCTGGGGTCCAGTCCTAAGGGAATGATTAAAATATGATAGCTATGATTCCTTCCATAACTAGGATATATAGGATGTCTCTCTGGGAACCGAGATCAAACATTTAGTGTCGTTGTCACTGCACATATCTCCTCTCTGCATGATGCTAAACTACTTGGTATTATCGAACTATGTAGGTTTGGATTCCTACAATAACATGGATATGTAGGACACCTAATAATGGGTCAATATACTCCTCTCAATATTAAGAAACTCCTCATGTGGAGCACATTTCAGAGAATTTTGTAGTATGACTTCAACACATCAAAATATTATTCACTATTATGGAAACAGTTCCCCCAAAAAATGTGTGATGTGGCTGACCTACCATCCTCTGGAACAATGAATGTCCCCAAGAGAACCTGGGATTGAAAAACATTTGTCCATTGGCTTTTGTAAAGAATGTTTGTACCCAACTAACGATGGGGGAACAATTTGACATTTCTAGGAAAAGTGAAATTGGTATCCTGATATGTGAAACCCATTTCACGGCTCAAAAACTCGACGAAACAAAAAAGGTGAACCTAAATTGAATTTCATTAATTGTTTCACCACATTCAATAGTAAAAAATGATATATCACCTATATCCCATCATTCCTATTTATAAATTTTTCATTGAACAAAAAAATGATGAACCCATCACATTTATTTTAACCAAACTAAAACATGTGTCAAAATAATGTACTACATTTTTATCCTTTAACTATGAAAGTTATTGATTGAACATGTAATATAATATATTATGTTTCACTAATAAGGTATCTTGTTTTATTCTCATGAATTTCTAGATTCCTTGTAATCAAAATGAATTCATAAAATTTATCAATAGATCCTATGATCACTGGACATGTTGCATTGATCCTAAGGCCCCATCATATGATTTCACCGACACACAATTTACATTATCAATTGGTAAAAGCATTGGGTTGGAAACGCCACATCAACAACTCCATCCCGAATCTCGAATTGCCTCATGGAATCCATTAGAGGTTGAGATCCCACTAGTAGGATTTCCTATAATATGTCGTATAAGGGGAAATGGAACTTGTTTCCACATTAAACTACTTTGGGAGACTATCCCTAGAGCACATTATTGAACAACTTCACAACCATAGGGAGGTGTATAGGGATAGTTAGTATGATAACCCAATCACCTAGGAGATGTCTTGGAGGGTTCCCATCCATTCTAGTCATCATCATAAACATATGATCATGACTCCACAAGGAGATGCAGAGGAATTAATGCCTACACCAGCTAACCATGATGGAAAATACAATATGAGATCCTTTTAGGGGTACCCAAATGATGAAGCTCTATATAAGTTTTATATCACTACTCTTGCCAATATATTTGAGGCCCACCATTGTATCCTGACATAGTCCCATAATCAGTCCTAGATCATTGCTAGCCAAGAGCCTCTGACATTTTCACAACTAGCCTCGGTGACTATGGTATCTCAAGGGATGTCTTAGCCTATAAGGCATGGGTTATTTTAATCATACATTACCATAGGATCATCTTTATCCTGGGAACCAACCCATTAAATGATATCATGGGAATTGATGCCCCGAATGGAATCATGGGAATCGACCCCTAAAATGGCATCAGGGGCACAAACCCATCAAATAGTATACCAGGAACCAACCCCTCAAATGTACTGATTCATAAAGGAGGAGAACCAGTCTACATGTTTATCAATAAATATGATTTCATTCAGATCTAAAGACTCGTCATCAAGTTCACACAATCATTCTCTTAAAGGATACAATCATTCCTTCCTACATCCTTCTAAGTCAATGTTGGTTGACCTATCTTATCCCACCAGAACAAGAGCCAAAAAGCTCAATGGTATCCACACTGCATCTACAAGTGCTTTCAACGACCATGTTGGCATCCAATAAGGTAAGTAAAATTGTTTTTACGGATATTTGTAGTAGTGAATTATGTCTCTGGGATCCACATCATAACTCCCATCATCTTCCAATCACCCTATCACCAACAGTGGATGGTTTTTTTTCATGCCTCCTATTAGACAACCCCTTGATGATGACATGGTAGTTTTTAAAGAAGAATTGATCACTCAACTCCAACAAGAGAATAGGGATTTTCAAGATATAAATGTAAGAAAACTCATGATATCTACACCAAGTGACGGTATGTCAATGTATTCTTATATAATCGTTCCATTTAGTGAAATTCCCTAGTCCACAAGGCTGGGGGGGAATTAAATATTTTTCATCCCATCATAGGGATTGATCCCAAAATTATTCCATCTCACCACAGCATGTCACAACCCATCCCCCGGGGCCCATGCCATGTCTAACCCCAAGCCTGCCTTCCATAGGCCAGTGGATGGCGACTAGAACCATAGGAATATTCCCTAGAACTAGGATCTCATTTCCTTTATAACCTATAAACACACGCAAACAAGAACACAAAAAGATAAGAACACAAGTCAACTGTATAGAAAAAAGAGTGTTGAAAGAAAAAGGAGTCGGAATACAATCCCAACAATACTAGTACAAGTACAATTGAACAACATTACAATTGATGAAAAAGAAAGGTAGTTATTGTGTCGTCCTTCGGGTTCCGACCTAAAGGGTGGGTACATATCGCCTACTCAGCACTCCACTTCCACCATTATCCTATACGTACCGACACGACGTATAGTCCACCTCTGGGCACCGTCCAGTCCTGGTACTCCCAACCTCAATCAGCACTGTCTTTCATCTAAATCCAACACAATAAGGTGCGGGAATAGCCCGTGTAGGGTTGAGTATAACGATACTTAGTAGGGACCCCGAGACCCTCAAGGTCACACAAAATGATCCAAGAATAAACCAAAAAGTGTTAAAACAACAGATAACCCTACTTAGGAATATTCCCATTCATATACCTATGTTATCAAGTAATCCATCTCAATCATGAGGAAAACACAGAGATATTGACTCATCTCACATTAGGATTTATTATAGGTGTAGTAACAAGTAACATCTCCAGTCACATCGTCAAACACCTCAGCTGCTAGAGAACCCCTCCTCTATCGAGTATAGTGGGCCAACTGCATCACATAGAGGTGCTTCACACTAATCTTGGACTGTTGAGGTACTCATCTTATTGTGTATTGTGGGTCTTCCTCGTCACACAGAGGTGCTCCCCACCATGGGTCTACCGCATCACACAAAGGCTCTTCCCTTCATGACTTGCTGAGGTACTCCTCCTATCGAGTACCGTGGGTCTGCCATATCACACAGACGCGCTCCACACCGTGGCCTGCTGAGGTACTTCTCATGTCGAGTACCGTGGATCTGCCGCATCACACAACGTTGCTCCCCACTGTGGTTCTGCCGCATCACACAGAGGCGCTCCCCACTGGGCCTGTCAATTCACTCTGAGCCAAAATGTTCCGCAGTGTTCTTGTCTTAGCTAGCTATTGGGTTCCCTCACTATGCTCGCTCGTCTATGGGAGGATCCACTATATATTCTATTCATTAATACTCCAACTTCCATTAATTCCCACAATAAACTATCTCAAAGGTTCACAATGTTATAGGGTTCTCAACACAACAGACGACACATCAATCAGATGCCCGGTTTGTGAGTTATTTTCCTTTTAGTCTCGCGGCCCCAGTTGGATTCGTGCTTGATCCAACCTAACAGTTCCCCATCTTAATCCAAAATTCTAGTGGGGTATACTCAAAGCAACCTCCTCACTCCAAAATTTCTAGTACCGCTAACGGTTCATCAAATAGATGTCTGGTTCCAAAGATATGGTCAATGAAAAGTAAATGGGTCGTAGTGAGCCAGGGTCCGGTTCGACCTAGTTCAGGTCGACCCAACCTGAACTGCTAGGTCTAGCCGGACCCACAGTGTGGCCCGGTCCGTTGGGTTAAGCCTAGCCTTCTGGGCGGTCTGGTAGGCCGTGAGGGGCTGCGGGGGTTTGGCCGCAGACGGCACGAGGCCGTAGGGTGGCTCGGCCGGAGCGGCTCGTGGCCATAGGGAGGCTCGGCCAGATCGGCTTGGTCAGAGCGGCTCGACCGCGAGGTAGCTTGGCCTGAGCAGCTCGGAAGGTTGTTGGTGGCACGACCAGGGGCAGATGAAGGCAGTGGCTTGATGGATGGTGGTAGCGGCTCGGCGGATGGGGATGGTGGCTCGGCCCGGTCGGCAGCAGCAGCTCAGCCTGGATGGCTGCAGTCGTGGGCAGTGCGGCATGGCCATGGGTGGTGGAGCAGTAGGGCGCGGTGGTCATGGGTGTCACATATCAGCTCAGCCGCGGGGGTTCCGTGAGGTCGTGGATGTCATGAGGTAGTGGAGGCCACATGGATGTGTCGTTGCGCCATCACCTTCATCGCGTTCAACACCATAAATCATCACAAGATTTGTGGATGGGTCGGGGCTTGTTTGTTTGGCATGTACCCTCCACGATAGGGTGGTAGCATATGACTCAAGAAGAACATGCAGAAGAATGTCAAGATTTACAACCTCCCACAACGATTTATTCCCAATCCCAAAAAAATAATTCAAGGGAAGAACATGGGAAAAGTATTTATCAAAAAATAAACCCCTAACTTGAATTGTTCATTGAAGGAGATCACGAGGAAGAAAACAAATCATTGGGAAAAGACAGACATCAGTGTCATCGGTGTTTTCCTTGATTATTGGTTCGTTGATGTTGAAGTTGATCCTCATCAACGAATGTCCCGTGGAAGAAGTCAGAGTCGAAGTCCGTATTCATTGTTGGCATTCATCGTTGACGTTCTTCGTTGGAGAGGATAATCCTTCAACTTCTCTCCATACTCTCTTTTTCAAATCTCGTCCCCAATTCCACCAAGGTAAAAATAAATGGCCAACACAAAAATTTAATAATAAATTAACATTTAATTTTTATGTTGTCAAATAAAATTAGTTGGTTACTTATCATTTAATTCTTATGTTGACACATAAAATTAATTGTTAACTTATCAAGTAATTTTATGTGGACACAATGAATTAATTGGAGGATTTGAATGGTTTCTCCCCCAATTAAGAGGGGTCGGGTGGTCCCTGCCTGTAAATTCATATTTAGGAGGTCTTGAGGACTTGGTTGGTCCACACCACCTTAACTCAAGTATAGGGGGGTTTCAACATATTTAATATAAGTTTATTTGTTTTATTGTTTTATTTCCATTCCACAAAAAACCAAAAATCTATAATTCACCCTCGACCAATTGCAGTCGAGGTGAAGGTCCTCTTTAGATAATACCGGTGATGTGAGTTCAATGGTGCCCTCGGATTTCAATTCCAATCACCGATTCAAACGTTTGAAAAACACACACGCACGTTTACTGATTGCACCCAAAAAAAGTTTAGAAATTAATTCCTGGCACTCTGGGCCTCGGAATCACGTTCCGTCAATTGTCACGGACTCGTAAAATTACCATATATTTAAAAACAATTTCATGGAAATTATGGGTCTTTACATAGCATGCAGGGATGTGGGATTTCTATATTTTCCATGTCCTCATCAAGGATATTATGGAAATTATCTGACCTCAAATGTTGAAACAAAACCTCCAAGAGTGTTAGAATAATTTAATCAATTAGAAGAGTGTGTGTCATCCATGACCCCCAATGCTTCAACACTTGTTGTTGGACCAATAATTACCAAGATTATTTACCCAAACTCCATGTTCAGTCATGCACCCACACTAATGGTTTCGTCGATAACATGCGGGAGAAGTGGCCTGGTCACCCTTCACTTGAAGCCAGGAAGTGATAAGTATATTCATTACAAACCAAACATATTCCCAGATATTTCAAATATTCTATGGAGAGTGGTTTTATATATTTCATAGTGAAGAGGAAACCATGATAGGTACAATTGGTAGGCCATGAAAATCATTTTTCCTAAACACAACGTCTCAAGCACATGATTAAAGATTTTTTTTTCTCTTAAATATTGGCTTCAGGTGTGGATGGATATAGGGATAATGGAACCACTAACACCTGAATCATTGCTCAATTCATCTAATAACACTTTGAAAGAAGCATCAATTGTGTAGAAGATAATTGTTTCACCTACCTCCCATGGAAAAATGATAATATCTCAATGCAATATTGGAAAAAACCTATTTCTTCCCAAAAAATAATGTCTCTAAATATTTTGAATAATCCATTAAAAATGGGTTGAGGAATATCCCAATAATGAGTAAGCTGAATGAAGCATGATTGATAGTCCATGATTATTATTACACCTACTATTGTTGTCTTAAGCACACAATCTAAATATGAATTGTATTCAATAATCGAATGGAGGAACAGGTGTTTTCATGAACAATAGCATTGAAATATATCGAAATTAATGAAATATTAATAATAATATTTCAAAATATTTGAAGCACCACTCTCATAATAGGTTATTTAACCTTCATACTTACCGCAATACATTATACTGTCTAGATAATATCTATACCATAAGTAATTAAACTTCATGTCCATCGTCCTTACCACAAGATGTTAAACTACATGGCCAATGTCTATACCACTAAACAATAAACTACATGGTTTTAATCCTCATCGTAAGACGTTAAAAAAATGGATCATATCATAATCACAAGACTTTAAAACAAAACATAATACTTCTTTACCAAATAAAGTTAAAATGCATATATTATGTCCTTTCCACACAACATAAAACTAAATGGCTATTAAATAACTATGTACTACTTGATTCCCATCCTAATGAGATACATGATTACACTTGATTTCTATATCGCATCCTAGAAACCCATATTCATGTCCTTACTGAAAGACGACACACTAAAAAGATCATGTCATTGTCACAGGATGATAAATTGTGTAAATTCTCAATCTCTTGGAGACATCATCAGCATCAGATAGAAAGGTTTCCATACCACATGGTGTCAATTACCCCTTTGGAGCGTTTGGAGCCACATATTCCAAAGTATATTTCAATTAAAAGGGATCGGATCTACAAATGGTGGATGATCATATATAGATTTAAGCTCCCAATGTATTAGGGGACAACCCTTTTGAACCCCTAGAGTGTAATCAATAGTGACTAAGTGATCCCCATAAGCCTGGCTGAGGTATCAGATCTAATCCTAAAGGTCCATGACCCGCCTGTTCTTAGTTATAGTGTAAAATGCAGTCGTCTGCAACATCCTTCTACAATGACTATCATAACATGTAATGATTATGTCTCCTTTCAAGGCCTCTGTGACCATAATAGTGGTAACAGATCCCCCAAATTTCCATCATCATCTGGAAGATTTTCCACAAGATCAAGAATAGAGAAATATGAGGATGATCAAAGGAACACCCCTATTCTATTTGAGGAAGGTGTCTCTACCACCATAGATGAGGTTATGAAGATAAATCTAGGAACAATGGAAGATGTGTGGCTACACTGGTTAGTGACTTTATTCCCCTATAAGATAGAGATATGTACATCACATTTCTAAAGTGACACGAATATGATTTAGTTTTAGACTACATGGAAATTCCCTAACGAAACTCATCTATTTCTACACAACATCCCAGGCTATCCAATGAGAATCATTTCTTCAAGAAGGCGTCCAAGAGGATGCACCACTCTCATGTAATCAATATAGTGGCAAGAGATGAAAAATTGATCAAATCCATCTTTTCTCGAGAATTTTCAATACTTGATATGACTTCCCAACATCATCTTCATTATGATAGGATGATGACTACCAATAATCATTTTAATGTCTCAATCAGTACTTGCTACACCCACCTATCTCGATTCCCCTAGTGGAAAGAAGTCCACTCATCTAATAGGTGGCCTCTAATGAATTATCACTAGGCTTACCTTCTAGAACTTGTATGTAAGATTTCATTATTTGAAAGGTGGGACTTATATCTCTATCCAAGTAATTGGTTGATGTTTTATATATCATCAGTTAATGATGGGAATTATGTCGATGGGGTTGATCCACTAAGGAAGATGAGAAAACCTTATCCACTATGGGAAGATGGGAAACCTGATCCACTATGGGAATATGGAGATACTGGATCTACTATGGGAAGAAGGAGAAAATTGATCCCTTACAAGGAAAATACTATGGATAGGGATGGTATGTGACCCTTCTAGTAGGAGTAGTCCCCATGAAGATCCCTGATATGTTTTGGCAATGCACGTTACATATAGGGAATAATATTACATGTTTTTATATCTAACAAAATTCCATGTATTATTCCTGTGTTTTGATTTCATGGATTATTCTATTAACTACCTTAGGATTTAGGAATTAATAACTTTCAAAATGTATTCCAGGATTAATTTGTATGATCTTTGATATTTAGGGTATGATATTTTAATGTTATAATCAGTTTATTATAGCTTTATGCTCATGTTAATACTAAAATATATCCCTTGTTTATCCTTACTAAGAATATGATCTCTACAAAATTTGTGTTTCTTTTTCCAAGGTTATGAAGATATTTATAATGTATGATATATCTTAGAAGGACTCTTATTATAGAGAACCTAGTTCGAGATAATTTAGCTCATGTATGTACCAATATTTCTCTTTCAATAACTCCAAATGCACTAATCTAAAATGATATTTAGGCATCTTTATGTTTAATGTATTAAGTATTCTTCAAAAATGATGTAATTTTAATGTTTGAAAGGATAGGG
Organism: Viscum album; assembly: GCA_963277665.1. Lineage (NCBI taxonomy): Eukaryota > Viridiplantae > Streptophyta > Magnoliopsida > Santalales > Viscaceae > Viscum > Viscum album. The sequence continues at coordinate 1,475,492,644 of OY728150.1, forward strand.
TCTCTATAGTTGGTTCTAGAAAATCATTTTAGTTAACCTTTGGAAACTATTATGAGAAAACCATAGTGAGTAATATAAATACATAGATAAGGATAATTCTAATGATGTGGAAATGTATATGAAAATGTCCAAGAATTTTTGGAAAGGATAAAGTGAGTAGTTTTATAGAAATATATAACTTTCTAGATACTACATGTCGATATGGATCTAACATAAATGTACATAGGGGTAAAAACTCCAAAAAACCACATATTGTGCTAGACTTGATCGGGAACTCGAAAATACAAATAGGCCTTGCTTCATAGCTATTTTGAAACACCTAAGGTGTATTAATTGGTAATTAAATGACACATCACTAACCATCATAAAAGATTTAAATATAAATTTTCTATAAATAACGTAATGTGTCATATATTTAATAAGGTGTCGTAACTTATATATCCAATATTTGGTTTTCTTTGATTATGTTGTTCCTCCCTATGAAAAATATCTCATTCTCAATGATTTTTTAATTTAGTTAATCTATGAAAATTAAAGGAACCACTATAATGGTGATAGTGATAGACAATGTAATGATTTTAGTCCTGAGAAAATGAATGCAATGGGAGTTATAATGTAAAATATTTTTTCTTGGATCACCCATATTTCTCAATTTATGAATCATGACGGACATCCAAATGATTAAAGGAGAAAATAAAATTCTATTGAGTCCTTCAAGAAGCAATGTTGACCTTATTTTAGTGGGTCTTCTAAACCCATTTTGGTTGAAAAATAGAGAAGTACCAATGAAAAGGAATTTTCTATCATCCAATGTTTGGAAAATGAAAAATTCATTCTAGCTATTTATCATTTAGAAAGTGAATAAAATTAGTGGTTTACTCTACTTATGAATACAAGGAAGTGAGAAGAAACTGAATCCATGGATTTGGATGATTTCAATAACTTATTATTCAATAAGAACATACCTCATATTCTTTGTATTAATATGGATAAGGAGTTACATGAGTAAAAAAAATAAGTTGAATCCATATGTACCTACAAGGAAAATTTTCCAGTAAGTGTGAGTTATGCTTATGTAATTAAAATCCATACCGACTAAAAAGTTGATCAGTTCTTGAGTGGTTTAAAACTAAGTTTCATATGGGAATTGGCCACAAGGGACTTTAGTATATATGAAGAGATTTTTCAATGTTCAGTAAATGTGGAAATGGAGGTTTGAGTTATGTATCAATCTCATTCTTTTATAAATAAAATGAAGATGGTGTTCAATGGAAAATATAAAAACCATGGGGAGAAGAAGAAGATAATTCCATTTAGTTCTATGTTTGGAATGAATAATGGAGGGAATTTTCGTTATGGGTTTCTACTATATGTTTTGTCTATTGAAGGGAATCCCTTCATGAAATTGATTGTCGAACTGATGGGAATAATTTTTATAGTGATTCAACTATAGGTGAATCCACACAAAATTCGTCTCCCACACGTTAGTGCTTCAATTTTAAGGATGATATACATTATTATAACTAGGGATCAACACAAGGGTTAGTGATGATGATCTGTGTCAGTAACCTCTTATGCCGAGGGATAATAGGAAATATAATGTGATCACTTTTTCGAAAGATGGGTGTGATAATGAAGTTTTGTAAGGTACACTTACCACCCACTCTAGAACTACTAATATCTTATTTGAATCTCGATCTACCAACTCTTTCATATATAAAAAATTTTCTAAGGGTATTAAGATTCTACAAAAATTTATTACATAAAGAATTCATTGTTAATAACCTTAATGGTATGATGGTTTCATATAATATATATAATATCTACCTAGTATATTTTTGTGGGAATGTGATTCCTGAAAATATTGTCATTCTTCTAATGGTTGAATTTCATGGCATCTTATGGATTGATTGGATTTCTCTGCATAAATACAACATAAATTATGAAGGAAGGAAAGTTTTGTTTAATATTTCAAACCAACCTATGATCATATATTAATTTGATGATAAGTTTGAAATTACTATGGATTTTACATCCAATGCATCAGTCTTAATTCCTATTCAAAAGTTATATTTTTCTAAAATGGTTTTTAGGAAACATGAAATAGAGATATGCATATTGGTTGGGAATTCATGGATTTTTTCCTAGATATGATTTCTATCTTTCCAACGAAAGACGAAGTTGAGATCATAATAGATATTATACTTGGATCTACACCAATTTATATGACTCCATATAAAATGGACCAAATTGATTTCTAGGTATTAAATAAGAAACTCTAATAAAACTTTGTTAATGGATTCATTCGGCCAAGTGTATTTCCATTGGTTCACTTGTTCTACATTTAAAAAAAATAAATATTGATTAGTAATACTATGAATTTATTATCATGAGTTGAACCAGATCAAGAAAAAGTGCAAGTATCATATTCCCCATATTGATGATTTTTTTTATCGAATGCAAGGACCTCAATACTTTTCCATGTTTTACCTTCATTATGGATATCATTAATTGAAGGTCATGAAATAGGATAACCCCAAGATAGAGCTTCTTACGAGGTATAGACACTATGGTAATATATTTAGGACTTTTGGCCTTACTAATTCCATGTATATCTTCATGTATTTGATTAATATAGTCTTTATAGATTACCTGAAGTGGTTTGTGGTCATCATTATAGATGTCAATTTCATCTATTAGAAGTTCTAGAATGAGAATTAAGACCATGGGAGAATTGTAATAAAGACTTTATGGAAGGTGAAACATTATGAAAATTTTACAAAGTGTGAATTTTGGCTGCATAAGGTTTCATTTTTTGGTCATATAATCTCATTATTGGGTATAAAAGTAGATCCATAAAAGATGAAATCTGTTGAATGTTGTCATAGACCAACCACAATGACTGAGATCCATAAATTTCTTGGTTTAACTGGATATTATAACCAGTTTTTTTACAATTTATCATGACTATATGAACCTCTTACAAAGTTAGCTTAAAATAATTCCATGTTCCATTGGATAGATGAATTATAAGATACATTCAAGGAACTAATGATACGGTTTGTTAGTAAAAATGTTGTTACATTACCCGATAGTGGATAAGGGTTTTTAAACTATAGTAATGCATCCAAGAATGTATTGAGATATTTTAATTTGCATAATAACATGGTTATATCCTATGCCTCATGAAATTTTTTATTCATGAGAATCATTATGCTACTCATGATTTGGAGTTATTAGAGATACTTTTTTCATTAAATATATGGAGGCATCATCTTAATGGTAAAAATTATGATATATATTATCACGAACCATCCAAGGTACCCAATTAACACGATAACTAAGATGGCCCTGACATAGCCCGAAGGGAATTCCCAATCCCCATGGGTTGGTAACTAGCACCTGACTTCATACAACATGAAAGTGGGAACGATTTTTCCTCTAACATTTCTGATGAAAAAGATGAAAGATAGTATGCGTATCAAAAGAAACTCCATTAAGAGTAAAGTATCATAATACAATAAGACATAAACAAGCCCGAAGCACTACAACCCAAGTACTAAAATTGGAAACACAACTCAGGTCCCTAAGGACACAACTCAATAAGACCACTGTTCAATATCTGTATCCAACTCCATGTGTGATCATTTACCATTTATCAAACATGTAAGAAGATAATCTATAAATACCCAAAGTCATAAGTAGGGTGTGAGCTAAAAATTTCAATAGGGTGTCACTAAGGATTCCATAATAGATTTCAACAATTGACTAACCAAATAAATGCTTTCAATTTTTAAAGAGAAACAGGTTAGGAAATTTAAAGAACAATTAGACAAATCATGATATACAGTTCAAGTGATGGAAATTATATTATGAAAAGGCTTTGCAAATGATGGAATATTTCTAAAAAAATGTCTTAAATAAAACCGTTACATAAAACAGTATATGTAAACTTTATAGGCATGTAAAATAGTTTAGAAGCATTGATATACATTTATATCTCAAATATAAATAACAAGCAAGAAACATGGTCATCTACCAAATAGGTACTATAGTATTTAAAAATATAGGGATCCACACTCTCTAAGTGGTCACAACAGTATGTGTACACAAACAACCTATGGACACTAGTCTTAGAAGACTTGTCACCATTGCTAAAGGGATGTGACCTGATGCATATATGTTTTAGAACATTTAAATATCGTAATGTGTTTCCAAATAACTAACCAACTACCTAAATAATGCATGTTCTCTTACACAATCAACTGTGGAGAATTTATTTTAAGAATTCTTAAAATAAAATTATGTCTCATTGGTGCATTTCAATTACAATTTTTCATTTAAAATCAAAATGGGTTCTAATAAAAAACATGTCACTTTAACAAGATAAAACCCCTGGGGTTCTATCAAATCAATTTAAGTGATTTTCACTAGTTTAAAATCCATTAAAAAACAATTGAATCATTTCATAATTAATTTCTAAAATTAAATAAAACAATTTAATTGAAATAATTTCCATCAAATCCACAATTTAAATTAAAAAATATCCATAAACATGCCCCAATTCAATGGAATTGGGGTTTTCTAAAAATTATTCCAAAACCATTTCAAATATCCCCATTAACTAGAATTGTAGTTTATTACATCAATTGAAAGAGAGTTTCAACTACAAAATTTAAATCAACTCTAGAATTAAATCAAGCAATTAATAGTTAATCAATTTGGAAATTTAGGAGGGAACCAAATACCTCAAAGTCATCAATATCAATGACAATGATAAACCACATAGTGTGGTTCAATACCGACACACCAATGCTCAACGTTCATCTAGGGTTCTTAGAATAAAAACATATATTTTATTTTACAAGGAATTAAAAAAATTCACATGTGATGACATTTTCTCTCTCATGGATAATCTCTAGATTATCATTTTATGTCAATTCATGAAATCCCAATAATTGTCACCATGTATAACTACAAACCTTGTTTATAATTTATATCACTGTATTAATTAGAGAAAATAGTTGGTAATCTCCAAAATTATTATTCTTTATATATATATATATATATATAGATAAGTCTATAGATATTTCAAAATATTGTTTGATAATGCAATTATCATTTAATTAAATGTTTCATTTACCTAGATATAAATTATTTAATAAATAACCTTTGATAATTTGAAAAATTTATCATTTGATAATATTAATAATTATCATTTTTTATCCATGTAATTATCCAATGATAATTTTGATAATCATGTCATGTTATAATTGCATTAAAATTACCCTTTCATAATTAATGAAATTATACATTAATAGATTTATATAAATAAATTATCCCATAAATACAATGTGATTATCAATATATATTAATGTATATATATATGTATCTTTAGAAATTTTATTTAAAAAATATATTTTGATAATTTCACATGAAATATTCTGATATAATTTAGGTTTAAATATATTTTTCTGAATTATGATGGAGAGAAAAAATGAAGAAAATAAATTTAAGAAATTAAAAAAATTAAAAAAATAAACGAACCTTAGGGGTTTATATGAGGATGGTGGAAATGGTTGTCACACACTGGAACTAGATAATTCCAGATCAACAAAGTTCACAGCCGCACCTATGTGGGGTTCTAAGGCCATGAAAAATTGAAGGAAACAACCCATACTGAGGATTTTATGGTTATAATATTTAAAACTATAAAAAATGTAAAATTCAGTACCCCAAAAATATAACACCCATTTTAATGAGTTATTCAACTGAAAACTTATTATGGATCATTTAATTTTTCTTATTTAATGCTTTTCTATTAATAACTTGTGATAACAGTTTAAAAATTTTGATTTTGAAACCTTGAATCATCAAAATGGGGTTACAGTTTTAGGGAAGATGAGTGAATAGTGAAATCAGGTTTTTGGTATTAAATAAATAATAACATGGAAATAATAATGTAAATTATATAATATAATTATCAAATAACCTAAATTTATATGTGAGCGAACTAATGGTCCATTGATTATGAAATTCATATCTTGACCAGGGTAAATAACCCATTTCTGACCCAACAGTTTTCTCAAGTTTCTCATATGTCACACCATTTGATAGATATCATTGGATTATTATTTAAAAACTGAAAAAAATAAATAATTCAAAATGAAAAAAATTTCATCATGAGAGAGCCATCCAAATGTCTAATTCTTACAAATGGTATAACACGTCTAGGGTAAACCCCTCATTCTGGACCCATTGGTGGTCTCATATTTCTCATACGATGCACTATTTGGGATATATTTAATAATTTTTAATAAATACTATATTAAATATTATTAGACAACTTTTTCTCATTAATGACATATCCAAATGTCTGGCACCTTCATATGTTATACCCCTCCTAGGGTAAGCACCATATTTTAGACCTAGAAGTGGTCTCAGATTTCTCAAACAAAAAAACTATTTTGGAGTTATTCAATTATATTGAATAAGAATTTTGTGCTTAATATATTATATTTAATATTTTTATTTATCCTTCACTGAGATGTTTCAGGCCTCAGAATATCAAACTAACTTAGTGTCAAACTTCAAAAATATTTTAATGAACATTCCAAGATGTTAAATGGAATTTAAGGTCTATAACAATTTTATAAAAATATCATTAATAAATCATAATTTCCCACTTAAGATATAATAATTTAACACAATAGATTTTAAGAATACCTAAAAAAGTAATGGGATGTTACAACCTACCCACCATAGTGACTTTCTATCCCTTGAAAGCCTACGAAGAATCCTCCACATCAAAATTATGAAAAAATGTTGTCCAACCAGAGCCTCACTCTCTCGTGTCTTAAGAGAATCGGAACCATGAAACCATATCATATGGACCAGAGGCATCTTCTTTCGATGAAGTACCTTGGTCTCTGAATCAAAATCCTTGACTAGCCTCTCTGTCAAGGATTAGTCAGGTTCAATCTCATGATCACTTCAACTCATAACATGAAATGGAGAAGTGAGATACTTTCGTAGTTTTGATACACATGACACATTATGTATCGAAATTAGCTGCGTTGTTAGTTCTAAATGGTAGGAAAATTTCCCCACCTAATCAACAACCTCAAAAGGTCCCATAAAACAAGGAGCAAGCTACAAGTTCCTCCCAAACCATCAATGACCCGACCGAGGTAAGACATTTGAGAACACTTGGTAACTAATTGAGAACTCCAAATTTCTATGATGATTATTAGAAAAATACTTGTATCACCTTTGTTTTGTCAGCATTCTATGATGAATCAATTGAATATTAGTTGTTGTCTCTTGGACCAAACTTGGTCCAACCAAGGTACATTCACTGATCCTTGAACAATAAAATGTAGATTTACAAGGATGGATATACCATGACTCAAAAATATCCATTCTAATCATGGAATAGTAACTATTGTTATAACAAAACTCAACCATCAAAAAATGATCATCCGAAGCCCAACCAAAGACGAGAACACAAGCGCGAAGCGTATCCTCAAGAATATCATTCAACTAGGACTTCATTTATTTTAGTTTAGTTAGTTCAGTGTAGTTACATGTAATTGAAACTAGTTGAGTATCGGGCATCAAGTCAATGAAAAACTCAACCACTATTACCAATGGAAAACCAGAAAAGGTTAGAAGGAAACCCGATAGGAAAAATAATGAAATTTGTAGGGATATCACCACTCATTGAATCAACCTATAGATCAGAATCAATCCTTGATATCACTTTCCCCACCTCTAGATAAGATGGTTCATCTCTACTCGTCCTTGGGTCCCATTCTCCTTAAAAGACAAGAGACACACCCCTGGGTGTCGTATGGTAGGACTATCAAATATAAGAATTAACTTGAGCTTTATTAGAATTAATCCAATCCATCCTAAATATAACAACAAGAGATTTAATGTTGAGTACCAAAAACTCCATGAAAAATCAACCTCTGATAGAGAGAAGACACAAGTAGGACTATAGAGACTCTACCCTCTCTTCATACCTAGGGATGTAATTATATCCATTACACAAGATTAAATATCCAAGCAGGATTAATAAAATTAATGATACAGGTAGAAATAAATGAGTGAGATGGACATGTATCAAATAGGGTAGTTACTAAAGATTAATCTATTGAAATGGTACCTTTCACAATCATTGGACCCATATCATCTTCCTCTAGAGACTCTTCCACTGCATGATGAAGCTTCGTTCCTGATACCTATTGCTAGAAACCTTTTGAATGTGAATTATTTGATTGCCCAATTGTTTTTAAGAGGTGATGATGATCCCATTCCACTGTGTGGAGTAGAAATGTTGTGACGGAATTTCTATAAATTCCCAAAATGTCTGCGTGAGCCACGGTTCTTGGATTCCTCGGTTAAGACCCTATTTGAATTCCCTATGTGATCACATTGGTATCATACCAAATGAACTCTTTCAGGTAATGAATGTGGTCTATAATGAAATTTCTATTGGGAACTGCATCAAGAATCATCACACTTCCTCTTCCCTATAAAATAACTCATCATGCCACTAAGTGGAAAAAGGAACCTCCGTCAACCCGGAATTTCCATCCAGGTCATTATTAACCATCATCTTATTATCCAAAAAATTAGCATAAGTGGGAATATATAGAAATTAAACCTATGAATGAATATATGATATATGTACCCACTCAATCCATCAAGCACTCATCCTCTCATTATATACAATCCCTGGTGAAAACTGCACAAGTTCAGAAAAGAGATTTGAATACTCATACACAGTTTTGTCGGCCTTCTCATGCTTGAAAAAACTACACATCCTTCGAAAATTCCCTTGAATTTGGTTAGAATTGGGTTTTGATAAGAACCTTCAAGTCATTCCACTCTAAGCCATCATGTTTATTTGTTGTCACTATAATGTCCCACTATCTCCGACTTGGTCCCTCCAATAAAAATGTGGCACACTTCACCTTGATCTCGTCCAATGTCTCCAAGAACTAAAACATATGGTCTATCATGGAAATATATTACTCATCATGTTGAGGATTAGTGGAGCCTTTGAAAATGGGTGGTTACTCGAGAATGAACTCTGGATTAAAATTTAGAAGAACATTCCCAAAATGATCCATAACTGGATCCTAAATTGGGATTGGTGGTGGAAACTTCCCCAAAGCTTGAATAATACACTGGATCAGCTCATCTAGATTCAGATCCACAATATGATTCGCTCAATGATGTTCAGAAGTAAAAACCTATTGGATCATTTTTAGATGTCTTCTGAGTGGCATGATGTTACACTACATCAGCATACATCATTTAAGACATTAGGTATTTCTCAAATAGAGAGATGGGAGATATTAATCCCAACAGAAAGAACAAAAAATGTTTTTATTTCACTTTATCTAAATAAAAATAGGGAAAAGTCTAAAAATAAACCATAATACATCTTTCCCTAAACACCTCTGGAAAAATAAGGTTCATTTTGGTGAGATATGGCAAGGGACTCAGTCACAACTACCTCCTAAATCATGAAAAGATTTCACAAATCCTTATTGACCTCAAGACAAAGCTTAGCCTTCCTTTGATTCCATTTTTTCATGAACTATCCCACGTACCCTGGTAAAAAAATAAATGAGTAGACATTTATGTAGCTCGAATAGCGTTCTTGATTCCCATGGGTTGGTGACAAGCACCTGACATCATAAAACATGCAAGTGGGAACGATTTCTCCTCTAATAATATGGAAGAAAAAGAAGCAAGAAATTATGCATATAAAAAACCCCATTGAGGGTAACGTACCAGAATAAAATAAGGCATAAAAATTACAAAATACTAAAACCCAAGTACTAAAATAAGCAAACAGAACCCAGGTCCCAAAGGAAACAACTCACCAAAACCATAGTTAAGCAGCTAGATCCAACTCCTAGTGGCCATTTTCCTTTTCTCAAACCGAGAAGTTGATAATCTAAGAAACACCAAAAGGCACGAGTATGGTGTGATCTAAAAAGCATAGTAAGGTCTCACCAAATATTCCATAATTGATTCCAACAATTGATTAACCAAAGAAATAATTTCATTTTTTAAAGATAAACAGTTTGTAATTTTAAAGCATAATTAATCAAATCATGCTATATGATTCAAGTGATGGAAAATTATTTTAAGAAAATTCTATAAAAATGATGGAATATTTCAAAAATAATGTCTTAAATATAAAAATAACATAAAATAGTTTATGTAAATATAGTAGGCAATTAAATTAGTTTAAAGACATTGACACATATTTATATTTCAAATATAAATAAAAAGCGAGCAACATGTTCATCATTCAAATAAGTACGATGGTATTTCGGGATATAGGAATCCACACTCTCTAAGAGACCACATCAATATGTGTACACATACAACCTCTAGGCACTGGTCAAAGTGGACTTATCACAATCCCCTACGGTATGTGACTTTTTGTATGTATGTTTTAAAACATTGTAATAGTGTTGAGTGTGAAAATTACTCACCAACTACACAAGGCTTGCATGTGCTCTTACCCAATCAATAATGGGAAATTTATTTTAAGACTGCTTAAAATAAAATTAGGGTACATTCTTTTATTTCAATAGCAAATATTTTTTTTAAAACCAAAAAATGTTTTAATAAAAAACATGCCTCTTTAACAAGATAAAACCACTTGGATTCTATCAAAATATTTTAAAACATTTTCAACAGTTTTTATTCCATTAAAAACTAATTCCATCATTTCACAATTCATTTAGATGATTAAAATAAAAATTTTAATTAAAATAATTCCAATCAAATAAACAATTTAAATTAAATATTATAAATTAATAAATTTCCATAAACATGCCCCAATTTAATGGAACTATTGATTTTCCAAATCTCATGATTTTTTTTCAGATTTCCCCATTCTGTAGAATCATATTTTTTACATCAATTTAATGAGAGTTTCAACAACAAAATATAAATCAACTCTTGAAATAAATCAAGAAATGCACAGTTAATCAATTTGGAAATTTGGGACGGAAACACCTCCCTCAAGGTCGTCAATGTTAGTAACAATGATAAACCACCCTTTGTGGTTCAATACACCTCCTTGAATCCTTATTATCATAAATTTCAACACCCCAATACTCAATATTTTTCAGTAGTTTCTAGACCAAAAACTTCTATTTTATTTTTCAAGGAATTAAAAAAATCACATGCGGTGATAATTTCTATCTCTTGGATAATCTCAAAATTATCATTTTACGTCAACACATGAAATCCCAATAATTATCTCCATGAATAGTTATAAACCTTGTTCGATAATTGATATCACTAAGTTAATTAGAAAAGAGAGGTTTTACCCTGTATAATTATTTTTTTTAATATATAAAAGCATATGTATATATATATATATCAACGTATCCTTTGATAATGAAATTATATTTTAATAAAATATTTTATTTATCTAGTGATAAATTCTTCAATAACTAGCCTTTAATAGTTTCAAGAAATTTCTATTTGAGGATATTAATAATTACCATTTGTTAATCCATGAAATTATCCTATGATAATTTTTTTAATCAATTCTTCTAGTAATTACATTAAAATTATCCTTTTATAATTCATTAAATTATACAATAATAAATTTATCTAAATAAATTATCCCTAGGCATATGTTTTTATTATAAATAAATATATATATATCTTTTGATAATTTATTTTAAAAATAAATTTTAAAAATTTCACATGTACTATTTTGGTATAATTTAGTTTTAAATATATTTTTCCAGAATTATGATGGAGGGAGTAAATGAAAAAAATAAATTAAAAAAAATTAAAAAAAACATTAATGGTGCATATGAGGAGGGTAAAAATGAGTGTCACGCACTGGATCCAGAGGAGTCCAGGTCAACAATCTTCACAATCGCACCTATGTGGGTTTCTATGGCCTTGAAAAATAGAAGGAAACAACCCACACTAAGGATGTCATTGTTCAAATATTTAAAACCCTAAAGAAACACATAATTCAATGACCCAAAATGAAACACTAGTTTTAATGATTAATTCATCTGAAAACTAAGTATGTATCATTTAATTTATCCCAATTAAGGCTTTGAAATTAATTGCCAGTGAAAATAGTTAAGAAATTGTGTTATTCAAACCTTGAATCATAAAAAATGGGGTTACGGTTTTGGGGAAGAAGAGTGAACCGTGAAATACAATTTTTGGAATTAAATTAATAATTAAATGAAAATAATAATGTCAATTATTTAATATTATTATTAAATAACAAAAAATTTATAAGCGGCCAAACCAAATGCTAGTTGCATATAAAATTTATATCTCACCTAAGGTAAACACCCTATTTCGCACCCATGAATGGTCTTGGGTTTCTCATAAGATGCAATGTTTGAGAGATATTAATGGGTTATTATTTTAAAATCATAATAAATAAATAATTAAAATAATTTTTTTTATCTAGAGTGATCCATAAAAATGTATCCTGCTTACAAATGTTATACATATTTTAGGATAAAACCCTCATCCCAGACCCATCGATGGTCTCATATTTCAGATATGATGGACGGTTTAGAAGATATTTAATTATTTTTAATAAATAATATATTAAATATAATTTAATAACTTTATTAAATAATAAAGACATCCAAATGTCTAGCGCCTTTGAATTTTATTCACCTCCTAGTGTGAAAACCATATTTTAGGCATAATAGTTGTCTTAAATATTTCATACGATGCACGATTTTGGAGGTATTCAGCTATTTTAAATAAAATGTGTGTGGTTATTATATTATATTTAATGTTTTCATTTACTCTTCACCGAGACTTTGAAGGCCATAGAATATTATATTTAATCGGTTTTAAACTCCAACAATATTTGATTGAACATTCCAAGATGTTAACTAGCATTTAAGTTTATTAAAACTTTTATAAAAATTTCTCAAATAAATCATCTTTTCCCACATAAGATATTAAAAATTTAACAAAATAGGGTTTAGGAATACCTGAAATAGTAACAAGATGTTACATATATAGATATTATAAAAATAATAAACAAATATTCACGTATAAGGAGATAAAAATGTCTTATAGATTATTGCTAGTGCTGATAAAGGATCATGACTGCTCAAAACATTACCACCCTTGGATAATGAATTAGGTTACTGTGGTTTTGAGTAGAAAGGATCATTCTTAATTATCCATGATGATGTTCAAAAAAGTTCCAACGTTTTTGGATTTTCAATGGATAAATATTGAAATCCTGAAGGAAGGGGAAAACTCTTATCTTACTCAATTTAATAATTAACCCTATATCAAATTAAAAAATGAAAAGGTACAGAAGGAAAATTAAGATATGAAAAAAATGGTTAGAGATATTTCTGAGTTTAATATTAATCGTGATTAAATAATATGGTCGTGGAACTATGTATGTGTTCCTTCTATACAAAATTTGATGAAGGATTAATCATAAGAGTAATATAATTTTTCATTCATTATTTATCTTTGATGTATAATGATATATAGATACTTGAAAGAACACTTCTGGTGGGATGGAATGAAGAAGGATATCGTAGAGTTTATATCTCAGTGCTTTGTATATGAGAAATTTAACGCTCAAAGAAAAAATTCTAAGGAGATATTGCATCCATTACCCATACCAGAATTCAAATCAAAGAAAATCACTATGGATTTTATAGTTGGACTCCCCAAAACCTCTAATGGTTTTAATTCAATATGGGTGGTAGTGGGTCAACAAACATTTTCAACACACTTCATTTCTAGTAAATAATAATTCTTTATAAATTATACATTAAATAATTGTTAAGGTTGCATGGAGTACAACATTCTATTGTATCTTATCAGGATATGACGATTTCCTCAATGTATTAAAGGAGTCTTTAGAAATAACATGATATATAATTGAGTTTCAACACTACTTATAATCCTTAAACAAATGGTCATTCTAAACTAACAATTCAAACCCAACAAGAAATTTTGAGATATTGTTCTTCGGGTTTCAATGTTTTTTGGGATCAACAACTTTCTCTATTTGAGTTTGCATACAACAATATAATTTATTCAATAATTCATATATAACCTTTCCAATCCCTGTATGGGTGGAAATGCAGAGCTCCAAAATTTTGTGATGATGTTGGAAAAATATAGATAGTGGGACCATAGATACCTGAATAAGTAGAATATATGGTTAGAATAATTCAGCAGCATATCAAAGTAGCTCATATTTGGAAGAAAAGTTAATCTAATAATTGATGTCATCTAGAATTTTAAGTTGGTGATAAATTTTTTCTATGAATTTATCTATGGAATAAGGCTATGATGTTGGGGATAAAATAGAAACTACAACCTAATTATATCAATCCCTTGGATAATCTTCATCTTATAGGAAAGGTAGAATATCGGTGAAAACATCATCAAAATATCTCTCAAGTCTATGATTTTTTCCTTGTATCCCTCCTAAAGAATTATTTACTTAACCCTTCACATGTACTGAACATAGTGGTCATACCAATGGGGAAGGATCTTTCTTATAAGGAATAATCTATTGAAATTATGGATCATATATAGAAGGTTCTATGAAACATGACCACTCACTTGGTCAGAGTTTTGTAGAGAAACCACCAGTTATAGGAAGATACCTTGTAAATTGATGATATGATGAGCCAAAAGTATCCTCATTATTTGTATTAGAATGATAAATTTCAGGGGTGGAATTCATTTCAATGGGGAAGAATATAAAACCATGGGGTTTTAAGAACCTTTTTTTTTTGAATAAATTCATTTTCTTTCGTGGATTTCGTTGCACGCTACACCATGTTAATAATTTTTATTCTTTTTCAATGGGATAATATTATTCTACATGAAACTCTGACATTTCTTTCATTACACGCTACATAGAGTTTTTGAGAAATAATATTTTATTATTATAATTATTTATCCAAGATAGTTGTAACATAATAGTTAAGAATACAAATATGAATATTAATAGCTAATTTTTAAATATAATTTATAATGGTTTTATATAAATAAATAATAATAATAATAAAACATAAATTTTTGGTAATTTCTTTATAAGTTTTAAAATACTATTTTCTCAAATAATCTTCTTTTTATGTCCTTATGTGAATAATTAGATAATTAATTTTATTAAATTTTTTATGTTGAATTTTTAAAATTTATAAAATTTTGGAATTCATAATTTCCAAATTATCTTAGGGTGTATTATATGGATATTTCTGAAAAACATCATTTTTTATAAATAGTGAAAAATACTAAATTTTAATTCAAAACTGTCATTTCATGTAATTTTATTATATAGTTAAATTATGTTATATATTTTTCACATTATAATTGTCTAATATATGTTTTAATTACTCTTATTTATGTAATTGGAACAAATTTCGCATTTAAATTTTATATATAAACATTTCATTATTTTATTCATTTTCGCCAAAAAAACATGTTGTAACGACACCTCTGTGGGGTTAAGTTTAAATTAATTTCAACAATTTCATTGATTATAAATTGGAAAAATGGATTCCATATTTTAAATAATAATAAACTATAATTTATAATAATTTCATCTTATTTTTTTATCAAAAATTATAGTGACATTGATTAAAATTAATTACTAGGATTATGAGAAAACATAGCTTCATAAAGGACTAAACCTTAAATTGAAGTCCCAAAATGACATATAAAATTTTCAAAAATCCATTTTGTATTCATATTTATGTATTATTATCCCTTTTATATTATTTGGAACATTATGGGAGCCACTTGACGTGGGAAAAACATGGGTGGAATCTCATTTTAAAAACTTTACAACAATGCCACTCGTCCTCCACTATAAAAAGGAACTCACCCCTCCACTTATTCAAGCCATTTAACCCCTTTTTTCTCAAAGAAAATATAATCAAATATCCTAACAAAATCCATAAATTATCCTTTATGAAACCATTCTTCTAGAAATCCTATCTATAAATCCCATTGGTTCAATCCAAAAGAGTTACCCAAAGAAGAGGAAACATCCTTCCACAAACCCTTTGGATTTATTTTTATTATCCACCCCACAAAATTATATTATTCCATGATAATATAATAACATCATTATCATAAATATAATCATATTATTTTCTATTTTTTCTAACTACACATAGATAAACGTCAATCTAATTGGTAACGAACTTACTGTTCGTGTGTGTGGCGGACTACCGTCTCCCCAAAGCGATATGATTCGTTCACAATTTCATTGGTAACGAACATATTGTTCATGTGTACGGCAGACTACCGCCACCCCAAAGTGATATGATTTGTTCACAATTTACATTGAATTTATTAAGGATGGGATTAGTAAAATTATGAGATATATATGAAATAATAACTATATTTTAAATAATATATATATACATATATTTCATTTACATTATTTCATCCAATATGATAATAAAACCAAAACATCATCCATGCCTATGTACAGCCTCAGTCTCCATAAATAGTGTATTCCGTTTCATATTTATATAATCTATATATTATTGAAAATATTTATAAACTGAATATATATTATATTTATATCATTATTTAGATTATTTAAATAAAAAAATCATGATCTAAGTAATAGTATCATGAATAAAAAGTCAAAACCTATATAAAAAACTTGTATATTACCTAAAGTGTAACATTGACATCGAATTGTTACTAAAAGGGATATATAAAGTCATAATAATATAATATTTGTTATTAAAAATATTAATATAGTTTTATGGTATAATTCTAAAAAACATTTATTTATTATACGGGAGGTTTTAATGAGTATGAAGAGAGTTAAAACTAAAGGTACGCGTTTTTCATATATCAAAACTGTTTCTATATGACTTATGCCTTATTCAAAACTAATATAATTTTTATGGTTTTTATACTTGCCCTGAATGTATTAAATTATTATTATAAAAATATTTAAGGGTATTTACAAATCCTTTTGATGGTATTTATTTCATGGGGCTTATGGTTGAAAATTTACCAAAATGGTAAAGTAATTTTG
Source organism: Viscum album (assembly GCA_963277665.1). Lineage (NCBI taxonomy): Eukaryota > Viridiplantae > Streptophyta > Magnoliopsida > Santalales > Viscaceae > Viscum > Viscum album. The sequence goes on from OY728150.1 coordinate 1,475,509,730, forward strand.
TCTCAATTTTCATTATTTAAAATACATTCCATGTTATACACCTATATTTTTATATGAGTTTTATATAATTCCTTTTGAAATATTATATCCGGATTAATCATCTTTTTATTATATTTAAACCTTTATTTAATGTTATTTTTCCATATTATTATGATTCAATGTTACCAAAGTATTGACGATTTACTATTATAATCTCAACATTTATAGAAAGTGTCTATGATTGTGAATCAATTAATGAAGTATTATGATCTATATCTCATAAAATATAATGAAATTTATTATAATATGTTTAATGAATATATATTCATGTATTATTTCCATATTACCACTCTTTGGTACTTATAATAATTATGAAAATGTTTTAAATAAAATTTTACATTAATTCTGTTTTCGGTCAGATACCTATTTTATTCCAAAAAATTTTTTAAAAAATGATTTCAAACTTTCTTTTATCATATTAGATTTTTTTATCAGTTTCAAAGAAAAAATATTTTAATGTTTTTTTATGATTTTCAAATATAAATTTATAGTTTTTTGATATATTTAAAATAAATATTTTAAAAATGTGTCATACCTTAAAAAGAATTTTTCAAAAAATGAATAATATTTTCTTTAAGAAATGATTTTAAATGATATTTAAAAATTATTTTTCTTCAATAATGAAATCCATTGATGTTAATCATGACTTTATTGTTATATTATCCAAAGGATTCATTCAAATTATTTTTCTGAATGGTTTCTGTTTTGTTGGAATGATGATTATGACACCCGTTTCTTTGCCACATGTTATATGAATTTGAATCACACTTCTTTTAATGGGTTATGATTTGATGAAATAATTATGAGACCTATCTATTTTCCATAGGAAATGATATGATAAAAATTTTATGACACCCATTTCATTTCATGGTTTATTATCGAATGCTTATGAAACCCAACTCTATTTACGGGTAATGATATGATGCATTTTTTATTATCATGTGGCATATGTATATATAATTTCATTATGTGAAGGGTGGGACTGTATCTCCCTATAATGTATTGGGTAGTAATTTATATCTCATGAGAAATTTATTGGAATCATTTTGATATGCTTGATAAAATATGGAAAATAAGGAAGCATGATCAACTATGGGATGATGGGGAAACCCGATCCACTATGGGATGACGAGGAAACATGATCCACCATGGTAAGAGGGAAAATCCAGATCCCTTACAAGGTAAGGACTGTAACTGGGGATGGTGGTGTGTCCCACCCCATATGTGTATTTCCCATGAAGTTCCATAATATGTTTTGGGAATGCGTCTGGACTTATATAGAATGATATTACATGTTTATTTATTTTCCATAATTTTGTGACTTATTCTTATGATAAGATTGCATGAAAATATTCTCTTCATTATCTAATGATTTATTTCTTATAAAATTTCAATCTTTATTCAATTCTTCGTTTTTTTATCTTTGATATGCATGGTATGACCTTATAATGTTATAATCACTTTATCATACCCACATACTTGTGTTTATTCTTACATATCTTCATTATTTGCCATCAATGATCATCTGAGCTCACCACTTTTTATGTTTCCATTCAATGGGTTTTGAAAATAAATATAGTGTTTGATATATATATTAAGGTCTCCAGTCATGGATAAAAAATTTATAGATAATATGTCTCCCTTGTGTATAAGTGTTTTTATTTCCATGTTTTCAAAGGCAATAAACTAATATGGTCTTTCGGTGTCTGTTTGTGTAATGAATTAAGTATTCCAATAAATTTATGAAATTTTATTTTTTGAAAAGTGATGATATCTATTCATCTAGAAATAAGAAGTTCCATTTTGAGGGTACCTGTGGGGGTGGAGTAAGCTAGGTGACACACCCCAACAGTCATGCATTGTGTCACCAGTGCAAAAGGCTAGGCTATTAGAAGCCTCAATGTATGAGGAGCCTAGTCAGGATTCAAGATTGAATTAGGATGGGTCACCTTAAACACCTCCTCTAATATTTTCCTTCATCATTGAGTGAGATGGGATCCTTATTGACACCACTTTCATGTATAGGATCCATGAATCTATGTCAGGATAGAAATTGGTCCTTTACTAGTCGATCAGGGTGAGGAGGTGGTCATAGATGAGGTTATCAGGCCTCAGACCTTAAGTTTTAGTAATGTGGACCTTCTCAGGCTAGTAAGTAATCACCTTAAAGATTAAGTTTAGGATATATATTTGCAGTATAGCCTATACCATAGGAGAAGAGTCCAGTGACATCTAAGGTTAGATATACCATTCTGGTAGTTTGTACATTATTTTCTACCCATTTTGATACATGTTCATTATATTGTTTTATAACTAATGATGTTATGGGATGTTTGGGCCTTGTGATTGAACACATCAGTGGAATTATAACTTCTGAAACATCACTAGGGGTCAAATCAGGTGGTATATGTTAATGAAAAGAGTCCCTCATTGAGATAGGTGGTTACCATTTGTTGTGGAGTTCCTTTTTCCACGAGATGACAAGATTTGACATCATTCGTAGAATATATTGGATTAGTTATTATAATCAACTTTTAGATTTATATCATAAAAAATTTTATTTACATCACCAAAGGGTAGCATGTTGGTTCAAAAGCGTGAATAGAATATGCCTCAAAGTTGAGAATGACTGAAGAACCTTGGATTGTGTATAATTTAGTGTATCATCACATAAAAAAATAACATCCCAATAATATTGAGATCATGATGAATATATTGAGAGAGCACCAGCTATATGTTCTTCTCAAAAAATTCAACATTTGGATTATTATGTTTCACTTCTTGGGTTATGTTACTTTAGAAGCATGCCTATCTATTCTCGTAGTGATGGTGAGAACCGTTGATTCCTTGGAATATCTCAATAATTTGATTGATATATAGCTTCTTAGAGATAATAGGCTACTACATGTGATTTTTCTACGATTTAACCTTCTTAGAAGCAACTCTTACTGGATTAACTATGAATGGTGTGAAGTACTTCTGGTCTGAAGCTTAGGATACATCTTTTCTAGAGCATAAGTGATGTCTGACTTCAGCACTAATCCTAATTCTACCATACCTAGGTGGAGGATATACTGTTTAATATAATGCTTCAGGAATCCAGCTAGGATAAGATTCGAAATAGGGTGATCAGGTTTTAGTGTATGTATTTTTCTAAAGGAGACCTCATTAGAGGAACTACCCGACACACAAACTCAAGCTAGCCGTCAAGGATCAAGACTTACTCTATTAGTGGAGCTACACATTTTATGAGATATTCATCATTTACACATATCAAAAAGCCTCAAATATATCTCCAAATATCTATACAAGTATTTGAGGAAACACATGTAGGTAAAAAAACTGATTTCATTCAAAATTGATCTTTCTTATACACCCAATAATGGGATTTTCATTGATCATCCCTTGATCTATAAGATTTAGATGCGGACTATATAGCAGGACAGTGATGAGTGGAAGTTCAAAACACTCTTTATTTGTGATGCGCTTGGAGGTTTAATAACTACATGGGAAACCATTTTTTATAGCACTAGCAGTGACATACTATCATCTAAAGTAGGTGAAGATGACAAAAATATAAAATTATAAAGTCCTTCTCCTAAGGAAGAGTTTCTATAGTATGAAACCACCTCTTCTTTGGTTCATTGATGATAATGAATCCCTACACTCTCATGTGATTTTTTTCATACTTGTTTATATATTGGAAGATTTTATGATGGAATATTACAAAAAAATTTGTGTAGTTCACCCTGAACACACTGATATGTATCAAGTTGTAGGCTGTCAGTATTGGTTTTTGGGTATGAAGAGGATGAATTCCGAATTTATCACTTAGTAGTCCACCTGTTAGTAGGTGAAGGTAGATCACTAGGGATCTTTAGGAATTATACTTCCTATATCTATTCCACAATCTAAATTTAATTTTTCCACCATGGATTTCATGACAGGATACCCATGATCCTCTCAAGGTTAGGATACATTAAGGTTTATGATGTTCAAAAATTTTATTAAGGATTCACACTTTCTAAAAATCTAGGAGACCTTTTAAGTGGGAGATCTAGAAAGGTGCTATATCTGAAAGATATTATGACTAAAGAGTGTTCCATGTTCAATAATATCAAACCAATATAGTCTATTTCCTCCATAGTTTTGGAAATGGTTGGTGGAGGGATATAGTTCATAGGTGCTCTTGAGTATAGACTATCACCCTCAAACCGATGGGTGGTTTGAGTGGATGATACAGGTGCTCGAGGACATTCTCTAGGTATGTTTCCTTCATTTTGGTGGTTTAACAGAGAATAATATACCTCATTTTGATTCTCCCTATATAAAAAAATTTAATGAAATGATTCAGATGGATATATATGAGACACTATACATTAGGAAATGTTTTTTAACTCTATACAGGCTCGAGGAAGGTGAGGCAATACTAGTGGGTCCTCATATAATTTTGAAGAATTTAGAGAAAGTCTAGCTAATTTAGATACAATTTTCTATAACTTAGCCTAATTAGAATTCTTATACTGATCTTTACTATAGAATTATAATTTTTTAGGTGGGATATTAGGATTTTTTCCATGTATCAATAGGATTGGGTTATAGAAAAATTTAGAGAAAGTGAAATATTTTCACCCTGTTATGTAGGGCCTTTTTAGATCATTGAGGGAGTCAGGCCACTTGCATATCATTTTTTGTTACCTCAGTTGTATTGTTCCCTAAAAAATATATTCCTCATATTGTAGCTTCATCAGTATCATGCCATCCAATCTCATTTGTTTGACTCTATGGATATTGAGATGGAGATGGATGCATCGTTCTAGGAAAATCCGATAAGAATCATTGATCTGACCATGAAGGATCTCTATGATAGGGTAGTTACACAGGTTCTACTTCAATGGTACTACATATTAATTCCAAGAGACACCTAGGAGCAGGATGCTGATGTGTCTATGTTGTGGATAGATCACTACTTAGATGACGTATTAGCACCATTAGATGTGAAACTTAGGGAAGAGTTATATAAAAGAGTGGAGGTTGTAACATCCTATATTTTATAAAAGGTATGAACCAATTTTTTTTTATTTAATTTCTTATCATATAACTTATTATGTTATCAAACAATGTCAAGAAGGTCGTGAGGGTGTCTAGGGTATGTTTGGAGCCTAGAGGCCCATAATGTGTAGAAGCAGATTGGGCGACATAGTTAAGAGAAAATGTGGCACCCATCTCACATGGCTTCTCTAACCATGTGGGGATAGAGAGTGGGGTTCATCATTTTTCATGATCTCTATACAAAAAATTGATCCTAGGAGAACGCTCGTGTGAGGGGCGCTATCCTTCAAGTCGATGGATTCTGCATGGCTTGTGCACGGTATACCAAAACATGCTTCTAAGCCATGAGAGGCCCCTCCATTAGAAAAATATGGATCATAGTTGGGGAAAGGTTTGGCCAACCGTGCAGCCATATTTTGCAGCCTAATAAGTGAGGGGTAAATTAAATTTTTTTTCTTCATTGTTTATAACCTATAATTACTTCATCCCCTTATTTTGTTTCTCCATCCATTTCTCCCAAATGAACCATCTCCTCTCCTTTTGGGGATTTTTCTACCTCTTCTATCTAATCATTGATTCCTTCTCCATCGACCATTTTGGAAATCATTAGGTAAGATGAGCTAGATATCATGGTTATCTATGGAAGTCCATATTTTTGGCTATGGGATGATCTAAATTACTTTTAATAAAAATCTATGTAAATTAGATAAAACAATGTCTAGAATATATTCCCTTATAAAATTAATCCCAATACCTTTTATTTTTTAAAATAATGCCTCCCTGTTCTTTACGAAAACAATATCTTTATTTTTATCATTGGATTCACACTACTCAGATCCTAACTAGAAAATCACATGTTAAATAGTTATAGGTTCCATAAAATTACCCCCCCTAGAATTGGATTTATTCATAATTAAACTAATCTGGTTTTATGGTAATCATTTGACCACTTTCTAGGTACTTGTATATCTGAGGGTCTCTGATAATGATACCTATCAGATGATTTTTTATGAAGGGAGTGTGCTTAGTGGGGGATCTTTTTCACTACCAAGAAGATAATTTCAGCTCAAGGCATTTGAGATTCCAATAGATGATCTTATAATTGTCAATATTTATAATCTTCTCAATGTATCAGGTATCTCAAATAAATATTCTTGGTTCAGTGAAAAAATACCATAAAATTGGAATGTTTATAAATTATTGGGTTGAAAGGGGATTGGGTGGAATAGAATTTGTGGTTTTGTCCATGATAATGTATTTCAACATCCCTAAACATCCATGGTATGGGAATCAAGCCTCACATAGTTCTAATGAATGGTCTTATATGCAGGTCAAGCTCATACATAGAGTAGGGGATTTCAATGTAGGTTCATTGATGAAGAACTCTATGATGAAATATTCTATATATATCTATATCATATGAAGGATTGATCACATCACCTATTTTCCATTGATTAATGAGTAAGAACCCATGTTTCTTTAGGGATACTCCACGAATCTAGCTCTCATGCCACTTTTTCATCCACACAGAGTGGGACACTCAATGTAGTTTAGGGTCATATAATATTTACCATGATTGATACATTGTAATGTAATGATGTGAAAATGAACCCTCAAATGGGTAATAAGAAATATATATATGATATATGGTTTTTCTAGGACAATAGACTGAGTGAGAATAGTTTGATTTTCTATAGGGGAAATAATGGTCCCTATGAGATTTTTAACTTTATATATTTACCTTGATTTTTTCCTAACTCGTTAATGGGAGTCCCCGAAGGCATGGAATTAGATTTTACTCTACATTCCCTTTGTGTGTGTTCATCCTAATATGTATTGTGCCTTTTCCTTTTAATCAAATACTTTTTTCCTAGGATATGTGGATTGCATGACTAGTGAGCATAGAATCCAATTTTTCCTTCGGTACACTTTTTGGTTTTCTAAAATAGAATGTACTCTGTATCATTCCATTTCTATTTTAATGTATGTAATTCCAACCCAATATAGGTCTAGAATTTAAGGTCATACTAATTTAACCAAATGTTAATGCGGTTTTAGGGACAAACTACATAGACCAAGAATGGTGGGTGAGATGTTACATAATGCAAGAGATAAAAGAAATTGTTCATGAATGGAGAGGTCAATACTGGTATAGAGGATCTCATGGATAAGTGTTCTTATTTTAATGTAAAAGTGTTTGGACTTATGTGTTCAGTTTATAGTCATTATTCTTGGAGCCTAGTTGGGTATGATTTTCCAAAAAGAGAAGATTAACTTATGGTTTCATCATCATAAAAGGAATGTTACACTCATATAGGAATGGTTTTAATAATATAAATTCAAAATATTTATTTGAAATTGGCAATGATACATGAATTTATTACAATGAGTGTACTTGAATATTCTTGAATATGAGGGTTTTGATGAGTTTAAATCATAACTGGTGAATATATGAATCATTTGGAATTCCATAATGGAGGGAATGAATAACCACATGTAATGGTAGAGAACTAATTATACACTAAATTAATAGATGTTGTGGTATTAGGGTCTCTATTACCACAATCTATAGGGGAAATGCACATGGGGTTCACGTGGACCATTCTTTGTGGAAAAAACATCTAATAGGGTTAATTCATAGTCTTAGGGAAAAACTATGCTATTAACCATCACAACCTAGTTGGTTCTATTCAGATCAATCAAACCATAATACAATGATTTCCATGTGAGAAAGATGTTAGGACAATGAAGAGCTAAATCTTAAGGTAATCTAGCATATAATAAATGTTACATATGTTTAAGGTCACACAACATTGATCAAAATGGTGGGGCATCCTACGAAGTGAGGCCATGGAAGAACCTAATGTTAATGGTTATCCCACTTCTAGAATATATTGTACCATGGTGTAAAAAACATAGTTTTTGGTCATATTTGTTCAAAAAAAATTGGTGTTTGGTCTTAGGATAGGAAACCTTGGCATCACAAAGAATCTCATCATAATGAGAATCAAGCCATAGGTAGTTATTTGATTGAAAATGCCTGCTACCCAAATATGGATCATATTCATGGAAAGGGGAATTTTATTATATTCATGTGTCCATAAAATATAACACATTTTTTTAACCTCATATTTTGATCTGGTTCATACACATTTTTATGTCATGTCACTAAAACTAAGTTCCCTATCTAAGAATAAGAATAAAAATCAATAATTTTAGTCAAAACAACTCTTTAGGTCCTCTAAGATCACAAGAGTTGGGCTTGGCATGATAAACAAAATCCACATGAGAAATCATTCAAACTGCATGTGATTTTATGATGAGGAAAATGTGTGAAAATTTCATTTCAAGGAAAAAATAACCTTACATAGATTTAGATTTCAGGCAGGGACATAGTTGAAATCATTGAAATATCATGGTTGGTTCTGGAAATTGAAGATCAATGCATCATTACATATCCCATGGTATGGAAATTAAACCACATGTTGATCTTCTAAAGGGACCCCATATAGATTTAACTCTTACATATTTAAAATTCACTTTTAAATTTTATCCTTCTATGGGATTAAAATAATGTGAAGATCTATAGATAGAACAAAAGATAATATATATGGGTTTATTTTAGAAAATCAGGTATTAAACCCTACAATTAATTTAAAGTTACAGATTATATAGTAGGCAACTTTACATGGATATATATCTCATATAGGTAATAGACCACATATAATGTAGCATCTATTGTGAAGTTTAATGTCATGCAATAAAGACTCAAATGTTCAATAGTTTGGGGCCATATTATGATGACCATTCTACAATGTTTAACATCATGTAACATGGATGAGTGGAACCAATGTGAAGATTATATTTCGCATATTTGGAAAAATCTTACATTGTTTTTGGATGCTTATATGTAAGGAACATTCACATCCTTTCATAAACTCTTGGATAAATGACCATATGAAAGGGAATATTACATGTATCCATCCCATACATAAGGAATGTGAGTCTGATAAACCAAACCATTAAATGAAATTTATGTTTATGAAACATGAAATAATTGGAGGAAATTTAATTACTTATGTTGAGAAAGATTTAATGAAGCATAGAAAGATTTTGTATCCTATGGAACATAGAAAAATAGATAAAGTAAATCATGTTCACAAATGTCTAAATTAGGGTTGCGGACTAGAGAGAGTAAAATATATATTAATAATAGTAGAAAACTAATTCCATTCATAGTTGATGGATATTAGTGGAATTAGTATAGACTTTTCCATAATCAATATGGTGAAATTTCATGGGGTTCAGGTAAAATTTTCTCTTCGACCAAAAGTTTCAGTATGGGTGGCGTTGAACTATGTTATTCACCACTATTTCTTAAATGGGTCTTTTCGAGTTAGTCAAACCTTGATACAAAAAATTACATGAAAGAAATAAATAATAAGAATAATCGACTTGAGGAACATGATGATTTAGGAATACAAATTTATGAAATAGGTTGAGTGGATGAAGGGTTGTTCAAAAGGTTTTAGAGAATTCCACGGTTATACCCTCAAGTTCAAAATATGCTACTTGGGTATGGGAAATGAACCATGACATAAAGGAACGTTCATTTAAACCTTCCAAAGAGTAGAACTAGAACTCAATAAATATAGTGGAATCATGGTTACTTGTTAAGATCATTTTTTATTTAACACATTGGGAAATTCATGGTCATGTAAGCCTCACCATGTGTTACACAGTTAAATTTCATATGTCCTAGATTAAATGTTATGTTGTTAAACACAATGCGATGAGGATAAATGGTTTCTATAGTTTAGGATCACATAACATTGACCAATGGTTGGGTGATATATATTATCCTGATAGAAATAAAAAACATGGTATGAAGATGGGCCTCCATTGAAGAATTCCATAAAAGACATTCTCACTTGTGTTAAAGAACACGTATAATGGCCTAGAACCAAGGGTCCAGGTTTCACTACATATCATGAAGATTCAAAAATAAATCAATATATAGTTCCTAAAAAATGTTTCCACCATAATGAAATGGTTATCATGTGGGCAAAAGAGTAATATTTTTATAATGGGTTTATAAATTTAAATAAAACTCATTCTATATATCCCCATGTAAATATGGATCGTTAATGGGAGAGAGGGGAATTTTTTTAATATTTAAGTTGGGACAAATACATAGAGTCCAGTTGATACAACATATCTCATCAATAAACGAATAAATCCCTGTATAGTTCTTTAATTGAGGGGTGCAGGTAGACCAACGCCTATTATTATGATCTATTAAGACATAGACATAAATTTCTTGTATTTTAACATCATGTGGTAATGATACATGGTGAAAAATTTAAGCTCTTTCATCTATGACCATTATAATCCAATGTGATGTAATTTAACTTTTCCATGTAGGTAATCCCATACTAAAAAATATAATCCCACGTGAGCTATGCTCGGTGTGAGAAATAATGAGTGGGAAATGTTTATTTCACCACATACAAGTGAATAAAACAAATTACTAGTGGATTTATATCTTGTGGTGGATAGGATATGATATAGAATCTGAGTGTCACAATGTATTTCATTGGGGTCAGAATCAATCAATACATAGTTCATGGATGTTTTCTAGAGTTGGAGGTCAAAATATTTGACTAATGGTTGTGGAAAGAGGGTTTTTCAACCAATAAGAAATAGACCCACCATTAAGAGTGGCCTCAAGGTCCAATGGATGGTGAAACACATCTTATGAAGGTGGTAAATTTGTGGTTGGTCCTATAACATGTGGTCAGGGAATCATTATGTATTCTCTTATGAAAGGAATCAAGCCATACATATTTTAATAATGTGGGGTAGTGAGAGAAAAAACACCGAGAGTGTGACATCCTCTCTGATGAGTACACATGGAATCACATGGTATAAGATAACATGATGGATAATGATTTGTATAACACGATGTCTTGAGGAATTGATATTAAACACATAGTTTATAATCATGTTGTAAGGACATTAATTCCCACCCAATAGGTGGGGTATTTTCTTATGTTGTTCTTATGAGTTATTATTTATTTCTTATATGATGAATCTTATGTTCTTTGCAAAAGGCATTTCATATTGTCATACAAGGAATCATACACTTATCGTGCGAGGAATCCCATGTTTGTTACATGTGGTTTGGGGGATCATGTTATATAGTCTTACATATTGTTACTAGGACATTGGGGACTTCTAGATTAAATTATTATATCTTTGGCTATGTTTATTGTAGTTTTAGCTCATAAAACTACCATTTTATATAGTTTAAGGTCATATAACAAGGACCATCATGACATTCCTTTTACGTTCATGTGATGAAGACCATGGTGATATAATTCAATAGTGATGGTGACCTTTTTAGGGAGTGAGGATAACTTGTATGAATGTTTCATGAGTCTCAGGATTATCTAACTCTAACAGGCCATCATCTACTTGTTTCTATAGCCTATTTTTAATGGTAGAGCATTTTTTAATTTTATATCAAAAAAATTGTGGAAGGGAAAATAAATAGAGTTAACACTCATGACCACCTTTGAGGGTCTCAAAATCATCATAACCTTGAAGAGGTTGTTCTATAGTGAAAAAGAAATGTATGTTGCCACATCCATGGTCTAAAATGGATAGACTTTGATTTTTATATCTCTAAGGTATGGGTGGCCCAATGGATTTGATACATATTGTGTGTTCTTATTAGGATTTTCACATGGTTAATATTGATATTTAGTTATTTATGGATCTAATATCCCCTTATATATATACATATAAATCCAATCCTTGATGAAAAATCACACCTTGATTGTATGTCCTACTAATGATAGTAAGGGTTGGATTTTGGATATTCAATAAATTCTACATTTTCAGGTATCTTTGTTCATTGGAGCTCGATAAAATCATTTTTCATGGAATAAGAAAACATCTTGGGGGATTTTCTCTCGTTGTAAGGAGTAAACATTCATTTTTCGGCCACCAAGTAAAAAAATGCTAACACTACTTCCCCATTTTGTTACATATACCTCCATTAGTATGGGATGGGGATAAATTTTAGATTGAGGAGGAATTTCCATGATCTTAATTAATTACATGAGTGAAGTTGAAGCATTAAAGGCCTTGGATGTTGTTGATATCTCCACGAGAATGGGGAATGTTGACTCTAAGGTATGTTTTTTGGAATCAATTGAGGTCGGGCAATGTTTATAATTCACTTGATGATGAGGTGGAAAATATTAAAATTCCTCTTGACCTATGGGATGTGGGTTGCTGGAATGTGGTCTTAAATTCACCTAATAAGGGGGGAATACACCCATCCATGTGGTATGGAGTACTTCACAATAATTAGGAAATATATAAGAAGATTCTAGTATTACATTATGGATAAAAGATCCATGATGAATCATCATAATTACTTCATATAGATCCTCATTTTCATTATTTAAATAAGTGATCTTTTCTTCAGAAAAGATTGTCCTAACATCCTAAAATGGATGAGAAGTATAAAAATCATCCAACACCTTTCCTTTTTCAAGGGTATAATGTGTGAAAAATGATGGGAGTCTCAAGTTAAACTCCATTGATCATATTTCCTATATACATTGGCCACATTTTCTAACAATGTTTCACTCTAAAGCATAAATAGGGTTAATATTTTCTTCTATATGGGATGGAAGGTTATCAATAATCCATCAAAAACCAAATCATGGGGTTGAGGGTAAGAAAACATGTTATGGATAAAAAACATTTTAAAAATGTACATGCATCCTTATCAAGAGTGGTCTCATCAGAACCAGATGGATAGTCTTTAGACATTCTTGATACTATGTTGATGGAAATTTGATTGAACTAGCTCTCATATCTAATTAAATATCCCATTTTGTGGAATGATTTCCATTTACTCTTTTGATAGTTTGGTTCCCTTTTTCTAATTTGTTGAGTTTGTCACAAATTTTTTATTTTGGTGGTTTGGAACCCTTTTCTTACTTTGGTGGGATAGTGCCCTTTTTTCATTTGGTGGGTCGACTCCCATGATAATTTTCTTCCTTATATTGGTAATATGGTTAAAACACATTACATATGTGAATTGGGGATATCCAAAGAAATAAGACCATCATAGTTCATCTTATACAGTATGTCTTTAAAAATGAAACATCATTTGATCACGTGACCTAGTATTAAATGATAAGGGTTGGGTTTTGGAGGGCCATCCTACCCTACTTCATTATTATTATTTATTCCTATAAGCATGATTAGGATTTATTCTATAGAAATGGTAAAGTATACAAGAAATTGATCATTATGTAAATAATATATTTTATTCTTCTTATATTCAAGATCACATCAGCAAATCCTTTTTGGTTTTATATTAAAAAAAATTTCATTAGCTTCCCCTAGATTCCATATTTGTGATGATTTTTCCTGGTAATATATTTACTTGGATATGTTAATAGAATCTTTTATACATTATTATATAGTCACTAACTCTTGGAAACCACCAAGTCACTTCATAAAAATAATCGTATTTGACAATTCATCCTCTGGGTTTTCGACACAGATCTCTAGTAAGTGTGCCAAAGGGATTTTTATTACCATGGAATAAGTTAGACACTAACATATTGCAATGAAAACCATCACTCTCTAATATTCTTATTACTTTCAATGATAGAGATCATGTTATTTCCTTTTTATCATTGTATAGATGAATTTAAAAATGAATTGATGACGGAGATCTTCGCATCATAAGATAGACATGTAATTACTGAAAGGTTTATCAATGAAAATTCCATTATTATAATTATTCCATGTAGTATAATCACATAAAATTTCATAAATAATAGGATAAAAACATTATAAAATAATAATTAATGAAATAAATCTCATTTCAAGATGTTAAGGAACATATACCAATAGAATAGTAACTTGACCTTTTGAATATTTACATGACCCTAATGTATAGTGAAGTGGACAATTGAATAGTAACCTCACTAATGAATGTATAAATAAAATTTATCCATATTATAAGTGACAATATGAAATAATTATAGCATAGTATAAGTAAATAATTATTTTAAAAATTGTTAATTTAGTGTTGTTATTTTTGAAAAGTCATAAATATTTAATTACAATTTAATGATTAATTTAATTTTTTTTTTAAAAGGGTAAAAGGCATTTTATTGATAAGAAAAAAAGTTACAAGAGGCGGAAGGATGGAATTCTTTTAAAAAATGGTTTTGGTGAATTTTTGGGGTTTTTCTAAAATACATTAATTATTGATGAATAGTAAAATATGATAATTTTCGATAAATGCAAAATACATAAATTATAGTGTAATGGGTGATTTAGTGCTGACATAAGCCCATTATATATAACTCACCTACTCATGTTACATTATCTCATCTCAATAATCAACAATATTTCTTTTCGTGAACAAAATAATAAGATAATGATTAAAATATTTAAAAAGCACCCCTACTAGAATATAAATACCACCCCTCTCCACCACTTCTCATCACACCTATAAAGCATTCATACTTGTCCAAATTTGGCCCAATAATCTGAAAAAACTTATCCCCCACATCTAAGATATTTTTTTCTCAGTAAAATACCAAAACAAATCCCCTAATAAGGTTTTTTAGAAAAAGGAATAAAGAGGTAAAACCATTTTCCTTTTCTTTTAATTTATTTCCAAGTTCCATTCTTTTCATTTTCTATCCTCACCTCCCCTCATCCCAATGGTATGATAAATAAATTAACTTAAATATACTTTAATTGTTTTATTATAATGAAATAATTCATTATCATCACTCTATACCCCTCCTTTTATAATAAGAATAGAAACATCGTCTGTGATACGTTAATTTATCACATTCAAGGTCGGTGAAGTTTTAAATTTCCATTTCCATATGCATTGCTGGTCATGAAACCATTTTTATGGTTTCGAAAATATTATAATATATGTATTATATCTTATTCATTGATCTGGAATCATTTTTTACACATTATTTTAATTTATAAAACAAAATGTGTTCGTTGTGATTGAAAACTAACAAAATAAACCAAAATGATTATCATTAAATATTTATCTAATGATTCATCATCGAACCATAAAAATAAATTTATATATAAGACAAATTTAACATCTATAATATCATTAATACCATATAGGTTCAATTATGGATAATTTCCCACACTATATGCATCCTTTTGTACGTATATACAAGTAGATCAATCATGAAAACCAAGGAAACCAGCACTCCTAAACAATGAAATTGAAACTATTAACCCATCAGGAAGGTCATTAATTAAAACAATAAAGTTATAAAAAATAAAATATATATATAAATGGTTCATTTATTATTCATCAATGAATCTAATTTTATTATCCAGCACATTTTGATCAAGTAAAAAACACCTACGTAAGTTAAGGAATTCTACCTAAACCTCCATTATTCGTTCGGGTTACTCCTCTATTTTTAACCAATTAAAATTCTCTTATATTTTTTTGTACATATTAATATTTATATCTATATGTTCCAAACTCATTTATCAATATCTATTCATCTTTATTTTTTGGGATATAAATGTTTTTAAAAGTTTCCCTTCTAAATTCTTCTTGATAACCAAACCCGATTTAAGAGAAATTCCTGAATTCATACCCATTTTCAACTGTTCTACATAATCTATTTGAATAAACCATTATTTTCATGAAATCAATCATTTTATCATGAAAACATTCTTTTTTAACTTATGGTTTTATATAAAATTCTATTCCATTTTCTAACTCAAATCCTCTTTAATTTTTACCTTAAACTGCACTAAAATGTTGTAAATATATAGATTCTTAAATAATATTTTTACATGTTATCACTTTATCTTATCATCACATATTATGATCTATTACTATTTTCCCTTATTAATGTTCATGTATAATTTAAATATTTTCTTTCATGGAAACCATTTTGATATTTCCTTTGGTTATGCCTTTTGACATGATTATGATACAAAATTCTTACTATGGGTAAACCTTATGTTTATGATTGATTTCTTGTGTATGATTCTTCATGTAGAATAAATATTCATTAACATGTTAATATGGGTTTGAGTTGAGAGTGATCTAATGAATTGGGTATTTTTTTATTCTCAAGATAAGTTTTGTACAACGGTCTTGGTGGTTAGCATTGACTCATGCTCCATGTGCAACTGTCCTGGTGGTTAGCCTTGAATTTTTCTCTTTTATGTTCAAAATGCCTTTACTAGTGCACCTATATGTGAAAATATCCTTGAATCGTGATAAATTCTAATTTTATATTTCTTCCTCATTACTATGATTCCATTATTACATGATCAGATGTTATATATGTTATGATTTATATGTTTAATCATGTTCTATTCATTTTTATATCATTATTTTGTGTCTTCTAACCCATGTCATAAGATTCATACTTATGTCTATTCCATTAATGGTATTTTAAGATTCTCCCATTATTCATGTTATCCCCAGGTTATCCTATATAGATGTAAGGGATCAAAGGAAGTTAGGATCTCATAATGGATGATAAATAACGAAATGTTTTATTTAGTCCCATTTTTTCAGTTTTATGAATGTAGTCATCCAAGACACTATAACTTATAACACATGGCATGTAATTTGATGCTAAATTCTGAGTAAGATAATGTAAATATATATTTAAAAATATAGGGTCACTATATTTGGTATCAGTAGATGTTCTAGTTATTTTTTGAGATTATGTATAAGGATCATTATTACGAACCCTAAGGATAAGAGTATGTGTGAAAAGACATCCCAAAATTGTGGTAAGTTTATATTAAATGATTTATCAAGAAAATACATCCATGTATGGATACTATATGTGGATGTGGTTTTGGCATAGATGTACCTAGGAGTAACAACTCCAACAATGTGTTCCAGGCTTGACTCAGGCTAACCTAGTACATGAAAATGGCCTTACTGCTCACCTAGTTTGAAAATTCTAGGGGATATGCTTCAGTAAATTCAAAATCACATTATAAAGAATTATTATGTGACAAATGAAAATTCCCATTAAAATATTATTTAGGAAAAAAATCATGGATAACCTAGATTCAATTCTAACTAATCACTAGTTAGGATATACTTTTCCTTTAAATTTTTATCAATTTATGTTTATAGTTTCCTTTTTATACTTCATCGCTAAGTATTAAAGCCCCCTAATTGCACTTTACCTTTCTTAGTTAATGGTGGAAAATAGATGAACAAATTCCAGCAATCAATGTGAGAGAAAATGTGATTATTTCCCTAATGATATACCAAATGTTATGGAAAAAGGGTTCTCAATTCTTCGTTAATGTACTTTCTCAACATGATAAAGTTATGAATAATAACTTGAATCTTGTATAACACCATCCTTATCCTAATAAATATAAATTTTCCACAGAGTCCTTAATTTAGAAAATTCCTCCCATGTTTAGTGAATCTTTGGATCCCCTCCTTATGTAATAGTGGATTAACTCCATTGAAAATATATTTTTTGTCCTCCAATGATTAGAAAAAGAGAATGTTTTGATGGTGGTCTATCATTTTGATGGGAAAACTGATCTGTGGTGAAAACTAATCAAAAATACAATGTCAAAGTAGAAAAGCGATTCCCTGGATTGGGAGGTATTAAAGAAATTTTTTTCAATAAATATTTTCACCAAACCTTCAATCTCAAGATGTAAAGAGACTTTTTCAAATTTAAGTAGAATACATATGATTATATTGGGTTATTTGAATCAATCTTTTCAAGGCTTGCAAGATATTCCTCTAACATTGTCATGAGAACTGAAAAAAGGTGGATTTATACTTTAGTAGACTAAATCTGAGTCTATGAAAAGTGCTGGAGATTTGAGACTTTAACAGATATGAAGACATTGTTCGTTCTTCTCTTAAGGATTAAATTGATATTTGAGATTCTCAATGGTCTCATGGTCCTGGTGAAAAAACAAGGAAAATGGACTCTAATATCGGTGGATCAGAAAATAAATACCATTATGGAAAAAAGACCAAATATCATGTTTGTAAAAATTGTGGGAAGAAGAATCTTCAGAATTTTCTTGAGGTAAACCGAAATACCTTAAATATGGATGAATGGGGAACCTAGATAATAAATACCAAAGGGATATGAAGAATTACATTGTTGTAAAAGACTAAAATAAGGTTTAGATCAACATTCAGCCTATAGTGTAGTGTTTCAACTGTAAGGAATATGATCCTTTTGCAAACCAGTAACATAATACCATGGTTTTCAAAGGAAATAAACAACAACATCCAAGTCAATATGGAAGTAATTATGTAATCACGACTACTTATGTGGAGTCAGACAATGATTTGGTGATAGGTACGCTAGTTATTCATTCAAAAGAAGTGAACTTTCAAATTAATTCTAGTTATAAACATTCTTTCCTATCATTCATGTTTAGCAGAACTATTCAATCACCACCTCCAAATTTGAAGGTTGAGTTATCTGTGGGAACAATTAATGGTTAAATTATTGAATCCAAATTACATAACTCATCCATGGTTAATTTTTATGGACTGAACCTCCATGAAAATATTGTCTTACTTAATTCAGTTGAGTTTAATGTTATTTTGGGAAAGGATTGGATATCTTCATAAAAATCCAACATCAACTACCTGGAAAGGGAGACCACTCTTTACATCATAAACAATCATCCAATTCATTAAAAGTGTATGGAGGAATATGAATTCTATTCAAAATAATTATCTCAAATGTGGATAATGTTTTCTTATGAGAAACCATATCTTGCTCAAATTATTGAGACAAAGGAAAGAATCATGCTCAAAGAGATGCCCATTTTAAGATATTACACTAATGTATTCCCTAAAGAGTTTCCTTATCTTCCTCCTGATAGAGAGGTTGAGTTCTCAATTGATCTTATTTATGGATCTATAACAATATAATAGACACCTTATAGAATATCCATAATCGATCTGGAAGAACTGAATAATCAATTATAGGAGAATCTGGATAAGGGTTTTATACACTTGAGTGCTTCACAATGGGTTGTGTCAGTCCTCTTCATTAAGAATAAGGATGGATCAATTCACTTATGCATCAATTATCATGAGATCAATAAAATCATGATAAAAAAGGTATCCCCTTCCATGCATATATGACTTGTTTAATCATCTACTTGGGTCCAGTTATTTCTCAAAGGTGGACCTTTGGTCAGGATATCACCAATTAAAGATGATGAAGGAAGCTATTCCCAAGACTGCCATTAGAAAAAGGTATGGACACTATGAGTTCATAGTGATCTCCTTTTAACTCACTAATTATCCCACGATATATATTTACTTAATGAATATAGTCTTTAAGGACTATCTAGACAAATTTGTGGTTTCCTTTATAGATGATATTTTTGTTATACTCTATGAGAAAGGAGAAACATGAGGATCATTTGAATACTATGTTGTAGACTTTGTAAATGGAGAAACTCTATCAAAATTATAGTAAATTTGAGTTTTGGATTGAGGAAGAATCATTCATGGAGAATGTTATCACTATAAAAAGAATATTTATAGACCCTTCCAAGAAAAATGTAATTAAAGAGTGGATTATAATAACATCTATAATGGAGATACATAGTTTCCTGGGCCTTGATTGGTATTACCTGTGATCTTTGATTAACTGGTCCTGATTTTCAAACCAAATAAAGAAGCTAACACAGATGGGAGTGATGTTTTTATATACTCAATAATGAATGGAAATATTTAAGGAGCTCCAAAAGTGACTTATCACTACTCTAGTAGTCACAGTACTGAAAAGTGGAGAACTCTTTGTGGGGTAAAGTGACGATTTAATGAAGGGTTTGGGATGATTAATGATTCAAAATGATAAAGTGAGAGCCTATTCTTTAGGCCAATTAAAAATTCATCAGCACTATTCATTGTCTAGAGTTGGTAGCATTGATATTTACAAAGAAAATATGAAAACAATATCTCTATGGGAAGAAGTGTGAGATATATACTGATCATAAGAGTCTCAAATATATATTCACATAGAAGGTGATTAATATGGTCTAGTGAAGATGGTAACAATTTATTAAGGATTATGAATTCTCAATCCACTGCCATCCTAGTGAGGCAAACGAGGTAGAAGATTACATATGTAGAAATGATCTTGTATCATTTTCTATAATTAGAATTGAGAAGGATCCAATCTTCTTTGAATTAGAAAGTATATACATGGTTATAATTAATGGAAAAAAATCGCCAATCCTTTCTAAAATGATCTCTCAACCATCCCATGTGGAGAAAATTAAGGATTCTCAAATAAATGATGTTGAAATTCAGAAAAGGTTGGATGATATCAAAAATGGGAAATACTCTTAGTCCAATATCTATGTGGATGGAGTTTTAAGATTTGGATCATGAATATGTGTACTATCCAATAAAAATATAAATAAATATATTTAGAATGACTCACATAGCTCAACCATCTCTATTACCCTAGGAATCACAATGATGTGTCAAGATCTCTATGAAAACATTTGGTGGGACAATATGAAAAAGGTGATCGATGAATATACATCAAAGTTCCTAGTATATAAACAAGTGAAGGATGAAAGGAAAAAAGTATAAATTGATGACGAAACCATTACCCATACAAACATGTAAATGGGAAAAGTTCACCATGGAAATTATCAATGTATATTACAATAAATCTAGTGGAAACTATGATATATAGGTTACTATGGATTGTCTTAAAAAGAATGATCACTTTACCAAAATTCAAGAGTAATTCTCACTGAATCAACTTGCATAAATATAAATCAAATAAGTTTTAAGGCTTCATGGAGTAACAATATCTATTCTATCTGACTGATAACCAAGATTCACCTCCATGTTCTGAAAAATTCTCCAACATGCCCTAAGAACTGAGCTAAACATCATTATGGCCTATCATCCTCAAAATGATTTCCAATTTGATAGGACTATTTAGACTCTAGAATACATTGTGAGATAATTTTCTATGGACTTTAAAGGAGTATGGAACAAAAATCTTTCACTGTTTAAATTCTCTTATAATAATAGTTTCAAATCGAGCATCCAAATGGATCTATATGAATACTTTTATGGGAAATGGTGAAAAAAACATGTATTCATGGATTATGTAAGTGACTATAAGCTACTAGGACCAAAAATTATTGATGAAATAGTGTAGAAGGTTAAAACCATTCAGTAGCACATCAAGGCTGCCAAAATTCAACAAAATAGCTATGTCGGCAATTGATGATGGGACCTAGAGTTTAATATTGGAGACATGTTTTTCCTCTGCATCTCTCCATGGAAGAGGATCATGATATTTGGTAATAATGGGAAGCAATGGCTCAGGTACATCATCTACTTCTAGATCCTTTATTATGTCGGAGATTTGGACTATCGACTAGCATTTTCACCAACCATGTCTCAGGTGCATGATGTATTCCATGTATCCCTATTGAGGAAGAACATACTAAATCCTTCACATGTACTTACTTCAGAGTCGGTACAATTAGAGAGTGATATTTCATATGAGGAGTAACCAGTGAAGATATTAGATCATAGAGATAATGTTCTATGAAATAAGACCACTCACATGGAAAAAGTAATTCGGGGTAACCATAAGTAGAAAGAGGAAACATGTGAACTAGAGAAAGAAATGAAAGATAAGAACACACACTTTTTTCACCTTAGTGTGTAAAATGAAAACTTAATGGGAAAAATTTCCTATGGGGGGGAGAATGTTACGATCCAATGTTTTATCAATGGAAATTACCTTTTTATAATTATATCATATAGTATAATCATAATAAATCACATTAAGAACAAAATTAAAAACATAAAAATGAATAATTAATGATATAAAAGGAACCTATAGATGTTATGAAACATATTCCAAAGTAATACTAAATTGAAATTTTGAATAGTAAAATGTCCCCTAAGAATAGTAAACTGAACAATTAAATAGTAACCTCACAAATGAAATTATAAATAAAATTTATTTATCTCATAAATAAAAATTTTATATAATTATATCATAGTATAAGTAAATAAATATTTTAAGAATTATTAATTATATGTTAGCATTTTTGTAAGTCATAAATATTTAATTAAAACTTTTTGAATAATTTAATAATTTAAAAAAATTAATTTCATAAAATGTATTCATAAATTATTATTTTGATGTCTTATGATTGTATTATAATTTTGTGATACCTTATTAAATTTTCTAATGTATTATAAAATCTGTTATAATTTTAAAAACAGTATTTTCCATGTAAATGATTATTTTACTTGAAATTAAAATTTCTGAAATTTTACAAAATTATTTTCATAAAATGGAGTTCTTTTTTTAATCATAAAAATTCATAATGGTTTGGGTGATTTTTTTGTATTTTTATATAATACTTGAATTTTTTGTTAATATTAAAATATGGAAATTTAGGATAAATGCTAAATACTTGAATTATAAGATTATAGGAGATGTATCACTGATTTAAGCCCATTATATCGAACTCACAAGCTCAATTTACTGTATTTAGTCTCAATAATCAATATTATTTCATATATTTATCATAATAAGAAAATAATTATTTAAATATTCCAAAAACACCCCCCCCCCCCCATTATAAATACCAACCCTCTCCACCTCTTCTTCTCACACTTATCAACCCTTGGTCCTTGTCCAAAATCTTACCAATACTCTTCCTAAACCTCTCCCCTGTGTCAAAGAGAATTTTTTCTTCATAAAAGACCAAGATTGTTCCCCTAAGGAGGTTCTTAGGAGGAAGAAGTCAAGAGGTAATACCCTATACATTTTCTTTAAATTTCTTTTAAAGTTCCTTTATTTTCATTTTCTCGCCTCACCTACCATAATCCAAATGGTATGATAACTAAAATACATTACATATAATAGAATTTTTTTATTGTAATTGAATAATTCCATATCATCTCTCATTCCCTCTTCTTTAGTTCTAAAAATGGGAACATCATATGTGATTTGTTAATTTATCACATTCAAGAATGGCGATGTTTTAAATTTCCATCACCATCTTCAAGGCTAGTCATGAAACCATTTTATTCATTGAAAAATGTTATAGTATATATATATTATAACCTATTTAATGTTCTGAAATAATTTTTATATATGATATTAATTTACAAAATAAAATAAGTTCTTGTGATCGAAAACTTCCAAAATAAACCTAAATGATTATCATTAACCATTTATTTAATGATTCTTCATAATTCCATAAAAAATTATACATAAGACAAATTTAACCAATTTATATCATTAATAAATTATAATTTAATATCTATATAATTATCCGCACTTTATATGACCTTTCGTACATGTATACAAGTAAATCGAACATGAAATCCATGGAAACCAATGCTCCTAAATGATGAAATTGAACCTATTAACGAAAAAGGACATAAATTAACATTATATAGTTATAAAAATTAAAATAAATATATAAAGGGTTTTGTACTTATTAAATAATGAATATAATTTTATTATCTAGGACATTATGATCAAGTTAATAACACCTTCAGAATTAAGGTAATAGATTCTACCCGAACCACCATCATTCCTTTGGGTTACACTTCTCTTTTTACACAATTAAAATTATATTATATTTTTATTTACATATTATAAATTCTGTGTGTATGTTCCAAAATCATGTATCAATATCCATTCATCCTTATTTTCAGGGATATACATGTTTTTAAAATATACCCTACTCAATTATTCCCAATATGCAAGCCTGATTTATGGGAACATCCCATATTTATACCATTTTTCAAGTGTTGTCCATAATATAATTTAAGCCATCATTATTTTTATAAGATAGATAATTTTATTATTAAAACATTTTTGGTTCACTTTTGGTTTTATATAAATGATAATTCTATGTTAAACATTAAGTTCTCATTTATATTTACCTTAAACCGCACTAAAATGATTTAAATCTATTATTTCTTGAAAACTATTTTTTGATGTTATCACTTCATTTTTACATAAATTATCATGATATATGAGTAATTTTCATTAATAATGATCATGTATGATATTAATTCTTTCTTTCACGTACACAATTGTGATATTCCATTATGTTATTCTTTTTAACATGATTATGATACCCAGTTCTTACTATGGGTAAACCATATGTTTATGTTTCATTCATTATGTATGATTCCTCTTGTGGAACACATGTTCATCAACATGTTATTATGGATGCACTCATATAGTTTCCCAATTAATTGGGTACTGATTAGTCTCATGAGATGTTATGTGCAACGGTCTTGGTGGTTAGCCTTGACTCGTGCTCCATGTACAAAGGACTTTGTTGATAGTTTGGACTTGTTCTCCCCTAGGTGCAATGATCCTTGGCTCGTTATCCTCTATGTGAAATGAGTTGTGAATCATGATAAAGTATTTTTAGTTTTGTTCCATGTTACTCTGATTCCATGATTATACGATCACATTTTCTATATATTTTTTTTCTATATGTTTAGTCATGTTCCATGTCTTTTTATATCATTATGTTACGGCTTTTAACCCATGTGTTATGCATTATTATTAGGTTTATTCCCTTGCTGGGATTTTTAGCTCATCCCCTTGCTCATGTTATCCCCAGGTTATCCTATGAGGTTGTAAGGTCTTAAAGAATGTTAAGATATCATAATGGATGATATATAAAGAAATGTTTTATTTAGTCCCATGTTTTATGTTCTTTGTGCGTAGTCTTCCCTGACACAATAAATTACAATCCTTGGATTGTAATTTAATGTTCAATTATGATTACTATCATATATATATATATATATATCTTTGTGTGTGTGTGTGTAAAAGTATATGGTCAATATAATACATGACTATAATATTATTTTACCATGTAAAGGAGGGGCATTCCAAGGTCTCCAAAAATCATTAAATCATGGAAGCCTCTAATTGTTTAGGAGCTCCCAAAATTAGACCACATATGGAAGAGAAGTGAGTGAGATACTATTATAAATCATCCACTCCATTTAATGCATAGTGATTTGGGATCCTAAAGTTAAATGGGGAGAGTCAAATCCAGCCACTCAGGATACAATTTTCTCTATTGTTTTAATAGTTCATGTGTTCTATTAAAGGAATCCATCTGATAAAGGAAAGAATCCATTAATTCTGGAAATTTCTTGATCTGATTCAACCTCAAATGAGTTTCCTAAATTGGTAGATGATGTATTTTTAGCTGTGGGAGCACATGGAAATCAATCGACACTGCAGTATAATGGGCTGATTCACATAGTCTTAATTTGAGGTAGTGGCTTAAATAATATATTATGGGTTGAGAAACATTCTTACATTGAATAGGTTTAGTTGAAGGTATATTATATTAAATGCGATTATTGTACACAAAGAATTGCTTTCCCCTGGGTATCTTAACCTTGACCTACTTATGTTATACTAATATTTCTTCAAGTTGATCTATCTTATCTTCTTTTATGATATCTTCACCATAGTCGAGTTATGGGTGGGTAGATAATGTGACCATATCTATCTCCATAATGGTAGTATCAATTTTTTCACCATTAGTTTTTCTAATTGTGATGAAATTCAATGATGTGAAACTTTTTGGAGGAAACAAATATTTTTTTAGTTGGGTAATATATGTGACTTGGTTATGTTTCTACCTAATAGATGATATCTTATATTATTTCAAGGATAAAAATTCCTTCATTCATATGGGGGGAGTTTTACCTAGTATTCTTTTCTCACCATGGATGGCTTCATATATGATTTAAGTTTCAATCTAGTGGTAATATGAAATCAACCCTAATCCACTGGTGGGATGCACCAGTTGGACTCAAAGGAGCTTTTGGTAGGAGAGAAGTGGACCTACTCTATAATTACAGTAGTTGGATCACATAGTGTTCTATCATTTTGGATGACTAAATTTAGATGGTCAAGATAGAAACATATTCTTTTGTAGTTTCTTATAGCATTGGGTTTTCACAATGTTGTGGAGGACCATGACAGATATGGGCCATCCTGGGAAACTACTGGTAGGTCTACATTATGGGGATGATGTCATCCTCATCTTCCCCTATGATAGGGAAAGAAGGGGATTCTATTCTTTGTGGATATGATCGCAAAAATATTGGATAGGGCGATATGTTCCACTTGCTTATTCGCAACCCACTACTGATAATAATAACTATGAGTATTTATCATCTAGATACATTCATGATATTCTTCTTGTGTTGGGATGGATCCATTGTAATTATATTGTTATTCTAGTACATTAACCTTCTAGAATTAGAGGTGTTGTGTGGTTGAAAGTATACATTGACGTTACAAGGTTGTGGTCTCCATGTAAGTTATGGCACGTGTTGGGAATTTCCACTTGTTGTGAAAAGTTTCCCTATAGATGGTACCAACATTTCCAATGATTTAGAATTCATTGGTGAATTTTTAGAATAAATTCGGATACTTGACATCAATGTTATAGATGGAAACACAATCAATACACATATCTATGTACCATTACATATAAGAGTTCATGGTTGATTGATTTATTTCATAGTTAATAGTTTTATATTGGTCCATTTTATTTCACATGATAATGCCCAAACATTAGATTATAAATGGATTGCACGGTTGAAGCCTTCACGTCCGGGTCACCATTTTTGTTGATGGATTTCATACCCACACTCGTTTTGGGATACTGTGGACCTCCTTTTGAATGGTAGATGATCACATGGATTTTTCCAATGATGTCATATAAAACATTTTGACTAATATGATGGGTTTTGGGTTCATCACATTATTTTTGGGGGAATTATTGCCTACACTAGGACCCTCTATAGATTTAATAATTGTTTGTGAGTCCTTCCAAAATATTATTGTGGGAAAGTGTAACCGTGAGCTAATGATCTAATCTAGACCATGTGTTTGATGTATTCTTCTACATGCATTAGAGGTTCACCATATTCTCTTATTAATTCAAGATACATTGGTCTAAAGGTATCTAATAGAGATTTAAGGAGTTTATTTTCATCCAATGTGGTGATTGGTGTTTTTAGAGTTGCGATTGAACTTTGAAGAGGCATCATATGTATCCTTCTAATGAAATAAATCAAAACCCATCTAGTTCAAAGTAATTTTTGATGGAAAAAATAAGGTGGGTTAGGACCTCACAGTGGAATCCTAGGTATCCTTCTATGAATAAGATTCAGAGGACATATAGTTCGATGAAATGGTCGTGACATGTACCTCAATTGGGGGGCCATAATGGAGGAACATCCACTATGTAGATGGGATGATCATCACAAATCTCTAACATCAGGTGAGTCATGATCAATTTGATAAATTTGATATAGTGTAATATTATTCACATTTCATGAGAGAAACACATCAAATTTGAATGGAAGAATTATGCACTGAGGACATACTCAAAATATCCTTGTGTCTTGAAAGGGGTGATAGAAGGAATTAAGGTGGGAATTACAAATGGGCTGCATGATGATATATGGCCTATTGGGTGGCTTAGGTGATGGTTTGGTTAAGACATACACTAATGATTGAACATATATTTCTAGAATCTTGAGGACCATCTTGTATCATAAATATTTATGATCATGATGGGGGTTATACCTAAGATGTTGACCATCTTTTGGGAACAATGAGAAGTATCTAGCTTATGGTAAATTATCATTTTTTAAACATGAATATTATTGGGACTCATTGTGTAACGTCCCGACCCAGCTCACCATCGACCTGGTGGCCGGACCAATCACCACATGGCCTCAAGCGCATCTCCCCGTATGCCAGAGGCTGCTGAATAGAAGTGAGGGTATCAGGAGGTGATAGTGGGGAGACTATACCCTCATGTCAGAGTAACAAAGCTATATTATTAGAGTAAATGACATTCAATAGCGGAAATAGTAAACCATTGAAAGGAAGAAGTAAAAGATGGGGGAAACCATTTTATAAATGGTGTCCAAAGCCAGTTTACATGATACAAGGATGACGAATGATAAAAGGTGAAAATAAGAAACAATACAACATGATCACAATACAATGAAAAAGAATAAATAAAAGACAGCAAGGCCAGACGGCGTTCTCCTAAGCATCCCGAGCTCCCGCTCGGTCCTTTGCTCTTATCTCCAGGGACATCCAACACAACTACTCAACCTAGGTCCTGCAAACAAGAAAGGTATAATTGGGTACCCCAGTGCAATGATGGCCCGAGTACGGTGTGAGATATAAATATCAGCTGGACGGCACCACAGGTGTCTAACCCAAACCAGATAGTGTAATATTAATTAAAGTAGTAAGTAGGTATAACATGATTCAATAAGCTGGACAACATAGATAAACAACACCCGTCTAGGTTCTCTAAGGACACCCAATGGCTATACTAGCTTCGGCTTATTGTCGGTAAAGTAACCTGATCATGTCACCATATATATATAAAAGAGCATTTCGATCATAGATGATGTGGGGTAAGAATTCCTCCCAACCAGTAATAAGATTACCAGACACGAGATAAGAATTCTTCTCGTCCCCAAAGGTCAACTGGAGAGGGGTAAGAATGTCTCCCTTCCATACATGTATAGAGAATAGCATGCACAAGGTTGGAATGCCTCTCGTCCCTATAGGTATACTAGCATGGGGTAATAATGCCTCCCTTCCAAACATGTATATAGATCACATCTGGTGTGGGGTAGACATGCCTCCCACCCATACTCAAAATAAGTTGTCATTGGGTATGCATGCCTCCCATCCATAATATATGAATGTCTCCCATCCATAGTCATTCAAAGTAGATATTATGTGGTAGGAATGCCTCCCATCCATAATCGTTCAATGTAGATGTCATGGGGTATGAATGCCTCCCATCCATA
Organism: Viscum album; assembly: GCA_963277665.1. Classification (NCBI taxonomy): domain Eukaryota; kingdom Viridiplantae; phylum Streptophyta; class Magnoliopsida; order Santalales; family Viscaceae; genus Viscum; species Viscum album. Next base: position 1,475,538,801 of record OY728150.1, read on the forward strand.
ATCATTCAAAGTAGATGGCATGGGGTATGAATGCCTCCTGTCCATAATCACTCATAATCATTATCAAAGTTAAATTAGAATGCATAAGGCATCAATTCTTATGTATTTCAAATACCCATTCTATAGTCCCAAACCTTAACACAGTCCATATCTATACAAGTGGCACAATAACATTCTTCTCCATTATATTTAATAATTATATCAAGGCAGAATAAGAAGTCAAGCATAAATGTCTACTTTCTACATTTATATCTTGAAGACAGTGCACCTCTGGTTGAGGGGTATTATTATTAAATAGTTATTTTAGTGACCAAGAAAGCATTTTAAACTTTTCCCTACAATTCACATTCTTTGCACAAAGCATTTAATTGGAACTAAACTTGGATAATTGACATATTAATGTAGTGTAGAAATAACTCAATAATACAACACTTTAAATTAAAGGAAGGGAGAGTGATCCTACCTCAAGGTGGATCCATCCATCCACTCCAGATCTTGACGCTTTCTAACTAAGAGCCTCTACAGCTCCCCCTCATGGCATATGTTATTTCACAAACAACCTATGCCTCGGAATCAAACCTGCAGAACGAAACAACCGTGATCCTCCTTGCCTTTGGCGGCAGATGATGTACCCACACCAACAAGGTCTCGAGGGACCACCCACATCACCGTAGAACATGCAGAATAAGTTAGAAACCGAAATTAACACAACCTTAAACCAAGGGAGATTCGACCGAACCAAAAATAGCGCAATGGAAGTCCTAAAATCGGCCAATGAGGGAGGAGGAAGGAGGGAGGAGACTTACCACGGAGATTAAAAGGATGAATCACCATGAACGGAGGAGGAAGGAGGTGTGGCTGAGGGAGGACTCGCGAGGGGACTGCGGATCCAAGAGGGAGGGACTCGTGTGGGTTCTACCCGAGAGAAAGGAGGAGGGATTGTTTATTAGATCTTTGGTTTTCGTTTAATTTTAAAACCATTTAAAATATCCCAAAAACCCAAATAGGAGGGCCACACATGGTTTGACCTACAAAATTTTCCACACCGTGTGCAAGTCGTGCAACCTCTACTGGACACCCCAGGCACCCTGTAGGGGCTAGTCAAACTATTTGGGGAAACTGTGTGCAGGCTGTGCGGACTCCTATGCCTCCCTATTTTAAGCTGCACGGTTTGGGATACCGTGTGCCAACCGTACACCTTCTGTTGTCGCTTAAAAACCAACCATCTCCGTGCACGATGCACCCAAAACAACTCTAGCCACTCAGGACACTTAACGGGCATTCTCCCATGTCCAAAAACATTATAAAGAAGGGTTCTAACCTTCGAAACATCATTACGAAGCCCGATTCGAAAAACGACCGGTTCAGTAATTGTAAATGTTCAATTTCCCCCACTTTTTAACCCCGTACAAAACATGGGTCACTACAACCTTTCCACCTTAGAAAATATCATCCCCGAGAAGCCATCAGGAGCACACACCTCACTCGACCTACAAGGGGCATAAATCTTCGTTCAGATGATCGTGTTACCCGAGCCAACACTCGTTTTCCAACCAAAACACCCAAACGACTCTTACCCGAGCCTGTCACACCAGAGACAGAATCTCATTATCATCTCGCCAAGAAACCAATCAAAGGTACATCCCACCTTAGGTTTTAATGTTAAATGGTCTAAACCCAACTATCACTCCACCTTTCAAATTTAAATTCAAAATCACGCTTCAAGATTTCCAAAGACGAACCTAGCACGATTTTGAAACGATCAAACATTCGATTCCCCATCGACCTAACAACCCATGTGAAAAAGAGTCAAGCCACTCCGACTGACTATTCAAAAAGTGTCCTGGCTTAAATAGCCAACGCTTTATAAGCTGAACAACGATGCCTTCTCCCAAGACATCTCACACTTACCACAAAAACGTTCACCGATTCTCATACTCGACTCCTAGTGACGTCTCTAAGATCAAACCATGATAGAGTCCAACATTCCGTATGCAACCCCGGAAGAGAAGAATTGAAAGAACTCAACATCTTTTAAAAACATTAGTGTGGCGTAAGACTGACGCTCTCTTAGCACATCCAGGATGAAAGCAAGATAGGGGACATGCTCATTGCATAGTTGAGTACACTACGAGGAATTTAAAATGATTCCAGTTAGTTATACCGAAAAACTGGAAAGGAGAATAGTCGAACCACCCCTGGTCGACTCTAAAGGATTAACTCGGCCTCACCTGCCAACACATCAACATTTCTAAACCAATCACAATGCCTTTTTCCCATAAAATGAATTTCGTGATCGTTCACGATCTACCGACGAAGTCCTCCACGACCAACAGAGTTTCTATATAAGGTGGGTTGCATACACCTCCAACCAGATCAAATTCATGCTGTCGAGCAAGCATGGACGCATAATGACACCTGAAAGCCTCAAAGGGATTCAAACAAACACGACCATACACAAATGGTCTTTCTTGTTGTGTTCCTTCTACCGGGAAGAAAACAATTCACTAAACCGACACGACTCTTCCCACCATAGAAGCGTCGACGTCACCAAAAGAAGAAAAGATGAGCTGCTCATAAGTGAACTTGTTCATAATTCTTAAACAGACGTGTGTCGCTCCTCTGAGCGACAATCACTATGTCGAAATGCAAAAGATATCTAAAGAAATAAGACTAGTGTTTCAACCACTCGAGTCATCGAAAAATCATCTCGAGCATTGGGACAACTATATTCTCAACATCTTAGGTCACTCTACCCTGAAGATGACCCAAGACCGTACACAACAGCACAAGATATATAGATGAACTTATATTCACCTTATATGACCATTTACATAGCCGAAAACATACCCAGCCATCCATTATCACGAATAAGAAATTGTCAAATGACCGACAAAGCAACCGACCATGCCAGAGGCATGTCTAACCAACCGATACAAAATATTACCCAAATATCACACATATGACAAGGTCAAGAGTAACATGGCCACCTGTCCGAACAAGGGCGTCAATGGAACAAAAAGTCCTACAAGGGAAAACGACACCCAAACGATACCAAACATCTGAAAGCTCTCTGCACAAGCAAGGCACTAAAACACTAAGGGTTCTACATAGCACAGGCTAGCCCCTCATGTAAAACAAGCATCGACCCAAGCACTTAGTCATGACAAACAAACGTCATCGGGATCAAGCCTATCATTCAATTCATTTTCCAAATGAAAACAAATGCCCATAGAAAACACCTACAGTTCTATCTCAAGGCACTCACAAGAAAGACTTAACATACCCTCACATGAGGTTTCAAAAGAGGGAACCACTACAGGATCCTTTTCCAAGCCCTTTATATGTAATCACGTTCATTATTTTAATCACTTTAAAAGATTCAATTAAAAACATCATGTGACCTTTCAAAACCAAAAATCACTAGGCACTTGATCATTTTTAACAAACAGATCAAAGTAAAGCAGTCATGTCTCAACACACATACTTTTAACCACAAAACATTTATCAGACATCCCATCTCTCGTTAGGAAATTTATCATAATAAAATCATTTATAACAATTCAGGTGACCTACGAGGGTCCCAACAATACAATTCACATCAGATCAAAGCCAAACATCTTTTACACAAATAATCATTTCACAAAGCATGCTTCCATCACATTCAGTATGGGTTTCCATTTTCTAACTCATGAAGCACCCATACACTCCATGGGTTGAAATTTTTCCCCCATTAGACGAAACAAATTATATTCCAGAATTTAACATACTCAAAACAATCACCCAGTCATACAGGTGGCCACCTACCAACCTGTAAAGTGCACATACACTATACAATTTGGCATTTGGATCCCTTCATTCAAAACCAATTTCAATTCATTTTACAATATAAACATTAGCATCCCTTTTTTGGAAATCTTATTACACATGTTACCCTTTCCCAACCATAATCCACCCATACACCTTACAACTCAAAATTGGCTCCCATCCTAACTGCAATCATTTAATTTGGTCAAAGAAACCAATTCGGTATTAACTGAACCAAGCATGCCATCGAAAGTAGTAACACAAAAACATGCTATATCACAGAAACATTGAATAACTACCACAGAACCTATCACAATAGAAGGCATCAACTAATGCATCCTAGATGGCATGGAATAATGCATGGCATGCGATTTCTAACAATGTGGCTATGTGATGAATGTAATGGAATACCCTCGTATCATCAGGTTGGAACATAAATGAACCCAACAATTGCATCAACAGTATCAACAAAAACCATGTGTGTCACCCAATGGTGAAATAAAATCAACTGTAATAATCAAAATCATTAAAATAACAATTTCATTCGAGGCAATTTGGCTTTTCCCTGTACACGGGTTAGCTACTCCCGAGCATAGCTTATTACCAAATTCCATATCCTTCCTATCTCTGTCTATTGTTGATAAATATTAAAACAAACTAGAAGAAGAAACTCCTCGGATACCACTTTGTAAGATCCTAGCCCGGACCACCATCGACCTGGTGGCCGGACCGGTCACCACATGGCCTCAAGCACGTCTCCCCATATGCCAGAGGCTGCTGAATAGCATTGAGGGTATCAAGAGGTGACAGTGGGGAGAATATACCCTCATGTCAGAGTAATACAGCTGTATTATCAAAATAAATTACATTAAACAGTGGAAACTATAAACTATTGAAAGGAATAAGCAAAATATGGGTGATAACCATTTTATAAAAGGTGGCCAAATCCAGTTTACACGATACAGGGATGATGAATGATACAAGGTAAAAACATGAAATAATACAGCATGCTCACAATACAATGAAAAAGAATAAATAAAAGACAGCAAGGCCCGATGGTGATCTCCTAAGTATCCTGATTTCCCGCTGGGTCTTTTGCTCAAATCTTCAGGGACATCCAACACAACTATTCAAACAAGGTCCTACAAACAAGAAAGGTTTACTCGGGTACCCCAGTGTAATGGAAGCCCAAGTAGGGTGTGAGATATAAATCTCAGCAGGCCGGCACCACCGGTGTCTAACCCAAACTAGACAGATTAATATTAATTAAAGCAGTAATTTGGTATAACATGATTCAATAAATTGGACAACATAGATAAAAACACCCTTCCATGTTCCCTAAGGACACCCGACTGCTATAACAGCATCGCATTGTTACCAGTAAAGTAACCTGATCATGTCACCATATATATATAAGAGCATTTAGATCATAGATTGCATGGGGTAAGAATGCATCCCACCAAGTAATAAGATTAGCGGGCACGAGGTAAGAATGCCTCTCGTCCCCAAAGGTCAACTGGAAAGGGGTAAGAATGCCACCCTTCCATACACATATAGAGAATAGTGAGCACGAGGTAAGAATGCCTCTCGTCCCTATAGGTCAATTGGGAAGGGGTAAGAATTCCTCCATTCCATAAATGTACATAGATCACATCTGGTGTGGGGTAGACATGCCTCCCACCCATACTCAAAATTGGATGGCATGGGGTATGCATTCCCCCCATCCATAATGTATGCATTCCTCACATCCACAGTCATTCAATGTAGATGTCATGGGGTATGAATGCCTCCCATCCATAATTGATCAATGTAGATGGCATGGGGTATGAATGCTTCCCATCCAGAATTGTTCAAAGTATATGGCAAGGGGTATGAATGCGTCCCATCCATTATCCCTCATAATCATTATCACAGTTGAATTAGAATTCATAAGGCAGTACATATTATGCATTTCAAAAAGCCATACTATAGTCCCAAACCTTAACACAGTCCATATCTATAAAAGTGGCACAATCACATTCTTCGCCATTATGTTTAATAATTATTGCAAGTTAGAACAAGAAGAAAAGCATAAATGTCTACCTTCTACATTTTTATCTTGAAGACCGCGCACCTCTTATCGAGGTGTTTTATTATTAAATAGCTAGATTTCTGACCAAGTAACCATTTTAATCATGTCCCTAAAATTCACACTCTTTGCACAAAGCATTTAATTTGAAATAAACATGCATAATTAATATACTAAAGCAATGAATAAATAACTCACTAATACTTCAATTTAAATTAAAGGCAAGTGGAGGGATCCTACCTCAAGGTGGATCCATTCGTCCGCTCTGGCTCTTGACGCTTTCTAACTAAGAGCCGCTATAGCGCCCCCTCATGGCATATGTGATTTCAAATATGACTTATGCATCAGAATCGAACCGGTAGACCAAAACAACCGCGATCTTCCTTGACTTTGGTGGAGGATGTCGTACGCACACTAACAAGGTCCCAAGGGACATTCCGTATCACCCTAGATCCAGGGGAATAAGAAAGAAACCAAAATCAACACAACCCTAAACCTAGGGAGATTCAGCTGAACTAAAAATAGGGCAAGGGAAGCCCTAAAACCGGCCAATGATGGAGGAGAAAGGAGGGAGGAGACTTACCATGGATATTCGAAGGAGGAATTTCCACGAACAGAGGAGGAAGGAGGTGTGGCTGATAGGGGACTCGCGTGAGGTCGGCGGCTCCTAGAGGGAGGGGTTTGTGCGGGTTCCGACCAAGAGAAAGGAGGAGGGAGAGTTTATTAGATTTTTGGTTTCCTTTTAATTTTAAAACCATTTAAAATATCCAAAAAACCCAAACAAGAGGGCTACACATAGTTTGACCCGCATAGATTTCCCAACTGTGTGCAACTGCTGCGGCCTCTACTGGACACCCCAGGCACCCCACACAGGCTAGTCGCATGGTTTAGGGAAACTGTGTGCATTCTATGTAGACTCCTCTGCCTCCCTATTTTAAGCCACATGGTTTGGGCCGCACTGTTTGGGAAGCTGTGCAGGAATGGGTGCGCCTTCTGTTGTCGCTTAAAACCCAGCCGTCTTCAGCCAGAACACACCCGAAGCACCTCAAGCCACTCGGGACACTTAATGGGCATTCGTCCATTTCCCAAAACATTAAAAATAAGGGTTAAAACCTTCGGAACCTCATTCCAAATACCGATTCTAAAAACGACCGATTCGGTAATTGAAAAGTTTAATTTCCCCCACTTTTGACCCAGATTCAAAATAATGGTCATTACACATTGTTAATTGAAAATTTATCCCTGAGGATTATCTAAACTCATGATTAATTTATGTTTTTTTCGGGCTTACAAATTGGGGGATGCCTGAATTTCTGGAACCATGTAGAGTATCTTGACACAATGTAATTAAATATTTTAACATTGGGGAGTATCTCAACAGATGATTAACTAATTGTTTTGATGTTTATACCTAGATGAATGCATGTAATTTTTCAACCATGAGGAGTATCCCGACTAATGATTAATTTAAGATTTATTCAAGGCTTTCACCTAGGAGGATTTCTAAATTTTTGGATCCATGATGAGTATCTCAACTCATGATAATTTAATATTTGATTCATGAAGAGTATATCAACTCACTATTAGTTAGTATTTTTGATAGGGTTTATACCATAAATAATTCACATAATTCAAGTATTCGAAGCATCATATGCTAGTGTAGAGGTTTTTATAAAGGGGTTATCTTAGGATAACAACCACGTAAGATAATAATTTAGCATTTTTCTAGGGTGCCTCATATAGAACATTATATAGTTATGATCATATGGTATTGGCCCTAAGGAATTTTGTGAAGGATCATTAAGGTTTTTGTGAAGGTCTTTGAAAAATTTATTCTGCACAAGATCCTTTCAAGGGGTTGGTTGGATAAAATTTGGCGTAATATGACTTGTGAAGGAATTAAATTCCTGAAATACTTCTTACAATGCAGCTTCATGGGGTCACCATACATAGGATTTGATGAACATTACCTAAGTGGCTCTTGGAGAGGAAGTATAGTCTGATCCATGTCCTCTCTACCTATTCTAACCTCTTTTTCCTCTTTTAATGATCTACAAAAATGTTATCTCAAAACCCTATATGTGTACTAAAAATCCATCTACTCCTTTACCTGTTATTCCTTCCGAAATCCGCAACCTCCAAAAATGATTTCAACATATCTATGAAATAGTGATTGGATTTATAGGTAGTTGTAAGTAACCATTGTTCTAAAATTATTGGCCACTTTACAATTAGTGGTTTCAGGTTATTATGTAGGAGATCCACATTGTATGATAGCAAATGACTTCATGAAGTAATTTCTTCACTATGTTGAGGTGGGAAAAATGATGCCTCAGAGTGTAAACGACATCTATTTATAGCAGGCCAAAATGTATCTCCTTGGACCTCAAATGAAATTTCATGTCTATATACTATAAATCCTTCACTGTATAGGAATGTCATATTACATTCTCACAAATCATATTAGTTTTTTGTGGTTTATCTTCATGAAAACCATCAAACATCGCAATTCATGGTCCTATAATGCATTTGTCTCCTGAATTTCCATATGCCTCAAACTAATATTCATAAAAAACTCGACTTTTGCAATGAATTATTCGTATGTATAAAGTCATCAATCAACTTCTATACTATGACCCTTAACAATTCCTTTAGTTTTGATAGAACACATTCATATTAGTCTTATATTTGAATATTATAATTATACTCTATAAAATAACTCTGAAAATCACTTTTATGCTTTGAAAAAATTCATAATTAGTATATTTTACAACTTCCATTGAGGTTCTGATGATCCCTCATGGTTTCAATATTTATTTGAAGTCTCTCATCATTAAAAACACTATCCATAGAATAATTCAATCCCGGAGGTTGAAAGAGATAAGCTCATTAGATCCAATGGCCTAGATCAATGAAATCAGATGTTCTGTAAAATGTTTTCCCCTTTTTATTGTGGGAATAGTAACTTGCATAGTGTATCATCCCCTCTTTGAATATCCCAAGTTTTTTGTCTTTGGTTTATAGTGATTTTATTGTTTTAAGCCGACCGAAAGTAAGGGTTATTCTCCGATTCTATTCTTCCTTAGTTGGCATTGGCCCATGATGACCCTATCCTCAACAGCACTACCGACCCGTTGTGTAGCTATACTCACTCAATATATGTGCCTACTCCCACCCAATGCCACATGTTCTAGCCATCCGGATGAATCCTGATATTGGTTGAGGAAACACCAACACTTGTTTGGTAAAGCTGTCCATCTTGGTTGACCTAGGATGGATAAATGTTTTTCTAAGGTAAAATTTATATTAATTGTGATAAAAATCTAATTAATTTAGATTAAACAATGGCTAGAATATTTTCCCTTATAAAAGGAATCAAAAGCACATTTATTTTTTAAAATAGTCCCACCCCATTCATTATTAAAATTATATTAGAATTTATAGCATGTGATTCACACTACTCTAATCTTTGGTAGAAAAGTTCCTAGTATACAATTATTGGTGCCAACACAAATAAAATACTAACATGAAATATATATACATATATATGAATTAAATACAATTTATGGAATAAAAAATTTAACTATATTTTTTAGATTAATGTTTATAAGTGTGTTAAATTATTTATAAATGATATATATTTAGTATTAAAATATATATAAAAACATCTTAAAAATAAGAAATGATTATTAAATTATTAATTATTTGTAATAAAATATTATATGAATTTTCATGTTGAAGAATTTTAAAATATTTGATTTAATGAAAGTTAGATAATAGAATTAAAATTATTTTTATTATAGATTAAAATTTTATATATACTTAGTTAGTATTTTGATATAATTATCATTAATTAAGTAAATATAATTGTAATATATTTGAAATTTTTAATTTTTAAATTATAATCATTTAAGTAATTTATATACATATTATTATAGAAAAAAATTAAAATAAAAATAAAAAATTTGGCTACTCGGTGTTTAGAAAAATGGAAATCAAGTCGGTGGTAAGTAACTCTGAGTGAGGGATATAACTATCAAGGCCAATGCAATGGGTGGGCATAAGTCAATCAATGAGTGTGCATACAAGGAAATAATGTTGAGACACTATTTTTTAGTTTCCACGGGAGGCCATAGGTGAGTACTAGCACCTAATCAAAATTTATAAGCCAACTAATCTTTGTCCAAGATTATAAGGGATTGCATATGTGAACAAAAAACCTATTTGGGATGAGATAAATGGTAACTATTCACACTGTTTCAAAAAAATTTGTCTCTATCAATTTAACTCATTTCTTATTCCTCCCCATGCACCTTTGAAAATTGAAACCCATCATCACCATCATCATGTTCAACCTCTCACTCAATGCTACATTGGATATCATTTGATGACCTACTAATATATATATATACATATATATACTTTCATGTTGAAGGATAACGTTAAATTTCATAGAATTTTATTTTACCTTTCTTCTCGCATGATATGTTGGGTGTATTTTCAGGGTTTATATTCATATATTTGTGTGTGTGTAAATTATATACATCATGGAATTTCAAAAACACTATGTTATGTTCGTCATCTCCATCAAGGAATTTATGGTACCTAGCTGCCTAGGAAAATCCCCTCATGCTCTTATGGTAACAAGTAACGTAAAAATTATAAGGATATATATACATATAGATAATTTAGGGGAGGAGTTTTCCACCATATTTATGAATGAAAATATAAAAATAAAACAAATGAACCCTTTTGATTCCTTCTATTGTTGATAAGTCCTCATTAATGGCCCATAACTCACACTCCAGGATCGAATTTTCAAAAACATCATCTTTATATTTATTTCTAGATACAAATAAACATGAACCAATTTTTTCCATCACAAATTCTTAAAAAAACAGGACATATATTATCACTTATATATCGGTTAAACTCATAGGTTTAGATTTTAGAGTATTAGGAAAAAAAATTACATAAATAACACCAATTAAATCAGGAAATTGTTATTACTACTATAAAAAACATGTCATATTATATATAATGTCCTAAATTTGTCGAGTTAATTTTTTTAAATTAGAATCCTTTCTAGAAAAAAATAATTTAACATCATTATTCATAACCTGTCAAAATAGAAACATAATATGGTTGATCTCAAATTATTAGTAAGGTTAAACATAATAAATAACAAATTATTGTCATCAGTGAGAATAATATGAGCATAAGGGTATAATTACATAATCAAAGTGCATGATCGTAACATAAAAGGAATCATCCCCATTAATACTTGGATCTTCAAACATGAAACATGTAATCATCCTTTAAAAAGGATGAGAGCCATAAGATTCAATAATCATGTTCTATGTGATGTCAATCTTGATAAAAAATAATCATTAAAACCTGATATCAAGCATCAACTAAATGTGTTGGTATCTTAGAACATTATCTTCGTAATAATCTTACCAAAGTAATAACCAATATGTTCGACTTCCATATTCGGATAACCCAATGTAGTGGAGGAATATAATTGACCCACCCATCCTTGGTCTATAAAATATACACCCACCCTTGGTTAATAACATAACCCCCCATCCAAGTTTTATAACGTATCCACCCCACATTAGTATATAAAATAACCACCCATTATCAAATACAATGTCCAAGAACATTATCATTTATAAAGTATACAAATCTCATAGACACAATAATTATTCGTTTCATAACATTTTTAACCTATGGAAAAGAAATGAGTTCCACAACACCCAATTCATAATTTAGTATTAGTTCATTTGAAGTTGTTTAATAACCACTGATAAAAAAATTTAAAGAATTTAGTAGTGTTTTTTCAATAATCACCACTAAATGTTATCTGTTTATTAAAAAAATGTAATTTCCCCCGAAGGCCCACTCTTCTACTCCAAGAACCCCTACCTTAATCCCTTGAAACTGCTTCCTTTCCCTTATTTCTAGTGCTCTGATTTCCCCCAATCCCCCCCCCCCCACCAACCCTTCATCGGTGCTCCAGTTTACCCCTAGCCACCTGATCTCGATCCCTTGTCGGTGCTCCAGTTTCCCTTGATCCCCCAAGCCCAAGCCCTCTCGTGTACACCAATTTACCCTAAGCCCCAGGACCCCTTTTTCTCATCCTCATTGGAGATTCGGTTTCCCCCAAACCCCCATCACACTCACCCTATCCAAATTAATTTTTTTCCGTGATCCCCCTAAGCCCTCACCCTCACCCTCACCACCTGTAGCTACTTCTCCCATGAGCCATCCCCACTAGCCCCCTTCTCCCCCAACCCCACTACTCCTTTTGATTTTAAATAGTGGTAATCCTTCATTAATTCCTATTTTATTCTCATCCTTCCTTCTCATTCCCACTGTAATAATTTTTCATTCTCTTAAAAACCAAAACAAATATTTGGGTTTGGATTAAGGTTCGTGGAATTTAAAATTATATGGCTTTTGGTTGTCTATGAAGAGGAGGTTGTTTATTGGATCTATTATTCATTATTCATTAATAAAGACAGCTTATATAGGTATCATCATGGTTTATGGAAATAATTTCTTTGTAATTATCTTATAATTCATGCTTTCTTCTTTATGAAAATGTTGGTTTAGTTATATGATATAAAAATGGTTGTTTTTTGATGAATTTTTATGTTTTTCAATAGGTTTGTAAATATACAATTTTGGGTATATTAAATTTACATTAATTTTATGTTATGAAAGGAAAATAATAATGGTAATTGATGTTAGTCCATCATGATAATACATTTAGGGAGTATAAAATTATTTTTCACCATTATTATATTTAGAAAGAGTAATTTTTATTATTATTCTAAAATACTATATATTGAATGGTTTATTAAAAATTACATAATTTCTAAAATTTTAGTAAAAATGTTTTCAAAAAATGTTTAGTAAATAATGTGAATAAAAAACATTAAATTACATAAATCAATGTTTTATTTATGTTAAACAATTTTTATGAATGAATTGATTTTTGAATAAATATTTAATTTTGAGGATTGTTGTTTATGAAAACCAAACCTCTTATATTTTTATTCATTATACCACTTCTTAAACAATGTTTTTTATTTTATTAGTATGTATTTTTAATGGCCTCTACCATATATCATACTTTTTTTATTTCATATAGGTATGATTTTTTCATTTCCTAATCAATATTTTATGATTTATTCGGAATTCTACATGTATGAATTTTACATTTCCTATGAGATCTATTATACTTTTTTTATTTTTCTACTAGTATGTTAATTTGTCTCATATTCCATCTCTTATATCCTTTTTAATACTAATTTTTTGAATAAGTTGGTTCATATTCCATCTATTATTCTTTGTTTAGTTAATTATTAATTTGAATTATTTGTTATTTATTTCACCATTTTTAATTTTCTTATCTTACTATTTTTATGGCCTTTATTTTGGTTTTTAAATTCCATATGCGTTATTTTTATTGAAATTAATATTCTTAAGGGGTCAATTATATCATGACTTGGTAATTTTTTATATTTCTCATAGTTTTACATTATATTTATTTATTCTATTAAATATACATATAATGAACTGAAAATCTTGCATAAATTTCCATTTCGGTCATTAAGTGGTTTAAAATGGTTTAGATAATTTTCATAGCACTAGGTCACATTCCTAGTGGTTGTTAAAATTCCTAATGGATTTTCTAATTGTAATTTACTATTTAAAGATGTTCTATACCCCTTTTTGGTCAGTAAAACATGTTTTTGTTTTTTTAGAGTATTTTTTTTGGAATTGAAGGTAGTTAGACATTAATATTTATTAAAATAGTTTTGAGACCACAAGTATCATGGTGTCTTGAAATGTTTTAAAATGGGAAAAGTTTGGCCTTGCAAAATGGTCACTCGATACCAATTGACTTCCTTTAAATATGGGGACTTTCATTCAAAAGTGATTTTATGGAAATAGTTATATTTTTTAATTTGTTTTCAATATGAAAATAGATAAATTATTTCCAAAGAACATTTTAATTTTATTAAGTAGTGTGAAAATTGATTGACATTTTGAGTTCTTTATGAGATCTCAATTGATAATTTAAGAAAACTGTTGTTATAATTGATTGAGACCCTATTGTGCCTCATGTGACTATAGTAATTTCCAATGAGGGTTTTGATCCCACGATGAGATGATTTCTATTTATGCATCTTTGTGTGTTACTTGATGATTGTATGATTTTTCTCTTGCTTCTATTTTTTATAATACAATCTGTGATTGATTTTATTTTTTACTTTTACATTTTTACTAACTATATGAGTCTTCCGACAACTACATGGGTTTTTATCACTTCCATTTATCTATTTTCTTTATTAAAAAAATTATGGGTTTCAAATTTTTTATGAAGTGTAGGAACATTATGATATATGTGGATTAAATATTGATCACATTAATAAGGATCACATCTCAATATATTATGGGTTGTGATATGTTTTTATATTTTTCAATTTCTAATCGATTTTTAATGGATAATAAGAACTACATGTATGAAATGTTAATTTAGAAGAAGGTCGAAGAGAAATTAAGATTGTGAACACTTGATAATGAAGCAATTCCTTGCTCAATATTTGTGTTGGAATAGGCATGGTGAATTAAACATTATAAAAAGTTCTATCACTATTGTCAATCAAAATAATGATCTCCCAACATCATTGACAATGGATAATGTAATGGAAAACCTATCAAATTATTATTTTGTCATTTCAAGACAACAATATATACCTGAAAACATTTCAGAACAACCAGTTGAGGGTTCTACAAATAGATACATAACAAGTGATGTTTTGGGACTATAGGAAAACTGGATCAATATTTTAACATATCATTGGATTAACTTATTTATTCTATATAGACGAATATAATAGATAAATTCACTAAGAAAAAAAATTCATGATTTAGTTGATGGTGATAACAAAGAGTTCTATAGTGGGGTTTTTAAATGTTGAATTTTTTTTGAAGTTGTACCATATCAAATTCCTATGCGGAATTACAAATAATGTTATTTCCATGATATTGGAATTATTGTGTGATGCATTTCATGAAGCATAAATACCTGAGTCTTTTTAGGATATAAAATAAGTTATCAACCAACTAGGTATGAATTATAAAAAAAATACATGCTTGTCCTAATGATTATATTCTTCATTATTGATAGGATTAAAGTAAGAAAAATTGCCATAAATTTTATTCTTATAAACATAATTAAATGGGTGATATTGGAAGTATGAATCAATATACTACTATAAAGAAGAAGGAAATAAATAACATAATTATAATTGTTTTGTGTTACCTCCATTTAAAACCTTGATTGAAAAGATTATTCATGTCATACATAACTGCTCAACACATGATGTGGGATTATAAAGACAATAACAATGATGGGTTAATGAGACATCAAATATATTCATGATCATGGGATATATTTGATTCATTACATCTACATTTTTAATTTGATCTTAGGAATGTGTGATTGAGATTGTATGTTGATGGATTCAACCCATTTTTTGACTTCAAGCACCATTTATATCATTTATCTAGTAGTTTTCATCCCTTACAATCTACCTTCATGGATGTGTATTCAACAAATATATATTATAATGTAAATGATTATTACTAGTAAAAAATTCCTAGAAATGATATTGATGTATATTTCAAGCCTTTAATTGAGTAATAATAGGAATTATGGAGTAATGGTGTTGATACATATGATGAATCTTCTAGAATAATGTTTAGAATGCACATTTATCTAATGTAAACCACTAGTGAATTCCCTATGCTTGGGAACCTATCTAGTTGGAACAATTACATGGGTGGATTTTCCTATTTATAACATTGATTTTGAGCCTGAATGATTAACTTACAGTAAAACATGATAATTCTTGTGTCATCAATTATTTTTCAATGAATCTAAAATATTTCAGTTGAAAAACTCAAAATTAAATGGTTATATTGATCGTAAACCACCTAAAAAGTTTTTGACGGGTTATAAAATGCTTCCACAAATATGAAAATATGAAACAAAATCTCGGAATGTGCATCATTTGAATGATAGTGGGAAATGAGTTTTAAGTGCATCATCAAGTTAAATTGGAACATAACGATGAATGAAATAAATTATATTATTTAAATTTATGTATTGGGAATTTAGATTGTTAAGGTATAATCTCGATGTTATTATTTTTATGAATATTTTGTATAAAAATTTGGTATTCACATTTCTTAATGATCATGTAAAATTGAAGTAAAATATAAATTCTTATAAAGAATTACATACAATGACCATAAAGCGTAATCTCTATCCAAATGATAATATAAAGTATGGTTTAAAAAAATTTGTAATGAAAAATAGAGATAAAGATACAATAATTTTAATTTTAAAACATGTGATGGAATGTAATGGGTTTTCAAGTAACATATCAAGGGTTTTCTACTTAAATAATCATAGTTTACCTGGATTGAAATTTCATGTTTCCCATATTTTTTACAGTAGTTACTACCATTGAAAGTTTGTACATTATTACCCGAAAAGGTTATTATAGTTCTAATTATTCGCATTCATCAGAAAACTACGTGAAAATCCTATAACAATCTAACATTGAAAATCATTAATAGATATTTTTATTTCCACTTTGTACAATGGATACGATCTTTCCTCTTTAATTTTTTACCATCATGATGTATTTTACTATGAATTTGGTCAAGGAAACTAAATTAGGATGCATCATAAACTGTTGATAGATGTATATGATTTAGAGGTATTTTATTTATATGTTTCTTATATTAAGTAAACAACTGTTGGAACTTCATTAAATACATAATTATGTTATACTTATTTTATTTCACATATGTCTTGTTCTTCAGAAATCATATGTAAGAATAAATATCAACCTAAAGGCTTAATTTCTGAAGGATATTTAGAAGAGGTTTGTCTTACATTTAGATACTTGGATTATATTGAGACAAGATTTAATCATTTTTAATGTCTTGACATGACTTTTAATCAATATATACAACATGGGAAATCAAAAATATTTCTTAAAATTAACCAATTGTTTTGAAGGACCTCAAATTTAACACTAACATAAATGGAATTTTGATTGGCACATAGACATGTGCCACTAAATAGTAAAATTAGAGATCCATTTATTGAATTGATCATGATACAATCAAAGAGATGAATGGGAATCCAAAACATGAAATGATAAATATATAACAAAATATATTAATATATATCTTGTATAATGGTTTTCACATTGTATAAATTCATATATATTACAATCAATACAGATATTAAGTTGAAACATATATTTTTAAATCAACTAATGTATATTAACTTTCATTGATCATGAATATTTTTACATAGGCCTAGTTGTCAAAATATTTGATGTTTCTATCTCGAGGACCTCTAAAACAAGCCTGAAAATTGGATGCTTACATTATGAATGGATTTAAATTTTATATATTCAATCGGGAAAAGGGATCAAAAACATAGAACTGTGGTATATTTCAATTGTCCAAATTAGGATACTATTTAATATTTCATAATATTATCAAATTAAACTACCAAGAGAATTTTTCTTTTTTTTATTTCAATGAAAATGGGTCTATATTACCAAGTGTATTAAAATATATTCCTTACAATAAACATCTATGTACATCTCTCTGTTGATGGATGTTGGTTGCTATGAATTAAATGAATGATATATATTATCAATACAAGAAAAAATGGAATATTATGTGAAATATTTCATTAATGAAGGGTGTATTATATATTTTCACATAAAATAAATATTCTGATATGATATAGGTGATAGAGTGGATGATTTTACCATTGAAATTTAATCACATGAATAGTAAAAATAGAATCATTTTTTCATCATGATATATAAAATATTATCCTTGCAATGGTAGATGAAGTAGATGAATTTATTATGTAGCAAGAAAATGACATGATTTAAGGAAAAAAATGATTTTATGTGGTGGTATCCATTAATTTATAAGCCACTTATGTTATACGTGTAGACATTCATTATCACAACTATGTATATTTTGTTTTTAAGCACACTACATCTATTACTATTTCTATTTTATTCAACATGAATTTTAGAAAATATATATTATGAAGTTAATTTTAATTGATTAAATGATAGGAATACCATGGAGAAAAATTTATTAATCCCATTCGACTCCCAGATGATGTTCCCTCAACCACAAAGACAACTGATGATGCATTAGTCTCCCTCCCTATATCATTCCTCTGTGTACCCCCCTATCAGTTTCTCTCATGCCCTCCTTCTCTATACCATTAGAATCAAGGGAATTGCCTCCCCATTTAGTAGGTTTCGCAATGAGGGAACTAGTCATCACTCCGGTTTCTTCAGGAGGATATTGGGGGTAACAGTTATAGGTATAAATTTTAATATGAATAAAGTTGTTGAACATTTTGTATACTACATATTTTTTTTCATAAAATGTGAAAACAATGTTTCCAAGGAGTGAAATATTATTATTTCAGCTGCTTAGAATCTAAATAGATTCAATATAATTGTCCCATTTTATTATTATGGGGTCCCCACAAATGATACTATGGGATTTTTTGTCCAGATTATAGGCCATATAGTGGTGGAGCTGGTTACCCTTCCAATTACCTAATCGGATTTGAGACATGTCACTAAATCATGGACGAATAATGTTTTTCATTCCTATATAATGTTAATTATAATATATTATGGTGTAATTGAGTTTCATTATGTTATTGAATTCTAATATTTTAAAAATGAATCTTTTTGTATAGATGTTATTCCACTCTACCATTCTTGATCTTATCACATGATAGTAGACATTGAAATATTTGGGTAAGAAATGGAAATGTTTTAAATGGATATTATGGAATGAATTCAATGATACATCATTAACCACTTAATCATAGTATGATAAGGTGCCTGAAGGGGTACCAAGAGAGTAGAGGAAGGTGTTTGTTGATATCCATCATCATTAGAAGCATGTTGTATAGAAATATATATTATTATATTAATCTCATTTTACATATATACAAGTATATGACAAGTAAATTATATTTCATACATTACTACTAAATTGAATGTTATTTATTTCAGGATGTTTCAAGGAAAAATGAATTAAATCCAGCTAAACAAATCATGCCCACACTACCGTGTCAAAGTTTTTTCCAAAAACAGATCAACTCTAGTAATATATTCATTAGTTTAAATATTTAAAAGATAAATTATCTATTTCATATATTAAATTATTAATTTATATTTTATTAATTTAATCAAAGAATTTAGGGAACGAATTATCCCAAAAAAAACTTTTGTGGTATGTTTATATAAAATATTAGGTTAGTTATGTGAATGATCTTAGCAAAGAAGACGGGGTATGAATTCCATTTTCATTCTAAGAACATATTTTCAGTTTTAACTTTGTTAATATATATTGATTAAAATATGATTGATATTTTATTTATAGATAAAATTAAAATTACTATGGGATATCAATCCCACAAAGTCCTTCTCGGTCTCCATGGATTATCCTAGTGGTCAAGTCCCTGGGAAGTAGTATCTTGGCCGCGTGCACAGGATGGGTTTTGGACCATTTTAATATGAAGCATTTGAAAGTATATAAGATATTTCAACAACATCTACACCTTGTTTCAGTTAATCCTTATCATGATATGCTCTGAAGTTGTTTTTTTTTCAATGAAAATATTAATTTAGCAATAAGGGAGAACAATCCAATAACACGGTCTCCTATAAAGATACGAGATGAAAATTTTTTCTTGCTCTACTGAAATCATTGATTGAATAATATCATAAGATGGATAGATGTTACCCCAGTGATACGTTGTTCATTTATGGTTTGAGTGAGTAGGTAAATCCCAAAATTTCATAATCATTTAGTGCACACATGTATATTGGTTTAAAGTTTAAATTTAAATAAA
This sequence comes from Viscum album, assembly GCA_963277665.1. Lineage (NCBI taxonomy): Eukaryota > Viridiplantae > Streptophyta > Magnoliopsida > Santalales > Viscaceae > Viscum > Viscum album. The sequence goes on from OY728150.1 coordinate 1,475,558,684, forward strand.
AACCACAATTTAATTTTCTATACAATTATCATAAATGTTTTGGTTTGTGGGGAGTGGATATGGGGAAAAAGATGGTTTCAATCAAAGTTCATTATGTAGTGATTCAGGATGAATATGAATTTTTTGATGATATGTAACTAAACTTATAACAAACTAACACAAATATAGTGATTGAGAAACCATGTTGTGGTTTCACATAGTGTAAATCTATATTTGCATTACATTTCATGAAAATATATATGATTGATTAATTTTTTATGTTTTATTCCTTTTTTTACTATATATTAATCATTATTAGGCTCTTTAGGTTTTTTTCAGTACTCCATGAAATTCCACCTCTTATTGATCTTTTCCAAATATCCAGTCTCTTTCAGCATTTATGAAAATTATTCAGTTCTAACATCCACTTCGTAATTCACTAATTATTACCTAGATAACTAGAAATTCTAGTTATATTTCATCTGGAGTACGTCAAGTATTTTTATTTCATATGATATATATTTAATGTTAGTTTCACTGTCCTATCAGGGTATTCTCAAGATCATTATATACTGTCAACAATAATATAACATAGAAATCATCATATAGGGGGCCACCATCAATAATTAATTTCATACTCAAAGTTAAAAAAATAATATTAAAATATTCCCCATGTAGAATATCACAAAGTAGACCATAAACTGGTTTATTTATCGAGATAAAATTTCCATTAGTCTATAAATTTCAAAAAACTATTCTCTAATGGTAACCTTACTTTAAAACATAGTTAATGAAATAATATACAATAATTATTCTACATAATGTGTATCTTTAATATCTTCATGCTCCAAGATGAAACATCTAAATCATATTTAACATATTCTTTCAAATTCTTATTCTTAATATAGTATTATTAATGGAAAAAACTTTTTACATCATATTACATGTTATTTATTATGGATAAACAATGAGAGAACATACAACTATACTCTTATCAACAAACCTGGGAACTCAAAACTCCTCCACAAATATTCTCCACAATACATATTGAGTTCCTCCATATTAAATTCATCTTTATTGATTAAAAATATAAGAAAAAACAAGTTAGTTAAATATATATACTAAATGAATCACTAACCTCAACTATAATTTTTTATCCCACACTTAGATATTATGTAAATGTGTTTATGGTTTTTCCAGTACACATTAAGATGTTATCAATATGTAAATTTTAATGTGATAAATTCTATTTAAAATATATTTGAACCCTATCACATAAGTGTTTGGATAAATTAATTCATGGAATTTCATTGTCCTTTATCTCTTTTTTTTGTCACTTTCCCAAGGAAATTATAATTCTTATAGATTAAAGAATGGGTATTTATAAACATTCTAGTCATTCAAATCTATAAAATGGGATTTATTCTACCTATTTAAAGATACACATGATTCTTGATTGTTAAGAAGTTAATTGTCCATATTCCATCCTTAAAATTGAAATTTATTGTTTTCAATCCTCTTATTTTTTTAATGAAACTGTAAGTCCTCCAAATAAGGACGGTTTGTATATGGGAAATCAAATTTCCTCTTTATAAGTACTAAATAATTTTCCTTGTTTTTCTTTTATCTTCACACCCTATTTCGTCGTGGATCTTATTTATCTCCCCTATAACATCTAAATAAAATTATTATAATAATATAACAATTATATTTTAATAAAATAAAATCATATTCATTCACATCCATAATAAATGTTAATGATGATATGAGATTATATATATATATATATATATATATGTGTGAAATCCATGTTCGGAATGGTTTCCCTTCTCTCATCATATAACTCAATCCATCACAATTTTCTTATACATGGTTGTAATTAATTCTAGAACCAAAACACATAAAAAGTATCATAACATATGACATGTCAATGCTTTATAGGAACACCTAACTATCATTTCCATTACATCATCCAACATCATTTTCATAATCAGACAACCAAATCCACATAACCAATCTAAAAAATTACATTCCAATTGGTGGCATTCTCAGTCCATCGTTATTTTTAAAAAAAATTATTGGTTCTCCTCAAGGTTACACACTTGGCCGAATGATTATTCTGTCAAGGTTATCATGGAGTTTCATTTTCAATTAATATAATTTAATTGTTACCGTTTTATAGGGAGTCTTTGAAATTGTAGTGGCACCAGTTATGACTAAGATTGAGAACTCAACTTCACTTTTAAGTTGGAGGTAAAGAAGCTTTTATTGAAAGGCATAAAAACTCATTTATAGTATTCATATCATTGATGTTGAGTTTCTAAACCAAAATATGAGATAAAATTCCCTCTTTAATATGAATAAAAACCATTATAATAGATTTTATTTCTTCATTAGTTCATATTTATTATCACACTAATATAAAATCATGGGTTGGTTTTGAATATCTTATGTAACATCCATTCCTCTACAATTGAAGTAGGATTTATATGGATAAATCCATTCCTTGCCTAAGATAATGTCAAATCCAACTAGAGGAATAATGATAAGATTAATAGGATGCAGATTCTCATAAACATTCACGAGAGAAGAACCTTATAATTGATATGTGATCTTTATACAATTAGGGGTTTTCACTACTAATTCTATATATAATAATTTTCATATAATCTTGATACCCTTATAAAATTATTTACATAAGAATTAATGGGTTTATCGAGATTCAAATAAAACATTATCATTTCAATAGTTGATGGAAAATGTACCATTCACCACATCATTACCTCACCCCTCATTAAAAACATTGATCTCCTGAGATTTCCCTTTTCCTCTTATCCTAAGAGGTTTCTGATATCAATAATCATTATTTTCCTTTAGATTTAGGAACTATTTATCATAACTCCCATACCCCTTTCATCTGAAAAACTAGAGTGTTGGTGGTGTATTTTGTGAATATTTATCACTATTTTTATCATTAGCTAACTTCTTCCCATCACATTAGAACTAAATTTCTTAATGACCCTCCCATATACAATTTAAACATTTACTAATCCACCTAATAAAATTTCCCCCATTTTTTCTTCCCATACATTGAGCATAAAGGAAATCGTATCTTCTTCTCTATGTAGTTCTTATTTTTTCCTTCTTAATTACATCATTATTTTCTTATCAAAACATTGATTTTGATATGTGACTTCAACCTCCATTTATAGCTTAATAGCACATCGAATAATCTATTCATAGTTACTAATGTTTATTAAGGCAAATACCCATTATAGAATTGGTTATGATCCACTAAAGAATCAATCACCCTTACATTTAGGTTGGATGATGATACCATATTTGTACCTCACAATTCATGTAAAATTTGGATCATAGTTACCAACATATTTATCATCCTTTTTCTTTATCTAAAGGAACTCCTTTTCCATATTCATTTGAAGAATACAAGGAATGTACATACTAAAAAATAATCTCTTAAACTCATAGCACTCCATGGTGTCAATTTTATTGTATTCCATTTTATTCTTGATGAGAGTCCAGCATTTATCTATTTTTCATTCCAAATGATAGATATATAGAATGCTATTTTCATCCTCCAAACACTGGATAACATAAAATATATTTTCAAGGATACATATCCATTGATCATAGACAAACAGTTGGGTAGATTCACTGAAGGAAGGTAGAAATTTCCTTATAAAGGACTCAACAAAATTTTATTCCATAATTTTATCATTTGTAAGTTCATCATTATTAATTTATTTACAATTTTTCAAGAGCATAACAATGTGATTTTTCAATCCATCTCCCCCAATGTTTGGCTTCTATGAGGGAAATCATTTCATTATCTATCACACTCATAATTAATATGGTTCTTTATAGTTCCAATCACTGACTAAAAACAAAAATCATAGTGTAAGAAACAATATTCATAGTGGGCAACCATATAGTCATGAAAAATTATGTATAGGATCTTTAAATCATGAAATCTTATTTTTAATCTGTTAAACCTTAGGTTTATCCTATTTTTTTCGTATCCATCTCTATTTAAATCATGTATAATGGGTTTTAATGATTTTTTTAATTTGTAAAAGTTATCTCCTTAGAGTGTCAACTAGGTTCACAACAAGGCCTATTGTGATACACTAAGTGACAGTCATGTCCAGCTCAATGTTCCCTTTTTTGAGTAATTTCCCTATAGGTACCTTTATTCCGGATCCACATACCTATATGGTATCTTGATAGAGATATTATTTCTTATAAATCAGTCACACTACCCTTTACCAAAATTATATAACCTTTTCTTATACTTTAAGTCATCCTTAGAGTAATATTTAGACATATCCTTAGGGATCTCAATAAAACTTTCTCATCCTAGTTTTCAAAGGATTACTAAACCTATCATTTTATACCAACTGTATAGACCCATGATTTAAATACATGAATATAACATCTTTTATATTAATATTCATTACATTATAAAAACACATTCTTGGGGATCCTAAATGTAATGTTCCATCAGAAACCTGGAAATATAAATAATTGGTTTATATATGAACTACATCATCTCCCACTAAGTTATTCATAACTATCACCCTCCTTATTCATATCATACATAATAAATTTCATCATAACCTATATAAAGGAAACATAATAAAGTGTGAGATAAAATGCACAGTAAGGGTACATATGGCAGATATTTATGCATACCATTAACAAAAGGGTATGATAACTAGAGTGTAATATTTGAAAAATATACCCTGCTTATCGAAGATTATAATCTTGAGTAATGTCAGAAAGACTGATAATTCACAAAACATGAATCTTAAAGAAATAAATGAATATGAGTCATGAGATCCTAATATAGGAATAATACATAGAATTTTGGCATACAAATAAGCATAGAAAATCATTCCATGGTAATAAAGCCTTACTAAAGAGGCTATCATATTGGAATGGGTTCACTCCCTAAACCATCATAGTTGTAAAGGTTTACTCCCCAGAACATCCTAGAAGAAAAATTCCCTTACTAAACTAGGTTCCCCTCCTATTATAGTCTTGTTAATATCATGAGATATAAATCCTAACATAATTCATCAAAGATATGTATAGGTAACACACATTACATAATAAATATAATATGTATGAGTGAAACAAGATCATAAAACATTCATTATATCTGTTGTCATTGGAAAATGCATCCATAGGATTCACTAAATACTTTCATCTCTGATCTCGTAGTGTATATTGATTAACATCCTTTTCTTGTATATTTGTACAGAGGAAATGGAGTTAAATATTATAAGTTATGGTCATTCAAACTTAAGATAGAAAACTACTTCGCGAAGTCCATTCTAGGAGCTCCCTTGCCATCCACGTGAACATATGTGCATCATGACATCTTTTTTCTTTGTCACATTCTTTTGACCATCGTAGTTCAATAAGAATCCTACACAAATGTATCTCCTCCATGGAATCACTTTTCCTTTACCATCGGACCACAAATGTATGTCCTTTATAGAATCACTTTTCTTCAAGGAATCAGATTTTTCTCTACGGTGAGTCCCACAGACCTCCTTTTCCAATAAATACTAGTCTCACCCCCCTCATAAGCATGGCTACACCACCCTTTCATCATTTGATCTCCCATTTCACGGTTTTCGAAATCACCATGATGGGATATCCATTTCAAATGAGGGATCCCTTTTGGTATTATCATGTATACTTGCAGCATTAAGACTTCATGTAGAACCCTATAAATATTGTGCTTTATGTTAAGGTGAGGCTATGCTCTATAACAACCTCTCAATCATGAAGTTCCTTCATGATACCCAATACTCCAAAAATCCATATACTCCATGAGCCCCTAATCATTGAGAAGCTCCATCTATTGTGAGACCCTGATCTCAACAAAGATCATTTTTGAAGCCTTATCCTTAGTGAAGCTTTGAAATTCACACCAATCGGTCCATACCACAAGCCATGCACCCCCACACCCCTGTTTGGGATCAGTTTCATGTTGTGTTCACAACATTCCACCCCATTCCATTCACTACATTCACTAACACCCAGGAAAAATAGAGCGTCAACCATGAACTTTTTTGGCCAGGTCATCGATATTTTACAGAGTTCCCTTATGTGAACCCAAATTCCATACCATGAAAACCATGATTTGAGATACACCTCCACATTCCATGAAATTCCTTGAGCTGACATATTCCTCTTGGTCCCTTTCCCATTTCATTATTTGAGAATGTCATCTATAATTCCCCAAGAACCTTGAGTTGAACCATTCTTTAAGAAAACACTAAAACCATATCACTTGTCTATTATTCTATGTCAAACCAGATGGGTATTCTCTTGCGTAAGTCCCACACCAGCCATTCCTAGGAATATTTTGTCTAATAGTTCTCACTCTATGACTATAAAATATAGTATACCTTAAATGAAAAATATAGGGTGCCTCTTACTCCAAATAAATGATTCCTTATGTTCCAATAATAATATGCCAACAGTCCTCCCTATATGACTTTAAACTATATAATACCCCATCTTTCATAAATATGATGCCTTATGCATCAAGTATAATATTATCATCATGATATTAATAGAAAACAACAATTATGGGCCTCTTCATAATGTTTAATGCCTAACCATACCCGTCAACCAATCATCATGTTGATATTACCTCACGACCTAACATGAGGAAGATAGAGCGGGCATCACATTTCATAATCCCCTCACACCTCATCCATTCACACGACATTAAACTGAATCCTTACCCCTTGCAATAAAATAAGAATTTTCTCATGAGCAGACATAAGGAGGATATCACGGATATATTCCACTAATAAACCACATCCACCATTTCTGCTTCATAGCAGCACCCAGTTAACATTCATATGTTTCCCCCATTCACTATTATTTCTCTATAGAGGGACATGGGATACTTCCATGCATGATCCCCACATCATTCCCCATGCACATACCTTTTGTGACACATTTGTATAGTCTACTGCTTTATCTTGTTCCTCATAGAGTCCATTAATCATGTGATATTAGAGATTATTAGTTATTCTAATTCCATTCACTCGGGCATCCATTCTGGAGTAAGCCCCAGCTTCCACCATCATGGGCTATTAACCATGCCTAAGACGCAAAAAATCGAACAGCATTGGATTTGATCCCTATATTCTACATGGGGTACATGGGACACCTCCATGATGTTCAATCCTAACCTATGGAAAACATTGGTGCCCCATCCTAGTGGTGCACCCTCCCTGATCCACATCCATCGGGGTCCAAATCATCCCTCATGGTGTCATGTATTACCTTTATAGGACACACAACCCTAGGGACCAATCTCATAGGGTGTTATAACACAACCAATAGTAATCTATTGTGACCTTAGGGATCTACCATCCTGATGCAACATAGTTCCTTTTTGGGAAAAATCTATTGGATCCTCCTCCTTGAGGTGTTTGGATCCATCCACCTGGCCCACAAACAATTCATGATCCCAAACACGAATTTGGGCCACTAACCATGTGTATTACCCGTGACCCTCTTTCCTAAACTATGTGGACTCTGATCCTTATCTCCAATGAAGGGTACATAGGACACCACCCTAAGGTTCAATCCCATTATTCATCTTTCCTAACCAAAAAATGCCAATTCAACTTCATCCCATAGGAGGTTAAATTGTATTCCCCTATTACGAACTATGTATGATTAGATCCTTGTCTTCTACATAGGTTACATAGAACTCCTCATTGATGTTAAATACCGAAAAATGGTAAGCATTTGTTCCCTTCCCCTAGAGGTTCACCATCTCTAATCCACCTCCATCAATGTCCATATCAGCCTTCTGGTGTGACATTTTCACTTTATGGGACGCACAACCCAGGGTCTACTCTCATTGGGAATTTGGATCTATCCACTATAATGTTTTGGTGTCCCTCCAAAGGATGTACCCTCTTGATTTTACATCTTCCATTTTTAGGAAAAGTCGCCAGGATCTGCCTCCCTGAGGTGTTCTGATCCATCAATATGGGCTTCTAACCAAACATAATCCCCATTATGTCTCTGGGTTGTTATCCTTCCAGTACACCCTAATTCTATACCCCATCATGAACTATAATTACTTTGATTCCCTTCCACTGGTATATGTATGAAGACTCCATGTGGTCTAAGCCCATCACCCATGTCTCATCCTTGTCTCCAACTTGAACCTTTCTGTTTTAGGAATATCATGCCCTACCTCAGAGGGTCTACATCCTTTGGGTCCCATATATGTGATCCATTCTCATAGGATACCTCCTTATGTGTCACATCACCCCACCGAACAACATGGACTATGATTCCCTACCAGATGGATACAATGGAAACCTTCATGAGGTTCATTACCAACACCACCATCATCTTCATGTCGGTTCCATCCCATTCATCTCATCCACATCATCAGATCATCCATCATCCATCCTAATTCTTACATGGGCCACCACATCCCAGTGGGATAATACCATTCATATGGGAAGATAACTATGCATATGCCATGCACAATCCAAATCATCCAACCAATATTTCCCCTATTATGAAAGGAAACTATCCGTGTTTATGCCCCAAATCATCCCTTTGAACTATGTGGGTTTTGATCACTGTCTTATAAATAGTGTAAATATGAAGCCTTCCTGAGGTCCAATCACAGGAAATGGTAAACCTTGGTGTCCCCCTTCCGGGGACACACCACTCCAAGGTTTGTCTTTATTGGGTGTTCTGATCAATCCATCTAGTGTCCCCCTCTTTGGGGCCCATCCTACTCTAATCCACCCTTAGTGGTGTTCATATAATCCTCCAAAATGTGAAACCTTACCTTTATTGGATATTCCATTCTAAATCTATCCTCAATTGGTGTTCTAATCCACCTGTCTGGTAAACCTTCAAGGTGCACCCTCCTAGATATGTGCATATCTATTCCATGTTCATAAGTGTTCTAATCAGTCTAATCCATCCTCCCTAAATGTTAAAATCATAGCATAACGCATCTTAAAACTAAGAAGTTAGAGAAATCCTATGATACATTCCTTATAAATAAGATACCTCATGATTGGCATGGTATGCCACGGTTTCTATGCCCTTGAGATGTCCTCCTATTTGGAAGAATAAAGTTGAACAATCTACACACATCCAAAGATTCCCTAACAAGCCTAATGTTACCATCTACTCCAAATGATGGTTTCTGCCCTAACTTGACTCTTGTAATTTCTAGATAGAAGTAGTTTAATTAACAGGCATCCACAAAGAGATGGAACCGAAAACGAGTTTCATGAACAACATTTTAATCTACGAGGGAGACTCGAACTAGGAAATGAGTTCCGATGAGGGATCCATGGACGGAGGGACCGGCATCCCATCATCCTATTTAAATTAAGGATCAAATGTCACTAAAGAATTGAGGGATGACACTTTCCTTTATAAAGAGAGAACATGAGGAAACAATCAGCACATCACCATCGACGATGCATGCCTCGGTAGAAAGCATTGCAAAAAATATCATAACTCATGAAATGAAATGTGTTTCATAAAAATATCATCACATCATAACATATGGATATAATACTGTATTCATAATCATATCTTCATTTCACCATTTCATAACACATGAAAATAATCATGTTTCATAATAATTTCATCATGATACAAGCATTTGAAGTGAAACGTGTTTCATAAACATATTGTTCTAAAAAACATATAGAGAAATAATAATAATTCTATATTAGGATATCATCCCCAATAATGAATAAATAGTTTTTAAGGATGTTATCTTAGATGGATAAAATTTTGAAAGATCACATGGATCATTTAATGAGAAAAATTACTTTTCTTTTAAAATCAAGTTTTAAAAATAAGAATTCATAAAATATTTTCAAATTTATTTTCGTTGAAAATTACTTTTAAAACTTATAAATTTTTATTTAAACCATCTTTATGTAATGGTAGTGGAAAATTCCCAATATTTTGTATACATTAAAAAAGGCTCCTTTCACTTTTTTAGTAAAATTTATAGTATCCTTGTTTAGAAAACAATATGAAAACTCTTATAAATTGTTTTTAAAAAAATCAAAAATTGGAAAAAATATCTTCACTAAATGATTGAGAAAATTTAGAAAAATTTAATTTTTTTTGGAAAACATGTTTTTAAAATAAAAATGGATTTTTGACTGAAGATAAAGATAAATAGATTTTTTCTTAAAAATCTTATTTTGAACTCTAATGTACATAAAGAAATGAAAAAGAAGGGAAAATATTTGTTATCATGAAATAATCATAGGATAGGAAAATTAGGATTTTTCAAGAGATTTGGATAATAATATTTCATCATTAAAAACAAAATCATAAATAACCTCGATAAATGATGAGATTGTAAAATAAAAATTTTACCACTTTGGTAACAATGAATTATAATCCACATGAAGAAATAGCATTGAATTTTAATCCACATGAAGTAATAACATTAAATTAAAACAAAAATATAACTAAAATACATAAATTCATGATATTACATGTTAAAGGGTATATATATACACCTCATAATATAATATAGGTTTATAATATAATATAGTGTAAGGAAAGAAAATTGAGATAAAAATCCCTTATATTAATTATTTACTCCCATCAAATGAATTAAAAATCCTATATAATAAATATAAGTTTATTATGCATTCATTAAATACAAATAAGTTTATCTATTGAACAATATAATATTTTATTATGACATTTTATTACCGGATTATTCACAATTCCATGTTAAATTAATCTTTCGGGCAATAATTGTTTTGTTTTTCATGTATGTTTTTATTTTTTATTTTTTTGTATTAGTTCAGTAATATTTTTGTTAAATAAATAATTTTAAACATTATATTAATATCATAAATATCACATATATAAGTTTTTATATTATTCTATTATTGTTATATATATTAAATGAAATACATGATTTATGGAGAGGATATTCCATACGTATGGATGAACGTTGTTTCTGTTTTCTAAAAAAATTGAAACAAAAATAATTAAATGATATATTAATAATATATAGTCATTTTTATTTCATATATATCACATATATTAAATATAATCATCCTTATTAATTTATATACAAATCATGAATGAATCACATTGCTTTGCAAGGTTGTAGTCTTTCGTACACACGAGAGATATTATCGTATTTCCACATAATAGAATGTATAATGTAATATGTGATATAATAATTTTATGAGTATAAAAATATAATTATATAATATAAAAACGTTTATTTCACCATTACATCCATTCATGAGAGGTGGTGATGGAAAATGAATAATATTTGATCATGAGTGGGTTGTCTATTTTACACAAGAATGTTGATCTTGTATCCTATATTTTTGTAAGAGGAGATAGTTATAGTTCATGACCAAAACATAAAAAAATATCACTATATTTTAGATATTCAGTTTATTATATGATAATTATTTATTAATAATTTTATTATATGAAGGAAAAAATATAATAAAATCCCTGGTTAAGGGTGTTACCTCTTCTTCAGACAACTTATTTTGGTTTGCACCAAAACATATATTTGGTTAGACTTATGACCAAAATAAGGCTTATAGGATGATATGATGGAATTAAAGAAGTTATTGTGTTTTTCATTTTTTAAATAAAATGGTTTTTTATGTTTTAATAGGAGAGGATAAGAGTTGGCCTTTTATAAGTGAGGTGAGAGGCACACCTATAAAGTTTTGAAAAGTAAAAGGTGTACCCACATTTTTAACATTTCAAAAGGCTAAAAATGGATACTTTTATATATTTGTATATATAAGGATAAAATAAATATATAAATTAGGTTTATTAAAAATTTAATATCATTTTTAACTCTTATTGTTTTGTTTAAACCCCAAATAAACCCATTTTTACCTCAACCATGGTAAAACAATTTACTACTTTAACTCTTAGTTACGGTCAAAAATTAGATTAAACCAATTTGATATGATAAATTTTTATTATTACAACTATTTAATTCCTTTTTTCAAATTCCATTCAGATAAGTGGAAAATTTTAATTTATAATTAATTCTAAAAATGCAATGAAAAAAATAGGTTTTCAAAAAGAAAAAGTTCAAAAGGTCAATACGTTTTAAAATCAAAATTAAATGTGAAAATGATTTAAATGACATGAATTTTCATTATTTATATATAATAAAGGTAATTTTATATTTAAAGACATATTGAGTAGAAAATTAACCTTTTAAATTCATTAAATAAATAGGCGTTTTCAATAAAAAAATGTTATCTTTCACTATTCACATCAAAATTAATCATTTCAGATAAAATATCAAAAATTAACCCTAAAATAATTTTTATATTATGATTTCATAAATTAATTTAATTGTATCAAATTCATATTCTAAAAGTTTCAAAAATTAATTTTATTATTTTGGCCATAAATAATAATTTTTTTTGAGAGAATAGTATTTTGGAAACATAAAAAGACATTTCATAAAATTATATTCTTTTTTATCAATATTTTTTCTTCATATAAAACTATTGTACTTAATATTTATAAATCAGTTATTGTTATTCATATTTTTATGTTTAATGGATAGGTTATAAGGGTCCCTCTTAAATAATAATATTAATCATATATTGCGGTTTGTTAAAATTCAGTGTTGTGTGTTATGTAAGTTTTCAATGAAAAATAATTTATTCCAAAATAAATAAATAATTAATAAAAAATTAGTGTGTTACAAAAAAATCATTAAAACCCCATACCATGAATAAAGTAAATGTTTTGGTATCTTGGAACAATATCTTTATTTCACTCTTAAAAACAGAATAATGAAAATGGTTGACTTCAATCTCTGAAGAACCCAATGTATTAGAAGGCTATAATGGACCCACCCATCCATGGATTAAAATGTAACCACCCAAACATGGTTAATAACATAAAAACCCATCATAGGTTTATAGCTTATCCAACTATCCCTAGGTTATAAAAGAACCACTCTTCGTCAGAAATAATTTCCAAGAACCGTATCATGAATAAAGTACACAATTCTCATAGAAAGAACCATTATTCCTTTCATAACTTTAGTAACCTATGGATAATAAAAGGGTTCCATTAAAATATATTTCAAAAAATAATAACAAATCCTGAAAAGAATGAGTACGGTATCAATAAAAAATATCCTCATTGCAGTATAATTAACATAAAGGGTTGTTGTTGTTGATGAAATTAAATACCATTAAAATTTCTTTAAAATCATTATAGATGAAAATAACCAATTCACTTGGAAAATCACTTTTAGACTCTAACAATTAACAAAAAAATTCTCAAACTTTTTTCATTGAAAATAACCTTTTAAAAAATAAATTAATCTTCACAACATTTAGTGGTTATGATATAATGATATTTCATTCATATAGATTATATTAAAACATATATTCCTTTTATATTTTTTATAAAATTAAAAAAGAGCCTCATTTAGATAGTGACTATAATATTATTTTAAAACAATTTTTTAAATAGTAAAACTTTGGTAAAATAACTTTTATAAATTATAGGAGGACATTAAAAACATTTTTTGAAAATCTTTTTAAGAAACATGGACATTGATGATAATGATTCATAACCAAGAAGAAAAAGAATATCGATTTTCCTTAAAAAAAATATTTTGGTATCTTAAGTTATTAAAGAGAGTAAATGGAAAATAAAACATATATTATGAATAAATAACCATATTAAAATAAGTTATATGGGTTTATTGATAGTTATTTCAAAATATTTCATTATCAGAACGTTAATCATAAACAATACCGATAATCAATGTGATCGTAAAATAAACCCTTACTACATTGGTAACTTCTCAATCATAATACCCCAAAAATAAATTAATTCAAATGAAACATCAAATACCATGAACATTAATTTACTAAGTATATAACTTATCAAAGGATAATTATAAAAACCATATTAAATAAAAAAGTTGTGAAAATGTTAAATGTCTCACGGAAGTAAAAGTGTTATATGAAACCATTACAAAGATCATATCATTCATTTGAGGGTAAAAAAATGGAGATATTATGTGTAGAAAATATAAGTGCATCTAAAAAATATGAAAAATAATTTAATATAATCAAATTTATTACCCATATAACCTTATAATATCAAAGATAATTAAGAAGTAACATATCCCAATGAAAATAAATTGAGTTGTGAAATTTCTTACCACTTGGTAACTTTGATGTCAAATACCCTTTGATAAAATAATTAAAATTGTAACTTAAAATACAATTAAATGTTAATTATTAGTGACGTTACATGCATAATTGGTATTATATGCACCATATAAAATTAATTAGGTGTATAATAATAAATTTTTCCTCAATGAAGGAAAATTAAGATTAAGTCCCTTACCTCAAGTCCATATTTTCCACATATATAATCTAACTCCTATATAATTATATTATATAAATTATTTTATATATTAATAACGTTTTATAGGTTTACCAACTTGTAATTAAATAATTTTTTTATTTATTTTAATGACATTGTTTAATACTTATTCTGTTGCATACACGTTATGATTTTTTATCAACATTTGTTCATTATTTCAAAACAGCTTTAATGTGTTCAATATGGTCAAATATTTAATTATTTAAATATATAAATAATAATAAGCATGAAATAATTATCCTTTTTATACATAAATTTTAATTTTAAACCTAACCATGAATAATTTTAATGAAAAACCTCAATGTTGCAATCATGGAGATGGTTGGTCGTACATATGGATGAGAAACGTTTCCATTTTTAAATGATAATTTTAGAAAAAAGTTAAGTAATATTTAATCATTATATAAATATAATAATATAGTAAATATAATATAATTTATTTAAATATTATTATAGATATCATACATGTGATGTGGTGATGATATATTAATCATCTCTTCGTGGAGGTGGTAGTCTACATGTAATCATGGATGATGTTATCATCTTTTTATGAATGGAAGGGAATGAAAATATATGATATATTATCTTTTCATAATGATAAATATTTCATGAATATATTATATAATTATTAATTACATCATTATAAATCACAATGAGAGACAATGATGGAAAAAAATTACATTGGTTTGTGAGGTGATAGTCCGTCATGTATACTAATGATAGTTTTGATTTCCAATCAATGGAAGAGAAGATGGATAGATTTCATTAAACTAACAAATTAAATAAAAGTATAGTTGATTTAATTAGGTTATTATATCATAATGGTTGTATATTATTTTAAGTATGTGGACGAATAAACAAATAAAAAATGCTTGATTAAGAATGATACCTATTCTTAGAATCACATTATTAGGATTTTACCTAAAGGCTTCATAGATTGGATTTCTGATCAAAACAAGGAAATTAGCATGTGGATAGGGAAGTAAGGAAGGTATTTTTTTAGGAATTTTATAATCCAAATTTCTTGTTAAGTGTTAATTATAGAGGATATGGGGTTGCCTTTTGTAATTAGGGGACATAACACCCTTGGAATTGTTTAAAAGAAAAAGTGATACCGACATTTTTTACATGAAACAAGACCAAAAAATAGATCATTATAGAGAAATAGATGATATTAGGTTAATATATATCCATAAAATATAATTTACACATGTTTTTTGGTCTTTTTAATCCTTTTCTCTTTACTTTTTCCCAATGATAAAACCACTATGACCTTAACAGTGGTAAATACTTTTATTATTTTCACTATTCATTATGAATAGAAAATATGTTAAACATATTATAAATTATTAATTATTAATATTCTAAATATGGAGTACATTTTAATAATATTTAATTCAAATATTTTCAGGATTAAAGTTAAATAAAACCAACCAAACTTGATGAAAAGTTGTTTTTCAAGAAATGTATTTGTCAAGCATATGGTGAGTTTACATAAACTCTATGGGTCGATATAATAAATATATGAAAATAAATTTATTTTTATAAATATATAATCTATATGTATAAGTAAAATAATTTCTCATTATGGGATATTTTAATTAATTCAAATACAGAAATATTATTCACATTAAAACAATTTTCAAAAAATTGTGTTTTGAAACATAAACATGAACTTATACTAAAGTATAGTGTAAAGATGGTTAATATATAATTAATTGAATTAAAAATAATTAAAAATTACTTTTTAAAATTTAAATAAAATTAAAATCATAACTTTACATTTAAATTACTTAATTAATTGAAAATAAATGACTGTTTTATAGAAATTGGTATATTCACAATTCACTGATAAATAAATATTTTCCAAAAAATCCCAAAATTTCATCATAATTTAATTCGGATATGATTATTTAAAAAACTAATTTCATTTTATTCAATAAATTTTATAAAATTTCAAGATATTAATTATAATATTTTGACAAAAAATAAAAATAAAACCATTTTTTGAATAAAACATATTTATGACGAATAAAATTACATTACTAAAAATTGATCAACAATTATCGATTAATTTATAAATAAATTTATATTTATTAGAAAAAATATATATATTTCATAAATTTTTTAATATTATTCATATCCACTAATTTAATGTCTAGTTTGTAACAATCATGTTTAAATGATAATGTTTCGTGGTTTGTTTATGTTCGGTGTTGTGTGTATTTTACGCTATATAACATAGTTTTATTTTTTCTAGAATATTAGGGTGTTACATGCTCTGAATAATATATTTATACACACCCCATGTGTCATGCTAACCATGTAGTTTGGATAATAAACTTCATGAGAATAATAACATGTGTATGTGTAAATAATTTACTAGGCTTATAGGACTAATGATAGTTTCTGAAAATTTTTCTCAAATACGATGGTCATTATAAAAATTTTAAAGAAAAATAATAATAATAAATCAATTATATAACATATATATATATATATAATATTTATTTTTACTATATAAATGCGTCAATTTTGTAAAGGGCCTCTACAATGTTCATTCACCAAAGAAACTCCGACTTTTTCCCATGTTTAGAGATGTAGAAGAAGATATGGAGGATATGGATTAACTATATGAGGGAGTTCTGCAAGGAATAAATATAGTTCATTTAATATCTAATTGAAGGGAAAATTAGTTTAAAATAAAATTTTCAATTTCAAAAAAAATATTGAGTATTTTCCTTATTATGAAAAAAAATGTTTTTTGAATTAATATAAATATTTAATTTCTAAAACCCTATTATAAGGGATAAATATCTTAAAATTTTGTTTTTTTAATTTTTAAGCAAAAGCTTTTTATTTAAATGTTTCAAAATGAATTTCAATTTTTTTTAAATTTTCTGATCCCTATTTGTAAAAATAAGTTTTTTATTATTTTTTATAAAATTCTAATAAACACTGCTTTTTTTTAATTCATTTTAAGGATTTAAAAATTAACATATTTATTTCCATAGGAAATGTTTTAAACAATTATTCTAATGTTTTGAAATATTCTTTTATTTTTACAAATCTCTATTTTTCTTTGATATTTTGGAGATAAAACATCAATTAGAAAAATGAGATTAATATTTTATTTAAGGAATATCAACTCCTTCCAAAATTTATCATTTCATTTATAAAAAATTTTATTTCAAAACATTCACATTTTAAAATTATTCAAATTTAAAATTCTTTTGAAAATATTTTTATCTCCATGAATATCATTTATATTCCAACTATTTTATGTACATTTAATCATTTTATATTTTATATTCCATATTTATTTTCAAGATTCAGTTTTAATGATTTGTTTCCATAAATTATTGATATTTATGTGTAAAGACCCGAAAAATTCAAGGAAATTTGTTTTCTTAATTTTCTTGGGAATTTTACAAGAACACGGTTTCTGACAGCACCTAATTCCGAGACCCGGTCTGCCCGGAATATTTTTCGGAAGATTAGCTCGGGTACGTTCAGTGAACGAACGAGCGGGTTTTTCTAACATTTGAACCGTTGCTCGGAATTTAATTCTGAGGGCACCAATCGAATCGCAGCACCGGTAATTGCTTAGAAACACCTCTTCCGGAGTTGCGTTTGCTCGGGTGTGGTTTTTAATTTTTGGGGTTAAGTAAAGAACTAATATAAAAGTGGTGCAACCGGTTTTTATTTTATTTTACTTAACTTAAGTTAAGTGGATGATGTGGGACCCACAATATCCTACCCACACTAGCCCCACCATTTCTTTTCTTCCTAAACCCACTCATTTAATTAAGAAACGCACATGTATCCCTTTTTAATGAGGTCAACCCTTGCGTTTGATCTGGTAAATAAACGCCTCATTAATTTGGGCGGTTAAATCGGCGTAGTTAATTCAATTAATTGTTTGTATCATTTTTGAATTTTAAAATGCATGGCTTGAAGAATAAAATAAGAGAACTCTTATTTTTTTAGTCTAGTTGTGTTGAGAGGGGATTGGGAGAAAGAGGAGAGGCTTGAAGATCTTCATCTTCTTCGTCGAAGAACGTGAAGAACGCGAATAATGCGAATAACGCACTGATCTATGATGATGAATGTCGAATCCTTGGAGATTGACTACGTGACGCCGTGTACCGTGACGCCAACGTTCCTTCTTCTGTGACGCTTCTTCCGCGATGCTTCTTCGGTGACGTTCCTTCTCCATGATGCGACAATCCCCCTTACTCCACGCCTTCTTCCGCGACGTGCTTTTCCATGATGAACCCTCACTCGACGATGCATGAGGTAGGGGTTTTGGTTCAATCAAATATTTGCGATTTATATCATCGACATGTCTTTAAAATTTGTCAGAAGCCTTTTTAAACCACTAATGCGGTGGGTGCGGATCAACGAACAAATCCGAACCCAACGTCATTTCGTTCTTGGTGTGCGGATCGGCAGGTGATGATGAAGCAAGCTGCACAGGCATTGTGAGGTCTTCGCAGTAAAGAACCGGTCCCAGGAGGGCCATTGGCGAAGACGATAGGAGAAACCGACCACCGGAGCTCGTCTGGAGGTCCGCGGAACACTCTGCTAGCGCGCCTCGCCGGCACGGCAGCGCCGGCAGCTGGAGGCGGCGGCGCCCGGCACGCCGCCGGGAAGGGACTCCACGGATGAAGCCACGGAGGCAGGCCGCATTTCCCGCAACCGCGGGGGACCGAGGGAGGCGGGACATGGCGCACATCCGCGTCCGTTGGCAGGGAGCGGCCCCCATGGGGGCTGCAGTTTCATTCAAGGGGGTGGCACCCCCTTGCGCACCCGCTCGACCGAAACGGCTGAGCCACCTGACCCTAGCCAGCGTGCCAGGCTGGGCCTCCAGGCTGGGCTGGGCCACGACCAAGAGGGCTGGACCTGGACCCGGGTTGGGTCGACCCGGTTCGGGCCGACCCAGGGGGTCTCGAGCTGGGTCGGTCCGGGCCCAAAACCCCCACTTCCGGACCTCTCATGGTCTTTTGCCTCTAACAAGGGCTGTGGACCACCGATCGACGCACCTTCAGCGGCGATGCGATCCGTGGAATGAGATGGTCGTTTTGATATATTACACTCAAGGTTTTAGAGTATTTTGGGTTCGGCTGGGTTTGTTCGTACACGAAACCAACCGGGCCCTCGGAGCGAAAACGCTTATAACTTGAGCTCCGGACGTCTGATTGACGTGTCATCGACATTGATGGATTCCACATAGTGAGACAGACCTTTTGGATTACTCCGCCCCAGGTTTGGATGCAGTTGGAGTATGGTCGGGTTGGTTTTGACTTAATAACCAACCGGGCCCCTGGAACAAAAAGGACAATAACTCACAGACCAGGCGTCTGATCGACGCGCCATCTGTCGCATTGAGTTCCTGTTGACGATACAAGACTTTTGGATACATCAACTCCGGAATATGTATATATTGATGTAACAGCCCTTCGGCTCGTGGGGCGGACCCTCTTGAATGATCTTTCTGTGTGCAGGAACCCTAGAGGTGGCTGCGACTGCGATGATGATAGCGACTGTACAGAAATCCTTCGTGGATTCGACAGCGACGACTACATCACTCAGCGATCCTATGTAGATCAGTGCTACCGATCTTGTGTGGGTTAGATCCTGTGTGGGTCAGCGCTCAGCAGTCCTGTGTGGGCCAGTGCCTACATATCCTGTGTGGGTCATTGCGGGGGTTAGTTACCTATCGATCCTGTGTGGGTCAGATCCTTTGTGGGTCATTACGGGGGTTAGTACCTATCGATCCTTTGTGGTTCCGATGGCGTAGATGAATCAGTGGCAAAATCTGATCATCTCTATCGTCATATGAAGAAGTATACATGTGTGATCTGAGTCTTGATTCTCAATCCTTATCTTCGATAAGATTGACTTGATATCCTATGTGGATTACGTTATGCTTTCATTTGTGGATTTGGTTGTGTTTTCCCGTGTGGACTGGGTTGTACTTGGGCTCGGATGTTGGAGCCGAACTGGAATTCATGACTTAGGTATATGTAAGGGCATATACCTAAGTAGTGTCGGATTTTACTTCGTGATTGTATCTTTCCTTTGTGGATTATCCTTTGTGGATTCTGAGAGACCTTCGGGGGTCTCGGGGTCCCTACTTAGTAGCTTATACTCACCCCTGCACGGGATATGCCAGTACTACGTTGTGTTGGATGCAGATGATGGACAGCGTTGATCGTGGTTGAGGCATGAGGAGCAGGTCGGTACCCAGAGGTGGAACATTGGGCGGGGCGTACTCGGAGCAGACGGCTGGACCCGAGAAGCCGTGGAGGCTATCTGTACCCACCCTTCAGGTGGGACTTCCAGTAGACGTCTCGAGGCTACGGCTTTACTTTCAGTTGTTGGTTTCCCTTTCCATTTTTAATTTACTTTCAGTTTGGGTTTGTATACTGGCCCACTTACTTTTCCGCACTTATTGTTGTACCCAGTTTTTACTTAGTGTTTACTTTTTCTTTATTTCACTGTGGTGTTTGTTTACTTTACAAAGGAAATTCCTTCCCTTTTTACCGGGAATTACGCCTTGGAGCTAGTCGCCAGCCCCTGGCCTATGGAAGGCGGGCTTGGGTAGTCACGACACGGGCCCCAAGGACGGGTCGTGACATTATGACCCTTGTTTGTATTTATTTAACAATATGTATTTCATGAACAACATCCTTTGTAAAATTTATATCTTCAATCCAGACCTTTATTTCAAGGTAATAATTTTTATGAATTCATATTTCTATAAAATAAATAAAAATTTTAAGCAATAGATATTTCTATTAAAATATGGTAATCATATATTATAAAAATGATTAGGAATAGTTAGTGAACACAATCATCAAGATAATTTTTCCACCAATTAATGGGTGGGACCTATATATGTTTCAATGTTCCATGTCACCTCATTATTTCTTTCTATTCTTTCAATGTAGTTTTGTTTTGAAATCACTGGAAGCATTTTATAAAATAATTTAACTCTATTTAAAATTAAAATTTTTCATTTAAAAATGTATTTATTTATTTTATAAAATATTAAACGTTTTTAATTTAATTAAAATGGTTTATAGTATTTTTAAAATATTATCAAAGAAATATTTTAATAAGGCATCATTCTCGTAACTCGGGTTTATAGAAAAACATAAAAACTCTTTTTTATTCTATAAGAAAATGATCATTTTACGCCTAAATAAATGTTTTATTAAATTTAAATTATTCTATTCTGATGAAAATGTTTTCAAGGAGTTTTAAAGTATTCTAAAAATATATTATCTCATCTCTCAAAAAAACCCTTAATGATAAATTTTGTGTTCAACCCATGATTTCATGAATGTTTTCTATAGGAGTTAATAATGAGTATTAGCTATTCTAAAGTCACGATTAGCTTGAGTGAAGTTACAATACCATTCCAAGAGTTTTTCATAGTGAAGATAATAATTTACTTGTTTTAATTTTTATGAACCTATTTTATAATGGAACGCATAATTATATATTTATCAAGTCTAATAATGATCATGGGAATGGGGTGACTCATTCTTGGAAGTTAAGTTATGATTGTAAATTGTTTCAATTAAGTAACTCCTAATTTAAATAAATAACGAGAGTCAAAAGGTTACATTATTTTTATAACTAAACCTAGGAGTGTGGGTATGGGTTGTCACACTATTAGCCTAGTGATGTTATTATATATATTCCACTAGTTGAGGGAATTACCTTAACTTGGGATGTCAATACACAATTTAATCCAATATTTGGATTCCATATGGCCTCTCCCACGATATTGTTTACTTTTAGTTCCTCCTTTATTATTTTGTTCCATTATTATTTATTTTTTAACCACTCTTGTCAGGATGTTGTAATTTGTTAAATTATGTGTCTTTATTTTATTTATTTTTACAATTTATATTTTTTCTTTGTTCCTTACATTTTATGGATGTAATTGTTGGTTATTTATTTTTTTTATTTAGTTATCAATTTTTAATAATAATTTAGAATCGTGGTATAAACGAGTATTTTGAATAAAATCATTTTTATTCCATGATATTTCATCACCATTTCAATTTTTTTCATAAAATAGGAAGGAAGGGATCTTTAATGAAAAATGAGGGGTTTTTCCTAAATAATTTGGGTTTATTTTTGAAGTGTGGAATGTTGGGCATTAATTATACCATTTTGTTTACAAAAACTCTATATGGAACAATTTTTACAAAAAAAAAATCAAACAATCTTCATAGGATTTTATATTTAAATTGAATGCAAGGGTTTTTGGGAGCACACCTATTGAGAATTCTTTTCTCATGCCAATAAACAAATTTTAAGATCAATTCTTATTTTAATATTGTTTGCTTTATTTGACTAATTTCCATTAAATTCTTCAAAGTCATGTTGGTATCGAGATAGCATAGTGTCCAAGGGTCATGAAGATATAAATTATAATTCCCTAAACCCATACACCTAGATTTGGTGCATAAAATAACTCATTAAGAACTGGTTTTGATACCAACTGATATGATAAAAACGAAAAAAATCCATATCTACATTGTTCTTAAATACATAGTCACTTTCTGAAACTGAATACATGTTTTTTTATTTTTTCAAAATCCCCGTTTAAATTTGGCTTAGAGGTAACCAATATGAGCCCTAATTTTTTTGGGGATGGGGGAAACCTTAAAATCTAAAGAAACACAATGAACGAGGAAATAAATAGCTACTGCATAGAATAGGTGACCTAAAAGATGATTGAATAACCTATGGGAGGCTCGAAGTAATCAACCTTAAGAAAGTACCATAAAGTGTGTGAACCTCAAGATATCATGAACATATTGAATGATTCACCATCCATAGATGTTAAACTATCACCATTTAAATCACCTTCACCATCACCAACATGACCAAAAACATAACAGGATTTAAATGAACATCAATGTAGGGGACCATCAGCTAACTCAATCCACAAAAAACATTTGTCCATTGAAACCTACCACGAAATAGTTTAGATATCCTTCATGTGTACTGGTGATATAGAGATAGTGTCTCTAGAAATGAACATTCTTGTGGTCATCACATACAACCATGTACAATATTATGTTTCTAGTAATAAAATCCTAGCCATGCTCCAACATCATATGATCCTCTATCCGGCAATGCTGAAAAAATAACATGCATCCATCCCTATGGAGATCTTTTTGAATAACTATGATTTTCTGGTGTTCCACATGACCTCAAGTTCTCATACCCATATATAAGAGGTTTCTGAATAGAGTAGAGGGCCTAGAATAGTAGTGGGGAGACAACAATATTTTATAAAATTCTAAAATAGTAAGGGAAATAATGAATTAAATGGAATCAACAATAATCATTAATGTAAAAATAAATCCCTAAAACAAATTCTATTTCTGGTCGTGTTGTCATTCAATATACAAACATACAAATAGATTCCCACTTGTCCAACCATACATACAAATAAACAATAAATAAAAAAATAGGATCCCCTACAACCTGAAGATTCATCCCAATCCCATTATCCTCATAACTTTCAAAACTGATCCACTTCACATCTATGCTCTGACAAGAAAGACAACATAATATATGCATGCACGATGAGATACTCATGAAAGTTATGGCTATATACTCATTAGGGTCTCACCAAGAACCCAAAAAACAAATTTTCATTTTTATGTGTATGAAAGATGAAAATAAATAAATAATAATTGTTCCCCTTGATTTGTCATGTTCTACCTAGTCCACCATGACATTTCATGGTTTACATGCATCTTTCAGTCTATTAGGTGGTAAATAAGCCACCCTAATGGCCAACCATACCTTCATGGGTATGCTGCTATAATGAAAGGAAATTTTAATTTTTTCCATGAATTAGATCATTCCAAGTGATCCAAACATCGAATCATAAAATTCAATAAAATATCTTGTATCCATTTTCAACCATTTGAGAAATTTTTTTGCCTACCTTTAAAGAAATTTCATTGTTTTAACATGTTTTCCCATGTCATTTCTCCAAGGGAAGCTACATTCACACATTTATATCCCATATCTATCTCTAGGGAAATCTATATCCATACATATTGACACAATATTTGGATCTAGGGAAATCCATATTCCCATAAGTCACATCTAAAGTTACAATCAAAATCATCCAACAACAATAGTGACACTCCCCCTCTAAATGGATAACTATTGAGTTAGAGAAACCCAGTTCCTTGAAACTGACTAACAAGAAACTAAACATGCATCTATACAAATCCATAATAATTAAAGTAATAATAATTTCATATAAATCAAGAGGTTTTTATTTAGAAAGGATTAGATATGGCTTATTCTACTTCTTGATGGTCGCAGAAACTGTATTGATCTCTCCCCCACTGGTGGGGCGGGGACCTTTATCATCCTTTAAGGGATTGGAGTCTTCTTTCTTCCCCTTTTTCCAAACATGATATGCTTCCATCATTCCCTCAATTCTCCACGCACCCTAAGGTCCCTAATTCCTTTGAATTATGCCCTGATCTTCCGTTGTGTCTCGCAGATTTTTATAAAGCTTCAGTGTTTCTTAATCGGACTCTAATTGGTCGATTTTCATAGAAAAGGCCATCGGTGAACATCATCAATAGATTCATCATCTATTCGTGGGGTCTACAAAATAGATATATTGTTGGTTTTATTTAAATTATGAACTTCATTGTCCAATTTTCATTGAAGGGAGAGATGATCAAGGATTGTTTATTCATTCCTCGCAGATACAACAGGTCTAGATTGTGCCTCCATATATGGACATACAACTATCACAAGAAGCAGGAATCCCCTTGATTGTATGTTTGGGTGAAGTTCCCTAATCTTCCTATACAATTTCCTAACCCTTATATTATTGTGATGATTTTAAATCTCATAGCTAGGTTCTTATGCTATGATAGAATTACCAAGGTAGTGTGTAATCTTATTAATCCAAGAGTGTGTGTCTTATTCAATTTTTCATGAAAACCTTTTTATTTCATTTGGATTACAATTTGAGAGGAATATCGTTTAAGTAAATAGGTGGTGTATGAATATTTGGTGGACATTTTTTCTGTCTACTAGTAATTAGTTCATTCATCGGAAACCTATAGACGTAGATCGAGAAAACATGGGTATGGGACCAATTACACAGATGGATCCTCTGGATAGGGACAAGTGGTGTGCAGATCGATGAGGTGGTTCATGGTGAACCATGGGCTGGTTTGAGTCCTTCATTGAAGTTGTATGTGGCATTGGGAGTCAATTGTAAGGACTATGATAGTGGAGATGTCCCTAGTCTAGGTTCTTGTCTTAAGGTACCTTCTCATGTAGGGGTTATATCCAAGTGAGGTAATCAATTAGAGGTCATCCTTTTGGATTTATTGGAGGGTGTAGGATTTGAAATCCATGGGTTGACTAATAATATAGCTACTGGCCTACCAATTACATAATCTTTGATCCCAAAGTGTTCAACATTATTGTCTTCTGATGAGGTTTCAATGGAAGTGGTAAATGCATAGATTGATAATGAGAATAGGAAATATATAGATGAAAAAAATAAAATGTAATCTACATACAGTTAAGGCAGTGTGGGTTAGGTAAAGAAAACAACTCAGGTAAGACCTGAAATATCAAGCAAAGATGTTAGAGTTTGCAATAATTCTTAGTTTCTTTAGGTTTATTACCAAGATATTATTTATAGGGGGTATGTCTTGGGATTTATCAACTAATGATGTCTCTATCACACAATAAAAATTTCTGGACAACCCTATTAGCATCAAGAATGTTTAAGAGAATTATTTTCATGATGAGAATGGTGATGGTGAGGCTACTCTTATGTGGCGAGATTCTAAATCACATCATGGTGGCCTCAACATGGGTTTTCAACATGATTATGATCATAAAGAGAATGAGGATGCAGTTTAGCAGTCATAAGATTCTTCAGATATACCCTCCATGTAAGGGAGGAATGGAATTTTTATAGAGAAGGATTATTACTAATCCATGCCTCATCCTTTATAGACATGGTTAGTGAAGAAGTTGAAATCCCAAAAGATGGAAAACCAGTGTAAACCAGGTGTTGTACTTGATAAATCCTGGGAATTTATCATGATCTTAAGAGAAGAAAAGGTTGAATATGTTTTTTATCTCAATGCTGCTGAATTATAAGCCTCTAAAATGATGGAGAGATCATTATTTATGAGTCCCAATGAGGAGAAATATGATTGTATAGACAAGCAGAACCTGATCTTATTTGGGGCATTCATTAATGGGATGAAAATTCTGAAGGAGTATATTCAGTCCTGGGACAAGCTGGCCTTATGGATGAACTTAACACCCAGGTTAGCGACATCCCTTGGAATCTATTTAGGGAGAATAATTTTATTATACTTTCTATTTAATGACTCTATTTTTTTATTTTGCATTAAACTCATAGTTTCTCAAATTTTCATTAAATGTGACAGAAAAATAAAAAGCATAATTTTAAATCATTTGGTCATATAAATCAATGGTCTCATGGGATGTGCATTCAACCTGATACAAATATCATCATAAAATGTTATCATGGACCACACACACACATATATGTTATTACTATCAGGAAAGGATCTCACGGGAAACACAAACACCAATTAAAATGTCATATCATTCATCTAATATATAAATTCCATCAAATGGTATAGAAATCCTATGTTGATAGAACATCCTAATAGTCAACCTCAACCATGGTAATGGTAGCTGGGTCCATGTATTACCCTCCTCTTTATTTCACACTTATACGTAATTTATTACATATAATCTTTAGTTTATCCAACATAGAATATCGAGAGGTCTAGTGTCTTTGGGTATTAGGAACATTACACAACAACTTTAAACCTGAAATACACATCAATGATGAAAAATTCGTTTACATGACCACACACATTCCTTCATACATAGCATTGCATGAGATAACCTGAGGACATGCATAAGAAAATGGTGATCTATAAAGCCTAGTAATGGAGTAAAAATGGTATAACATGAAGAATATAGTACATGTTAGTAAATAGGCATATCAATGGAGAATAAGAGAAACATGAACATAAAGGCCTGATATATCATGACTATCATTACAAGGAAATGTGGTATCATCATTTAACATGATATTAGCATGATCCAAATCTCATTGTACATAGAGTATGAGTAAACCATCTTTTCACTTGAATTAGCATGAGTAAGACCTCTTTTCACTTGACGTATCATGATACTAATCTTTACACAATTCTTTGGAGTCCTATCAGGGTTCACCCTTCTTAATCATTTAATTTCATGCATAAGTTTCCACATGGATTAAATAAATAACATCATTTATTCCAAGGAAAATGAATGTGGAATTAATACATTAGACTATATAGTCAATAATTAAATGTTTGTAAAGGTGAATACCCTTAATAGAGAAGTGAGCCTAGTATTCACTACATAATGGCATTGGCTTGGAAAATCATGATGTAATTTCGGCAGCCTAACGACATGACATAAGAATTCATAAAAATGGATGATGAGAGAAAAAGGGGTGTCCTATCATATGTACATTAAATTTATAGTATGGGGGTTATATAGATACATACCCTAACATATGTAATGGAATATAGATTCATAATGAAAAATAATTTCATGAATGTAAATGAGAAGAGAGAAACTACTTACGGAAGTTCGACATAGTAAAGGTGTGAAAGGGAGGCATTAATGAGAGAGAAAGAGGTCTCTCATCATTAAATCATAAGTATTTCAGTATAGGGGTGATGATAAATTATACCCCAACATGTTTAATTTAAAACAAAATGGTATAAAAACAAAATAAAATTTGGAAAAAAATGTGAAAAGAAAATATCCCTTACTTGGAAGTGTGATCCCAAGGCTTGAGAGAGGCTTGAGAGAGGATTATTATAAGCCTGAGGCACCTTGGGGGGATTATGGAGAGGGGAGGTTAGGGTTTGGTCGAGATCCAAATGGTTTAAGTGTAGAGGAATGGGATATTGAGTGGGTTTATATTGGAAAAGAGATGGATTCTCTTATTATACCGGTTTTAGACGCTACACATTAAACTAATAAAAACCACAAAACATAATGTGGGTTTTTCCCAGGATTATTGCCAAATAGGAGTGAAAAAAATGATTTTCTAAGGCCAATGGCTGAAATTATTAAAATACTATGCCTTCTTATGTGTAGGTGAGTCACACCCTCATTGAAATCATTTAAAAAGTCAAAATGTTTTATAAGTCTTGTAGGGTCCAATAAAGAACATTAAAAATAATAAAAAATATATAAAATCACATTATTTTAAATGTAAAACAATTATTTTCCGAATATACCATTTATAAAATTTTATTACATAACTATTGGTTCATTATGATGTCATAAAACACATTATATATTTAAATGGTATATATTTTTTACCCAAAAAATGGATGTCTCAAAAAATTATGAAAAATTTACTATTGGATAATTTCGATGTCGTAATTACAAAAAACAATATTCATTTTATCATAATAATTTTCTAAATATGTGAATTTTTACTTTTAAAATAAAAACCTATAATTATAAAAAATTCATTGGTTTTGATGAAAACAACTTTCAAACCATAATAAAAATTACAAATGTATTCATAAAATTTATATTATCATTTATATCTAATAAAAATTAATTTAGTAAAAATATTTTGTTAAAATATTATTTAATTCAAATATCCATTAATTCATCAATATATATATAAATTTAATATTAACTAAAAACTCTATTTTTGATTTCTAAACCATTTACAAAGAAACAATAATGAAATAAATTTATATTCCTTATTATATAAAAAATTTATGTACATAGTCATAGTTATAGGTTCTTTATACATAACCCATTATAACACCCACATAAGACCTAAGGGTAAGGTGTTCTATGGTAACAGACTCTTGGGAAGGCTCAAATAACATCGCTCGGGTGGTAATATCCATCAACATCCACATCTCCCATAGGTATATATATTCAAGATTAACATATTGAAGCTCATCATGGGATTAGTCAAGAGTCAAACCTAGTGATTACACCTCCTTTTCGAGCTCTAAAAAATGTTCTTTGTACAGATCAATTCTACTGGATGTGGCCATCACATCCTTTGTTTGAGTAAATTGGAATTGTTAAATCCCTATATTTATAATAATCATGTGCTCACTATTCAATGGCTATATTAGAAGTGGTAAAAATTAATAACGGTATTTTAAAATCCAAAATCATAAAACCAAGGAAGTGCATATATTTCATATAACCATTTTACAAAATAATACATTTAATTGAGTCAGGTGGAATTTTCATTAATAAATTTTTGGGTCGTTACAATCTTCCCCCCTTAAGAAATTATTCCCTATAAATTTCCTTCTCCCACACTAAAATAGATGAGCATAACTCTTCTTCATCACTTCCTCTGATTCTTATGTTGCTTCTTGAAACTTGTGGTTTCGCCACAACACCTTGACGAGTGGAATTGACTTATTTTGTAGATCTTTTTTCCTATGATCTAATATCTTTACCAGATTCTCTTCATAGGAGAGGTCATTTTCCAATGGTACCACCTCTGGATTGAGTACATTCGATGGTTTAGTATGCACTCCCTCAATAGTGTTACCTGGAATACATCATGTACTTGAGATAGGTTCGGTGGCAGTGCTTGTCGATAGTCCACTGCTCTAATGTGATCAAGGATCTAAAAAGGGCCAATGTACTTTGGAATATGCTTTCCCTTCTTCCCAAATCTCATAACTCTCCTTCATAGTGATATGTGGAGGAATAACATGTCATAAAAATAATACTCTAGGTTTCTTCGACAATAATCATAATAGCTCTTTTGTTGACTCTGAGTAGCTTTAATGTGTTGTTGGATGGTATTAAAATTCTCCACCATTTCGTCGACCATTTCTAGACCTAAGAGTTTTCACTCCCCTACTTCATCCCAATATACGGTTGTTCTACACCTCCTCCCATAAAGGGCTTAAAAAGGAGCCATCTGGATGCTGGCCTGGAAACTGTTATTTTAAGAGAACTCAACCAGAGGAAGATGTTGATCCCATCCTCTTTTGAAGTCCATTGAGCATGCTCTCAAGATGTCATCAAGGGTTTGGAGAGTCTACTCAGATTGGTCATCAGTTTGATGATGATAAGTCATACTAATGTTTAGATATGTATTCAGTTCATGTTGAAGAATCTTCTAGAACATAGATGTGAATCTTGGATCTCGACTAGATATAATAGATAGTGGTATTCTATGAAGCATTACAAATTATCTAATATATATCCATGATAGTTGATCCAATGAGAAATTCTCTTGATTTTCAATGAACTATGTAGCCTTTTTAAGATGATCCAAAACAACTCAGATAGCATTGTTTCCATTGGATGTCTTCAGAATCCTAGTGAAAAAGTCTATAGTGATGTTTTCTCATTTCTATGTTGGTATGGTTAATGGTTGCACCACCCCTTTAAAATTATGGCTCTCATTCTTCACTTAATGACATACCAGACACGTTGATGTGTACATATGATCCCTTCTTCATGTTATCCCACTAATAATACTCTCAGAGATCTCAATACATCTTTGAGTTTACTGATTGAATGGAGAAATTTGAACTGTGTGCATCATCCAAAATTTCATTCTTTAACTCTTGATTTGATGGAACATATTGTCTTGTCCTAAATCTCACAATAAATTTTCTCTTAGGATTTCTCTTTTTTGATAGTTTTCACTTTATTTATAATTACCACATCATCCTTTTGATCATCCTTTATCCTTTAAAAAATAGATGGTTGAGAAATCATTTGTGAAAGTATTGATGATGTTCTCTTATATATGATTCCCATGTCTATCATCATCAAATTTAATAATTTTGGATCCTTTTCAAATCTCATCAATGATATAATCACTGGGTCCTTTCTACATAGAAAATATTCCACCTTGTTTGCTATCACAAGGTGTTAATGGATTGAGCAGTCATAGTCTTTGATCATATCTAACCATCATTGTTGGAACATATTCATCTCTTTCTGTGGTAATATATACTTGAGGATTTTGTGATCCATATATATTTCACACTTCTCTCAAAAGAGACAATGTCACCAAATTTTTAAAGAGAATATTATTGTATCCAACTCTAGATCATGTGTTGGATAGTTTTTCTCTTGAACATTAAATTTCCTTGATTCATAAGCAATGAATTTTTTATTTTACATCAACACAAAGCTCGTGAACTTTTTCAAAGCATCTCTAAATACCACAAAACTTTCTCCACTTTTCGGAAGTATGAGCACGGGTGTAGTGATAAGCCTCATTTTCAAATCCTTGATTTAACTTTGCATTCATCACTCCAAGATAACTTGAATCCCTTTCGAGTTATCTAGGTAAGAGGGTTTGACAATAATGAAAAACTCTCACAAATCGGTGATAATATCCATCTAACCCTAGGATGTTATTGATATCTATAACCGATTCTGGACTCATCCATCCCTCATTTGAAACTTTCATAGAGAAACTTATAGATATCCCATTGTTTTTGATGGCATGACCTAAGAATGAGACCTCCTTCAACCATAAATCACACTTTTTGTAATTTTCATAGAGTTTCTCCCTTCCCATGGTCTCTAGTACAGTGCTTAGATGATCCTCATGCTCTTCCTTGGTTTTAGAGTATATTAGCATATCATTTTTAAAGACTACCACAAATTTGTCAATGTAATCTCCAAAAACTCTATTCATCAAGTCCATGATTATTTCTATAGAATTAGTTAGTCCTGAAGGAGTTAATATGAATTCATAGTGCTCGTATCTTGTATGAAAATCAGTCTTGTGGATATCATACTTCATCACCCTTAATTGATAATATCCCAACCATAGATCCACCTTGGAGAAGTATTGTGCTCCACGTATCTAATCAAACAAGTCATCAATTCGTGGAAGATGATACTTTTTTCTTTATCTTCATTTTTTTGAGCTCATGATAATCAATTCATAGGTGCGTTAACCCATCCTTCTTCTTGACGAAGAGGACTAGTGCACCCCATGGTGGAGTACTTGGGCGTATAAACCCCTTATCCAGATTCTCTTGTATTTGTTTCTTCATCTCCAAAAGATCTACAAGAGACATTATGTTCTATGTCTTGGATATTGGCAATTCCCCATGTATAATATCAATTGGGAATTCAACATCTCTTAAAGGATGAAGACCAAGAAATTCCTTGGGAAACACTTCATCGAATTCCCTCACAATAGGCATATCTTCAAGGATGGTTTCTTCCTTAGACTAAATCATCTGAGAAAGATATGAATTCTCATAGGGTAGAATTATCCATGCTTGAGATGATGGGGCTAAATAAGATTCATCCCCCTACTTGCAGTTGTACAGAATCGGGGGTCAATTTTTTATATAGAAAGTGATTTCTCTATCAAGAAAATTTATGTTGGCTATATATAAGGAAAGTAAATCCATTCCATGAATTACATAAAATTATAAAAGAGAGAGTATGACAAGGTTCTCTAGAATGATAAATCCATAAATTATGACAAGGGAGGAGTTATATTCATGGGATGTAATGATTTCCCAATTTTTCGTTCTCACCAACATCATTAAATCCATGATTTGTGGTGGTGTTTGGATTGTTCTACTAAAATTTAGGGATATAAAAGAATGTGTAGAACCAAAATAAAAAATTTTGTTCCCTATTACAGAATACATAAGTAATGTACTGGTCACCACTTTATTATGGGGGTTCTCTTCGGTGGTAGTGATGGAAAAAACATGCACTTACTGCCTTGAAGGTTGTTGGTTTCCTCCAAAAACCCATGTCATAAGGCACTGGTTTTCAAAGTGCCTTGGATCATTGATGTTGATGCAATGAACAACACATTAAAGGTCAAATAGAGTGTTCCTCTCCTCTGTCATAGTAGCAGGTTTTTCATTCCAACTGTTAATGGCCAGCTTCCCTTATCTTTCATACCTAAAGAATTTCCTCATCCCCTTCAGGAAATTTTCAGGGTGCTTCTTTCTACACCATTTGTAAGTGGGGTGCTAGAATTTCATAGCACCATTAGATTTATACATCAGTCTGCTAGAATTAAAGTAAAATTTACGCTTCTTATCCTTATGATACCCCTAAGATTCACTGATCTCTATTTCAACTTTGAGGGTACATTAGACAATTTTCTCAAAACTCTTAACGTGATGGATCACTAGGGATTCCCATAGGCTAGGTTTAGACCACAAAATTAGTGGTCAACCTTCCATTCGGTGGTAATGAAAATTCTGGAGGCATATCATGAAATCCTTTTCATGTTTTCCTCATACACTCTGATGGATTTTTCCATCTTTTTGTATGAGGTCAAGGAAGTCCCTTTCTATCTTAATTCAGAGGTTGCGCATAAAATATTTATTGAAAAATCATTTTCAAGAGATCTGAAAGAGCGCTGTCGTGGGCACCCTCAAATGATTAGTGTGATTTTGGGGTACTTAGGTGCAGCAGAGTGGCCGACCAAGGTCGTCTCTCAAAGGAGGAAGTGAATTAAAACAACTTTTCAGAGGTATTCTAGAAACAAAATAAAATGGAATAAAAACACTACTTGAAAGTAGGGGGGTGTTTGTTTATAGTTTATAAATCTAGAAGAAGTTTGCTGGAAGAAGATTGTATTTTTTTTGTTTTTAGTTTTGAAATGAAGTTTGATTAAAATGACACAACAAAAAGATATTTGTTAGACAATATTTAAAATACGTAATCGATCTAACTATACCTCTTCAATAATTAATTAATCATTATCATTTAAATTAATATTAACTTAATTATGATCCCTTAATTTGTTAAATCCCTAACCCTACGAGAATTAACTTTACCACGAAGATTGAAGTGAATTTTAACCTTAGGCTAACTTCGGAACATGCAATCGCAACACCCTCATTGATTGATGTTATAAAATTAGCTTATGGTCAGTGGTAAATTAAGGCACATAACCACTCTGGAAATGAGGATTAATTGATTTTAGGGATTATATTTGAACTCTACAAATTGATCCCATGTGGTTTTGAATTACCGGTTAAGGTTGTGCTCTCACAGTTCACACAATTCCCGACCTCGCGTGTTTTGTGTTAACTATTAAATTGCTTGATTAGTTTCATTTAAATTTAAAACTCAATTAATATATCATAATATGTGAATTACAGTATCTCATTTATTCAAAATAAATGAATGAAGAAGGATAGAGGTCGATCGATTACTAAAAAGAACTACTCTTCCATGGGTGGTGTAGTCATCGTGGAGACGTTTTGCATAAGCAACAGATTGAAAGGGTAGAACCCAATCTTGTCTCCACTCTTGATTCCAACCCAATTAAGAAGATTAATATAAGAAGAAGAGGGATGAACACAGAATATTATTTGAAGAAAAATTCAAGAAACAAACATGAAAGAAAAGAAATACAAAGAAGAGGTGAGAGAGGAGAGCCTTTTGGAAGAGAGGTTTGCACAAAGGCTTACTTCTTCCAAGAGTTGTGAGGGGCTCCCAAGAGACACCCTTTCGGCCACACCTTCCCAAAGCCTCCACAAGCCCTCTCAAAGAGTTAAAACCCCCTTTAAATAGAGTTTGTGAGGGCTAGGGATACATAACTTTTTAAGTGTGAAATGAAACTCTCGGCTAAATATTTTATTCCAAATTGAACCGCCAATATGACCTCCAAAACGCGTGAATGGACCGTCCATCCAGAAGGATTATTTGTGCCACATCATGTCCCCGAGCTTTCCTCAACATTTGGGCTCAATACAAGCCCGTATGTAGAGGATATGGCCCAAATACATAACCTTCTCCATTCTGGCGAGCCCAGCCCAACTTTGACTTCATGGCCCAATTTCAACACCCATATGAACTCTTTAGCTCTAGTGTCCTGAATAAAATTTGTGGATAATTACATTAGTAAAACTGTTACAAAATTTCCAATTCAAATAATAAATATAAAAATATTTATCTTCGAAATACTACAGTGCACTATTAAGGGTAAAACTGGAATTTTCACCAAATTTTCAAATTAATGATCAAATCCCAAATATTTTATAAATAAACATGTTTAACACAATGTGAGGAAATTATATCATTTATTATCAATAA
Organism: Viscum album; assembly: GCA_963277665.1. Lineage (NCBI taxonomy): Eukaryota > Viridiplantae > Streptophyta > Magnoliopsida > Santalales > Viscaceae > Viscum > Viscum album. Next base: position 1,475,594,345 of record OY728150.1, read on the forward strand.
AATATTCAATAAAATAGTGTTTTATCAACTCCCCCACACTTACCCTTTTGCACACCTGGGCAAAACCTCATATCAAGTAAACATCAATATCAAATCAAAACCAATTTTAAAACATATATCTTTAAGATCAATCAATTTCACACCAAGAATAAAAAAGATATAATGCCTCATAAAAAACCTTATTTCAAGTTCTCTATTTATATCATTCAATATATTTCCACTTCATTTATCCGCTCATGCACAAAACACTTACCTCGCTTGAATTTTCTCTCATCACTCAAATATCAATTTTTTTTGCAATGTCTTTCTCATCCAAACTCATACAAGGGTCACCATAGGCTTGATAGATTCCTACATCGCTACCCGATGTGAGTCAAGGACATATGTTTATCATGAGGACTTTTCAGGGTTGTTCTGTGGCTTTCGGTTGGTAGGATTAAGATGTGAAAAACTCTGAGGCTGAATGAGGAGGGCTTGACTCTTTTAAAGCAAAATTACATTAATATAATTTTCACTTAAATATGGTCTTCTCTTCAATCCCCATAGTATCAATTCAGCTCCATCATCATGAAAAGTCATGAAAGGTTTACACCATTCAACATTTCAGCATAAAAAATGTCAATCTTCTAAAACATGATTTTCTTGAAAGCTCCAGATGGGCACAGCTTTCCACCTCAATTAGAAGCTCCAGAAAAGGCACAGCTTCATTTGTCATGAAAGCTCCAGAAAAGGCACAGCTTTCAATATAATGACTTTCTTTAGCAACAAACACATCTCTTCAGAATTTAATTTTCCACCCAAAGTATCACATAATGTGGTGGCACAACACAAGACAGCTTTCCCCACACTTAAGCTCAACTAGATTATGCAATTTCACTTCAAGAGTTGGTTGGATAGGGAAAATTGACTTGTAATGTGGCTTAACCTAACAGGCTGTGCATAGATTCTAAGGGCTACAAGGATTAAATATTCAAGGTAGGCCATTATAAAAAAGGATTCATTGAAATAGGGGTTTTAATACCAAACAAATGCCTCAATCATTTAAACACAAGTACCTCAAACCCTCAAGTTTTGACAGGAATAGATCAAATTCTGGTTAAATCAAGTATGGTTTGGTTCTCTCAAGAAGTGAGGTGAATGTAGAGAATATGAAAATAATGGTTTAAAAGCCTCACAGGAAAGTGATTTCAAATATAAAGACAGTGAGATTGGCATGGGATTCAAAATTCAGCGTACTTTGCATGAAATTACTAAATATTTGAACTTGAAACAAAGTCATTTCAGCATTAATTTAAGCTTAGTTTAAAGGGGTAAATTGTTTCACTTATTGATATGGATTTAAAAATGGTGATGAGAATCATTTCAGCTCAAAAGTTTCAAAAACACACAGAAAATTGTAAAATAAACACACAAATTTTGAAAAACACACAATTTTTTTTTTGGTTTTTTTTAACAGGAAAACAATTGAAATTACTAAACTAAAAGGTTCCCTCCCCCACACTTAAAATATTGCATTGTCCTCAATGTGAACCCGTGAGATGATATATGCACATGAAATTCAGAATTTTTAAATAGGAAAAATAATATAAAAGTGAAAGGGTTAGGAACAGCCTGATGTGATCAAGTGATGATGGGGTCATGCAGTGTGATAAAATCCACTACATCAGTAGGATGTCCCTCAATGTATCTCTTCAAACGTTTCCCATTGACTATAAATCTCCTTCCAATGTCCTCTTGTGTGATCTCCACTGCACCATAAGGAAAAACATTAGACACAATATAAGGACCTAACCATCTGGAACGCAACTTACCAGACATCAACTTCAGTCGTGAACTATAGAGAAGGACTTTCTCTCCAACATGAAACTCCCTTTGTTGGATCATTTTGTCATGAGATGCTTTTGATCTTTCCTTGTAGAGCCTTGAGTTCTCATATGATTACAATCGAATCTCCTCAAGCTCTTGAATTTGCAACTTCCTTTGAATTCCAGCTTGGGCCAAATCCATGTTGCATTTCTTTATAGCCCAATAAGCCCGATTCTCAACTTCCACTGGGAGATGACATGCTTTCCCAAAAACAATCATAAATGGGGACATACCAATGGGGGTCTTGTATGCTATTCTATAAGCCCACAATGCATCATCCATGCGCTTGCTCCAATCCTTCCTATTTGGCTGCATGGTTTTCTCCAAGATTTGTTTCAACTCACGATTTGAAACCTCAGCCTAGCCATTTGTTTGGGGGTGGTATGGTGTTGATGTTTTGTGTGTCACCCCATACTTTCGAAGGAGGGAAGAAAAATTCCTATTGCAAAATTGTGTCCCTTGGTCACTGATGATGGCCTTTGGTACTCCAATCCTGCAAAAAATTTGTGCTTTGACAAAGTCCACAACAACATGAGAATCGTCAGTCCTGGTGGCCTTGGCCTCCACCCATTTCCTCACATAATCAACAGCAACCAAAATGTACAAAAATCCAAATGAACTAGTAAAAGGACCCATAAAGTCGATGCCCCATACATCAAAAATCTCAAAAAATAGTATGGGTTGTTGGGGCATCTCATGTCTCCTAGAAATGTTCCCAGTGTGTTGGCAACGAGAGCATGACTTACAAAACAAATGGGCATCATGGAACAAGCTAGGCCAATATAATCCAGAGTCTAAAACCTTCCTAGCTGTCCGTTCGGGTCCAAAGTGTCCACCACAAGCAAGTGTATGACAGAAATTCAAAACAGACTCAAACTCATGATCGGGAACACACCTCTTAATGACTTGGTCACTACACATGCGCCAGAGGTACGGATCATCCCAAACATAAAATCTTGACTCACTCTTTAATTTTTGGACTTGATGTTTCTTCAAATTTACTGGGATTTCAAAGCCAACAATGTAATTAACTAAATCAGCATACCAAGGATGCTTACCTGAGATGGTATAGAGATGTTCATCGGGGAAAGTGTCCCGAAGTGGTACCTGGTCCAAGGTGTCACCCTCTAGTGTGTGAGTAAGCCTACTCATGTGGTCCGCCACCATGTTTTCTGACCCCTTTTTGTCCTTTATCTCGATTTCAAACTCTTGAAGAAGGATCATCCAACGGATAAGTCGCAGCTTTGCATCTGGCTTCTTCAGGAGGTACCTCAAAGCTGCATGGTCAGAAAAAACAACTACTTTAGAGCCCCATAAATATGAACAAAATTTATCTAAAGCAAATATGACAGCAAGAAACTCATTTTCTGTGGTTGTGTAATTTTATGGGCTGAATCTAGTGTCCTTGATGTATAGGCGATCACATGTGAACGTCCTTCCACCCTCTGAGATAAGACAGCTCCAACCGCGAAGTTGGAGGTGTCACAGATAAGCTCAAAAGGAAGGTCACATCGTGGGGGCTATATGATAGGTGGAGTGGTCAGACACTTCTTTAGCTCATGAAAGGAAGTCCTACAAGAATCATCAAACACAAAATAAAAATCTTTTTGAAGTAATCGTGACATAGGAAGAGCGATCTTAATAAAATCTTTGATGAAGCGCCGATAAAATCTTTCATGCCCTAGGAAAGATCTAACATCACGCACACATGAAGGATAGGGTAAGGATGAAATAATTTCTACCTTAGATCTATCAACCTCTATCCCATGTTTTGACACCACATGCCCTAAGACAATGCCATGCTCTACCATAAAATGACACTTTTCAAAGTTCAGGACCAGATTCTTCTCAATACAACGATTCAACACATTTCCCAAACTACTTAGACATTCATCAAATGAAGACCCATACAATGTAAAATCATCCATAAATACCTCCATGCAGGTCTCAATAAAATCAGAAAAAATACTCACCATACATCTCTGGAAGGTACCTGGGGCGTTGCAAAGTCCAAATGGCATCCTCCGGTAGGCAAATGTGCCAAAGGGACAGGTGAATGTAGTCTTCTCCTGATCCTCTGGAGCTATAGGAACCTGAAAATATCCAGAAAATCCATCCAAGAAACAATAGTGTGTTTTCCCAGCCAGTCTCTCGAGCATTTGATCAATAAATGGGAGGGGGAAATGGTCCTTGCGAGTGGTCTGATTTAGTTTCCTATAATCAATACACACACGCCAACTGTTTTGCACCCTCATAGGAACTAAATCATTTTTCTCATTTTTAAAAATAGTAAAACCAGTTTTCTTAGGCACAACCTGAATTGGACTTACCCACTGTGAATCTGAAATGGGAATGATTATACCTGCCTCGAGCAATTTCTCAACTTCCTTTTTAACAACTTCCAGGAGGGTGGGATTGAGTCTCCTTTGTGGTTGTCTCACCGGTTTAGCCCCATCCTCCAAGAGAATCCTATGCATGAAAATGGAGGGGCTAATACCTGATATGTCAGCCAAGGTCCACCCAATCGCCCTGATGTTCTCCCTCAGAATATTCAAAAGCCTTTCTTCATGTTCAAAAGGGAGATTGTTAGCAATGATAACAGGTAATCTCTCACCACTCAACAAGTATGAGTATTTCAGATTTGGTGGAAATGGCTTGAGTTCTAATGAAGAAGGGTGTAGTATGGATGGAGACATTGAAGGAACTGAAATATGTGCACAAGGAGCATCAGTATCAGAATAGACATCATCAAAATCATAGAATAAAGCATAAAATCCATCAGCATACTCAACATCCATTTCATAATCAGAGTGAACATGATCAAAATCAGAATATGAATCCACATCAAAATCAAATCTTAGAGAGACTTGTTCATTAGAAACAGGTGTGTAAGTTCTCTTAGTCATTAAACCAGAACCAATACTCATAATCTCCCTAAGCATAGGACAATCCAATTCCATGATGTTTTTACTTGGTGGTTCAAAATGGGAGATAACAAAAGCAGAATGGTCCTCTTAGGGGTACTTCATGGAATCCATAACATTAAATATCACAACTTCATCTCCAAACTCCATGGAAAGTGTACCCTCATTGACATTTATGATAGTTTTTGCAGTTTTGAGGAAGGGTCTACCTAATATAATGGGGGCATGAGAACTTACCTGATCATCCTCCATGTTAGGAACATAGAAATCCGCTGGAAAGATCATGTCTCTTACCCGGACAAGTACATCCTCAAGGACTCCCGCTGGATATTCCGTAGCTCTATTCGCCAATTGCACCACTACTCTTGTTGGCTTCAACTCACCAACCTGCAAGGAAGAGAATACAGAGTGAGGCATCACATTTATGGAAGCACCTAAATCACAAAGTGCATCAGAAAAGTGCAACTTCCCTATGGTGCATGGGATGGTGAATGTCCCTGGATCCTTGAACATTGTTGGCATTGATAGAGTTGGTAAAATGAGTGCTGAGACATTCCTTCCAAGGTTTATCCTCTCATTTCCCTTGAGCCCTCTTCGATTGGTGCAAAGTTCTTTTAAGAATTTGGCATACCTTGGGATTTTCTTAATGGCTTCAAGTAGAGGAATGTTGATCTCCACACACTTGAATGTGTCCAAAACCTCCTTTTTCATTGCTTCTTCAGCCATCTTCTTGGTTTGAACAAACCTATTTGGAAAAGGAAGGGGTTTAGGAGGAACATCATCAATCTTTTTCTTACCTTTATCTTTCTCCTTGGATTGTTCATCAGTTGGTATGGAATGCGGCTTCTCTGAATTTGAGGTGAATCCCGATGGAATGGTAGGTGCAGATGTATCGTTCATTTGCTTCCCACTTCTCAATTTGATGGCACTAACATTCCCCTTTGTATTTGTAGTGGGTTGGGAAGGTAGATTTCCAGAATTCTTACTCACAAGTTCATGGAGGGCGGTGGCAATCTGACTCATTTGAGTCTTCAACTCTCTCAGCTCCGAACCTTGACTCTTCAGCTCATTCTGTTGATTAAGAACAATTTTTTTCAAAAGATCATCGGTGTTAGAGTCTACCTTGTGTTGGATATTCCCTTGTTGTTGACTCGTTGATGTTTGAGCTTCGAATCTCCTTTGGGGTTGTTGGAAACCCTGTTGGTAAGGTGGAGGCTGCTGGAAGTTTGGTTGAAAAGGGGGCCTTTGTTGTTGTCCAGAGCCATACCTCATGTCCGCTAGATCTTTCCACCCTTGGTTGTATGTTGGATCAAACTTCTTTTGGGGATATGGTTGTTGTTGTTGCTGCTAAAATGGTCTCCCAGGGAACACTGCTGCACAATCTTCTGTTTCTTGGAGTTGTGGGCAACAGTCAGTTGGGTGGCTTGTCTCAGTACAAATACCACAAGGCCTTGTAGGAGGGGGTTGGGATGTCTTTTGAGCCAATGCAATCTGCCTCACCATAGTTGTCAATTCTTCTAACTTAGTATCAATCAAATGACTTTCAAGAGAATAAGGACTTACTTGATGTACTCCTCGAACATGTGGTGTACCTCTATCACTGAATTATTGCGTGTTTTGGGCCATTTTGTCGATTAATGATCGTGCAGCTACTGGTGTCTTGTCCACCAATGCTCCTCCAGCTGCAGCATCTACCATGCTCCTCTCCATGGGTGTGAGTCCTTCGTAGAAGTATTGGATGAGGAGTTGCTCACTGATTTGGTGATGTGGGAAGCTTGCACACAACTTCTATCTCTCCCAGTACTCATAAATTGACTCCCCTTGGGCTTGCTTGATCCCCGATATCTTTTTTCGAATGGATGTGTTCCTTGATGCTAGAAAAAATCTCTACAAGAAAAGACTTTTCAAATTGTTCCAACAAGTTACATCTTCGGGTTGTAAATAATACATCCAATCTTTCGCAGCTCCATCAAGTGAGAATGGGAATGCTCTTAGTTTGATTTGATCTTCAGAGACATTTCTAGGTTTTAGGGTTGAGAAAAACACATTAAATTATTTCAAATGTTTATTGGGATCCTCACCAGAGAGGCCATGAAACTTTGGAAGTAAGTGAATTAACCCAGATTTCAGTTCGAAGTCCGATTCGAGATTTGGGTATGCAATACAATTTGGTTGATAGTTAATATCAGGTGCAGCCAATTCTCGAATGGTTCTATTAAGTTAATTTCCATTGTTTCCAGCCATTGGTTCTTGTTTTATGGTTGAATTTGAATTGCTTCCAATTTCAATGTTCTGATATTGGAGTAATTCTCCAACTGGTTGAATGTTGAAACTTCTCGTAGACTGAGAATGTCTGATTCGTGCCCTAAGGCTACGTTCAATCTCAGGGTCAAGATCTAAGAGATCTTCGGGATTAGTTTTTGTCATCAATCAATGAAAGATGAAAAGAAGGAATGTGGACCATAGTAAAATAAAAATTTGAAGTTTGAGTTGATGGTCCAAAAAGAAGTAGAAAGAGATAAAAGAAGAAGAAGAAAAAAAAATCAGATTGGGTAAAGACGGAAGAAAGAAGAGAGGAAGAGAATTAAAATGTAAAATAAAATAAATACCTCTAATTGGTTGAAATAATTACTTTCCTCCCCGGAAATGGCGCCAATTTGAAAGAGCGCTGTCGTGGGTGCCCTCAAATGATTAGTGTGATTTTGGGGTACTTAGGTGCAGCAGAGTGGCTGACCAAGGTCGTCTCTCAATGGAGGAAGTGAATTAAAACAACCTTTCAGAGGTATTCTAGAAACAAAATAAAAGGGAATAAAAACACTACTTGAAAGTATGGGGGTGTTTGTTTATAGTTCATAAATCTAGAAGAAGTTTGCTGGAAGAAGATTGTATTTTTTTGTTTTTAGTTTTGAAATGAAGTTTGATTAAAATGACACAACAAAAAGATGTTTGTTTAGACAATATTTAAAATACGTAATCGATCTAACTCTACCTCTTCAATAATTTATAAATCATTATCATTTAAATTAATATTCACTTAATTATGATCCCTTAATTTGTTAAATCCTGAACCCTACGAGAATTAACTTTACCACGAAGATTGAAGTGAATTTTAACCTTAGGCTAACTTCGGAACATGCAATCGCAACACCCTGCTTTGATTGATGTTATAAAATTAGCTTATGGTCAGTGGTAAATTAAGGCACATAACCACTCTGGAAATGAGGATTAATTGAGTTTAGGGATTATATTTGAACTCTAAAAATTGATCCCATGTGGTTTTGAATTACCGGTTAAGGTTGCGCTCTCACAGTTCACACAATTCCCGACCTCGCGTGTTTTGTGTTAACTATTAAATTGCTTGCTTAGTTTCATTTAAATTTAAAACTCAATTAATAGATCATAATATGTGAATTACAGTAGCTCATTGATTCAAAATAAATGAATGAAGAAGGATAGAGGTCGATCGATTACTAAAAAGAACTACTCTTCCATGGGTGGTGTAGTCATCGTGGAGACGTTTTGCATAAGCAACGGATTGAAAGGGTAGAACCCAATATTTTCTCCACTCTTGATTCCAACCCAATTAAGAAGATTAATATAAGAAGAAGAGGGATGAACACAGAATATTATTTGAAGAAAAATTCAAGAAACAAACATGAAAGAAAAGAAATACAAAGAAGAGGTGAGAGAGGAGAGCCTTTTTGGAAGAGAGGTTTGCACAAAGGCTTACTTCTTCCAAGAGTTGTGAGGGGCTCCCAAGAGACACCCTTTCGGCCAAACCTTCCCACAGCCTCCACCATCCCTCTAAAAGAGTTAAAACCCCCTTTAAATAGAGTTTGTGAGGGCTAGGGATACATAACTTTTTAAGTGTGAAATGAAAATCTCGGCTAAATATTTTATTCCAACTTTCACCGCCAATATGAACTCCAAAACGCGTGAATGGACCGGCCTTCCAGAAGGCTGATTTGTGCCACATCATGTCCCCGAACTTTCCTCAAAATTGGGGCTCAATCCAAGCCCGTATGTAGAAGATATGGCCCAAATACAGAAGCTTCTCCATTCTGGCGAGCCCAGCCCAACTTTGACTTCATGGACCAATGTCCACAACCAAATGAACTTTTTAGCTCTATTGTCCTGAATAAAAGTTGTAGATACTTAAGTTAGGAACACTGTTACAAAATTTCAAATTCAAATAATAAATATATTAATATTTATCTTCGAAATACTACAGTGCACTATTAAGGGTAAAACTGGAATTTTCACCAAATTTTCAAATGAATGATCAAATCCCAAATATTTTATAAATAAACCTGTTTAACACAATGTGAGGAAATTATATCATTTATTATCAATAAAATATTCAATAAAATAGTGTTTTATCAAGATCCTTCCTTTCCAACAGCTCGATATCTTCCTCAATAATTGTATTTTTTATCAATGTACACCATTGATCAACTTCACCCTCAATACTATATAATCTAGAAGAACTATCTCTTGTTCAAAACGTTGAAGGATAGAGAATATATTCTTAATGGAGTTGATTAATTGTTTGGGAAATGAGGGATTGGATGATCCCTTAAAAGTTTGAGGAATTTGTATCATGAAGCTCTCGATTGTGGCTTATTCTTTCTTATGGGTTTTGAATATTCTTTTATACCCATGTTTTTATTCAAAACATGTGTTAAATGAGAGACTATTGTGAAAAATTTTGTGATTCACACTCCCATAGGATTGGGAATCTCATTGGAATAGTCAACACATTGGTCTTCATTGTAGTTTTTAGCATGATTCCCCATATTTCCAACCATTGGATGGAATTAAAGGATTGTTAGGGTTAACACATAAAAGGGGAATCCAAATACAAAAATGGATAACTTATAATTTACTTTTATTTCCTTAACATATGAATTTATAGGCTTCAATATATGTTATCCATGATCTACTTCCAAGTGCATATTCATAGGTACATTGTTTTTTAATTCCCTTAATAATGGTTTATACTAATCATTTAAATTTACCAAAGCATATCTCCTAGTAATTTTATAACCAAGAGTGCAGAAAGGCATGTTTTCATGTACTATTTCTTATTTGAGCCTAGCTCAAAGTGGTTTTTTTGAGTTTTACCCCTAGATATATTTGTGTTAGAGCCGACACTACCTATTCGTATATAGAGAGGGATGTATTTTCTGGATAAACCACTTACTCAATACCCACAAAAATTTAGTGATGTTTTTAGTATACATAGTCGTTTCCCTAAGGATTTCACAAGGGTTTTCTAATCCTAATCCCAAAAATAAATCAACCTATCATCTGATACCAACTATAACAACCCTTCTCTTTATTTCATAGTTAAACATAATTTATTACATAAAATATTCACTTTATACAACATATAAGATAACGGGGTCTGGTATATTTGTGGATTAGGAACATTACATAGAAACATAAAACATGAATTAATCATGTTTATTTAAAACTTCTTTTACATGACCACACACATTCATTCGTACTTAGCATTGCATAGGATAACATGAGGACATGAATAAGATAAGAGTGGGATATAAATCCTATTAAGGTAGTAAACAAGGAATAACATGAAGAATACAATACATGTTTGGAAATGGTCATATAAATGGATCATAATAGAAACATGAAGATAAAGGCATGATATAGCATGATTATCTTAACATAGGAATATGGATTCAACATTTAACATGATATTAGCATGATCCCCGGAACATTACACATAGAGCATGAGTAAATTTTCATTTAACTTAAATTATCATGAGTAAACCCCCATTTTACATGACGTATCAGGATACTTATCTTTACCTAATGCATTGGATCGTTATCAGGGAAGACCCTTCTTAATCATTTCATTTCCTGCATAAGTTGCAACATTCATCATATAACATGGATTCATTAAACATTATAATTTATTCCAAGATAAAGGAATGTTGAATTCATAAATCAAAATTTATAATCAACAAATAATGTTAATAATGTTTAATACCCTTGATACAGAAATGATTGTGGTATTAACTGCATAATGACTTTGGCTTGGAAAATTACGGTACAATTTCAACACCATAACGGCGGGACATAAGAATTCAAAAAATTGGTTGATGAGATATAAAGGGGTGTATCATCATATGTACATGAAATTTAATATAAGTGGGTCATATAGATACATTCCCCAACATATGTAATGAAATTTAGATTCACATTACAAAATAATTTTTCAATGTAAATGAGAAGAGAGAAATTCTTTATAGAATTTATACATGGTAACAGGTGTAAATGGAAGGATATAATGTGAGAGAAAGAGGAATATAATAATTAAACCTATGTAGGGATGTATTGGGGGAGGTTCAAAATCATACCCCAACATTTTTAATTGAAAACAAAATTGTATAACTATATAATACAATTTGGACAAAAATGAGAAAGGAAGAAATCCATTACTTGGGTGTGTGATCCAATGGCTTGGGAGAGGCTTAAGAGATGTTTCCTGGGATCTTGGGGAACCTTGGGTGGATTATAGATAGTGGAGGTCAGAGTTTGGTCGATCTAAAAATGGTTTGAGCGAAAAGAAATGGGAGATTGCGTGGGTTTATATAGGAAAGAAGAGAGAATTCTTTATTATTTAGGTTTTGGACACTACACATTAAACAAATACAAACCACAAAATATAACATGGTTTTTGACCATGTTTTTTTCTAAAGGTGAGTAGAAAAATTTCTTTTATAAGTCCAATAGAAGAACTTATTAAAATCTTATTATTTCTTATGTGGTGATGTGTCACACTCTGAAGGAAATAATTTTAAAAAGCTAAAAGATTTTATATGTTTTTGAGGGTCCACTAAGGCACCGTAAAAATAATAAAACAAATCTAAAATTAAATCATATTAAATTTAAAACATATATTTGCCTAAAATCCCACTTATATTATTTCATTACATCACTATTGGGTCGTTATGATGTCATAAAAACATTATATATTTAAACTATATTTAATTTTTAACAAACAAATCGACTGTCTCATAAAATTATAAAATACTCACCATTGGATAATTTAGACATCCTGGTTACAAAAATAATATTCATTTTACCTAAATAATTTTTTAAATATGTGTATTTTTAATTTTAAAATAAAAACCAACATTTATCGAAAATTCATCGGTTTTGACAAAAACAACTTTCAAACCTTAATAAAAATTTCAATTATATTATTAAAAAATATAAGATCATTTTTAGTGAAAAAGAGAAATTTATTAATAATATATTATTAAATTATTTTTAAATTAAAAAATCCATTAATTCATCAAAATAGATTTATTAATTGAATATTAACTAAAAGCATTATTTGTGCATTAAAACCCATTAACAATGTAACAGTAATAAAATGATTTTATATTCTTAATTGCACATAGTCATGGTGGTAGGGTCTTGTTACATAATATCTTATAACACTCTCATAAGACCTATGGGTATGGTGTGCGATGGTGACAGACTCTTGGGGAGGCTCATATAACATCACTCTGGTGGTAAACTACATCAACATCCACTTCTCCCGTAGGCGGTTCCATTCAAACATGAGATGTTGAATAATGGCTTGGGAATGGTCAAGAGTGAATCTAGTGATGGAAAATCCTTTTTGAGATCCAACAAATGGGCTTCATATAGATCAATTCTACTGGATGAGGCCATCACATTCTTTTTCTGAGTAAATTAAATTGTTCAAAGCCCTATATTTACACTAATCATGTTATCGCTATTCAATAGTTATATTATAAATGGTAACAATTAGTAATGGTATTTTAAAATCCATAATCATAAAACCAATGAATTTAATATGTTTTATATAACCATTTTACATAATAATACATTTAATTTGATCAAGAGGAATTTTCATTAATAAAAGTCTGGGTCCTTACAGAGACAATATATAACTCATTCATATCCCACTAATTTCTACCCAAAAGTATCTAGGGAAAACACCTATGTTGTTTCAATGAAATATATAAAATCTCAAGACCTCTCAAGGTCTCTTTCCAATTCGTAAAATACTATTACCCCTTGGTGACATAGTCATCAGATGAATCCAAACATCTCAAGTTCTTTAAAGATCTTATCCGAGGTCTAGGGAATAATGTTACCCTTATCGCCAAAATTAAGGGTATCTTTGTCCACATCCATTATACTTGATCCCTTATAAAATTCACACACTCTTTCACACACATTCATAAACATACATATATTTTTGTATGATATGGTCCACTAACATCAAAAGGGTTTATCACCTTCATCATGGTTCAACAAGACTCTATCTTTATATTATAAGCCTTTTCTAAGTCTATACCACCTAAAAAGCACCTAATTTACATCCCAAATCAAAAATAATTAATTATAACCAATTATAACTAATTATCTATTTTAATCTAGTGTAGAATAATTGTTGGGAATTTCACTAAGCGCCACTATGGTAGGAGAACGTTGACCAATTATACCCAAATTTTACATGGACCACACTCAGAACCATCCCATAAGAAGGCCCTATCATTAACATCCAAAAACCATCAATTTAATCTAATAAAAAAAGATAAAAATAGGTTAGTGGTTTACCTCTATTGAAATTGTTTCCAACGGTGTGAAATAATGTGTCTTAGACTATCCTCTATGCAAGATGCTTGAAATACCCATCATTGTCGATCGATTCCACCATGTTTTGGTGGATTTGACTCCAAATCTCAAAATTAATTCAATGGAATTAATAGGGTATAAAATTGATGTTTAAAAATGGAATTAAACATGTGAACATATCTTGAATCATCAACACAACACACTCGGATTCTCCCCTAGTCAAAAGATATTGAAGTAGGGACATTAGTGTGTAAATTCATCCAAGAAGTGGACATTACTAAGACCCATTCATGGATAAATCTTGAGGTACTAGACATAGGAAAATTATAAAAATAGCTTGATTTCAAATAGTCTAGGCCAACCCCACCGAATTGCCAGTAATCACTCATCGATTAATTGGTGATCCCAAAAAGACTTTGGGACTACATGCTAGCCTACTGGTGAGCTGGTGGTGGAACATCAGATGAATGGTGAGCCCATAAGTACCCCTAGGATTCTAGTTAGACAACTATATTTATAGTGACAGGTCACTGGCTAGTCGATATCTACTACAGTAGTAGTGTTACTCTACCCCTCCTCCATCTTCCTTATAAACACTTGGGTTCATCCCCAAGAATCAAACCCCATTTGAAAACACCATTTTAGGACTTCCAAACATTTTTCACCCTCACACAATCCTTGGTTATCAAAATAGATTATCCACTAAATGGAAATATCAAATATACCCAGAAATTTCTAACATGCAATGATGCATGTCAATATAAACTCCCTTTCATAATGCTTCTCATCATTGATAAGTTTTAGTGGTACTCAAAACACATCTCCTAATATATAATTTTTTCAGTTGTCTATGATATCACAATGTTAAATATCAAAATTCTAATGTACTTAAACTATGTAAATTTGAACATCCATCACACTTTTCTCCAGAAGATGAGCTTCTTACTCATTGCCAACACAAACACCAAGATGGCACTCCCTGCACCTATATCTCTCCACAAAACCTTGTGTCTTCTACCGGATCACACCATAGATAAGTGTTGTCTACAATATAATTCTCTACTCATGATGGTAAATTCTAATTTAATGTTTTTTACACCATGGTAATCCCCAGCTAAAAATGTACCTCCAATTGTCTTCTATGCTATCAACCACATTTGAATAATGCTTTTGATGTGGTTCTCATTCAACAAAATCAATTTCTATTATTATAACACCATTAAAGAATAATATGTTTATCCTTTATCCAAAACACATTATTCCCCCTATTAAAGAACCACCAACTACCTGATATTGATGCCTAGACACTCAGTGGCATCATGTGATCTCTCAACACAAACACTAGATTCTAAACCAAACCCTCATCTTAACCCACTATTGGATCATCATCCACTTACTCTAGAAGAAATAATCTCACCCTGAGAACCAGAACAACTCTAATCCAACTCATCCTTGGATCCTGCCGAACAATTTATATCCCAATGTCGACACACCAAATTACATGAAAATGTAGCTGAATTTCAATTATAGTTTTTATTGAGAAACCAAGTCATATTAGTTTTACTGCACTCTAACACCAAAATGTCACCTCAATCTTCCACATACTGATATTGAACAACCTCCATGATCCTTCAAACAAGAATATTATTTTCCTATTATGAACATGATTCTCACCAACTTAGTAGTATCATCATCATTCCCACATAAATCAAACACTAATCTCCATAGTTGTCACTACACCAATCACTACTAATAGAGATTGGGTGTATCTATCCCAATCATACCCAAGAACTAACATAAACATATATTACTACCCATTTATTGATTACTAGGACCATCATTCTCAATTCAACCAAAATTCATATAGAACTAGGATCACATACTCTAAACCATCCAATGGTACCTTCTCAGCCATATGGATTCCCTTACATTACTTCATGAGATTCATCCTCAATGAGTCCCAAAACTACATGTGTGATACTCCTCCTGATCTAATCTCACACACTCAGGACATAAATTGTGCCTCACTAAGGTTCAACTTGGATTATTCATGCCACTACACCTGATCCTCCACCAATTTCACCTTTTACTAAAGGGATATTCAAAATTTTCACAAAGTAACCTCATTATATCATACTCCCAAATATATCATGAATAAAATTTCTGATAGCACTCTAAGAGTGATCCTAAATTAAAAACACTATAGAACTACCTTTATAGTGCTTCTTGGGCTCATCCACATCTTGAAATATCCTCAATAAACCATTATAAGGTCTGGTCACTGATTTGGAACACATATGATAGAAACACTTAACTAGTGAACAAGTTCCCTTGAACACCATGACTTTTCCCAAAAATCCACACCAAATCTCACATACCTTCATCCCAAATATAGTGACCAACCGATAACACTCTCATATGTTTTGGATAAATATCCTAATCTGTCTCAGCTAAACCTAATGGCTACACAATTTCGTGCAACCTGACCACATACCCTGACTCATACTCTATTCAGTCATGTATCATAGAACCTAGGATCACATACCTAAAACACTGACCATGATATCACACATGTTAATTCCATCCAACCCAGAATATATTTATCACTCCACTTCAAAAATGGAATCTCTATGATTCAAAGACTCATAGGGTACCACGGACAACAATGTTGTCAATTCAAAACCACCAAACATTCACCCATTTTCTATCTCTCCTAAGACTAGCCATCAAGGATCCTCACTAATCATACTATGATTATTTCATTCCAAAACTAAAAATAAAGTGTCTCTTTATAATCACTCAAGTCCAAATATTGGTATAAAAATAAATGATGCACTCTATAAAATGATCTAAAATAATATCAATCATGCCTTATATTATATGCCACTTCGGGTTTCCATATACTTTGTGAGACCATGCTCATATTTGTTACATTAATCAGTCATCCAATTCCCATACTGAATATGTTAGGTTCTGGTGTTAAGGTTTTCAATTCCTCTACCACCCCACTAAGAGTCTCTACACATCCCTAGAAAAAAGGGACCACATCTAACCACTGGATATTGATATACACCATGGTCCCCATGACATTCAATAAAATGAAAGAGGTTAAAATCACACACAAGTAGAGGCATGTCCTATGAGTCATATGTTTCTTGTCTAATGCATAAACATTGGCCTATTTTTAACAGTAAAAGAGAAAAAAATAAAAAATTAATCATCTGTAACACTTCATATTAAATAAACATCCCAATCACAATAGAAAACATAAATAATGACAATACCATTACTCGAAATAAAAATAATTATCATTATAAAATATATCTTGACTCACCATGCCACGGTATATCACAATTTCCAACATAATACCAAATTTTATTTATATAGAGTCCCCAAAACACAAAACAGAATCACCATATGATGTAAATCTTTGGCTCCCAGTCTGAATCACTGAGCCCGGCCACTGTGATATATGAATCTATGTTTACCTCCACATAAGTCAAAGGCTACTGAATAGTGATAAATTTTAGGAATAATATTTGGGAGACTATACACTCTTATAAAAGTAGAAAACAGTTGTCAAAACAATGAAACAAAGGGTATTCACAATAATCATCAAAATATATAGAAATCACTAAACATAATTATGGATCAAATTATGCAATCATATAAAATAAAAAAATACAATTGGCCAACCACTTCGCTAACCAGATATGCCAATAAAAATTAAGAAAAAATATAAGGTGGGTCTCCTACAACTGAGTGACTCAACCAAATATTAGTCTCCATAAAACCATACATCTAACAAGAAAGATCCACTACACATATATGCTTTGATGTAAAATAAAATATAATTTTTTTATGCACATTGAGTTTCCCATGAATGGTGTGAGTATAAAATATGTAGGCTCACACAAAGAACTGATATTATATACCTTCATATGTATATGTATACTTATTGAAACTAAAAAAACATAAATTAACATTCTCATTGAGACATCATGTGATAACCAGGACACCATGAAACTTGGTAGGTAGCACACCTTCATCATGTCATTGGGTGAAAACCAGTCCACCCTGACAGCCAACCATAACTACATAGATGTTATGCCAGAAGGAATGGAAAAAAGTAATTTTTAATGACATAAATCAGGAAAAGTGATAAAAAATCAGAATAAAAAATTCAAACAACATTCTTGTATCCACATTCCCCCCATTAAAGAATAATTGTTGACCTTCCGTTAAGAAAATGTCATAAGGTCAGCATTTTGACCCAATTTAGAGCTCTCGGTCAAACCACATTCACAATTGTTGGCCCAATATCCATCTAAGAGGTAATACATATCCACATATATCAACCAAATATTCATATTTTTAGTTTAATATATGTTACCAAAAGTGATTTCAAAATCTTAAATCACATCCTTCCAAGAACAATGGTGGTACTCCCCTATAATAGGAAAACTAGCCAAGTCAAACCCATCGTGTAACATAAAACAAACCATAGAGAAACCAAACATGAATATAGACATAATCCATGATAAAATAAGTAATAATATTATCATTAAAATAAAGGGTCTCATGGGATACACTTTCACCCACGTTCATATCTATTCATGAAAGGGTCTTAGGAACCACCCACGAACCCACCTGTGAATCATATAAAGCAATGGTCTCATTGGACACAAACACTTCCATAAGTATATCATAACATAAATTTAATATATATAGCCCATAAAATAGTAAATAATTCATATTAGGACACCACATACCAGTGTTCCACCTCAACCTCCACTCGAGCTTATGGATCCAGGTCTTACCCAAATTCTCCTCAGTATTCCTATGCTATGTCTTTAACAGATTACTCCTAAACTGAGCCCTACTACCCAATATTTGTTCTCAACTCATGTCTACCTAATGAGACCAAGTATTACTCTACCACATCCGTAATATTCATATAGGAATGTATCTTGGTAAAATAACAAGGCTATTTTCATAACCCATCTCCCATGTTAAGACCTTTTAAGGTATCTCCCCTTCACATCAAACACCATTTCACCTTGGATACAAAGTCTTTAAAACAATTACAATATATCATGTTCTTCTAAGAACATATCCTAGGTATGGGAAATAATGATACCATTATAATATAGCATAGGGTTATCTTTCTCCTCATCCACTCTACCCAAACCCATGAAAAACTCACCCACACATGCACAGCTATTCATAAACACAAATATGGTTTTGTATGATAGGGGGAACATGCCACATAATTAATTAACATCATTGATCTATGTAGGGAATAATTGTATCCTATCAAAGCCATATATGAGTCCATATCACCGCATGATCTCTTTTTTACATTACACAGAATAAATAATTAACTATATTCAATTATAATTAATTATCCAATTTTATCCAACATGGAATAATTTTTAGAGAGCTCACTGATCAACACTATCATGTCAGATCCTTGAATAAATATTCCATAAGGGTCTACAACCCACTCTTCACACCATTACTCATTAAGATAATATCCTTAAATATCTATAACACTATCAATTTCAACCAATCGATTATAAAACTAAAATAAAATTAGGGTCGGAGATTACGTCCACAAAAATGGTTTCCATCAATGTAAAAAAAGTGTCTCGAGATGTCCTAAATGAAATTTACATAAAATATCCATCAATATTAGTTTATTACACAATTATTTTATGGATTAAATATCAAATATCTATATGAAATTATGGTAATTAAGATTGAATTGAAGGTAAGTTCAAGAACAGAGGAAAATAAATTATCATAACTTCAAGCATATTTGGGAGGGAACCATATTATCCATTAGTTTAATGGGTTTAATGTGATTAATTAGATGAAAAATTCACCAAAAAATTTTCATTTATCAATCCTTCTTATTTGTTAAATCTTGAGGACCCTAACACGTCAAAAGATGAAAAATATCCTAATTAAAAAGAGTTCATTCTGACCCCACATGTTCGTCATTTGGCCTCACCAACCAGCTGGTGGTCCAATGACTCGAAGTTGATCCCAAAAGGGGTTATAGGGGACTATATATCATATTGTAGAGATTCTAGTGTATCATTTTTTGGAAATGTTATCCAAGTAGTTCCTTCAGTATATATATTAACCTATCAGATGGTCGGGGGAAAAGTAAATAAGTGGGATACTCGAGAAATCCCTGGGATTCCTCCTTAACACATAGGGTCTTCCATAAGCTTCCAAATACATCAAAAAAGACATTATTAAGACATTAACACCCTATATAATCCAACATAATCCATGGTTCTCATAACAGAAAATGCAGAAAATAGAATGTTCAAATTTTCCTATGAATTTCCAACCCATAAGGACGTAGTTCATTACATGCCAAACCACTAATCATAATCGATGAAATTTAGATGATGAAAAGTTTGACCTAATTAGTACTAGGGTAAGGAGACACCACCAACGAAAGTGAGCCTCCCTATATCTCTCACCCACATCTACATACTGGACATGGTTACTACCACCAATATACATTCTGTTTTCTTTCATCTGATGCACCCTAATCCAGTATGTCACATTCTAACCCAAGGCCCACAGAATGTGAACCCAATAAACACCAAACCATCAAACAAAACAAACCATTAACAATGGAACTCTATTAAAAAAATTGAACGCTCTACCAAAAACAGGCAACACCATCCATTCCCTATGTCGACCAACAACTCACTCGAAGTAGAAACCCCACCTTGAATTGAATGAATGAAAAATCTATTATATATTCATAGAAACAGAAATAGATTTGGAATATCACGGAGAAGAAAGATGAGATGAGTATGGTGTAACACCCCAACCCAAACCATCAGGTCTATGATAAAGAGTCACATGAACTCATTCATGCCTCCACGTATACAATAGGATCTTGATGGGCAGCGAGGGTATGGATATTGTCAGTGGGGAGACTATACTCTCAGTATCAAATTATTTTATAAACAATATAAATATAAAAAATGTACATAAATTGGGATAACTACTGAGATAATTGATATTATATGTCAGATATGCCATACATATAAATAAATGGAATTCTAAAGTTTCAATCCAAACTAGATTATAAGTGTAGAAGTTAAGTAAATAGATTTTTAGTATCCTCTGAAGTTTTTACTAGTCTCAACACCAACTCCATGATCTATGGATCAACAATATTCTATGGGAATCTTTCCCATTATTAGATCCCTATATATGATGTCTACAATGACAAAGGGATTACCATTTAGTTTGTTAATAATAAAAACCAATAAGACACCACCAATTAATCCTTAACAAATGTGCACTTGTATAATAGTTGTATTCCATGAAAAAAATAAATTTGAAAGAAAGAATAAACAACCATATAATGAGAACCCATGTGATAACCAAGACACCATGATCTTGGTCGAACCTTAATCAGTTCAATTCTAGAAACAAAATCATGGTATTATATGTAATCAATTACAATCTACAGGTATAGTAAATGTAATACTATGAATCTAATGAACATGATAATCGACATTAACTACAAATCAGTTGAGTTATGTTCTTAATATCCACTTCGAATCATGTGATCATGATACATGGAATCCATTAGTCCTTGAGTAAACCTACTAATTGGTATCCACTAGGAAAAAAGTAAGTTACATGGAATCCATTATATATCATCATATCCATACCTTATTCTCAGGTTCATTTTTCTTATCGTCACAAGTTGTGAAAATTACCCCTAAAAATGAGAACCATGTCACAATGGTTCACCTGTTCAAAAAACAATAACAACACATCCAATGGAATTATAACACACATAAAATGATAGATCATACAAGAAAGACATAGTATGTCATCATGGTCAAACAATATAAACATACAATAAATTTTTTCATCCTCAAACGTGAATAAACATGCTACAATAATACTCATTGAAACATGTGTCATGTTCAGGTATCACAAGTTACTCACACACCCACATGTGATCACAAGCATGCATGGTCATCAATGTATAATAACTCAAGACTCACACCATGGAAACATGTGCATAAAATAGCATAAAATTGTATATAACTATCAATATCAAGGTTATTGATTTCAACATCAACATTCATCATGGGTTTTACCTCCAAAACCACATTTTCATACCAACCAAAACAAGCTCACTCACATAGAACTCCTAAAACCGATTTCACATAAAATCAAATGGTTTTTAGAGAGCGAAGCACAAAATAAATAGTCACTGAGTATAATAAAACTTACCTAATTATTACTACTAACAATGGTAAAATCCTATACTAGTTTAAGGAAGATAAAATTGACACTCTAGTATAGATATTAGAGGATAAGTCCCCATGATAATTTCATTGAGACATCATCTAATTACGTAGATCCATGAGAAGGTTGTTGATACATTGATTCTGTAATTAACTCTCTAGATGACACATTTTATCATTTTTTAATCCATAAAAACATCATTATCTGATATGTAATGAATGACAAAAGGAAATTTTATCCAAACATGGAGACTCACAAAATAACTTCTTTGAATCACCCAACCCTAGACACACTTTTAAAGAAGGGTGAGATGATACATTAGATCAATCAAGTAGAAGACAATATTTTCTTAAAGAAGGAAGAAACAAAGGCTAATTGATCAAAAAACATAACATTAAATGGGGTTTTTCATGTTTCATCCAAAAGAATCTAAGAAGGATGAAATCAAAAAGAATGGTTTCAGATTCGATTAATTTGGATTATGAATATATTAAAAACCCCAATAAAGACCATAAAATTAATACATACACATTTCCATTTTGGGGTTTTCATGATCTAAAAAGGGGGATCATTGAATTCATCCATTCAAAAATTATTTATTCAAAAACATTTTTCGCCACAACATAGTCATGGTCATGGTATCCTTGAATACACCCAGCTAAAAATATTGTCCCTACAGTGTGTTTCTATATCAAAGTCCACATCACCCTCACTAAAACCTCTAAAATGGGCATGGGGTGGTTTCCCATGTCATGTATTATAGGAGCCTTACCCGAGAACCATGGATTGGACATGGATTCGCCAATCGATTTCGATTGTTGTTTTTCACCAAGACAATTCAGTGGATTCTTCATTACCATATCCATGAGTTTGTAAATCCATTTATTTGATCATTTTACATTGAGGAAATTATAGTTAAAAAACATTCAACATGGGATTTTTGTCAGCCCTTTTCGATATAAAAATGCTAAAAGACGGTTTAAGCCTCTATAAGTTGTAACAAGAACAAAAAGTACCATCCAATAATAGAAAAACTCAAAAACTAAAAGGGGAAGAATGAAAAAATAACCATTCTATAATTTAATAAAATACATGGTACATTACAATATCCCCCTCAAAATACTTATCATCCCTAAGAAGTGTCTCTAGGAATACTGCTAAAAAACATGGTCTACTGAGCTCAAACATCTTCATCCAACTCCCATATAACCTCCTCTATTTGTCCATGATGCCACAAGATCTGAATAAGGGGTTATATCTTCCCTAAAAAGGTATTGTGGCTCTAGTCAAAAATCTACATCAAGTGCTCCATGTATGTTGAATCCTGATCCATCTCAACATTCTCATAGTAAATGACATGTGTGGGATCTAGCATGTACCTATAGGGCTGAGACACTTAAACTATATCATTCATAACTTTGTTATTTTATGGATGATCTATATGGTATGCCATTGACCCATCCTTCATGATGATCATTAAGGGTCCAAGAAATAACGATTCTCACTTTCCATTCTTCCTTAAATGCATGTGGCATAACCAAGGAGTCCTTATTAGAAAAATAAGATCTCTTATAAAAAATTCCATTTGTATCCTCCTATTTTCATCATAATAAATATTCCTAATCTATATTATGATGAACCTCTTCTAAAGTAGTTTTCCTCAGGATTGGGTCTATTATACCAAACAGATACTTATAATTACTATATCAATAGCATAATGCTAATAAAGTGATGAATAATATGGTCTGCCATAGAAAGCCTCATAAGGTTCCGGTTGAATCTAATCCTTGTAATATTGTTTAATGTGAAATAAATTGTGTTTCATTGATCATATCATGCTCCAAAAAATTCTAGTACACGTGATCAAATAATATCCTACAGTATATGAATCATCTTCTCTAATTGATTATCTCTATGGGGATAGTATGTTGCACTTAATATCTATTGAGTCCTTAGGGATTTCTTCATTCCTTTATAAACAATGATATAAAATTTCAATCTATTTCATATAAAATTCTCAATGAAATTTCCTGAATGAATGTTATCACATGAACATACTTATTTCCCATATTGTCTACTATGTGAGTCTCAAAAATCAGTAAGAAATGAGAATAAATCATTAGCATATTGGGAATCACAAAGATAGAATCATGAATCCTTAGGGTCCTGTGTACCACATCACAAAGTCCATCATGTCATCTCCCCACTTCGACAAGGGTATATGAAGTGGTTGGAGTAAACCATTAGAACAGTAATACTCAGTATTCATCCTCTGTAAGGAGAGACATCAGAAGATGGATCCAATAAGGTCCCTCTACATGCCTGGAAACCAAATCTACCACCTGAATTCATTGTACATATTTGTTACTCCTGGATGAAATTCCAACATAGGGGTGTGGATTGATATCATAAATTATTACATTATTAGAACATGGAATACAAACCTCCCATTTATAAGCATAATGTCCTTGTCATCTGATGGCCAATTAGGAATCAGTTCACCCCCAACTTGTTGTTCCCACATCATAACACACTCTGGGTTGAATTCCATATCAGCCTTCACATGTTCTACTAAATAAGATGTAAAAATTTCATCATTACCTGGTCTTAAAAATAATTCATACTCTAATGATCCAATAAACACATCATGTTTCATTGTTTCTCTAATGGTTGTTCACTAGGATCATGTTCTATCTACATCTTATGGTTAAGATAATCGAAAAAAACATTACATTTTATTTGTGTATAATCCTTTTTAAAGTCAAACTTCTATAGATACTCTATCCATTTCCTCTACCTAGTCTATAGATCATGCTATGTGAAGATATAGAAAATTATCTTATGTTCTATATAGATAATAAATCTCTCACAAAAGTGGTAGTGTCACTAAAATGTTAAATCACATACTATGGATTCGAGATCAAATTCTTGGGTAGGATAGTTAATCTTAAGAGGTCATATTTGATTTGGAGAATAACCTACTACCCACTTCTACTAAATATATAAAACTCTCAATCCAATTACTTTTGCATCATAGTATACAACATAACTAATCTGTAACATTGGAAGTATCAACAAAGGAGTCATATTCAACCTTCTATTTTGCTCAAGAAAAGCCTCTTCACATTGGAACAACCACTGTAACATCACTCTATTCCTTCTCAGTGAATTGATAGGCATTGAATAATTAGATAAGTCCTAAAAAATTTCTTTATTATTAGGATATACCTAGAAAGATCCTATTTTAAAACATTTTTTTAGGATGTTTCCAAGACATCAGTACCTTAACTTTATATAAGACTTTTGACACACTAGTCTAATACACCATATGCCCAAATAGATCCACCACACAAATCCGAAATATAATCTTTTAAATCTTAGAATAGTGATGATGTGATCATAGTTTAATCATGAAAATATCGATAAGTCTATCATGTTTCTCCTAGATTAGCGAGTAGATGGGGATATCTTTAATAAACACCATGATGGATGATTCAATAAATATATGGAAGATCTAGTTTTTGAGGTCCATAAATACAAATAAATCATTTATCAGTCTAAAAAGCATCACTAGGTACTTTTATAGAAGAAAACATAATTTAAAATGTTTTCTTTTTGGTTTCCTCCTTTCTTACCAGTATCTAGTAATAACTTCAATGAAGATAATTCTTGGAGAACCACAGGTCACCCCATAACTAATCAATGAGATCATCAATCCGTGGAAAATGATACTTTTTCATTACTCCCACCTAATTTAGATCCCCTTTATCTACATATAGTCAAATAATATCATATTTCTTCTTCGAAAACAAGATAGTTTCACCCCTTAGTGAAGTACACATCTCGATGAAGCCCTTCATCTCTAAGTCCTTAAATTATAAATTAATCTTCTTTAACATAGATGATTCCAAATGATTAGGGGGTATCAAAATGGGTTTCAAAATTATAATGAGATATATCAAATATTAAAATTCTATATCAGAGGGAATTAGTATGAAGTCATCATGAATGAAATCTTGTAACCATAACCATAGAAAAAATAAGGGGATGACCACTAATCCTGCAAAAAGATCCACACTTGAAATCAATATAATGATCTTTCAAAGCTATCTCAAGCCTATACCAACTATAACTTGTCAAAACGCCCACTGCCTTTTTTGAAATATTTGAGGGTTAATCCAAATTTTATTAAATATAAAAAATAAAGGAAAAATTCTTTTGGCGACTAGGAGAAAAGGGAAACCATAGCATTAAAGAGGCATAAATTACATAAAAAACAAGACTCAAAATCCAAAGAAAACAAGCACATGTATCACATTGAAGATCATCATGTATAGAATCATGAATCCCAATAGATTTATATAATAATAAGATACTATAGGAACCTCTTGAAATCATTGAGTTTAGTCTACTTTTCCCCAATAGTGTATCAATGGAATGTAAATAGAATAAAAGTTAACCTATAAGTAAATCCCAGAAATAACTTATGAAAATTGAAATGAATGGGAAGAACATTTATGGAACAAAGTTTTATAAACCATAAAAGTGATCCTGAAAATTCCTTAAATAGTATATAGTCTATCACCACCTTCAACTAGAGTCTGGTCCACTATATAAACTTCGCCTACCTTATTTCCACAACCCTATCCCAGAGACACATGAACCCCATAAGTCATAATCATTTAGGCCTACTATTGAGGATCCAAACAAGATCCTTGGATCCTTGATCACATCTACATCAATACAATATGGAATACATACCTCATAAATATAATACAATTTGGTAATTCCCCAATTGAAACCATCGATTTTGAGAAGGTGAGTCACAAGCATTCATTTATGCCTCTACATATTCAACATTCTTCTAACTAGAAGTGATGTTCATAAAACCATCAGTGGGGAGACTATACCCTTAGTATCATATTCATTAAAAAATAATACCATTATAAATAATAGTATATCAATTGTAATAATAATAGGAAGACTAAATAACATATGACACACAGGACATATAGATAAATAAATGGGATTAAAAATTGGAAATACAACCCAATGTATAAGTGAAGAATGTAAGTAAATAAAATTAGGGAATCCCCAAGATTCTATCTTGTTCTTGACACTAGCTATATGTTGTATAGCTCAACCATATTCTATGGAACCATTACCCTTTCTTGGATCCCTATACATGAATTATAAACACACAAGGAGATATTCATAAAGTTGTGAGTAAAAAACCAATTAGGACACCACCAATGCGTCCATAAAAAATGTGAACATGTATAATAGGTGTATTATTTAATAATAATAAATTAATTATAAACAATAAAGAATAATATTCCAAGAACCTATGTTATAAAAAATCCACCAAAATCTCTGGTCACATTTACTGTAGCTTCATGTTTAAAATAATATCATAGTATAAATTAAAATAAATATCTTGCAACAATGATAGTAAAAAATGAAACTCATTATCATGTGAACAATGCACTAGGAATTCACTTTTCATGAACTGAGCCATGTTCTTGATATCCACTTGACCTCAAGTGATTTTGATACTCATAATACACTATTCATATATTAAACATGCTACATGGAATCCACCAAGAATTAATTAAATCACATATAATCCAATGTGCATCATAATATCCCTACCATGTTCTTTGTTTAGTAATTTCCTTCATCATAAGTTTTGTTATCTCCCCTTCAAATGGATAACCATTTCATGATGGTCACCCTATTCTCGAACCAAGAAAAATACCTACAAAGTAATGATAACACACATAACATAGTAGAGAATATAAACATATCATATCATATCATCCTTAGAAAAAAATCGAAATTTAAAATTCATGTGATCATCATTAAATATAAATAAATAACCTAAAATAATAATAATTGAAAAAGGTATTTTTATTAGGTCTTATGGGCTACACACACAGCCACATGCAATAAAATTAAATCATAGCCATAGAATTATGCTAACATAAGAACCATAATAAGTAAACAGGTGTATAAAAGATCCCCAAATGTTATGGAAATTTATACCTCGAGGTTTTTTATGTTATTGTCAAATTTCATCAAGGGGGTCCTATCCTAAACTATTTTTTCACACCAACCTGATCAAGATGTCTCATCTAGAACTCCTAGAACCAATTTCATATAAAATAAATTTAGTTTCTATAATATAAAACATCAAATAATAAGTCAAGGGGTGGAACAAAAATTACCCATAAATGGCTACCAATAATGGTATAATCTGATCCTATTCAAGGAAGAAGAAACAGTCACTCTTGGATAGTGATAAGAGGATAAGTAACCAAGAAAAAACTACTAAGAAATCATAGAATTCCACTGATCCCCAAGAAGATTATTGATACACCAATGTTATAATTACCTCCATAGAAAGAACATTGTATCATTTTGTAATACATAACTAAATAATAAACTAATAAAAAAAGAGTGGAAAATTCATCCAAATAATGAGAATTACAAAAGAACATAACTAAATATCATACCACTAGAAACAACAGTGCATAAGGATGATCCAAGTTCTTTTATCAATCTCATGTAATTCTATATCATCCTAAAAAAGAGATAAAATAAGGCCTATTGATCTATAAACTCATTATTGGAAGGGGTTTTCAATGTTTCATTCAAAAACAACTATGAACAATGATATTTATAAGGAATGGTATCTATTATATTAATAGAGTTCATTAATAAGTTAATAACCTATATAAATACTTAAAAAATAATCTCTATAAATTTTCTTTTTTGTTTGGTCAAGATACAAGTAGGGACGAGCCTTGAATTCATCCATTTCAAACAATCTAATAGTGAAACAACTTGCACTATATCCTAAGTACGGTCATGGGGTCCATGAAGACACCCGGATAAAATATCCATCCATACACCTTTTTTATCCTTAATGTCATTTTCCCTCACCATACCATCCAAAAAAGTTTCTTTCATTTCCAAAGTGATGGTTGGAAGGAGCCTTACCCAAACACCACTAATTTTACAAAACTTTTACAAGTCATTTACCATGCCATTTTGAACCAGGAGAAGTCAAGATTTGCTACATTAACATGGAAACATGCTATTTTATCCATTTACTTACCCTTTCATTATTGGGAAAATTCATGTTCCGAAACATCTTGCACCATTGGTTCTTTTATGGTTGTTTTGGATAGAAGAAGACTAAAATTTTTTTTAAGCCCCCACAGGCTATACCAACTCACAAGGTCCGACCCTAGAATGGATAAAATAAAAAATGATAATCAGGAAAAATCTTTTTAATTATTTAAAAAATTATCTTGGACTTTACAAGGGGATTTCACAATGAATGGGTAAGAGTGGAGAATCATCTGTCACTATTGTAGGGAAGGGTTTCAATAGTAAAACCAAGAGAAAATAAAATTCATGTTAGATATACATCTTATAGTAGTGTGGAATTTCTATTTTCAAATACTAAGTCACTTAAATCACAAATACCTTTTAGGTTTATAGTTTCATAAAATTAAGAAATACCCATTATGTACAAAATCAATTTCTTTCGAATAATTTTTGTATTTTTCCACTATTCCAATAATTTATTATTTTACATAAAGTTATAAAAATCACCGACAAGATTCTGTGTACATGATACCTTTATAAACATATCTTAGTTAATACTTTTCCTCATAACTTGGATAAATAAAAACATATAAAGGATGAGATTACCCTCTCATAAACTTTAATCCTAGGCATTATCAATCAAATAACATAATAGGGAATAATGTGCTCTTATGTGTATGAGAAAATAATCATTGTTTGTGAATCTGACGTAATAAATTCATACCCGATAAAAAATTATATATAATTTTAAACCTTGTAGATCAGTAATTTCATTGAAAATAATTTAATGAAGAATAGAAACATAATCATGAATATTACATTGAAAAAATATGAGAAATCATCAAGTAAAAAAATATACTTTAAAAAAAATATTTTCACCTTTAGAATATGATAAAATTTCCTTCAATCATGAACCCATTTTATTATCAAATTATTTCCAATAAGTATCATATAAAGAATAGAAAAAATTACATCTATCCATCTTGGAATATTTAATTTATAATACCCTTTACAAGTACCCTTAAAAAGTATCAATCATTGAGAAAAATACATGTTTTCATCTTGGAAAAATATCCTTATAATCATTATTATAATAACCATTATAAAAAATGAGCTTATTTGTAATTTGAAAATGTATTATTTGGAAAAAAATATCATTACCTAATGAATTAGAGGGATATATCATAACCAAACTTCATAATAAAATTTTCCAAGAACCACAACATTAATGAAAAAATTAGAGCTTTCTATTTCATCAAAAAACTCATGAAAAAACATTCTTCATTCCTTCACAACATAAGTAACATGTAGCAAAAATAGATTTCATGAAAATTTCATAAAAAAGCTAATAATACCTATAGATAATGGATTCAAGTGAAATAATTAGTATATATCCTTATTATAGCATATGAATAATTTAATATATTTTGAAATAGATAAAAAACACAGTTATAAAAATATTTTTAATATATATTTGAAAATTGAAAAATATATCCTTTTTTTAACTTTTAAAAAGTAAAATTTCCTTATATAATGGTAAGATATTTTCATTGAAAACTCAAGGAAACAGGTAAATTAATCTTAATAATAAATAAATTTATGATGGTAGGAAATTTTTTTCATTTATATACATTATGAAATAATTTTTTCATACTTTTATAAATAAATTCCAACGTGAGTCATATTGAATTTTTTTTTAAATTTCATTTTCATAATTTGAATTAAAATAAAATATATTATAAAATGAATTTAATTTGAGGATATTTATATAAAAAATACATTAAATAATTTTCTAACCATAGAAATCAAGGAGAAAGTTTTTGGTAAAATACTTCAAAACTTTTAATGTAGTGATTTAAAATAAACCTCGTACATGTTTTAAAATCAAAACCCATTTTGAATAAAAAAACATGAAAATGAAATTAAAATAGCTATAGTATAAAGAGTTCAATTATATTATAATTAAAATTGGTGATATATATACCATAAAATTAATATATGGTAATTAATCAAAACATGTCCTAAAAAAAGAATTTTGTAATGAGAAAACCATACAACATTGGTAATGATTGGATCAAAAATCTATTTAATCAAGAATAATAATATGAAAATGTAAAATTAATAATTTACATGAATTATTATTTCAAAATAATATCATGGAAAATTAATTTTACCATATAAAATAAATTATGGTGTATAACGTGAAACTTTTCTTAATGAATGAAAGATTGAGACCAATAAACCATACAAAGATCATAACATTTGATGTAGAAACAAATCAATGAACTAAGGATCTAAAAATAAAAAAAGAAACAATACAAGTGGAAATAAAAAATAAATCAATAAAATGTCATTTCAAACATAATAATATAATAATATATTCAATGAAGAAGTGATGTAACCCAGTGAAAGGAAATTGAGTTAAAAATCCCCTTACCTCGAAATTATATATGGTTGAACATGTTATAACCTTGGGTAATATAATTTTTTAATTATTATAAATATATACCCAAACCATATTCAAAAATTTCTTACTATAAATCATTACCTTATGATTTTCAAGTAAAGATATATTAAAAATTCATGGCTAAGATTCATTATTTGTGTGTTAACTATCTTTTTTACCATTCTTATTTTAATTTAGTAGTTTCTAAACATGAACCGTGATCATGATTGGAATTATAGAATACTATTAATTATGAGTTTTATATATTTTTTTTATAATTTTTTAGTTCCATCAATATTAAATGGAACTAGTGGGGATGATTTTCATTGAAACCTTAAAATTACATTTTTATGTGTTCTTATTTTATTGAAATAATTTGTTATTTCAAAACATATACATATTTATTACCATTATATAATTTTTAAAAAATAAAAAATCCCTAATTATTACATAATATTAATAGTACATAACATTCCATAATCATTCATGACATGTATTTGTAAACAATGTTCAGGTTGGTGGAAAAATAGGAAAAAAACTTTTTATAACATATGAATGAGTAAGAGTGTGTTATTGTATAATGATAATATAAAGTTTTGGTAGATATAATAATTTTATAAATATCATATTTATTTATGAAAATCATTTTTATATCCATCCATATCTTTTAGTAATAAAGAATTAAATACATCATATATGGAGGCAATAGTCTACATGTATACACGGATGATGTTCCCATTTTTCAAAATTTTAAAGGGAATGATATTATATAACAAACCTTGATATACATATAATTATTTTATATAATTTCAATAATTCTAATATGAAATCTCACTATAATCTCTCAATCCAAATAAGTAACATTTAGTGTATTTAAGGACTAACTACATGAGTAACTTATATTGAAAAACTTTTGGACATTTCTCTATAATTAAGCCCCACTAAATACAGTCATAGAATCCTCTTATGTTATTCATCGGTTAATATCTTGGGAAATAGAAACTTAATATGGTTTTAGAAAAATAACTTAGTAGGGGAATAATTAGAGTAAATTATATTGGTGAGACAACATGTAGATTTTATGATGCATAACAAGATATCCTAAGTATAATGATTATATGTATGGAAACATTGATTAAGGAAATTGTATTGATCAAAGTGTATCCCACCATGAGTTTCTGGTTAGGTGTGCAGCCTTAGGTCCACTCATCCTCCACCAATTAAATATTGAGTTATTACCTAACAAAAAATTTTATGATTTATTACCCCTAGGTTCATCTTGTCCATATCCACATTGACATTCTAATATATATATATAGGGATTCAATTTCAAGTAAAATGGAATAATAAATACTTGAGAAAAATTCTAGGATGTTATCATGTACATAGAACTATCCCATATCCTTATCCCTAGTATTTTCACTAAAGTTATCTGTAACATCCCAAATAAGTAATGAATAATAGATATTTTTATCTATGTCTATTAATGATTAAGATATTGTTATAGAGGCTTAAAATGAAAATAAATACAATCTTATGCATGGAATACACTAATATTCTTAAAAGATGGTTTTACTGCCTTTTGATGGCAAACCATTTTTGAATCTATATTTTGACAATTTTATAAACTATGTATGTCAAAATAAAGTTATTCTTTATGATTGGGACATCAAAATTTACCTTGTGTGAATTTGTGGTATTTTTCTGACAATGTTCATTTTTTAATGAATAGTGAAAAATACTGCATTTTACATCAAAACTGCTTTTTAATCTAATTTATTTATATGATTAGATTATGTTTTGAATTGGTTTTGAAGTGAAATTAGAATATATTTTTACCATATTATCCAATGGTGGTCATTGGAATCAATTTCAATTTGAAATTAGACTTAAACTGGTGTCAATCTTTTGAAACTTATTGTTTTGTAAGAACACGCTATTTTCTCTGGCAGCGAGAATTAATTATTTAATTAATTAATGTGACTTATATGATTTTAATTTTGTAAAATAGACTTTATTTTTGAATTCGGAATATCAAATATACCTTAGGGTGAATTTTTGGTAATTTTCTGAAAAACTACAATTTTTGATGAATAGTGAAACCACTAAGTGGTAATCAAGCAAACTGATTTTTCAGTTAAATGAAAGTTTACCACTAATGTGTATTGAATTTTGAAAATCCGACATACATGGTTGTCATTAAGAAGTAAAATGTGGTTCAATGAGATTATAATAATTTTCTGGTGAATAGTAACTTATTAAGTTTTTAATCGCGATTAGTGGTAACTAGGGTAGTTTAAGGTATAAATAATGCTTTAATAATAAGAAATGACCTAGAAACATGTCCAAACCTTATTGGTTGTGTCACGGCCAACTAAGACAAGACATGGGTCAACTTGGGGACCCCATGGAGACACATTGGTTTGGAAATGACATAAATAACTTTTTATTAAATGTTAAAGTAAAAATGACACAATCATAATATGTTTTACGAAAACAATTTTCACATGGGCATATAAAGATAAGATTTTTGATTATAAATAGTCATTGGAAAGATAAAAAGATTTCCTACATCATATTATTTTTTTTATAATTTTTAAACATTAAATAAATTAAATTATTTATGACATAATAATGATGCAGTGATGACATCATTATTTGATGATTTAAATAAAATGGAAAGACAATGTAAAATCTATGAACTACACATGGACAAAACCAATTGGATGAGTGGATTTAGAACCCTTATCACCTTATCCACTAATTATATCAATGTGGGACCTTTTAAAACCGAAAAACATTTTCAAATAATGTAATATTTCTTTACTTTCCAAAAGTGCCCCTCCTCTCCTCTTATAAAAGGCCCCCACCACTACCTCATTTCACACACTTCAAAACCCTTTGGATCGGCCAAACCCTGCCCATTTACTCTCTCCACATCCCTCTCCTCATCCTAGAGGATTCCCTTTGGGCAGAATCCTTTCAAAGGAAGCCTTTAGGCTCAAATCAAAAGGAGTTACACTTTTAAAGGTAATTCATTCTCTCATGTTCATTTGTTTTATTTTGCTTCTCCAACCCCCTAAACTCTTTTTATTTACTTATTTTGTAACAACACCAGTATCTTAAATATAGTAGGATATTGTTATAAGATTTATTTGAGCTACACTCTCACACAACTACATCAAATGGTTAATGAACATACGGTTTCCGTGGATGGGGAAATTCTGCCTCCCGAAACGATGACTGTTCAATACTCATTTAACACCTTCAAAGGTGGCCATTATGATGCCAATATTTTTATATATGATATATGATATGTTTATGTTTTCCTTAAGCTTCTGTTTTTTTCATTTTGGGCATAACTTTATGGTTTCCATTATGGGTAAACACGATATCTTCATTTTAGAAAGTGCGGACTACAGCCCCCTCAAAGTGATTTGATTCGTTAAATACCATATGTGGGACATATAAAGGATGGAACTTTGATATTATATATGATATTATACTGGAATTATAATATACCTTTATATCATTATGATTCCATTCTATAAAATACGAAATAGAAATGAATGTAGCGTTCATGCGTATGTACGGCTTACCGTCTCCATGAACGGTGCATTTCATTTCTTACCTCTAAATGATTATGTAATATTATAAATGCATGTATGTACTGGATATATATGAAATATATGATATCTACATCATGAATACCATTCTGGATATAATGAACCTTTGACCAAATTAACAACATGTAAGTGTAAGAAGTCTATTTTTGACTTAAGAACCAAATACCGACAAAATGAACATTATTAACATAACTGATTACATGATGTTCATAACATGGTATAAAAGGAATAATGAACTTGAAAAAGATTCATAAGAAAGTAGAGATTAACTCAAGTTTATTATTCAGGAGATTAAAGAATGGTCGGGTCAAGTCGGATACGAGGTATGGGACTTCTTCTCAATCTCCTTTCGTTGAGGCATATTTTATTTTATACACAACTTTCTTTTATACAGTGTATAAACCCCTTTGACTTTTACGTTTATTCAAAAGGAATATTTTTTATATGAAGCGTTTACTAAACGAAAAAAGGAAATGTTTTGGTCGTACGTATGCGGCGACAACGACTTCTCTGCCGTCGTGACCGTTATTTGAGTTTCGGCTTCCTCTACAAGCCATACCTTTTTTTTAAAACGAAAAATAAATACCATGTTTTACTTTGGTATTGAAAATGGTTTTCATAATGTTTTTATTATATCAATGTGTTGTATTGATATCTCGCGATTGAAATGTGGAAATTTTATGTTTCCTTTATGCATGTTTTATGTGATATGATTATGTTATGGTTCTTGGGAATTATTATCAAGACGGGTGGTTCCGTGATAAACTAAGGATGTGTGAGCCCGTTATAGCTCTCCAATGCATTGGGTAACGCGAAGGAGTGAAACTTTAAGGTTTCTTCGAAGAGATTTTAGGGAATATACTGTGATGGGTATTCCAAACGTAACCAAGAGGGTTACTCCCTACGTAAGAATGCTATGAATGCCTCAAGCTACCTTTATGTCTTATGATTTCTATGATTTATTCATGATTTTATGAGGTATGTTAAAGTGCCTATGTTTTATGGGTAAAGTATGATTTTATTCTTATGTATATATGAACTCATGTTTCCTTTCCATGTTTTTTTTATAACCCATACTGAGTTTTTATGCTCATCACAAGTTTTTGAAATGTTTTTCACAGGTCAAGGGAAAGGTAAATGATAAGATGATAGAGTCAAGGATGTGTCAAGAAATAATCCATGTTTTATTTTAAATGTTTTTCCATTGATGGGAATGAAGAATACTATCTTTATGTAACCACATTGTTTATATGTGGAATGTAATGCAAGTTTTATGATCTAATTCTCTAAAAATCTAAACCCGAAAAGATCCTCAATGTGTAATCTTGTAATAACTCAAGATTAAGTAAGGTTTAAGGCTGGGGCCTTATAGTTGGTATCAGAGGTCGGTTTAGATAACTTTAGGAGTTAGAATTCTATTAAAATTATTATCCAAAATATTTTTTTGGAAATGATATAGCATTTAAAGATTACCATGTTGCTTCATATAAGACAAGTTTGTTCAGAATGGTTTTCCGCAGAGGAAACAGGGAAGTAGTGCTAGGAAGGCATACAGAAGGAAATAACCTTCCGAATCAGCATCTAGAAATGGTCGAAATTGGAACTGAACAGTTTGTTGCAGTAATGGCGCAGTTGACTCAAAAGATAAATGGTGGTGGTATCCATGCACGAGATCAGGCAGATCAACCGCAGAGGAACATGTCAGTGGTGGAACATTTCATGAGGCAACATCCACCATAATTCAGAGGATCATCTGACCCTGTGCTAGTTGAAGGGTGGATTAAAGCACTGGAGAAGATTTTTTATGTCATGGGGTGTTCAGACAATCAAAAGGTTAGTCTTGCTATTTACCGTTTGGAGGGTGAAGCAGATAAATGGTGGTCTACGGTTAAAAATATCAGGGACGCCGATGAGATTGATGCTCTTGACTGGGATGAAGTCAAAGGTATGTTTCTTGAGAAGTATTTTCCTAAGGCCGTTCGACATAGGATGGAAAAGCAATTCTTGGAATTGAGGCAGGAGGAAGACTCAGTGGCTGCCTATGAAGAAAGGTTCACTCGATTGGCAAGGTATGCTCCAAATTTTATTTGAGACCTTGATAGTAAAATCAATCGTTTTTACTCAGGATTAAAGCCAAAATATCGAAGGGCATTAGCTTCTCGTGAGTTTAAAAGTTATGAAAAGCTTGTTCGATGTGCTGAGAAGGTGGAAATGGAGTTTGCCGATGACCAAGTGTTCTATAACAACCAGCAGAAGAAGAGACCGAGGTGGCCGGAGAAAGGTAAGAATTCTTCAAAAAAGTCTGATGGTAAGAGAACTAAGTTTCCAATTTGTGATAAATGTGGAAAAAGGCATGCTGGGGAATGTCTTCTGAATTCTGGGAAGTGCTACCGATGTGGTAAGATGGGACATAAGGCTCGTGATTGCACTGAAAAGGATCATGGTGAAGGTAAGAACAAATTTGATTTACAGTTAGTGAAATGTTATAAGTGCAATGAGATGGGTCACTATGCAAACGAGTGTCCGACAAGGAGCTTGAGTGATGGGAAGCAGTTAGACTACAAGCAGAAAGGGGTGGTGAAATCCTTTGCAACTACTTCAGCAGATGTCGGGCCATCAAATGAAGTTGTATCAGGTACTTTGTTTGTTTATTCAGATTATGCCAGTGTTTTGTTTGATTCGGGGTCTACGCATTCTTTCATCTCTGAAACCTTTTCTAGTAAAATGGGAATACCATCTCAAAAAATGACTCCTGAACTTTTGGTAAAAACACCTGGGGGAAATGTTGAGGCAAAAAGAATTTATAAGAATCTTCCTATCCTTATCTGTTGAAAGAACCTACTTGCAAACCTTATTGTTCTACCTCTAGTAGAGTTTGATGTTATCATGGGTATGGATTGGCTCTCTATTTACCATGCTAAGATTGACTGTAGAGCTAAAGAAGTTTCTTTTCAGAAAGAATTTCAGTTTGTTTACAAGAATGAACCCTTAATTTTGATAACATATCAAGAGGCTGAGAAACTTGTAAAAGATGGAAACGAATGTTACCTTGCACACGTCGTTGAAAATAAAGGAACTGTTCAGATTAATGATGTGCCAGTGGTAAATGAGTATCCTGATGTTTTTCCTGATGAGTTGCTTGGAATAATACCAGATCGGGAAGTTGAGTTTACTGTTGACTTAGTTCCTGATGCTAAGCCAATTTCAAAACCATTTTATCGAATGGCACAAATTGAACTTTTAGAGTTGAAGGAGCAATTGCAATATTTATTAGAGAAAGGTTTCATTAGACCTAGCACATCACCATGGGGTGCTCCTGTTTTATTTGTTAAAAAGAAAGATGGTTCTATGAGACTTTGCATTGATTATAGAGCCTTGAATAATATCACTGTTAAGAACAAATATCCTTTGCCTCATATCGATGATTTGTTTGATCAGCTCTAGGGAGCTCAGTTTTTTTCAAAGATTGACTTGAGATCGGGGTACCATCAGCTGAAGGTAAAGGAGGCAAATATTCCGAAGACTGTGTTCCGTACGAGATATGGCCATTATGAATTTGTAGTAATGCCTTTTGGGCTAACCAATGCACCTGCTGTATTCATGGACTTAATGAATAGAATTTTCCATGAGTTCCTGGATAAGTTTGTGGTGGTTTTCATTGATGATATTTTGGTTTTTTCTAAAAGTAAAGAGGAGCATGAAAAACATTTAAGGGTTATCTTGCAAACCTTAAAAGAAAAGAAACT
This sequence comes from Viscum album, assembly GCA_963277665.1. NCBI lineage: Eukaryota > Viridiplantae > Streptophyta > Magnoliopsida > Santalales > Viscaceae > Viscum > Viscum album. The sequence goes on from OY728150.1 coordinate 1,475,633,016, forward strand.
CTATGGGAAATTCAGCAAGTGTGAGTTTTGGTTTCAACAAATTTCCTTCCTTGGTCACATTGTTTCTAAAGATGGAATAATTGTTGATCCTGCAAAAACAAAAGTTGTGGAAGAATGGCCAAGACCCAAAAATGTAACCGAGATTCGTAGCTTCCTTGGTTTGGCGGGCTATTACCGAAGGTTTGTTAGAAATTTTTCACGGTTATCTAGTCCAATGACTAAGCTAACTCGGAAGGGTGTTAAGATTATCTGGACAAAAGAATGTGATGATTGTTTTCAGGAATTGAAAAGAAGATTGGTGAATGCTCCAGTTTTGTCACTACCTTCCAAGAATGGTGAGTTTGTTATATACAGTGATGCTTCATTGAAAGGACTTGGTTGCGTCCTAATGCAGAATGATCAGGTAATTGCTTATGCTTCACGACAGTTGAAAACTCATGAGGTAAATTACCCTACACATGATTTGGAATTAGCTGCTGTTGTTTTTGCTTTAAAAATTTGGAGGCATCATTTGTATGGAGTAAAGTGTGAAATATATACCGATCACAAAAGTTTAAAGTATATATTCACTCATAAAGAGTTAAACATGAGACAAAGGAGATGGCTAGAATTAATCAAGGATTATGATTGTACAATTCATTATCATTCGGGAAAAGAAAATAAAGTGGCTGATGCTTTGAGTAGAAAAAGTAATGCTTCATTAACAATGTTGCGGTTGGAATGTGATCCTTTGGTTAACGATTTGATGAACTCTGGCATAGAATTTGTTGGTGCAGGAAGTACTTCTGTTTTGTTTCAGGTATCAGTGAGATCATCTCTATCAGATAGAATCAAGCAAGCACAGAAGCAAGACAGTGAGTTGCAGAAAAGGGTAGAGCTGGTTCAGAAAGGTAAGTTGCCTGAATTCAACATTGATAATGATTGTGTTTTGAGATTTGGGAAGAGATTGTGTGTGCCTTGTGATTCACAGTTGAAGAGAGAGTTGTTATGTGAAGCTCATAGTTCTCCGTTTTCAGTTCATCCGGGCAGTACTAAGATGTATAGAGATCTGTGGGAGTATTACTGGTGGGATGGAATGAAAAGAGACATTGCTGAATTTACTGTGAAGTGTTTGACTTGTCAGTAGGTTAAAGCAGAGCGGCAGTTACCGAAAGGGATTCTTCCGTCTTTACCAGTGCCAGAGTGGAAATGGGAGAATATATCCATGGACTTTGTTGTTGGATTACCAAAGACATCTCGAGGTAATAATGCAATCTGGGTTATTGTTGATCGCTTGACCAAATCAGCTCATTTCCATGCTATACGAGATACTTTCTCTCTTGATCAACTTTCCCGTTTGTATCTTAAAGAGATTGTCAGGTTACACGGAGTTCCTTTCTCAATTGTATCAGATCGTGATCCCAGGTTTACTTCTAACTTTTGGAAAGGCCTTCAGAAGTCGTTGGGTACTGAATTAAATTTTAGTACAGCTTTTCATCCTCAATCAGATAGGCAGTCAGAACGAACAATTCAGACATTGGAGGATATGATACGAGCTTGTTGTATGGATTATCAGGGAAGTTGGGACCAACATCTTTCTTTGGTTGAATTTTCATATAATAACAGTTTTCATTCCAGTATACAGATGGCACCATTTCTGGCAATATATGGGAAGCGGTGTCGAACTCCAGCTTTCTGGGATGAAGTGGGTGAAAGGAAGTTGATGGGACCATTATTGGTAGAAGAGATGGCAGAAAAAGTTCAGCTGATTCAGAAACACATGAGAACAGCTCAGAGCAGGAAGAAGAGTTATGCGGATAACCGGAGGAAGGATCTATCTTTCGAGGTAGGTGATCATGTTTTTCTCAAGGTTTCTCCTTGGAAAAGTGTGATGAGATTTGGTTAGAAAGGAAAGTTGAGTCCAAGGTTCATTGGATCATACGAAATTCTGGAGAGAGTTGGATCAGTTGAATAACGAGTGGCTTTACCTCCGAGTTTGTCTCAGGTACACAATGTTTTTCACATTTCGATGTTGAGAAATTATATGCCAGATCCATCTCATGTTTTGAGTCCAGAGGTAGTTCAGCTGGAAGAGAACCTATCTTATGAGGAACAACCGGTCCAGATTCTTGACCACAGGGAGCAAGTGTTACGGAATAAGGTGATTCACCAGGTAAGGGTTTTGTGGAAAAACCACATGATTGAAGAGGCAACATGGGAATCTGAAAATGCAATGAGGGATAAGTACCCCCATTTATTCGATAAGTAAATAAATTGCGGGGACACAATTTTCTAAAGGGGGGAAGGATGTAACATCCCAAATAAGTAATGAATAATAGATATTTTTATCTATTTCTATTAATGATTAAGATAGTGTTAAAGAGGCTTAAAATGAAAATAAATACAATCTTATGCATGGAATACACTAATATTCTTAAAATATTGTTTTACTGCCTTTTGATGGCAAACCATTTTTGAATCTATATTTTGACAATTTTATAAACTATGTTTGTCAAAATAAACTTATTCTTTATGATTGGGACATCAAAATTTACCTTGTGTGAATTTTTGGTATTTTTCTGACAATGTTCATTTTTTAATGAATAGTGAAAAATACTGCATTTTACATCAAAACTGCTTTTTAATATAATTTATTTATATGATTAGATTATGTTTTGAATTGGGTTTGAAGTGAAATTATAATATATTTTTACCATATTATCCAATGGTGGTCATTGGAATCAATTTCACTTTGAAATTAGACTTAAACTGGTGTCAATCTTTTGATACTTATTGTTTTGTAAAAACACGCTATTTTCTATGGCAGCGGGAATTAATTATTAAATTAATTAATGTGACTTATATGATTTGAATTTTGTAAAATAGACTTCATTTTTGAATTCGGAATATCAAATATAGCTTAGGGTGAATTTCTAGTAATTTTCTGAAAAACTTCAATTTTTGATGAATAGTGAAACCACTAAGTGGTAATCAAGCAAACTGATTTTTCAGTTAAATGAAAGTTTACCACTAATGTGTATTGAATTTTGAAAATCTGACATACATGGTTGTCATTAAGAAGTAAAATGTGGTTCAATGAGATTATAATAATTTTTTGTTGAATAGTGACTTATTAAGTTTTTAATCGCGATTAGTGGTAATTAGGGTAGTTTAAGGTATAAATAATGCTTTAATAATAGGAAATGACCTAGACACATGTCCCAACCTTATTTGTTGTGTCATGGCCGACCAAGAAAAGCCATGGGTCAACTTGGGGACCCCATGGAGACACTTTGGTTTGGAAATGACATAAATAACTTTTTATTAAATGTTAAAGTAAAAATGACACAATCATAATATGTTTTACAAAAACAATTTTTACATGGGCATATAAAGATCATATTTTTGATTATAAATAGTCATTGAAAAGATAAAAGGATTTCCTACATCATAGTATTTTTTTTATAATTTTTAGACATTAAATAAATTAAATTATTTATGACATAATAATGATGCAGTGATGACATCATTATTTGACGATTTAAATAAAATGGAAAGACAATGTAAAATATATGAACTAAACATGGACAAAACCAATTGGATGAGAGGATTTCAAACCCTTATCACCTTATCCACGAATTATATCAATGTTGAACCTTTTAAAACCGAAACACATTTTCAAATAATGTAATATATCTTTACTTTCCAAAAGTGCCCCTCCTCTCCTCTTATAAAAGGCCCCCGCCTCTACCTCATTTCACACACTTCTAAAGCCTTTGGATCGGCCAACCCCAGACCATTTACTCTCTCCACATCCCTCTAATCATCCTAGAGGATTCCTTTTGGGCATAATCCTTTCAATGGAAGCCTTTAGGCTCAAATCAAAAGGAGTTACACTTTTAAAGGTAATTCATTCTCTCATGTTCATTTGTTTTATTTTTCTTCTCCAACCCCCTAAACTCTTTTTATTTACTTCTTTTGAAACAAAACCAGTATCTTAAATATACTAGGTTGTTGTTATAAGATTTATTTGAGCTACACTCTCACACAACTACATCAAATGGTTAAAGAACATACGGTTTCCGTGGATGGCGAAATTCTGCCTTCCGAAAAGATGATTGTTCAATACTCATTTAACACCTTCAAAGGTGGCCATTATGATGTCACTATTTTTATATATGATATATGACATGTTTATGTTTTCCTTAAGCTTCTGTTTTTTTCATTTTGGGCATACCTTTATGGTTTCCATTATGGGTAAACACGATATCTTCATTTTAGGAAGTGCGGACTACGGCCCCCTCAAAGTGATTTGATTCGTTAAATACCATATGTGGGACATATAAAGGATGGAACATTGATATTATATATGATATTATACTGGAATTATAATATACCTTTATTTCATTATTATTCCATTCTATAAAATATGAAATAGAAATGAAAGTAGTGTTCATGCGTACGTACGGCTTACCGTCTCCATGAACGGTGCATTTCATTTCTTACCTCTAAATGATTATGTAATATTATAGATGCATGTATGTACTGGATATATATGACATATATGATATCTACATCATGAATACCATTCTGGATATAATGAACCTTTGACCAAATTAACAACATGTAAGTGTAAGAAGTCTATTTTTGACTTAAGAACCAAATACCGACAAAATGAATATTATTAACTTAACTGAATACATGATGTTCATAACATGGTATAAAAGGAATAATGAACTTGAAAAAGATTCATAAGCAAGTAGAGATTAACTCAAGTTTATTATTCAGGAGATTAAAGAACGGTCGGGTCAAGTCGGATACGAGGTATGGGACTTCGTCTCAATCTCCTTTCGTTGAGGCATATTTTATTTTATACACAACTTTCTTTTATACAGTGTATAAACCCATTTGACTTTTACGTTTATTCAAAAGGAATCTTTTTTATACGAAGCGTTTACTAAACGACAAAAGGGAATGTTTTTGTCGTACGTATGCGGAAACAACGACTTCTCCGCCGTCGTGACTGTTATTTTAGTTTCGGCTTCCTCTACAAGCCATACCTTTTTTTAAAACGAAAAATAAATACCATGTTTTACTTTGGTATTGAAAATGGTTTTCATAATGTTTTTATTATATCAATGTGTTGTATTGTTATCTCGCGATTGAAATGTGGAAATGTTATGTTTCCCTTATGCATGTTTTATGTTATATGATTATGTTATGGTTCTTGGGCATTATTATGAAGACGGGTGGTTCCGTGATAAACTAAGGGCGGGTGAGCCCGTTATAGCTCTTCAATGCATTGGGTAACGCGAAGGAGTGAAACGTTAAGGTTTCTCCAAAGAGATTTTAGGGAACATACTGTGATGGGTATTCCAAACGTAACCAAGAGGGTTACTCCCTACGTAAGAATGTTATGAATGCCTCAAGCTACCTTTATGTCTTTTGATTTCTATGATTTATTCATGATTTTATGAGGTATGTTAAAGTGCCTATGTTTTATGGGTAAAGTATGATTTCATTCTTATGTATATATGAACTCATGTTTCCTTTCCATGTTTTTTTTATAACCCATACTGAGTTTTTATGCTCATCCCAAGTTTTTTAAATTTTTTTCACAGGTCAAGGGAAAGGTACATGATAAGATGATAGAGTCAGGGATGTGTCAAGAAATAATCCATGTTTTATTTAAAATGTGTTTCCATTGATGGGAATGAAGAATACTATCTTTATGTAACCACTTTGTTTATATGTGGAATGTAATGCAAGTTTTATGATCTAATTCTCTAAAACTCTAAACCCGAAAAGATCCTCAATGTGTAATCTTGTAATAACTCAAGATTAAGTAAGGTTTAAGGATGGGGCCTTATATTATCTATTCCTATTCCCCATGAATTACTAAACCTTATTCAGATACATACTATAGAAACCAAAGATAAACATATCTTTTTTAAATAATTTTCATAATTTAAATACTAAATCTCAAAATAATATCACAATCCCATGAATGGGAGGTTTAGTTTCTTTGAGGACTAGCAACTTGAGAAAATTATATTACAACACTCATGAACATTTCAACATAATTGAACCACACTGCAATCCTTCATAGAATCCTAATAAGTTATAATCGTATTTATAGCCTAGGGAATGGAAAAAATATAAGTGGTGATCCAAAACTCTCAGAATGATAATAATTGTATTAAATAATAATAGTGATACAACATATAATATATAGGTGGCATAATATGATATCATAAATATAATGAACATAAGAATGGAAACATAGCCTAAGTAAATGTATAATTAGATTAGGGAAACATAAATATGTGGAAGAACATGAAATATGACATTTCAATCATAAGTTAATAATCACTTTCCATAATATCATAGTAGATAGATTCCCATATATGATTAGGTTTACTACCCATTCCCATAAACATAGTGGATAAATTCCATCATTCGATTGGTTTCACTTCCCATTCCCTTTCATATTAACCCATGAGATTTAATTATTTACCCATTATATTATAGGTTTACATAATTTTATATACACCGATCACATAATAAAAATTATAATATCTACAGTAATATGTGTTCCACATGATAAAAACAAACCGTCCATAAAATATAAGAATGATAAAAACCATAAGAAAGAAGGGGGATTCATAATCTTGTATCAAGGAATGACCAAAAATGATATAATAATTTTTTCCAAGAGATGAATTAATTAAATTATCTTAGAGTATTATATTATAATAAATAATCATAATAATTTAACATTGAGTTCAAATGTAGAAAAATTCATTAGAAGGATCTCTGAGAAGTAAAAATAATAACAGACCTCATGGGATATGCTTTTCAAAATAGGGATTGGATCATTTAAGGAAGGGAATTTTTAATTAATTTCATTTAAAACAAAATTAAATTACTATTGTTTCCAATAAAATAATCAAGGTGTTTGAAACATATTCATGGTTAAAAAATTTTATAGGGGTGGTACTTGGCATGAAATAATATATAAGAAGGTTCCCTTAAATAAAATTTACTTTAAAGATGGAATTATTAAGGGAACATAAAACATGTATTATAATAAAAAATGAATATTAAGTAAACATGATATTATTTAATGAAAACATATTAAGAAAATGGGTGAAATAAATGGAAAAAATCTAGAAAATAAGGAGAATGTGTGAACCAAATGTAACTAGGGTGGTTCAAAAGACACCTTTAATTGTATCTTGATTCATTCTATCTGTGTTCTTAGCTTCCTAAATAATAAAAAATATTTAAAAACTTAATTATGATTCATATTCATATATATTTCATATGATAAGGTCTATCTATTACCATGTGTAGTAAATTTACTATATATTTTTTGTTTATATTGGTTACTTGGGGTTGTTCGATCAATTTCTTTGTAACACTCTTTGAATGTTTAAAATTATAAAATTTGTTTTAAAATATCTTTATATTATAAAAAATATTATATTTTTATTCAATTTATTATTTTTTTTATCACAAAATAAAAATAGTTTCATTGGTTTCTAAAATGGGATCAAATTAAGAATGTTGTATTTATATGTTTATTTAAGTTGTTAAATATATTATAACCATTTATTATAAATATTACATATATCACCCAAACCTTTTCTATCTGGTATATTATTTGGTTTATGATGTTTTCATTCTCTTTTGGATTTTTTTTGATATTTTTTTTATTTTTCATGGATTTTAAATGATTTTTAGAATACCTTTTAGTTTTTTTAAAAGTCCATTAAATGGAAATTATATAATTCTTAACTTAATGTTTACCCTAATGCATGGTAGAGGGTCTATGTATGGGTAAGTGCCTCTTACCTTTACATAGGGTGATTTTTAGGATTTTTTAAAGTGTAACACCTCTATTTCCTGATTTTTGTAAGGGTAAAGTAATGATGTTATGGGCTTTGTAAGGGTAAGTTGTGTATATGGGTATTTCAAGGGTAAGTCCCTATTTATATGAGTTTCATAGAGGTTATGGTAGTATTATCTAAACTATTTAAAGGTAAGCCCTTTATTTCATATATTTTGTATTGGTACATTAAGAACAATGTAAAGGTAATCCAAATAATCTAATGTTTACGTATGGTTAGCTCTTATATGTTGTGTAAGGGTACGCTTCAGTTGTCAATGGTAGTGTAAGGGTATATAAGAAATATCGTAAAGGTTGAGTGTTTTTTGTAAGGGTAACATCTCTTTTTCAAATTTTGTGTGAGGGCATCTCTTGGGTTTCATGCATTATGTAAGGGTCTTTTCATATTCATGTAAGGGTAGCTCCCAGGTATCAAGGGTCATGTAAGGATAATCCAGAGATATAAAAGGGAAATTTGTTTTCTTTAAATAGTTACGTATGGGTAATTCAGTACCCTCACATGTAATATGTGAGTTATGTAAATATAAAACCATGTTACCTTTACATGTCACTCATTTTGGGAGAAAATAATCAATAAAAATTTTTTTTTCCATTTATTCTCCCCCATATCAACCATGTAATTCCTTTTAGATATTTTTGAGGCTGTAAAACATGGGAATTTAATACTTTTTTCATCTTATTGGTGTTAACTCCAATTTTTACTAAATTTTAACATTCTAAAATAAAAATGTTAATAATATGTATATTTAATTGGATTACTCAATTTTGTGATTTTAATGATGCTTCACCTTGTGTATTTGTTATAAAATATCCAAACCTTCAGTACCCTTGATTTTCTGTTATTATATTGAGACAATTTTTGGATGTTCATCTACCAAAGAATTAGATCTATTACATTTTACATTTTAACTCTTCTCTGTATAAGAATTAATGGGAATGGATAGAGGTTGGATTTCCTTAAACATTTAATCCCTGAATCTCCATTGAAGGTTTTTATCAAGAAACCATTAATATTATCGGATGTAGGTGTCTATATAGAATGGATATGTTCCTTATATACGCTATGTACTTTTGAAATCCTTCTTCTGGATTTATTAAATTCTTTATTTTGGAATATGTGAGGGAATGTTTGCTAATAATTCCATCTTCAATGGTGTGAAAAATTCTTTTAAAGGTATTTTTATTTTTAAAATGAAATTATGCACTTCATTTATCAATATTTATTTTATTATAATATGAATTTTTAAATCATGAGAGTAGTGATACTTATTTTAGTAAAAAAATTGTAAAGTTTTTAATATGGTTTCTGTTTTATTTTCTGAAAACAAGGCACATGAGAACATTTGGAAACCGTGGTAATTATATTTCCATAGGCTAATGCAAAAATTATGTTTTTTTATTGATGTTATCACCCATTTTGTGTAAAACAAATAGCACAAGATAACATTTAGAAACATAGGGCTTTGTCATAAGGTTGATATCAATAGATTGTGGTAGAAATTGATATCATAGGATTCAATTTTCATATTAGTGTTTCTTGTTTTACTATTTTTATATACCCATAGGGTAGAGCCATATAAAATTCACACTTCCTTTTTCATTTATATGTCATGTTTTACATACTCACATGTTTATCTTATGGATTTTTCCTTGTGGAAATGGAAATCTTGTATCAGATTGATATAACATGGTTACCTTTGTGTGACTTGTTATATATACTCACCATGTTATATTTTGGGTTATGATTTTTATAGTTACAACCCTTTATTAATCATCATTATTAATTTTCACATTCTTATGGATTTAAATGTGGAATGTTTTTTAAATAAAAAAATGGAATTTTTATAAAATGTTTTTCATATAGATTCATTTTTGTAAATCAGTTTTGTTTTAAGGCTATAACTAATGGTTGCAAAGTGATAGATTTGGAATAGATTCCTTAGTTGTATGCTACATAGTTTGAGTTCTCAAACTATAAATTATCAGTAGGGAGCTTGTAGCCTTGTTTTTTAGGAATCTTGTAAAGGGAAGGGTGCCATATGTCTTGGTGGCTTCTCTTAGTTGATATCACCTTCATTGTGGATGGGGATGTTAGTGATAGTTAGTCACAAGGAGACTTGTTTTTTTTTCATTCATGGTTCTTCATTCAGGATATATCTTATTTTACCATTTTCTATCTCATGGATGTGTAATTTTCTTCTATGTTATACTCTGATTGTTTATCTTTTTTTTGGGTATTCATATAAAACTTTTTTTATATTTTTGGTAAAAATATCTTCATTGATTTTATTTGTTCATACTCGGTTTCTTGTGAATGTAATTTGGTGATCAGGAAGATTATTTCGATCTTATTTCAACCCCACTCAGGTGACATGTTTGGTTGACCTAGCATGGATAATTATAAAATAATATAAAAAAATTCCCATCAATAAGTGTTATAACATTTCGTGGGATTGGTCAGGGGATTGTTAGATTCATACAATGATTTTTTAAGAATCTAGGATTACATAGTGAGAAATAAATTTACAGAGACCTTTCTTTATACCACTTGAGTTTCCATGGGTATTTAGGATTTATTTTATGTTTCATTTTTTCCATTAGTTATAGTTTTGTCTGATGACATAAGATCCTCATTGGACAATGTTGGTTTCCTTGGGGGGTAACCTCGATTTGGGAAGTAAACTAAAAAATGAATCAAGTTTTGAAGTATATCTAGATATATATGAAAAAAAATTAATTACTAGTAACCTGGTTTTAATATTTGGAGTTTAGTGTGCTTAACACATGGTCATTAACCACATCGTTTTTTCTATAATGACTCTACAACCCCTCTATTATTATTTAGAACCCAAAATTATTGCATTATTTGAGTTACTCTTATTGATAGGAAAATTATAATTGTGTTTATTATAATATTTGGATATTAATAATTGGTTTTACTAATAGTTATGGAATGATTTATCTTTGAAGGGATGGTACAACCTGTATACTGTGTGAAAATAAATTTTCTGATTTTTTTTCAAAAATGTGAAGATTTATATCTTTCCTATGACATTATTTTTGGTTTTTATATCATTTCATTAAATGTTCATTTAATCATGAAAACCATGAAAAAAATATATTTATAAACTAGTTAAATATTTTGAATGAAATAATTTCATACTTGAAAAATTTTCCCAATAAGACTTAAATGTTTTTGAAAGAATTTTTTTTTGATGCTGTAAAGGGTAGGTTTTTTATTTTTTTCAAAATATATGGTTTTTTTAACATTAAATAAATAAGAGTGCATTTTTTGAATGTGGAATGGTAACTTAAAATAAAATTTTAAATTTTAAGGAAAAAAAATCATAATTTGAATGGTTGTTCCTTTCTCTAGAAATTCAATCATGGATAATTTTTTTTAAGACGAAAATAAATCTTGTTTAATTATTTGTCTTGAAAAAGGATAAGAGGTATTATCATTTAATTGTGGAATTTGGAAATTTTTCCCTTTTTAAACCATGTTTTAAGTTAATTAAATATGTTTACTGATGAAATTGATTGTTTGCAGAACTAATTTTCATGGGATCTATGTAGGTTTTCAAAATAAATAGTTTTTGAAATAAATTATTAATCCTTTGGTGGGTTTTTTTTAAAACCTCTATGAAAGAGTTTTCTTTATTTGATGAATTTGAAAATTTTCCTAGAACTTTCATGTGTTTAGGGTTTATCTTATGATCTCTGGAGGATATGAATAGTTTTTGTTCACCACTTGTGTTGTTTTAGTGAGTATTCTGGAGAGGTATTATGTCTTTTTGTGATTATTTCCTCAAGAGTATTCATTCTATCTTATATGTATAGTCTTCAATAGTCTCAAAATTTAGTGGAGAGAGTATTATTCCATCTCAATGTTCCAATGATGGAAGTTATTGATGAAAATTATGATGTTATCCTTTTGTGGCTGGATCATAGGCCCTTATATGTTTGTTTGGGTAGATGGGTCTCTAAGGATAGATTTTCCATTTATTCTTGTGTTCCTTGGTAAGAATGTAATCATGAGTTTACCATGTGATTTGTTTGTTGATCCACTTATGTTCAAACTCTCTATATTTATATTTATTATATTTATTAGATATCCATGTTTAGTTGTAACATTTGATATCTTTTTTGGGTTGTTTCATTGAGAATAGTGGCTATCTTTAGTTTCTCCATGCCTTATCGATCATTTTGATCTATAAACATTTTTCCACATTAATATGTTATTATCAGTTGGATATTAGAGAATACCATATGGGTATTTTTAAAATTTTAATACTATAGATATTGTTTCACAACCCAATACTAGATCCATATCACTTCTTTTTTACGTGTGTCTTTGTTTCAACAATATACTGGTTATGCAAGACATGGTTGATCAAGTGTTATGTCTTATGCCTTCCTAATTATCTTTGAGGTTGATCATTGAACATTTCATTGGGATAGTTCCATATTTTAGTCTTCATCTAGATCTCTCTAGGTTGGATGCATATACTGAAATCATATGGGTTTTCCTTGTTTTGGGATAGGGATCCTGGGTTTTTCATTGAACAGAATATGGAGCCTCAGATTACATTATGTTTATATCTTGTATCAATGTAGTGTCTCTTCATAACACCATTTATATTTGATCCAAATAGTGGATAAATCAATGTTAGGTCTCTATTATCCTTAAATACTAATGCGGTAAAATTTAAAAATTGTTACTCCATTGAAGGAATAGAAGTTAGGTTAATTTTAGCTTCGGTGTGTTTTTTTGAAAAGTCTATTTGGGTCAAGAAGATGACTCTGTGAAGTATCATTCTTAATATTAGGATATGTCTTGATGTTAGAAAAAAATAAAATTCATCTTGAACAAGTAGACGATACTAGGTGGTAGCATTAAAATGAAGCCTTTTTTATGGGTATAACATGGGTTTCTGGATTTATTTTATCGATAGTGCTTTGAATTTAGCGATATTTGGTTATTACAGTAGATCTAAGAGAGGATTTTATAGATCAGGAACATAGTTCTAGTTGTTCCATGTACTCTAGGATGTTTTGGATGTGTCATTATTTGAGATATCAATTTTATTGGATTGTGCAACACGGTTAACTGAATACCTTATGTCACAATTCCCCACCTATTATAATTGTAGAGAGAAACACCATAGACCAACCAATTTGGAATATCCTTGTCTATTTTGTTATAAAAGATGTATAAAGAATCTGTGGATTTCATAATTTGACCACCATAGACTCATTTTAGGGAAAGAGTTACAATTTGGCTAATCATTAATTGGTTCAAGAAATTTTCTCATGTATTTCCTTCCAAAGACATGGTTATGGTAGAAAATTTTGAACATTTTGTTTGAGGTGTTGTGACACTCTATGTTGTGATTGTGGATACCATTTCTAGTATTTACTCATTCATTGATTTTCAGTTTTCAAAAGGATTTCTGAATGAAATGGGTTTTTGGTTGAGACAAGCATGTCTTCCTTTGTTTATAAGGATGGTTAGATTATAAAATTCATCTAATTATATAGGAAATATTTGTGTACATGTTTGTTTACATTGTATTTTTAGTTTTGTATCTACTCGAATCTATGATTAAGCAAAAAAAAAATTGAAGTGTGTTATGGGTGGCCTTGTGAATCTTCTTAATGTCAGTAACTGGAAGGTAAACTATCTCTTGTAGGACCAAATCTTATCTAGGGAAGACATGGATGGTGTGGTAATCTCTGTAATGGTTGTCTAAAGTTCTGATCCACCTATGATGTTAAAAAACCACTATCATTACATATTAGAGGATAAGGTGAGTAATCGGGTCTCCCACACTAAATCTCATTTTATTTGGGATGTAATCATTGATTAAGAAAGGAAATTAGTAATTGGAGTTTATTAGTCCAATTCAAGAACATTAAAAATATTTTAAATTTCTAATTTTTTGGTCATTTAGTCTCAATTGACATTGGATCATGATGTTTTGCATGTTTCCAAACTAAGGATGTATAAACTAGACCCTTCCCATCTGATTAAATTAAAATATATTGATATTTAGCATAGTACCACTATGTTTTTAAAACTGATTCAAATTATAGATCTACATTGTAAGGTACTATGTGGTAAAACAATCTATTTAATCTTTGTACAGTGGTAGTGTATAATGTGTAGCCATGTGATGTGGAAAAAAATAATAATATTTATGTGGTATCGGTATTGTCTCATTGTGAGGTAATAATCATGACTCCTTTTTAGTGGCATAAATAATTATGGTGGGGAAAATTTTTACACCCTAGATATTTCTTTCTGTTATGATCTATTGGATATGATGTTTTTCTTTTGTTTTATAAGTTTTTATATGATTTTTATTTTCCATGGTTTTTAAAATAATCCTTAAAACCACTTTTTTGTTTTTTTATAGGTCCTTTGATTGGAAAGTAAACAATTTTTGACATAATTTTTACCTTTATGCATAGTATAGGGTCTGCATAAGCATAAGTGCCTCCTTACATAACATAAAGTTATTTTTAATAGTTTTTAGGGGTAAATCCTCATTTTCATGAGTTGCAAAAGGGTGTGATATAGATTCAATGGGCTACATAGTGGAATGTTATTTTGTATGTGGGTTATATAGGGTAAGGAACTATTTATATGAGTTGTGTAAAGGTAAGAGTATTTTTCCATTATCTTCATAATGTCATGTCCTTTATTACATACATTTCATAAGGGAAACCCTTGATTTCCAAAAAATCCATAAGGTTTCATTTAGCACTATGTAAAGGTAATCCATATTTTTTAAAGGTTCCAAAAGGTTAAATCATATTTGTTATATATGGGTAAGCTCTTTTTTTAAATACTGTATAAGGGTACATAAGGTGTGATGTAAAGGTTGGGTGAGATACATAAGGATAACCTCTCTTTTTCAAATGTTTCCTAAGGGTATATCATTGGTTTCATGTGCTACATTAGGGTCTTTATATCTTCATATAAGTGTATATAATTAATTTTAAAGGTTGTGTAAGGGTAGTCTAGAGCTGTATAAGGGTAATTTGTTTCCTTAAATTGCTATATAAATGTTAATTAGTACCCTCACATGATATCTATGAGCATATTAAGTGTAAGAACATGTTACCATTAAACAATGATAATTTTGGAAGTAAAAAAAAATAAAACTTTGGTTTTCCATTTCTTCTCTTCTAGATAGACCTTGTAACTCATTTTAACCATTTTAAAGGTTGGAAACTATGGGATTTTTTTCCTTCTAGATGATAAAAGGAGGTAACTCAAAATTTAAAATAATTTTTTCCTTATACATTCAAAATTTGAGTAAAACAGAAAATTAATTGATGTTCATAATTTTAAAGTTTTAATACATCAACACCTGGTGTATTTATTTAAAAATATCAAAACATTAACCACCCTCAATTTTATGGTATTCTCATGAGAAGAATTATGGTAATTTATCTACCAAGTAAGAATATCCAATTTTATTGGCTTGTATTTAATGTTTCTCCATGGTTTAATCAATGGGAAGGGATGGAGGTTTTCCCCTTGAATTTTTAAGCCTTAACTCTCCATTGTAGGTTTTTATGTCAAGAAACCATCAACATTTTAGGAGGTATGTGTCTCTATAAAATGGATCCATTACTTATATACACTGTATTTTTGTGAAATCTTTATTTTTTATTTTTTATTTTCATTAGTTTAGAATATGTGATAGATGTTTTTATAAAATTCAATCATATTTGTTTTGAAAAATGTCTTTGAATGGATTTTTAATTAAAAATAAAATTATACACTTTATGTGCTGATACTTTTTTATTGTAATTTTAATTTTAAATATATGGTAGTGGTGATACTTTACTTATGATAAATCTTAGTATAATTGTGTGTATGGTTAAATTTTTTTTGAAAACATAGAACATGGGAACATTTTGGAACCATGGGTGTGGAACTACCATAGTCTCAAACCCAATTATGTTTTTCTCATGATGTTATCACCCATTTTTATTTTTTGAAAACATTACACATGGGGATACTTGGGAACTTTGGGCATAAACATAAGGTTTATATTAATAGACTATGGAATAAATTGATATCATATTATTAACTTATCCTATTAATGTAACTTTTTTATCCTACTTATGTATTTTCATAGGTTAGAACCCAATAAAATTTTGTGCAAGATTTTTTATCTATCTATCAATTTATATATGATTACATGTTTATATTATATCATTTATCCCATGGACATAACACATATAGACTGGATTATATTACCTTGGTCACCTTTTTGTACTATTCTTTATATTCTCACCATGTTATCTTTTTTGGATATATGTGTTATGGTTATTTACCTCTATTTATCATTATTATTTATATTCACATTCTTTTTGTCTTTATATGATTTAATTTTTTAAAAAAAAACAATGGAAGTTTTAAAAAATGGATTTCATATAGAAAGTTATTTGTAAATAAGTATTTTTAAGCTATAAATATTGGTTTCATGGTGAAAGACATTGTGATGATTCGTTGGTGGTATCCTAATGAGATTTAGTGCTCAGACCATAATTTTTCATTGGGACATTGCTATCCATCATTTTAATAGACTCGATTGAAGGGAAGAGAATCATGTGGAATTAAGGATTTACTTATTTAATATCACCTTTATAATAAATTAGGATGGTGGTAAAGGATAGTCATAATGAGACTTTTTTTGTTCTTTCTTTATTTTTCATTCATGTTCTGACTTTTTGGATTTTCCTTGAATTGCTCATAGATGTGCGCTTTTTCCCTAAATTATAAACTGAATATTTATGTTGTTTTATAAATGATTTATTTTTTTTATCTTTGATGGTAAAATATCTCCCATGGTTTTATATTTTGATATCTAGGTTCTTCTTGCCAGCCCATGGTGATTAAGAATGCTCTTCGGGTCTTGTGTTGATCTAACTCAGGTGACATGTTAGGTTGACCATGGTTAGTTCAACACATTACTTATATATTTTCAAATATAATAAATGAATAATATTAATAGTATTATAAATTTAATTTATATAAATTTTATACATTTTAAAAGATATAAATGTGAAGTGGAAATTGAATAGGAAATGTTTTGCTCCATGGAGGTAGTGGCGTGAAAGTATTAAGGGGTGATGATATAATATTTCACTCAATAAGAGAATAGTGGAAATTAAAATAAATTATCATTTAAAAATATTATTAATTTTAGAAATATTATAATTTTTCATTAAATAATTCTTTTAAACCATTCATTTAAAGAGTATGTGAAAAATAGTACTCATCATTCATAGATATGGTAGTCTGAACACATGCATGATGATGTATTCATATTTTGAATTATTTTTGAGGGAGGTTTAAATATATATTCCTATAGTATAATAAAATTAAGAATATTAAGAATATTTATATTATCATAATTTCATGGGTATATTATATTAGGAATTGGATGATTATGAAGAAATGTTTAAGGAGTCTGTATTACTCGTGTGAAGAGCTTGAACTATCTCTTGAATGTCTTCTTGGAAATGAAGGGATTAGGATAACTTCTAGAGACCATGGCATTATAGATGTGCCAGTGAATCCTAATAGAGTTAAATTATGTATATTTTGAAGAAACATTTTAAAGGATTATGTTTTATTGAAAATGAATAAGTGATATCCTTCTATAAGTGGAGGAAATAGATTTTTTTTAAATAAACCTTATATCTTAATGATGTATTCAAAATTTTTAAGGGAAAATGGATCCAAAATTAGTACATAGTTGAGTGGAAATTTTTTTAGGTAAATTAATATAGAACAATTCATTTTCACACATGTTTTTAATATGTTTGGAGTCTTTTAACAATATATTTTTACGCATTACCATTTTGGTTTATACCTTCATAGCTTGTTCTTAACTAAGTAATTTATGTTTGAATAAAAATAAAATGTAAAACATCATAAAAATATTTTGTGTGATGAAACTAAATTCATTCTCTAATTAATTCAATTAAATTTCTAAATATAATAAATATCTCTTTTAAATTAAAATATAAAGTAGCTAAAACAACATTTTGGTTGGATATTTATGTTTTAAGGATTAAGTGTTTTTAATATAATATAACAGTAATTACCAATTAAATTAGAGATAATATATTTTTATACTTTTGTAAAAATATAATTATATTTATTATATAAAATATATCAATTTAATTTTTTAAATAAAAATTATACATTTTAAATAAAATAATTATTTGAAAATATCATGTTTGCCTTTATTAGGGTCATTCACTTTAATCATATTAATCATAATTTTATTCCTAGAAATGATATTAAAATTATTAAATAATATGATCACACTGATCTATAATGTTAAATTAATTTTTTATTTAATTTCTTCAAGTGAATAAAACTGAATTTTAATAAAAGGGAATAAATACAGCTTTTAAATTAAAATATTTCATAATTTTACCTAAGTTAGCTCATGGGTTTACTAACTCAAAAATTACATATAAATTATACATTTTATATTATTTAAATGTTTCAATACTTTTATGTCTTTATAGTATTAGGATAATGTTATAAAAGTGATGATATTAGAAAAATTGGTATGTTTTCACTTTTTAATTAAAATAACTTACAATAGAAAAATATCAAAAAATACATTCCATAAAATTAAAAAAATAAATAAAAAAAAGAATTTCCTTTTTTAAAAGTCTAATTCAATAATTTCTCAATTAAACTTTTAAAAATAAATATAAAATATAATAGAAAAATATATTTCATTGGGAGATGAATTTTTAGATATTAACTAATTTTATCCATATTTGTTATATATTTCCATTAAAATCAGTTTCAATCTATTATTAATATAAATCATTTCTATTATATATAAGTTATTTAGTTTCATAAAATAAATAGCATAAAAATAAAATTTTAAAAAAATTATATTTTTATTATAGAATGATTATAGTAGTCATTTCGACACATTATTTTATCAATGTATTAGTATAAAAAATGAAATTTAATTTATTTATAAATTTATTTTATAATGATAATTTCAAAATTTATACCAACCTATAAAAAATACACTTTAATTCTTATATAATGTTTAATGGTTCATTTTGGTTTGATATTGCATATGAAGCAATTTGTTTAACAGATTGGGTTTTAAAGGGAAAATTAATTTAAAATATTAAGGTGTTATAATTTAGAAAAAAATTTATATTTTATGAATCATAATGATATAATAAATATAATACATTCATAAAATATATCCTTCAAACTATACATGTGAGTTTATAATGAAATATAATATATATTTTACATGGAGATGGGTGTTTACAAGTATGAATTGATGAAAATTTAACTTTTAATGTACAGATGCTACGTATAGATTCGTTGATCCATAAAAATAATAATATTTATTATATTAATGATAATTATATAAATATATTTATATTTTTATACTATACTGGTAAATATGTTGAAACAATTAAACATAAGTGTGGTTTTTTAGAACTTTTACCTCTTTCTTGGAAAATATCTTTTGAAATGCATCTTAAGCCTTCATATATGGGTCTTCTAGAAATAATAGAACCTCTAGATCATGGATAAAAATATTGGGAATTTAGTTCTATAACTATGTATTGATGTAGAGTAATCAATGTGTGCGGATAAATGAGGAGATGAGGTACCCTTTTATAAATGAGAGGAGTGACACCCATGTAAATATTAAGAACATTTGAATAAATTAATTGTATTTCTCTAGGAAAGTGGTTCCAATTTAATAAACAATAGATTGTATGATAAGATAATGTTTAAATCCACTAAAAACAAAACAATTTAATTTTTAGAGATATTTTATGCTTTATATATTAGTTTAAAGCCCTCATTAACCCTTTTACCCTCATAGTGGGGAGTAATTTTTATTATAGTAACTTTGTTTATATAAAAAAACATAAAATTTTCCATGATACATAATTTTAATCCTTAAAATTATAAAATTAAATCTATTTTAAATAAAAAAAATTTAAAATTTTTCATTATTATTCTTATTATAAATATGGAAAATGCTTTAAAAAATAGTTCATAGAAAAATGTCCCTTTAATAATAAAAATGATTTTGCAGCTAAATCATGAATATAATTGATCCTTGGAAAATTAATTTATTTAAAACAGAAAATATGTGTTTATGAATTTAAAAAATATTAAAAATTGAAATTTTCATTTTTAATACATAACCAATGGAAAAGTTATGGTGTAAGTGAACACAATATGTTTCATAGTTCACATAAAAATTATTTATTTATCAAAATTCCAAAAAAGGTAAACTTAAATTTTTTTTATCTATATTCAAAAATGAAGTAAATTTAATTAAATTATAATTAAAAAATTCATAAAATTTTATTTGAAATGATAAGAATATATAAACAAAAAATTGAATATATATAAAAATGACCATGTTAAACATTATGTGTATTTAAACTTATATAATATAACTTACCAATGACTGGTAATTTATTTATTTTCACATTTTATATTCATAATTTATTTATATTTACCATTTATTTTATTAAATTATTATTTTAATTAGTTTGATTTTTTGTATATCAAAATTTATTCAACATGTTATTCAACTAAGGTAGTACATGTTAAAATTTTGTATTATTACATTCTCCCCCAAAAAAATAATTTCATCATGACAATTTAGTTTTTTTCATACCAAAATGTGTGTATGATTAAATAGTAATAAAACTAGATTTATTTTTTATAATGATAATTAATTTCTATTTCACTATGAGAAAATTATGTTCTTAATAATTCAATATTACTAAAAACATGTTTCTATCATTATAAGACTCATACTTTTGAATGAGTTCCAAAGAAATACCATGGATCCTAAAAAATATTTTTCACATTAGTCTTGATAGATTTATCTTTCTCTTATATGAGTTTAGAGAATTATTTTACAATAGAGATAGATAATATGATAAAATATACCTGATTGATTTCATTCCATTTCATAAGTGTAATTTTATCCTCTGATTTTGTGTTGGGATCAATTTTCAACGTCTATTTCATATAATATTCTAGATAAAAAATAAAAATTATGATTGTTTCATACTTAAAGTACTAATATCAACCATTAATGGATCACGACATGTTATTACTCATGTATAAGGAATTCACCAAAACGAAAATGGTTAGTATAAGTTATGATAATACATAAATTGAATAAACCATCATATGAAAATATAATAAATTTTTCTCCAAAACCTAAAAAATAACACCCAATGGTCAACTTAAATTATTCCACAATTAATTAACTTTAAAACTCTTCTAATATGTCTGACCAAATTCAAAACCCAAAAATAAAAAATATTTTATCACATATTCCACTAAGATTAAATTAACATTTATCTTCAAAAAAATTAATCACCTATAATGTCACATACCAAAAATATATATATAATAATCTTATATTATCTAAATTATTTTAATCCATTAAAAAATAACCTAAATCAAATTGAAACAAATCCATAACAAAATCATTTATTCTTGTTAAATTTAGATCATGATTTTTTCCTCAAATAATATCAACCACATTGATATAAAAACCTATCTTAGTTAATAATATTATTTTTACCTTAATCGTGTAATGATCCAAATAGAGTAAAAATTTTAAAATTTAATTTTAATCAAAAAGAACCTAAATAAATTTTTTGTCCCCAAGATTAATCATGTTTCTTAAAAATGGTTTTTTAAAAATAAACATAAACATTTTATAGCATCAAAGCACATAAAAACCCTAAATGTTATTTGACTTATAATTAGGTATTCTTTATAAAACCTAAATTAATTTATCCAAAATATCATTAATCGCCATATAATACAATCACATGATTCCTCAAAAATTGTATCTATACTTCTGAACTTATGGACATACTTAAATTTGTCAACCCCAAAATAAAAAATCATTAGATCATAAGTCAAAATACCTTATATGTATACACATCAATCATTAAACATCATCAAACTTTTACCAAGATCTCCCTTCTTATTCTTTAATAATTCTTTCCACCAATCAAAAATATGAATCATGTATTAATATTCCACAATATTAATCTAATTATGTTTCCCATATTAAACATCATCAAAGCAGTTAAAATCATTCATACCTTTTATATGTTATTAACAGTTCATTCAACTTCATTATATAATCTTTACAAACCTTTATTCATATGATCTTGTAGATATTATTCATGATATTTTTTAATATACCATCAATTTTCATAATTCCCACACTCCCCAAATATAAAATAATTAATTGATACCATAGGAAGAACTTTATTACCCTCTATTGTGATATATGAACTATTTAATTTTTCTCATTAGTTTATTGGTCGTAACCATATTTTAATCCTTATGAAACATCTCTAGTTTCATTAATAAATTTCTATAGGTGACTTTTACTACATTATTTATGCATATGATATTGAATATATTTTTCTTATGTGGTCTTTATCCACTGAACATCAATGAAACTCTATTTTCATCTTATTTATTGTGTTTAGAAATTCAAATTGGTTTATATTTTTTTCAAAACATGAGATCTCTAGTTATTCATAATAACAATAATCCATGCCCAAAATTCTACCATGTTTTATTTCTCATTCAGATAAGCTCTGCATTGTCCTTTGCACCCATTATTAACATGCTTCCTTCCAATTCAGCCATTTACTAAATCGAAAATACTTAGACTAAGTATATAAAATTAAATTTTAATGAAAAATTATATGAATATGAAAAATATAGAGATATACTTAACTATATAAATTTATATTTAACTCTTTCAGTTCAGCCTCTAATCCCCCCAAATAACAATAACTCTCCATAATATATTATCTGTTATGGTTATAGAATACTTCTAAAAAATGATCCCAATTCATTATATTAACTCATGACGTTTCCTAAATATTATAAATTATGTTTATCTAACAACATACTAATCAATAAGTTTATTAAAAACTTTTCATTGATACCAACTATAACACCCTTAACCTGAACACCCAGATGTGATGTTAAAAAACACAATCTTTACACACTAGTTTTGATGCGAACTAATGAGACCCCAACTTAATCTTCTATAATTACATTGTAAAAACAAAAAAAAATACTTACATCATGAATAAATTTTATGCTTAGTGTTTTATATAATTATAAAAACCCCATTATGAGATAAAACTCATGTCATTGTCATCAAAATGGTATTTTTCACTATATCAAGAATTTATTGTTTTATTTAAAGTGTTTAACATGTCCCAAAAAACAATCCTTACATGATACCGTTCTATAAATTTCATAAATAATATTTTTTATTCCTAAATCGGTCAAATGTAAATATAATAAGTATGATATCAAATTCTTAGTGAGGTTAAACATAAGAAATATAAATCGATAATAATAAGAAATCATAAGATGATCATATGGTTATGAGATCATAATAAAAGTGGATGGATATAATATATAGAATTTGTACTGCAAAGAAATATATATATGATAAATTTTAACTTCATATATAATGATTTCTAAAGAAAAATTCTTTAAGTAATAATAAAATAATAATCATGAAAATTTATTGGGAAAAACATGAGAACTAATGAAGGAAAAATACATTCTTTGAAAAAAAAACTTTTCAAATTTATAAGAACAAAAACATTCCATCAATCATGAAACCATTTTATTTTAAAAAATATAATATAACCACTAAGTAAAGAATGAAAAACAATATATGTGTCTTGGGTAATTATCATTACAATCAACAATATAATAAAACATAAAAAGGAATAACCTTCTTTGATAATTATAATATGTCTCTTCTAGATAAAATAGAATTAAAAAACTCATTTGAGATCTATATTAATCAAAACCATTATTATGTAAACTATCGAGCATATAAAAAATGAGTAAAACATATATGATCTTTTACTTTTGTTATAAAAATCATAAAACCACTCACCATTCATTTGTATCTAAAATAAATCATGGATAATAAATGGGGTTCATTAAAATGATCGTAAAAATCATCATAATCCATCCAAATAAATCAATAGGATGGAATCATTATAAAGAAATACTTATTCATGCATAAGATTAATTTAATAGATGTTTACATAGATAAAAAACACCTTTATAAAATGATATGAAATATAATTTTGAAATAAAAATAAATAATTTTTATTTTGGTAAACATTTTAAAAAATAAAATTTCAAAAAAATGGTAAAAATAATTGAAACCCCATGGAAACTTGTAAAATATTATTAACAATAAATAAATAATGAGAATGTGGGAAAATCCATTCACTATGTATATATTATGAAAACATTTGTTTCACTCTTTTGTAATTAAATTAAAAAGTGATTCATACAGAATTTGTTTTAAATGATTCCAGTTATTAATTTGAAAATAAATTTAAAGATAGTAAAAAGTACCTTTAAAAAATTGAATTTTATAATTTTCATAAAATAATATTAATAACATGGACATAGAGGTTAAATAGTTTTGTAAAATAATTCAATACTTTTGATGTAAAATTTTATAATAAAATACCTTATTGGTTTAAAAATAAAAAATCAATTTTAAAGAATGAACATAATAATTAAAATTTATTTTAATGTGTATAAATAGAGTAATTATATTATTTTTAAAATAGGATTTATTTACACTATATAAATAAATATAGGAGTATCAATCAAAACATGTCTCAAATAAAGATGTTTGAGATGAGATCCCCTAAAAATTGTGATGCTTGAATAGAAAAGTCATATGATGTAGGATCATAATATGATTAAATAAAACCCTTATTCTCCAAGAAATAATTTACAATATAAATTCATGGGGTAATAATTTTACAATATAAAATAAATAATGGTGCACAAAAGGAACATGTCTCAAGGAGTTAGAAATTGAGACCAAGAACCCTTACACATATCATAACATTTTATGTAGAAAAAAAATCATGAAACTGTTATTTGAAATAAATATAAATCCTTGTAAAATGATTTTAAATTAATATAAATAAATTTTAGTTCATAATACACATAATAATGTCATACCATATTCAATGGGGAATTGATATATCTTAAATAAATAAAATTAAGTTATGAACACCCTTACTACTAACTTCTCTTGGTCGAACACATCCTAACCTACCATATAATAAATGGATAATGATTATAATTCAATATTTGAAACATATTAGTACTTAAATTATATTATATCACTACTATATAATTTCCAATTTCTCATTTATTAAAAATTCATTGTAAAAAATCAATCTTTATGTGTAAATTGTTTCACATCACATGCAAGTTTTGATTCATTAGTTTTTGTATTTACACCATTTTCATAGTTTGAACACCTCCAAAATGTTATTTATGATTTATTAATTTTATTTGATAGTATTTTATACTTATGTATATATTTCAGTTAACTTATGTTGATTATTTTTATGGAAAGATTAAAAAAATTGTTATTTTGGTTTTGTAGAAAGAATTAATTTTATAAAAACATATGCATATATATATTACAATTATATAATTTTTACATAATTATAAATTCATAATTATTATATGATATTAATCGTATATAAAATTACTTAATCATATATGACATAAAATTTAAAACAATGTTCAAGCATGTGGTAAAACTAACCAAAATAAGAATATACTATAATGGTTGAATGAGTTTAAAAATATTATAATTTATTGATAATAACAAATTTTTAAAATTTTAATCATGTTATATATATAATAATTATTTATTAAGTTCATTTTTTGAATAATCCATGTATGGGGGTAATTAAAATTGAAATACATTGTAAATGGATGTGGTAATCTGCATGTACACTTAGACGATGATTCCATTTTTCAACAAATGGGAGGGAAGGAAATTAGATAATATTTTATCTTTATGAAATCATAATTGTCTCATATATTTCATATATATTCATTAAATCCATCTATATAACTATCCATGTGAGGTGGTGATGAAAAAAAATGCGTCATACATGGAGGTGGTAGTCTGCAAGTACACCTAAACATCAATTTCATATTTCAATGCTTAGAAAGGAAGTAAATAATAGTTTTCTATGAAAATAATAAAATTTATGTATATTAATGATACTGATGTAATTATATTAAAATAGTTATAGAGTATTTGGAAGAAAATTAATATGAATGAAACTTGATATTTCTTAGGTAAAAGATATACCTCTTGCTCAAAAAATATTTCTTGAAAAACACATTAAGGATTTAGATTGGTATTTTGGAGGGACTAAATTTTTTAATATCAGGAAAAGGATGATTGGGAGTTATTTGGAATGATCTTGGTTGAGTTATAGTACTCAAATTGTGTCAAGAAATGAAGAGTGGACAAGCCCAATTATAAGTGAGAATAGAGGGAACCTTTTAAATATTAAGAACTTTTAAAGATGATAAATTTATTTATTTAGTAAAGTGGCTCAAATTCAAGAAAAAACAAATAAAAATTTAATTAATGTCCAAATACCGTCAAACATTAAAATTAATATAGGATTTTGAGACATTTCAAGACTTAACTCATATTTTAACACCCTAATCAACCCTTTTTTTACATACTAAGGTGACTAATTTTTACAATGGACTCTTTTTTATATAACATAAAATATTATAGTGACTAATACATTTCATAAAAATATATTACATACTATTATGTGAATATTAATTACCTAAAATTATGATCCGTTCCAAAATCATATAGGTCTAGTATTTTTGGAAACGTGGATGCATAATCAACTGGTTCATAAATGAACTACATCATTTCAGACGTAGTTCATCATAACTAAAACCACTCTCATACATATCACTAGTAAAAACTTTATACATAACATTTTTAAAGGAAACATGAGAAAGGGTGATCTCTGGTTCTTAGTAAGGGTAAAAAAGGGAGATATCAATGATCTTATAAGCATAAAATTAGAAAAAGGTATGACAACATGATCTCATCATTTGAAAATCATAACCTGAATATCATATATTATAATCAGGATTCATGGAAATTTTTTTTAGTTTATAAAACATGAAATATAAATGAATCAGATAACAAGATCTATTAAAGCATAATATAGACATAAGACATCAAATTTTTGTATACACATAAGAATAGAAAATAATTTCCTTAGTAGCCATGTCTCATTTACAAGACTATATAAATTGATTAGGTTTACTCCCTAAACCATCATAGTAGTTAGGTTCAAATCCAAAGACTATCATAGTGGATAGATTCTCTTAGTTACCTGGGTTTAATCTGTGTTTAAGTATTATTTTTCTCGTGACATATTATTCATTACCCAATGCATTAGCAATAGATTTAGGTCCCACCCATCACATAAGAAAAATTATACATATGTGTTCCAGAAGATCATAAATAATTTATTATATCCCATTAAAATTAATGGGTTTTATAAACCATTCATTTGATATATCCCTTTGAAAATAAATGGATTTAAAAAAATTTATTATTTCTTCATTACATAATTCGTGGGAAAGAAATATGCTTAATAAAAATATTGTTATCATATATATAAACGATATAGAAAAAGAATAATGATTGTATCCATTGATCATATACCCTGTAATTTGAAATTTATATCATTATTTTTTTATCTTTAATGAATATATTTACCATTAAAATATAGTTAAAACATTCTTGGGTAAAATAGCCTTTCCATTTTAAAAAAAAAATTTAAAAAAAAATATTTCCAAAATGTTAACGATTTTTTTAAAATAACCATTTCAAAATTTTAATTAATATATAAAACATTTAGTTTTTATGATGATTTGTAATTTTGTTCATGCCATATAAGTTTAAATAGAACATTCTTTACACATTTTGGTAAAAAAAACTCCAAGTACCTCATTTTCAACACAACAAGAAGTTTCCTTTTAATTTTTTTAATTAAAATGACGGTAAAAATCATTTAAATAATCATTTTATAATAGTAAAAAAATTCATTAAAACAATTTTATAAAACATGGATATGGATTAAAAATGTTTTTTTTATCGAAGAGAGAAATAAAGTAAATTTTCCTTAAAAACATTTTTTCGGTCTCTTGAGTACATATAGTGAGGAAAATGAAATTAAAACATTTATTTTCAAAAAATATAAATATTATAATAAAATTCATGAGTATATCGAGAGTTATATCATATTATTTCATCATGATAACTTATTCATAAACAATCATGATAAACAGTGAGACTGTAATATAAAACCCTTAACACTTTGGTATATTTTGAATCATAAGTCACATGAAAAAAAATATACTTAATTTGATATTAAAATCCACATAATTTTCATAATAATCATCATAAAATAAATTCTATAAAAAAATATTAACCATAAAAAATAAACAAATGGTGTATAATTCATGTATCCCACGTAAATAATAGTGAGAATAAAATCTATTACCTTAAGTATGACTTCTATTATATGTGTCGTAAGCTATTATATAATTTTTTTTTTAAATAAATTAATGTTCCATAATAATATATATAATACTATATATTATTTACTTAAAACCTTTTATCACCCATTTGTTAACAATTATTTTTTAAAATAACTATTTTGGCAGATATCTTCTTCATTTTTCATGTATTTTTTTGGTTCAAAGGTATTACTCCTTGTACATTTCTCATTGTTCCATAATATCAATAATGTAAATAATGATATAAATATAATATATATTAATTATATTAATTTTTATATTCATTGGTATAATTATAGATGGAAAAAATTAATTACATCATTCATGGAGATGGCAGGTTGTACATATGCATGAATGTTTTTTTCATTGTTTTGGTGGAAGAATAAAAGTAAAGGAAAATAATAAATTTCATTTAATAATAATTATTATGTCATATATATATTATATATTAATTATATAAATCCTTATTATCATCCATGTAAATAAAAAATGAAAAAAAATCAAATGGCTTCGTGGAGGTGGTAGTCCACACGTAGACATGAACGACATTATCATTTTACAATGGTTTTTAGGGTAATAAGATTAAAATGATATTATCATTACATATTAACAATAATTTATTAAGTATAATATCTAATCATTAAACCCATAATAACACCCATCCATAAAATATGGTGAACATAAATAAATGTTTTCATTATGTGGAGACTACAGGGCATACAAACGCACAAGTCGTACTTTCACTCTCTATTTGATGAAAAGATAGGATATAATGGTGGTTTCATAATAATAATAATAAAATTTCACTATATTAAGGATACTTAATTTATTATATTAATAATAAAATAATATATTTAGAGTAGTTTATACAATAATTAAAAAGATAGTGATCGTTCAAGGCGATTACCTATTCTTTGAAACAACTCTCTTTGATATCCACTTAAGGATCCAAGGGTTTGTCTCTTCGGGAGACAAGAACCTATATAATGTGTCTTGGTAAGTTTAAAAGATAATTTGGTACATATTTTTGATATATGAGTCTCAATTTGGTTTGATTAATAGAAAGGACAGGTGACCTTTTATAATTGAGGGGAGGGGTATTCTGGAAATTACATTAAATATAAAATTAATAAAAATTAATTTTGATGTAAAAAATAGAACCAAATTGATAATATTATCATATAATACAATTATTATTCAAAATAATATCTTTTCATAAAATTCGGACATGTTTGGATCACATTTTTACCAATGTATTTTTGTTTTAATCCTTTGTTAACCATTTCGAAAGTTATAATAATATTCAATTTTTCTACACATTAAGGGCTAGTAACGTTACTATAAAATACCAAAATACCCATAAATTGAACCTGTTATATTTTTAAAATCATATACCATTAATTTTTATAAATAGAATTTTTTTATTAATTTTATAAAATTTTATAAAATTTCATTTATTTCAAAAATGTCATTAATATGATTTTTAACACTATTCAATTAATTTGACTTAAAATACATCAAGAAAATTGATAGATTATAATATAACTCTTCAAAAAACACTATTATATCACATTGATGTAAAATACTTATGTTTAAAATCATATAAATCAAATCATATTATATATAATATTTTTAATATCATTTATTTGGTTTTTTGATTAATTGAATATTTTATGCATTAGTGTTGTGTAAGAATTTAAGGTAATTATTTATTTAATTATAAATTAAGTTAAATTAACATGATGGATATAAATATTTTATATTTAAAAATAATATTTTGAAATTAACACATTCTCTTTTTCCCTATGTTAAAAATATTATAGTTATAAAATACACAACTATGGCATTTTTTACTTTTCTTTTCATAAAATAGTATAATGGTCAAAATCAAATAAAAATTATACAAAGTCAATATAACTAAATATTGAATGATTATGGATGAAATTTTCTCATAGAGTAAAATTAAGGCAAGTTTTAGGGTCATTTTATAATCTATATTGAAGTGCCCAGATCAGTGTGAATTACTGAGAGGGGGAGGGGGTGAATCAGTGATCCCTTAAAACATTTTACTAATTGATTCTTATCAATTAAACCTCTATGGCTGGTTAAAGCCTCGATCCACTCTTCTTGTATCTCTCAACCTTTCTCGAATGATGCAGTAATGAAAAGGCACAGGACACAAGGATTTACAAGGTTCGGAACCAAAGGCCTACATCCTTGTCATGCTCTCCCAGCATGGATTCTCCATTATAACCTGTTAAAATTACAATGGTCGATACAGCTTCCCACCGTATCTCTCCTGAGTCCCACAGGAGGGTCTTTATACTGCTTCACATAGTGTTACCAGAGTCCCACTGGCCTGCTCCAGAATCCCACTGAAGACTTCTTCTCCCTGAGTCCCACAGGGTCTTCTCCTGGCTCCTCGAGTCACACAAGTAGCTCTTCTTCTTGTTCAGCTCTTCAAGTATCTTCAGCACTCTGGGATAAAGACTGTTGGCCTTGCTCTGTACCTCTGATCACTTGTGATGATCAGGTCTTCTCATCTTGCTCAGGATTTATCTCCTTCTTCTAAGGATGACCTGGCTTCTCTCTTCAACTACTGAATACTCAGACAATTGATATCTTTAACTTCAGTCTGGTCCAGTCTCAGTTCACTTCAACATCATGCACTGAGTGCATGGCAGCTCTTCTTCCTCATGCACTGATAGCATGGCCTTCTCAATTCTTCAAGAACCTCCTGGTCTTAGACAACTCAAATGCACACCACTGATTTGACTTTGTTCACGTGTGCACGTGCATGCCTGCATGCATGCACTCTCCTATTTCTCCTCTTGGTGCAATAAACCCTCAAAGGGTGTAGTCACTTTAAGCACACACCTTCTCACTAAACTTCACACACTTTATTCTCTTTTGATTACACACATAAATGTGTGTTATACTCTAGTGTGGATGTCCTCTATTTTCTTCTTCTAAGTGTTTACACACTTCTTAGTGCACACACCTAGGTTCGGCCAACTTGTCTCTTTACACACACTTGTTTCATTTTGCACACACTTGACACTTTGGCCTTCACTTCCTCTTGCACACACACAAAGTATTCTTTGTTCTTCAAAGTGTGCACACACAAGGCTACGGCCTCTTCCACTGATTTTTGCACACAAGGCACTAAGGCCTCGGCCTTCCTCTTGTTTTAAACACACACAAATGTGGTGGCCTTCCACTCCTCCTTGCACACACCCAAAACTCTCGGCCTTCTTTGTTCTTGTTTGCACATACACCCAAAGGCTACGGCCTTCTCTTGTTCACCTAGCACACAAAGCACAATGTCCTCGGGTCTTCTTCTTTGCACACACAAAACCATAGGGTCCTCTTACTCCATTTTCACACACACACTAGGTATTCACTCCACCTTCAAAATAGGCACGCAAAGGGGTGCGGCCTTCCTCTCTTCACAGCTTCTGTCGCGCAAGCACAAGGCACAAAGGACCTCGGCCGTGGGCGCGCAAGTGCAAGGGTGCACATGGTCGTGCAAGCGCCTACCGTGCAGGGGGCGCAGTGCACAGAGGGGGCGCGCAAGTTGGCGCTGCCCTTCCTCCTTCCTGTCGCGCAAAGGATAGCGCACAAGGGACTCCTCCTCCTTCTTCTTCTTGTCGCGCAAAGAAGTAGCGCGCAAGGAACTCAAACAAAGCCAAAAATGGCTTCGGGCTGCTGCTGCACAAGTGGTGCGTGCAGGGCAGATCTTCGCGAGGCAGAGAGCACTCACGGGACTTCTGTTCTTCAAAAAAGATTCAGCAAGCAACTTTGGAGCCTTGGGCTCTTCTTTTATAGGCGAAGCAGAGGCAGTTCATCCGCGTAGAGATACATTTAATCGCCCGAATATTTCGGATCTTTTAAAATCATCAAAATCTTTACTTTTATCCTCTTTTTTACGCGGGTTCTCATTTTTAATTTCCTCTACGTGCATGCGACTCAGAACACATGCACGGCCTTCGGTTTAGGTCCAAACCATGCAAACCACCAACCACGTGGCCTCGGCAGCTTTGCTTGCCTCGGTCGAACATCGAAAATCTTCATTTGTTGCATGCAGGCTCATTTTAAACAATGGACGAGTTCCATAGGGCCAGACGATCTCAATGGACCCTTCAGCTTGATCAGAGGTGGTCGGGAGCTCGAAAACCATCGTCGGGATGCCTCTGGTTCAGCGGCTGCTCGCGGGAGGGCTCTGCATGGCCGAAGGTGGGAGACGATGTCGGGGCCGTCGGATCAGATCTTCAACAGCCTGGATCAGATCGGGGGCGTGGCGGATTAGATGAGCGGCGCCGATCGTCCGCGAGATCAGATGAGCGGCTGGGATTCATTCCCGGTGAAAAATGCGCGTCCCACATCGAAACGGCGAGCGTTTTTCTCGCGCTTTATCACCCTAGCGCCGCCTCAACCCGGCAATTGAACTTCCAACCCTCTCGGTGCTGCCCCGCGCCGAGTTCACCCTGCGGGCGCGCTCTGCGACCACTCATGCCTCCTGCGGGCGCGCTCCTAGCGCCCACTATGCACCTCAGGCGCGCGGGTTTCACCACCGCGTGTCCTCTGGGGCTTACACACGGCCCCCTGCCGCGCTCCTCCGGGCGTGCCCCAGGCGCCCATGCAGTGTCCTACGGGTGCACCCTGCCGCCCTGGCTCGCCCCACGGGTTCCCCCGGGCGTGGTGCCCTAGTGCCCATGCCTTGGGGTTGAACCCTCAAGGTGCCTTGGCTGGCCAATTTTTTTGGCAAAGGGACAGAATAATACTTTGTATAAAAACAAAGTACTCCATATGAAAAATTCCCATTCTAAATGGCAAGCCATTATTCTTCTTCTTTATTTCTTCTTCTTCATTAGAATTCCTCCAATTCTATTCAACATGTATTCATCACATAGGAATGGAAATTCTTGAAGGTTCTTCATCTTCAACCGAACTCCTGAATCAACATGAATTCTCCAATGTGCTTCATTGATCTAATCAGAGATCAAGTTGGATCACTTCCAATTCACATGCACTAAGAGTTAGCACATGGACTTCTTTAATCCACTTCATCCACTTAGAACTTGTGGATGGATCATCTTCATCTCCTCATGCATTGTAAATACAATGCATGGTCTTCAAACAATGTTGTGACATTGTATCATCAGGATACAAGTTCTTTGAACTTAAAGAGCAGCTCAAAAATCGTCAGATATTCATGGAGAATGTTTTAACCACAACATCCTATGTCACTTAGTGAATCTCCTAAGTGACATGCATCTTAGTACCATGGCCATTATCCTTCACTACCAACACCATCACAACCTTTGTCATTCACATCTTGACATTCCTTGACTTCCATTCATTCCAAGACAACTTCATGCCTTATTGACAACAAATGCATCAAAGTGCACTTCATATATCAAATTATTTTTGACCCCTGTTTAAAAGATTTACTCTTTAACATAATAACCAAAATTATTAAGGTTACTATTTTTATTTAACAAAAATAAAAGGGTCCTATATATAAAAATTGAATCCTATGATTAAAAATATAGAATACACTTTTAAAAATTGAAAAAAAATAATTGAAATAATTAAATATTAAATTAAACTGTAAAAACATAAAGAAAAACAATTTTCCAATAAAATGCCCTTTTTAAATATAGTATGTTTTTATACAAAATAAAAAATAAAAATTCAATTAATACCCCAAAATTGAAATATTTTATATCAAAAATAACAAATTAAATTTTCAAACTATTCACAAATATAATTTTAATTTTTAAATATTTTAAATAAAAATAATTTTTTCAACACAAATAGTATTATTAGCTATTCATTGAAAAATTAATCCATTCAAAACAAATTAAAAATTTCAATATAGGATAATTTTAATATAATAATTCAAAAATGATATTTATTTTAGGAAATAAAATTTCGAAAATTTCTAATAATTATTTATATCATTTTCTTATAAAAATAATAAAAACCATTTTGTTAGAAAACATATCTTTGAATAACAAAATGGTTTTACTAAATATTGACTACTCATTTACTAATCATTAGTCAATTCATTGGTATTGATTTGAACATATATATATATATATAGTTATTCATATTCATACCAACCAATTTAACAGATAGGTTATAATTTTTAGAGTAATATATCATGGTCCGTTTAGGCTCAATGTCGGGTTTAATATATACTATCAAATAAATTAAATATATTTCATAAAAACTAAAAATATTAGAAATAAAATGGAAATTATTATATAATTTTAATTTTTTAATCAAAATATAAAATCCATTTTATAATATTAAATTTCTAGAATTTTTAATAATTAATTTTAATTTAAATATAAAAAATGCAATGAAAACAGTTTTTATAAAAATTCTTTTTGAGCATAAAAATGATTTTAAACCAAAATATTTTATAGAATTAATCTTCATGACATTTAATAATTTAGGAATTAAAATATAGTTTTATTTTAATTTATAACCAATTTAAAACTAAATCGTAACATGTAAATTCATATTCAAAGGAAAATATATGGTGATTAAGAATACTATATTTTTGAATATTAGGCTACAAATCAAATTTTACCAAAATTTCAAAACCTCCCCGAATAAAATATTGATATGAAAATTTGAAAAATTAATTTAACTTTCTAAAAATAAGAAACTAAAATCAATAAATTTACCTTTTAAATAAAAAAAAATAAAATAATAAATGACTTTTATAAAAAATAACCCTCTTTAAACTTTATGTGTTGTTGGATTTAGTTAAAAATATTACTAATGAGTGCTAATTTATTTATTTGAACGTTTTATATTCATAAGGTATTAATGAATACCTTTAATTGTTATAAAATATTATTATCTTTAGATAGTTGTTGTGTATCTCATAATCTATTCAATAACATGTGTATTTAGTGTAATACATACTAAAATCTAGATGTATTGAATTAATGGTTTGGTGTTGTCATTATTTGTATTATTTGATATCTTATAGGTATTTTCCATTATTGTAATTTTATCTATATATATTATTCTATATTTTTTATTACCATTTTCATTATTGTATTTTCTTAAACTTTTATGTTGTTTATGATCTATTTTTTTCAAATTTCTGTTGGGTATATTTATTATTAATAGAAGTGAAAATTATGGATGGTTCATTTTATAGTATTGATGATTTTTTCCTTTATTTAATTTTTTTAAGAGAAATTATTCCCAAATTTTTATTTTTGATGACATGGTTCTTATTTATAACCTCAGGTAATCAATTGTGAGTCTTGGGTCATTTCATGGGTGGTATCGGGTGCCCAGTTCTAGGGTGGCTTGAGTTGGTTCCTGACAGTACATGCTAAGGTCTTGCATCCCACAATACACAACATTTGATATGGTGTAACACACCATTTACAATTTAAATCAATAAATAAACCATAGCCTTTGAAAAAAATGACATACACAACATGTGTTAGAGAGAGTACTTCTCTTTTAGTTGGGAATATTAAAAGAAATCAATATTCATCTCTTATGCATTTCTATAAAGAATTTTCATAAATTCCTCTCCACTTTTTATGCTCATCACATATTCTAATGTATTCCCTGCACCTATAATCATAATTTTCCATATATAATTTTGCATAAATTATATCACACCTTAATGATGTGATTTATAGCCTATTGTCTATGTCTATTCATAATCATCAATATTTTCATTGAACTGGACCCAAACCCATCGTGTTACAATTTCTAACATGATCCTAAATCTATATCTTATATTTTCTAATATTACAGAACTAAATAATAATGAACAAACCAAATCATGAGGAATAAGAGTGGGTAAAACATAAAATAGTTTTCTAAGAGTAAATACCTATTGTACAATAATATAATTACAATCTCATTTGTCAATAAATTCAATGGGATGAGAAATAAGAATTATGTAATGATTAATTTCATTAACATCCATCATTTTTATTCATCACTAATCATCATTCATCATTTTTCATCATAATATAAGCATAGTTTTGTATGGTTGGTGATAATATTATAATACTGGTACTATTATTATCTATAGATAAAAATTAAAAATTTATTTAATATTCATCAAAACAATTATATGAGATTCAATTATTGGTGGGTTTATTTATAAACAAAATACTCATCAAATTTATATCAAAATAATTTAGGGAAAACTATTCTCACTTTTGAAATATTTGACCAAATATTGAGTAATTAAAAAAACTCATTTTATATATGAACTATATCATAAACAATATAAAAATACATAACCCCGCAAGGGATGAATTATTTAGGTAAAACAATAATAATTACATTAAAATTATTCTTGTTATCTACCCATTTTTTCCATAAAGATAATTAAATTTTATGTTAAGAGATTATATTTTTTGATACACATGTATAGTTTCATATTATTCACAACAATGAAGTAATTAAATTCAAAATAAAATTCGTTATATGGTAAATTAGTATTTTTGATCATGCGAATTTATTGTCTAAAAATATTATTTTCATTTAAATTTAATAATAATTAAATTATTAAAAAAACTAAGATATTTTCACACACAAAATGGAAGGTTCGTCCATAGAGAGAGGGGGTTAAACACAAAATACTGATGAAAAAAAACATAAATTAAATTTTCTTTCATCATTGTAAAATATCCAATTTTTTAATTTTTCAATCATATTTGGTACATGAGTTTAATTAATTATTTCACTAGGTTTCATTGATTTCATTCATAGAGTGGTTCTACATTTATAATAGTTTAATGAATATCATTTCATTAGCTATATATTCTATCAAGGGAATGAAAAGAGTGGGGAGAAGAGATATTCTCCAATGGTGAAAGAATAATCTTAGAGGAGGAATAGACTTCAGTTTTAAAGATTATTTATAACTCAAAATTAATTCCAACTATAACAACACTTTAATGTTTCTTTTAGCCATTTAAATTAACTTTTATCATTCAATTTATCTATTATGGATGGTCAAATTAGATAAATATATACTCTATCCATATTATTACATGACATTACATCTCTATCAAACATTCCAAATCATCACTATGTTGACTCACCGACACAACTATACTATTTCATAAATAAAAAAATAGTTTCATTATTCAAGTATTTAATTAAATTCTGGAAAATATTCAGTTCTTGGATCATCTGTTAAAAATATAGCTTATATATCTCCATTGAAAAACTCCCAATTTGAGAAAAAAAACAATGATTTCTGAAATTTCATCAAATCACCCATTTAAGATATATTAATTCTTAAACATTGAGAATAAAAATTTATTTATTTATAAATATTTCATATTCAATAAAAACTCAAGTATCAAATAAAATTAATTAAATTTAATCCAAGTATAAAAACTACATTCCAAAATAATTTAAATAATTAGAAAACAATTATGACGTCATTTTCTTTTGTGAAATTATTCTTTTATATTTTATCTATACTAGGGAGTTCAAAACTCAAAAATGAGTTAAGTCTCAATCAAGATGAAATTAAGGTTTCCTAATCCTCAATACCATTAATCCATTTCATCCTCAAAATGAAAATGACATGATCATCCAAATAAGAACCTTACAATAATACCTCATTTAGTAAAGAAACTCATCCTCACATATACTTAATTAACCATTATTGACCTGGGATCTGAGAGAGAAAGGATACAACCACATAGGGATAAAACATACCCATTGACCACACACACCAATGTTTTCTTCCTTGAGAATCCACATCATTATAAGAATTATTAGATCAATATTTTAATGAATAGTAAATTTAAAAAAATCATAAGATTCATTCTCAGGAGTCCCGTCAAACCTCAACACCCATACATTTTCCCAATTGAAGTTCACCCAAAATTATGATACAATGTGAAATAACAACCATTAAACCCCGCTTTAAATTTTTCATTTCTAAGAGTACCTCATGTGGAAACAATATTCTCTCCATATTTAACAATGTTTTAGATCACTATTTTTATAGAAGAGTATATCTTTATAAAATTTCCCTTCCAGAAAAATGGATCCTTTACACTGAATTTAGAATAACTACATTATAGCTTGTTCTCCATGGTCTACTTCACTGTTTTACCATACCGTAACATTATGTTATATACATCGATGTTCGTAGCATAAGTCATGAGTACAATATGACATTGTCTACTCAACATATACCAAATATTTAAATCTACATTTCTAAAAAAACGTGATCACATACACTTCTACAAAAACCTGATTTCATCATCACTTATTTCAAAAAGATAAATATGGAGACTTTAATAAAATGAAAAAACATTTTCAAGCTACCTTAAAACATACTAAATCTCATCAATTACCCATTCTTCGAAAATATAATGTGAACAATCATCCATGCATAGATAAGAATTCACTATCCACAAAAGAAAACTAAATAATGCCTTCAAATATCAAGAAACTAAAACCAAAACCATTGGTAATCATCCTCTAATATATGGTTAAATTTTAAAAAATTTTGATGACTAAAAACTCTACCTGGTGTACTGTGTCATGTACCAAATTTCATGGGGAATATCATCACACAAATTACCATCAATACAACTATAATAGATATAAAATTAGAACCACTATCCTTTTTGGTAAATGGATATCATTCTTCCCACATCTAGGGTGAAACCTATTCATAAATAATCTATAAATCCTTATGTGTATTAAACTAAAACGTCCAAATTATTATCTCTACTCAACATATATATAGGTCCTACTCACAATAGTGGTGTACATAACATCATTTTATCAATTTTACAGAACCTTAGAATGCTGTTAATGGGTATTCAATCCTTACTAAGGATGATTTCCTAGAGTTTCGTCATTTATATGATGTAATCCCATGAATAATCAACTCATTCCTCATAGGTAATATCACATCACAGAAAAGTGTGCATGAGGTATTGTTTAAATCGATGGAAATTCTATAAATTACATAGGTTCATCAAAGATATCAATCAGAATCTATTGATCTTGAAAAAATAGTTTATAATGAATAATCATGTCTGATTTTTTATGTAAAAGGGTTTATAAATATAGTTTATTAATTAGAACTCAAAATTCATCAAACGACATCTGATCATACCCATCCATTTATTATATCAACCCAAATCCCTAATGGTCAACACTACCCATTATAAATGAATAATATAAGGGTAGTATTTGTGAGAGTTGTTCAAAATTCAATCAATTTTAAACTACTCTCATATTACCATCTCTACAAAAAACTACTTTATTTAGTTTATAATTATTCCTATAATAGATGGGTATCTAGTCTCATTGACTTCTTTGATGTGAGTTTTTTCCATGGAAAAGTATAATTGATACTAGGGTGTATCTCTATTAATAAATTCACAATTACCAATTCTCATTATAGGATTATAGTGTATGTGGGTATAAATAGAAGAACAACCCTATACAAATTCCACCCTTTGAAATATCCACTCAAACGATAAAGATTGAATAAATTTCATAAGAAACATGTTAATGGAGTAACTTTTTATTTGCGTCTCTAGAAAACACACCCATGCATGGGTTCTCTATTCTTTAGAGGATCTATAACCTCTAGAACATGAATCTATACCACATCACTATATATAACCACATCATAAACAAGGGGTCAAATTCTAACCTGGGTAATGCAGTCCCATTATATGTTAAAGAAAAACATTATCAACCGATGGATCACTACTTCATACGTGGGACTCAAGAAGGAATCATCATCTAGTCAATATATATATAAATTATATAGAATGTGTGAGTCATAAAATCCATACCAACTATCAATGGAGTTTTCGGGTTATATCAGTGCATAAAAAACCACTTATCATGGAACTCCTATAGCATATACTACTTAAGGGTATTATCAACTGATACAAAATTGATTACTATCCACTCTATAATAAGGTCGTCACTAAGAGTAAAAGTTAAGAGTTTTACCTCTACTCTTGGGAATGGATATATCATAACAGAGTCTCTAAATCAATGTATCACCACATAGTTGATCAGTGGTGTGAGGATCAAGCATTTTCATAAGATCTCACAGTGTTTCCATTACATAAGATCCAGATATAAGTGTGAAAATCCATAATTAAATAAGAACAACCCAGAATTATAAATCATATCTAGATGAGATGATGCAGGAAGGGAACAAAGATTCAAAAATAAAAAAATATATTATTCGGGTAACTCCCTAATTATACCCCATAGATAATTCCTTTTTTCTATACTGATAAATATATTATTAGGGTCCTAGTCATTGGAAAAATTAGTTTTTTCACAACAATTATGTTTTATATTCTGTTAATCACACTAAATCCCCCTCAACAATATTTTTCATTTTCAGAAACCATTCCATAATAGACATAAAACAATAGAATATGTCCCTAGGACTCGAACTATTTTGATATTATTCAGAAATAACAAGACCCACCAAGACCCTCCTTGGTTAGTTATGAGCCAAGTGTGCCACCCTAGTCTCACACGATGTAGGCTTAAGGGAAGAGAAAAACACTAAGAAGGTTTAATCAATATGGGATTCCTTATAAAATAACAAACATTAAAAAATATGAAATAAAATACACAGAATATAACCATAAAATGGCATAAATAAAAAATAATAGATGAAATATATAACAATCAATTTATAATAAAATTTATACAGCACCAAGCCATATGGGAAACCTCGACAATTAACCAAATCACATGGAAAAATGTATAATGATCCCATGTATTATAACATTAAATATTTTTTAATAATTGGTAATTTTAAATTTTTGGGTGTTTTTTATTTTGAAATCAAAATTTTTTAATATTGTAATTTGTTTCAATGTTTTCGTCTAGTTAGAGAAAACTATGTGTCCAAACAATAGATAGTTTTTTATTTGTTGTTAGTAGGAGATGCATGGTTAAGAAAATATTTGGGGAACTCTATAGATAAATCATACATAATAACCTTGTGTATAGTGTAGGAACATGTCTTATGCATAGTTATAGTGAACCATGGGAGGTAAATGTATGAGTTTGTAAAAACATTCTGATTTTAGATAAACGGTTCTCACACTGTTTGGTAAATTATGTGTCCAAACTTTGTGGGGTTCCCATTTTCATTTTAAAAAAGTTATATATATTTCTCTCTTTTATTTTAACCCTCTATACACCTTTATCCACTTAATCACAAGGAAAAAACTCAGGGAAGAGACCTAGGATATCTCACCAATATATCCTTGAATTTTTGAGATCCTCATATTTGATTTCAATAAGTTTTCATTTGGAATTACTATTAGTAATATTCCCATAATCCATATTCATGTGATGCTTAATTGGATATGAAAATGCGAGTTGTAGTATGGAAATATGATTTCCATGATTCTTCCACCTATCGATTAGTTTGAAATTAAGTATGCGTCCAGATGTTAAGACAATCTCCCATGTAAGTTATCATTTTGTTTATGTTACATAAGATGTAATGAATCAAGATTTAAATATTCATGCATGAGATACATGATATGGATGAATCCTCATTTAGTCATGATTTAAAAATTCATGACTAAATACAATAACCTAAGGATCATTATTATGGATTATTTAACACTATCACGCAATGGAAATATGGAATATAATTCTATATTACATGTCCAAACCTCCATGAACCCATTGCTCCCTTTCATATTCTACCTTTTCATGTAGATATTCTAGAACATCGTTGGAGAAAGGAGAATCCCACATGTATGAAATGAGATTCAGATTAGCATATAGATATACCATGACATTTGGGGGATTTTGTTTTCCACTCTTGTGATATTTATCAAGAACATTTTAAAATGTTTGAAGGTGAAGGATATGATATAGTGGATCTTTGATGTAAGATGCACTTATTTATAACATGTTATTTATTTTAGTTTTTATAATGTTTTCATATTTCTAGAATGGGGAACCATGGACAAGGGTTTCTAATGGATTCCACTATGTATAATATGTTGTTTTAGATTCATAAGAAACCAAACATTTGTATTAGAGTGATCTATGCTTATGTTTTATGAAATCATGTTTTTAAATTAAAAAGATACCAAAAATAGTGCCTTTTATAAGATGTGTTTCAAAAAACATGAAAAACGGTTTAACCTTACATATTGGGTTTTGTCAAGGTATCCCAAGCCTTATCCTTACACAGTTCCGTTGAGTAAGTGTATACAAGGACTTAATCGTACACAAATAAGATGTTTAAGGGTAAACAAGGATATCTCATAACGGTAAATAGATTATACATAATGTTTTTACAATGTTTAAAAGGCATAAGTAAAGGTAACCATCCCAATACCATTATATGAGTGGCTAATTAATTGTAGTAGAGGTTTCTTTAAGGCTATATAAAGGTAAGATGTTGTCTTACCTTTACAAAGTGCTTCCATAAGGAGTGTGTGTTGGTGATTGGGTTTTTCTAAAATCTATATATGGATATGGAATAATGTACCCTTATTTAGGATCTTCTATGTAAACGTGACACCCTTATATGATTCTGATATGTGAAGGTAGTACCTGTACGTAGTGGAACCCTTACGCAATGATACCCTTACGAAGCGTGTTATATTTATGATGTATAAAATTAAGTAGTGAATTAATTTTATATAAGGGCTTCCAGATGGACAACATATGGGTAAATGGATTTACCCTTAAACAGGAATACCCATATGCATATGGATAATTAAGAATGTTTTAAATATTTCAAAATAGTTTTTAACAGATTAAATGATTTATATTTCTTATAAATGTTTCTAAATCATTATAAAATGTATTTTGAGGTATTTTAATTTATAAATGGTTTATAAATTAATTAATTATAAATTGATTAAAGTTAAATAAATAAATTTTTATTACCCATTTTATTCAAAAATATTAAATGTTGTTATTTAGAATACCATTTACTAATTATATTTCATGAATTGTGATATAAAAATAATTGTGTTTATTTTAAAATAATGAGAAATAATTATTAAAGGGGTATAAATTATGAAATAAGACCAAAATTAAAAAAATATTTAAATTATGGGTTTTTCATTATTAATCATTTTGAACTGTTCAAAATAATAGGGGGTTTATTTGGATGTTATTTGGGAAACATAAAAAATAATTTGATGATTGATATTACAATA
Source organism: Viscum album (assembly GCA_963277665.1). Classification (NCBI taxonomy): domain Eukaryota; kingdom Viridiplantae; phylum Streptophyta; class Magnoliopsida; order Santalales; family Viscaceae; genus Viscum; species Viscum album. The sequence continues at coordinate 1,475,676,658 of OY728150.1, forward strand.
TTTTAAATAATGAGTAAGTATATGATATTTAAACCATTTTAAATGCTTACATAATATAAATAGGATAATAATAGTTTATAATTCATAAAATATTTAATATTTAAGATATTAATCCCGTATAATGATAAATAAAAAATATTTAATAATTAAATGAATATAAAATTTTTATATTCATAATTTTGGAATTTCCATTATATTGAGGATAATATTATAAAATGGTTTATAATTAGATTGATTTAGGACATGTTGAGAAATATTTATCTCATGTTTAAATATTTTAATTGTATGTTTTTTTAATAACTTATTCCATGTTATGTTCATATTTAGTTAATTTCTTAAGATATTTTAATATTGTGTATGCTTTATTTTAAAATTTTAAACTATTTCATGGATAGATCCTTGCAAACATGCTTGGAATATCTCTATAGTGAATTTAGTTTTTCACCTCCCTTGACCTATATTTGTAATTAAAGTAATTTTCTTGAGTTAGTTGCTGAATATAGTATTTTATATTATGTGTTAGAGTTATTATGAATTGGGTTCTCTCTTGAGTAATGCATCCCTATGTAGAGGGACCTGGGTTGGACTACCTACCAACCAGGAATCTTATGCCTTATCTATGTTTGGGAATGGGTTAAGCTATCTAACACAAAAATCTCACTCGTGAGTTGATTTCTAATATCATGTAATTCTAAACATTTACAGGAAGTGTTCATGTACGTAATGAATATTATGCAATCATATATATATATATATATATGGATATACTTGACCTCTAATTTTTTGGGTAAGTAAAATAAACATGATGATTTTGTAAATAATTACACATCAATGTGGTTTGGACATTTTGATTTGGTGGAGGGAATAGGATTACCGACTAAATTACTAGAATATTTTATATATAAAATGGAATAACATGAGATATGAGGTTGAAATTAAAATCCCCTTAGAATATTGAGTGTAACATTCCATCCAAAGAGGCACTATTGAATACCTTGATCATCCAACCATGTATTTCCTTCCATATATGGGTTCCCCTAGATTGTTTTTTGTTGTTAAAACAAGGATGGGTGACACTTGATCATCCTTGGGAAGATTAGGTCGTAGTTGGGTTCCCCTTGATTGCACTTTAATAGCATGTTCTTAGTGGTTGTTTTGGGATGCAATATCCAAGAGACCTTAATTTGATTAAAATACCAAGAGAATATAGTTGAGTTTATAAAAATTATGGATTGGATAAAATGTTTCAAACTCAATTATCCCAGAGTCACAACAATAGTGATTTGAATGATTCCATTCCTAAATAACTAATTGGTGATTGTATGCCATAATAGATGCATTTCATACATAAATATTGATCTTGAATTGCTAATGGATAAGATGTGTTTTTTGATAGGGGTAATCATTTTAGTGGGGGATTAATTTGTAAAATAGCTTATTAATTTATTATAAAACATGATATTCATTTGATAAAATCTTCTATTGTAGATAAATTGAATCATTATAAATGTTGGCCTTAACATTAGTCCTTTAAAAGGAAAAACGTAATTAGGGAAACTTCCTCGATTGGTATATAAATTTAAAAATTATTCTGAAAGAGGAAATAATGATCTATGTATTGAGAAAAAGTGAACTTAACATCTATGGATTCTATTATTGTATGGGAAATACAATTTGTTGAATGTTCAATATGGATGAAGAAATGTTGGTTTAAAAGTTCAAAATTATTTCTTCAAGAAGCCAATCAAAGTCACGAAAGATTTGGGTTTCCATGAAGGAATATTAATAATTGAATATTATTATATTATCCAAGATATACCAAAAATAGTTTTTAATGATCCATGTAATTTCCATGTCACATATGAATGTTTTCTAAATTAATTCTTCAATTTCAAAGGATATATGATACTGAATGTATATTTCACAAAGTGTTGTGAGTAAATAGAAGTTAAAAATAAAAGGAAGAATCTATTGATCTTTTAGTATATATTCCTGACATAAACCACTACTATATATGGATTTTTAAAATATTATTAAATATTTTAGTAATATTAAAATTTATCATATTAATAGAAAATTTTATTTTATCATATGTTCTTGTAAGCCACATAAATTTATATATAGATATACATTTTGTTAAGTGTAATGATAATTTACCTCTAAAAGTATTACTTGGAGTTTATCCATAATTAATGTCTGTTATCGAGTATTATAGGTTATAAAAAATTTAATGTCATTGTGAGTAGGATTCTAGTATAAAGATATATAATTTCCTCATGTGGTAGAATATATAGAATATTATTATTTGTTATGGTTGGGTATGTTTCTAATCATGGTTTTAGTTTGAGCTTAACCAATATGTGATTTTCTCCTCTCATATAAATAGTATAACATCAGTGACCTTAGTTGAGGTACACATGAGAGCATGTGGATGCACCTAGATATTTTATATCTACCATGATAAAAGAGATGTGATGTTATTATATAGAAGGATGAATAACATGTGATGTATTCATAAATAAGTTCAGTCTGTAATTTAATGATTGAGAACAGCTGAGTAGGCTATAATGTATTGACATGCTCCATGTCCCATGGTCACTGGATATCTTGGACAAAGGTAAAATTTTAAAATTCACATTTTTATATGATGCATACCATTGGACATAATTACATAGATACATATATTTAATATAGATCATACCAGGTCTCCTTATAGCTTGAGTAACATTGATTATTTTCTAAGAGATGATCTATGATTACATATAAGGATCTAGAGATTCTTTTTTTTCCTAAAGGCATGTGGGGTCACAGTTTCTGGTTAACTGAATGGGGATTCAGTTGGACTCAAAGTGCTACACTAAAAGTGTATTATAATTAATAAAAAAGTGTTCCAAATGGGTATTTGAAAGGTATTTGATATTATGTGATACAAGGTGAGGTTAATTATATATTTAAAAAAAATTGGAAGATATCCAAAATGGTTTTTGGATATGGTTTTACAAGTTTTTTTATATAATACTGTATAAGGTGAAATGGGACATAGTTGGTTTGTATTTAGTGAAAGTGGGAGATTATAAGGAATATTACCTTAATTCGTATGAATGTGATGCTTAGTCGGTAATTGAATTTTTAGTAGTGATATGAAAATATTATTTCCAGGATACTACTACCATTAAATAGGTACGAATTCTTGATTTCATCAACTAGTCAATCTAGTCTCCCATGTGAGTTATCAATAAGGATTTGTTATCTAATATGTAATTGATCAAGAATTCATTATCAATACTTGAGATGCATTATATGGATAAAAAAGCCTTTAATCATGAGTTATAAACACATGAGTAAATAAAACAACCTAAGGATCATTCTTATAGATTATTTAACACTGTCATGCAATAAAAGTTGGATATATACTTTTAAGTTTCTAGGATTAACCTCATTGAACCCATTGCTCTCTTTCTTCTTCTTCCTTAACTTATTCAGATGCTAGAACATCATGGGAGAGAGAATAATATATAATGTATGATCAATGGTTCAGATTATTGATGAAAATATCATGATAGTGGGATTATTTTTATGTTATTATGATCTTTATCAAGCACATTCAATGATGGTCGAGGGTAAAGAAGATGATGCATTGGATCTTCGGTGTATGGTATTTTTATTAATAGAATTTTCTTCGTTTAAGTTATAATTTAGGTTTCATGTTTCATTCATTGATATAATTAGAGAAGGGTTTATAATGGATTCTTCTATTTCTAATATGTTTTGTTAAATTCATAAGAATCCAAAAAAAACCTTCATCTATATTATCATGTACTCCATTTTCTATTTTTCCCTTTGTTTTTACTTTCTCTCATTGACCCTAACACCTATCGAGTATGAATGTTGGTTTTGGATTGGTATTAATTAGATTTTTGGTTGAGTTGGTGATTATATAGGTTTCTATCTTACTCTATTTCGATTCCATTATTAAATGTGACATGTGGTGGCCTGTTTCCACTTGACTGGGGTAGGTGTTTTTATGTAATTCTTTTATTTCATAATTCTTGAAATGCTTGATATTTCTAAATTCCATTTTTTATCTAGTTAATCATAAATGTGAAACCCATGAGGTATTTATAAAATGGTTTCATTGTTCTTTATAATTATTATAATGGATTTTCTATAGATTTTAAAGTTCCCATGTTCGGATGGATTACTTAGAGAGACATGGGTGAATAGATGATATATTTTTGTTTTTATTAATTTTAGTCCTCTTTAACTTATAAGTCTTCAGAAATTTAAATCCTTGATACTCTCATATTCAATATATCTACCTAACCTTGTACATAATAAATATAGATATTGTTATTCATACAATATTGAAAAAAATCAACTTAAAATCCTACTCATTTTTATAGTTAGATAAACACCCAACCTACAGATTCTATACTGTAATTTTATTATTAATTAAAATCGATCGTGAGTAACATAGGTAAGGGATTGGTTAAACATTCCAATCATGGAACTTTTTCTCCAAATAGTTACACACATGATAAGTCAATACACTAATCATATCCAGTTGTAAACCCCATCCACCAACTCTTCCTCCATGAGTGGTTATACATACCAACCAAAAACCATCACTTTTTGATTAGTTATACACCCCAAACAATAGTAACTAGTAATATTATATAGTCACCAGCCTTCTCTTCAATGTTGATGTAAAGGTAGAGAGAACTATAGTAGCTCCCAGTAGCTACTACATGAACTTTTATTATATTCTTCTGTGATACTATATAATCATTTTTCTTGTTTTCATGATCATGATCTTCAACAACCAATTGAAATAGTTTTACTAGTCTTAGAACTACCTCAATATCATGAGTAAGATGGTTCTTACTCATATATATTAATAATTGGGAACTAAATTTATTCTACTTCCATTAATAACTCTCAACATAAAACTAACTCCTCCCCTCTATTTTATACTTTCATGTATCAGGTTCATATTTTTTATACTTTTTTTTTTCTCCCCACATACACATTTATATATAACTTCACCTACATAATTATATTTTTTGAAAAAAAAACTAGTTAAATGTAATATTAATAATTATAAATATAGAAACTCTGTGATATTTGGTAGTAGTGGTGATATTATTATTAAAATTGGATGATATTTCATAGTTTGAAATCTTTATTTAAATCACTAGTCATGTTTTCCTTTTAAATATACTTTTAAATTGAGTTATTTACTTTCTCATCCCATACTAAATAAATGAACATTAATTTCTATATAATAAATATCTTATACTTATTTTACAGATATCTCCATGGGTGGATGAATAAATTTACTAATACCTGTCCCTTTCCTTGTAATTCATTTAACTCACCCCAGTTTTCCTCAATGACCAAAACAGTCACTAGAAATTCACCATGGAATATTATTAAACTTGGAACTACCCATTTTGGGACTTCATCAGTTACCCAAATTAAGATATTATCAAAATTTCTACTAGGAGTATAACACATCATTGTTTAACCCATCATTTTTAATAAAAAAACTTCATTCCTGAAATTACCACCACTAAAATATGATGTTCATTTTATCATTGTTTAAACATCTCATGTCTATATTGTGTTGTGTTGTAGAACAACAATTAATTTCTTCTTTGTCTAGTTCTTACTAATTCATAAAAAACATGAATTGTGATCTATATGAATTAGTTAGATCACGATATTTAAATCTATAAAAATCATCACAACATCTTCACCTAGGTTAATTTCAATTTATTTAGAATCATTGGTCTCAATTCACACCATAATATCAATAGAGTTATCTCTTCAATATTCTCATAATATCAAATTTTATATATGAAATTTAATTTTATACAATTTCCCCTAAATTATAATGATGCATCTCATAAAAATATTCTAGAAAAATTAATATGATGCCGAGAAGTCTGATAGTCTGGTTCAAAGTCATATTATCACCCTTTTTTAGATCTAGAAAAAATTTACACAAATCACTAAAATCAAAAATTAGCTTTACCGGGTATTGGTTTACCATTAAGTAGGGTCCACATAACTCTTCTGTAGTTTATTTTCCTCTAGGATTACCTTTACTCAACTAACTATTACCTATATATATCTCCTAGATTTCTAGAGTTTCCTTTATAAACTATCTAGATTACCCATACGGAGCATGTAAAAACTTACAGTTAAATTTTTGTAGGTAACCATTTCAACTAAAAAATCATCTAACTCATATATAAATCAATCCTGAGGCCTTATAAATTCCATCATATGTTGAATATATTAATCTCACCAACAGTTCATTAAATTATCCTAAATATAATAACACCAATCATTAGATTATATTTTCCATGTACAATGGTAATAGCTCACTCGTCCTTATCAAATAAACTTTGACTCGACTTCTTTAAATCTTTATATCCGTACAGAAAAACAATTGTAATCAACTTAGGAAAAATAATCATCCCCTTTGTATTTTTTCAGAATACACCTACCAATATACTCAAAAAAGTTTTTCTTCTCTTCCATTTCATTCCCCCTTATTCTTAATTAATAAAAATGGAATGTAGGGGCTGTCTTCTTGCATCATATTCATTATTTAAAAGTTCCCAAACTTCTTATACTTTTTTGAATATCATAACTATTTCATATTCCACTTGATTTTTTGTTATACTATATGATTTTCTTTCAATGATCCTTTAGAAAAGAAACTCTAAGTCTACATAGGATTGTGCATTGTAGAAACAATGAGTATAAAACAAAGGTTATCAATGTTTTCCATAAATAACTATATATGTCAAACCATTATAAGAATCTCACTTTGTGGGTGATCGAGATATATTAAACAAGTAACTTTTATCCTTTACACAAATAAATTATCACATTAAGAATATATAGTGAAATATACCAATACTCCCCCATTTTATCATCATTTCATTAACCAACACACCACCTTTATAAACATATTTTATAAAATAAAAAATAATTGTTATATGTTTTATTAAATACAACATTCTCTAGTTTTGATAGGGATGACTATTAATTCAATATTTTCATTGATTTTGAATTTATAATGGATACACATAATTTTTGATCCATCTAAAGGGATTTACTCCACAACTCATCTCCATGGTAGCTTGAAAACACCATGAATAAAACCTCTTTATTTACAAGTATGCAAAACACATAGTTTACTACATAAATTATGTACATATAAGAAAAAGTAAAAAAAATTTGGGAATAGGGAGGGACCTAATTTATCCTAATATGTATCACTGATATTAAGAGTTTCCTCTCAACCTAGGCTACCTTTTTCTTCCAAATATAGCATGGTAAGATATCTTTTAGATATTGTATGAGACTCAATAGATTTATTTCCTTGTTTATTACCTTGAAATCATTATTTGTGTGAATTTAACTTATTCCCCTAAAAGTTCAAATAAACATCATTTGCATTTAATTTCATCATCCAATTCATGATCACTACTTGATATGGTAGGATTTTCATAAAATCATTCGGACCATGCCCACGATGACCACACCTCTCAATTTGTTTTTGAAAATTTAGATCTTTATTTGTGAATATTTTCTCAAGAAAAAAGTCATATAATGTGAAATAAATTGATTTAAATTGGTTTTAGAATCCATCTATGATTTATACATTTGTTTACACATTTTTAATTTATATTGAAAAACTATTAGAAAGTCTTTCTTGATTGGCCTTGCCTCTAAGGATTGCATATACATATTCATGAAACTTTCCAAATTAAATGAATTCCCATAAATTTTATATAGTGACCTTATATTGTAGATGTTATCTTTAAATATTTTTCCCTAAGGCCACACTGAATAAAAGTACCATGAAAATCTACTAACACATGGGGAATTTAATGTGACTATGGTCATAAATTGTTTCCATTACTACTTTTCTCTTATTTTCTAATTATAATCCATTTTGGTTCGTGTATCATACAACATATAGAAATATTATTCTTGAAAGAGTAGTATTTATGTCTTTACCTTTCACAACACCATTAATAACCTTGAAATTATGATATTCCATTTTGAACAAAAATATTTCTAGTGTGTTATTTTGGATGTTTTCCTTCAGGTTGAGCCTTGTTTTTCTATGTGACTAGTTGTCTCCTTGGAATTTTTTTACATTATGTTGATGTGGATGACTTCCACTAAATTCTCTTATTAATCCAAATAGATTTTGTTTCATGTCCTAACCCATAAGGGCCCTTAGAGTTGATGGATGTCCAAGTGTAACAACCACAATCCCATCTTTGATAGAATAGGAAATGGAGACATGTTTTGACTGGGAATAAATGAAATTAGAGGCTTTTTCATAATGTATCTATATGCATGAACCCAACCATTACCCTGAAAAAGTGTAAAGGAATATAATAAATACTAGAACATCTATAGTACAACTGTGAATAAAATAAAATATAGAGAATACATCAAAGTATTAAAGTTAATTCAAATCATAAATAGGAAAAATACATGCCTAAGTACAAATGAAGTCCCAACCTAACAACAACTGGAATAAAGAAAAACTGAGAGGGACGGACTACTAATCTCCAAGTCTATCCATATTACACAACCTATATGCTCACGTATCACTATGCTCTACTAATGTCACTATCAATTTATCGGCCTTCTACATAAGAGATAACACATGATAGAAAACAACATATTGGGGTCAGTATTTATATACCAAGTAGGATGCCCTCAAAAACAAAAAAAGGAGAAATAGATAGATACAATAAAATTTATCTCAACCCATAACAATATGGATACTAAAAAAACATATATATGTGCTCAAAGAAACCCAGATGATATAGAAAGTGGATCTTCATCTCTGCATACTATCCCAGTGTGATGGGTATTCTTACAGCTCCAAAGGTCCATCTTCAATGTACAACATCTTGTGTGTCTATATGATGATGTCATATAGAGTACCTTCACCTTTCCACTATGCTCCACAATCATGGGGAAAAATATCTAATAGATTACTCATATAGTAGTATGATTGGTGGTTTGACTTAGAAGATGTAGAACATTCACCATTGTGTAATAGGGGTGCACCACACAATAAATACACAAATAGAGGACTCATTCCCTAGTGCATCAGGGGGTACCACTAGGTTCATAGAGGACTCACACCCTACTGCGATAACGAGTTCCACTCAATAAATTGAATACTCTCACCCATGTGTGATAGGGGTAACACTCAGTGGATAGATTACCCACAACCTAGTGCAATAAGAGATTCCACTCAATGGGTAGAGGAATATGGGGGAACCACACCCTAGTGTTATAGTGGGTTTCCTACCTCACCATCTCTCTCATGATTTCATCTGATCACCACCATCTGTTAAGCATCACCTAACGAAGTCTCACACTCTCCAAACCTCATGTCATATCTTGAAAGACAGTATAAAGGCTACCATTCCATTCAATATGGAAAACTACTCAAGATATTATACTCATGGGACAAAATATAAGTCCAAAAGAAGGACATAAGCAATGTGGAACTCCCTATGAAAGTTACACAGCGTGTATGTGGGGTCACACGGTGTGTGATCTCACATGGACATTTGGTTGTGTCCTTTCCTTCACATAGCTTGTCTAGGAATATAGTACTACATGGTGTTTACTAGTAATACATAGCTTGTCTCATCACCTTGCAGCCAACCTATGTGCTCTTATACATTCCCATGTACATCAACACAAGTCTGTTTAAATATATTTGTTCCAATATACTTTGGGTTGTGGTTTTATACTTGTATATATCTGAGTACGAGCCCATTCCCTTGTACTCTTGGTCGCACCCATGTTCCTAGTTATGCACATTCCCATGTAATCATGAAGTACATGTTGATCCACCAAAAACAATGTCACATGATGTGAATGTGGTTATACATGGCATGTGGTCCTTATCTTCCCTAAAACCCTTGTCACCTCTTCTATGGAACTACATGGAGTGTGTTCACAGACTGCATGTTGCGTAGTTGGGTTTTTCAAAGTAACCCATGAAATATTCACACGTCTTTCCACATTATCATTTATACCATTCATGTCCTGATTCACACTAGCAGTTCATGATCTAGGGATTTCCATGATTTATTTTTCATCATTCACTGGATTCTGACCACCCAAACCATGCATGACTCAATCTATTGCAATATGCCACTAATTTCACAAATATAGATCTCAATTAAATAAAGGCATCACTCAAAACTCATAATAAATTCTGATTTTTTCACAAGATTCCATCCCATACATCATTCATGAAAACACCATGAATCTAGGGGTTGATCATTCTTGAACGCACCTCAATAATGTCAAATAGTGACCTCGAGGGCTAGTGGTGACAAATGTAAAGAATGGGGGTGGAATAAAAACATTTACAAATTGAATTCGTCATTCTCCAAGGGATATTAGAAATTGATTACTAAATTGACTTAGCCATGGGTGATATAAAGGTGAAATGATGATTTAGTGAATCAATAATATCAAATAAAAGTGGTAGGGATCTTGAGAAGATTCATAAATCCTAGATCAAATAAGAAGAAAATTATCAATTCATGCTTATGAAATTGGAAAGGGAAGAAATCCACAAATAATGAGCCCTACCTTGATTAAGAATTGAACATCAGTGAAGAACGTGTTCAAAAATGATGACGAATATATTTTTCATTCACTGCCTCTCGATCCAATTGTCATTCATTTTCCAATCTCGATCTGCAAGAAAAGAATTATTATCCACCTCTGAAATCCCCCTGAGGGTATGTGACAAACCTTAGCAATTTGTTCATAACAAGGAATTTATAAATAGTGAATTATGTTGTTTAAAATAAAATAAATTATTTATATATTTATCTTATTAAATGTACCATCAAATTGTTTCCTCAATCAGGAATCCTAAGATGACCAACCTTAGGCCTCTCCTTGGGTAAACCCCACTTTTTAGAATCAATCGTGGTCTCAAATTTTTAATCTGATGTTAGAAAAAATTTTCTAACCATTTCAAATGAAATGATGAATAATATATTATATTTGGGGTATAGAGACATCAAAAAACCACACCAACTCTAAAAAAATCTACATATATGTAGAGAAATATTCAAAGGACTGGTCCAAAAAAACTAAATTCCTTATATTCTACCCTTCATTGAAGATTTTCTCCCTAAAAAGAACATGGTTTGTAATTAGATGATGGTATTGAGTCTACATATGACTCTCACATTCAAAGGATATCTTCCACATCCTTTTGTGCTACCAAATAACATGAACCAAATGGATGGTCCATCCAAGTAAGATCCTCTCCTATAGATCCTTAATCTCTATTGGGTAATCCATGGAGGTGGATTGATAGGGAAAATATTTTCAATTAATTTATATTGAATATCATTGTTTTAAACCCACAAAATAGTTCCTCTAAGATGAAATGTTTCATTTTTATGATAATGGTGTTATTTTGAGATGAATAGTAAAAATTGGACATTTTGGATTTTTAACAGTTTTAAATTATTTCGGTAGTTTAGACATAAAATTATCTACACTGATCCAAATTGTAAAATTACTTCTTTTCCATATTCTAAACATCCAGGGATTCATTTACTATTTTTGGACTAAAAGCTTAATCGGCCATATGGAAGCTCAAAAGAAGCGCACAACTTGGCTCAAGAAAACTGTTTTCAGTTATGCCTGGTTTTGATGTGGGATCCATAACTCATCCACTGTAGGCCCAAACCTTGTGAAATTCAGTGGGTGGACGTGCATGGAGTTTGGGAGAATCTTTTATGAAGGAATCACCGAGTGAATTGGCCTTTTATAAGGGCATTAAATAACCCTAATCCGGAGGATTTCGTTTTGGAGAGTCTGACTGGACAGAATAAATTCTCATAGTAAAACGGCAATAACTCTCGGAATACATGTCCAAATCCTCTGAGATTTTGAGGGGACAAGACCAAGGGAATTATGAACAACATTCAAGAAAGGATTGACGCGTAAGATGTAATTTAATGGGGCTAAAACGTGTCGACATTCGGGGGAAATATTCTGGCTATAAAAGGAGGAGAGCTCCACCCTCTCAAAGCATCCATTCTCCATCCCATTCCTTCCGGCACGCCAAGAAGAAGATCTTTTCAGCTATATTTTTTTATTTATTTGCTTTTCATTGTTTTTTAATGCCTTCTTCTTCCCCATTCAACTCGATTACCCTTTCCATGGTGGGGTAAACTTTTGGAGTGATTGGGGAAGGGTTGGTTTTCTAAACTGTAATGCTTGAGTTCTTGGATGCAATTAAATAAATTTCATTCTTCTTCAAAGTTGTTTTCAATTTCTTATAGAAGATTTTTTTTATCAAGTTCGATCGTTCTTGAATAATAATTCCATTATTGATTTTTTCCTTGGTAAAATAATCAATATCTCCCTCCACTAATTTCGGGTTTATATACGATGGAATAAACCAGGAATTAGTGGTGAAGTACTCGATAATCGTCAGTACGTGTAAAAGGTGTAGTAAATGTTCTTGATTGTTTGGGATACACAAAACCCGATCGGGTATTGCACATTTAAATTAAGGATATTCAATACAACTGTTTTACACATGGAAGGAGAGTTGACCAAACCAATATCTTGGTATGGTTTACTCTCACAATAATAATTTCACCAAGGAAGTGAGAGGAAAAAATTATGGAAACTCACTTTAATCAACTATGAAGAAGAGGTTTGAATTAAATTGAACAAGGAAAGCATTATAATTAGGAAACTGACCCCGACCAAATCACCCTTTTAATTTCATAGTTTTTCAATCATTTGCATTTCAAAATTCCTTTCACAACATTTTTACCCACGTTTTAAAGTGACTACCCGTTTTGTGTGCACTCCTCTTTTGGAGACATCCTAGGTCAACCACATTACTACATTTTAACTTAGTAAATAATTGTTTTTCCATTCCCTATGACAGGCGGGCGTCAAACATGGTGCTGTTGCCGGGGAGGTAGTGCCACAAACTAATTGTTAATATTTGACTTTTTCAATTTAAAAAAAAAATCTTTTTCCATCTTGTTTTCAAATGATTATTTCATTAATTCATGTAACAATTACCCACCAGTGAGAGAACCAATTATTGAATCACCTTGGTCAATAGAGTATAAAGTTTCTTTCTTAGCTAAACAAATTTGGGGATCTCGAGTCCAAATCGTAACAGAGGATGAATTCAAGGATCTCATTGAAAACCTTAAAGAGAACCTCGAATGCCCAGTGTTAGAGGGATTGGCCAGAGAATTATTTGAACTTCAAGAGTATTTTCCGGAATTTTATCAAGACATAATCAAAGTAGAACACCAATAATAAGAAGTTCATAAGGGTATTGAATCCCAATTTGAAAGAATTAGTCAAACAGTTCAAAACCTAGAGACCTCAATACAGTGGATTGCAGAACAAGTACATGCATCCCAGGATCAACAAATGGATCCCGAACAAGAACTAGAACCAAAAAAATTGTTGGAATAAGTATCCCCACAAATCCATCAAGTTGAAGAACCCATGGAGTCCTTGATAAAATTAAAAGAAGATTCACTGATCTGAACTCAATCAATGTTGGAGGAGATTGATGACGAAGATTTAGCAATTGAAATACATATGGGAGATCAAACAGATCTGGATAACTTCTGGAATGAGTGTGAGGAACTTCTTGATCCAACTATTCCTCATAATGTAGATGATTCAACAACATTGAAGGGAGAAACCAACCATGCAGTGGAATTTGACGAGAAGATAGTGGAGTCTGACTGCATACCTCTATCTAGGGAAATTCAACTCGAAGAACCACCTCCAATTAAAGAAGCAGTTGAATCAAAACAAGATTAGGGAGTCAATCTTTTCATAAACACATTATATTTTGATTTTGTTGAAACTAAATTGAGTATTACCTCCCCTTATTTTAATTTTTCAAATTCTTCCAACACATGTATTTCCTTGGAGGAAGATGATGAAAAAGGATATTCATCCATGGAGGAACATCTAGAGCTCCCCAAAACTGTTGAATATTTAATGGAGGGAGTACATGAGAGATCAAAGTGATTTTTCTGGAGGAAAATGAGACACAAGATACTTACTTTGAAAGGGAAGAATTTGATATTGATTCGTCATGCTTTAATTTTTTTCAAATAGAATTAAACTCTGACATTGCCTTTGATTTTTCCACAGATGTATCATACATTTAGTAACCACTGGAGAATAAAGAAGATGTTGTTCATGCAGAACCCAAGAAAGAGGAGGACTCATTCATTATCCTAACCCCACTATGCATGTTGTATCTCATTACAATGGGGGTGGACTTGGTGCTTTATATACATGGAGTCCTCAATAAAAATGAACAAGTACATGATGGAAAGAAGAATTTTTGTTGGTTCATGAGCAAGAAACCTCACCCACCATTAGTTTGGGGATAACATATTAGAACTGCCCCTCTGGAGGCAGTCAAAACCCAGGGCCCACTTGGGGGATTAAACCAAGTTTTATCCTTCTATTCTCATCCTATTTCTATTTTCATTTCTTTCAATAAATATCTTATGTTTTCTTTTTTATGGTTTCAGAGTACAACACTTTGGAGCTTAACTCAATGTTGCACTTCAAATAAGCCAGGATGTACCTCTCCTTTATTCTTATTTGTTTGTTGTGAAACAATCAAAAATCTTCTTATATGTTCAATACATTTGAATTCACTGAGTAAACTTCATCATTTAAGTGTGGGGGAGGGAACCTTGGTAGTTTAGGATTTTCATTTTGTGTTTTAATTTCAAAAAAAAATATTGTGTGTTTTCAAATTTTTGTGTTTATTTTTCTGTTTTTGGTGTGTTTTTGAAACTTTTGAGCTGAAATGATTATCAATACCATTTTTGAAACCCATTTCAATGAGTGAACCAATCTATTTCATGAAAACGAGCTTAAATGAATGCTGAAATGACTTCTTTTCATGTTCAAATATTTTATAATTTCATTAAAAGGACACTGATTTTTGAAACCCATGCTATATTTCACTATCTATATCTTTGAAATCACTTTCCTGTGAGACTTCTGAACCATTTTTGTCATATTCTTTTCATTCGCCTCTTTTCTTGAGAGAACCATACCATGATTTCTTTAACCAGAATTTGATTTATTCCTTTCAAAACTTTAGGGTTTGTGGTATGTGTGTTTTAAATGATTGAGGCATTAATTTGGTTTGAAGCCCCCTTTTCCAAATAATCCTTTTTGTTATGGCCCACCTTTACATTTATCCTTCATTTTAGCCCCTAGTAGCCATGAATTGTCTGTTAGGTTAGCCACATTACAAGCCAATTTTCCCTATCCTACCTGCTCTTGAAGTGAAATTGCATGATCTAGTTGGATTTAAGTGTGAGGGAAGATGTATTGTGGTGTACTACCTCATTTGGTTATAATTTGGGTGGAAAATAAATTTTGTAAAGATGTGTGTGATGCTGAAAAATTATTCTATTGAATGTTGTGCCTTTTCTGGAGCTTTAATGACAAGAGAATCTGTGCCTTTCTGGAGCCTACAATGTAAAAAAAAGAATGTTGTACCTATCTGGAGCTTTCAAGAAAAATAATTATTGAAATGTTTGCTTCTGAGCTGATTTAATGATGATGGAGCCTATTTTAAACAAAGGGGAAGTGAAGGAGACAATATTTGAGTGAAAATTAGAATCTTTCAATTTTGCTTCAATAAGAGCCAAGCCTTCCTTTTTCTACCTCAAAACGTTTAACATCTAAATCCTACCAACCAAAAGCCACAGAACAACCATGAAAAGTCCTCATGAGAAACAAATTTCCTTGACTCACATCGGGTGGATAAGTAGGAATTTATCAAACCTATGGTGACTCTTGTGTGAGTTTGGATGAGAAAAGCCTTATTCAGCCTTTACATTTGTGAGATGAGAGAAAGTTCATGTGAGGTAGGTGTTTTGTGTGCATGGGATATGAAATGAAGTGGAAATATATTAAAATCTTAAAAGGAGAACTTGAAATAATAGTTTTTGATGATGCATGATATCTTTTTGTTTCTTGAAATTGATTTGATTGATCTTATTGATATGTGTTTTGGATTTGATTTGATTTGATTTTTACTTGTCCAGGAGTCCAAGTGCTAAGTGTGGGAGAATTGATAGAGAAAATATTTTCAATTAATTAATATTTAATATCATTGTTTTAAACCCAAAAAATTGTTCCTCTAAGATGAATTGTTTCATTTTTATGATAATGGTTTTATTTTGTGCTGAATAGTAAAAATTTGCCACTTTGGATTTTTAGCAGTTTTAAATTATTTCAGTAGTTTAGCCATTACATTATCTACATTTATCCAAATTGAAAAATTCTTTCTTTTACAGATTCTACACATCCAGGGCTTCATTTACTATTTTTGGACTAAAATCTTAATCAGCCATATGGAAGCTCAAAAGAAGCTCACAATTTGGCTCAAGAAAACTATAATCAGTTCATCCTAGTTTTGATGTGGGATCAATAACTCATCCACTGTAGGCCCAAAGCTTGTTACATTCAGTGGGGGGATGCGCAAGGAGATTTTGAGCATCTGTTATGAAGGAAGAACCGAGTAAATTGGTCGTTCATGGGGTCATTAAATCACCCTAATCCGGAGGATTTCATTTTGGAGAGTCTGACTGGACATAATAAATTCTCATAGTAAAACGGCCATAACTCTCGGAATACATGTCCAAATCCACTAAGATTTTGAGGGGACACGTCCAAGTAAATTAGGAACAACATACAATAAAGGCTCAACTCGTGAATATGTCATTTAATGGGGCTACAATGCGTAGACATTCGGGGAAAACATTATAGCTATAAAAGGAGGAGAGTTCCACCCTCTCAAAGCATCCATTCTCCATTCCATTTCTTCCGGCACACCAAGAAGACGATCTTTTCGGCTTTATTTTTTTATTTATTTTCTTTTTCATAGTTGTTTAATGCCTTCTTCTTCCCCATTCAATTTGATTACCCTTACCATGGTGGGGTAAACTTTTGGAGTGATTGGGGAAGGGTTGGTTTTCTACATTGTAATGCCTGAGTTCTTGGACACAATTGAATAAATTTCGTTCTTCTTCAAAGTTGTTTTCAATTTCTTATAGATGATTTTTTTATCAAGTTCAACCGTTCTTGAATATTAATTCCGTTATTGATTTTTTCCTTGGTAAAATAATCAATATCTCTGTCCACTAATTTCTGGTTTATATATGATAGAATAAACAAGGAATTAGTGGTGAAGTACTCGATGATCGTCAGTACGTGTAAAAGGTGTAGTGAATGTTCTTGATTGTTTGGGATAAAAAAACCCAATTGGGTATTTCCCAATTAAATTAAGGATATTCAATATAACCATTTTACACATGGAAGGAGAGTTGACCAAACCAAGATCTTGGTAAGGTTTTCTCTCACAATAATAATTTCACCAAGGAAGTGAGAGGAAACGATTATGGAAACTCACTTTAATCAACTAAGAAGAAGAGGTTTGAATTAAATTGAACAAGCATAGCATTATAATTAAGAAACTGACCCCGACCTAATCACCCTTTTAATTTCATAGTTTTTCAATCATTTGAATTTCAAAATTATTTTCACAATATTTTTACCCACGTTTTAAAGTGACTACCCATTTTTTGTGCACTACTCTTTGGGAGACATCCTAGGTCAACCACATTACTACATTTTAACTTAGGAAATAATTGTTTTTCCATGCCCTACAACAGGCGTGCGTCAAACTTGGCGCTGTTGCCATGGAGTTAGTTCCAAAAACTAATTGTTAATATTTGACTTTTTCAATTTAAAAAAAAATCTTTTGCCATGTTGTTTTCAAATGATTATTTCCTTAATTCATGGAACAATTACCCACCAGTGAGAGAACCAATTATTTAATCACCTTGGTCTATATAGTATAAAGTTTCATTCTTAGCTAAACAAATTCAGGGAGCTCGAGTCCAAATCGTAACAGAGGATGAATTCAAGGATCTCATTGAAAACCTTAAAGAGAACCTAGAATGCCCAGTGTTAGAGGGATTGGCCATAGAATTAATTGAACTTCAAGAGTATTTTCCGGAATTTTATCAAGACATAATCAAACTATAACACCATGAAGAAGAAGTTCACAAGGATATTGATTCCCAATTTGAATGAATTAGTAAAACAGCTCAAAACCTAGAGACCTCAATATAGTGGATTGCAGAACAAGTACATGCATCCCAGGATCAACAAATGGTGCCCGAACAAGAACCAGAACCAGAAAAATTGATGGAAGAAGTATCCCCACAAATCCTTCAAGTTGAAGAACCCATGGAGTCCTTGATGAAATTAAAAGAAGATTCATTGAGCCGAACTCAATCAATGTTGGAGGAGATTCATGAAGAAGATTTAGCAATTGAAATACATATGGGAGATCAAAACGATCTGGATAACTTCTGGAATGAGTGTGAGGAACTTATTGAGCCAAATATTCCACATAATGTAGATGATTCACCAACATTGAAGGAAGAAACCAACCATGCAATGGAATTTGACGAGAATAAAGTGGATCCTGACTACATACCTCTATCTAGGGAAATTCAACTCGAAGAACCACCTCCAATTGAAGAAGAAATTGAATCAAAATAAGATCATGGAGTCAATATTTTCATAAACTCATTATCTTTTGATTTTTTTGAAACTAAATTGAGTATTACCTCCCGTTATTTTAATTTTTCAGATTCTTCCAAGTCATGTATTTCATTGGAGGAAGATGATGAAAAATGATATTTATCCATGGAGGAAAATCAACAGCTCCCCCAAACTGTTGAATATTTAATGGAGGGAGTACATGAGAAGATCAAAGTGATTTTTTTGGAGGAAAATGAGACAAAAGATACTTACTTTGATAGGAAAGAATTTGATATTGATTCGTCATGCTTTAATTTTTTTAAAATAGATTTAAACTCTGACATTGCCTTTGATTTTTCCACAGATCTATCATACCTTCAGCAACCACTGGAGAATAAAGAAGATGTTGTTCATTCAGAACCCAAGAAAGAGGAGGACTCATTCATTATCCTAACCCCACCATGCATGATGTATCTCATTACAATGGGGGTGGACTTGGTGCTTTATATCCATGGAGACCTCAAAAAAATGAACAAGTACATGATGGAAAGAAGAATTTTTGTTGGTTCATGAGCAAGAAACCTCACCCACCATCAGATTGGGGATAACTTATTAGAACTGCCCCTCTGGAGATAGTCAAAACCCAGGGCCCACTTGGGGGATTAAACCAAGTTTTATCCTTTTATTCTCATCCTATTTCTATTTTCATTTCTTTCAATAAATATCTTATGTTTTCTTTTGTAGGGTTTCAGAGTACAACACTTTGGAGCTTAACTCAATGTTGCACTGCAAATAAGCCAGGTTGTACCTCTCCTTTATTCTTACTTGTTTGTTTTGAATCAATCAAAAATCTTCTTATATGTTCAATACATTTGAATTCACTGAGGACACCTCATCATTTATGTGCGGGTGAGGGAACCTTGGTAGTTTAGGATTTTCATTTTGTGTTTTATTTTCAAAAACAATAAAAAAAATTGTGTATTTTCAAATTTTTGTGTTTATTTTTCAGTTTTTGGTGTGTTTTTTAATCTTTTGAGCTGAAATGATTATCAATAACATTTTTGAAACCCATTTCAATGAGTGAACCAATCTATTTCATGAAAACGAGCATAAATGAATGCTTAAATGACTTCTTTTCAAGTTCAAATATTTTAGAATTTCATTAAAAGTACACTGATTTTTGAAACCCATGCCATATTTCACTGTATATATCTTTGAAATCACTTTCCTGTGAGGCTTCTGAACCATTTTTGTCATATTATTTTCATTCACCTCTTTTCATGAGAGAACCATACAATGCTTTCTTTAACCAGAATTTGATTTATTCCTTTCAAAACTTGAGGGTTTGGGGTACGTGTGTTTTAAATGATTGAGGCATTTATTTGGTTTGAAGCCCCCTTTTCAAAATACTCCTTTTAGTTATGGCCCACCTTTATATTTATCCTTCATTGTAGCCCCTAGTAGCCATGAATTGCCTGTTAGGTTAGCCACATTACAAGCCAATTTTCCCTATCCTACCTGCTCTTGAAGTGAAATTTCATGATCTAGTTGAACTTAAGTGTGAGGGATGATGTCTTGTGGTGTACTACCTCATTTGGTTGTACTTTGGGTCGAAAATAAATTTTGGAAGAGATGTGTGTGATGCTGAAAAATTATTCTATTGAAAGCTGTGCCTTTTCTGGAGCTTTTATGACAAGAGAAGTTGTGCCTTTATGGATCTTCCAATGTAAAAAAAAGAAAGATGTTCCTATCTGGATCTTTCAAGAAAAATCATGTTTGAAAAGATTGTAATGTTTTCTGCTGAGCTGATTGAATGATGATGGAGACTATTTTCAATAAAGGCGAAGTGAATGAGACCATATTTGAGTGAAAATTTGAATCTTGAAATTTTGCTTCAATAAGAGACAAGCCTTCCTTTTTCTGCCTTAGAACTTTTAACATCTAAATCCTACCAACCAGAAGCCAGAGAACAACCATGAAAATTCCTCATGAGAAACACTTGTCCTTGACTCACATCGGGTGGATAAGTAGGAATTTATCAAACCTATGGTGACTCTTGTGTGAGTTTGGATGAGAAAAGCCTCATTCATCCTTTACATTTGTGAGAAAAGAAAATATTCATGTGAGGTAGGTATTTTGTGTTCATGGGATAAGAAATGAAGTGGAAATATGTTAAAATCTTAAATGGAGAACATAAAATAACAGTTTTTGATGAGGCATGATATCTTTTTTTTCTTGAAATTGATTTGATTGATCTCATTGATATGTGTTTTGGATTTGATTTGATTTGATTTTTACTTGTCCAGGAGTCCAAGTGATAAGTGTGGGGAAATTGATAGAGAAAATATTTTCAATTAATTTATATTGAATATCATTGTTTTAACCCCAAAAAATTGCTCCTCTAAGATTAATTGTTTCATTTTTATGATAATGGTGTTACTTTGAGCTGAATAGTAAAAATTGGTCATTTTGGATTTTAACAGTTTTAAATTATTTCGGTAGTTCGGCCATTACATTTTCTACATTGATCCAAATTGCAAAATTATTTCTTTTCAAGATTTTACACATCCAGGGATACATTTACTATTTTTGGACTAAAATCTTAATCAGCCATATGGAAGCGCAAAAGAAGTTCACAAGTTGTCTCAAGAAAACTGTTTTTAGTTCTGCCTAGTTTTCATGTGGGATCCATAACTCATCCACTGTAGCCCCAAAGCTGGTGAAATTCGGTGGGGGGAAGCTCAAGGAGTTTTGGAGAATATTTTATGAAGGACTAACTGAGTGAAGTTTCCGTTTATGGGGTCATTAAATCACCCTAATCCGGAGGATTTCGTTTTGGAGAGTCTGACTGGATAGAATAAATGCTCATAGTAAAACGACCATATCTCTCGAAATACATGTCCAAATCCGCTGATATTTTGAGGGGACACGGCCAAGTGAATTATGAAAAACATTCATGAAAGGCTCAACACGTGAAGATTTCATTTAATGGGGCTACAATGCATCGATATTCAGGGGAAAAAGTCTGGCTATAAAAGGTGGAGAGCTCCACCCTCTCAAAGCATCCATTCTCCATCCCATTCCTTCCGGCACACCAAGAAGAAGATATTTTCGGCTTTATTTTTTATTTATTTTCCTTTTAATCGTTTTTAATGCCTTCTTCTTCCCCATTCAACTCGATTACCCTTACTATGGTGGGGTAAACTTTTGGAGTGATTGAGGGAAGGGTTGGTTTTCTACATTGTAATGCTTGAGTTCATGGACGTAATTGAATAAATTTCTTTCTTCTTCAAAGTTGTTTTCAATTTCTTATAGCGGATTTTTTTTATCAAGTTAGATCATTCTTGAATATTAATTCCCTTATTGATTTTTGCCTTGGTAAAATAATCAATATCTCCCTACACTAATTTCTGGTTTATATAAGATGGAATAAACCAGGAATTAGTGGCGAAGTACTCGATGATCGTCAGTACGTGTAAAAGGTGTAGTGAATGTTCTTGATTATTTGGGATAAACAAAACCCGATCGGGTATTGCCCATTTAAATTAAGGATATTCAATACAACTATTTTACACATGGAAAGAGAGTTGACCAAACAAAGATCTTGGTAAGGTTTTCTCTCACAATAATAATTTCACCAAGGAAGTGAGAGGAAACGATTGTGGAAACTCACTTTAATCAACTAAGAAGAAGAGGCTTCAATTAAATTAAACAATGATAGAATTATAACTAGGAAACTGACCCTGACATAATCACCTGTTTAATTTCATAGTTTTTCAATAATTTGAATTTCAAAATTCATTTCACAACATTTTTACCCATTTTTTAAAGTGACTACCCGTTTTGTGTGCACTCCTCTTTGGGAGACATCCTAGGTCAACCAAATTACTACATTTTGACTTAAGAAAAAATTGTTTTTCCACGCCCTACGACAGGCATGCGTCAAACTTGGCGCCATTTCCGGGGAGGTAGTTCCACAAACTAATTGTTAATATTTGACTTTTTCAATTTAAAAAAAATCTTTTGACATGTTGTTTTCAAATGATTATTTCTTTTATTCATGGAACAATTACCCACCAGTGAGAGAACCAATTATTTAATCACCTTGGTCTATAGAGTATAAAGTTTTTTTCTTGGCTAAACAAATTCAGGGAGCTAGAGTCCAAATTGTAACAGAGGATGAATTCGAGGATCTCATTGAAAACCTTAAAGAGAACCTTGAATGCCCAGTGTCATAGGGATTGGCCAGAGAATTAATTGAACTTCAAGAGTATTTTCCAGAATTTTATCAAGACATAATCAAAGTACAACACCAAGAACAAGAAGTTCACAAGGATATTGATTCCCAATTTGAAAGAATTAGTCAAACAGTTCAAAACCTAGAGACCTCAATACAGTGGATTGCAGAACAAGTACATGCATCCCAGGATCAACAAATGGAGCCCGAACAAAAACCATAACCAGAAAAATTGGTGGAAGAAGTATCCCAACAAATCCTTCAAGTTGAAGAACCCATGGAGACCTTGATGAAATTAAAAGAAGATTCATTGAGCCCAACTCAATCAATGTTGGAGGAGATTGATGAAGAATATTTAGAAATTGAAATACATATGGGAGATCAAAAAGATCTAGATAACTTCTGGAATGAGTGTGAGGAACTTCTTGAGCCAACTATTCCTCATAATGTATATGATTTAACAACATTGAAGGAAGAAACCAACCATGCAGTGGAATTTGACGAGAAGATAGTGGAGTCTGACTGCATACCTTTATCTAGGGAAATTCAACTCGAAGAACCACCTCCAATTGAAGAAGAAATTGAATCCAAACAAGATCAGGGAGCCAATATTTTCATAAACTCATTATCTTTTGATTTTGTTGAAACTAAATTGAGTATTACCTGCCCTTATTTTAATTTTTCAGATTCTTCCAACACATGTATTTCCTTGGAGGAAGATGATGAAAAAGGATATTCATCCATGGAAGAACATCTAGAGCTCCCCAAAACTGATGAATATTTAATGGAGGGAGTACATGAGAAGATCAAAGTGATTTTTCTGGAGGAAAATGAGACACAAGATACTTACTTTGAAAGGGAAGAATTTGATATTGATTCGTCATGTTTTAATTTTTTTCAAATAGAATTAAACTCTGACATTGCCTATGATTTTTCCACAGATGTATCATACCTTCAACAACCACTGGAGAATAATGAAGATGTTGTTCATGCAGAACCCAAGAAAGAGGATGACTCATTCATTATCCTAACCCCACCATGCATGTTGTATCTCATTACAATGGGGGTGGACTTGGTGCTTTATATCCATGGATTCCATAACAAAAATGAACAAGTACATGATGAAAAGAAGAATTTTTGTTGGTTCATGAGCAAGAAACCTCACCCACCATCAGATTGGGGATAACTTATTAGAACTTCCCCTCTGGAGGCAGTCAAAACCCAGGGCCCACTTGGGGGATTAAACCAAGTTTTATCCTTCTATTCTCATCCTATTTCTATTTTCATTTCATTCAATAAATATCTTATGTTTTCTTTCGTAGGGTTTCAGAGTACAACACTTTGGAGCTTAACTCAATGTTGCACTGCAAATAAGCCAGGTTGTACATCTCCTTTATTCTTACATGTTTGTTTTGAATCAATCAAAAATCTTCTTATATGTTCAATACATTTTAATTCAATAAGGACACTTCATCATTTAAGTGTGGGGGAGGGAACCTTGGTAGTTTAGGATTTTCATTTTGTGTTTAATTTTCAAAAAAAATTTAAAAAATAAAAAAATTGTGTGTTTTCAAATTTTTGTGTTTATTTTTCAGTTTTTGGGGTTTTTTTTTGAAACATTTGAGCTGATATGATTATCAATACCATTTTTTAAACCCATGTTAATGAGTGAACCAATATATTTCATGAAAACATGCTTAAATGTATGTTGTATTGACTTCTTTTCAAGTTCAAATATTTTAGAATTTCATTAAAAGTACACTGATTTTTGAAACCCATGCCATATTTCACTGTCTATATCATTAAAATCAATTTCTTGTGAGGCTTCTGAACCATTTTTGTCATATTCTTTTCATTCACCTCTTTTCTTGAGAGAACCATACCATTCTTGCTTTAACCATAATTTGATTTATTACTTTCAATACTTGAGTGTTTGGGGTACGTGTGTTTTAAATGATTGAGGAATTTATTTGGTTTGAAGCCCCCTTTTCCAAATAATCATTTTCGTTATGGCCCACCTTTACATTTATCCTTCATTGTAGTCCCTAGTAGCCATGAATTTATTGTTAGGTTAGCCATATTACAAGCCAATTTTCCCTATCCTACCTGCTCTTGAAGTGAAATTGCATGATCTATTTGAACTTAAGTGTGAGGGAAGATGTCTTGTGGTGTACTACCTCATTTTTTTATACTTTGGGTGGAAAACAAATTTTGGAAGAGATGTGTGTGATGCTGAAAAATTATTCTATTGAAAGTTGTGCCTTTTCTTGAGATTTTATAACAAGAGAAGTTGTGCCTTTCTAGAGCTTCCAATGTAAAAAAAAAGAAAGTTGTGCCTATCTGTAGATTTCAAGAAAAATCATGTTTGAAAAGATTGAAATGTTTGCAGCTGAGCTGATTGAATGGTGATGGAGCCTATTTTTAACAAAGGGGAAGTGAAGGAGACCATATTTGAGTGAAAATTAGAATCTTGCAATTTTGCTTCAATAAGAGCCAAGCCTTCCTTTTTCTGCCTCATAACTTTTAACATCTAAATCCTACCAACCAGAAGCCACAGAACAACCATGAAAAGTCCTCATGAGAAAAACATGTCCTTGACTCACATCGGGTGGATAAGTAGGAATTTATCAAACATATGGTGACTCTTGTGTGAGTTTGGATGAGAAAAGACTTGTTCAGCCTTTACATTTGTGAGATGAGAGAAAATTCATGTGAGGTAGGTGTTTTGTGTGCATGGGATAAGAAATGAAGTGTAAATATATTAAAATATTAAATGGAGAACTTGAAATAATAGTTTTTGATGGGGCATGATATCTTTTTGTTTCTTGAAATTGATTTGATTGATCTCATTGATATTTGTTTTGGATTTGATTTGATTTGATTTTTACTTGTCCAGGAGTCCAAGTGCTAAGTCTGGGGGAATTGATAGAGCAAATATTTTCTATTAATTTATATTGAATATCATTTTTTTAAACCCAAAAATTTGTTCCTCTAAGATGAATTGTTTCATTTTTATGATAATCGTGTTATTTTGAGCTGAATAGTAAAAATTGGCCATTTTGGATTTTTAACAGTTATAAATTATTTTGGTAGTTTGGCCATAACATTATCTACACTGATCCAAATTGAATAATTCTTTCTCTTACAGATTCTACACATCCAGGGATTCATTTACTAGTTTTTGACTAAAATCTTAATTGGCCATATGGAAGCTCAAAAGAAGCTCACAATTTGGCTCAAGAAAAATGTTTTCAATTCTTCCTAGGTTTGATGTGGGATCCATAACTCATCCACTGTAGGCCCAAAGATTGTTAAATTTAGTGGGTGGACGCGCAAAGAGTCTTGGAGCATCTTCTATGAAGGAATCACTGAGTGAATTGGCCGTTTATGGGGTCATTAAATCACCCTAATCTGGAGGATTTCGTTTTGGAGAGTCTGACTGGATAGAATAAATGCTCATAGTAAAACGGCTATAACTCTTGGAATACATGTCCAAATCCACTGAGAATTTGAGCGGAAACGTCCAAGTGAATTATGAACAACATTCAAGAAAGGCTCAACATGTGAAGATGTCATGTAATGGTGCTACAATGCGTCAACATTCGGGGGAAACATTCTGGCTATAAAAGGAGGAGAGCTCCACCCTCTCAAAGCATCCATTCTCCATCCCATTCCTTCCGGCACACCAAGAAGAAGATCTTTTCGGCTTTATTTTTTTATTTATTTTCTTTTTCATAGTTTTATAATGCCTTCTTCTTCCCCATTAAACTCTATTACCATTACCATGGTGGGTTAAACTATTGGAGTGATTGGGGAAGGGTTGGTTTTCTACATTGTAATGCTTGAGTTCTTGGACGGAATTGAATAAATTTCTTTCTTCTTCAAAGTTGTTTTCAATTTCTTATAGAGGATTTTTATTATCAAGTTCGATCGTTCTTGAATATTAATTCCGTTATTGATTTTTTCCTTGGTAAAATAATCAATATCTCCCTCCACTAATTTGTGGTTTATATACGATGGAATAAACTAGGAATTAGTGGTGAAGTACTCGATGATCGTCAGTACGTGTAAAAGGTGTAGTGAATGTTCTTGATTTTTTGGGATAAACAAAACCCGATCGTTTATTGCCCATTTAAATTAAGGATATTCAATACAACTATTTTACACATGGAAGGAGAGTTGACCAAACCAAGATCTTGGTAAGGTTTTCTCTCACAATAATAATTTCACCAAGGAAGTGAGAGGAAACGATTGTCGAAAATCACCTTAATCAACTAAGAAGAAGAGGTTTGAATAAAATTGATCAAGGATAGCATTATAATTAGGAAACTGACCCCGACCTAATCACCCTTTTAATTTCATAGTTTTTCAATCATTTGAATTTGAAAATTCCTTTCACAACATTTTTACCCACGTTTTAAAGTGACTACCTGTTTTGTGTGAACTCCTCTTTGGGAGACATCCTAGGTCAACCACATTACTACATTTTAACTTAGGAAATAATTGTTTTTCCATGACCTACGACAAGCGTGCGTCATGGATCCATCCTTGATGTCCATATCACACTAGTAAACACCTTTCATAGGTTTGTGAGCATATCTTATCAACATTGGCTCATGGAATATGTCATAAACTCGATAAAACAATGGGGTAAGTCTATGTTGTAATAAACATCCCAAAACCTCTGTAGAATCTCTAACATCCTGATGAACCTGAAGGGTAACATGCCTCCTTGGAAAACCCTCTAGAAACCTCATCTTAGGGAGACACTTAGGAAATCATGATCTCCCTACTCAAACTCTAAGATACTATAATGTAAGTCTACATAATATTTATTCGAACATTGGGAATCCCACATTCCCTCATGGATCACCTGAAACCTCTCTATTGTAACTTAAACCATATATTACCCAAAAATATTAGTCTTTCTAACAAAATTCCATCATAATGTTATCATAAGGGTCACCTATATATTTCCTAGAAAGGTGAAATGAAGATAATAGAATGAAAGTTCTTATTTAAGAAAACAATACCAATGCAAAGTGATCCTCCCAACTCTAACTGAAATATAACAAGAGGGATATCAACATATCCTTCAACACTTGGATATTACTCTTAGTTTTCCCATATTTCTTAGGGTGAAACACTATAATCATTCTCAACTAGGTCCCAAAGGCCTCTTACAAGCCTCTCCATAACAATAATGTGAATAGAGCCTGATGTTCAGACACAACCTTAGAAGTTTCCCTATGAATTTGGATAATCCCCTACTTATTCAACCACCACAAACTCTTAATAGGACTCCACTCTTAGATGGAGAGAAATTTTTTTGACTTCCTTACCCAGAAAACAATCACTCAAATAGTATTGAGGCCTCACTCTTCCAACCAAATACCTATCACAACGTCCGTGTATATGTCATCCCATTTCCACTTTGGGATCTCAATAGCTTCTATAAAACCAATCAAAACCTAATGTTCATCCTTTACCAACTCAAATGTGAGACATAGAGAGACAAACTCGTTTAAGATATGACTCATTAAATCCCAAAAAAGCTATCACTAATGTTCCTTTTATATCTTCACCACATCGAGATGTACAACCAAATCAGGGAGGTTTGAAAATCTATCATCACCTACTCATAAAATGTGACTGCAACTACCATCTTTTCCTGGAAAAGGATGGTATTCTCCCCACCTTTATAAAGTCTATTTAGGGCATCTATTGAGTATATTTGGTCACATATAACCTCCCAGTCTAAATATCCCAACAAATTATCTCTCACATGCTAAAAACGAGGACTCACCACCATCAACTAAATAAAACTGCACCCCTATCCTCCACCAGGGTCAGCTACAATGAATCCAATTGTTCATAAACCTCCCCTAGAATGTGAGAATGGGAATTATTACTAAGGGTATCTTCTACCACATTTCCCTGCCCAAATTTATAAATCACCTTGATGTTATATTCATGTAGGAACTCCAACCGATGCCTTTATCTTAAGTTTATATATCTCTAATAGAAGATATACCTAAGACTCTAGTATTCTAAGTAATAAAAAAATGCTCACCTAGAAGAAAGTTCATCCCCATCTATAGAGAAATACTACCTCTACCAAATATAGGTCAAGGAGTCACATAGTTATTCTTGTGAGGTCTCAAATTCCACAAAACATATACTATCACTTCCAACCTATACATCAACACAGAGTTGATCCCAACTCCAAACTCTAGAAGTCTCAACATAGGTTCACTATTCAGCCTCATCATTAATTTCTTGAAGGATCCCTAATGCAGTTTACTCCAGGTAAATGGACACCCTTTCCATAATACGATGGTCATGGAGGCTGAAATACTAGATAATTATTCCACAAACCTCTTGTAATACCTTTTAAAACTAAGAAATTATGCACCTTCAACATGATCATGGGTAGTTCCCAGACAAGCCTTGCATTAAAATTTTCCATGTCCATAAAAAAACCATGCTCATAGTTGACATGCCCCAAATATTGAACCTTAAGGATAAAAAACAATCCCTTTGATAACATAACATAAAGATGGTTTTCCCAGAGTAAGTCTAGGACTGTCCTCAAATGCAGAGAAAATAAGTATGTAATCAAGGAAGAAAACCACAAATTAATCAATGAATGAATGAATGATCTGTTTCATAAAAGCTATAATCATTGTGGGGTCATTTTTTCACACCAAAATCCATCACCATGAATGCATAATGTCTGTAGTGACATTGAAATGTTTTATTTGGAATATTGTCTTCACAAACCCTAAACTGCTGGTAGCTAGACCCTAGATTGATCTTTGAGAACTTACTCACACCTCTCAAGTGGTCAAAATGGGCATTTATCCAAGCCAAGGGGTAATTTTTCTTTATCATTAACAATTTATCTGATGATAATCAATCAAAGGACTCAATATCTTATTCACCATTTTCATGAACATAACTAGAGTTTATCAGGGGAGAACACTAGTTCTGATGAAACACTTCAACTGAAAGTCTCCCAACTAAAACCTTAGCTCTTGGAGCTCAGTATGGGAAATAAAATATGTTGCAGAAGATATCAGTGTGTTCATAGGGTTAAATTCATTACATAATTCCATATATCACCTTGAAGGTATTATGGGAGCATCTTTGGGGGACATGTCCATGTATTCATCCACTGATGAAGTAATTTAGATACCCAAAGATCCCACTACATTAAGTGTTAAGATTACCAACTAATGGGTGATGGGTTTCAGCTTCCATCTCTCAAGACCAACATGATAAGCCATGAGATATATCTCACTCACAAAGGAGAATATCATCCCATATGTTTTAAGGCATATAACTCATCTATAAATACATTCGATCTAGGCTCAGACTACTAATAACTAGCTCATATCAAAGATTATGTTATAAGGTTTCATTGTGATGACTAGAATGTCTCATGAGAAACTCTCTCAACTGAATGTCACCTCAAACTGCCTATGGATAAGAAATATCAAATAATCACACCATGTAAAAACCTATAGAAAAAATACATTATGTCGAAGTCTCAACAGGGAGCTCTATATCTTACATGAGGGGTATAAATATGAAGTAATGACTCTCTCATGTGTCTCAAATAACTAATTTAAGAGAATAAAATACACATATCATCCCTCAGATCATCTCGTGGTTCTTCTGTTCATATCCCTGTATAGATTGCAGCTACCCATAACCTCGATCTCTAGCTCTTTGATCCTAGAATGCTCCACAGTGTGATACTGTTGGATATAGCTCATAGTTTCATCCTCCACTATTTGATCTTCCTTTTAAAGATTCACCTACTCCTCTTCATATACTTCCTCCCTATGGGATACCCTAGACATGCCTAAGAGATCCCTGATGATTGTGTTTCCTCTACGATAGGTTTTTATCCACAGCCCAGGTTCCCTCCATAGTACATAAGGCCATTAAATTACATATTATTTTACCTATCCTATCACAATAATATAACTGGACCTCTCCAAGCTATTTGGAGCCTCTATGAAGACCATATACTATAGATCCACATGCCTATGTCCTAACATAGGATGGTATCATATGTCGAGATCATGAAGAATGATGTCTACTAGATTCTATTGATATCTCAACCCCCTAATGACCACCACTAGCTTATTCTTCCTAGATTCCCTTTGCCTAAAATCTCTCTATAACCAGAACTCAATCCAACACTCCTACATATATAGGAATGCATAGGGGGACCACACTATCATTGATGTATCTATAGATATCATTGCCTAACTTCATCACCTAGAAGAAACCATATTGAGGGAGTAATTTGTAAGGTTGGTGAACCTCACAACATACTTAAAAACTATCACACCACCCTATTATAACCTAATAATCTCCTAAAACTACATGTAATTAAATAAATAAGGGAATAAATCATCAAAATAAAAATTTCTAAAAGTCTTTATGTGTGATATTTTTCCATCCCTATAGTATCCCAAGGGTGAACCACCTTTGACACCACTTTTTCATGACCTAACCCACTGGGGCCTTACTGCTTGGTAGAAGTTTGAGTGTGAAAACCCCAAAATTACCTATAATAGGCTAGGGGCTAGTGACAAGAAAAAATAATTTATAAATGAAATTCGTGTCCTTTTCCTAATGTACTTATACACTTTCACCCAACCATATCCATCAAAAATTGACTATGAATATAATAAATTCTACAAAATATAATGTTCAACCATGAATCCAATAAAATCTAGGGAATATATTAGAGTATGAAATGTAAGCCAAAGAATAAAGTAGAAAAACAAATTTCCAAACATAAATAAAGTCCTAACCTAAAAACAACTAGAATAAATGAAAATTGAGAGACCCCAAATCCTAATCTCTAAGTCCAACCACCGTATGTGGACAATGAAGCCAAATATTACTATGCTCCACCAATGTAATTTTTTATTTTCCTAAAATCTACGTAAGACACAACACATGTGGGAAAATCCTAATCAGGGGTGAGTTTATACATACCCAGTAGGATTCCCCAAAAACCACAATAGGAGAAATAGATAGATACAATAGAAGTCATCACAACCCAAAACAAGAGAGATATAAAAACCCAAAATATAGATATACGCTAAAAGAAACATATAAAAGGGGGAAATGGGGTCTTCATTTTTATATCCCTTCCTAGGATGATTATTCTACTTGTTACTCCAAAGGTCCCCCTCAGATTTTTTTTCATTTCTTATGTCAATAAAAGTATGCCATTTTGAGGACTTACATCTCACCATTGTGCTCCATATTCGTGGTGGAACAACCTTCAATAAAAGAACAACACTCTCGTACTATAGTGGGTGATTCTTAGTAGATAGAGGACTCATTCACTAGTGTAATAGGAGGTACCACTCAATATGTATATGGATAGAGGTTCAACACACTAATGCATCATGGGGGTGATACTTGATGGATAGAGGACCCAAACCCTAGTACGATATGAGAATCCACTCATCAGATAATCGAATTATGGCCTGGTGTGACCAAGGTGTACCACTGAGTGGGTAGGGGACCCGCACCCTAGTTTAAAGAAGGGTTACACTCAATTTGTAGAGGAATATGTAAGACTTTCACCGTAGTGCGATATGGGTTACCAACCCCAAAATCTCTATGATTACCCTACATAATCACTGATATCAGTCTATCATTACATGAAAAAGAGTCATTATTTCCACACCATAATTTGTATATCCAAATACACTATGATTGATACCATCTCATTCTATGTGGTAAACTACTTAGGATATGCAACTCATTGAAAAAAATCCTTGCCTAAAAGTTAGAGATAAAAAATGTGTAAGCCCCTAAGAAAGGTACACAGTGTATACCTGGGGTCACATACTGTGTGGCCTTTCCTAAAAACCAAGTCGTTTCCTTAATAGTACAAGGCTTGGATAGCAATGTTGTACTTTACAGAATGTACTAGTATAATACAGTAAATCTAAAATTAATTTTTCCTGCCCATGTGCTCATGGTCATTCCCATGTACATCAGAATGTTCCCATGTACTCCTAGTCATTCCCACGTTTCTCACCATTCCTCTACCTGTGTACTCTCTAAGTACACGTCAAGATACTATCACATGGCCATGTAGCCACTTCTAGGGGTCTACATGACCTATGTTCTAAGACGGAATGTCATATAGTTAATTTTTTCACAAATATCTTTTAGATATTTACATGTCTTGTCATTATTCCATCACCATAGTTTCTGCAATGATTCACGGTAGGGGCATGGATTTGGGGTTATCAATGCTTGATCGATCAGCGGTGGCCAGATTTTAGCCACCTAAACCCTGCACGGGTCCATCTATCACACTATGCCACTGTCATCGGCTCCCTATATCATAAATCCATAATGACATCACCTAAAACCCACAATTTATCCCGGTCCATTCACAAAAAACTATATCATGTGTCGTTTGGGAAACCACCATGAATTTGGGGGGTTTAATTGTGCTCAAAACTACCCCAATATTCTTTATTTTACATACCTATCTAGATACCCTGTTACTCAAATACTAGAGCCTGCTCTTACATATCCTTAAGGGAATTTATAATCCACATGGGTTGGACACTAGCACCTTGAATCATAAAATATCAAACAGGGAATGATTTTATCATTAAAACAGTGTAAGATAAAAGATAAAATTCAGTATTCTCAACACTCCAAAGGGAGAAATTTTCCAGACACAAATAGTAATATAGTACCTAGACGTAAAGATATACATCCCCAAGGAAAAAAATAATTTCAACTAAACAAAAGTATCAAAATATATTATGTAACAAGTGGAAAACAACTCTAAAATTCACTATCAATATTTTACAATCCCAAGGATCAAGAACATCCACCACTTCAAAGCGTCACTTTCCCTCTTCTTAGACCCGGTATAAAAAAAATCTACAAACTCCAAAAATAAAAGGTTGGGTGTGAGTTATAAATTCGGGTCGGGTCTCACCAAGTACTAAATAATCAATAGAATAATAATGAAACCAATTATTCTTCATTTTAATAAAACAAGTCATGGTATATCATTTACATATTCCAAACCAATACATGATTTCCGATGAAAAGAGATAGTTGATATATCAATAAAATTCCTAAATAACATTTTATATAAAACACTATTATAAAATAGTTGGCATGAAATAAATTGTTAAATAATAATTTTCAAGTATAATCAAGTTAACAAATCATATAACCATTTTCTAAAACCCTGAGGTATGTTATTAATTTAGGTAATATGATCCTCACACATCTCAATATTGATCTTAGTACAAGATAGGTGTTCAAAAAAATCAATCTACACCCCCATCATGGAACCCTCATGGTCCATCTATAATCCCAAAGGTGAAACCTCTATGGACTTCATGTCATAGTTGTTATCATTAACCCATGTTTATGGAGTTGAGGTCCTAGAATATTTGTCCCAATTATTACTAACTACCCAATATGACTTATCCTTCAGACAAAAAATCAATCAAAAATGGAAAATTATAACATTTCAAATCAATTAAAATTATTATTTCCCAATTTTCTATTTTCAAGACTCCTTTCTCCTTTGAAAACCAAAATTGTGTTTTTTATTAGTTCATGCCATTTCAAATCATCTTTCACTTTCATCCAATTGTCTTGAAATTCAACATCATGTCAATTTATCAAATCATTTTAAAAATCAATTCATTATTTTCAGAAATTACACCCAACATTTCAATTCCCTTTAAAATTGGGGTTTCTTTCCATAATTTTCATTCCATTTAAATCACACATCAATTCCTTAAAAATAAAGGTTTTTAAATCAATTAAAAATTTATTTAAATTTAATCAGGAAAATTTATTTTTTAGTTTTTAAGTTAAATCAATATAGAACCACATACATTTAATCACATGGTCAATGACAACACCTGGAATGGGATATCGAATGGAGAACTAGGTAAAGGATATCATAAAAAAGAAACATAGAATCAAGATCCAAGAAAAAATAGTCTATATCCATCAATATCATAATGATATATTAAACTCTAATGGGGAGAGAAAGTGAGATCGAAAGAAACCACAGAAGAGCAGGTCCACTTTCCTAATGAAGATAAAACAAGAAAAGTGACTCTTTTATCCACCAAAAAAGGGGTTTGATGAGCTAAAAATCCCTCTTGGGATCCTTCTATGAAGAAGGATTCATGTTATGGTTTAAATAGGGTCATTTGGGGTCAAACTGGAGGGTTTTAAGATTTAATAAAAAAATTTAAGGAATTAAAATATACATACACATTTTTTTGGATATGGCCACACATTTAGACAAAGCGTGCACCCTAACCATGTGACCCTTCTAGTAGGGTCCAAAATTTATCCTAGAATGGAATAAGATATATAAAACCATGTGAAAATATTTAAAAACATCACTATCCAATGTTTTATAGTTTGAAGGGGATGATTTCGTGGTTTAGACAAAACATGCACCACTTCCAGTGTCTCCCAAATGAGTGCATGATTTTTTGGGATAAACCACATGATATCAATAACCATGATCCGACAGTGCAAAGACCCTTGGGATTACAAAATTTTAAAAATTATCTCATAAGGACCCCAAAAAATCCCACTTAATAGAGATAATAACTAGGGTCAAGGAATACATTAAATAAGGAAATGGGATGTTACAACATCCCCATCATAAGAACTTTCTATCCTCATATATCATGTCTAGAATATTTCATGCCAAAGAGATGAATTCAATGATCTCACATAAATTCATCATACCTCCATGTCTCATAAAAATTAAAACCATACATTCATATCACACAGAGAAATGGTATCTTCTTCCCATGAAGTAAATTTATCTCAAAGTCAACAATACTAACTGGATGCTTAGTCATGGATAAATCAATATCAATATCATGATCCTCCCAACTCAAGACAATATATGGGTCACAAAGACACTTTTGAGGATGCGATACATGGAACACGCTATGTATCAACATAAACTACAGTGGAATTTAAAAACATTAAGGCACTTTCACCACATTGTTAAAAACCTAAAAAGGTCCAAAAAATTGTGGTGGAAGCTTCCCTTGTTTCTATAAATGTTGATGACTCAAATGAGGTGAAAATATCAAAAACCCCAGGTCACTGACTGAAAACTCTAATTGTCTTCTACGATGATCAGTATAAGATTTGTAGTGGATATGTTTTGTAAAAATTATCTAATGAATCAATTCAATTTTTTCCATTACTTCTCAGATCAAACTCAGTACAACAAAAGAAACTTCAACAATAAATAACCATCACAAAGGATATTTACAAGGACAACAAAAAAATCCTCAAAAATCAATTCTAATAGCGGGCCGGTAGCTATTGTTGTAGAAAAACGAAACTAATCCCAAATGAATATCCCATGCTCCATTAATGTCATGAACACACGCATATAACATGTACTTAATAATTATTATATCTCATTCTATTAGGACATTTTTCATGGGATGATATATCATACCCAAATGTACTTAAGATCACAGTTCCTTCTAGAGGACACTCCAAAAATGATAAGTAAACCAATTACCACTATCAGAAACAATAACGGATGGAATACCATAAAATCTAAAAATCTCTTGCACATTGATACATCCAAAGTCCTTAACATTATTTGTATCATGAATGGGGGTAAAGTAATCCATTTTGGTCAGATAGTTGATCACACCTCATATCACATTCTTCTTCCATGTGGTACGCAACAACCAACAATGAATTATATAGATATATCATCCCACTTCCAAGTCAACACTAGAAGTTTCTGAAGAAAACTCGAAGATCATTGGGGTTTAGCTTCAACCTTTTTCTAGATGTAATAATGAGAAAAAAATTTAGTGGTGTCTCATATCATACCTGGCCATTAGAATCATCACCGCATGTCATAAAACATATTACATGTTCTATGTTAAATTTACCACTGGGAATTATAGAAATTCCCCATTACATACATTCTTATTGAAAAAGGTAAAGATACCAATTCCAAAAACAATGTATTCTTTTAGAATATAAAATCCATTCACTGATGGTCTCCCTACAATAAAAAGAGTCTCTAATTCTAAGGAATTCATCATCATGTTTTTATTCCTGAAGAATCTTCTCAGGAAGATTGGATGTTAACTAAACACATATCAAGACAACCTCGGCCTCTTCCTCCTGAACTCGTAGATGCAACTATGAAAAAATTTCACTAATGTTCCACTATTATGATGATTTCTTCATGTCCTGGGTTAGAATTTTACTTCTCAAATAACTAGGAATGACATTTCTTTTCTTGAAGGAGTTGGAAATGTCAAATTCAAAAGACTATAGGTAAATCACATAATGACTTTGAACTAGGTTTAAATATCTTTAGGATAATATATAACTCGATATTTTGTTGTTGGAATAAAAATTAATCCTTTATCCAAAATTGTAATGTCTTGAACTCTTAAGAGTATAGATCTCTACTGAGAGTTTTAGATCATGGGTTAGATAATTATTCCCATGTGTCCTAAGTTGTTTAGAGACATAGACTACCAAATTATCATCCTATATAAGAACACTACCCTAACATCAACCTAATGGATCATATAAGACCACATATCCCTATCCATCCATTAGAATAATAAAAACTTTAATAGAATGAAACATATGTCTCTACTCATTGAAATAACTCTGAAATCTTACATTCCACAAAAGCTTCACTCCCATTTGTGTAAGGGTTGTCATTGGAGAAGCCAACATAGATAAATATTTGACAAACCAGGGGTAATAGCCTATCATGACCAAAATGTTGTGTATCTAAAAAACATTAAATGTTTTCCCTCATGTAAAATATACCATAACCTTATTAGGATCTACTTAGATTAAATTTTCTAAGACCATATGTCCCAAAAACTACACTTTGAAAGATTCACAGTGTATGTTATCTCTCAATATTTCTAGGACTGGTCTCAAATGCGGTTGATGATCCTCCTCGGTCTTTGAGTGAACCAAGATTTCATCCAAAAAGACTACTATGAATTATTTGAGGTACTCATGGAAAATAATATTGACTAAAGACACCAAAATTAAATGAGCACTGGTTAAACAAAATGGAATTGTAAGATACACATAATGGCTATACCAACTCTTTAAAAAGACCTTCTTAATGTCAAATTATTTTATTCACAACTTTTGATAACCACATCGAATATTAATCTTAATGAACCACCTTTCCCCTTTAAAATAGTTAAAAATAATAATCAATCCTTGTTAATGAGTCCTTTTAATTAACCTGAAATCGATCAATTTTTTAGTATTCAACACATAGGTGAAGAGTTCTATTATATTTCGTCATAAAAAGAATAGGTTCCACCCAAGGTGACACACTTGGTCATATTAATCCTTTCTCTTATAGATCATTCATTTAAGACTTTAAGTCTTTTAAATCTTCTTATTTGATTTGATAAGAATAAATGGATACTGAATTAGTACTAGGTTAAAAATCTGTAACACCCCAAGATTCCACGGTACGTTTCCCTTTGAATAATGTGGTAGTGTGTGTTGTATGCAACTTTGAGTTCGAACACACACCACGACCAATCAAACTAGCCATTATTAATAATAATAACCAATTTTTGAAATTTTATAAATTTTATCTTTCAAAATGGAATTCATTTTTGGATTCGGAATACCGAAATTAGCCTAGGGTGAAATCTTGGTATTTTTCTGAAAACTTTTAATTTTTATGAATAGTGAAAAACACTGAGTTATAGTTTAAAACCGAATTTTTATTTAAATAATTATTTATTTA
Organism: Viscum album; assembly: GCA_963277665.1. NCBI lineage: Eukaryota > Viridiplantae > Streptophyta > Magnoliopsida > Santalales > Viscaceae > Viscum > Viscum album. The sequence continues at coordinate 1,475,715,423 of OY728150.1, forward strand.
AATTTATTTTAGGTCAAAATAGATACATAATCCTTATATAAGTTCAATGTAATTCATTGGAGTCTGTTTATAATAATTTTAGATATATAAAATTTTTTATTGAACTTTTCACCGTTTTTTACTCATCTCCTAGGAGAATTTGCAAATTCACATAAAAAATAATTTTACCGCTTCTATGAGTGGAATTTTGAAAATACGAGAGACATGGTTAATATAAAGGATTAAATGTGGTTCAATAAGATAAAAATAATTTTTTTTGAATAATAACCTTTTACTTTTTTTACCGCGATTAAAAGTAAATAGGGAAATTAAGGGTAAAAATGATATTATTATTACCCTAACACATGTCCTGATTCTATTGGCTAAGTATAATTAGACCATAAACAACCTTAGTAATAAAATATGAACCTCTTTGGTCCACTTGGATTAGATTAGGACATTTATTATTATTTAATTTAAAGAATAGTTAAAAGAGTTAAAATCAATGTTTAATAACTAAAACATTTTTAATATAGGTTTATAGATACGATAAATTTGATTATAAATATTAATTAAAAAGATAAAAATATTTCCTACATAATAATATTTTATTTATAATTTCTAGACATTAAATAATTTAATTTCTTTATGACACAATGGTGATGCAGTAATTACCTAATTAATGAAATATTAAAAAAACTGATATTATAATTATGCAAATAAATGTAATTTGAGACTTTTTAAGAACTAAACTAATTTTATAGGTTATTATTAAATATCATGGTTGATTAAATTAATTATTTTTGAATTAATAATGCTGTTATGAATTTATAAAAAACAAAATACCAAATAGTTTCAAAATTGACAAAAAAGGGTTTTTAAAACAAATATTATATTATTAATTGATATTAAATTCATAAAATTATAATGTTTGGAAAAAGGACTTATATAATGATAGTAGTATCTTTAATGGACCATGTGGGGGTATCTTGGAAGTATATAGTAAGTTATGTAACTATATAATAAAAAATAAAAAGAGAAATGGTAAATGTGAAACTATTTAACTAAGAGTTAAATATAAATGATAAGGTTAATATAAAGAATAAAACATGTATAAAACCAATTGGTTGAGTGTTTTTTGAACCATGCCCACCATATCCTTTAAATAATACACTTTTGAGCCATTAGAAAAAGAATATGAATTTATTATAAAATATTATTTCTAGCTTTTCCAAAGGTGCCCCCACCCCTCTTATAAATGGTCACCCCCCCCCCTTCTCTTTAATTTACACCTTCAAAGCCTTTTGGATTGGACAACCCCTACCCAAATATTCTATCAAATTCAATAAAAGCATCCTAGAGGCCTTATTTTGATCATAAATCAACCCAAAGTGCCCATTTGATCAAATCAATAAGAAGAACCAGAAGAAGAGGTAATGTTTTCACCACCCTCATTCATGTTCCTTTCTTCTTCCACTTCTTCTTTATTTGTTATTTAAATTTTAAAATAATAACTCCAGTATCTTCTATATACTATTATGTTATTATCAATATGTTAAACCCATATTCAGTATTCTATACATCTCTTGAATGGCATGTCACCATACGTGCGTACATACAGCCTACCGTCTGCACGTCGTGGTGTAATTGTTATTCAATAAATTATTGTTTGGATGGGTATAATAATGATGTATAATTAATGTAAATAATAAATATGAAATTATAATTATTCTTTATATATGATACAACATCCAATTATATATTATTTTAATATCAAAAGATTGATATTGTCGATCGTGCATAGTCTCCACGAACACGATAAAATTCATTCCCCATCGTATCCATTTAAGACTAATTTTCACTTGATGATTAAAAATAATGTTTAAGGAGTTGATATTATTCTAGATATTAATAAGATACAAACTATTGATAACAAAAATGGCTTATGTAACAAAACATATAAAATTAAACAAGTAAGTGAACACACGAAACGACGATAATACTAAAATATTATTAACAATGAAATATTAAAAGATAATATATGATATCATATTTATTTATATGATTCTTGTATAATTTAATGACAATTATTTAACTATTATATAGGAGTTTAACCTACCTTCAACCAAGGAAAACTACAAGGTAAGGGTTTATTTCACAATCTCTTCATTATCCGAGGTTGTTTATACGTAATTATCTACTACGACCTCTTTATCATCCACATCCATGTTTCATAAAAATGTATTTCAAAACATTCTTTCAATTTTACAGAATATGGGTTAAAGTAATTTATACCCTTTCTTGACTTTTTATAATATGTTTATAAAGGAATCTTTTTGTCATTTTCTAAACATGGTCCTTTTTAACCTTTTCGACAAAATTAAGGTAAGAATATCTTTTTTAACTTATACGGTAGGTGCGGCTATTTTCCGCTGTTATAAAATTGCCGAAGCTTCCCTTACAAGATTATAAGGATATTTTCAAATTAAAAGTTTTATTTTATAATTATGTGACTTTTATGTGATAAAAAAACAAATATTTCTCTCAAATAGTTTTGATTTCATCTATGTCAACATCCTTTGGTGGATTTTAAGCTTATTTGAAGTTGATTTATTATTATACAAAACTTCCACGTTGTATTGAAGGTTTTGTGATATTTTTGACTGTGGATGTGTTATTTTTATACCATTCATAGTTTATAGAGAAATTATTGACATTTTGTATGCTAGTTTTAAAAAGATTTTTTATGTTATGTTTAAACCTGTTCATATGTAAAATGAATTGGACTTAATAAGTGACAGGTGGAGCCCGTTATAACTCCTCGATGCATCGGTAGGTCTCATGAAACAAACTAGTGTCTTGGAATAAGGCCTTGACAAAATCTTATTTGTAGCCTTGGCACAAGGCCTTGACTATGTGGTTATGATAGTCTGGCATTATGCATTCCATCGTTATGAAAGTGGTTATTGATATTGAATTTGATTATTCGACTAGTAAAATATCCATGTGAATAAGTAAATGGCATTATTTCATTTTATTTCATCCATAGTATGTTGAAGTTTAAGTTTAAATAGATTTTTTTTAGTTAAACATTCCATAAAATGTTTATGCTTATTTATGAAAGTTTCCGCTATATTGTTATCCTTACCGGGCATCTGATCTCACCCCTTTCTATGTTTTAATTTTTCCAGTATGTGAAGAAGTATTTTATGAATGACTTGTAGGGATAGTATAAGGGGATATGACTGTTGAGACAATATGTTGTTGTAGTTTTCACTTTATGATGTAATGTAAACTTTATGAATGTATCTAGTGATTCCAAGTCTACTAAACTAATCGATCTTTCGAGACTTGATATTTTGTGATCATGCCAATGTTAAGTCATAATGCACCGACTCTGGGTAACTGGGGTCGGGGCGTTACAGTTGGTATCAGAGGAAGATTAGTACAAACCTTGGAAGATATATTTAGATAAAATATGATTATAGCACATATCCCTAAGATATACATTGAGGATGAGTATAGAGGAACGTCCTAGAATTTTGGTATTGTAGATATTTTGTGAGTTTTTCGAGCGATAAATATCTGTCTGGATATGAGCAGGTAGAGGCAGCTCTGGCATAGATGCAACTAGGGGTAAAATCTGAAAACACCGCTTTGAGCTAGACTCGAACGGGAAATGGTGCACGACAACGAGCCTTGCTGCACTATTGGTTACGAAACTCTCGGGGGATATGCTTAGGATAAGCCTCATTTTCTTCAAAACCCATTGTGAAGGGGTTATGATTATATACTTCCTCAAAGAATTTTTTTTATGATTATGGAATATATCCATAAACAGTTCAATTTATGTTAAGTGTTTTACATTTTTGGATTTATGTATTGTGATTCATAAACTAATCTAGTGTATGCCATTTTTTATAAATGACGCATAGTGGAAGGAATGGAAACTGTATCAATGCACGTACCCCATGTAGGGATTTCCCTCCTGCTCAAGATAATTACAGTGGAGATGGTGATGCAACTGGTGCTGATCAGCTAATCACCATACTGGGAAAACTCACTCATGTTATGAATAATAACCTTACCCATATGGAGTACCCTGATCCACAACGTGGAGGATCAATGTTAGATCTCTTCATGAGGAAACAACCACCAACATTCAATGGGAGTACAAATCCATTGGTGGATGAGAAATGGATATGTTATTTATGAAGTATATTCCACGCCTTGGGGTGTAGCGAAAGGGAAAAAGTTATCATGGCAGTTTACCGACTCACTGGAGATGCTAACCAATGGTGGTCATTGATTCAAAACACGAAGGAAGATGATGATGTGTCAAATATGTAATGGAGGGAGTTCAAAGAGATTTTTATAGAAAAATACTTTCCTTGTGACCATCAAGAAGATATAGAAAGGAAATTTCTGATTCTGAGACAAAAGGAGGATGAGAATTTCACAAAGTATGAGGCTAACTTTACAAGGACAACAAGGTATACTGCAGATTATATACGTAACCCAAGAAGTATGATTTATCGTTTCATTGATGTGTTAAAACTGTTTCTCCATCGAGCATTATTTTCACAATCCTTCTCATTGTACGAAGATATTGTCTCAGGCGCTATCAAGATATATGAAGAATTCTCTATGTCTTACGACATTAAAGAAAATCAAGAGAAGAAGAGATATGTTTATCACTCTGGAAATGGAAATAAGGGGAATAAGGGAAATGTTGAATATCCATCCTGTAGTAAATATGGGAAGAAACAACCTGGTACTTCCTTGAAGGGAATGGGATTCTATTTCAAGTGTAGTGAAAAATGCCACCAAGCTCATGATTGCAAGGGCAAGAAATAAGCTACCGAAGTTCAATGCTACAACTGTAGGGATATGGGAAATTAAATGTCCTAAGCGTTAGGGTAACTTACCTCAGAAAAGGCCAAGGGGTCAAGGACAAGATTATTCTATCACTACTATTGAGGTAGAAGCTCTGAAAGACGTGGTGGAATGTAATTTAATGGTTTCTTCAATTTTATAAAATGCATTATTTTATTCTGGATCATCACATTGTTTCATATCTTCCTAGTTTTCTAAGAGAATTATATATTTCCTATTTGATTTAACAAGGCATTTGTCAGTTAAAACTCCTATGGGAAGTATCATTGCAACAAATTTTTGTGAATCTGTTCCCATTAGAGCATATAAATTTTCTTTATCTGCTGATCTCATCATCATACCTAGGATTGAGTTTGATATAATCCTCATTATGGATCGGCTTTTGGACCATGATGCGAAGATTTATTATAATGATAAAGAGGTTGCTATTTTTGATGATGATGATACAGAACACCTTATCTTTAGAGCAAAATCATCACCACCTAATTCTTATCTAGATCCACCCCCATTAGCTCAACTAAATTCAATTATTGGGGAGGAATAGAATTAAATGATTCTTGTTGAGGAAAGGAATGTTCAAATAGAGTATGTACCTATTGTGAAAGAATATGTAGATGTGTTTCTAGAAGATTTACCTGGACATCCTCCATAAATAGAAATTGAGTTTTCCATTGATTTAATTCCTGGATCAAGGCTCATATCGAAGTCACCTTATAGAATGGACATTGTGGAATTAGTGGAACTAAAGAAACAACTAGAGGAATTGAGTAATAAGGGATTTATTCACCCTAGTGTTTCTCCAGGGGGATCCTCTATCCTTTTTGTTAAGAAGAAAGATGGATCTATGAGGTTATGTATCGACTACAAGGAGATCAATGCGATAACAATAAAGAACAAGTATACCAAACCTCGCATTGATGATTTATTTGACCAACTACATGGAGCTCAATACTTTTCAAAAATTGACCTTCGATCTGGATGCCATCAGTTGTGTGTGAAGAAGGAAGATATTCCGAAGACCACATTTTGAACCAGGTATGAGCATTACGAGTTTACAGTAATCCCTTTTGGATTGACTAATTCACCCTCTGTATTCATGGATCTAATGAATAGAGTTTTCAAGGAATATCTTGATGATTTTGTGGTGGTATTTATTGATGATATCTTGGTATATTCCAAAAGCTACAAAGATCATGAAAATAACTTTTGCAATATCCTAAACACTCTAAGAAGACAAGAATTATATGGGATGTTTAGCAAGTGTGAATTCTGGCTTTAGGAGATTTCTTTTCTTGGTCATATTGTCTCTAAAGATGGAATATATGTTGATCCTTATAATATAAGAGCAATCCAATAATGGCCAGCACAAACGAGTATAACCGAGGGACATAGTTGTTTTGGTTTAGCGGGTTATTATCGATGTTTTGTTCATAATTTCACCCAATTGGCTAACCCATTAACAAAGATCACACGTAAAAGGGTTAAATTTGTTTGGAAAAAAGAGTGTGAATGATGTTTCGAAGAACTGAAAAAAAGATTAGTCAATGCTCCTATATTTACTTTACCATTGGGAAATGATGGCTTTGTTATTTATAGTGATGCATCGAAGAAAAGACTTGGTTGAGTCCTTATATAGAATGATATTGTTATTTCCTATTCATCATGATAGCTCAAAATTCATGAGAAAAACTATTCTACTCATGATCTTGAGTTAACTTCTGTAATATTTGCTTTGAAGATATGGAGACATTATCTCTATGTTGAAAAATGTGAGATATATACCGATCACAAGTGTTTGAAGTATACTTTCTCATAGAAAGAACTCATCATGAGGCAAAGGTGATGGCATTTAACTACTCATGGATTATGATTTCACTATACACTACCACCCAGGGAAGGCAAATAAGGTGGAAGATTCTTTGAGCAGAAAAGATCATGGAGTTTTTAACAATATGACAATTGAAATGGATCCTATTTTCATTGATCTAGTGAAGATAGACATGGGAATAACCATGGAGGGTGAAACATCAATGCTTTTTCAAATGCTTTCCAACCCATCTTTACTAGAAATTATTAAGAGTTCTCATACCGATTATGAAGAGTTTAAAAAGAAGAATAATGCTCTGAATGATGGGAGATTGAGTGACTTTGTGTATGAAGATGGAATTTTGAAATTTGGGAAGAGACTTTGTGTTCCCGATATACCTGATCTAAAAAGTTAATTTTTGTACGATGCTTATAGTTCCAATTTCTCTATACACCCTGGGAGCACCAAAATGTATAGAGATTTGAATGAACATTTTTTGAGGGACAAAATGAAGAGGGAGATTGCTGATTTTGTGTCAAGATGTATAGTTTTTCAACAAGTGAAAGCTGGAAGGCAACAGCTTGGTGGAGTATTGCATCCTCTTCCCATACCTGAGTGGAAATGGGATAATATCACGATGGACTTCGTCATGGGACTACCAAAGAATCCTAGAAGGAACGATGCAATATGGGTCATTATTGAACGTCTTACCGAGTCAGAACATTTTCTTGCTATAAAGGAAGATTTACCACTTGAATGTCTAGAAAGTATATATATTAATGAATTTGTGAGACATCAATGATGTACCCCTATCAATTTTTTCGGATCGTGATCCATGTTTTACATCATGATTCTAGAAGAGTCTTTAAAAGGCCTCGGATACTGAACTTCGTTTTAGCACTACATACCACCCCCAAACTGATGGACAATCAAAACTAACTATTCAAACATTAGAAGACATGTTGAGATCTTTCTCACTTGACATTCATGGTATGTGGGATAAATATTTACCTTTGGTGGAATTTTCCTATAACAATAGCTTTTATTCAAGTATTCGGAGGGAACCATATGAAGCGTTATATGGAAAGAGATGTCGCACAACAACCTGTTGGGATTATGTTGGTGAAAGAAAACTCGTAGGCCTAGAACTGGTGGAGGAAACAATGGAAAAGGTGAAGGTAATCCAAAACCACATCAAAGCCTCTCAAATTAGGCAGAAGAGCTATGCTGATAAATGAAGGAAGGATTTGGAATTTCAGGTAGGATAACTTGTTTTCTTGAAGGGATATCCCTGGGAGGGAGTTATACGTTTCGGTAAGAAAGGTAAATTGAGTCCCAGGTACATTGGACCTTTCGAAATTCTAGAACGAATTAGGGTTGTAGCATATCGTTTTGCCAAGCCGCCAAATTTCTCCAAATTTCACTATGTGTTCCATGTATCACTATTGATAAAATACATGTCTGACCCAATGCATGTGCTCACATATGAGGAATTAGATCTAGAACTCAGTCTGTCTTATTGCGAAGAGCCTGTCAAGATCCATGATACGAGAGAACAACTGCTGAGAAACTGAACGACTCATCTGGTAAATGTTCTATGGAGAAACCATAAGATAGAAGAGGCAACGTGGGAACCCGAGGAACTAATGATGAAGAACCAACAAAGTATTTTTATGCAATAATATTCTAGAAATTTTGAGGATGAGATTATTTGAATTAGGGGAGAATGAAACACCCCAATATTCCACAATATGTTTCCTTTTGAATAAGATGGTAGTATGTGTTGTATGCAACTTCGAGTTCTAACAGACACCACAACCAATCAAACTAGCCATTATGAATACTAATATCCACTTTTTGAAATTTCTTAAATTTTATCATTGAAAATGGACTTCTTTTTTTGATTTGGAATACTGAAATTATCCTAGGGTGAAATTTTGGTATTTTTCTGGAAACTTTCAATTTTTGATGAATAGTGAAAAACACTGAGTTATAGTTTAAAACCGAATTTTTATATAAATAATTATTTATTTAAATTTATTTTAGGTCAAAATAGATACATAATACCTATATAAGTTCAATTTTATTCATTGGATTCAGTTTATAATAATTTTAGATATATAAAAAATTTATTGAACTTTTCATCGTCTTTTACCCATCTCCTAGGAAAATTTGCAAAATCAAATAAAACATAATTTTACCGCTTCTGTGAGTGGAATTTCGAAAATCAGATAGACACAATTAATATCAAGGAGTAAAATGTGGTTCAATAAAATAAAAATAATTTTTGGTGAATAGTAACTTTTTACTTTTATTTACCACGGTTAAAAGTAAATAGGGAAATTAAGGGAAAAATGATATTCTTTTTACCTTAACACATGTTATAATTCTATTGGCTAAGTATAATTCGACCAATAACCACCTTAGGAATAAAATATGAACCTCTTTGGTGCACTTGTATTAGATTAGGACATTTATTATTATTTAATTCAATGAATAGTTAAAAGAGTTAAGATAAAAATTTAATAACTAAAACATTTTTAATATAAGGTTATACATAATATAAATTCGATTATAAATATTCATTATAAAGATAAAATTATTTCCCATATAATGATATTTTATTTATAATTTTTATACATTAAACTATTTAACTTATTTATGACACAATGGTGATGCAGTAATAACCTAATTAGTGAAATATTAAATAATTGATATTATAAATATCCAAATAAATGTTATTTGAAACTTTTTAAGAATTAAAATAATTTTCCACATTAATATTTAATATTAGGGATTATTAAATGAATTAGGTTTGAAGTAATAATTCTTTTATGAATTTAGAAAAACCAAAATACCAAATAGCATCAAAATTGACATAAAAGTGTTTTTAAAACAAATATTATATTATTAATTGATATTCAATTCATAAATATCTATGGTTCATCCAAGATACTTATATAACGACAGGTCTATCATTAATGGTCCACTTGGGGGTCTCTTGGAAATATATAGTGAGTTTCTTAACTATATAATATAAAAATACAAAGAGACATGGTAAATGTCAAACTATTTATCTGAGTGTTAAATATAAATGATAAGGTTAATATAGTGACCCAAACCTATCTAAAACCTATTGGTTGAGTGTTTTTAGACCCATAACCACATTAGACTTTAAAAAATCCACTTTGGATCCATTATAAACCAAATATGAATTTATTATAAAATATTATTTCTAGCCTTTCCAATGGTGCCCCTCACCCCGCTTATAAAAGGGAACTCCCCATTCTCTCCAATTCACACATTAAAATCATTTTGGCTCTACCAACCCAAGCCCAAATATTCTCTAAACTTCTCTCACTTCAACCTAAAGGCCTTAGTTTGATTGTAAAGCCTTCTTAAGGATCCCGTTTGATCAAATCAACAGAAAGAACCAGAAGAAGAAGTAATGTTTTCACCACCCTATTTCATGTTCCTTTCTTCTTCCACTTCGTCTCTCTTTGTTATTTCAATTTTAAAATAATAACTACAGTATCTTCTATATACTATGATGTTTTTATAAATATGGTACAACCATATTCATTATTCTCTCCATCCCTTGAATGACATGTCACCATACGTGAGTATGTATGGCCTACCGTCTCCACGTCGTGGTGTAATTGTTATTCAATAAATTATTATTTGGATGGGTATAATAATGATGTGTAATTCATGTAAATAATAAATATAACACGATAATTATTCTTTATATATGATACACCATCCAATTATAGATTATTTTTATATCAAAAGAATGATATTGTCCTTTGTCCGTACGTACGGACTACAGTCTCCACGAACGTGATAAGATTCATTCCCCATCGTATCCATTCAAGACTAATTTTTATTTGATTATTAAAAATAATGTTTAATTACTTGATATCATTCTGGATATGTATAACGTAATTTGTATGGATAACAGACATGGCTTATGTAACAAAACATATACAAGAAAACGAGTAAGTGAACACCCGAAACGATGATAATAATAAAATATTATTAACCTTGAAATATTAAAAGATCATATATGATATCATATTTATGCATATGATTATTGTATAATTTAATAAAAATTATTTAACTATTGTACAAGAGTTTTACCTAACCTCGACCAAGTAAAAGTACAAGGGAAGGGTTTATTTCACAATCTCTTCATTATCCGAGGTTGTTTATACGTAATTATCTACTAGGACCTCTTTATCATCCACATCCATGTTTCTTAAAAATTTATTTCAAATCATTCATACTATTTTACAGAATATGGGTTAAAGTAATTTATACCCTTGTTTGACTTTTTATAAGAATTTTGTAAAGGAATCATTCTATCGTTTTCCAAACAATGTCATTTTTAACCTTTTTGACAAAATTAATGTAAGAATATCTTTCATAACTTATACGACGGGTGCGGCTATTTTCCACCATTATAAACTAGTCTAAGTTTCCCTTACAATATTATAAGGATATTTTCAAATTAAATGTTCTATTTTATAATTATGTGACCTTTAAATTATTTTAAAAAAAGAGACATTTCTCTCAAATAGTTTTGATTTCATCTATGTCAACATCTTTTGATGGATTTCAAGCTTATTTGAAGTTGATTTATTATGATACAAAAATTCCATGTTGTATTGAAGGTTTTGTGATATGTTTGACTATTTATGTGTTATTCTTATACAATTTATGCTTTATGGAGAAATTATTGACATTTCATATGCTAGTTTTAATACAAATGTTTATGTTATGTTTAAACTTGTTAATATGAGGAATGCATTGAACTTAATAAGTGACGAGTGGTTCCCACTATAGCTCCTCAATGCATCGGTATGTCTAATGAGACAAGATAGTGTATTGGAATAAGGCCTTGACAAATTCATATTTGTAGTCTTGGCGGAAGGCTTTGACTATGTGGTTATGATAGACTGGCATTATGCATTCCATCATTATGAAAGTGGTTATTGATATTGCATGTGATTATTCGACTAGTAGAATATCCATGTGAATATATAAATGAAATTATTTAATTTTCTTTCTTCCATATTATTCTGAAGTTTATGTTTAAAAAGATTCTGTTTTAGTTATACATTTCCTTAAATGTTTATGCTTATTTATGAATGTTTCCGCTATATTGTTATCTGTACTGGGCATCTGAGCTCACCCCTTTCTATGTTTTATTTTTCCCAGAACGTGAAGAAGTATTTTAAGAATGGCCTACAAGGATAGTATAAGTGGATATGATTGTTGAGATAGGATGTTGTTGTAGTTTTCACTTTATAATGTAATATAAAATTTATGAATGTATCTAGTGATTCCAAGGATACTAAACTTATCGGACATTTGAGACACGATCTTCTGTGATCATGAAAACATTATGTATTATTCACCGACTCTGGGCAACTGGGGTCGGGGAATTACAAAATCGATAGAAAACTATACCTCTATCCCTGGTGGTAGACTGGAGAAATCAAAATAAATAAAATTGGGAAACTCAAGGATGACTAGAGGGAGATCATCAATCAAATATACATACTCCTCGTCAATATAAACCACTGATTTTGCAATTCCTAGCTTTGGAAAAGATAGTCGGACGCTACTTGGACTCAGGTCCCATTCTTCATGAAAGACATGTCACACCCCATCAGGCCTAACAAAAGAGACCCATTAAAGAAAAAATTCAATTTTATCCTTATTAGTAATCAAAAGATCCATCCAGATGATGATTTCAAGAGTCTTCATATCAAGAAGAAGAAAAAATCTAGGTAATCTAAAACACTAGAAAATTGAAAACACAAGATAATGGAGACCCTTCTCTCTTTTCATTTTAAAGGGGGTGGTAATTTACTTCAAATATCAAAAAATCACCATATAAATATTAATCATGTTTACAATACGAGTCAACATTATTAAGTGAGATTAACCAATATCAAATAAAGTAGTCATTAAGGATGAACCTATTGTGATAGTTCCTCTCAAAATCTCTCGAACTGTATCATTTTCCTCTAGAAAAACATCCACTACATAAATAATCTTCATTCAAGATGAATGTTTCTAGAAACCCATAAATATTATAGCATATGATTTCATAGTGGTGATTTTTAAAGTTGATGATCCCATACCACTATTTGAAGTAGATAAAAAATAGAAGATCTTATTGAAGGACACTGGAACACCCTGAGAGTGGATAGGTGAATAAGGGTTTCAAATTTTTCTTTTTAAATATGTTTATATTTTTCCAAACTTATTAGGAACCTATTAAATCTATCAAACCAATGAATATAGGGAGATGACATAGCACTTTTACTTGGTTCACCACAAAGGGCTATGTCTAAGGAGCATACACCGATAGTGTTCTGGTCGCACCAAAATCCACTAATCATTACTAGTTTTAGGATTACATGACTCAGTCATAGTCACTCTATTCCATGAACACTACCTTTATAAAGGTTCAAGGATAGCTCATTGCATCCCTTGGATCACTTCCCTTGACCCCTAGCTCACTACCTTGAGATAAGTCAAACTCACATTATCGACTTAAAGGTCGCTTCAAAATATTTTCATTGAATTATTTGTCTCTATTCATCATGAGACACTGCTTGCATCGAAGTCATGAATTGATGCACATAAAATAATTGTACCACTGAACTAGATATTTAGATCATGTATTCGGCCTACACTAACAATTTCTCACAATACCAACCCTGTGCACGCAAGATCTAACTTTTGTACGTAATATTTTCTTTCTACGTGGAGAATATTTCACGCAACTACAACATTTATGTACAACTTTTAACTTTTTTGAACAACTTTACCTTTTTCACATAACATTAACTTTTCTGCACAACATTAACTTTTGTGCGCAACATTAAATTTTTCCATTTTTCGACATTCTAATCCCAAAACAATCCTTGCACGCAAGTTTCCAAAACACCAACAATCTTGTTTGCAACTACCGCTTCCAAAAACATTCTAAACATCCAATGAGGATTGAAAAAAAACACGAACCAAACTCCATTTCCTGCATAAAATGGTCATGATTCCAACAATATCCCCCTTTGGGTTTGTTGGAAATAACCAAATAAATTCAATAGAACACTAGCCATAAGCAAAACCAAAAACAAAAAAATCTACTCAGCCAACACTCTAAGTCTACATTAGCAATTCATGGTGTAAGAAAACATGTGGGGAATCTTGTATTGGGTTCTCATGTTTTGGAATTTTTAAGGACACCCAATATATTCTCTTACTGTGTCACAGAAGCATTACATGACTTGAATGTATTTCTTCTCCCCTCAACACTGAATTCTCATCATGTCATAGAAGCAATACATGTCTAATGTATTCCTTCTCCTACTAACACTGAATTAGAATCGTGTCAAAGAAGCAATACATTCCCATCACACTTCCTAAATTTATTCTTTCTCCCCCATTGAAAATAAACCCAAATACTAGTGTTTGTGCATTGTACAGCTTAAACACTGATGGATAGTATCTCCCCCATAAACCTGCATCACATCCACAAACATATTAAAAGCAGTTAACATAACTTGGGATAGGGGAATCTTGTAGCCTCCTTATGCATTGGGAGGTGATTGAACACCAAGGTTCGACCAATGTTTCTCAAACACAGTCGGTGGTAGTGGATTGGTCAGGATATCATCCACTTGCTCATCAGTTCCCAAATGATCCATTTTAGCCACATATTGTTCAACTTTTTTCTTGATAAAGTGATATTGGGTTTCAATATGTTTTGTATGATAATCATGAACAAAATTCTTCATAAGATTAATGGAACTCTTGTTATCATAGTAAATCACCATTGATTATTTCACCTCATCAACAATATGTGTCAGTTGTTGCTACATCAATAGTAGTTGAGTCTATGCCTTTATAGCAGAGATATACTCAGCTTCAGTAGTACTAAGAGAAGTACTTTTTTTCTTTCTCAAATGAAAAACACATTTCTGCCCAATATAGAATGCTCCACCCCTGTTGGACAATCTGTCCACTGAATCACCAGCCCAGTCAGCATCAGAAAAAGATGATAATTCACTTCCCCTTCCTGAAAAAAATTATAACCCATAATTGTGAATACCTTTAATGTACCTCATGATTCTTTTCACTACTGTCATATGTTCTTCCTTCTAAATACTCTGATATCGGGAATCTATGAAAGTTGAAAATACAATATCAGGCTATGTTTCCCTTATATATAGTAAGCTTTCAATAATCCTCCTCTACATGGTGGGATCTACAAAGGACTTATCCTCATGCTTTCCAAGTTTGGTTCCAACTACAATCGATGATAACATTGGTTTGGAGTCATGCATATTAAAATTCTTTAGCAACTATCTTTCATACTTTTCCTATGAAATGAAAGTGTAATCATTCATTTGAATCACCTAGATCCCCTGGAAATATGTGATCTCCCCAATCATAAACATTTCAAATTTTGATTTCATGTGTAAGAACCCAGTTTTTTCTGTGAAAGAATTTGGAATATTCTTTATTTTATTCCAGATCAGCGCCTTCAGACAGCATGTGATTTCGAGCCCCGGTGTAGCCGGAATTGAGTTTTCAGTGTGTTCACACTTGAAATGCCAAATAAATGGGACAACTCCTAAACGGTGATCCGGATCATAGATCCGAGTGTACAGATGGGTTAGGAATGGAGTGTTTACCCTAGGAACGACATAAAACTTGTCAGCGCGGGATGTTTGGACCCCTTGCTCGCTTTCGGAAAGTTAAACGGATAAATTAATTTATTTATTTATTCGTTTAATGTTGAATCGAAAGTATCTCTTAAACGGTGACTCGGATTGGAAAAATGAGGGCACCGTTGAGTTTGGAATGTTCCTTTTACCCTAAGAGGGGTATAAGTTTCGCGGGCGCGGGCTGTCTGTGAAAAATGCCCCCAGGGGCATTTTCGTAATTTGGAAACTTTGGGCGTTCAGCTTTATAAATTTCAAACGGAAGCTCAGAATCAGATTCCGAGACCGCCATTTGTGCTCAAGAGGTGGTTTTGACCCTACGGGAGGCTTAAGCTCGACCCCGTCGGGCGTTTCGGGTGCGGGTCAAAATTGAGGATTAAATTAATTAAAATTTAATTAAATTAATTTTCTTTTTAAGCCCAACTCACCCCACCCCTCTCCCATTTTTCAACCCCCTGGCGATGCCTCTCCCTCAACCACTCCTCCTCCTCCTCCAATCCGGTGAGGAAGCTCCGGCAAGGCGGCGGTTCGGCGACGAAGCTCCGGGAAACGCCCACGAGGTAGGATTATTGTGGTTTTAGTTTTATTTCTCGCACCTACTTTGAGTCCGTTTATATGCATCAATTTGTTGATCGATCCACAAACAAAGCCCCTAATCGTGTAGTAGATTTTATGCTTTATCTGTCTCATATTTCGGTTTCAAAATCCGAGTCCCGACGCACTCGCCGTCGTCCACCGAAAACAGCGGGTTTTGAGGTTTTCTGGCCGGTTTTGGGTTGTTCCAACGGTTTCTGGAGGTCCAGTGAGTTCACCAGGCGGCGGCGGCTTCCATAGGAGGCGGAGGCGTTGCGGGCGGCATGGTGGTTCGGCCGAGCTTCAGGCGGCCGGGGGCTCACGACGGCAGCCGGGGGCGTCCGCGTGCTGAGGGCGTGCGGCGCATGCTGCCGCCGCAGCCGGTGGAGGTCGAGCCGACAGAGGAGGCACGTGGCGTGGTGGCCCTAGGGTAGCCCGGCGGTGTGGTTGCTGAAGGCGGCAGCGAGCAGGGTAGGCTCCACGTAGGCGGTCAGCCGGTCGGTGCGCCTGAGGGAGGACCGGGGTCGTCGGACCCTAGCTGGCCGACCAGGACCCGGCTTTTGCGGGTCCTGTTGGGAGAAGAAGACCGGCCTCTCGACCATTCTGGCTTTTAAAAAAAATGTTTTATAAAAATAATAATAATATTATTATTATTATTACTATTATTATGAAAAATGATAAATCATCTGCAGGGCATCCATATTGCGCGCCATCTGCGGCAGCGTGGAGCCCATGTCAAGGCGAACATTTTGAGATTGTTTCAGGGGGTTTTAACTCCCAAAACGGGGGACTCGGAGGCGCGTCACGTGTGTTAAGCAGATTGGCATTTTCCGGGGGATTTGTTTTGGACGGCGCGGGTGAATCTGACGTCCGTTATGAGCACCGTCAGTGGCGTTGGAACCCTGTCACCGAGGCGGAGTTTTCCAGGGTGGTTTCGGGTGTTGAAGCCGGAGTTGAGGCGTGGGCCCCACGGCCCGTCTTTTGAGCTGTGTGCAGCTTTTAGCGACTTCTTCCTCGGATGTCTGTTTGGGGCGTGCGACAGTCGATGTTGGGTGTTTTTCTAAGGGCATCGCGTTGGTGCAGTCTGCCCGTTGTAATTTCCGCACGATGGTGCGGGCCCCGTGAGGGCCGTTTGGGCGTTGACGGTGATTTTCCCATCTTTATCACTTGTTGTCCGTTTTGGACAAGTGAATAGTCCATCTTGTGTGCTTTTTCAAGAGGATCGCAATGGTACAATCCGTCCATTGAGTTTCGGGACCGGGAGGCAGGTCCCACGAAGCACCGCTCGTGTGTGGTGCGCCGGAACGTATCTTTTTCTCCGGATATCTGTTGTGCTCAAGATTGTAGTGCTTTTGACGAGTTTTCCTGAGGCGATTGCAATGGTGCAATGCACCCGACTGTTTTCGAGGCCGAGGCTCGGGATCATGGGACGTCGTTCGGGCATGAGGCGGTGTTGGTGAATTTTCCGTCGGATATCCGTTTGAGGTGAGTAAGTAGTCTATCTCGCATGTTTTTCCAGAGGATTACAATGGTGCAATCCATTTGGTTGTGTGGAACCTCTCGCACGATCTTGTTAAATGTGAATGGCACTCTGATGGCGGTTCTTCTCACCGTGTTTGTAGAGAACCCTTGGCATGTGATCGCATGCACTCCCATGTGAGTGAAGAGAGGTGGTTGGTTGTGCCTCAGCTGATGAGGTGGTAGGATGGAGTTGTTTCGTCACGCCTTCGCATTGACGCCAGGTGCTGTGTGCACAATAGCCTTTGGGCTGGAACGAGGTATACCCTGGGAGTATATGGGAGCGCTTGGAGGTACGTGTGGTTTGTACCTGAGAATGTTTGTGCGCTTGGTTGGGGTTTACTTGGGACCACATGTCGTGTGGGCCCCATGTGCGTGTCGTGCTCTGCTTTACATACTCTTGACCTCTCGCGACGTAGAGGGTTTCTATGAACTCGTTTGTTTGACCAGCAGGGTGGAGTTTCCCCTGGCCTGGTACTCTTTTGTCTGACCAGCAGGGTTGAGTGGTCTCCCCCTGGTCTTGTTCTAGATGGTTTGGCCAGCAGAGATGGTTTGGTTCCTCTGCTTTCTCAGCTATGAGGGGTTTCAGTACTGTGCCCATTTCACCGGACTGCGACACTGTTTGCGACTACGAGTGTTCGGGCAGCGTGGGCGTTTTCCCCACTTTTTGGGATGAGATGACTCGGTCCGCTTCGACAGTGACTCAGCGGATAGGAGCAGGATCGCCTTGTGAGGCCTGGGGAGTTTCTCCCATTGCTCTATGTTCCCTGGTAGATCTCTTGTGGATTCGGTGTGACCAACACTTTACGCGGGCACAGATCCTTTACCAAGGAGGTTGTTACTAGCAGGGATGAGGTTGTTTCCAACAGGGCTGAGGATGTTTCCAACAGGGCTAAGGTTGTTTCCAGCAGGACTGAGGTTGTTTCCAGCAGGGCTGAGGTTGTTTCTAGCAGGGCTGAGCTTGTTTCGAGTAGGGCCCGCCAGTGGGTTACCATCCAGCAGGGTTGGCCAGTGCAGCAGTGTTCACCGAGCAGTACCATCCATCAGGGATGGCCAGAGCAGTTCTGGGCTTACCTCCAGCAGAGCTGGGCAGGGGGCCCCGATGTCGGGCTTACCTCCAGCAGGTCTGGGCAGTGGTCCCCGATGCCGGGATTACCTCCAGTGGGGCTGGACAGTGGTCCCCAATGTCGGGCTTACCTCCAGCTGGGCTTGGCAGTGGTCCCCGATGCCGGGTTACCTCCAACTAGGCTGGGTAGTGGTCCCATCGCCGACTTTAGTCGGGTCTCCCTCCAGTGGATTACCCTCTTACGGGACTGGGAAGTGTGGAACCTGTCGACATTCTAGGTCTCCCTATTTTGGGAACCCGTTGACTTCCAGGGATCCTCCAGTAGGGTTGGGCAGGGGGTCGCCTGTCGACTTTGAGAAGACTTCTCGACTGTGGGGCAGTGACGAGTTGTGGTTGACGTTCCCCCAGAACACTCAATTACGAGGAGCTTTTCCCCCACCGAGACGCGTCCTTGTGACGCGACCTAAAACTGTGTAGGAAAGTCAGTTCCGCCCAAAGAGGATAGTGTCAAGGTGTGGTGGTTTAAGCCCTTGACTTGTAGTTCGGGGAAGACGTGCAGGATTCTGGGCATCGATGGTGTTATTTCTGGGACTGTTGGAAACTCTTTTCTTGGGCTGAGCTACGGGACAAAGATCCCCTTATGACCTTGTTCGGGCTTCTTTTTGAGCATATGGATATGTATATATCATGTTCATGTACCCACTTCTTGGGTTTGGTTACTCTCCTTCCAGGAGAGGTGAAGACGCATGGGGTATGACACATGCTTTCCTTGTCTAGAATCTCGTGGTTGGACGAGTCTACTTTCTTGATATAGGTAGTGAAGACTCGACGGGATGTTCTTCTTCTCATAGTTTCCATCTCCTTGTGTCCGGACGAGTCTATCACCTTTCTCTTGTTGGGTGATCTGGACTCTTTATTGTACTCCTTATTCTTCCCCTTGTTGTAATCCTTTACTTTTCCCTGTTCGCTCTACTGCTCACCCTTCGTTGCCTCCTTTGTTGCTCCCTCGAGCCTTCGGGGTATCCTACTGAGTATTTTTATACTCACCCCTACTTGGGCTTTTCCTGCACATGGTTTTCCCTTGCAGATGATGGACAGGTTGGTCGTGACTGCAGTGGAGTATAGGAGTTCGTGAGCTTGGACCGCGTGTGGTGGTCGTAGTCGGGTTCTAGGTGGGGAACCCTTCTAGTTGTTTGTTTTGTTTACCTGTTGCCGGGTTGTGGCACTTTTTGGTTGGCCGTGTGTTTTTTCCCTTTTTCCTTTTCGGTTTACCTTCAGTTTACTTTGTACAATTTAGAAGTTAATGCACATCTGTGATTTATTTATAGCAGTTTCCCTTTGCATTTCTTTTTACTATGCACTTTTGCATTGATTGTGTTGCGTTTGTGTGTAAAGGTACTTAGGCAAAGGCCTCCCCAAGTTATTGTGCCTTTGGCACTGGTCGCCATCCCCTGGCCTATGGAGGCGGGCTTGGGGTAGTTGCGGCTCGAGCCCAGGTAGGGTCGGGTTGTGACATCATGTGATTGGAAAATTCATCCACTAATTTTGGCCTACTACCACCAAATATAATACCATCAACATAAACTAGAACCATGAGCTGATCTTTCAAATAATTCTTCACATATATATTTTAATCTACTCCTCCTCTTTTGAATAATAGATTCTTGAGATAAGAATCAATCTGAGAATACCATGATCTTGGTGCCTACTTCAAACCATAGAAGGCCTTTTTTAGTTTATAAACCTTTGTTTCATCAGTACCAAGAAGAAAACCCCCTGGTTATTTGATGTAGACTTCTTCTTCGAGAACACCATTTATGAATGATGTATTGAAATCCATTTGATATACTTTATATACTATTTGTATTTCCATGGAAGGAAAAATCCTGATTCATTCCAATCTAGCAAGTGGATCAAAGGTTTCTTCAACATCGACACCTTCAATCTGTGAATATCCTTTACATAATAGTCATGCCTTATATCTAAAAACACTTCTATTCTTATCAAACTTGTTTATGAAAATACACTTTGTACCAACAACATTTTAACCAGAGGGTATCTTGACAAGATCCCATGTCCGGTTTTTATCAATCTTATGTAACTCCTCATTCATTCATTTAACCCATGATTCATCCTTTGCAGCTTCGTCAAATGAGGATGGTTCCACAACTGAGAAAAATGCAGATTGTGTGTTATTCCTTATTCTCCTTTTCTTGTGTGGGTGTAGTCCAATCCCCAATAATGTTGTATTGATCAATTTAATCTCTTCAATTCCACCATTAAGATTCAACTACATTCTCTCTAGCCAAGGTTTCCTCTTCAGATTCTTTTTCTGATTCAACACCATTATGTGACTCTAGAGTGTTTTGTACATCTTATTCTATTTAATTATTTTAATTTAATCCACATTCACTTTCTTACTCATTTTTTATCACATCAGCATGTGAATTCCTTGAATAATTTTTGGTTTTCTCTTCTATGATCGAAACATCACCACTTTCCACAATCTTTTATAAGAACTTGTTGACACACTTGTAGACTTTTCTTCTCATTGAGTATCCAAGGAACATTCCTTCATCTGCATTGTCACCAAACATCCCATGATTTCCTTCTTTGTTTCTGATGAATCATTTACTTCCATAAACAAAAAAGTATTTCAAAGAGGGCTTCTTTCCATGCCAAAATTCATATGGTGTCTTTGTCTCACCCATATAAATCCATGTTCAATTTAAAATATACATTGCATCTTGAACATCCTCTTTCTAGTAATGTCGTGGAATATGACTCTCAACCAGTATAGTTCTTTACATGTTGTTCACATGTCGATTCCTATACTCAACAACTCTATTTGGTTGTGGAGTTCTCGTAGCAGCTACCTCGGGTTGTTTCCCACCCTTCTCCAGGTAATTTTCAAACTCAATGGATGTGTATTCCCCTCCATTTTCAGATCACTAAACTTTGATTATTTATCCAGTATCATTCTCAGTGATTTGACAATATTTTTTCATGGAGTCAAGAATTTTTTATTTCATATGTATAACATTACACATGACATTATACTCTAATCATCTATAAAAATGACAGATTACATTTCTCCATGAGTTCCAACCACATTTATCGGGCCACATACGTCTGTATGAATGAGGTCGAGAAGATGAGATTCCCTTTTCTTCTTTGGATGATATGAACTACAGAACGGATTCCCCCAAATGCATGTATCACAAGACTTTTCATGGTCATGCTTCAGGTTTGGAATGCCTATGAAAATCTTCAGTTTTGATATTTTCTCCATATCTTTTTGATTGATGTGCCCCAATTTCTGATTTCATAGGTTATTTTCTTCCTCAATAGTCATGTAGAAACTTTTTTATTTACTATCAACATGATATAGGTTTCCTCCTATTATGCATCCCTTTATAAGTGCTTTTACTATCTTTCCCTTGATAGTGCAGCCTTTCTGGTTAAAAGTAACTATATGTCCTATGTAACAGAGTTGACTCATGATGAGGAGATTATGACTTAATTCATCCCCATAAAGAATGGTATTTTTCTTTATCTCTTTATTAGCTAGTTTATTACTTCCACTACTTTTGATTTTTAGAGCCCCATCATTTCCAAACTGTACCGTTCCATCAACCCTCCTCTGGACATCTATTAACAGGCATTTATTATCTGTGATATGAGATGAACAACTTCAATCCAAAATATAGGTGCTATTGGTTTTTGTAGCTTTGAGGGATAACTCTACAATATTGGATTTCTCAATTTTCTTCGTTTCTTTCCATGAGCCATTATTTTGAGTATAGTACAATTATGGACTTTCAATTTTATCTTCCGTGTACATGGGTTCTTCATTTTCAAAATCATCATCTAAAGGAGAGAACCTATTTGTAAGAGAAAAAATATCTTGTTGATGATCATTGACCTGTCTCAGACTCCGGTATGAGGTGTCCATGTCCCTCCTCTGCTAGCAATCAATGACCTTATGACTAAAGTTAGAACAACTTAAACAATATCCATAGAAATGTTTTCTTCTAAAAGAATTAGGACATTAATTTTTTCTCCTTTTTTGAACTCCCATATCTTCTCCATTCATATAGCTTCTTGCCTCTTTGCAATAAGACATGTTATGGCCCAAATACCCATTGAATTGACACATTATGAGAAGAAATGTTTTCTCACTTTTCTTTATCCAAATTCCTTCTTCCATGGGACAATATCTCAACTGCAACTTATTCCTTGAGGATCCATGATATTCTTATGTTCTTCATTCATATTGAATTGGGAGATTCTTTTTGCAACACTTTAGGAGACTTTTCCGCTGGACCAACTTTTAGATTTCCCTTATTTTGGTCATCTTTATTTGCAGCATTTAATGTTTTTTCCTCACAACTGATTCCACTATTTCCCTGTAAGTATGACTTTGATTATTCAAAATCTTTTCTACTCCATTAGAACTACATTTTACGCTCCCTAAAAACTCAACATCTGAGAACCTTCTAAATTGTCTTTTCTTCATTGATTATTTTGAAATTGATTCAATCACAAGTTTACTCCTAAGAGTAACACCATCCTCTTCAAGAACTTTAGTAGTCTTAGACTTTTATTTCAGTTTGGAGGTGAGGCCATTGATGACCATTTCCCACTCTTCAATTATCAACTTCAGATCCACTATATCATTAATGATTTCAAGGATTTTAGAATTTACATTCACAAATTCTTCTAGTCATTCAATTTCATCTTCAAGCTGATGAACATATTCAGATTATTCTTTTACAATTTTTTCCCAATTATTGAAACTCTTATATTTAATCTTAAGCTTACTAATAGAATCCTTAAGTTGAAACTCGGGATTGGAATTAGTTGTCAGCTAATTTCCTCAACCATTATCTTCTGATGGTTTTTATTTTTCAAGAGTGGCTATCATGGAAGCATGGTTTCTAGTTTTAAATTTCAGTTATTTTTCTTCACATATTTCATTATCATCATCTTCCACTTCACAGACAAAACTCATCTTTGGTACATTCTCTCTAGATTTAAAGTCTCCCTTTTTTAAAAAAAAAATAGGCTTCTCAATGTTTTTAGCTTCTTTATCATCAACATCAATCATTCTTAAACACTGAGAGGCAATGCTCCCAACTTTCCACAAAAAAGCAAGCAAGAGGTAACTTCCCTTTTAATTTTCCATTTCCCTTTTGATACTTCATTGAAATGAGAGGAAGAATTCATTTTTCCTAATCATCTTTACCACTACTATCTTTTGAAATTTTTTCCCCATGGTTTTGAATTCCATTTCCTTGCTCACTTGAGTCGTAGCATCTTCTGGTTTGACTCCCATTTCATATTCCACCAGGCTACTCATAAGATCATCCAGATAAAGTTTGGAAGATATATTTTCTCAAGGGATGACACATTTGCATTGTACATGGGTCGAAGTCTTCTTAATATTTTATTTACAATATCAATGTCTTTGATTTCATCCCCTAGACCCCTAATTAATCTAACCACTTTAGTAATTAAATTGAAGAAGGGGTCAGCATTCTCGTTAGGATGAATCTTCAGATCAGCAAACCTATTATGTGGGACTTGAAGTTTCATCTCCTTCACTTATCTATATCCTTCATATATATTTTCATGTTTATCCCACATGGAATTTCTTGAGGTGAAACTTATCACCTTTAGATTGATCTGATCAAAAAGGGCTATAGTGAGAGTGTTATGCACTTTGGAATTAGTATCTTCAATTTTCATGTCTGCATCAGTAATTGCAACCCATGTTGGATCAGTGGCTTGTATTCCTTGCACAGTTGAAAAAAGGCTTCCATTCCAAGAGATCTTAGATGAGATCTGATTATGTTCTTCTAAATCTGAAAATTACTTCCATCAAATATGTGGACTCCCTTGACACTGGTTAAATTCTCCAAGATGGTATAAGACAAGTCAAACACCAACAGCCTCCCTTTGATACCACTTGAAGGACCTCGAAACACCCTGAGAGGGGAGTGTTGAATCAGGGTGTCAAATGATTCTTTTTAAAGTTGTAGATCTTGTTCCCACATTGGTAGGAATCTGTTAAATCTGTTAAACAAATGAAAGTAGGGATATGACACAACACTATTACTTAGTTCACCGCAATGGGCTACGTTTAAGGTGCATATGCTGACAGTGTGTCAGTCATACCAAAATCCACTAATCCTTTCTAGTTTTAGGATTATAAGATTGGGTCATAGTCACTATGTTCCAAGCACACTGCCTTTAAAAAGATTCAGGGATAGCTCACTATGTCTCTTAGATCACTTTCCTTGAATCCCCCAAGCCCACTTCCTTGAAAGAAGTGAAACTTTGTTTATTAACTTGAAGTTCACTTCAATAGATTTTCAGTGAAGTATTTTTCTCTATTCATCAAGACACAGTACATGCATTGATGTCTTGAATTGATGCACTTGAAAGCACTAAATCACTGAACTAGATATTTAGAACATTTATTCAACCTACACTAACAATTGTGCACAACACCTACCCTGTTCGTGCAAGATCTTACTTTTGTGCGCAATATTTTCTTTCCACATGGAAAATATTTCACACAACTAAACCCTTTATTCATAACATTTTACTATTGCGTAAAACATTATCTTTAGTGAGAAACATTAAATTTTCTACACAACATTAACTTTTGTGCGCAAATTTATCTTTCGCACACAACTTTATATTTTTCACGCAGCACCCTTTCAAACAATATTTATGCACATTAGTACTTGGATCTTCTCTAAGTATCCAGCCATGTGAAATTAGAGGGGTCACCTCTTATTTATAGGCTTCTCCAACCCCCGCATGAAAAACCCACTATGTCGCACAAAAACCTTCATTCTACATGAAATGCATTTCTTGATGGAACCATTTTTCTCACACATATCTGGATTTTTCATGCACCTCATGCCTTTTCCTTTTTTAGACATTCTGATCTCGAAACATGACTTGTGCGCAAGTTTCCAAAACAACTAAAATAATGCACGCAACTTCCTTTTCCAAACACACATTTCTCAATTTTCATATTTTCAGACCCAAAAATGGAACCACCTTCAATACTATTTTCCACTTGAGCAGTATGATCCCTTTACTGAAAAATATTCTGAACTTCCAATGAGTGTTGAAAAAAAAACACAAACTGCACTCTATTTCATAAATAAAACGGTTGCAGTTCTAACACAATTGTAGATGTCAATAGATACCACAAAACTGTCCATTTTTTTTGCCTTAGTACACACATATATCAAATTTACAACCCTATCAAACTAAAAGAAAGTCAAAAGACCCCTTCTAAGAAATGTTGGAGGTCTAGAAAATGCATGTATTCTATAACCACCATAAGATTCATCATGTTTCCTCTATCCTTGAATATAACTCAGAAAAATGTCGCTCTGAGAAAAAATTACTCCCATAAACCCTAATATACCATCCAGGTCAAACACAACCATCAGTTCTTTATCCATAACGTCATAAAATGAAGCCATATTAAGTAGGAAAACCAAATATTGGGTTTAAGATCAAATACTCATCTAAAATATTTTTTCCTTCAACTTCTCATTAGTCACCACCTAAGGAGAAAATAGAACAAGCTTAGTAAAGCATTTTACATTTTCAGTCATGGTTATGTCACCCTACAGAAGTTTGATAACATACATGAATTTCAACAAGACCATATAATCTTGATAGAATTTATTGGTAGAAAAATAAAAAGTATTTCCATTCCAATCCCTCATAATTTTTCATCATCATTTTCGAATCCCACTATCTTTTTCTAGGCCCTTCCATATTACATGTATCACATTTTACCTTAATAGATTATGGTGTTTCCAATAACTCAATAAGAATCTCTATCTTTCTCAATCAATCATCATAATATTGAGGATAATTAGATCCCTATAAAGTAGGTATTTTTGGTTGAAGAATATATTGAGCATGATCATGAGAATTTTCCCTTCTATGTTCCACTACTAGAGCCTAAAAGATGATGAGTGTAGGTACTTGTCCTAGATCTTAGACTTCCCACACCCCCATTTTAAAAATATTTTATTACACTATAGTATTTTCTTCTTATAGTTCACCAACAACATCCTCCTAGGGACTATTCAATAATCTTTTTAGAGGAATGATGCTACAGAACATCAACATACAATACTAAAGATATTATAAAGGATATAGAGATTAGAAACTCAGAAAATAGAGACCTAAGTATTATTTCTATCAAGAAGAAATTTAAGATTAAGATTTCATCCAAAATGGTTCGAAGGATGCCAAAATACTAGAATTAGATCAAAGAATTCCTCAAATACACTCTTACCAAACACCCATGGTGACCTAAGGCTCATTATGGTTATAACTAGCTAGGAACTCTTTTGCAACTACCTCTTAAGGCCCATAAAGATATCACAAAATGTATACTGACAGTAATGAAGGATTTTTAACAAGCACCTATGATACCGATTTTTCACAAAATAATCTGGATACCCTAGTACTTTGATACACAATATGGCTCTTATATAGCCAAAATGGTGT
Source organism: Viscum album (assembly GCA_963277665.1). Lineage (NCBI taxonomy): Eukaryota > Viridiplantae > Streptophyta > Magnoliopsida > Santalales > Viscaceae > Viscum > Viscum album. Next base: position 1,475,742,562 of record OY728150.1, read on the forward strand.
TCCCTATCCTTGAATATCGGATACTATCACCTAGAATCATAAATGATCAAAGTGGAAACAAATGTTTCCTCAAAACAGCATAAGATAAAAGATAAAATTCAGTATGCTCAACACTCCAAAGGTATAAAGGTACAACAAACAAAAGAGTTGAATAGTAACCGTATATAAATAAAAAACCCAATGGAAACAACAATTCAACTAGAAACAATTCTTTAAATCTCTTTTATAACAATTAGAAACCACTCCAATAGTCACCGTAAACACTCCATGGTCCGAAGGATCAAAAAATACACCATTAACAAGTGTTTATTTCTTATTTCTCATACCTTGTATAATAAAATATATAAACACCTAAATGAAATGGTAGGGTGTGATTTATAAATATGATTAGGATCTCACCATGTATTTTGTAATCATTTCAATGATAATTATACAAATTATTCTTTATTTTAACTAAACAAGGGATGGTATATCATTCACATATTTTAAACCAAAACATGATTTCCTAAGAAAAAAGATATGGAATATATATCAAAAATTGTCTTAAATAAACATTTTATATAAAACACTTATATAAAATAGATATCTTGAAATAAATAGTTTAATAATCATTAGCATGTAAATCATGTCAAAAATCATACAACAATGTAAAAATCCCATGTGGTATGTTATTTAAGGTAATAGATTACTAAAAATATCAATAATGTTCTTAGCGCATGATAGGTGTGAAAACAAAAAAAAATATACCCACCAATCCGAGAACCCTCAAGGGCGATCTACACCCCAATGGGGAACCTCTCGGGAGTTCATGTCACAGTTGTTTTGTAAAAGTTCTCATTGTCAAACCATTACTAGGGAGTCAATATCCTAACATTCTTATAGTAGATACCACTAACTTACTAGAATAAAATTTTCATTAAATGATTAATTAATGAAACAAGGTAAAATCAAATATTTTAAATAAATTCATATTACCATTTTCTAGATTTTTATTTTTAACTTGCCTTTCACATTTAAAATTCAAAACAGTGGTTTTCATCAATTCATGCCATTTAAAATTATGTTTCACTTTGATAATGTTTTATCAAAATTTATCAATAACTAAATTTACCCAATTAATTTCAAAACCAATCTTTCACTTTCTGAAAATCATCCCCTTATTTTAATTCCCTTAATAATTGGGGGTTCTCTCCACAATTTCCATGCCATTTAAAATAACACATCAAATCATTTCTAATCATTGTCTTTAAATCAATTAAAAACATTTCAATTAAATAAAAAAAATATAGGTTCCAATTTTATGAAAAAATAAATATAGAACCACCTAACATTAATCACATAATCAAAAACAACACCCGCAATAGGATCACCAATGAATAATGAGGTTAAAGAGATAAACAAACAAAACAAGGAATCAAGATCCATCAAAAAATGTTTAAATCCATAAAAAACATGATGATATATAAATATATAAGCATGAGATAATAAATTATTAAAATAAAGTAAATGAGAGGATATCCACTTACACAAAAGAGATCGAACAACATCAATAATGCTTTGATCAACCAAGAAAGTGGGTTTAAGGATACAAAATCACATATTGGGAAGATTATATAACCAAGGATTCATGTTAGGTTTTAAATATGGCTATTATAGAAAAAATGTAGTTTTTTGTGATTTTAATAAAATTTAATGTGTGATTAAAACATGGTAACATGGTTTTCAGGGTAGTGTCTCATAGTTTAATAAATAATGCACCCTGACTCTGTTCCCCGATTTATAGGGTGCATGGTTTCTCCTCAGAGGGTTCATGGTTTTTCATACCATGTGAAATATATGTAATCCCAAGCTATCTAGGATTATATGTTTTTTAGGGTTTATCCATATGGTTTAGACAAATTTTGTTCCCCCTTCCGATGGATCACAATAGGGAACATAGTTTACTATGCCAAACCATACTGTTTTACCTAACTATAATACATCCAAGCACAAAACATTGGACTTACAAAATTTTCCAAATTGTCCTAGAATATCCCTAAAATAAGACTCAACTTAAATAATATAAAACGAGTTTCATGGAATACCTGAAATAATCTAACAGGGTTTTATAGTCGTACCATGACCCTAAGGGCCAACAGTGAGGAATATGAAGAACGGTGGTACAAGAATCAAGTGAAAAAAGTGAATCCATCAATGGTAAAGTTATATATACTAATCATAAATAAATTGGGGTATCCATGGGTGATAGAAATGTGAAAAAAATAATTTATGAAATAAATAATATCGAAGAAGATAATATGGTTTCGTGTGAATATTCATAAATTACAAATCTAATAAGAATGTAATTATTAATCCATACTTAATAAATTGTAAAGCGAGTAAATAAATGAATAATGATATCAACCTTGATTAAGTTTAAATATTTGGTGAAGAATGTGTTCACCCATAATCAATAAGATTGATGCATTCACTACCACTCGATCTACCTCAATCTAGTCATTATTCATTATTCGATCTTTGTCTTCCAAGGAAGAATGGTGCTCCTAATCTATAATATTCTTAGGGTTGTGGGGATAAGATTGCTGATTTTCAAAAAACGGTCATTTATAAATGGTGATTTCTTTCATTTAAAATAAAATAAATAAATAAATTATTTATTTTATTAAATGCACCCACCAACGGCTGCCACAACCAGATGTCCAACACTGACCAAACAATGGTCAGTCCTAGAATAATCCCCACATTCAAGAGTCAACCATGGTCTCTTATTTCCCATATTAAGTATAGAATAATGGGTAATCTGTTTAAAACAAAATGATTTAGACACATGCATTAAAATATATTTATATTTTTAATATATTATCTTCAGGGTCTTGAGAAACCGAAACACCATGCAGACACTATTGATAAATCCATATATATATTGAGATATATTCAATGGATTATTTCATCAATACTAGAGTCATTATATTCTAGTTAATTTATTTAATCTACACTTCTAAAAATGACATATTTATTTTAATACATATTAGGAATATATTTACCTTTACTCTTGGAGTTATTCTCACTATCCTGTGAAGATTTACCTTTACCCTCAACTAACTTATTAAAGTATTAATTGTATTTTCATTGCTCGGGAGGACTAACAGGACATAGTTATTGTGTCTCAACCAACCCCACTTATTTAGAAGATAATATTTCTTCAATATTAGCCAATATATTTTCCTATTCAATGAAGACCAAATTTTGTCTCTTTATCGAATCAGTGAATGCCACTTTTGTATGAACCCTAACTCTGCTGGCTTTTATCTAATGGTTACTTTACTACAATAACACTTGACACAAGTGATTACTAATAACATAATCTAATAGTTTAGTAGAATTAGGAGACTAAATAAACACATGATTCATTCATTGTAATAAAAGTACTAAAATAAAACATAAAATTACAATAAGGACATAATTATTTATTCTATTATATCCTTGAAATAATTCACAGTTCACTTCTTGGTACCCTTGGGAAAAGAAAAACAAAATTATGGGAGAGCTCAAATGCTCAGTAAGGGAAAGTGTATTGTGGAAGCTATCATAGAATAAATAAAAATGTATAACATGGTAGAGATAAATATTAATCAAATGTTAAATATAACTGATATCAAGAATGGAGAATATATCTGTGTATGACATGAAAACATAATAATCACATGGAAAATAAAAAATGATATTAGAATGATTAAATACATAATATTGGATGTCATAATCTTACCATAAAAACCTTAATCCAATAAATCATATGTAAATAGGTAAGGCATACACCAAATACCCAAACTAGTGTGTCTCATGAGACCCAATGATGCATTAAGGGGCTACAATGAGACTATTCTATCATTTGATAAGTTTAATGAATTCATAATATAAAATAAATTAATAACAATACAATAATGAATCAATATAAACATTTATATTAAAAACTAGAATATGAAATGTTAATAACTCAATAAATATAACAACATGATAATAAACCATATAGAGATATAAATTGAATGGATTCATTATATAATATCACTAATAAATCAAAATAATCATCAAAGAATGTTTTTATAGATGATAATAACTTCAAAATAATATTCTATAATTTCTTTGAAAACATGAGACAATTTTCCATTTCATTTAATAAATTTTAAAATAAAATTTAAAAAATATCAGAAAAAAACTATTTTCATTGATAATAACCATGAAACATGTAATTTAGTATTCAAATAAAATAAAAGTTCTGATAGTGGAAGAAGTCTTTGTTTCATTTATGACCATGTCGTGTCTAGTTACTAAATAAATTATGTTCAAGTGAAATGTTTTGAGAAAATTTGGGTCAGATACACAAAAAATACTATGTTTTTCTGAAAACTGAAAAAGTTTTCATTGATCCATAATCTCCAGAATATTATTCTTGACTTATTTATCTTTTTATACATTAAATAAAATTTTATAATAACCAAAAATGACGGTTTTGAGAAATGAAGCTCATCAGTTCAGGAAGATGATAAAGGATTAAATTTATAGGATCATAGTAATATTATAAATATCATATTTATTCATTAAATCAATTTTTAGTACCCTCTATGTAAGGAGGAAATGAAAATAAAATCACTTCACTTCATGGTGGTGGTAGACAACACGTATGCACGAACGATGTTACCATTTTCCAATGGATGGAGAAGGATATCAAAAAATAATGTATGAAAAACATAATAAAATATAAATATATTATAGAAACTGATTTATTTATATAAACATGGTTATAATTGGTTTTAATTAGGTGGAAGAATAAATAAACCTAAAATGGATCAATTAAGAGTTACACCTATTCTTTGGAAAACCACCTTTGGCTTACACATTAATCCTTATTAAGTTATTCTTTTGGTAAGAAAATGACATATGGGACCCAGAGAGGATATTTGGGGGGTTATTTGGATAGGTATCGATTGACCTATGTGGATAAATAGGTTTGAATAAGTTAGAAGAGGATATTACCTTTTATAAGTGAGGTGAGTGGTACAAATGTAAATATCCTTAACATTAAATCAATATAAATTTCTAGCTCACGTGGAAATGAATATAATGGATGTATTTAAAATATAAGATGATATTTATCCTTTATCAACTAATAAAATTATATTTAAAAAAATAGGATATTTTTATACTTATCTCTAATTTTAGCAACCTCATTCATTCTTTTAACCTCTATCAGGGGGATATATTTTTACCATAGTTACTATTCATTATGAACAAAACTAAAAATATCCTTATTTTTAAAATTTAAACCACATGATTCAAAATATTACATACATATTTTATGTTTTAATTTTTATAAGTGTTGAAACTATAATTTCAAACAAGTATGTCTATCATGACGGAAAATGGTTTTTAGAAAAAATGTCATTTGTGTATAAAAAACAATTATAAAAAATCATATAAAATGTTTATTATCAAGGAAATAATTGAATTATTTTCAATAAAGGTAGACTAAGTTTACATTCAAACCAAACCAAAACCAAAAAAACTTGTGAATACTTGATTAGGATAAAGGAACCAAAATTATTTTTATTTGAATAAAATATTAATTTGATTTGGAAAATATCAATCATATATTTCTAAGTTAAAGTTTTTTTTCAAATTAATTAATTTAGTTATTAAATATATATCTAGTATGAAATAATTTTACAAAATTTCAATTCAATATTATTTCTTGACGATGTCATAAAATTGATAATATTTAAAAAATGGATTTTTTCATTATTCAACCAAAAATAACATATTAATGAAAAATCCCAAAAAAAGAATCCTAAGTAAATCTTGATGGGTTTATTATAAAAATAATTTTAATTTTATCAAATTAAATTTATACCATATATAAATTAAACTTCTAAAAATTTCATGAATAAAATATATTTCTATATAAATAGAATTTATAGTTTATGTATTGTAGAAGATTTTTTGGATATTACATTCTACACACATATATAATTTCATCCTTGAAATTGGGATAAATTATATTTATTAAAAAATGTGGTTAATACAACCTTAAATCATCTTAAATCCCCCAATTTTCCTCTTATAGTTTGTTATTTCTCCAAATAAACATCATTATCTAATTTTTCCAATTCTAGAACACTTTCTCTCTAGTGACAAGAATTTACACAGGCTCTTCATTATAGGGTAAGTCTTGTTATGACCATATTACATTAAAGATGACAATATGAGTTGTTCCTGGAATATATTTCCTCAATTATGAAACATATAAGACATTGTTTTATTTTGAGAGGTTGGTTGGCATAGCCAATCAGTAAGAAACAACTCAAATTCTATCTAAAATTTTAAAATACTTAATATACCTAGGTGTTAACATCCCCATTTTTATTGAATCTTATAACTTTTTTCAATGGATACTCCTTTAAGAATATATAGTCCCCCAATAGAAGTTCCATTACCTTCTTTTATTATCTGTGTATCTCTTTTTTCTTCTTTGATCTGCATTGATATCATTTTGAGTAGCTGGAACATTTGTAGTTTCCTCCTAAAATAGTTCTGGGCTTAATATATTTATCTTTCAATGATAAGAAATTTATTTTAAAACTTCTTTAAATAAAATTCATTCCATTCTTAGTTTTAAATATTCCAAATTCCATTTAAAAACTCACACACTAGTTTTTAATAAAAAAACTTGTATTTTCAAATATAAAACCCAACAGTTTCTATCAAAACCTTTTTAAACCTTTTTCATTGAATAAAACATTGAAATAAATTCCATCCAATAAATTTTACCAATTTAAATTCAATAATTTAAATCCCACAATTTTCCATCAAACTAATATCATAATTTAAATTCAATAATATAAATATCACCAATTTCCATCAGTTTTACAAACACATCCCAATTCAATGGAATTGGGTGTTTTTTCCCAATTTCATGGAAAAAAATAATTTAATAGATCAAATCCCCTAATTCAATGGAATTGTGACCAATTTAATGTAATTTCAAAAAATATGATTCAAATCGAACAATTGAAATTTAATTTAGAAGTTTAGGGTGAATTGAATTGTCCAATCAAAATAGAACCACCTACATCAAGATCATGGAATCTAAAATCACAAAATGCTAAATAGGATATCTAATGAAGAATGGTGACAATGAGAAACCAATAATAAATCCCTAGATTCAAGATCTAAAATATTGGGTATTTGATCCGCAAATCAATATTAGGGTATAAAAACCCCTATGGAGGAATGAGGAGAGAGTGAGAGATAGAGAACGGGAAGAGGAAACATACCATGAGAGGTTTGAACATCATTATTTTATCTTAGATTCACCTCCAAAGGGATGTAGAGGGTCCAAGAACTGCTCTTGGAAGCCTCCAAGGAAGAATAAATCTGTTCGGTGTCGTACTAGCCCGTCAGGGACTTAGAATAGAGGTTTTATGAATTTTTAAATTAAAATATGGAATAGAAATTCATGTACCCAAGGTTAGCTAAAAAAATATACACTGTTAGAATAAACTGTGTGCCCTAGTCATGAACCATTTATTTCTAGTTACATTGATACTAATAACTGGTTCCCTAGTTTTTCTAAACTATTCTCCAACCATAAAATATCTCAATTCCTTGGGTTTCAGGGTTTTCTCTAGTAGGGCACACTATTTTGGTAGACCGTGTGCCAACCGTGAATAGCCCCAAAATTTTCAAATTTTTCAAATTTTTTACACGAGGCATGCCTAAACGAATTCCAACCAAAGCATGGTCAAAATAGGGGTTTAGGAATACCATAAAGTTAAAACCTACCTACTATAGAAACTCACTATCCTTATAAATTTGATGAAGACGTTTTCATGCCAAAAAGATGAGGCCACTACACTCTTTCATCAGTGATTATATCTCCAACATATCAAGATTATTAGAACCATACTACTATAACACTCAAACCAAAGGTATAATCCTCTAATTAAGTACCGTGGTTTTTGAATCGACTATCCTATGTGTTCATTTAGTCCCAGATAAATCAGGTTCAACCTCAATATCACTCCATATCAAAACATGAGATGGAGAAAATAGATACCTTTATAGTTGAGATACACAGAACATGTTATGTATTGACACTATATATATTGGAAGTGTAAAATGTTACTCCACTTTTCTAACCTATTCAAAAACTGTAAAAATCCCACAAAATGTGGTGTAATCTTCCCCTACCTCCCAAGTCGTGGATGACCTAACCGAGGTGAGTTTTTCAAGTATACCTTATCACCAACTAATAATTTCAATGGTCTATGATGATCATCATTATAATACTTATACCTCCTCGACATCGTCAGCATTCTCTGAGGGATCAACTGAATATTTTTTGTCATCTCTTGAAAAAATCTTGGTCCAACCAAGGAACGTTCACAAATCATTGACTAACATAATAAAGATATAAAGGGGTGGACATAGAAGGCATCAAAGTATACATTATGATCACAGAATGGTAACTATTATTATAATAAAACTCAACCATCCCTAAGTGAACATCCTGAGACCCTACAAAGTTAAGGACATATGCACATATCAGATCCTCAAGAATCTATATAGCTCTTTCTGTATAGCCATCTGACTATGGATGGTATGTCGTACTCGAAAGGGTCTGAGATACCAGTGCCACCTGAAGGAATCTCCAAATTTGAGTAGTGAACTGAGGATCCCTATCAGATATAATATTAAATGGAACTCTCTAAAAATGAACAATATCTTTCATGTAGTTATTTCCCAACTCTTCAACCTTGGTTATATCACAAATGGGTATCAATTGAGGGAATTCGTTCTACCTATCGATAACAAACCATATCACATTCTCCTTTATCTATGTACATGTAAACCCTACCATAAATTCAATATATATCTCATTCCACTTCTATTTCTGGACTGGAAGTGTCAAAATCATACCAAAATGTTTCTGGTGCTTCTCCTTGTCTTGTTAGAAGGTGTAACAATGAGGGACAAATTCAGAAATTCCACATCCCATACCTTCCCACCAAACTTACCACCACATATCATAGAACATATTTATGGTACCTGGGTGCACAGACCAATAGGAATTGTCTCAATCCCCCATAACATATTTCCTTACCAGTAACATAAGAAAATTATTCTGATAGCATAGAATACCATTGGTGGATAACGACCAGTCAGGGACGATCTCATAAACATAAAAAGATTCTAAAATTCTATGGACCCCATAATAAATATTTTTTTCCTAAAGAATCATCTGTATAATAGAGGATTTAAACTAAACACTTTCCATGGAAACCTCAACCCTGATTTCTGAACTCCAATATGCAACTGTGAAAATAGAGCCATCAAATTCCACTCTTCTTATGATTCTTTCACTTCTTAGGATGAATGTTTTATACTCAATGTATCTACTATAAAATTCCATTTCCATGGGTTATAGGGGATGTCAAAATCTAATGACTGTTGATATTCTGCACAATGTATATAAAAAATATTCAAATATTTTTGAGATAAAATATAACTCAATATTCTGTGATCTGAAAACATAGTAAACATTTCCCCATAAAGGTAATGTTTCCAAATATTATGTGTGTGCATCATAGTTAAAAGTTCAAGGTCATGGTTCTGATAATTCTTCTCATGAGGGCTATGATGAAGATAGACATAATAAAAGATGTGATAACCTTGCATAAGAATGCAGTCCAAAACCAAACCGGATGCATCATAGAAGACCACAAAGTCCTACCTGATCTCTAGAAGAGTCCACACTAGCGTAGTAGTAAAAGGATATTTCAAATAAACAAATGAAATATGATATTTCTCATTCCAAGTGATCTCTACTACCTTCGGATTTAGAGCACTCATAGGATAAGACAACTCTAAGAAGTCCTTTACAAACCGGAGATAATAACTAGTTAATCCTAAGAAGCACTAAATCTATAAGATATTTCTTTATTTATTCCATGTTATAATACCCTTCAACTTCTCAGGATCAAATGATATACCCTATCTAGACACCACATGTCCCAATAACTTCACTTACTAAATCCAAAAATCACATTTCAAAATCTTGTGATAAAGTCGGTGAGTTCTCAACAATTCTATAATAGATCTCAGATAATGCACATGATCCTTATCAGACCTAGAGTAAACAAAGACGCCATCCATTAAGACTACCATTAAGGTATCAAGATACTCATGGAAAATATTGCTCTTCGAATCCATAAATACTATGGGAGCATTGGTTAGACCAAATTGAATTAAAAGTTACTCATAATGGTTATACCATCTTCGAAAGGTAGTTTTATGAATGTCAGGGTATTTTATCCTTAACTGATGGTAGCTAGACTGAAGTTCAATCTTCGAGAACCACTTCTCCTCATTCAACTGATCAAAAATATAATCAATATATAGAAATGTGTACTTATTATTTATCATAACTTGATTGAGTTTTCAATATTCAACATAATGGCCCAATGAACCACCAGCCTTATTAGAAAAGGGATCTAGCACCACCCAAGGTGACACATTAGGGCATATAAATCCTTTCATTAGAATATAATTGGTTCACGCCCAAATTTACCCAAGAGAAGAAGGGTAGAACGGTCCTTGTAGTGTAGCTTGGGTTGTCGATTCCACAGAGACCTAAGAAGATACCTAAGATACACAACCTAAGGGATGGATTTTTGGAAATGAAGTGGCCAACTTGGATTGATTTTGGATTTGTTTTAAAGATATCTAAAAGATTTAAGTGGATTCAATTTAAAAGAATGAGTTGATCCTAGGTTTTCACTCGGGGTGGATTGGACGTATTTTCTTTTTAATGATTTCAATTTCTTAAATTTGAGATGGGTTCATTTAAGGAGATAAAACAACATCATCACTTAATGGTTTAATTCCTAAACCCTCTAATACTAATCACCTATACACTTTAAGGATCAAAGTTTTGAGCACTTCAAGGCAAAGGATCGTATTAGTACTTGAAGTGTGTGGCCTTAAATTCAACAAGGACGATGGAGTTTAAAAATCATCAAATAAAAATCCCTATTAAAGAAGTGATTATACATTAATTAGGTGATAAATAACATCCAATCCAGCCCCTTTCTACTCCCTTGGATCAACCCATAAGTGGGTTAGCCCTCCATTTATCCCATGGTTTCAATGGAAGCGGAAAGTAGACTCATAAGGGAGGAAATGGAGAAGTAAAGGAAACAACAAAAATAAAATGATCACTCCACCGTTGTGTGAATAATTTCACAAGGGTTGGTGTGAATAAATTCACACCTTGATCCAACGGTATCAAAGTTATATTAAGAACAATAGAATAAGAGTATAAGAAGAACTTTTATTAAGAAACTAATGTGAATTGAACAACTTACATGTGAATGACAAAATTGAGGCAACAAAAACGCAGCATAACATTATAATTGAACAAAGCATCCAAGATCTTCAACTCCTTCACCACCACTGCCTTAAATAGGCATTTTGGGAGCCTTGGGTCGAGCCTTCAACAGTACAAGTCATCCCACTTGAGTATGGTAGGCCTAGGGTGGTGGAAAGTTTGTGGAATTTGGAATTTTCCACTTTTGACCCGAGGTGGCAGCCAGATTTCCTCCACCGAACCGACGCGTTTGGATGACCTTCTATATGGAAGAATCTGGGTGGGCCATAGAAGAAGCAAATGGATCTACGGATGTCTTCTAACCTCCTGTAACATTTGGGCCCATTCGGAGTTGCGGATTCCGAGATATGATCAAATTGGTGGAATGTTTTTCTGGGCCGCAGAATCTGGCCCAGAATTTTATCTCTAACTTGGTCCGCCTAAATGACCAACATGGAGGCCGAATTAGCATTAACGCATGAAGAGTGATTTGTTCCTGTGCATGTCTTCTACCATCCCACGAAATTCGGGATTAATTGGGCGTGTACGTTGGGCCCCACAGCCTAATCAGTGGGCTGATGTCCAATCTGCCTTCTCCAGAATTGCTTCCTTTCATTTCCAAATATCTCCATCATCCTCCATGAATTCTCCACTGATCCCTGAATCAAACATGTTAATATTTAAGAGTATATCAATTTAAAAAAATATCAAATTAAAATATGTATAATTCAATTCCTTAAAATCAGATGAATCATTGGGTACTTTAAATGATGTTAAAAAATGTACCACATAATAGTGCATTTTAAGAAGGTATTACAATCATAATGTGAAATGATGTTCAAAGTGTAAAATGCACTAAAATGGTGTTTATGAATAACAAAGAACATGAAAATTATGTATATTAACAATGAATATTAGCCTCATTTAGTGGCTAATCACACCCCCCAACTTGAGTTTTGCTAGTCCCGAGCAAAATATATCTCATCAAAAATGAAATTCGAGTTCCCTTTTCTAAAAACATTTTAATACACAATGATCACCAAAAAACCTTATACCAAACAATCATGAAACCCATCAAAATATTTTAATACAAGATATTTTCATAAGATGATCCCAATCCCAAGCCCATTCCTTTGATCAAATCTATCATCATACTTCATCCAACTCAATTAGGTGTAATGATGTGTTGTGCATCACAATAGATATGGGGGTTCATTTTTATTCAAGGGGGAAATCATGGAAGCGCTAGGTGGAATCACATTTAATCCTAATATGAGTATTCTTCATCCCTCTTTTTTTTGATTTTTTTTTGCAATATTGCTATAGTAATTGAGATTGCAATTAATCAAATTAACCCATGTAGCAAGACTTTGCCGATGACTCCCAGACTTAAAGGCCTTAGGGCACCAAGTGAAGCCCACATACTCGGGCATCGTCTCGAGTTAACTTAATCAAAAACAAATTCATATTACCATAAATAGAGATAGATTGAAAAACTCAGGGCTAGAAAACTATGGAGCCACGATCCCCAAGTGCCGAAAGCTTCGCATTTTATCAATCCATTGCTCTACACGCAAATTTTTATTTTTATTTTTTATTTTTTATTTTTTTAATAATTTTTTTTTCATTGTTTTTTTTTGAATACTCATATTATTCATAAAAATAAAACCATCCTATGCTATTTATTATGGGACCCCAAAAATTCAAATTAGTACCCCACAGTCTAGAGGACATGAATTGTGGCATTTTTTTATTTGGATGAAAATATAAATGATGAAATATCACATTGGACAGCCACACTTTCCAAAATCTATGCTCATGAAATTATACAAGGATTAAAATCAGAATCAGGGCATGCTAAATTATTTGATATTCAGTTTCAAAGTGTGCAATGTGTATTACCATGTTCAAAGTTAAAGGAATTTTTCCTTCCATTTACTTTTTTTCCAAATCATTCAATTTTTGTTTTTGACACAAAAGCATTTTTTTTATTTTATCTCCCCCCCCAACATAAAATAACACTGTCCCCAGTGTTTAAATAAAAGAAAATTTAGAAGCGGGTAGAGGTAGACAATGAATGTTCAAAAAGGAAATTGAAAATGAGGATCATGGAATGAAGTCACCTGGTGGTTGAAGTTTGAAGCTCTTGCTGCTCCAATTTATTCCTTTGATATCCATGTCGCTTGCAGAGTTCCCTAGTAGAGAAAGGAAAAACAAAATGAACAAAAAAAACAAAACAATATATATATATATAAGTAAAATATAATTATATATATAAAATAAAATAAACTGATGATACATTGTCTTCTTTTTAAATTTCTGGGTAAGGTATTACTCAAGGATCACACCACGTGACACGGATGAATATGGTGCTCCCCTTTCATACCCATCCATACTCATAATATAAGAACAGGTCAACAGTCTATATTTTTTTTTAATATAAAAATGATTAATTAAAATATAAATTTTATTAAAACAACAAAATGATAGGAATCTTAAAAGCCATGGGTGGCCTCCCATGCAGCGCTTTGTTTAATGTCGTTAGCTCGACTTGAACTCCCCAACTTATCAATTTTTTTCCTGGTTCATAGATTGGATCAATTAACTCAACATCTATTTCATGTTTATTGAATGATTCAACGAATGTTTTTAACCATTGACCATTGACCTTGAAAATGTGACCACTTGTGGGATCTTGAATCTCTACTACCCCATGGGGGAATACATGATGCACTATGAAAGGTCCTGACCATCTAGACCTTAACTTTCCCGGATGTAAATGAAGTTTTGAACTATACAAGAGCACAAGTTTTCCTGGTTCAAAATGTTTGACCTTGATATTCCAAGATTGGTAGGCTTGAACTCTAGCTTTATTGATCCTTGAATTTTCATAAGCCTCCATCCTTAGTTCCTCCAGTTCATTGAGATCTAATTTCCTTTTTGTTCCGGCCAATGAGAGGTCATAATCCATTTTATTAATTTCCCAAAAGGCCTTATGTTCAATCTCCACTGGCAAATGGCATGCTTTTCCATAAACCAACCTATATGGGGACATTCCTAAAATGGTTTTATATGCAGTTCTATAGCCCAAAAGCGCATCTAAGAGTTTCTCAGACCAATCTTTCCTAGAGGGGTTGACAGTTTTTTCAAGAATTTGCTTAATTTGACGATTGGCTAACTCAGCTTGACCATTGGTCTGTGGGTGGTAAGCAGTGAACACTTTGTGAGAAATTCCATATTTTTCCATGAGTGATGAGAATGGACGATTGCAAAAATGAGTTCCACGATCACTTATGATAGCCCTAGGAATTCCAAATCTAGAGAATATGTTTTCTTTTAGGAATCTAATCATAGTTTGACGATCATTGGATTTTGTGGGAATGGCCTCAACCCATTTTGAGACATAATCAACAGCTAAGAGTATGTAGAGGTATCCCCAAGAGTTTGGGAAGGGACCCATGAAATCAATTCCCCAACAGTCAAAGATTTCAACCACTAAGATAGGAGTGAGTGGCATTTGATTCCTTTTTGTGATGGACCCTACTTGTTGACACCTAGGACAGCTTTGAAAAAATGTGTAGGAGTCCTTTGAAAGGGTGGGCCAGAAAAGACCACATTGAAGAATCTTAGAAGATGTTTTCTTAGAGGAAAAGTGACCTCCACATGCCTCACTGTGACAGAATTTAAGGATGGACTCTTGTTCAGATTCTGGAACACACCTTCTAATGACTTGGTCAGGGCAGAACTTATAGAGGTAAGGATCATCAAACACATAGTGTCGAACATCAGAATGAAATTCCCTTCGAGCTTGAGTCCCTAAGAATTTTGGAATGACTCCTGTCACTAAGAAATTTGCTATGTCAGCATACCAAGGGCAGACACTCACAGAGTATAGGTGTTCATCAGGAAACGAATCAGACACAGAGAGGTGATTTGAGTTGTCTTTGAATTCCATCTTAGAGAGGTGATCAGCTACAACATTTTAAACTCCCTTTTTATCCTTGATTTTGAGGTCAAATTCTTGTAAGAGAAGGACCCACCTAATCAGTCTAGCCTTAGCATCTTGTTTTTTGAAGAGGATTTTAGTGCAGAATGGTCAGTGAACACAGTGATGGGTGATCCTAAGAGGTAGGACCTAAACTTCTCTAAGGCAAACACAATAGCAAGTAACTCATTTTCAGTGGTGGTGTAGTTGATTTGGGCATCATTTAAGGATTTGCTTGCATAAGCAATGACATAAGGAGTTTTATCACAACGTTGTCCTAACACAGCTCCAACAGCAAAGTCACTGGCATAACACATAAGTTCAAAAGGAAGGTTCCAATTTGGAGATTTCATAATGGGAGGAGAGGTGAGAGAGGATTTGAGGGTTGAGAGTGAACCCTCACAGATTTCTGTCCAAACAAATGGAGCATCCTTTACTAAGAGAGCACAAAGGGGACGGGATATTGAACTAAAGTCCTTGATGAATCTTCTATAGAAACAAGCATGTCCTAAGAAAGACCTCACTTCCTTGATAGTTTTGGGTGATGGAAGGTGAAAAATGATGTCAACCTTTGCTTTATCAACTTCAATCCCCCTACTCGAGACCAGATGGCCTAGAACAAGTCCCTCTTTAACCATGAAATGGCATTTTTCCCAGTTTAGGACCAGATTTTTTTCTTCACATCTTGACAAGACTCTCTCCACATTCTGTAGACATCCCTCAAAAGTATCCCCAAACACAGAGAAGTCATCCATGAAGACCTCAAGAAAATCCCCTACCATGTCTGAGAACATTCACATCATGCACCGCTGGAAGGTTCCAGTGGCATTGCATAACCCGAAGGGCATGCGTTTGAAGGCAAAGGTACCGAAAGGACATGTGAATGTAGTCTTCCCTTGATCCTCTAGGGAGACCTCAATTTGATTGTACCCCGAGTACCCATCTAAGAAACAGTAGAAGGCATGACCTTCCACTCTCTCAAGGACTTGGTCAATGAATGGTAAGGGGAAATGGTCCTTCTTGGTGAATGAGTTTAGTTTCCTATAGTCAATGCAGACCCTCCATCCACTACTCACCCTTGTTGGAAAAATCTCTCCATCCTCATTGGTTATCACTGTGATTCCAGCCTTTTTTGGAACCACATGGATTGGTCTCACCCATTCACTCTCAGCTATGGGATATATGATAACAGCTTTCAACAATTTCAGAAGTTCCTTCCTTACTACCTCCATGAGATTAGGATTGAGTCGCCGTTGAGGTTGACGACATGGCTTTGAATCAGATTCCAGAACAATCCTATGAGTCCCGATAAGTGGGCTAATCCCAGGAATATCAGAAAGGGTCCAACCAATGGCTTTCTTATGCTTCCTAAGGACATCTAGAAGCATCCTATCATGATTGGCTTCAAGAGAAGAAGAAATGACAATAGGATGTGTTTGATTTTTCCCTAGGAAGGCATACTTTAGTGCAGCAGGAAGTTCCTTCAATTCAAGATCAGGTTGGTTCAGAATTTCAGCAGAAGATTGGGACATTGGATCAAGATCAATTTCTTTTTTTAGAGGTTTAGATTGGATTGATTCCTCACATGTAGAAGTTTCAGCTACTAGATTGGCTTGATCAAATTTAGGGAAGGAATTTATAGGGGTCTCTATGAAATTGGTTTCTTGAAAGGTTTAACTGATTGTTTGACCTAAGACTTCATCATAAGAGAAATTTGAAAATGATTCAAGCCAAGGAGATAAACTTCCTTCATATGAACAAAGGAAATCAATCTCATTCTGACTTAAACATTCATCAAACATTCCTTGATGTTCCATGGATTTATTATCAATGCTTCCTATCATGTTTACTTCATGAATATCCTCGTCATCCCCTATTTGTGAGCTTGCATTATAGATGTTCAAGTCTAGACTCATGTTCCCAAAGGTGATGGTCATGTTCCCATTTCGGACTCGGATAACCGAGTTAATTGTTGCAAGGAAAGGACGACCAAGGATGATTGGTGTTTGTTCCTTATTTCCTAAATTTGGATGGTTGTCAAGGACAATGAAATCAGTAGGGTAGATGAAGTTTTCAACCTTTACCAAAACGTCCTTTAAAATCCCCTTTGGAATCCTAATGCTACGATCAGCAAGCTGAAGTGTGACAGATGTGGGTTGGCGCTCTTCTAGGCCTAACTGGAAGTACACAGCATATGGGATGAGATTGACACTAGCACCTAGGTCACATAAGGCCTTGACAACTTTGCTTTCTCCTAGTTCAACATTGATGTAAGGGCAACCTGGGTCTTTCAACTTAGGAGGAATGGTCCCTTGAATGGTGGTACTCACATTAGCAGCCAAAAGGACTTGGTTTTTATGTGAAAATTGTCTTTTAAATGTGCACAAGTCCTTAAGGTACTTTGAGTAGGAAGGTATAGTTTGGATGGAATCGAGAAGGGGTATGTTCAACTTGACTTGTGAAAATATTTCCCTCAACGTTTCACTCAGTTCAGGCTTGGATTTCCCCCTCATGCGTTGGGGAAATGGTGCAGGTTGTGGGGTTGTTTGTTGAAGAGTTGTTTCTTTCACATTGTTATTAGTTTCCTCAGTTTGATCTTGTGGTTCATTTAAATTTTCATCCAAGTTTGAATCTTCAAGTGGGTTCTGAATTAGTTGTTCAGGTTTCTCAATTGATTTCCCACTTCTTAAAACAGTCACAGCCTTTAGTTGTTCATGAGTTGTTTGATCACAACTTGACTCTCCCCTTGAAGTTGAGGATGGCACCACCTGAGTAGGCATGGGTGCCTTTCCTGTTTTGATGGTTTGAAGTTCTTGTTTTAGGGAAGAGACTTCTGAGTTCATCCTCTCCATTTGTTTGCATAGTTGTTCTAGTAGGCTTTGTGGAACAGTTTGGGTTGGTGCTTGAGTAGGTTGGTTTATCCCAGGGGGATATTTTGGAGGTGGGATGGTTTGTTGAAAATGGAACGATGGCTATTGGTATTGGATATGTTGGGTTTGGAACTGGTTATGGGTTTGGTAGTTCTGTTGAGGGTAAGGATTTTGCCCTTGTGGTTGGCTATGTTGTTGGTTATCCTTCCATCGGAAACCTGGGTGGTCATTGTACCTAGGATTGAAGGTGTTTTGGTATTGGGGCTTTTGAAAGTTTAGGGCATTGACATCCGCTGGAGGTCCTCCTAGAAGAACATCCTTGATGGATGGAATGGTTGGGCAGTTGTCTGTTTTATGGTCATGTTTGTCACAAATTGTGCAAACAAGGTCTACATTTTGGATTTCATGGACTTTCCTAAGGTCTATCTCTTCAACCTTCCTAGAGAGTGCTGCGAGTTTAGCCCTAAGGCTTTCCTCTTCTCTAAGTGTATGAATTCCAGTGGTTCTTTTTGGCTTTTCAGAATAAGGTGAAGTTCCCCAAGTTTGGTTTTGTTCAGCCAGACTTTCGAGATACTCATAAGCATCATTTGGGGCCTTGTTTTTAAAAGTTCCATTACACATCATGTCAATGAATTGTTTGTTCCCCGGACCCAACCCTTCATAGAAAATTCTCACTTGTTCAGGTATGGAAAACCCATGGTGTGGAACCATGTTTAGGGTGTCTTTGAACCTCTCCCATGTTTCATAGAATGACTCTCCCTCTTTTTCAAAAAAGTTTTGGATGCTCTTTTTAAGTTAAATTGTTTTGTGATGAGGGAAATATTTTTTGAAGAATTCTCTTTGCAGTTGGTCCCAAGAGTGTATTGATGCAGGTCTCAAGTTGTTTAGCCAATTTTTAGCTTGATCCTTTAATGAAAAAGTAAATAGCCTCTTCTTAGCGGATTCTAGTTGATGTGGGGGAGACATGGTTTCAACAATGTCGTTGAACTCTTTGACATGAAGGTATGGCATTTCTGACTACATCCCATGAAAGGTTGGAAGGTGGTTTAGGACATGGGGTTTGAATATGTAGTTGGTGTCTCCTATGGAATTGTGTCTAATGCATGAGGGGGCATTGGTCCAAGCTGGTGTGAGGTAGTCGTTCATGGTTTGATCAACTACATTCCCTAAGTTTGGAGCTTCTTGGTTTTGGTTTCCCATTTGATTCCCCCCAGGGTTTACAATTTGATTTTGTGGATGACCCTCCATTGGACTTGTTTCAAGTTCTGACTTTGGGGATTCAAGAATATTTGAATCTGATTTAAACAATCCCTTAGGTTCACTTGACTCCCCTATCCTAGGACTTTCCACCCTAACTAGTCTGTTTGAGAAATCGCGGGTGTAGGCGGACATGCGCCAAAAAAAAGCGAGAAAGGGACAAGATAAGAGATCTTGGGTGAGAGTAGAAGAATGGAGTTGAGGAAAGAAATTTTTATTTGGATCTAAGGTACTTACTTGGTCCCTGGAAATGGCGCCAAAATTTGGTTCACGCCCAAATTTACCCAAGAGAAGAAGGGTAGAATGGTCCTTGTAGTGTAGCTTGGGTTGTCGATTCCACAGAGACCTAAGAAGATACCTAAGATACACAACCTAAGGGATGGATTTTTGGCTATGAAGTGGCCAAATTGGATTGATTTTGGATTGGTTTTAAAGATATCTAAAAGATTTAAGTGGATTCAATTTAAAATAATGAGTTGATCCTAGGTTATCACTCAGGGTGGATTGGACGTATTTTCTTTTTAATGATTTCAATTTCTTAAATTTGAGATGGGTTCATTTAAGGAGATAAAACAACATCATCACTTACTGGTTTAATTACTACACCCTCTAATACTAATCACCTATACATTTGAAGTATCAAAGTTTTGAGCACTTCAAGGCAAAGGATCGTATTAGTACTTGAAGTGTGTGGCCTTAAATTCAACAAGGACGATGGAGTTTAAAAATCATCAAATAAAAATCCCTATTAAAGAAGTGATTATACATTAATTAGGTGATAAATAACATCCAATCCAGCCCCTTGCTACTCCCTTGGATCAACCCATAAGTGGGTTAGCCCTCCATTGATCCCATGGTTTCAATGGAAGCGGAAAGTAGACTCATAAGGGAGGAAATGGAGAAGTAAAGGAAACAACAAAAATAAAATGATCACTCCACCGTTGTGTGAATAATTTCACAAGGTTTGGTGTGAATAAATTCACACCTTGATCCAACGGTATCAAAGTTATATTAAGAAAAACAGAATAAGAGTAGAAGAAGAACTTGTATTAAGAAACTAAAGTGAATTGAACAACTTACATGTGAATGACAAAATTGAGGCAACAAAAACGCAGCATAACATTATAATTGAACAAAGCATCCAAGATCTTCAACTCTTTCACCACCACTTCCTTAAATAGGCATTTTGGGAGCCTTGGGTCGATCCTTAAACAGTACAAGTCATCCCACTTGAGTATGGTAGGCCTAGGGTGGTGGAAAGTTTGTGGAATTTGGAATTTTCCACATTTGACCCGAGGTGGCAGCCAGATTTCATCCACCGAACAGATGCGTTTGGATGACCTTCTAGATGGCCGAATCAGGGTGGTACATAGAGGAAGAAAATGGAACTCCTGGTGTCTT
Organism: Viscum album; assembly: GCA_963277665.1. Taxonomy (NCBI): domain Eukaryota; kingdom Viridiplantae; phylum Streptophyta; class Magnoliopsida; order Santalales; family Viscaceae; genus Viscum; species Viscum album. The sequence continues at coordinate 1,475,763,497 of OY728150.1, forward strand.
CTAACCGCCTGTAAGATTTGGGCCCATTTGGAGTTGCGGATTCCGAGATATGATCAAATTGGTGGAATGTTTTTCTGGGCCGCAGAATCTGGCCCAGAATTTTATCTCTAACTTGGGCCGCCTAAATGACCAACATGGAGGCCGAATTAGCATTACCTCATGAAGAGGGATTTGTTCCTGTACATTTCTGCTATCATCCCACGAAATTTGGGATTAATTGGGCCTGTAGGTTGGGCCCCACAGACTAATCAGTGGGCTGATGTCCAATCTGCCTTCTCCAGAATTGCTTCCTTTCATTTCCAAATATCTCCATCATCCTCCATGAATTCTCCACTGATCCCTGAATCAAACATGTTCATATTTAAGTGTAGATAAATTTACGAAAATATCAAATTAAAATATGTATAATTCAATTCCTTAAAATCAGATGAATCATTGGGTACTTTAAATGATGTTCAAAAATGTACCACATAATAGTGCATTTTAAGAAGGTATTACAATCATAATGTGAAATGATGTTCAAAGTGTAAAATGCACTAAAATGGTGTTTATGAATAACAAAGAACATGAAAATTATGTATATTAACAATGAATATTATCCTCATTTAGTGGCTAATCAATAATCCAACCGAGTCTTAAAATCCTTAATTTTAGTTGGTGACATGTAGTATTATGGAATAGATACTGGGTGAGTACCAGATTCTACGTCAATAGAAAAGTCCACTTATATTACTGATTTCCATCTAGAGAAGTCATACGGGAACACTTCGGGAAACTTTAGGATGACTGGAGGGAGATCACCACTGAAAAATTCTTGCTCCAAATCAAAAGAAAAAAATAGATATTAGTTATCTAAACTCTATATTATAATGTACGTCTCTACTCTTCCTTAGGTCCAAATCTCCTTGAAATATTTAGCAAACCCCATTAGTGCATCAAAGGGGAAATGTCAAAGATATCAATCAATCCAGTATTTGTTGGAAATAATCTAAATTCATACTGAATATGATGTCATGTGAAATAATTTTTAGAACTAGGAAACTATAAGCAAGATCAAAATCTGACATAGAGAAAACACAAGAGAGACTACAGTGACCCTTCTCTCTCTCTTCAAACTAGGGGTTGTAGTAATATCCATCACATAAGAAAAAATATTCGTAGAAATATTTAAGTGATTAAAAACATGGGTTGAAATAAACTAATGAGATTCACCAGTATCAAATAAAGTATCCAATAATGAAAACTCAATATTAATGGTACCTCTCACAGTTCTAAGACCTATATCTTCTTCCTCTGAAGACTCTTCCACTACATGAAGAAGCTTTGTTCTAGATTCCTATGTCTAGAACCCATTTTACATGAAACCGCAGATTTCACCACATGTTTAACAAAATTTGAGGATATTTTGACACTATAGGGAGTTGAATAAATATGTAATATCTTTTTCATGTGTCCTAATAATTTTCATGAACCGCATACCTTGGGTGACTCAATGTAGACCCTCTTTGAATACCCTATCTTTCTACACTTGTAACAAATTCAACATCCTCTTACAAGAACATCATAAGGTCAAGAATGACCCTACGATTGAAAATCAACATGAGAATCATCACTATTGTTTTTTCCATTAGAGGAACTCCCACTTACACTAGGCAAAAGAGGAATGAATTTCTATCCAGGTCTATTTGGATCATCATCACTCTATCCAGAACACCAGCATTAGAAGGCAGATTTAGAAGGAAATTTTAAGGATGAATATTAGGTAAAATTTCCAACTAAAAACATTAATCCTTAATATTATAATTTGATACTATCTCATTGGATAACTGTACAAGATCAAAAAAATATTTTCATATTCTTTCACGATCTTATCAGCCTACTCAAGTTTCAAAAACACAGTGGCCTTGGAAAATAGAATTGGATCTGGATAGAACTATTTAGTGAAAATAACATTGAGTTCATTATACTCTAATCCCTCATGCTTCTTCTTCATCACCATTATGTCCCACTATCTCCTAGTCATTCCTTCCAGCATGTAGGTGGAATGTGTCACCTGAATTTTGTGAGGTGTCTCTAAGAACAAAAAAAATCTCAATCATTCTCAGTCATTACTTAGCCTCTTAAGGACCCTTTGAGCCTTTGAAAACTGGTAGATTCTGGTGAAGGATCTCCTGAGAAAGATTCCATAAAACTTTCCTTTCATGTTCCACAGTCGGAACCTAAATGGGAACAAGTTGAGGTGCATGTCTAAAAGCACGGACAGTACACACGATCACCTCAACCAGACCCAAGACCACCAGTAACTTTTCTCACTAAGGATCATCAGAAGCCTCATCCTAAATTTGATTTACATGTCTTCTCAGAGGCGTTATGATACACAACATCAGTAGAAAACATTAAAGTCATCATATTTAACACTCAAACAGAGTAATAGGGGAAATTCAACCCAACAGATAGAACAACCCCAATTAGGATCTCAATCTATCCAAATATAATGTAGGGAAAACACTAGAACTAATCCCTAATACATATTTCCCAAACCACCCCTAGTGAATTAAGGTTTATTATCTCGAGGGATATCTAGGAACTCAATAGAAACTACCACCTAATTCCTAACAAGATTGCACAATAGCATACTAACTTCAAGATAAGAAAATCAACCTGGGTCTCTGATACCACTTTGTCATGAACAAGCACAGGAACTGTAACACACCAATATTTCATAGTACGTTATCTCATTAAAGTAATTCAATAGCTTGCGCTACATGCAACACCGAGTTTGAGCGCACCACAACTTACCAAACTCGCCGTTCAAAAAGTGCTTATGAACAGTATTAACTACATTTTGAATCTTATATACTCTACATAATTTTAACATCCCTATTATGTGTTTCTTAGAAAAAATATAAGAACAAATTCATTTTTTCAGATAAAAGATGTGTTTTTCAAAAAATGCAAATTTACCGCCTTTCAATGGAGAAACATTTTTAAAACCAATATTGGACACTTTTATATATTCAATTTAATTAAATTAAATTCTTATTTAGAAACAGAACAAAAAAATTTAGTTTGCATAAAATTTTGGTTCTTTTCTGATAACTTGTATATTTTGACAAATAGTGAAAAACTCTATGGTTTAATTGAAAAAAAATTCAATCGAACTAAATTATTGTGTTAAATTATGCATTTGAAATTTTTTGAAGTATCATTAGATTGTATTTTTATCAATTAATACAATTTATTTCATTATAAGTAATTTTACATTTAAATTCTACATAAACACATGTCAATCTTTTTATAGTTTTTACTTTTTAAAACCCCACTTTTTGTTTTTGAAAATGGGAATTAGTTTTAAATTAATAAATTAAACTTCTATATTTTCAACTGAGAAAAATAGACTTCATTTTTGAATTCTTAATATCAAAATTATCATAGGGTGAATTTTTGGTATTTTTCGAATAACATTCAATTTTTTATGAATAGTGAAAAACGTTGTGTTATTATTTAAAACTGAATTTTTATTTATATAATTATATATTTTATTTAAATTTATTTTAGGCTAAAAAATATATATAATTCCTATATAAGTTCAATGTAATTTATTAGAGTCATTTTATAATAAAATTAGATGTATTAAATTTTATTGAACTTTTTAACCTCTTTTACCCACCTCCTATTAGCATTTGCAAATTTTCATAAAACATAATTTCACCAAATCTATTAGTTGATTTAAAAAAAATATGAGAGACATGGTTAATATCCGTAAGTATAATGTGGTTCAATAAGTTGAAAATAATTTTAGGTTAATAGTGTCTTTTGACTTTTATTTACCACGGTTAAAAGTAAATAGGGTAATTAAGGGTAAAAATAATATCATAATTACTCTAAAAAATGTCCTGATTGTATTGGATAAATATAATTCGACCAAAAACAACCTTAGGGATAAAATATGACCTTTTTTGGTCAACTTAGATTAGATTAGAACATTTATTATTATTTTATTTAAAGAAAGGTAAAAAGAGTTAAATTCAATGTTTAATAACTAAATAATTTTTAATATAGGTTTACACAGAATATAAATTCTAAGATAAATATTGATTAGAAATCTAAATTTTTTTTCCACATAGTGGAATTTTATTTAAAATTTTTAGAGATCAAATAATTAAATTTATTTATGACACAATGATGATGTAGTAATTACCTTATTAATGAAATATTAAAATAATTGATATTATAAATATCCAAATAAATGTAAATTGAGACTTATGATGAATTAAACTCAATACATTGGTTAATATTACATGTTAGGGTTGGTTAAATAAATTTTATTTGAAGTGATAATCTTTTTAGGGCTTTCAAAAAAATCAAATACTAAATAGTATAAAAATTTACATCAATGAGTTTTTAAAACAAATACTATATTATTAATTGATATAATATTCTTAAAATATAAGGATCGGAAAAAGAACATATATAAGGTTTTATATATTAATAATTCATCACATGGGGATCCCTTTTATTGTTAGAGTATGTTTATTAACCATATAATATAAAAATAAAAGAGGCCTGGTAAATGTCAAGCTATTTAACTAAGAGTTAAATCTAAAAGATAAGGTTATTATGATGACCTAAATATATCTAAAACCTATTTGTTGAAAGTTTTTAGACCCATAAATACCTTTTACTCTAAATAATACATTTTTGAGCCATTATAAATCTAGAATTAGTTTATTATAAAATAATATTTCAAACTTTTCATAAAGTGTCCCTCACCTCTCTTATAAAAGGGCACTCCCCCCTTATCTTTATTTCACACCTCCAAAGCCTTTTGGATCGGCCAAACCCTACCCAAATACCTTATAAACTATCCTCCCTTAAACCTAGAGTCCTTACATTGATTAGAAAGCCAACTTAAAGAGTCCTTTTTATCATCTCAAAAGGAAACACCTGAAGAAGAGGTAATAAATTCACCACCCTCTTTCTTGTTCATTTCTTCTTCCACTTCCTATTTATTTGTTGTTTCCATGATAAAATAATAACTCCAATAACTTACATATAATTTTGTGTTATTATAAATATGGTACAACCATATTCGTTATTCTATCCATCCTATAATGAAAGTCACCATACGTGCATACGTACGGCTTACCGTCTCCACGTCGTGGTATAGTCTGTTATTCAGACACGTCATTATTTTTATGTGTATAATAATGACTATAACTGATTTAAATAATAAATATAACATGTAAATTATTCTTTATATATTATATATTATCCAATTATATATGATTTCACCATCTATATAATGATATTGTCGCTTGTGCATACGTACGGATTACCATCTCCACGACGCGATGAGATTCATTTCCACGTCCACCATTCAACGATAGTTATAAAAATATATATTATTAATATTTCATATATGAAATAATAATTTTAATGGATATATATATATATATATATATATATATATAATTACATATATCTTATTCACTTAATTCCATTCAATATGATATGAAAACGAAAATAGTGGTTATGTGTACGTACGGCCTACAGTATCCCTAAACGGTGCCTCCAATTTCATATATCTATATATTATAAATATTTTTATTCTAAATATATATGATATATAAATCAAATTTTATATTCTTTAATTATTTAAATCATGATCTAAATGATATGATCAAGAATAACAAGTAAAAACATGTACGATAAAGAAAGTGATTATTACCCGAAATGTTAATTTAACATGGTAATCATTATTAAATGGGTATTATAAAGTCATAAATGAATAATGTATGATATAATAAATATTAATATTGTTATGTTATAATTTAATAACATACTATGGTCATTATACAAGAGTTTTAACGTACCCTTGGCCAAAAGAAAGTGTAAGGTAAGGGTTAATTTCACAATCTTTTTATTATCTAAGGTTGTTTTTACGTAAGTATCTACCAGGACATATTTTTTTATCCATTCCCATGGTTCATAAAACTGTATTCAATTGGATTATTTTTATGGGATGTTTTACTAAAACATCATTTTAAATGTTTTAAATATTTATTCATGAAATTCTTTCTCATTAATGTCCATGTTGTCAAAATGGTTTTAAGGATTTATTTATATGGACATGAATGTTTTAAAATGTTAATTCCATTAGAAAGATTCAAATTGGTATGGGAAACTTTGATTCAATACTATATTTTAAATTAATTCATTTATATGACTTTTAAATGATTTCATGAAAAAGGGATATTTCTCTCAAAGACATTTACTGATCCTTTTCAACTATGTCAATATCCTTTATAGGATATTATTCTTGATGAAGGTTGATTTATTATGATACAAATATTCCATATTGTATTGAAAGTTTTTTGATATGTTCAACATTGGATGTGTTATTTTTATACCATTCATGGTTTATGGATAAATTATTGACATTTCTTATGCTATTTTTAATATGAATATTTATGTTATGTTTAAACCTTTTCATATGAGGAATGCATTGGACATAGTAAGTGATGGGTGGAGCCCACTATAGATCCCCAACGCATCAGTAGGTCTAATGAGACAAACTAGTGCCTGGGAACAAGGCCTTGACAAAATCGTATTTGCAGTCTTGGAAGAAGGCCTTACTAAGTGGTTATAAAATCTGGCATATGCATTCCATCGTTATTAAATAGGATATTGATATTACATGTGATTGTTCGACTAGTATAATATCCATTTGAATAAGTAAATAAAATTATTTAATTTATCTTTTCCATATTATGTTGATGTTTATGTTTAAAAGTATTTTATATTAGTCTTATACATTGCTTTAAATGTTTATGCTTATTTACGAATGCTTTCGGTATCTTGTTATCCTTACTGAGCATCTGAGCTCACCCATTTCTTATTATTTATTTTCCCAATATTCTAAGATGTGTATTATGATTGATAAGTAGGGTTAATCTAGGGGATTAATGGTGTTATCAAAGGATAATTTATATTGTGTTTTTTTTCTAATGTGTAATGTAATGTTCTTGTATGTAATTGATTTTACAAGACTGCTAAACTGATCAGTCTTTCGGGACTTGATTCCTTGTAATCATACCAATGTATTAAAATAATGCACCAACTATAGGTAATTGGGGTTGTGAAATTATAGGTACCCTAGTTACCTAATAACTAATATGGTTATCACCTAACCCTAAGGGAATTCCAGATCCCTATGGGTTGCGACTATCACCTAGAATCCTAAAAAATGCATGTGGGAATACATTTTCCACAAACAGTGCTGAAGTAAGGTAATGAAAATTAATATGCATACAATATAGAATCCATAGGGATAAGTGTAACATAATTAAAATAGGAAAACAAACCAAAATTATTATAGAAAATTACTTGGAAACTAAAAGGATAACCAAATCCCCAACAGAATAAACTCTCCAATCCCAAAGATCAATAGCTATAACAACCTCCAATTGGTGATTTTCCCTTAGTCAAACCTGAAAAGATATAATATACAATCACCAGAAGTCACGGGTAAGGTGTGAGATAAAATACCGGTAGGGTCTCACCAAGGAATCCATTATATGATTCTATATTTAATTAACCAAATAAATATTTCAATTTTACAAATAAATGGGTTTGGAAGGTCACAATGACATTTAAACAAATCATTCATTATATTTCAAATGATGGAAATACTTTAAACAAATTCTTCACATTTCAATTGATGGAATATTTATAAACAAATAGATTAATACAAAATTATATAAAACTTTAAGATTCACAAGTCATGTAAAACAATTTTCAATAATCAATGGAATATATTTTAAATACAAACAAAGAGAGAAACGTGATCATGTTACAAAAGGTATGATAATTCCTGGTTATAGGAACCCCTCACACTCAAAGTGATAGGGAAATATGTGTATACCCAAATCCCTTTGACAGGTTCTAATAGGACTACATCACCATCCTATTGTGGATGTGATGTGTTGCGTATATGTTTTGGAACACTGTAAATCATAGATTGTTAACCTAATAACTCACTAACTACCTATGATTGGATGTTATCCATTATAAAATCAATGATGGGAAATTTATTTTAAAATTGTTTAAATTAAAATAAATCCCATTATCTATTTCAAATATTCCAATTTAATTTTAAAAATAAACACACAAGTTTTTAATAAAAAAACATTCCTTTTTCTAATATAAAACCCAATGGTTTCTATCAAAAATATTTTTAAGCGATTTTCATCAAATACAACATTGAAATCAATTCCATCCAATCAATTTCAAGAATCTAAATTAAAATTTTAAATCACAAAATTTTCCATCAAACGAATTTCATAATTTAAATTTCACCAATTTCAATCAATTTCACAAACACACCCTAATTCAATAGAACTGGGGGTCTCACCAACTCAATGGAAGTGTAGGTTTTTCCAATTTCATGCCAAAAATAAAATTTCACAAATTAAATAACCAAATTCAATGGAATTGGTATTTTAATCAACAAATTGAAATGAATCTCAAGAAATTAGATTCAAATAAAACAATTTAAAATTAAATCAAAGAATTTTGGGGTGAATTAAATTGGACAATAAAAATGGAACAACCTACATCCGGATCATGGGATATCGAATCACAAAGCCCTAAATGGGTTTCACTGATGAATAATAGTAACAATGTGAAACTAATAATCAATCCCTAAATTCAATATCTAATATTAATTGATTAAATCCACAAATCAATGTGGGGATCTACAAATCCTAGGAAGAAGCTATGAGAGAGTGGGAGATAGAGAACGAAAAGAGGAGACCTACTAGGAGAATATCAGAAGCCATTATCCTAGAATTGATTGAGATTTCAATGGTTGTAGAGGGTTCTATAACATATCTTTGGAGCCTCCAAGGAATAATAAATTGCCTTGAGGTCTTACTATCTCATCGGGGACCTAAAAGAGGGGTTTCTGGAATATTAAAAATAAAATCTAGATTAAAAACCATGTATGTATGGTTCGTTTTTGAACAGATCCACACAGTTTGGATAAATTCTGTGCCCTTTATTTTCAGGTTCTGGGTTTCTACTGAGAAGAAGCATATTTTTTTATCCATCTGCTAACCATGAGAAATATGACTGGCTTGGGTTTTATGGTTTACTCTAACAGGGTGCACGGTTTGGGAAAACCATGCGCCAACCGTGCACAACCCTTAAATTATAAAAAAAACAAATTTTTACTCCAAGAAACCCCAAATGAAATCCAAAAAAAATTTATCAAAAGAGTGGTTTAGGAATACATGAAAATAGTAATATTGTGTTATGAAATCATTATTTATCATTCAAGATTCTATTTTTAATTCCACCTAAAATTCACTTCATATTCCTCAGGGGGAGTCAGATATTTATAGAAGCGTATAAATATACAAATACTTCTTATTCATCATAACGACATTGAAAAATGATAACACATTTCGAAATCAATAACTAAATAAGGAAGATTTTTTTTCCAAAAATAATATAAAGATAAATCCAAGAATGTAAAAAACTTAATATAAGAGTTAATATACAATAAATCATTCTCCTGAACCAAACCAGGGCCTGAGGGAAGAGTATGATGGAAAAATTAGTATGTTAATTACAACCCCTCCCTAGACCAAATCATATGCATGGATATTTAAAAGAGAGAGTAAATTTTTACCATTTTTGAAGACATTACTATAATAATAAGATTATCAAACATTTAAGTGGTTCAAAAAAATATGGATCATAGAATTTAATAGGAGGTTTTATCCCAGATGAATTATGATGACTCCCATCCTTCATTTTGAAGGGATATCAATCAAAAATATTTATAATAATAAATCTCATCATCAGTTTCAAAGGGGATAAAAATTATGCATTAAGTCTCAACATGGAATTAGAATATTACAAAACAGACTAGGCACATATTATCCTAAAATATAACAAAAAGGATATAAATCTCATACGTAATGCAGATCCAAGAAAACTCAATGTACACTGCATAGAGGTAAGGGAGTGTTTTTAAATTCTATAACTTGTAAGGAACTATTTATGTCATATACTTGGTTAGTGTTATGATACACACAATATTTTTGGCCCTTATTTGGTCATATAAGGGTGAGAGGGATCAAGAATACCAAATAGTGGATGAAGGAGGAAGACTAAATATCAAAATATAGGTTTCATAAAAACTAATCAATTCCCACCAAATATCATTACAGAAAAGTTATTAGTTGTGGTTTTTTTATCAATCTTGGTCAGAACATTAATTTCAAATTTGGTGTAGAACCTACTTTCTTGGGTGAAAGAGTAAGATAAAAAGACCAAAAATCCTTAAATCATAGTGATTCAAATTTCCACCATGTCATTTTCACCCTCAACATAGTCATAGAACATTAAACCATGGCTTCCCCTAGAATACCACCATTTTTATGTTCATTTACCCTAGTTCTTTCTAATTCACCATGGGTTAGACCATGGTTTGGGTAACCCCCCCCCCCCCCCCAATATTTTTTTAACAAATTCACAAGTTGACCTCTCTTCAACACAACACAACCATAGCTACCCCATTAGAATTTCAACCTTACACATTTACCAAAGAGAAGTCCCCAAAATAAAGAAAACACACCAAAACACCAAGCATCACATATTTGTTATCCTTATCATTTAAATGAACGAAGAGAAACAAATCCATATAATAACATGGTGAACTTTAAGTCAAATCCATATGAAACCACCACTGATACTATCAGAATTTGGGGAGACAATACTCTCTATTTATAGAACACCTATGAAACTTTACCACTCCTCATCCTAGAACCACAAAACCTATATAAAAATGAATTTAACACCTCCCTATTTCCCATGGTGTAAATTATCTAAGTTCCATTCCTATTAAATGATCATTTAACTCTAGAATAGTGAACATCATGTGTTTGGTGATATCACCCAAGTTCATTGTAATTCTACGACCATTAAAATGAGTACAATTTCCCTCCCCATGTTACACAAGGAATATCCTAGACACCAAAACCTCTGAAATAAGAGAATAAGTCATTTTTCTTTCCAAAAAAAATGTCACCTCTCCCTTATGGATATAAAACTAAAATTCCCTCCACTATGGGGTAAACTAAGGGAGTTTCAAACCCAAGGTTCTCTAAACACCACAATATCTAACTCTTATGGAAACATTATTATAACAACCTAGAAAATAACATACACTACGAGTTATTTAGACCCCCATGGTTTCAAAACTCAACTCTAGGAATCTAATAAACCTTTAAACTTCTTATATAAAACCATAGAGTCTAGAAAATGAAAATTAAGAGTTAAAAAAATACATCCCTTACATTAGATACCTCTAAATTAATTATCATCATCATGAATAAAAATACAACTTAGAAAAGAAGAAACCAACATAAATATTGATAATTATTAGGTGTACAAGGAAATATAACATGAGAGGGAGGTGAATCAAGGTATCACAGATTAAAAAAATGCCCCTTTTTTATCTTGTTTATTTGTTAGATGAAACTCACATTTCTCTCCATCCTGTTGTAGGGAATAAACAAAGATTAAATCATGAACAAGAGACAACAATTTTACTTGGATCAACCTCACTGGTCAATTTCCAAATAAAATACACTGGCAATGTCCCAATGTACCTCATCCACTATATGTGCACTGTTGTTTACAAGTTTGGAGTGGACTAATTGTCCCTCCTTGTTTATAACCAAGAATAATGTGAAAGATTACTAATCCCTGAATAGAAGTGTGCTCACTACTTCTTCATAAGATCCACTCAATGTTTATAGACTTCTAGGTCCCTTAATGATCTCAAATAAATGCATCCCCCACATTATGTAGATGATCTATTGATATTTATTGATGTTTCACTTTCATCCACTAATGAATGAAACATTACAACAATATTAATGGGCAACCTCCCATATTTTATGCAACCATTACAATGTATTATTTGGAACATTAATTCCTTTCATACAAGATTCCACTTTTTTCAGGAAACACCCCTTGTGTGGAACTTTAATCTTACATGAAACTCAAATATTAAAGAAAACTTTCTTATCTTGTGCGCAACTCAAAATTTTTCGTGCAACTCCCTTTTCTTGATAATATTTTATGTTTCAGAGCTCAGATTCTCTATAAATGTTGAGCTATTTCTAATGAGGGGGTCACTTATTATTTATAGGCATATTCAAACCCTATAAGAATGATTCACCATGTCACACAAGATTCTCTTCGACTGCACAAAACCCAATTTGACATCTCATTGGGCGCGCAAGTTTCTTTCAAGCAACCTCATCTCTTGCGCAACTCTGAATATTTCACGCACTTCATGCATATTCCATTTTTCGACGTTATTATCCAAAATCATAACTTGTGTGTATGTTTCCAAACCTCTTTAGATCTTTCACGCAACATCCTTTCCCAAAAACATTTTTCCCCATTGTTTGATTTTGATGCCCAAAAATTTGTCAAACACTAGAAAACGGTGCCACCTTAGATCTATTTTTTGGAACCACCTTCAGATCATCTATTCATTTTTCATCATTATTTTTCAACATTTTTTATTGAAAATATCTCAGGAAGTCAACCACTCACCATGGATACCCTCTTTGTCAATAGACAAAACACCTTTTTCAACTAACACAAACACCGCGAAAATGGTTCAATATTACATGGATGGGTTTTTTCCCAGCAATATCCCCCTTTGCGTTTGTTGACAACTTTTCTCATAACAACTCCCTACACTTGGATACCTCACTAAATCTCATTCCTTCATTTGCCTCTTGCGATTTATATAGAGAACAAATATTCACTGACCACATACTCTAATCCCACATGAGAAATGCTCGATGTGAGAACCCTAAGTAGTATGAAATGTTCATCAATGAATCACTTCATTTTTGTACCAATTGTTGATACCATACTGATACCAATAAATGGCTATCATCAAAAACCTCAGCAGTTATTATATATAATCTTTGATCAATCACTTCAAGGGTCATCAAATTTAAAACTCATACTCCCCATATCTTGTTTCTCTTCCCATATCTCGATGCTTCACGTGTCAGCTTCTCCCCGTGACTTTGGATAAGATATTTCCCCCAAAAGTAACTACTTATCCCCCTTTGTCAACGAACCCAAATGTCACTCCTTTGTAGTATTCAATAGAGTATAGAACAAAACTTTTTACATTAGTAAACTCACACCATACCTCATGGAGAGGGGGAGTCCCACACCTACACTTTTTCATGTGTGGGGAGTCAACTAGACTCCTAGAGCCAGTTGATGCCTCTCAAATGCTTCCATGGGTAAGGCCTTTGTAAGAATATTTATAAATTTTAGTTTTGTTGGAACATAGTCCAAATATATGATGCCCTAATCAACCTTCTCCTTGATAAAATTATATTTTATCTAAATGTTCTTTTTCCTTGATTGATGGATAGGATTTTTTCTTAGATTTATAGCACTTGAGTTATCGCACTGGAATCTGATTAGAGATTACACTTTAATAACCATATCATCAAGATGTTGCTTCATCCAAAATAAATGTGTGCATGCTTGAGTGGTCATAATATACCCAGCTTCTGTGGGCTCAATGAAATTCATTCTTGCTTCTTTCATAGATAAGAAATACACAAACCACCAAGATAGAAAGCACTTCCTGATGTTGATTTTCTATCATCTACTGAACTGGCCCAATCTACATCACTATATCCCAACAATTCTACCTAAGATTTCTCATGATACATCAAATGTAATCCATTATTCCTTTGATATACCGAAGTATTATTTTCACTACCAGAATGTGTATTTATTATGGATTACATTGATATCACGCTACTTGGATTGTGGTGAAAACAATATCAGGACTCGTCACTGTTAGGTACTGTAAACTTCTAATAATATTCCACTATTCAGTGATATTAACTTCCTTGAAATCATCATATTTCAATAAATTCATCTAGGTAGAAACGAAATTCATCATCTCCTTGGAATTTCACTTTCCAAGTCTTCTAAAAACCTCCTTGGAATATTTGGATTGATAAATGAAAGTGTCATTCCTTCCTTCTGAAACCTATAAACCAAGAAAAAATGTCATTTATCCAATCATTGTCATTTTAAACTCACTGTTCATGATTTTGGAAAACTGTCTGCACAAAGCTTCATCTGATCTACCAAATATTATGTCATCAACATAAACTAGCATCGTTGTCCTTTGATTACTGTACTTGTTGAAATAGAGATTATAATCAACTCTTCCACACTAAGATCCATGCATCATTAAATATTGATCAAGCCTCATAAACCATTCTCTTGGTGCTTGTTTCGACTCATATAGAACTTTATTCAACCGAACAACTTCGTTCTCATCTTCATGAATGGGAAAATCATCTTCCTGGTCAATATAAACATCTTCCACTTGAACCCCAATCAAAAAATGCAGATTTGACGTCCATCTAGAACACATTCAACATCTGTTTCATTGTAATGGCTAGGAATAATCTGATTGTCTCCATGATTGAAACTGGTGAAAATGTCTCATCAACATCTATACCCTCTATCTGGAGTATCCTTTGCAAACTAGTTGTGATTTTTTCAAATCACTATGCCATATTCATTCATCTTATAGTGATAAACCCATTTTGTATCGATGACATTCATATCTACTGGCGTTGAAACAATCTCCCAAGTTTGATTCTTCTCGATCGGATCTAGCTCTTTATTTATAGCCTAAACCCATTTTTCATATTCAACTACATCAAAAAAAATTTAGGTTATAACTGAGATAGAAAAGATTCCTTTGGTTGTGATTTCATTCTTATTTTCTGAACTAGAGATAATTGACCACCAATGATATTTTTCCTATCAATTTCAACTTGACTCATTCACTTCTATGTAGATAAGGATTATACATCCTCATGATTATCATCAGTATCTTCTTCTGACATAATTACTCTCAACTACTTTTCTCATCCTCTTATTAAAACAATTGTATGTTTTTATTTTTCCAAATTAGACAATGAATATTCCCTCATCTCCTCGTGACTCAAATTTCCTTTGTTTTCCATGGTTGAGAATAAAGCACTCAATTCAAAAGATTCGAGAGTAATTCACTATTGGATTCTTTCTGTACCACATCTCATACGAAGTATTTCCCTCATTTGGACACAACAAAGCCCTGTTATAGATGTATGTAGATGTGAATGCTTCTTTCATCCAAAATTTCTATGGCATGTATTTTTCTATAAGAATCGTTCTGGCCATGTTTATGATGATCTGGTTTCTCATTTCAACCACTACATCCTATTGGGGAGTTCTTACTGAAGAAACTTGATTCCTTATCCTGTTTTTCTAAATATATTTTTCCACCTAACTATTTGTGAATTTTGTACCATTATAAGTATGAAAGTTCAGAATTTTTTACCCAAGCATCCTTTCAGATTCCCTTCGATACTATTTTTTGAAACTAAACACATCAGACTTATGGGAAATGACAAATACTCATGTCATTATGCTATAGTAATCAAATGAAAATAACATAATACATCTTCCCTTCAATGGACCATAGTGATATAGGTCCACAAACATCATCATGAACCAATTCACGCACTTTAGGCTCTACCAGAGATAAGAAAGATGTCTTTGGTAGTTATTTCATTATTCTTTTCTGAACTACAGATAATTGACCCCCAATGATATTTTTCCTATCAATTTTAACTTGAATCATTCACTTCTACGTAGATATAGATTTTAAATCCTAATGCTCATCATCAGTATCTTTTTCTAACATAATTACTCTAAACTACTTTTCCCATCTTCTTATTAAAATATTTGTATGTTTTTTATTTTTCCAAAGTAGCCAAGGAATATTCCCTCATCTTCTCCTAACTCAAATTTCCTTTGTTTTCCTTGGTTGAGAATAAATCACTTAATTCGAAAGATTCAAAAGTACTTTACTATTGGATTCTTTCTGTACCACATCTCATACGGAGTCTTTCCCTCATTTGGACACAACAGTGCCCAGTTATATATGTATACCGATGCCAATACTGCTTCCTTACAAAATTTTTATGGAAATACTTTTTCTATAAGAATTGTTCTGGCTATGTTTTTGATGATCTGGTTTCTCTTTTCAACCACTCCACCCTGTTGGGGAGTTCTTGCTGAAGAAACGTGATTCCTTGTCCCATTTTTCTCAAGATAGTCTTCCACCTGAATGTTTGTGAATTTTGTACCATTGTCAGTACGAAAGTTCAGAATTTTCTACCCAAGCATCCTTTCAGATTCCCTTCGATACTATTTTTGGAATCTAAACACATTAGAATTATTGGAAATGACAAATACCCATGCCATTATGCTATATTATTCAAATAAAAATAGCATAATACCTTTTCCTGTCAATGGACATTGGTGATATAGGTCCACAAAAATCAGCATGAACCAATTCTAGCAATCTTATTGGCTTATTTTCCTTATCCTTTTACATTTTTTTGATGATTTTACCTTATTTACATGAATAACATGTATTATTAAAATCAAGTGATACCTTAGGGAGGTCTCTTGCTGCTTTACAATTTACCAGATCTTCCAGGTACGGTTGACATAGATAACCATGTTTTTTATGCCACAGCTTGTTTTCATTCTCTCTATACAGAAAACACATATCTTCTTCTCCACTTTAAACATAAATATTTCCCATTGTCATCTTTCCCTGTAGAACCATTTCACCATCTCTTTGATGATACATTTCTTCTTAGTAAACCATACATATTTCCTTGAGTCACATAGTTGGTTGATGCTAAGAAAAGTGTGACTGAGGCCTTATACTACTAAGACATCTACATGTCTCATCTCTTTTTCCCCAATCCTAGCCTTCCCTGAGCCAATAATCTTCAGGCGTTCATCATATCCAAACTTTAAAACACCATCTTTGTCATATTTTATTCTTGTGATAAGATCCTTATTACCTATCACGTGAGATGTGCAACCGCTGTCAAGGATCCATACACCAAAACAATCGAATGATTTAAGGTATATTTCTTTCACTACTACCTTTTCATCTATTTTATTTTAGATCTGTATATTTGACCTCACATTTGGTGTAGTTTGAAAAACATGTTCTTCCTCGAAGTGTGATGGATCAGCTTCATCCAGCAGAGCTACAAATCAATTTTGAATATTCAACTCACCTGTTGGTTTGTTAATTTTCAACTTGTGACTAATTTGATTCTACATTAGCACATTCCTCTGTAGGGTCGATGTACAATACCTGGCCATGTGCCCAAATTCTTCGTACCTAAAGCAATGTCCTTCAAAGGATGTTTTATAATATCAAACTATGATTGGCTTCCACACATTCTCTTGTGACCATTGGTATCTTTTGGCTATGAAACACGCATATTGTAAATGTACCATCATTCCGCACAATAACACACGATATAGGGTGCATTATTGAATGTCACTTATACACTACTAATTTCCCCTTGGGATCTCTGAATATATTTATTTTTCTTTGTTCTTAAATCAACCTTCAATCTTGGAACTGATGATTACGGGCTGACTTCACTTTTCAAAGCATTCTATTTTTTTTCAATCTCCACATTAGCCTTAGAATATGAACATAATTGATGCTTCCTTTCTATAGAACCACTATGCTTCTCTTTCGGCTTCTCAGTTTTCTGAGTGATCTACTTTCCAAATGTTGTAGCAGGAGTCAAGAGTTTTTCTTGATCCTTAAACGTCTTCCGCAAACCGATAACTTCTCTTTCAAGTTCGTCGGTATTCTTGATTTTATCTTTCATTATTGTATTCAATCCATTAATATATATTTTCTATTATTCAAACTTTATTTTATACTCACTAATAGATTTTGAGTCCTCTGGTGTTGACAAACCGAGTTTTTCAATTTCTTCCATCAACTAAAACTTCTCTTCTTCTTACTATTGTATATAATGTTTGGCATCATGAAATACATTGTTGGGTTTATTTTTTTTGGATATCCAAACATCTATCTCTTTAAGAGAAGCCTGTAACTCATCTTGTATATCAACACTTCCTTCAACTTCTTCTTCTTCATCAATGCCGGTTTCTTCCATTTTTTGAAGTACTACCAACAACTGCTACCATACCATTTTCTACATGATCTTTGCAGTTCTCTATCACTTCAGCCTCCTCAACTTCAAACTCATAAAAACAGTCACTAATATATTATGGTTTTTTTTTGTACTTAGAATAAACTAGGCTCTTCAGGTTCTTGAAAACGCATTAAATTTTTGTTTTTTCCTATAATAGGTTTGGTTTAGTTTTCACCTGTAAAATATTTATTATCTATTTTTTTAGTTAGTATAGGTCCTCTCAATAAGTTATAGGAGATTGAATAGTATATTTAGGTTGACTATGAATCAAACTACTGTACAAATATGGATGTTCATGTTTTTATTTTGATTCAACTACTTATCTATTTTAACACTGCACTCGTGTTTATTTATTATAGTTTTTGTGTAAATAATACATTAATAATTTTTTAATTAGTTTTAATACTTTTAAATGGAATATTGACACTCCTAGTCCATCTTACAATCAATAAATCTACCAAAAAATTGGCATCGGTGGTAGGATCCTTAAAGGATAGTTTATGCTCTACTATTAATCCTGATACCACAACAATAAGAGGGATACTATATTGTATTATTACTCTTTAAATAATTTAACTTATGATTTTATTTTTAAATTTTATTTCTAATAATATCCTAGACCTAGTAGTCTTTAGAAATATCATTTTTAATGCAAATTCATGAAAAAAAATTCATATATCTTATTAGACTACCTCACTTGAGAAAAAGTTATTCTGTATATTGGAAGTATCATATGGAGGTATTTTTTAAGAATATGGGTATAGACTATTGTAATTTCATGATTAAACCTTATAAATTTCCTCAAGTATATTTAGATAAACTGGCTGTAAATGATGGTATAAAGTAGATTTCAAATTACAAATTAATTCATTTAATTTATTTTACTTACAAATATTTATAGTCATATTTTATTTTGAAAACCTAATTATGATATTTGGAGGACATTAAAATTCATTCAACATGGCACTGAAAATTTATAGAGAACAAAATTAGTAATAAATAATATATAATGTTAGTAATTTTGAATGTATGATCATAAGTACATTAGTGAGATATATAACCAATTTACCAAGAACATGAATTTCATGGTTTTTCTCAAGGAGACTACAAATATGGAAGTAATTATTGAGTTAATATTTTCAGAATTACCTATGCAATCTAACTCAATAAATTTTATAATCAAATAATGTAATGATTTTACTCAATATACTGTGCATGAAATTATTGGGTGTCTTCATTAATATGTGTTCGAGTTGAAGATAAATTATAATTAATCTAATGAAAAAAAGAAGGGAGTGGAATTTAAATCTTATAATTATATTTCTTCTCACTCATTTAATAAATGTGCAGGATCCTCTAATAGTGAAAAGGGTAATGAGTTTAATCGACTTGATAAATGTTTGAAATATCTAGAGAAGAAGGAATAAAATTCAAAGAAAGTAATATCAAATATGTATAAAAAGGTATTAAAATGAAAATGTAAGTCTAGTGAATAACAAAATTATTCCCAATTAACATGCTATGAATGTTGGAAGATAGGAAACATTGAATATGATTGTACAAAATTAAAGAACGAATGGAAAGATAAAAAATATAAAAAGGATCTAAAGAAATATTGTCATGCTAGTTAGAGTTCTATTGAGGAATTAGATTCAAGTAGTGAGTAATTATAAATTGACAAGAAGATATGTAATATTTCTTTGATGGATACACATGTTTAGGTATGATAATCATTTTTTACATCAATATCAAATATTTCTTATGTTTCTACAAATTTTGATTATGAAACAAATTCTAAGTTATATTCAAGATCTTGTGATGAAATAGCCTTTAAAAATATTCATTATAAGGAAAAAAATAATTAAAAAAAATTACAATAGGGTGATTTGAAATCCATAGAGCTGATTGAAATCCTTAATGAGAAATATGTTAATTTGAAAAATGAAAATAAAATGATTGTGAATGAGAAAAAAAATTAAAAAAAAAATCATCATTTTATTATTTTTAAGAGTTTTAAATCCATCAAAAAATGAAAATTTAATAAATTATAATTAAATAAATAATTATTTTATGTATAATAATGATGAAGATCAAGGATATTACAATTGGTTTTATATAACATGTCTCAATTTGATAAAGAGTACAAGAAGTTACAAAATGAAAATTATAAACTAAGGAATTCATATTTATGCTCAAATGATAAAGTTTGGATATATTTATAAAATTATCAAAAGGAGAATGAAAAGCATAGAAAAAAATTATTTGCATTAAAAATAACTTTGTATAAATTTTTTATAGCAGAAGTACATTTTGATAAGATGATTTCTGTGGATAAACCAAATTATTAAAGAACTAGATATGGATATAATATGCATATTACAATAATTTATAATACAATGTTTTCTAAGAGTACTAATGGAAAGAGTTATAATGATACATGTTTTAAGTGTATTACATTTGGACACAATGCTTTGGAATGGTCATTAAATCATGTTCTATCATTAGGACACAAAGAGGTATTTCTTTAAAAGTCTTCTTTCAATGTTAAGATGGCTAAAACATGTATAGAAAGGGTGGCCAATGATTTAAATTCAAATCTAATAGGTGTCAAGTGGGTCTACATGCTCAAGTGATTATTTTTATAGCTATCATGCATTTACTATTTTTTATTATAAAATATGGTATACAATCATGTATTAATCTATTTTTTCTTTCTATCCAGTGTGTATATCCTTATTTTGTATGATATACTCTGCTGGAATATTTATATATTGGGTTTTTTTAGTTCATTTCAAAACTATTTAAAATTACTTGAAAATATTTTTAAAAGATGCATCAATTTATGGTAGAATATATGATTATAGTTTTTATTATTATTATACTCATTTTTTATTAATTTTATCAATTTAGGGGGGTAGCTTAAGTTTTAAATTTTGTAAAATGTTTAATTTATTTAAAAATATATTTATAACACATGAGAAAATTTTATATTGGGATTATTATTTTTATCACTCTAATTTATTTTGTGTTGAGTGCATTTTGAATATAGAATTTCAATCATTAATTCATGTTTAAACAAGCTATTTACCCGATTTTATGTAATCTTGTTCATGTATAGTAATTGATTTCTTACATTTCTAAATCTGGATGTAACATGATCATTTATGTATTTAACATATGTAGTGTGAATAATATTAATGCTTAGTCAAAATTAAATAATTATTTATTTCTACTCTATTAGAAGAGGATGATAATTTTTTAAATGGGGAATAATTTTTTTAAATATTTTTTGGTTATTTTTGATAAATATCAGTAAGAACCCAGTTTTTTTCTATAAAAGACTTTGGAATATTCTTGATGTTATTCTAGAGCAGCGCCTTGAGACGGTGTGCGATTCTGAGCCCCGGTGTGGCCGGAATTAAATTTTCAGTGCGTTCACACTGGGAGCGCCAAATAAATGGGATAACTCCTAAACAGTTCATCAGATCAGAAATTTGAGTGTACGGATGGGTTTGAAATGTGGTTTTTACCCTATGAAGGACATAAAGCTTGTTGGCGAGGGATGTTGGGACCCCTCGCCCGTTAACAGAACATTAAACGGATAAATGAATAATTAACTTATTCATTTAATGGATTAACTCAAGTATCTCTTAAACGGTGGCATAGATTGGAAAATCGAGGTCACCTTTGAGTTTAGAGTGTGTCGTTTACCCTAGGAGGGGTGTAAGTTTCATGGGCATGGGCCTTTTTGTGGAAAATGGCCCCAGGGGGTGTTTTCATAATTTGGCGGCCTCAGGTGTTGAGTTTAATAACTTTTGAATGGGGCCTCAGATTGAAATTTCGAGACTAAACTTGTGCTCAAAAGGTGGTTTCTACCATAGGGGAGGCTTAACCTCGACACTGCCGAGGGTTCGGGAACGGGCCTACCGTTAGAGGATTAAAATGAATTAAAAAAATTTAATTTAAATTCCCTACTTAAGTCTAATCAAGCTCACCCTATCCCATTTTTCATCCCCCTGGCGGAAGAGCACTCAACTAAGGAGATCTCCACACCAAGGGCTCTTCTCCTCCTCCTCTCCAAGGTTGCGGCTTCGACGGATCGACGACGAAGCGTCGGGCAATACCCAACAAGGTAGGCAGTGTTCATTTTGAGTTTTAAATCCTGAACCCCTCTTGAATCACAATTGTAGCGTCAAAAATTTGTTTAATCTTTGATAAAATCTCATACTTGTGTAGTAAAGTTTATAAGCTTTCTAACTCATCTTTCAAATCTAAAATCCGAGTCTTGGGGCGTCCACAGCGGTCCGTTGAAGAATGCGGGTTCTTGGAGTTTTTCCGACAGCAGGGCGGAGCTCTGGTGGTGGCGTACGGCAGTTCGGCATTGGTGGCTGGTTTTGCGGCCGTAGGCAGATGGCGGGGGTCGAGGGTGTCGGTGCCAGGCGGTGGATCTTGGCAGAGCGAGGCGGCGGCTCCAGGCGGAGGTCGGCGCGGGGCTCCTCAGGCGGGCAGCTCAGGAGGACCGGCCGGCTGTGCCGGCCGTTCACACGGAGGTCGGGGTCGCGGTGCGCGACTCCACTCTGTAGACAAGGACCCACCGTATGCGGGTCTCCACATGGAAGAAGCCACTAGACTTGAGGCCGGTCGGCAGAACCGTGGACCGCAGGTCCACGACCAGCACGCACGGGCGAACTGCGGGCCATCCCAGGCCTGTCCAACACAAGGGGCTTTGTCCCCTCGACTCGGACGCCCGTAATTTTTGCTACGGGAGTCTGTTTTGCATGCCATCTCTGGTAGTGTACTCCAGACGTCATGGAGAACTTTTTGAGATGGTCTTGAAATTTTTTAATTCCCGAGACGAGGGGCTCGGTGCCACGATGTGTGTGTTAAGTAAGATTGACGTTTTTCTGTGGGTTCGAGTTTTGAGTGGCGCGGACACATCCGACGTTCGATTTGAGCGCCGTCAGCGGATTTGGGACCCTGGTGCCGAGGCGGAGATTTTGAGTATTGTTTCGAGCATTGAAACTGGAGTTGAGGCAGGGGCCCCACGGCCCGTCTTTCGAGCTGCCTGCAGCGATTTACAACTTTTTCATCGGACTTCTGTTCGGGGCGTGCGACCAGTAAGTTTTGGGTGTTTTTCTGAGGGCAGTGCATTGGTGCAGTCTACCCTCTTTAATTCCGCATTCTGGTGTGGGCCCCGCAAGGGCCATTTTGGGAGTTGGTGGTGATTTCCAGCTTTATCACAGGGTGTCCGTTTCGAACAAGTGAATAGTCCAACTTGTGTACTTTTTCGAGAGGATCGCAATTGTGTGATCCATTGGCAGCGCTTCGGGATCGGGATGTGGGTCCTACAAAGCACCTCTCGTGCGCAGGTTGAAGAAATGAAAATTTTTCTCCGGATATTTGTGTCACTCAACTGAGCAGTCAATTTGACGTGTCTTCCCGAGGAGATCGCAATGGTGTGTCACGCCAGACTATTTTCGGGGCCGAGGATCGGGACCACGGGACGCCGTTCAGGCGTAAAGCGGTGTTGAATGACTTTTACGTCGGATATCCGATGGATGTGAGTAATTAGTCGATCTCGCATATTTTTCCGTGAGTATTACAATGGTACAATCTTTTTGGATGTACGGAGACTCCTTTGATATCTCATTTAAATGTGGAAGCATGAAAGGTGCTCAGGTGGAGGTTTTTCATGTGGTGTTTGCAGAGAACCCTTGGCATGTGATCGCGTGCACTCAGGTGTGAGTGAATTAAATTCTTGAAGAGATGTAGTTGGTCGTGCCTCGGCCAATGAGGTGGCAAGTTGGAGTTGTTAGGTTTATGCCTTCACGTTGACATTGGGTGTCATGTGCACGATAGCCTTTGCGCTGGAACGTGGTATACTTTGGGAGCATACGGAAACGCTTGGAGGTAGGTGTGGTTGTTTGTACCTAAGAAAATTTGTGAGCTTGGTTGGAGTTGACTTGGGGACACACGTCGTGTGGTCCCCAGGTGCGTGTTGTGTTCTACTTTGCATACCCTTGACCTCTCGCGATGTAGAGGGTCCCTCTGCTCTCGTTTTTTGACCAGCCGGGTTGAGTTTCCACCTTGCTCTGTTCTCATTTGTTGACCAGTAGGGTTGAGTTTCCCCCTGGCTCTGCTCTCATTTGTTGACCAGCAGGGTTGAGTCTCCCCCTGGTTTTGTTCATGATGGTTTTGACCAGTAGGGTTGAGTGGTTTCCCCTGGTTCTATTCTCGATGGTTTGGATGGAAGAGTTTCTTTCGTGTTACTGGGTAGAGTTCTTGTGGATTAGATGTGACCAACACATTATGCGGGAACCGATCCTCTACCTAGGAGGTTGTTTCCAGTAGGGTTGGCCAGGATGTTGTTTCCAGCAGGGATGGTCGGTGAGGTACCATCTAGTAGGGATGGTCAGTTGTACCATCCAGCAGGGATGGCCAGCGCGGTACCATCCAGTAGGGATGGCCAGTGGGTTACCATCCAACAGGGATGGCCAGTGGATTACCATCTAGTAGGGATGGCTAGTACATCGGCGTTCACTAAGTAGTACCATCCAGCAGGGATGGTCAGATCAGTTCTGGGTTTACCACCAGGTGGGCTGGGATGTGGTCCCCGATGTCGGCTATACCTCCATATGGGCTGGGAACTGGTCCTCGATGCCGAGTTTACCTGTAGCTGGGCTGGGAAGTGGTCCCCAATGACAGTTCTGAGTGTCCCTCCAGTGGAGTACCCTTTTTACGGGACTGGGAATTGGGACTTGTCGACGTCTATAGTCGGGTCTCCCTCTAGTGGTTTACCCTTTTACGGGACATGGAAGTGTGGCACCCGTTGACTTTTGTCGGGTCTCCCTCTAGTGGTAACCCGTCGACTTCTAGGGATTACCCTCAAGCGGGGCTGGGCAGGGGGTCACCTGTCGACTTTGAGGAGACCTCTCATCTACGGGGCAGTGACAAGGTGATGTTTGACGTACCTCCATACCTCTCAAGTATGAGGAGCCCTTTCCCCATAGAGACACATCCTTGAGATGCGACCTCAAACCGTGCGGGTGAGCCAGTGCTGCAAAAAGTGGATAGTGTCAAGGTGCGGTGATTTGAGCCCCTTGACTTGCAGTTTGGGGCAGACGTGCGGGATGCTTGGAATCGTTGGTTTTTACTTCTAGGACTATTGGCTACTCACTTTCTTGGGCTGAGCTATGGGATGGAGATCCCCTTACAATCTTATTCGGGCTTCTTGATTTAGCATATGGATATGTATATACCTTGTTCCAGTACCCACTTCATGGGATTTGGGTTACTCTCCTTCCATGAGAGGTGAAGACGCGCGGGTTATGCCACGTGCTTTCCGTGTCTAGCTTCTCATGTTTGGAAGAGTCTACTCTCCTGCTATAGGTAGCGAAGACTCGACGTGAAGTTCATCTTCTCACCATTTCCAGCTCCTTGTGTCTAGACAAGTCTACCTCCTTTATCTTGTTGGGGTGAGCTGGACTCTCTACTATTACTCTTTACTACACTCTTGGTTGTACTCCTTTACATTCCCCAGTCCGATCTACTGCTCACCCTTCGGTACCTCCTTTGTTTCTCCCTCGAGCAATCGGGGTATCCTACTGAGTATTTTTATACTCACCCCTGCTTGGGATTTTCCTGCACTTGGTGTGCCCTTGGAGACGACGAATAGGTTTGTTGTGACTTCAGTGGATCTTAGAATTTTGGGAGCCTGGACCGCGTGCGGTGGTCGAAGTCGGGTTCTAGGTGGGGTCCCTTCCATCTATTTTTCTTTTGTTTACCTATTGCCGGGTTTTGGAACCTTTTCGGGTTGGGTGCGTGTTTTGTTCTTTTTTTCATTTTTGTTTTACCGTCGTCATATACTTTGTATCGTTTAGAGGTCGATGCACTTTGTGGTTTATATATAGCAGTTGCACTTACATTACTTTTCTTTTCTTTTACTCTGGACTTCTACATTGAGTGTGTTGAGTTGGTGTGTACCGGTACTTAGGCAAAGACCTCCCCAAGTAGTTTAGCCTTTGGCACTGGTCGCCAACCCCTGGCCTATGGAGGCAGGATTGGGGTAGTTGTGGCTCAAGCCCGGGTAGGGTCGGGTCATGAAAGAGTGGTATTAGAAGTGGTTCATTCCTTAGGACGTTGTTTGGACCTCCCTAAAAATGAATTGGTTTCGATTTAGGGCAACAGTGTTAGCATGTCTTGAGAGTGGATCTCAGGCCAGGGAGTCCAGTGATGGTGTGACGGCCGATGTATCAATTCACCAGGACCCTAATAACCCACATGTCAACTAGGCATGCTGAGACACTTGTTGCAAAGAAAATTGGATTGTGCTTTTCATAGGATTGAGTCTTTGACTGTCCTTCTTGAGTCATCTCCCCATTATTGTTATTGTGATATACATATATGCTCATCTGATTGCGACACTCCTTGATAACATTCAGGATGTCCCGGCGAAGACAGCCATCCATGATACCATCTTTGGTGTGTGACGAAAACCATGTGAGCTACAAGGCCTCAATACAAGACCCATAATGTGAGCCCCTTTCTCCGGTTGGGCCGGTAGCAGCACCCCCACTAGGTGAGCAGCTGACAGCTTCAGCAGAGCCGACTGTGTTTGAGTGCAGGTTGACCGTGCACCGTGAGTTCTGGCAGTAGAGACCACTAAGGTTTAGTGGTGAGTCAGACCCTCTGGTAGTAGAGGTCTGGCTGGAGACAGTGGTTCACCTATTCAGACTTATACAAATGCCGGTAGATCTTTTGGTGGCCTTGGTCGTCAACCTTTTCTGCGGAGCAACATGGCGTTGGTGGATTCTGGTGACTGAGTTTCATGACGAGTCGTCTCTTTCATGGGGTGACTTTCAGTTGTTTTTTCGTGAGGAGTTTTTCCCCTCCTTCTTACGCTCCATTTGGATTCAGAATCTCCTACAGTTTCAATAGGGCGGGATGACGGTGGCCGAGTATGCAGCTAGTTTCACAGACCGTGCATGCTTTTACCCGAACTTGGTCCATGAAGGAAACTTATGAGTGGAAGAGTTTGAGTAGGGTATCCACCGAGATATTCATGCTATCATAGTACCCTTGGGAATTCCCAATTATGTTGGGGTGCTAGAGCAGGCTCTGCTGACCGAGAGCTTCTTGTCGTGTTCTACTATTGGTGGTGGCAGTAGGCACATTGGAGCCGAGATGTCTGCCACAGCTAGTGGGCGTCGGCATGCAGAACCTCGACGTAGGTGGATTTACGACAACCGGACTCAGGGGCGTGGTCGTACACCACAGTGGCGTCGGAGGGCACCAGGGCAGCCCAGAGAGTGCCGGTGCTATGCTTGCGATTAGTGAGGTCACTTGGCATGGGACTGCCAGACCAGGTGCGCTGAAAATATTGGGCAGGCATCAGGTGCACCACCACGACAGAGGCAACGCCGTCATCGGGGTAGCACCCTGATAGGAGGTGCTAGTAGAGGAGCGATAGGATCTGGTAGTGGGGGACGACTTTATGAGGTCTTCCCATCACCACTAGGCAGTCCATGATAGGCTCCGGGAGCTGACAGTTGGGACCGCAGACAACCGCGAGCATTGAATATCTATGATCCTGTAGATCCTGAGGTGGCAAGAGGTACGCCATACGGTTTTTCTACTTTTGTTAGTAGAATTTTTAGGCTCTGTGTGTAAAATGCTTTTCTCCCTCCTCCTTGTTTGAGGGGTTACCAGGGTGGTGTGTGGCGTCGGTGTAACCCTGTTTTGGTAGGGTAAAAGGCGTGAGACCTTTTTCTTTAGTCGATGGTGTTGACTCTTTCGCTCTCCGAGCGTGTAAGAGAGTCTTGGTTGCGGGACATTGACTATGAAACCATGCGTGACCAGATATCCTTGGGTGTTTCACCATATGGATATTCTGAAGGTGGGAATCACCGGGCTTTGTCTCAGGTCCAAGTGGTGATTCTATTCGTGGTGTGTGACAAAAGAGTTCGGTCGGGGATGTGAGCTACCCCCGAGGGCCTTCAGGGCGTTTGACACCTTGCGAAGGGATGGCGAGGTTCCCTACCATCTTACCCTACCCCCAATGTCACGAGTGGTTGCATGACATCTCCTACATGGCTTACCTAAGGAGATGTGTGCGTGCTCCTATGCATGTCATCGGCAAGGGAAAACCTTGCGTGAACAGATTAAATCCTTTGGTCTGTGTGCGGTGGCGCAGGGCTGTGCAAGAGTTCTTCTGGGTACTGGAGAGCCATGTATGGGCTTAGTACCCTAAGTTGTTCCCTGGTTTTGCTTTTTGGGGACGAAAATATTGAAATATAGAATTATGTTAGTACCCATTTTTTTCTATGAAAGACTTTGGAATATAATTTATGTTATTCCAGAGCAGCTCCTTCAGACGGTGTGCGTTTCCGAGCCCCGGTCTGGCCATAATTAAATTTTCAGTGTGTTCATACTGGGAGCGCCAAATAAATGGGATAACTCTTAAACGGTGCTTCAGATCAGAAATATGAGTGGATGGATAGGTCCAAAATGTGGTTTTTACCCTAGGAACGACATAAAGCATGTTGGCGCGGGATGTTGGGACCCCTCTCCCGTTAACGGAACATTAAACGGATAATTAATTAATTAATTTATTAGTTTAATAGATTAACTCAAGTATCTCTTAAACAGTGGCATGGATTGGAAAACCTAGGGAACCGTTGAGTTCTAAGCATTCCGTTTACCCTAGTATGAGTGTATGTCTCGCGGGTGCGGGCCTTTTGTGGAAAATGGCCCCGGGGGGTGTTTTCGTAATTCGGCAGCCTCGGGCGTTGAGTTTAATAACATTTGAATGGGGCCGCGGATTGAAATTTTCAGACCTCCATTGTGCTTGGGAGGTGGTGTTTACCCTAGGGGAGGCTTAACCTTGACCCCACCGAGGGTTCGAAAATGGGCCTACCGTTAGAGGATTAAAAAGAATCAAAAAAAAATTCATTTAATTCTCTACTTAAGTCTAATCAAGATCACCCTCTCCCATTTTTCATCCCCCGGGTGTAAGAGCTCTCCACCAAGGTGATCTAAACACCAATTACTCTTCTCCTCCTCCTCTCCAAGGTTACGGCTCTAGTGGATCGACGACGAAGCGTCGGGCTACGCCCAACAAGGTAGACGGTGTTCATTTTGAGTATTAAATCTCGAACCCCTCTTCAATCACAATTATAGCATCAAAATTTTGTTTAATCTTTGAGAAAATCCCATTCTTGCATAGTAAATTTTATGATCTTTCTGACGCATCTTTCAGATTTAAAATCCGAGTCTTGGGGCGTCCGCAGCATTCTGTCGAAGAATGCGGGTTTTTGGAGTTTTTTCGGCGGCAGGGCGGAGCTCCGGTGGAGGCGTGCTACGGTCCTACTACGGCAGCTGGCGCGGCGGCCTTAGGCAGGCGGTGGGGGTTGAGGACATCGGCTCCAGTTGGAAGCTTTAGGTGGGGCGAGGCTGTGGTACTAGGCGGAGGTCGGCGTGGGGCTCCTCGGGCGGGTGGCTCGGGAGGACCGGCCGGCTGTGACGCCCGGTTGACGCGGAGGTCGAGGATACGTCGCATGACCCCGCTCGAGAGACAGAGACTCGCCGTATGTGGGTCTCCGCATGGAATAAGTGACCGGCCTTGAGGCAGGTCGGCAGAACCATGGACCACGGGTCCACGGCCGGCCCGGGCGGCCGAACCGCGGGCCGGCCCAGGCGGGTCCAGCCCAAGGGGCTTTGTCCCCTCGACTCGGACGCCCGTAATTTCCACTACGGGCGTCCGTTTTGCATGCCGTCTATGGAAGTGTACTCCAGATGTCAAGGAAAAATTTTTGAGATTGTCTCGGGAATTTTTAATTCCCAAGATGAGGGGCTCGGTTCCACGACGCCTACGTTAAGTAAGTTTGACGTTTTTCCGAGGGTTCATGTTTTGAGCGGCGCAGACAAATCCGACGTCTGATTTGAGAACCGTCAGTGGCGTTGGGACCCTGGTGATGAGGTATATTTTTCCATTTTGGATTCGAGCATTGAAACCGGAGTTGAGGCGGGGGCCTCATGGTCCGCCTTTCGAGCTATGTGCATCGCTTTACAACTTTTTCATCGGACGTCCGTTTGAGGCGTGCGAGCAGTCGATTTTGGGTGTTTTTCCAAGGTCATTGCATTGGCGCAGTCTGCCCGCTTTAATTTTGCACGCTGGTGCGGACCCAGTGAGGGTCATTTTGGGAGTTGGCGGTGATTTCCAGCTTTATCACCGGGTGTCCATTTCGGATAAGTGAATAGTCCATCTTGTGTACTTTTTCGAGAGGATCGCAATGGTGCGATCTGTTGGCAGCGCTTCAGGACCGAGATGCGGGTCCCACGAAGCACCGCTCGTGTGCGGTTTGATGAAATGTGTCTTTTTCTCTGAATATCCGTTGCACTTAATTGAGAAGTCGATTTGACGTGTCTTCCCAAGGAGATCGCATGGTGTGATGCGCCTGACTGTTTCTGGGGCCGAGTCTCAGGAACACAGGACGTCGTTTGGGCATAAAGCGGTGTTGAACGACTTTTACGTCGGATATTCGATGGGGGTGAGTAAGTAGTCGATCTCGTATGTTTTTCCGCGAGGATTAAAATGGTACAATCTGTATGGATGAACAGAGACTCCTTCGAGATCTCTTTAAATGTGGAAGCATGGAAGGTGCTCTGGTGGAGGTTCTTCATGTGGTGTTTGCAGATAACCCTTGGCGTGTGATCGCGTGCACTCCTATGTGAGTGATGTAAATTCATGACGAGATGTAGTTGGTCGTGCCTGGGCTGATGAGGTGGAAAGTTGGAGTTGTTACGTTTACGCCTTCGCGTTGATGTTTAGTGTCGTACGCACGATAGCCTTTGGGCTAGAACGTGGTATACTCTGGGAGTATACAAGAATGCTCGGAGGTACGTGTTGTTGTTTGTACCTGAGAACGTTTGTGCACTTGGTTGGAGTTGACTTGGGGCCACATGTATTGTGGGCCCCAGGTGCGTGCCGTGTTCTGCTTTGCATACCCTTGACCTCTCGCAACGTAGAGGGTCCCTCTGCTCTCATTTGTTTGACTAGCTGGGTTGAGTTTCCCCCTGGCTCTGTTCTCATTTTTTGACCAGCAGTTTTGAGTTTCCACTGGATCTGTTCTCGTTTGTTGACTAGCAGGGTTGAGTCTCCCCCTGGGTTTGTTCTCATTTGTTGACCAGCAGGGTTGAGTTTCCCCCTGGTCCAGTTCACGATGGTTTCGACCATCAGGGTTTAGTGGTTTCCCCGGGTTCTGTTCTCGATGGTTTGGCTGGAGGAGTTGCTTCATGTTCCCTTGTAGAGTTCTTGTGATTCGATGTGACCAAAATATTACACGGGCACTGATCCTCTACCGAGGAGGTTGTTTCCAGTAGGGCTGGCCAGGAGGTTGTTTCTAGCAGGGCTGGCCAAGTGGTTGTTTCCAGTAGGGCTGGCTGGTGAGGTACCATCCATTAGGGATGGCAAGAGCGGTACCATCCCACAAGGATGGCCAGTGGGGTACCATCCCGCAGGGATGGCAAGTGGGTTACCATCCAGTTGGGATGGCCTGTACAGTGGTGCTCACTTTGCAGTACCATCCAGTAGGGATGGCTAGAGTTGTTCCAGGTTTACCTCCATCTAGGCTAGGAAGTAGTCCCCGATGCCGGATTTACATCCATCTGGGCAAGGAAGTGGTCCCCAATGACGGTTCTGAACCTCCTTCCAGTGGAGTACCCTTTTTACGGTACTGGGCATTGGGACTCGTCGATGACTATAGCCGGGTCTCCCTCCAGTGGATTACCCTTTTACAGGACTGGGTAGTGTGGTACCTATTGACTTTTGTCGGGTCTCCCTCTAGTGGGAACCCGTTGACATCCAGGGATTACCCTCCAACGGGGTTGGGAAAGCGGTCGCCTCTCGACTATGAGGAGACCTCTCGACTATGAGGTAGTGACGAGGTGTGGTTTGACATACCCCCATAACTCTCAAGTACGAGGCGCACTTTCCCCACCAAGACGTGTCCTTGCGACACGCCCTAAAACCGTGTGGGCATGTCAGTGCCGCCCAAAGCTGATACTGTCAAGGGGAGGTGATTAGATCCCCTTGACTTGCAGTTCAGGGTAGATGTGCGGGATGCTTGGCATCGATGGTGTTTACTTCTGGGACTGTTGGCTACTCACATTCTTGGTCTAAGATATGGTATGGAGATCCCCTTATGATATTGTTAGGGATTCTTGATTGAGCATATGGATATGTATATACCTTGTTACAGTACCCACTTCTTGGGTTTTGGGTTACTCTCCTTCCAGGAGAGGAGAAGACGCGTGGGGTATGCCATGTGCTTTCCATGTCTAACTTCCCATCGTTGGACAAGTCTTCTCTCCTGATATAGATAGAAAAGACTCGACGGGGATTCCATCTTCTCACCATTTCCAACTCCTTGTGTCTAGACGATTCTACCTCCTTTCTCATTTTGGTTTGAGCTGGACTCTCAACTGTTACTCTTTACTGCACTCTCAGTTGTACTCCTTTAATTTCCCCTGTTCGATGTACTGCTCACCCTTCGGTACCTCCTTTGTTGCCCCCTCGAGCCTTTGGGGTATCCTTTTGAGTATTTCTATACTCACCAATCCTTGGGCTTTTCCTGCACATGGTGTGCCCTTGCAGACGACAGACAGCTTGGTCGTGACTTTAGTGGAGCTTAAGAGTTTGGGATCTTGGACCGCGTGCAGTGGTCAGAGTTAGGTTCCTGGTGGGGGACCCTTCCAACTGTTTTTCTTTTGTTTACCTGTTGCCGTTGTGGCACCTTTTCTAGTTGGGCACGTGTTTTTCCATTTTTCCTTTTCGTTTTACCATCAGCATATACTTTGTACTATTTATAGGTCGATGCACTTTGTGGTTTATATATAGCCAGTGCACTTTACTTTACTTGTCTTTCCTTTTACTCTGCACTTCAACATTGTGTCTGCTGTGTGTGTGTGTACCGGTACTTAGGAAAAGGCCTCCCTGAGTTGTTTAGCCTCTGACGCTGGTCGCCAGCCCCTGGCCTATGGAGGCGGGCTTGGGTTAGTTGTGGCTCGAGCCCGGGTAGTGTCGGGTCATGAAAATATCAAGAAGGGGGAATAATTTTTTAAAAAAAAATTTGATTCTTTTTAATAAGTTTCAAAAGGGGTAAAATGTTTTGGAGTTTTTGAATTAAAATTTAAGTTTTTAAGTTTAAAAAAAATGGTGATTTTTAGTGATGAGGTTATTGGATTATTTGATAAATTTAGTTTTATTGTTCTAATAGTTTTAAAACCTCCCCTCATTTTATAATTCAATATCTATTGGAAATTATATAATTTTATTATGGTAATTAATGTTTAACATTATTTGAATAATCCTAATTTTAATATCCATGTCTTTATTTGGTTCATTATAAATTCAATATTTTAGTTTTATTACAAGCATTATATGTTTAATTGAATACAATTGTATTGTATTTTTAAATTTTTATTTAGAATAATCATATTTAGTGTTTAATATCACTAGTATTAGTTTATTACATGATCATTTGATTTATTGTTTTTATCACATGTATATTTTTTGTACACTCTGTTTCAAGTTGTATATCTTATTACATATTTTAACTATATTATTTTTTCAAATGGTTTATTGTTTTTATAATAATAAATTAACTAAATTTAATTTTTCATCATTTATTATTATTATTATTATGATGATGATTATTATTATTATTATTTATTAAATTTTATAAAAAATTAATTTCCTACTTTTTTTACCCTTATACATGTCTAATGATTTTATTTTTACCTTTTAATGAGCTTATAGGTAACGTTATGCAAATTATTGAAAATATATCTTACCTATTAGTTTTCTTGGTTTTAATCTTACATAAGCTCGACTAATATTTATAAATGTAAAGGAAATCAAACTTTACCCTTATGTGATATTAAAGATGAACTTTACATGAGTCAATACCCTTAATATTGATACACATTACCCTTATCCAATAAGGGAGAATGCTGGATAAAGAATATATGACTAGGTATTTACCCGTATATGATGGGAGTCCAAGAAATCTTCATGCGGTGACCCCCTTCTATGTAAATTTAATTTCACTTAACTTTATTAAATTAACTAAATCCATAGTTACACTTACATAACCTTTGGAAATAAAAGGTTACCTATGTAGTGTTAAATTTTAACCTTAAGTAATGTTTGTAAAATTTATTTTACATTTATGTGATCATATCACTTACTCGCATGCAGTTTATATACAGTATGAGTTACCCTTTTATAGCCTATTGAATTTCATATTTACCTTTATTCTAGGTTTTATCTTACCCTTACGCAAGTTATGAAAAGATTATAAAACCATTACATAAGGAATAAAAAATTTATGTTACCTTTAAATGGAGTTATAATTTACCTTTACCTAGACGAAATAAAATATAGTTTACCTTTATAAAACCTATGAAAAATATGTTTTATCCTTATGCATGCATGAAATATTACATATACATATATTTAAAAACCTTAAATTAAAACTTTCTATGTTTTTATGACTTTTATAGTAATCTCATTTACTATATATTTGTTACAAATTATTAAATTGTTTTAATGATTCTATAAATTATTATTATTGATATAGAACCTATGTGAAGTATTTTTAAATATTTCTACAAATGAAACTTTAGGAAGTTTGTTTATACAGGAATAAATAACATGAATTAATTTTAGAATTTAATCATGATATTTCAGAATAATGGTAATGTTAATAGTATTCAATCTTTATTTCTAACCATTTTTTAAATATATGTTAAAGAAATATGAAACACACTTGTAGAGATGGTTTGTGGGATTTTAAGGAAAACTATATATTTAAAATTTCATCAATAAGAAGGGGTTAAACAAAAATTAGAAAAAGATAAGAAAAATACTGACAAAGCATTATACAATTTCACTCTGCTGACTTGATGACGCGTTTTTGGATGGCCAAGTTTCCTTATTTTCCATCAATTATAGAAGGGCCAAAGATCACTATTCCACACCAACTTTCTTCATAAAAATATTTTTATTGTCTATTTATTTTTGTTTTTCTGTATAAATGTCTATAATTCATATTTCACACATGCTTATACCTCCATTCAAAAGTTTTTGTTTTGGTTATGTTCACTTAACTAAAAATTAGGATCAGTTATGTTTGAATTCCTTCATTATAAAAGCATTGATAGGTTTTTTTGTCCTTAGAATAGATTTGGTTCTGCATGTTCTTGAAAAAGGTAGGAAAGGTCTAGTGTATCCTATAATATACTAGGTCGATTCTTCACCTATATATTACTTCTTATTTCTTTTTTAGTGATTATTAACCCATTCTCTGAGTTTGATGGGATTGAAGAGTAGATGTAGGTTCACTGTGAACAGAACTACTATAAAAATATTAGATTTTTTCTTCTTTATTTTTAGTTTGATGCTTATCTATTTAAACACCACACTCACATTCATTTATTATTGTGTTTTTATAAATAATACTATGATAATTTCTTAATTAGGATTATTAAGTTTAAAATCACTATTTACCCCCCCCCCCCCATCTATCATTCTATCAATAACTCTTCTGGATATTTTTCATGCCAATTAAATATCTGTAAAAAAATTCCTTACAATAAAAATATTATTTTTAATATTTTATATGTTCTACAGTAACCTCTTAAACATACTACCACTGAATGAACATTAGAAGGATCGGCCTTATAGAAAGAGGGGTTAAACACATGAGAATGAGGTAGAAACTTATAAATTAAAATACCCAACCAAGTTGGTGATTATATGGAATTTCAATTTTATAATCATCATGGACACATAATCTTCTATCATCATCAATCTAGGTTTCATTATCACTATTTGTATATGGGATCTCCATTGACAATACGGTGATTTTTTTTTTCAGATCTCTCTTCCACTAAGAGAATGAATTTAGAGGGGGAGAATATATTATACCATGGTTTTAAAAAATCCATTTATAAAATTAATTTATACCTCTTTTAATTATTTTCTATAACTCATCACTAATTCCTTTTATACCAATAAATAAAATTGTATGTTACCATTTTTATTTAAATCCACCCATTTAATTCTAATAACATGTAATGTAAAATTTCATCAAGATCTTCTCCAGCCCTCTATTAACATGCCTTGTATTCCTCATCTAACCCACCACATAACCACTAAATGTCCTATCCATTACAACCATACTATTGTGTAAATAAAAATAATAATATGATGATTTAATTAATTATTTGAAAACACTTAGTTTGTATATTGTCACCGAATAATATATAATATATATCACCTATAAAAAAAATTTAACAAAATATTATTGTTGAAATTTTCATTTGAGTTACTTTTTAGGAGATATTATTTTTTGTGCGTGCAAAATAAATATCTATTTTTTAATAAATATAGCTTATTCCATAAAATTATATGTATTTCAAAAAAATTAAAAAAATACAATCTATGGGTAAACCCAAAATTTTAATACCAACAGAATAAAAAAATTTCATTTTTCATTTATAATGGTGAAATTACCATTTTAACCTTCTTGTGGACCTAGGACTTCAGAACTAATATATTACCTATGCGTCATTCAAGAAAAATTATTAGGTCAACACAATGCCTTCTATGTCTCACTATTAAGGAAGTATATGTAAAACAAAATTAATATACTCACAACTAATTAAATATTTTAAGATATTTACTTGTCTTATAATGAAAGGCATATCAAAAATCTTCATACTAGATAGAAAGTGTTGGAAATTAAACAGCTCAACTACTTAAGGTATTTTGGAGGAATTAAAGCTTATAAGATTTGATATGGGATCCAAATGAACCTATGATGAATAATTTCATACCAGTCTTTATAGATTGATATATTCCCCAAATTTTGAGGATGAAATTATTTAAGGGGGTAATGCAAACCATGAGGTTTTAAAAATAAATAAACTTTTCATTAGAATATCCATTTTATAAACAAGTTATTTTATTTTATCATATTATTACAATACAAACTAGATATTTACTTTCACTATAATATTTATAATTAAAGCTAAAGAATAAATAAAAATATAGGGATGAACTATTCTTGAACACTAGAGGATATAATTCTTTAAAGAGTAACAAGAAGAAATAAACATAATTATAAAGAAGATAATAATAATAAAGATGTATATATGATATAAAACTATGAAAATGGAATAAATAATTTTAATGTATGTAATTAAATATATTTATCAATGGTAATATGACTGTTGGAATGGAAATGTGTCCATTTATAATATCATGAATTTTTTTTAGATTTGGATCCTTTGAATTTCAGTTTAAACCTTTATTTTTATCAAAATAAAATTTCCAAAGAGTTAATATATTGTTCGGGAGTGTCAGGGACTTGTTCAAAGCCAATAGAATTAGTTTTTTTGGAAAGATGGTATTAGGTGCATGGTTGGCACATTGTTAGTATTAAATATGTGGTTCAACCATGTGGCCCATTTATAGAGAAACATTTTTTGAAAAACTATGCAAGGGATGATGCTTGCACATAAGAAATAGTGAAGCATTGTATCAGAGGTGATCTATATGGGTTATTCATGGTTTTTCTATACGCCTAGCTGTGTAAGGGGTACCCCCTAGGTAGTGAGTGTTCCTAATTGATGCATAGATTTTCCAACCATGTTTCCAAACCATGTTCCCTTTAAAAGTGGGTTAATTTATGATTCCTCCCCTCTTTCAAATTAACTTACCTCTTCCCTTATTCTCTCATTTCACAAATAATCGAATCCCTCAATTTGAATCTCTCCTTCAGCATCCAACCTAGGCTTTAATCCACCTCTTATATCCAACATATGTTTCTATCATTATTGGTAACATTAGATAGCCAAAGGTAGGATATTTTATCTTCTTGTTTCCTTTCTTCCTTGATATTTCTGTCTGGAATGAAAAATATGTGCGATATAATATTTCTTATTTTTATGGTATTCACCTATTTATCTAATTTCTTTAATTAAATATTGATTTAGAGGATGAAAATGGATTAGTAGTCTACTACCCATCGAATATAAGTGGTATCTACCTTTTACCATAAATTCTTGATTTTTATTGCTTTTGTCCAATTCTGCATTCCAGACTCTCTGTGTGTTTCTTCTAAAAGAGTAACACATTAAATTAATGTTTGTAAACATGTTTGGATGTTTTTTCCCCTTTTAAATAGTTATAGGTTTTCAATATCAACTTGAACCACCTCTTTTGGTGTTTTCATTTGATTTCCTATGAATATTCCATCCTTTTGTATGTTTAGATATTTCCACCCATGAGTGGAATCTGTATGTGAAATGAATTGTGATGATAAAAGTTGAATACCTCTTCACCTGTGTTGTTTATAAGTAAAATTTAATAAATGGAAATTATAAATGACATAAAATATCTATTGGATTATGATTATTAATCTAAATTGTGGGTATGATGGCATTGACACTAACATGTCCCTTCTTTTAATTACTTTTGAGTGAATTTTTCAAGAATTGAATGGGATTAATTAAATTGTCAAATAGAGAATGGACACTAACATGACCCTTTGGAACATTGTATGAAATTTTCAATGATGGATATTTCGTTATGGAACCGACATTACAGTATGGCCCCAGTGATTTATTTATATTGGATTCTTTGGATAATTACCTTAGATATAGCTTTCATGGATCACCTCAAACTTTTTCCTTGTTCTCCACACATGTATTTACCATGTTTTATTTGGATTAGATATTAGGACTTGAAGAGAATACCTTGGTCCTGGACCATAGGTTATTACACCACGTTGGTCTACATTATACCAATATTTCTATGGAATGCACTATTTAGACTCAAAGAGGACACATTGGTCGATGAATTTGGTTCCACTCCCTCATAGATCTGATAATTGATACACATTGTGTGTGATGTAGTTAATGATTTAATCTTGTATGTAGTTTTCTTCATTATAGACTACTTTTCACAACATTTACCTATAGATTGGTTTGTAGGACATTATCATTTACAACATTACTTTAGTTAAACCTACACACTAAAGGAAATTATATGCACTAATTGGACTTATTATATGCATCATTGGAGGTGTCCTATTTAGTATATCTCACACCCATTTTGATCCATAATTAGGTAATTGGGAATAATTCATGGATGTGGGTAGGGATAATGGGATGTGGCCTGCTATGGATGCTTGAATTTTATTCGTGGATGGAGTATGAAAGTAGATAACTGAGTGTATGCATGTGATTCTAGTAGAGATGGATTGGGTATTTTTTTTCTTTTTTTTATATAATATTGAATATTTATGTTTATTAGTTACACATTCACATACCTTATTTATTATCACAATAAAATATTCATTTTTTTGTATATGATATTGTATATGGTTCTGACTTTGGTTATGTGAATATGTCTATTACAACTAGATTATTTACTTATTCTACTGTATTATTATTATATTTTTTTCTAATATCTATTCTTTTATTATATCATTATGTTTTACTCTAGACATGAGGTTATAGTCTCCCATCCATCTCATCATATACCATCACTACTATTTGGTAGCCTATGGCATACTTGGAGGTGCGATTGAGGCCATGTTCCATTCGAACTGGCTAAATGCGTATGAACTAGGCCCGGGACATCGTAAACCAGTATTAGATGTGGTTTTTCATTTTTAATTTATATTTTGGGTGGTAGATAGGTGAATATAGAGGGTTTAGAATTTGGTAATGAGAATTAACCTGGGAGTAGCTAACCCATGTACAAGGAAAATCTAAATTTCGTGGTATGGGAGTCATTGTTCTGGATTGTACCTATTATAGTTGTATTGATTTAACCAATCGGTGAAGCACATGATTTGTGGAATTTATTATTATTATTATTGATTCATTGTTCTTTCCCATGTCCTGGTATGTCAAGGAATCATTGTTTCATGCATCATATTATATACTTGGGGATTAACATGTCATGTATATTCTATGCCATGTCTATTTTATTATGATCATTTCATATACCATGATCTAGTTCCTTAATACTTGTATTTGTTATATAAATAATGATTTGGAAGGATGATTGAGATAAATAATTGGTTAATTAATGTTTTTGTATCAATCTAAATGGTGTTATCCTATACAACTTTATAGTGGAATATTAATTAAGCAAATTATTACATATTTTATACATGAACTTTTGGTTCCATGGACTGAAATGCATGTTGGTTTTGATTACATGGATTCTAATTGTAATTTATAAAATGGGAGTCTCTATAAATTTTTAATGATTATTTATCTAATTAGTCCATCATTTAAGAACTATTATATATTTGGACAAGATGTGAAAGGAAGGATATAGTTACATGCAGTATTGATTTCAATTTATAAAGTGTAGTATATTATAATATTGGAATGGAAAACACGTCTTACAGAAACATTATATATATATATATATTTCTGAATTGTGATCCTTGAATTATATAGCTTCTAAAAAATGGGGATCTCAATTTTACCTTAAAGGGTGTTTTCTATGATAACTTGTAATTGAAAATCTATATACTGGAACCTTTAATGTATAGTAAAGAATGTTCAATTGACCCGACCTTTGTAGTGGGAAGTTGAGGGTGTCTCTTGTGGTACTTAATTATATTCTATATCACAAAGACATATATTTAAGAGTAGGTAGATAAGTATTGACCTTTTCATATGAAGTATTATACATATCCTATTCTTTTTTTAGTAAACTTTTCTATTATCAAATCTTTTATGAGCTGTGTGTTTGGAAATTGTAGAGATATGCCACCTGATTGCTTCAGTTTGTACGCTAGGAGAGTTGTGATGACCATGATTTGAAGGTGGTGGTCCTGAGCCACCAATATTACCCCTGCAGTGACATCTGCAACACCTGTATCATACCTGACATGGGAACTGACACCCAATTTTGATATAGTTTTCTAAGACACATGCAAGCCAAACACGGAGCCCTAAGACTAGCCCGTACAATAGAAAAGTAGAAAAGGGAATTTTAGTAGCATCATCAACCTATGTTTTTAGTGGATAGTGGTCCTCAGGTTTTTGAGTCATGGATAGCACACATGTTTTCTATCTTTGACCATCAAGAGATGCCTCCTAAGAGGAGGCTCAAGCTTGCAGCTGATATTCCTAGAGATTCAACCAAGATTTGGTGGGATGTTTTGACGTTGGATGACTAGCATGAGGTTTTTGTATGAAGGTATTTACATATATTCTTATATGATTATTTCTTTTTGGATACATCGAGAGCTAACTAAGCCAGAGAGTTTATACACGTAGAGAATGTCACTCTATCTATTATGAATTATTCAATTCCTTTCAGGAAGCTTTAGAGTTTTATTCCTACTATCTTTGGGGATGAGTTTTATAGAGCTATATGTTTTGCAGAATGTATGGTGTTTATCACATTATATTAGATGAATGTGTTCTTTTTTACTACTATCACTAATATTTTAAACCATACCCTCATCACCGAGCATAACCTTAGGGAATATTAAGTTGTGGGATAGGTAATTTTAGTACCTCAATAGAGTAGTAGTTCATCAAGTGGAAGGAAGTGTGTTTTTGTGAATTCTTGAGGAGGTGATAGTAGCTACAGTGTGCACCCAAATATGTATGTGATCTATCAGCAGTGTAGTAAGCAGGGTCATATAAGTGGCCATTGTGATAAATATAATATTGAGTGTAGATCCTATACTATAATGGGGTATCTTTATTGTTTTTTTTTTGAAACCTTTCCACCTATTCCTATTGTAAGAGGATCCACTCTAGCTCCACCTTCAGAAGTGGTAGTAGCTCCTCATCGGGTAGAGAAATAGAGAGCTATGGGTCGTGAAGACCTAGGAAGAAGATATGGCTGAGGGAGATAGACACCAGATGTATTTTTCTAGTAGATCGGGCCTACCTAGGGTAGTTCGGTTATATCAGAGGGTTACAGATCTATCCAAATATATACTATAAAATTGATTCCCAAGGAGATAGTGTCGATCCTACAGTTCAAGGTAAAATTTTAGTAGCCTATAAATTAGTTTCTATTTTATTTATCATATGATCCTTTGACTCCTTTATATATATATATATATAAATTTCATTGATTCATCAGCTTGAGATTCAGTATTTATAAGAGTTTATGACACTTGATACTTCATTAGAAGTCTGATAGAAAGTATATTCATGTGCAGGGAATGACCCTTTGAGATTGGTGGTTATTGTTTCATGTGGAACCTCTTCATCCACAAGATGAAAGTTTTTGAAATCATTCTCAATATGGATTGGTTGGTTCCTTGACACTCATGTGTAGATTTTTATCACCAAAGGGTTTCTTTTACATCACTAGAGGGTGGTATCTATATTCAAAAGGATGAATGGCACATCTAGGCGATTCGAGTAGGAAAAGAGCATCGTGGGTCGGGAGGAGTAAAAAATAGATTGATGGTATAAATCTTTATTATCATAGAACATAACATATCTATTTATCTCTTATAGTGAATCTTTTCCTGGAAATCTTCCCTAATTATTTTTCTGGGCTTCCTCTTGATATATAGTAAGTGTTTACTATTGAGTTAGTGCCAGGATCAACTCTAGTATCCATCCCACCTAATAGGATGGATACTACTGAGTTTCATGGGATCAATAGATATCTATAGGACTTGAATGAAATGGGTTTTATATGACCCAACACTTTACTATCATGTTTTCTTATTCTTTTCCCCAGGTAGGTGGATGAGACCCTCCTATTTTTCATGGATTATCATTAGTTGAACAAGATTTCAGTTAATAAATCTTATCATTTATCATGTATAGAAGGTTTTTTTGACCTGATCTAATGATTGAGGGTTTTCTTAAAGATTTATTTAAGGTTAGGATACCATCATGTACATTTTAGAGTGTAAGTTACTGTGTTTTTGAATGGGTATAAAGTTTCTTCATAAATTTTAATTTTATGTTCGGTTGACATGAAATATTTTAAATGGATTTAGAGTTTAATTTAAAAAAATATAATTGGTTAGTATACTGTTTTAAATGGGGTTTAAGGCCCTATAAGTGTCTCATTGGTTCGTTTTGGTTTTTATAGCATTGGTCTTTGAGAACTAATGTTTTGGAGATATAGCATTGGGTGCACGGTTGGCGCACCGTTAGTGCTAACCATGAGTCCCAAACTGTGCATCCCTTTGAAATAGAGAATGGTTATAAAAACAATGTGAGGTGGAGAAAATCCATGTGAGTCACCTATAGTAAATTTTAGATGGTGCACATAGGTTGCACATAGTTTTAAAATTTAGTTCCTAGCCTACACACTCAATGCCATTGAGATGGAGAGTGTGCATGGTTAGTGCACAGTTTTGTCAAACTGTGCATAAGAACAATGAAACCCATTTTAAAGGGGTTTCCCTAGAGGCACCACATGGTTAGAACATGGATATCCAAACTATGTTTCCTGAACGTGTAGTTCATTAAATAGTGTTTAATTATAATTCCTCCCCTACCTTCTTTAATTTTTATCCTACCTCATTTTCTCCTCCATCACTAGCACAGTAAGGGGGTCACTATTTCTTACTCGCCTAGGGTTTTGACTATCTACTTAATTTAAGATCTAATTAAAAAAATTTTAGGTGATTTTGATAGATATTAATGAATCTAAAAATACTCTTACATCTATTATTCTTTTTTATCGTCATTTTGAATATTAATTTTGTGTGATCTCTTTTTCCGTATTACCATGTTGTTTTTAAAAAATCTTTATTTCTCTCATTTTGGATCAGATTATTGGTCGGTATTTGATAATAGATTTTCTGCAATCATAAGGTATGTGGTTCTAAAATTTTTCTTTAAATATACATATTCTATGGGATTCATACATAAATACACATGTGAGGGTTGTTTCGGTGAATCCCTTAATAAATAAGTTATTTTTTAAAATAATTAAATAATTAATGTTTTGAGGTGAAAAGGGGCATGGTCATGTATATTTAAGTGTGTAAATTTGGGTTTGGTACATTTGGTTGGTTTTGAAGGTTATTTTAATTGTTTAAATTATTTTACTTAATTGGATTGTGTTATGACTAAATTGGTTCCATGGGAACATATAGGGAATATCCCGAATTTAATAGGGAAAGTTTGTTCATCAGGAATGATATTAAGAGGTTCCTCAGGCTAAGGGCATTTCCCAATATATATAGAATGGTGTTTGACCATCATATTTGAGGTGATGTGGTCATCAGGTTAAGGTGGATGGTGATC
Organism: Viscum album; assembly: GCA_963277665.1. Lineage (NCBI taxonomy): Eukaryota > Viridiplantae > Streptophyta > Magnoliopsida > Santalales > Viscaceae > Viscum > Viscum album. The sequence goes on from OY728150.1 coordinate 1,475,808,013, forward strand.
TTCATTTCATAGTTGAGAAATGAGGTTCACATGTGGATGTAAGGTTGTTGAATGGTGTGTCTTAGGAATATATTGTAATTTATACTCATCGTGATTTTTCAACAACACCATTGGATTCATGTGCTCATAGATAAGAAATCTATGAGGTGGTGTTGACCACTCGATGTAGATGGAGGCCTCCATAGATTTAGTGGATTAGGGGATGGTGTTGGTCATCTATCATGGAGGAGGTTCTCACTATAGAAAACCATGGTTTGTGGTGTGTGTGGCCATTATTTGGGGTTGAGGTTTGATTTATATGTTTCGGATGATGGGATAAGATTATTTAAGTATATACAACATCATTCATTGGGACATCGGTATTTTTAGATGAAAGTGGTTCATTAATTGTGGAAATGATGGAAATAATTGTGCATTAGGATGTTAGGTTATTGAGCTAAAATAGGTTCATTAATTGTGGGAAGGATGGGAATCATCATTCCTTGGGATATCAGGCTATTCAGACAAATGTCGTTCATTAATTGTGTGAAGGATAGAAATCATCATTTTGTTGGACTTTGGGTAATTGATATTATAGCGGTTCATTAATTTTTGAAATAATAGACATCAACATGCCTTGGGATATTGGATTTTTGAGCCAATGGTGATTGTTTAAATACAAGTATTATGAGCCTATGATATATTTAATAGGGATGACAACAAGATTTCAATATTACCTTATATGTTATTTATTTGGTATCAGTTTGCACAAGGTTTTAGGTGGCATGTATATGGATGCTATAATTTTGATATGAATGACTATGGATATATCATTCCACTTCTATAATGGATGAATTTGGTAAATTTTTTCTCGTGACTATTGATAATGGGTAAAGTGATTTATGAATTTTTATGTATGAGTATAGTGGATATTTATTTTCATATGCCTGCACGTTTTTAAATATGGATGTAAATTGGTATCATGTTGGATGTGGCCTACTGATTTAATAATCTAACCACACACAGGCCACTCGATATTCATATAAGATTTATCGTTTTAATTTAGGTAAGGGAACATGCTAAGGGGATAGACCTTAACGATTAGGGATGCATAGGTTCATAGGATGGAAGGTATATGGACCAAGGAGGTTCTCTTAATTGATCTGGAGTTTATTATGGGATTTTTCATGCATTATTATATGATCAACAATGGGAAATATTTCATGTTTTCTATGGTTTTCTAACATTTTTTCATCATCTAATATGTATAGATGACATATTTTGGCTTGTTATTTCATCTGTTTCATTTATTTCTTTTACTGATTTTTATTGTTTCTTCCACAGTGATGGTATTTTATAAAGATTATTATTATCATCATAACAGGTTATAGTCTCCCTACTATCACCTAAGTAATCCTATATACTAGTTGTTAGCCTCTAGTGTATATGGTGATGTTCCTAAGTCCCAGTGGTCCTCTGACCTAGGGCTTGGGATAGGTACATATTGGGTCAGGGAACTACAAATGGTATCACAGTAGGTTCTTTTTTGGTGTTTCCATACAACATCAAAATAAATTTGTATAAAATGGTAACTATGTTTGGATGGTTAAAAATAGTATCAATGTTTTATTTTGTCGTATTAATTGGGATATGGTAGATCGGAGACCATGATCTAGTCATAACTGGGTAAGGAGATTTTTCATGGGTGCCTTTTTCCCTATGTACAGGGGATAGACCAAGTTTCCAGAGTTGGGGAATTGATTTCATGCTTTTAATTTTTATGGTTGATTGATTTCTACCAGGAGTGGCACACATGGGTTTGATGTTATTAGTTTATCGGATTTTTACCTTGTCGTGGTATGTTAATGGAGGATTATTTATACATTAGTGTAGATAATTATATTTTTATGATTTGTGTATATGATTAATACATTTGTTTAGAACATGGAATAAATGAAAATTGGTTGGGTTATTTAAAGTTTCAAAAAAATCTAAATAGTATTTTCCTACATATCTTCTTGGAAACAATCTACTCATCCAACCGAGGTATATAGTTTCAGATAGGATGATATATGATCTTGTGTGTGTGATGTATGTGGGCCTGACTCTGATATGGGTAGGTAGGAATAAATGAATTAGGTGATTTTTTTAAAATGTCAATAAAAATCGAAATAGTTTTTTCCTATACAGTTTCTTTGTGGGATTATACTAATCCATGTGTGGATGATGATATCTGATATGCATGATATGTGACACCTAACATTGATATTTGTAGTCAGGGTTACATTAGGAGAGATGGTATGTGATATTGGTGTGGTAGAGAAGTGTAGGGGTGGTGAGATGTGTTTACTATTACATATTTCACTATTTATGATATATATATTGTTATTACTGTTATTGACCGTGGTATTTGGTCTTCATCATGATTCCACCTAGATGGGATCTGGTGGAGTGTTAAGAGGGAAGAGATATGGTTCCACTAGATCATGAATGGGATGAGTCCCCTAAGGTTCTGGATGATTCCCCTAAGGGTCTAGTTGATCATGAACCATAGGTAGAGGCTCTAGGATATGTGGGGTAGCTGTAGTAGATATAAAATTTTGGGCCCTGGATAGATGAGTAGCTTAGTTAGATCTTGGTATGACTCATACAAAATATTGATAGGGGATCTTAGGGAGATCTTGGTATGACTCATCCAAGATGTATCTCACATGGGAGTTACAGTCTTATAACCCACAATTGTTTCAATATGAGTGTCGGTTGTAGTAGGTAGAGAACTAGATCGACTATGTAAAGACAATATTTGACCAGATCAAGACACCCTCTGGTTGAAGGGTTAAGCTAGGTACTTATATTCTCATATTATTGGAAAATCCCATGTAGGATATACAAGTATAGGTTGGTAGGTATAAGGGACGGTTCTGAAAGGATTTAGAGGATATGTTCTTTGAGAATTTATTTCAAAATACATTTATGGTGGACCAAGATCATAATTTCATAAACTTATAGTAGGGGGATAAATCTGTTCTGGATTATGAGGTGATTTTAACAGATGTATCCCAATTTGTGGCTTCTATGGAAGGCGACAACATCACAAGGGTGAGTTATTTTGAGGATGTCTTGTAGCATGCCATCAGGTTGTATGTAAATATATTTAGTTCAACCTCATTCTCAATGGAATTAAATTAGGAACTGATATCAAAGATAAATATTATAGACATAAACTATTCAATTCAGGTGATAGCACTAGCTGAGACTAGCAGTGATGCTTCAGGTAGCTAAAAGCAAGGTTGTGAGGAGTCTCGATAGGGAAGTCAAGCTAGATATTTTGGGAATACTGTAGTGGAGTGGTTCATTGATATTATTCTTCTAGTTTGTGAATATGGTTCATGTTTGGACATAACATGATAAACCTACGAAGGAGTACCTGGAATGCATCCAGATAGGGCATTTGGAGAGGTTCTCCGGGAAGACTTCCCAACTAGTTGGGAGTCAAGAACTAGATCAGACTTAGGGATATAAGGTGGGCTGGAAGTGGTACTAGGATTTGGTTTACAGGATTCTACTATGCATATAGGCCATGGAATTGGGGGAGACTCGGCAGTGGGTGCATTGGTTAGTAGCTAGTGCATCTCCTTAGAGAGGTAAGGCCTCGAGTATTCGGGCATCAGGTCTGGTGCATGTTATTAAATTTTTAGGGTCAGAGCAGGATGGGTAACTGATTATAGTTAGAGATACTCCATGATTATAAGTTCACTCTTAATTTTTTATCATAACTGATATGGTTTCATGAGGTGCATGTGTAGTACTAGAATTAACCAAGCACATGTTAGTATTTTGGAATCAGTTATGTTTCAATTTATGAATGAGATTCATAGGCATCAAGAAAATTTATGGGAATGCATATATATATCTCCGTGTGTGTGTGTGTGTGTGTGTATTTATGTATGTATGTATTTATGTATGTATGTCTGTATATATTATGTGGGATACCTTTCGATCTTCACTATGATTCATGAATCTTAGTCATCGGCTGTAAAGTGATATTTTATTGGTGTCACATGTGACATGAGATTTAATTGAGATTACGATGAGGTGAAAGAATGATGGTATGTCATATGAGGACTTTTATATCTATAGTGTGGTCAGAGGAACCATCAGAATGTTAGGTTGGTTCAGTGAGCAACATAATTGGTAATTCCTCAGGTGGGAGCCATGAGAGGAATTGACTTGTGACTAGGTGATTGGGGTAAACTGGGGTGATGTTATGAGATGGGTGTGTTCAGTACCATCTCGGCATGAGACTAAATATCTAAAAGATGAGTTTTTGTAATGTGGGTATATTTTAACATCTCAGGTTCTTAAACGGGTTATAAATTTCCAGGTAAATTTTAATTTCAAGTTTGTAGACAATCAAAAGTTTAAATTTGGATTTAGAGTTTAATTTCAATAATTAAAACATGATAGTACATTTTGTTATATAGGTTTTATGGTTTGGTAACTATCTTAGAGGATTGGTTTGGTTTAAAGAGTGTCAGGATTCAAGAACCAAAGTTCGGGAGACATGGCATTGGGTGCATGGTTAGTGCCTGGCTAGTGTTAACCATGAAACCCATTAGAACTAGATCATGGTTAGAGAAAACCATTCTAGGTGGCCCTCCAACTATGTGGGGAACCTGTAATCAATTAAAGAGGGTGTGCATGGATTTTACATAATTTAGAAAACCTTTAACCAATCCCACATAGTTGGTGTCACTTAATTAGTGAGTGTGCATGATCGGCGCATGGTTTGGTCAAATTTTGTGGCTAAATCATTTTTCCCGTTTTAAAGGGGGTTCCCATTGCACAGTGGAACCACATGGTTATCCAAATAATGCATCTTAACCATGAAATTTATTAAAGGGTTTGAAATTACAATTATACTCTCCCCTTGTTTATGTTTTCATATCCCTTATTTTCTCCTTGGTCATGCATACATTAGTGGGGAGCTCTCCATTCCATCCTAATTTAGTATTTGGCCTATCTTCTCCATTCAAGAATCAATTTGAACATCAGTAGATGTGTTGGATAGCTATAGGTGAGTGTTCAAATCCCATTACTTCTATTATTATTTTCCCCCATCATTTTGAATGTTAATTCCATTCAATATCTTTTCCCATATTTCCAGGTAATATTTCTAAAATACCAATTTATCTCATTGAGGATCAGATTAGAAGAAATTATTTGATGAGAGAGTTCATAAAAGAATAATTTTGGTGGTTCCTAGATTTCTCATTAAATAAACATGTGTTATGGGATATGTACCTAAATACGCATGTGTGGGCTGTACAGGTGATACCCTTAAAAAATAAATGTGTATATTTAAATGATAATTAATGTTGTGAGATGTTTATGGGAATGATATTGTCTAGTTAAATGTGTTAAGTTGGGTTTGGTACCTTTGGTTGGTTTGGTAGGTTATTATAGTTGTTAAAATTAATTAATTTAACTGAATTTGTTATGACTGAATTGGTTCTGGGGAAACATGTTGGGAATGGAATGGGTTATTAGGGTGATTTTGATCACGGGGACAAAGACGATGCGGTTAATCAGGGTGAGGGAATGACCTGAGATATATGGGATCTTATTGACCATAAAATTTAAGTTGATGTGATCATCAGTTTGAGGCTGATGGTGACAATCATGCCCTAACAGAGAAATGAGGTTGAAATATGGAAAAGAGGTTTCTGAATAGTGTTTCATAGTAAATATTGGTAATTTTCACTCACTTTGATTGGTCGATGTCACCGTTGGAGTCATGTGCACATAGATAAGAACTCGATGAGGTGGTTTTGACCACTCGATGTGGGTGTAGGCCTCAGTAGATTTAGAGGCTTATGGGATGTTTTTGAAATTCAATTATTAAGGATATGACCATCATATAAATTCATGGTTGATGGTGTGTCATTCCATCAATTAGGGTATGAGGCTCATCGTATATGTATGGGATAGTGGGATAAGATTATTAAAGGATCGACATCTTCATTTCATTTGATGTTAGGATATTAAGATGATGATGGTTCATTAATTATCGAAATGATGGACATAATCATGTTGTGGGGCATCAGGATGTTGAGCTGACTGTGGATCATTAATTTTGGAATGGACAGGCATCATCATACCTTGGTATGTTGGGATTTTGAGTTTATGGTGGTTCATAAATTTTAGAAAGGATAGACATCTCCATGCCTTAGGATGTCGGGATATTGAGCTGAAAGTGGTTAATTAATTATGGAAAAGACAGAAATCACCATATCTAGGGATTTCAATCCATTGAGATGATAGTGACTATTCAAATGGAATTTTGAGGGACTTTTGATATATTTATTAGGAATTCTGATGGGATGCCATTTTTAACCGATATTTGGAGTATGCGGTATCAGATGGAATGAGGTGTTGGGTGACATGTATGTGTATGATATAATTATGTTATTCTGGTATGATTGATAATGGTTATATCATTACACTCCGGTGTTCTTTGAAGTAGGTAAACACTTTAGCATGAATGTTGATCATGGGTAAAGAGGGTTATATATTTTTATGTGTGAGTATAGTTGCTATTTATTTTCATGTGAATACACTTATATAAATATAGAAGTAAGATACAAACATGTTGGTGGTGGCCTAATGAGTTCATACTCACACCCTACATGGACCCCTCAGGATGTGTGTAGAAATTATAGTTTTGAGATCAGGTTAGGGATTAGACTCCGGGATTAGACCTTAGTGATTAGGGATCCACGATTTCATAGGATGGATGGAAGATGGACCATGGAGGTTCTCTACATCGATCTGGAGTTTCATTTTGAGATTTTTCATTAATTCATATATTATCATACATTGGAGATCCTTCATGTTTTTTATGATAATAAGACATGTATTCATTTTCTTATATGTATGTCTTATATGTTGTTGGCTTGTTATTGCCTATATTTAATTTATTTATTCCATTTAGTTTTGTCATTACTTCCATAGTGCTACTATTTTATTTCAATTATTATTATCGTCAATATAGGGTATAGCCTCTCCAATATCACCTAATTAGACCTCCACTGCTAGTCATTGTCCATTGGTACATAAAAGGTGCACCTAAGGCCCATTGGTCCTCTAGAATGGAGAACATGTTAAGTAGATCTTAGTTTGAAGCACTATATAGACCATCATATTGTCACGACCCGTCCTCGGGGCCCGTGCCGTGACTACCCCAAGCCCGCCTTCCATAGGCCAGGGGTTGGCGACTAGCACCAAAGGCGTAAAAACCCGATAACTGGGAAGGCATTGCCTTTATAAAGAAAACAAGCACCACAGAGTACAAGCGGAAGTAAAACACTAAGTACAAAAAGAAGAGCTGAAAAGTAAAAGGGGCCGGAAATACAAGCCCAACTGTAAAGTACAACTCGAAAGGGAAAACACCGACTGAAAAGTAAAGCTGCTACGCTGAGATGTCCACTGGAAATCCCACCTGAAGGGTGGGTACAGATAGCTCTTCTGCTCCTCGGGTCCCACCGTCTGCTCCAAGTATGACCCGCCCAGTGGTCTGCCTCTGGGTACCGCCTCGTCGTATAGTCCACCTCCAGGTACCGTCCAGTCCTCGAACACTCGGCCTCTGCCAGTACTGGCCGTCGTCTGCAACCAACACAACGAGGTGCGGGCATAGCCCGTGCAGGGGTGAGTATAACGATACTCAGTAGGGACCCCGAGACCCTCAAGGTCTCACTAAAACCAACAAGGATAAACACAAGAAGATCTCAACAGATAAACCCTACTTAGGTATATGCCCATACATATACCTAAGTTATCAAGTAACCCATCTCAATCATGAGGAAACACAAGGATTGTGAAATCGACGGATAACCACTACCCGGGTATATGCCCATACATATACCAAAGTTAGCAAGTGACCCATCTCAATCATGAAGTAAACACAAGGTCAAAAGTCTCAGCTCAAACCAGGATTTTCATTATCGAAACCGTAACTGCTGAAGAGCTCCGTCTCTAGAGTGTATAGTGGTCCTGTCACGACTCCGAGGCTGCCGCTCACTAACCTAGGACTGCTGAAGTACTCCTCCTGTCGAGTACTGCGGGTCTGCTGCCAACTACCAGGCGCTCCGTCCGCTGAGGGTCTGCTGCCAAATACCGGGCGCTACCCAGATAGCCTACTGAGGTACTCCTCCTGTCGAGTACCGCGGGTCTGCTGCCAACTACCAGGCGCTTCGTCCGCCGTGGGTCTGCCGCCAAGTACCGGGCGCTCCGTCCACTGGGCTAGTCGACTCACTCCAAGTCGAGTCGGTCAAGCAGTCGTCAGGTCTCAGCCGGCTACACGGTCTCCGTACTCTGCACGCTCGTCTCCGGGAGGGTCCGCTCCACGAGCTACTGGTCGATACTCCAAGTATCACAAAGTCCCACGAAGAAGTGCCTCAAAGGTCCGTCTCGTCACAGGGGTCTCAACGCAACAGACGGCGCGTCGATCGGACGCCCGGTCTGTGAGTTAATAGTCTTTTCGTCCCAGGGGCCCGGTTGGTTTCGAGTGCGAACCAATCCCGGCCGTATCTCAACTGTACCCCGAACTCCCATAGGGTAAACTCAAAGGGACCGTTACTCAACGTAACCACCAACGCCGCTGACGGTTCGTCAAGCGGACGTCCTGTCTGAAAGATATCAGCTTTCCCGTTCCAGGGGCCCGGTTGGATTTCGGGAACAATCCAACCCGGCCATACTCCGACTGCATCCAAAACTCGGGCGGAGTATGTCAAAAGTTCCGTCTCATCAAGAGGAAGTCAACGAAACAGACGGCGCGTCAATCGGACGCCCGGTCTGTGAGTTATTGGCATTTTCGTCTCCGGAGCCCGGTTGGTTTTTAAGGAAAAACCAACCTGACCGTACTCCACCTGCGTCCAAACCTCGGGCGGAGTATGCCAAAAGATCCGATTCACTAAGAGGAACACAACGCGACTGACGGCGCGTCACTCGGACGTTCGTGTCTCAAGATATGAGCGTTTCCGCTCCGAAGGCCCGGTTGGTTTCGTGAACGAACCAACCCGGCCGAACTCAAAGTAACCCGAAACCTTGAGTGCGATATATCGAAATGACCGACTCGATCCAAGGATCGCGTTGCCGCAGACGGTTCGTCATTCGGAGGTCCGAGGCTCAAGTTATGAGCCAAAAACCAAATCAGGTTCGAAACGGGGGGGTCCGGGTCCGGGCCGACCCGGCCCGACCCCCCCCCCCCCCCCCCGGGTGGCGCGGTGGCCGGCGGCGGCGGCCGGCGGCGGTGCGGCGGCCGGTGGCGGCGCGCGGCGGCGCGCGGTGGCGGCGCGGCGGAGGCGGCGGTGGGCCGCGGTGGCGGCGGCGGCGGGCCGCGCTGGCGGCGGCGGGCCGCGCTGGCGGCGGCGGGGTGCCGCGAGGTGGGTGGCACGCGGGGCTAAGCCCCGCGTTTTTGCTGGAGGGGCGGCGCGGCTCAAGGGCCGCGCCCCATTTTTTTAAAGAGCCCCCCCCACGTGGGGGGCCTGCTGGTGGAACCGAGGGGGCAGCCGGCCCCCTCCCTTTGAAGAAACGCCCCCCCCCCCCCTCTTAAAGAGGGGGGTTTTCATGGTTGGCCGGGGAATTAAATTCCCCGGTTTTAAGCCATCCGGCCGGCCAGCTGGCCGGCCGGTTTTATCAAACGGGACCGGAATTTCCGGTCCCCTTCTTCGGCTTCCGACGCCGGCGGCCCGGCCGCCGGTCTTATCTTCCACCGCGGCCCGGAACCGGCCGCGGTCTCTTCGTCCCTCCGCGGCCCGGAACCGGCCGCGGCGTTCGTCGTCCGGCGCGGTGCGACGGCACCGCGCCCCTCTGCCGTGCTTTGATAATGATCCAACGCGGCGCGACGGCGTCGCGTTTCTGTTGTTTCTACCATGGAGCGTGCGACGGCATCGCGAAGATATTTGCACGTTCATCCGCGTGGTGCGACGGCACCACGCCACTTGCTTCCTCCCGCAAGATAAAAATCAACAAAAACATTGGAGGGGGGTTCGGCCGTGTTCATGCGGTCCGGCCCCCCTCACGTTAAATAAAAACTCTACATGAACATTTCAAGCCTCATGTTAGACATGCCAGATCCATGTTCAAGAAAAGGAATAATTTAAGAATGAAACAACAATCCCCTACCTCGGGTATAAGTTCGAGGATTTGACTATGTCCGCGGAAGTCGACGTCGCGGAGATCGGGCGTCGCGGTAGTCGTTCGTCAATTCCGTTGACGAAGAGACGCGTCCGAAGAGGCACGTCGTTGGCGAATCCCCGTACGCCGACGAAGGTTGTCCGAGGAAGGTGCGGTGTTCTCTCTCGTTGACACCAAAGACGAAGAAGAGCGGTGCGGCGTTCTTCGTCGGAAGAAGGGCGTTCCTCGTCAAGTCTTGAGGAAAGTCAAAATATAAAGAGAACAACGAACTCAAGAATCTCTACCTCGATAGTCGCACGGTGACGGAGTCGTGGAATATCGGTGTCGATTCCTTTGACGTCGGAGGAAGAGTCGTTATCGAAGGCGTTCGTCGCGGAAAACCGTCGTGGAAGAGATGACGCGGAAGAAGTACGTCGCGTCGCGGACACGGCGTCGCGGATGGATCGTGTTCTTCGGCGGAGAAGTTCTTCGTTGAAGAACGACGTTCTTCGCGTTCTTCGTTGAGTTGAAGAAGAAGAAGAAAAGCTTCCAAAGCTCTCAAGAAATCCTCCCAAGGGTAAAAGAAACTCAAAGAATAATATAAGCTTTAACTTATATTATTTCATAACTTAACCACAAGAATTTCAAAGGTTTGAAATTCAAAATGGATAACTCCAAAATTAACTCACTTATTTAATATACATGAATTGTATAATTAAATATAAGTTAACTTGTCAAGCCATTAAGAGGGAGAGTGGGGAGTTGAAAAGGTGGGGGTTCGTGTGGGCCCCACCACACTTAATCCTCCCAAGGGAGGTTAAGTGGGTGTGGGTCCCACTTCCAACCTCCTTTGAGAGGTTTTAAGAAGTTAAAATAAAATTTGTTCTACACAAATTTTATTTAACTCAACCTAAACCCTCAAAAATTAACTTTCAACCCGCAACAAACGCAACTCCCGAAAAGGTCTCTTTAAGCGAATATCAGCGCTGCGAGTTCATCGGTGCCCTCGGATTTCAATTCCGAGCACCGGATCAAAAGTTAGTAATTCCCGCTCGTTCGTTCACTGAACGTACCCGAGCCAAACTTCGGAAATTAATTCCGGGCACTCCGGGCCTCGGAATCAGGTGCCGTCTGAAACCACGCTCTTGTAAAATTCTAAAGAAAATTAAGAAAAAATTTCCCTTGAATTTTACGGGTCTTTACATTACTCCCACCTCAGGGCTTTACGTCCCCGTAAAGATACAACAAAAACTAGGGTAACAAAAGAGGGTACTGAGCACGCATCTGAGCCTCCCGCTCCCATGTGTTCTCCTGGAGATTCCCGTGCCGCCATCTGTTGCGCACAAGAGGAATCGATCGTCCAAGTAGGACCCGCTCCTGTCGATCCTCTATTTCCACCGGGACCTCCGTAAAAGTCACCCCATCGTCAACGTCAAGCTCCTCAGCTGGAAAACGTGGAAGACGTCGTGCACCCGGTGCAACTGAGGTGGTAGAGTCAGGCGATAAGCCACCTCGCCAACCTTGCTGAGGACCTGGAAGGGTCTGTTGAAGCGCGGAGATATTTTGCTGCCTCGGCCAAATCTCCGAATACCACGTCGAGGTGAGACCCGCAAGAAGACGTGGTCACCATCCTCGAACTCTAGTGGCCTCCGCCTCCTGTCAGCGTATGACTTCTGCCGGCTCTGTGTTGTCCTCATCCGCTCCTGGATGACATGGACCTCCTCCGACGTGGCCCGGACCATCTCTGGTCCCACAAGTGCTGCAAGATTTCTTCTTTGCCGATAAGAGAAACCTGGTCTCATCCCCTGGATGAACCACATTCATTGCCTAAAACAGTCAATCCTAACATGGATGATACTAATCCATACCAAGGATGAAATCGTAAGGCCTCGACGCTACTACTAAGAGATCCAACCGTTACTCTCACCTCCAAGGGTTGAGTCACACTGTCGGCATCAGTGTGTGGTAACTGGTCTCCTCCAGTAGATGTCTCACAAGTGAGGGTCAAGTCAACAGTCAACTGGAACCTCTTAGTAACATCACAAAAGAGGACAGGAATGAAAACATCACAAAGGATGCGTCTTTTATTATTGCAGCTCATAATACAAGACGCTACATAAAAGCAACATCAACATGGAACTAGAAGTACAAAAGACGTATCCACTAGTTCCTCCCCTGTCCACCTGCTCCCAGAGCTCCAGCATTTGTCGCTGCCTCAACCTCGGTGGCTCCCTCCAAGCCTGCGGATCGAGGAGTCGGACAGTCACGTGCCAGGTGACCCTTTCCGCGGCATGAGTAACACAACCTGCTCCTTGCACGGCTAGCTCTGTTCCCACTCCGGGTGCCCTGCACCACTGGTCCTAAAACCCGAGATCGCCCAACTGCTGGTCTAGTCCTCCTGGACCTCTGCATCATCTGTCTACTGCCCACAGATGACTCGGCTTCTGATCGAAAAACACGCGGCAAAGGCAGAATCTCCTGTACACGCTCGGGGTGTAGAGATACTGGCACAAACTCCACCCTGAAGAAGGTCTCGAAGTCTTCCCATGCGAAGTCCATCTCATCGCAAAACTGAAACAAGTGGCTCCACCACCTACCTGCTGCTGCGTGTAGTAGGCTCGCAGCGAGGATCACCATGAGGTCTGCTGGTGTCCTCACTAGCCTAAACACTCGTACCACTGCCTCCAGCCAGTCCTCTGCAGCCTGGGGATCCGTCTCCCCACGAAACCTGGGCGGTCGCTGGCGCTGAAACTCATGCAGTGCGCTGAGGCGACGTGCATCGTCAGCGGCTGCTGCTGGAAGCATCGGGGGCTCGGCGGGTAGAGCTACCGCCGGTGCCACTGCTGACAAAGGGCCCTGCACCGAGGCCTCATCGCTCGGTGGGCTGTCGTCACGTTCGATTCTCGGAACCCTAACTGGCTGCCGTCGTGGGGCCATCCTGAAGAAACAACGTAACACGATTAACGATTATACCTGGTGAGCTGACCTGGTTTGAGCTGTTTTAAGGGGAAAAAAACCTTTGAAAACACACACGCAATCAGTGTTTTCGTGCACAATGTCGGAAATCAGTTGTCAGGGTCCTGGTGTATGGATACGTCGGCCGCCCGCACCAACACTGGACTCCCTGAACTGAAAACCACACTCGGTACCCTTAACACTATTGCTTCACAGAAAGAAAGATCAGAGTTATAAGTTCTGCGGTAGAACCGAACTCCTCTGATACCAATTTGTCACGACCCGTCCTCGGGGCCCGTGCCGTGACTACCCCAAGCCCGCCTTCCATAGGCCAGGGGTTGGCGACTAGCACCAAAGGCGTAAAAACCCGATAACTGGGAAGGCATTGCCTTTATAAAGAAAACAAGCACCACAGAGTACAAGCGGAAGTAAAACACTAAGTACAAAAAGAAGAGCTAAAAAGTAAAAGGGGCCGGAAATACAAGCCCAACTGTAAAGTACAACTCGAAAGGGAAAACAGCGACTGAAAAGTAAAGCTGCTACGCTGAGATGTCCACTGGAAATCCCACCTGAAGGGTGGGTACAGATAGCTCTTCTGCTCCTCGGGTCCCACCGTCTGCTCCAAGTATGACCCGCCCAGTGGTCTGCCTCTGGGTACCGCCTCGTCGTATAGTCCACCTCCAGGTACCGTCCAGTCCTCGAACACTCGGCCTCTGCCAGTACTGGCCGTCGTCTGCAACCAACACAAAGAGGTGCGGGCATAGCCCGTGCAGGGGTGAGTATAACGATACTCAGTAGGGACCCCGAGACCCTCAAGGTCTCACTAAAACCAACAAGGATAAACACAAGAAGATCTCAACAGATAAACCCTACTTAGGTATATGCCCATACATATACCTATGTTATCAAGTAACCCATCTCAATCATGAGGAAACACAAGGATTGTGAAATCGACGGATAACCACTACCCGGGTATATGCCCATACATATACCAAAGTTAGCAAGTGACCCATCTCAATCATGAAGTAAACACAAGGTCAAAAGTCTCAGCTCAAACCAGGATTTTCATTATCGAAACCGTAACTGCTGAAGAGCTCCGTCTCTAGAGTGTACAGTGGTCCTGTCACGACTCCGAGGCTGCCGCTCACTAACCTAGGACTGCTGAAGTACTCCTCCTGTCGAGTACTGCGGGTCTGCTGCCAACTACCAGGCGCTCCGTCCGCTGAGGGTCTGCTGCCAAATACCGGGCGCTACCCAGATAGCCTACTGAGGTACTCCTCCTGTCGAGTACCGCGGGTCTGCTGCCAACTACCAGGCGCTCCGTCCGCCGTGGGTCTGCCGCCAAGTATCGGGCGCTCCGTCCACTGGGCTAGTCGACTCACTCCATGTCGAGTCGGTCAAGCAGTCGTCAGGTCTCAGACGGCTACACGGTCTCCGTACTCTGCACGCTCGTCTCCGGGAGGGTCCGCTCCACGAGCTACTGGTCGATACTCCAAGTATCACAAAGTCCCACGAAGAAGTGCCTCAAAGGTCCGTCTCGTCACAGGGGTCTCAACGCAACAGACGGCGCGTCGATCGGACGCCCGGTCTGTGAGTTAATAGTCTTTTCGTCCCAGGGGCCCGGTTGGTTTCGAGTGCGAACCAATCCCGGCCGTATCTCAACTGTACCCCGAACTCCCATAGGGTAAACTCAAAGGGACCGTTACTCAACGTAACCACCAACGCCGCTGACGGTTCGTCAAGCGGACGTCCTGTCTGAAAGATATCAGCTTTCCCGTTCCAGGGGCCCGGTTGGATTTCGGGAACAATCCAACCCGGCCATACTCCGACTGCATCCAAAACTCGGGCGGAGTATGTCAAAAGTTCCGTCTCATCAAGAGGAAGTCAACGAAACAGACGGCGCGTCAATCGGACGCCCGGTCTGTGAGTTATTGGCATTTTCGTCTCCAGAGCCCGGTTGGTTTTTAAGGAAAAACCAACCTGACCGTACTCCACCTGCGTCCAAACCTCGGGCGGAGTATGCCAAAAGATCCGATTAACTAAGAGGAACACAACGCGACTGACGGCGCGTCAATCGGACGTTCGTGGCTCAAGATATGAGCGTTTCCACTCCGAAGGCCCGGTTGGTTTCGTGAACGAACCAACCCGGCCGAACTCAAAGTAACCCGAAACCTTGAGTGCGATATACCGAAACGACCGACTCGATCCAAGGATCGTGTTGCCGCAGACGGTTCGTCATTCGGAGGTCCGAGGCTCAAGTTATGAGCCAAAAACCAAATCAGGTTCGAAACGGGGGGGTCTGGGTCCGGGCCGACCTGGCCCGACCCCCCCCCCCCCCCCCCGGGTGGCGCGGTGGCCGGCGGCGGCGGCCGGCAGCGGCGGGCGGCGGCGGTGCGGCGGCCGGTGGCGGCGCGCGGCGGCGCGCGGTGGCGGCGCGGCGGAGGCGGCGGTGGGCCGCGGTGGCGGCGGCGGCGGGCCGCGCTGGCGGCGGCGGCGGGCCGCGCGGGCGGCGGGGTGCCGCGAGGTGGGTGGCACGCGGGGCTAAGCCCCGCGTTTTTGCTGGAGGGGCGGCGCGGCTCAAGGGCCGCGCCCCATTTTTTTAAAGAGCCCCCCCCCCACGTGGGGGGCCTGCTGGTGGAACCGAGGGGGCAGCCGGCCCCCTCCCTTTGAAGAAACGCCCCCCCCCCCCCCTCTTAAAGAGGGGGGTTTTCATGGTTGGCCGGGGAATTAAATTCCCCGGTTTTAACCCATCCGGCCGGCCAGCTGGCCGGCCGGTTTTATCAAACGGGACCGGAATTTCCGGTCCCCTTCTTCGGCTTCCGACGCCGGCGGCCCGGCCGCCGGTCTTATCTTCCGCCGCGGCCCGGAACCGGCCGCGGTCTCTTCGTCCCGCCGCGGCCCGGAACCGGCCGCGGCGTTCGTCGTCCGGCGCGGTGCGACGGCACCGCGCCCCTCTGCCGTGCTTTGATAATCATCCAACGCGGCGCGACGGCGTCGCGTTTCTGTTGTTTCTACCATGGAGCGTGCGACGGCATCGCGAAGATATTTGCACGTTCATCCGCGTGGTGCGACGGCACCACGCCACTTGCTTCCTCCCGCAAGATAAAAATCAACAAAAACGTTGGAGGGGGGTTCGGCCGTGTTCATGCGGTCCGGCCCCCCTCACGTTAAATAAAAACTCAACATGAACATTTCAAGCCTCATGTTAGACATGCCAGATCCATGTTCAAGAAAAGGAATAATTTAAGAATGAAACAACAATCCCCTACCTCGGGTATAAGTTCGAGGATTTGACTATGTCCGCGGAAGTCGACGTCGCGGAGATCGGGCGTCGCGGTAGTCGTTCGTCAATTCCGTTGACGAAGAGACGCGTCCGAAGAGGCACGTCGTTGGCGAATCCCCGTACGCCGACGAAGGTTGTCCGAGGAAGGTTCGGTGTTCTCTCTCGTTGACACCAAAGAAGAAGAAGAGCGGTGCGGCGTTCTTCGTCGGAAAAAGGGCGTTCCTCGTCAAGTCTTGAGGAAAGTCAAAATATAAAGAGAACAACGAACTCAAGAATCTCTACCTCGATAGTCGCACGGTGACGGAGTCGTGGAATATCGGTGTCGATTCCTTTGACGTCGGAGGAAGAGTCGTTATCGAAGGCGTTCGTCGCGGAAAACCGTCGCGGAAGAGATGACGCGGAAGAAGTACGTCGCGTCGCGGACACGGCGTCGCGGATGGATCGTGTTCTTCGGCGGAGAAGTTCTTCGTTGAAGAACGACGTTCTTCGCGTTCTTCGTTGAGTTGAAGAAGAAGAAGAAAAGCTTCCAAAGCTCTCAAGAAATCCTCCCAAGGGTAAAAGAAACTCAAAGAATAATATAAGCTTTAACTTATATTATTTCATAACTTAACCACAAGAATTTCAAAGGTTTGAAATTCAAAATGGATAACTCCAAAATTAACTCACTTATTTAATATACATGAATTGTATAATTAAATATAAGTTAACTTGTCAAGCCATTAAGAGGGAGAGTGGGGAGTTGAAAAGGTGGGGGTTCGTGTGGGCCCCACCACACTTAATCCTCCCAAGGGAGGTTAAGTGGGTGTGGGTCCCACTTCCAACCTCCTTTGAGAGGTTTTAAGAAGTTAAAATAAAATTTGTTCTACACAAATTTTATTTAACTCAACCTAAACCCTCAAAAATTAACTTTCAACCCGCAACAAACGCAACTCCCGAAAAGGTCTCTTTAAGCGAATATCGGTGCTGCGAGTTCATCGGTGCCCTCGGATTTCAATTCCGAGCACCGGATCAAAAGTTAGTAATTCCCGCTCGTTCATTCACTGAACGTACCCGAGCCAAACTTCGGAAATTAATTCCGGGCACTCCGGGCCTCGGAATCAGGTGCCGTATGAAACCGCACTCTTGTAAAATTCTAAAGAAAATTAAGAAAAAATTTCCCTTGAATTTTACGGGTCTTTACACATATATACTTCATACAACACTCCATAGTATATATGGTTTGTACAAAAATTTGGTCATGTATTTTGGTCTCATGAATGCATCAACAGTTTTCAGGGATTTAACCAATTGGTTTTTTCACTAGTACTTGAAATCATTTGTGTTAGTCTTCATGAAATACATATTGGTGTATTCTTGAACTCAAAATGACTATATTAAACACTTTTAGATCATAATAAATACACTAAGAAAGAATCAGATGTATGATAAGAACATAAATTACTACATATGGATCAATAAATTTCACTTCCTCAGTCACATTATCTTAGAACCATGATTATCCTTGGATGCGTACAATGTGAGATCTGTAGTTTCCTAGGAGTAGTTTAAGAACATTTTTGACATATAGAGTTTCTTGGGGGTTGAATTGATATTACAAACAATTTATATAGGATTTCTCATGCCTTTCAACACCACTCGCCTACTTGAACAAGAAGGGTTTCAATTTTACATGGTCTGAATCAATGTGAGAGAGAATTTCAGGAGATAAAAAAGAATATTGACTTCAACACCACTTCTGATTCTACATGATCTTGGAAGATCTTATATAGTTTATTTTGATGTATGTTATATTGGGTTGGGATTATTTTTATTGTAGGATGACTGAATCATAGCATATGGGTCTCATCATTTGACACATCACGAGCTGAGTGACCCAATGCATGATCTCAAACTTGTTATGGTTGTTCATGCCTTGCATTATTAGAGGCGTTACTTACTTGGAGAGTAGTTTATGATGTACCCAAACCATAAGAGACTGAAATAAATCATTACATAAACTGAATTTAATATTAGTCAATAATGGTGGGTAAAATAATTATTTCCCTTTGATTTTGAGCTTTCATATATGCTTGAGAAAGGAACTTACATTTTTTAGGCTCTAAGCTAGATGTCTCAGATACAGGTTGTTCAAGAGGCTAGAGTTAGTGGAATTTTATTGCCCTATTTTTTGAGATGCACATAGAGGTCCAAGATCATCACAGGTAGTCTAATATTACATATTTATCAGTGAAATCCTCACTTATGGAAAGAGTGATGATGATGAACCTTTCAAATCCTAGGGGCTTAGTCTTATGTGAGCAAAATTCAGATGAGGACCCACTACCTGGATAGGATATTTACAAGGATGACATCATACGCATTCGTGGGAATTTCTATGTACATGCATACATCATAAAGGAACTGATGTGATATTATCATTACCCTACTTGTGTAGTACATTTCTATATTATCAATATGTATCATGACTTACAACATATGTACTAGTGGTTAGGGATGAAAATAGAGATTGTTGCGTTTTTAATAGGTGTTCCACATGTCAGAAGGTGAAGGCAGAGCACAAGCAACCAGTGGGACTTTTACAGCCTTTACCCATTTCTGAGTTGAGATTGGATACTGTCACAATGGATTTTATGATGGGTTTACTTGGATTTCCATAAGGGTGTAACATTTAATGGGTGATCGTAAATATGTAGACAAAGTTAGTTCCCTTATTATAAATAAAAGAGGCCTTTTTAGAGAAAAATCTAGGAATGTTATATGTCATGGAGATCATACACCTTCATAGAGTTCCATGAACTACCATATTGGAAAAAGATGCCTGATTTATGTCACAGATCTAGAAGGGGTTACAAAAGTCTCTTGGTTCACCAGTACTACTGAGTACAGCCTATCACCCTTAAACTGATGGTAAGTCTAAATGTATAATACATGTGTTTTAAGACATTATTCAAGCATTTAGCCATGATTTTAGAGGTTTTCGGGAGAAATATATACAACTCACTGAATTTTATTATACTAAAAGATTTCAGTAAACTTTACATATGGGTCTATATGAGGCCATATATGGTAGGTCATGTCATTCACCCCTATGGTGGTTATAGACAAGATAGGTAGCACTACTAGGATCACATATTGTTTAGGAGACATTAGAGCAGGTGCATCTTATCAGTAATTATATAGTCATTGCTCAGTCTAGGAAAAAGACTTATGTCAAACATTGTCTTAGACCTATGGAGTTTGAGGTGGGATATTGGGTCTTCTAAAATGTTTCACATAGATTGGGGAATTGACGTACTAGGCAGTAATGGAAGGGGTCACTTATGTTCATTGTACCCATTGATATTTTGGATAGAGTTAGTCTGGTATCCTATCAGTTCAAATTTCCTCCAGGGTACCAATCTATGCACGATGCCTTACATGTTTCATATCTTTTTCATAATCATTCCGATCCATATCATGTCCTTCCGCATGATGTGGTTGAGTCATATATTGATGATACTTTATAGATCATCATATTCATATTATTGATCAGAGTATAAAGGATCTCCAAGGAATATTAGCTCCTCTAGTGTGGTGTTATAGGATCACGACCATGTATAGGATGAAACTTGTGGGCAAGAGATATATGTACATACTCAATGACCAAAAAAATCCATAGATGATGTTTTACCACCCTCAAATGATAAACTCCATGATGATTTTTTTTTGGATGGGAGGTTATATTATCCTAAATTTTAGGTAAGGTATATATACTTTAAATTTTAGTTTAAAACATTATTTTTTATAATAATGTTTCGAGGAGTTAAGGAAGGGTACAAGAGTCTCTGAGGCTTATCCAGATCCTGAAGCACTTGTTTTTTTTGAATGATCGTATGAGAAACAAAGTTGGTTCATAGTTAGTTCTAAACATACATCTCAACCATGAGGGACACGTATAAAGGATCTAAATTTTATAAATCATGCAATGGAGTTTACATTACCTTGAAAAATGGTGTAAGAATGTGGCAGAAGTGATCCACGTATGTTGTTCATGTTTTTCCAAAATATGTACCAAGTCGTGTGAGGGGGGTTTCACCATAGGCAGTGAGTGTTCACAATTAGAACACAATTTGGCCAAATATTATTCAAGACCATGAACCTACTAATAGTGGGAGAATATATTATATTTTCTATCCTTTTATTAACTTTAATCCCTTATTCTTCTTCTATTTACATGCATAATAGCCTCTATCGCATTAGAGGCCTCCTTTGGCATCCAACCTAGGCTTTTATCCACCACATCCATTTGAAATATATTACTCTCACCGTTTATCATGTTGGATAACCACTGGTAATCCATTAAATCCACTATATTTTATTCATTTATCTCTCCATATGTAAAGTTAAATTTGTGTGAGCTAATATGTCCTATTTTTTGGGTATTTATATATTTCTATAATTTATTCCATTCTAGACAATGTTAGTTGATAATAATGAATGATTAGTCTACTACCCATCTAATTTATGTGGTATATACATTTTCCATTAAATTGTGGAAATTTGTAGATCATTTTATAGTTTCGTACAATGAACCCTCTAAAAATTACTTCAAAAATTTGTAATGCCTTGAATTAAGTATTGTAAAACATGTTTGGATGTTCTATTCCCCTATAACATGGATAGAGGTCATTGAAATAAATCCAAACAACCACTTAAGGTGGGTACATTTGAATTAATTTTGAATATTCCACCCCTTTGTGTGTTTAGATATTTACACCAATGAGTGGAAGGCATATACAAATTGAATTTGGATAGTGAAGTTTTAATACCTCTTGAACCGTGCTAATTATAAATGAAATAGAATAAATGGAAATTGAAAATGAGATATATGATCTATAAACTTATGAATATTAACGTAAATGGTTTTTAAGGTGACATGGATACTAACATGACCCCTCTTTTTATCACTTGTGAGTGAATTTATCATTTAATTTAACGTGATGAATTAAATTGTTAAATTGGGCATGGAAAAAAAATTGACCATTTTGTCCTTGTATAAATTTTTTAATGATGGATATTATAAAATATAATTGACAATGTGGTATGGCATAGAGAATTAATTTATATTGTATGCCTTATATTATAAACTTAGATTCTTCATTCTTGGAATTCCTCTAACTTGCTCCTTTGGATCCACCTAAGTATTTACTGAATTTGTTATATATGAACTTTTTGGGCATGAAAAGGATGCCTCACCTAGGGGACTTGGTTTCTTATCCCATTTAGGTCAATATTTTACTGAGTTTTCAATGGATGAGTTTCATGGAAACAAAGAGGACTCCTTGTTCAATAGCCTTGGGTCCTAACCATCATAGATCTGATACTTGATACACACAGCATATACTATAACGAATTATTTACTCTTGTATACATATTTCATCATTATAGACTAATTTTCATAGCATTTACTTGTATATTGGGTTGTATCACTTTACTATTTATTGAATTACTCTAGTTATACCTACACACTTATATATCTTATATGCACTAACTGGATTTTTTATATACATCATTGGTGGTGGCCTACTGAGAATGTCTCTCACCCTATTCGGGATGCCAATTGGTACTCAGGAATACTTCATGGATGTGGTTAGGGATAATGGGAAGTGACTTTCTATGGGTACTTGAATATTATTCTAGGATAGAGGGTGAGAGGAGAGGACTGAGCTTATTCTCATGATGCTAGTAGAGATAGATTTTGTATTTTCATTCTATTTATATAGTGTAATATATATTATTGTTTATTTATTCCCCATGAACCTCATTTATTGTATATCATTGTGACATGATTATTATTTTTTCATATTATATTGTATATGGTTTCTCCTTTGGTTATTCTATTCTATCTATTATGACGGGATTATTTACTTATTTCACTACATTATTATTATAGATATTTCCACTATTTATGCTTTTATTATACCACTGTGTTGCACACTGATCATGAGGGTTTAGTCTCCCCACCACATCATCATAGACTCTTGATACTATTAGATAGCCTCTAACATATGGGGAAGTGTGCTTCAGACCATGTGGCTAGTGTGATTGGTCGTGTGTCTATGAACCGTCCTCGGGACATCACACCATTAAAAATTAATTCAGTGATTATGTGTAATATAAAAGTGTTAAAAATACATTATAACATATGATAACCATATTATAAATGAATATACACAATTTTTATTAATCAATGAATGATAATTTAATAAACGAATATGTCTTCCAATAATAAATATTTTTTTAAAATAAAGTATTTAAATTTATTCTGTCGTATAAATTATTTTTAAAAACTCAATTATTTTTAATTAAATAATTTACTTTTTATATATGGAAAAATATATTCATAAAAATAAATTTATATATACAACTAATTTATATAAATTATCCAATGAATAATTTATATTATTTTTCAAAGACAATTGAATTTTTAGGTGAATACTAATATATAGTAGGTGTATGTGTTATATATTATGACATAATTTTCATATAATTATTATGTAACAAACAATATAAATTATAACAAGACATAAAATTTTCTTACTATTTAAAACAATCTATTTTATTAAAATAAATTTCAAATATATTCAAGAAAGTTTCCAATATGAAAAATTTATTTTAATATTTTTAATGTAATTACTAATGTGTAAAAGTATTTTCTATGTGTGAAATAACATATATATATATACTTATAAATTACCTATAAATATCAAAAACCATGGTTTATGTATAAAGTTTAATGATTTATATCCCTATATAAGCCAATTCTATGCAATTTTCCAAAATGAATATTTCCAATTCCTATGTCCAAAAAAATATTACAAACAATTACCTCATTTTTTATTAATACACATAAATACTACCATTCAAATTCATTAAAAACCCATTTATTATATTTATCCTCTCAATTTTTCCCTCAATACACATTCTAATAATCTATTAAGATTTTAATAAATTCATTCTCAAGTATTGGTATGTTATTTATCAAGGTAACGGTTTTTAATCTATTCTCTTAATTTAATCCTATGGAATTATTTTATATGTGTATCTCAATTTTTTATGTAATATTATTATATTAATATTATAATATGATTAATAATATATTATTATTCTCTCTTTCTATAATATCTTCCTAATTTGTTATAATTTTGATACATCTCTATATACATAAATTCTATTATCCAAATACATATATATTACATGTATTTTAGGTATTATGGATATATTATTTCTAATAGGGGGATTTTATAAGGAAGTATGATGGTGATATATTTGTTTTAGATTTTACTAAGCCCCTAGTGAAATAAATCATTTTTAGAATAATTTAATTGTTGGTACAAATCATTCCGAACATGGAGTTTCAAAATAATGAAATTTTTATCCCTTATGTCTATAAAAGATTAATTTCATGTAATTTAATTTTTTATAGTGGACAATTAAAAAAACTAATTAGTCTCTTACTATTTTAAACTATTGTATTAGATGAATTTTTGTTTTCTATACCTCAAATATTTAATCTATTTTATCCAATTACTCCGTATATTTACATTTATAATGGTATTTTATATTTCATTGTAAATATCTTTTCATATTATAATTTGATTGGATGATATTCTCCTAGATTTTCATATTATAAAAATGACTTCGGAGACATTCGAAATTTCCATACCAATTATTTTTATGCCAATAATTATTGATCAACTAGGCTATGATTATATAGGACTTTTTATAGGTAACATTATGATATGTATTTTTTGACCATTATTTTAATATGAATGATGCATTGAACTTGTTACATGATGGGTGGGGCCAATAATTATATTTCCCATAAAGGAATTTATAGGTATAATGTTACAAATAATCATATAGAAATAGTAGAATACTTACCCATGATTTATGATATATAGGCCTCATTGGTTTTTTTATAATATAATGCATAATTCATTCCATCATTATGTGATTTATTATTATTATATATGTCATTATTTATTTCGATTTTAATTTCGACCATCAAAATTTTATACTTCTATATTTAGTTATATAAAATAATTTTATTATTTTATATCTCTATATTATTAATTCCATTATTTTACCATGTTAGCTTGTGATATATTGTATACCTAATAGATAATTTTACCCACCCTTTATTATTTTTTCATTTTCTAGGAAAACCATGAAAAATCATGAATGTAACCTAAGGACAATCATGTGGAAATGTTAAACTTTCATGTATTATAATAATCTAATTTATTTTATAATGTATTGTAATGTCTGTGATTGTATCTAGTCCATTGAATCTATTAAAAAATTGGATCATGTATATTGTGATCTAATTTATATTTTACTATTTTAAAAAATTACCAATAGATCTTGGTTACTATAGTTAGGGTTTTTTATTTAAAAAACATTGCCTTTATTGTGGATTTTCTATTGCTAATGTCTTTAACCCAGTCATTTTCCAAATATCACACTAAATCACACTATATTCCTACTTCATATATCAATCGAAAATCAAGGGTATCATGTACCTACTTCATAATATGTCTCACTGAAAAAAGGTAATCCTTCTTCAAATTCATTTGGTATGTTTACAATAAACATATTGTGTACACAATGTCAGAAAATTTAAATAAAAAATAAAGAAATATTCAATTCATTATGAAAAATAAATTTAAATCATCAGTTATCTATTCTGTATATTTTCTAATATTATTAATACTAGTGATTAAAACTAAAACCGGCATAGAAACATACTTGTAAATATTTTTTCACAATTACGTTGCCTATTTTTTAAAATTAATAATTGTTTAATAAGTTATTTATATTTCCATTAACTAAAAAAAGTGAAAATATTATCCAATCATATAAATCTCAAAATCTAATTTCATAAATTATATAAATTCTTAAATATATCTATTCTTCATCCTTCCAAATATGATATAACTGACAAAGAAGTGTGCTTATAAATTTTATTCTTTAATTATTTTAATATTTTCGTTGTGATCAAAACAAACTCTCTTGAACTCTAATTTATTATAATATAAATCTCATTAATAAAATTATGTATTTATTTCATTACTTAATCCATATAATGATTATTGGGATGTAAAATACGATTTTCATTATTTCTATGTTAAAATACCATGAGTTTTTTATTACAGATCTCACATTTAAAAACATTATTAAAAAAATTTAATTCACATTCATTAGATGGATCTTGGATCCCCTTTTAATTTCCACCACATAAAATAATTGGATCGATTCATTTATCTCGACTAATATAAATTTCACCTCAATATCAATTCCCTTAAGTTGTGTATATCCTTTACAAATATACCTTGAATTGTTTATAGTCACCATCTTTGTTATTAAATATTTTTTGGGAGCACCAATATCATTATAATGAAATTTTGATCATTATAAAGATTTATAAACTCAAAAGTAACATTATTTTAAATTTTATGTAGTTCTTTATTCATGGATTTACACCAATACAACCCTTTGTACTTATTTAAAATATGTTTTCTCGATTTGTTTTGATAAAAATAATTTTATTATTATTTAGTATCTCTTTAGTTTATGTTATATAAATGTTTTCACCAATGATGTCTGGCCCATCAATTTCATCCATACTTTATCAACTTTGAGTTAGTGATTGACTCACCATAACACTTTTTTAGAGCTCTAGTAAGGGACTAATCCTTAAACATAAGGAAAAAATGACCTAGAAAATTGTCCAAATTACATTGGATGTTCATATTTAGACACTATCATCCATTGGATTTAATTTTTATCATTATTTAAGTCACTTTACCAGGAAAAAATGTGGTTGGAATTCCCTTTTCAAAAATTTACATGAATGTCACTTCTCCAGTATAAAAAGAAACTCACCCCTACCACTTATTCACACTTCTGAATCCATTTATCCCAACAAATATATACCAAATAATATCATAGTATCCCTCCCATAATATTATAATCCTATCCTTGTGAATAAATAAAACCAAGGAATCTTTTTGGTATAATCCGGAAGTAGTTACTTAAAAAATAGGTAACATTATTCAATGTGAATTTATGTTTTATTTATTTATCCACCAATTAATTTTTTATTATTCCATGATATATAATAAAAAAGTATCATAAATATTATTATATTTATTTATGTTAATATTTTTACCTAACCTTACATAGACAAACATCTAATGGATAAAAAACTTATTGTTCTTATGTGTGGCGAATTATCTCCTCACGAAATGATGTTGTTTTTTTACCACGCATCATGGTTGGTAATTATGATTTAAATGATATTTTTTATGATATGTATTATATTTATGATTTTTTATGCTTATATAATTCTTATATATCTCATACCTTCTTACTTTCCATTTTATGGTACTACGATAACATTGTTTGTGGAAGTGTGGACTACCGCCTCATTAAAGAGATGTGATTCATTCATGATATACATGGAATGTATAAAAGATGGTTTTAATAAAAATATGTTACATATATAAAATATATATGATACTTAAATTATAATATATATATATATATCAATTAATTTTCATTCTTTTTATACGGAAAAAAATGAAAGTAGCATTCATGCGTACATACGGCCTTCCGTTTCCAGGAATGGTGCATTTTATTTCCTATCTCCAAATTTTATGGATTATCGTAAATATATAAATATATACCAAATATATAATATATTTATACCATGTTTTACAATATTTAGATTATTAAATCATGATCTATGAAACTTTAACATCAAATAACAATTCAAAACATACTCGAGAAACTAGGGAACTAACACCCGAAATAGTGAAAATAATGAAAGATTATTGACAAACAGGTAATAAGATATTATAAAAAGATAATATATGAAATTATAATTATGGTAATTTTTATTTTATAATTTAGTGACACGTTTATAATCATAATATAGGAATTTAATTGATGCTCACTAGAAAGGAAATGTAAGGTAAGGGATTCAGGTCTCACTTTTACTTTCTTAAGGCATACTTCATAATCACAATTTATTTAATTTGTGTTGTTTATAAACTAATAATTTTTATATATTATATAATGAATTATTTTATCTTTAGGTTATTTTATGTTTAAATTTTAATTATTTCATCTAACTGGAATTTCTCATAAAATTATCAATTAGTAAAGAACTTTCATAACCCAATTCCTTTCTATTAGGTTATATTACTTCCCAATTATAATTAATATTATATAATTTTGTGTATAATTATTTTAAACATATATTGATGTATTTAAACTTAACGTATTTTCATTTATATTTCATTCAAACAATCAATTAATTGGTGGAGTCTCACTTCAATGTTATGGTCTTTTCAAGGTTTTTCGTTACAATCTCATTTTATTCAAGATTGTTTACACATGAATTTTCATTCAAGGAAATTATTTGATAAGTATATACCAAACCCTTAAATTTTATTATCATCTTGTTATTCATGACCATTTCATGTAATAGTTCCATTTTTCACTCTTTCTTACTCAAAATGTTTTTAATCAAACCTAACTTCATTTATCTCTTAAGTCGGAGAAACTGTTTTTTTCTAAAAATTATATTTTTAAAAAAGGTTTTCAAAAATGTTTTTAACCATTTCAAAATAAATTATTAAATATGGTTTTCCCATTTTTTATTTAAAATAATAAAGTAATATTATTATTACTTTTCAAATAAGGCACTTTACTAACCTTTTACCTTACAAAAGGAATTTCCTTTTTACCTTGTACGACATGAATGGAATTACCCCTATCATTTCTTTGACGCTTACATTGTAAGTATAAAAGGTTAATTTTTAAAGAATTTTTTTTTTATTAATTTTCAAATAAAATCATTTTCATACATTTGTTCAAAAGGAAAAGTATATTTTCCTCATGAATAATTTTAAAAGATATTTTTATATTGTTTCCATTCATCAACAACAACATCCCTTTATTTTACTCCACTTGATATAAGTTGTATTGATACCTTTCTTATTTTTCCTTTGTATGGTTTATTATTCCTTTGACCAATAATATTGTTGACATTCAGTACCTTGATTTATTTTTAGTCCCCTTGAAATATTTAATTTCCAATAATAATTGAATGTTATGTTTCCCCTAAATATCCATATCTTTCATCATGGACATTATTATTTTAAAAAATATATAACAATACTATATAAGATGATTAATTTAAAATTTATCTGTTATTTAGGTAAATATTGTAAAATCTTTATCTTTCAATTAATATGGATATTTGAGAAGGCACATTATTAATGAATTAAATCAATTATTTGATATATGAGGAATGCTTTGGAAAATTATGACATGGGTGGGTCTTAGTTATAGATATCCACTCAGTGCATTGGTATTCTCATGGGATGTATCAGATGGATAGCCTAAGATAATGGGTGTTTTACCCAGTATTTTATTAACTATCTTGTGAAAGGACTTGAAGGTAAAGATACCATGTACCTAGAAAAAATGGTTTCCAATAATTAATTATTTACGTTATTTAGATTTATTTATTGTTTATCCATGAGATCTTGTGTTGAAATATCTATAGATTCATTTCATTCTTAATTCTTTGATTAAATTTCATGTGTTTTAGTTTTTTTACATTCCATGAAGATTATTCCTTTTCTAGTTATTTAAATGGAATATTTTTTCAGTTATTACCTTGCCATATTGTTAATCCATTTAGTTTATTGATTATATGTCATGTGTGTTCAGTTATTTACCTTTCCATAAGGATTATTATCATTGATTCATTATTTATTCCACTACGATTAACCCTTAAGTAGTATTTGAGCTCACCCTTATTTTATTTCCTTTACCAAGTAATCCAATAAGTGTACTAAGAATGATATTAAAGGATTCACTAGATAAAATAAAGTTGTTATCCAAGAAAGAAAAAAATGTTATAATTAATGTATTCATTTGTAATACAAGACTCGTGTATATATTTGGTTTACGAAGACCACTAAACTAATTAGTCCATCAGAATTTGATTCCTTGTAATCATGAAAATGTAATGGTATTAGACATCATCATTGGGCTTCTTGGGTAGGGTTGCTACATCTTCTCAGCCAAGAAACTCTCAATTACTAAAGCTCTCTCTATCTCCCCCAACATAGGTAGGAATGCATAGAGGGATAACACTGGTTCAGATTTCCCTACACAATCCTCACTCAAAGGTCTCATCCTTGAAGAACTAGTCATGAAACAAATTTATTGAGTACTTAGAGAGATTTTAAACCTCGATGAATACTAATATATTATCGTTCAACCCAACTAGAGATGTAGAAGCTCCAGGATACGTGTAGACCTTAATGTAGCTAGATATAACTACTCTCTAAATAGATTCTCAAACAATAACTATTATAGAGTTTCATCATCAAAAAATGGGTTACTAACCCCCACCATCTTCCCGATGATCCTTGGAGAAGGATCACTACTAGGACCATCATCTAATTTTTTTGGTGTCCAGACCAGATGGAAAACTCAGCCCACTACCTCAAGATAGTCCTCACCCACATGTGGGTTAGAACCTCCTTAGAAACTAACTGGTATCTTTCACTTAAACTCATGATGTGCACTCAACCAGCACACCTCATCCATTGGTACTGCAAGTACCATCTGTTTCACAATAGGTGGTGGTATAGCAGGTGCACCACCTGTAGGTAGAACCTATGGAACTGGTACCTATATCGATGCCTTATCATAGAGGGGATCATTATCTTGATCATTTACATCACAGAGCTATACTAAAATTAAACAAGATTCCAAATTATCAATGAATATATCTGGAGAGAAAACTAAAGAAGTACAAGGAAATCATAACCCATTCCTATAGGATGAATGAAGCATTATTTTCCCTACAACCAGTGTTCTCATGAATCGAGTCAAAAACTAGGTGATCAGTGTACTGGTGTGTGGATATATTAATCACACCAACACTGGAGTCCCTAGTTTTAAATCATAACCCACTCTATCATGACCCATCCCAAAGGTGTCCCTACCATAACTCTCCAAGCCCACCTCTAATTGTCCAGGGGATGGATACAAGTGTTGATTAGGAATATCACTAACATGGGATTCCTTATCCTAAGTAAATATACACATTCCCAAAACACCAAGCTCATAAATTTTTGAAATGTAAGAACAAATGAACCATAATCCATGCATAAATATAAAATCCACAACTATAGTACGATAGGAAGTAAAATAAATTAAAACAGTATAAATAGAATCCCACCATAAAGAGAATGAAAAAAAGTATGACTTGAAATTAGAGATCGGGACAACTATCAATGTGTCGTAGGAACATACCTCAGTATGTCTGGTCTTATTAAGCATTATCTAGTCATAATCTATCAAGGAATCTGTCAAAATTTTGATCATATGCACAATAAATGACATGTGTGGGAAAATCCATTGCATGTGGTGAGTATAAAAATACTCATTAGAAAACACCAAAACTATAAAGCACATGAAAAATAATAACAGTCACCTCTACACAGGTATATGTCTATATAATTATTGACACCATGAAGTGTGTTCCATGCACTTTTTCGTAGAATTCATGATGTGATCCTCACTTAGACAAAAAATATAGAGTTTTATTAGAATTTATCTTCATGATATAAAAAGATATAGGTTGTATTTCCATTTTCCATAAGAATAATCCACAATGAGGGACAATTGGAATGAACCCCCCCTCTTGGAGTAGGTTTTGGATCAATGATAAAAAGGTGTGGATTCAATAAAATTTCATCTATTCAATTATTTCAATAATATTTAGTGTATTTACCATATCAATAATAATATATCTCTTTGATATCTTCAATTTTACTGCTCGTAGAGCCCAAATAGATGTACAATTCAAATGATATGTCTCTTTAAAGTTAGAAACTTTTTGTAAAGGAATGAGCATCATCTTTCAAGCCCATCCAAATGGTCCCATTCATGTATTCCCATCCATGTAATACCATTAATGTTGGCCCATCCATATGGGCCCATTCATGCAGTCCCATCAACGCAAGCGCATCCACTGAGGTTTATTTGTGAAGGAACACCAACATGCCTATAAATAGACCCATCCGCCTCAAATTTTCAGAAAGGATGGATGAACACCCATATGGAAAGTCCCATAGAGGACTCTAGTTTTAATTCTCCATCTCCAAATTAGTCCATTGCTACTTGGGAAACCTACCATGGACCGCCCTCACTAGGGTGAGGCCCCCTAGCCTAGCACCTGGGCCACCCACCTAGGCCACCCATACCTAGGAAACGCAGCCGAGCGACCCATACCTAAGAAAACCATACCTGGGCCACCCACCTGGGTGACCCATACTAGGGTGACCCACCTGGTTGACCCATGCCTGGGAGACCCATACCTAGGCAACCCACCTTGGTGATCCTATAAGTCCATATCACAGGGCCTACAACCCTACACTCCCACTCAAGATCAATGCTGGGATGCGGCCCTATCCCTCCAATCTATTCCCTTCTCTACTATCACTAACGCCCATGAATAATGGATATTCACATCAGGAACTATTTAGGCCAGGTCATAGAAATTTTGGGCTGTGTCCTCTATTGCCTTAACATCCACCCTTGGAATACCATTATTTTATACACTCCTACACACTCCCAAAAAAAATTCATTGAGTTTACATACATCTATTAGTTCCTTTCCCGGTTTATGAGTTGAGACTATCCTCTTGGATTCCTTGAGTAAATTGAGTTGATAAACTTCTCAAGAAAATACTAAAACCTCATCACCTAACTCCTGTGCTAGGATGAATCAAAGGGAATCCACTTTAGGAATAAGAGCCAACCAAATCATAGAAAATCGTCCTTATGAATAAGCCTCAACCAATTTTAGGGCATCCTCCTGGACTAAGCACCTAGACTTTATTGAAGTAGGATTCACTCTCTCCTCTCTACCTCCTAGACCCTTGTTCGTAGAGAAGATGGGAACTTGAGACCTCTCCCCTCTTTTATGATTCCTTCCCTCCTGAGTTTCCATACCTTGGCCCCATTC
Organism: Viscum album; assembly: GCA_963277665.1. NCBI lineage: Eukaryota > Viridiplantae > Streptophyta > Magnoliopsida > Santalales > Viscaceae > Viscum > Viscum album. Next base: position 1,475,840,508 of record OY728150.1, read on the forward strand.
CAATGTAAAGTGAAGTGAGAAGAGTTTCATACCCTTAGCCTCATCCACCATCATCCTAGGATAGAGGAGATGGGCACACTCATCACCCCATCCCTCTCCCTTTGGTCTTTGTCACTATCTCTACCTACAGACAGAATAATATTGTGCGGTATCTTGAATATTCCATTTCCCCTTGTTTCTCACAACTAGCATGACTCGTGTGGGATTATAGGGTAACAAAAATCATGAAATCAAAACTATCCATGTGAAGTATTTAACTATGGTAACTTTGATTCCTGTTAAAATCAGGATATGTAGGATGCCCACTTAGGGATCGAACTCAAATGGAATCCTCCTCAGGAGAAAGCCAAAATCCTATTTCTCTTAATTTAGGAATCCTTGTTATGAGTAACCCCAAAACTAGCCTTCAAATAACCATGAGTTAAACACCCCTCATGGACCCTTTAACCAATAATCTTCCTCATTAGTACGCCCCAATAATGTCATAAATACTCTGGGAATACTTTTTAGGAATAATCCCCAACTTAATCCTCTCAAAGGGAAATAATCCCCTGTGAGACAAACCTTCTGAAACCCTCCATAAGTGGGGAACTTCATAACCAAACTATGTAGTATTTGATTCCTACCCATATGGGATATGTTGGAAACCTCCAGGAGGTACAAACCCAACACCCCTAAAAAACCCTATTCTCCCTATGCCACATTTCTAGTAGGGTTTAATTCAACCTAGGAATTCATCTTCCTTGCCGGTTCCCTAGGCCACTTCAGCATAAGTCCCACACTCAAATTTTACTAGGTGCCTTCCACCTAGAATTCCTTCTAACATGATGTTTAAATCTATAGTTATGTCTTTATCACATGAACTTAAAAGGTTTGATGTGTCCCATTAAGAAGAATTCAACTACATGGGTTATGATTCCGTTCACAAGGATATGTGGGAATCCCATTTATGGGTTTGATCCGAACATCAAAACAACTTCTATCTCCGTGTGTAAAGATACACATCTGATTATCTCTTCCATGTGGTTAAGAATCTAGCATCATTGTGATAAAAATCAAAGAATCCATATGTAGTATATAAGAGGATTCCATTTATGGAGAACCTCATATATATTTAAATATATCCATTGATGAGGATCCTTGGATACATAAGGACGATTATAAGATATATATATACTAATAATTGATTTTTAACTCAGGGATGAACCACATCATGCTTGGGAATTAATAAATGAATCTTAAATATTTCAAAAATATATAAGAGAGTCTTGAAGTAGGAAATAATTCCCCACAAAATGGTGTGATGAGCTCTACCTCTCATCCTCTCGACCAATGTGAGTTCTTAAGCATCGTTGGCGAAAACACTCAATGAACTCATGCCTTTGGAATAAAGGTACATTTGGATATAGAACCATTTGGTGTATCTGATTCCAAGAACAAAACCACTGATTTGTTTTCCCAAATAGTGAACCCAGCATGAATGATTAAACACAACCCTACCCCCTGAAATCAACAATGTGAAAAATTATTCTCCAAGGGGAAACAAAAAAATGGTGAACCTGATGTGAATCCTTAACCAAGATGATATTATCACCCATCTATTAGGTCCCTTTCACTTGATAAAAGAGTGCCAGACAAGACAATCAATCATTCATGTGTTCGTCTAAATGAAATATTGCTATGAAAGAGTTCCATACTTGGGTTTTTCATATATCTAATAATTCCCTTCAAAACTCCCCTTAATACAATAGTGTCATTCAATATTTCACTAACAAACTTTTTGGTTGTTTCATGCACCTAGTATTCATCCATTTAGAGGATGCCATCACCAACCCAACATCTTCAACCTTGGGTCTCAAACATGATGGTCTATGGATTCCATTATAACGGTACAATAATGACTTTAGAGTATGCCCCAAAATACCACCAGTTCCAAAATCTCCACCGATCATCTAGACCCTGATGACCAATGGTTCTGATGTAGAAGGCATTGAGCACAGTCTTCCACCAGTTTGGGAGATTGTCCCTAGAAAGTGATAAATAGTTCCTCCTGTTTCTCAAGGAGGTAGATCAAGAGGCCACATATGGCCTCACCTAGAAGTCATAGGGGTCCTTCTGAAGGCCTCCTACCAGCAATTGACACTGTCAATGTTGCACGGTAGTGAACCCTCAACACGATGAGGATGTTTTCCTCAATTTTCTATCCTAGGTCCTTCGAACCTAGACATGAAAGATAGACCGCCAGGGATTAAAACTATCTAATATGAATAAGTTTCACACCTTTACCCCCTCTGGATAATCCCACAAACCTAATTTGTTGGAAAATTGTGAACGGGAACATACACCCATTCACTTTCATTTTTCCACCCATCAGACGTTATTAGAAGCATTTAATGAAGCCATCCAACCAAATATGGTGGCACGCAATGATCAGGAACATACACTTACCTTCACCCACCAAGTCTACCAATAGATTCGTCTTGAAGCACTCAAAGAAGTCCACCATCTATGTTTGGAAGAAAATAGTGAGCATGTGCACACACCTTCCTTCATTTATCAATCCTGCCAATAGCCTCATTTGGATCCACCTTCAGAAGTCAATTGGAAAGTCTCAATGACAAGAAGGGGAAGACTCAACTTTCTACCCCTCACACATGAGTACTGTCAGTATCCATTGACAAGAAATAGAGTAAAGGAGTAGGAATATACACCTAATCTTGTTACGGAATAGGAATATTTCCTCCTTTTGAACACTAAAGTCATAAAGAACTTCTTGGAAATGGTAAAAGAGCATATGTAGATTCATGACCACATCCTACAGACTTGTCAGTACATCATAACAGAGATGAAAGTAGTTCAAGAGGGATGGACACAAAACTATATCCCCACATGTGAGGTGGCTCCTCAGTATGTCACCCTAAACTAGATACACACATCTACTCCCATCCAGTAGGTTCATGGGGAAAAATCCACCATATTATATGGACAACTATATAGGGAACATACACCTCCTCCAATCAGTGTTAATTGGCATATCCCAATGTAAACACTTAGGTAGGCACAAACACAGGCCCACAACAACCATTTCTCCCAGTAAGTGGACCCAATTTCTCATAAGAATGCATATAAAAAGAATCCTCATCCAACATGATTGGAAAATAAAGAGTCATTCTATGATATGGATCTTATTAATGATGGAGTTCTAGAATCCCTCATATGCTTATCTATCACTACTCAAGATCTTACCCTCCCATTACCAAATTATGGTAATTGTAGTAGTAATTTCAAAGGTCATTATCAAACACTTCACCATGAGTCTTGTTTCATCCCTACAATCAAATTAATTTCAAGAGACCATATCCAGATAAGATCCACAGTATCCATCTACATGGTAATAATATCAATGAGCAAGTGGGTATCCCCCTTATTATAATCCACCATGGTGGTCCTACCCGTGATGGTGCTCACTACGAATTTTTTCTCCATAGTAGTGTTTTTCATTACCAAGATAATTATCCAATTGACAATTTATTCATTATAAAGCCATCCCATCATAAGGAACATGAAAAAACAAGGTCATTCATGTATGATTCCTTATCATTGGCAGGTGAAATATTTTCTCAACCAGAATATAATCCAAATAAATGGTCATTCTACAAACCACACATGGGTAACTTACCATCCAATGAAATAGAGGAAGACCCTACTAATCTTATTACCTATAATAAAGTGATAGTAACGTGTCCTCTCTAGTCAGACTAGATAGAGGAACATCTTGAAATAAGGGAAGATATAATGATAAACATGAAGATAAATCTGGATAAAGATGAAAAACCATTCATATTCTGACCTTTTCACACCCCTCAATTCATCATTACAGTGGTGTTATAGAATGATTTTATGTAGTACATCCGCCTCAACATTTGGAAAACACTTCATCACTTAAAATAAAAAGTAGTATCCTATGATGAGTATTAAAGTTTTGTCAAGGTAATATAATGGTTGAAACACCAAATTGAATTTGCATCACTCCTGGATTTATGACATCCAAAGATCATGAAACATCAAGAATCCCTTCAATGTGCATGCCTTAGTGTATTAATGAGATTGAGATAGAAAATCATAGATACCCCATCTGGTGTTCGTATCAGAGGATGTGGTGCACATAGAGAATTCCATATCACTAAACTCCCTAACAATTAAATCCCACTGAAGGTTGTATCATGTAATTTCATAGCCCTACTTTGGATCCAACAAACAAAATTTTTTCATGAACGAAGATATTCTCAACAAGAATTGTCTCTGACCGACTCACACCAAAATTGGCCTAGAAGAGACTAGGTTGTTAAGAGACTTTTGAATCAAGCATCTAAAAATATCGACCAAGCCTTCCTCTTACAGGATGACACCCATAAGATAGAACAAATTCCAAAAATAGCACAATGGTATTTTGAAATGGTTGATCCAAGTGCATGTCAAATGACGCACCCATCCCACATTCAAAAAAACTCTATAAAATCATATGATCAGCCTCAGAAATGTTACCCACAACTATTTGAGAGCAACCCCAGCCCATAGGGATGGGGGATTTTTTAACCCTATCCTTGAGGCTATAAAACCACGCCTGAAGGGTTATGAAAGTGGAATGAGAATAGAAACATCCCTCAGGGTTGGGAGCTTTTTCACTTTAATAACCACCTCTTCAGGGAGAATCGGTTTTCTTACAATTAGAAAATATATCGAAAAATGAATCCTCCTAGTTAATCTCATCATGTGATCCATTGGTTACACTAGCAACATGCATGATGAACTATCTAAGGATTCCATTCGGGTAACTTTCCACCAAACATTTCCCACATAATCATCAAAGGAGAGGACAAGGCCTCATGGAGGGCACAGAAGAAGGTGATCTCGTAGAGACACTAATAGAATTACCATAGTGTGTTATGCATCAGTTAAAGTCATAAACACCACCCTTATAGATTCAATAAAACATGAGGCCAATTCAGAGGAGTAAAAATAGGACTTTATGGTTCTTGACACGGTCCACACTGAAACAATTAAATGAGGTGTATGTACCCAAAACCATAGGGTCTCTTGGAATTTAGGAACTCCCTTGAACAATCCACATTTACCTCTTCAAAATAATGAAAAATGTAAGGGTCAAATCATGTCTCACCTACCTCTCAGAGAGGAAAATCCCCTTTTATTGCAGGAAATATTTACTCAAAAAGAGGAAGACATGAAAGAATTTAGGAGAAACAATGCATAATGACTATGAGGCAGCCTTCTTGTTATGTATATTCTATAAGAAGATCCTCAACCAACACTTCCAATTGACACACCTCAAAAAAGAGAGTTTTTCATGACAACTGAAGAAGTCCTTGAACTTCTTATCAATACAGGATACCAACTACTAATATATTTGGATCCTATAGTAGAAGCTCATGAATTCCCTCTACTGTATGTGGAACCGTAGCAGGGTTAGGAACATACTTATAGGTATTCCTCTATTGGTTACCCATGGTAGGTACCAGCAATGGTACCACTGATTTCCCTACCAGATGATGCACCTTTCTAGGCTCCATCTCATTCATACATTGCTTATATGCTTATGAACACCATTGAGTCACTAATGTATTGATTGGAAGTCGTGGTGGAATGAAGTGAATCAATACAACTGGAAAAGAAGTCTTATCCAAAATCGTTAGATCCAACTCATCGCCTGAAAAACATTGGGAATCCCACATTTTTAATATTAAATGGCTCGGGAGACATAGAGAAGCACTTGATTCATTTCTTCTCTCACTGGGATCCCATGATGGGTACCCCTGAACATTATGTGGTAGTGAAACATAGGTTATTCTTTAAATCATTGTGAGAACCAAACTTTTGGTGGTACACAAGTTGGTCGTCTTAGTCAATTACTATGTTAGAAGACTTCTCTTAGAAATTCATTTTCTAGTTCATCTCAATGCTTTTGAAGACAATTTTATTTGATCTCATAAACTAGAAACAATGGGAGAATGAAAGGGTCTCATATTTCATTTCTTGTTGGAAAGGATTGAAATTATCCTAAAACTACCACTCCCTCAAGAAGAGTTGTTACCCATCTGTGAAGAGAATCTTTCTGATGAGTTGTACATGATGTTGATCCCTGTGAAATACAAAGGAGGGTTTTAGGACCTCACCTCAATTTCTCAACAGGTGGAAAACTCTATCACATAGACCAAAGAAAATTCCTGAGTGATTTGATCCACTCATGGAAGGAGAATAGGTAATGAATATGCCTCTATAGTTACACTTATTTTGGCCCCTGTACCCGCTCCTACATCAAAGCCTACCCCATATCATATGGATCCACCTCTCGAGAATCTGCAATAATGCCTGCCTCATAAGGATGATTAGAGATATTGGAATTAGAAACTATTTTAAGAGATAAAAACAAGCTCTATTATTTTCTAAATGACCAAGTATTGGGCTAATTCATCTCGAAATTATAAAGAAACTTGGTAAAGTTGTCAAATCCCAGGGTTCCAAACAAAGAAGGAAATGAAGATCTCCCATAATACATCCCCATCCTTAAAATTATGGGGCACCACATCAAGGAATATTTTTTTTCAAAGACCTCCTTCAAAAGATGGTGGAATCTAGGCATGTGAAGTTGAAAATTTCACCTTCTCAGGTTTCTTATGTTTCTAACACTAATATAGATGAGTAAAATGAATGGAAATAGGTTAAGAGAAAGATTTAATGGATGTTTAGTGATTGGATGGTCATGAAAACTATCGATCAAACTCATTCTATTCTTCGAACATAGTTGAAACAATATACTCTTCCTCCTACCACATCCATTGCAGCAAAACCATCTCCATCAGCATATCAATCCTCTAAAGTCTAGTACTAAAAAAATTGACATGATAAAAATGGTAAGAATAAAATTCAATAATATGAAATCATACCAAAGACAATGTTATCCTTAAATTTAACACACTTCATGACAATATTCCCAAATGTATAGGAACCACCCCATCAAACGTTACAACAAGAGTCAACCCATCAAACAGAATATTCATTGTATGAGAAGTTGATTTTAAATTGCCTTAACATTATTCACTTAACGGATCCCATTGAACATAATGATTCTGATTATGAACACAAATTTCCCACACATTATTAGATAACTGGGGGAAGAGGATGTCATAACTAAAGGTAAATGGGAGGGTGTGGTCATTCCAGAAGTCACTAATTAAACCATGCCCCTTCTCTAGCTATGTATATGGACAAAACTCATGGAAGATCTCTCCAGTGATCTCAACAAGAATAATGGAATTCCCCCATGCAAGATAGGATCCACCCCGATTCAATCATCCTGGATGATTTTTTAGAGGATGTGTCATCACATGATCAACCATAGTGTGTAGGTAGACCAATCTGACCTAATCTATAAGAGTTGAAGCACTTTCGACTACTACTCTAAGAGATGTTCAATCTATATCAGGAACATCATCTCCCAAAGTAAATGTAAAATAACACTCCCATGTTGGGAAGCACAACCCTTTGGACTATAAGTATGATGTTTTGAAGAAATTTTCCCATGAAACAGTGAAGTTATCAATATTAAATTCTCTAAGTCTATTAAAACACCTCCAGGAATAACTCATTGATTCCTTTTTAATCCATATGGAGTTTAAAGTTAAAGTTTCTACTTCTGAAGTATAACCCATAGAGAATGATCCCACATAATAGCATAATTCATCTCTTTCATATTCTTGGATGATGATGTTGTCATAAAAGGAAACATTATACCTTGTACATATCTAGAAGGATACATTAAATTGATATCTAATGAGTCTTTATTGACTATGGATCATGAGTCACCCTTATTCCAGTCCAAACACTTTGACAATTAGGTCTCAATGAATCTCACTTACCTCTATCCACTCTGATGTTACAGGATTATAATAAGAATGATCAAGATCTAATTTTCAAGATCACACTCAGAACTCATTTCATGGATCTCTTGTCTGACTTAGAGTTCATGGTTGTTTGACAGGATACAACATTCAATGCCCTGCTGGGAAGACCTAGGAAACATCAACCTACAGTCATTCCTTCGCCATATCACCAATTCCATAAATACTATATCAATGGTCAAATTGAGACATTTCATGGTCAAAATGCACCATTTAAGTCCTATAATTCACAATACGTTGATTTAGGGTTCTATAAAAATGGAGGAAAACAATCCATGGCTGATAATGTTTCACAAATTAATGCCAAAAATGGCTTGGAGATGATCAAAACTAACCCTTTCAAGGGGATCTGTGTATATTTCATGCATCCCATTAATCAAATCTAAGGGGTGGATCTAAATTTATGCACTAATTCAGAAACTTACATGATTTCAATTATGATTGATGATATCGATGGTTCTAAATAACTTATGAACTCCCCAAGTAATAATGAAATCTTGAATCAAAATTTCATCATTATGTTTGTTGAGATCCAACGATTCCTGGTTCTTTAAGCTAGGATAGAAGATGTTATCATATAAATAAGAGAATACTAAGAGTCTCATTTTCAGCCCCTCTTTTCCCTTTTGGATCTCCAAAAAATTTGATTTCCATGGATTGATTTAGAAATGATTGCTTTGTCTTCTGCATGCCCAAATATAGTCTATCCTCTTCCCTTTGAGGAACATTATTCATAACCAACTCCCCAAGTATAGGTGAAAGAATTAATGACTGGGGAGGAAGAATAAGGTGAAGACCTCAGGGATTCCCCTCCAGCATTTGAAGAAGGCATCTCCACAACTATAGATGAACATAGAGAGATAATTTTTGGTATTTAAGAATTTTAATGACTTGATATTATTAGTGCAACCATGACTCCCAAAGAACAAGAGTTGTATACCTTCTTATTGAAGTAGCACCGAGAAGTGTTCACATAGTATTACATAGATATGACAAGCCTTGACACCAAGGATTCCACCCATCACTTGGGTTTTCCAGAAGATCATTAGGCATACAAACAGACATTCAGAAGGTCACATCAAACTCATGCCTCCAAAATTGAGGTTGAAGTGGACAAGATCATCACGGTCAACTTTATCTGAGAGGTGCAGTATCCAAAATGGATATCCAAAATTTTCCCAATAAATAATAAAAATATAAAATTTAGGGTTTGTATTGATTTTAGAGATCTCAATCGGCATTGTCCCAAAGATGATTTCCTGATTCCAATCAAAAAACTCTTGATTGATGCAATGTCCAGTTATCAATCCCTATTTTTCATGGATGGATATTTAGGGTACAACCAAATTTGGATGGCCTTATAAAATTAATAACCCACAACTTTTAGATCCCCATAGGGGGTATTTTTCTATCCAATAATGCCATTTGTCTTGAAGAATGCTAGTGCTACATACCAAAGTGTCATGCATCACATCTTCAAACCCTTCTTATGGAATTTTGTTGAATTTCATGTTGATGATGTATTTTTCATGTCCTAGAAAAAAATTTAAACATTAGATGACCCAGAAACTATATTCAACAATATTTTTCATCATAGATAAAATATGAACCCATTGAAATGTGATTTCGGGGTATCTTTAAGAAACTTTCTCAGCTTTATTGCACACCATTGCAGCATTGATGTTGATCTTGAGAAAAATAAAGTTATCCTTGCCATATCGCCTCCTATAAATCTAAAACAAATGAGAGGATTTTAGGAGAAATTGCCTAAATCTAAGGCTTCATATCCAATATTGCAGGAATTTGTTTTCCCTTCACCAAACAAATGAAGAAAGGGGATACATATTAGTGGATTGGATACTGTTTCGAATCATTTAAAGCCCTTAATAAATAATACAGGTGTTCACTTGTATTAATGACAACTATTTGGGGAAAATATCCCATTCTATATGTGATGGATCAAGAGTGACCACTGAGATCCTTCCTTTCACAAAAGAATGATGTTGGGAATGAAAGAGATCTTTAATATCTCAGTCAGGCCATGATCAATGCGGAGATCTATTATTCAGATATTGAGAAAAGTTATCGGGCATTAATATTTGTGGTTCAGAAGCTCAGGAAGTATCTACAGTAACATGAGGTCCACTGGGTCTCTCTCAATAACCCGCTAAAATTTACCCTAAATTTCCCTATGCTGGAATTTTGTTTAGAATGGTGGGCAGTTATTCTGCAGCAGTTTGATATACAGTTTGTGAATCATAAAGTAGTGAAAGGAAAGGCCTTAGAAAATTTTCTCAACGATCACCCTTCTATAGAATAGATTTCATCATTAAATACTGAATTGTTATATTAAAAGATATTATCTATTCAAGATAACCGCCAAAAATGGGAAATGTATTTTGATGGAACATCCAAGAATCTATCAAGGAAGATAATAGAGAAGCCTAAGCTAAAAAATGATGGGTTAGGGATCATGCTTATCTCCCCAGAGAAAGAAGTACTTCCATACTCCTTCCTGTCATCAAAAATCTATAACAAAGATAAGGCAAAATTTCAAGCTCCCATTGCAAGCTTGGAATTGGAACTCCAAATACCAGCAAACCAATTGTAGGTGAAAGGCAACATGGAGTTATAAATCAAATAGATCAATAGATATTACACCATCAAAAAAGAGGGGCTAAATAAAAAGTGTGATTATTTCCAAGGGTTAGTGGTAGAATTCCATTCATAGCCAACATTTCCTCACATATTGTGATCATAGAACACCCAAGCAGATGCATTGGTAAATGCAGATACAACATTGGTAGATCCAAACTGGGATGAAATAGTCATTAGCATCAGCTATAGACGAATAGTCTCACATCTTATTCAATTTAAAATAGAAGCTATCAACGAAATAATCCCCATACATGTGCCATATTTTCTTACCACTATATGGATGATTCCACTCATGAACTACCTTCAGGATGGGTTGCTCCCACTGGATAGAGCTAGAAGAGGGAATTTCCAGTGTCAATCTTTAAATTTTACTCATTATGATGGCCTAAAAAACTAGAAAGTCCTCTACAAATGAGGATTCGATGGAGTCCATCTTAGATGTGTTAGTGGAGAAGAGTTTGCGATTTTCCTGGAAGAATTACATGTAGATGCTTCGTGTGCCCACTAGTCAGGGTGTTGGATTTCTGATCAAATTTGAAGGCTTGGATACTTTTAGCCTTCGATGACTAAGGATTGTACATAATTCAACAAGAAGTTTAATTCTTGTCAACTGCATGAAAACTTCAACCATCAGCCCCCATAGTTTCTACTTATATCCAATAACTCCTGGACATTTTACATACAGAGAGTGGATGTTGTGGGACCATACCCTCTAACTACATCCAAGTAATTCATTTATATCCAGACTGCTACTGATTTCTCCTTTAAATGGGTAGAGACAATACCCCTAAAAGAAGTCGAATAAAAAATCATTATTACTTCCATCAAAACTAACATCATTACAATATTTTTTGTCCCTCATACAATATTGATAGATAATATCACCAATATATTCTCCAATCAGGTGGAAACGTTATATCAGGATAATAATATCAAATCCAACCATCCATCCTACTATTATTCTATAACTAATGGAAAGATATAGGCCTTTAACAAGACCCTATAAAGAATAATCTATAAGATGGTATTCAAAGACAAAAATTCTTAACCTGAAAAGTTCTTACATTCCTTTTTGGATTATAGGACTACAACTCGTACTAAAACACGGGAGACCCTATACTGATTGTTGTACAGAACAAAATCAATCCTTCCCATTAATGTTCAATTTCCATCACTCTATATTTCCATTTTTGAATAGATATCTATAGAGGAAAAATACCATAAATGACTGGATGTATTGGAGAGACTGGATGAAAAGAGATTATATACCTTACATCTCTTGGATGTATACCAAAATCAGATAGCATGATCCTTTCACAATAAGGTATATGTCAATTCATTCCTCTCAGGATAATTGGTATTGTCCCTTAGGACTCTAATGATTCCAGAAAGGAATCGTCCAAAGCATGAGTCAAGGTGGGATGGACCTTACTTCATACAAAAATTTCACTCTAACGGAGCTTATTCCTTTATCTCGATGGATGGAGAATTCATCATGACTCCAACCAGAGAAAGGTTTCGGAAGAAATATTTCATGTAATAACATGAAATTTATCCTAGCCATAGGAGGTTAAACTTTATATCACTATATACATTCCTATTGCAATATTTTAAACTGTGTTGTTGGTTCTAGTCGTATGGACCAAAACTGCAAGATATCATTTTTCCTCCCGATATGACATTAAATTTCAGGATTAACATATTTTTATTTGACATTACGAAACCCCAAAAATACTATGAGTTGACACTACCCATGGTCCCTAAAATATGAGTAAGAAATTATGGGTATTTCACATGCATAAGCCTCACTCACATTACAGCTGCTCTATAGTGGCATTTCGGCCCCTTTATAGGTGTAAGACCCTTTGTTATCACGCCTTTATCGCATGAAATTAAACAACATGGTTCTTTTAATAACTACGTGTTCCTTAATTATAATTCTAGTGAGATATGTAATGATGCTTATATCTCCAGTCTTGGGTCTTGTTGTGACCACAACAAAAGAAAAATCCCCTTCACTCCATGTGTGTATAGAACAGACTTGCACAGGGAATGCTTTCCGGAAATACGTTTGGCTTGATTATCATGTTAATGATATACATAGTTATATCTAGATATCACATCCTAGGTATATCCACAATTAAAGAAGAGAACCCCCCCCCCCTCATATTCCTTGTGCATAAAATAGATCTGCACAGGGATCCTTTTATTCCATGCAACTTCATTCTCATTACAATGGGATGTGCAATGATGCCTAAACCTAATTATTCAAGCCTAACCACAATCATAGAAAATTATAAAACCCCATTCCCCACATCAAATCTTAATTTATGCGGGGGATAAATCTCCAATAACTACATATGTCTTGATTTTCATGTTAATGAGATAAGTAGTGATGCTCAGATCTCTTATCCTAGGTCCATCCACAACATTTTTTCTCTCCACATCAGTTCATCTTCATTTTTACCACATAAAGATAAACTGCATGGGATTTCAAGAACTATGTATGACATTACTCTCATCCTAATGAGATACGTAGTGACACATGGATCTTATCTTCTACCCTAGCCACCACATAATTGAATTTCCAATATCCTTCACTTGCGTTACCCTTGTGTTGTAGAAAAAACATTTATCGCTCCATGTTTCTCAAACCGAGCACAACTTATATGGGATTGAGAGTCTGGTAAATGAGTTCTCAATATAAAAAATGTGTTTCAATTCATATTGGGGATATCTTGGTCCTAGTTGTAAGCCCCTAAAAGGCCCAGTAGATTCCTCATCACATGAAAATAAACCGCATGATCTGTTTAAGAACTATATGTGTCATGATTCATTCCCTAGCAAGATATGAAGTCACTCTTAGGTATTACAGCCTGGTCTATCCATAATATTCTTTTTCATGCTGGAATCACCCACGTCTTTACCACATGATGATAAACTACATGGTTCTTCAAGAACTATGTGTCGTTTGATTCTCGCCCCTATGAGATATATAGTGACCTCCAGATATTCAATCCTTGTTCTAGCCGAAATAAAACATGGGAAATGACTATACAATCCCATGTATGAGTCAGATCTACATTAGGAAAACCAATAAAAGTTTTCACCTGACATTTAAACTCATATCCAAACCCCCAATGTCCTCACATATGAATTCAATCGGTATGGGGGACCTTTATTATTATAACTATGCATGGATTCATTCTCATACTATTAAGATAAATAGTGAAACCTAGTCCTTATTCCTTGTCCTAGCCACTGGGTTAATAAAAATGACCCCTCTCCCACATACAAACAATGGTCCGTACAAGAGCTTTTATTTTGGGTCCCCTGGTTAAGGGGCCCACTAGGGAAATATAGATGACCCCTTCTACAAATGAGTAATATATATACAAGGGAATTCCAAATCATGGAAAATATCAGGCTAAATGATTCCTTTTTTGCTTGTACATATCCCTTTCACATGTCATACTCCTAATCTTGAACACTTTTAGATCTACATAATCTTTCCTCAACTTCTGGTATCAAAATTTCTAATACTTGAGAGCTTTTTTTCATAACTATGTTGTAATACACACTAGTTGAATTTTCATAAAACGGCCCACAAAATGAGTTGTTCATCCAAAGGATGTCACTATTTGACTATACAGTACATTCCCTAATTGGACATGCATAAAATATCCTACAACACGGGTTTGCCAAATATGAGTAATTTCACCTTTGGGATAAGCCTTTTCAGTCCCGATAATATTTAAAGACAATATGATTGAACCTATGATTAAAAGTTTTTGGTCATATCATGCATATTTTTCCCATGTTCTCTCCCTCAATATGAAAACCTCCAGGACCATGGTTTAAAATTTCCTCCCTCATGTCCAAATTATACAGGAATGACCTTGGTCTGATAAACCCACATATCACGTGTTGTTTCCCTGATATTATGGTCTTAGTCATATGAACAAATACATCAAGAACCTCATTCCATACACATTAATCAAAATATTGTAGATAACATGTTCTCTTGATTCCACAGAAATTATGACATGAAATGATCCATTCATATTCAAGTACATTACTTTCATAAACCAAACTATGTGCCTAATGAAATTTGAATCTTCATAAACATCCATCGGGTTTTTAGTAATAGAATGTTGGAATTATTGAGGACATATTTTCTTGAATATGTTATAACATGCCACAGTTGGATTTTCATAAGTCTCTCACAAATATTAGGGCCTATCACCCGAAGGATGCCACTATTGACTATAAAATATGTTCCCTAGTTTTCCTTGCATAAAACAACCCACAAAATAGGTTTTTTTAAATGTGGTAACTTTTTCATTGGGAGATACCTCCTCCAACATCATAACCCCATTTTCCATACCACTCTTTAGATATGTAAGTCCTCAAATCATAGCATAAATCATTATCCTATCACACATGAATATGGTAGCACATTTCCATTCAAATTACCATGAATTTTGGAATCATAAAACATTCATTCAAGACATAAAGAATTTAAATTAAATCCCCCTAATTTCTTTGCGGTATGAATTGTAACTACATAGAATTTGGTCCATGTCGTTTGACATTAAAATATATATCATAATGTCTTTGTGGTATGACTTTAAACTACATAGCATAATGTCCTCACCATAAGATGTTAAACTACATGATTAATGTCATGATTTCAAGACATTAAAATGCATGATGCCTTCATCTTTTTCATAAAGGGGTCTCCCCCCTTAACATTTACCATATAAAAAATGCACGCTCCTCCAATAGAGACAAATTCATATAAGTGTGGTTTCCCATTCATGGCTTGTACTAATACATATATTCCCTTCATTTTAGACAACACCCTATAGAAAGACAACCCATCGTGGTCCTGAAAAATCCGAATCTTAAACATTGACCATCAGTAATAAAATTTCGAAATTCCTAATAACTTCTTTTCTTGACTATGTTATAATTCACCCCAGTTGGATTTTCTTATGTCACCCACAAATTTTAGGGAATTCCAGTCAAAGGATTCCATTATTCGACTATAAATCACGTTCCATAGTCGGCCTTGCCTAAAATATCCCACAAAATAGGGTTTTCAATCAATGGTAACTTCATTCTCAGGAGACACCTCCTCTATTCCATGATATCATGTTTTAGATTCAGGAACCAAAAATCATTTCTTAAGATTCCACACCAAATATATAAATAAGGTAAGAAAATTTGTGTCATATAATCCTTATTTGGGACATTATTTCAAAACATATATTCCAATATGTTTGACATAAAACACTATCCCTTTTAGTCTCACATTCATGGATTTATAATTCCCAAGAAAAGAGACACATTACTTTTCAGATTTAAAACCCTCTAAGGGAACTCTGGACAAAAGTAGATTCTTGGGTCGCTAGACCTGTACTCTACATGATTTAAGAAAAATATCAAGTGATAGATATAAAAGGTGAAAAACATGTTATTCTAAAAATTTGAAAAGGGCGGTCTAAGAAAAAATACAAGTTACACCCACTAAGTCTCATTCTTAATGATCTTTGGAAAATTTTAGGATGATGACATAAAAGACAAAAAACATATAGGGTTTTCCATACGACCCTAACAATAGTCAAACTATGCTCACTAGACCCCAAGGGTTAGAAAAAAATTAGAGCAACCTTTACACATTTTAGATAGCTCCAAAACAAACTTTTGATATTGGAATGATTTATATTTCCCAATAGTTTCCTTATAACCAGATTCTTCTCATTCCGAATGAATCTAATTCTAAGGGGGGCTTTTTTTAACACTGTGAAGTGTGTTCCATGAAAATTTCCATGGAATTTATGATGTGATCCTCACATGGAAAAAACATTTCTAGTTTGACTAGAGTGTGCCTCCATTTTGGAAGAAGATGCAAGTTGTATTTTCATGTTCCATAAGAATACTCCATAATGAGGGATAAGTGGGAATAACCCTCTCCAAAAGTAGGCCGTGGATTTCTATGATTGATGATAAAAAGATTTTAATGAATTAAAATTCAATTTATGAGTTTATTTCAAGAACATTTGGTGTATTCGTCATATCAATAAGAATATAGCTTTTTCAAATCTTCTATTTGGCTGGTTGTAGAGCCCAAATGGATGCACGGTTCAAACGTTACGGCTCTCGAAAGATAGACAAATTTTGTAATGGAATGTGTGACTCCATGTAGGCCCATCTGTGTAGGCCCATCCACACATGCCCATCTATGTTGTCCCATATTCAGTGGCCAATCCATGTCAGCCCATATGTGCTATCACATCCATACATTATCATCCATGCAGGTCCACCAATGGGTCTACAGACAGACCCCCTCCACCTCATATTTTAAGAAAGTATGGCTGAACTCTTAGATATAGAATCTAGGAGAGGGATCTGGTCATATAGATCGCTCACCTAAGTAGTCCATCAATACTTGGGAAACATACCATATCCCTTCCTCACTAGGGTGAGTCCCCTCATCCTAGAACTTATGTGACCCACCGAGGAGAGCCACCTCGGTGGCCCACCTGGGCGACCCATACCTGGGAGACCCACCTGGGTGACCCATACATGTGTGACCCATACTTGGGAGACCCACCTAGGTCATCCCACTAGACCATACCATGGGTAATGTTCCACCACACCCTCGATCAGGATCAGTGTCAGGTTGCAGTCTCATCCATCTAGTATTATCCCTTATCTATTTTCACAGAACCCTATAAAAAATAAAGAGCCACACCACAAACTTTTTATTGTAGGTTGAAGAAATTTTGGATTTTGCATTCTATGGGCTTAACATCCACCCCTAAATACCATGATTTGAGATACTCATAAAAACTCTCTGAAAATTTCTTGACTCAAAATACTCCACATAGTTCTTTTCCAGTTTTATAAGTTGAGATTCTTCTCTTGGATTTGTCGAGTAACTTGAGTCGATAAACTCATCAAGAAACTCCTAAAACCTCATTGCCCGGCTCCTATACCTGTTTAATCAAAAGGAATCCTCCTTAATAATAATCCCCAACCAAATGAAATTTATTCCACTTTAGGAATAGTCCCCAACCTGTTTTATGGAATCCCTTCAAGAATATTCCCATTTCCTTTCTTGTAAGAGGTTGCACTCTTTCTTCTCTCATCCTCCTAATTACTGGGTCAAAGAGGGAATGGTCACCCCATCCCTCTCCCATATCTCCCGCTACCTTACTTCCTCGCTGTCTACATCATGGACCCATTCTAGGGTAATGTGAAGAGACATATGTTTTGTACCCTTTTCCTCTTCCACCATAATCTCAAGATAGAGGAGATTGTCACACTCAACAACCCATACCTCACCCTTTCGGATTTGTCTCTATGTCCACCTACAGATAGAATTATATTGTGTGGTATCTCAAATCTTCCATTTCCTCTTATTTCTCACACCAGTCATGACTCACATGGGCTTAGAGGTTAATGGAGATCATGTAATCCTCACGATATATGTGATAGATTGAACTACGAGAACATTGATTCTTATTACAATCAATATATGTAGGATTCCCACTTAGGGCCCAAGATCAATGGGAATACTCATCAAGAGTAAGCCCCAATCCTATTCCCTTAATCCATACATCTTCCTTAAGAGTAATCCCTAAAACAGGCCTCCAAATTTCAATTAGTGAAACACCCTTCATGGACCCTTTAACCAGGAATCCACCTCAATATTAAGCCCCAATCATGTTATTAAATAGTCCACAAATCCATTGCATAAATAACCAAAACTTAAACCCCCTCAATGTTTTTTACTCCCCTATGAGGTAATTCTTCCAGAAGCCTCCATAGGTGGGATTCTTTATAACCAAACTATGTGGGATTTGATTCCCGTCCATATTTGATACGTAGGAAGCATCCACGAGGTCTACACCCAACACCTCTAAACAACCCTATTCTCCCTGTGTCACATTCCTAGTAGGGTTTAATTCAACATAGGAATCCATCTTCCTTCTATGTACCCTAGGCCACATTGGTATAAGTACCACAAAAAACTTTTACTGGGAACCTTCCACCTATACTTCCTTCCCAAATGACGTTAAACTGTATAGTTAGGTCCTTATCACATGACCATAAAAGGTATGATGTGTCCCATTAAACAACACTGAACTACATGCATTCTAGTTTCTTTCACAATGATATATAGGAATTCCATTTGTGGGATTGATCCCAACATCAAAACAAATTTCATTTCCCAAGATAACAATACACTCCACAGTTCCCCACTATGTGGCTAAGAAACCATCATCCTCATGATATCGACCAAAGAATATCTAAGTAGTATGTAAGAGGATACCATCGATGGAAAACGTCGAATACATATAGAAAAATCCATTGATGAAGAACCTAGAATAAATATATATGATTCTAAGATCTATACATGATAATAATTGATTTTTAACTCTTGGATGACCCAAATAATTTTGGAAATTAATAATGGATTCAAGAACATTTCTCAAATATATAATAGTGTATTGGAGTAGACAATATTTCCCCCCAAAAGGGTATGATGAGTCTGACCTCCCATCCTCTTGACCAATTTGATTTTTTAAGCATTATTTCCCAAAATACCTAATAAACTCCTACATTTAGATAACAATTCAATTTTAATATATAACCATTGAGTGTTTCTAATTCAACAAACAAACCCATTGAAACCCATTCATAAATAGCGAACCTAGAATGAATGATTTCACATAGATCAACCCCCTTTAATTGACCATCAAGATAATGATTCACTAAGGTAGAAACAAGAACATATAACAATAATATACAGATATACCCAAAAAATATGCATAGTCTAAAGGTATGTCACAACCGTAGTGCCATCCAAGGATTCCAGCTCGAAGGTTCTACAAAGCACTTGTCCAATAGAACATGGTCCATGAGTCTGATATCACTGATTACATCCATCCAAGACGTACTTCTCATCGGTTCTCATTATATAAAGTAAATGTTAAAGGTATGAATATATATGATACAAAGATGAGGATCACACCCAATACCCTGTGGTATACCAACAACCCAATCTTGATTAATCCTCTAAGTATATTATCGACACTCGCATAGTGTTGGTCACAATGATACCAAGAAGTAAACCTAGGCTATGAATATAAATAGAGGATCTCGTTCTGGGCCTCATGGAGGGATTTTTACCACTCTATCCAAGAATTCCTTCTGATGGGATCATTATCCTATGTATAGAAGGAGATTCCATATTAACCTTCAGGGAATGGATATGGGGAAATTTCCCTGATAAAAATTTTCTAAGATATAGATTACATGGGTTTCAATCCAACATTGATAGAGTGCATGGATTATAGTAGGGTTACACACCATATCCCTTCAACCCTAGGTTCTAACCATGTAAAAAGTTCATGTATGTGTCTGTGTTGAAGTACATGGTGTGTTGTTACATGTGTACTTTTACCCATGTACCAGTACACGTCGTAGACCATGTCCATTCTATCTATGACATATCCATGTGGGAGTACATGGTGTGCTTGTTTTCGAGTACTCTGTCCCGTGTTTGGGTACCCTCTGAAGTACACATTGAGATATCAAAGGGGGGCCAAAATCCATGTGATAAGGTCACACGCTGTGTGATACTTAACTCCCTCCCGAAACCATATGCCCCACCGAAAGGGTCCCACACTACATGTCACTTTGACTTGCATGTAGTGAATTGTAGAATTTTCTTAATTATCATATTTGGATCATGTGTCATCGGTTGTTCCTCCTGTCTTTATTTTGGAAACTGCCATGCTGGAAAATCATGAATTGAGCCTTGAAGATTCATGCCATCACAAATAAATAACATTCACCATTAAATTAGTTTAGAAAATTCATTGAAATGGTTTTCTTCACTGCACACTGAAGAATAAGAAATCTGGGAATGTATTTCAACTAATATGCTATTGTCTCCATCTTTGCACCATCATCATGTTGTGTTGGTCCTAAATCTACAATATCAAATAGCTACACTATGAAATGGGTGTGAAACAATTGATTTCTTAGTGCATGTAAAAACATGGGTCAAAGAAGAACACTCAAGATGAATAAATAAATTGGGCGAGAAAATCAAAAGAACATTTATGAGAAATGAACCTCTTTTGATGTTTGTGTCGACCTCAATTAATTTCTATTTGGACAAAAAATGAAGAGATAAAAAATAATCAAAAATAAATTATTCCAATGCCTGGTTAATCTAACCCATCCCGCAATACGCATGATCTACAGATCAATATTTTAGTATACTGGTCCATGTTCATCATAGAAACCAAAATGGGCAATGAAATACAAGTTAAACAATTTCCTACCTAAATTTGGATTTATCATCGAAAATGAATGGATATGCACTATGATCGTTGGTGAGACCCTTTGAATTCATCTCACACTGTTCATCGATCTTTAATCTGGTCGTTGTCTGCCAATGGAATCTTATTCTAAAGCTCTCCAATGGTCCTCTAGATCTCTAATTTTTAGTGGCTAAACCATGGAATTCCCAATAACTATTTATTTAAAAAAGATTTTAGATAGTTTCAGTTAAAAAATAAAAAAAAATTAATTATTTATTTTATTAATTTTATGCCTATGGTGACTTTTTTATAAACTCCCCACACCAACCAAGGTCATTTTGTGCCTTGGGTAAACCTCACGTTCTCAACTCAATGGTATCCTCGCATTTTTTTTATCTAGTCCCCCATTTAAATGTTATTCCACTATTTTAGGAAAAATGCTTGCGGGTTTTATTTAATATATTTCAAACATTTATTCTGGGCACACCGAGTCTTAGAATCGCATGTCATCTCAATGTTTGGTCTAAAAAAAATCCATACAATATCCAAAAATAATACATGGAAAATCAAATTCATTACATATATGCTAAATTGTCCATCATTAACCACAATGTTGCCTCTATGCCTCATGTTCATTTCATCTCCCTCACACATAATCCCTTGTTACTCGTGTTTCGTTTCCAGTATTTTTATCATGTCCATCCACTATAGAACTACCATAGCTTCCAATATTAGAGCTAGATATAACATTTTAGAATCCACACCAATGTCTCAATCCACCATAAGAGCCTTACTAGAGTAAGGGTGAGTCACTATGAAGATAAGAAGGATGAGAGGACACCATACATGCAAGCAAAGAAAAGAAAATAGATAGTTTTATACAATGATCGAGGAGTTTACGACACAAAGGAGGTTTATATGAGTGATGAAGATAGTGTTCACGTGACATAGTGAAGTTATCATGTGTCATGATGAGGTTCGGAATTGCCAAACACTTCTCAAAAAATATTGAATGTGTTTATTCCATAAAGAATATACATTGTGGAACTAACATATAAATAGTTGAGGTGTTTATTTTTTAGAATTATATCATACCAAAATTCACTGCCACATATCGTACTTTATCCATCACTTTCTTTTATTAGCATTAATAAAAAAATATCTAATAAAACTATAACCTTTATTAGTTCTAACAAAAAGTAATGACAAGGGTAACTTTTATCGGTGCTAAAAAATGATGATAAAAGTGTACCATTTATCAGCGTATTTTTTAATGCTGATAAAGGTGTATCTTTATCAACTTTTTTCTTAGATCGATAAAACCTTGTAGTAAAAAATATTATTATTATATATAAAATCATCATATTTACATTCAAGAAGTAATGTTTATTTATATAAATTAACTAAAAAATTCATGCCTATAATTAATATAAATATGATATATTCATATATATATATATAATTAATTTAAAAAATATTAATATAAATGATGTTTTATTAATATGTCATATTTGAATTTTTATATTTATTTCAATGTCTATGTGCATATATGTTTATCCATTATGTTGTGTGTATTTTTTGTGTATGTGTATATATAGATGTTTTACATGTACAGATATATATATGCGTACATATATGTGCACATGTTCATGAGAAGTACATATATGTTTATAATATATGTGTACATGTGTATGTATTGCATATACTTATTTCACATTTGATGTATTTTTTTCATTTTTGATATAATATCTTTGGAATTTATTCTTTTATGTAAATATTTATATTTTACTAAGTATTATTTGGAATATTTTTTTAATCTATATGATTAGTATTTATTCTGATTTAATTTATTAAACTGTTATATTTTTAAAATGTTTAAATTTTATATAATTAAGTTATTTAAATTCTTTTTTATTATTTCCTTCATTTATGTATGTATTTACAATTCTTGTAGTTAATCATACATTAATCCATTATTTAATATATTTTTTCTATTAAATTCTATTTATTCATTTTTAGTATTTTACTCATTTAATATTGTTTATTCATTTTAAATATTTATTGATTATCATATTTTTTGGAATTTAATCTTCTTATAATATTTATTTATACATATATTTATTTACTATACATGTAATTTTGTCAATATGTTTATAATTTATATAAATAATATTTATTTGTTTTTGTTTATTAAGTTTTAACATTTAAAATTTGTTGAATATTTATATAATTAATATATTTAAATGAAATTTTTAATAATTTTTTATTATTATTTTGGTTAATATTAGTATTTTTTATTTTTTTATTTATTTTTTATATTTTTGGAATTTGTTCATTTTTTAATATTTATACATATCTATTTAATATGTTTTAATATTTTCAATATGTATTAATCGTCATTTTAATATAAATTCATTATAAATTTCTAATAATTTATATAATCAACAAAACGTATCCAGTTTTTTAATATTTTTTATGTCCCCTCATTTTTATATATTCAATTTTAGTTATTATTAACATTCATGCATTTATGTTTATAAATTCATTAATAATGTTAAAAATATATTACTAAATAAATATTTATAAATAAATATATTTATATCTAAATATAAATATATTTATAAATTTATATTTACATTATTTAAAAACATATATATTTATAATTATAAATATATATATATAATTGTTTTAAGAATTATTAATATAATTATAATTAAATAATTATATATTTAAATAATTATAAAATTATAATAAATATATTTATTATATTTATGATTATATATATATTAATATATTAATATATTAATAAATAAATATATTTATATATTTATATATATATATATATAATTGTATAAAAATATAAAAATATATAAATATATCTATTATTATAAATATATATCTATATAGTTTTAAGAAAATTAAATAATTATAAATAAATAAATATTTATTTATATAATTATAAAATTATAATAAATATATTTTTTATATTTATAATTATATATATTTATATATTAATATATATATATAATTAAACAAAATATTTTTATAAATATATTTATTTATCATTATAATTATAATTATATATCTATAATTATATTTATATATACATATTTACAATTCAATTATTATATTTTTCATTAGATAAATAATTATTAGTTTATAATTATATTTATTTACATTTATTAATAATTATTTTTATAAATACATATCTATAATTCTTTAAATATATATATATAATTATATAAATATTTATTTATAATTATATAAATCTATATTCATTTATAATTATATACATTTAAATTTTTTAATCATGTTAATACTATTATTAATATTGATTATATAGGTCTTCATCAACATTAATTATAAAGCGCTGATAAGGCACGTCTTTATCGACACTAAAATTCTAGCACTGGTAATGATATGTTTTATGAGCGTTTTTTTAGCATTGTTAAAGAGAGATTGAAATAGTGCTTATTATTTTAGCACAGATAAAAGCCTTCAAAGTCTTTTAAAAAAATCTAATAGAGTTCTCTATCCCCACGCCATTCAAGTTCTCACAAAATTGAAGCTTTTTCATCGCCCTCCCTCAAACTTCTCGAACAAATCGACACTTCCAAAACCCAAGGTATTTGTCATGTCATCAATTGCTTCCCCTCAAACATCTATATTTGTTTTTAATTTTCCCAAGGGTTAAAATGGCGTGCACAAGAAATATTTTTTCTCCTCGATCTGCCTCACTAATTATCCACCCAATCTCCCTTACATTAAGCCTTTATTACTTGACCCTCTCTATATCCCTCATGTTCATTTCACATATTCATCATAATTTCTCACTCTTATACTTTAGAGCACATAGTCATGCACTATAAAAACTCTTCCCATTTATCATGTAATGTGGTAATTGAAAATGATAAGTTGATATAGTTTGTGTAGTGCATGGATGGTAATCTACTCCAAGTTCCAAGTATCCTTCATGCTCTCATGGATTAAAATCAAAAAACAATTCCCATTTGCTTCTATTACCATGCAGAATAACCTTAACCATTTTAATATCTCTTGATTTGATTGTTGTTTTTATAAGAATTATGAAATGTGTTTAATTTAGTTTGTATGGTTTGTTCGAATTTTTAATATTTATAGATATTGATAAAAAATTATTTCATGATATTTTTTATACTTATACAAATATATATAAATATAAATATAGATACATTATTGCATATCTTCTCACAATGATGTGGGAAAATATGCAATGGGTTGAGTGGTATCCATATTTATAAATTCATACAAGTTTAATGAAAAAGGGTTATTCTAGAACTCAAATTCAATATCATGAACTTGGTTTTTAAATGTTGTTCTTAAAAATGGGATTATTTGTAATGTCCTGACCTGAAATCCACTTAACCCTTTCCCTGAACCGGTAAGTCACATGGTCACAATCGCACCTCCACATACGATTGAGGATATCGACTATAAATGAGGGTGTATAAGTTATATAGTGGATAGATATACCCTCATGTCAGAGTGGCATAGTGGATATAATTAGATAAAATTCAACAGTGGAATAATATAATAAACATATATAATAACAATGTAGCGGAAGAATAAATACAATTGATATAATAGATAAGTGTAGAGGTGTAAATAACTGAGTAACTGAGTAAATGTAATAAAAGCTAATAGGTAGTGTCTGGTACATGGACGCATGACATGATGATAATAAAAGGGAACATGGGAACAAGCATACATGCATTCTATACAAAACACAAAAAAAAAAGAATAAAAATAGATCCACTATCATCTCAATTTAATGCCCAGTCCTATGCTCTAAATCTCTCTCTATTAGCTAAGCATATCAATATCTTTTAGCAGGGTGATTTCCCTTATCAATACCTACAGACAGATAATATTCTCATGTTCCAAAGGCATCCGGAGTATGGTGTGAGGTAAAAATATCCGTACGCCACCACCAATGTTGTCTACGTGTGATCCAAGAAATTTTCATAACGAAATAGTGTACAGATATAACATTATAAGTAAAACAATACTGAAATAAATATCCAGGAAACTTAGGTTTCTAAAGGACACCTGACAGCTATACGTGCTTCGACTCATGGTGGAGAATCGTCCAATCTGTCACTATATATATATATATATATATATATTTATATTTATATATACTTCATCCACCTATATGAACCAAGTACATATGGACATTAGTGGCCATATACATGGAATACTAGTGTTGGTTGGACCAGGCTTAACTGAGACGTCCATGACTAGTCTAAAAATCCTATAAGCTCAAGCAATAGGGTACGTGCCTTACATCCCAAGAAAAGTGTGATAAGTCATGCAACAATACTCAGGATGGTGAGTGATCCATCATATCATCACTCTAAGAAAGGCATGTGGTGTGTAAATGTAACACCCTTTAATTTTATAGTATGTATATTTTTAAATTTAATTTCTTTGACAACATAGGCGCCACACAACATCAAGATTAAACTAACAATGATAGACAATTAAGTATCATTATTTCAAAATGATCATTATAACTTAGCCATTATTTTAGTGGGAATGAGTTTTAAAAACCAAATTTTTAAATTTCTATTTTATATAATGTATTGACATTCATCCAAATAATTTTATAGTCGTAAGATAAGAATGAATCCAATTTTATGCATTAAAAGCCTATATTTTTCTAAAGTAAGTCTTAATTCCTTTTAATGTCATACTTGTTTTAAAAATAAATTTTTACACTTTTATAAATTATATCTGATAAAATGAACATTGTTTTTTAAAGCATAATATCAAAATTTAATTTGGTTAAATGTATAATATTTTTTTATAACATTCATTTTTGTTGAATAGTAAGGTGACTTAGGGAATAGTAATTTGACCATTAAGAATAGTAATACGACCAATAGAATAGTAACTTCACCTATTAATGTTTAAATAAAATTTTGGAATCTTATAAATGAAAATATTTTATATTTGTATTAGGGAATAAGTAAAAAAAATTAGAAATACTAAATTAAGCGTTGGTATTTTTGTAAAATATAAGTATTTATTTATAATTTTATAATTAAAATAATGATTTAAAATAAAATTTATTTTCGTAAAATTTATTCATAAATTAATATTTTATTTTCTCATGATTAAATGATAATTTTATGAAACCTTATTTATTTTTTCAAAATGTCATAAAATAAATTATAATATTAAGATCGGTATTTTTTGAGTAAATAATGATTTTATTTGAAAATTAGTCTTCTCATATTTAGAAAATTATTTAAAAAAAATGGTGTTCATTTTTGTATTCTATGCATTGAAAAATTATAACGGTGGGTTTTTTTGTGTTTTTCTAAAATACTCGAATTTTTGTGAATAGTGAAATACTGTAATTTATTGTATTTAAATTATAATAAAAATATATGAATTAAAATATCATGCATGATGTAGTCACCCTTAGTTAGAACTCAGATTCACTAGTTACTGTATTTATTCATAGTAATCAAAATTATTCATAGTTTTGAGTCAAAATAATAAACTAATGATTAACGTATTCAAAAAACACCCCTCTCCTCCACTATAAATACCACCATTCACCACCTCTTCCACTCACACCACAAAATCCTTGAATCATATCCAATTTCTGCCCATTAATATTTCCAAACCTCTCACCCATGTCTATAATCCATTGGTCTCAACATAATACAAAATAAATTTCTTAAAGAGGCTCTCAAGGAGAGTAATTCAAGTGGTAAATCCTTTTTTGTTCACGTTCAATTTCATTTAATTTATTATCTTATTATTTTATCCTTACATCTTCTGTACAGAGTAACATTTACTCCAGTATTTCATATAGAGTTTAATGTTATTATGTTAATGGAAAATATATCAACAAACCCCTTCACATCCCCTTTTTATTCTAAAAATTAAAACATCATCCATGAGGTGTCAATTTACCGCCTTTGTGGATGACGAGTTTTTTTTCTTCAATTAAAAATTCTAGAATGGTAATAAAACAATTTTTGATTAAAAAAGAATATAATATACTTAATATAACTTATTTTAGATTATATAACCCTTATATATACATATTATTAATTCATTATACATACTATCTTATGATGATCGAAAAAACACAAAAAAATATAAATGATTATCACTAATATTTCATCTAATGATTCATCATCATACCATATAAAAAAATGAAATATATAACCCTTTAATATTTTTTATATTAATTAATAACATATAATTTCAATTTTTTACAAGTATTCTCATTTTACATGATTTTTCATACATGTATATAGGTAAATCGATCATGGAAATCAAGGAAACGAACGCTTCTGAATTATAAAATTATATCCTATAACTCATAAAAAAAGTCCATAAATGAACTTAATTAAATTATAATAAATAAAATACATGTATAATTTTTTTAATTAATTAATTAATGGATATAACTTTATCATCCTTGATATTATGATCAAGTGAAGAACACTTTCAGACATAAGGTAAGAGGTTTCTCATCTCACTTCAATTTCCATGAGATTTCCATTATTCGCCATTAATTTCTTGTATTTGGTGTATGTATACATCCATTAAATATATAAAATCATGAATCTATTTATATTAATAGTATTAAATTATTAATTTGATGATTATTAATTTTTATTCATATGAGTCGATTGATTACAAAGTGGTAAGTAATTTTACCCGAACCTCCATTTTTTTCATCGGATTACTCTTCTAATTTCTTTACCTCAATGTAATTCCTCATTTTTTTTGTAATTATTATAAATTATGCGTATATTCTCAGAAATAATTTATTTAAATCATACAATTCTTATTTTATGGGTAAATATATGTTTAAAAAGGTTCTCTTCTCAATTCATCCTGAAAAGATAGCCCAATTAAAAGGAAATTCATGAGTTCTCACCCGTTTTCAAGTGCACTCCATAATATGTTTTAAGCTACAATTATTTTTATAAAATAAATTATTTTAACATGAAAAAAACAAAATATATTCATTTCTAGGTTTATATAGAAATTTTTCCTTTGTATGCTTTAAAAACCCTTTAGTATGTTCCCCTAAACTACACTAAAGTGGCACATTTCAAAAGTTTCTTAATGATCTTTTTAAATGTTTTCACTTAAGATGGAAATAATTTATGACCCAAATATAATTTATTTATCCTTATATTTTTATTTTATGATATTAATATGTTTATAATATAATAACATTATAAATATATATTATTTTCCAAAATAAATCTTTTGTTCAATGTAAAGTGGTATTTCTCTCAAGAATTTCTGAAAGATTTAATTAGATAATTTTCATCTATGATTATGATTAAAATATTTCAAATTGGTATGTTCTAGTTTTATTTTTATATACCTTTTTTAATTATTTATTTGATATATGAATAATTCTTTGGACTTGTAGTGATAGGTGGGGCTCTTTATTGCCCCTCGATGCATCAATGGGTCTCATGTGACAAAATAGTTGGTGAAAAACCCTTCATGATTATTTCCAAACATAATAAGATAGCTATCTAACCATATAATTAAACCATATTAAAGGTATTATGGTTTATGTTCTAGATACATGACGTATAATAATTAATCATTTTCTACATTCATCATTCAGTTATCATTATCCAGAGGATTTTCACTGTGAAAAAATCCATTGTTGCATTTTCTTTCTCATTTTAATGATGACATGTGTTTTTCAGTTATTCCCATTCCATATTGGTTATGCCTAATTTATTATGATTCACTTATTATTGTTTCATTTTTCCTCTATATGTTACCAATACTAAGTAGTTGAGCTCACCCTTTTATTGTTTTCCTTCCCTAGGTTATGAAGAATAAATCATTTAATAGTTTTCAAGGATTTAGTTTATTTTCTTTGGATATGCATTATATTTTATTTTTCTTTACCAATATAAATTGGGTTTCATGTATTTATATTGTTCTTTAAGAATACTAAATTGATCAATCATTGGTGATGTGATTTCTTTTATCTTTGATATTGTAATAAAACGACCACCGACTCTTGGATACTGGTGGTGGGGTTGTTATAGTTGGTATGAGAGAAAGTTTAGTATAAACCTTGGGAACTAGATTTAGAAAACATAGTTTAGGAAAAATAACCCTAAGACAAACTTTGAGGATAAGAATAAAATAACATCCAATAATTTTGGCTAGGTAGAGATTATGTGGTTCTTCATATAAATACATCCATGTCTAGATACTACAAGTTGATGTGGTTCTGGAACAAATGTACATACGCATAAAACCTCTGACAAGGTGTGTTGGGCCTAACTCAGCGTAACCTGGTACACAAAAATAGGCCTTACTGAGAAACGAGTTTGACACTCCTTGGAGATATTCTTATAATAATTTACATTTTATTCACAAAACATTATGAAGGATTTAAAATTAAGTATGTCCTCAATAAAACCGTGTTTATGACTATGAGGTTAGTTATTCATAAATTTTCAATTTATATTAATTATTTTTCTATTTTTAGGATTATACATTATGTTTCATAATTGTAGGATATAATCTAGTTTACATCATCATTTAGATGTGGTTCCAAGTATAATTAAAGGGAACTTCATCAATGCACATGATCCAAAGAGTAATAAGGATCATATCTTTTATGGTCTTATGCCAATCTTTCTAAGGGAACAAGTCTCCCAGACATTCTCATCATATGAGGACATAACATCATATTTTAATGAGACAAATAAATAATACCCTAAGTATTATGGATTCATAGGTAATCATGAGCACATGAGTACGCCTAGGAAAAATATGGATAAAGGAAAGAGGAGAAAGAAGTATTTCCCCACATGTGATAATTGTGGAAAGAAACACCCTAGTACTTTCTTAAAAAGACTTGGAGTTTGATACAACTGTGGATATAAAGGCCACCATTATTTTTATTACAAAGGAAATAAAAACGTTTTCCAATGGGAAGTTCTTCAACTCCAAGGATATTGGACACTATGAAAATCAATGTCTCAAGCGTCACATGAATATACCCCAAAAGAAGATAATGGATCATGGTCAAGATTATGCTACTACCTCATAAGAAGAGAAATGATTAATATATTTTTGTTTTTGGATTCATGAATTTTGTTATGACACTACTGTAATTCTAGGTATTTTCGACAGCTTATTTGTGACGGGATCCCGTCACAAATATCCCGTTACCGAAAACTCTATCACAAATACCATTATTTGCGACGGGAACCATCACCGTCGCAAATAAGTCTCCGATTATATGCATTATATATACATAAAATTTTTCGCGACGGGCCGGTCGCAAATAATTTTTGTGACGGGCTCGCCGTCCCGTTGAATATATATATATATATATATATATATATATATAACGTTCTGCGATGGTCCCATCGCAACGAAGTATTTCTGATGGGTTAGTAGTCCCGTCCCAAATATGTTTTTTAAAAATATTTATTTAGACTATTTGTGATGGGGTCCCATCGCAAAAGGTCCTATCGCAAATAATATATTAATATAAAAAAATAAATTGAATAAAAATACGATTAATTAAAAAATGATATTACTATTATTAAAAAAATACAAAAAAAATTAAAATTTACAATATTCACAAAAAAAAAAATAAAAAAATAAAAAAATATTTTTATTAATATTATTAGTAGTAAATATAAAATATTAAAAAATATAATACTAAATAAATATATTTAATAAAATAATATTAATATTATTAAACTAATAAAAAAAATAAAAAATATTAAAACTCTAAATATTCACAAAAAAATATAAAAAAATAAAAAATTATTAAAAATTAAATTATGTAATATTTTCACCGATATAAAAGACAGAAAATGTAAATAATTTATATTAAAATGTTAAATTCAAATTTTTTAAACATAAAAAATTTGCTGGGGGGTCGTCTTCTAGAGGAGGTGGAGGAGCTGAAAAAGTTGGTGGAGGAAAATCCATCCCTAGACTATGAGTTAGACGGCGCATGTACTCCATCTTCTCATGATGTTGCTGCTACCATCGATGCATCTCCTCCTCATGTTGCTGCTGTTTCCGCTGCCATTGATGCATCTGCTCCTCGTGATGCTGCTCATGCTACTGCTGCTACTAACTCATCTCTTCATTTTGCTTCTGCAAGGTCTCTATAAGCTCAGCCTGAGTTCGCAACTGCTCCCGATACTGTGAACCAGAAGATGATGTCTCTCCACGGGCTCCTCTCGAGATTGACGCCAACATCGCAGCAGTACGATAATAAGTTTCAGGAGTCAAATGAGAGCCGATAACAACTACTCGGCCCTTCTCAAAGCCATACTGAGTCTCCTTCATCCATGTCGCCTCATCAAAATGGTTAGCACCGGTCTGCTCTGTCGTCTCATCCTGACCCTCAGCCTGTGTCTGAGAAGTCACAGCCTCATATGACTCCTTCAATTCCAATTTAAATTTAAAATTTTGAAAATATTATGTGCAGTTAATTTTCAAACTTAAAAAATAATACTAACTACAATCTGACCCTGGAGATCACCTCTAATCTCTCCAGTGGATGGATCACTGTACATCCTCTGATAAATGTTGAACTCTGTAATATCGGGATGCTTTACTACCTACAGAAATATAAAATAAACAATTTATATATAATGTTATTTAAAATATTTAAAAATATTCTTACCAGATGCTCTCTATGTGAACTGAATGTATGACTACCAGCTCGATGCATCACCTTCTGTCTCCCCCAGTTCTGTCGTCCCACTGATGATCTCCTCTGAAATCCACCACCCAACCAGTGTAAACATAATCCATTCCAAACGTGAGATGAAACTAACTCTGGTCAGTGAGCTCTAAATGACTCATCAAATTCCGTCACTCCTGGTTTCTTAATTGTTGTCCTTCTCAAATTGTGAAAAAACTGACAGAAACGGTCATGCATAGTAACCTACCATGCCACGTGGATAGAATCATGCATGCTATCATCGATAGGATACCATTAATATAGAATCCCGCCTTTTTATAACATAAACATTCATTACATTACACAAAAATGAGTATCGTTAAGGTTTATGTCTTGGAAACCAGGAACATAAAACATGAAAACAACTTAAAAAATTCTTCTTAAACACTTGAAAGGATTATCCTTAAGTTCATCCTAGGTTCATTACTGCTTCTCATAACTTGGGGACATACATCAAAATAAAGGGTGAGCAGAAGGCCCAGTAAGGGAATAAGAGAAACATTTAACATGTGAACTTGAGATACGTCAACTATGTCATGAAAAAGAACTTTAAGGCATGAGAAATAAATCATGTGTCATATCATAATAAAAATAACATTTTTCATAACTTTAAGATGTGGCTACATCATTTAACATATAAAATCATGAACATATCACCAAGGTCCATCCCCAAGGTGTCATTTGAAAATTTCCAAGGTTATTCACCAATATATCGTGAAAATTGTAATCTCTAGTGGTTACATCATTACCCAATGCATTGGAGCGCTATCAGGGTGCACCCTTAAATTATTTTTTATTATCATGTGAGCCACATATATCATCATCAAAAATTTCATAAATAACCCATATATAATAAAATAAATGGGTTTTATTTCATAATTATAACGTTTTAAAAAAACTGCTTTAAAGACATGATCTTTACGTCTCTTTAAACACACAGAAGGGGAGAGCGGGTCTCATGTATGTAAATCCCAGAATTTAAAATAGAACATTTTGATATATATGTGAATACCCCTGTAGAAATAAGAGCTTTGAGTATGCACTTTATAACATAAAATAATTTTTAGAAAAGAGAGAGTCATTTTGAGACAAAAACTATGCAGCATAACGACTATGTTTCGGGTATTTTGAAAACATTGAAAAGAGAGGGGATATGGGTCAAACATTCATAAATGACCCATTAAACAGTAGAGGGATAGAATAAGAAGTATATATGTACATGGTAATGATATTTTAAGGACATACCATTTGAAATGAAAAACATGGAAGGAGGACAAAAATTAGATTTCTCTTATGAAAGTTCAGCAGCCTAACGGCGTTACTTAAACTTCAACAAAAATGATTTGAAAAGATAAAATAGGGTATCTCATCATGTGAAAATAAGAGTTCAGTATGATAGATATAGATATAACTCCCAAACATAATTAAAAAGAAACTTGAAATACTTCACATGAAAGTAGAACATTGAAAAGAATGAGAAGGGTGAAAGAATCCCCTTAAAAATTCGGCAGCCTAACGACGCCACTTAAAACTTTAAAATACTGAATTGAAGAGATAAAATGGGGTCTCTCATCATATGATCATAAAATATCAGTATTATGGATATAGATATCATACCCCAACATAATAAAAATTAACTTTCAAGACTTGAAATGGAATTAGAACTTTGAAAAAGGAGAAAGGTGAAAGAACCACTTAAAAATTCGGCAGCCTAACGGCGCCACTTAAAACATCAAAATACTGAATTGAAGAGATCCAATGGGGTATCTCATCATATGATCATAAAAGATAAGTATGATAGATATAGAGATCATACCCCAACATAATAAAAAGGAACTTGAAAGACTTGACAAAAAAAGAGAACTTGAAATTGAGAAGGGTGAAAGAATCAGTTACAAAAATTTCGGCAGCCTAACGGTGCCACTTAAACATTCATAAAATGAAATGATGAGAGTAAGAGGAGGTCTCTCATCATATTAACATAAAAATGACAGTATAATGAATATAAAAGAACATCCACCAACATAAGAAAATGGAGAATAATAGAAATTACATAAAAGAGATCACTTGAAAAGAAAGAGAGGGGTCGGATCCCTTACCTTAAAACGTAACTCTTAAAACTCAATGGTTTGGACCTTGAGGGATTGGGGCACCTTGGGAAGTCTCCTTGGGAGGTAAAGAGACCAGAAATTCGTCGAGAATGATATTGGAGTCCAAAGGATGAGAGAATGGCTTGGTATTTATAGGGAAAGTGAGGGGACAAGGCATTAATGGCCAAGGGACACCTCATAAGTGGGTTTCTCAAAACCATGTGCTCTCCGAAGATATTTCCCATGAAGTTAGGCCACATGGGGCCCCCAATACAATAATTCATCACCTTTGGTCGTCCAACCCATAAAATATCTCATGACATCATCATGATATAGTTATGATGTCATTAAACATATCGAAACCCTAAAACTGTATTTTTACTATTCACTGAAAATTCAACTTTCTCAGAAAAATCCCAAAATTTCACCTTAACCAAATATCGATGCTCTGATTACAAAAATGAACTCCATTTTATAAAAATAATTTTCTAAATATTTTTAATTTAATTTTTAAATAAATACACTATTCACCGAAAATTCATTTTTTCAGAAAAATCCCTAAAAATTACCATAACATAATATCGATGCTTTGAGTTCAAAAATGAAATCCATTTTATATAAATAATTTTCTAAATATTTTTAATTAAATTTTTAGAAAACACTATTCACCGGAAAAAACTAATACTTGAATAATAATATATGAAATCGTTATTTAACCATTTTATTGAATCACATTACTTAATCAAGGTGCCTAGATTATATTAATACTTTCTTTAAGTGAGATTACTAATCCATTTGGTCACATTACTAATCCTAAGGATGAAATCACTATCCATACTTTACTATTCATCAAAAATTAACTTGATCTTATTAGACTCTAAATTTCATACTGAACATAATTGTAGAAGACCATTTTTTGAAAATCATTACACATTTAAAATTTTTTAAGGTTTACATAAACATTTTTAAAATATCCTTTTTCTAAAATTCATCAAAAATATGCATACTGTATTTATCCGGTCATTTGAAAATTCATAAACGTCATCATAAGAAGAAATCGAAAATTTTATTTCAAACAAAGGATTACACAAGGTAGTTACGGTCTCCTTACATATCCCCGTATCACACCAGCATAGGACCTAAGTGTAAGGTGTGCTAAGGTGAGAGAATCCGAGGGAGGCTCGGCCAACATCGCATGAGTAGTAATTTCTATCAGTTTGAACTTCTCGCAAAGGCGATTCTGTTCTAAATTCACACGATGAAGTTCGGCTTGGGTTTGGTCCAGAGCAAAGCCCAGTGGTGCTACCTCCTTCCCAAGTTCTGTTAGATGGGCTTCGATTGTTCCAAGACTACTGGGTGAGGCCATCGAATCTTCTTTCTATATTAATTAACCGAGATTACTTGTATTTTGAGACAATAATAAAAAAATTTAGTTTCCAGTGGTCATATTGACCAATGGTCATATAACAGTCAAAAACTCAACGGTCTCATTTTAATTATACTCATGTTATCAAATTAAACATTTTTGTAGAGTAAAAAAATTAACACACAAAATTAGGAAACAAGATTTATTCAAAATTTCGGGTCGTTACAATAAACCCTACAAATAATTTATAATATAAAGTTATTAATAAAATATATTTAAAAATACATATTATTTATTTATGTACCAGCCAATTATGGAACATGTCGTATCACACAGAAACGAGAATCTATTCCCCTGTGATCCATGGCTTAGAAAAATAATTGTGCAAGATAGCACTCCCCTGTCCAATTGCTACATTTACAAAACTGTGAAAAGGTAATAAATAATCCAACAATTAGAATATATATAAATAAATTGATGAAATCTAACTAAAATATACACATTACCATACCTCCGTGTGTGTGGATTGAAACCAATATGTGGATGTCGCTCGGGGATAGGGTCAGGAATCATCATTCGTGCAAGACTGCGCCCCCTCCACGTACCCCCTGAACCGCCAGTAGGTTGAGGGTCAGATGATCCAAAATCTCCCCCATCCAATGGTAGGTCAGCCTCCTGCAACTCACAGAATATATTAGAGTCCATCTGAAACACAAAATGATTGTTGTTAGAAGATAGTTGAAAATAACTATTTAATATAGATATATATTAGTTATGATTATAACCGGCATTTAATTGTGTCAATGTTCATCTTCATCCTCTTCTCTATCACTGTCAATGTCAATGTCTTCATCTTCCTTCTCAGCATCATCAATATCCATATGAGCTTCAGTTTCAGCATCTCTTGTTATTTCAAATTCATTTGTAACATCATTAACATCTTCCTCAACATCAATCCATAATTTTGGGGTGTCATCATCGATATTTATGTCTCTTTGTGAATCAGATGGATTTTTAGTAATCTCTTGAAAAATTTTAATTCCTTCCACTTCAGCAGAACCACATTCATTTTGAGTAAAATTATTTTCCCGAGATTTCATTTTTATTATGCTCCACCAATAGCTCAACTCTCTTGAAGTAGCACAGTACTTTGCATAATAAATTTGATGTGCCTATTGAGCCAGTAAAAATGGTTCATTTAATGCAAGTAGACTTTTATATTTAATATTGATGATTCCATGAGTTGGATGAACACGCAAGCCTCTCTCAGTATCCAACCACTGACATTTAAACATTGTTATATAATTCTGTCCTAGATAAAACAGCTCAATAATTTCATCCAAAATTCCATAAAAGTAAACATCAGTTTCTCTGTGATGTGATCCTCTCATGAAAACTCCACTGTTCGTTGTTTTTTTCTTCCCCATATGCATGTGTATGAAATCTAAAACCTTTCACCACATATGATTTATAAGATTTAACCATTTTGGATGGTGGGTTACTCAATATACACAATCGCTTATAAATTTTATCAGTATATTGAGACACCTGAAAATTTGTAAAACAATTATCAATATAATAAATAATAAACGTAACTGATATTAAACCATCAATAATTTATGTTACCAGTTTTTAAAACCATTGAGAAAAAATAATTTGTCTTCGTTCTTCAAGAGCAGCTGCTGTAATCTGTGGAAGTTGTTTCTTAATATGATTATCATATAACCTACAATTAAAATCAGTTAAAATGCTATAACATAAATTATAGAATAAGTGATAGAAGCACTCACCGGAAAATTGATTTCATTTCTTCACAGTTGATAAGAGCGTATTTATGATCTCTATGATGTTCATCATCTGAAATCCATCGTTCATGAAATCCACCAAAACCAAGATTTTGATGACTAAAAAATGTTTACTGATTGTCCATTTCGTCATTAACATTCCCCTCATTTCATCCCATGTGATTTTGTTTTGAGGTATATTGAGATTCAAAATAATGAGAGCAAAAAAAAGAAATTTCCTCTTGCAAATAAGCTTCAGCAATTGAGCCTTCAACTGATGCTTTGTTACGTACTTTTTTCATCAATTTCTGCATGCATCTCTCAAATGTATACATCCATTGAAACTATACTAGACATCACATTTAGCTTCATGTGGTAAATGTAATATCAGATGTTCCATTGAGTCAAAGAAAGCCGGCGGGAAGGTTTTTTCCGGTTTACATATAATTAAAGCAACATATTCTTACAGTTTCTTAGCGCATCATAGTCTGTTCTCACTGCACAAATGTCTTGAAAAAAATATGATATGTCTGTTATTGAATCCCAAATCATAGAATTTGACAAACCTCTGAATCAAATCAGCATTAGACTTTACATTATAACATGAAAATCATGACTTTTTAATCGAGTAATATAACCATTCTTAACACATCTGCCCAAATTGGAAGCATAGCCACCTAAAAGTCTCAAATCTACAATCCACATTCAAAATAATAAGAGACTCTCTTTGGACAGGGTATAAGCTGCTTTTGGCTTCATTAACCTCTGTGATCTAACATTTTCAAATAGTTCAAGTTATGGTCGCGTACAAATTTGGGCAAGATCTAATCGTGACTTTACAGTATCATTGGTCTTACCTGGTGTATCCAAAACTGTATGAAATAAATTATAAAAATATTTCTTCTCAATATGCATAACATCCAACATGTGGTAGACCAACAAATCAGACCAATATGAAAGATCCCAAAAAATGCTGTGTTTTATCAAATTATGTTCTTTCCCAAAGACATGAATTTTCTGTTGGTTTACTATTGGTCCAAATGTGATGGGAGTTAATGAAAATACAACTGATTTTAACTATGTACCTGAGATCATCTTTGGAGGTTCATCCCTTTTAATTGTACCTTTTCTGAAATGATATTTGTTCAATTGAAAAGGATGATCGGTTGGAATAAATCTACAGTGAAAATCAAAATAGCAAGTTTTTTTTCCATTGATGAGCATTATGGCTTTATTGTCTTTCATACAGTATGGACATGACTTCGGACCATGTGTACTCTAACCAAATAACATTCCATATGCCGGAAAGTCACTAATCA
Organism: Viscum album; assembly: GCA_963277665.1. Lineage (NCBI taxonomy): Eukaryota > Viridiplantae > Streptophyta > Magnoliopsida > Santalales > Viscaceae > Viscum > Viscum album. Next base: position 1,475,879,820 of record OY728150.1, read on the forward strand.
TCCAAATCAATGAAGCTTTTAATATGAAATTTTGTTCCATAGCAACATCATATGTATTAACACCATCACTCGACAATGCATTTAACACATCCATCAATGGTTCCAAATAAACATCAATATTGTTTTTGGATGTACAGAGATTAATAGAGTCAAAAATATATAAGGCTCCTTCATCAACATCCATGTAGGAAAATTGTATGGAATTATAAAGACAGGTCAACATGAATACTGACTACCATAAGAACCAAACGGATAGAAACCATTTTTAGAAAGACCCAATCACATGTTTCAGGCTTCTATAGAAAAAGACAGATGAAGACAGTCAAATGTTTCCATGAATCACAATCAGATGGATGATTCATGCGTCTATCAGTTGAAATCTTGGATTTGTGCCATGACATCATTGATGTAGTATTATGAGACATAAATAAACGCTGAAACCTGGGTGTAAGGGGGAAATATCTCAACTGTTTTACTAGAATCGATCTAGACTTCCCTGGTTGAGCTTCTTTATACCTCGATTTTTCACATGTGGGACAACTATACAAGGACCCATTTTCCCCAGAATATAAGATGAAATAATTTGGACATGCATGAATCTTTTGATAAGTAAGGCCCGGATTACGAACCAGCATCTTGCTCTCATAGTAATTTATAGGCAACACATTTCCTTCAGGTAACAGTGTTTTAAATAAAGAAAATATCTTATCAAAATAGTTGTTTGATAATGCATTATCTTATTTAATAGCCATAAATTTTGCAACCTCTTCTAATTTTCTTATCTTGAAACCAAGATATAATGCATCCTCAGCAGACCTTAACAACTCATAAAATTCAGATGGTTCCAACTCAGGAGTTAAATAAATATCATCGTGAGTTTCAGTTTGTTGCACATATGGACCTGCAACATCATGTACCAAATTTTGAAACTATGATGGATCCAGAATCAAGTTATTAGGATCTTCTCTGGAACTGCGTTCACCGTGTTGATACCAAAAAAGATAATCTGGTTGAAAACCAAACCGAAAGACATGTCCCCCAACGTTGTCAATTGTGTTTAACGTTCTCAGTGTAAATTTTTTACAAAGAAACTTAATTGTTCCATCTGAAACATATTATGGTTTTGATGATGAAAATGCTAAGAAATATTCAACACCCTCTATATATATAGGATTTAAACCATAACCATTTCGAATTCTGCGCTGATTTATCCAAGCATGATCATCTAATAATGACTGATGTCGACTTCCTTGTTCAATATTTTTCTACATAAAATATAAAATCATCACTGTTTTTAAATAATTTGAAATTATAAAAACACTATCTGAAAAAAGAAGATAAATAATTACAACTACTTCTTAATAATTAACATTAATTAAGGGCGAAACAATTTCCAGTGGATTGATGGATACTCTTTTGTCTGACGGCTCATTTACTTGCATCTTTCTCACACTCAAATCAGAATGATGAATCTGGTCAGAGGTACACATATTCATTCTTGTATGCATGAGAATGAATATGTGTACCTCCGACCAAATTTTTCATTCTGATTTCAGTTTGAGAAAGATGGAAGTAAATGAGCCTTCAGACAAAAGAGCCCTCTTTTCGTCAATGAATCGTCTTCTGCAAACTATCACTGCCTAAAAACAATATAAGAATATGATCCTACGAATGCATATCCAATCTCGTGCATGCAAGATTGAATATGTCTATGTAGCAGCACATTTTTCATAATGTTTTTAGTCAGTGAGAGTTGAAATGAGAAAAGTCATCGAGCAAAAGGAGTGTAGTCAATCCATTGGACATTGTGCCAAGTACTTAAAATTTATTAAAATTTATTAAAATTTATTCCTAACTGTTCCTAACTAATTATTTCTAATTATTACTAATTATTCCTGATTATTCCTATTTATTCTTATATATTCCAATTTATTCCTATATATTTTTAATTATTACAATTTATTGCTAATAATTACAATTTATTGCTAATTATTACTAATTATTACTAATTATTACTAATTATTACAATTTATTACAATTTATTACAATTTATTACTAATTATTACTAATTATTACAATTTATTACTAATTTAGCAATACTTAGGAATACTTAGAAAAATGAAAACTGCTTGAATAACGAAAGGAATTTTGGTAATCATCATTGTGGAGATGATTACATATTTTCCCTTCATTATCAAAGAAGATTTCGTTTACTAATTATTACTAATAAAAATATTATATTATCAATATTCATGAAAAAATAATATTAATATTATTAAAATAAATAAAAATTATAAAATATTAAAATTATCAATATTCACAACAGGCTTTTCTCTATTCTTAACATGTTCAAATCTCAAAGGGTCTCCAATTATCAGGTCATGCGCAATAAAAAGTTTTTGTCAACCATGTCCAATGTAAACTCTATAATTTTCTTTGCATGGTTGATCACCTCGCAAGTAGTGTTGCAAGAGGACGACCAAAGAAATTTTGTTCTTGTCTTTAAGAATCATCTCACTCCCATTACATAGATCATTCTTCCTTGAAATTTTGATGGGACATCAGTATCTTTCTCTTAAATTTTCAAGGAAGAATGGTCTATGTAAAGGGTCATGTGAGATAATTCTTATAGATGAGAAGGGCATGACTTGGGTTGTCCTATTGCAACACTACTTGCAAGGTGATCAACCAAGAAAGGACTATTATATAGTCTATATTGGGCATGGCTGACACAAACTTTTTATTGCGCATGACTTGACAATTAACGACCCTTTGAGATTTGAACATGTTAAGAATAGAGGAAAGCCTGTTACGAATATTGATAATTTTAATATTTTATAAAATTTTTAAAATTTTTATAATATGAATATTGTTTTTTCATAAATATAGATAATATAATTTTTTAATTAGAAATAATTATTGCTAATTATTGTTAATTATTACTAATTATTTCTAATTATGGCTAATTATTCCTAATTATTGCTAATTATTGCTAGTTATTTCTAATTATTGCTAATTATTGCTAATCAATTCTAATTATTCCTAATTATTGGTAATTATTGGTAATTATTGGTAATTATTGGTAATTATTGAAAATTATTGGTAATTATTGGTAATTATTTGTGATTATAGGTAATTATTGGTAATTATTGATAATTATTGGTAATTATTTGTAATTATTGGTAATTATTGGTAATTATTGGTAATTATTTGTAATTATTGGTAATTATTGGTAATTATTAGAAATTATTGGTAATTATTACTAATTATTGGTAATTATTACTAATTATTCCTAATTATTTGTAATTATTACTAATTATTTCTAATTATTGGTAATTATTACTAATTATTGGTAATTATTACTAATTATTACTAATTATTGGTAATTATTTCTCATTATTGGTAATTATTACTAATTATTGGTAATTATTACTAATTATTACTAATTATTTGTAAATATTGGTAATTATTACTAATTATTTGTAATTATTACTAATTATTGGTAATTAATTATAATTATTGGTAATTATTCCTAATTATTGGTAATTATTACTAATTATTGGTAATTATTCCTAATTATAACTAATTATATCTAATTATATCTAATTATATCTACTTATATCTAATTATTTCTAATTATTTCTAATTGTATCTAATTATATCTAATTATTGCTAATTATATCTAATTATTACAAATTATGTCTAATTATTACTAATTGTATCTAATTATATCTAATTATTTCTAATTATATCTAGTTATTACTAATTATATCTAATTATTACTAATTGTTACTTATTATTACTATTTATTACTAATTATTACTAATTATATCTAATTATTACTAATTATATTCTATTATATCTAATTATGACTAATTATATCAAATTATTACAAATTATATCTAATTATTACTATTTATATCTATTTATTACTAATTATATCTAATTATTACTAATTATATCAAATTATTACTAATTATATCTAATTATTACTAATTATATCTAATTATTAATAATTATTACTAATTATTACTAATTATATCTAATTATTACTAATTATATCTAATTATTACAAATTATATCTAATTATTACTAATTATTACTGATAATATATAATTATATCTAATTATTATTAATTATATCTAATTATATCTAATTATATCTAATTATTACTAATTATATCTAATTATTACTAATTATATCTAATTATTACTAATTATATCTAATTATTACTAATTATTTCTAATTATTTCTAATTATATCTAATTATTACTTATTATATCAAATTATTACTAATTATATCTAATTATTACTAATTATATCTAATTATTACTAATTATATCTAATTATTACTAATTATATCTTATTATTACTAATTATATCTAATTATAACTAATTATTACTAATTATATCTAATTATATCTAATTATTGCTTATTATTACTAATTATGTCTAATTATTACTAATTATATCTAATTATTTCTAATTATATCAAATTATGACTAATTATAACTAAATTCCGCTAATTATCTATAATAATCTCTAGTTATTGCAAATTAAAAATAATTATTTATAATTATCACTAAAAATATCAATTTCATACTGAAAATAAATATAAGTAAAAATAAATTTAAATCAAATTTAATCAGAACTAATAAACAATAATTAAAATTAATATAAAAAATATAAAAATATATATATATAAATACCTTAAACTTTGATATTCTGAAGGTATTGACATCTTCCAATTGTTCTTGTATAAAAAACTTCAACTAAGAGAAATTTTTCCCGTAAAACTACAGAATGAAGAGAGAAAGAGAAGAAGATCTCAGTGATTTGGAAAAAAACGAGTAGGGGTATATATAGGTTAGATTAGTTGCGACGAGGTTATTTGCGACATGGCTCGTCGCAAATATCCTCGCCCGCATTAATTACGGTCCGCGGTTAAAAGGGTATTTGCGACGGGCAGCTTTTCCCATCGCAAATGATATTTACCGCCGTCGGGTTTTTGTGACGGACCCGTCGCAAATACCCTCACCCACATTAATTACAGTCGGTGGTTAAAAGGGTATTTGCGACGGGCCCCGTCGCAAATAGTTCCTGCCAACACTCTTTTTGCGACGGGACGATGTCCCGTCCCAAAAAGCTATTAACCGCCACCGTGTATTTGGGACGGGTACCGTTACAAACACTCTTGCATAGTTTGGTGCACAAGTCGCACCAAACAATTTGCGACGGGAGACGAAATCTCGTCGCTAATATTGATTTTTCCCGTAGTGTGATATTCAGGTTATAAGAATCATGAAATATATAAAGATTTTACTAAAGTACTTCTTCTTAAAAGATTTGAAAGCATATATTGAATGTTACCAGCAAAAATATTGATTCAGTAGTAAGTGGAACATTTGTGAAAATCCATGGTTGAGGGAAAGATAACCCTTATTGTGTCCCTAATGCTGATATAATAATGATAAAGGGATTTTTTTATGGTAAAGTATTGGTGACCAAAAAATTGATTATCGATTTGATGGGTTTTTTTATTTTCATGGTTTATTACATGTTTGGATTTATGGAATGTATTAGAAAAACTGAGATTTTACTATTGGAAGAATTCATGTTTTCATACAGGTTTAAAGGAGATTAAGTTATTCGTATATTTAGTATGTGACAATAAGGGCTATATTATTTGGGAAATCTTATGTATAGTTCATTTTGAAAATTTAGTGACCTTCCTTCTATATTTTTTGTCTTTGAATTCAGAAAGACATTTTTCACGAGTCATATGTTTAACTACATTTGGAATGGATTAAGGATATTATTGATTATGATTAATGTACGAATTATCATATTGGATATCTTATGCTAACCATATTGGTTTTAGTAAACAATTAACATCTAAATGAATGACTTGTGGATCTTATGATTCATAAAATTTATTCAGGAATAAAAACTTTTCTTTAATATCCATCTTTTGGTTTAAGAAATGGTGTGAAGATAGATTGAGGTACAAGGAATAGATTATGCTTATGACATGGAAAGTAATCAAGTTAGTTTAGTTTCTCAAGTACTTATCTAGAGATTAAAAGAATCCCTCAAATCTAGGAAAAAGTTGTTGGAACAAAAAGGTCATCTCTTTACTTTTCTTTCGGACAAATCAATTGTCTTTTAAATGATCGCAAGATTTATGGTTTTCTTATGGTTAAATTTCTAATAACCATATTCTTTATCACTATCCATCAGAACATAATGGTTAAATTATTGTTCCATATTTTCCGTCCACACTAATGTTATCCAATTCGAACTTTTAGTTTTGTGGCGACCTCTGCATTTATCTTTCCCTCTTATTAATAGGATATTTTATTAAAAATATTTTTGATGTGGGTTTCCCATTAAATAATATTGATTTATAAACCTTTGATTTTCAAAGTACAATTTCAAACTATGAGGATGAAAATTATTGAAGGAGGGGAAAATTTAAGACACCGATATTTTATGTTATGTATTTTTTTAAAATTTAATTTCTTTTACAGCATAGGTTTCACACAACACCAAGCTTAAACGAACAATGATATACAATTAAATATCATTATTTCAAAACAACCATTATAACATAGCCATTAATTTATAAGGAATTAATAATATTAACCAAATTATAAAATTTTTATTTTATATAATTTCTTTACATTCATCCAAAAAAATTTATAGGCATAAGATATGAATGAATCCAATTTTACGCATTAAAAGGATAAATTTTTTTAAAGGTAGTTTTACTACATTTTAATGGTGAACTTGTTTTAAAACTAAATCTTTACACTTTTATATATTATATATGACCGAATAAATATTATATTTGAAATAATAATATTAAAATTTTCATTGGTTAAATTTTTTGTATTTTTATGATAACTTTCATTTTTGATGAATAGTAAGGTGACCATTTGAATAGTAATTTGACCATTAGGAATAGTAATACAACCAGTAGAATAGTAAATTCTGCTATAAATGTTTAAATAAAATTTTTAAATCTTATAAATGAAAATATTCTATATTTATATCATGGAATAATTAAATAAATGTTTTAAAAATGATAAACTAAGCGTTGGTATATTTGTAAATCTTAAATATTTATATAAAAAATTATAATTAAAATATTTATTTAAAAAAATATTTATTTTCATAAAATATATTAATAAATTAATAAATTTTTTTCTTATAATTATAAACTAATTTAATTATACCTTAATTAATTTTTCAAAGTGTCATAAAATCATTTATAATATTAAAATCAATGTTTTCAAGTAAATAATGATTTTATTTAAAAATTAAATTTCCCATATTTTTAAAAAATTGAGTTCATTTTTTAATTCTAAAGGATGAGAAATGGTTATGGTGATTTTTTTGAATTTTTCTAAATTACATAAATTTTTCCAAAATACTGGAACTTTTGGTGAATTGTGAAATACTGTAATTTACAGTATTTAAATTATAATAAAAATACATGAATTAAAAAATAATTCATGATTTAAGAACACATAGTTATATATAACATGATCTAGTTACTTTATTTATTCATTGGAATCCAAATGATTCATTTTAATGAGCCAAAATAATAAACTAATGATTTAAATATTAAAAAACACCCCTCTCCTCCACTATAAATACCACCCCACACCACCTCTTCTCATAACACCATAAATTAATTTAATCTCTACCAATTTATTTAAATTACTCTTCTAAAACTTATTCCACTCATATATAATCCCTTTTAATCGACAAAAGACCAAAATCAATTTCTTTAAGGAGGTTCTCAAGGAGAGGAATTCAAGAGCCACATCCTTTTTTGTTCACTTTCAATTTCTTTTAATTTATTATCTTCTTATTATATCCATAAATATTTAGTAAAAAGTAAAATTATAACTAAAATATCATATATATATATATACTATAATGTTATTAATTTAATGTAAAATCTATCCTCAAACCCCTTCTCTTCCCCATTTTATTAAAAAAATGAAAACATCATCCATGAGGTGTCGATTTACCACCTTTGTGGATGATGAGTTTTTATTCTTCAATTCTACCATCATGGTAGGTCATAAAACCATTTTTATGGTTAATACATAATATAATATATGTATTAAAAAATATTTAAGATTATATATCCCTTATATATACATAATATTAATTCATAGACAAACTAGATCATGATGATTTAAAAAACACAAAAATAATCTAAATTATTATCACTATTGCTTTATCTAATGATTCATCCTTATAACATACAACCAAATGAAATATATAACCATTTAATATTATTAAATTAAATTAATAACATATAATTTTAATTCTTTATAACTATTCTCATTTTACATGATTTTCCATATATCTATACAAGTAAACCGATCATGAAAACCAAGGAAAGGAACGCTTTTGATCAATACAATTGTATCTTATAACTCATCAAAAAGGTCATAAATGGATATAATAAAATTATAATAAACCAAATACATTTATAAAAGGTTACTAGTTAATTAATTAATGGATTTAATCTAATTATCTAGGATATTAAGGTCATGTTCAGAATACACTCAGACATGAGGTAAGTGGTATCTCAACTCACTTTTATTTCCATGAGTTTTCCATTATTTTCCACTAATTTATTTTATGTGGTGTATGAATACTTCTATTTGATATATAATATAATTAATATATTTATCTTAATGTTATTAAATTATTCATTTTATGATTATTAATTTTTTTCGTATGATTTGATTGATTACAAAGTGGTAAGGGATTTTACCCAAACCTCTATTTTTTCCTTTAGGTTAATCTTCCACTATATTTACCTCAATGTATTTTATCATTTTTTATGTAATTATTCTAAATTTTGTGTATATGTTCCTAAATATTGTACAAAGATTATATCATTCCTCTTTTATGGGGAAATAAATGTTTTAAAATGTTCCCCTTCTTAATTCATCTCAAAAAGCAAGCCTAGTTAAAGGGAACTTCCCAAGTCCCACCATTTTTAAAGTGAACTCCATAATCTATTTTGATCCCCCCTTATTTTTCTAAAATCACTGATTTTATCATGACAAAACTACCTTTGATTATTTTCGGTTTTATACAACCCTTAATCTATTTTAAAAACTCTTTAGTATTTTCCCTTAAATCGCACTAAAGTGCCTCATTTCTAAAGTTTCATAAATGAAATTATTACACGCTTTCACTTAATTTGGAAATCATTTATGCCGAAAATATCATTTAATTAAATTTACCTTTTCCTTTAATGATTTAAATTTTTACAATCTAATTTCATAATAAATAGAAATAATTTTCCAAAATAACTCTTCTGTTCAATGTAATGTGGTATTTCTCTCAAGAATTTCTCGATGATTTTATTAGAGAACTTTCATCTATGAATATGATTCCAATATTTCAAATTAGTATGAGAAAATTTGGTTTAATGATACCATTTATATTATTTATTTGATAAATGATGAAATTTTTGGACATACTGTGATGGGTGGGGCCCGTTATAGCCCCTCAATGCATCAACAAGTCCCGTGAGACAAAATAGTTGGTGAAAAACCTTCGTGTTTGTTTCCAAACATAATCAGATGGGTATATACCCATAGAATTAAACTATCATGATGGTATGATGGTTCATTTTCCTAATACATGATATCCAATAATTAATCATTTTCTTCATTCTATATTTAGTTATCATTTTCCAGCAAATTTTCTGTATGACAAAATACATAGATGAGTTTTCATTATCAGTTTATTAATGGCTTGTGTTTTTCAGTTATTCACCATGTTATATTGATTATTCCTAATTAATTATGATTCATTTATTATCAATTCATGTATCTACTATATGAAACCCTTACTGAGCATTTGTGATCACCCTTTTATTGTTTTCGTTCCCCAAATTATGAAGAAGATATCATTTAATGAGTTTTTAAGGATAAAATTTGTTTTATTTTGTTATGTATTATCCTTTATTTTTATTTTTCCAATGTAAAATGTGTTTCATGTATGTATCTAGTTCTTCAAGACTACTACAATTATTGATCCTTGGGGATTTTATCTCTTATACAAATGCCACTATAATAAACCAACCACCGAATCTGGGATACTGGGGTAAGGGTTGTTACAATAAATCCCATCATCCGACATTAGAAATGGTGTGAGATTTCATACACAACACCCAATGTAAGGGAGTGTGATTTTCCTCCGTGCTCAACATTCCCTTGACATCATTTCATAGTCTCTATAAGGGCATATAATAAATATAACTGGCATGGGTAATTTCCTCCCATCCATTTCTTTCATCTAGACCATATATATATAATCAAGGTACTATGAATATTCATGTTTATAAAATAACACAAGAGGCATTATCTCTAATATGTCTCAATAAACAAGTTCAATTTCATTTAAAACATTACAATTCATAGGAATCATTTTATAAACCATAAATAAATGCATGGACTTACCATCCCTTGGGTTCATTCCATTTAAAACCAATTGATTAATTTTAAGAAAGGGAAAACATCATGAATTATTGATTTCATTTAAATCAACCCATTCAATTCACCAAAACATGAAAAATCACATATAAGGCACAAAGTGTCACTTAAGAGGTGACATAGGAAACAAGTCAATTTCCTACTTGGGAAACTCTAATTATAAGAGGTTTAAACACCTAATAGGTTCTTTGGGTTTCATTTAACACTCATATATCAAGGGAAATTTCATTTAAAATACAAGATGGGAGGTGGAAGGGAGTTCTAAAATTTTAGGACAATTATCCATAATGTCTAATTTCACTTGTATCATCAAAGGGGTGACCATAAAAGGTGAATAAAACATATGAACTACCAAAAAATGATAAATATGTGCATGATAAGATAAAATAGTCAATTTTATATGATGAAATCAATTAAATGGAGACACTTAGTAAAATTCAGTGTGCATCACAATAGATTAATTACGAAACAAAAAAAAATCAAAGGGAAAATGATGTGACCACCTACCTCATGTTCATTGATGAAACCTCACTCAATATCAACCTCATATTTGAAGAAAGTTGAAAGTTATCTAATAAATTTTCCAACACCCTAAAAACAGGGGAAAATAGATTTCTCCTAAATGGCATGATGGATTAGAAGGAAAACTTGAATAGATGTTAAGAGACTGGGGGAGCTTACCGAGATGATTCTAATCCTTCTAACAGATCAAGGATCAGAAACCAAGTAGTAGATCTAGCACAATGACAATATGGAGAGTTTATTAATTTGAAAGGAGGAGAAAACCCATTTTCATCCATTGGATTACCAAGGGAAAATAATAAATAATCATAAGAGTTTAGTAGGGGAAAATGGTCTTTCCACCCAATATTTGGGGGAGTATGGTTTAGACAGATTATTTTTAATCTTTATAAAAACTGTGTGATAATACACTATCTAAAAAACAAAAATTGTTCCATGTTTATACAGCTAGAGTTTCACGAGTAGAGACAAACCATGCAGCTCCAACTGCACCCTAGTTTACCCCCCAAATGATTAAATCTAATCATGTTACCTGGGTGACACTGTTTACACTAACGGTGTGGCCCAGTTCTTTAGCCCATTTTCTAAAACATCAAGCTTCGAACTGGCCCCATACGCTCCTCGAGCCTTCCTTGGGAAATATTAAACCTTTACTATGATTATAAAATGGGTTAATATTAATAAATAAATGATCCATACCTTTATGAAAAGACAGTTCATTATAACCTCTCCTCTTTAAATAAGATCATCCTCGAGTTGGCCTTCTAAGGGTAATGAGGTATCATCAGTGAAAAGTTAGAGATATTGTGCCCATATATCAGCTTACCACTCCCTGGTCTCATCCTGTACTCAATCATGCTGACATATCACCAGTACAAGAGAAACTGACCTGCCTTGGATTTTATTCATGCTCTAATCCACAATAATCATTGGATTATCCTCAAACAAAGAATCAAAATCCAATTCAGCATCATCAAACTAAAATATTTGTGATGGGTCAAGATAGTATCAGTGAAGCTGAGATATATGAAAGACATCATGCATTGACCAGTATCTTTAAGGAAGTGACAGCTGGTAAGACATTCTCCCAATCAGTTTCACAACCTCGAAGGGTCTAACGAACCTCATCAAGAGCTTACCCTACCTTTGAATACATATGGCCCAACCTGGGTGAGACTCACAAGAAAACCCAGTATCTAACCTTGAACTTGAGAGGTCACTGGAATGTTTTGGCATATGATTGTTGTATGTAATTAGTTGTCAACATGCACTTTATGATCACATAGTGTAACGACCCAAAGTTTCATTAATGGAAATCCCCCACGGTCTAATTAAATGTATCATTGTTTTTATATAAAATATCAACTTATTTGTTTTTATGATAAGAATTTTGACCGTTGCTAATATAGCCGTTGAACAGTGATCACATGATTAGTATAAATATAGGACTATAACAAATCCAATTTACTCAGAAAAAGGAAGTGATGGACTCGTCTAGTATAATTTCCCCATACGAAGCCCATTTGTCGGAGCACGGAAAAGAGGTGGAATCTTTGGGCTTTTCCCTTGACCAAGCCCAAGCTGAGCTTCATCATGTCAAGCTCGAACGGGACCATCTACGGGAAAAATGGAAGTTGATAGAGATTACCACTCGAGCAATGTTAGCTGAGCCACCCCAAGAGTTTGTCACCATCGCACACCTCACCCATAGGTCTTATGCGGCTATTTTAAGGGGTTATGTAACGAATCTAAAGTACTATGTTCATGTACATTATTTTTGTATATAATAATGAATATAATTTCTAGCCATTATTGATACTTTGTAAATAGTTTTTAAAGTAAAACTAGTGTTTTTTGTTATTATTTAATTAAGAATTCCATTTTATTAAATTAAGGTATTTTTGAACTAAATAATATTTTAATAAAATAATAATATTATTATTAAATTAATTTTTATTAAATATAAATTATCTTATAATTTTATGAATGCAATTATAATTTTTATTAAGGTTTGAAAGCCATTTCTGTCAAAACCCGTGAATTTTCGATAAATGTCGGTTTTTATTTTAAAAGTAAAAATTAACAAATTTAGAAAATTATTTTGGTAAAATAAATGTTATTTCTAGAATCAGGAAGTCGAAATTATCGAATGTTGAATTTTTCATAATTTTCTAAGACAGACCAATTTTTGGGTAAAAATTGAATACCGTTTAAATATATATTGTGTTTTATGACATCATAATGACCCAATAGTGATGTAATAAAATACTATAATCTTTATGTTCGGCCAATATATGTTTTACCATTAAAATAATTTTATTTTGGGTTTGTTTGACTTACATTTCAAATCATTAATGGACCCCTCAAGACTTATTCAACCCCTTGCCTTTTTAAATTAATTTCCATGGGAGTGTGACTCACCTCCACATAAGCAACCATATTATTTTAAGATGTTCGGACTTTTGACATATAAAATATTTTATTCCTCTACCCTTTTCCAAAAACCATGGGCAAAAACCATGGGATGGTTTGTGGTTTGGATTAATTTAATATAAGGGGTCCCAAACCTAAATAATAAGGAATTCCCTCACCTTTCCTATATAAACCCACCCAAGATCCCACTTTTTCCTCACTCGAATCCCTTTGAGTTCGTCCAACCTCTGCCCTACTCTCTCTTGAATCCTCCCAAGGAGCCCCAATCTCCCAAGAAGCCTCTCACAATCCTCTCTCTAGTCATTGGAAGCACACTTCCAAGTAAGGGTTTTTTTCCTTTCTCATTTTTGTCAATTTTCTTTATGTTGTATTTCCCTTTTAATTACAATTATGAATATTGGGGTATGGTTTTGCACCACCCTCATACTTCCCTCTTATTTTTTGAATGATGGGATACCCTTTTCTCTCTCATTAAATGCCTCCCATGTACACCTGTTACTATGCCGAAATTCCGAAAGGAACTTCTCTCCCTTCTTTTACATTCAAGCAATAATTTTGTATCATGAATCTAAAATACATTACAATTGCTGGGACATGTATCTATATGAAATCCTTACTGTCCATTACATGTAAATATGATGAGTAACCCCTTTCTCTCTCATCAACAATTTTTATGAATTCTTATGCCCCGCCATTACGCTGCCGAAATCGCACCGATTTTCTAAGCCAATACCATTGTGTAGTGGATACTATGCCCATTTCTCTATCAAGGGTATTCACCTTTATGAACCTTTACTTATTGATTAAAAATTTTAATGTATGAATTCCACATTCATTTATCATGGAATAAATTATTATGTTTTATGAATCCATGTTTTATTATCCATGTGGCACACTTATGCATGAAATGAAATGTTTAAGAAGGGTGCACCCTTATAGTGCTCCAATGCATTGGGTAAAGTATAGTATCATGATACGTCATGTGCAATGAGTATTGACTCATGATAATTCAAGTGCAATGAGGGTTTACTCATGTTTTATGTGCAATGAGGATTTACTCATGCTCTATGTGCAATGAGCTATGGCTCATGCTAATTCCATGTTAAGTGTTGTTGCCACATTTCCATGTTATGATTATCATGCTTTTTCATGCCTTTATGATCATGTTTCTTTTATGATCTATTGATATGCCTATTGTATAACATGTGTTTTACTCCTCATGTTATTCCATGTGTACTCCCATACTGGGCTTTATAGCTCACCCTTTTCTTATGCATGTCCTCAGGTTATCCCATGAAATGTTAAGTACGAGGGAATGTAGTGGTCATGTAAAGGATGTTTTCAATAAAGATGTTGTATTTCATGTTTTATGTTTTTATGTAATGATCCTAATCTGCAAAGACACTAAACCTCTCGAACTTCTTTGTTTTATCAAGTGATGTTTTATGTAATAAATCATGTTTAAGTTTGTAATAAAATCAGTGTTGTCATAGTTGGTATCAAAGGATCAGTTTAGTTATTTTTGGGATTAGGATTAGAAAACCCTAGTAAAGCCTTAGATACAAGACTAAGTACAGTAAAAACATCCCTAGGTTTTAGTGAGTATTGATTATGTAGGTTATTAAGAAAATACATCCATGTCTGGATACGAGCAGGTAGAGGTGGCACTGGCACATATGTATCCTAGGGGTAAAACCCGAAAACACTGCTTTGAGCTAGACACGAACGGGAAATGGTGCACAACAATGGGCCTTGCTGCACTCTTGGTTACATAACTCCCGGGGGATATGTTTTGATAAATTCAAAAGCATAGTATGAACCCTTATTAAGGGAATTAAAAAAATTCCCCTACGAATATATGTTAGAAAGTAGATCATGAAAAGCCTAGATTTAAGCCTATAGACTCATGAGTAAGGAAATAAAATTTTATTTATAAGTCATAAACATTTTTCTTTGGATTACCCTTTATGTGTTACCCCTAACATTCCTTTTATTCCAGCCAATGGACGATAATAGGAGGACTTGGGCTAACAACCGATGTAAAGATCAGTTTGATGACTGTACTAATGAGATGCCAAATCCAATGGGAGCGGGAATCGTGAACTCTTTCACACTTCTCTCTCAGCTAAATCATGTTTTGAATAGAAACACGGGCCAAGAGGAATGTTCAACCCCCCCCCCCCCCCCCAAGAAAGAAAAAGTCACTATTGAGAGCTTCATGAGACAAAGGCCTCCTACTTTTAGTGGATAATCTGATCCCACGATCGCTGAACAATAGATCAACTCCATTGAAAAGATCTTCTCCATCCTTCAATGATCCAAACAAGAGAATGTTCTCTCGGAGACTTATCGTATGGAGGGTGAAGCTGATCAATGGTGGATGTTGATCAAGAATACGATGCCTGAGGAGGAGATTGAGGCATTGGAATGGAAGGATTTCCAGAAGTTTTTTTTCAATAAATATTTTCCGCGCACCCTCCGGCTTAAGATGGAAAGGGAATTCCTTTCCCTCAAGAAAAAAGATGATGAATCTATTGGAGCATATGAGGAAAACTTCACAAGTCTTGCACGTTACGCTTCCGGCTTTTTCGTTACCCCCGAATGCAAAGTTGACCACTTCTTTGGTGGGCTGAAGCCTAGATTCTAGAAAGCATTAATGATCTGTGACTTCAACAGCTATGAGGAAATTGTATGATGTGCCCTCAAGGTCGAAATGGAGATCAGGGAATCACAGGGGTATCATGGGGACAAGAAGGGTAAGGTGGACTTTAATGCTGGTGGTCCGATGGATAAATCCAACGGTGCTAAGAAGATCCATCACCCCACTTGTCAAAAGTGCGGAAAGAAGCACCCTGGAAATTGCCTTAAGGGGATGAGAAAATGCTTCAGGTGTGGAAGATAAGGTCACCTAGTTGTTAACTGTTGGCAAGAAAGACCCACAGCTGCGACAGAGGAGAGGAACGCTCTGTTCGAACCTCAACGTGTTGTTTAATGCTAAAAATGCAAAGAACCGGGTCATTTTTCAAATCAGTGCCCTAATACAAGGGTTTTTAGAGACAACCAACAAACTGCAAGGCAGTAAGGAAGAGATTTTTCCATCACTTATGCCGAAGTGAACCCCGACACCGAATTGGTGACAGGTACGCTAGTTATTCATTCAATAATAGAGAACATACTTTTTGATTCAGGTTCTATGCATTCTTTTATATCTCGAAAGTTTAGTAGACCAATCCCAGCACCACCAAAAATCATGGAAGTAAAGATGACGGTGAGTATGGAAAATGGGGAAATCATTGGTTCTTATGAATATAATTCCTCCCCTGTTATAATCTGTTGATGGAATTTCCCTGCGAACCTAGTCATACTCCCTCTGGTGGAATTTGATGCAATTCATGGCATGGATGGTCTTTCCTTATATAGATCCAACATAAATTGTCGGGAGAGGGAAATCACACTTCATAGGGATAATCGTCCCCCGATTCTTTACAAGTGTCAGGAGGAAGATGAATCTCCTTTAGCTCCATCATCTCATGCATGGATATTACTGCCTTATGAGCATGCGTATCTAGCTCAGATGATTGAGTCCAAGGAAGAAACCATCCTTGAAAAAATGCCTATTGTGAGGGAATTCGCTAAAGTGTTTCTCGAGGAACTGCCTGGTCTTCCTCCTAGAAGAGATATTTAGTTCTCAATTGAACTTATACCTGGGGCACTACCAATATCCAAGAATCCATATAGAATGGATATTATTGATCTTGAAGAGCTGATGAAACATCTACAGGAGAATCTAGATAAAGGGTTTATACACCCAAGTGCTTCACCATGGGGTGCACCAGTCCTCTTTGTCAAGAAGAAGTATGGGTCAACGCGGATTTGCATCGATTATCGTGAACTTAACAAAATCACGATAAAGAACAAGTATCCTCTACCAAGAATTGATTACTTTTTTGATCAGCTGCGTGGAGCACAATACTTCTCCAAGGTGGACTTGCGGTCGGGACATTATCAAGTAAGGGTGAAGAAGGAAGATATCCCCAAGACTGCTTTTCGTACAAGATACGGGCACTATGATTTCATAGTAATGCCTTTTAGACTCACCAATGCTCCAAAAATATTCATGGACTTGATGAATAAGGTCTTTAGAGATTACCTCGAAAAATTGGTGGTAGTCTTTATAGATGATATTCTAATATATTCCAAAACTAAGGAGGAGCATGAGGAGCATTAAAGAATTGTACTAGAGACTTTGCGCAAAGAGAATCTCTATGCAAAGAACAGCAAGTGTGAGTTCTGGTTGAAGGAGGTCTCATTCTTGGGCCATATCATCACAAGCAATGGGATATCTATGGACCCCTCTAAAACAAATGCAATTGAGGTATGGCCGAAGCCAACATCGGTAACGGATATCCATATCTTCTTGGGGTTAGCTGGATATTATCGACGATTTGTGAGGAATTTCTCACGATTGACCAACTCTCTTACCAAGCTAACTTGGAAGGTAGTAAAGTTTTCTTGGAGTGATGAATGCGAAGAAAGCTTCAAAGATTTGAAAAGGAGGCTTATCACTACGCACGTGCTCACTTTACCAACAAGTGGGGAACTTTTTGTGGTATTTAGTGATGCTTCGAAGAAGGGCTTAGGTTGTGTGCTGATGCAGAATGATAAAGTGATATCCTATGCCTCAAAGAAGTTGAAAATCCATGAGCGAAACTATCCAACACATGATCGGGAGTTGGCGGTGGTGATCTTTGCTTTGAAAATCTTGTGGCATTATCTCTATGGAGAAAAATGTCAATATATACTGACCACAAGAGTCTTAAATATATATTCACACAGAAATATCACAATATGCACCAGAGAAAATGGATAGATCTCATCAAGGATTATGATTGCTCAATACATTACCACCCTGGGAAAGCGAACAAGGTGGCAGATGCCCTAAGTAGAAAGGACCCAGTGATTCTATCAATGATGAGAATTGAGAAGGATCAAATCTTCTTAGACTTGATGAAGATGGACATGGGAATCACAGAGAATGGAACATCATCAATCCTTTCACAAATTATTGCTCAACCGTCTCTTTTGGAAAGTTTAAAGGATGCTCAAAAGGATGATGTGGGAATTCAAGAAAAAGTGGAAGCTATCAAAAAATTGAAATCCTCAGAGTTTAATGTTAATGAAGAAGGAATTGTGCGGTTTGGGAAAAGACTATGTGTTCCTTCAAGTCCAGAGATGAAGAAGGAACTTTTGGATGATGCACATAGTTAAAATTTCTCTATTCACCCATGGAGCACAAAGATGTATCAAGATCTCCGAGAAAACATTTGGTGGGATAATATGAAGAAGGAGATCGCTGAATATACATCAAAGTGTCTGCTGTGTCAGCAAGTGAAGGAAGAGAGGCAGAAGTCTAAGTGGATGATGCAACCATTTACCATACCAGAATGGAAATCGGAGAACATAACCATGGAATTTGTCACCAGAATTCCAAGAAAATCCAAAGGCAACAATGCAATCTGGGTTGTTATGGATCATCTTACAAAGACTGCACACTTCATTGCTATTCGAGAGGATTTCTCTTTGGATCAACTGGCATGGATATACATCAGAGAAGTGGTAAGGTCGCATGGAGTACCACTATATATTATTTCTGACCAATATCCATGATTCACCTCTATGTTTTGGAAGAATCTTCGACATGCTCTGAATACTGAACTGAACTTCAGTACGGCCTATCGTCCTCAAACTGATGGCCAATCCGAGTAAACTATCCAAACACTTGATGATATGTTGAGAGTGTGCTCAATGGACTTTAAAGAAGGATGGGATCAACATCTTCCTCTGGTTGAGTTCTCTTATAATAACAGTTTCCACTCAAGCATCCAAATGGCACCATATGAAGCCCTATATGGGAAAAGGTGCAGAACACCGGCATGTTGGGATGAGGTCGGTGAACGTAAGCTGCTTGGACCAGAAATGGTCGAGGAAATGGTGGAGAAGGTGAAAACCATTCAACAGCTTATCAAGGCATCTCCGAGTCGACATAAGAGTTATGCAGATAATCGTTGATGAGACCTTGAGTTTAAAGTTGGAGACATGGTGTTTTTATGCATATCTCCATAGAATAAGGTCATGAGGTTTGGAAGGAAAGGGTTGTTAAGTCCAAGGTACATCGGCCCCTTCGAGATTCTTGATCTTGTCGGGGCTATGGCCTATCGACTAGCACTTCCCCCTACTATGGAAAAAGTACATGATGTGTTTCATGTATCTCTCTTAAATAAGTACATACCAGACCCTGCACATGTACTCTCTTCTGAGGTGGTACAATTGGAAGATGATCTTTCTTATAAGGAGAAACCAGTGAAGATCTTAGATCATAGAGAAAAAGTTCTATGAAATAAGACAATGCCCCTCATCAAGGTGTTGTGGAGAATCCACAAGTTTGAAGGAGCGACTTGGGAAGCGGAGGAAATGATGAAGTTGAGTTACCCACATCTGTTTTAGTGTGGGAAAAGAAAAATTTCGAGGGCAAAATTTCTTAAGGGGGAATATTGTAACGACCCAATGTTTCATTAATGGAAATCCCTCTTGGTCTAATTAAATGTCTCTTTATGTTTATATAAAATGTCAACTTATATGGTTTTCTGATAAGAATTTTGATCGTTGCTAATATAGTCATTGAACAGTGATCACATGATTATTATAAATATAGGACTTTAACAAATCCAATTTACTCGGACAAAGGAAGAGATGGCCTCATCCAGTAGAATTGCCCCATATGAAGCCCATTTTTTGGAGCTCGGAAAAGAGGTGGTGTCTTTGGGCTTTTCCCTTGACCAAGCCCAAGCTGAGCTTCATCATGTCAAGCTCGAACAAGACCGTCTACGGGAAAAATGGAAGTTGATAGAGATTACCACTCGAGCAATGTTAGCTAAGCCACCCCAAGAGTCTGTCACCATCGCACACCTCACCCTTAGGTCTTATGCGGCTATTTTAAGGGGTTATGTAATGAATCTCTAGTACTATGTTCATGTACATTATTTTTGTATATAATAATGAATATAATTTCTATCCATTATTGATACTTTGTAAATAGTTTTTAAAGTACATATAGTGTTTTTAGTTATTATTTAATTAAGAATTATATTTTATTAAAATAATGGATTTTTGAATTAAATAATATTTTAATAAAATAATAATATTATTATTAAAATAATTTTTATTAAATTTAAATGATCTTATAATTTTATGAATGCAATTATAATTTTTATTATGGTTTGAAATCCATTTCTGTCAAAACCCGTGAATTTTCAATAAATGTCGGTTTTTATTTTAAAAGTGAAAATTAACATATTCAGAAAATTATTTAGATAAAATAAATGTTATTTCTGGAATCAGGATTTCGAAATTATCCAACGGTGAATTTTTTATAATTTTCTAAGACAGTCAAATTTTTTGGTAAAAATTAAATATCGTTTAAATATATAATGTGTTTTATGACATCATAATGACCCAATAGTGATGTAATAAAATACTATAATCTTTATGTTTGGCCAATTTATGTTTTACCATTAAAATAATGTGATTTTGAGTTTGGTTGACTTACTTTTCAAAGCATTAATGGACCCCTCAAGACCTATTCAACACCTTTCCTTTTTAAATTAATTTCCATGGGAGTGCGACTCACCTCCACATAATCAACCCTAATATTTTAAGAAGTTCGGACATTGTCCTTATAAAATATTTTTTTCCTCTTCCCTTTTCCAAAAACGATGGGCAAAAACCATGGAATGGTTTTTGGTTTGGATTAATTTTATATAAGAGGTCCCAAACCTAAAAAATAAAGAATTCCCTCACCTTTCCTATATAAACCCAACCAACCTCCTACTTCCGCCTCACTCAAAGCCCTTGTAGTTCGTCCAAACTCTTCCCTAATTTCTCTAGAATCCTCACAAGGTGACCCAAGCTCCCAAGAAGCCTCTCACAAGCCTATCTCTAGTCGTTGGTAGCACACTTCCAAGTAAGGGTTTTTTCTTCCTTTCTCATTTTTTTCAATTTTCTTTAAGTTGTATTGCACTTTTAATTTCAATTATTAATGTTGGGGTATATTTTATCACCTCCCCCATTCTTCCCTCTTATTTTTTTAATGATTTTAGACCCCTTTCTCTCTCATTAAATGCCTCCCATGTACACCCATTTCTATGCCGAAATTCCGAAAGGAACTTCTCTCTCTTCTTTAACATTCAAGCAATAATTTTGTATCATGAATCTAAATTCCACTACAATTCTTGGGGAATGTATCTATATTACCTCCTTACTGTCCATTACATGTAAATATGATGAGGAACCCCTTTCACTCTCATCAACCATTTTTATGAATTCTTATGTCACGTCGTTACGCTGTCGAAATCGCACCGATTTTCTAAGCCAATACCATTGTGTAGTGGATACCATGCCCATTTCTCCATCAAGGGTATTCACCTTTATGAACCATTACGTATTGATTAAAAAGTTTCATGTATGAATTCGACATTCCTTTATCGTGGAATAAATGATTATGTTTTATGAATCCATGTTTTATGATCAATGTGGCACACTTATTCATGAAATGAAATGTTTAAGAAGGGTGCGCCCTTATAGAGCTCCAATGCATTGGGTAAAGTATAGTATCATGATACGTCATGTGAAATGAGTATTGACTCATGATAATTCATGTTCAATGAGGGTTTACTCGTGCTTTATGTTCAATGAGGATTTACTCATGCTCTATGTGCAATGAGCCTTGGCTCATGTTAATTTCATGTTAAGTGTTGTTTCCACATTTCCATGTTATGATTATCATGCTTTATCATGCCTTTATGATAATGTTTCTTTTATTATCTATTGATATGCCTATTGTCTAACATTTGTTGTACTCCTCATGTTATTCCATGTGTACTCCCTTTCTGGGCATTATAGCTCACCCTTTTCTTATGCATGTCCTCGGGTTATCCCATGCAATGCTAAGTACGAGAAAATGTAGTGGTCATGTAAAGGAAGTTTTCAATAAAGATGTTGTATTTCATGTTTTATGTTTTTATGTAATTATCCTAATCCCCAAAGACACTAAACCTCTCAATCTTCTTTGTTGTATCAAGTGAAGTTTGTTGTAATAAATCATGTTTAAGTTTGTAATAAAAGTAGGGTTGTCATACATAGACCTTCTCTATAGTATCCTTCATGAGACGTGGTCCAAGCATAGCTGCCTACCCTACCTCTATGTAGCACATAGGTGAGTGAAAAGGCCTAATATATAAAGCCTTATAAAGAGAGATCTTGATGGTATCCTGAAAACTATTATTATAAAAAAATCCACAAGAGGAATGTGTGTTTCCCAAGAATCCCTAAAGTCAAGGACATATGCATGGATCATATCCTATAATAGATGAATCATAATCTTTATCCTTCCAATGGTCTTTGGGTGATAGGCCATGCTCCAAAGTACATATGTACTCAAGGCCTTCTACACCCCCTTCAAGAACTATGATGTGAAATGATCATCTCTATCAGAAGAGATAGAACAAGGAGCTCCAGGAAGATGTATAACCTCTCTAACATATGGCCTTCCAAACTCTTCTACCTAGAAGGTATCTCACATAGGTAAGAAGTGTGAGACCTTTCTCAAATGATCAAAAACAACCCACATTATATCAGTACCATGATATTATCTAGGTAAACCAATCATGAAGTCCATAAAAACATTATCCAATTTCCACTCGGGAATGGACAATGGCTGTAAAATCCCTTATGATCACTAAGGGTCCACATTTACCTTGTAAAAGGTGGAACACCTAGTGATGAAGTTTGTAATCTCACATTTCATACTAGGCCACCAATACTGGCACTGAAGATCTCGATACATTTTGGTGACACTGGGGTGAACTGCCCATGATTAGGCATATAATTCTCAAATAATCTCCTCTCTGATGTCTTCTAGAACCCATACACACACATGAAATAATAGGGTATAATCCCTATCCACATTCCAACCATAATATGAATCATCATCTAACACACATTCCCTTAGGACAAGACCCATGGGATTAGATAACTATCTCATTCATACCCATTCCAGAAGAGTATAAGTCACTGGTAAGGCTGAGAGGATTGTCTGACCATGGTCAATATGAACATTGAAATAAATATATGATAATGATTGTATAAGATACCATTCACCATAGGATTCCTGAACCTCCTGTGTCTGAGACTATTATCTAAGAGCATCGGCTATTGAATTTCCTTTACCAAGCATATAGGAAAGCTCAAAATCAAATGATTTTAGGTACTCAACCCACTTATGTTGCCTAATATTGATATCCCACTATGTGAAGATGAGTTTTAGACTTTTTTGATCATTTTATTTTCTAAAATTTTTACCATGTAGATATTGTATCCAATAGTGTAAGGAATGAACTACAACCACTATCTTTAAGTCATGTGTTGGGTAATTATGCTCATGAGGTCTCAACTAACGAGACCCGTATGCAATGAATTACTTGTCCTGCATTAGAACAGCTCTAATCTTGATACCTAACATGTCATAATATATTGTATAGATCCATCCTAGCTCTAAAAGAATCAGTATCAGTGTTGATGTCAAATGACTCTTCAAATCCTAAAAGGATGCTTCATATGCTTCTGACCAAACAAATTTCACACCCTTATTTGTCAAGCACATAAGTAACATTTTATGGCATGATAAATTCTAGATAAATCATATGTAATATCCAACTATCCCCAAGAAACTATAAATTTCTACTAAATTATTGGGCTTCTTCCAAGAAACTATAATAATCAATTTCTTTAGATTTACTGAAACTCATAACTTTGAGATGTTGTGACCAAATAAGTGGACTTTGTCAATCAAAAAATGGAATTTACCAAGCTTAGCATAGATTTGGTACTCTCTAAGAGTATTCATCATGATCTCAAGATGAGTTTCAAGGTCGTGTCTGGAGTGTGAAGACACAAAGATATCTTCAAAAAATGTTACCATGAATGAATCCATATACGTGTGGAAAACATGATTAATAAGATCCATGAAAACTTTAGGTGCGTTCATGAGTCCAAAGGACTTGACTAGGCAATCGTATAAACCATACCTTCTCTAGAAATCTATTCGAGGTATGTCTGAGGCCTTGAAACGCATCTGGTGATAGCCTAACCTTAAATCTATCTTTGAAAACACCATTAATTTTCAGAGTAAGAAAAATATTTCATCTATTATAGGAATTGAATACTGGTTCTTTATCATGAGCTGATTCAATCGACGGTAATCCACACAAATCCTGAGGGTACTGTCTACATTCATGGAGAAAAATATTGATGAACCCCAAGTAGAATTGTTGGGGAATATAAGGCCTTTATCCTCTAGATCCTCCAACTTTTTTTTGATATATAGAATTTTATTAGGTGACATACTATAAAGATGAATGGTCACTGGTGCTACTCCTGGTTGTGGAGTAGCTGTATATCCCCACCCTCTAGGAACTATCATAAAATTACTACAAAAATTCTGAATATGAAAAATCTTTTCACAACCTCTACACTCCACTGGATCCCACAACCATTTAGGTTTACTATGTCTCAACTTCCCACACTAGTGAAAAATCAAAAATCTATTTGTGTAGGGATCCTGACTGCTACTACCCATTTTACAAACCATGAAGTGATGCTAACTCCTAAAATAATAACCATTGATAGCTTTAGGTTCCAAACCACCCTGACATTCACCATCATCTTCCATCATATTTATCTCTATAATAAGGGCTTGTTTGAAAATATTAGAAATGGTTTTAAAATTTAATCAATCAACCTTTCAACCTGATTTCATAAACCATCTCTTCCTCGAATCGCCTAGTGATTATAAGGACTTCACCTTCTAGAGAGGGAGCGAACTGCTAAAGCTCTATGAAATGATCCGAATACTCCATAACTGGCATACTCCCCTGATGTAGGTTCATGAATTCTTTGGCTCTGATATCCCTCAATGTATAGGTAAAGAAGGAGTCATATTATATTTTTTGGAAATCCTCCAAGAGTATATCCCAATGCCAATCTACCTAGGTGATTATGTCCTACCACTGCTTGGAAGAATCATATAGCCTATAAGCTTCCATATTGACCCTCTGATCTGGAAGCATCCTAAGTTGCTTGAATATAGAAAGGATTCTTTCAAGACAAGATTAAGAAACATGAGGTACTCCATCACCGAATATGTTTTAAGGATTCTAGTGATGAAATTCCTGAGTCAACTTTGTCATACTCGAGAAAGGTCAATGTATGACTTCAATATTTTTATGTATATGTAAAAAACACTCATATAATTGGGCTTTAGTGCCCATTTAAAGAACAATAAAAGGTTCCACATGTGGTACTGTAGAAGGAATCATTGGCATCTTAGGTTATTCCACCTTAGGAACATGGTCGTCTCTACCTTCAAGGTGTATGATAGGAGGATGGTGTGGCCTCATGATACTAAAATTCTAAGTACACTCCTTAGAATATATTCAACCAATTGTGAATATTGCATTTAAGATACGAGGATAGTTACTAAATCCTTTTTATAAATAGATCATGCCTCTCTAACTGCTTCATTATCCAGGTCTAAAATATAGAAAGATATCTTAAATTCCATAGGAACATAATATATACCCCAACACCTACTATTAAGGCTAGGTTTGGGTCAAATTCAATGTTTCAAATGTATTGGATAACTAGTTTCACATTAGATGTCATAACAATTTTGAATTTATTCTTTTTAAGTTATATAAATTGCTTCAAAATGTTTGAATTAGATGGTATACCACTTTTTATTCATAAGGACCTATACACCTTTTGAACCAAAATATGATATTTGTTCAACTCAAACCATAAAGCAATCCATAACATGCGACGAATGGCCCATGAATCAATGTTCCATAATTTACTGGTTAAAGTGTTTGCTTTAACTTATTTAGGAATACATAATTAGGATAAGGAAAACACTTTATTATCAATTATGTTTTTCAATCCCTTCTAGAATTGATAGCACAATTCAATACATATTCAAGTCACTATCGATATGAAATAGTAAAATACACACTGAAAATAGATGTGACATGGAGAAATTAATGGCATATTTTCCATAGTGTGCCTAATAATGGTGCATGTAACAATTCTCCTTATACTCATATAATTTGTCCGAGGTTGAAATAGATCCTCAATCTGAACAATAATAATAACCACAAACACATCATGTGTTTCACCTAATGGTGAAATGATATCAATAGTAATAGGAAAAAACCTAACAATAGTTATAAGTCAGGAAACTAAGCCTTTACCCCAAACCTAGGTTTGCAGCCCCTAAGAATGGCTTATAACCAAGTTCCAAGAATTCCCAATATCTAATAAATTATCTCAAAAAAGTAAATATAGAAACAAAAATACTCTGATTCCACTTTGTAACATCTCAAACAATGATCCACTTAACCCGTGCCCCAAGATGGTGGGTCACATGGCCTCAAGTGCAACTCCCCATATGCTAGAGGATTTCAGCTAGCATTGAGGGTATAAAGGTGGTGTAGTGGGGAGATTATACTCTCATGTTAGAGTGGAACATCAGATACAGTCAGACAATATTCAATAGTGGAATCATATAATAAAAAGACATAATAATAATTCAGTGGAAGAATAAATAAAACTGGTATAATAGACATGTGTCGAAGCATAAATAACTGAGAAAATGAGTAAATGTAAGAAAAGACACTAGGTATTGTCTGATACATGGATGAAAGACATACTGTAAATAAAAGGGAATAAGGGAACGTATATAAATGTATGCTATAAAAAAAGCACAAAAATAACGAAAACAACTCCACTAGAATCTCAAGCTAATGTATGATCCTCTTCTCCAATGCTCCATTAATAAGCTAACCATATAAACATACTATAGAATGGTGATTGCCTTTATCAATACCTACCGATAGATAATCTTATTGGGTACCAAAGGCATCCCGAGTAGGGTGTGAGATAAAAATTACAGTAGGCCATCACTAATGGTGTCTATATGTAATCTAACCAGTTCTCATAACTAAACATTATACAAGTATAATAGAATAAGTAAAACGTTTCTAATATAAATTATTAGGCTACTCATGTTCTTAAGGGATACCTGATGTCTCTACCTTCTTCATCTCATGTTCTGAAATAATCTGATCAATCACAATATATATATAGTAATAATATATATATATATATATATAGTATAATTATATATATTGACTCCACCTATATAAACCAAGTATGTACAAATGTAATTTCCCATATACCTAGAATACTAGTGCTGGCTAGACCAGGAGTAACTCAGACATCCATGATCAATCTAATGACCCTATAATCTCATGCAACAAGGTACATACTCTACATCCAAAGAAGAGTGTGAGACACCATACAACAACACTCAGGATGGTGAAAGATTAATCATGTCATCACTCTAAGAAAGGGGTGTGGCATGTAAATCTCAATGTACTACTAGTATCACTAGAGTGTGATTCCATACTCCACACCTGATGTAAAAAAGTGTGATCTTCCTCTATGCTCAAAATTCCCTTAACATCATGTCACAACCTCTATAAAGAAGTATAATAAATATTACTAGCATAAGGAATTACCTCCCATATATTTATTTCATATATCCCAAATATATATAATCAAATAACTATGCATATTTATGTTTATAAAATAAAACATGACGAAATAAACCTCATATGTCTCAATATCCATGTTCAATTCCATTTAAAACATTACAATTCATATGAAGCATTTTATAATGCATAAACAAAGGCATGGCCTGACCATCCCTTGGGGTCATTCCATTTTAAACCAATTGATTCATTTTAATAAATTTAATAGATCTTATATTATCCATTTCATTTAAATTAACCCATTAAATTTACCAAAAAATGATAAATTCACTTATAAGGCTCAAAGGGTCACTAAGAAGATGACATGGGCAACAAGTCAATTTCCTACTTGGGAAACTCCAACTATAAGATCTCCAAACACCGAAGAGGTGCTTTAGGTTACATTTAACACTCATGTATTAAGATAAAATTTTTTTAAAATCCATGCAATTAGGTATAGGGGTGTTACAACATTTTAATACAATTATCCATAATGGCCAATTTCACTTGGCTCACCCTAGGGGTGACCATATGAGGTGCATACAACCTATGGACTACCAAAAAAGGGTCAATAAGTTCATAATAAGATGAAATGGACAATTCTATATGAATAAATAAATTAAATAGGCATTCTATGGAAAAACAAGTGTGTGGGAAAATAGTGTAATAAAGAAACATCAAAACTTAAAGGGGAAATGACATGACTACTTACCTCATGGTCATAGACAACGCCTAGCTCAATATCAACCTCAGAATAACAGTATATTGGAAGATATCTAAGAAATGTTCAAATTCCATATATATATATGGAAAATTATATTTCACCTAAATAGCATAATATATTAAAAGGAAAACTTTAATTGGATTTAAGACACTATGGGAGGTTACCGATATGGTTTCGATGCTTCCAATGAATCGAGGATCAGACACAAAACAGGAGATCTATCTCAATACCTAGATTGATTTTTTATTGAGTTAAAAGGATGAGAAAACCCATTTTCATACACCAGAGAACCAAGAGAAAATAATAAATGGACTTAAGAGTTAATTTGGGGGAAAATGGTCTTTTCACCCAAAATTTGGTGGCACATGGTTTAGTGTTTTCAAACCATGCACAAACCGTGTGATAACCCACTGTCCAAAAACGTACAATTGTCACATGACCATGATCCTGGTGTCACATAGTTGTAGAAAAACAATGTAACTCCTAATACACTATTTTTTCCCACAAAAAGTTAAATCTAACTATGCGACATGGGATAGACGACTTACACTAACCGTGTGGCCCAGTTCTTTAGTCCATTATCAGAAACCCATGCTCTGAACAAGCCTCGGATGCTCCTGGAAACTTCCTTAGGCTATAGTACAACTTTAACATGATTAAAAAATGATTAAAATTTAAAAACAAATTATCTATACCTTTGTGATAATATAGGTTGTTACATTCTCAAAATGGTATTTTCAAAAGTCACCTGTCCTTTCAAAAAAAATTAACAACACCCCAATATTTTAAAAGAATAAAACTATGTTCGATAGTTTATATGACACAAAAAATAAAAATTATATGATAATTTAACACCCTGATACTCTATGATATATTTATTTTTATATAAAATCAATATCTTTGATAACTCATGATTCACACAACATTTGGTTTAAACAAAATTTGAAACTCTATTGAAATATTATTATCTAAACATGGCCATTATAACCAAGGTATTAAGTGGTAGAATATTAATATCACTAAAGAAATTTTGAAAATTAAAATATTTTTCCATATATAAGATAAATTCAATGTTTATCTACTGATTGGAAATAAAATAAGAACCATTACAAAGAAAAATAAATTTTTTTTTAAACTATATTTTTCTAAAAGACACTTTAGTCAGGTTTTGCGCTCATAATTTAAAATTAATTTTCATCAATTTTATAAAATATTTTTTACAAAATTAAATTCATTTTTTCAATAAACACATAAAAATTAGCATATAGTGAATTGTTGATATTTTTCTAAAATGTTTCATTTTTCAAAAAATAGTTAGAAAAATAATTTTTATTAAAAACTACATTTTCATTGAAATAATTTATAAGACCTATTTTATTTTAATGATAACGTAAAAGTAAAATGAGTAAAATTATAAATATATTATTTAAAATTAGCACATTGTAATTATTTTCATATTTATTTTTGATATAAAAACTTTTTAAACTTTTGAGTGTTTCTATTTTTGAAAATCATTTTTTTGCCTGCTCATGTGTTTAATTATTAATTAAATTGTACCCCTTATATGAGTTGAATTTGGAAAAGTAGATTTCATATTTTTAATTATAATAATTCATATTATCTAATATGTTCAACTTAATTTTTGACAATAGTGAATAGTGTAAATAATAAAAATTATTTATCATAGTTAAGGTAAAAACAAGTTTAATGGGGGTTAAAAATAAAACATAAGGGTTAACAATTACCCAAAACTTGTATAATTACTATTTTATGGTTTTACTTTAACATTATATATTATAAGGTTCGAAAATGATCCATTTTAAGCCTTGTTCCATGATAAATAATGGCTGTAGTTCTTTCTTTTCAAATATTCTAAATGTGTCCACTCCCCCACATATAAAAGGCCACCCCCTCTCCTCTCGTTTTCACACTTCAAAAATACATTGGTTTGGAAAATATGTACCCAAATAACCTCCTTAATTCCCTCTCATGAACCTATAATACATTTATTGATCATAAATCCATCCTATAATGGCTTTTGGGTGAGACCAGAAATGTGTTCTGAATAAGAGGTAGTGTTTTTAACCGAGTATTTTATTTTAGCTATTATTCACCCTTTGTAAAATATTATTAAACTATGATGATATAATAACACAAGTACCTTACATATAATAATATTTCTTTATGTTATGTTCATGAACTGCAACCATATCCTCCTCCCTAAAATGGGAAATGAAACTGTTGATCGTAGGTTCAGTGGATTGTCCCCTCGTGAACCGGCATAATTGATTTTCCATCACCATTATTACATATAGATATAATGATATATATAATGATAATATATATTAAATTTATAATATAATTTTAATTATGGAATTATAATATAACATATACCTTCTTACTTCCCATTCTATAGGGAATATGATAACATCACTCGTGTGTACGGCGGACTACCGCCTCATGAAGTGATGTGATTCATTTTTCACTTACGCTTCACATAGAAGTTAATAAGGATTAATTTTATGTTGATATTTGATATTGATGAATTGTTAATAATTATTTAAAACAAAAATATCTTCCATTAAATAAATTATAACCTCATTTTTGTGCACAATGGACTACCGCCTCACGAAGTGATGTGGTTAGTT
The DNA here is from genome assembly GCA_963277665.1 of Viscum album. Classification (NCBI taxonomy): domain Eukaryota; kingdom Viridiplantae; phylum Streptophyta; class Magnoliopsida; order Santalales; family Viscaceae; genus Viscum; species Viscum album. The sequence continues at coordinate 1,475,911,384 of OY728150.1, forward strand.
TTTCACCAACGCTTTACGTGGAAGGTAATAAAGGATACATTTAATGAATATTTGTTCAATTTATGATATGATATTTATTTTTTAAAATTAATATATAATAAAATTCCTTACCTTTTCACCCGTTAATTAAATTATATTGTCTCTCATGTGTATGTACAATCAACCATGTCTACAAAGCGATGTGATTCATTCTCCATGTTAAAAATTAAATAATGATATTAAAGATATATCAAATTAAAAAATGATATTTATAAAATGAATATCATTTAGGTGATGATGAAACTATATCCTATGTTCAAGATTTATAACATTCACAATAAAACATGGATGATAAAACAAGAAAATTTAGACCCAAAATAATAGTGATAATGAAATATGGTTCACAAATGGGTGAAAAAATATTATAAGACGGATAAAATATGATATTATAGATAATAATATGATTCTTTTTTAAGTTAATAACATGCGTAAAACCTATATATTGGAATTTAAAGAGTTGTGAACTAAAGGGAAGCCCAATTTAAGGGGTTTCATAACACAATTTTCATTCATGGAGTTATACAACTACTTCATTGACTATTTTATAACAACATTATGTGTGAAACAAATTTTTATTGATTTATGTTGTATTTAAACTATTAATTGTGTGTGTATACATATGTTACAAATAATAACCTCATTTATTAACTCTCACCTCAATGATATGAACTTTATATGGGTTTTGTCTGAATCTTCACTCTTTGATACACGTATTATTTTATGCACCTAATTTATTTTGATTGGTGTATATAATTACCCTTTATTTACTGTATAATGAATCCTTCCTACATTATATGATTTTATGATACACTATATCTACTTAGTTAATGTGATTATGATTCAAAAGTTACCAAAGAGGTGTGGTTTTATGTTTCGATCTCATTTTATTCCTTATTTTAAATTCTTGAATTTCCATCGAAGGAAATTATTTGATCATTGTCTAACAAACCCCTTTTCATTTTATTATCCTCTCGTTATTCATGATTTTTTAAATTAATAAGTCCATTTTTATCCCATTATTACATAAAACAATTGAGAATTTTTTTTAAGAAAATACAACATCATTTATCTCTTCAATTGAAAATATTTTTTTTCTAAATCTAGGTTTTCTAAAAATGTTTTACTTGATTTTTTAAATTCATTTTTACCCTTAATTGGATTTCTAAAAATATTTAAAAGGAATATTCCTATAATTTTCTAAACAAGTTACTTTTTTCATACAAAAATGTTAAAGGAATCTTTATATTTAACATATTCATCCTGAATGAAACATTTCTACCCCCATGACCACTAATTATTCTATAGATTCCTATTTAATCTTCAAAGGTTACTTAAAAAATATCTTTTTTGATAATGTTTTATATTTTAAATAGTTGTTTTCAAAATTTAAATTATTTTTTCCTCAATAAATGTTCCTAGTGTTGTTTCAATAATCATTTTCCATCCAAGATGAAGTCCTTTGTGTTGCTCAAAGTAAAATGGTTATTTTTCTCAAGAATATATTTAATTCTTTTATGGTTTATTTATTTATCAACGATAACAAACTTTGATGTTATTGAATGATTCTAAATTATTTATACATGTCTCTCACATATATACCTATCTTATTATTCCTTCTTTTGACAAGTTAATACATGCCTTATGATCATTTCTCAAATTTCTTCATTATGAAATTTTCATTGTTTTAGATATCAAGTAGGATAATACAACTCATTTTCTTTATATGGTTAATTTTATGTTATATATAATGATTTATTCCTTTATGTGGAACACATATATCATGAAAATGTTATGTTTGGTGCACCTAGATAGATCTCTAATGCAGTGGATAAAGATTTAGTCTCATGAGGAATCATGTAGGGGATTAGTGAGTAAACCTAATATGTTATGGGACTTTTTAAACCATATGATATTGTCTAGGTAGTTAGCCTTGACTTATGTTTATGTTATGTTATATGTTGCATCCAAGTTTCCTATTACCTAATTATCTTATGATACCATGATCTTTATATTATGATTCTATTTGATTACTCAGGTGCCTTATGTTTTATAATATCATGTTATACCTTTGACTCACATGTTATGTTTCCTTATCATGTTTAATCCCTTACTGGTATTTTTATCTCACCCCTTTGTTTATGTATTCCCCAAGTTATCCCATGCGTATTTATTAGCTCAAATGGATTCTAGGATTCACTATGGAAAATAAAATAAGGATCCATGTTTTATCTATTAAGAACCTAGTCATCCAAATACACATGGAATTTACAATCCATTTATTGAAATTATTGGATATTTATGTTTAATAATGATGTAATATTATATATATAAGGATTGGGTTATCATAGTTGGTATCATAGTAAAGGTTTAGTTAACCATTGGAACTAATATGAGAAAAATTTAGTGATAACCCTATCGATATGTCTAAGGATAATTCTAAGGATAAGAGTAATAATATAAAAATATCATGTAATCTTGGTGAGGTATAGAGCAAGTGGTTTCCAAGATATTACATCCATGTATGGATACTGCAAGTGGATGTGGTTCCTGAATAGATATATCTAGGAGAAATAACTTCTTAAAATGTTTTTTTGATCTTGACATTTGTGTTACTTGGTACATGAAAATGGGACTTACTACACACCTAGTTTGACAATATTGAGCGATATGATTTAGAAATTCACAAACTCTTTATGAACCATCATGAAGGATTTTAATATATGATGAAAATTAATGGACAAGGTTACAAAAAATCTGTATCATATTGAAATAAACGTGTCATGATTTTGACATATTATAAATAATTATTCAGGATTATATTTTTTCCCACTATGAATATGGTTTATCATGCTGTGCTTTATAGTTTTAGTCAATGTTGGGAACGGGAAGGAATTGGGTTAATGTTAAATGTGGTAGAAAATATGTTGATGAGAAACCAAATGGGATGATGACTAGAGTAAAGGATATTTTGATTATGGATAATTACTTATCATAATATATGTTTAAAAAATTGTACCTCAACCAAATATCAGGCTCACGAAAGAAGATAATGATATAGATCACTGAGAGATTGGGTGGTGGAGACTATAGAGGAAAGAAGAGTCAGTTTCCTATAAGTCAATAGTGTAGGAAAAATCACTTAAGGTAACGTCTAAAATGAATAAGAAGATTTTTTTCATGTAGAGAAGGGGGGGAGTAAGTAATTATCAATGAAAAATGAAAAAATCAGTTAACAAAATGTATGAAAATAATGGTATCCCTAATGAATCATCAATTGTTGGATGTTTTAAATTTAGAAATAATGGGTATTATTCAAATAGATTTCCTAGGAGGAAATATCATGAAGATGATAAAAAAGGTTGTATGAGTAAAGGTTTTACTGTTGATTTTGAAAAGACTACAAATGGCATATGAAATTAAGGAGTTATTAAAGAATAAGACGATAAATCGTAGTAAATTGTTTAATAATGAAGTAAAATTACTAAAATTATTATGTATTGGAATTAATGAATTGTGTGAATCATGATATATATATATAAGGATTATTTTTTGGAAGTTTGTATGTTAAGGATGTTCAAGAATATGTTGAATGGTTCTAATGACCTTTAAAGGTGATTTAATGGTAAGGTGATACTCTATAGAAAAAAAACATATTTTAAGAAAAGATAATCTTAGATATGTGCTTTATGTTGAGGTAATTAGTTAATTATGTAAAAAATAACAATATATATATAAAACATTAGTGGTTAAAGAAATTGATTTGATTCCTAATGTTCTTTTTAAAAATGGTCATCATATTCTTGATAATTTTATAAGATTATTATGGTTCATGAATTTGATCATCACATAAGTTTTTCCATAGTTTTAGAAAAAAGGAAAACCATACGCTCATTAAACACTCATCGCATCTAGTAAGGATGTGTGGCTTGAATCCACAACTGAATGGAGATAAGGTTGCATCTCCTACCATTGGTCTATGTGACGTACACTTTAGTATAAAAGTTTTTTACTTATATGGTTTAAAGGTTAAATATTAAGTTTATTTTGGGAAAGATATTATATGATTATGTCATTTTATTTTGGGGAGACTCATTATATTTTGTGACAAATATTATTAAGTTGAATTATATATATCCTTTTGTTTTAATTTAAAGGATTATTTTGGAATAATGTTATTATATTTTTAGAGATGTATGTTGAATGGGTATGAGAAAACATTTGATGTTAAAACCTCTTTTCATGTTGAGGTTATTGAGGTTATTTGGGATATAGGGTTACTTATTTAAGGAATAATATATGTTAAAACATTGGTTTTATTGTCGAATTTTGGATATTAATATATTCATATTAGTTTTTTTATTATATTACCTTATGATAAACATTTTTTATTTAACAAAGATATAATTAATAGATTGTAACTATTTTATGGATCTTATGACTTGTTAAAAGTTAATTTTAGTACTTTGGGCATAAAAGAAATCATATTAGATATTCATTCCCTCAGAGTAAAAGGTAATGTTAAAATGAATTGAATCACGGCGATAGGATGAAATTATTTTTATGAAATAAAAATATATCAAGTAAGTATATTTTCTATTTCTCTCTATCTAGATAGAAAAATAATTCCTCAACTCTAGGAAAATGACCTTGAAACAAAAATATTACCCTTTTACCTTCATATATGATGAATCAATGGTGTTTTAATTTATCACAAATTTATGGTTTTTTATTGTTTAATTTCCCATGATAATTAAATTTTTTATGATCAATGATCTGTACCACTCCCCATAATTATTTTTACTTTTTTCCAAATCCATATTTTCACTTGCCACCTATGTTCTACAAATTGGAACCCAATTTATGTGTTATTTAAGATTACCATCATATTTCTTTTTCCCTCTTTTTATGTGGAAATGTTATTAACCATTTTTAGATTTGGGTCTTCCCCAAATAAGTTTTCAAATGTCGAACCTTTTATTACTGAGAACATGTTAAAATTTTGAGGACATAATTTATTGAAGGGGGTAGAATATAATGCCCAAATATTTTAAAACAGGAACTCTATATTAGATAGTTTATATGACATGAAATCCTAAGATTACAAGATAATGTAACACCCTAAGACTTTATGACATATTTATTTTTAAATAAATTAAATCTATTTGACAGTTTTTGGTGCACACAACACAAGGTTTAAACAAAATGTTCTACCCTATTAAAATATTATTATCTAAATATGACAATTATAACTTATAAATTAAGTAGGAATGTATGAACCGAAGTAACTAAATTATTAAAACTATATTTTTTATACATATATAAAATAAATTCAGTGGTTATCTACTGATTATACATAAAATAATAACTATTTAGAAAAAAATAAATGTTTTCTGAAAGACTATATTTTTCTAAAAGGTGGTTTAATCATGCTTTGCATACATAATTTAAAATTAATTTTTACCACTTTTTGGAAATTTATTTTCAAAATTTAACGTTATTTTTTAAATAACAATATCAAAATTATCTTTGGGTGAATTTTTGGGATTTTTCTAAAAATTTTCATTTTTCATTAAATTTAGAAAATGGTGATTATTAATAAAAATTTCATTTTCATTTATATAATCTACAGGCCCCATTTTATTTTAATGAATTTTTTAATGTAAAATTATTTCAATTATATATTTATTAATACAAATCGGTGTATTTTAATCATTTTTATTTTTATTTTTAATATAATGTTTTTATACTTTTGAAAGATTTTCTTTTAGAAAATCATTTTTTCGATATGACACTTATTTTAAAATTAAATTAAATTATATAACTTCTATGAGTGTAATTTAAAAAAATATTTTCCATATTTTTAATTATTATAATCTATGTTATCAAAAAAAATTAACTTAAACTTTGACAATAATGAATAGAGAAAATAGCAAAAATTATTTATTGCAGTTAAGGTTAAAGCAGATTTACTATGGATTAATATAATGGTTAAAAATGACCCAAAACTTATAAAATTAATTTTTCTGGTCATATTAAAACATTTTATATTATATGTTTCTTAAATGGCCCATCTATGATCCTTTTTTCATGACAAAAATATGGGTGTAATTATTTTTTTCAAAAATTTAAAATGTGTCATATCCCCCACTTCTAAAAGGTCACCCCTCTCCTCTCCTTTCAACATGTAAAAAATACATAGATTTCTAAAATACTTGTCCAAATAAATTCTTTAATTACATCCCATAATCCTAAAATCATTTTATTGATTAGAATGAAAAACTATGAAGGTTTTTGCTGCAAACCAAAAGAAGTTGTCCGAATAAGAGGTAACGTCATTAATTGAGCATTCTATTTCATTAATCATTCCACATTCTTAAAATATAATTAAAACCTGATTATATAATAATAGCAGTATATTACATATACTTAGATGTGTTTGTGTTATGTTTATGAACTATATCCTTATCCACCTCCCTCAAATGGGAAATGAAATTGTTGATCGTGTGTACGGTGACTATCGCCTCATGAACCGACTTAATTCGTTTTTCCATCACCACTTCATGAGGATGGATTTAAAGATGTATATAATGATTATATATGGTATTTATGATATAATTATACTTATTTTATAACAATATCACTTATACCTTCTTATTTTCTATTCCTTATAGAAAACGATAACACCGCTCATGTGTACGATGGATTACTGCCTCACAAAGCGATGTAATCAGTTTTTCACTTCTGATTTAAATAGAATTTAATAAGGATTATGTTTATTGTGATATATGATATTAATGAAATATTAATAATTATATAAAATAAATATATCATATACTTTCTTACCTTATCATCCATTGAATAAAAGATAATGTCGCTCATATGTACGGTTGACAACAACCTCGTGCAGTAATGTGATTCATTTTTCAATAGCACTATAGATGAAACATAATAAAGGATAAATTTAATAATTATATTTTATATATATTACATGATATTTATTATTTAAAATTAATATACAATTCACTTCTTTATTATTTCACTCGTTATGAAAATGATAACATCGCTCGTGTGTGGGTACGGCCTACCATCTCCACGAAGTGATGTGATTCATTATCCATGTTCAAAATTATATAATGATTTTAAATATGTATCTAATGAAAAACGTTATATTAATAACATTAATATCATTTTGGAGATTATATAACTATATCCTATGTTCATGATCTGAAACTTTGATGATAAAACATGATTGAAAAAACAAGACAATTAACAACTGAAACAATAGTGAATGTTTGTTAAAAAATGAGTGATAAGATGTTCTGAAAGGGATCAAATATGATATTATAAATAATAATATTACTAATGTATCAGTTAATAAAATGTTTAAAACCACTATAGATGAGGTTAAAGTGTGATCAACTAAATTGAAGCATGAGGTAAGGAGTTTCTTAACTCAATTTCCATTCATTGGGTTATTCGACTATTTTGTTGATCATAATATGCTGAAATTATTCGTGAAATTAGTTTTTATTGATTTAGGTTTTTTTAGACGTTTATTTGTGTGGGTGTAATTTTTTTACACATAATAACCCCATTTATTAACTCTCTCTTCAATGGTAGAAACTTTTTTTGGGTTTCAACTCAAACATCATTCTTTGAGACATGTGTTATTTTATGCACATAATTTACTTCAATAGTGTATATACTACCCCTTAAAATATGATATAATGAATACTTTATACATCATTAGATTTTAATTAATAATTATTCTACTTTATTCATGTAAAATTCTGATTCAATAGTTGCCAAAGAGGTAAGGTTTTATGTTTCAATCTCATTTTAATTAGGATTACTTATGCTAGAATTTTCATTGATTGAAATTATTTGATCATTGTAAAATAAAGTCATTTTCATTTTCCAATCCTCTATATATTAATGAATCTTTAAATTAATATTACTATCTTACTCCCCCTGGTACCTAAAACTATTTATTAAATGTTTTTAATATAATTGGACTCCTTTTCTCTCTTCAATTGAAACTCATTTTTCTTCCAAATTCTTGTTTTCTATAAATGTTTTCAAAAATGTTTTACGATAATTGCTTAAATTCACTTTTACCGTTAGTAATATTTTTACAACATGTTTTTAACGTGATCTTATTTTTTTCTGAACAAGGAATATTTTGACTTTATTAAAAAAATGTGAAAGGGATATTTGGTTTTGATGTATTTATCATGAACGAAACTTCTTTTCCATCTTGACCACTAAATATTTTAAATATTCCCTTTAGAGTTTCAAAGGATATTTAAAAAAAATTGAATTTTAGTGAATGTTTTATATATTAAATAAATTTTTTCAAAATGGAAAGGATATTTTCATTAATAAATGTTCTATGTGATCTTTAAAAAAATATTTTTTATTTGAGATGACATCCATTGATGTTACTCAAAGTGAAAAGGTTATTTTACTTAAGAATGATTTTATTTTTTGTATTATATTTATATTCAACAATGAAAAAAAACATTAATGTTATAGAATTCTTATAAATTTTATATGTATGTATCCCACATATATACGTACATATTATACCTTATTTTGATAGGGTAATAGATTCCTTATGATTACTTCTCAAATGATTTCATTATGAAATTTCATTTTTGTATGATTTGAAGAGAGATTATGCAACCCATTTTCATTCCATGGTTAATTATTATGTTATTCTTTATGATTTATTTCTTCATGATTAACACATAGTTTATTAAAATATTATGATTAGTGTGTCCAGATAGCACTCCAACGCATTGGGTAAATATTTAGTCCCATGAGGTGTTATATATGGGATTAGGGAGTAAACCTAATCCATTATATGACTTTTTCCACTATGTGATGTTGTCTCGGTAGTTATCCTTGACTCACATTTATTTCATATTATAAATTACTGTCAAATTTCTTATAATGTCATGATATTATGATATCATGTTCTTTAAATTATGCTTCCATGTGATTACTCATGTACCTTCTCTTTTATGATATCATGTTATACCTTAAACTATCATGTTATGTTTCCTTATTATCTTTATTCCCTAATTTGGATTTTTGGATCACCACTTTCATTATGTATTTAAGAGGTTATCACATATATATTTTGGAGCTCTAATAAATTTTAGAATCACATTTTGGAAAATAAAATAAGTATTCCATGTTTTATGTATTAAAAACCTAGTCATCTTAATACACTATGGATTTATAATTCATATGTTGTAATTATTGGATATTTATATTTAATAATATTCTAATATATGTGTAAAAGGATTGGGTCACTATAACAATGCCATGTTTGGATTGTTTTACATTCATTACATGTTTTATTAAAGGTGATTTATTTGCTTAAATTATTGTTTTGATGAGATTGATGGTATTTCATACCTCTCAGATTGTTTAAAATTTAAAATTTTATTTAAAAAATGTAATGTTTTAAAGTGGAATATGGAATTTGAGGAATTTAATTTATTAGCATGGGTTTTTTAAAGTTCCATTTAATAAAGTCAGTGTATATAAACTAAAAACCTCATGTTCTGTTAAAAATGCCTTCTTTAAAGAGTGATACAAAGAGAGTGTGTGCACAATAGAAAGATTGTTATCATTATTAATTAGTTTAATTTACCTGATTTTGCAATTTTATTTCCCTTGTTCCTTAAATTTTTACTTGTAATAGTTTCTTCATCCTATTGAATCTATTAAGGATTCCTTCCACTTTCATTTCAACCTCAGTTCTAATTAGAAAATTGGCCTTTATTTCTAGTGTGTTCTTGCCCTTGGCCCCAGTTTCCTCTCTGGAATTTTTCCAGAGTTAATTCTATTTATTGGTTATACTAAGGCTGATTTTTTAGATTATCATATGTAGCAGGGCCAATGATCCAATCATTAGTGTGAGATCAGTCTTTATACTGATTCCACTAGTAAAATTCTTCAACTTGTGTTGAAGTGGATTATTCCTTCTATCCATACAAATTTTTTTTGAGGATTCATCCCAACCATGTGAATTATTTAGATTTGAATGACTCATGAAACCCAAATTATACTATTTATCAAATTTTACAATACCTTGAAAAATCCATCCTGATACTTTTGGTTCAATGGATTTAAATTTTAGATTTTTTTCCAATTTTGGTTTCTCAAAACCTTGTGATTATTCACTATTATTTTTTTCAACATCTAAAAAAATATAAACTTAAACCCCTAATAATCCTTTCACTGAAACACTACCTAAAAGTACATATATGAATTGAAGAAATGAATAAACATAAACTCCTTCCTCATGTCATAATCCCACCAAACAAATATACATAAACCATCCTTGATCATTGTGTTTTAGATTCGTTGTAACTTTATATATATCATAAATTATGTCCTTCAATGATTTAGACCACTACAAAATAATCTCAATACAAATCATTAAAATCTTATTACTTTAGAATAATGAATTCATATTTCTTAAATGACTCTTTAAGAATGAAATTCTTTGGGTTTTAATCACATAATTTTTGTGTATTTATATTTTTTTAAAATATTAATATTATTGAATAAAATAGGAAAGATATGAATTGAAAATGGATAAATTTTAATCGTATAACAAAATAGAATTAGGATGGAGTGAAATAGTTCATCAAGTTTTCAAAAAATGATGCATATAGCCCTTGTCAAATCCTTTATCCTTGTTTATGTTATTGTTATTTATGAATATTTATTCTAGAGGAGTTGGAAGAACATTTAATCTATCACAAAAGAGATCAAATTTATAAATGGTTGAAAAAACTTGTGGAAAAAGTGAATGTAGCTTGTGAATTGGATGACACTATATTCTATGGATCATCTGATATGATTACAAGGGTAAAAAATAACGAATATTGAGTTGAGGATATGATTACAGGTGTGAATTATGATAAATATCATATTGAGGAAATGACAATAACAGTTGAAGATAAAAAAATTTATTGTCCAAAATTGTTTGAGAAGTTAAATAGTTGGGCATGGACACCATTGTAGGCTAGTTATACTGAATATATATCATTTTCATCCTTACTAAATCTATATAACCAAAAATTTGGCAACATATGGAGTGATTCCATATTTACTAAACTACTTTCTCTCATGAATAATATGATCCCAGAAGATAATGAGCATCTTTTCTAAATATAATATTCTAAAAGAGTTCTGTTTTCAATGGTTATGATATATGAAAGAATAAATTCATATCCAAATGATTGTATAATATTTTTTAAGGACAATGAATCACTTAAAAAATTCCCAAAGATTGATTTATCTCGATGGAAGAATGATTAATCAGGTCCTAAGAAATTTTTATGGTAATCTCTAATAATTATAATTTTTAGGAACCTATGTGGAAGTTATGATACTATAAGGAAATTGATGTGTAATTTAGATAAAAGAATAAAATATTAGAAACTTCATCACCTGGCATACTCTCCTCAGCAGAATAAAAATGATCACAAGTATCCTAAATTTGGAGATGACTTGAGAAACCTTCATCTTCCACTATCTATAAATGGAGTAAATCCTTTTATCTTTCAAAGAATAACTTATAGTACATTAATGGTTATGTTAGTAAATTATAAATTTCCATTGTGCTTAGGTAAGAAAAAAATAAATTATGTTATCTTCTCTTATATCATAACCAAAATAACGAGGTAATGATATTTATGTTTATTTGGCTCCATTGATTGAAGATTTAAAATTGTAATGGGATTCTGATGTTGTGTTGTATAGAGATTATAAAAATGAATATTTCGCATTGAGAGCCATGTTGTATGGGACAAGAAATTACTTTCCTCTTCATATTAATTTTTCATGATATAACATTAAAGGAACTCCTTGGTGTCCCATTTATGAAAAAGGTACATAGTCAATTAGGTTTAAACATTCATCGAAAAGTGTGTTTCTTGGGAATCATAGATTTCTACCCTAACAAAATAAGTACTGATGTTGGATCACATAATTTAATGTTATCTCATAATAAGTAACACAATTTTTTCCACTAACAGGTCATCAACTATTTGAGAAAGTAAAATAAATGGACACTTCTTTTAGTAAACCTTTTTTAAACCCCATAAAAAATATTTCAAAAAAGAGATAAACTTTTTTTAATTAACATACTATATTTTTTTAACATCATACATTTTCATGATGTTATGTATATGGAAAAAAATATGTGATAATATTATTATAATATTAATAAATTCACCCATAAAAATAAATGATGGAATTATTACTAGTTTGTACATTATTTACAAGGGGATATGGGAAGAGTTGGTTCTAGGGAAGAGTTGGTGTCATGGAAGAGTGAAAATTGGTCTTTTTTTCCTCTTACATCTTGCACTCTTTCTAGGAAAGAAAGATATTAATTTTTCACTTATTTAAGGATGTAATGTTTCCCAATGGGTATTCATAAAATATAAATAATATCATGAAAATGAATGATTTGATGTAAAAGGTTCTAAAATAATATGATTTTCATGTTTTTCTGAAAGATCTAATGCTTATAGCTTTATGATGCATTTTTTTAAAGAATTTTAATCAAAAATTAACCAATATCTGTTTATTTTTCAATGATATACGTAGATAAGTTGTATCACCAAGCCCTATGAGCATTATTTTTTTTATTTTCTCCCTTTTTAAAATGGAATGAGCGGTAAAATTACATGAATCATAATCGTAGAGGCACTTAGTCCTAATGTATGACCCGTAGGCCCAGTAGGCGTGTAACCAAAAACATGAACCTAAAATCCCCAAAAAAACCTAACACCACTTAAACAGAACCTCATGGATTATATATGGATATAATAAACCAAGCACCCAACCTTTCAGGGATACATAGCTAGAATATCCCCTTATAGAAATGCACAATGCTTAATACTGATGGTGGATGCCATGTCATCTCATTCTTCCAATCTGATAGCCCTGAAATTATGGGTGCTACTACAATAAAGCCCCATAAAGATATGAATAGAGGATTGAGGTAAACAATATTATCATCCACTTATCTAATATTGTCTCACCCACTAAAAACTGTCGACAATCCACCGAGACTCCCATAGAAGATGATGCCAACACCGAGGGCTCTCCCTCCCACCATTGCCTATCTCACCGTTGAAGACATCACACCCTCTACTACCCAAGTCGATATCCATCAGGAAAATATGACCATCACTGTCAAAGAAGTTACCCAATCCTCAACATACTGCACCACAACAAACAAGAATGATGTGTACACCCAAAGCCACCGTCCAACAGGTCTCCCAAAATAAAGAATGACATAGGTCACCAGAGAAAAGCCCTTGATCTCACGAATGAAATGGAAAGCATAGGGAATACACCATTGAATAAGACGAAGAGCTAGGGGTTGAAATTTCAATAGAATTGAAGATCTATAGGTTGAAGCAACGATCCCCATATTAAGTAAAGTTATAGACCTGGTGAAATTACAAACTATAGAAAAAGAAATTACTATCATATTACGTGAATTAGATATGTTCATCCCATTTAAATTATTTGATATGATAAGTAACTTGATGATTCACTTTGTAAGAGTGATTCAACTATATTATTCTTTATATTATAAATATATATGACCCAATTGAACAATATATAAATATTTTGAAAGGGTATGGAAAAAATATTGAAGATGGAAAAATGTTTTTATTCAGGAGAGATATGTTTTTTATGAAACCATTGAATTATTTAACGAATACCTACTTGATTTGGAGACAATTGGTCTAATTAAATATCATCATATTGGGAATATTGTGGGTGAAAGAATTTCTATAATAGATGTTGTAATAATTACTATTATGGAGTGGGGTAGGCTCACCTTTACGTTTTTATTAACAGTTTATATTTTTTCCCATATATTGAATCCCATAAAGTAACTCTTAAGCCCTTGAACCCATCAATTTTTGAAATCTGGATATCAAATACACATAATTAATAGTGTATAGGATGGTTTTGAGAATATATTTTTAAGGAGTCAACTACAAATCCAAATTCGAATTCAGAATGACTTTGATGGAATCCTAGCGGACCAAGTATGCATGTATTATCTTATAATGGTTTTTTAATTAATGGTTATATGTTTGATACAAATTCACATGATAAATATGGTACCATGAAAAATAGTATAGTTACACTTGTGGTTGAAACGATGCATTTATTTGTTACTAAGTACAAAAATTAAATTTATGTTAATATTTGATACTTTTCAATCATAAAACAAATATGGTAGTTGGATTATACAACATTCCAAGTGTCGATTTTTCAATGCAAAGTGGTTGATAATAGGAGTGAATTTAAAATAGATTAATTGGGATTTGTGAAAGTGGATTTCAATAGGGAATGGTATAAAGATGAACCATTTATAATGGAATCATAGGGAGTATAAGTATTTTATGTTCCAATTCCAATAAATTGAAAGTGGAAAATTATTCTATTATTAACCAAAACCACTAATGGGTCAGATGTAAATTCAATTGAGGATAACCCTATCATTGAGATGTTACAATCATTTCACATTAGTCCCAATGTAGATGGGGTATTGTATGTTATAGTATACCACAATGAGGATATTTTGATACTCAATAGAGGGTTGAAATCCCTTCAACCTTTAAAAAAATAGAGTTCAATAATCAGGTTATATATTTTTTAATCTACATTGTGTTACCTCATATTATTATTTTTTTATTAATGCATTTATGTAATCCAAATTAATTGTTTAACCACTTATACAGATAAGGACTTCTACACGTGCTAATGATCATAATCCCAAGGGATAACTAGTTTCTCAACATGTTTATACTCCCAATGACGATGAAAAAAAGCATCTGGACATGCCAATTCTATCAATCCATTGGAAAAAAATATTGATGATGTTGATACCAAGGAAATAGTCAACAATACGAATCCTATATCCCATAAAAAGAGGATATTTGTAGCATGATGGTGTTATCAAATATTATTATGGTGAGAAACAAAGGAATCAAATTTGACGTTGGATAGAATGTACACGACCATCCTATTAACCCCAATAAGGCCATACTAAGTAAATACATTGGGATCAAAACTAGAATGTGTGTTCCAGTTGATATAGATTCATGGAACAATTTTTTTCACATTCTTAAGACACTAATTTGGGACTATATTAGGGTAACATTATGATATATTTTCTTTTTATACTAAAGATAATGAAATATTGATTTACTCTGCATTATCCCTTATAGAGTGTGTTTATAGTAAATGAATGCCTAATGAAATTTTTATTAATTCTCACTATAAATTATTATGCAGTCTTTCATACAATTCTATGAATTATCATATCAAATATTCTGAACAGAAAATAAACCCACACCCACCATAGATGTATACAAACCTGGTAAACTAAAAATAATGGGATGCGCTTACTGGTCATCATGAGGTGGAATCATTGAATGTAAATTATGACTACAAATTTATTTCTTAAAAATAACTATGATAATCACTTTGATTAAATATTTTTAATTTATAAAATAGAAATTGAGTATTGAAAATAATCAATGTGATGCAAAACCAACATAGCCCTATCCTAAAGTAAAGAAAGGGGTATGCTTTACTTGAAAAAAATGCTTTGTATTTTAAATATATAGTAATAATTTTATGTGAGGTGAAACAAAAACATAATTATGTTCTATTTTTTATATGTATATTGATGAATCAAAATCCAAAGCCACTTCCATCCCGTGTCATGTGCTATGGAATAAGGAATGTGTAAATAAAGACAAATTCTAATAGATGATGTAACGACCCAAATTTTATCAATGGAATTTACCTTATTATAATTATGTTATATAGTATAAATCACAAACATCACATAGAGAATGAAGAAAAAACATTATTCTCATGAAATAAGAATGAAATATGTGGTATGTATAGAAATTAAGGAACCTATACCGATGGAATAGTAATATGATCATTGGAATAGTAATATGACCATTAAGAATATTAACTATTGAAAAAGAAGCGTAACCTCACGTATGAAAGTATAAATAAAATTTAGGAATCTTATAAATGAAAATATGATATATTTCTATCTTAGTATAATTAAATAAATTTTTTAAAAATGATAAATTAGGTGTTGGTATTTTTGTGAAATGTAAATGTTATTTATAATTTTTTAATTAAAATAATGTTTTAAAATATATTTTATTTTCATAAATAGATTAATAAAATGTTATTTTTTTCATTATATTATGAGATAATTTTATGAGACCTCGGTAAATTTTTCAATGTTTCATAAAATCAGTTATAATATTAAAATCAGTATTCTTTGACTAAATGATAATTTTAATTAAAAATTAAATTTCTCGTATTTTGAAAATTATTCTACTAAAATGGAGTGAATTTTTGAAATATAAACATCAGAAAATTGTTGGGATTATTTTTTAATATTTTTTTAAAATATATAATTTTTATGAATAGGGAAATATGGTAATTTACAATATTTAACATTTTAAGCCAAATACATGATTTTTTGAGTCATGTAATATAAGTGCCCGTTATTTTGAACTCACATTCACTAGTTACTATACATATTAAAAATAATCAACACTGTTGATATTCTTGATCCAATACAATAAATACATGAATAAAATAATCAAAAACACCCATCTCCTCCCACTATAAATATCATCCCCCACCACCTATTCTCCCCACACCTTCTATGATTTGGATATTGCTTATATTCTAAACAATTAGTCTCCCAAACCTATTCTACATGTTTATGAGCTTATGGTCTCAAAAAATACCAAACTCAAGTGCCCTAATGAGGTTCTAAAGGAGATAATATTCAAGTGGTAAAACACTCCACCTTTCTATTATAAATTCTTTCTTACTTCTAACTTATCATTTCCTCCACTATTCAATGTTACATGATAACTCTAGTATCATATATATACTATAATTTTATTTGGATAATTTAATATCCATCATTAATACTTTTTTCTTCTCCTTTTATTCTAAAAACAAAAACATTGTCTGTGATGTGTCGGTTCACTAACTTTGTGGACAACGAGTTTTCAATTTCCATTACAGCCTTTATGGATGGTCATAGAACCATTATAATGGTTAGAAATGAGTTTCAAATTTATAATATAAATTATTTCGTGTTTTTAGTTAATATATATGCATAATATTAAATAATAAAACAAAACAAATTCATGGTGATCGAAAAACCTCCAAAACAAACTAAACATTTATCACTAATGTTATATCTAATTCATAATCCTAAAAACGTAAATAAAAAATGATACATGGTGTAACTAACCGACCACCGTTACCCAGATTCAGTGCATTATTACGTATCATTGGCATGATCACAAAATATCATGTCTTGAAAGACCGATTAGTTTAGTAGCCTTAGAATCACTAGATACATTCATAAGGTTTACATCACATCATAAAGTGAAAAAATACAACAACATATAATCTCCATAGACCACACTAATATCCTCATACTATCCCTGAATTTCATTCATAAAATACTTCTTCACATCCTGGAAAAAATAAAACATTGAAAGGGGTGAGCTCTGATGCTCAGTAAGGATAACAATATAGCGGAAACATTCATAAATAAACAGAAACATTTAACGCAATATATAACTAAAACATAATCCATTTAAATTTAAATTTCAATATAATATGAAAAAGATAAAATGAAATAATTCTATTTACTTATTCACATGGATATTCTACAAGTCGATTAATCACATTCCATATCAATAACCACTTTCATAATGATGGAATTCATAATTCCAGACAATCATAACCACATAGTCATGGCCTTGTGCCAAGACTACAAATAAGATTTTGTCAAGACCTTGTGCCAAGACACTAGTTTGTCTCATGAGACCTACTAATGCATCGAGGATCTATAGCGGGATCCACCCATCACTTACTAAGTCCAAGGCATTCATCATATGAAAAGTTTGAAACATAACACAAACATTCCTATTAAAACTATCGTACGAAATGTCAATACTTTATCCACAAACCATGAATGGTATAACAATATCACATCCACAGTCAAACATAACTCATTAAATACAATATATATGATTTAATTGTAACAGATTAACCTCAATCGAAAATAATGAAGGATATTTACATAGATGAAAAAAATCATCAAAACTATTTGAGAGAAATACCCCCTATTTCTTAAAAACATTTAAAAGTCACACTACTTGTCAAGAATCCATTTTAAAAATATATTTTTGAATCAAAGTGTACCATACCACATTGAAACTTTTAAAAGGAATTTTAATTTTAAAACATTAATGTCCACATAAATAAATCCTTAAAACCATTTTTAAAACATTGACATTAATGAGAACTATTTAGAAGAACAAATCTATAAAACATTTAAAAATGAAATTTTAGTTAGAGTTTCTAACCAAAAGAGATACACTTGAATAAAAAAAAATAGGTAAATTTTTTTTTTAATATCATGAGAATAAAGGGATTCATGATATACTATGTAAAATTACATTATATACACCATATAAAAGTGATTTGGTGTATGACAACAATTAAGTCTCAATAGAATGTAAATTGAGATGAAACATCTTATAAAGACCGTATCTTTAGGTTAAGGATAAGTCAACGAAATAATTATGTGTGACAAATATAAATACAATAAATATGATTGGGTATTTAGTGTAAATCAATTAGAGGACATTTACACATATTCTTGTAAAAACAACACCAATGAATTGGATTTTTAACTCAACAAATAGAGATTGAGTAAAAATTACTCTTATCAAGTTCATATCTATGACTTGAGAATTTATCAATGGAGTGATTATTTGTATCAAAAGTATGTCCACAGAAAGGGGAGTGGAAATTATGACATAAGAAAATGAATATTGATTCCACACACAATCTTGGATTAAAATAATCAATGATGTATGCATAAAGCAGAATGAGGGGAAATTCCTCCAATGGCCCGAAGGCCTTCATTTTTTATTGATTTTGATAATCCACCTTTCAAGGGGTGAGGAAATTTCAAATTCCCTTATTGATTTGGTAATGTACAAAACAAAGACCCATTAAAGAAGGATCATACAATGATGATGTAAATATCCACAAATTGAATTATATTACAAAATGAATACAATCATGGGCAGTACACAATACACCACATCGAATAAATAAGTGGGGAACAATGGAAATCTCACAGAATTAAGAGTGAGATAAGAAACACCTTTGTAATTTTTCCTTGGACTAGGGTAGGATAATATCCTGTATAATGGTGAAATAATTTTTATTAATTTATATAATAATCATATACATTAATATGATATCATATATGATCTTTTAACATTGATTTGTTGATAATATCTTAGTATTATCGTCGTTTTGGGTGTTAACGAATTCGTTTTCCATTATATTATTTGTTATGTGAGCCATATTGTTTATGGATGGGATGTATCTAATTCATATCCATAATTATATCATGTCTCTAAACATTATTTTTAATCATAAAATAAAATTTAGTCTTGAATGGATATGATGGGGAATGAATCTCATCGCGTTCATGGAGACGGTAATCCGTACGTACGCACGAGCGACAATATCATTATTTTGATATTAAAATAATATATAATTGGATGGTGTATCATATATAGAGAATCTGTATCATTTTATATTTATTATTTACATTAATTACACATCATTATTATACCCATCCAAATAATAATTTATTGAATAACAATTACACAACAACGTTGAGACGTTAATCCGTACGTACGCACGTATGGTGACATGTCATTCAAGGGATGAATAGAATACTGAATATGGTTGTACCATATTTATAATAACATCATAGTGTATAGAAGATACTATAGTTATTATTTTATAATAGAAATAACAAATAAAGAAGAAGTGGAAGAAGAAAGGAACTTGAAAGAGGGTGGTGAAAACATTACCTCTTCTTCAGGTTTTTCCTTTTGATTTGATCAAAAGGGATCCTTAGGTTGGTTTTCTGATCCAACTAAGGCCTCTATGTTGAATTTAGGGAAGTTGAGAGATTATTTGGGTAGGATTTGGCCAATCCAAAAGTATTTTAAGGTGTGAATTAGAGAGACAGTGGAGTGCCCTTTTATAAGAGGGGTGAGGGGAACCTTAGGAAAAGTTAGAAATATTATTTTATAATAAATTCATATTTGATTTATAATGAATCCAAAGTGTATTATTTAAATTTTAAGGTGGGGATAGGTCTCAAAACCATCAATAAATAGGTTTTAGATAGGTTTGGGTAACTATATTAACCTTTAACATTTAGATTTAACTCTTAGTTAAATAGTTTGACATTTACCATGTCTCTTTGTATTTTTATATTATATAGTTAATAAACTTACTATAAACTTCCATTCGACCCCCAAGTGGTCCATTAATAATTCAACTATCATTATACAAGTCCTTTGACCGAATAATAGCTTTTTAGGAGTAAAATATCAATTAATAATATAATATTTATTTAAAAACTCTTTTATGTCAATTTTGACACTAATTAATAAGTTAATTTTTTTTAAAGTCATAAAAAATTTATTAATTCGGAAAAAATACATTTAAGAAATAATAACATGTCATATTAACCAATAATTTTTTTGGATTTCATCAAAACTTTTAAATTATATTTATTTTAACATTTATAATACTAATTATTTGATTCTTTCATTAATAAGGAAAATATTGAATCATTATTGAATCATAAATAAATTTAATTATACAATGTATAAAAATTATAAATAAAATACGATTATTTTGGAAATATTTTTATCTTTATAATTAATATTTTTAGTCGAAAATATAAAATATATAACCCTATAAAAAACTATTTTTCTAAAAGATATATGCTTAGGTAATTTTTGTTTTTACTTTAACTTCATTAATATAAAGTGTCATTATCACATAAAAGTGGATCCATGGGGCCCCAAAATCGACCCAAAGATTCCCATTGTCGAAAATGTATCATCCAATAGAATTATAACACATTTTAGGGTGATTTATTATTATTATAATATTATTATTTTACCCTTATTTACTGGATTTACCCTTTAACCATGGTAAATAAAATATTTACCGAAGTAATTATTCAAAATGTCTAAAAATAAAAGTTACCAATTTACACAATTTGGACCTCTTGATTCTAAATATGGAATCAATTTTTCAAAATTAAGAACAATGAAGTGGCCTAAATTAACTTAAAATTAATTTCCGTTGTCAAAACAAATACCGTGTTTTTAAGAAATAATAACTATCAAAAGATTGGCACTTGTTTATGTCCGGTTTAAATGTGAAATTATGTAAAATGAAAAAATTGTATTAAATTGTAAAAATATATTCTAAATATACTTTAAAACCACTAAAATTAATAATTTATCACTATTAATTATTTTGATGAAAAAAGATGTTTTTAATTAAAATTTAGTAATTTTTACTATTCATCAAAATATGAAAGTTATCAGAAATGTACCAAAAATTCACCCAAAGATAATTTCAATATTTTGAATCCAAAAATAAAGTCCATTTTGAAGGATAAAATGTATAAAATTTCAAAAAGTGGGTATTACTATTCATAACGGCTAGTTTGATTGGTTGTGGTTTCTGTTAGAACTCGAAGTTGCGTACAACACACGCTACTGTATTTTTCAAAGAGAAGCGTACCATGGAAGCTTGGGGTGTTTCATTCTCCCCTAATTCAATAAATTTCATCCTTGAAAATTTTACGATTGGGCTTGGGAATATAATAGAAAGTCCCACATCGGAAAAAATGTCAATAAAACTATCACATTAAAAGAAAGAAACAGAAGTAAAAAGGTCACTGGAGATAACCTATACTAGAATTCCATGTAGAAAAACATAGATATGGATGATAAACTAAGTGTCAAGTTCTGATGGAGAGGTATACAAAACATGATCAAGAGAAAGTTAACAACAAGAAAACCACAAACTTGTGATGGGACAAACGGTCATTAGTTTTTCAGTAGTAAAAGTAAACTGACAACATTTTTTTAAGATACATTAAATAAAGATGAGGAATTCATTTCTGAGATTTTCTAAGTACATAAAGAGATATACTTACTTTTTATGTAAATTTTCATTCATTAATAAATTTCTACGACTAACACATTTTTAAACGATGAGTATTCCAGATGACTTGGTCACACTAGAAGAGCTAGAATAAAATTCTTATAGAATCACATGATCCACGAAGGATAAACTATATATTTAACTTGAATTTAAAGATTAATAAAAACCAAAATGTTTAGTATATGATCTGATGATCCCCCAAAAGGATATTCCATTAGAGAAAGAAGCACTAATCTTATTTTCTAAAATTAAACCAACAATACCCCAACGTAAAATAAATAGCATTCAGTAAACAATTTTCCTTAAAATACTTCAATATAATCCAAAATAAAATTGAAACCCAAAACATATAAGAATTTGGTTATGTAGTCTTCCACGTTAAATGGTATCTCCAAATGACATAAACTACTCTTGAAGTCACATACTTAAAATTAATTAACATAATCGTGTATTCTCTATTATAGGCTAATCATTTTCATAAATAACCCAAATAACTATAAATAAATAATAAAAACATAGATAAAAATATACCATTACTCCTCAAATGAAATCCCATAGTATTATATATTCCTTGGGCATATAGTGTTCCCAACAAAGCAAACATCTTCCAAAATAATATTTATCACTTAATCACCAAATCATTTTCTTATACTAATGGTATTCATTTGATAAAACATAAGATCCTAAATAAAATTATTATTGATCAATAAAATCATTTGAATAAATATAATTAGGCACACTAAACAGGGACTTCACGTAGTCCAGTGGTAGGCGATAAATCTCAATCGCACATTGGTTGTGGGTTTGATTCCCACAGCTTTGTTCGACGTGACAGGCTATCACGCGGTCTGCGTGTTGTTGTTTTTAAAAAACTATATTTTATAACATTACCAAAATGAGATAAATTACTCAAAATAAACATAACATAATTTAACCACAAATGTTATCTTATACCTTGCATTTTCATCCCAAGATATAATAACTTTTAATTTCCTCAAACCCAAAGATCATATGAACCCGAATTGTTGATTATAACTATAACCACAAGAGAAATGATATGTCTTACTAAAGTATCATTCTCACATGGAAAACTATAGGGTTACAAATACAAGAGAAAATTATTCCAAAGTAATCCCATAAACAAGGAGAACTAATACTTTTAAAAATTTCTCAACCACTTATTTCCACATAGCTTCTTCTTTGACCAAGAAAATATCATATAGAATTGGGAATTCACTCGGGTAATGGCCAGGTCCCCTACATTTATGGAAAATTACTATAAATGGATTTTTTGGACTATTTTTATTTTCACCCATAGTACTCTTCATTTTTCCTCGAAAATTCTTCACTTTATGTCCTTATTTCCCACACGTAAAGCATTTCTTTGTTCCATTGAGACACATTACTGGGTGTCTCCTTCCACATTTCCTGCATGATGGAAATTGAGGATTATTTTCTCTATGTTATCCACTACTGGAGCTCTTGTCCTTCATCACCTTTCTCTTCTTTGTTCAGTCTGGGAGTTGGTTAATATATATGTTATTGATCATATATTTGGAAAACTGATTTGGAATTAACACGATATCTTTTACGCCTGTCAACATTAAATTTTTTTTCTCATTTCCACCATCATTCCGACCTTGTACATCATTCTCAAAGTTACTATGACTTCCTTGGAATCCATCCATTGACTAAAACCAAAAAACATTATGTGAGTAACAATAGTCATAAAATAATTTAGAGAATATCATGACTCCATATTATTAATTTGAAATACCTTAGGATTAACCAAGGTCATTTATTCTCATATTATATTAAAATAATTCAAATTGGTTTGTAAAGAAAATTTAAATTATCCTATGAATATCCCCCGGGAGTGGCATAACTAAGAGTGCAGCATGGCCCATTGTCATGCACCAGTTCCCGTTCGAGTCTAGCTCAAAGTAGTGTTTTCGGGATTTACCTCTTGGTACATCTGTGCCAGAACCACCTCTACCTGCTCGTATTCATACAGGGATTTATTTCTTATAAAACACACAAAATATATACAATACCAAAATTCTAGGATGTTATTCTATACTAATCCTAAAAGTCTATCTTAGGGCTATGTGCTCTAATCAGAGTTTATCTAAATCTAGTTTCCAAGGTTTGTACTAAACATTCTCAGATACCAACTGTAACACCCCGAACCGAGTTACCCAGAGTCGGTGCATTATTACGTATCATTGACATGATAAAAAAAGATCATGTCTCTAAATACTGATTAGTTTAGTTGCCTTGGAATCACTAGATACATTCATAAGGTTTACATCACATCGTAAAGTGAAAAATTACAACAACATCTTGTCTCCATAGACCACACTCACATCCTCATACTATCCCTACAGGTCATTCATAAAATTCTTCTTCATATCCTGGAAAAAAATTATTGGAAGGGGTGAGCTCAGATGCTCAGTAAGGATAACAACATAGCAGAAACATTCATAAATAAACAGAAACATTTAAGGCAATATATATAACTAAAACAAAAGCCTTTTAAATTTGAACGTCAGCATAATATGGCAAAGATAAAATGAAATAATTTAATTTACTTATTCACATGGATATTCTAATAGTCGAATAATCACAAGAAATATCAATAACCACTTTCATAATGATGGAATGCATAATTCCAGACAATCGTAACCACAAAGTCAAGGCCTTGTGCCAAGACTACAAATAAGATTTTATCAAGTCTCTGTGCCAAGACACTAGTTTGTCTCATGAGACCTACAGATGCATCGAGAAGCTATATTGGGCTCCACCCGTCACATACTAAGTCCAATTCATTCCTCATATGAAAAGTTTGAAACATAACATAAACATTCGTATTAAAACTACTGTATGGAATGTCAATACTTAATCCACAAACCATGAATGGTATAAAAATAGCACATACAAAGTCAAACATAACACATTCAATATAATATGGAAGATTTTGTTGTAATAGATTAACCTCAATAGAGAATAATGAAGGATATTTACATAGATGAAAATAATCATCAAAACCATTTGAGAGTAATACCCCCTTTTTCTTGAAAACATTTAAAAGTCACACTACTTTTCAAGAATCCATTTTAAAAATATATTTTTGAATCAATGTGTCCCATACCACTTTGAATCTTTTAAAAGGAATTTTAATATTAAAACATTAATGTCCATATAAATAAATCCTTAAAACCATTTTTAAAACATGGACATTAATGAGAAATATTTAGAAGAATAAATCATTAAAACATATAAAAATGATATTTTAGTTAGAGTTTCTAACCAAAACAAGGACACTTGAATAAAAATAATAGAGGTCATAAAAACTTTTTAATATCATTAGAATAAATGTATTCATAATATACTATGTCATAGTACATTATATACACCATATAAAAGTGATTTGGGGTATAACAATAATAAAGTCTGAATGGAATGTAAATTGAGATGAAACTTCTTATAAAGACCGTATCCTTAGGTTAAAGATAAATCGATGAAATAATTATGTGTGACAAATATAAATACACTCAATATGATTGTATATTCAGTTTAAATCAATCAGAGGACATTTACACATATTCTTGTAAAAACAACACCAACGAATTGGCTTTTTAACTCAACAAATGGAGATTGAGTTAGAATTACTCTTATTAATTTCATATTGATGACTTGAGAATTTATCAATGGATTAATTATTTGTATCAAAAGTATATCCATATAAAGGGTAGTGTAAATTATGACATAAGAAAATTAATATTTATTCCACTCATAATCATGGAGTAAAATAATCAATGAAGTATGCGTAAAGCCGAATGAGTGGAAATTGAAATTTCAAATTCCCTTATCGATTTGGTAACATACAAAACATAGAACCATGAAAAAGGATCATACAATGATGATGTAAATATCCAAAAATTAAATTATATTACACAATTAATATAATCATGGGCAGTACACAATACACCACATCCAATAAATAAGTGGCGAACAATGGAAATCTAATAGAGTTAAGAGTGAGATAAGAAACCCCTTACTTTATACTTTTTCCTTGGTCGAGGGTAGGTTAACCTACTATATAATGGTGAAATAATTGTTATTAAATTATAAAAGAATCATATACATTAATATGATATCATATATTATCATCTAACATTGATTTTTTGATAATATCTTAGTATTATCGTCGTTTTGGGTGTTAATGGATTCGTTATCCTTTATATTATTTGTTATGTGAGCCATATTTCTTATGGATGGGATGTATCTTATTCATATCCATAATTATATCATGTCTCTAAACATTATCTTTAATCATAAAATGAAATTTATTCTCAAATGGATACGATGGGGAATGAATCTCATCGCGTTCGTGGAGACGGTAATCTGTACGTACGCACAAGCGACAATATCATTATTTTGATATTAAAATAAAATATAATTGGATGGTGTATCATATATAAAGAATAATTATAATGTTATATTTATTATTTACATGAATTACACATCATTATTATACCCATCCAAATAATAATTTTTTTTATAACAATTATACCACGACGTGGAGACGGTAAGACGTACGTACACACGTTTGGTGACATGTCATTCAAGGGATGGATAGAATACTGAATATTTTTTAACCATATTTATAATAAAATCCCAGTATATAGAAGATACTGGAGTTATTATTTTATAATGGAAATAACAAATAATGAATAAGTGGAAGAAAAAAGAAACTTGAAAGAGGGTGGTGAAAACATTACCCCTTTTTCGGGTTCTTCCTTTTGATTTGATCAATAGGGCTATTTAGGGTGTATTTATGATCAAACTAAGGCCTCTAGGTTGAATTGAGGGAAGTTGAGAGAATATTTGGTCAGGTTTTGGTCTAGCCAATAGGCTTTGAAGGTGTGAATTAGATAGAAGGGGGAGTGCCCTTTTATAAGAGGGGTGAGGAGCACCTTCGGAAAAGCTAGAAATATTATTTTATAATAAATTCATATTCGGTTTATAATGGTTCCAAAGTGAATTATTTAAAGGTTAAGGTGGGTATAGGTCTAAAAAAACTCAACCAATATGTTTTAGATAGGTTTGGGTCTCTATATTAACCTTAACTTTTATATTTAACTCTTTCTAAATAGTTTGACATTTACCATGTCTCTTTGTATTTTTATGATATATAGTTAATAAACATACTATAAACATAAAAGAGACCCCCAAGTGGTCCATTAATAATTCAAATATCATTATATAAGTACTTTTGCCGAACATTAGATTTTTATGAATAGAATATCAATTAATAATATAATATTTGTTTTAAAAACTCCTTTATGTCAATTTTGACACTATTTACTAATTTATTTTTGTTAAAGTCTTAAAAACATTATTAATTCAAAAAAATTCCATTTAAGCAATCCTAAAATGTCATTTTAACCAATAAATTTTTTCATGTCATCAAAGCTTTCATATTATATTTATTTTAAATTTTATAATACTAATTATTTGATTCATTCATTAATAAGGAAAATACTTAATCATTATTGTGTCATAAATAAATTTAATTATTCAATGTCTGAAAATTATAAATAAAATACCATTATGTAGGAAATATTTTTATATTTATAATTAATATTTATAGTCAAAAATATAACATATATAACCCTATGTAAAAATTGTTTTTCTTAAAGATTTATGCTTATGTCATTTTTGTATTTACATTAACTTAATTAATATAAAATGTCATTATCACTTTCAAGTGGGTCCATGGGGTCCCAAAATAGACCCAAAGATTCCTATGGTCGAACAAGTATCAACCAATAGGGTTAGGACATGTTTTAGGGTAATTTATTTTTATTATAATATTATTGTTTTACCCTTATTTACAGGATTTACCCTTTAACCATGGTAAATAAAATATTTACCGAAATAATTATTCAAAATGTCTAAATTATTTTTTACCTATTTAAAAAATTTGGACCTAATAATTAAAAATATGGAATCCATTTTTATAAATTTTAAACAAATAAGTGGGCTAAATTAATTTAAAATTAATTACCGCTGTAAATAAAAGCGTGTTTTTAAGAATTAATAACTATCAAAATATTGACACTTATTTATGTTCGGTTTAAATGTTAAATTATTTCCAATGACCAAAATTGTATTAAATGGTAAAAATATATTATAAATATACTTTAAAACCACTCCAATTAATAAATTATCACTATTAATTATTTCAATGAAAAAAGATGTTTTTAATTAAAATTTAGTAATTTTCACTATTCAACAAAATATGAACGTTATCTGAAAGGTACCAAAAATTCAACGTATGATAATTTTAATATTCCAAATCCAAAAATAAAGTCCATTTTAAAATATAAAATTTATAAAATTTCCAAAAAAGGGTACTACTATTCATAACAGTTAGTTTGATTGGTTGTGGTTTCTGTTAGAACTCGAAGTTGCGTACAACACACGCTACTGTATTATTCAAAGAGAAGCATACCATGGAAGTTTGGGGTGTTACAAATAGAACCATTTAAAATTATTTAGATTCATAAATATCATATAATTATAATTTTTGAGTTTTTCTTCCATTTGACAAGGACTCCCATAATTAAACTCAGGGACGTCGATAATAAAATCATGAAACGAACGCACTAGAAACAACAAAATTAAAAATTATAACTCATAAAAATGGTCATAAATTATGTTAATAAAATTGTAATAAATAAAATATATGTTTAATATTTTATGAATTAAACTATTAATGAATCTAATTTTATTATCTAGGACATTAATTTCAATTGTAGAGCACTTTCGAACAGAAGGTAAGGGATCTCTCTAAACCTCCAAATTAACTTTGGAAGCCCTTTCTCTTTTTTACACCAAATTATATCTTCATTAATCTTATTTAAATATTCTATTTTCTATTCACATGTTCCAATATTTTGTATCCAAGTCAATTTATCCTTATTCAATGGGTAAATACATGTTTATAAAGGTTCTCTTCTCATTTCCTCCCAATAAGCAAGCCTGATAAAAGGGAACTTCACTATTTCTTACCCATTTTCAAGTACACTCTATAAAATATTTTTAGAAATACATTTTTTATAACATCACTCATTTATTCATGAAAAAATATCTTATTTAATATCTTTTTTTATACAAAAAAAACCAATCCTTTTCCTCTTTATAGTATCTTTAATATTTTCCCTTAAAACGCACTAAAGTGGATCATTTCTAATGTTCTGAAACTTTATTTTTACATTTTTAAAAAAAATTGGACATCTTTTATAATTATATATTCCAATTATCCCTTATTTATTTAAATTTATGTTTTAAATTAATTCTTTTATGGACACCATTATGATATTACCATTTTTTATGCTTTATGACATGATTATGATACCCATTTCTTTCCATGGGTAACCCTTATGTTTATCCCATATGTTTGATTCTTCATGTAGAACAAATATTAATGAACATGTTATGATGGGTGCTCCTAGATAGTTCTCTAATGCGTTGGGTAATGTTTGGTCTCATGAGACATCATATATGGGATCAGGGAGTAAACCTAATCCATTATGGGACTTTGTCCGCCATGTGATATATTCTTGGAAGTTAGCCTCAGCTCATGTTTATGTAATGTTATATGTTTCTTCCAAATTCCTTTGTTTCCATGATCATATGATAACATGTTCTATGTTCTATGATTCTATAAGATTATTCATGTTCCATTCCTTTTATGTTATAATGTTATTCCTTCTAACTCATGTGTTATTCTTTATTTCCGTGTTTATTCCATTACTGGAATTTTAAGCTCATCCCTTTGTTCAGGAATTCCCTAGGTTAACCTATATAGATGTATGAGATCAAAGGAATTTTGGAGATCATAATGGATATTAAATAAAATATTTTTTAATTTTGGTTTCATGTTTTATAATTATGTACATAGTCCTCTAAATAAAGTAGAATTTATGATCCTTGGTTTGTATTTTATGGTTAATTATGATTAAAATCATGTAATAATATGTGTAAAAGGATAGGGTCACTATATATGAAAGCAAAAAAAAGTGTGGGAATAATTTTTAAGTGTAAAATAATAAAGAATAACTTTAAATTTGTATTATATAACAATTATTACTTATTTTCCTATATTTTCCAACTTAGACATAAGAATCATCGTCAGTTGTACCCAATGAATAACTACTATCAATGAATTTTGAAGTGTCCAGAACAATATTTCCATATCAGAGGTGTTTGTTTTTGGTTTTCATCCCCAAATATATTTTGAGAAAATAAGTGAACAGGGGGATAATGATAAGAAAATGGAAAATATGCAGGTACAATTATTTTCTCTTGAAAAAAACCACACTACAAATATGAGTTATTAGAAAAATTTATGGGTAATAATCAAAGAGAATAAAAAACATAATAATAACCACTATGTCAAGATAACCCCCCCCCCCACACACACACACCATCATCTTTGAGGTGAGACATTCCCCTCAAAGGTATTTCTTATAAGTGGTAATAAATATTTTCATAACTATTTCTACGAAATGTAAATCATGAAAACATTGATACCTATCCTATACTGATATTATATAGGGTGAAAATGATTGTGATTTATATCAATCAACACCCACTCATCTCCTTGTTTTAGGGGTATTATCCACAATATTAAAGGATATATCCTATAAAACAAACAACTTCCAATAGGTTATGTGATAGTGTGGATTCACGTAACTCGTGATCCAAGCACCGAGTTACCCAATCCACTTGATGATATAGTTATTTATATAGTTGAACTTGATATTATAACTTTTATATCATTTTTATTTAATCTTGTAAAACTATATACTGATAAGGAGGTATTACTTTACAATTTACTTTTTATGAAAAAACATTAACAATTAATGAAAAAAAGCTTGAACTAATTAATGTTATTACATAAAGATAAAAATAACGGGTGAAACATAAGTTTGAATCAAAATGATCTAAAGGATAAACCAACCAATCAAAAGTATCATAAAAAATTACCTTTTCTAAACCTTTTCAACTTCTACATTTATTAACATTTAATGTTCATGAAAATACAATATCAAAAATTGGTGATACAACTATAATTGATTTTTATTAACATATTTATAGAGATTTTATTACATAATTTTTTGGTATTTAGAGTTTAAATGAAATCCTAAATCATGAATTTCTATGAGTATGAATTTTAATTATATACATGAGGTGTTTTTTCATCATTTGTTTTGTCTAATAACTAATCTAATATATTAATTATGACTAAATATTATTCATAATTTTTTACAGGCATATATATCAATAAGATTTGAAGTGAAATCCCTATGAATAGATATTTGGAATCATTAGTCTACACATCACTTCTACACAACTATTATAAATGGAACCAAATAAATATGAATTAATAGTGGGAAAACTAGCCACAATGTTTGAAAGAAAACTTACAGTTGACTTGATCTTCTTAATACCAATGATCGAGGGAAAAAAGTATACAATTTAATCATATCAATTATATTTTCATTCATTTTATTACTTATTAATTTTTGATTTTTAGGAATTATTGGTTACTCATTGAATCAATTTGGATACTACAAAGATTTATTTTCTAGAATCGATGCATGGATACCAATAGAAAATTCACACTTGATGATGTTTATCAATTTTTAATACACTTCATGAAATATTTAACTAATAAAATTCAAGTATTTCATTTTATATTATGTTTTAATGAAAATTATAACATAATAGGAGAGTGATTAAATATTATGAAAATCATAGCATGAGTACATTCCCTGTGAAAAAAAACCTATTGACTTATAAAAATGGATAAGTATTAGGGTATATAAAATAACATTCCACTATCAAAACATATATCAAAACAAATTTCTTATTTTCATCAATGTTTACGTAGTTCTTAGAATAATCTAATGTAAAATACTGTGGTTATTATGCTTGTAAAATTATAGAAGATTTCATATTCCATAAAAACTAGTATCCTTAAAGAGGTATTTTTTATGATAATTACAATTAAAATTAAAGTGTTTATTTATATTTTTCTCTTAATACTAGGACTGCCTATAGTCCCCATATTCAAAAGAGGAAATATATTTGTTTAGAAATGAAAGGGTAGAATACATGGTGTCAGATTATGTAAAGATATCATTAATAGGTACAACCTACTACTTATGTATTTAATTTTATCATCATTTTTATTACTTTTTTTAGTCATTTATTTTATTATTTTTATCAGATAATTATTTTGTTAATTTTCACAGAGATCATTCACTCAAAAAGGAAGATGCACTTTTATTTTTATTCTAAAATTAATCCAAAATTATAGATTTTTTATAAAAATTTATTAGATAACCCCAAATTATAAATACATTGTATAATAAAATGCCATGATGTGATTTATTGGAATCAATTGTACCTCAATCTGATACAAGGTATGTCCCTAATGACTCAATGTTTTTATTTTAAGTTTAAAATTTATATTTTAGTTCAAAACACATGTTAAATACTCAAAATCAATAATACATGTTCACATTGTTTTGATAATTTTTAAAAATGATTCATCATTAATTTGTGACATGTAGTAATCTGCATCACCTCAATCCAATGCATGATGTGCCTAGTATCACAAAGCTAGTAACATGTTCGAATATTCTTATGCTCATGAGATATTGGAATTCAAGGATAGATCTGAGATAATGTAAATATGTAAATGAATCAATAATTTATATATATATATATATCAACAAAAGGTGAATTACTACAACTTATTTAGTTAATTCTATCATCATTTTATCTTCTATTTTTAAGTTAATTTACTTATCATTTTTATCTAATGCTTATTTAGATTTTTTCACAAATATTATTGGAAGTCATACATTTCTTTTTAGTATCTACAATAATCTAAAAAAAGAGAGAACTTATTCTTTTTGGATGGAAGAGGAAACTGTATGCCTCTAGAAACATGAGGTGAATTGTAAGGATGCATCTACCAAGGGATTTTTCAATAGTTAAATGGCCAAGTATGACTTCCCAAAATATCTATCATGAACATTACATTGAAATGTGTATGAATCAACCATGACTCAATCATCTTAACCTCAATGTTATACACATTGCGCTCTATATGACTCAAAGTGTTTGTTTTTAGTTTATAATTTATATTTTAGTTCAAAACAGAAATCACATACACAAATCCAATTAAACTCATTCATATTATTTTGATATTTATTAAAATGATTCATAAGTTATTTTTTGTGTGTAAGAATAAAACTCACCTCAATAAGATACACAATGTGTCTAGTATGACTCAAAGTGCATGTTTTTTAGTTTAAAACTGACACTTTAGTTCAAAACACAAGTCACATGCTCAAAACTGAGCAAACATATTCAAATTATTTGTATAATTTAGGAAAATTATATATATGTCATTTTTTATTTTTTAGGAATTATATGAACCTTAATCTAATACATGATGTACCCTATATGACTCAAAGTGTCTATTGTCAGTCTAATATTGAAATTTTAGTTAAAAACATGTTTCAATCACTGAAAAATGAGAAAACATGCTCGTATTTTCATGATTATTTAGGTAAATTATTCATAATTAATTTTTGATGGGTAGGAATCAATGTCACATCAAACAAATAGACAATGTGATAAGTATTTCTCAAAGTGTGTGTTTTAAGTTTAATTAAAATTGTAGTAAAAAATACAGATGACATACTCAAAATCAAGAAAAATAATTTGGATTTTTTTGATACTTTACTAAAACAATAAAAAATTTATTCGTGACATATATGAATCAACCAAACACCAATATGATGCATGGTATGGTTGGTATGACGGAAAGTATGTTTTTATTTAAAATATACATTTTATTTAAAAAACACAATTCACATGCCCGAAACCAAGAAAATGAATTTATATTATTTTTATAAATTTTTAAAACAATATATATGTTATTTGTGATATGTAGTAATCATCAACACCTTAATTTGATACACAGTGTGCCCAGTATGAAGAAAAAGAGTATGTTATGAGTTTAATACTGATTGTTTTGTTCAAAATGTGTTTCACACAATAAAAACTGAGAAAAAATTCTTGTATTATCATGATACTTTAGGAAAACAATTCATATGTCATTTGAAACTTGTAAAAATTAGTCTCCCATCAATCTGACACATGATGTGACCGTTAAGTCTCAAAGTGTTTTTGTTTTTCAATTTAAATTGTCATTTTAATAAAAAAATACACAAGACATACTCAAAACTAATAAAATTCATTTTAATTGTTTTGATACATTAGGAGAATGATCTATAAGTAATTTTTGATGTGTTTGAATCAATAAAACATCAATCTAACACACGGTGTGACTGGTATGACTCAAAGTCCGTTTTTAGTTAAAATTGGCATTTTTCTTCAAAACACAATCCATAAACTCAAAATTTAGAAAACACATACATATTTATTTTATACTTTATTAAAATGATCCATATATTATTTTTGAAATTTAGGAATCAGACTCACCTTGATCTGATATACAGTATCTTCAAAATGACTCAAAGTTTATGTTATCATTTTAAAATTGAAATTTTGGTTCAAAAGTGTGTCACTCATTGAAAACTAACAAAAAAACTCTCTAATTATCTTGATACTATAGGAGAATATTTCATAATTTATTTGTGATATTTTGGAATCATTCTCATGTCACACTGACACATGATGTGACCAATATAACAATGTGTTTTTTTTTCTGTTTAAATTGACATTTTAATAAAAAAAGGCACATGAAAAACTCAAAATGGAGAAAATGCATTTGGATTTTTTTGATTCTTTATGTAAATTATATTTGTGTCATTTTTGACATTTAGGAATCAACTTCTCATCAATCCAATGCATGGTGTGACCAGTATGACTCAAGGAATGTTTTTATTTAAAATTGACATTATAGTTAAAAAAATAATTTCACACACTCAAAATCAATAAAACACCTTCTGGTTATTTTGATACATTATTAAAATGATCTATAAATAATTTTTGATGTGTATGAATCAAATTCACCTAAATTTAATCCACAGTGTACCCTATATGACTTAATGTGTATGTTATCAGTTTAAAATTGACATTTTAGTTAAAAACACGTGTCACTCATTAAAAACTATTAAAACAGTGTCATATTGTGTTGATACTTTTGGACAACGATTGAAAAAAAAATTGGCATTTAGGAATCAGTGTCACATTAAACTGACACACTATGTGACCGATATGACTCAAAGTACATATTTTCAATTTAAATTGGCAATTTTGTAAAAAAAGACACAGGACATAATAAAAACCAATAAAACACATTATTATTATTTTGATACTTTATAAAAAATATCCCTATTTTATTTCTGACATGTAGGAATCTACCACAAACCAATCTGATGCACTATGTGACCAATATGACTCCAAGTGTTCCTTTTTATTTAAATTTGACATTTTAGATCAAAACACACATCACATACTTAAAACCAAAAAAATACATTAATAATGTTTTGATACTTATGAAAATTATGAATATGCCATTTGTGACATATAAGAATAAACCACACCTCAATCTGATACATAATGTTTCAGGTATGATTCAAAGTGTCCGTTATTAGTTTAAAATTTACATTTTAGTTCAAAATGTGTGTCGCCCACTGAAAAATGAGAAAACACGCTAATATTGACTTGAAAATTTAGGAAAATAATTCGTAAATCATTTTTAATGTGTATGAATTCGTCACACCTTAAACATATACATGCTATGGCCAATATGACTCAAAGAGTGTGTTTTCAGATTAAAATGACATTTTAGTAAGAAAGACTGGTGATATACTCAAAACTAAGACAACACATATGGATTATTTTGACACATTTAGATAATTATCCTTAGGTCATTTTTTATTAATAAGAATCAACTGCACATTAATCCAATGCATTGTGTGACTGGTATGACTACACATGTGTCTTTTTATTTTAAATTTACATTTTAGTTCAAAACAAATTTCACATAGTCAAAAACTAAGAAAGAATAGTCATATTGTTTTGATAATTTTTTACAATAGTCCATAAGTCATTTAAGACATGTAAGAATCATACTCACCTCAATATGGTATATGGTGTTCTTGATATGTCTCAAACTGTGTGTTTTAAGTTTAAAATTACCTTTTAGTTCAAAAAACACATGACATACCGAAAAATGAGAAAACACATTTATATTTTTTGATAATTTAGAAAAAAATCCTTATGTTATTTATGACATTTATGAATCATCTGCACCTCAATCGAATACATGTTGTGAGCAGTTCAACTCAAATTGTATTGTTTTAGTTTAAAAATGGCATTTTATTAATGCGTTGTTTCATTTTTATGTTTAATTTGTTTTTTATAGTATTAATAAAATAATAATTTTTTTCTTATATAGTTTCATTCCATTTCTTAAGTTGGGATAGATTTTTTAGCAGATGATACCATGATTGGGATTTTTTGAGAGGGGGTTGGGTGCCAAATATAATGAAACTGTTGATGTTTTTGAATGTTTATGATAAATTTTAATTGCTAATGTAATTTTAAAAAACATTGTTAAGAATTTCATTAATATAGTAATTTTTTCTTTTATTTGCGATGTAATTTTTATTTCAATAAAATTATGAATTTTCCATTGACATGTATTTGCTGTTGTAGTGTTTTTTGATTCTAATAGCATATTTTAGCAATACGGCCTTTATCAGCACTATTTTTAGCACTACTAAAATGGACCTTTATCAACACTTTTCTAGTGATGATAAAGGGGCCCTTTTAATGTTTCTTAGGATAATAATGATTTTTTCGCACTGTTAATGGCTTTTTATATTGTTGTCTATAGAACAATCTAAAGTATTGATGGAACTTCATACCTTGAACATGTAGATAGAATGTAACCAAGTTTTTGGAGTTATATTTCATGCTATGAGTAAATTGGTTCATGTCATGTAAATGTGAGGTAGAAACACTATGAGTTAGAGAGATTTTTTTCATGTGATGAAGAATTATGGGTATTATCATATGAATTACATACTAAATATTCTATGATACATAAGGAGTTTGAACTAATAGTTGAACCTACCACATCATAAAACATTCATTCCATGAATAATAGTTTGATATGGGGTAACATTTCATGCTGAAAAAAAAATATTATACCAAAATGTAATATATATTGAAGATATATTCATGAGTTATAAGAGAATTTCATGATACATTGCAATGGAATTGAATCTTCATAGGTCTTCTTCATCTTCTTTTAAGAAGGATACTACAATTTATTTTAGGGGTTGTCTTTATTTTATTTTATTATTTTAACTCTCATGGATAGCAAGACAGGGTAATGTTTATATAATGGATCATACCTCTAATGTCCATCCCTTTATTGAAATCTAGTGTTTGGAGTGTTCTAGGAGGTCAAGGTGACTTATTTCAACACTTTTCCAAAATTTCTAGTTTTGTGAACAATGTTTCCAGGATGGTAGCTCATTCCAATGGTAGCTTGTTCTGATATTATCTCATTATAATGGTAGAACATTCCAATGGTGACTCATTCCAATAGTAGCTCGTTCCAACATCTACTCATCCAACAGTGACTCGTCTAAAGGCGACTTGTCGATCGATAACTGATAAATAGTGTATCTAGATTCCTACTGTTTCACCCCTTTAACGTTATTTTTAATTTGAAACACATTAAAATAATTATTTTAAGGGTTTTAAGGATTATTAAAAGCCCATGATCCTATCTAATTGTTCCTTAGGGTCCAGGTGCATTTACTCAGTCAAAACATGTGATCTTGACCAGATCTGCCTTTAATAAAAAATCTAAACTCTATCTTAAACAGCTACTCCATTTAGATTATCCCAACTATAAAGATATCTTCCTCCCTTGTTATTCCTTATTTGTTTCCATGATATAGGACTCCCAGAGATCTTGCCCTTATATTATTCATGTGTTTCAACTATAATCCTTAGATCATGTTTCCCTTAAAGTTTTCAACTACATGTGCATCCCGTGTTTTGGAGAAAACCGAAGGGATTGATCTATCTTTTAAATAAGGTATGTTCTACCTCTATTATTCTAGGTTCTTCAATATGTTTCCTCTCATTTCACCTTTCCATGTGATGTCATGTGATCTTCATGTATCTAATGGAGCATTCATGGGTGTTCGTCAATGTGGTTTTGTCGCGACATCCCCAAACATAAGCTATCATTATAGGAGAGGGGATTGTGATCATTTTCTTTTATCCGTTCTCATGTGAATAATTTAAACGGCCTTTTGTGGTAGGGGATTCACTTATTATATATTTACTTCTGTGAAATTGTATATTTATCATGGTTTATCCCCGGGATCACAATGAAATTGGCCTAATTAACTATTTGAACCTGATTAAAGAATTGGCATCTTTTTCATAGCAATGTTATTGCCTATTGATTTTATAGATAGTGTGATGTTAAGGATTTTCTTTTTTATCATTTGTTTCTTGATGTAAATTGGTAAAGAATATAAAGTTGGTATTAATTGTAGAAGATAAAGATGCATTGTTAATGAATCCAATTATTATTGTGCTACAATGATAATAAAATGGATGTATTTTTGCATGGTTAAATTCATTAGTTAATTAAATAAGGAATAAAAAATAAATTTTGCAATAAATATAATTCCTTTATGGGTTCTCAGTTACCCTCTTGCTTGTAAAGTCCAAGTTCCATATTCTTTGTAACTGAGAGAGATCATTGTGTGTGAATTCAGATGCCTTGTTTAGAGATGATAGCCCATTTTTTTGTTTATTCCTACTACATGTGATGTAATCTCGATATGATACGTGTGGTTATGGGGGTATGGTGGACCAGATGTGATGTGATCCTAGATGGTTGATCTTGGAGGGCTATTGTGGTATATGGGGGTAAGGAGGACCAGTGGTTAAGGCTGCAATTGATGTCTAGAGTGGAGAGATGCATCAGTTTATGCATATGGGTGTTATGGAGGACACCATAGATGATGGAATGGGTTTAATAAGGGCATACCCATTGATGTGAAAGTGGTCATTGTTGAATCATTTGTTTTCTATTTGTTTTACTTTCCCCACTTCTTGAGTCAGTTGGTTTTATATACTCTCCTTCCAAAAAAGGTAAAGACAACTGGGGTATTCCATGTGATTTATGTGTTTAGATTCTCGAGTATGGATGAGTCTACACTCCTACTATTGGTGGAAAAGACCCGATGGGTAGCTCACCTACTCACCGTGTTGAGCCCATTGTGTTTGGTATATTAGAATTCTTTCGTATAATACCTAGGAATATAGAAAAGTGATAATGCTATTAATAAATGATTGAAATGGTGTTTAACCCATGGGGTTGGAGATTTCTGGGGTGCAATGTTGAGGTTATGATTTTGAGAAGTTGTGGACTCAGTTTGGTTATGCCTAGAGGGAAAGTAACTTTGTTGTGATGCTAGTGTAATGAAATGTGGGAAATGATAACAGTTAATTACTAGTTAATGAACTAATTATCATAAAGTAAAACTGATAAAAACGGGATAAAGGAAATTAATGTTGCTATTTAAATGGTTGTGTGCTTATAAGATATCTAGTCTTAGCAGTGGCATTCATGATTTTGGGATATGTTAGCTATAGTGGAGTCTAAGACTGGGTTATTCCCATAGTATGGTTGTAAGATATATTATATCCTATATGTTTTTTGATTCTATATGATACCCCAACCTTTTGGTTATGGGAACTAGCACCCTAGAGATTATAATCCCCAAGGGGTGTTTTCCCTAACATTCTGGTGAGAGGATTGATGGCTGACTACCCTTTTTGGTTCCGATATCTTCTCTTGGTAGTTACTTGTGCTGGTATGTATGCAAGTCAGTTTCCCCATATATATGTGTAGAGGGATGTAATGGATTTTGGTTATTTCACACAGATGTATTATGGATATAGTTTCCTATGTACTATTATATGTATTACGTGTATAGGCTATGATGGATTAAATATCATTACTTGGTGTATGGGTTGTAATGGTTTGAGGTACAATACCTGATGTGTGATATATGCTATGCGATCTGTGGTCACTCCCATAAACTACCTGGTTACTTTTGGTTGTGTGGTTGTCGTGGTGATTTGCACGAGGTGCATTGTGTGCTGCTTGACCCTAGTGTTTGTGGGAAATCCTTTTTGGAGAGAGACTCTTTGGATGTGTGACATTGGTGAAAAGTGGAAAACTGGTGGGGAAGTGGTAGTGAGAACCCTTAATAATATTTATTATATTATATACTCTTGTATAAAATACTTGGTGACAGTAGTCATGGTGAGGTTGGGAACATAGTATACATGTTTAGGTGATGAGTTAGTTTTACTTGTTGTTCACTATTCCTTAGTATTATTTCTTTAATTTTTCATGAGAGGCTTTGGGGATGATCCTAATGAGTATA
The DNA here is from genome assembly GCA_963277665.1 of Viscum album. Classification (NCBI taxonomy): domain Eukaryota; kingdom Viridiplantae; phylum Streptophyta; class Magnoliopsida; order Santalales; family Viscaceae; genus Viscum; species Viscum album. Next base: position 1,475,952,174 of record OY728150.1, read on the forward strand.
CTTTTATTCTCACCATATAAATATATAAACTATTTTTCAGGACACTTGAAGCAGGTTGGAGATCAGGCTGACTTCTACAAGCTAGGGGTTTTGCAATACCTGTTTGAGCTTCGTGGTCACTATTGTTTTATTATCGTTTGGTACTTGTAGTTTTCTTTTTCAGTTGTAGTAGTTTTTCTTGACATTACATATGTCTACTTAGGTTTTATTTAATCTTATCATATAAGCAAGATTTGGTTGGTGTCTATCTTATCTATTTCTTTCGCATGTGTTCCCTTTGAGGGTAATGCCTCCCATCGGTGTGTTTACTATACCATCGATGCCATTCTCCAACCTGGGGCATACTGGAGGTGGGACTTGTGGGGTCATTATCTCTCTTATCACATTTTCGGCCCAAGAGGGGAACACTTTTGGGGGAGAGGTTTGTGATAGATTGGTATCAGAGGGAGATTGAGAGATATGATGGAGTTTAGAGTTAAGCATAGGTGAGGTTTCATGGGTTGGTAGTGAAACTGTGTCAGCTAAGTTTAGAAATCCCTATAAACATGAAAGACAAGCTAAGACATGGGTACTTAGGGAACCCTACGATCTGATGCATGGACCTTTAAGTTTACAATGGCTTTTAAATGAGGTGATAATGGTTTCAGGGTAGAGACCAGGGAAGGGATCATTCATCATTCTTCTTTATGCCTATATTTGATTGGGAAGACCTTGGGATAGGTTAACATAAAATGAATAAAAGAAAATAATTAATTAATGTTAATGTCTTTTATATTCCAGGTTTAGGAGTCCTAATTGTTGTTTTCTTTTGCAGTTATGGCTCTAGCTTGGCATCCTCATCAGGTACACATAGAAGATTTCCAGTCGGATACGCCATCAGATTCATGCTAAGTATAAGTTAATGACAATGATTCTTGAAGGAGGACACTCTAGGAATTTCAATGCTAGGGTCTATATAAGTACGAGGGATCCATTTCAGATGCAGCCACAAAATACAGGTTGGAAGAGGTTGAGATAGATTTTGGTTCAATCCATGGTCAGAAGAAGAAATGGGTATCATTGGTTGTTAAGTTGTTATGTGGGTTAGTGAGATAGTGGTGGTTCTTGTTCCCATGGGATCGCAAGAAGTCAATAGTATCATGGGAGGAGATCTGATACTAATTCATAGTGGAGTTTTTTTCTTTAACCACAGAGGTGGCCAGTTTCCAAGAGTTGCATACCCTATGATAGGGGAGCTCCAGTGTTTGAGAGTTTGAAATACATTTCAAGAACCTTATTTGATATGCTTCAGAACTTTTTCCAGATGAGGAGGCCAGGTCAAGGAATTTTGAGGAGGCTTTTCATACATAGATCCAGCACTAGGTCACCCTATTTATGCTGAAGACATATCTCAAGGTGATAGCGAGGGAAAATATCATTGAGAGGATGTTATCCAGTACCATATCATCATGATAGGTGAGTCATAATGATTCATCATGAAGCATAACTGTGGTCTAGGGTTCTCAGTTTTCAAGGAGGAAGAGTTTCTGATCACTTGAAGGAAGATCTCAACCCTCAGTATCTTGTTTCTCTAGGGGTGAAAGCTCTCAGGCATATGATAAGGGATCAGGCACCTATTTTTATTATGGTTTCCTATTTATCATCAGAGAGAGTGCCTAACATATCTAAGTAGTCATCATGTTCTATGTTTTTTGCTCCAGGTTCCTCTATTGAGGCAGTTCCAACTGAGGCAACAGCAGTAGGTTACACCAGTTTTTGATCGGGAGAGAGGATATAGGGTAGACATAGGATAGCCCTAGGATTCTCCCCTTCCTCAGGGAGCTGAGTGTGGCCATGTAGGTGGTCTCTTGTAGGGTCTGAGAGGTCATCGATATGGTCATGGTCAGATTCATGCATTATTGTTTCCATCTCTAGGCAAGCCAGATGTCGTTTGAGGTACCCTTTTCTTGTTTTCTGATTGGTTATATTCCTTGTTTGATTTAGAAGTGACAGACTCCTTCATATCACCTACCCTTTTCCATGCCTTGGGACTTGAGGTAGATATGTTTCTATCACCCTTGGCATTGACTACACAAATTGGAGGTCAATCTGACTTGTTTAAAGTATGTAGATACTATAAGCTAATGCTGGGGCAGCACCGCACTTGGGAAGATTTCATAAATTTATGGATACAACCATATGATTTCATCCTCAACATTAATATTTTGTATTCAGTGTAGGCTAATGTGGATTTATTTAGGAGGTAGGTGGTCTTCTTCGATGCTGATAGAGATCCAGTAGTGTTTGTTGGCGAGTGGAACACTTAATGAGTCAGAGGCATGTTTTAACCTTTTCATCCTTGATGGATGAGCTGATATTGTGTTCATTGGAGGTTCAACAGTCAGCATTTCCCAAGGTCATCAAAGGATACCCTAATGTATTCCCATAATAGGTTGTAGTGTTACCCCCTCGATGAGAGATTGAGTTAAGGATCGATCTATATCCAATCACATCTCCTATCTCGATGTCTCTGTATAGGATGGTGCCTTATGAGCTGCAGGAGATGTGTATATAGATAAATGGTATGTTAAAGTGCGTTTTTGTTCATCCAGTCATGTCACCATGGAGTTCACTAGTATTTTTCATGAAGAAGGATGATGTCAGTTTGTGGCTGTGTATCAATTATTGTCGCTTGAACTGAGTGACAGTGAAGAATCACTATCCTCTTCCATAGATTGATTACTGTTTTGATCAACTTAAGGGTGAAATTTGGTTCTCAAAAAGAAATTTACAATCAGTTTATCATCATATATGTGTGAAGGGTGAGGGTATAACAAAGACTTATTTTTGTTGTCGTCATGGGAATTATGAGTTCATTGTGATGTCGTTCAGTGTGACAAATTCTCTAGTTGTGTTCATGGGGTTAATGAAAAATGTGTTCCATGGGTTCTTAGATAATTTCATGGTGGTTTTCATCGATTAAAACCTTGGGTAATCCATGTTTTAGGAGGATCATTGAGATCATATATGTGCCATTTTGGGATTCTATGTGAAAAGCAGATGTTTGGGAATTTATCGAAGTGTTAGTTTTGGGTTTGAGAATTACGTTTCGTAGTGAATTTTGTATCCTAAAAAGGATTATATGTAGATCTGTCAAAGATATAAGTAGTTGTGTATTTGGTATTGCCAAAGACAGTGGTGAAGGTATGAATTTTCCTTGGTCTTACAGGCTATTATGGGAGGTTTGTAGACGATTTCTCTAAGGTTGTGACTCCTCTGAAAACATTGAACAGAAAGCATCATATGTCCATATGGACTGATAAGTGTCAGATAGCATTCAAGTACTTGAAGATGAATTTGGTCAATTATTTGTTTCTTTATTTTCCAACATAAGGAGTTCATTTTGATGTTTTATGTGATGTTTTGCGTCTGGGGTTTGGTTGTGTTATGATACAGCAGAGAACAGTTGTTTCTTATGGGTCTCCACAGTTACGCCCCCATGAGTGTAACTATTCCACCCATAATGTTGAGTTGTCGGTAGTGGTGTTTTTCCTGAATTTGTGGTTACATTACCTCATTGGAGAAAATTTCATGGTCTTCACTGGTAATAAGATCTTGAGGTATGTTTTCTTTCAGTGTGACTTGAACATGTGATAGTGTCATTGGATGGAGTACTTACAGGATTAGGACATTGAAATTTCGTATACTCCTAGAAGGGGGAATGTTGTAGCTGATGCATTGAGTAATAATTCATGTAGTGATTTTGTGCATGAATAAAGTGATTTATAGAGGATTATGGAGGAGATTTCAACATTAAAATTGTATATGGGAGAAGGTTAGTGTAGAGGTTGTCTTTTTCAAATGACAGTGCAGTCATCTCTGGTGAAAAAGGTGGAGGAATCCTAGTTGGGGGATCTTGAGGTGGAGGTTTGGAGAGATTGAGTTTTTTATAGAGAGTCCCCTAATGGTTTTTATGAGGATGAAAAACATTGAGTGTTATTTCAGTGAAGGCTTTTCATTACTTTGGTGATACCTGAGATGGTTCTTAGAGAGTACCATAGTACAACCATAGTGGTATATCCTAGAATGACAAAGATGTATCAAGTTTTGAGGAGTTATTTTTGGTGTCCTGGGTTAAAGAATGCAGTTCCATAATTTTTTTTATCAATTATTGGTTTTCTAAAAGGTAAAGGTTGAGCACTGTGTTACCGGTGGTTTTCTCCATCTATTAGATATTCCTCAGTGGAAGTGGGAGGACATCTCGATGGAATTTGACAATAGTTTACCTCAAGATCAGGGAGTCTATGATTCTATATGGGTAGTAATGGATCATTGGAGAAAATCATCCAACTTTATAGAAATAAAGGAGTCAACATCATTGTAGGTTTTTTCTAGGAAGTATCTGGTGGAGGTGGTGAGACTCTACAGAGTCCCGAGGATGATCATTTTTTATCAAGATCCTTGCATTACTTTCAGGGTTTGGAGAGGTCCCATTATGCTTTTTGGTTCTCATCTATGTCTTAGCATTGTTTTTCATCCACAGATGGATGGTCATACAAAATAGATTATCCATAATATTGAAGACATGTTGTTCTCTTTTGTCCTAGATTTTGGAGGTTCATGGATGAGGAATCTACCATTGGTAGAGTTTTATTACAACAATAGTTTTCACTCCACCATCGGTATGGCTCCATTTGAATCCTTGTATTGAAAATCTTTATGTTCTCTATTATTCTATACTGGGGTTAGAGAGTCAGAAATTCTCAGTCCACAACTGGTACAGAGTACAACTGAGATGGTTCAGGTGATTCGCAAGTGAATGAAGGTAGTGCAGGATTGTTGAAATTAATATGCTAATCATATGAGGAGACATCTAGAGTTTGATGTTTGGTATCATGTGTTTTTAAAATGTAACTCCAAATCATGGGTAGTAAAGGTTTGGTCATGGGATTAAGCTTTATCTCTGATTTGTTGGGCCTTTTGAGGTGTTGGATCATGTTGGATTTGTGGCATATCAGGTATCACATACCCCATAGATAATCTGGATAAATGATATTTTCTACATACTGCAGCTCTTTAATTATATTCATAATGACTCACACATCATTGATTGGGGTGATATCAATTTTGATGATGATGTGACCTTTCAAAGAGCAGCCTATAGAAATCCAGGACTGCAAGTAGAATGTGTTTCATGGTCATGTTATCCTCTTGTTTCGTATCTTGTGGTGGCATAGTGGCATAGAAGAGAGTACTTGGGAATTTGAGTTATAGATACGCACTCAGTATTCTAATTTTTTTGATGTTTATCTCTTTTCTTGTAATTTTGTTCCTTTGGTGGTTGTAGATCCTCTATGTTGATGTGATGGATTTCTCTTGTTACTTGTTGTGTATTGATATCTTTTGATAGGTATCTCCCATGGGAGAGTGCTTAGGAGCAGGTTGTGATTGTCTTTTAGTTTTTCATTGTTCTTTTTATGAATATGTGGAGATACTTTGGTGGCGAGATCCATGAGGGGTATCTCACAGGATGGTTGTTCAGGCCCTTTTATTTTTTTCCTCTCTAGGTTGGTTTTGCTTTTTTTAGGAATATAATGTTTTGAGTTGTATCTTATGTAATGGACCAGACCTCTCTGGTCCACCCCTTTGTTGAAATCTGGTTTTTGTTGTTTTCAAGGAGGTCTAGGTGACTTATCTTAACAGTTATCGCTAATTTCCTGTTTTGTGAACAGTGTTTCCAAGATGGTTTCTCATTCAAATGGTAGCTCATTCTAATAGTAGCTTGTTATTATAGTAGCTCATTCTAATGGTGACTCTTCTAATGGTGACACATCCAATGGAAACTCATCCAATGATTAATCATCCAATGGTGACTCATCCAAAAACGACTCATCCAATGATGACTTGTTAAAAGTGTTTCCCACTTCCTACATTTTCACCCCTTTAACGTTATCTTTGACATAAAATACATTAAAATCCTTGTTTGAATGGTTTTAAGGCTGATTCAAATCCCATTAATACTATCTAAATTTTCATAAGTGTCTTTGGGCCTTTACTAGGTCAAAACACTTGAGCTCGACTAGATCATCATTTTAATGGAAAATCTAAATTGTTTCTTAAACCGAGGATCCAATTAGATTTTCCAAAGGGCTAAGATATCTTCCACCCTTGTACTTTCTTCTTTTTTTTCCTTGTTATGTGATTCCTAGATTTATTCCTCATGCATGATTCATGGGTTCCAACTGTAATCCTTGGATCATATTTTCATTAGAGTTTTATGTTGTATGCACACCCCCTGTTTCAGAGAAACCATGAGGTATTGATCTATCTTCTGATATAAGTTGTGTTCTACCTCTTCTATTCTGGGTTTCACAATATTTTTCCTCTCATTTATCTGTTCCATGTGAAATAATTTGATATCCATGTTTCTAATGGATCTTTCTTGGGTGTTGTTCGATGTATTTATGTCACAACGTCCTCAGGTGGATGCAGTCATCATAGGAGAGGTGATCATGATTTGTTGCTTTGATCCATTCTCATGAAAATAATGTCAACTATGTTTTGAGTTTGGGTATTCACTACTCGTCTATTTAATTATGTGCAATTGTAGAGTTATCAAGGTTTATCTGTAACATCCTAGGTGAACAAAGAATATTAATGTCTCATATTTATTAATATTTGTGAATAAAATATTAATATTACTTTAAAGGGGACTCTATGTTCAATGGCATACCCCATATGCAATAACGAGCTTCTTTGAAATCTTATTATGCACACTAATAATATAATAATATTATTGTAAATAGTAGTAAACTCTTAGCCGATGTAATGGCAGGAATGAACAAAACTAACAAAAAGTGATTATATAAGCTTTTCAAATATTTTTACATTTATTCAGTAAATGTTAAATGCTTAAAATGAGAATAAATCTAATCATAAGCATTGAATTCTCTAATATTTTTGAAAGATTGGTTTACCGCCTTTTGATGGAGAGCCATTTTTAAATATATATTTTGACAATTATATAAGCTCTATTTTTCAAAATAAACTTATTGTTTAGTATTGGGACATTGAAATTTACATTTGATAAATTTTTGGTATTTTTCTGACAATGTTCATTTTTTAATGAATAGTGAAAAATACTGCATTTTACTTCAAAACTGATTTTTCATCTAATTTAATAATATGGATATATTATATTATTAATTGGATTTAAAGTTTAAATAGAATATATTTTTACCATTTAATCCAATGGTAGTCATTGAAATTTATTTCACTTTGAAATTGGACATAAACAATTGTCAATCTTTTGATAGATATTGTTTCTAAAAAACCCGCTATTTGTTTTGACAATGGGAATTATTTTTAATTTAATTACTACAATTTATGTTATTGTAATTTGGTAAAATGGATTCCATATTTGGAATCCGAAGGTCCAAATTATATAGATAAGACACTTGTTTTTTTGACATTATGAATAGTAATGACGGCAATTATCATTAATTATCATGATTAATTAGTAATCAGGTAGTTAAGGGTAATAAAATAATATCATAATAATAAAAAATGACCCCAAAATGTGTACTAATTCTACTGGTTGTGTCATGTCCAACCATGGTATTCCTTGTGCCAAACTTTGGGACCCCATGGAATCACTTTTGGGTGATAGTGACACTTTAGCATTTTATGTTTTTTAAAAGGAATGTATAACCAAAGTATGTATCACCCAAGTAAAATAATTTTAGTTTTGTCTATGTAAATGATCTCTTAAACTATAAATAGTCATTATAAATCTAAAAATATTTCCTACATCATAGTTTTTTTATAGTTTTTACACTTTAAATAAATTAAATTTTTTATGAAACCTTGATGATGCAGCGATTACCTCATTAATGAAAGATTTAAATAAAATGAAAAGATAATGTAAAATCTAAGACATACACTTGTAAAAAACCTATTAGATGTATGGATTTCGAACCCTTATCACCTTATCCTCTAAATATACAATTGTGGGACCTTTGATATCAGAAAATCATTTTATAATAAAGTAACTTTTCAAGACGTTCCAAGAGTGCTCCTCCTCCCTCTTATAAAAGGCCCCCACCTCTACCACCTTACCCACACCTCTCAAGCCATTTGCTTGGCCAAGCTCTGATCATTTTATCTCTAAAAATCCCTCTCTTCATCCTAGAATCCTTACCTTAGGCAGAAATCTCTTCAAGAAACCTTTTTGGTTCAAACTAAGAGGAGTTACCCAATTTAATGTTAATGTCTTCACTTGTGTTATTTTGTTTTATTTTTCTTCTCCAACCCCCTAAAATATTTTTATTGTTTTATTTTGTAACAAAACCAGTATCTATAATATACTAGGATTTTGTTATGATAAGTATTTTATTTACACTTACACACACCTCCATCTAATGGTTAAAGAACATACTGTTTCTGTGGTCGGAAAATTTCGGCCTCACGAAACAATGATTGTTCAATCTTATTTTACCACCATTAATGGTGGCCATTGAGATTTCACTATATTTATATAAGATAAATATTATGTTTATGTTTTCCTTATGATTCTGTATTTTTCATTTATGGCATACCTTTATGGTTTCCATTTTGGATAAACGCGATAATTTCCTTTTTTGGAAGTGCGGACTACCGCCATCAAAGTGATTTGATTGATTAATGCCATATGTGGGATGTATAAATTATGGAGTTAATGATATTATATATGATATTATACTGGAATTATAATATACCTTTATATCATTTTGATTTCATTCCATTAATTAAGAAAAATAAATGAAAGTAGCGTTCATGTGTGCGTACTGCTTACCGTCTCCATGAACGGTGCATTTCATTTATTACCTCTAAATGTTATGTAATATTATAAATTTATTTATATACTAGATATATAAGATACACATGATATCTACATCAGGAATCTAATTCCAGATTTAATGTATATTTTACCACATGAACAAATTGTAATTATAAGATGTTTATTTTTAACTCAAGTACCAATGATCGACAAAACGACCGTTATTAACTTAAATAATTAAAAAATGTTCATAAAATGGTAATAAATGATAAAAAATGAATAATTAACTTAAAAAAGTTTCTTAATCATGTATAAATTAACTCTAGTTTATTATTCAGGAGATTAAAGAACGATCGAGTCAAGTCGGACACAAGGTAAGGGATCCAACCTCTCTCTTTCTTTTTAAGTACTCTCTTTTATTTCACTTACTTTAATCTCCTCTTCCTTATGTTGGGGGATGTTCTTTTATATTCATATTACTTAAATTTTTATTTTAATATGATAATATTCTCTATTTCATCTCATCAATCCATTTTTGGATGTTTTAAGTGGCGTCGTTAGGCTGCCGAATTTTCATAAGGGGATTTTTCATCTCACTTTCATTCCCGTGAGATTCATGCTACATTTGTCACTATTTAATTTTTTGTATTGTATGTACTGCCCATGATTTTATTCTTTTTAATCTAATTTATGGGTTTTTACAACTTCATTGTATGACCCTTATTTCATGGGATGTACATTTCGAAAGTTACCCAAATCGGTAAGGAAACCTTTCACCCTCATCCTTTTAAAAAACTTCTTTTGTTATGTCATTTAATTCAAATCTTATTATGTTGGGATATGTTATTCTATATCCTTATTGATGTAAATTTTATGTCCAAGTGATGAGATACCATTTTCTCTCTCATCAACTCAGTTTCTGAATTTTAAAGTGACGTCGTTAGGCTATCAAATTTTTGCAATGGAACTTCTTAAACCAATTTCAATTCTTTGGGTTAAACCTGTATTTATTGATTATGTCATACTATGAATATGTTTGGATGACCTCTGATTGTTTTAAAATTAATATCCTCTTATATTTGGTGTATTTATATTTGTCACACATAATTATGTAATTGATTTATCCTTAATCTAAGGATACCGTCTTTGTAAGGGACTTCGTCTCAATCTCCTTTCATTGAGGCATAGTTTGTTTGTTACACAAATTTCTTTTATACGGTGTATAAACCCCTTTTACATTTACTTTTATTCGAAAGAAATATTTTTATACGAAGAGTTTTACTAAAAACAAAAGGGAATGTTTTTGTCATACGTATGCAGCGACAATGACTTCTCCGCCGCCATGACCATTAATTTGAATTTTGGCTTCCTCTACAATCCATAATTTGTTTAAATGAAAAATAAATACCATGTTTTACTTTTCTTTTATTTTGGTATTGAAAATGGTTTTGATAATGTTTTTATTATGTCAATGTGTTGTATTGATATCTTGTGATTGAAATGTGGAAATGTTATGTTTCCTTTATGAATATTTTATGTGATAATATTATGTTATGGTTCATGGGCATTGTTTATGAGGATGGGTGGTTCCATGATAAACTAAGGGCGGGTGAGCCTGATATAGCTCTCCAATGCATTGGGTAACGCGAATGGGTTAAATGCTCAGGTTTCTTCGATGAGATTTATGGAATATACTGTGATGGGTATTCCAAACAAAACCATGAGGGTTTCTCCCTATGTAAGAATGTTATGAATGCCTCAAGTTACCTTTATGTCTTATGATTTCTATGAGTTATTCATAAATCTTATGATTTCATGAGGTATGATAAAGTTCTTGTGTTGAATGAGTAAAGTATGATTTCATTGATTCTTATGTATACATGGACTAATGTTTTCTTTCCGTATTATTATAACCCTTACTAATCTTTTTATGCTCATCCCAAGTTTTTTAAAAAAAATCAAAGGACATAAAGTAGAATAGGGTCAAGGATGGGATCAAGGAAATGTTAGGCTATCTAAAACAAGGAACTATACATGACTCTTTTGTTCAAGAGTTTTTATTTTGTGAAAAAAATGTAAACTGAGTAGATGTGTCTACTTTATAATCTTTGATATGTAATAGTTATGTCCTAATTATCTAAAACTCTATACTTGAAAAGATCCTCAATATGAGTTATTCAATTTAATAAAATATTAAGTAATGTTTTAAGGCCCAATCCTTATAGTAGGTATTAGAGGTCGGTTTAGATAACTTTATAGGTTAGAGTGTTGTTTATGCATAAGTGACAAGTTGTGTATAACGAAAATGGGTAGTATATTAAACGGAGTAATTGTTTTTTTAAAGATAGAATGGGTTTGAGATAACTTGGATAACTATATCTTAGTGTTTATCTTCCTCATTATTATATGATAATTTTACTGATATACTCACACTGACCTTTTTGGTTTTAGTAAATGGTTGGATCTAGTAGGTACTAGGAAACTGTGACAGTTTTCTGAGCGAGCAACTGAATTATATGAGAGCTGCAATAAATACTCTTGTGTTTATCCTCAACCAACTATCTAGAGTCCTGATTTACCACCTAAACATTGGTGATTTTTATAAGGCATCACATATGCAAAAAAAATCACTATGTAAGTTCAGGTAATAATCATAAAGTTAAGTGTGTTCAAAAACCTATGTGTCAAATATGTGGAAAGAAACACCTACAAAAATGTTTCAAAGGGATAAAAATATGATATAGATGTGGAAATGAAGGTCATAAAGAAAGAACCTTTCATGGGAAAAGGAAGCATAAAATTGACTTGAGGAAAGGGAAAGAAGTTCTTTATGAGGGATCAATTTTATGTTTTAAATGTGGTGTGCATGGTCATTATGAAAACACATTTCCAACAAAGAAGTTTCGGGAATGGGATCACCAAGATCGTACAAATCATCATTTTCCAATACCTAATACCATTCCGATTAAGGATGAAGAAACTGACAATGACCAATGAAAGGTATAGATTATTTATTAACATATATTTTCCTATTATTTAAATCTTAGTATATGATTCATGATTTTGTTTTTAGGAAAGAAGTATTTCAGAATAAGTTTGAAAGGAATGGTTAATGGATCATGAAGAATTTTGAATGAGTAAGAAGTCAACATATAAGGGATTCAAGAGTTATTGTAGATTTTAGGATGGTGAAAATATTAAAAGTATTAAGTCTATTTTGATGATGGGGTTACATTAGAAGTCTTTTTATAGTATGTGTAACTCTGATGTTTGATATATGAAAATTTTATTCAAGGAATAATTATATGTTCTTTTTTGGACATAATTATAAAGAACCATTTGGGATTATATGATCCTTGAATTTGAGGCAATTACTGGTTAATACTCTTGGGTTTCAAAATGAATGTTAATAGATAACCTTTGTGGTAAAATATTTTATTGTTATTTTTGAAGATTTTATCTCTTCTGGGGGGAATTTTTTAAGAATTATATAGTTTTGGAAAAAGGACAAGACGCATACTGTGTGACAACCTATCACGTCGGATGAAGCTGCGGGAATCGAACCCACAACCAAAGTGAAACTGGTATTTATCGCCTACCACTGGACTACGTGAAGTCCCTGGTTAGTTTGACTAATTCCTTTTAGTTATATTATTTAATGAATCAAGAGTAAGTTGATTTTGGGTTATCTATGGAAATGATTAACCTATCATGAAGGATATGTGATTAGGTTAATTACTTTTCAATACGAGACTTTAAGAGAATCTGATGTTATTTGGATATAAATGTTAAGAATTATCTTGCAATACTATGTGATTAAATCCTTCAGATATTTGGGTTTCAATCTTAGTTTTTCTTACTTTGAAGAATTTTATGGATAGATGTTTATTGAATGGTCTTTCTTGAACTTTGGGTATTGTTTGACAAATTTTGGTGATTAAGAATAGATTTTTTTTATAAAGGATTATCCGTTTTGGGGATTATCTGATCTTGTACTAACCTTTTTGGTTTTGGTTTTGGGTAAGGTCTAAAAACATGGGAAATATATTGTTCTCTTTTATGGATTAGGTGATTCCCAAGAAGTTGATTATAGTACTCTTAATATGAACAAGTCTTCCTAAATACTCATCTTTTGGAGATAATATGAGTTTGTGTAAGAAATCTAGTAAAATTTCAAAGTCAACATGAAAATTAAGTATGTTTCCTTATGTTTTAGTTAAGCTCATAAATAAATTACTCAATGAAAAGTAACTTAAAATAAAAATGTGGTATGTTAGTTTTTCCTACTGGGGAATCAAATACAGTTTAACCCATCAAAAGTTTGTGATTTTCTAGTGGTTAACTTTCTCCTAAAAATGTTTCTATCACTCTCCATCAGAACTTAACACTTTGTTTTTTCTTCCATATACATGTTTCCATGGAATCCTAGTACCTGTTGTCTCGGGTGGCCTCGGTACTTTTCTTTCTTTCTTTTAAAGTGATAGTTTAATTTACTCATTTTCCTATGTGGGGCTTTCAATGAAGTTTCCAAGCCCAATTTTAAAATTGCAAGGACGCAATTCCAAAAAGGGGGGAAGGATGTAACATCTCACGTAAATAATGAATATTAATTTTTCATATTTATTAATATTTGTAAATAAAATATGAATACTAATTTAAAGGGGACACTATGTTCGATGGCGTACCCAATATGCAACAACGAGCTTCTTTGAAATCAACGATGCACACTAATAGTATAATAATTTTGTTGTAAATGGTTGCAAACTCCTAGACGATGTAATGGAAGGAATGAAAAAAACTAACTAAAAAGTGATTATATATTCTTGTCAAATATTTTTACATTTATTCAATAAATTTTAGATGCTTAAATTGAGAATAAATCAAATCTTAAGCATTGAATTCTCTAATATTTTTAAAAGATTGTTTTACCGCCTTCTGATGGCGAGCCATTTTTAAATCTATATTTTTACAATTCTAAAAAATATATTTGTCAAAATAAACATATTATTTAGTATTGGGACATTTAAATTTACTTTGGATAAATTTTTGTTATTTTTCTGAGAATGTTCATTTTTTAATTAATAGTGAAAAATACTGCATTTTACTTTGAAACTGATTTTTCATCTAATTTAATTATATGGATAGATTATATTTTTAATTGGTTTTAAAGTGTAAATATAATATAGTTTTACCATTTCTTCCAATGGTTGTCATTGGAATTTATTTCACTTTGAAATTGGACATAAACAATTGTCAAACTTTTGATAGATATTGTTTTAAAAAAACCCGCTATTTGTTTTGACAACAAGAATTATTTTTAAATTAATTAACACAATTTCTGTGCTTGTAATTTGGTAAAATGGATTCCATATTTGTAATCATAAGGTCCAAATTATGTAATTAAGACACTATTGTTTGTTGACATTATGAATAGTAACAACAGTAATTATCTTTAATTTTCGTGATTAATTAGTAATAGGGGAGTTAAGGGTAATAAAATAATATGATAATAATAAACAATGACCCCAAAATGTGTCATAATTCTAGTGGTTGTGTCATGGCAGACCATGGGATTCCTTGTTCCAATCTTTGGGACCCCATGGAATCTCTTTTAGATGATAGTGACACTTTATCATTTTATATTTTTTAAAAGGAAAGTATAACCAAGTATGTATCAACTAACTAAAACAATTTTAGTTTTTTCTATTTAAATGATCTCTTAGACTATAAATATTAATTGGAAATCTAAAAGGATTTCCTACATCATAGTATTTTTTTATAATTTTTAGACATTAAATAAATTAAACTTTTTATGACACCATGATGATGCAGCGATTTCCTCATTAATGAACGATTTAAATAAAATGATAAAATCTAAGAAATAAGCTAGTCAAAAACCTATTGGATGGGTAGATTTCAAACCCTTATCACCTTATCCTTGAAATATATAATTTTGGGACCTTTGATATCCGAAAACCATTTTATAATAAAGTAACATTTCAAGACTTTCAAGAATGCCCCTCCTCCCTCTTATAAATGGCCCCCACCTCCACCACCTTACCCACACCTCTCAATAAATTGGATCAGCCAAGATCTGCTAATTTTATCTCTCGAAATCCCTCTCTTCATCCTAGAAGCCTTAAATTAGGCAGAAATCTCTTCAAGAAACCCTTTTGGTGCAAACCAAGAGGAGTTATCCAATTTAAAGGTAATGTCTTCACTTGTGTTCTTTTGTTTTATTTTGCTTCTCCAACCCCCTAAACTCTTTTTATTAATTTATTTTGTAACAAAACCAGTATATAAAATATACTAGGAGTTTTTTATGAGAATTATTTCATTTACTCTTACACACACCTTCGTCTAATGGTTAAAGAAAATAATGTTTCTGTGGTTGGCGAATTTCTACCTCACGAAACGATGATTGTTCAATATTATTTTAATACCTTTAATGGTGGCCATTAAGATGTCACTATATTTATATATTAAATATATTATGTTTATGTTTTCCTTATGATTCTGTATTTTCATTTATGGCATACCTTTTTGGGTTCCAATATGGATAAACACGATAATTTCATTTTTTGGAAGTGCGGGCTACCGCCCCCTCAAAGTGATTTGATTCGTTAATGCCATATGTGGGACGTATAAAGGATGGATTTAATGATATTATATATGATATTATACTGAAATTATAATATACCTTTATATAATTATGATTTCATTTCATTAATTAAGAAATAGAAATGAAAGTAGTGTTCATGCGTACGTACGGCTTACCGTCTCCATGAACGGTGCATTTAATTTCTTACCTCTAAATGTTATGTAATATTATAAATGAATTTATATACTGGATATATATTATATACATGATATCTAAATCATGAATATAATTCTGGATTTTATGGATATTTTACCACATGAACAGCTTGTAATTATAAGATGTTTATTTTTGACTCAAGTACCAATGATCGACAAAACGGCCGTTATTAACTTAAGTAATTACATAATGTTCATAAAATGGTAATAAATGATAAAAAAGGAATAATTAACTAAAAAAAGTTTCTTAAGCAAGTATAAATTAACTCTAGTTTATTATTCAGGAAATTAAAGAATGATCGAGTCATGTCAGACACGAGGTAAGGGATCCAACCTCTCTCTTTTTAAGTACTCTCTTTTATGTCACTTACTTTAAGCTCCTATTTCTTATGTTGAGGGATGTACTTTTATATTCCTATTTCTGTAAATTTTATGTTCATATGATAAGAGACTCTATTTGATATCATCAATCCATTTTTTGAAGTTTTAAGTGGCGTCGTTAGGCTACCGAATTTTCATAAGGGGATTTTTCATCTCACTTTCATTCTGGTGAGATTCATACTACATTTTAAACTATTTCCTTTTGTGTGGTGTATGTACTGCCCATGATTGTATTATTTTTAATCTAATTTATTGGTATTTATAACTTCATTGTGTGACCCTTATTTCATGGGGTGTACGTTTCGAAAGTTACCCAAATCGGTAAGGGAACCTTTCACCCTCCTATTTTTAAAAGACTTCTTTTGTTATGTATTTTAATTCACATCTTATTGTGTTGGGATATGTAATTATATATCATTATTGATGTAAATTTTATTTCCAAGTGATGAGATTCCATTTTCTCTCTCATCAACTTACTTTCTGAATTTTAAAGTCACGTCGTTAGGCTGTCGAATATTTGCAATGGAACTTCTTAAACCAATTTCAATTCTTTGGGTTAAACCTCTATTTCTTGATTATGTCATAAAATGAATATGTGTGGATGACCTCTGATTGTTTTACAATTAATATCCTCTTATATTGGGTGTATTTATATTTGTAACACATAATTAGATAATTGATTTAACCTTAATCTAAGGATACCATCTTTGTAAGGGTCTTCATCGAAATCTCCTTTCACTGAGTCATATTTTGTTTTATACACAACTTTCTTTTATATGGTGTACAAACCCCTTTAAATTTTACTTTTATTCAAAAGGAATATTTTTTATATGAATCATTTTACTAAACGACAAAAGGGAATGTTTTTGTCGTATGTATGCGGTGACAACCACTTCTCTGCTGCCGTGACCATTAATTTGAGTTTCAGCTTCCTCTTCAAGCCAAAACTTTTTTTAAATGAAAAATAAATAAAATGTTTTAATTTTATATTATTTTGGTATTGAAAATGTTTTTGATAATGTTTTTATTATATCAATGTGTTGTATTGATATCTTGTGATCGAAATGTGGAAATGTTATGTTTCTTTTATGCATGTTTTATGTGATACGATTATGTTATGGTTTTTAGGAATTGTTTATGAAGACGAGTGGTTCCGTGATAAACTATGAGCAGGTGAGCCCGATATAGCTCCCCAATGCATTAGGTAATGCGAAGGGGTTAAACGCTAAGGTTTCTCCGAAGAGATTTAGGGAATACACTATGATGGGTATTCCAAACGTAACCATGAGGGTTTCTCCCTATGTAAGAATGTTATGAATGCCTCAAGTTACCTTTATGTCTTATGATTTCTAGTAGTTATTCATAAATCTTATGATTTCATGAGGTATGATAAAGTGGTTATGTTTTATGAGTAAAGTATGATTTCATTGATTCTTATATATACATGGACTAATGTTTTATTTTCCGTGTTGTTATAACCCTTAATGAGCTTTTTATGCTCATCCCATGTTTTTGAAATGTCTTTCATAGTACATAAAGTGGAATAGGGTCAAGGATGGGATCATGGAAATGTCAGGCTATCTAAAACAAGGAACTAGACATGACTCTTTCGTTCAAGAGTTTTTATTTTGTGAAAAAAATGGAAACTGAGTAGATGTGTCTACTTTGTAATCTTTGATATGTAATAGTTATGTCCTAATTCTCTAAAACTCTAAACTTGAAAAGATCCTCAATGTGAATTATTAAATTTAATTCAATATTAAGTAATTTTTTTAGGTCGGGTCCTTATATTATCCCTTGGATCACAATGTAATTATCCTAATTAAATATTTCAATCATATTAATGAATTGGAATCTTTTTCATAGAAATGTTATTGCCTCTTGATTTTATAGATAGTTTGATATCTATGATTTTCTTGTTTATCATGTCGTTCTTGATGGGAATTGATAAAGAACATAAATATAGGATTAATTATAAATTAATTTTCTGAAGATAAATATGCATGGTTAATGAATCTGGTTGTTATTTTTGTGCAATGATGATAACCAAACAAATGTAGTTATATATGTTTAAATGAATAGTTTAATTCAATGTGGAATACAGAACCAGTTGTGTGAAAAAAATAATTCATTACAGGGTTTTGAGTTACCCTCTTTCTTTTAAAGGCCAAGCGCCTTATGCTTTGGAGTTATGAGAGATCATTGTGTGTGAAGGTTGGATGCCCTGTTTAGGGTTGAGAGCCCATTTCTATGTTTTTTACTACTTCTTATGATGTGATATTAACATGAGACTTGTTTTTTTGGGGGATGGGAGGCCTGAATGTGATGTGATCCTAGGATGGCTAATCCTGGAGGTCGATTATGGTATGTGGGGGTAGGGAGGCCTAGTGTTTATGGCGGCAGTTGAAGCCTAGAGTGGACAGATGCATCAGTTTATGCATATGGGAGTTGGGGAGGACACCAATGATGATATAATGGGTTGAATCATGGATTACCCATTAATGTGAAATAATCCACTGTTTAATCTATTGTTTTTTATCTTCTTTACATTTCCCACTGCTTGATGCAGATATTTTTGTTTAATCTCCTTCCAAAATAAGCGAATACACATGGGGTATTACATATGATTTCCATGTTTATCTTCTTGAGGATGGATGATTCTACGCTCTTGGTATAGGTGGAAAAAACTCTATGAGTATCTCACCTACTCGCCATTTTGATCCCCTTGTGTTTGTTAGCTTAGAATAATTTTTTAGAATACCAGGGAATATGGAAAAGTGATAATGTTGTTAATAAATGATTGAAATTTTGTTTAACCCATGGGGTTAGACCATTCTGGGGTGTAATGTTGAGGTTATGATTCTAAAAATCCATGGAATCGATTTAGTTATGCCTAGAGGGAAGGGAACTTTGGTGTGATTCTAGTGTAGTGAAATGTGGGAAATGATAATGATTAATTACTGGTCAAATTAGTATTTAACATAAAGTGAAACTGATAAAAAAAGGTATAAAGTTAATTAATGTATCTATTTAAATGGTTGTGTTCTTATAGGATATCTAGTCTTAGTAGTGGAAGTTGGGAGTCTGAGAAACGTTAGCTTTAGTTGAGTCTAAGACTATGTTATTCCCATAGTGTGGTTTTGAGATATATTATATCATATACATTTTGTGTTTCTATGCGCTACCCCCCTTTTTAGCTAGGGATACTAACACCCCGGGGATTATGATATCTGGGGTGTTTTCCACAACATTCTAGTGGTAGGATGGATGGCTGACTACCCTCTTTAGCCCCGCTCTCTTCTCTTGGTAGTTACCTGTGCTAGTATGCACGAAGGCTAGATTTACCCATATATGTGTGTAGAGGGATGTAATGTCTTGTTGTTATTTCACACACTAGTATTCAGGATATAGTTTCCTACAGAATACTATAGGTATGACGTGTATAGGTTGTGAAGGCTTGAGGATCCTTACTCGGTGTATGTGTTGTAATGGTTTGAGGTATAATACCTGATTTATTTTTCATTCTATGCGAGATATTATGGCTCCTAAAAAATACTTGGTTACTTTTTGTTATGTGGTTATGGTGGTGATTTACTCAAGGTTCATGTTGTGGTGCTTCTCCCAGATGTCTGTGGGAAATCCTTTTTGGAGAGAGATGCTTAGGATGTGCGATATTGGGGAAAATCAGAAAACCAATGGGGAAGTGGTAGTGGGCTACCCTTAATATTATTTATTATATTATATAATATTGTATGTGATACATGGTCAGTGTATCCATTGTTATCATGCAAACATATTATACATGTTTATGTGATGATTAAGTTTCACTTGTTATTCATTGTGCCTTAACATACTTTCTTTGCTTTTGTATGAGAGGATCAAGGGAGGATCTTACTGAGTAAACGTTTATACTCATCCTATATGTATATAAAATATTTTTCAGGTCACCTAGAGTAGGTTAAAGATCATGCTATTTTCTACTAGCTTGGGGGGTTTTGTAGGATTTTTTTGGGATTCTTGGTCTCTGTCCTTTTACTTTATTTTGGTACTTGCAGTTTCCTTTTTAGTTTTAGTAGTTTTTCATGACATTATATAGGGGTACTTGGGTTTTCTTTTATCTTTTAGTATAAGAAGGAGTTGGTTGGTGTATTTCTTATCTCTCACTTTTTAATGTATTCTCTTATAGTTTAATCTCTCTCATCAGTGTGTTTACTATACCCTCAGTCCTAGTCACCAACACAGGGCCAACTGGAGGCAGGACTTAGGGATCATTATATCTCCTCTAACATTGTTGGCCCAGGAGGGGTACATTTGTCGGGAGGGGGTCATGACAGTTTAGGTGTCTAGTTTTTTTTATGTAAGGGAAATGATTTATTAAAGTTTGTTACTTTTATTATTTTCATGATGGGTTCTCATTCTTATTATTTTATCTACTATCCATTATTTATCTTCCAATGCATGGACATTATTTTTTAGGGTTAATAATTCTGATTTTCTCTCTCTTTTATATTGAGCATGACCATTTTCTTTAGAGAGAGTTTCTTATAGAGAATGTTCTAGAGTGAGGCTTCCACCATGTCCATTGGGTTAGTTCATACTCTATGTTTAAATATGGTTTTGAGTTCCCAACTCTATAGTAATTCGATGTACCTATCCATGAGAAAGGGTGATGTTAAGAGCATGGAGTGTGACTACCCAAACTAAATAATTCACTAAGACTTTAATATAAAAAATCATTTCCATTATAAAAAATATATATACTATGTTGTTTCATGAATCTAGGAAATAAAATTACCATTACATATCATCTCAGAGTAATTATTATATGTTATTAAGTGATTATTTTGTTTTAAGTAGTATTCTTTTCTATTGAAATCATGGTCTCTCCTTGTCTGTTTGGGTTAAACCCTGGGCTTCCATATTATAATCGTTTATTTATTAATTAAAATGGAAAGTACAAGAAGACCCAAGGGGCCAAACTAGACCAAGATGGATAGGGGAGCTGAATTAGTGCATCCTGAGGTCATCCTCTCTAATATGCTCTTCCCCCTTGGTATCCAAAAAGATCACATTTGAGAAGTAGAAAATGATGTGTCCTAGGATATTTAAGGATGCAATATAGTCCTAAACTTTTTTCCCTTTGTTCCATGTATCTACTACTTTGATGTTGATATTGAGCATACCTCTACATTTTCTGATGGTATTAGAGAGTGACTATGGGGTAGGGACCATTCCATGTAGGGAATTATGCAATATCAAGGAATTATTTTCCACTTATGAGACATAAATGTAGGCCTATCGCCAGAGCGATAATCTAGTGAACAAAGCCTTGGCCTCTGCCTGGAGTGAGGAACCACAGCCGAGGTGAGCTATAAATTCCAAAATGATAGAACCTCAAGATTCATGGAAACATCCACCTCCCATAATGACCCCTAATATATAGGAACCGTCGGTGTTGAGTTTCTGAAAAATGGTGGGCGGGAGCCAACGAACCCATAAAGATCTCGAGACATTAGAGATCGGGTGAGTCGTTGTATTGAAAGGGAGGAGCCATCGAATAGTATGAGAATAATTCCATTTGTTGGATAATCTAACCATGTACACTAGCAAGTTATACATTATAGAAACTATATACCTTCCTAAATTTTTAATCCCCTTATAACTCAACTTATTCCTTGCCTGACAGAGGCTCCAATAACTAGTGTAAAGCACAATTGCCCAAGCCATCTTCTTCGGACCAGTATTGCACAAGCCATGAAACCACCAATCCAGGAAGGAGGCCTCAGACATGTTGTTAATAGAAAGGATACTAAATTCCACAAAATAATTCCAGACCTCACACACCCATTTCCTTCAAATAAAAAATGTTATGCATTCTTCTCCCGATGGATCTTGCAACAACAGCACATGGAAGCCATGCTAATAGCAAATATTTTGATGTTATTGTCAGAGGTTATAGAGTTTTTACTTATTCTATTTGAAATAAAGCTGTATTTTTTAGTAATTTTTCTAGTCCACAATGTGTCATTCCAGTCCTTTCGAGAATTTTAATGAGTCGAAATCATTCAGAAATCCCATGTAGAGAAGATCCCCGAACTGGACAGGGTGAAAATACACCTATCAAGCTCCTTGTTGAGTTCAATGATATTGAATAAAATCTTATGATCCCTGTCCAGAATAGCTATGATCAAGGATAGGTGCAGTGCCACCTCTTTGAAGGACATATTGGTGACGGGGCACCCCAGGAAGCTGATGATAGAACCTCCCCAATTTTGGTTCTAGAACGATATGTCACCCTCACCTACAATCTAGTTATTAATTAGTTTGAGTATATAAATTCTTAATTGTTTCTATCATAAGAATTAAAAAATCATTGTGGGAATAATTTTTTTGGAATCATTTCTGGATAATAGGTTAATAAATTTAATTCAATAAGTTCTAACAAGTATTTTCTCTCTCACTATTAAATATTCTTATTTAAGTTCATGTTTTCATCTTATAATTTTTATTCCTTTCACTTTTGGTTATCATATTAGTTTTTATGGAAGGGTCAAATTTTTTCTTGATTGAAATGCTAATTTCACTATCCAAATTATGGATCTATCAGATAAAATTAATTAACATAAGAAGAATATCTAAAAATGTGATGAGGAATATGGACCAAAACAGTGCTTCTGTGATGATGAGGCACTCCTCAATGACCTTGTGTTCATATTCAATAAAGCATGTTATAATTTTGAGAAAATTTAAAATGTGTTTAAGGAATAAATTTTATAAATAAAGGAGGAATCCCATGATAAATTTAACCTTGAGGAGACATCCAAGAGAGCTACTATGGTTTAAGACAAATGTGGTAACTCTTATTTTAAAAACTGAATGTTTTTTAATATAATATATAATCATTACTAATATTTTATAGGTGAAAGAGATGTGGAAACAATATGAAGCCTTAATATTTTTATACCAGACATAGATAATCTAATAATTTTCTCTCCAATCTCTTAGCCTAGACAATTTTTGGTTCCCCGCACAAAAACAAGCCAAGTATAAACAAAATATGAAGTAAAAATAAAATTTTATTTAAGATAAAACTAAAATGGAGGAGTCAGATATGATTGCTGATAAATTCATGAATGGAATTATTGAAAATAATCAAGTGTGGCTAAATAATGAATAAAAAATAAAAGTGGTGAAAGCTAGTGAAACTAAGAAGATCATTGAATATTTTTAAGAAGTGTTGTCATATGAAGAGGAGAAGGAGGAGTATTATCCAGTATGGATAGTAATGGAACATATTTACCAATCTCAAAAATTGTCCACTTCTTTGTTTTCTCCTTCAAATTTTATGCGTATATAAATGATTATGAAGAGATGATCTGTCATGTATGATCTTTAAAGAAAAACATGGTTATGTGTAGATTGGGTAACACTTTATGATAATCTCATTTCCTGAGAATAAGAGATATGGTAAAGTTAAACAACCTTAAATAAAATATCTTCACTATAGTGTACTAATGTTATTTTCTTTCTAGTAATTAATTTTTTAGTTTAGGAACATTATTTTATTATATTTAGGAACCTATGTCAATTTACTCCTATCTTTTTTATCTTTAATAATATGGACCTTGTGCTTTCACATATTGTTTTCATTTTGTATGAAAATGATAAAGAAGGCACAATATGGGATTAAAATAATAATATAATCATGTAGAAATTGGAGTCATGTTTTTATATTCATCATCAATTAATCTCTCTCGTATTTGATGAATTTTTTCATGAGTTTTAAAATAAAAATTCATGCCCCACTTTTATTTTTACAACTTTTTGACATATCATTAAAAAATTCTTTTAGTAATCCCATGATCCCATGTCCTATATTTAAATGATAATAGGATTATATGATGAAAATGTGGGATTAAATGATTAAAGATAAACATAGGTGTATTTATTTGATGAATCATGATTTTAGGGGGCTAGTAAATATATTCATATGAAATTTCCCTTTCAATGTTCATGCTTTGAATTTGTGAAGTTCATGTTAATTATTTTTTTATTATTAATCATGAAATAAGTGATTTATCAATTTCATATATTCTCATTCCTAAATGGATTGCTGATTTAATTTTTACTATCTTTCTTAAAATTTTATTGACAGAAACTTGTGGAATATTAACCTTCATGAACTTGTATTGTATCTTTTCAAATATATTATTATAAAAAATTCATATTTTAAATGATTGAGGAATTTTATATCTAAGATCTATTCCTTAATACCTCTTTTTACATTGTATCTTTCAATTTATCCTATAAAATTCATGAATGACCTTTCTTTGGAAGAGATACATTATATTCATAATATTTACTTCTTACCCTTACTCTTAGTATTTTTAATGATATTCAAATGGTTTAAGTGTGGGGAAATGGTTTTTAATAGTTGAAATGTATGTTCATTATTGATAAAATATGTTTAAGGTTATTTCATGGTTTGTATAGAATTTTTATGATTATCTTTCATTGTGTTTCATTATGACCCCTCTTGAAAAAAATATAAAAAATTGAAAATTGAAAAAATGTATTGTGTCTTAGTTAGGTCAAAAATCACCTATATCTCAACAAATGATCTTGTTATAATTAACTATTAAAATTAGTGACATAATGAGATAAAAATTTGTTAGGCATAGAAGTGTGATAGTTCTCCCAAAATAAACCTTTGGGGAAAAAATTAAAATAGTGGAAAAGATAAATATGATATTCTTTCAGTGGATTTTCATGTAGTTCATGAGCCAACATTGAGTTTGGAAAGTGTGTAGAGATGTAAGTTAAGAAGGATAAATGTATTTGAAAATTAATTTTGTATATTATTCATAGTTATTAAGGTTTATTTCTTTTTTTGAGCCTTAATGTTTTCACATAAATACCCACATACCATAAGCATCAAACACTACTAGAAATATAGCTTTTTTTGGATGTAGATTTGGATGAGTAGAAATTTTAGTTTTTAAAATGGGTATTACCAGCTTCCAATGATGCTCACTAATAACTAAACAAAAAATAAAGATGGAATTTTCCTACATGCCTTCTTATCCATCCCACTTTAGCTACTGTAATTCTACCCTGATGTCATCGATGACGCTTCACTTCCACACCAAGAATCTTGATGAGTTAGCCCACCCCCTAACTACTCACCATTATACACCGTCAATATGACCAAAAATATTGGCCCATTTACATGGACTTCATCTGACCTTAACCAACATCAAACCGACACCCAACATCCTTGCGTGATATTGCATCTACCAAGGCAAATAGGTTCAAGGTCTTGAATCCCTAGCCACCCATGATATCAAGAAGATCCCCCACATCACATTGGGTAGATATAAACCATTAAAGACCACCATTGGTGGTTAATATAAGGCTTCCACAATGAAGAAATTGTGATTTCCAAATGTGGTTGATGTGTATCTCCTAAATCCTTTTAGTGATAACTTTTGGCAGTCACTAAAATTCATAATTCTAGTTTTGAATGTTATATGATCCTTTATTGTGAATCATTCATGATTAATTGTGAAATTTTTCTTTATGGGGTGGATATTTGAGATAATTTTCAAGATTATTGAAAATATTTTATAATTTATGTATGATCAGAACTTTATTTACATTTTTTACCTTTTGTAATGAGAAAATAATATTCAAAAGTAGCGATGATCAAAAAGTACTGTTCATAGTAGTAATGAATTATGATTTATGAATGGATGTTTGGAGAGGATTCATTAATCTAAAAAGTTAATATTAAACTATATAAATAACTGGTTTATTTGGAATGTGAGGATTTGAAGAGATATTCTTATGTGACACTTGAAATTGTTTTTCCCCAATGATATTTATTTGGTTTTGTGGGACTAGAAACTTAAAAATTGGGATTATAGGTACCCTTTTTAATTTTTGTGGATATTAAATTCTTGGGGACAAGAAAATTTTAATGTCGGGGTGGTTTGGTAAGTACATTTCATGAACACAATTTTTAGATTTAATATCACTAATAAGGAAATTTAATAGATAATTATTTCCTAATATTTTTTAATTTTATCAATTATGAATAGGATTATTTAAAATGGTTTTTTGAAAAAAAAAATTAAATGCACGAGTTTGATGAAGATTTTAAAAAAGGGAAAAAAATTATTTTGGAGGTGAAAAAAGGTAGATATACACTTTCCAAAAAGGAAGTACAAATATACAATCAAAAATCATAGGTGATCTTGAAGAAGATGGAAACTTTTTCACCATGAATGAGGATATTGAAATGTGAAGGATACTCATATGAGTGATGATGTGGTTATGTAATTTCAATGGAGAATTGTTTATGTTTCATGATTAGTTTTATATGTATCACACATTATTATAAAATCAGTAAAAGTGTTCATGCTGAAAATGGTATTCTTCAGGGTGAGAAAATAAAAACAACTGAGGCCTTTATTTTTTAGGATTCGTTCTCACTACAAGGAATATTTGTACCATTAACATGAGGACTGAGGGGAAGTGGGTTTTGTATTTTTCTTTATGTTTTGAATGTATTGGTTTCTTCTATTGTATTTATTGTTTCTTTTGTTTTATATAGTATTATTTTTTATTTAATTCTATTTTTTACTTTTCTATGTGGGTTTGACCTTGGGTTACATATAATATACTAAACTTTTGTAGTTAATAGGTTGTGTAAGTATATATATTCCAAATTGGTTCTAAGAAAGGAATTAACAACACCCTTTGAATGACCAGTGTGCCTTCTTTTTTGAAAACACTTGATTCTAAATACATTAAAATGTATTTTAATTGGGTTTTTCAAATATATATCTCATATGGTATCCCCTTATCTTAGAGACTTAATAAAAAAAATTACTATATAACACAACGTTTCCAACTACCATATAATAATTCATTAATATATCACACTCAATAAATAGTGTATTCACTATATTATTTATCCTCCAGTTCCACCATTCAACTACTCTATTTTGTTATAATGTTCACATGAGTGATACCTCATGTTTTATTTTATTCGTCTCAATATAGTTCTCAACATATATGGAGATAAACTAAGTGAAATTATCTAATCATATTTTTTAATCAATCCTTTAGTTTTATTTTTACCTTTATAATAGTATCTTCTCATAAAATCCATCAATTTCTTCTTATATTTCATAAAACAAATGCAATAAATTATTTTGTAATTTGTAGAAAATAAAATATAAAACATTATTACTTTTGGGACATTATTTCTCATGGGACTATATGCATCAGTATGAATCAAATTATCTAATAATTAAGAACATATCTTATTCAGCTAGTAGGGAATTAAAAAAAATCTTACTTCTCATTCATGAATGAAATTTTTTTTATCCCTTTTTATATTTTAAATACTATACACCACTTTATGATTTGAAGGAATTTATATACAAGAATGATGTAAAATCCCATTTCATTATTTTCATTTGCATTTTTTCACATCATCCCTGATGAGGAATGGAATATCCTTGATGTAAACTTGATATATATTCTCATTGGTCCTCCTACATTGAATTAATGGATCAATATTCATTTATTTAATCTAGTATCCCTTATAATAAATTTTAACTATATTCCATTAGTCAAAAAGATCACTCACACTTAGGGGATTTTTTTGATATCCATCCATAGAAATAATATAAATATTTCTTTGTAACTATTCTATAGCTACAATTATCTTACATTGTTCATTTATCTTTATAGTTACATCATTGCAAAAATAAATATTTCCATCAACATAAATTTTCTTTTTCATCACCAAATATGTATTACTTATCACATAGGACATGCATCCATTATTAACTATCCACATGTTGTATTATTTTTAAGTTTCAAGTGTTATTTTACCAAATATTTTCTTCTCGAAAATATTATTTTCATTTCATGAGACTATTAGTTCAGTTGAGATGTAAGTGGGTCTCTTTACATTTCTTTCTTTATGAGAAATAATGTAATTTTATTCTTCATGAAGTCCTAGTAGGGTGGTGTTCCAAATAATTATATGGTTTTAATTTCTACTTTATTATATTTATAAAAAATACTCAATATCCAAATATATATTGGTGGTAAAAATACCCAAAAATCTATTTTTATAATGGATATGTTCTCATTCTTGATTTTGTGCTCTTGATCTCCTTGCCTGAAAAGTGATTTCATGCCTCAGTATAATAAGTCATGATGTGACAATGTGATGATAGTAATGGAACTTCCTCGTTATGAATATTCACTAGAACTAATTCTCCATATAATTTGAGTATCATGTAGATTTTTGACATATTTATGAATTTGAGATGTTTCTCAAACCATTTTCATTACATTCACTTATTCTTTTACTTATTTTATCTTCACTACTTATGTTGTCGATGACTCTTTTTCTTAACTATTCATATTCATAACCATAGAATTGTGTTGTTTATAATTGAACCATTTATAAATTTTTTTACCTCTCATAGATATTTGTTTTACTTCATAATTGGTAAATATTAAAAATTATAACTTCTACTTATAATTTATAAATTTAAACTAACTTTTTTTTCTATTACCCTTCAATATAAAAAAGTATTGTTATGTAAATAAGTTCCTTATTATAATTCTCCCATACATGAATTATGTTTTTTAATTACATAATCTTATTGTATGACATTATGCTTAATATCTTTTACATCATTTTATTTTCCTTTCCAAATAGTTTTTTCTTCAACTACTTGATCACCCTGTATTATTTTTTCTTAATGATTTTCAACATATTAAAAGGATTCATTTATTATTAAAAATGTATTATTATTCTCCTTTTATTCAATATCATTCTCTTTAATTGATCCTTTCAGTTATGATTTGAGATAGACATCTATTTATAGTAGAATAAAACTTTTATTTTCTATTTTATTTTTTTACCATTTCCATATAATCATTTTAAAACAAAATTGAATTTGGATTCTTCTTATTAATGGTAAAAAATAAATTTCTCCCCCTTACTCACATTGATCTTCCATTTTAACGTCTTTCGTGATTGATTCCCATTTTTATATTCATTATTAGGCAAACATTTAGATAACCTGAGCTTGGAATCTATACATTTTACATCATTTTATATGAATATTATTTATAACTCATAATAAACCGCAACACCTAAACCTATAGGTTTAGTATATTTAGATATTAGATACACAACCAACCTATTTTTCAAATATTCTCAAACATATCCATGAATTATTCAAAACACATGATACCATTCTAGACATATCATTCATAATATTCTTTTTCAATACATAAAGAATTAAAACATAAGAAATGGTTGAGATCATATAACCGTTAATGGGTGGACATATGAGAATCCATTTGAAAATCAAAAGTTAACATTAGTTGAACACATGTGTTTAAGAATATTATCAACGTATATGAACATAACCTAAGGAAATCATAACCAATAAAACATAGATTATAAATAATTAATTGTGACAAAAGTATTTTGGAATAATATAAGAAATTATTCATAAGAGTGTATAAAGATGACTCAATAATCATGATCCACTTCACACCCTAAACTTTGAATATTAATTTTTTTAATTAATAATTAATCTTTCAAACACGCATTTGTGTTTCGGTAATTGGTGGGTCGGAATTTCACTATTTGGAAGCTTTTTGGTTGGTTCCAAGTTATCCTACAAGGGTAGGATAAATTGTGTTGTGCATGTACTAGTTCTCTGTTGGGTCTACGTTTTGGGCAAAACTTACACGTAGTTTATTAAACTATGCATAAAGCAGGGATTTTGGATCTATAAGTGGGTAGTTCTATTTGGCATGGTTGGAGCTTGGGTTTTTCAATCATGCATCTTGCACAAGGGTAACCATGTGGCGCCTCGTTCTTGTCTAGTAGTGATAGTGCAACCGACATAGGGTTTGGTAAATAGTGCACAAACTATGAGGAACGTCTGGTTTTTAGAAATTTTAGACCTTTATTTTATTTTTTTATTTTATTTTTATTTTTTTATTTCCATTTTTCGACTTATTCTCTTCCCTGGAATCCTACGATTCCCCCTCCTCCTTCATCTCATTGCAGCATGACCCCCCTATTAGTCTCCCTCTTTGTCAGTGTTTCCACTATATTTCCTCTGGTTTCTTGCTCAAAAATATGAGGTAAGACCTTCCATCCCTCTTCTTCCTCTTTTCCAGAAATTTTTCATTCCCCCATCTCCCTACCTAGATTGGTCAAACCCTAGGGTTTTGGGATAGCTTATTTTTTAGGTTTCTCTTATTTCTATGGTGTTGAGTGGATTCCTTAGGTCATCATCATTCATGTTTTAGCATTCACCACTGTAGGAAAAGGGTATTGGGTTATTTCATTTTTTTACCACTTGAGGGAGTATTTATTCAACTAACTTGTTTATTCTAATTTCCATCTGGGTCCTTTTGGTGATTTTTGGTTCTTGTAATTTCTCTATAGTGTTTTTTGGTCTTTGTTTTGATAGTTTCAAGCCACCATCATCGAAGGCTCACATGTGTATGCATAGGTGGGCATGTACCTATATAGCTTCCCCCTTAATATATATTCACCCATGGCAGGATGAATATATATAATGGGGCTAGGTGTGTTTATATGGGTATTTAAAAATGAATCCATGTGAAAGTAATAAAGGTTATGTGGATGTATAAAAATATATGTACGGATCCCCTTGTACATATATGTCCGTAAAAATATGTAAATATGGTCTACGTGTCCTTGAATATAAGTGAAGATGTGTATATATGAAAATGGAAAGGGAAGGTTCTAGTTGTCATAGTCTTTAGAAACATGCCTTGAGATTAAGGTAGGTTCCTTATGCCTAATTCTTTAATTTTAATTCCATAATTTATTTATTGTTTTAAAAATATGTTTTATATTTATATAGTATGTATATGTTATTCAATCTGGTTATGGTTTTCAGAAATGGTTCTTCATTTATTTTAAATTATTTATCTAAGCATCTAAAATGGCTTTTTCATGTTGAAATATTCTCTTGACCTTGTTTTGGAAAACATAATGTATTTTTAATTCTCAATTGGTCCTAAATGATTTTTTTTAAAAATTAGTTTCCTAAATGGTTTTCAGGGTTTGATTTGGATTTCCAGATATGTTTGGTGTGTATAAAATAGTTGTGAAAGTTGACATGAATAAAAAATAGTTTTTGCGTGAATTTAAAAAGGGGGGAATTCCTTATTTTCATACATTTGGAAAAGTACATGAGTTTTGGTGTGAATTCAAGTTCAAATTATGGTTTTCATTTCTTAAATGGATTGATTTGATTTGATCATGGTTTCAAGATTTCTTTAAATGTGTGGTACCTTGGTTATTGAATTGGCCTTTTAAATGATTTTGGAATTAGAATTGTTAGGAAATGGTTCTTTCTAAAGTGAAATTATTCCTTGTAAAATAATAGGTCTCATTTGGCACATGAAAATGATTGCTGGATGTGTAAAACCCCTCCTGAGGTATACCCCCTTTTTTAATAAATATGATGTGTATCTTAATTGTGTGATTTGTGATATGTGCCTAGTGAATAGGATTGTGCATTGTTGTGTGACTTGGAAATGGGGGTGTGCTCAAGGAGGGATATAGGTGGTGATAGGATAGATGGGTTTTTTAGTAAAGAAAATTTTATGTTCGTATATGTTATCTTGATAAATATTCACCACCATTTGAAATAGGGAACATCGGAAACCTGGGTACCTAGGTGGGTACACTAGATATAGTATTCTAGGTGGATTGGAAGGGCCAGGGCTCAATTTCCCCTAGAATTACTGACACTACAACACTAACTAAACATGTGATATGATCAGAGACCATTATACCTAGGCATGGGGTCCCCTCTAGTAGATCATGAACGGTAATTCTATTGGTATTGGCTTATGATTAGTGACCACTATACATTGGGATGTGTTCTCCTCTACTGCCTCGTTCAAGAAAATGCTATTAGTTATTGTTGGAGAATTTTTATCACTGAGGTACGGTGATCCTATGATTTCACTAACCTAGTTTCTTAGGGTTTTCCCATGGTGCTTGTGATGTGATTTCCATTTCAGTTGATTTATGTCTGTTTCCACCTTTATGAAAATCTTTTTTTTGTCCAAATTTCTTCCCTTTAATTTTGAAATGTTGATGCATTCTTGGGAACTATTTTGGAAATTTGATGGAATGACAATGGTTTTTTTAAATGGAATCTTTTTAAATGAATTTGGAAATAATAGAAAACCTTATTTTTATATGGATATATTTTCAAACTAGCATAAAATGGTTTTATTATTAATGGTAAGGAATATGTAATAGTTTATTCAGGAACACCTACTGAGTTTTAATAATCATGCCTATAACTTTATATTTTTAGCTTCTCGTGTTGCTTCCCATTCTGGTTCTCTCTTGGAGTGAGTGTGATCCTATGGTTGGATGTGCACATGAGGTCACATGGAGGTATGTGTAGTAGTATATTTATTTTATATTGATAGTGTTTATCATTTTACACATCAATTTATATTTGTTTATTCATCTATCATTCATGGGATAATTTTTTCCCAATTGCATAATTTTGATGCTCGACAATAGTTATTAGCTCAATAATATCGGGAACGCCTCTCAAAACTTATCACAAGCAGGCTCGGATGACCAGTTCGGGGTTGAACTGGTTTGGTTTGTGAAAAATTATATTAGGGGAGGAACTTGTTATTTTGAATGTCAGGTATATTGGAAATAGGATTGTTGGGTCTTTGGAGATAGGTCATGGGTTAGTGTCTGATCACGACCACTCGTGAAAAGACCTGAGTCGCTAGGGGTAGTTGGGTTTAGAATCATTGTTTTTTGATGGAGTTATGTTATTGCTGTTTGATTAGTTTTAGGGGATTTTGTATGTTCAGTGATGACATTGGAAGTGATATAGTGTCATACGGTGAGCTTACATGGCATCATGAACTATGTGGAGCTCACGTACATGGTTCATAATGCTTCTAGTACTTGGTGCATGCTCAGTGTATGGTCTCCTAAAATATGTGGCTGGGGTATGCATGAAAACTAGTTCCCTTTTCAAGTTTTATTGGTATTGGTGATGCTTCGATCTAATTTGAGTTGGTGTGAGTGGAATTTTGAAAGGAAAATAATTTCAACAAAAAATAATAGACTGAGAAACAAATTTGTTTTAAAAGAGAAATTGATTTCAAAATTTGAAAAGTATTGGAAAATGTGGAGGAAAAGTGAATTGGGAATTTGGTAAATGATTGGTTATGATGATAAAAGGGTATGTGTTTCCATTGGTTTTCCTTATGGATTTTCACATATGTGTGAGTGTGCGTATGGATAGTGCATGCTAGAATCTATGTGTAGATGGATATAAGGAGTGGGGATGAACACATGTGTGATGGTTCATTGGATACCATGGGTGAGTATTTAGAATCAAATATTTGACTTGGTTTCAAAAAGTTGTTTTTGGAGAGGAAAATGGTTTTTGTTAAAAAGGGGATTCTTTTCAAATGATATTTGTTGTTTTAATGAGAAAACTAAGGTGGTGCTTTGAATTTTAAAGTGTAGGTGATGAAATTATTTTTATAAATGGAAATGCTTTTTGATTTCAAAAGGGGGAATTGAATTTGAAAATGGGTTAATTTGGAAATGGTGTCTTTGAAAAGAGGGTTTTGGTATGTTATGAGATTTTTTTGTGGTTTTGTTTTGGTTTAGATTTGATCTAGATTTTATTTGGTTTTGTGATGTGTTGGTTTAGGATCTTTTTGTTTTGTTTAAAATGTTAATCGGTTGAGTTTTGGTTCTTGTTGATCTGATTTTGTGCCTTTTATTATTGAGAGTATGTCACCCAATAAGATCTAGACAGTTTCTATGGATTCTCTTTTAGTTTTCAGTCATTCTCAGTCTCCTGTTGGAGTGGTGGAGTTGAGATATTCTTAATCGGGGCATGTTGTCTATAGTCATCGGAGTCTATTGGATTTTTTTGAATGGCTTGGGGAAGTTGAGGGTTTCTTTAAGTTTTAGAAACTATGGATTCCATGTAAGTGTGAGTTATATTGGGTATATTCTATGGAATGTGGCTGGACCAGTGAGATATGTTTGTTCCATTATCATTGTGAGTTGGGATGTCTTAGGTGATATTGAAGGCCACTTTCATCTAGTATTTTGTTATTGAGGAAGTGAGGAAGAAGAAATTTTTAGAGCTCATGGAATCTCAATATGGTCAACTGAAGATGAAGGGGTTTATTGACCATTTTGATTAGCTTGTTTCCTTTTTTACTATATATAGCATCAAGTGATTAGTTAGAAGCTTCTCTTTTCATGTGGGGTTTCCATCCAGGGTTCAAGAACCAATTTATCTTGGTTCTTGTGGCGGTTCTCTATCTGGTGAGGAGGGTTAACTAGAGGAACCTATTTTGGGAAAGTCTTCTCGTTAGTTCCTACCTTCTTATTTATTGGACCATTCGATTGTTTGTTTCCAATATGGATGGTTTGGCATTCTAATCCATCTTGTTGTGATTCATCGAGGGAAGTTAGACTTTGTGGCCACTCGTGACACCAAAATTAGTTCCAATCGATGATAATATGCTTCCGAGTATTGGGAATAAGATTCTTCAAGATATTAGGTCTTCATCAATAGGTCCCTGAGTGAAGCTCTTCTTGTAGTCATGAACCTTCAACAGTCTGGGGAACCTTGATTCAAATCTTGTATCCACCATTGGGGTGTGGGTAGTTTAAATATTATTTTTAATGTTTTCCTTGTCATTGTGAGTTTCGACTTATTTTAAAAATCATAGTGGTCATATCCTCATGAAATTCTAGTGGTTGTGTCTTTTTGAATGTGAATATTTGATTAATTTTCCTTGTATGGTTAGCCTTTGTAGAACAATTTTGGTTTTGTTTTGTCCTCGTTCATGTGTATTGGGAAATAATGAATAGTGGTTTGTTCCACCAATTGGTTTGAAGTTTCTTTTATCGAACTCCCTTATAGTGAGGTTTAGTCTTTGTAGAGAGTTCCTGGGTTGGTTTTTATTGGGTTTCCCATGTCAGTATGTGCAGGTTGGTCTAATCAAGATGGTCCTTAATGGTGGGGATACCTTTATCTTCTCTTAGTGGTTCTCTTTGTTGTGGGTTTCTGTAGAGTCGGTTGGGTGTGACTTGTGGAGTTGAAAATTCACATCGGGTTTCAGGTTTTCGATTGGCCATTACTAGTTTTGAGTCTTTGTTTTGATTCATATTTATCTATATGAATTTATAGGTGAATAAATAGTTAATTTTGGGGATAATTGTCACACCACAACTTTGGAATTTTAATTGTTTTAATTATTAATTTATTTTTCAGCCTTTATTTTGAGTTCTATTATTTGGTGGGTTTGATTTTAAATTTTTTGAATCTTTTTTTCTATTTCATGGTTAGGAGAAACCATGAAATTCCTATGTGGATTCCTAGGTGGGTCTAAGTTGTGGTTTATAGATTTCACATGGTTTATTAAGATATGAGGCAAGCGTGTAGTTTGTCTCTGTAATTGGGAAGTTTTGTTTGGCATTGTTGGAGAATGGTTTTTCCAACCATGCGGCTCGTTTAGGGGTAACTATATGGCCCCCCATGCTTGTCCAGTAGGGATATCACGGTAGGCACATGGTTTGGTAAACCCTACGCAAACTGCATGGAATGCCCATTTTTTTATTAAATTTTGGGGTTTTATTTTATTTTTTTATTTTTCTTCTAATTTATTTATTTCTGCCCTTATTATTCTTCCTAACATCGCATGATTCCCCCTCCTCCTTCCTCCCATAGTTGTGTGCCTCCCCTCTATTGAGGTCCATCTTCACCAGTGTTTCCATCGTATTTCAACTGGTTTCTTGGTCAAATTTGAAAGATAATCCCTCCCCTCTATATTCGTCATATATTATATATATTTTTATTTCCCCTATTTCCCTACCAATCATAGCCAAACCCTAGGGTTTCAGGTAATCATATTTTTTGTGTTTCTCTTGTTTTTAGGGTGTGCAATGGGTTCCTCGGGTCGTCTTTGGGCATTTTTTGTAATTCATCACTAAAGGGTATGTTTTTTGTATTATTTGAGTTTGTTGTTTCCACTTGAGGTATGATTTCTTCTAATGCCTTGTTTAGTCCAATTTTTATCTAAGTCCTTTTAGTCATTTTAGGTTCCTAGTATTTTCTGTAGTGGGTTTTGGTCTTTATTAGGATGAGTTCCTGCCACCACCATCAAAGGCTCACATGTGTACTAATAGGTGGGAATGTACCTATATAAGCTCTCACTTTATATATATTCACCTATGTCAGGGTGAATATATATAATACGGCATGGTGTGTATTTATGTTTATATGAAAATTCATACATGTGTAAGTAAAAAGGGGTATATAATCATATAATTATATATATAAGGATCCACTTTTATATATTTTTCTAGCAAAATATATATGCAGGGGCAACGTTTCCTTGCATATGATAGAAGGTGTGTGTGTGTGTGTGTGTGAAAGCACAAAGGGAAGGGTTTGATTTTTCATCATATTTTGGTAGTGTGCCTTGATTTTAAAGTAGGTTACCTATGCCTAACCTATAGAGACCCATAGCTTGACATACATAGACATTACATTACTTTTTCGGAATACTTAATACATAGAAAAAATAGACAGGAAAGGACCGTAATAGTTTAGTGTCTTTGGAAACATGGAACATAATATTCTAATCTTGCTGAAAGATATTCACCATCTCCCATAAAGATCCTCCCTTTTTTTCTTACCTAAAACCTTTCTTTATATCCTGGGGAAAAGAAAACATATAAACGGTCAGCTCAAATGCTCATTAAGGGTAAGAATGGAGAAAATAAAAGAAACCATATACATTTCAACTTCAAAACATGAGCATAATGTTTAAACATCAAAATCTTGAGTTGTGAAATATATATTTGTAGTATGTAAGGCATAGATCATAAAGTAACATCAATCATGATAAAATAGAATTGGAATAAAACATTTAATTGTGGAAAACCATTAAGAACATGATATGACTTCCATAGCAGCCAAGGCATTGCTTCCAAGACCATCTTAGTGGACAATTTCCCCTTCTAAATCGAGTTCACTCCTAGTTCCAGTCCTGTATCACTAAACCGTATTAACTTATCATTCCATCCATGTCAATCTCATGAGATATAAATCTTTACCCAATGCATTGGAGGGAGATATAGGTCCCACCCCTCTCATAATGAAATCATTCTTATGTATTCCACAACATTAACATAAATCATCCATCATAACCCAAAGAATAAAATGGGTTTTATAAACATCATCCCATCATAACATAATCTATATAAAACAAATGGATATCATTTAATCATTATAACAGTGAAACTATGTAAATCATATAGATATTACACTTGAAACATACACATATGAAATAATGACATCTTATATAGAAAATAGTTTTGATAAAACACTTGAAATGATTTCATGAGGAAACTATCCTTTCTTCTTCAAAATCATTTTCTTTTCACAAAATTCCATGAAATTTTAAAAGAAAATGATTTTGTTGAAAATATTCAGGAAATATTTTAGATTAATCTTCATGAAAATAATGCATTATGAAACCGTAAAAATCCATTCATGCAGTATAAGTTAAAAAACATTCTCCTCGTACTTTTGCTAGAAAAGTCAAAAAGTTCCAAGTATAGTAAACAAAAGAAATATTCCTTACATACCATGTAATAAAACTCAAAAATTGTTAAAAAGGACATTAAACAAATATGAAAACATTTTTTGAAAACATGGACATGGATGATAACAATAAACCCAGTAAATACTTATGAATAAACAATCTCAGATAAGAACGATATTGGAATAGTTATCCCTTACCTTATGTCTGATATGCTTCGTATGTATCTGAGCCTCCTGTATAATGATTTAAATAATGTCATTGACTTATTAAAGAATTGTATTCATTGTTATGATATCATATATGGTTCACTTTTGTCT
Source organism: Viscum album (assembly GCA_963277665.1). NCBI lineage: Eukaryota > Viridiplantae > Streptophyta > Magnoliopsida > Santalales > Viscaceae > Viscum > Viscum album. The sequence continues at coordinate 1,475,990,208 of OY728150.1, forward strand.
TTATATTACCTGTTCTTTTGTAAATTCCATGTTAAAGCATCGTTTTGGGTAAAATCGTATCATTTATCGTACGTGCTTCGATTTGTTGTTCTTGATATTATTACTTATATCCTGGTTTACTTAATTACATTATGTAAAACATGATTTATATATAATATATATTGAGCATATATATATATATATGATAGATCAATAAATGGAATGAAATACACCGTTCATGGAGACGGTAGGCCGTACGTACGCATGAACGCTGTTTTCGTTTCCTTATTGAATTGAATGGAATTAAGTAAATGAAACATATGTGTACATAAAACCAGTATTATGTAATATTATTCATGATTATTTATTATATATATACTTTATAATAATACTTGAATGGTTAATCATGGAAAATGAATCTCATCGCATTCATGGAGACGGTAGTCCATATGTACGCATGAGCGATGATATCATTCCCATAATTATTGAATAGAATTGGAGTGAATGATATAATATCTCAGAATAATTATGATGTTATAATAACCATATATAGTTATTCTTTGCACCATTATACCCATCCAAGTAATGTGGTGGTGGAAAACCAGATTACACCACGGAGTGGAGACGATATTCCGTACGTACGCACGCGCGGTGATTTCATTTTCCGTAGGATGGATAGAAGGTGAAATGTGGTTGTTTAATATTTATATTAACATATCAGTATATTATTTATACTAATGTTATTACTTTATAATGAAACAACTAAATAAGAATATGTTGAAGAAGAAAGAAACTTGAAAGAATCGGTAGAAGAGATTACATCTTTTTCGACGCACCTCCTTTAAGCTTCCTCTTAAGGAACTAGAGTTGGTATTTTGAGAAGACCAGAACCTATAGAATGTTTCTAGGTATGTGTATAAGTGAAATGTTCAGGGTTTGGCCGAGCATAAAGGCTCAATGTGTTGTGAAGAGGAGAGGGAGGAGGAGCCCTTTTATAAAAGAGGAGAGGGGCACCTTTGGAATTTTAAGAAATATTAATTTATAATAAATTAAAACCCCAAATAAAAACATCCAAATTGACTAAAATCAGAATATAAGATAATATAGGGTTGTAATCTCATAAAATAATAAAATTTATACATGTTTGGAATTTATTTTAAACTTTATCAACTTGATTTATCCTTATTTAATCTATCTAATTTTATTTGTGGTAATAAGATTCTAAATTAAATTGTTATAAATATTTACTTATGTGTAGTGAATTGTCCATAAATGGATAATTTATGACATTTTAGACCATATAAATTTCAATTTATAATTTTTTAATATTTTTGTGATTTTTAAACAATTTTATATTATGTTATTTTTATAAAATAACAAGTGTCAATTTTGACACTATTCATTTATTTGAATTTAATTAAAATCCTCACTGAATATATGTTCAAACTAAAAGCTTTAATAGATTTATAACATATCATATTTCTCTAAAAACTTAGTGGAGAACATTAAATAGTTCATATGATATTTATTTTAATATTTTTAAAACCATTTATTTGATATTTCAATCAATATAATAATTTCAACATCACTTTTGTGTCACCTTTAATGATAATTATTTAATAACTAAAAATTATAAATAAATTCACATGATGTAGATAATTTTAGTATCGTTCTTGAGACTATTCAGGTTCTAAGTTTCATGAATTTTATCACTAAATAAAATTTATTATACTTATAAGATTTAAGATAGTGACATGTGGTCACTTTCTTTGATTTTAATAATAATTAAATTATTTTCATGGTCAAAAGTCCATAAAATTAATCTATTTTGACCCTTAGGAGATATGCGTCGACTTTTATTCATCCAATATAATTTTTTCATGTAACACCCCAAGCTTCCACGATACGCTTCTCTTTCAATAATGCAATAGCTTGCATTATACGCAAGTTCGAGATTCTAACATACCGCGACCAATCAAAATAGCCATTATTAATAGTAATACCCACTTTTTGAAATTATATATATTTTATATTTCAAAATGAACTTCATTTTTGGATATGGACTATCAAAATTTACCTATTTTGAATTTTTGGTATTTTTCTGAGAACATCCAATTTTTTATAGTGAAAAATACATAAAAACAAATTTTTTAATCAAAATACTTTATATTGATAAATTATACTATTGAGTGGTTTTAACTTATAATTATAATATATTTTGACCATTTTATCCAATTGTGGTCATTATAATTAATTTCACATTGAAATTGGACATAAACAAATGTCAATATTTTGATATATATTGTTTCTTAAAAACACGTTATTTGTTGTGACATCGGGAATTAATTATAAAATCAAATAATGAAACTTATATGTTTGTAATTGTGTAAAATAGACATCATTTTGGAATTCAGAATATCAATTATAACTTAGGGTGAAATTTTGGCATTATTCTGAAAAACTTTAATATTTGATGAATAGTGAAACCACTAAGTGGTAGTTGAAAAACTGATTTTTCGTTTAAATGAAACATTACAACTTCTGTGATTTGATTTTCAAAAATCATACATACATGGATGTCATTAGGTAGTAAAATGTGGTTCAATTGGATTAAAATAATTTTTTGGTGAATATTAACTTTTAAGTTTAATTAACCGCGATTAAAGGTAATTAGTGAAATTTAAGGTAAAAATGATATTATAAAAATATGAAAATACCCTTAAACTTGTCCTAAAGTTATTTTATGAGTCATGGCCGACCAATACAATCCATGGGTCAACTTGGGGACCCCATGGAGCCACTTGGGTAAGAAAATGACATTAATAACTTTTTATTTAAAGTAAAAATAAAATTGTCACAAACATGTGTTGTTTTACTAAAACAATTATTACGTGGGGTTATATAAGTTAACTTTTACACTATAAATATTAATTGGAAATCTAAAAATATTTCCTAGATCATGATATTTTTTTATAATTTTTAGACATTAAATAAATTAAATTTTTTATGACACCATGATGATGCAACAATTACCTCATTAATTATCGATTTAAATAAAATGAAAAGATAATGTAAAATCTAAGACTTACACATGTCAAAAACCTATTGGATGAGTATATTTTGAACCATTATCACCTTATCCTAGAAATATTTAATTCTGGGACCTTTTAAATCCTAAAATCATTTCATAATAATGTAACATTTCAATCTTTCCAATAGTTCCCTTCCTCTCCTCTTATAAAAGGCCCCCACCTCTACCACCTTATTCACACCATACAAGCCATTTAGCTCGGCCAACCTCTGCCAAAATACTCTTTCAACTTTCCTCTCTTACTCCTAGATGCCTCACTTTGGGAATAATTCTTCTCAAGGATGCTTTTGGCTCAAATCAAAAAAGAGTTACCTGATTTTAAGGTAATGTCTTCTCTTATGTTATTTTGTTTTATTTTGCTTCTCCAACCCCTTAAACTATTTTTATCCCTTTATTTTATAAAAACACCAGTATCTTAAATATACTAGGATTTTGTTATGAGAATTATTTGATTTATACTTACACACACCTCCGTCTAATGGTTAAAGAACATACTGTTTCTGTGGTTGGCGAATTTCTGCCTCACGAAACGATGATTGTTCAATCTTCTTTTAACACCTCTCATGGTGTCCATTAAGATGTCACTATAATTATATATGATATATATTATGTTTATGTTTTTCTTATGCTTCTTTATTTCTCATTTATGGAATACCTTTATGATTTCCATTATGGGTAAACGCGATAATTTCATTTTAGGAAGTGTGGACTACCGCCCCCTCAAAGTGATTTGAATCGTTAATGCCAAATGTGGGACGTATAAAGGATGGGGTAAATGATATCATATATGATATTATACTAGACTTATAATAAACCTTTATATCATTATTATTTCATTCCATTAATTACAAAATAGAAATGAAAATAGCATTCATGCGTACGTACGGCTTACCGTCTCCATGAATGGTGCATTTCATTTCTTACCTCTAAATGTTATGTAATATTATGAATGAATGTATATAATGGATATATATGATATATATTATATCTACATCATGAATATAATTCTGGATATAATGGAAATTTTACCACATTAACAACTTGTAATTATAAGAAGTTTATTTTTGACTCAAGTACCAAAGATCGACCAAACGACCGTTATTAACATAAATAATTACATAATGTTCATAACGTGGTAATAAGTGATATAAAAGGAATAATAAACATTAAAAAGGTTCTTAATCAATTATAAATTAACTCTAGTTTATTATTTAGGAGGTTAAAGAATGGTCTAGTCAAGTCGGACATGAGGTAAAGGAACTTCTTAACCCAATTTCCGTTCTTCGGGTTAATATCCTACTTTCAAATTATGTCATGATATTATTATGTACTATCTTGTATTTGTACTTTCTTTATGTGTACTTATAGTGAATACACATAATAGATCTATTTTATTTAAAAAATTATCTTTTTAAGGACTTCGTCTCAATCTGATTTCATTGAGGCATATTTTGTTTTATACACAACTTTCTTTTATACTGTGTATAAACCCCTTTGACTTTTATGTTTATTCAAAAGGAATATTTTTATACAAAGCGTTTTACTAAACGACAAAAAGGAATATTTTTTTCTTACGTATGCAGCGACAACGACTTATCCTCCACCGTGACCATTATTTGAGTTTCAGCTTCCTCTACAAGCCATAACATTTTTTTAAATGAAAAATAAATACAAAGTTTTAATTTTGTTTTATTTTGGTATTGAAAATAGTTTTGAAAGTGTTTTTTTAATATATCAATATGTTGTATTGATATCTTTTGATTAAAATGTGGAAATTTTATGTTTCCTTTACGCATGTTTTATGTGATACGATTATGTTACGGTTTATGATATGTTGAAACCTGTTCATATGAGGAATGCATTGGACTTAATAAGTGACGGGTGGAGCCCGCTATAGCTCATCGATGCATCGGTAGGTCTCATGAGACAAACTAGTGTCTTGGCACGAGGTCTTGACAAAATCTTATTTGTAGCCTTGGCATGAGTCCATGGCTACGTGGTTATGATAGTCTGGCATTATGCATTCCAGCATTATGAAAGTGGTTATTGATATTACATGTGATTATTCGACTAGTAGAATATTCATGTGAATAAATAAATGGAATTATTTCTTTTTATTTTTTCCATATTATGCTGATGTTCAAGTTTAAAAGGCTTTTGTTTTAGTTATACATTGCCTTAAATGTTAATGTTTATTTATGAAAGCTTCTGCTATATTGTTATCCTTACTAAGCATCTGAGCTCACCCATTTCAATGTTTTAATTTTTCCAGGATGTGAAGAAGTATATTAGAAATGACCTGTAGGGATAGTCTGAAGGGGATATGAGTGTGGAAAATTGAGACTATGTTATTGTAGGTTTTCACTTTATTATGTAATGTAACATTTATGAATGTATCTAGTGTTTCCAAGGCTACTAAAATTATCGTTCATTCAAGACTTGATATTTTGTGATCATGCCAATGTTACGAAATAATGCACCGACTCTAGGTAACTGGGGTCGGGGCATTACAGTTTGTATCAGAGGTAGTTTAGTACTAACCTTGGAAGCTAGATTTAGATAAACTCTGATTAGAGCACATAGCCCTAAGATAGACTTTGAGGATTAGTATAGAAGAACTTCCTAGAATTTTGGTATTATAGAGATTTTGTGAGTTTTCCGAGCATTACATCCCTGTCTGGATACGAGCAGGTAGAGGCGGCTCTGGCACAGATGTACCTAGGGGAAAACCCGAAAACACCGCTCTGAGCTAGACTCGAACAGGAACTGGTGCAAGACAACGGGCATTGCTGCACTCTTGGTTACGACACTCCCGGGGGATATGGTTAGGATAATTCTCATTTTCATTAAAACCCATTATGAAGGGTTTATGAGTATATAATTCCTCAAAGAAAACAAATTTATTATTATAGTTCAATTTATGTTAAGTTTTTTACAAGTATGGAATTATGTATTTTGATTCATAAACTAATCTAGTTTATGACAATGTTTAGAAATGGCGCCTAGTGAGAGGAATGGAAACCATATCAGTGCACGAATTCCATGTAGGGGTTTCCCTCCTTCTCAAGATAATTATTGTGGAGCAGGAGATACAACTGGTGCTGATTAACTAATCACCATACTGGGACAACTCACTCAGGTTATGAATAATAACCTTACTCGTATGGAGCACTCTGATCCGCAACGTGGAGGATCAATGTTAGACCGCTTCATGAGGAAAAAACCGCCAACATTTAATGGGGGTACAAATCCATTAGTAGCTGAGCAATGGATAAACTCCTTAGAGAAAATATTCCATCCTTAGGGAGTAGCGAAAGGGAGAAAGTTGTCATGGCAGTTTACTGCCTCACTGGAGATGCCGATCAATGGTGGTCGATGATTAAAAACACAAAGGAAGATGATGAAGTATCAAATATGGAATGGAGGGAGTTCAAAGAGCTTTTCTTAGAAAAATACTTCCCTCGTGACCATCAATCAGATATGGAAAGGCAATTTCTGAGTCTGAGACAAAAGGAGGATGCGAATGTCGCAATGTATGAGGCTAACATTACAAGGTTATCGAGGTATGTTGCAGATTATATACGTAACCCAAGAAATAAGATTGATCATTTCATTGATGGGTTAAAACTGTTTCTATGTCGAGCCTTAGTCTCACAATCTTTCTCGTCGTACGAAGATACAGTCTCGTGTTCTATCAAGACAGAAAATAAATTCTCTAAATATTATGACAATAAAGTAAAGCAATAGAAGAAGGGAACGGTGGAACAAGATATAGATAAAGGTAAAAGGGGAAAGAAGGATTTTCCATTATGCGATAATTGTGGGAAGAATCACCCCGGTACTTTCCTAAACGGAAAGGGAGTTTGTTATAAATGTGGAGAAAAAGGTCACCAAGCTCGTGATTTCAAGGGAAAGAAAGAGGTTATCAATGTTGAATGCTACAATTGTAGGGAAATGGGGCATTATGCAAATGAAGGTCCTAAGAGTCATGGAAACTTACCTCAGAAAAGGCTAAGGGATCAAGGACAATCTTATGATGTTACTACAGTTGAAGTGGAATAATTAATGTATTGGTGTTTTTGGAATCAAGGATTATATTCTGGTTATAAGAATAATGTGATATATATAAGGATTTTACTGCAGTACTTTTTGATTTCATTAAGGTTTTAATATGATTATGGTAATCATATATTTAGTATGTGACAATAATAGAAACTTTACTTTGTTTGGGGAATCTGATGTTACAATTGATTTTGGAATTTAGAGACCTTTTAGAAAAATTCTGGGCAGAGGTATTTTGGAAAACTATAAAGGTTGGAATGGAATAAGTTGAACTTTGGATAGTATTGTTTAAGGTTAAAACATTTCTGAATATTAATTTTGGAATATTATAATACTATATTTTTAGGAAAAGGACAACCTACAGGTCGGGGGATAACCCGTCGCGTCGGACAAAGCTGCCGGAATCGAACCCACAATCATAGTGCGAAAGGCCTTTATTACCTACCACTAGCCTACAGGAAGTCCTTGGTAATTACAAAATAGTCTTCCTAATATAAATGGTATGTGTTAATATTTATAACCTTATACAATTAGGATAAATTGAATATTTTTGAGTTCTATTACCTTTTGGAGTGAAAGATGGGTTTGTGGTAATAATTTCATAAAGAATGAAAGTCTACCTGACAAGTAAGTATATTTCCTTACGTTCATAGTAAATCTCTTAAATAAATTCATCAACATTATGAAAGGTAACTTAAAACAAAAACGTTGCCGGTTAACTTTTCTAACTGGGGATTCAATGACCGTTTAACCAATCACAAGTTTGTGATTTTCTTGTGGTTTACTTTCTCAAAATCCTGTTTTCTACAAATATCCATCAAACCTTGATGGTTTGTTTTTCCTCCATATCCATATTTTCATAGAATCCTAGTATGGTCTATCTCGGGGGGACCTTTGTACTTTTCTTTCTTTCTTTTACAGTTATATTTTTATTAACCTTATTTCCGATGTGGGTTTTCCACAAAGGTATTTCCTATTTTCAACCTTTTATTTTCAAAGAAAATGTTCATATATCGAGGACGCAATTTATTGAAGGAGGAGAGAATGTAACACCCCGAGCTTCCACGATACGCTTCTCTTTCAATAATGCAATAGCTTGCATTGTACGCAAGTTCGAGATTCTAACACACCGTGACCAATCAAAATAGCCATTATGAATATTAATACCCACTTTTTAAAATTATTTATATTTTATATTTCAAAATGGACTTCATTTTTGGATTTTTAATGTCGAAATTAGCCTATGTTGAATTTTTGGTATTTTTCTGAGAACTTCCAATTTTTTATACTGAAAAATACTTAAAAACAGATTTTTTAATAAAAATAATTTATAGTGATAAATTATAATAATGAGTTGTTTTAAAGTATAATTAGAATATATTTTTACTATTTTATCCAATGGTGGTCATTAGAATTATTTTCACTTTAAAATTGGACATAAACAATTGTCAATCTTTTGATATATATTGTTTCTTAAAAACACGCTATTTGTTGTGACAATGGGAATTAATTATAAAATTAATTAATGAAACTTATATGTTTGGAATTTTTTAAAACAGAAATCATTTTTGAATTCAGAATATAAATTATAACTTAGGGTGAAATTTTGGCATTGTTCTAAAAAACTTTTTTTTTGATGAATAGTGAAACCAGTAAGTGGTAGTTAAAAAACTGATTTTTCATTTAAATAAAACATTAGCACATCTGTGATTTGATTTTCAAAAATCTGACATAAATGGTGGTCATTAGGAAGTAAAATGTGTTTCAATGGGATTAAAATAATTTTTTGGTGAATAGTAACTTTTAAGTTTAATTAATCGCGATTAAAGGTAATTAGTGAAATTTAAGGTAAAAATGATATTATAAAAATATGAAAATACCCTTAAACTTGTCTTAACCTTATTGGATGAGTCATGGCCGACCAAGACAATCCATGGGTAATCTTGGGGACCCCATGGAGCCACTTGGGTAAGAAACTGACATTAATAACTTTTTGTTTAAAGTAAAAATAAAATTGTCACAAACATGTGTTGTTTTACTAAAACAATTATTACATGGGGTTATATAAGTTAACATTTCTACTATAAATATTAATTGGAAAGATAAAAAGATTTCCTACATCGTGATATTTTTTTTATAATTTCTAGACATTAAATAAATTAAATTGTTTATGGCACCATGATGATGCAGCGATTACCTCATTAATTAACGATTTAAATAAAATGAAAAGATAATGTAAAATCTAAGACTTACAGAAGTCAAAAACCTATTGGATGAGTATATTTATAACCCTTATCACATTATCTTCAAAATATATAATTGTGGTACCTTTTAAATCTGAAAATCATTTCATAATAATGTAACATTTCAATCTTTCCAAGAGTGCCCCTCCTCTCCTCTTATAAAAGGCCACCACCTCTACCACCTTATTCACACCTTCCAAGCCATTTGGCTCAGACAACCTCTACCCAAATACTCTCTCAACATCCCTCTCTTACTCCTAGAAGCCTCAAATTGGGCATAATTCTTCCCAAAGAAGCTTTTGGCCCAAATCAAAAAAGAGTTACCCGATTTTAAGGTAATGTCTTCTCTTATGTTATTTTGTTTTATTTTGCTTCTCCAACCCCTTAAACTCTTTTTATTCCTTTATTTTGTAACAACACTAGTATCATAAATATACTTGTATGTTGTTATGAGAATTATCTTATTTACACTTACACACACCTCCGCCTAATGGTAAAAGAACATATTGTTTCTGTGGCTGGCGAATTTCTGCCTCACGAAACAATGATTGTTCAATCTTCTTTTAACACCTCTCATGGTGGCCATTAATATGTCACTATATTTATATATGATATATATTATATTTATTTTTTCCTTATTCTTCTGTATTTCTCATTTATGGCATACCTTTATGATTTCCATTATGGGTAAACGTGATAATTTTATTTTAGGAAGTGCGGACTACTGCCCCCTCAAAGTGATTTGAATCGTTAATTCCATATATTGAATGTATAAAGGATGGAGTAAATGATATTATATATGATATTATACTGGAATTATAATACACCTTTATATCATTATTATTTCATTCCATTAAATACAAAATAGAAATGAAAGTAGCGTTCATGCGTACGTACGGCTTACCGTCTCCATGAACGGTGCATTTCATTTGTTACCTCTAAATGTTACGTAATATTATGAATGAATTTATATACTGGATATATATGATATATATGATATCTAAATCATGAATATAATTCTTGATATAATGGATATTTTACCACATGAACAACTTGTAATTATAAGAAGATTATTTTTTACTCAATTACCAAAGATCGTCAAAATGACTGTTACTAACATAAATAATTACATAATGTTCATAACATGGTAATAAGTGATATAAAAGGAATAATAAACTTGAAAATTGTTCTTAAGAAATTATAAATTAACTCTAGTTTATTATTCAGGAGGTTAAGGAACGGTCGAGTCAAGTCGGACATGAGGTAAGGGAACTTCTTAACCCAATTTTCGTTCTTCGGGTTAATATCCTACTTTCAAATTATGTCATGATATTAATATGTCCTATCTTGTTTTTTTACTTTCTTTATGTGTACTTATAGTGAATACACATAATAGATCTATTTTATTCAAAAAAGTATCTTTGTAAGGACTTCGTCTCAATCTCCTTTCATTGAGGCGTATTTTGTTTTATACATAACATTCTTTTGTACTGTGTATAAACCCCTTTGACTTTTATGTTTATTCAAAAGGAATCTTTTTATTCTAAGTGTTTTAATAAATGACAAAAAGGAATTTTTTTTGTCGTACATATGCGGCGACAACGACTTCTCAACCGCCGTGACCATTATTTGAGTTTCGGCTTCCTCTACAAGCCATAACTTTTTTTAAAATGAAAACTAAATAAAAAGTTTTAATTTTCTTTTATTTTGGTATTGAAAATGGTTTTGAAAGTGTCTTTTTATATATCAATTTTTTGTATTGATATCTTGTGATTTAAATGTGGAAATTCTATGTTTCCTTTATTCATGTTTTATATTATACGATTATGTTACAGTTTATGATATGTTTAACCCTGTTCATATGAGGAATGCATTGGACTTAATAAGTGATGGGTGGAGCCCGCTATAGCTCCTCGATGCATCGGTAGGTCTCATGAGACACACTAGTGTCTTGGAACGAGGCCTTGACAAAATCTTATTTGTAGCCTTGGCATGAGGCCTTGGCTACGTGGTTATGATAGTCTGGCATTATGCATTCCATCATTATGAAAGTGGTTATTGATATTGCATGTGATAATTCGACTAGTAGAATATCCATGTGAATAAATAAATGGAATTATTTCATTTTATTTTTTCCATATTATGTTGACGTTCAAGTTTAAAAGGGTTTTGTTTTAGTTATACATTGCCTTAAATGTTAATGTTTATTTATGAAAGCGTCCGCTATATTGTTAACCTTACTGAGCATCTGAGCTCACCCCTTTCAATGTTTTAATTTTTCAGGTTGTGAAGAAGTATTTTAGTAATGACCTGCAGGGATAGTCTGAAGGAGATATGAGTGTGGAAAATGGAGACTATGTTACTGTAGTTTTTCACTTTATGATGTAATGTAACATTTATGAATGTATCTAGTGTTTCCAAGGCTACTAAACTAATCAGTCTTTCGAGACTTGATCTTTTGTGATCATTCCAATGTTATGTAGTAATGCACCGAATCTGGGTAACCGGGGTCGAGGCGTTACATTTTAGGTGTTAGGGTAATTTTATAACCTTGTTTTTACCCTTAATTACCTGATTTACCTTTAACTACAGTAAATAAAAATTACCATAGTTACTATTCATAATATCAAATAAATAAAAGTAACCTATTAACATAATTTAAACCCATGGAATTCAAATATGGAATCCATTTTTCAAAATTCAAAACACCGAAGTTGCAGAAATTAATTTAAAATTAATCTCGTTGTTAAGAAAACGGGTTTTAAAAGTTAAAACATTGCCAAAGATTGAAATGTTTTTACCTACGAATTCATTGTAAAATTAATTGTAATGACATAAATTATATTAAATGGTAAACATATATTCTATTTATACTTTAAAACCATAAATTTTATAATTTAACCATATAAATTATTGTGATGAAAAAAGTTGTTTTTAACTAAAATATAGCGTGTTTTTACTATTCATTAAAATATGAAATTTATCAGAATAATATGAAAAATTTATACAAAGTAAATTTTTATAACCTTATTCCAAAGAAGAGTTTTATTTTGTGAAATTGAAATTGTAAACATATCAAAAACTAGATTTAAAGTTGGTGCGCCATGAAAAGGTGGCAAATCTGCATTTTTTAAAAAATACTTATTTTATCCGAAAAAATTATTTTGTTAAAATACCATGTTTTAGAAAATGAGTAAGATAAATAATAATGTTATAAAATTAAAAATTTAGTTAATAATATTCATAACGGATAGTTCATAATAATATTATAACAATATATCATTGTTTAGTGAAACCCGGTATTGCGTACTACAGATGCTATCGAGGAACGTCATGATTGCGTGTAACGCAAGCCAAGAATAGTGTTTGCGTATAATATAATATATTATGGTTTTGAGTATAGAAAAAGTTAATTTTGTTTTAATGTACAACACTAGACATCAATGAAATTAAAAGAATATTTTTCATAAAATCTCGGGGTGTTATATTCTACCCCCTTAAAATGAATTTCCCCCTCGAAATTCCTCAGAGTTATAAATGGTTTACTACTTGAAAGTTTCTTTAAAAAAACCTACATCATAAAAAGGAATACCAAAACTAAACTTTAAAAACTAAATTATGAAATGTAACGGTTACCCAAATTAACTAATCACTGGGTTTCCACATAGGAGAACATAGGTGAAAATATGGATATGGAAGGTAAATCTAACCATCAAGTTCTGGTGGAGAGTGGTAGAGAACATGGGTATGAAAAAGCCAAAAATCACAAAGCCATAAATTTGAGATGATATAAGGTACCATCTGATTCATCAAATATGGGGGCAAAAGGATAACATTTTTGGTTTTCAAGATCATTTCCCAAAAGTTGAAAAATTGGAATGACAAGAAATGCTTTCTTGATTTTGGTACAATATCACCGTTTCTCGAGCCTTGAACAATTTCCACTTCATCTCTTAAAGAAATAAAGTTGAATTTGTCTTTCATAAAGTGTTAGCAGATCATGTGACAGAATGATAGTTCATTCCATCTGTTTCAAACATAAGGTTAGCAAAAGTTATATACATAAGTCCATGTATGGTGTATATGGTTCCAAAAATGGACTTATACTTTATCTATCATCCTGCTTAATAAAATAAAACTACTTTCTACTAACCAGGGACTTATTGTAGGCTGGTGGTAGGTGATAAAGGCTTGTCGCACTTCGGTTGTGGGTTCAATTCCCACAGCCTTGTCTGACGCGACGGGTTGTCGTCGGTCCTATAGGTTGTCCTTTTTCTAAAAATACATTATTATAACATCTCATAAATAATATCGAAAAAATTTATATCCTTAGACAATACTAAATTATGTCCAACATAATCCATTCCAATCTTTAGGCTTATCAAAAATACTTCTGTCCAATCTCAGAAAATGACTACTAGAAAGGTCATATACCAAGCATGTGAATACCGTCATTTATCCCCATATATCATAAGATATGTCTTGTGGGTCACATTCCAAACATTTGAATGCCTTAATCATGTATTTTTTTGATAAATGAATACCCATTTAACCTTATATAAAACATGAATGCTATCAAAAGTTAACACTTTCCTCACACCAAAATCCCAAAAATTTGTATATACTCAAACCATGATATCACTATGTCCTTATATCAGTCATGAGCTCATGAATACTATCATACATATTATTTTCTCCTTATCCCTTCATTATGAGAATTTCATCAGCTTTTCAAAAAAAATTCAATCACTTTCCATGGTTATCAGTAAAATATAATTATTGAAAACCAATACATAGATATTTAGAAATTCCATGATAACACAAATGAGATTCCATGATACTATTTTGAAATCCCATTACATAAACACTTAATCATTACACAAAGTCATTTTCATACCCAACGTCACAAATAGTGACTTCATGTGACATCCCATTATCCTTTGCATTAATGGGTTTCTCACGTTGATCATCTTGGAATAGGGAATTGATTAGCATATGCCCGATTTCCTTGCACATGAAGCATTGAAGTGTTGGTGGTGCGTTCTCTGTAGTCTTTTCTTTATTCACATCATTAGAAAACCTTTTTCCTTTAATTCGACGCTCAACTACTCGATTACCTTCTTTTCCACACTTAAAATATTTTCTAGTACCTTTCAGTAAATCTCCACCATGCTTCTTTCCACACTTTGAGCATAAAGAAACATTCATCTTATTTTCACCATTGTTCTTAGATTAATCCTTGAACTCTATCTTTTGTTTCTTTTCAAAACCATGAGATGGATATTTAACACCAACTTCCATTTATACCATGATAAAACAATGCACAATTTATTCATAGCTATTGAAGTCTCTTATAGCTAATTCCCTTCGAAGACTTGGTTTTAATCCACTGAAGAATCGATTAACTTTACTTTCTAGTTGGATGATAAATCCAGATTCTTACCTTGAAAACCTTGTAAAATTCACTTTGTATATACCAACAGATTCATCATCATTTTTCTTAAGCTCAAGTAAATCCTTTTCCATCTTTGATCGAAGAATACAAGGGAAGTACTTATTCAAAAACAAGTTCTTGAACTCGTTTCATTCCATGGATTCAATTTCAACTCGGGGCCTTGTATTTTTAACTAGATTCCACAACTGGTGTGCTTTACCTTCTAACCGGTAAAAATCCAAAATGATTTTTTCATTCTCTAAACAGAGAAGTATTCAAAATATCTTTTCAATGGTACTAATCCATTGTTCAGCAACAATTGGATCAGAAGACCCACTGAAAGAAGGTGGGTGTTGCCTCATGAAGGACTCAATAGAATATTGTTCCCTTCTCTGCCCATTTGGAAGTCCAGAATGATTCATATCTTGTGTAAGTACAAAAATAAGATTTTTCACTCCATCTCCCATAACATTGGTTTGTTCAGGAGGACAATCATTGCATTTTCCATTACATTGATCAACACGGTTCCTTCGGGTTCTAGCCATCGTCTAAAACCCGAAATGAATAGTATGAGAGGAAAAAATCATGCTAGGGAAAATAAAATAATAAAGGGGGAGTACCTTCAATATAAAACATATTAGGGTTAATTATAAGATTTTTACTATAATTCTAGGACTATAAATTATACTTATACTTAAAATTAGGGAAATCCCTAGACAAACCTTAGAAATATCTCTAGGGATCTCACTAAAGTTTTTTCATCGTAGTTTCCAAAGGTTAACTAAACCATTCCTCTAAAACCAAATGTAGAGACCCATAGATTGATGTATATAGACATTACATTAATTTTGCGTAATACTTAATACATAACAAAAACAGACACCAAAGGGTCGTAATAGTTTAGTGTCTTTGGAAACATGGAAGAAAATCTTCTAATCTTGGTGAAATATTTTCAACATCTCTCATAAAGATCTTCCCTTTTTTTCTTACCTAAAACCATTATTTATATCCTTGGGAAAAGAAAACATATAAAGGTTGAG
The DNA here is from genome assembly GCA_963277665.1 of Viscum album. Taxonomy (NCBI): domain Eukaryota; kingdom Viridiplantae; phylum Streptophyta; class Magnoliopsida; order Santalales; family Viscaceae; genus Viscum; species Viscum album. Next base: position 1,476,006,057 of record OY728150.1, read on the forward strand.
ATCAAATTCTATGTAAGGGTAATCGTGGAGAAAATAAAACAAACCATATACATTTGAACCTCAAAACATGAACATAATGTTTAAACATAAAAATCTTGAGTTGTGAAATAAATCTTTGCAGTTTGTGAGGCATAGATCATAATGAAACATCAATAATGATAAAATTTCATTTTAATAAAACATTTAATTTTGGGAAACAATTAATCATATGATATGATTTCCATAGTACCCAAGGCATTACTGCCAAGACCATCTTAGTGGATGAAGTCCCTTTCTGAATCGAGTTCACTCCTCGTTCTAGTCCTGTATCACTGAACCAGATTAACTTATTGTTCCAGCCATGTCAATATCATGAGATATAAATGTTTACCCAATGCATTGGAGGGATATATAGGTCCCACCGATCTCATAATGAAATCATTCTTACGTGTGCCACAACATAAACATAAATCATTTATCATAACCCGAAGAATAAAATGTATTTAATAAACATCATCCCACCATAACATAATCCATATTAACCAAATGGATATAATTTCATCATAAGAAAATTGAAACCATGTAAATCATAGATATGTTATATTTGAAACATACACATATGAAATAATTTCATCTTAGATGAAAATGGTTTTGATAAAACACTTGAAATGATTTAATGAGGAAAATATCCTTTCTTCTTCAAAATAATTTTCTTTTCACAAAATGCCATGAAATTTTAAAAGAAAAGGATTTTTTTTGAAAATATTCATGAAATATTTTAGAGTATGCTTCATGAAAATAGGGCGTTATGAAACCATAAAAATCTTTTCATGTCGTATAAGTTAAAAAAGCAGTCTCCTCGTACTTTTGTTGGAAAAGACAAAAAGTACCTCGTATGGTAATCAAAAGAAATACTCCTTACATACCATGTAGTAAAAGTCAAAAATTGGTAAAAAGGACATTAAACATACATGAAAACATTTTTCAAAAACATGGACATGGATGATAACAATAACCCCAGTAAATACTTACGAATAAACAATCTCAGATAAAAACGATATTGGAATAGTTAACCCTTACCTTATGTCTGATATGCTTCATATGTATCTAAGCCTCCTATATAATAATTTAAATAATGTCATTGAATTATTAAAGAATCATATTCATTGTTATGATATCATATATGGTTCACTTATGACTTTATATTACCCGTTCTTTTGTAAATTCCATGTTAAAGTAGTGTTCTGGGTAAAATCGTTTCATTTATTGTACGTGTTTCGATTTGTTGTTCTTGATATTATTACTTATATCCGGATTTACATAATTTCAGAATGTAAAACGTGATTTATATATAATATATATTCAGCATATATATATATATATATGATGGATCGATAAATGGAATGAAATACACCGTTCATGGAGACGGTAGGTCGTACGTACACATGAACGCAGTTTTTGTTTCCTTATTGAATTGAATGAAATTAAGTAAATGAAACATATGTGTACATAAATCCAGTATTATGTAATATCATTCAGGATTATTTAATATATATATATACTTTATAATCATACTTGAATTGTTAATCCTGGAAAATGATTCTCATCGCGTTCGTGGAGACGGAAGTCCATACGTACGCACGAGTCATGATATCCTTCCCATAATTATTGAATAGAATTAGAGTAAATGATATAATTCTCAGAATTTATATGATGTTATAACAACTATATATATTTATTCTTTACACCATTATACCCATCCAAGTAGGTTGGTGGTGGAAAAACAGATTACACCACGGCGTGGAGACGGTATTCCGTACGTATGCACGCGCGGTGATTTCATTTTCCGTAGTATGGATAGAAGATGTAATGAGGTTGTTTCATATTTATAATAACATATCATTATATTATTGATACTTATTTTATTACTTTATAATGAAAAAATTAATGAAGAATAAGTTGAAGAAGAAAGAAACTTGAAAGAATCGGTAGAAGAGATTACCTCTTCTTCGACACACCTCCTTTAATATTCCTCTTAAGAAACTAGAGTTGGTCCTTTGAAAAGACCAAAACCTCAAGAATGTTTCTAGGAATGTGGAGAAGAAAAATGGGTAGGGGTTGGCCGTGCTTGAAGTCTCAATGTGTTGTTAAGAGGAGAGGGAGGAGGTGCCCTTTTATAAGGGAGGAGAGGGGCACCTTTGGAATTATAAGAAATATTAATTTATAATAAATTCAAAATCCATATAAATACTTCCAAAATAACTCAAATACGAATATTATATTATATAGAGTTTTAATCTCAACAACCAATAAAATTTATACATGTTTGGAATTTATTTTAAACATTATCAACTTCATTTATCTTTATTTAATCTATTTAATTTTATTTGTGGTAATAAGATTCAAAATTTTAAATTGTTATAAATAATTACTTATGTGTTGTAAATTTTCCATAATTGGATAATTTATGACATTTTAGACCATATAAATTTTAATTTATAATATCTAAATTTTCTGTGATTTTTAAACAATTTTATATTATTTTATTTTTATAAAATAACAATAGTGTCAATTTTGACACTATTAATTTATTTCAATTTAAATAAAATCATCAAAACAGATATGTTCAAACTAAAAGCTTTAATAGATTCATAACCTGTCATATTTATCTGGAAAATTAGTGGAGCACATTAAATAGTTCATATGATATTTATTTTAATATTTTTAAAACCATTTATTTGATATTTCAATCAATACAATAATTTCAACATCACTATTGTGTCACCTTTAATTATAATTATTTAATCCCTAAAAATTCTAAATAAATTCACATGATGTAGATAATTTTATTATATCTATGGTGATATTCAGGTTATAAGTTTCATGAAGTTTATCACTAAATTAAAATTATTATACTTATAATATTTAAGAGAGTGACATGTTGTCACTTTCTTTTGTTTTAGTAATAATTAAATTATTTTCCTGGTAAAAAGTCTAGAAAATTAATCTATTACGACCATTAGGATATATGGGTCTACTTTTATTCATCCAATAGAATTTTTTCAGGTGTTAGGGTAATTTTATAATCTTATTTTTACCCTTAATTACCCGATTTACCTTCAACTACAGTAAATAAAAATTATCGTAGTTTCTATTCATAATATCAAAAAAAATAAAAGTAACATATTAACATAATTTAGACCCAATGAATTAAAATATGGATTCCATTTTTCAAAATTCAAAATACAAAAGTTGCAGTAATTAATTTAAAATTAATCCCATTGTTAAGAAAATGGGTTTTAAAAGTTAAAACATTGCCAAAGATTGAAATGTTTTTATCTATTAATTAAATGTAAAATTAATGGTAATGACATAAATTATATTAAATGGTAAAAATATATACTATTTATACTTTAAAACCATTCAATATTATAATTTATCCATATAAATTATTGCGATGAAAAAAGTTGTTTCTAATTAAAATATAGCGTGTTTTTACTATTCATTAAAATATGGAAGTTATCAGAATAATATGAAAAATTTATCAAAACTAAATTTTTATATCCATATTCCAAAGAAGAATTTAATTTTGTCAAATTGAACTTTTAAACCTGTCAGAAACTAAATTTAAACTGGGTGCGCCATCAAAAGGCGGCAAAACTGCATTTTTTTAAAAATACATATTTTATCAGAAAAATTTATTTTGATCACATACCATGTTTTAGAAAATGTGTAAGATGAATAATATTGTTATAAAAATCAAATTTTAGTTAATACTATTCATAACGGCTAGTCCATAATAATATTTTAACAATATATCATTGTTTATTGAAACCTAGTATTGCGTACTACACACGCTATCGTAACGCAAGGCAATAATAGTGTTTTCATATAATATAAAATAATAAGGTGTTGCGTATAGCACAAGATAATTTAGGTGTAATGTATAATAGAATATATCAATGAAATTAAAAGAATATTTCTCATAAAATCTCAGGGTGTTACATAACCCTTTAATTTTAATACCATAATTTCTTGAATTTTTTAAAATATGTTTTATATTTATGTATTATGTATATGATATGAGATCTAGTTGTTGTTGTTAGATATTTTTATTCATTTTTTTCACATAATTGATCTACATTTCTGATGTGGGTTCTCATAATTAAATATGCTCTTTCCCTTGCCCTTGTTTTGGAAAATGTAATGTATTTCTAAAGTTCAATTAGTCCTAAATAAAATTTCTTTAAAATTGTTTTCCTAAATGTTTTTATGGGTGTAATGGGTTTCTCGAAAGATGTTTGGTGTGTGTAAAATAGTTTTTAAAGTTTAATTTAATAAAAATGAGCTTGTGTATTATTTTAAAAAAGCGAAATTCCTTGTTTTGGTATGTTTAGAAAAGTGCCTGCGTTTTGGTGTGAATTCAAGTTTTAATGTGATTTTATTTTATTAAATTGAATTATTTGATTTGAACATGGTTTCAAGATTATTTTTAAATTCTTGGTGCCTTTGTTGTTCAATTGGCCTTTTAAATGGTTTTGTAATTAAAAGCGTTGGGAAATAGTGCTTTTAAAAGTGAAATTATTACTTGTAAAGTAATGGTGCCAATTTTGTACTTGAAAAATTATTTTTGGAAGTGTAAAAAATATATTGAGGCATTCCACCTTGTTTTAAAAATATTATGTGTATGATAAATGTGTGATTTAGGATATGTTCCAGGTGAATAGGTTTGTTTATTATTTTGTGACTTGGGAATGGTGGTTTTCTCAAGGAGGAAGATTGGTGGTGATAGTTTTGATGGGTACTTAAGTAAAGAAAATGATATCTTCATACAAGTTATCTTGATAAAAACTCACCACCATTTGAATTGGATCCGATGGGAAACCTGGGTACCTAGGTGGGTAGATGAGATCTAGTACGCTAGGTGGATCGGTCGGGTTGAGGCTCGGTTCCCCTGGTAATAATGATGATACAACACTAACTAAACATGTGATGTTATTAGAGACCACTATACCATGGGATGAGATCATCTCTAGTAGATCTTTCATGGGAACGCTTTTGGTATTGGATTATGATTAGAAACCACTAGACCTTGGGATATGTTCCCCTCTAGTGGCTCTTTCCTGAGAACACAGTTGGTTATGGTTGGAGGATTTTTATCACCGAGTTATGAGGATACTATTATTACACTAACCTATCTACTTAGGGTTATCCCATGGTTATTGTGAGATTATTTCTATTTTAGTAGCTTCATGTATGTCTCTTCCTTTATGAAAATTGTGTTTTAGTCTAAATTTTTTTCTTTTCATTTTGAAATTTCTATGAGAGCATGGAAAATATTTTGGAAATGTGATGGAAATAAAATGGTTTTTCGTAAAAATTGAAGCTTGTTACTTGAATTTGAAAAGAATGGAAGAAATTATTTTTATTTTGTTTTATTTTCAAACAAGAATGACTTGGTTTTATTTTTAAAGGTAAGTCATATGGAATAGTTTATTCGATCAAACCTACTGAGTTTTAATGCTCATTCCTATAGATTTATTTTTGTTTTTAGATTCTGATATTTCTTCATATTATGGTTCACTCATAGAGTGAGTGTGATCCTACGGTTGGAGGTAACCCATGAGGTCACACGGAGGTATGTGTAGTAGTTTATTTATATTCCCTTTCTAGTGTTTATAGTTTGATTATTTAGTTTATATTTTTTTATTTATAAATTTTTTTTATGGGATAAAACAGTCCCAACTACGTAATTTTGATTCCCAACACTATTTTACATCCTATGAGGATTGGGAACACCTCTCTGGCCTTGTAATGAGACATCTAGGATGACTGGTTTGGGGTTGAACCATGATAGTTCATGAAAATACATGAAGAATACTATTGTAACATAAAATTCCCTACAAATGCAGAACAAAAATAATCATTTAATTTCATTTATTATGTAAAGGATCAATAAATTGACCATATTTACATAGTGGATATAATCCCATAACATAATGGACTAGGTTCACTCCCCATTCCACTAAAGGTAGTGCATTAACTTCACTCCCCATCCCGTTAAATGTCATCTCAAAAGATATAAATCTTTACCAAATACATTGGAGGGAAATATAATTATTCTCTCGCCAATAATATATTGAAAAACTATACATATGTGTTCCAAATAAATCTGGTCACATTCATAAAACAAAAATATCATGAATAACTCATGGGAAAGAAATAGTTTCATGAAAGATTCAAAAATACATAAATAAATCTTTCAAATAAATAAATTGGTTGATTTCATTAAAACATATCCTCATTAAAAGATAATAAAAATTAAAGGATATTTTCATAGATGAAAAACGCATTAAGAAAATATTAGAAAACCATTTAGAAAATAAACATAAATATTCATTTTATTTATTATAACATTTATTTTAAAAGGAAATAATTTATAAATAAATGAATTTATCAAATAATGATAAACTAAATAATAATTACTTTTATGAACCATGAGAACATATAAATGTTGTTTCTTAATGAAAATCTATGAAAATGGTCAGATAAAGAAACTATATGGAAACTATTGAAGAAGAGTGTTTGAAATATTCCATTTGAACTTAAAAAATAATGTCAATTTCAATAGAAAGTGAAATTAATAAATGATATTTTTATAGATAAAAATATTTATTAAATAATTTGAATAACATAGTAATATATGATAAAACTTCACGACTAAATTGAATAGATAAGGTTTATTCCACTTACAAGCATTATTTTGGTTGAATTTTAAACTTAAGAGAATTGAACTTGAAAGAATGCATAGAAAACATAGAAATATTCCATGGGGAAGAAAATAAATAGTTTTTTTTAGATAACACTCATAAAATTTTCCCTAATGGAAATTTAAATATATACAATCTCAATATCCAATATAGATTATAAAATAAATCATTGTGACTTCAAAAATAATTGAATTAAAACATATTGAAAGAGGTAACATGAGATGGATCTATAAATCCCATGAATTAGATGAAACTAATGATAAAATGAATCCATGGGATTTTATATACTCCACTTAAAACAAAATTGTAATGAATATAGAAAACATCTCGATGAATAAAAAATGAGATGATAAACTAATACCATTACTCCAAATTTCCAAAAAATATCTTCAAACACCTATATAATAGACATGACCATCTCAATCACTTATTTCATAATATTGTCCAATTGTATTACCTTTTATCTTTTTAACATCCCTATCTATCACATTTACATGGGCTGAATTAGATGTGTTATTGACCTTATCTAACATTCATCAAACACCAATGGTTGTGAATAAATGTTGAGGGTTTAACAAAAGAATAGAATTGGGGAACAATTTACCCATAAACACACACACATAACCATAAACAAGAACCAATACAAAGAAAAACCATTTAAGAAATAAAATTATAAATTATAAATTATGTATGAGGTAGTATCCATCAACTAAAAGGAATCAACGAAACAATATCAGAGTAATAGTGGAAATAAAAGAACCAAACAACAAAGAATCCAAATAAGTGATAGACACAGGCACCAAGGTGGAACCAATAAAACTCCAAGGCAAGACCAATCATCCATGCTCTATCTTTAAACATCTATGAGTTCCACTAAAAATTCTCTCCCCTAGTGAATTATGAAACTTGTCCCTTAGATTTATCATAGAATACAATGTCAACATATGTACTGGGGTACATAGGTAGGGGTGTTTATTACAACCCTATAAAACAGCCAAAGAGACTTTTCCCAAATGTCATAATGACCCAAATCATGTTATAAAATAGTTTTCTAAAATAAAAAGTGGAGTATCAAAAGTATCTTAACATGGTTTATACAATATAATCATATAAGATGATTTTACAAAAGAAGTTCTAAAACAGAAATCTGGTGATCAAACTAGTTTTCCCAACATTAAATTTTATATTAAAAGATATCGATATAGATTAACCAAACATCAATTCTATGACACCACTCACACACCCAGGAAAACGCTAGAACTCCAAAATATTCATATAATCTTGGTGACTTTTTTCCATGATCCATCCCACACACTCGTTCATAACCTGGACCTCCCAAAATGGTCTTGTGATAATAGTAACCTTTATCCATGAACCAATTCCCCAATACATATGAACTAAAACAACATAGTACATGTCACACAATCCCACAAAAAATTCTATTTTTTTTAGATAAATATCATCCTTTTAAAACCATTAATTTCAAAATTTTGTGGTGTCCCCCACACCCCCAAAACCAAGAATGAAGACAAGAGGAAAAATCCAGTAGAGAATAAGTATTTTTTTGGTCATAATTTTCTTTCAACCCAAATAGAATAAAAAATATGCATAAATTTCTTCAAATTCCATGAAAATGTAGAGGGAGGGAAGATCTAACTATAATGGATTCATTCAGTGCATAAATTCCATCTAGGATATTACAAATCTGACCCCTTCCTTCCATTAATCTATATAATAACAATTAAAACTTATCAATACTCATTTTATCCCATAGATATGGATATGAAAACTTCTATATATTTTTATTTTAAAGAAAAATAAAGAAGATCAAATATTAGAAAGAGTAATAGGGTAATAGCCTTTGATTTCCATGATTGGATGCTCGAATAATCATCAAAAAAAGAGCCTAGATAGGGAAGACCAATGAAAACCACCAAGGGGAACCCTAGAAATTAATATACTATGTAAGTATAGGATTAATGAGGACTTATAAGAAAATTTAAGGTTTTAAAATTCATTTCCATATAATTTATTTCCTATCACATGGTTAAGTTTCACGATTGGAAAAACATTGCACTAACCATTAAAATTGGATCTATCCTAAAAAATACTTAGTCACACAGTTAGCCACAAAAATTTTCAAAAATGTGTGCCAAAATTTGTGCCTACCCATAGACCCCCTAAGAACCTCCAATGGTTTTTAATAACCATGAACCGTAAAATAATTCTTTCAAATCCTTCAAAAAATTTCTAGAAACTTTCCAAGACTTCATCCAAATATTTCCAATCTTTAAAAAATCCATAAAATAGGGAAACACCTCAATCAATGGGTATCACATTATCCCCTCCATAGGGATTTCTATCCTCAGAATGTGGGAATAGGTTTGGAAATATCTTCTACATGAACTTCTCTTGTTCCCAATTATTTTACGAAATTTTCACATGGTTCCATAATATTATTACTAATAAAATTGATCTCCCTCATAAAATATTATTCTTTATAACCAAAATTTAGACTGGTTTATAGATAAACATCACATCTAACTCAAGCATAACATAATCCTAACTAATGACATGAGTAGTATAGCATCCCGCATTTTTATCACATAAACTTTCATTACATTATACAAAACTGAGGATCTTTAAGGTTTAGTGTCTTGGAAACCAGGAACTTAAAACATGAAAACATAAAACATTCTTCTAAAAGACTTGAAAGGCTTCTCCTCATGTTCATCCTAGGTTCATTACAGTATCACATAACCTGGGATCATACATCAAAAGAAAGGGTGAGCAGAAGGCCCAGTAAGGGAAACAAGGGAAACATTTAACATGTGAACTTGAGATACATCAACTATGTCATGAACAAGAACTTTAAGGCATGATAAAAAAAATCATGTGGCATATCGTAATAAAAATAAAATTTTCATAACTCGAAGATGTGGCTACATCATTTAACATAGACAATCATGAACATATCACCAAGGTCCATCCCCAAGGTGTCATTTGAAAATTACCAAGGTTATTCACCAAGGTATCGTGAAAATTGTAATCTCTAGTGGTTACATCATTACCCAATGCATTGGAGCGCTATCAGGGCGCACCCTTAAATTTTCCTTTATTATCATGTGAGACACATATATCATCATCAAACATTTCATAAATAACCCATATAGAATAAAATAAATGGGTTTCATTTCATAATCATAACATTTTAAAAACTGCTTTAAAGACATGATCTTTAAGTCACTTTAAACCCACGGAAAGGGAAAGCGGGTCTCATGTATGTAAATCCCAGAATTTAAAATAGAAAATTTTGATATATATGTGAATACCCTTGTAGAAATAAGAGCTTTGATTATTCACTTTATAACATAAAATAATATTTTTGAGAAAAGAGAGAGGCATTTTGAGACCAAAAAAATTCTGCAGCATAACGGCTGTGTTTCGGGGTTTTAGAAAAAATTGAAAAGAGAGGGGACATGGGTCACCCACTCATAAATGATCCATAAAACTGTAGGGGAACGGAATAAGAAGGATATATGGACATGGTAATGACATTTGGAGGACATACCATTTGAAATGAAAAACATGGAAGTAAGACAAAAATTAGATTTCTCTTATGAAAATTCGGCAGCCTTACGGCGTCACTTAACTTCAAAAAAATGATTTGACAAGATCAAATAGGGTCCCTCATCATATGATCATAAGAGATCAGTATGATAGATATAGAGATCATACCCCAACATAATAAAAAGTAACTTGAAAAACTTGACATGAAAATCGTACTTGAAAAATGAGAAGGGTGAAAGAATCCCTTAAATATTCGGCAGCCTAACGGCGTCACTTAAACATTCATAAAACGAAATGATGAGAGTAAGAGGGGATCTCTCATCATATAAACATGAAAGGGAAGTAAGAGTAATATAAAAGAACATACTCTCACATAAAAACATGGGGCATAAAAGGAATGACATAAAAGAGATTACATGAAAAGAAAGAGAGGGGTCGGATCCCTTACCTTAAAATGTAACACTTAAACCTCAAAGGTTGGGACATTGAGGGCTTGGGGGCACCTTGGGAGGACTCCTTGGGAGGTAATGAGACCATAAATTCGTTGGGAATGAGTTGGGAGTCGAATGGATGAGAGGAGGGCTTGGTATTTATAAGGAAAGTGAGGGGACAAGGCATTAATGGCCAAGGGACACCTCACATGTGCTTTTCTCAAACCCATGTGCTCTCCCTTGGCATTTATCATGGAGTTAGGCCACATGGGGCCCCCAAAACAATTATTCATCACCCTTGGCCGGCCAACCCTTAAAAGATCACATGACATCATCATGACACAATTATGATGTCATTAAACATACCGAAACCCTAAAACTGCATTTTTACTATTCACTGAAAAATTCATCTTTCTCAGAAAAATCCCAAACTTTTACCTTAACTAAATATCAATGCTCCAATTTCAAAAATGAACTCCATTTTATAAAAATAATTTTTTAAATATTTTTAATTTTATTTTTAAATAAATACACTATTCACTGAAAATTCATTTTTTTCAGAAAAATCCCCAAAAATTACCATAACATAATATTGATGCTCTGAGTTCAAAAATAAAGTCATTTTTATTAAAATAATTTTCTAATTATTTTTAATTAAATTTTTAACTAAAAAACACTATTCATTCGAAAAAACTAATACTTGAATAATAATTTATGAAACCGTTATTTAACCATTTTATTGAATCACATTACTTAATCAAAGTGCCTAGCTTATTTTAATACTTTCTTTAAGTAAGATTACTAATCCATTTGGACACATTATTAATCCTAATCATAAAATCACTATTCATAATTTACTATTCATCAAAAAATCAAGTTGATCTTATTAGACTCTAAATTTAGTACTGAACATAATTGCAGAAGACCATTTTTTGAAAATCATTACACATTTTTAATTATTTAGGGTTTACATAAACATTTTTAAAATAGCCTTTTTCTAAAATTCATCAAAAATATGCATACTATATTTATCCGGTCATTTCAAAATTCATAAACTTCATCATAAGAAGAAATCCCAATTTTTATTTAAAACAAGGATTACACAAGGTAGTTACGGTCTCGTTACATAGCCCCTTATAATACCAGCATAGGACCTAAGAGTAAGGTGTGCTAGGGTGATAGAAGCTTGGGGCGGCTCAGTCAACATTGCCCGAGTAGTAATTTCTATCAGTTTGAACTTCTCACGAAGGCGATTCCGTTCCAGCTTCACATGATGAAGTTCGGATTGGATTTGATCCAGAGCAAAGCCCAATGGTGCTACCTCCTTCCCACGCTCTGTTAGATGGGCTTCGATCGGTCCAAGACTACTAGGTGAGGCCATCGAATCTTCTTTCTATAATAATTAACCAAGATTACTTATATTTAGGGACAATAATCAAAACATTTTGTTCACAGCGGTCATATTGACCGATGGTTATATAATAGTCAAAACTCACTGATCTCATTTTAATTATAATCATGTTTATCAAATAAAACATTTTTGTTGAGTATAAAAATAAAATAAAATAACACATGAAATTAGTAAACAAGATTTATTCAAAATTTTGGGTCGTTACAATCTTCCCCCCTTAAGAAATTGCGTCCTCGCAATTTTAAAAAAAAATTGGGTTTTGAAATTTCATTGAAAGTCCCACATCGGAAAAGGAGTCTGTAAAACTATTACTTTAAAATAAAGAAAGGGAAGTACAAAGGTCACCCGAGTTAACCCACACTAGGGTTCCATGTAGGAAAACATGGACATGGAGGAGAAAACAAAGGGTCAAGTTCTGTGGGAGAGTGATAGAGAACATGATTAGGAGAAAGTTAACCATGAGAAAATCCCAAACTTATGATGTGTGTAAACGGTCTTTGATTACCTAGTAGGAAACGTAAACCAACAACATTTTTGTTTTACGTTTCTTTTCATAATTTTGAGGATTTCATTTACTACATAGAACAAAAACATAAGAAAATATACCTACCTTCAAGTAGAGTTTCATCCTTTAACAAGTCCCTACCAACACTAATCTTTTCTCCAAATGATGAGAATTCAAAAACACTTGGTCTCATAAAAGCACAAGAATCATCTTCTATAAAATCACATAATCTACAAAAGATTAACTATCTATTTCTTCTATCATTAAACATTATCCCAAAAACAGAAAGGTTAAGGTAAAACAACTCTTCAAAAAGAAATAATCCCATAGGAATGGAAACTAATTTTAAATCATCAAATTCCATGGTACTACCCAAAGTTCATCATAGTCCATTCCATAAATAATGTTCCTTAAGATTCCTCAAAATAAACCAAACTAAGATTGAAACCCAAATACAAGAAAGATTTGATAACATAGTCTTCCAAAATAAACTTCATTGTTCATCTCCAAACAACATCAACCACTCCTAACATCTTATAACAAAAGTAGCTAACCTAAACATATTTTACCCAAGATAGGTTAATCATTCCCGTAAGTAACCTAAATTACTATAAGTCCACCTTAAATTCATCGACTCTTCAAAATATAAGTCAACCTTACTCCTCAATGAAAATACCGTTGTAATCTATTTACCTCGATCATATAGGGTCCCCAAAATAGTGAACGTCTTCCAAAATAAAAATCATATTTTAATTCCCTAATCATCTCTGTCATCTTAATACGGAAATCGTAGCATTTCCTATCACATTGGTTGTTGAGACATGTTCTTCTATTTCCCGCCATTAACTATGAAAAGAAACTATAATTAGGGGCTTAAGTACTTAGCTAATAATCATGAAAAGGAACTGAAAGCATATAAGGATAACTTGTATATGAAAGGTATACCCTAACTTGTGATCTCCTAGGTTCCCATCTAGGTTATGAATGATCATATATTCTTATGTGAACCTTTATTTTATTTTATCTTTGTTCCTTTAACAATGGTTCATACCAAGTTTATGAATTTACCAAAGCATATCCCCCGGGAGTGTCGTAACCAAGAGTGCAGCAAGGCCCATTGTCGTGTACCAGTTCCCATTCGAGTCTAGCTCAAAGCGGTGTTTTCGGGTTTTACCCCTATGTACATCTGTGCCAGAGCCACCTCTACCTGCTCGTATCCAGACAGGGATGTATTTGCTTGGCAACCCCTTACTCAATACTCACCAAAATACCAGGAAGATTTCCTATATTAAACTTTTCTATAGGGTTCTTCCTAGAGTTTTCATATCCTAATTTCCACAAATAACTAAACCATCCTTTGATACCAACTATAGCATCCCGCCTTTTTATCACATAAACTTTCATTACATTATACAAAACTGAGGATCTTTAGGTTTTAGTGTCTTGGAAACCAGGAACTTAAAACATGAAAACATAAAACATTCTTCTAAAAGACTTGAAAGGCTTCTCCTCATGTTCATCCTAGGTTCATTACAGCATCACATAAACTGGGATCATACATCAAAAGAAAGGGTGAGCAGAAGGCCCAGTAAGGGAAACAAGGGAAACATTTAACATGTGAACTTGAGATACATCAACTATGTCATGAACAAGAACTTTAAGGCATGATAAAAAAATCATGTGGCATATCATAATAAAAATAACATTTTCATAACTTGAAGATGTGGCTACATCATTTAACATAGACAGTCATGAACATATCACCAAGGTCCATCCCCAAGGTGTCATTTGAAAATTACCAAGGTTATTCACCAAGGTATCGTGAAAATTGTAATCTCTAGTGGTTACATCATTACCCAATGCATTGGAGCGCTATCAGGGCGCACCCTTAAATTTGCCTTTATTATCATGTGAGCCACATATATCATCATAAAAAATTTCATAAATAACCCATATATCATAAAATAAATGGGTTTCATTTCATAATCATAACATTTTAAAAACTGCTTTAAAGACATGATCTTTAAGTCACTTTAAACCCACGGAAAGGGAAAGCGGGTCTCATGTATGTAAATCCCAGAATTTAAAATAGAAAATTTTGATATATATGTGAATACCCTTGTAGAAATAAGAGCTTTGAGTATTCACTTTATAACATAAAATAATTTTGAGAAAAGAGAGAGGCATTTTGAGACCAAAAAAATTCTGCAGCATAACGGCTGTGTTTCGGGGTTTTAGAAAACATTGAAAAGAGAGGGGACATGGGTCACCCACTCATAAATGATCCATAAAACAGTAGGGGAACGGAATAAGAAGGATATATGGACATGGTAATGACATTTGGAGGACATACCATTAGAAATGAAAAACATGGAAGGAAGACAAAAATTAGATTTCTCTTATGAAAATTCGGCAGCCTTACGGCGTCACATAACTTCAAAAAAATGATTTGACAAGATCAAATAGGGTCCCTCATCATATGATCATAAGAGATCAGTATGATAGATATAGAGATCATACCCCAACATAATAAAAAGGAACTTGAAAAACTTGACATGAAAATCGTACTTGAAAAATGAGAAGGGTGAAAGAATCCCTTAAAAATTCGGTAGCCTAACGGCGTCACTTAAACTTTCATAAAACGAAATGATGAGAGTAAGAGGGGATCTCTCATCATATAAACATGAAAGGGCAGTAAGAGTAATATAAAAGAACATACTCTCACATAAAAACATGGATCATAAAAGGAATGACATAAAAGAGATTACATGAAAAGAAAGAGAGGGGTCGGATCCCTTACCTTAAAATGTAACACTTAAACCTCAAAGGTTGGGACTTTGAGGGCTTGGGGGAACCTTGGGAGGACTCCTTGGGAGGTAATGAGACCAGAAATTCGTTGGGAATGAGTGGGGAGTCGAATGGATGAGAGGAGGGCTTGGTATTTATAGGGAAAGTGAGGGGACAAGGCATTAATGGCCAAGGGACACCTCACATGTGCTTTTCTCAATCCCATGTGCTCTCCCTTGGCATTTATCATGGAGTTAGGCCACATGGGGCCCCCAAAACAATAATTCATCACCCTTGGCCGGCCAACCCTTAAAAGATCTCATGACATCATCATGACACAATTATGATGTCATTAAACATACCGAAACCCTAAAACTGCATTTTTACTATTCACTGAAAAATTCATCTTTCTCAGAAAAATCCCAAACATTCACCTTAACTAAATATCAATGCTCCAATTTCAAAAATGAACTCCATTTTATGAAAATAATTTTTTAAATATTTTTAATTTTATTTTTAAATAAATACACTATTCACCAAAAATTCATTTTTTCAGAAAAATCCCCAAAAATTACCATAACATAATATTGATGCTCTGAGTTCAAAAATAAAGTCATTTTTATAAAAATAATTTTCTAATTATTTTTAATTAAATTTTTAACTAAAAAATACTATTCATCCGAAAAAACTAATACTTGAATAATAATTTATGAAACCGTTATTTAACCATTTTATTGAATCACATTACTTAATCAAAGTGCCTAGCTTATTTTAATACTTTCTTTAAGTGAGATTACTAATCCATTTGGACACATTATTAATCCTAATCATAAAATCACTATTCATAATTTACTATTCATCAAAAAATCAAGTTGATCTTATTAGACTCTAAATTTAGTGCTGAACATAATTGCAGAAGACCATTTTTTGAAAATCATTACACATTTTTAATTATTTAGGGTTTATATAAACATTTTTAAAATAGCATTTTTCTAAAATTCATCAAAAATATGCATACTATATTTATCCGGTCATTTCAAAATTCATAAACTTCATCATAATAAGAAATCCCAATTTTTATTTAAAACAATGACTATACAAGGTAGTTACGGTCTCATTACATAGCCCCTTATAATACCAGCATAGGACCTAAGAGTAAGGTGTGCTAGGGTGATAGAAGCTTGGGGCGGCTCAGTCAACATTGCCAGAGTAGTAATTTCTATCAGTTTGAACTTCTCACGAAGGCGATTCCGTTCCAGCTTCACATGATGAAGTTCGGATTGGATTTGATCCAGAGCAAAGCCCAATGGTGCTACCTCCTTCCCAAGCTCTGTTAGATGGGCTTCGATCGGTCCAAGACTACTAGGTGAGGCCATCGAATCTTCTTTCTATAATAATTAACCAAGATTACTTATATTTAGAGAAAATAATCAAAACATTTTGTTCACAGCGGTCATATTGACCGATGTTTATATAATAGTCAAAACCCACTGATCTCATTTTAATTATAATCATGTTTATCAAATAAAACATTTTTGTTGAGTATAAAAATAAAATAAAATAACACATGAAATTAGTAAACAAGATTTATTCAAAATTTTGGGTTTTTACAAGTAGGATCTGGCTGATACTTCATTAATTGAGATATATGAAACACATTTTGGACAACTTTGAATCTCAGTGGTAAGTCTAACCTATATGAAACATTTTTAATCTATTTCATAATCTAAAATGATCCAACATACCATTGAGCTAATTTCACTTTCTATCCCCAGAGACGATGACTAATTCTTTGTGGTACTTTTAAAAAGACATGATCTCTCACATTAAATGAAAAAGGATGATCGCAATGATCTACATATGATTTTTGTCAACTCTTATCCATTTCCATCTACTTATAGATTATTTAGATCTTTTATGTTTTCTCGAGGAAAAGGTTTTGACCAATTAGTGAAGCATCACTTATTTCCACCCAACAATGTAAAGAATAGAAAGGAAGACCATGCAATTCCTCGAATGGGGCCATATATATCATGGTTTGAAAACTGTTATTATATAAGCGCACCACTAATGATAGGTGTTCTTCTCATAATCCACTGAAGTCCATGGAGCCTACCCAGAGCATATCTTATAATGTCTAAATCATGTATTATAATTTCTTATCCATCTAAGGATTTCATGTCATGCTCATGGTCAATTGATTTTTGAGATCTTGTTGTAAGGAGAACTAAAACTAAAAAGTGAATCATGAATATCTATCAGAGATGATCGAAAATGGTACTTCATATAGCTTAACAACGTCTCAAACATATTAATTCACCAGATATTCTATAGTATTGGACAGTATGATTGGAATAAAATGATACAACTTGGTAATTCAATCCAAAATCACCTAAATGTAATCATGTTTCGAAATCATCCATGGTAATCCGGTAGAAAATTTCATAGCAATTTTCTCCCATTTACAAATTGGTATAGGAATAGATTCCATCATACCTTTTGGCCATTAATTCTCAGCATCAACCTACTAATAAGTTATGAATTTTCAAACATAATCTAAAATATTTTATTCATACCTAACTACCAAAAATGATCATTCATCACTTTGTAAATTTTCTAAATGCCTAGGTGAATACCCCATTTTGAATGGTGATTTTCTATAAGAATTTCTTCTATGAAATATTGAGGAACTATAATTTAGTTATAAAAATAAAAAATCATTTCTAGATCCCCAATAAAACCATCATCGGCCACCCCACCATTTAGGATTGACCAAATAGTGATACAGTCAAGATCTGATTGTTGATCCTCTTTAACCAAATTGATTGAATCATGAACTAAAGTGATCAGGAAGAAAGTTTCATTATCATTCTTTTTATCATAGTCTATAAGTATATTAGTAATGACGCTCATTAATTACCATTTTTCATGAGTCTCTCTGGCTACTTCACTATATAACTTTCGAATCAACGCATATTTTCTATAATTCCCTTTCGTAGTTTTATACATGAAGTCGATGTAAAACATATTGAGATACACCATCCATATTCATTTCCCCAAGTTCAAATATTTCTCAGAAAACATATCCATCCAGATATTATGATCAGGGAATATTATGAACTTTTAACCAAAGTGATTATGGCACTATGTTTTTAAGGAAATGACTAATACTGATAGTTCCTGGTTAAATGTTGGAAACTTATTTTTAGGTGTTCTCAACTGCCTCAATCCATAAGCTTGAACATGATCTCCCAACATGAGAACTATAACGACATACTTTTTCCAAATATAGATAATTTATTTGAGAAATTATATAATTATTCATAAAACTATATTTTATAGGGTTGTAATATAGATTAGTATTTTATTTATCATGGTAATTTATGTGCGAATATATATATATATATGTGTCTGTGTGTGTGTTAAAATATATCAATATTAAAATATATATGTTATATATATATATCTTAAAAAAATATTATTATTTTTATTCTTAGTAATGTAGTATAATATAAGATACATACTATAATACAACAACACTTTTAGATTATAATTTAATTTAATTTAGTCCGAAGTAATTAATTAGAGGCATATTAGTACTAAATTAACAAAAGTAATTTTTATCCATTAGAAAAATAATTTCTTCAATTATGTCCTTCAAAAGCTTATGAATTTTTTGAAAAATAATTGCTGAATCTGGATAATTTGTCTTCAGGAAAGTTTTTTTCCCATGCCATCTCTTTATTCCATCAAAACTTCATCTTATTTGGAAATGTATTGAATAAGTTATGGATGAATCATTATAAAAAATAATTTTATCTAAATAGACTATCTATATTCAATATTCTGAATATAAAGACATTTTTAGATACCTTAATTGAAGAATATTGGAATGTGGTATTTTTTGGAATTTCTATCCTATTTATTGCACATCCACCAGAAAAGTTCTTCCTCTTAAATGATGTTTTGTAGGATTTATAGTTTAATCATTGATGAAAATATTTCTAGCCTGGAATATTCATTGAATCTAGATGCATTGACTCCATATTAATTTCTTACCATGATATAGTTCAAATCAAATGTTCATCCAGTTGGATTAAATGATCTAAATAAATTTAGAAAACATCTTTCAAAATTTCTGGCCATTCTAAGAATAGGTGAAAATGTTATGATCTAATTTCTAGGGTGAGACCCATCCAGTTTGATCTACATCAGTGTTGAGTTCATGGATACTTATCGCCCCGAAAATTTTGGATAAATATTTCAATATCAGAATAAAAAATACATATGTATTAGTATAGTTTACAAAAAATATGGATGACATAAAATTTTAGAAGAAAAATACTAAAGTGAAATTCAAAGCAAAAAACTAGAATTCCGATGATATTTTCATATTTATTAATCATTATTCTTGATCTAAATATATTTAAGAAATAACATAATTTTAAATGGGTGTTTTATGTATTTTACGACTTTAATCATCCTTTAAAATATTAATTTTCAACCAAAATGTTGGAATTAATGCCACCCCAAATTGGATTACCTTAATCTAAAAATCATTATTTAAACTGTTAATACCACTCCTCTTTAAGTATAAATACCCACCCCAGAATCCCATTATACCAAACCCAATTAAAATATCTCTAATCATATACCTTCTATGGAGTCTTCTATATTCCTCTATCTTCAATGTTGAAGAGTTTTGATGGTCTGAAGGTTGTCCTCTCTAATTTTTAAGAAGTTACTCTTCAAGTTACGGGAATTTTTCTCTTCTCCTTTTTCATTCAAGTACCTCATTTTTTTAAAATTGAATTAATTTATTTTCCAAAAACAATTTTACTATCCTTTTACTTCTAAAATATGTTTTGAAAATAAAAGACCTTCATTCCCTCTCATTATTCCCTCCCATTAAACCATTTTGTATATCGTCATACTAGCAAATTAATTTCTTGAATTTCTATGTTTTATATAAGAAATTTCAATAATATGAATACTAAAACCACTTATTTTTCAATTGTTATTCACCTAGATGTAAACAAAATTTATTGATTAGGGGATTTAAATGTATAAAACCCACAATCCCTCTCTGTGGGTTAAAAATGATGTAATCTTCAAGTCGTTAATCACCTATAAACTCAATGATTTTATATGAAACCTATTTTTTATTCACATAGGGAAATTGAAAAAATGATTTATTATGATAAACGCGGATACCATGAGTTAAGTTATATGAAGGGTGTTCCCTGATAACTCTTTAATGCATTGGGTAAATAATTAATCTCTAGAGATGACATCTTCATGATACCTTGGAAGAATAACTTCGTAATGTTTTTTGATACCCTAGTAAAAAGTCTTGGTAACATGTTGTATAACACCCTAGTGATGAGATATGGAAATATGTTTATGAATGTATAATGTTTGTGTTGTATCTACATTTCCATGTTATGTATCAAGTATTTATTATTATTCTCTCATGATATGCCTCATGTTTAATCCATGATGATTATTCATGTTCCATTTACTTTGTTTTTTCCTTACTAGTATTTATGATCACCCTATTCTATAGATGTATATCCCTAATAAATTACATGTAGTGAGGTGATATAGGTTAAAATAAAAAATGATCATTTAGAGGATTAAATAATTTCTATGTTTATGTTTTCCTTATGTAAATCATGTGTTATGTACCTAGTTTCCAATACACTAGACCTAAAAACATCATTCAAAGTTATTAATGTAATATTTTGTTAGGGAATTATGTTAAAAGTCATGTATTAAAAATATGGTTTATCATATTTGGTACTAATGGATGGTTTATTTGTGTAAATTTGGATTAAAAAACATTAATAACAAATAACTAGGTGTATGTATAAATATAGTAAAACATCTTAGAATTTTTTTGAATTATTAATTGAGTGGTCTTGAAGAAAATATTTCTCAATCTAGATATAGCAAGTATATTTGGATTTGGAATAGTTGTACCTAGGGTTAATAACCCCAAAAATGGAAATTTGAGCTAGACTTGATCGTCACATAGTGTACGAAAATGGGAAATGATGCATACCTAGTTTGACACTCTTAGAGGATATTTTTTGGTAATTCACATAATTTTACAAACCCTAAATATGAATAGGAAACATGGGAACTATAGGAACCAATGAGATAAAAGTACCATCATCTATTCTCAACTGAGAATATGAGTTTAAATTTTAGGGATGAAATTTCGTTAAGGGGGGAAGAATGTAACGACCAAGTTTTTTCAAATATATATAATTTATTTAATAAATAATATAATATTACATAAAACTATATTTTTTATGGTTGTACTAAAATTAAAATTTAATTTATTATGATAATTTATGTGTGAATATATATGTGTGTGTGTTAAGATATATGTACATTAAAATATTTATTTTATATTTGTGTTTGTGTTAAAAAAATTTATATTATTTTATTATTATTAGTAAATTATTATAGTATAAGATGCATACTATCAAAAAATAAAAAATTTATATGATAATATAAATTAATTAAGTCTTTATTAATTTATTATAAACCTATGAAATTTATATTAATAAAATTAATTCTTATCCATTGATAAAAAATTTAATTCAATTGTTTCCTCTTTAAGTTTATTCATTTTGGGATAAATAAATGGTTGAATATTTAAAGTTTTTTAGGAATGTTTTTTTACATGTATTATATTTTCACCTTCAAAATTTCAGCTTATTTGGATCGGTATTGAAAAAGTTATGGCTGAATCATTTGATAAAAAAATCTATCCAGATAGACTATCCAGATTTAGTATATTGAATGTAAAAACAATTTCAGATAAATTAATGGATGAACATTATAGTTTGATCTTATTTTAAATTTTTAACCATTTTATTTTTCATATACAATAAAATTTTCATCATCTTAAATGACGTTTTTTAGGATTTATGGTCGAATTATTGATGAAAATATTTTCATCCAGGAAGATTCATTGAAACTAGACTCATCGACTTCAAGTGTATTTTTTACAAGATGATGTTTTAACCATATGTTCCTCCAATTGTATGAAATTATAAATGAAAAAATTATAAAACATATGCCTAAATTTTAGGTCAATACAATAATTTGGGAAAATGTTATGAATGAATTTCCATGGTGGGACCCATCTAGTCAGATCCACATCAGCGTTGAATTCATAACCACTTATCACCATAAAAATGTGGATCCATCATTCATTACCAAAATGAAAAATGTATATATATTATTATATAATCCACACACAACTTAAAATATATCCAAAAAATTTGAGAAGAAAAATACTAAAGTTAAATTGAAAAGGAAAACAAGAATTCCCATTAAATTTTCAATTTTATTATTCATTATTCTTGATCAAAATTTATTTAAGAAATAAAATAAAACTAAATGTGGGATTTATGTATTTTAAGGCCTTAAATGTCCTTGAAAACATTATTTATCAACCAAAAATGTTGTAATTAATTCCACCCAAAATTGGTTGGCCTCAATGGAAAAATAATTTTCATTTAAACCCTTAACACCACCCCTCCTTGAGTATAAATACACACCCCATCTTCCCATTCCCTCACACCCAATTTTAGGTTCTCTCACAATATACCTCCCAATGAGTCTCTTCTATTACTCTCTTCAATCTTGAAGAGTTTTTCGTATCATGACCCATCCCAGAGGTTCCCATGTTGTTACTACCCGAAGCCTGCCTCTAATAGGCCAAGGGCTGGTGACTAGCACCGAGTAGGCATATCCCACAAATGGGAGGCATTAGCCTAAAGTACCAATACACATGCACACATCTCTATGCCAAAAATGCTGAAATGTAAAAACACTAAGTTATTAATGTATGCAAACCACTATATCCTGCAACCAGAGTACGAAAGGAAGTAAATTACAGTAAAGTAAATAGTGCCAAAAACAAGCCCAAAAATAGTGTATGTAACCAAAAGTACTACTTGTAAGAAAAGAGGTATTGGGACTATCATCTGAAATCTATAGGAACACACCTCAGTTTTTTCAGTCTCACAAAGCATCACCTGGTACTAGCCTTCCTGGAACTCCATTGAAAGGTCAATCATCTTCACAAGACATGACATGTGCGAAAAAAATACCATGTAGGGGTGACTATAACAATACTCAGTAGGACTCCATGAAGCCACAAAGAAATACCACAAAGTAATACAATAATGTAATACCACAATGGAATTCTATAAAGGAAAACTACAAAGGATTACCAAGAAGTGCTACCATAAAGGAATACCATGAGGGAATACCACACATGATTACCATGAAGGAATTCCACAAAGGAATACCACATAGGATTACCACAAAGTAATACCATATAGGATTACCATGAAGGGATTACCACTAAGGAATACCACATAGGATTACTACAAGGGAATACCACACCGGATTACCACACAACAATACCACGAAGGAATGTATAGTCATCTCTACATAGGTATACGCATAATGCACATATAATAAGGATATCAAGATATAATAAATACAAGAAACAAATTCTAGATGTAAGCCAGAAAAAATTACCAGCCATAGGATTCTGCTCAAAGCATGGTCATTCCAGGAGAACTCACTCCTCAAGCCATGATATCATCGGAGACACTCATAAAGAGGTCTATCTCATTTGGGAGCCACCCAAATAGAATTCATTGTTCAAGAGATATTATGATACATATAGAGGGGATCCTTCCAAGACACACTAGGGAATACCACGAACCCAATCTGGATCAACCCACAATGTAGAGGATCCTACCTAGACAAACTAAGTATTACCACTAACCATACTAATGTGGCCCACTAGATGGAGGACCAATTCCCCACTCACAGTTGTTATGTCAATTCCATTAAACTCTACTATGGTTGATAGAGGATTTCACTCCAGTCACATAGAGGGATACCATACTCTATCAGGGGCCCGGCCTCTAGAGGGCATTACAATCCAGTGATGTAGGCATAATATCATATTGAACCCTTGAGGGAAGGACCAAGGGAATGATCTCAACCTATAATGGTCCAAACTAAAAAGTCCCCACTTATCCCAAAAGGTCCACATCAACGTCAAGGTATCAACACCATAGATGTATCATCAATTGGATGCTCCATTTAGAAGTTATAGTCATTTGAAGTTATAAATGGGGTCATTGGGCATGTAGACCGACTATCGTGGTCCACCACCTGGACCAAACGCCCATGGACCAACCATATAGTCGCTCCACCTTCAATGATTTTCATGGTCAACCGCCCCTATCTGTCACAGCTGTTTGAAAACTAGAGCTATCGTGGCTCATGGTCGACCGCTATGGTCGAACGTGGCCCAGCTTTGGCCTAGTCACCCTGGGTCTGACCCAGTTCTGACCTGCCCACTTGGCCTGACCCAGTCTGCTTGGTATGACCCGGACCTCTAGGATCTACCCGCTCACCTTGGTCCACCTGACCCGACCCTCTTCCCTGGGCCCCGGCCCACTCTTCTTGGTCTCATACCTCTCTACCCTACACGGTTTCACGCCATGCTAACTCCATCCCACATAGCCATCTTCCACATCCCACAGCCCCCACACGTTTTCTCCTACTACATCCCACGGCCCGACCTATGCAGCCTCATCACCGCCGCTGCCACCGTATCATGTGGATCCACTGCCACGTTTCTCCTCTACCGATCACCTATGTCCCACCAGTGGTCCCTTCCGTAGACCACCATGACTCCCATGATGCAAAAAAAACTTATTGTTTTCATATCCAAGCTCATTGAGTCATTCCATCACTAGATCAACACATTTTGTTATTGGATCTGCTCGCAAAATAGATCAAATTTCAATTCATTGTTGTGTGTCGAAGAATGAAAATTCAAGAATTTTTAATAGATCAGTCTTTATTGTCTCACCTCTATCATGTCGTGTTGTTCCCATATCTACAATATCGGATCATAGCACCAAGAATTGGGTGTACAATGATTGATTGATCGAGATGTGTCGATTTGTATAACAAATGAAGAATGACCATGTTGAATGATGAATTGGGGGATAAAATTACAAGAACCAAAGTGAATAAATAACCTTGATCAATGTTCATGTAAATCTTGACCCATCACCATTATAACAATAGTTTAATAAACAAATAATCACAAAGATTAATCTCCCATTAAAACTCCATAAATATAATTCCCTTCTCGCAATACACAAGGTCTGTGAATCAATCCATTTTTCGATTGATTCACCTTTATTGTAGAAATTAAGAACGAGGAAATAAACAATTGAAACACATGAACTACCATGATTTTCATTGCTCACTGATGAAGAACGGTCACCAGGTCATTGTCGTAGGCAAGATCTTTCGAATCCAAGGTGTTCCGGTCATCGATCGGTGATCTATCACCGTCATTTGAGAGAGAATTCTCAAAGCTCTATCCAAAGGTTCTCCAACATTTCCAAGGTTATGGGAATAACCCTAGAAATTCCCCTTAATAATATTTTCAAATATTTTCAGTTGTTGTGTTAACAAAATATTTTTTTTAAATTATTTTATTCCCATTAGGTCCCACGATATATTTTTCAAAAACAACTTGCAATAACTAAACTTAAGTCATTTCTAGGGAAAAAACCACATTAATAACTCAATGGTTGTCTCAAATTTACAATATGATTAACTGTTCATGAGTTATTACTTTTTGTTAAAAAAAATTATTTTATTTACGGTTATGTCCTTGGTGACTTTTTTTAAAGATGACCCACGCCAACCAAATTTAGGTCATGCCTACGGTAAAGTCACCATTCTAAGCTCAACGGTGCCCTAGAATTTTTGATCTAGGCACCCGTTTAATAGTTATTCAACTTTTTCAAAAAACTACATGTGCATGCTGTAAAAAAGATTAATATTTTTCAAACAATTGTTTCGGGCACATCGAGCCTTAGAATCACACACAGACTTAATGCCTAGTCTCAAAATAAATCCATATAATATCTAAAAATATTACGTGGAAAATATAAGATGTTGAATTCTCCCCACCTTGGGAATTTATGTTCTTGAAAGCCAAAACAAGGGCTACTCAAAAAAATGATAGTAAAGAACATGAATCTAAGCCTCCCAATCACATGTTCTCTCATGAAGATTCTCATGGTTCCACTAGAAACAAAGAAAGTGAATCGATCGCCCTTAATGGATCCTCTCCTACCGATCCTCTATCTCCATAGGGTACTAAAAAAAAGTTACACCAATGTCTAGCTCTCCCCAGTAGATGATGTGAGATAGTTCATATATGTATCTCCTCATATGTGACACATAGAAGACATCGTGAACTGGATCTAGCTGCGGTGGTAGAGCCAGTAGGTACACCACCTTACCAACTCTATAAAAAAATTGGAAAGGGATGACAAATCTTAGAGATAGAATGGAAGTGGGCCGACATGGTGAGTCGGTCAATGATAACCAAGATGGAATTGTTTCCATTGTATGTACATGGAAACCCATCATAAATTCCATCAATATCTCATACCACTTCCATTCTGGTGTCTTGAGGGTTTGATCCAATCTCCCTGGAACCTGGTGCTTAGCCTTCACTTAATGAAACACAAGGAATCTTGAGACAAACTCTACAAATCCCTTATTAATTTCTGGCCACAATAACTAACATCATAGGTCCTAGTACATCTTGGACACACCTGGATATACTGCCAAATGGGATGTATAAAACTCCCTTAGAACCCCCTCCCATAATGCCACTAATACTACTATATGTCCTATAAAAAGAACGATGTGCTCCCCATATTTCGAATATCCATCAGAATCATTCCCTGGGGAAATAGGAGCACATAATTTCTCTTAGTTAGTATCCTCAAGACGTTCCTCTCCGGATAATTATAAGAGTGCAGGGGTGAAAACC
Source organism: Viscum album (assembly GCA_963277665.1). Lineage (NCBI taxonomy): Eukaryota > Viridiplantae > Streptophyta > Magnoliopsida > Santalales > Viscaceae > Viscum > Viscum album. The sequence goes on from OY728150.1 coordinate 1,476,033,427, forward strand.
ATTGACTGAAGGTATACTGCTCCATTTTTGTCCACAAAGAAAAACTACTATGGTACCAACTACTCGGATGCCCCATTTAGAAACTACAAAATAGATCTCATATTGAGAGCATATGTTTCCAAATTTCCCTTCCTAGGATTATAGATAATCTCAAATTCATAGTACTGGAGGAACTCTAGCCAGTGACTCTATCTCAACCTTTACTGGATCCACTAATACAAGAAACCGAGGGCTCATAACATCCACTACACTGAGGGTTAGGCTAGCCAAATGATGAGTAATCAACTACACCCTTCTATGTGTGAGTCCATCCTATGTTGTGTGGTTTCCTTTTCACTAACAAGGAAGACCCTATTCCACCACTACGGACACACCACAATCTTCACCTAAGATAGTCAATATGAGCATGAACTGTGGATAACCATTCCATACCAAGAATGATGTTGTAAGGCCTCGACGCCACTACTAAGAGATACCAACCAAAAATATTGCCTCTAAGAGTCCTGTCACCCTTTCGGCACCAGTGTGTGATCATTAGGTCTCCTCAAGTAGGAGTTTCCAAGTGTGAGGGTTGAGTAAACGATTCAACCCAAATCTCTGAGTCTTGAACAAAATCCATGGAAAGAATAGAATGAATAGCATCTATTTTTATCAATATGGAAGCTAAAGTAGAAAAGACACAAATCATACCTCAAATAACTCCCAGATCCCCTGGGTCATATGACTTGACTCTATGCAATTGTTCCCTCCCCTATCCTCTAGCTCCCTGAGTCTAGTTTGCACCACCTGGGGATGTTGGTGGTTACATGTCGAAATATCGGCCACCACCTACTACTCTCCTAGATCCTCTGCTGCTTCTACTGCCCTGTGGATTTGTCTTCTCCTATTTTTGTCTCTACCTTGGTGGTCTCTCTACAGTCTCCCTATCAGTAGTACGATGGGTGGGAAAATATCAGGCGAGATGTCCCATGTTGTCACATTAATATCACTGCCTCTCTCTATGATGATTGGACCCACCTTGTGAGCCCTGAACTATAAATCCTCTATCCTAGGACCTCCTCTTGAAATGTATCTCATGTCCATGTCCTTGAGATTAATGTCATTTCCCTACTTCAATGGTCGCTACTCCATATTTTCCAATGATAACAATGAATAGTTGTATCCACTTATCCAAAAACTTTCAAACACCAAAGCTTTCTCAAGAACCCTAGAATAAGTAGGAATACTCAGAGAGATATCATAGGCTTGGATGTCCCTACGAATAGCACAGTCAAAGGTTTGAGCCCTGAGGTATGGATCGTTAATCATATCTATCGGGTACCTGAAGAAGTCGGTATACCTCAATGAATACTCATATACTGACATGTTGTTCTATCGGAGCTCTAGAAGCACCTAGATATTCATAACCCTTAGCTTATAAGGTTATAACTACTCTCTAAAAAGGTTATCAAACTCTATCCAAGGAAGATTTTCCTCATCGTAAGATCGATTAAACAAACCCCACCATCTCCCTATGGAGCTGTGTAGAAGGCTCACTACCAGAATAACCATATGTCCTGCTGATGTCTGGATTAGATGGAAAACTCAGGTTACCAACTCAAGCCTATCCCCAACCACCTATGTGTTGGGCTCAGCTCAGAACCTAAGGGGTTCATGCTATTGAAACTCATGATGTTTTCTCATCTTGTGCACCTTATCCACCAGTATTTTGGGTACAATGGGCTCCTCTACAGGTGGTGGTATGGCTAGTGCCCCATCTAGAGGCTCTATATATGGTATAAATCCATGTAATGATGCCTCATAAACCATCAAATCATCCTCATGATCACGTAGTGGAATCTTAGCTGGCTGTCTATATGGAGACATCCTAAAATAAAACAATATGTAACACAATCAACTGAGTAAATCTGAATATCTGAAACAATAAGGACATGTAAAATACAACCATTCATATATGATACATGTACCATTATTTTCCCTATAACCAGCATTCTCATGTACCAAGTTAAAAAGTTGGTGATCAGGGTCTCGGTGTATGGATACATCAGCCGTCGCACCAACACTGGAGTCTTTAGCCTAAAATCCAAAATTGAAACACTTAACATTATTTCCCAGAACCAACCTCACAGACTCTCAATATTAAATTAGAACTGATCTGATCTGATACCACTCTATCATGACTCATCCCAAAGGGGCCCATTCTATGACCACCCAAAGCCTGCCTCCAATAGGTTAGGGGCTGTTGACTAGCACCGAGTAGGCATATCCAAAAAATATGAGGTATCATCGTAAAGTACCTGTAATAACTCACACATCTTCAAGCCACAACTACTAAAATATAAAAACACTATGTAATTAATTCATGCAAACCACTATATCCCACAACTAGAGTATGATAGGAAGTAAAGTACGGTAATATAAATAAGTCCAAAAACAAGACCACCAAAAAGATTCTATAACCACAAGTCCAAACTATAAGAAAATAGGTACTAGGATTATCATCTGAAATCTGCAGGAACACACCTCAGTTTGTCCAGTCTCACAAAGCACCACTTGGTCCTGGACTACCTTGAACTCCATCGAAAGTTCAATCATCTACACAAGACACGACTCATGTGAGAAAATCTCGTGTAGGGGTGAGTATAAAAATACTAATTGGGACACCCCGAAACCAAAAAAGAATACCAAAAAGGAATACAGTGAAAAAATACCACAAATTAATACCAAAAAGGAATACTAAAAAGGAATACCATGAAAGAATACCACAAAGGAATTCCATGAAGGAATACCACAAAGGAATACCACATAGGATTACCATAATGTAATACCACACAAGATTACCATGAAGGAATACCACACAGGATTGCCATAAAGGGATTACTGCAAAGTAATACCACATATGATTACCACCAAGGAACACCACATAGAATTATCACAATTGAATACAACATAAGATTAACACAATGTATTATAACATATGAATACCATAAAAGAATGTACAGTTAGCTCCACATTGGTATTTTTCTAAATCACATATAACAATGATATCTAAATACACTCAATCCAAGACAAAAATTCTAGAGGTAAGACACAACAAATTATCAGCCATATGATTCTACTTGAAGCATGATCATTCTGAGAGAACTCATTCCTCTAGACATGATATCATCAGAGACACTCTTGAAGAGGTTTAGATTAGTTGGGCCCCGCACAAAGAGAATGCATTAGTCAAGGAAGACTATGACACACAAAGAGGGTATCCTGTATAGACACACTAGGGAATACCATGAACCCAATATAGATAAACCCATAATGTATAGGATCCTACCAAGACACACTAGGGAAAACTACTAACCCTACTAAAGCGGGCCACTAGATAGAGGACCAATGCTCTGCTCTCGGTGGTTACTTCAACTCGAAAAAACTACATTAGGGGTGATATAGGTTCATACTCTAGTATCATAGATGGATACCATAATTTATTTGTGATTTGGCCTCTAGAGGGGATTACAATCCTGGTATGTGGACGTAATACTATAATGAACCCTCAAGGGAAGGACCCACGGACCACTCTCAACCTACACTGGTCTAAACTAAAAACTCACCACTTTTTTCAAAAGGACCATCTCAATGTTATGGTCTTAACATAGTAGATGGATTTTCAATTGGACACTCCGTTTAGAATTTATGGTCATTTAATGTTTTAAAGGGGGTCATTGGGCCTCAAGACCGACCGTCGCGATCGACCGCCCAGACCAATTTCTCATAGACTAACCACACAGTCCATCCACCTGCCGCAGCTACTTCCGTTGACCACCATGGTTGTCCACTCCCTAGATTCCCTAGTTTCACAAAAATTGGATCTACCGTGGATCATGGTTGATCTCCACAGTTGATCGTGGCCAGGCACTGGCCCAGTCACCCCGATCTAACCCAGGTCTGACCCGCCCACTTGGCTCGACCCACCCGCTTGGTCAAATCCAACCTACTAGTCCCGACCCGCTCAACACAGCCCACCAATCCCGGACCTATTTTCTTGGGCCCAACCCACTCCACCTAGGCCTAGTCCGCTCCACCTACATGGTCACCTGCCGCACCACCGCCGCCCCACGCGGCCATCTGCCACGTCCCGCAGCCCCCACATGCAGCCTCCCACCACATCCCATAGCCCTCCAAAAATGGCCTCATCGCTTCCACTATCTCATGTGGTCTATACCACCTTCATCTCACGTGGTCGTCTCCATAACACACAGTCTTCGTTGGCTTCCTCCGCAATACATGGCTCCACCGCTGCGTGCTGCTCCACCTCCGGCCACTGGTGCCACATCTGTGGTACCTTCCACAGACCATTATTCCTCCTTCGATGCCCAAAAATAAAATGTTTATAGATCCAAGCTCATCATGCCATTTAATCACCATATCAACACATTTCTTCTTTCGATATTCTCACAAAATGGGTCAAATCGTTGGTATTCATTGTGTGTCATAGAACGTGAATTTAGGATTCATAAGTCATCCAAATCACCCTATCTCCGTCTTCTCACCTCTTTCACGTCATTCCAATCCCAAATCTAAGATATTGGATCATTGCATTATGAATATGGTGCACAATGATTGATTGATTGGGATTTTTTGAGTTGTGGTCCAAACTAAGAACGCATGTGAGGAACGCAGGTTCAGGGGAGAAAAGCACAAGAACCAAAGAGAGGAATTAACCTATATCAATGTTCATGTTGATCATGATACTTAACTATTAGAATGAAACTTTAATAAAAAATAATCACAAATATTAATCTCCCGTTAAAACCCCGCAAAGATAATTCCCTTCCCACAATACACACGATTCGTGAATCAATTCATTTTTTCACTGATTCACGTTCGTAGTAGAAATTAAGAATGGAAAAATGAAAAAATGAAACACATTCCCTACCTCAATTCTGATTTCTTGCTGATGAAGAATGGTAATCATGTTGTTGTCATAGGTAAGATCCTTCGAATCCAAGGTGTGTCAGTCAATGATCCACATTCTATCATCGTCTTTAGATATGGAATCCTCAAAGCTCTCCCCAATGCTTATCCAAGGTTTCCAGGGTTATGAGACTAACCCTATATATTCTCCTTGATAACATTTTTAAATATTCTCAACAATTACATCAACAAAATAATTATTATTAAATTATTTTATTCATGTTATGTCCCATGATAGATCCTTCATAATTGATCTATGCCAAATAAAGTTATGTCATTCCTTGTAGAAAACCCATATTACAAACTCTATGGTGGTCTTATATTTACAATAAAATTCACCATTCATTAGTTATTAAGATTTAAAAATAAAATAAATAAATATTTATTGTCTTTATAGTTACATCCTTTGTGACCTTTTTACAGATGAACTGTGTCGACCAAAGTTAGGTCGTTCCTAGGGTAAATCTACCATTCTAAGCTCAATGGTGCCCTCAGATTTATGATCTAAGAACATGTTTAATATTTATTCACATATTTTAGGAAAAATCTATGTGTGTTCTATTAAAAAGTTTAATATTTTTCAAACAATTTTTTCAGGCACATCGGGCCTCAGAATCACACCCCGTCTTAGTACCTAGTCTTGAAATAAATTAATATAATATCGAAAAATAGTACATGGAAACTCCAAAACATTGAATTTTTTTCTATAAAGGTTATCCTCTCCAAGTTTTAGGAAGTTACTCTTCAGGTTAAGGTAATTCCCTTCTTCACGTTTTTCATTCATGTACCTCATTTTTTGTATGTCTCTAAATTTTGAATTAATTTCTTTCCCAAACACTATTTGATTATCCATTTACTTCTAAAATATTTTTTTACTAATGGGATACCTTTTTCCCCTCTCATTGTGACCTCCCTTTAATCTATGTTGTATATCATCATACATTCGTATTCATTTATTTAATTTCTCTCTTTTTGTGATAAATTACAATATTTTGAATACCGAAACCACTTCTTTTAGATTGGTTTTTACCAATATGTAAATATAATTTATTTATTCAGAGAATTAAATTTTTTAAACCCAAATTCCCTCTTCATGTGTTAAAAATGATGTAACATTCAAGTATTTAATCATTTATGTACTCAATGATTTTATATGAAAATTGTTATTTATTCTTCTAATGTTATTGAAAAAAATATTTATTATGATCAGTGTGGATCACATAAATTAATACATATGAATGGTGTGCCCTGATATCACTCCAATTCATTTGAAAAAAAAATTCATCTCTATAGATGACATGTTCATAATACCTTAGTAGCATTCCTTGGTAATGTTTTATGATACCTTGGTCAAAATCCATGGTAATATGTTTTATGACACCCTAGTGATAAGCTATAGAGAGATGTTTATGAATATATCATGTTTATGTTGTATCCAAAATTCCATGTTATCTATCAAGTACTTAGGATTATTATCTCATGATATTCCTCATGTTTTATCCATGATGATCATTCGTGTTCCATTTCCTTTTTTTCATTATTGGGCTTTATTCTCACCCTATTATATTGATTCATATCCCTTGGATATTACTTATAGTGAGGTAACATAGTATGGAATAACGAATGAGTGTTTCAAATGGATTAAATAATGTTTATGTTTATGTTTTTCTTATGTAATTCATGTGTTATGTATATAGTTTCCATGAAACTGGACCTCAAAGGATCCTTCAATGTTTTTAATATAATATTTTTTTAATGAATTTGTTAAAATTCATGTATTAAAAACATGGGTAGTCATAAGAACATAATAAAAACCAAATATAGACTCAACATAATAAACAACATAAACCTAACATGGTTATGGAAAGATGGGGATGAGTGTCAAAGTGAGCTAATATTTAATCTCTTTGAAGGATTTATGATATTCATCTTCCCATTTGAATGGAATTCCATTCCTTGTCAATATAGTCATAAGAGAATAAAGCCTTGAAAAATCTAGAATAAAGTGATGAAAATAGCTTACCAATCCCAGAAAACGTTGAATCAATAAGAAAATATTGGGTAGATTCCAAGAAAGGACTAATTTGATATTTTTAGGATGAACTGATATTCGTTCTTCCGAAATGGTGTGCTTGTGGAAACAGACTTCTTTAATCCAAAAGTCTCACTTAGAAAATTTTATGTAAATTCTAGGATCGCACAATATACTCAAAACAATCTCTATGTGATCCTCATGGTCATTCATGTTCCTTGAATAAAACAAAATATCATTATCAAATACAAAAAAAAATGAGATACCTGTAGAAGATACTAGTGATCAGATCCATGAAAACAACAGGTGAATTTGTCAAACCAAAGGGCATGACTAAAAATTCATAATGACTGCATCGACTCCAAAATTTTTTATTTGGAAATTTGAGTTGATTGTAACTCAATCATAGATCAATCTTACAGAACAACTTTCATCCCTTCAATTGATCAAATATATCATAAATATAAGGAAGAGGATATTGATTCCTGATTAAAATATGCTATATTCTATGATAATCAACACATAATTGGATTGAACCTTCTACATTCATTACAAAAGGAACTGAATCATCCCAAGGTGATATACTAAGTCTGATGAATCCTTTTATTTCTTATTATTTGGAATGAAACTTTAATTACTATAACTATGTTAGATCCGTTGTGTATGAAATAAATAAAATGGGAATAGTTCCTATGTGTATATCGATACTAAATTTGATTTTCCACTGAGGTGGTAAACCTATGAAATAATTCAGAACAACATCCAATTATCATTACACTATAATATAAAGAGTTATATTCTCAATTTCATCTATAGAACCCAAGGTAAATTCTATTAACTGGCCCGAGATAGTATTTTCCACTATTACTAGTGGTCAGGATCTGCCTGTGTTAATATCTTAATCCCCCTTGAATACACAAATACTACTATAAAGGGATATAAATTTAACTTGATGGGCATTGTAATCCATGTGAGATTTAAATTCCACTAGACAATCTATTATAAAAAACAGATAAAAAATATCAATCTCTAGGACTGCAAACTCCCTAGGAAACTACAATGCATCTATGGTAATGGAACATGCTTGGAACTTGGTTCCTCTATACTTCCATTTCCCAAGCGGTGTCTGAAACTCATAATTTGATTCATCATTTCAATGTGTAAATTAATTGTTTAAACACATGTAGAGCAATAAATTAATGTGATAAACCATTTTAAAATGAAAACATTATGAGAGTTGAGTTCAAAAAGACTGTATCTCACGCCATAGAGGGATTTGGATTCTCAGTCAAACTAGTCTCTTCCACTCCATATAGATGTCGATTGTCCCCTGTAAGTTCTTTCCCCCCTACTTAAGAGCCTATGGACCACTAATTTATTCCAGGAGTTATCTTGGTTCTATTAATTTTGGGTATGAGGACTATTATGTTGATATTTTCTGTATTAGATTATGAGGCTTAAGAATAGGTTGAACCATCTCCTCTGGTTGGCTTTAGAAGTTTGTTGAAATAATTTTTAAGATTTCCTTTATTACCACAATTTAGAAACATCCTTGGTTGTTTAGTATAATCCTTCTTCTTATTTTGAATAGAGTCACACTAAATGTATCTAGGATTATTTCTATGTTTTGGTGGATAAGATACTGATAACATAGATTGGTTCTTAGATGACTTGTTTCCCTAGGATTAGACCTTCCTCTTATGTTTGTTTCCTATAGTGGAGTTTATGCCAACACATTTGGGGACAAAGGTTCCCCTATATTAGAATTTACTACAATATATATCTCTCTGACCATCACCTTGCTCACCATTTTATTATAATCCATAATACATACCATAAATAATTTGGAGCATACCTTCAGTCATAGTCCTACATTGAATATTCAGGTCATCAATGTTTCACTAGTTGTTACCTCTTGCATGAAGTGAAACAAGTGAGTGAATTGAGTAGAATATTCAGTAACTAACATATTTCATTGTTTCAGTTGGAATAAGTTCATCATATTCACCAGCTATAATATGGTTATATAAAAATTATTATTAATAGATCCTTGAACCCTTCCCAAGTAAGGTTCTAGTCTAACTTTTCTTACATAGTGAAATCCCACCTTTGTAGTTCCAATTCCTCTATCATTCACGTCACTATTTTTTCTTTCATGTTATATACGGTTTCGATAAATTTATAACATTATTTTTCCAACTCATCCATACTTTTTATTAATCATGTTCTGAATCACTTCATAATGTTTGTGGATTCCTCTTAAGGAGATTTGATGAGTAATTCATGTGAAAAATTTCTTTTTCTCGATTTCCCATGTCAATAACTTAAAATACCTACATAATACTTTGAAACAATTACTATTTCACTTCTAGTTTGTATGGAACCACATTTTATGATGCACCCTCTCACTATATTCTCATTATACTTGGTGGTATTTTCATCCTAAAACCACATCAACAATTTAAAATCAATTCCATTTTTAATATTATTGATCCAAAGTTTAATAATATATAACAAGGAAAGAAAAAAAATTAAAATATCAATATCAAATATCCATGTGACAATTTAGACCTAGTGAGAAGTCTCTTTACTAGAGCATGATACCTAATGCTCATTGGATAAACCCACAATAATGTGTTTTAAAAATGACTAAAAGAGTTTTAGAACACTTTTGGTACATGAAAATCCCTGTTAAATTGAAGATTAGTATAAAAAGGATAGCTATTTCTTTTCATACTAGACATTTCAATTCTTGACACATACTATCCCCTTGCTACCATCCTGACTCAAGGACCAGAAAAACTAATACCGTTTTTAACCTCCCTACCCAACTAATTGGATTGGGTTGTGTTGTAGGTGTTATTAACCATAGGTGGAATTCTCCAAACACCAAAGGTTAACAATAAATTCCAAGGGTTTAACATAATAATAGAAGGGGGAATGATTTACCCACACACATAATTATAAACATGAACCAAGATGAAGAAAAACATATAAATAATGTACAAGAAAGAAATAAATTATGCATGAGGTAATATCCAATAACTCAATGTAATCAACAAAACAATATTAGTGTAACAGTAGAAATAAATAACCAAATAGCTATGACTCCAATGTAGTTATTGACTCAGGCACTAAGGAGGCACCACTCTAACTCTAAGACGTGGACAATAATACAAGATCCATATACAAACATCAATGACTACCATTATCAAGGTGCTCCACTAGGAATGTATGAAACTGGTCCCTTACCTGTATCACATAAGACAATGTTACATATGGATCAGGGTGAATATACAAGGGAGAGTATAACAACCCCTTAGTCAACCACAAGAGACTTATCTAATATTCCACTAAGGCCCAAATCATGTTAGATAATAGTTTTTTAAAATAATAGGAGTATAAAAAATAGCTTAATATAGTTTATAAAAATATAAATAGATAAGTATATTTTACCAATGTAATTTTAAACAAGAAATTAGGTAATCAAAAAAGTTTTCCAAATAAAAAATTTTCTTTTCAGATATACAGAAATAGATTATACAAATATCAATTAAATGAATCCACTCCCACACCCGTGCAAACCCTTGACCTCCAAAAATGGTCCTATAATCATGGTTACTTTAATCCATGATCCATCCCACACACTTGTGTGGAACCTGGACCACCCAATACGAACTTGTGATCAAAGTGGCATCCATCCATGACTCAATTACCCAATGCACAAGAACACACACATCTCATTACATTTCATAAATTCAAACCAGATTCCTATTTTTTAAATCATAATATCCCATTTTTAAAACCATAAATTTCATACCCATATGGTATCTGCCACACCCCAAATTCCAAGAACAAATACAAGAGGTAAAATTTGATAGAAATTCAGTGATTTTTTGGTAATTATTTTTATTTGAACCAAATGGAATAAAATGTAGGAATAAAAACCTTCACATTTCAATAAAAAGTGTAAGGAGGGAAAATCAGCCTACCTCATATTCTTTCATCATAGATATTCCTTTCACAATATTGCATATATGACCCCTTGCTTCTATTCCTAAATCAAATCCCAATAAAACTGATTAAAACTCGTATAATCCCATAGATTAAATTATAGTATCTCTAATATATGGTTCTATTTAAAAAGAACCAATAGGTTCTAATATAGAAAAAAAATAATGAGGTGCTAGCCTTTGATTTCAATGATTGAATGCTTGAAGAATCAGCAGAATCAGAGTATAGACATTGAAGATCATTGAAAATCTCTCAGGGAAACCCTAGAAATTAAGATACTAATTTAGTAGAGGAAGAATAATTCCTTTTGATCAAATTTTGAGTCTTAAAATCCATTTTCGTACAATTTATATCCATTCACATGGTTAGGCTACACCATTTGGAAAACCAAGCACTAACGTTATGTATTGGTTCTATCCTAAAAACTCAATGTCACACAATTAGCTCTTAGGATTTTATAAATTGTGCACTAAATTATTCACCATTCTGAAGACCCCTAAACACCTCACATAGTTTCTTATATATTTGATCATGGTTTCCACTAATTTTTATCGAATCATGCATCTTCTAAAATGCTCAAAACCCCTCTAAAAACTTATAAAAACTTATCAATCCTTAAAAAAACATTTCTTAACATCAAATTAGCCATAAAGTAGTGAAATAAATCAAAATAGGTTTATTTCAAAGCTATTAAATGATAATAATTTATTATACATATATTAGTTAGTTATTGTTTATTTTCCTCATTAGATGGATGCAATTTTGATTATTGCATACAAGTTTCCGGATGGAAAAAGGTCCCATTATTGTTTGATCACATGTTCATCATAGTTATATTATTCAATGTAGTATAATAATTTTTTAAAATTATTCATATAGTCCAATTTTTATTTGATGCAAGATATGGGTATGGTTCCCAAGAATGTAATTCATGATGACAATTTATTTTGTAATTTACCAATAATAATGAGTTATTTTATAATGACCATTCAATTTTTTATCACCCTTACAGAACCATATCCATGAAATAAATGAATCTAGAATATCATATTTTACCATTAATATTGTCTTGATACTCATCAATGATTAAAATGAGTGTGTTGGTATAGGATAGTTCATTTAAGGGGTTGAACTAAACCAAATAAGAACATGTTATACTATTGAATTAATAAGAGTATAGAGTTATATAATACTAAAATCATTTTCCTTGAAGAATAATGATTTTAATATGACATAAAAAGATATTTTAATGAGATTTATAATGATTGGATAAGATATGGTAATTTAAATAGATGATGAAGAACTATATGCTTTGATGAATTCACTCAATCTTGAAATGTGCTCTATCTAAATGAAAAATTTAGCACTCTTTCATGGAGCTAGAGGCTACCAAATACATATTAAGACATTAAAATAAGTATTAGGGGCATAAATTTAATATATAACTAAATGAAATGTGTATTTTTGTAGGATTATAGAAGGAATCCTTTTATAGGTGAGTTTTGAGTGACCTTTCCACAAATACACATTCACTAAGTTATAAGGTTTTCATTTTACATGAAAAGTGAATTAATGTTTAATTTAATGGATATGGTTCATAAATACCCCCATACATACAATTTGGTGATATGGTTAGAGATATTTTAGGTGTTTTCCCATTTATTTAACTCTTTTCCCCATTTTACCATTATCAAGTTAACTCAATATTTTCATTGGAAGCTTATTTTTTACACTAAAATGAAATTGACCCTATTATCTAATTGTAGTGAAATTATTAAAAGAATAAATCCAATTTTATTAAATTCAATTTCTAAAAAAATTACATTTAATTTAGAAAACGTAAAAACATAAAAAATTTAGAAAACTATATTTTAAGTATGAAAAAGTATTTTATTCTTTTTACCTTAAAAATAATAATCATTAGGTGAATATAAATTAATTCTTATGAATATATAAAAAACACATTATATTAAATTTTATACTCCAAATAGGATACATTTATCTTATAAAGACAAACATATAAAATATAATAAGAATAGTTTTTTTCATTAAGTCGTTTTTCAACAGCTATAAATCATTAAATTATTATTATTTAAAACTTATAAATAATTAATTATATATTATTTACATATTTTACCAATCATTAATTAAATTTTTTCAATCTATTTTATTAAAATTATTCATTAAAAGATATAAATTTTATTTAAAAAACATCACATTTTAAAAAAATCAGTAAAATAATAGATATTTTGAAAAATGAAATATTATCTTTAAAATTTATAAAAAAATATTTATATTAATTAAAAGTGTAATATTTTATTTGTAACACATTATTAACTATAAAATACTCATTATACATATTGGATACATGTATACCCAATAACCAAATATCCAACAACCATAAATCTAGCAACTATATATCAAAAAGTTTTATATCTAATAGAAGTATATACCAGCCATATTACATTCTTATATATATCCTTACATGATTCAGTAAAACTCATCCATTCTATTGATTTAATTCCCATTCAAAAATTTGTATTATATTTATAATGGTTTGCTTTCTGTGTATAGATATAATTTGTGGTATGATCTTTAAGGAAAACCATGAGGTTGAAGATTTCATGTTTTTTGTATTTTTATTTAATTTCAGTTTTATTCTTCTTGTCCTTACCATAGTTATGTTTCTTACTTCATTCCCATAATGTATTAATATTTATCTTATATTATAATATTTTTTCTCAATAAATTATATCCTGGTTATTTTTAGTTCAGTGTTTCCTGTGAAATAATATATCCAATACATTAATGGAATAAAATGGTTGGTTGTTATAATACCCCCCACCCCCCCCCCCCCCGTAAAGTAAATTTAAATTTTTGGGTTCCAACATCACTTCTGAAAACTTATGATTCCTCTAGAGAATTTTAACCAAGTGAGTGGTATTATTTTGTATTACTATATAACTATAATAAAAGAGCTATAATGGTAGTTTCACATACTAGAGATTGTGTTCTATTTTTATAACCTATGATTCCATTACATGTGATGGATCAAGTATGTACTTACTTAATAATGATACACGGAATACATCATTCACTTTTGATATGTTCATTGGAAGTGAAATTCAATAAGCAACAATCCCCACAAGATCAAGGATTTCAAAAGGGCTAATGTATTTATGGATCAAATTTCCATTTATCCTAAATATTATAACCCTCTTTCATAGTGATATTAGAAGGAACTTATTATCTCTAACTTCAAACTCTAAATATTTCCAAATAATATCAGTTTAAAATTTTGTAAACTCTTGTCTGCCTTAATATGTTGTTGAATGATTTAAAACATATATAAAATTTATTGATCATGATTTGGCCCCCAAATATTTCTCTTTCTGAATTTATCCAAATAAGATGGAGTTATGAACCTACCCCATACAAATACACATATGGTTTTATTTAATGATAAAATGGAAGCAATTGTTGTGTGAGGTTTCTATAATAGGAAAGCGTTGATCTCAACCACATTCAAAATACATAGATCGTGGTCACAATATATATTCTAGAGTATAAATGGTACTTTTATATTGACCATTAGTCTATGATGATAATTAGTGCTAAATATCATCTATGTGTTCAATTATTTTTTAATATTTCTTTTTGAGATTAAGGTAAAACCTAGATCTTGATTATAATAAATTGAAAGTGGTGTACTCCATGCAGTCTTACCAATTCCTTGTATATCCTAGAATTTTGGTCAAGCGAGAAAAATTCTCAAATAGAAATGAAATACACTATATTCATAAGCTTATAAACTATGTCCCAATTAGAATTATGTTTTTTAATTGTAATAAAAACAAAAAAAATGAATTCAATTTTTATTTCCTCTCATTTCAATATAGTTATGGTCAATGGTTGTATCATACCTTTAGAATTATGACATTCAGCCGTACATTTTTTCTAGACCCATCATTAATATATATAATCTCTAACCCCATTATTTATATTATCCCAACTGAAATAATTCATTAGATCTGTATACAAATTTTTTCTTATAGGGTGGATATAGAATAAGTAGATATGTGTATTCTCCAAAAACCCCTCTATAATTCTAGTATTGAAGAGATACATATTCACCTCTAAAATATTATAATTCTATAAATGTCAAGTTCAAAATTTGGAATAATCCTTACCTTATTCTTTAGATATATATGCTCTTACCGATCTTTGATCATCACATTGATGGATGGTTAATAAATCATTAGGAAAATATAGGATTTATCCCTTTCCTTTATTATTTAAAGGTCTATCCTTTGTAAATCCATGAGTATTGGATCTCATTAAATACCCATAATTAGAAAGGTATCATGATCCTTCCTACTCAAATCATTAACAACCATGTTCACCTTCCTTGGGTGGTAATCTATTGAGTATTCATAGTCTTTAATAAAAAACAAATGTGACACCCTGAACCTATTTCATGTGTAATAATAATATCGTATGGTTTTACTTCATTTAATTTTCATGCTACACAAACAATGTTTTCAAAATAAAAACAAGACATGTTTTATTGAATTAAATACTGAAATGATTACATTACATCCAGGCTAAGATAATCCAACAAACCTATGATTCATACTAAGAGACCTATCAAAATCACTAGGAGACCAAAAAATACAACAAAAATCCATATAAAGTAGTGTAAGTCCTTTGAGTCTACCACTATTAAGAAAATTATATCCATGACCATAGAAACTGTGTTGAGCATTGGAGGAATGATGAGCACCATCTTCTCCAAAGTTATTTTGAGTTTTGAATACTCTAATAATGTTTTTATAAGGCCAAAAAGTTAATCCGTTCATTTTTTATTTTAGGTGACCATTAAACCTATAATGGTTATAAGTCCTTATAGTTGTTGGGTATTGTTGTTATTTTATTTTATGTATTTTATTATATTAATAGTTCCAAGTGTTTTAAGTATGAATTAATGTAATACCTTTTAAACATGTTTGTAATTAACTCTTCTTTAGATTTTTAAAGGATAATGTATTAAGGTTTAAAATGGAATTGAAATTGCAACCTTTGTGTTTTAAAGAAAATAGCAAGATAAGTACACACTAGTTACTTCATATTTTTTGGTACAAAGAAATATTTTCTTGCGTTTGAAATCATACTTTTGGAAAATTAAATTGATGACTATGGTTGTTTTTAGTATTTTATTTATACATGGTGAATTAGGTATTTAGGTATTTCAATTTTTTTAAAAAGTTACCTTTAGATTTTTTCATCATTGGATGAATAAAATCAAGGTTTTAAATAAAAATACGTTTTAGATTTTAAATATAATAGAAGTATGGGATTTCTTTTATGACATATTAAACTTTGATTTTAGATGTTGATCTTTGATGTTTTTAAAACTCAAATGTTTATAAACTAATGAAAATATTGGTTTTAGGATTTTGTATAACCATAATAGAGAATTTATATTCTCTGTTTTTAATACACCATTACATAGATAAACCTATTCTTATGTTTAATAAAAAATAAATTTTACTTTTATAAAACTTAAGTGAGTACCCCACCCAACAGATAGTGACCTAGAAGGCCAAGCCACTCAAGGTCTGGTGGTCATCTCACTCAAATACCCTAGGCCAAATACCCAGGGTAGTGCATGTATGGTGCGTGCTAAGTCACAAGCATAGGCATGCATAATAAGTCCCTAATCACACACAGGCTTGTACAAGGGCTTTTCCAAAGCATGCCATCATACGGGGAGGCATAGTGGTAGGGGTGGGTGATGAAGCATGCCCACAGTGACTGGTACAGGGCTGTATTGGGAGGGGGATGGGGATTTTTTTAGCATAGGGTGGGAGCTCTGGGCTTATAAATCCAGCACGAAATCCTTCTTATTTCGATGTGGGTGGAATTTTTAAACACAAATCGTGTCTCCACCATCCAATATCACTACATTGGATTTGGAATTTCTGATCAGTCCACCCTTCGACTCCACACTGCTGTGGTTTTCCTCTATGGTTTTTATTAGCTATTTGATCCAGTTAGGATCTAATATCAGCCGTTGGAACCATTTTAAAAACACGTGTCACTCGCAACCATCTGATTTGAGTCGTGTCTTGATCTCAACCGTTCATCATTTTAAAAACCTATGAATGCACCTCAACCACTGGAACAAATCGTGGCCAATCCTGGCCGTCCATTCTTTTCCACAACTCTCTTCCATATCCTTATTCTTCCTCCCGCATAGCACCACACCATTAGCTTTCACTACACCCACATTCTTCAGTTTCTCCACACCCATGACACCCAGTGGCCCCTTCTCTTTCTCATTTTCCACAAGAAAGAATGCACTCGGTCTTTCTTTTAAACCAAATTGCCTCAAATCCCTTGAAAATTTTCTTATAATATACAGTTTATATGTCTAACCATTTTCCACTGAGAACCCTATTGGTTTTCTCATTCCAGCACCTCGATCAACCTCCTCTCGACTTCTTTTTCTTCTTCGAACCAAGTAATGGTTCTATCATTTCCTTGTGTGTGCTTTTACTATACTTATATAAAAATTATATATATATATATATATAAACATATATATGTTGGATCACAAAAACTACTGGTTATCTTGGATATTTTTGAAATAATAGCTTCAGTTTTTAAATGATGTCTATCATATGCAAATCATATATTGGTTTTAATTTTTAATTTTTTCCTTGTGTTTCGATTTTACAAAGGTTATATATATATAGACATATATATATATAAATATATATATCTATTGGGTTGTTCCTAAAACCTACTTATTTTCTTAGATGGTTTTATAAAATAAAATTCTTGGTTTTAAATTATGTTCTTGTCATGAAAATCATACAAGGGTATTATGTTTCTTTTACCAAAATTAGTTTCACTACATATATAAAAATAGGAATATATATGTTCTAAATAAAACTATACTAGTTTATTTTTTTAAGGAAGAAAAATTCATACATTAATGACATTCATAATGAATGTGAACCATGCTAGGTTTCATAGTGTTTTATATTGATAAAATTATAAATTTGTATGTATTATCTCATATATAGGTATTTATTTATAAAACAAACCATCGGATTTACACTACGATTTTTAAATATTGAATTTTGGTTTAGATTTTTGTTTTTATTATACGTAAATTATATATTGGATTATTATGTTTTTATGGAGAACCCTTATGTACATACAGTTATATATATATATATGATTTTAATCTGATATTAATATGGGTTCTCAAAAGGTATAAAAGAAATAACAAGTTTTTAAAGTGTGAATGGTTTTTAAGTATAAATTTGGAATGAGTTTTAGCAATAAAAACCTTTTATAATCACTTTATTCATGCATAGATACACACTTGTTTTCATAAGTTCTAATGGTATTGGTTATGTTAGTAACTGGTTTTGTTTTTTTATTCTTTTGAATTAATAACATTAGGTTAAATAGTTGGAAGTACCATTTTCTAATGTTTATACACAAACATTCATAGTAAAGTGTGATTAGGCATTTATGCATTCAATACCTCACATGAAATAATTTGTTTACATTTAAACTGATTTTGTTTTCAATCCAATATAAATTTTTCATTATGTATGCTTCTGTTTATTTATGTTTATGATTTTCCATTTCCATTTATCAGTGCATGATTTGAGAATGAATAGTATCTATTCTGAATTAATAAACATGTATTTTAATGCAATGAAAGTTTACTAACATGGAATAAGGGTTTGTAAAGTTATTATTTTATTTGATAAAATCAAACAATTTATTATTTATTTATCACTTATGATAATTCATGAAATATTAATTTAATTATTCAAAAATTTATGGGACACTTTTAATAAGAGATAGAATTTAATTATTTGAAATGGTATTGGACACTTTGAATAAGAGGCATAATTTAATTATTCAAAGTGGTGTGGAACAATTTGAATAATAGACAGAATTTAATAAATCAAAGTGGTGTGGGACACTCTGATTTAAAGACTTTTAGACATATGAGGAATTCATTGGACTTAGTATGTGACAGGTGGGGCCTGATATAGCCCCTCGATGCATCGGTAGGTCTCATGAGACAAATGGACATGGAATTGGTCGAGGCCTTTCCTGATTTTGATATATGGTTTTGGATGAGGCCTTAATCATTTTTAGAATTCTTGGTTGAGGACTTGACAAAATGTTTCAAAATGTCTGGCATATGCACTTACCTCATTATGTTTCTAGTATTTAATTAACCAAGTGAATATTCGACTTGTAAAATATACTTGGTTAAGAGCATGTTCTTGTGAGTATCAGAAGAAGTAAATGAACATGGAATAATGTTTATTCAGCACTCACCTTCTGAACTTTAATAAAAATTCTAGAAATTTATCCCCCAATTTATGATTTACTGTTAGTAATGAAAGAAATGAATGTTATTATTTTATGTACAAATCTGATTATGTATTTCTTTCATTTGTAAATTGTGTACTTTCACTTTCACTTGTCACGCTTAGTTTAGTTTGAATAAATCTTGATTTATATGTTGCACACCATATGTTTTTAATAAGCATGCTTACGACTGGAACATGTATTTATTTTAGCCTCGTAATTGTTCCTTAAAATGTTCATTGGTAATTCTTGGAAAAAGGTTTTGTTAGGCTTCAAGAAAATGTTTTATGAATATATTTTTTAAAAGCAAATATTTTAAATGGTTTTATTTGAAATATTATTCTTCTTAAAAAATCCCTTACCGAGCATTCGTATGCTCACCCTACGTTTTCAATTTTATCTTTACAGGTTTAGTAGTTTTGCATTACGTTGAATGGTAGCAGCTTTGTGGAGTCTTTTCTGTGCGTTTTTTGAAGGATTTTTGTAATTGTATATAGTTTTCCAGAACCCAAACCAAAAATATCCCTTGTATGGGACATGATGTTTATTTCTTCATCATTTCGTTTTATAAAAAAAATTACACACCATGTTTATCAAACACACCATCATCGGGGAAATCTAGGGCCGGGGCGTGACAGTTGGTATTAGAGGATCGGTTTAGACAACCTTGGAAAATTAGAACAACATTAAAAACTTGATTATGTCTTACTAAGTAGAATTATTCTTAAAGTTTTCAGATGGTATATGAAATAAGACTTCTGCCTCTTCCAACAAAAATATTAGAGTCAATAGTGGCCAAGTCATGTTTAGAAGGCTATCAGAATTTTAAAAACCTTTGTTTGTCCTGTAAACAACTCTACCATGTATCCAACTATCCTTTTGTACTTCAATTCCACTGTGTATCAGGCCATGACTACATCCTTATGATACATGCACAATTTTCATTCTACTCACATAAAGGAAATTATTTTTTTGGTTTGTTTAAATAATTTACCCTAGCCAAGAATTTTTCATCCCTGGAGGACATCGGAGAGGCTGTACAAGGGGGTAACCACCGATCAACACACCTTTTTCAAATATTTGACTATGGTTTTTTGGTCAAGTTATAGACTTTGAAATCCATGAGGATGAGTCTACCCATTTACATTATAGACATCAAGTTCAGGTTGATGTCACCCAACTTCATACACTTCATTCTTTTCTCACATAGATGTTTAGTTGTCCACACCCCATTGACCCAATTTGCATGTGATTAATTTGGACCAAAGTGATTGTACAGTTTGTAACCACTTTAGGGATCCTCTAAATCAAGAACTGGGGGAACCATCAACGTTAGTGGAACCTGCGAAGGGACACCATTGTGGGTTTTAGGAAGTCTGTGACAATGATATTGTGAGAGGGAACGAATAAATATGTAGCACATTCATGTTTCGTGAAGTTTGTTTTCAATGCATAATGTCATATTTTATGGTTTGATAGATTAATATTCTTTTTCAAAATAATCATCTTGGTTTTAATATGGTCATGCCTAACTGAGTAAAACTTGTTCCTTAAAATTTTCATATGGAAGATGTGGTTTTACCAACAAACCTCTTATTACTTCCTATCGAATTACTAGAGTCCATAATCATCAATTCATGTTTGGAAGACTAAAACCCTTTTGTGAACCTACTTTTATCTTGTAAATGACTCTACCGAGCATCGATCATCCCAAATATCCTTCATTCCTAAAACGAGAGAGCTACATCAATAACTGTATCGCAAATACATAATTTGCAGAGCATAGGAAGGGGGAAGTACCATGATGGTATCTTCCTATATTTCACCTTTTTCGAGAACTACCATGCTTTGGGAGGTTTTGAGAAGCTTAATTGGAGGGTGACCTTCGAGTGGCCTATATATTCCAAGTCCTAAGTTTTACCATGTATAGGATGCTCTACGACATTAATGTTTTCAAGCATGATGTAGTTCGAGGGATTTATAGGGAACGAGTCCACTCTCAAATCTTTGATATCCATATCTCTCATAACTTCTTCTAGAAACCCAAATTCTTTATGCATAGGGATGATCCTAACTGCTCATGGTGTATATGGGCCAAAGAGGTCGAGGAACTAGAAACTAATCTAGGAATCCACCTGGGGACATCAGCGATTATCCGTATAGGTGGTCCTAGTCAGGGGGTACCTCCTGAGTGATGTATGTCTAGTTTTGTTGGTGGAAGTGTATGAGTTTTTTAGAATTGAGAGGACTCAATTATTTGAAGGGGGATAATGTGACACCCCAAACCTATTTCATGTGTAATAATAATATTGTATGGTTTTACATTGTTTAATTTTCATGTTATACAAACAATCTTCTCAAAATAAATACAAGACATTTTTTATTCAATTAAAAACCGAAATGATTACATTACATCAAGTATAAGAGAATCCAACAAACCTATAATTCTTACTAAGAGGCTTATAAAAATCACTGGGAGGCCGCCAAATACAAAAAAAAACATACAAAGTAGTGTAAGTCCTTTGGGTCTGCAACTATGAAGAACATTATAGCCAGAACCACAGAAACCATGTTGAGCAGAAGAGGAATGATGAGCACCATCTTCACCAAATTATTTTGAGTTTGGAATACCCTAATCATGTTTCAATAAGTCCATATATTTAATCTGACCATTTCCTTATTTAGGTGACCATTGAATCTATAACAGCTATAAGACCATATAATCATTGGGTATTCTAGTTATTTTATATTAAGTATTTTATTATATTTTTATTTCCATGTGTTTTAAGTATGAATTACTGTAATACCTTTTAAACATGTTTTTATTAATTATTCTTCAGATTTTTAAAAGTTAATGTATTAATGTTTAAAATGTATTTGAAATCATAACCCTTGTGTTTTAAATAAAATACCAAGAGAAGTACGCAATGGTTACTTCTTGGTTTTTGGTACAGAGAAATATGTTTTTGAGTATAAAATCATACTACAGGTAAATGAAATTGATTACTATGGTTGTTTTTAGTATTTTATTTATACATATTGAATTAGGTATTTTTGTATTTCAATTTTTTTAAAAGTTGCCTTTAGATGTTTTCATCCTTGGATGAATAAAAACAAGATTTTAATTAAAAATAGGTTTTGTATTTTAAACATAATAATAGTATTGTATTTCTTTTATGACATAATAAATTTTGATTTTAGATGTTGAACTTTGAGGTTTTTAAAACTAAAATGTTTATAAACTAATGAAAATATTGGTTTTAGGATTTTGTGTAGCCATAATAAAGAATTTATATTCTCAGTTTTTAAGACACAATTAAATATATAAACCTATTCTTATGTTTAATAAAAAATGAATTTTACTTTGCTAAAAATTAAGTGAGTAACCCACCCAACTGAGGGCGACCTATAAGGACAAGACACTCAAGGTCTGGTGGGAATCTCACTTAGATCCCCTAGTCCAATGACCGAGGGAGGTGCATGCATTGTGCATGCTATGTCACATGTATAGGCATGCATAATAAGGCTCAACATGCGCATGGGCATGTGCAAGGTCTTTGCCAAAGAGAACCACCGTTCGAGGTGGCACGACTGCAGGGGTGGGAACTAAAGCGTGCCCACAGAGGCTGGTGTGGGGTGGTACTAGGAGGGTGGAGGGGTATTTTTGAGAGTAGGGTAGGAGATCCATGCTTATAAATCCATCCTGAAATCCTTCCCATTTCGATGTGAGACGAACTGTTTAAATGGAGACCAAGTCTCTATCATCTGATCTCGTTGTGCTCGATCTGGACCGTCCAATCATTCCACCCATCGATTTTGTGCCACTTTGGTTTTCCTCTGTAGTTTTTATCAGCTATTCGATCTAGTCATGATCTAATCTCAACCGTCTAATCCTTTTTAAAAACCTGATTCTCTTGCAGTCGTCCAATCCGAGTTGTATCAAGATCTCAATCATTTATCATTTTATAAACCCACAGATGCACCATAGCCACTGGATCAAATCGTGGAAAATCCTAGCTATTCATTATTTTACACACCTCTCCTCCAAAGCCTTATTCTTCCTCCCACATCGTGCTACACTAGTAGCTTTTTATACACCCACTTTCTTCTATTTTTCCACACCGGTGACACCCGATGGCCCCTTCTCTTTCTCATTTTACACATTACCAAAATCACTCGGTATTTCTTTTAAACTGAAACACCTTAGATCCCTTGAATGTTTCCTTATAATAGATAGTTTATATATCTAACCATTTTTCACTAAGAACCATGTTGGTTTTCTCCTAGCAGCGCCTCCATCAACTTCCGCTCAACTTCTTCTTCTTCTACAAACAAGGTAAGGGTTCTGTCTTTGCCTTGTGTGTGATTTTACTATAATTATATAAAAAGTATATATATATATATAAATATATACATTGGATCAAAAAACCTACTAGTTATCTTGGGTATTTATGAAATAATAGCTTCAGTTTTTAAATAATGTATATCATATGCAAATCATGTGTGGGTTTTTATTTTTAATTTTTTCCTTATGTTTCAATTTTACAATGGTTATATATATATATAGACATATATATATATATGGTTGTTTTTAAAACCTATGTATTTTCATGGATGGTTTTATAAAAACAAATTATGGGGTTTAAAATATGTTCTTGTCATTCAAATCATACTAGAGTTTTATGTTTATTTTACCTAAATTAGTTTCACTATATATATACAAATAAGAATATATATATTCTTAATCAAACCATAATAGTTTTTTTTATTTAAAGAAGAATAATTTATACTTTAATGACATTCATAATGAATGTGAACCATGCTATGTTTGATGATGTTTTATATTGATAAAATTACAAATATGTATGTATTCTCCCATATAAATATATAGGTATTTATTTATGAAATAATCCCTCAGTTTTACAATATGATTTTAAAATATTGAACTTTGGTTTAGATTTTGTTTTTATTATATATAAATTATGTATTGGATTTTTAAGTTTTTATGATGAAACATTATGTACATATGGTTATATATATGTATATGCTTTGATTATGATTTTAATATGGGTTCTAAAAGGGTTATAAAAAGATATAACAAGTTCTTGATGTGTGAACGGTTTTTAAGTATCAATCTGGAGTGTGTTTTAGCAATTAAAACCTTTTATAATCACTTCATTTACATATGGATACACACTTATTTTCAGAAGATTAAATGGTATTGTTTATGTTAGTAAGTGTTGTGGTTGTTTTTCATGATTTTCAATTTATAACTTTGGGTTAAATAGTTTTAAGTACCATTGTGCAATTTTTGAACACAAACATTCATAGTAAAGTGTGTTTAGGCATTTATGCATTCAATACCTCACATGAAATATTTTTTTTACATTTAAACTAATTATGATTTCAATCCTTGATGAATTTGTCACTATGTATTGATTTATTATTTATGTTTGTGATTTGTCATTGATATTTATCATTGAAATATTTGAGCATGAATAATATCTTTTATGTAGTCATAAACATGTATTTTAATGCATTTAGAGTTTACTAGCATGGAAGAAGGGTTTGTAATGTTATTATTTTATGTGATAAAATCAAGCAATTTATTATTTATTTATCACTTATGATAATTCATGAAATATGAATTTAATTATTCAAAATGGTATGGGACACTTTTAATAAGTGACATAATTTAATTATTTGAAGTGGTATTGGACAATTTGAATAAGAGACATAATTTAATTATTAAAAGTGGTATGGTACACTTTGAATAAGAGACAGAATTTAATAAATCAAAGTGGTATGGGACACTCTGATTTAAAGACTTTCAGACATATGAGGAATGCATTGGACTTAGTATGTGACAGGTGGGGCCTCCTATAGCCTCTTGATGCATCGGTAGGTCTCATGAGACAAATGGTCATGGAATTGGCCGAGGCCTTTCCCGATTTTGATATATAGTTTTGGCTGAGGCCTGTTTCTGCTGGAAATGGGGATGACCTCGTTTGAGTTAAAGGTTCAAACATTCCAATTAGTTTCTAATGGGTTTGTTTGTAGAACCAAAAACATCCAATGATTCTATATCCATTTGGACCTACTTTCCAAAGGTAGGTGCTCAATAGTTGTGAACTTATGAGGCTTAAGAATTTTCATTGGTCTAGAGGATGGGATTTCAGACTCATCACACCTTTTTGGGGGGAATTATTATCTACTCCAGGACTCTCTTTATAGATTTAAGATATGTTCGTGAATCCTTATGACATTACCAAGTATGAAAATGAGCTTTCATTTAGATATGACAATCAATGATTAATATGTATGAAATTTAGAGAATCTTTTATATTTATTCGAGGTTCTTCATCGATAGAGAATCATCTGTATTTGTTAGAGATTCTTAGTCAATGGTATCCTCCGATACATTGTATAAAGATCTCTTGGTTATTATGATAACCATACTAATTTTAAAGCCACTCAGCAGGGCACTTGAAGTTTCTTTTCATTCAGAAGGGCATGGACTATTTCAGAGTTGGGATCATACCCGTAGATGGGCTACCTACATAGCATTTGTTTTGGAAAAAGAATCTGAACCCATGTAGTTCGAGTAATGAAGTATGAGGTTTCTACATGATTGATGGCTCAAATTAAAGATGTTATAATTACTTTTACACTCTAAGCTCATGTGATTCATGCTCGGTGTGAGAAAAAAGAGGTATTGGTAAAACCAGACAATTTGTGCCATGAAAGATGCAATAATGTGGGGAAAATGTTTGTATGACTGCCCAGATAGATGAATATTGGGATTTACATCAGGGAAGAAACATGGGAATAGGGTTCATAATGGAATATGTGCTTTTATAGATATTTGGATACTCTAACTTGGGGCTTACACTTGAGGAGGATGCCCAAATTAGGAGGGGACTTAGGGCTTATGCCTAAGGAGGATGCCCAAATCAAAATAAATTAAGACTGGTTAAGAGAATTTATGAATGGGGCTTATTCCTAAGAAGGAGTCCCAGTTTAAAGGAATTTTGAACTCGAGCTTATTCCTGAAAAGGATGCCCAGGTTAAGGGAAATTGGAATTTGGGGCTTACTCATAAGGAGGATGCACATATTTGGGAACTTGGGGCTTACTTCTGAATAGGAGGTCCAAAATTAAGGGAACATAAAGACTGGGAATTATTCCTGAAAAGGAGGCCCAGGTAAGGGGAACTGGGGCTTACTCCTAAGGAAGATGCCCATTGAATATGGAATTTTGGGGCTTACTCCTAAAGAGAATGCCCATATTAAGAGAACATGGACTAGGGATTACTTCTAAGGACGATGCCCAGGTTATGGGACTTGGGGCTTACTTCTAAAGAGGATGCCCAAATTAAAGAAGCTTATGTTTGGGGCTTACTCCTGAGAAGAAGTCCCAAGTGAAAGATCCTCTCATATTAAAGGATGAGGTTGAATGAATCAAATCTCTCTCTTTATTGATACAAAGATATGTAAATCACTTTGTTTTGAGAGATGTTCCACAGAATTCCTTTCAAATAAGGAATCCAATCAAGGAGACATGCCATAAAATGGATTTGAAGAGTGTCTTGAAGACTAAATCTTTAATAGGAGGGGTGTATTTGAATAAGAGAGGTGAATAGACAGGAGGGGAACATAAAAAGAGAGAGGCACACAAGGCCTGAGTAGGCGCGCAAGTCCTGCGTGGGCGCGCAAGTCCTGGTCGCACAAGTATACTTGTGCGACACGTGGGTACTTGTGCGAAGGTCAACCCTTAGGGTAATACATGGGAGAGGCTTCGCTCAAGCCCTTAGTATTATCCCTAGAGATTCTAAAAGAGTGGTGTGAAATTTTTGTTGAGGGGACAAGGTGGCGCACAAGTGTGGCCATTTCCCATAAGGGGCTGGCCACATAGGCGTGCAAGTGTTGATCAGTTTCAACACTTAGTCCTTGTTTCCCTTATTTATAGCATCCATTCTAGGTATGAAATTATCTTAGAAGTGTTCGGAAGACTTCCAGAATAGACTAGGGTGACCAGAGCTCAAATATGAGTTTTGGAATTTTTCCATATTGAAATGGGGGCCCACCAGGGGTATTTATAGGCTGGTGAAGACCCTGGGCGAAATTCAAAGAGGGCGCGCAAGTCACCTGCGCAACCACTAGGCAGCGCGCAAGTATACTTGGGCGACCTTGGTTGAACTTGCACGTCCCAAGTGGAAATGAATATGTGTTCATGCCTTTGTCACTTTTTGATGTTTCTTCAAAGGATGGATCACTTTGGGTTCATGGTATTTCCCTTTTCATTCATTAGACATTGTGATGGAAAGGAGCATCAACCAAAGTCCCCCTCAGAGTTGGTTCTGGAGAGAAAAGAAGATTTGACTCTATGGTGAGAAGAAACAAGAAATTTTGGTAGTTTAAAATCATGCCTATCAGAGTAAAAAAAGGCTAATGTTTAAGGTCGAAATATCTTTGACCGAATGGATTAAATTTGACTCAATTCCTTGAAATTTTTTCTAAAAACATATTACCACACTCAAGTATGATGGAAAATATGTAAACTATGACTTAATAAATTTTTAATCTGAGGAATGATATGAAAAAAGTGCTAAAAGTCATTAGAATAAGTAGTTCCCATGAATTAAGTTTCCACTATTTAACAAACCCATTAGGGGGTTGATTTATGCAGGGCCGCCTAAGGGCATTGGCTGCATAGTCAAATAAGAGTATCTTTTGGCTGAAAGGTCTATTATGTAGACTACTTATGCAAGGCCTCCTAAGGGCATGTGCTGCATAATCAGGCAAAAGAAATATCAGAAATTTACTTTTCTACTGCTAAAGAAAGCCAGTGAAAGTTTATGGAGATTCAAATTTTCCAAAGCATAGAGTTTGTTGTATGGAGAGAGGTACTTGAACATGGATAAGATATTTCTAAACAATATTGTCTTAGAACTGGATGAATGTCACTCCTACAAAGGTCTGACCCAAACATAGGAAAGGGAAATATAAACCATAGACTTGAATACTTTCAGATCATGAAAAAGAGTATGGGACAAATATGTTAAGGATGGCCATTTTTTTGGATCCCTACATAATTTAGTTAAGACAAATAAGGACAAAAGAGGTTTTCCTCCCAAGAATGAAGTTACCACTATTTAACAAACCCATTAGGGGGTTGAATTATGCAGGGCCACCTAAGGGCATTGGCTGCATAGTCAAATAATATTATCATTTTGTTGAAAATTCTGTTATGTAGACTCTTTATGGAAGGTCGCCTAAGGGCACATGCTGCATAGTCAAATAATAGTATCTTTTGGCTGACAGGTCTATTATATAAACTACTTATGCAAGGCCACCTAAGGGCACGTGCTGCATAGTCAGGTGAAAGAACTCTCAAGTATCAAACATTTTGTGACCAGAAGTCAAGAAAAAGGGTTATGGAGATCTGAAAATATTTACGGTTTGGAGTATGACACATAAAAAATGGGCATTTGTTAAATGCATGTAGAGATACACAGACCAATGCTAACCATAATCATGGGGTGGCTGGGTCCTGAATTGAAATGCTGAACATCAATACATATCTCATTAGAATGATAATCAAGCCAAATGTAGTTCTTGAAATACAGTTTAACGTCATGTGGGACGAGTGTATATGAAATCTAAGTTTAAGGTCATAGAGCTTGGACCATAATAATGACTACATAGTGTGTGTTTTTACTGGGACTTTTCAGCCAGGGGACTGAAATTAGAATTCGGGGTTAGGCCCAAAAGGCTTGGGGCTGGATTCAAGGGACACTCGAACATTCCTACATATCCCATAAGTATGGGAATCAAGCCGCACGTAGTTCTTGAAATTCCCTATGTACATATTTAGTTTGTACAAGTGAAGGGTGAAAAGGGGACTTTAGTGCAATGATGGTTTGACCCAAGATAAAAGGATTGGGAATTTCCATGTTTGCACAAAGTCTTTAGAATATAACATGATTGGAAATCAATGTAAATAATGATTCCATCTTAGGGGAGGGTATCAAAGAATGTTGTAGTTTATTGTCATACGGGACAAGAATGTGAATAGTTTATTGTCATATGCATAGACCATGGTGAACCAATGTAAAAAATATTGGTTCAGGGGGCGGTTTCACAAATCAACATCGTATGAGATGGAGGTGCACCGATGTGAAGATATTGGTTTTGGGCTTGAACCTCGAGATGTTGCCTACGTACCCATTCTAGAAGACAAGGATCAAAGTCAACGTATTTCAATTAAAGAATAAATTGGTGATCAAGTTGTTTTTGAGAACAACGACCTAAAAAAGAAAGTGTTGGGACTTACGCATGGTTAGTGGCCCAGAGAAGGTGTTATGGTTGAAGTTTACTCTAAGATCACGTGAGTTATACTCGATGTGAGAAACAAGAGGTAGAAACAACCCTAACGATGCACGGTTTAATGTCATGCATGACATATGAAGGGACTATGTAGTTTAAATTCATGCAGTGAGGACAAAATTGCTGCACAGTTTATTGTCATGTAGCAGGGACAAAATACAGTATAATGTCATGTAGGACGTATTAAGAGACTTTGTTCAGTTTTACATCATGTAGGACAAATATAGGGACACAATTTAATGTCATGTTGGACAATAAGGGTGTTGTATTGTTTAGCATCCTGTAGCTACGAAGATGGGGACTATACAATTTAACATCATGTTTGATGAAAAGGGGGACTGTGGAGTTTGATTTCATGCAGTAAGGACAAAATAGAACACAGTTTAACGCCATGTTGGACACTTTAGAGACTTTTTCACAGTTTAACATCATGTTGGATGATGGCACAGTTTAACGTGATGTTGGATGTAAGGGACTTCTGTACAATTTTGCATCATGTAGCTAGGACGTCATAGTTTAATGTCATGTTGGATGAAGAAGGGACTGTGGAGTTTAAAGTCTTGCAGTAAGGACTTAAGAAGGGTTGTGCAGTTTAACGTCATATACCAAGGACGATAGTTATACAGTTTAACGTCTTGCTGGACGTGTATGTATTTTCATTACTCTAAATACTTCTTCAGAAATATGGAATTGGTTGAAGTCATGATGAGTTCTCCATCCATTGAATTTAAAGCATAACCTCCATTGGAGTATACCTTATATATTGAGTAAGGTCCTTCCCATTTGGTTCATGTTTGGGAGGTTTCATTCCTATTATCATTGGAGTTCTGAGAACCAATACCAATTCTCCTTGAATGAATGAATGAAGTCTAACTTTTTTGTAGAAATCCCGTGCTATTCGATTCTGATAGACTTCCATGTGGTGCAGGGTGCACAATATTTTCTCATATAATCATTCCAATTCATCTAATCACTTCTGAGATTGTTCATCTATAGATGACTGATCACAAATGGCTACTCTGAGATAAGGTAATTGAACCTCAATGGGAAAGACTTCTTCTGTTCCATATACCAATGAATATGGTGTTGACTGTGTTGCAGTGCGGGTGGTAGTCTGATAAGCCCATAAAGCATGAAAGAGTTTATCAGGCCATGACTTCTTATCTTTATCCACCATCATTTGTAGTATATTTGAAATGGTACTATTGAAGGATTCTATCTGGTCATTGTCCACTGCATGATACCGAGAGGAATGGTTGGATTTGATGTTGTATTCGTGATACAACTTCCTTGCCTTGGATGAATAGAAGTTGGATCCATTGTTCGTCAATATGGTATGAGGGACACCAAATCTGGTAATGATGTTAGACTTGATGAAGCTAACAATGCATTTAGAACTGAATTCTTTGAGAGGTATTGCCTCTGCCCATTTGGAAAAGAAGTTAGTAGCAGTAAGATTGTACTTAAACTGCTTGGATGTGGCTGAAGGATAAGGTCCCACTACATCCATTCCCCATGTGGAAAATGGCCACGAGTATTTAGCTGTATGAAGAAACTCTGGGGGTGATGAATGAAGTTGGAATATACTTTGCAAGAATGAATCTTCTTTGTGAAATCAACACAATCTTGTATCATTGAAGGCCAAAAGTGTCCAAGCCTTTGAATTTGATCAGATAGTCTGTGTCCAGACTGGTGGGCACCACAGACTCCTATATGCACTTTTTTCATGACAGCAATTATCTCTTCACCGTCAATGCATCTGAAGATAATTCCACCAAAACCTATTTTGTAGAGAATTTTCTCAAGGTGACATGGGCTTTCATAAAGAGTAAAATTGACCACATGTCGCCGGATTTGTTCTTTCCCAACTCTATCAGGTGGAAGTATTCCATTTTTAAGTTATTCTATGATAGGTGTCATCCATCCTGTAGTATGACCATATGGATTAGGAATGGGAATAATTTCATTGATTTCCTTTGTTCTGGTTTGAACATAAGGTGAAATTGTATGACGGTGGGCAATACTAACGACTATCACATCCTAATTTGGATCTTCCAGACTTGTGGCTATATTAGCCAGTGCATCATATTGGACATTTTTTGATATCGGGACATAAGAAAATGTCAGTTCCGAAGGGAATTCCTCCATTAACTCTCTGACGTGATCATACAAAGGGATTAGTTATTCTTTTCTAATTTCATAATCCCCATTGACTTGTTTGATTACCAGTTCTGAATCACATTTCACCTTTAAGTGATTCACATGTGCTTGAAGTGCTAACTCCAATCCTGCAATGAGAGCTTGATATTCCGCTTCATTGTTTTTCCCGACTCCCAATAATGAGAAGGAATAGGGTAGCACTTCCTTTTCTGGAGAAACGATCACAATTCCTAACCCAACTTTTTTGAATGTAGGATAGTCCATTTTATTCCCTGTTGGACTCCTAGAAGCTCCATAAAAGTACATTTCCCATATTTGAAGATTATCTTGAATAGAAAATACTTCTTCATCGGGAAGTTCAATATCGGAAGATGTATCTTCTACTGAAGGATGTTCAGCAAGGAAATCAGCCAGAGCTTGGCCCTTTATTGCCTTTTGAGACATATACTGGATATCAAATTGTTGCAAAATAACTGCCCACCTTTCCAGACGTCCTGTAAGAATTGGACGACTAAGGATAAATTTGAGCGAGTTATTACGAGATAGCAATTAGACCTCATGATGTTGCAGGTAGTGTCTCAACTTATGAACTGCAAAGATTAACTCTAGGCAGAACTTCTCAACACATTAATATCGGGTTTCTAGTTTAAGCATAGTCCGAATGAAATAGTAGAGTTTGTTTTCATTCCCAGTCCCATTCTTCTGAGCAAGAAAGGCACTCAATGATCGTTATAAAGTTGTCACATAGAGGATAATGGGTCTTCCTTCAACAGGTGGCATTAACTCTGGTGTACTCAAGAGATATTTCTTGAGAATATCGAATGCTTCTTGACATTCTTCAGTCCACTGGTAAGTGACTCCTTTCTTCATCAATTTGGTGAAGGGTAAACTTTTTCCTGCCAAATTGGTGATGAAACTCAGAATATAGGCTAAGTTTCCTTGAGTTCCTCTCAATTATTTCAAATTTTGAGGAGGTGACATACCAAGTATTGACTTTTTCTTCTCAGGATTGACTTCGATACCATGATGTCATACAAAAAAGCTGAGAAATATTCCTGAGGTTACCCCAAAAGCACATTTTAAGGGGTTCATCTTTAAATTATGTTTCCGAAGTTTGTGGAATATGATTTCTAAATCAGCAAAGTGATTAGAACGTTTCCTGGATTTAACCACCAAATCATCCACATAACATTCAACAAACATCCTTAAAAAGGGTTTGAAAATACGATTCATGGCATGATGATATGTTGTGCCTGCATTCTTCAGGCCAAAGGGCATTACCCTATAGCAAAACACACCCTGAGGGGCTCTGAAAGCTATATATTCTTCATCTTCTAGAGCCATTCGGATTTGATTATATCCAAAATATCCATCCATGAAAGAAAGTGCTTCATATCCAGTCATTGAATCAATTAAGAGTTCCGTAATCAGAACTGGAAAATCATCCTTAGGAAAATGCCGATTAAGATCTCTAAAATCAATGCAAACCTTAATTTTCCCATTATTCTTTTTCACAGGGACAATATTAGCCAACCACATGGGATATTGAACTTCTATGACGATGTAAGATTTGATAATATTATCCACTTCAGCTTCAATTTTGGAAGCATATGTTGGGTTTGTTCTTCTTGCAGCTTGTTTGAATCCCCGATGTTCTTCTGACAAACCAAAACTATGAGTAGAAGCATCAGGATCAAGGCCTAGAATCTATGTATAGTTCCAAGAAAATATATCTCAATTTTGTTTTAAAAATGAAATATACATTTCTTTCTCTTCAAGAGTCATGGCTACACTAATTAAAGTGGGGTGTGGATCTTCTTTCATTCCTAGATTTATTTCTCTGAGTTCATCCATAGTGGTAGAGATACCCTCATCAAATGTTGGAGGATCATCTCTGAGATCTTCCTTTTCCTCTTCAACATGTTCTATCTCTTCTGCTTCTATTTTCATAGTAGATAAAGAAGCATAATTTTTATGATCAGGAGAGATGTAAAATTTTGAACATCTTGAAGAAGAGGCTTACATTTCCAACCATATTAAAGATGAAGGTTCTTCCTTCAGTAATGAAGAGGAGATTATGGATTGAAAATCGACAACATGTTTCACCTTTGATATTGCTATAACTTCTTCTGACCTGGTTGGTGAAGTATAGACTTGCTGGATTTCAGCGGATGAAATGAAGACATCTCCATTTGATCTTTTAACATTGTTTGGTGAATCACCAATTTCTCCCATGCTGTCTGGCTTGATTTCCGTAATTGACATTATGGAAGTCTCCATAAGAGTATTTGGACTTGGGTCTATCCTGTCAATTTGACTGATAGGCAACACATAATCTGTACTCACATGTGTGAATGGGTTTACTGGAATCTTTTCCAAACCATATGGAGCATTAACTTTGGTAACCTCCCTTGTTGTGGATTTCTCCTTACCCTTCATGTGATAGAATTATGCCTCAATGTACTGGGATTTACATTTTTTTGAAGGGGTATTTATCACCATACAATGTCCCAATTTGACCATCGAAACAATATTTGAGGCATTGATGGTATGATTAAGGGATAGCCGCATGTTGATGTTGCCAATGTCTTCCAAGAAAATCATTGAAGACTGTATCATGATCAACAACCATGAAATATGAATTGGATATAAGGTATCCAAATTGAGTTCTGAGTGTAATCTCGCCCAGTGGTTCTTATTCATTTTTATCATATCCTTGTAACATCAAAATATAAAGAGATAGATCTGATTCTGTGAGCCCAATCGAAGAAGTGTACAAATGGGGATTAGGTTGACTCCTAAACCATTATCAATGAAATCTCTTCGGATATCTACACCATTTACCTTGAAAGATAAATACAAAGGTCTAATATGTCCATTCACGACATCATCTTCATCTTCGTCTATAAAAGATATCACTTCATGTCATTCTGCAGGGCCATTCTCTACATGGTAGACCTCAGCCGCAGAAATTTTAGTTTCAAACTGCTGAGGACTTGACAAAGCCTCAATGATTGCCTCCCGAAGATCCTTGGATAGATTCAAGGCATCCAAAATTGATAACATGGCAGGTACTTGGTCCAAAGGTTTCAAGACGTCATATTTTTGGTCCAAAGGTCTTTGTTTCCCAATAGGAACATATGGTTTAGCAGGTGCCTTAGAAGTTGATTCTTTGGATGTTGATACAACTTGTATTGGAGTAGGAGTTGGTAATACTCCTAGCTTCGGAAGATTAGACCGAATAGGTCTATTTACTTGCAAAGAGGAAGAAGGTTTAACTTCTAAACGATCCTCCAGAATAACTATGTCAGGACTGAGTCTGCTATTTGTGGAGGAATTTGCTTGTTCTTTTAGAGCCCATTGAAGGGCTCTACCATGAGTTTCTGTTGCATACACAGTTTTAGCAGGGGTATAATTGGAATAGTGGCCTATGAAAGATCCACATCTTCCTTTGTATCCCAGACCTCTGGAACCCCCTCTGATTCCTCTGTTTGATACAGGGAACTCAGGCTCATAAAAATTGAAACTGTGACTGGAAAAAGGATATGTTAAGTGATTCATATTAACAGAACTGAAGATTAATTCTTCAACCGATGAAGACTCTATCTGACTAGCCAATTTAGGTTGTTCCGTTTGGTGGGGCGGTGCCCATGGCTTCGAAGTAGATGGCATAAAATCTGCTAGAGTCAAAAACAACTTGGGCTTTGACACAATCTCATCTTCTTCTGATTTTTCTTCTTTCTTAGAATTATATCATTTCATTGAGGATTTTCCCTCTGATAAAGAGGGTCTTGTTGTGGCATTCATGGCAGAAGACACAATTCGTTTCTTCAATTGCGTTCGCAAAATTGCATGAGTTCGGTTGATCGTTTTTCTGACCATCCAATCATCATATTTTTGCGCATTCTTAGTTTTGAATTCTTGACACTCGCCTTCATCCTCTGGATTTGTAGCAGTAACACTTGCTACCTGAGGTGAAGAGACTTTCAATTTGACTTTCCCCGAGTCGACCATTTTTTGTAGGAGGCCTTTGAAGACAAAACACTCCTGAATAGGATGCCCTAACATCTGATGAAATGGGAAATAATTGAGAGGGTCTTAATCTCCTTCCTTGTTCGGCATTTTGGGCCTTAGTAATTGAACCAAATTATTTTCCATAGCTGAAATGAAGTAGTCAGGAACTTGTTCATTTCGGAAAGAGTAAAATTTTCTCTTCAAATCCTCAAATTTTTTCCGCCTTTGATCTATTTATCATCTTGATGAAACGGCCTCTGTTTTTGATGCTCTGGAGGTGGAGCCCTTTGAGAATATGATGGTTTTGAAGTAGAAGCAGGTATAGGTGCTTGTTTAATAATAAATGTAGCAGTCTCTACTTTACCCACTCTCCTTCCAAGAGTTGATGGAATTACAAGATTTTTATCCTCAGTCTTCATAAGAGAAACTTCAATCTGTTGAGCGAATTAAGTAAGGTATCAAATCCATCCAATGCATTTCACAGGGATCAACGGCGTGCGTAATTCATCACGAAAATTATCCACATAGATTGGCAACAATTCTTCTTGAGGGAGTGCTAAGCTTGGGGAATATGTTAATACCTTCCAGGGAGCAATGAAATCTAAAACCCTTTCATTCTCCCTTTGCTTACAATTTGTAAGATCAAAAACTATTGTCTTTGTAAAATTTGATCTAAATTGAAGAAGGAATCATTGACAGAGATCCTCCCACCCGGTAATTGACCGGGATTGCAAGCATGTGTACCAGACAAAAGCAGGCTCGTGTAATGACTGTAAAAAACACCTGATCATTACTGCTTCTTGTTGTTGAGGGGTTCCCATCATAGGATCACAATAAGAAACAAAATGTGTTAAGGGTTTCTATGGGTCTCCCGAAAAATTAAATATTGGGAATGTGGTACTTGCAAAATTTGATGGGGGAGGAATTGCATCAACCCATTCAGGATAAGCTCTCTTTTCTGGTTGAATTTGAGCACGTTTTCCCTCCATAGCTTCCAACTAAGTTGTTAATGACTCAATAGTTGTTATTAACTTTTGAGAAACATCTGGTTGAGATTGGACCTGAACAGGTGCAATGACTGGAGCTTGGATGGATGTGGTGGATGGTAATGCAACTGATGGTACAACCTCCGATTGTTGTTGCACTTGACCCGTAGGATTAGACCTGTAAGGGTGTACAGATAAAGGAGGATATTCATGATCCATATTAGTAGCCGCAACAAATTCCTTTGGATGACTGACTCCAGCACACTTAGGAGGAAGACTACCCTAAAGTAGTTCTGCATTCAACCTCTTTAATTCCATCATTTATTCCTCCTGTTGTGCAAGTCTTTTCTCTAATGAGAGCGATTATCCTTCTCGAGAGGAAGTATATGTAACCTGATTCTTTCATTTCCCCTTATTGGATCCCTTTTGGAGAGGGGAAAGTGGGTTATTTGAAGGAACAACCAGATTCTGGGTAAGCCTTTGATTTCATGTATGCATACCTTCTTCATTTGTGTCTGTGCGTACAACTTCTTAAGCCAGAATCTCTTCATCTGATCCCTCTGAGTGAGCCTCATCTGGTGGATCAGCAACAATGGAATTGATGACATTAATTAATGCATAATGCATTGCATCCCTTCTATCGGCATTTCTGTGATATTTTCGTCTTCCATGTCTTTAATGAGAAATTACCTTTTTTAGATTTGATCCCTCAGTAACTTTTTGATGAACCATAATTTGGAGGTAATCTCCTGATAATTTGGCTCTTCATTTCTCTTGAGGCTTCTTCCCCAATCGAGAGAGCATTGACTTTCTATGAGGGAGAGATTGAGAATTTGAAAAATTCCCCAGTCTTATGGACTGGGGTTGTTCCTCTTGTTTCTGCTCAACTCCATGAATCCTATTTGTTGATTCTGAGGGTTGGGTTAAAAGAGTCCCCAGTATGGCAAGCTGGGGTGGCTCTTGAGCTGCTACATCTGATACTTTCATGAAAGATCTCCTGATATTATGGACTTTAGTCCAGAAATTAGATGGATGCATCAACCTGCATCCACTTTTATCACCTGGCTCAAAATACCATTGGATGATTTCTGACACTTCTGTCACTTGATGATGTGCTTCCTCCAAATGAGAGGCTTTTTCAATATTCTCGTTTGCAGGATGTAGGAGTAATTCAACAACTTGTTCTCTATATTCTTTGTTTTGAGAAGAACTAGTTGAGGCATGTTCTTGAGCAAGCCTTTGATTACAAAAAAATCCAATTGGTTGTGGTCTTCCATGGGCAATAACATTGCATGAGACCATTTTCGGTGGGCTTTGTTGGCTGGAGAGTACAGTGAAATGTAGTGCTCCATGAACACCCCATCCCCTGATATGAATACCAGATGGGGCATTAGCAATTAACTGGAACAATATTATTAGTGTGCTAAGGCATGAATGCTGAAGGGCTCTCTACTACTTTTCAGCCTTCAGATATCAAGAAACTGAGAGAGATGCCAAGTCAATTTGGCATTTTAACCCTTCTATTTTCTTGGCATGATTTTCATATTCATCATAAGATAATATTTTTTTCAACTAGCAAAGATTTTTCCTTATTTTGAGACGAATATCTTGAGTTCCATCTTCCATCAACATCTCTGGAATGTCATACTAAGAATCAGGCAGAGACCAAAACATGAATGGCACTTCAGCTTTCGCCATCTATTTTCTCATATTTAGTATTTCTTCTTTATCATTTAATAAAGATTCTTTTACCTAATTAGACCAAATTTGGTGCTTCCTTATTGCTTCATCGGATTCAACAAGATTGGTAGAGAATTCACTTATCAAACTAGAAGTTGAATGACCCAGGGGTGGTTTGGAGAATGACCTACACCCCGAGATATCTCCTGATTGAGAAATTATTTCACCTGCTAGTGGTAAAGCATCAGACATGACTGGCTTCACATTTTCAAGTGCCTCAAGATAAGAGGTATTTCTCATCACTACATTGTCCATTGGAGCATTTTCCTGACAGTGTGAACTATAACTGTGGATAGGACTTTTGCAGCTAAATTCATCATCATGGGGAGGACCACCATGGTGGGTTACAACAAAAGATGAAACATTTTTCTCCTTGGTCTTCTGACCACACAGAGGGTTCTTGTGGCTCTCATATAAAGATGAAACTTCAAGATCGACCAAATTTTCATGAAGAAATCCTTCATGAGGAAGTGTCTAATGAAGACCTTCAGAATTAATTTTCCCACCATTGGGAAATGAGGGAGTAGAATCTTGAATTCCAACAGATAATTGTCTGAGGGCTTCAAGAACTCCAGCACCGAGAAAGGCCTTGTTACAGATTGGATCTTGATTTCATGACTGTGTTGGGATAGTCTTCTATTTATATGCCTTCTTACTTTCTTTAGAAACCACTTATTGATGAAAGTGGTTATTATGGGAAGGTGTATTTCCTGCTCAAGAGAAATGATCATGTTAGGCTGATTATCTCTGCTCATATCAGGTGTATGTACCTGACTTGGTTGTCCGTATGATATAGGGGAGTATGCCTCACAACCCTCTTGGACTGGAACAGAGGTGTGTGTCTATTTTGGAGTGAACTTTTGATGTGTCACTCCACTGGTAGGGATAGATTTATGTGTTTTTCTCTGAGATGCTGCTGAAGCTGTTATAATATCCTGGCAGGCATCCAGAATACGAGCAGGGATTTGCTTCTGCTCTTTCACCATTGACAGAATGTGCTTGGTGACTTCATCTGTCGGAACGGGGATATACGTCCATTCCGTGCTTGGAGTAGGTGTGTGTTCCTTCTCCTATCCTTCTTTTCCTATTAGTGAATTCTAATAGTACTCATGTGTGGGGGCAGAGAGTTGAGTCTGCCTCCTGTTTGTCCTTGGGGCTTTCCAATTGACTTCTTCGGATGCTACCAAATGAGACTATTGGTAGGCTTCATCAATACTAGCTGGTGTATGTGCCTACAATTTTCACTTCGCCAAACTTGGTTGATGAACTTCCTTCAATACTGACAGACGAGTCTACTGGCAGGATTGATGAGTGTAAGCTAATGTATGTGCCTGTTTACCAATTTTCAACACATTGAATTGGCGGGCTCCATAATATGTAGTCAGACGAGCCTACAGACTAGCTAATGATTTATAAATAGGTGTATGTTCCTGTCTACAGTACTCCGCTGGAATTACCCAGCGGTATTGGTGTACTGCTTCCAGACGAGTCTGCTGGACAGCGGAATTAAAACGGACGATTGTGTGTGCTCGTTCTTTGCTTTCCACCAAGTTAGGTTGATGGACTTCTCCATAAATGGTAGAGATGAGAACCTAACCACTATTGACTGGTCTTCACCTCTGGTGGTTCCTCTTGCATGCTCGGGTTCGAGGAACCTGAGCCGAATGCCTGGAGACGACACCCTCATCATGTTGAGGGTGCATTGCTTCACGAGTCTAGTGGCGATTGTTGGAGGGAGTCCTTGGGAAGGACTCCTATTTCCTTGAATTAATAAGTCCTTTAGTGACCTTCTCATTCACCTCCCCAGAATATGGGAGGGAATGGTGATTGCGTTCTGGGGATAATGACCTGAAACTGTTGGAAATGGTGGTTGGAACCACCTACTTCTTGATCACTGGTCGTCGCTGTCCAGACGACCAGGGTGAATTATTGACTTTGAGGTCTTGTCGAGCGGCCTCCAGAGTCGGAATAGTACCGGGTCAATGGTATTCCTTAACCAGCGCATTTGATACCCAGCATTGAAGAGGCTGAGTAGGAGGTGTCGTCCTCAGAGCGGACGACAATCCAGCAGGAGTAGCAGCAAAGGTATTCATAGTAGAGGCATTCACAGGGATGAATTTAATAGAAGGCATTTTTGTAACGCATAAGATCTTGGAAAAGAGTGCATGTTTGATATAACAAACATAATCAAGTTAAGTTCGGCCACTTCATCTTTTGGATGAGCACATATGTTATTGATGGTTTTGTTGGCCCTCTCATTGAGTTTTAAATAGGGGCCTAACAAATAAGAAAAAAAACATCACTTTAACATGGTTAAGGATTCACGTCGGGTTCACCATTTTTTTTCCTCTGGAAATGGGTATGACCTCGTTTGATTTAAAGGTTCAAACATTACAATCGGTTTCTAATAGGTTTTGTCATAGAACCAGAAACATCCAATGATTCTATATCCATTTGGACCTACTTTCCAAAGGTAGGTGCTCATTAGTTGTGAACTGATGAGGCTTAAGAATTTTCATTGGTTGAGAGGATGGGAGGTTGGACTTATCACACCTTTTTGGGGTGAAATATTTTCTACTTCGGGACACTCATTATTTATTTAATTTATGTTCGTGAATCCATATTACATTACCAAGAATGAAAATGAGTTTTCCTTTAGATATGACAATCAATGATTAATATGTATGAAATTTAGAGAATATTTTATATGTATTTGAGGTTTTTCATCGATAGAGAATCATCTGTATTTGTTAGAGATTCTTAGTCAATGGTATCCTTCGATACATTTTCTAAAGATCTCTTGGTTATTATGATAACCATACTAGTTTTAAAGCCACTCAGTGGGGCACTTGAAGTTTATTGTCATTTAGAAGCACATGGATTATTTCAGAGTTAAGATCGTACCCTCATATGAGCTACCTACTTATCCTTTGTTTTGGAAAAGGAATCAGAAACCACGTAGTTCGAGTAATTAAGTTTGAGGTTTATGCATGATTGATGGCTCAAAGAAAAGATGTCATAATTACTTTTACACTCTAAGCTCACGTGAGTCATTCTCAGTGTGAGAAACAAGATGTATTGGTAAAACCAGACAATTTTTTCCGCGACAGATGCAATAATGTGGGGTTTATGTATGTATGACTTCCCAGATAGATGAATATTGAGATTTACTTTTGGGAAGAAACCTAGGAATAGGTTCTATAAAGGTATATGTGCTTTTATGTAGATTTTCATACTCTAACATGGGGCTTACTCTTGAGGAGGATGCTCGAATTAGGAGGAGACTTAGGGATTACTCCTAAGAAGGATGCCCAAATCAAAATAATTTAAGACTGGTTAAGAGAATTTCTGACTGGGGTTTATTCCTGAGAAGGAGGCCCAAGTTAAAGGGACTTGAGAACTGGGGCTTATTCCTAAGAAGGAGTCCCAGGTTAAAGAAATTTATAACTGGGGCTTATTCTTGAAAAGGAGTCATAGGTTAAGGGAAATTGGAATTTGGGGCTTACTCCTAAGGAGGATGCCCGTATTTGGGAACATGGAGCTTATTCCTGAAGAGGAGGCCCAAAATTAAGGGAACTTGAAGACTGGGGCTTATTTCTGAAAAGGATGCCTAGGTTAGGGGACTTGGGGCTTACTCCTAAGGAGGATTCCCATTGAATAGGGAATTTTGGGGCTTACTCCTAAAGAGGATTCCCATATTAAGATAACTTGGACTGGGGCTTACTCCTAAGTAGGATTCCCAGGTTAGGGGACTTGGGGATTACTCCTAAGGAGGATGCCCAAATTAAAGAAGCTTATGTTTGGGGATTACTCCTGATAAGAAGACCCAAGTTAAAGATCCTCTCATCTTAAAGTATGAGGTTGAATGAATCAAATCTCTCTCTTTAGTGATACAATGATATGTAAATCACTATGTTTTGAGAGATGTTCCACAGAATTTATTTTAGATAAGGAATCCAATCAAAGAAACATGACATAAAATGGATTTAAAGAGTGTCCTGAAGACTAAATCTTCAATAGGATAGGTGTATTTGAATAAGAGAGGTGAATAGGCAGAAGGGGAACCCAAAAAGAGAGAGGCACACAATTCCTGAGTAGGCGCGCAAGTCCTACGTGGGCGCGCAAGTCCTGGTCGCGCAAGTATACTTGCGCGACACATGCGTACTTGCACGACGGTCAACCCTTAGGGTAATACATGGGTGAGGCTTCACTCAAGCCCTTAGTATTATCCCTAGAGCTTCCAAAAGAGTGGCGTGAAGGTTCTGTTGAAGGGACAAGGTGGCGCTCAAGTGTGACCATTTCCCTTAAAGGGCTGGCCACTTAGGCATGCATGTTTTGATGAGTTTCAACACTTAGGCCTTGTTTCCCCTGTTTAGAGATTCTATTCTAGGTAAGAAATTACCTTAAAAGTGTTCAGAAGACTTCTCGAATAGACTAGGGTGATCAGATCTCGAATATGAGTTTTGGAATTTCTCTGTCTTGAAATAGGGGGCCCACCAGGGGTATTTATAGTTTGGTGAAGACCCTGGGAGAAATTCCAAGAGGGTATGAAAGTCACCTACACGACCACTAGGCGGCGCGCAAGTATACTTGCGCGGCCTTGGGAAAACTTGTGCGACCCAAGTGCAAATGAATCTTTGTTCATGCCTTTGTCAGTTTTTGATGTTTTTGGAAAGGATGAATCACTTTGGGTTCAAGTTATTTCCCTTTTTCATTCATTAGACTTTGTGATAGAAAGGAGCATCAATAAGGCCTTAATCATTTTTATAAGTCTTGGCTTAGGCCTTGATGAAATGTTTCAGAATATATGGCATATGCACTTACCTCATTATGTTTCTAGTATTTAATTAACCAAGTGAATATTTGACTAGTATAATATACTTGGTTTAAAGCATGTAATTGTGAGTATCAAAAGAAGTAAATTCACATGGAATAATTATTATTCAGCACTAAACTTTTGAACTATAATAAAAATGTCATAAATTTATCTGCAAATTTATGATTTACAGTTAGTAAGGAAAGAAATGAATGTTATCATTTTATGCGCCACTCTGATTATGTATTTATTTCATTTGTAAATTTTGTACTTTCACTTTCACATCTCACACTTAGTTTAGTTAGAATAAATCATGATTTATATGTTTCTCACCATATGTTTTTTATAGTCATGCTTATGACTGGAACATGTTTTTATTTTAGCCCTGTTAATGTTCTTTAAAATGTCCATGAGTAATTCTTGGAATACTGTTATATTATGTTGTAAGAAAATTTTTTATGAATATATTTTTTGTAGGGAATATTCGAAATGGTTTTATTATAAATATTATTCTTCTTAAAAATCCTCTTACTGGGCATTCGTATGCTCACCCTACATTTTCAATTTTATAATTATAGGTTTAGTAGTTTTGCGTTACACTGAATGGTGGCAGCTTTGTGGAGTCTTTCCTGTGCTGTTTTTAAAGGATTGTAATAATTGTCTCTGGTTTTCCATATCCTAAACTAAAAATATCTTCTTTATGGGTCATTATGTGTAATTCTTCAGCATTTCGTTTTAAAAAAAATTACACACCATTTTTATCAAACGCACCGGATTCGGGGCAGTATAGGGTTGGGGCATCACACCAACCATATCCTTTGGTACATAACCAATTATTGCTGGGTGAATTTATATTTTATTCTCTTGTGATCAATATATATATCACACTTTTCACCAAATAGATAATGAATTTATGTCAATAATGAAAATATTATAGCTACTAAATCCTAATCATATTTCAAGCAATTTTTTCAAGAGACATTAATATATGTGAAACATCAGATACAACATTTTCATTTTTCAAAGGTAAACACAACAGTATGTTCTTTGATGCATTACTCTATATAACAAAACCTTCTTCACATCA
Organism: Viscum album; assembly: GCA_963277665.1. Lineage (NCBI taxonomy): Eukaryota > Viridiplantae > Streptophyta > Magnoliopsida > Santalales > Viscaceae > Viscum > Viscum album. The sequence goes on from OY728150.1 coordinate 1,476,078,040, forward strand.
AGGTACTGTGAGTACAAATATATCAACCAATATCCTCTTATTCTCTATCAAAATATCTTCACATTATTTTGTCTGGATGAACTTGACTCCTGCCTAAATTAACATAGTTAATGGATTTGATAAATGTAAAAAAAATCATAAAGAGTCTATGGTGTCTTAATATTCTCAAATAACTACAAATCATTATAATAGTTGTCTGTCTAGTCTATTATTCAATTATATCTATATTTAATGGTTCCATATATTTATAATCCCTTGTGATTAAATGACCTAAGAATGATACATTCTATAGCAAAAAATTCACACTTTTTAATTTTTCATACAGTTTATCCTTTTTTATGGTCCATTACACAATCCTAAAATAATCATCATGTTCTTTACTTATCATGGAATAAATGATTATATCATCTATAATCACTATTGAAAATTGATCAAGGTAATCTTTAAAGACTCTATTCATCAAATCCACGAAGATAATGGTGAATTATTTTAGTAAAAAATGCATCACAATGAATTCATAATGTATGTATCATGTCTGAAATGATGTAATGGGTATATCCTCTCTTTTAACACTTAATTGAAGATATATAGATCAAAATCGAATCATTTGGTAGTATTAATACCGTCATGGTTGATAAAAATCATTAATATGGAGTAGGGGATACTTTTTCTTGATAATTATCTTATTATGTTCCTAATAACCAATGAAAGTAGCATTGATCCATCATAATTTTTAACATACTACTGGTGAAACCCATAATTAGGTGGTTGGGTATAAAAAATATTAATATGGATTATATTGGTGTCTCTTCTTTACTTCCTTCAATTGAATAAGGTTCGTTATATATGGATTATTTCATATTTCCATAGTAAAAGGTGTGTTTATAATGGAAAACTCATACTCATGTTTTAGTGGAAGACCATTTAGCTATTCTATAAACACATCCACATATTAATTCATCATAATAATATCCTTAATATCAATTTATTTCCAACTATATGAGATAAATATCAATCATTATTAGGTAAAAATACTCGTACAAGGTAATTAACATTCATAGAGAGTTTATAATCATCCTTTCATTGATAGATTGTCATGGATTGATTTGGGATATGAAATTTAATTTCCTTGTAACAAAAAATAATGTAAAATTTATATAGAGAGAGCCAATCCATTCCCAAAATCACAACAAATATTACCAAAGGGAGAGTAGTAAAAAATTTAGGAATCACATTCCCAAAAAAATATATCAAAATATGCTATATACGTTGAATTAAATCATCCATCCACTAGTATTTTTCACTATTAATTTAATATCTAAAAATTGGGAAAGTGAATTGATGTTCTTAGAAAACTTTCCTGGTTTGAAAGAGTGGGTAGAATAATAATCATACTAATCTAAAGATAAATATAGTTCTAATGATTTATTAAAACTAAAAATTCTAGTGCATGTAATAAATAATATTAACTAGATTAATCAATCATATTATAAATAAAATCAATAATAATATGTATAAAATTATGATTGCAATTACTCGAGTCTATATGGGTTGGGAAATTCTGATGGAATTATAATTTTTATTCTTTAAAGTGGGTTTTTTCATATCTAGAGTTCAGATCATGATATTGAGTGATTTTACATCTCAGTGATATGTTATTGAACTTATAAAAATTCTCGAATAGGATTATAGATGCTTGGGTGATCAATAGAGTGAGGTCAGTTTCACATGCAGTCATTTTATGGTTGGTGCACCACCATAAGAAGGACCACGCCATGGTGTACCCCCTTGTGGAGGGTTAAACACTTATTCCTATAGAATGGATCCTTTTAATAGGGGTTATTTTTAGGAAACCCACCATACTATAGTGCCCAGACACTAGGCATTTTGGTGGATGTAGAGCTCAAGAACTCTCACCTTTTGGAAACTACCAGAGATAAAATATCTATGGTGTAAATTTCACTATAAGTGGTGCATAGGGAGGGGGATTTAAGGTTGTAAATATGTGAAATAGTGATAGGTAGGGTCCTATTGTAAAGATCACTTTGTGTATGAGTTTTATTTTTTTCAATTGTTGTAATTAGTTATAGATGGTTCTCAAAGAAGTATACAGATTTCATTGATATTAATATGGTGAATATGTTATAAAGATGATATTTTCTAAAATTTTTGAGGAATTATCTAATACTGGAATGAAATTTGATACATCCTGGATGATTGAATGAAGAATAAATTAGAATTAGTCCTTAGGTATTATTATTTAAAGAAACACATTTGAATTGTCTAATCATGTTAATAAAGTTGATACAGGATAGATGTTTGAATAAAGAACAAATGAAAAGAACTCATAGAGTCTTAATATTTAAAGAAACATCATTGAAGATTTTTATTTCAATTATGATGACTAATAAACTGGTAAATATTTTTAATAACATGTGATAGTGGGTAGCACAGTGTTTACAATATTAAATATCATGTGAGAAACTAAGATGATTGGATGTTGAAGTTCTCTTTGGAATTTATATTCCAAAATGAATAGAAGAGTAGTAATTTTAATACCATGAAAAATAATATTTTTCATGAATTATATTTGTTAATAATATTTTATAAGGGATTGCTACTATAAATTCTATGCTTAAAATAATTCCATGTATTTTGGTTGGCCTTTATAAAAGAATATGGCCAACTATAAGTCAGCCAGGGACCACCTCAACCACATATGAGACCTATGTGTTAAAACATATTAGAGTTAGTTTACCTAGCTAGCCCATAGTGGTAGATGAGGATTTGTAGTTCCCATAGGGAGTTAATGGGTGAAGTGTTTGCATGTGAAAAGCATATCGAAGGCACTATACCCATAGGGTGTTCACATGGTGGAGTTCAAGGTGGGAAAGTAGGTGTGGCCCACCCCATGTGGTGTGTGGAATGTGTTCCATGTTCCTAACCCTGGTGTCATTTTGAGATATTAGTGGAATAGGTCTTATTATAAAGGATCTCTCAAATGTGTAGAAGTTTGATGTAGGATAGACACATGTGAGTACTATTCACTCATGTTTAAAGAATATGGGCATATCATTGATTTTTTTTTCGTAAGTGATATAATTATCTTCTAGAATCCACACCATCATCTTCCTCCTCGAGTTATATAGGGTTGTCACATGTGACATCTTCAGGGAGCAGCGATCATCGATCGACCCATGGACCTCCATGATCTTCCTAATCCAAATTGAAAGAATTATTAGGATGAATAATTTGTAATTAAATTATTTCAATTTTCATTATGCATGCAAGGAATAATTAGAATTTTGAGCTTCATATGAATGAAAAACATTGTTTTATAAGGATGTTTTCATGAATGGTTGAGTTTGGTCCTTTGAAATATTAGGAGGATCACGTAATAAAAACTTACATGTGATTTTAGTATCACAGAAGGATGATTATTCACAAAAGAACAGATTTCATGGTTTTTGATGTCATGTAACCCATTTTTGGGGAATAAAAATGTCAATATATTTGGTAATTCAAAAATAATATTAACACAATATATTTTCTAGAGGCTAATGCGGTGGAGGAATGAAGTAGAAGCTATGAAAACTCACCTATAAATATTGTAGTACCATGATGAGAGGGAACTACTTTCATTCACTTATTTCACAAAGAGATCTAATTTTTTTAAAAATAGAGTATCTATATGCTTTCTTTTACAAGAATAAGTGGAGAGTTCCATGATCCACTCAGATATGCAAATAGGATTATTTTTTTTAAAACTATTCATAAGAAGAGTTTTCATGAACTTTTTTTCAATGAAGGAGAACTATGATCCACTTGGATATGGGATGAAAAGGTTTCTACTATCCTTTTAGGCAATGGCGAATTAAAGGATCCATCTTTAGTGTATACAATTACATGAAGCTTGTCTTGGTTTGGGCAAAACTTTTTAGGTAATGAATGGATGATAAGAATTACTTCATCATATACACTATGTTTCACAAAACACTAATAACTAATATATTGTGTACTTGAGTTTTCATGAATAAATATTCCATGAATCACACTAGATTTCATGAAGAAAGAATGAGATCCCATATACACGATCTTATGTGAGGTAAGTGTGTTTTTTATTCATACACACTTTTTCATAAGAGAACTGTGACACTGAGCAAAAATTTTGGTTTTTGTGAGGGAGACAATGTGTGCATGGTTGGGATTGCTAATTTTCATGCATGTGTACAAAGACACCCAAACATCTATCAGTGTTGTTGAAACTGAAATCCAAATGCAACTTCAAATGAGATACTAACTATAATTGAAATAACACGTTAAATAATAATAATATATTATATTTTCTAATATTAAAAAACTAGAGATTTCCTTAAAACACATGCATGATGTTAATTTTAAATAATTGAGATAAGTTATTAAGCTATTGAAGATCATTATTATATGAAATAATATTAATAGTTCAATGTGATTCAGTTGTATAAATATTTTTTGTTGAAAGAATACTAAATGATAGCAAATACAATTACAATTATTTATATTATATATTGAGGATTTTTTAGATATCCAGTACACATCATATTAATATTATTTGTTAATTAATAACAAGATTATTAGGTGGAAATGGGAAGAATAAAGTAAATGGGGTTTGGATGTGTATGAGTCATACTAAACAGAATATATCGAACGGAGTCATAAAATCAGACAAACAGGTACCATAAAATAAAGAAAAAGAAGAAGGGTTCTTCAAGATACCAGACATGGATTTTTTTATCAATTTGTATCAAACAAATATGGTGAAGAAGAAGAATTGTATATATAATTTATTGATTAAAAAATAATTGAATCTTTTAGTTTGTTGTTGAAAAGATGATGAAGAGTTGCTTGTATGATGTTGTCCAAGTAATAGAATAAAGAATATTAGAAAAAAGAAGCATCGTGACATCCATCAAAAGTCTAAATAGGTGTAAACCATTCTTGGTGTTAAAAATTATATCTTGAATAATTTTTAAACTATATACATAGGCAGTATAAAGAATAAGTGGGGAGTTTCAAGTTGGGCTAAGTCATCACCAGCCTAGGGAAGAAGGGTTTTTTCTATCCACCCTATTAATGTGTTGGGACTCAAACATTGGCTAAGGATTTTTTTTCTTTTGAAACCACTTTATTTGTTATAAAAATATAGTGGAGAATCCAGTTAATGTTCATCACCAAATGTGTAAAGTACTAGATACCCTTATTGAGTAGTGAAAATTGTAAAAATATCACATGTCATCATTTACTTTCTTCCATACACTTGCATATGATAAATAAAAGAGAAAATGATAATTGATATCATAACATCTCTAAGAGGTAATGGGATAAAATGTTATAAATTTTTAAAGGTTCCCAAAACTGATTCACCCCTATCAGTGTTGAGTATATCCCAAATTTTTTATCTTGATTAGTATCGAAACAAATATTAACCTCTATTGGATTCTCTACATTGCAACAATTCAATTTTGAATATTTGATTTTATTTCTATTATTAACAATTAAATATGGATTTGGTGAAGATTCAATTATCTCTAAGAATAATTTTATATCTACCAATACCATGATGAATAGGAGAAGTAAAGATAAAATAAAGCTAAAGAATTTGTCCCTCTTTCTTAAAGAAGAGTAACAGTTTCTACATACCATATTAACAAATAAGATAGAACATGATTGGAAATTGAATAAAAGGTGGCTAAAACTTCCACCAAGAAGTGGGTAAACATTCTTACCTCAAGTGTATCAATAATTTAAAGTTACTATGAGGTATATGAAAAATATATTATAAACTATCCTCAAGAAGAAGATCCAATCACTAGTAGAAGTGATAACATGTTATTTGAATTTTCAACTGATGCATTAAATGATATGATGCATGGTTTTCCCAAATATTAGTCACTATTATTTGTGGGATATTTGAAAGCATTTAGGATGAGATAACTCAAATTGAGGATAAGTTATATGTATTGTAGAAAACTTTGTTAGAAATAGTTTTAGAATGCATAAAACTCTCCATGAAAGTTGGAGCTTTATAGTAGAAGGAATGGAACATGAAATAAGGTTGTTCATGTTCTAATATATTTAGTTAAATTAATTTGAAGAGAAATATGGGCTCTATAATAATATAAAAAGTAAATATCTATGCACTTGAAGAAAAGATTAAAATAGCATTGATTTGAATTATTTTCAATTGGAAGTAAAATCTAATAAAATCATGGAACTCGACTCTTTGATACAAAACAAAGTTAAGTTGTGTGAAGAAAAAATTAAAAGAGTAAATAATATTTTTAAATAGAATTTAATTATGATTGAATATTAGAAAAACACAATCAATATGACATGTCTATAATTGGAAGCTCAGTTGGCCAATTTTGACAAGACACATAGTGAGACTTCACAAAATAAAGAATTTTTTTCAATTACTCAATGCTCATTGGAGGATATTATAATTTCAAAATACCTCCAACATTTGATAATAATATCATGACTTCATTCATTGATATATCTCAAGAATCTATGAAGAAAATTGTATCATCTATATTATCTTGTAAAGATGTTTGTAAAACCATTATCATGAATAGTGATGTTTAGAAAACAAAACTTGTACAAGTATAAATAAAACTATTTGGTGGGAGGCCTACCCTCATAACTAGGGTGGATAATAAAAATAGTGTGGAAGTTGTTCCATCATCAAGAGACCAAAAACATATTAATGAAACCCAAAAATATTCAATGGAAGAAAGAATAAGATCAAGGTATGTGGGTCAATGTTGGTGCTTCAATGGATTTGGGAATTCTGTATTAGATTTTCGGTATAATCCTAAATTTAAAATACACAAAGGAATCCCATATAAAAGTGGAAAATTCATAGATAGATAAGCAATATCCATAGGTTAATAAAAACTTATATACATCAAAAAAATTTAGAAAAGTTGAAAATATTTGTGATGCATGTAATGGTAGTGGTCACAAGGTTTTTACATGATCATATCAACATGTATCTAAATATTATAAGAAATACAAACCATAGAACTTAGTGAATAAATAAGAAGAAAAATTGGGATTAAAGTACAAAAATGTTGCAAAAAAATCTTCAATGAATATTTCAAGCAATAAAGGTGAAAAGACATTGGATTCTAAATACAAGAAGGTGAAGAAAAGTTCATATCCAAAATAACTAATAAAAAGTATGTCACTTAGAATATTTCATGTGGAAAATAAAAACATAATTCTAGTGTTCCTAATGATATGTTAGTTATCTAGAAACAAATATTTGTAAAAAATGAGAAAAATGGAAGAAACACAGGAAAAGGCTGGTGATAATGGAAAATAAAAGATTCCACAATAAGATTATGTACTTTTTGTGAGGTGCACACTTGAATATTATTTTATAATAATTCTAACACAAGAATTATTATTTGAGAAGATGAAGGATTCACCAGTTGATAAAAGTTCTTTAAGATTTATTGATGAAATAAGGTTCACACACAAAGAAATTTAAAAATTAATAAGATCCATATAGACCCAATTAGAATTAATATTTGTATGTGCAAGCATGAGGAGTGGATGAAATAGATAAACCTAGTTGAATAACTATCTCAATATTTATATTCATATTTAAAAGAAAATAAAAATCCACCTTATTACCTTAATCTTTGGTAATTTATTTTTTCTTATAATGTAGGGAATTTAAGGTGAAGAATTTTCTCAAGGGGATAACTTGAGAAGCAGTGAGTGTTATCATTTCATGGTAGAAAAGATGAATAATCCATCATACTTGAATGATTTATTTATTGGTATTCTAATAAAAATATGATATAAGATCATATTTGATGAATTTGAAGAGTTTGTTTTTCATATCCTAGACATAAAGCATAAAGAATATTACATCTTGGTTGGATCTTATATTTGGTATCTTGAAGAATACTTATTTAATAAGATCATCCTTGGTGAAGATGTAGAAGTTTTCAAATATGGATAGTCCCAAGTTGAAGATACATTTTGGTATATTATTCATATTATAACATCTTTAAATCCATTATTGAAGATATTAAACATTAGAAATATTTTTAGGAGTGTTTCACTTGAGGGGATACAAATGGATAAAGATAATTAAGCTACTAGAAAATATTTCTTCAAACAAATCTGATTATTCTAGAAATTTCTTGAAGATCATGTCATTACAAAGGGTACATTTTTCTTAATATCTCATTCTTGGTTAATAAAAATAAAAAACATAACAAAAAGGGTGAGTAATTAAATAAATTAATTTCATAAGAAAACTGGGAGTATAGAAGTGCTCTAAGGCCATTTATCCTTCATGTTTCCCTTGAATATTTTCAATCTATTTGTTGAAGTGAGTGTAATATGTTTAGATTTATTGTTCCTAAAAACGTTTTATATCTCATTTAGTTTCATTCACCTAGAATAAAAGTGGATAAACCTTGAATACAATAATTTTATTTCTCATTTCATGTGGTAACAAGATCATTTGGTAAAGAATAGATTGGTTTTAAAAATAAAGTCCTCTTGTTTTCTAAACTAAGCTTGGCTCATGTAGCTTTATAGTGAAATAATGTATGATTCATTACTTAATTATGGACTGATATCCTTTCCCCATGAACTTTGTATTTATTATTAATAATGGGGAGGGAAAATTAAATGAAAGTTTATAAAAGTAAAGGGAGAGAGTAGCATATTGAAATAATCATTTGGAAATAAATTTGAACATATTGCCAAAAAATATAAAAGGGATATATTTTAAAACCAAATTTTTGTATGATTTGTATTTATTTTCAATGGTTTTATTTTTTTTTCAATGGTTTTAAATTAAATATAAATATTTCATTGATGTCAATAAATTGAATAAGTTATAAAGAATAATTTGTTTAAAAGTTCGGAGAAAGTATCTAATATTGGTAAGAAAGTTGATTCAACATGGATGATTGAATGAAGAAGAAAGGAAAATAATTCTTCATGTTATATTATTTCAAGAAACATGGAGAACATATCCAATCCTGGTAAGATATTTGATAAATCTTGTCTGCTTAAATGAAGAATAAAGGAAAAAATTCCACCAGCCACATTATTTCAAAAACATCTTTGAAGACTTTAAGTTTAAGTATGGAAATTGATGAATTGGTCTACATGTTTAAAGAACATGTGATAATGGGTATCATATTATTTAAATAAATTAATATGATATGTTGAACTTAGATTATTTTATGTTGTATATCTCATTGGAATTTATATTAAAAAATTAAAAGAAGAGGGGGCATTTGATGACCATTTAAAATAATATTTTGTATGCAGTATATTTGATGAAGAATATTTCATAAGGGATTGGTTCAACAAATTATATACTTAGAATAATTCTAAGTATTTTTTTGGGCCTTTATAAAAAAAATATAGCCAACCAGGGACCACATCAACCATTTATGGGACATAGGTGGTCAACCACATGGGAGGAAGTCAACCTAGCAAGCCCATGTTGGTAGGTGAGGATACATGGCATCCATAGGAAATGTATGGGTGAAGTAATTTAATAAGTGTATTTCATACATTAATTCTTAGGGTATTTTAATGTATTGATTTTTGTATTTTAATGATTATTTTTTTCAAATTTTGGAAAACATGACTTGTTTTGTGATTTGTGGTAGGAACAATAAATATTTGGAAAAGGATTGAAAAAGGATGAAAATTAGAGATTAAATACACTTCATCCTATGAACTTAATTCATGGAATGAAAATGGATTTTTGAGGCCAAAATCAAAAACACATGTAGGCATAGGGAGATCAAGAACTATAAAAAGACCATTTATAAGGCGTGTATTTCCTTACACAATGTGAGATTCAGGAGAATTTTTTGTTGATCAAGAAAATTCATTAAGTCATTACATGATGTGAAAAGAAATTGCACGTCAAGTAAATTATAAATGATGTAAATGCTTGAGATAGATAAAGATACAAATAATTCACTGGGGACATGGATTACACATCATGTAAATTTACATATCATGGACATTTAGAAAAAATAAAAAATAAAGATATTGGTGGCTGAGGTTTTGATGAAAAACCCTTTATATTCTTGTCTCATCCACATAGAAGGATGTGTTTGGAATTGGAGGGAGAGACACAGATGACTGTTTCCAAAGAAATCCATCGTAGAACCATGCTTCACTATCGTTCTTCACTATCATTCTTCCTTGGGTATTCATGCTTCTCATTATCATCATGCCAATCATGCGATAGTGGTATTTTATGAATCAAGTGATGTCATTTTAGGGGGAAGTGTAATTAGGTATTATTTCAATTTTTCTATTCTTGATTTCGATTGTTGCAACTCTTTTTATCAATTCCAATTTATCTACTTTTCATATTGTGTGACCATTGTGTGCGATTTGAGGTGTTTCATTTTATTTCCTTAATTGATTTCCCTATTTTGTGTATGAATATTTTGTAATCTAAGTTATTTAGGTTTAAATAAGGTTTAAGGTTTCTTAGTTTTGCGATTACACCTAGTAGATTACCAGTTAAATGGTTGGACCATAGGATTAGTGTAAGGTACCCAGACCAAGGACCCCTACTGACCCAATTCTGAAACCAAACATGAATAAACCTAAAATCAATTGAATCCCAAGTGCATTAACATAAAAATCAAAAAACCTGGCATGATTATCTCTTGTTATCAAACCTAATATTTGTTTCACTTTCTTTCTCTTTCTTCAAACATTCAAATAATTGAAATTTCAATTTGTTTAATTAATTTAGAACATACGAATCATCACTGTGGGTTTGAAACATGGGATTACTAAATACTATATTTTTAGTTAGGTTCTAGGAGTTTAATAAATTATTAAATTTGTGTAGCCCCATAGGAAATAAACGACTCCTATGGGATATCACACTTGCACATGGCAAGAATAATTGTGGCATAGTGCTCTTAGGGTGTGCGTATGGTGGTGTGAAATGGGGAAAGTGGGTAAAACCCTCCCCATGTGGTGTGTGTAATTTTTTCTAAGTGATGAACCCTATTCATGGCTCCAGATATCCATGGAATAGAGATTATTATAAACTATCAGTCACCTATTTAGAAGTTAAATGTAGGATGGGTGCATGCGGGTATTGTTCTCCCATGTTTAAAACATAAAAACATATCCTCACCATCTAATCTGAAGAGATATGATGATCTTCTAGACTCCATACAATCATCTTCCTCCTCATGTTATTAATGGTTGTCACATGAGACATCTTCAGGGGTCAGTGATCACCAATCAACCCATGGACCACCAAGATCATCCTAAATTATATTGGAAGAATTCTCAAGATGAAGAATAGGTGGTGGAATTATTTCAATTTTCATTTTATATGCAAGGAATTTTTCAAATTTTTAGCTTCAGCTAAATGAAAAATGAATTTTCATAATAATATTTGAATGGATGGGTGATTTTGAGTCTTTGAAATATAAGGAGGAGTATGTGACAATACATGCATGTGGTTTTAGTATCATAGAAGGATGATTCATCATGAAAGAAGATACACCAAGATTATTAGTATCATGTGACTCACATTAAGATAAACAAATTTTAAATATCTTCAAGAATTCATGAATTATCAAGACACAACTTATTTATCAAATGCTAAGGTGGTGTAGGAGTGAAGGAGAAGGAGTGAAAACTCATCTATAAATACTACAACACCATATCTATAATGTTTTACATTCATTCATGTATTTATTTGAGATATCTCATTGTTTATAAATATAGTACTTATATGATTTATTTTATATATAAAAATTTATTTTTATGTGATCCACTCATCTACACGAAGATTATTGTTCCATGAAAAACTATTTGCATAAATAATTTTCGTGCACTTATGTTTGTGTGAGGTGGAACACTGAGCCACTTGGCTATGCATGGAATCTGTTCTTTTGATCCTATTAGGTCATGAAGAATAAAAGTATCTATATTTTTTGTATACTATTACAAAAATATCATCCAATTTTGTTCAAAACTCCTTGGGTAATGTAAAGATGATAATAACTGCCTTTTTGAATTCACTGAGTTTCACGAAGAACTCATAACTTAGATACCATGCATTGAGTTTTCGCAAAGAACTTTATCATGAATCGCATTAGATTTCATAAAATAAGAATGGGACCCCACATACACTATATTATGTGAAGTCATCATGTGTTTTATGCATACATACTTGTGCATGAAAGAAATGTGACACCGAGCACCTATTCAGGTTTTCTCAAGGGAGATAGTGTGTGCATGGTTGGGTGTGCTAATTTTAATAAACATGTATAAAGACACCCAAACATCTACTATCACTATTGAAACATAAATCAAAATGAAACCTTAACTAATATACTAAACATAATTGAACCAACACATTAAATAATAAGAATAATATTATATATGTGCTAATATTAAAAAAGTTGATGTTTCCATCGAACACATGCATGATGTGCCTTTCAAGTAATTGAGAGAAGTTCTTAATTTTTGAAAGATCATTCTTGCATGAAATAATATTTAAAGTGTAATATGATTTAGTTTCATAAATATTTTCTACACCAAGAAGAATAAAGGAGAGTTAATGCAATTATAATTGTTCATATTCTGTATCAAGGATTTATGAGATATCCCTTACACATCATATTCATATTATTTATGAATAAAGAAAATGATTATCAAGTGGGGATAGAAAAAATAAAGTAATAAGGTATTAGATGAATAGGTATAAGACTGAACAGAAGGTACCAAATGGAGTAGTAGCACCTAATGAGCAGGTATTAGATGATTAAGAAAAAGAAGGGTTTGACCAAGTATTATAGTGAGATTTTATTATCATTCAATATTAAATGAATAGGGTGAAGAAGATTAATCATATGGAAAATCCCTGAACAAAATAAGAAGTTCAGCTTCCCGATTTTGGCTATGAAAAATAAGAACAATTACTTTTACACTATTGTGATGGTAAGAGAAGAATGAAGATAATAAAAAATTAGTACAATGGCATCTATTAAAAGTCTCAACAGGTGGAAAAATTTCTTGGTCTTACAAATTATCTCTTGAAGAACTTGAAAACTATATAGAGAGACGATATAAAGAACTAGGGAGGAGTTTTAATTTCCACTAGCTCATCACCAATCCAGAGAAGAAGGATTGTTTTTTCTCCCTATTAAATTGTCAATACTCGCACTTTTTCTATGGATTATTTCCTAGACACACCCCTATATTTAGTATCACAATATAGAGAAGAAATTTTATATTGGTCATCACCATATCAAACAAGGACTATCTACTCTTATTGAGTAGTGAACCTTGTAAAACTGCCATGGGTCATCATTTACTTGATTTTATAATCTTACATATGATAAAGAAAAGTGAATAATGAAATCTATATCCTAACATATCTGAAAGGTAAAGGGATAAAAATTTATAAAAGGTTAATAGTTCCCACACTGATTCACCCCCCCCCCCCCCTCATTGTTGAGTATATCCCCAATTGGACCTCTCACCAATTCCATAGCCATGGGTGTGTCAGTGTTCTTAGGGTCTTCATAGGAGTGCACCATGGCTTGGTGCATGTAGTTGTTCATGTCTTGGTGGCCACCCGCATGTGATGTTTTTGAAAGTTTTAGCCTTTTTTCATCCGTTTAATTAGGTAGTTTGTCCCATTTTTCTTTCTACCTCACATGAACAAGGGCTAGTTGACCACCCTAAACTCTTCTCTCTAAATCCTCAATGAAAATGGGGGGGTGATTCATTTTCATGGGTGATTCAGGGTGAATTATTCCTATATTGTATCTTGTTTTTCTATTTCCCTTTAATTGCCTTAGATTTATGATACTATACTTATAGTTTTATTGATTATTCTACTAGAGTATGGTGTAATCATCCTGATATGATGGTACTTTTTCATGTGATGGATATACGATGTACCGAGGTTATGATTGCATTTTGTTTCCCAATATTTTAGATGAGATATATTATCGGATAAATTAATTTAGAATTTTTTTTAAAATATAATTCATTGGGTGATTTATTTATTTTAGATTGTTATATATTTTTTCCATAATGTTACTGGGAGAAATCCATAGACCTTCTATGAATGGTTGGTCACTGTTTTGCTATAAAAAGGTCACTTGGTGAGTTATTCAGTGATTATGACAAATCAGTTAAATTATATAATTAATTGTGAATATTTAATTAATTGTAATTTTATTATGATAAAATAATTTGGATGTTTTATAATAAGATGTCACCTTGTGTTAATGGAATATGGCCGGTTAGACTTGGATAAGTCATGGAAAAACCTATGAAGAGCTGTCAAACTGTGGAATTAAAAGGGGAATTGCATTTTAAATGGGGACGGTGATCCTAAAAACACAGTTATACTAAATGAATTTTCATTATTTATATATAATGTATTGCACAATATTTCCAATATATATTATTAACCTATTTAAATTAATTAAATTTTTATTAAGGTAAAATTTCTATGAACTGACTAAACAAAATGCATAGGGCCCCAGTGGTACCTAGTACAATGAATTTATTCCTCAACCACCAATGGATGAAGGCTGGATTATTTTTTTGTTTCATATCATAGATAAGTCCATAAAGGGTATGAATTAAATTAAGTGATCATAACATTGTTTTCTTAGTGCATGAGATTTAGAAAACTCCTTGTAAAGGGGAGTATTGGGTTGGGATGTATTGGCCTATGTGAGACACATGGGAACCTTGAGATCCATCAAAGCCATTGAGCAATATTAGATAATCATGGGTCGAGTATTCCTTACTTTTTGATATTTGAGTACTTGGGTCGATATTCCTTGGGTATAATATTGATAGGTTGGGTGAAACGATTACCCTTAAATAACCAGGGAAGTGAGATGAGCTTGAGGACATCTCCCTTGTGTCACATAGATATGGTTTTACCTATGATTAAAATGATATTATGTGATGATTATGATGATTTTGAGTGATTCTATACTATTTTAGTGATGGGTATTGACCTAAGATATAATAATTTTATTAAGTAACCCATATAGGGTTTCTAAAAAATGATATATATATGGGGGCCCTAGTGGGTGACCAAGTGATATAGAGACCCTAGAGAGTGTGTGCATGTGAAATGGATAGTGATGATTTTGGGTGTCACCTTAGAAAGTTAATTGATAGTAGGATCTATTTATTTCTATGAAAATAATAGTTCATGTACTTGACAGTTTGACCTTGGTTATATGAGATGTTTTGGGTGGTACTCACTACCCACCTTGATGTATTTATATATATTTGATTCAATGGATGTTATTGTAGTTTCAGAGTGTAGCAGAACAATAGGATGGGGAATGGCCAACTTTTCTTATTTTCAAAATTGATGATTAATCCGAGACCTATATGATAATAAACATCATCATCAATAGAATTGAATTAAATGGTTTAGATGATAGATAAACGTTGGAACCAAAGTACAGAATCATCACATATTATTTATAATTGATTTAAGCGATTAAATAATTACCTTGTGATAATGATCTATGTCATACCATTTTTTATTTGTAGGAATCAAGATTATATTCCCTACAGTGTTAGTCCACACATTCTCTGTGATCCTTTGACTGTCATCATGGGAATCTCTGAGTGATATCATGGTAGATCCTAACACTTATGTCGTTCCCCTTTGATTGCCTTGAGAATCGCTTCATGAAAGGGTTATCTTCAATCTCTCTAGACTTGAGAGTGGTGGAGGAGGAGGAGCACTCTTCATTCTTGGAAAAGTTATTTGAGAGGGATCTATCTAGGTATTTGAGAGGATTCTCTCCAAATATTCATTTACACAAAACAAATGAATTGGATCACTTAAGAACATAATATAACTTGATTTATATACCGTTTGGGTCAGAAAATAATAATTTCATATGAACTATTTATTATTTATATAATCCCTACATAACCCCATGTCTATAATAATAATATTATTATTATTATTATTACTTCTTTACATTTTCTAAACTCGTGAATTAAATTAAATATTATTTATTAAAATAATATTCAATATATATTATTTCTACCTGGACCATTAAACTTTGTCCTCCATTAATTTTTAATATTTATCAAGACTTGAATAATGACTATTTATTTTATAAATAAATATCACTGCATTATTATCTAATAAATAAATAAAAATTATATTCACTAAATAGAAAATAAATATTTATTAAATATTCTACTCACATAATATTTTCTGGAATAACTGGTGACGGGATATATGCGATCAAGAAAATATGAATAATTATTAATCCATTTGTCGGAAAAATATTTTTTCAACTTGTTAAATAATAATATATTATTTAACTAAGATTATGGATACACTTAATGTGGGACGATCTAGGTCTCTTTCTTAGCGGAATTAAGCGAAGAAACCTAATGTTTGATATTAGCTTCTAGCAACACGCCAAGGTTCCCATATAGAATGAATTTAATGTTGCAACAACACAATAACTCATATGAATTCTTACTATGTAATATAATCCATAATACATTTATCATGATATCATTAATCAATAAGGTTGTATGTAGGTGTCTTCTACCTATGTGCACGATGTATATTTCTTTGAATTTCAAGAAATTGAACTTGTCTATAGAACACCATGGACATGGATTTATTTAGGATTTATCATTTCTATAAAAGGTCTTGAGTTATCAACTTTAATTCAAGAATATAAGGTAAAAATCCTTTATCACATTATTCATTAATGAAATATTACTTGTGATGCACCCAAAAAATATTATCAAGTGATGACCTATAATACTTATTAAAATACTTCACCATAAACACATGTTGTTGCGGTTTTCACCAATACATCA
Source organism: Viscum album (assembly GCA_963277665.1). Lineage (NCBI taxonomy): Eukaryota > Viridiplantae > Streptophyta > Magnoliopsida > Santalales > Viscaceae > Viscum > Viscum album. The sequence goes on from OY728150.1 coordinate 1,476,094,960, forward strand.
AAGTACATGACTTATAATACTCATTAATAATAATAATAAAGTATGTATATCAATACACACATCCATAGATAGGAACATCCAATGAAACATATAAATTTTTATTTTTTATTGGTAGGTCTTATTCGCATAATATCATACACTAGACATTACCAAGGGTGTAAACCCTGAGAAAGTGCCTCAAAGTCCTATGAGTATCTACCCCAGATATCCTATATATTTTTTCCCCATTAATGATTTCTTCTAACTATAGATCATATATTTAAGAATATTATCATGGTGATTTTGGGTTCTCATCATAGTGGGGAACTACTATAACCTTTCAGTGTGATAGATACTCTTAGGACATTATCACATACTATGTTATACATAAAAACAATCATTATGTGATAAAGATTTTATTAATATTAAAATCAATGAATACAGGTTATCATAAAGTATACAGAAGTTGGTTCTAGGGAACCAACTCCAACAGACTCCCATTTACACTAGAGCCAAATGCTAACAAACATCAGTCCTCTAGGTCTCACATTATACTCATGCTTTTGCTGAGAAAGTTCTTTAGTAAAGGGTTCTACGATGTTTTCTTTTATGGGAACTCTAAATACTATAAATTCACCTCTCTATGATAAATACATCAAGAGGTTATACTTCTAGAGTATGTTCTTTTCTTATTGGTGTGACCTTGGATATTTTACAAGAGTCACCACTATATTATTATCATAATACACTATGATATTATCTTTACTTCTATTTACCACATCAAGATCTTAGAAAAATGTTTGTATCCAATAAGATTCCTTGGATACATCAGTTAACATATCCTAAATGTGAATTTAGATCATTTTGATTTGTTTAAAAACTATCCTCAGGATAAACCCTAATTACTAGCTACTCATCATATCCATACACTAGGAACATATCTTTTGTTCTTCTCAGATACATGAGGATAGCCTTAATAATAGACCAATGTTGCTCTCCTAGATCTGCTTGATATCTTCCTACCATGCTCAATGCATAGGCAAAATCAAGTCTAGTACATAACATGTGATACATGATTGATCTTATCGCTGAATCATATGGGATCTTACTCATTCTCTCTTTCTTCTATTATGTCTGAGGACACATTTTATTATAAATCTGTATACCATGTGACATTTAAACTAACCCCTATTGGATTATTCTATACTAAATCTATTTAGTGTCTAGTCATTCTATTTACTTTGAATTAGTCCAAGAAGCCTCTTGGATCTATCACGAATGTTCTTTATCCCTAGAATATAGGTTGGTTTACCTACATTATTCATAATGAAACACTTGTTTAACCAATCCTTAAACGACTATAAGACTAGTATGTCATTTACAATAAGTAATATTCCATAAACATATACTACTAAGATAATGTCCACATTCCCACTAAACCTATTATAAACATATGGCTCACATTCACTCTTAATGAAAAACAATTCTTTTATACATTCATAAAATCAAATGTTTTATAATCTGGATTCGTGCTTTAATCCATAAATGGATCTATGCAACATGAAAATATTTTTGACATCACCTTGAGTCACAAACCCTTCTGGTTGTTTTATGTATACATCTTCCTAAAGGTTACCATTAAGGAATGATATTTTGATATCCATATTCCAAATTTCATAGTCATGGTAAGTTGTTATAGTAATTTGAATTTTGATGGATTTAATCATGGAAACTAGTGGAAAGGTTTCATCTCAGTCAATTCCTTAACAATGTTTAAACTCATTAGACACTATGATTACTTTATAGGTATTTATCTTAACTTTCATGTCTAATTTTCTATTGAATACTCATTTTCACCCTAAGGGATTTACATCAACTAGCACATCAACCATAACCCAAACCTAGTTTTGATGCATGGAATCCATTTCATAATTCATGGAATTTTTTCATCTTGTGGTTTCTGAAATCTCTACTACCTTTTTATTGGAGATAGGTTCATCATTTTCAACCAATATTGAGTTTCCATATATGGTGAGTAGAAAAATATATCTCTTTTGTTATCTTACCTCTCTATCTCTCCTATACAATACTTTTGTTTTAAGAACTACTTCTTACATAGGGACTTATAAGACCTTTTCTTGTACCAACTCTTGTGTATCTTGAGCATCAACTTCATTGAATTCAATATTTCTCTTACTATAATTTTTTATGATGTTCTCCATCTCAATAAATATGAATTTTCTAGTGACAATCACATTCTTGTATGAGGGGTTGTATAGGTAGTATCCCTTTATTTCCTTAGGATAACCTATAATGATATACTTTATGTATCGGTGTTATAGTTTATATCCTAAAAAAGACTTAACAAATTCTTCAAAACCCCATACACATGTATGAGAAAAAATAGGTTTCTTTCCACTCTAGAAATCAAAGGAAATTTTGTTTTCTACTTTAGATGGTACTCAGTTTTGTGTGTATGCCACAGTTTTTATTGCATATCCCCAAAAGGATAATAGAAGATCTGTTTAACTCATCATCAACATTACCATGTCTAACAAGTTACAATTCATCCTTTCACTAATACCATTACATTGTAGTGTGTGAGGTTATGTGTGTGGAGATGGAATCCCAAACTCCTGAAGAAATTTGATGAACTCTTGGTTAAGATATTCAACACCTTGATCTGATTGAAGATTCTTTATCTTATTTCTAAGTTTATTCTATTCTTCATTCTAGAATTATTTAAATTTCTAAAGGTAAATGGACTTATACCTCATCAAGTAGACAAAGTCATATATACTCAAGTAATCAGTAAAAGTTATTATGTAAAAATACCCACCACTAGCTTCTATTGGAAATGGTCCACACAAATCAGTGTGTATCAATCAAAAAAGCTTTGTGGAACTTTCACCTCATACATTAAGTAGTGGTTTGGTCATTTTTTCTTATAAATAAGAATGATATATTTTAAGTGGTTTTATCTCAAAATATCCCAAATAACCATCTTGAAATATTTTTGTCAAATGCATCTCGTTTACATGACCAGGATGGTTATGACATAACTGGGTGTTATATGAATCATGTGAACATGATTCGTTATCTATTTACATTTTTTCTCATAATTTAATACATAAACAGCATTATTTAAATACATCATACTATAACATATGTTTTATTTATAAAATAAAGAACTTTTATTTCCAAAAATGAAAATAAAACCATATGCATCTAGGAATGATACAGAAATTATGTTCTTATTAATAGTTGGTACATAATAAAAATCCCTTAAAACAAATATCATTCTTGTTGGAAATGAAAGGTCGTAGTAACCAATAGCTATAATGCCCTACCTCACACCATTGGCATCTCACATATCCACCTCTCCACTAGAATTCTTTAATAACCTACTTGGTTCCAACATTTGGATACAAATGTGAGCACCATAAGCTATATATAATACCAAATGTGTAGATATTGAATGATTACACTTGATAATGAATTCACCTTTAGATTCCCCTTTCTTATGGGTGTATTCTCTCTTCTAGTGGCCTTTCATTCCACATGAAAAACATATTATCACTTTTTCATTAACCTAACATTGTATTTTCCTCTTCTTGGAAGGATAGGGCTTGAGAGATTTAGACTTTTTATGATTCTTGGGCCCCTTAACCTTGTTCTTCCGTTTATTATTCACCATAAGGATTGTGGGTTTTTCACAACCCATGTTATTATCCCCTTGGAAAATCAGAGTAAGTATTTTCAAAAGAATATTCTCATTATTGCTCATATTATAATTGATAATAAAACTTGGGAGGGACATGGGTAGTGAGGAAAGTATGAGATCTATTTACAACTCATCTAGGAATTTAATCTGTAATATGTCTAAGAGTTCAATGTAGTTAATAATCTTGACTATATGAGGCCCGGCTAATGCTGACTCTAGAAGATTATTTATAAACAGATCTATGGAGATCTCATATCTCTTTTGTCTTTCTTTCTCTTGATAGATATCTCAAAGGTGAGACATTATGTTATATGCATTCATGTACTCATGTTTCTTTAAAATATAATTAGTCATGGATGATATCATGAAACATTGAACATCTATAGAATCGTTAAAATATTTCTTGTATAGAGATAACTCTTCCTCACTAGTCTCATTACCAGTCACATCAATAATATTTTCTTCTAGTACATACAATTTCCTTTCATGGTGTAGGATAACGTATAAGCGCCATTGCCACTCTTGTAAATTTGTGCCGGTAATAAGTTTATCCTTATCATGTATGGTCATAGTAATATGTTTGAAGTTTTTTTATTTTTGTTTTTACAAATAATATGAACAGAGTTTAATACATTTTCTAATACGATTTAAAAAAATAAATAAATATTATATTGATTAATTCTCCCACTATTTTATCAAAACTCAATAGCCTTCACCATTATCTTCAAAATATCATATTTCTTGGACATTATAGGGGCATGGATCCATATTCCCCTTCTCATCACATTGACTTTGGTCTGTTAATAAATTTGAAGGCTTTTATATAGGCATTCCAGATACCAACTGCATTAACTCACAATTCCTTGATCTGTTGAGTGGACAACCCAATCCTGAAATCCTTAAATTGGAATTCATTAACCTTTTCCTCTTGGTTATACCATGTCATGTTTTGCAAGTAAACCCTTGATGTCAACTAAGTTACGTTAACCCAAAACTTCAAATTAGAATTCTTTAATAATTTAAAGTACCCCAATTTTGGATGGTCAATAAATTTTAACTATGGATTGATTTTAACTAAAGCAATAGAAGGCTATACTGACTTAATATATATATATATATATATATATAATTGAGGGATTTTATCTTTTATGCATAAATTTACAGTTAATATCTTTATTACATGATTGTTAATACTAAGTGGATTTACTTAATTGATTAACCATGTCTTAGATAATATTTACGCATATGTCTATTTATTTTATTAAATCATGCATGCTTGTTAAATCATTAATTCATGTGATCGTAAAGAGACATCCATAATGAAATAACCATGAAATTTTTTAAAAATAAATTAATACAATTGTATGATCCTGATCTTTTATAAATGTATGTTTATCTAGAGGATGATAAACTAACTGTTGACCTAGGGTAAAAATACCTTGAACCATTTATGGTTCATGTTGTAGCTTTTCACATATCCACCAATGTATCTCTATTGGATTGGTTTCACCTAGGATATAAACATGAACCACCTCCACAAGCTTGGGATATCTACCCATTACATATTTCTTTATTCACAGACAGGTGAGGTAACTAAATGATTGGTTAAGGGGTCTTCATAAAAGAAACCGTGGTCACACAATCCCTTACATAATAAGAGGAGAGATGACACACAAACCAAAAATTTAATTTATTAATAAATTAAATGAAACTAATTATATATAAAGGTACATTATAAGATCATAAACATCCTCATGTATGTAATTAATTATGCATTTAAAAAATTAGCATTTAATTCTTATCTTTCTTATTTAAGATAAATCATGGTCAAGTAAATTATTTATCTTCATTAATTAATGAAAAAATTTATCTTAATTATCATCTGAATTTTCATGATTTTATCATCCATCATAATTTTAAATAAATTAAATAAATATATTTTAAATTAAATATGTACAAAAATTTAACTTGGAGGAAACATGGTGAGTACCCGTCCAAACTACACAACATGTATTATACACATATACTGCTTACTTTTGTGGCATGTGGAATACATAACTTATCACATAATTTCATAGTGTGTACTATAAACTTTATGAACAAATGGGACACATGGTATTTACATAAAATGTTATTCTTCAATGTGTGTAGAGTAATAAATTTAATATTCTATATACACCATATGCATATCTAAACATTACATTGAAATTAATTAGACATGTATGTATATATATAAATAATCCCATGGATTCTACTATAAACTTAATGACCACATGGAATAAATATTAATAAGGTTTGAATAGTATAATAAATTATTTTTAATTCTACGTAATTTTGTAAAAGTACATGACGTGTACATTGCAATTTACATGGCATGAAGTATTCTCACTCTCTATCCAGGGAACATGCCTAGTGAATTAGTGTGTAACCATTCCATGGAAAATTTTGGAGTACATGGTGTGTACATGAGATACATGGCATGTGGTCTCTGAGTTACATGGCCACCAGTCATGTAGGTCATGTAAGATGATACATGGACTGTCTGTGACTAAAGGAATAAACATCGTGAATAAAGTTTACATAGTATTTACTCCAAATGACTATGTGTAAGGCCATCCCAATCAACACATGGTGTATAATTAAATTTCCCAAGTGAAATAAATGAATATGGATTGAATTAATTCTATATAAATTCTAGATGAATTAAATACTAGTACATGACATGTACCTCTGGGTTACATGGTGTGTACTATTGTGTTATCTAACCAAACTCCTTGACACCTCCAAATGAGATATTTAAATTTATTTTGTTCATAAAATTAATATATTTGATTATATTTATGAGAAATGAATAGAAATAAATCAGATATATCAATTTACATTAAATAATGATTAAAATGGTATTGAAAACAAATGAAAAATTTACAAATTAATCAATGATATTTAAATAATTATGTGACTTATATGATACCACTTACAGGTTCCAAGTGCAGAAGAAGTGTCAGATGGGGCAAGCCCAACTTTTCTTTTTTCTAAAGACCAATGATCAATCCATGAATTAGACGACTATACTCACCCTGATCAATGGAATTAATTCAAAGAATATAAACAATAGAAAAATTCTGAAAACAAAGTGGAGGATCATTAAATATTATTTATAATTAATTTAAGCAATTGAAAATTTACCAAGTGAGAAATTATTTATTTATTAGTGGATATGACAACGTCTCTATGGTGTACCATCGTTTCATTGTAGAAATCAAGAGTATTTTCCCTCTAGTGGGTATCCACACATATTCTATAAACCTCCAAATGTCACCATAGGAATCATCGGGTGCTAGCAGAACAAATCCTAACACTTGCATTATTCAACTTTGATCACCCTGAGAACCACTTCAATAAAGGGTTATCTTTCATATCTCTATACTTGAGAGTGGTGGTGGAGGAGGATCTCTCTTTGTTCTTGGGATTGTTCTCAGATAGGGATATCTCTAGGACTTTTAAAATATTCTTTCTAGATCTTGTTGGGTACAACATAAATGAATTGACTCACTTAAGAAAATAATATACTTGGGTTTCTATACTAGTAGGGTTAGAAAATAATAATTTCACATGTTCCCTTTTTTATTTCAATAATCCCTATGAAACCCCATATCTATATTATTATTATTATTATTATTATTATTATTTCATGACATTCGTTAAACTTGTGAATTAAATTAAATACTATTTATTCAAATAATATTCAATATATATTATTTCTCACCGGACCATTAAACTTAGTTCTTCTTTCCTCCATAATATTTCTAGGACCTTGAATAGTGAATATTTATTTAATAAATAAATATCACTGCCTTATTCACTAATTAATAAATAAATATTTTATTCACTAAATAGAAAATAAATATTTATTAAATATTATGCTCACGTAATATTCTCCTGAGGAACTAGTGATGGGATATATGCAATGAAGAAAATATGAATAATTATTAAACCATGTGTGGGAATAATATTTATTCAACTTTCCAAATAATAAATAATATATATTATTTAACTGGGATTATAGATTCACAAAGTGTGTGACACTCTAGGCCTCTTTCTTAGTGGAATTAAAAGAATCAGACTAAATACCAAGGTTACCATATAAAAAAATGCCAAGGAACCCATATAGAAAAAATTTAATATCACAATAACATACTACCTTATACAGATGATTAGTATGTAATATAATTCCTTTATCATGATATCTCTAATCAAGCTGGTTGCATGATGGTTCCATTAATCTATATACTTGATGTCTCTTTATTTGACTTTTTGGAAATATAACTTGTCTATAGAAAACCATGGAAATGGATTTATTTAGGATATATCATTTCCATCAAAGGACCTGAGATACCAAAATCCATTAAATAACATAAGGTATAAATCCTTTCTTGTATTATTCATTAATGAAATATTAATTGTGACACACTCAACGTATCATACCTCACCCCAAACATATATTGTCATAGTTTTCATCAATACATAAAAGTCTGTGAATTATAATACTTATTAATAACAATATTAAATTCTAATTAGCAATAAACATGTCCATAGATAGGAACATCCAATCACACATATAAATGTGTATTTCCTAATAACGTGTATCATTCTCATAATATCCTACAGTGGATATTACCAAAGGCATACACCATGAGAAGGTTCCTAAAATTACTATGAGTCTCCACCCATGATATCCTACATCATTTTTGTCCCTAAAATAATTTCATATGACTATAGAACATATATATAATAATACTGTTGTGGAACTTCTGGGTTCTCATCATTGTAGGGGTCTTCTATGACCTTTTATTGAAAAAAAACTAATCTTTAGAAATTATCACATACTATGTTTTTCATAAGAAGAATCGTGATGTGATAAATAATTTATTAATATTTAAAAAATATAGTTTATCATAAAGTAAAAAGAAGTTGGTTCTAGGGAACAAACTCCAACAAACTCCCACTTGAACTGGAGCTAACTACTAACAACCTTCAGTTTTCCAGATCTCATGTGATATTCAGGATTATGAAAAGATAAGTCTTTCATCAAGGTATTTGACATGTATTATAATATTTGTACTCTTATTACAATAACTTCATCACTATGATAAAAATACCTCAAGAGGTTATACTTCTAGAGTACGTCCTTTTTCCATTGGTGTGACCTTGATTCATTTACAAGAGCAATAACTACAGTATTATCACAACACACTATAATAGGTTCTTTCCTACTAGGTACCACATTAATATACTAGAAAATGATTCATATGTAAAAAAATTTCTTGGTTATATCATTATTTGTTATATACTCAGACTCTGATACAAAATCTGTGACAACTGAATGCTTTGAACTCTTCCATCTTACAGCTCCTCTTTTGAGACAGAAAACATATCCAGAATATGACTTCATATCATTATAATTTATTTGAAAAATAGAACAAGTATAACATATGATTACTAGATACATTCCTCATCCATATACTAGGAACATATCCTCAGTTATTCTTATATACTTACAAATAGCCTTAATAGCAAACAAATGTTGTTCTCTTGGATCTGCTTGATATCAACCTACCATGCTCAATGCATAGGAAACATCAATTCTAGTACATAAAATGACATAAATTATTGATCATATCATGATGTGATAATAATTTTATTAATATTCAAAACAACAAATACATGTTATAATAAAGTATACTAAATTTAGTTTTAGGGAACAAAATCCAACAGTTCTCATTGGATATAGATTTTATTCCTACTACTGATAGAAAGATTTAGGTAGGATGCACTATTGATCGATATATATGTGGATACATATAATTATTAAGACATTCTCATAAGATATGTATATTGAGCCTAATATTATTGCATTTTTTTTGGAATTTCACCTTGGGATCAGCATATGGTTCTACATGAATATCTTGAAAAATACCCCTGGATTTGGCCTTCGAGTCTATATGGAATGACCATAATGATTGGATTCATCCTTTAGGTCTTAATTATTTCCCAAGAATAACTCTGAGGAATTAGCTTATTCCTGATAAGAGGTATTTGTGACATGATATGGGAGGGACAGACTTCCCCCTAAGTGGTCATAATGCTATGGGAAGCATAGGAAATGCTCTTAGGACCTATCCATTGAGTCTAATACTACTATATTTCCCAGTACATTCTCACAAGAATCATCCATGGGCCCGATATTGGTTGGAATGGTTGTGTGACATGATTAAAATGCACTTTAGTACTAGCTGAAGTAGGTTTGGGTTGATCCCAAGTGTCGTGTTAGAACTTGAGGATCGGTCATGTTTCCTTTTTTATGCTTTTTCATTGTGTTTTATTTATATTATAAGCATATAACATGTGAAACACATTTTTTACTAGTTATATATGGTATTGTATTGGTGGTGACCTACTGAGTTATACTCATTCCCATCTTGTTCAACCATGGTACTTGGGTACCCAAGAAAACTTCATTATTCAAATGTTCTTGTTGGGTTGAAGCTCTAGATTTTATCATTCAGTTACATATCTTGGATGAAATTGGGATATAGATGAGTTATGGCTTGGGGATTATGGTATAGCCTTTATGTAAATTACTTGTTTTATCTATTTTCAATGTGATTGTCCTAGTGGGTGAGCATTAATTATATATTGTCATGACCATGAGTTTGTATAACTACTTGCTTCCACCTTTCATTTATTATTATTGATTATTTTTTATTGAATCTATATGATTTGATAGATGTTTTATTATTATCGATGATTTTTGGTTATTTCCATTTTTTTCCACATTCCGGTGTGAGGGTATTGTCTCCCCATGGTAACAACCTAGACCCTCGCTTCTAGTCAGCACCCCCTGGCATAGGGGGATTCATTCCGAATGGTGACCAAATCCAGTTACTTTTTAGACTGAACAAGGATGAGGATATTACAAGGTGGTACTCGAGTTTCTTTTTTTGGTCTTACTATTTGAGGATATGATAAAAAGGGATCAGGGACATGCCAGATCTTATGATGGACCTTAGATTAGTGAATCTTGAACACCTTTTTCGATGGAAATTCCATGTTACCAAGGATGAGGGATTGTTATTAAGGGTTCTTTCTTTTATGGATATATAAATTCACCATGTGTGATGCACTTCAAATTTTGGATTTATGATTTATGGGTTTTTCTTCTTAGCCTATTTATAATAGGCATGTGTAAATTCATCATTTCTAGAATTTAGTATTCACATCATATACACATTCTTCGTTCAATTGATATCATTGATGATAGGATTCAGTTGTTTAAAGTGCCTAAAACAACATATATAGTTTCTTCCTATATAACTTGGAGGTGGGATACTACTCAACTAAACTATAGTATATTTTCTTCAAATGATAATTCATATGAATCTTAAGTCGGGATACTTCTAGATATATAATATATAGACCCTCATTGTAAGGGATGTATAGTGATCCTAGTAGGTCAGTGCAGGCATTTCCTTCCCTAGTGATATACCCATTGTGGGTGATTAGAAAATATGTTTTGTTATTTTATTTTTCAATAAGAACTTATATGGTGTCTTCCCATATAACGTTTTGGAGGAATTATACTTAAAAGAACCATATGACTATAGTATACTCCACATAGAATGAGATGCGTGTGTGTGTGTGTGTGTGTCGGTGGTTGGATGATAACATGATCCTCTAGGGGCAGGCTCCTATCACTAAAAAACATATACTAAAAGAAATTTTGTGTCGAATAGTATATTTTTTGGTAAAAAAAGTAATTTTAATAGAATTTTTGTTTTATTGGTATTATATATAGGAACCAAAAATTAGTTTTACCAAAAAATATATCTGTTAATATTAATTGGTTAATACCAACATATTTTTTAACAATAATTAAATGTGTCTCTTTATCTTATCAATACCAACAATTATCTCATTGATAGATGAATCTATTTTTATTATTTATTTGTACCAAAACATCATTTAACTCTAAAAATATCATTTGTGATAAATCATCCAATAATAAAAAATTCATTACCAATTATTTAATATATATTTACTAATTATTTAGTGGCACCTCAATATTTTTCTAAAAAAATGTGTTTATATATTGAATTAAAATATTAATAAATTCATAATGTTTCATAAAAAATATATAATTATTGATGAATTAGTTTAATTTATTGAGACTTGAACTAGAATAAATAAAGAGCTAATTTTTAGAAATATTATATTTTTATTATATATAATTAATTATTATATATTTTATTATACTTATTAATGTTATGAATATTTATAATACTATATTTTATAATATTAATATTATTTTTTTATACATTTTATATTAATTATTTATATATTATATTATATAAAATGATAAGATATTATACATTATATTATATTTCATTGTTGGGTGTTTGAGGATTTTATCAGTCGGTGTGCTTGATAGTGTCACTCATTCAATCTCAATCAATTGTGATTTGGGGTCATAGGCTTAGAGGAATCTTGGATCTTAGGGTTCTTTCAAAGGTTTGTTTCAGTTGACTAGTATTAGGCATCGACTATTCATTCATTCCCCATCCCCTTAAGGTTGGTGTGATCTACTAGGGATGACTTTGGTAACTATCCTTCCTTTATCAATGGGACGACACTATAGATGGTGTTTTAGGGATTTATTGTGTAGCATTGATGGATGTTGTTGTTTTGTAATTACTATTGGGAATTACGGAGCGAGGCAACATTCACTTGTTTTATTTTTCCCCTATCTTGATTTAGTATGTTTTAATAAGGTTTTCTGGTTTAGTGACTCTTGATTGCATCATTGCTGAGCGAGAGGGGTTGATTTGGGGATTCCCATATTGTTTCATCTACAATTATAAGATCATCATCATGGTTTTTTCATTTGATAGAGGATATGAGATTGTGTGATGTTTTTCACCATCTCTGACCAGTTATACTAACTCTTTATAATTTAGATATTGTTTCATGAAGCTTAGGGTTGTGTAATTTCTTAAATCATTAATCTATAGGGACCTTATTTTGGTGTGGTTTTTCTTAACGAGTATGCCTATGGATCCTTGGTACAAGGGATTATAATTTACTATAAGATTCAGGAATCAATGATTATCAGAATGGATTTCATACCTATACAATAGAATTTCATGATTACATTTATTTGATTGGTGGGATTAGTTTGTAAATTGAATTTATATTATAATGGTTTTATATATGTTTTCTAAATCAATCACCTCTATTTGATAAATAACTATGATAAATGGGAGATAAAAATTTATTAAGGAAGCCTAGTCTACCCGTTTATGCCACACTAATTTCCATATTTATACTAATGAATGAAATCTCTGGATAGTTTTATTACATTCATATACCTACTTCAGAAAACAAAATTCTAAAATATCTTGGCCATGATCAAGTCAAATTTGAGAAAGTGTACCCTATTTCCCAAAGGTAGGTTGTTCATTTTTGTTACATAATGCTTCTTGTAAATTGTTTTTGGATGGATTGTGATTCCAGGGGGATAAAATCCTTTATATGCACAGGGAAAACATTTATTTTCACCATTTTATAGTTTATTATTTTCTCAATAATTGAAATAAATGAGATTTTCAAGGTTCTCATGGTACTATTGTGCCATTATATGCCTTCTTTTTTTAACATCTATATCTACAGAATTAGTTATTTTTCTTTTTCTAATTTTTTTTAGCATCCTTTTTTAGATTATTTGATTATATAATTAATCCAATATTGTGACATGTGTATAATTAGACACATGAAAACCATATTTCAGATGGCGGGTTGCATTTTATGTGTTTGAATGACATCTATCTAATTTTTAATTATGATATGAGATAGTAGTATACATGTTTTTGAGGTTGTTATGTACTAATTTTTGGCATCAGTACAAGCTTCATGTTAATTGGTATATTTATTTAATATGCTTTGATTGTTACTAATCATTCCTAGTTTAGCCTATAAAGATATAAAATTTTATTTTCTTCAATAAACTTTTCAAATTCATAATTAAATATTTCTTATATGGAATTTTTTTATACTATGTATAGCCTTGATGATTTCTTTAATGTTATTATCTCATTACCCCCTAGGATTTTATATATTTTTTTGTGCCTATTTTCAAGGGTATGAATATGCTACTCAACTGCTAGATCATTATTTCTTTTTTTAGCCTATATGGGTTGAAAATAATTCTTTTTGTTTAATCAATGAAATCCATCTATGTGTTTCTTCTCTTTTCTCAAGGAAGTAATGATTTTTATCTTTTCTTAGTGATAATCTACCTTGTTCTATATCATGTAATTTTTTTGTTGTGGTGAGTTATATTTTCTAGATATAGCTTGAAACATCATGAATTTTGTGTTTGTGTGTGTATTATAATAATTTATGTAAGGAAATAATTTTCTAGAAAAATGGGCTTTTGATGTTTTTAAATGATTGGTATGTTTTGTAAAATATAATTAGTCTAAAATATTTTATGAGGTTAATGGAAAACAAATGTTTTTTCTAGAACTGAGATTACTCTTTACATTGTTGGGGATATTGAGTCTGGGTAGGGATTTTACCTTGGAAATAACCAAAAAACCATAGCTTTAATTTTAACTCGGCACGTTTACTAGTATTTCAATTGGACATAGAGTATTTGGAGAATATGGGGTTAAAATATTTATGGTAATATAATATCAATTTTATAGATCTATTGCTTCATCAGTAGTTATACATGGAGTGTGTGGAGCATCTATGGACTACATATTTAAGGTAATATAATTTCAATTTCTTGTGGTTTTAGTGTTATCACCCACATCATTCTACCCATTTGTCTTCATTTTTAATGTAAAGGCACTACCTAATTTCAAAGCTATAAAATGTAGATCGAGGATATGATCACTCAAATGTTATTTGGAAGAAGACAAGAATCTAAATATATTCATGTGATGATTTCCCATACTTACCTCAAAGGAAAAAAGGTCTAGACCTGGGAAACATTGATGGTTTTTAAACTTATTACTTTATCATCAGTTGTAAATGGAGTGTGTGGATCATATAGGGACTACATATTTAAGGTAATATAATATTGATTTTTAAAACCTCTTTCTTCATTCGCAATTGGACATGGAGTGTGTGGATCATTGGGGAGGTACATGTTTAAGGTAATATAATATCATTTTTTCACTATTCTCACTCACCTCTTTCTTCCCTATTGTCTTGGTTTGAAATGTAAATGTACAACTAGATTTCAAATCAATAAAAAATAGTATTGAGGATTTGATCACTCAAGATTATTTAGAAAGAGACAAGAATCCATATATATTCAGGTAACATTAAATGTTGACATTAAAATGTTTAATTATAAGGATTATAAGAAGTAAGGGCCTATGAAGCATTTTTTCCTGCAACTTTCCCTCTACATGTTTACAAATTCTTTCAATTAATCATATATTTATTATATATGTTGATTATTAAATACACTATTTAGTAGTGATGTTTTTTTACATTTTTAATTTTTTAATTTCGAATTTTTTTAGAAATATTATTGTTTTGTTTTATAGATTCTTATAGTTTTTTAATTTATTTAAATTGGAACATATTTATTTTATTTATATATATATTAAAATACATGTATTTTTTAGTGATTTTTTATGAATTTTTTATTTTTTTCCTTTTTGAGTTTTTGTTTTTGTTTACAACTTTTATTATGTTTTTTCTATAGATTATGGTAAAGAACATTATCCTTGTGAATACTCTTATATAGAAATGGAACATTATCTTAGGTGTTTGAAATTCTATTACACACATCACACAATATCTTCCATGATATAGGTCTACTTACATTAAATGAATGATCTCATGCATGTATCCATGGGACTGCACTTCTATAGTGTTGGAACATTCTTAGGTGTTTGAGTTTATATTACACACAAAATGATAATTGATTACTGGTGTTACAATATACACATGAATAAATCTGTGTAATATAAGTACATAACTGAGTTTTACTTTGACTAACACATATATTTATATAGCTATGACATAGAATGACTATAATATGATTAGTATACTAGTCTATGGGGGATTGATACTATTTCAAACAATGAAATATAATTTTATATGCATAATTATTCTTGCTACCTTTATAAGTATTCATACTTTGATGTTCACAATATAAGTGTTCTAAAATAATATACTTGGTACTTTGTTATCATCAATGAGATCAGTTTATTTATTTACATTTTTGTATGGTAGGATCCAGCTGATTGATTTCAATGTTTTGGACTATCTTCCTACTTTCTCCAAGAATACAACTTGTGATGAATGTATGGAGGTACCCAACCACACACACTACATATATATATTCTTTTTTTAGGATAGGTAAATTTTTTGATTATATATATTCATCCCACTGAAATAGTTTGAGATATCATATTTATCTTAGTGTGTTAACATAAATGTTTTTTTCTTTTAAATGAGTGGTTTCATGGAAGGTGGATACATTTTTAATCAAACTATTTTACAAACTAAGAGTTAAATGATGTGAGAAATTCATTAAAGTTTTTTATATAGACTATGATCTTTTCAAGCTTTAATTTTATTGTTATTGTGTGAAAAGGGGTATTATTATTTTTCTTAAAAAATCATCAATAAATTATTGCAGTTTATGGTTTAATATAATTATTTTTTTTATCAATATTGGTTACATTTTTTCAATATATATATCATGGATCATGCTATCTTTAATTAATATTTGTTAAGCATATAAGGAATATGTGTCATGACCATTAATTTTTTTGAGATGTAGCATTTAATGGTGATAAATTTTGAGTACATGATTTTTTTACAAAAATATAGATGGATTTATTATTCTACTTTATTCAATAATCTATGAAATTGTGATTTATTATAATTTACTGCATTAAACATTTAGCTAATAATACTTTTATTTCATTGATATCGATATTAATTTTTTTATTTCAATTTTTATGGATGGTTATTGGAAAACATGAACTTTTATGAAAAAATGCTACGTTTCATGCTCTGTACAACCAAAGAAAGAATTGCAGGAGACTATGACAAGGCCTCCACTATTTCTAGGTTCAGTTGTTTTCAAGAAGGTGTAACTTTGACTAGAGAGATACTTTGGTTATTGACATGCCTTATGAACCACGATAATGACAATTGGTTTGTGATGGAAGCAGATCATATAATATAATTTGATGATTATTGTAACGCCCCGACCCCAGTTACCCAGAGTCGGTGCATTATTACATAACATTGGAATTATCACAAGAAATATCAAGTCTCTAAAGACCGATTAGTTTTGTATCCTTGGAATAACTAGATACATTAATAAAGTTTACATTACATCATAAAATAAAAAACTACAAAAATATAGACTTCGTAGTCCACACTCTTATCCCCTCCTACTATCCCTGCAGGTCATTCATAAAATACTTCTTTACATCCGGGAAAAAATAAAACATAGAAAGGGGGTGAGATCAAATGCCCAGTAAGGATAACAATATAGCGGAAACTTTCATAAATAAGTATAAACATTTAAGGCAACGTATAACTAAAACAAAAGCCTTTTAAAACATGAACATCAGCATAATATGGAAGAAATAAATTGAAAAAATGCCATATACTTATTCACATGGATATTATACTAGTCGAATAATCACATGAAATTTCAATAACCACTTTCACAATGATGGAATGCATAATTCCAGACTATTATAACCACATAGCCAAGGCCTCGTGCCAAGAATACAAATAAGATTTTGTCAAAGCCTTGTTCCAAGACACCAGTTTGTTGCATGAGACCTACTGATGCATCGATGAGCTATAGAGGGATCCACCCGTCACTTATTAAGTCCAATGCATTCCTCATATTAATAGGTTTAAACATAACATAAACATTCATATTAAAACTAGCATACGAAATGTCAATACTTTCCCCATAAACCATGACTGGTATAAAAATAAAACATCCACAGTTAAACATATCACAAAACCTTTAATAATATATGGAAGTTTTGTATCATAAAAAATAAACATCAAATAAGCTTAAAATCCATCAAAGGATGTTGATATAGATGAAATCAAAACTATTGGAGAGAAATATCTCTTTTTTTTAATCATTTAAAAGTCACATGATTATAAAATAAAACATTTACTTTGAAAATATTCTTATAAGATTGTAAGGGAAGCTTTGACGATTTTATAATGGTGGAAAATAGCCGCACCCTCCGTATACGTTAAAAAAAGACATTCTTACCATAATTCTGTCAAAAAGGTTAAAAAGGACCTTGTTTGGAAAACGACAGAAAGATTTTTTTATAAAATTCTAAAAAAAATCAACAAGGGTATAAATGATTGTATCTCATAGTCTTTAAAATAGTAAGAATGATTTTAAATACATTTTTAAGAACATGGATGTGGATGATAAAGAGGCCCCAGTAGATAATCATGTATAAACAACCTCGGATAATGAAGAGATTGTGAAATAAACACTTACCTTGTACTTTTCCTTAGTCTATGGTATGTTAACCTCCTATATAATAGTTAAAACATAGTTATTAAGTTATACAATAACCATATACATAATTATTAAATCATATATGGTCTTCTATTAATACTTTGTTAATAATATTTTAGTATTATCGTCGTTTCGGGTGTTAACTTAATCATTTTATTTTATATTTTTTGTTACATAAGGCATGTTTTTTATGGATAGGTTGTATTTTATTCATATATAGAATGATATCAATTCCTTTAAAATTATTTTTAATCATAAAATGATAATTACACTTGAATGGATATGATGGGGAATAAATCTCATCACGTTTAGGGAGACGGTAGTCCGTACGTACGCACGAGCGAAAATATCTTTATTTTTATATTAAAATAATATATAATTGGATGTTATATCATATATAAAGAATCATTATCATGTTATATTTATTATTTACATGAATTACACATCATTATTATACCCATCTAAATAATAACATATTGAATAACAATTACACCACGACGTGGAGACGGTAAGTCGTACGTACACACGTATGGTGACATGTCATTCAAAGGATGGATAGAATACTGAATATGGTTGTACCATATTTATAATAATATAAAATTATATAGGAGATACTGGATTTATTATTTTAGAATGGGAATAACAAAGAAAGAAGAAGATGAAGAAGAAATGAATTTGAAAAAGGGTGGTGAAAACATTACCTCTTCTTCTGGTTCTTCATTTTGATTTGATCAAAAGGGATCATTATGTTGGCTTTCTGATGAAACTAAGGCCTTTAGGTTGTAGGGAGGGAAGTTTAGAGATTATTTGGGTAGGTTTTGGCCGGGACAAAAGGCTTTGAATGTTTGAATTAGTGAGAAGTGGGGGTGCCCTTTTATAAGAGGGGTGAGGGGAACCTTTGGAAAAGCTAGAAATGTTATTTTATAATAAATTAATATTCGGTTTCTAATGGCTCCAAAGTAGATTATTCAATGTATATGGTGGGTATGGGTCTAAATAATTTCAACCAATAGAATTTAGATAGATTTGGGTTATTATAGTAACCTTATCCTTTAGTTTTAACTCTTAGTTAATTAGTTTGACATTTACCATGTCACTTTGTATTTTTCTATTATATAGTTAATAAAATTACTATATACCTCCAAGATACCCCCAAGTGGTCCATTAATGATACACATATGATGATATAAGTATCTTGGCCTATCCTTAGATTTTTAGGAATTGAATATCAATTCATAATATAATATTTGTTTTAAATACTCTATTATGTCAATTTTGACACTATTTGGTATTGTATTTTTTTGAAAATCATAACATAATGATTACATCAAAAAAACATAATTAAATCAATATTAACATATCATATTAACATAAAAAATTAGTTTAATTCATAAAAAGTCTCAAATTACATTTATTTGGGTATTTATATTATCAATTATTTTAATATTTCATTAATTAGGTAATTACTGCATCACCATTGTGTCATAAATGAATTAAATTATTTAATGTACAAAAATTATAAATAAAATATAATTATATAGGAAATAGTTTTATATTTCTAATGAATATTTATAATCGAATTTATCTTATGTATAACCCTATATTAAAAATGTTTTAGTAATTAAACATTGATTTTAACTCTTTTAACTCTTCTTTCAATTAAATAATAATAAATGCCCTAATCTAATCCAAGTGGATCTAAATGATAATATTTTATTCCTAAAGTTATTTTTGGTCGATATACACTTGTCCAATAGAATTATGACTTGTGTTAGGGTAATATTAATATCATTTTTACCCTTAATTACCCTATTTAATTTTTATCATGGTAAATAAAAGTAAAAAGTTACTATCCACCAAAAATTATTTTTATCTTATTGAACCATATTTTACTCCTTGATATTAACCTTGTCTCTCGGATTTTTTAAATTCCACTCAGAGAAGCGGTAAAATTAATTTTTATGTGAATTTCCAAATTCTCCTAGGAGGTGGGTAAAAGACGGTGAAAAGTTCAATAAAATTTTTGTATATCTAAAATTATTCTAAACTAACTCCAATTAATTACAATGAAATTATATAGGTATTATGTATTTATTTTGACCTTAATTAAATTTAAATAAAATAAATAATTATTTAAATAAAAATTTGGTTTTAAACTGTAACTCAGTGTTATTTCACTATTCATAAAAAATTGAAAGTTTTCAGAAAAATACAAAAATTTTACCCTAGGCTAATTTCGATATTCCGAATCCAAAAATGAAGTCCATTTTGAAAGATAAAGTTTCAAAAAATGGGTATTACTATTCATAATGGCTAGTTTGATTAGTTGTGGTGTGTATGTTAGAACTCGAAGTTGCGTACAACACACGCTACTGTATTATTGAAAGAGAAGCATACCGTGGAAGCTTGGGGTGTTACAATTATATGATAAAGTCTTGGATTTTTTGAGTTTCATATATTATAATTTGATTATTATTATATAATTAATATAATAAATATATTTTAAATAAATAATAGAATACCCACATTTATTTAAAATATAATTTACAAAGAAATATTAATTATTGGTATTAGTTATAAATTTTGATAATAATATTATCTGCAGATAAATATGTTGTATAAATCTATTGCTAAATAATTTTATTTATAGACATATTATCTATTCGAATTATTATAATTTTAATAGAACTATTTTATCTAATGTAATAACATTTAGTGAAAGATTTTTTTTGATGCTTTTCCACTGGGGTGTACATCGTCTATAAGGATTATATGGTTGTTTCCCTACATTTATGCTTTCCAAAGGTTTTTGGAATCCATCACTTCTTCATATAAGTTTTCTCCTTGATCAAAATAGGATGATGGGATGTCATTCCCTCCTTCCATGGATTCCTCCTCAGAGTTTGTCACCTAGTCTGGTTCTCCCTCATATATTTGAGTCGTTGTTTATGAATCTCATTTCTGGTGCCATATCATTGTGGATGTCTATTAATTACGCAACTTCTGTCTGGTCATTAAAGAGTTTCTTGACATGGTATAAACCTTCAGTCAGAGCAGATGGTAACATCATGCATGTCGGGGCATCTCTGGATGCATGAACATTAATCACATGTATACTTTCTATAGGAGGGATTCTTAATGGTGAGGAACCTAAGGAATCCTACATCGATCACAAAGTATCTAATTATAGAGGAATGTATATGAGGTTTTCAATAGCTCCTTATGTTTAATAAAGGGTATTCCATGAGTTTAACATCTTGTGGAGATGGTTATGTCAAAGGCATCGTTCTCAAGGTTTTCTTCATACATCTCATGTTCAACACGGGGTAGTCCATGAGTTTAATGTCTTTTAGATAGGAAATGAGAGTGATTATAATGCCCCATGGAGGCAGATCAGATTGATACATACTTATGAGGGAGTACATGGAATGTTTACTAGATGGATGGATCGGAATAACCAATAAGAGTAGACACAGGGTGGTGTGTACTATAAAAGAAAGATATTACATAGTGAAGGATGATCAGGATACCACTAAGGGTGGATCAAGGAGAGCGCACCCCAGGAAGGGGATCTCGAGATGGATGAATCAGATTTCTTAATGAGAGTAGACCTAAGGTGGCATGTCCCATAAAGGGAAGACATCACATTGTGAAGTATAATCTGGACACCACTGAGGGCGGATTGGGGAGATTTCACCCCAGAAAGAGGGTCACCAGATGGATGGATTAGAATGCTCAATGAGAGTGGACCTATGGTGGTGTGTCCCATAAAAATAAGATGTCACATTGTGCAGGCTGATCTGGACACCACTGACGGTGTATCAAGGAGAGTGCACCATAGAAATGGGGACACTAGATGGATGGATCAGAATGCTCAATGAGAGCAGACCCAGGGTGGTTTTTCCCATAAAGAGACGATGTCACACCGTGAGGGCTAATCTGGACACCACTAAGGGAGGATCAAAGAAAGTGTACCCTAGAAAGAGGAACACCAGGGTTTACTATTGGCTCGGATAGAGCCATAGGGAGGATTTATACAAACCCTATGAAGAAGAGAGAGATCAAAACCCATGTAGATCAAAGGTGTGGTTTGGGGGTTACACATGATTAGTCATCTGGATGCTGCAAAGAGAAATGAGATGAATGGGTCTTATGCATTATTAGCTACCTGTGTGCCACTAAAGAGTAGAAATATTGAGTGGAATGATCTCACCGGGATGTGGAAGCTCGATTAAGAATTAGTATGGAAGACAAAGGACTAGATAAATGGGTGGAATGGATGAGATGGAACCGATATGAAGATGATGGTGGTGTTGGGATTGAACCTCAAAGGGGATTATTATGTATCCTCGTGGCAGGGAATCAAAGTCCACATATTTTAGTGGGGTGATGGGACACCTAAGAAGGTGGCTGTGAGAATGGATCATATGGATGGGGACCCAGAGGAAGTAGATCCTTTGGGCTAGGGCATGATCTTCTCAAAACACAAAGGCTTAAGGGAGAGGATAGGATGGGACATGGGTGATGGGATTGAACCTTAGGGAGGCTTCCTACATATCCCCATGGTAGAGAATCAATGTCCACATAGATCAAGATGGGGTATTGAATTAGTGTGTACACAAAAGACAATCACCCATTGATACTTTGGGGCTTACGCATGGTTAGAAGCCCATCACAAGAGGGACAGTTTTGGTTGGAGGGTTATAAATTGAGTGTGTGACATAGGCATTGAGACATCTTGGGAACTAGTCTGGCACCACTATGGGGTGAACCAAGAATTTGGATCACAACAAAGGGGGAACCATATTTTACTAGTGTTTAGGGTTGAACCTTAGGGAATCTTCTTACATACCCTATCTAGGAGACAATAATCAAAACACACATAGTTTTAAAGATTATAGATTATTGTCATGTGGTATGACGAGATCATATATTTTAACATCATGTGGGACGAGGGTGAACCAATGTGAAGTGGTCGGGACCGATGGGTGATGGGATTGAACCTCAAGGAGGATTTCTACATACCTTTCTTGAAAAGCGCAAGGATCAAAGTCCATGTAGTTTAGCAAAAGAGGTCATGGGGAGCTTACACACTAAGGAGGCCTAAAGAGGATGTCATGGTCATTGTTTACTCTAAGATCACATGTATCTTGATCAATCTGAGAAACAATAGGAAGTAATAGACCTAAAGATAATAATGAGAAATTACGGCTCTGAATGTTGGTGAATGGGGAGTATGCATGGAAGCAATCCAGGTGCCATTAAAGATCATCAATTAGGGATGGGGCTTACACATGGTTAGGTACACAGGTTCCACTAAGGAGCCTCCATGATGGATGGGTCTTACACTTGGAAGAAAACGAGGTGCTGCTAAGGATAGGTAATGATTGATGGGGCTTATGCATGGAAGCTGCCCGTAATGTATTCCTCATGTATGTCCATGAGGTAATCTCAAATAACTGGTGAGTTGAGACATAAAATTGGTGCCTACACCTATGAACTAGTGCACAAGCGAGATAACGCGAAGGGTTTTGGAATCAGTCCAAACAAAGGGACATGAAAAGTGTTAATAATATGTCCAATATTCGGAACATAATGAGGAAGACATGATGGAGAGTGATAGAATCTAACCATATTCAAAACACAACATCCATATCAGATTATCATGATATGGAAACAAACAAACGAGGGATAAATGGTGACTGTATTCGAAACATAGGGCCAAACTAGAAGTGTCTTCCAAAGTATTTCACGGTGTTGGCCCAGAATGGTAGGTGAGCCGAAGCAGCATGGGACCAGGCCATTGGGGGTCCCTTAAGACATTGAAGATGATGGAGATCAAAATTAAGGACACATGAAATATGAGGTGGAGTGATGGAATGATCGATCGGATTCAAAATATCTTGAAATTATGCCACCATAATCATAGAATGAGGTATCTTATGATTTTCACGTAAGGGATATCTTATTTGGAATAAAAGGAATCCTATTATTTACTAATAGGGAATGCTATAGTTTAAAGTCTTGTAGTGGGGATTGTTGACATCTTATGCTTGGCGCATAAGACATCTCTTGTTTGCAGAAAGAGGCATCCTATGTTCATCATATAGGGTGTACTATAATTTATATTCATGTAGAGAGGAATGTTATCCATAAGGCACCTAGTAATGGATGGTGTTGGGATTTATGTATGAGTGGACCTTTCTGGTCAAACTCGTCCTAGGATCCAGGTGAGGGGGTTTGGAGGAGTTTCTTGAGTAATGGTTTGACTCAAGTTACATAGGGAATTGATGATGAGAATCTTGACACACAACATGGTACAGGGACAAAGAGGAATATGCCCACTCAAGGTGTTTAATGGAGTGAGGATGAGTATATCGAATCATGGTATTTCATAGGTATAAGGTGGGTTCACATAAGGGAACAAGGTAAAATATCAGTGACCCGGCCTGAAAATTTCACAGTGTGACTTTCCATTTTTCATGAGTATCGATGATGGTAGAGAAGGGACTACCCCATAGGGCTAGGACCGCAACTCGGAATTAATCCCAAGTGACGGTGTTGGGGAATATCCCCCACAATATAGACTAGTGGGTGAAAAGTAATAAGATTATAGAAGTTTTTTTTTGGAGATCAGGGTCTCACAAAGGATGGATCTTCATGAAGCTTAGGGTCTTGTGAAGGATCAGGCTTTACAAATTAAGGGTGCTTCATGAAGACATGGTTCTTCATGGAGGAAGGGTTCTTCACAGTGATAGGGTGCGTTATGGAGACTGGGTGATTCATGAAGATAGGGTGCTTCACAGAGATAGGGTGCTTCACGTAGACAAGGTGCTTCACAGAGAATGGATGCTTTGCAGAGACAGGGTGCTTCGTAGAGAGAGGGTTCTTCGTGGAGACATGGTGCTTCATAGAGAAAGGGTTCTTCGAGAAGATAGGTATTTGGTAGAGAAGAGATTCTCCTAATAAAATAACACATTATTTGTAGGGCTTCGTTAAGGTTGAATGCTTCATAGAGCCTTTAGAAACCAGAAGGGGATATCTCCTTTGCGAAGGGTTGATGGCCTTTGTGAAGGTCATCGATTTTTAGTGCTCGTGAGCACCATGAAATGAGAGATCATCCGCCAAAAGGGAAGAGTAAAGGTACCTTTGTGGTGGGAGATCCAGATATTTATAGGCAAAGAGGTCGGTAGGATCCGTGGATCTCTCTGTGAAGAACAACTGGGCACTGTTAAAGAAATGGGGTTCTGTAGTGGATAATCAAATGTTGTTGGGTCCACGAAGGGAACGAGATGTTGTGGAGAAGATATGTTCATTTGGGGAACTCTGCGAACATTGAAGGGAGACAAACGCTATGAAGAATATACGTTCTCAAGTTGGTATGTGAAGGGATTTGGATGTTGTGAAGGAGATACATTCACGAGCTGGTCTGCAAAGGGATTTGGACACTATGAAAGAGATACGTTCACGCAGGTAGCTCTATGAATGGGCTTCTCAAACTTGTTTTCTATCCTAACTTTGAACAACCATAACTCTTAAATCGTAACTTTTTTCATGCTCTACGACTAGTCAAATATAAGGCTAAAAAATGAGTTATGCTATGTGACCATGTATGGAATCATTAGGTGAATCTTGTGGAGATGTTTTATGATGCCAAAAAATCCCCCCCCCTAATAATGGGGTCTAATGAGGATGAGGAGGGAGTGGAGAACCACATTCCGAGGAAACAACTAAGGGAAACACCTACCTTGGGGTCCACTATATCTTCATCGCATTAAGGAAACAACTAAAAACATCTAATCCCATGTGAGTTATACTCAGTGTGGAAAACAAGAGACTATATAATATCATTCACCTATACAAGAGTGTTAAACAACAGAAGATGTGTTGGGATTAGATTGATACATCGATCACCATTGGGAGTGACCTTAATGAGAGGGGTTGCAGCTGGAGAGTAAGGCTCTCTGAACAGCTGACTTTCCTTTCCCAATGTTCTCCAGCACACAAGTGGGACAATGCCAGGGGAATTATAACCAATCCAAACAAAGGGGAATGAGGAGTTTGAATAAAGATACACAAAATTCAAAAAATAGTGGGACTGGAATGATGATGGAGGATAACTGTTTACCATGTTCGAAATAAAGCATCCTAATTAAATTAGACTAAAATGGAAATAGACAAATTATGGAAAACCACTGACTGTATTCAAAACATGGAGACAAACACGAATTGTCATCTAATGTCTTCCAGAACACTGGCCCAGGATGGTAAGTAAGCGAAATAGGCATGGGACCAGGCCATTAGGGGGGTCCCTTCAGATGTGAAAGAGTATGAAGATCCAAATAATGGGCACAAAAAGTGTGGAGATGGAGTGGTGGGTTGTTTGAATGGATTACAACACTTTTGAAGTTGCACCACCATGACAAGAGTGCATTCGGTGAGCATATCAGTCTAAATTGGGATGAAACCTATTCCCAGGCAGGACCTACCTGGTGAGGACCTAGGTTGCCTTGTAGTTTTATATCATGTAAATGTGGATGATAATCACTCATTTTAACATCGTAGGGTATGGACGGTGCATGGAATAGTTTAGCAACATATGACTAGGACATTGCACATATTTTAAGGTCATACTGCATGGATGTTGGACAATAGTTTATAGTCATGTTGAATATACTAATGGATCCTAGTTTAAGGTCATAGAGTACGGACAGTAGTCAAGGCCAATGGGCCAATGAGGTTAATGAACCCAGGCCTAGACCTGAAGACAAAATATTCAGTCATTGATATATATCCCATGAGGATGGGAATAAACCCAAAAATAATTCTTGAAGATGGAATGGTAACGTACCAGTGCTAGGGGAAATGTTGTTTTGAAGGTTTAAGCCATGCACCAAGAAAATAAGTATTAGATATTTCTTATTGTTTCTTTAGTTTGTGTTTTTTTTTGAGAAACCAACCCAGGATAAAATTTCCAGGTGTTGATACAAGAATCATGCCTAGTGTAGGTCTTAAAAAGTGGGCTGGTGGAGACCAATGCCAAGGGTTATGTCCTCTCGAGCGATAATACTAAAATTTGGTTTTGTTTTTCTTCATATGGCTAGGATGATGGTGTCAAAGTTTAAGGATATGTGACAGGACCGTCCCATGCATTTTAACATCATATGATGAGGAGGAAATAGTTTAATGGAATGTGGGACAAGTCAGGATAGTTTAATTTCATATGGCTTGGATGAAAGTGGTAGCTCATACCATTAGGTTTCACAATCCATGCGATCATTACCTTTCTAAAACTCCTAAGACTGTGTAAGAAATGCTCAGTGTGGGAAACAAGGGTAGTTACCAAGATTTCCCCATCACATGCTAGTGTACAACAATGAAGGAGAAGTGTTGGGTGGGGACAATCCCAACCAATACAACATTCCTTCTCGATGTATGTGGATGTACAGAGTGATAAAAGGGTAGGAGAATATAAATCACAGCACCCAATATTTGGGATATAGTGGGGGTGGTGGTAATGATGGAGGATGATTGCACCATCTTTGCAACATAATATCCATATCATGTAACCTGAAATGGGAACAAACAATTAAGGATCAATCACTGACCATATTTTCAATATAGGACTAGTATCAATTTTTCATTTGAACTCTTCCGAGATGTTGTCCTAGGATGGTAGGTGATTCAAAGATGCATGATACTGGGTTGTTAGGGGGGCCTTTCGGATGTGAAAGATGGTGGGGACTTAAATAAAGGGTATGCATGAAGCATGGACATATCCATGCAATTTAATGCCATGAAATAAGGATGTGGGGGATCTTAGTTTAAGGTTGTAATGCTTGGACCATGTCAAAAGGGATGAAAAGTTTGAGGAATCTGGGGCTGGACCCAAAGACTAAATGTATGGGAATTCCTACATATCCCATAAGGATGGGAATTAAGAAATATATAGTTCTAGAATTCCATATAGTTTAACATCATACAGTAAGGATGAAGATGGAAATAGAAATCCCATATGGGGGAGTACATGGTGCAACTATTATAAACCTGACATGAATGAGGAGAAAATAAGTCTACATGACACACTATGTAATCCCATAAGATTTAGGGTTGAGGGGCCGAATGAAAGTGAAAAGTTTTGGAGAAGAAAATGGTTCTAAAGGGAATGATCATGGTGTGATAAAGAATACCCAACATGTATGAGGACATGAGAAGTCCACAAAACACCATGCATAATCCCAAGGGGGTGCCTCAAGCTGAGGGGATGGATAAGTTCGAGGGATCTGGGGTTGGACCTAAAGACAAAATGTTTGGGTGTTCCAACGTATCTCGTAAGTATGGGAATCAATCCACATGTAGTTCTTGAAATTTCATGCAGTTTAATGTCATGTGGTAAAGATGCAAGTTAAAGGGGATGTTCTGGAGGGAGGGGCACATATTGAGGTTTTTTCAAACCCGATATGAATGAGGAAAAAAGAATTCCACATCATACCATATGAATCACTCAAATAGAATTAAACCCATAGGGGCAACCAAAGAGATGGAAAGATTGGATGGGATAGACCCGAAGACAAAATGTGTGGTCATTCCTATGTATCCCTCAAGGGAAAGAATGAAGCCACATGTAGTTCTATAAATTTCATATAGTTTAACATCATGTAGTTGGGATGTATAAGAAAGGAGATCCATTAAAGGTATATGTGATGCGGTATTTGTATGACCGATGTGAATGAGGACAAAATAATTCCACATGGTGTCATGTGCTCTGGGATACTTAGGCTGAGAGGCTAGAAGGAATGTAGAATTCGTGGTAGCTGGGGATGGACCTGAAGAAAAATTATCTAGGCATTCTAACATATCCCATAAGGATGGTAATCAAGACTAACATAGTTATTAAGGTGTCGTGTAGTTTAACATCATGTGGTAAGAATGAAAAAGATCATAGTTTAAGGTTGAAGATCCTAGACCATAGATGCCCAGTTTAATGACGTGTGCATGGGACAAAATGGAAGAAAAAGGTGAATCATCACATTCAATAATCAGGACACCATGGGGATGTAAATAAAGATAGAGGATAACAAATGGCGATGTTCACAACACAATATAAATATCATGTGATCGGGATTGAGAACAAACAATTGAACATTGACCACTGACCAAATTCGCAATGCGGGACTTATATAAAAACTTCCATTTGAGATCTTTGGGTAAATTGGCCCAAAATGGTAGATGATTCAAGGTGGCATGAGGCCAGGACACTAGGGTGTCCTTTTGGATGTGAAATATTATGAAGACCTGAACAAAGGGATGCGTGAAGCGTCGCTGTAATGTCCCAAACCCAGATTTCACCCTAAATGGTGCCCCAAGCCCGGTGTGTCACAAGGTCTGAAGCACATCTCCCAAAATTCCAGAGGCTACCGACTAGCAGTGAGGGCCTAGGTGAGTTAGTGGGGATATTATTCCCTCATTACCAAAGTATCACAACAGATGTCATCATATAATAAAGAGGATAAGTTAAATAAATATCAGTCAACTGAAAGTAAGACAAGACAGGTATGCATATCAATAACCTAAAGTGTCTCATATACAAAATGATGTAGATGATAAAATTATCTAGAAATTATCAAGAATATCACATGGAAATGTAATACAAAAAAAGTCCCAAAACTGACAAAAGACCAAAAAGGTCCTAGCATCGCAAGCCTTAACTTGGTCTTATGCTCCCCTGCTCCAAATCCATAGTCAACAACCACTACTAGGGAACTTTCCCCTATCATCAACTGAAGCCATATAATCTTCTTGGGTCCCTGAGGAGGCCCAAATAGGGTGTGAGATGAAATCCCAGTAGGAAGCCACCCAGGTCTACACAGTTATAACAGTGATTCTACAAAAGTGATAAAAATTGTAAAAAAGAAGTAAAGTGTGTATGCCCATAATATAGGTCTGCTACAAGGTAAAACTAAGTAAACCCTCAAGGCTACCTACAATGGGTCAGCTCCTAACAAGTTAGCTATAATATGTAAAAAAGTCACACGTCCATGCCGTATATCCATCAATACCAAAAAAGACACAACCATGATGTCTAAAGAAGTAAATAGTCCCACTTCCTCACTATATAGTGAAGAGTAGAATCCCACGGTCATGTTGTATAGTGAAACGTAGAACCCAAGGGTCAGATCCAAGGTTTCATGCACCAGGGAATCCATGTAATATATCTATACCACGAAGGTATGGATCCATGGAGCTTGTCCAAGACATCCAATCGAGTCGCATGCACATCCCAGTAGAAACTCTATTAGGCACTGGTTGGGGTCCTAGGAGCATGGAAATAGAAATTCCTATGTGATCCCCAGAAAGACGGTTCCATGGGGTAGTAAGGCACGAGGTAACCCACGTAATCAAGACCCAAAGGGAAGAGTCAATTAGAGGTGTCCACTACAGCATTCCAAATCCATAGAGAGCAGTCCAAGGCATATATTAAAACATTCATTCAAGACTTAAATTTAAACATTAAATTCCATGTGAGTATACCGAGTCATGTAAATATGCATGATCCATGAGTATACCCACTCATGAAATCCATTTATCAACTACAAGCATATAGGCCTACCCTCCCATATAAACCATTTAACATGCCATTATCATTTTATATAGGTATACCTACCCCTATCATCTATTCAAAAATCCCAGTTAAATTAAACAAGCATTGAATAACCAGATATAACAAGGAAAGGGGGAAGTATATTTCTTAGGTAAGCTATTCAAGATATCAAGGCATTAATGGGATTCCTCTAACTAGGAAAGTATAAGAACACACCCCTTGGGTGGTTTAAATAGGCATAAATAGGTTATTTCCTTAAGGTGAACCCCTTGGGTGACCATGAATCATGTAACGGGTTCCAACTCACCTAAATGGAACCTACGGGCATCCTCACTAGGTCCGACTAAGCCTAAAGCAGTCAACTTGCTCAAAAACGAGGCCTCACTGGAAAGTCCGTCGGGCGGAAAAAGGGACGAACATTTGAAAAGCACCCAAAAATCCAAAAAAAAGTATAAACCACCTACCTCACCTTGGATGTAGACAGCTCATCTAGTATCAAGTCTTGATTCATCCTAGTTTGAGACAAATCCAAAGAATGGATGAAGAATGGGATATTATGGAATATGATCCTAAATCCAAATATTGCTTTTATTGTTCTAAAAAATTAAGATTGACTAAAAAGGAATTGAGAACATATCAATGTGGTTCTAATGAGATAAGCCACGCTTGAATCGGAGTCTAGACGGCTTCTAGATCTGAAAAACTAGTTTAGGTGGATTTAGGCTCTCAAAAACAAGAGAAAAACTTTTTTGTGTTAAAATATGAGGCTACTACCTCTTTTATAAAAAAACCTCAGTGGGCCAGTACACGATGTGTAGGCCAAGTACACATCATGTACTGCCCTATTTTATTTCTAAACCAGATAGGCTACACATCATGATGGCCGAGTATATGATGTATACTATAAGTACCCGGCGTATAAGCTAAGTATACAATGTGTGCCTGGCCTGCAGCCATCTTTTAGCCTCTTTTCCCCTTTCTTTCCCAAAAACAACCCAACTGTCCCATGTCCCGATGTAGTTTCTAAAACAAAAAGTAAATTAAACAACATTTAACCAAAAAGGGAAGATTTGTACCTCAAGAGAGAACTGAGATCTTAAAATCCTTCCCCCTTATAGAAATTCATCCCTAAATTGCTCTTTGAAGAGTGGTCAAGAGTCATCTAAAAACAACTCTATCCACTAAGCATATACGTAAACCTCCCTCTCCTAAGTCTCATCCTATAAACGGTTGTGCTTACATAGCACCTATACTAGAGGAACTAACTAGACTCGAAGAACATTCATACTCATGTCAACTATATGAATCAAATGCTCCTCAAAGGATGAATCAACCTAAAGATCAACCTCCTCTGGCTGAAAAATGTTATACGGTCTTGAGTGATAGTAGCATAGTTGAGGTACAGGGAAGACTTCATGCATGGCTCGGTACATCTAAGGTAACTACAACTGATAGGTAACTGACCTGACTCTCTCCATAATCATGAATGACCCAACATATCTTGGTGAAAACATACCATGTCTTTTGATCCTCCTATGCCCCAACTTTGGTGAAACATGCAATAAAACTCAATCCCTGACCTTGAAATATAGAGGTCATCTGCGATGATTGCCATATGATTTTTGACAAGACAGTTCAGTATCCATCCACTTCTAAATCATCTAGACCTACTCCAAATTCTCTTGCATGAGACATGGTCCCATTAAATCTGCCTCTCCTACCTCTAACCAGCACTGGAGAGAACTAAATTGCCTACCGTATAAATCCTTGTAAGGTTCCATCTATATCGCCGCATGATAACAATAATTTTAGGTGAAATTAACTAGGGAAATGTTCCTCTCCCAAGAACCCCCAAAATCTAGGACACAAGCTTGAATCATGTCCTCTAGCACCTACATTGTGCGCTAAGGCAGATCATCCATCTGAGGGTGGTATTTTATTCTCAGAAGCACCTATGTACCCAGTTCCCCCTAAAAACTATGCCAGAAACAAGATGTAATGTGGTCGTCCCTATCTGAAATAATAGTGTGTGGGAACCCATGTAGTCTTACTTCCTCTCAGATGTACAATTATTGGAAAAAAAATCCCTCAATGTGTTCTCCCAGTATGTTTTGGGTGTGACTGTGTTTTTTTACAAAGACAGATGACCACGAATGAGTTTGGTTGGTGTTTGTCAAAGATAGGTTTTTAAAGTGGTTCGGTTTCCTAGTGTTTGCCAAATTTATGGGCTTCAAAATTGGGAATTTGTATTTGGAAATTTATGGTTTTATTCATAGGACTAAATGGTGTAAAAAATGGTGAAATAAATTTTAAAATTAAGAAAATGTGGTGCCCGGGATATGGAAAGTGTACCATGTTCGATAAGGGTTCACAACCGCATACTAGGCAACGGGAACGGTACGCCTGAGCGGTTCAGGAAACTAGAAACAGTTCGTGGCAATGGTTTGTGGAAAAGGGTGTGCGGTATGTAGAAGGAATGATGGTTTATAGTATTGTGAAATATAATGGAGCCACGTAGGAGACAAGGCAGTACGTGGACCTCTTTTGAAAAATGGTTCAAAAAATTGGTGTGGTTCATGATAGGATGATCGATATGTGGTGGAGGATATACTGAATCAAAGATATGGGAAATCTTGGATTAAAAGACTTTGTAGATATCTTTTCCTATATAATAAGATATAATCCCACCAATTAGGAGTGAGAGAGAATATCATTATAGAACATATCTTTACTCTGAGAATTTGGTGAAATCTAAAAGTGGTTTGTGAGGAGGATTTTCCCAAGGAGAATTGGTTCACACAAAAGAAATTCTACCGAATGTTTTTTTGTATTGAAATAAAACCTACAAAATAAGTAGTATGAAAATGAGGAAGTTTGGTACATAGAGGGGAGATCCGGTATGCAGTATCAAAGGTATCCCACGAACAAAGAATAGTTTGTGGATAGTGGGTTGTTCACAACGGAGGTTCGCAGAGTCGGTATGCAGAGGCAGTATGAGACATGGAAGGAAGAGGAGTCTGCAGATGAAGGGTGGTTCATGGAATAGGTATAGGTACATAGAAGAGGTGTTCTATGTACCATAACCGGTACACATTATGTGGGAGGATAAGGAGGTTCGTGAAACAATCAAGGAATCTTGAAAACAATCAAATAAGTATGAGAAGGTATTTTCTATTACGTAACAGTACCTGGGATGGTGGAAATCATCTGCAGGTGAAAAAATGACATCAATAGAGAATCTAACTATAGTTGAGGAAGCGGTATTCATGAAAATTAATGGAACTACATTTCAATAAACAGTATTTGGCCTATAAGTCTATAAACGGTGATTTGATTCTTTTCAGAGAGCAGCAATCAAAAGAAGAGGAAGACGGTGACCCTTTCCACTGGTAGTGAGTCAGAGAAAGAGGCATAGGGAGTGAACCTTATAAATACAGTTAGTAGACCCTAAACCGTGTAAAGGTAGTGAGCTTGGGCATATAAGTTATAGCCCAAACATTGTACTCATTATTGGCTATGATCCTTAGTGAATTTGGTATATCGTCACACCACTTTTTTATTCTCCATGGACGTAACACAGTGAGAGTGAAACAACTAACAATTGTGGTGTCTCATACATGATTTAAATTATATTCATACTTTGAAATGAAAATGATAGATAAAATAGTTTTGTTTAATGATGAAACAAGATCATAAGGAGAAGAAATTTTAATCTTTCATACCCTGATTCACCCCCCCTCAGGGTATTTGACCTTTTTGAGCTAACAATTGGTATCATAGGAAAATGTTGAAAGTCAATGTTTCTCTCTCATAAGAATAAATGTAGGTGGTCAATCATAAAATAATTATGATCTTTGACAGAAATAATTTTCAACTGTGGAAGAATTGAATGCAATACTACCGATGATCAATAGGGATGGATGTCTTTACAGCAGCTATGCATGGAATATCAGCTGACATCAATAGTGGTGCTTTATCTAAAGTTGAAAGAAGGGAATTGGATGTTGATTCTAAAGGTATCAATGCTTCAGGGGGATCCCTGTCACATGAAATTTATATGAATGTGATGTTCTGTAAAACATCACATGCTATATGGGGAAAATTATTGAACATTTATGAGGTAAACAAAAAAGTCTGTGAAGCAAAGATGCAGGTTCTATGGAATAAGTATGAGGATCTCATAATGAACCCCAATGAGATAGTTGATGAATTATTCGATAGGGTAAATGTTATTGTGGAAGACATGCTGGGTCTTGGAGAATTTATTGAAGATATAAATATTGTGAAATGTATCTTGAGGAAACTTCCACTACGGTTCAATATAAAAGTTTCTGTGTAGGATGAAAAAGACCTAAAAGAGCTGACACTAGATAACTTACACAGTACCCATGTAGCATATGAAATGAGAAACGATGATAATGATATATTGGAAAAGGGGGTGACCAAAGAAGTGGCATTTAAGGAAATGAATAATCTCTCTATTGAAGGTAGTCCTAAGGAAGAAAATTTGGATAATTTCATGTCATTTCTCTTCTCTAATCTGCAAAGGGGAAAAGGAAATTTCAAAGGTAAACATCCATTAGAATTCTTTCGGTGCAGAAAGATTGGGAATTTTTCAATAAAATGTCCAAAGAAGTTTGGTGATAACAATGAAGACAATGAAGATAACGATGAAATTCTCCAAAAGAAGTATTCATCAAATGTGAGAGGTAGGATAAGTACTAATAAGAAGTTATTTAAAAAGATAAACATGCTTTCAAAAGAAGATGAATGTTTAGAATAATCTAAGGCAGAAGAGTTGGAGGATTATAAGGATCATAAAGTAGATGCTTTGGTGGTAGTTTTCATAAATTCTTTAATAAGAGAACAAAGTGACAATTAATAATGAGAAATTGAAGGAATAGTTGATCTTTAGGCTAAATTAGAAGTTTCCCATGAAGTGGTAGATATTTTGAGAGCCAAAATAAAGAAATCTAACAATGTTGTTCATAATGCCAAACTCTATATGAAGTAGTATGAAGAAGGGAATTCTGATATGACTATAGAAATTGAAAAGTTGAGGTCTTCAATGCCAGAAATAATAGAAAATTTGGTTGAGTGCAAACTCAAAATTGAAGAACATAAAATAGAAATTGATAGTTTGAATGAAACTGGAAAAGATCAAATCAAACATATTGAAGAACTATAAGAGGAAGTCATCATTTTTCAATGAATATTTTAATATTAGGAGAAACTTTTAACACTTGGTTTGACATCAAAAAATAATATCATACAGGAAATAGAGAAGATGATATTTGAGTAAAGTGGTCCAGCAGAATTGAAGAAACAATCAAATCTAAATGATAAGGTTGGTATGGAGCATGATCAAAAACAGAAAGCAGTTATGGTTCAAGTTATACCACAAGAACCCACTCCAAGATTGAAAATGATTTGGGTATGAAGCAGATTCAGAAGATTCAGAAAACCCAAGGAACAACTAGTGGTGCATCATTTCCACACAAGAATGTACCTCACATAATATGCTATAGTTATGGTAAGATGAGACACTCTTAAAATGTATGTTCCATAACAAAGAGGTTCCAAATGGAACAAGCCCAATAGAGGTGCTCATATAGAGCTCAAAATTATAGGTCATCATTTGATGGTCATTATTTCATGTGTAAAGCACTCGGACATATAGAAAGATATTTCACATAAAAAATGTAGAGGGATGAGCTAAGGAAGGCTGGATTTGTTCATAAGAAGAAGCCAAATGTATCTTCAAGAGAGATGAAAATTCAAAATTGATTTGCATCTCTGTAGGTTGAAGTTGGTCCATTATATATTGAGGACGATCAAGATTATCATTACATGTAGGATATGAAGTAAAATACTTGGGTCAAAAAGAAAATGGTAGAGTAAGAGGTGGTAGAAAAAAAATGTGTTCAGGGCATCAGATCGCATTGGGATATGGATCATTGATAGTGGATTCACTTCCCATATGATGGAAAATAAGGATCTAGTGATTGGAATCATGTCTGATAAAGAAGGTGTTGTAAGAATTCGTAATGATGAGGGATTGAAAATTATTGGTTCAGGAAAATCCAAGTTTGGAGGAAAAATACACAAGATGAGAAGATTTCTTGGTTGTTGATGGGATTAGTCACAAATTACTTAGTGTAATTGAATTGTGTGACTCAGGGCATGCCATAAGTTTTTCTAATAAATTATGTATCATCAAAGAAAAGGACGGTGCTATTGTGTTGCAAGGAAATTTTAAAAAAGGGAATCTCTACCTCATGAGTGGAGAAGAAGATATGTGATTTATGTCTAAGGATGAAGAAAACAAGTTATGGAATAAATGTCTTGGCCACATAATCCAAGCGTCCTTGGAGGATCTAGTGAAACATGATGTTGCTCAAAATCTCCCTAGATTATCATGTGATCATACTCATACATGTGATGCCTTCCAACAAGGGAAGATCATTCAAAAGACATTTAAGCCAAAGGAGAAAAACTCAACAAGATTGCTTGAGTTAGTGAATATTGATGTGTATGGGCCAATTTCTCCAAGGGCTATTTATGGGAGTATATATTATGTTTTATTCATTGATGAATATAATATAATGGCATTGGGTTCAATAATCAACCACAAATATGAATTGTTCAATTGCATTACAAGATATCGATGAAAAGGTGAAAAGATGTTTGGTTTGAAAATTTAGATGATTTGAAAAGATAATGGAACAAAAATTAAAAATACCTGAGTGGAGTATTATCTTGAGAAACATGGGATAAGGTATCAAGTTTTATAAGTAATAACTCTACATTAAAATAGATTCATTGAGAGAAGAAATTGGATTATGAACAACATGGCCAGAACAATGGTCATTGAGAAAGACCTTCCAGAGAAATTTGGGAAAGAAGCAGTGATGACAGTAGTCTACACATCAAATAGAGATTTACTTTGTTCTATAAAGGATAAGACTCCATATGAGTTATGGTATGGAAATAATCCATCATTGAAGTACTTTCGAGTCTTCAGAAGTAAATGTTTCATTCTCAATAAGGAGAAACACAAGAAGTTTGAATGTCGTGGGGATAAAGGGATATTTCATGGATAATCAAAGAAAATCAAAGCATATAAATTCTTTAATAAGTGGATTGGAAAGATAGTTGAAAGTTATGATGCAGATATAGTGGATAATGAATAGAATCTTCAATAAATACATGATCAGACTCAGGAGGATAGTGATGAAGAGATGAGAAGGTCAGGAGACACTCCATCTCTAGAGGTTGATTCAAAAGAAGACTTAGATGATGAGAATGAATCAATGTATTCCCAGAGACCAATTAGAATAGATGAAATTGACAAGTAGGACATAATTGATGATTAGACAGCCCCAGTATAGACATGGAGGATGAAGTCTCTACAGCATGAATCATACTTATCACTTATGGAGCCTAAATTCTTTGATGAAGTGGTTGGAGATAAGAAATGGGTTCAATCAATGAATGAATAGATTGAACAAATTGTGAAGAATCATATTCGGAAAAATGTTGTGAGACTAGAAGACAAGAATGTCATCGAGAAAAAATGGGTCTTTCACAACAAAATGAATGAAGATGGTGTTGTGATTAGAAACAAATCATGACTAGTGTGAAAAGGGTACTCCCAGATAGAGGGTATTGATGTTGATGAGACATTTGAAACCATTGCAAGGATGAATACAATTAGATTATTCTTGTCCATAGTAGTAAAAAGAATGTTTAATGTTTTCTAGGTGAATTCCATGTCATCATTTCTAAATAGATATTTAGAAGAATAAGTTTACATTGAGAAGCCAGATGGTTTTCTCATTCATGAATATGATAACAGAGTCTATCCATTGAAAAAGGCTTTATATGGTTTAAATCAAGCACCAAGAGCATGGTATTCTAGGATTGATTAGGTTCTAAAGAATCTTGGCTTCTAGTGTGGTAGATTTGATTAAAAAATTTATTTCAACAATGACAGTAGTCAAAGGATGACGATACTAGTTTATGTTGATGACATTATCTTTGGTGGATCAGATGAAGCATAATGTAGATAGTTATCTGAATACATGAAAAGCTAGTTAGAAATTTCGATGATTGGTGAGCTGAAGTTTTTCCTTGGCTTATAAGTGACGCAAGGAAGGAATGGGACTTTTATTTCTCAATATAAATATGCCAAGATGGTTTTGAAAAGGTTTGGAATGGATAATTCCAAATATATGAAGACTTTGGTTTCTAACTAGTTGAAACTGTCAAGGTATAATGAAGTTAGGGAAGTTAATATCACAGAATATAGGCAAATCATTGAAATTATGTTGTACCTCACATCGATAAGGCTTGATATTGTATTTTCCACATGCCAAGAAGTGAGATATCAAAGAAATCCCAAGGGGAGCCACATTATTGCAGTGAAAAGAATAATTCGATATATCAAAGGAACTATGGAGTTTGGTTTAATGTATAATGACAAATCTCAACTAGAGTTATTGGGATATATAGATTCATATTGGGTTGGATCTGCAGATGATAGGAAATCAACGTCTGAAGGTGCCTTTTATCTTGAAGGATTTTGTATTTCATGGTTCATTAAGAAACAAGATTTCATTTCTTTGAGCACTGCAGAAGCTAAATATATTGCAGCTACTCAAGACTACACACAGTTGTTGTGGATGAAGTAGCATCTTGAGAATATGGGAGTTGTAGTGAAATCTCTAATCGGAATTCATTGTGATAATTCAAGTGCTATAAATCTTATCAAAAATCTAGTCCATATCTCAAAGACAAATCACATTGATATCAAATATCATTTTATCAAGGAGAAGTTGGAGAAAGGGCTTATAAAGTTGGAGTATGTGTCAAAAGAATAATAAGTTGAAAATATTATTATGAAGGCCCTACCCAAAGAAACATTTGAAATACGTATACTCAATCTAAGAGTCTATTTGACTCCCCGAACATGAAAAAGTGTGAACGTGCCCCCCCCCCCCTCTCTGAGGTGTGGTGTATTTTTACCTGGTACTGATATGTGTTCTTTACCCTATTGTAGATAACCTTGA
Source organism: Viscum album (assembly GCA_963277665.1). Classification (NCBI taxonomy): domain Eukaryota; kingdom Viridiplantae; phylum Streptophyta; class Magnoliopsida; order Santalales; family Viscaceae; genus Viscum; species Viscum album. The sequence goes on from OY728150.1 coordinate 1,476,134,937, forward strand.
CGTGCCCTTCAGGTTTGTTGACAAAGGGGGAGAAAGTGTGACCATTCTAGGGTGATAAAATACACTGTGAGAAAAGATTTTTGCATAATGATGAAAGAATATCTAAAGGGGAAAATATTTAATTTTTCATACCCTGATTCACCCCCCCCCCCCAAGGTATTCGACCTTTTGAAGCTTACAACAACTTTCCAAGATCATCAACACTAAAAGTAACCTTGATCATAAAGAAATGTGTGACCATTGTAAGACTTTATACAACAAACCACAAAACATCACTACCTCAAGGAGACCTTGGTAAACTAGTCATAAAATCCATCACAGCATTATCCCATTTCCACTCTAGAATAGGTAACTACAGTAAAAGTCCAACTGGTTATTGATTTTCCTCCTTCACATGTTGATAGGTGGAACACCTCATAACAAAACCAGAAACCTCTCTCTTCATTTATGGACACCAATACTGACATAGTAAGTTATAGTACATCGTTGTGACCCCAGGATGCACTGCCCAAGCTGAAACATAAAACTTCCACATCAGCTCCTCGCGTATTTCCACTGGAACCAAAACACATCCATGGATATGAAGGATATCATCATCATCTACCATCCAAATAAAAGGAGGGTCCTCACCTTCCACTCCTTCCTGTAGAACCAGGCCTTCTGAATCTGATAGCTACCTCATCCTAACTCTATCCAGAAGGGTAGAGGTCACAGTTAAGGATGCTAAAAAAGTATGTCCTTTTCTATCATGCACCTCCAGATTCATCTTAGGTAACAATGCCATAAGCTTACACTCATTACTATCCTATTGCACTACATGTATCTGAGTCCTCCTGCTTAGTGAATCAGCCACTACATTTCCCTTACCACCTGTATAGGTAAGCTTGAAGTCAAAGGATTGTAGCTACTCCACCCACCTTCACTATCTCAAATTCAAATTACGCTGCGTAAAATATACTTGAGGCTTTTGTGGTCTGTGTACACCAAGAAACTCTCTCCCAATAAATAGTGCCTCCAATAGAGCAGTGCATGAACAACTAAAGATAACTCGAGATTGTGCATAGGGTAAATCCTCTCATGAGGCCTCAGCTTCCCAGACTTGTATGCTACAACTCGATCTCCCTACATTAGCACTACCCCTAACCTAATACCTGAATCATCACAGTACATTGTGTACCTCTTTCCATGTTGTGGCAGTATCAGGATTGGTTCTGATGTCAACCTCCCTTTCATCTCCTGAAAGGCTATCTCATAAGATTATAAACACACAAACTTTACACACTTATTAGTCAAGGATGTTAACGGTGCTTCTAATCATGATAAGTCCTCTATAAAATTCTTTTAGTATCCAACTAGCCTCAAGAAAATCTGTATGTCAAAAAAATATTGGGATATTCATAGTAAACAATAGCTCTCACCTTTTTGGTTCCACTAACACTTCTGTCTCCTAGATAATGTGACCCAGGATGTGAATCTGATCCATCCAAAAGTGATACTTTGTGAGCATAGCATATAACTGATGCTCTCTCAGTGTATTCAAAATGATCTCAAGATGGTTATCATGGTCATGTCAATTGTGAGAATACACCATGATATCATCCACAAAAACCACCACAAAAGAATCCAAGTAAGGATGGAACACTCAGTTCATCAAATCCATGAAAACTGGTGGCGCGTTCGTGAGAAAAAACAACATAACCAGATACTCGTATAACCCATACGTAGTATGAAAGGGTGTATGAGATATTTTTGTAGGCCGAACATGCACCTGATGATATCCTGGCCTCAATTTGATCTTTGAGAACACTTGAGATCCTTGAAGCTAATCAAACAATTCATATGTCCATGGGAAAGGATATTAGTTTTTAACTCTCATCTGGTTCAATTTCCACTAATCCACACATATCCTAAGAGTTCGTATGCCTTTTTCACAAAAAGGACTAGAAAACCCCATGGAGAATTATTGGGTCTGATAAACCCCTTCGCATATAACTCCTCTGCCTACCTCTTGAGCTCCTACAACTCCATCGTAGTCATCCTATTAGAAGGAATGTATACTGACTTAACTTTTGAAACTATCTCGATAATGAAATTCACATATCTATCAAGAGATAAACTAGAAAATTCATACGGAAAGACATCCTTGAAGTGCTCAACCACTAGAGAAAAGTATGCAAGACTCACTCCCTGATCATCCTGAAACAAACTAGCATATGTTCTATCATCCCGCCCATCCCATGATGCTCAGGTCCATATCTGCTCACTTGGACATCCCATTCACCCTTATGAATAAACATTGCACCCTCTGGTGAAGTGAAAATCACCCACCGGTGATAGTAGTCAATGTATGATCAATAATACATGAGTCGGTCTATTCTAATAATGACTTCAGACCCTATCATCTCGAGAACATAAATATACAAAATGAAGTGACACCCTCCAACCTCAAGGGAACATTCCATACACTGGTGCACATTGCCCATTCTAACTACCAATGGTGTGTCTATAATGAAAACACCCTCAAAAATAAAAACTATAAGACCAAATATTTTAACCACTCATGAAGAGATAAAACTATGTGATGCACCTGTATCAAATAGAGTATATGCAATAGTAGAAGCTAATAAGATTGTACCTATCAGCATATAAGGTATGAGATCCTAATTTTGTTGGGTCTATTGCACTACATATTTCTGGCCTATACCATGACCCTATGACCTTGCATGGCTACCTAGAGATGATCCACCCTACTGTCTCTGAGAACCCTGTGTTTGGATACCACATCCATAACCACCATTGCCTTAGCCTGACCAGCTTGCACTTCTCTAGCTCCTAGCCTGACACAAAGATGAATAAAATTCTCATAAACTCAATGTCAGAGCTTACCCCCTACCACTCGTAGCTGGAGGGAAGGTCCTGTAAAACTGCTGCATGTTCCCCATCCTGCTGTATGCTCAGAAATCAACTAGGTCGCAGTTGAACTAATTTTTTACCTGGCCTCACCTACCACACTAATGGAAATATACCAAGATTTTTTCACCCACATACTTACTAGCACTCATGTCACTGGAAGCCTCAAAATAACACTTCATGTCAGAAGACGTAGATATACTAGGGTGAGAAACAGCACTACCATGTTATGTGACCCCATCTTCCCTCAGGTTCTTCTTTATAATCAGTGCCTGATTCAAAATCTCGGTGATAGAAGACAACCTAAACATGTTTAAATGAGATTTAATATCATCTATGAGACCTTCCACAAATCACCTCTCCCTCAAAATCAAATCAGTAAGATACATCAGTGAAAAATGCTACAGCTCTGTAAAGTGTGCCAAGTATTCCATAACTCTCATTGCGCCCTGCTTTAGATGAATAAACTCATTATACCACTCTTCTCATAGAGTCATGGGGTAAAAGTAGTTGTAAAAGCAGGTTTGGAATTCATCCCAACCCATATTTTTTAAGCCATTAATCTGGTTCAAAATTTTACATCAGCGCTTTTCCACTCTAGGTAGCATGTAAGTCGTGAGCTTGACCCACCACTCTTGAGGTGTCTCCAAATGCTCAAAAATCGCTAACATGACCTCTGGCCATAACTCTACAGCCTTTAGTCTTCTATCTCCTAAAAACATATGGGGATGCTACTACGGGAACACTTGTGATAGTTCATCCATAGTCAAGGCTGGCTATAGTGCTCTCTAGATCGTCTGCATATATTGAAAGAAACCCTCATGGAACTATACCTCGGCACCTATGTCTAGAACAACCTCAGGTTCCACAGCTGGAACTATAGGAGGATCAACCAGTAGCATGTGGCCCACCATCTCCGAAGTATGGTCCTCACCTCCTTCGCGGTATAACACTGGAGTTGTCATAGTGGCATGTCTCTAAAATTCCAAATGCACGCCTCAAGAAAGAATAACATCAAAGCTCAAAGCATATGATAGTTCAAAACCCTCCTAAAAACAAATTCAAACCCACATCCTTCTCTTAAATCTAGGACTGTATAAATAACATCCATCAAACCAATAGAAACTATGCCTCTTTCCTAGTCAAAAGACGGTATAGGTCAAGCCTATATCCATCATTTCAAGTTCCATTTCCATTTGAGTTCAAATTCAGTTACCTAGGAAATTTCATCATGGGTTACCAATTCTGAATCCATGAGGACCCATAACACCTCATGAACCCAACCTCGTTTCCCATTCAAACCATACATATATCAAGTTCATTTAACATTTTCATTCCATCAGTGTGTCATTTTTTAAATCATAAGGTCGATTGAAAGATGATGTCACACCCTTATCTATTGCACCCAACTAACACAACAGCAGGCTCAACTACCACATCAACTATCACAACAGCATGCAATGTCTAATGTATCCTTGAGGGCATGAGATAATGCATGGCATGGGATTCTAATAAGTTTCTATATGATGCATGATAGGGAACACCCTCATCTCATCGGGTTTTAACTGAAATAGAACCCACAATTGCATCAATAGTAATAGCGGAAATAAAGTGCTTCACCCAATGGTAAAATCAAATCAACTTTAATAGTAAAAATCCAAAAAAATTATAACTCAATTCGAGGAAATTTGGATTTTCCTTGTACACGGGGTAGCTACTCCTAAGCACAATTTATTACCAATCTTCATTTCCTTCATATCCCTATCTAAAGTCTCCAAACAGTAATTCAACCCAAAAAAACTCCTTTGATACCACTTTGAAACATACCAGACCTGGATTCCACCCGAAATGGTGCCCCAAGCCTGGTGTGTCACAAGGCCACAAGCACATCTCCCCAAATTCTAGAGGCTACCAACTAGAAACAGGTCCTAGGTATGTCAGTGGGGAGACTATACCCACATTACCAAAGTATCACAGTGGAGGTCAATATATAGTAAAAATAGTAAGTGAAATAAACATCAATCAATTGAAAGTAAGAAAAGATAAGAATACATATCAATAACCAGAAGTGTATCGTATACAAAATTATGCATATGGTATAAGTATCTAGAAAGCATCCAGAACAGCACATGGAAATTTAATACGGTACAAGTCCCAAAAAGAATAAAAGACCACAAAGGTAGCCCAAAATCACAAGCCTCATCTTTCTCCTATGCTCCCCTGCTCCAAATCCATAGTCAATATCCATTACTAGGGTGCATGCCCCTATTAACACCTGTAACCATATAATCTATTTGGGTCCCCGAGGAGGCCCAAACAGGGTGTGAGATAATATCCTAGTAGGTAAACACATAGGTCTATACAGTTCTAACAGCGATTCTACAAAAGTTCTATAAAGTGTAAACAAGCAGTAAAGTAAAGTGTGTATTCCCACAACATAGGTCTACTACAATGTAAATCTAAATATCTCCTCAAGTATACCTGCAAAGAGTCATCTACTAAAAACGAAACTATAATAGGTAAACAAGTCACACGGACAAGTCGTACATCCATCAATACCAGGAAAGCCACAACCATGTTGTATAATGAATTCACGAGTCCCACGGTCACGCCGTATAATGAAGAGTAGAATCCCATGGTCACATAGTGTAGTAAAAAGTAAACCTTAAGGTCCAAATCCAAGGTGTCACATACCAAGGAATCCATATAATATATATAGACCACAGAGGGATGGATCTAAGGATCTTATCCATGGAATCCCATCAAGTCCCATGGGAATCCTAGTGGAAACTTAGTTAAGCACTGGTTGGGGTCCTAGGAGCATGGTAATATCAAGTCATATGTGAACACAAGAAATCCAGATCCATAGGGAAGAAAGGCCTGAGGCATCCCACAGAATCAAGACCCAAAGGGCAGAGTCAACATAAGGTGTCCACTATCGCGTTCTAGATCCATAGAGAGCATTCCATGGAATCTATAAAACCATTCATTCAATCATTCCACTTAAACATTCAATTCCATGTGAGTATACCCACTCACCTAAACATGCATGATCCATGAGTATACCCACTCATGAAATCCATTTATCAACTACAAGTATATGGACCTACCCTCCCATATAAACCATTTAACATGACATTTACATTTTATATAGGTATACCCACCCATATCATCCATTCAACAATCCAAGTAAAATTAAACAAGCATGTCATAACCAGATATAACAAGGAAAAGAGGTAGTATATCTCTGAAGAAAGCTATTCAAACTATCAGGGAATTAATGGGCTTCCTCTAACTAGGAAATCATAATAACACACCCCTTGGGTGGTTTAAATTTGCATAAACATGTTATTTATTTAAGTCTCACCCCTTTGGTGACCTTGAATCATGTAATAGGTGCCAACACACCTAAAAAACTTACAGGCATCCTCACTAGGTCCGACTAAGCCTATGCCAAGCAACTCGGTCAAAAATGAGGCCCCACCGGAATGTCCGATAGGCAAAAAAAGACCAAATGCCTGAAAAGCACCTGAAAAGCTGAAATAAAGTATAGAACACATACCTCACCTTGGAGTAGACATATCATCCAGTATCAAGTTCTAATTTATACTGGTTTGAGATAAATCTGAAGAACGGACAGAGAATGGGATATTAGGGCATATGATCCTAAATCCAAATAGCACAGTCGTTGTTCTGAAGAATCTAGAATGACTAAAAATGAATATATTACTTACCGATGTGGTTCCAACTATATGAACCACACTCTAATCAAATTATGGATGTCTTTTAGATCTGAAAAACTAGTTTGGGTGGCTTTAGGTTCTCAAAAAACGGGAGAAAAACTCTTGTGCGTCAAAATATGAGGCTACTACCTCTTTTAAAAAAACTAACAGGCCAGTACATGATGTGTAGGCCAAGTACATGTCATGTACTACCCTATTTTTTTCTGAACTAGACAGGATACACATCGTGATGATCCAATACACGATGTGTACTGGAAGTATAGGGCATGTAGGCTAAGTACACGACGTGTACCTAGCCTGGAACCAACTTTCTGCCACATTTCCCCTTTATTTCCCAAAAACAACCCAACCGGCCCATGGATAGATGTATGTTCTAAGAAAAAAAGGAAATTAAACAACATTTAACCTAAAAGGAAAGATCTGTATTTCAGGAAAGGCCTCGGATCCTACAATGGTGGTACCCGTGTAATTTAATGTATTTCGGTAAAGATGAGGGAGATCTTATTTTAAGGTCATAGAGCTCGAACCATGAATTATGTTTACTTCTTACTATTTATTGTCATATAGGATGAGGGTACTAGGTAATTGTAAATTAGGAAAAAGATAGGTCTTGAAGTTTAACATCGTGTGATAAGGATAGAAAAAATCTTAGTTTAAGGTCATAGAGCTCAGACCATGAGGTGTATTCACTGTTCGCAATTTATCTTCATACAGGATGATAAAACTTATGTTGTTCAACTGTATTAGTACACATCCTACCAAAACTACTAAGCCCATGTGAGTCATGCTCGGTGTGGGAAACAAGGAGTATTGATGATATTTTCCTCACACATGGAAGGATACATCAATGGCAAGGGAATGTTGGGTGAAAAGTGTCCCAATGACAATGACCTGCCTACTTAAAACACATAGATGCACAAAGGGGTTACGCCAAGAGTGTTGGAGTTCCACCTAAACATAAGTGAGTGGAACACTGTCAATCATGGTGCCGAAGAACTAGATCATAGTGAGGGTGGAATGATGATGAAGGGTAACTGTTGACCATGTTCGAAACACAACACCCATATCACATTAGCCTAAAATGGAGACAAAAAAATGATGTCCAAGCACTAACTATATTAAAAAACATGGAGCCAAACATGAAGTGTCATCCAAATTCTTTCGAGATGTTGGACCATGATATTATGTGAGCCAAAGTGGCTGAGAGCAAACCTTTAGGGGTCTCTTCAAATGTGAAGATAAACGGGATCAAAATAAAGGGATCGTGAAGCATGCACATGAAATGAGGTAATGCCCACATGGAGTCCAACACTCTAGGTTCTACACCATATTACATTCAAGTATGTAATTGATACATGTCAAATATAAGGGATCAACCCCCTTTCTCAAGGATGAGGGTCATGAGGATGTACACTTCTAGTTTAATGTTATAGAATAGACCAATAGCTCTTAATTTAAGGTCATAGAGTTTGGACCATTCAAAAAGGACTTGGTTAAAGGGAATGTACGTAGGGTGTCTATGTAAAAAAACCCAACATGAATAAGGGTCAAGGAGGCATTCCACCTTACAACACATTCCAATGAAAACTTGCGCACAATTTAATGTCATGATGCATGGAATAAAGATAATTACTTTAAATTCATATTACTCAGACAGTAGAAACACATTTTAAAGTCATTTTGTAGGGATGATATGGGACATTCCTTTTAAGGTCGTGCAAAAAGAACCATAATTAATATGAAATATAAAATATTATATGTAGGACGTGATGGTTTAACATCATGTGATACGGGGAAACATAGTTTAATGTCTTGTTGCTTGGATGACAAAGATCATAGTTTAAGGTTTAAGAGATCAGACCATAAAAAGGTGATTGTGTAGTTTATCTTCATGCAGTATGAATCTGATTCTTAGTTTTAAGGTCATAGAATTTGGAGCATTATCTCTTAGTTTAAGTTCGTACTGTTTAGACAATTGAGTTGGATCCCTCAGATGGACATGTACAGTGTGGATGAGTGACAAAACCGATGGGAATGAGGCCTAGGAGGCCAACTTACACACAACACATCCTTGAGAGAACATGCATATAGTTTAAAGACAAGAAACTTGGACTTGAATGCCCATTTTAACATCATGTGCATGGGACGTATGCAGTACATTTTAAGGTCATGTTGTGAGGACCACATTTGATTCTTAGTTTAAGATAATAGAATTCAGACCATAATGTCATACATTTTAACATCATGTGACCAGGATAAGGATTCCAGGCAGTTTTACATCATGCATCTCAGAATGAAAAACATTTTAACCTCATGTGGGATGAGAAAACAACTTAACATCATGTAGGACGTTGAAGTGTGTGTCGCTCAACCATATCAGTACATATCTTACCAAAAATACTAATCCCACGTGAGTCATGATCGGGGGGGAAACAGAGAGTAGTGATAGGATTTTTCTGACATGTGGAAGCACACAAAAAAAGGCATAGATATGTTGGGCTAGGAATATCCCAACAACACTAGCCCACTTACTCAACATGAAAATATGCATGGAAGGGTAACACCAAGGGTTCTGGAGTTCCACCTAAACATAAGGAGGTGGAAAATGTGAATCATAATATCTGATATCTGGATCACAATGATGGTGGTGTAAAGATAGAGTATGAATACTGACCATGTTCGAAACATAGCATCCATATCATCTTACCTGAAGTGGGGTAAAACAAATGAGGGTTGACCCCTGACCATGTTCCAAGCAAGGGACTTGTCTCAAAATGTCTTCTAAAATCTTTAGGGGTGTTGGCCCAAGATGGTAGGTGAGCCAATGTGGCATGAGGCTAGGACATCAGGGGGGTCCCTTCAAACATGAAGATATTGGAAATCCAAATATAGGGATAACTCAAAGCATGGAAATGGATTAGAATTATGTCCATTTGGAGTACAACACTCAAGGTTATACACCATAGTGAATTTGAGCACGTCAACTGGGAATATATGAAGGAGGGAGTCGAACCCCTTTTCAAGGATGGTGGTCCTGAGGTAGTTTTTTAGAGAAGAATGGTAGTAGACTAATTCTGAATGTAGAGCACTCTCTCATTTGGGAGATTATGGAATTATGCATTTTTACATCACACAATGAGGATGTGGAACCCTATTAGGCTTAGTATATAAGGCATCTTGTGATCTACATAGGGTAAGTCAACAGTTTAAAGTCGTGTTCTAAGGATGATATAAATGTAGTTTAACATCATATAGTAAGTATGTTTCATCATATAATTTAATGTCATGTGATTAGGACAAGTAGCGACTATTGTTTAAGGCTGTATAACTTTGACCATGGTTGTTATGGTTTTGGGTCTCACAGATTTGGCCATAATGTTGCATAGTTTAACGTTGTATGACCAAGATGGTGATTTTTATGTAGTTTAACATCATGAAACTAGGACGTTATACAATAAGCGTTGTTTCAGTAGATGGATAGTCATATCTACCCCATCCTTGTGGTTTGGTATAAGGGGGGATCCATATGATGGGGTTAACCTAAAATGATCCCAACGTATGAATATATGTTCTCCATGAGTGAGATGGGTTTTCCAAAGGTGAAAATTCCACGATCTTGTATAGGGGATACAAGGGGGGCCTCTTCCATTGATGTAATGTAGTAGTTGGGATGACAAAGAGTGTCTCAAGGGTGGAAGGGATTATAGAATGCCCTTAGTCTGGAGGGTTGATCGAGCCCATAAGGCGTCGAATCCTAGAGTGTTGGTATAATGGGGCGATGGATCCTAGAAGGTGTGGAATCCTACAATGTCAATATGATGGGGAAATGGAGCTTGGAAGGTGTGGAATTCTGAAGCGTTGGTACGACGGGGTGATGGAGCCTGGAAGGCATGGAAACATGGAGTGTTGGTATGATGGGATGATGGAGCCTGGAAGGCATGGAAGTCTGGAGCGTTAGTACGATGGGGAGACGGAGCCCGGAAGGTGTGGAAGCCTGGAGAATTGGTGTGATGGGTCAATGAAGCCTGGAAGATGTGAAATCCTAGAGCATAGGTACGACGGGGTGATGGAGCCTGGAAGGTATAGAATCATGAAGCGTCAGTGCGACAGGATGATGGAGGTTGAAAGTTGTGGAAGCCTAGAGCATCAGTACGACGGGTCGATGGAGCTCGGAAGGCATGGAATCTTGGAGTGTGGGTACGACGGGGCGATGGAGCCTAGAAGGTGTGGAATTTTAGAGCGTCATTATGATAGGGTGATAGAGTCTGGAAGGCGTGGAAGCCTAGAACATTGGTATGATGGTTCGATGGAGCCCAAAAGGTTTGGAAGCCTGACATGTTGGATTGACGGGTTGATAGAGCCAGGAAGGCGTGGAATCCTAGATCGTATGTACGACAGGGTGATGGAGCCTGAAAGGCATGGAATCCTAGAGAGTTGGTATGATGGGGTAATGGAAACCAGAAGGCATGCAAACATGGAGCATCGATACGATGAGGGATGGATCCTAGAATCCGTGTAATCTTAGGGCATTAGTAAAATGGGGAGACGGAGCTTGGAAAGTGTGGAAGTCTATAGAATCGATATGATGTAGAGAAACTAAAGAAGGTATTTGATCAACCTTCCTAGTGATAGTTCATCAGAGTAAGGAATTTTATTTTTTTGAATGGGGAGGACCTCCATGCTTGCTGATAGAAGTGTGGGGAGGACCTCCACAATTTCTAAAAATGGCAATAGGGAGGACCTTCGTGCTAGATGATGGTCGCAATTCTCTAAGAAGAGACTCTGAAATGGGTTTTCTATTTTCTTGTCAGGGAGTGGACCTACCATGGCCCATGAGGACAATATATTCAATGAGGATTCGATGGATTCAGGGGAGGGATTCCCCCTGCATAGACTATGAGGGTGGTGGAGTCGGTGAGGATCTGATGGAGTCAGGGGGATGGTGCCCCCTGTGCAGTCTATGAAGGTAGAAGAGTCGATGAGGAGCCGATGGAGTTGTGGGGAGGATTCCCACTGCACAGGTAAGGATGGTGGTAGAGTCATCGAGGATCCAATGGAGTTGGGGGGAGGATTCCCCTTGTGCGTCTGATTATAGTGGCAGAGTTGGTGAGGAGAAGATGGAGTCGGGGGGATGGTGCCCCCTGTGCGACCTATGAAGGCAGAGGAGTAGAGTAGGAGCTGATGCAGTTGGGGGGAGGATGCCCCAGGCATAGAGTATAAAGTTGGTAGAGTCAGCGAAGAGCTGAGGAGTCAGGGGGATGGTTCCCCCTACGCGGTCGAGGACGGTGGTGGATTCATTGGGGAGATGATGGGGTTGAGGGGAAGATGCCCCCTATGCATCCAATGATGGTGGAGGAGTCGGTGAGGAGATGATGGAGTCAGGGGATGGTTCCCTTAGCACGGTTTATGAAGGTGGTGGAGTCGAGGAGGAGATGAGGGAGTTTGGGAGAGGATGCCCCATGTGTGAAAAATGAATGCGGCGGAGTTGGTGAGGAGCCAATGGAGTCAGCGGGATGGTTCCCCCAGCGCAACCTATGAAGGTGGAAGAGACGGAAAAGAGCTGATGGAGTAGGGGGAGAAATAACCTTTCCCAGAAAATAATGGTAGCAGAGTCAATGATGAGCTTATGGAGTCTGGGGTAGGATTCCCCATGCGTGACTGATGATGTCGGTGGAGTCAGTAAGGAGTCGATGGAGTCGAGGGGATGCTGTCCCCTGCTTGGCCTATAAAGGTGGTAGAGTCAGTGAATAGATGATGAAGTCAGGGGGAGGATTCCCCCTACGCGTACATGAAGGCAGTGGAGTCGTCGAGTAGCCAATGAATTTAGTGGGAGGATGTCCCCTACACGGTCGATGATGGAGGTGAAGTCAGTGAGGAGCCGATGGAGTTGGGGGGAGGATGCCCTCTGTATGGCCGGTGAAGGTGGTGGAGTTGGCGAGGTGCCAATGGAATCATAGGGGTGGATACCCCCTGTGTATCTGATGATGGAGGCAGAGTCAGCAAGGAGCCGATGGTGTTGGGGGGAGGATGCACCATGCATGGCCGATGAAGGTGGCGGAGTCGGCGATGAGCATATGGAGTTGGGGGGAGGATTCCCTATATGTGGGCCATGAGGGAAGAAGAGTTGTTGTGGGGATGATGTAGTTGGGGGGAGGATTCCCCCTATGTGGTAGATGAGGGCAGCGGAGTCGTCAAGGAGCCGATGGAGTTGGGGGGATGCCCCCTATGTGGACCATTGGGGTAGTAGAGTTAGGGGGATGATGCCCCCTGAACGGCTGATGAAGGTGGCAGAGTCGATAAGGAGCCGATGGATTCGGTTGGATGGTGCCCCCTATGTGGCCTATGAAGGTGTTGGAGTGAGCAAGGATCCAATAAGTTTGGGGAGATGGTTCCCCCTGTGCGGCCTATGAAGGTGGGGAATCAGTGAAGAGCCGAGGACCCCTTGTCTTCACGCACCCATTGTTACTCATCCTCCCACTCAGAAAAGTGAGGGGATTCACATGGTGGATGCCTATATTTGGTCATGCATAACATTGTTTATCTACTCCCAGTCGATGGAGAAGACATTTACATCGAGTTCACCATTTCTATTTCTGAAGCTTTTCTATCGGGTCGTGCATCGTCTGTGGGGAAGCTCTGGTTATTGCCCTACATTCCAACTTTCCAAATGTGGGTGAAATCCATCACTTATTTAGTGATTTTTTCTCCTTGATTGAAACAGGATGATGGGATTTTAATCCCTTATTCCATGGATTCCTCCTCAAAGTTCATCTCATAGTCCATGTCTCCCTTATAGATTTCAGTCATTGTTCGTGAATCTCATTCCCAATTCCATATATTTGTGGATGTCGGTTAATTACGATTCTTATATCTAAAAATTAAAAAGGTTCTTGACATGGAAAAAACCTTTGGTTAGAGAAGATGGTAATAAAAATCGTGTCAGAGCATCTCTGGATTCATGAACGTTGGCCATGTGTATTCTTCCTCATAAGAGGTCTTCTCAAGTGTGTTTAACCTAAGGAATACCATGTCGATCATGAGGTATCTTATTTTAAAGTCATGTCTCTGAGGTTTTCCTTAGCTACCCATGTTTAACATGGGGTATTCCATGAGTTTAACTTCTTTTGGAGATGGTTACACCAAAGGTGTAGTTTCTGAGGTTTTCCTGAGAGATCTCGTGTTCAAAATGGGGTAGACCATGGGTTTAACATCTTGAAGAGAGGAAATGAGAGTGATCAGAATGCCCCATGGTGGTGGATCAGATTAGTACATCCCTATGAGGGAGTACCTAGAAATTTTACCAGATTGATGGATCAGAATTCCTAATAAGAGCAGAACTAGGGTGGTGTGTACCATAAAAGAAAGATATCACACCATGAAGGCTAATCGGGACACCACTGAGGGTAGATCATAGAGAGTGCACCCTAAGAATGGGAACACCAGATGGATGGATCAGATTGCTCAATGATATTAGACCCAGGGTGGTGTGTCTCATTATGGTAATACATCATACTGTGAAGGATAATCTGAACACCACTAAGGGTGGATCGAGGAGAGTGCACCCCAAAAAGGGGGACACCAGATGGATGGATCAGAATGCTCAATGAGAGTGGACCCAGGGTGGTGTATCCTTTAAAGGGAAGATGCCACACTGTGAAGGATGATATGGACACCACTAAGGGAGGATTAGAGAGAGTGAACCTCAGAAATAGGGACACCATATGGATGGATCAGAATGATCAATGAGAGAGGACCTAGGGTGGTGTGTGCCATAAAGGGAAGATGTCACACCGTGAAGGCTGATCTGGAAACCACTGAGGTTGGATTAGGGAAAGTGTACCCTAAAAATGGGAACACTGGGGTTTACCATTGGCTGGGATTGAACCTCAGGGAGGCTTCCTACATACCTTGTGTAGAATACAAGGATCAAAACCCATGTATTTCGAAGGTGTGGTTTGGGGATTACACATGGTTAGCCATTCGAGTGCTACAACGAGCAATGAGATGAATGGTGCTTATGCATGGTTAGATACTTGGGTGTTGCTAAGGAGTAGTGATGATGAATGGAATGATCTCACTAGGATGTGGTGGGCTGGGTAAGAATCAGAATAGAAGATAAGGTTTTGGGGAAATGGGTGGAATGGATGGGATGGAACTGATGTAAAAATGATGGTGGTGTTGAAATTGAACCTCATAGGGTCTTCCTACATATCCTCGTGGTATGGAATCAAAGTCCACATAGTTCAGTGGGGTGATGGGACACCTGACAAGGTGGCTTGTGAGAATGGTGCACATAGATGGGGACCCAAAGGATGTATATCCTCCAAGCTAAGGCATGATCTTCCTGAAGCACAAAGGATCAAAGGAGAGACTATGATGGGACATGGGTGATGGTCTTGAACCTCAATTAGGCTTCCTATGTATCCCTATGGCAGGGAATCAAAGTACACATAGTTTAGGATGAGTCATGGAATCAGAGTGTACACAAAGGACAATGACCAAAAGACATGATGGAGATGACACATAGTTAGCATCCAATCACAAGAGGGACACTCTTTGATGGAGGATTATGGATTGAGTGTGGTAATTATGCACTCATATGACTTGGGAACTGGTCCAACACTACTAAGGGGTGGATCAAGAATACAGGTCCCAACAAAGGGGATAAAGAGTTTTAATAGTGTTTGGGGTTGAACCTTAGGGAGGCTTCCTTTGTACCATGTCTAGGAAACAGGGATCAAAAACCATGTAGTTAAAAAAATTATTGTTTAATGTCATGAAAGACAAGAGGATCATACAATTTAACATCATGTGGGGTGAGGCTGAATCGATGTGAAGTGGTCTGGACCGATGGGTGATGGGCTTGAAACTTGGAGAGGCTTCCTATATACCTTTCTTGAAAAGGGAAAGGATAAAATTCCTTGTAGTTTGGAAAAAGGGGTAATGGATAGATTACACAATAAGGATGCCCAAAGAGGATGTCATGGTCATTGTTTAATCTAATCTCATGTGAGTCTTTCTCGTTGTGAGAAACAATAGGCAACAACAGACCTGACAATTGTGGAACAAAGGTGTTGTCAGGAATAGTGGGGAATGGGGCTTATGCATGGAAGCAGCCTGAATTCCATTAAGGAGAGGAAATTATGGATGGTTATTTTGCATGGTTAGCTACTTGTGTGCTACTAAGGAGTGACAATGATGGATGGGGATTATGCGTGGAAGCATCCCAGGTTCTGCTAAGGATAGAAAATGATGGATGGGGCTTATGAATGGAAGTTTCATGTAATGTCTTCCTCATGTCTGTCCATGAGGGCATCCCAACTTTCTGGTGGGTTGAGGCATATAATTGGGGACTACACCTATGCACTAGTTCACAAGCGGGATAATTCCAAGGGCATGGAATCGATCCACACAAAGGGAGATGAAAAGTGTGAATACTATGTCAATATTCAGTACATAATGAGGGTGACATGACAAAGGGAGAATACTATTTACTATATTCAAAACACATCATCCACATCATGTTATCCTGAGATGGAAACAAACAAACCAGAGCTAACTACTGACCATATTCAAAAAATGGGTCCAAACTCAAATTTTCGCCCAAAGTATTCTAGGTTTGTGGCCCAAAACGGTATGTGAGCCAAAGAGTAATGGGACTAGGCCATTTGGGGATCCCTTTAAACATAGAATAGGATGAATATCCAAATTAAAGACACATGAATCATGAGGTGGAGTGATGGAATTCTTTATTGGATTCCAAATATCTTGAAATTATCCCACTATAATAATGGCATGAGGCATCTTATGCTTGTCACATAAGGATTATCTTATTTGGAACAAGTGGAATCCTATTATTGAATGGTATGGCATGCTATAGTTTAAATTCCTATAGTGAGGACTATTTACATCTTATGATTGCTGCATAATAAATATCTTGATTGAAGAAAGAGGCACCCTATGTTTATCATATAGGGTGTACTACAGTTTATTTTCAGGTAGATAAGAATATTAGGCATAAGAATCCTAGAAATGGTTGGTGTTGGGGCTTATGCAAGAGTGTACCTTTCTAGTCTAACCCATCATCGGAGCTAGGTTAGAGGGTTTAGAGGAGTTTCTTGAGGAATGGTTCGACTAACGGTACATAGGTAATTGATAATGAGAATCTCAACTCATGACAAGGGAAAGGGACCAAGAGGAATATGTCAAATCAAGTTGTTTCTTGGATTGTGGATGAGTATCTCAAATCATGGTATTCCATAGGTGGAAGGTGGGTGTTCATAAGGGTGATAGGTAAAATATATGTGACTCGGCTCGAAAAGTTCTCGTTGTAGCTCTCCATTTTTCATGGGGATCAGTGATAGTAGTAAAGGGACCAGCCCAGAGGGCCAGGTCCATAGCCCAACACTGATCCCAAGTGGGGGTGTGGAGGCACAACCCTCGTGGTATAGATTGGTGGGTGTCAAGGAAGGAGATTCTCGAAGGTTCTTCATAGAGGAGCTTTACAGATATCAGGGTCTCGCAAAGGTTGTATCTTCACATAGCTTAGGGTCTCACTAAGGATCAGGTTTTTTAGAAGAAGGGTGCTTCACAAAGATATGTTTCTTCATAGAGGAAGGGTGCTTCATTAAGATAGGGTTCTTTAGGGAGATAGGGTGCTTCGTGGAGAGAGGTTTCATCGCATAGACATGGTGCATCATGAAGATAGGGTGCTTCATGGAGGAAGGGCGCTTCGCAAAGATGGGACTTTGGTAGAGTATAGCTTCACTTAAGAAAAGAACACTTTATTTGGAGAGTGCTCCATGAAGGTTGAATGCTTCATAGAGACTCGAGCCACACGAAGGGGCTCCCTCCTTCATGAAGGGAATAGGTCCTCTGTGAAGGGAATCCATTCATGGTGCTCTTGAGCACTACGAAATGGGAGATCGGCTGCTGAAATGGCAGCATAATGGTACCTTTGAGGTGGGGGGAACTGGCTATTTATAAGAAAAGGATGGTTGGTGGGATTTACAAAGATCTCTGCAAAGAAAAACTGGGGAACACAGGGGAAATGGGACTCTGTAGAGGATAATTGTTCGTGGTCATCTCCACAAAGGGAAAGGGACATCACAGAGACGATATGTTCATGTGGGGATCTCTGCGAACCATGAAGGGATACAGACACTATGAAGAAGATATGTTCGCGAGTTGGTCTGTGAAGGTAGATGGACATCTCAAAGGAGATACATTCACAAGTCAGTCAATGATGGGATTTGGACACCTCAAAGGAGATACATTCGCACAGGGATCTCTCTGAATGGGCTTTATGAACTAGTTTTCCAGGCTAACTTCGAACAGCTATAACTCTTAAAATGTAACTTCGTTCGGGCTCTACAGCCTGTCAAATTGAAGCTTGAAAAACAAGATATTCTATCAGACCATGTATGGAATCATTAGGTGAATCTTTTGGATGCATTTTCTGGTGTCAACAAATAGTTTTTCAAATAATTTAGTGAGAATGACATATCTATTGGTAAAACATTTTACCAAAAAATTGTACATTTACAAACAGATATTCCCCTATTGGAAAAATTTAAATATTTTTTAGTTTGTTTGTGTAAGTTTTGTGAGTATTATCTTGAGATCATGATTATTGAGGGGTAATCCCATATATAGATTTCTGGAGAGAATCAATTCCCAAATAGGATAATGAATTGTCTTGTAATGTCTAATGTATATGTATATGATAACCCTAGATGGGGAGTTTAGATCCAAAGTTTCTTTATTATAATAGAGATTGGAATATGGATATTTTCCCATGATTTATGACATATGTGAGACCTGGTGTATGGGATTGGATGGAGACTTTATTGAACTTTATAGATACGACTATAAATATTAGTGATTTAGGGACTAGGGATGAGATGAGATGTGATATACACAAGGGTAAACTGATGGAGGGGTTAGCTCTAGTTTGTGAATTCCTTATAAAATAGAATCATGGGTAGATTATTTGTGTGATTTGATCGGTGAATGGGGGGTCCTACTAGGTTTGTGTTATAAGCATGGGGATTCATTAGGCTACATGATAAAAATAACTTAAGGTACTTTGGTCAGTGATAGTTCATGTGGTTGACCATGGCATATGTGAGATACCTTGATTTTGAGGAGAATCACCAAGGGTGGTTTTGGATAGATGAGAATGACATGTTAATGAAGCATGGTAAATTGATTAAGAGATTAATCCTAGTAATGATGAGTTTTGAATCATGTGATCATGAATCAGGTTATATGACCAGCTAGTATTGAAGCATATGTCTGTTGGATTATTGGTGAAATCAAGGTAGTGTAAACTGGTTAAACGTGATGGATATTTAGTTGAGAATTATTGAGTGGTTGTGTGATGGTCAGGGACTGATGGTTTCAATGAAATTCTTATGAGAATGGTTACCCAATAGTTTTTATTAAATTGAAATAAATTGTCCATATATGGTGAGAGGTGATAATAGTGATTTATTAGGGAGTCATGATATTGTAAACTTAAGAGTATTCCTTGTCAAGTATTACCAGGAAGGTGTGATGGTGGAATCTATTAAGGTTACAATCAAGGATTTTTATAAGTAAATTCATATGGTGGAGTGTGAACCATATGTCATGGAGGGTTTTCCGCTCATTATAGATAAAAATTAATAAATTTCGAGGATGAAATTCCCGGTGGGTTGGGAATAGTCGATATTCGATGTTTCATATTGGTGCTTGGGTATGAGATGAATGGATACGTCAAGTAATTATATGAATTAATAGATAGAGCATGATATTTTGATAAATGAAACTTGTATTTTAATGGAAATTGATTTGTGATAGGACTAGTCATACTGTGGTTAAGATGGAACTCGGGTGACAGTGAGTGGTAAGATCCTAAAATATATGGTTCCTTAGAGAATTCTAGCATCTAAATGAATATGTGGAATTGGATATAGTTCATGCATTGGAACTAGGCTCAAGTTGAATTTGATATGATTTGATAATGAGTTAGATTAGTGATGCACCAGTTCTCAGAGTAAGAGCATTATGGCTGGTTTAGATGATCTCAAGATGCATGTGGGAGTAGATGTATCAGGATTTGGTGGTGTGATATAACACCAGCGATTCTGATCAAGATATTTTTAGAATTTTTGTCCAAAGGAGGAAAAAATTTATATATATATATATAATTAGTTTCTTTGATATTAAAAATTCACCAGGATGTTCATTTATCCATTGAAAATGCACTTCAATAGGTGATTTTGATTATGGGGAGCATGATGACTTAGAATTGACCTTTATAAATTTATACTTATCAGTGCGGAGAACTATAATCTTGGAAATGAATGGATTTATGAAACCACGGTTTCTCTATGTAAATGGGTGTCATTGAGAATCGTCTTGCTAATATGGTGGTGATGAAGAGAAATTGGATTGACATATAGTGAATATTGAGCGTTGTGTTCATAGTTGCATAGTGGAAGCTCGATGGTCATTTCAGAGTAGAAATATACAAGATGGTGAGGAATTAAAGTCTGGAATAGGTCAAAATAAATGGTTAAGTACTTTTGATTATTTCCAATAATGAGTAGTGCTATGGTGTAGTGGTTGTAAAGACCAGTGTTAGTGTGTTTTGAGAAATTTTGAGGGAATTTGATTCTTATTCTCCAAATCATAGTTCATTTTGAGAATTGGAGTTCAAATTATGCTATCTAGTGTTTATAAATCCTAATTAGATGTTTTTGAATGTGCAACAAGGCCCATATCATATTATATAATCTTAGTTGATTGTTCGAGCAAGGCCTGGTGGACTTACATCCATTTCACTATCGGTTCACCACCAAAAAGAGGACCATGATATAGTGGACCCTGCGGTGGAGGTTGAAATTCCCAAGCCTTGGGCATAGATCTCCTGGTTGGGAATAGATCCTAGGAATCTCACCACACTGTAGTTCTAGGGTTAGGGTGTTTTGGTGGGTATGGATTTCGGGTGACCTCACTTATTGGACTAGATCCGAAGTGGTCAGGGTGGGTATTTTGTTAGGCATGGTGCATTAGGATGGCTTCAATGTGTGCCTATATGAAAGGTTGAGAGTTAGGATCCTATATCATTACCCTTGGCATTCCAGGCTACTCAGGGTCTCCTTGGAGGTGACCCATGGAATGTTTCAATTCATGGTGTATGACATGGTGGCCTTCCCAAATGTAAAATTTTAGGTGGTTTTACGTTCTTTTAATTCAGATTATTTACAGGTTTTGGCCCCTTTTTTCATTCTCCCACATCCTCACACGTTTCTTATGACCTCCCTCCTCTCTTCTCTCTTGATCCCATATGAAAATGTGGTGGATTTGATGTGATTTCTGGGGAGATTCAAGGTGAGTTCTTCCTACGCCTTTCTAGTTTTTGGTTTCTATTCTACTACCTTTGATCTTTGTAAACTTTATTAGGTTTTCATTGATGATTCCACCAGATCATGGTGGAATCATCCTGATATGGTGGGGATTTTTCATGCAAGGTACATAGGATATTTTAAGGCAATGATAGCATGTTGTTTCACTACATTTTGTTTGATGTATGTGGTCATATGATTTGTTTGAAATATTTTTAGTCAAAATAATGTATTTTGGTAATTGGTTTAGTGATAGTTGTTAGGTATTTTTTGGGGGTAGTTTTGGGATTAAATTGTAGAATTTACAAGAGTGGTTAGCCACTATTTTAGTCTAATGAGGTCACTCGATAAGTTATTTAATGATTATTCCAAATCACTTAAATTGTATAACCAATTTCAATTGTGTAATAAATTATAATTTGATTGGTTTTAATTACCTTGGCATTTTTGGGCATGATATAGGGCCTAATTTTGAGGGAAAGCCACTGATTAAACTTCAAAATACATGGAAAAGCCTATGAAGAGTTGTCGGATTGTGTAATTCTAAGGGTAATGGCATCATAAATGAGGTAAGTGGTCCTTTAACACACCCATATGGTAAATAAATTTTCATTGTTTATAAAAAATGTGTTTTTTGTCTCACCAATATGGAAGATTTACCTCTTTAAATTAACTAAAATGTTTAATAATTTGAAATTATTATGAATTTATTAAATAAAAGTCCAAGGGCCCCAATTGTCCCTTGTGCACTAACTTGATGCCTCATCCATTTATGGTTGAGTGATAAATTACAATTGTGTGAATTTCCATAGATGGGACCCTGAAGGTTGTTAATTAGATGAAGTAAATGTAATATAGTTACCCTAGTGTAGTATCCCTATATATCTCCTTATATAACTGAGTGTTGGGCTGGGATTTTTTTCCCATATATGTCATCACATTATCGAGCACATCAAATTAAATGTTTAGTTTTTACTATAATTTCTACAGTATAGCAGGAACACTATGTTGTCTCTTAATGGAGACTTTGATAATTAATTTAAAAATAAAGTTTTTATTATGAAAATTGGGAATGGTATTATATGAAATTTGGTTTTTATTGATTTAATATGGAATCATATAAAATAAAACGATACAAAAAACCAGAAATTGACAAATTCGATTAAGAATGATCAATTCAGGAAATCTCATAATGCTCATACTTCATCGCTTCAAGAGATAGGGTTATGATCTTTTAATCCTTGGTTTGTAACACCTATAACCATAATGTTACTAATTTTAAACTAGGATACCTCTTAGGGTTCAGTCGAAAATACACAATGATTCATCGGATACCGTCTATGTTTAGGTGAATTATGTTCAACTTCATAACTGAAAATCACTGAGGCATCACATGAAGAAAAAAATGAGCTATCCAGGTTTTTATGTTATTTCAATGTGTTACCATGAAATTAAATTACATTTCTAGGGAAGTTTTTATGGGAGTTAAATTGACCAATATGAACCACACAAACATCACAATTGAAGGGGGGAGAAAAGGGGATGAAGGGTGTGTGAAAAATCACATGAAAGGGTACCCCAAACATGATCATTTGAGTTTGAGTATGATGTACCAGTATACAATTAAATTAAATAATAATAAAGGATGAATAAAAACAGCATACAACATAAAATTAAAATGATCTTTCAAAATAATACAAACTTGAAGCTCGAGATTACATCATGTTCCTCCTAGGGTGATCATAAAGAGTTTAGAAATCCATGAGAGGGGAGAATGAAAGATATGTTGATGTAGCATGTTCCATATCCTCCATAACATATAGGGATGATGATAGGACTCATTTGGTACTCCAAAAAGGCATCACCTTGGCTCCTGGTCAAACTTCAAAATAGGGTGCCCAAGGTACTCTTTTTTAGGCAGAGTGGATGGTGTTTTTGGGCACCAAGATTTCATAAAACAACCTGTAACATTTTTTTCAGCCACTAGAAAGTATTATATAGATTTTTTAAAAAATAAAAATATGTTGGGACACCTCTTTTCTATCTCCTCTACAAATTATACATCATTTAGAATCCCACAGATCCAAATAAATCTAAAATACATAACACAACTTTTGAATTTCTGTAGATTTGATTCCCTGGACAGATCTGCTCGGATGGGCCTCTTAGTAGATGAATTGGGATTAGGTTTCTTCATAAGATTTTTATCCCACTAAGTGTTGGATCATCCCACAAAATATCATCCCAATTGGATGTATGTATTACTATAAGTATTTGGTTGAGTCCACTAGTGTGCTTGGATCCTCTATAGTTTGACTCATTCCTCTTGAACATCATCATGGGCCCTCCAAATCATCTATTCCTATAGTGTAATTGTAAAAACAAAAAACACTTCACTATTTAACAGTGATAAATAAAAAATAATTAAATCAAAAATAAAGTTTATTTTTTATTAATTTTATAATTTTCAATAAAAAACATATTTAACACAATGGTGTAATAGTGAAATAAAATAATGAATTGTGGTGAGATCACACCCCCACACCTAAAAATTTACACTCCTGGGAAAAGTCTTATATCCAAATCAAGTACCATTCCTAAATAAAAGGTGATAAAAATTCCAAGATTCCTTGAAATTAAATCCATAATGTCTTGTTTATGAAATCAAATTTCCTATCATTTTTCTTCTCTCACATTCGAATTTGTTCAACTTTATTTGTTCACCCATGAAACATGTCACAACCTACATCACCTATAAATTTTTACTCTTCACTCAAGGAACATATAAAATTGTAATTATTCTCTTTTACTAGAGTTCATGTGATCTTACCATATGATTTCCAAGATTCTCTGTTCTCTACCGGTGGAAACTAGTGTGATACTCAAGATGACTTCAAATAAGTTGTTCTAAGGTTCAAGGGTTGGTAGTGGTAATGTTTAAAAATAGGAGGTAGAAGAGGATTGTTTAATATCTTATGTAAAAAACATCTAAAAATTCAGTAAGTGCTCATAATGAATGTACACACTCAACCCCTCACAAAGTGTATCACCTCAAAATCACTGTCCCCATTGTCCATTTGTGTGGGTCATAAAAAAAATTGAATAATAATGAGTAAACATCCTATTTTCTCCATTTTTTCATTTTTTCTATGTTTTTTTTCAATGTACAGAACTATATTTTTTTAATATGTAGTTTTTTTGTAGATAAAGAGGGAAACATGTGAAAAAAAATGATGTAATATGGATTGTAAATCCACTGCCCAAGGAAAATGTAGGCACCCTTTATATCAACCCAAAATAATGATTATATCCCATAATTCCCATGGAAACACCCTCTAACCCACACTTTAAGAAAATAAAATAATAATATACATAATAGGTGGCTATGTAGGGATAAATGCGCTTGTAATGTGGCTCGCTAACTGGAATTTCATGGTCACTTTGGCTTAAGAAGGGTAAAATGTCAAGGTGGCCAAAAATAGAGGTTAGTTGTATAAAGGTATTTTCAATAAATGATTTCCTCTGTTATGAAAGTAGCATTCTCAAATATTATGTCTTTAAAGATAATAAAGGAAAGTTCCAATTTCTCTATATGACCTAAGACTCTCAAGAAAGTGGTTAAAAGGTAAAATATGAAAAAAAAATCATATAATGTCTCTCGTTTAATGGATAAAAATATTGTTTAGTGATAATGATTCATGGGTTTAAAAAATCCATAAACACCTACGAAATAGTTTAAAATACAAATTCTTGAAAAATATTTCATATCAATAATCATTTGAAAAAAAATCAAAAAATAATGGAATTTTTCACACATTCGACTCAAGCATGAAAAATGATTTTGGATATTATTTTTAAGATCAATTTTTGTCTCAAAACACAAAATAATGAAACATAAATAAAAAACACACACACACACATAGATATATATATATATATATATATATATATATATATATATATATTGTTTTTTAACCCTAATTATGACATGTAATCCTCCCCCAGACCTAAAAATTACATTTTCCCCAATGAAATTATTTTATATAAATAGACAAGTAAATAAAGGTAGGGAGAAGGGACAACCTACTAAGTGATGTCGTATGTGGAATCTATCAATTGGATTTCCTCCATGAGATTCTTTGGAAAATCCTCATAAATGTGTTTGAGCCTATTCTTATTAACAGAAAACCTCTGTCAAATATTCTCATGAAAAAACTATATAGCACAAAAAGGGAAAACATCCGTAAAAGTATAAGGACCAATCCATCTTGAATGAAGCATACCTGGGTGGAGCTTTATCTTGGAATTATACATAAAAACCTTATCACCGATATGAAACTTATTTTGATGAATCATCCCATCATGGATATCATTAGTCTTCTCTTTATAAATTTAAGAGTTCTCATTTTCATCACACTGAATTTCTTCCAACCCCTGAATATGAAACTTTATATTCTCACCTACATCTGATATATTCATAATAGAATGTTTTACAGCCCAATATGTAAGGTTCTCAACCTCTACTAGGAGATTAAATTTTTTTACAAACACAATACTATATGGTGAAATTGCGATTGGTGTTTTAAAAGTTGTATGATACTCCCAAAGTGCATCATCCATGTGAAAACTCCAATCTTTCATATTGGGTTGTATGGTTTTCTCCAAGATTCGCATAACTTACCAGTTTGAAATGTTTTCTTGTCAATTAGTTTGGGGGTGATATGCAGTGGAGGCTTTATGAATAACCCCATACTTACGAAGAAATTTTTTCATGTTGTGGTTGCAAAAATGTGAACCCAGATCACTAATGATGAATCTAGGAAAACCAACCCTACTAAAAAACTGGACCTTACAAAATCAACAATCACTTGAGATTTATCAATCTTGGTGGGCTTCACTTCCACCCATTTAGAGACATAGTCTACAGCCAATAAGATACACACAAAGATAAATGATTTAGGAAAATTTCCCATAAAGTCAATACCCCATGCATAAAAGATCTCACAAAATAACATGGGCTATTGGGGCATTTTATTCCACTTGGAGATATTCCCAGTTAATTGACATTGAGTACATGAATTGCAAAACTGAAGGGCAACTCTATATAATGTTGTCCAATAAATTTTTGAGTCCAGGATTTTTCAAGTTGTACATTGAGAGGCAAACTGTCCCCCAAAATCTAAAGTGTGGAAAAAGGTCAAAAATGAGGTAAACTCATGGTTTGGGACACATTGATGAACAACTTGGTCACTACAAATTCTCCATAAATATGGTTCATCTCCAATATTCCATCGTGAATCATGCTTATGTATATGGGATAATGAAGTGATGAAACTTGTGGGGAACCTAGATGTTGCTAGAAATTCACAATGTCTGCATACCAAGGGGTAAGTTCAATAAAATCACAAAGGTTCTCAAGAGGGAAGAATTATCCAATGGGGACGGATGAGTCGGTATGGTGGTCCAATGGTGGGGAAATCCTACTGATGTGGTTAGCTACAATATTTTCCACTCCTCTATTTCCTCTAATCTCAAGTTCAAACTCCTAGAGGAGAAGAAACCACTGAATGAGGTGTGTCTTAGCTTTAGGTTTATTTAGGAGAAAACAAACGGTAGTGTTATTAGAAAAGAAAATGATTTTTTACCCAATAAAGTATGAATGGAATTTTTACAAGGAAAACACAATAGAATGGAGTTCTTTTTCAGTGGTGGTGTAGTTTTCCTAGGCAGGGTCGAGGGTATGTGAGGCTTATACAATGACATGAGGAGGCTTCTCAATCCTTTGTGATAAAACTTCCCCAACTAAAAATATAGAGGCATTACACATAATTTTGAAGGGAAGATCTCACCTTAGTGGTTGAATTATGGTAGGTGATGTGTGGATCTTTTTAGTAAATTGAAATCATCTTCACAATTTTTATCTCATAAAAATTTAGAATACTTTTGAAATAATTGAGATAGGGGAAGTGCAATCTTACTAAATTATTTAATGAATCGGTAGTAAAAACCAGCATGACCCAAGAAAGATTGCATCTCACAGACAAATTTTGGATATGGAAGTGATGTAATTAATTAAATTTTTGATTTAACCATTTTAATTTCATCTTTTTAAATAACATTCCCAATAACTAACCCTCGTTCAACCATAAAATAGAATTTCTCATAATTTAATATGAGATATTTTTGAATGAAACTGTGGATGGAAAACCTAGGTGTGCCAAACATTCTTAAAAGTAAGTACCATAAACCATGAAATAATCCATAAATACTTCCATATATTTATCAAGGTACTCAGGAAAAATACTCAAAAAACATCACTGAAAAGTACCAGGAGCATTACATAGACCAAAAGGCATCCTTTTGTATGAAAATTTGTCGAATGGATAGGTAAATGTTGTCTTTTCTTGATCCTCAAGGGTTATATAGACTTTAAAATAACCTGAATATCCATCAAGGAAACAATAATGGGACTTTCCAGCTAGTCTTTCTAACATTTGGTCAATGAAAGTTAAGGAAAAGTGGTCCTTTCGTGTGGAATGATTTAGTCGACTGTATTCAATACAAACATGCCAACTGTTTTTCACATGTGTTGGAACCAATTCATTCTTTTCATTAGAAACTATTGTTATTCCAATTTTTTAGGAACAATTTGAACTAGGTTAACCCATTTACTATCAGATATAGGATAAATGATCCTAGTAGCAAGTAATTTATAGAATTACACTTTTACCACTTCAAGGAGAGTGGGATTCAATCGACATTGAGCTAGTCATACAAGCTTAGCCACATCATCTAAAATTATATTCTACATACAAAGAGATGGGATAATCCTAGGAATATCATCCAATGTCCATCCTATAAACTTTTTACATGATATCAAATAGTCGAGTAGTTTTGATTCCTACTGTGGAGAGAGGTTATTGGAAATAATGATAGAGAATTGATCAATACCCTCAAGATAGGCATATTTTAAATTAGATAGAAGTGGCTTTAGTTTCAACACCAGTGATTTTTATATTAGGGGAGGGGATTTAGAGGTAGTGAGGTCCATGGAACTATCTATCTGCTCATGTTTACTCTATAAGGATTGAGAATCTATTGAAATGAGATTTTCATAATCATCGACGGTCACAAGTACCTCATAATGAACACACTCATCAATTAAAGTACAAAATTTACACTTTTCTAAACCCATAAAACACTTAAAACATGAATCAAAAATCAAATCATCCAAGGGTGAAGAAGAGGAAAATGAATCAGAGTATGGGTTGAGGAGAGAATTTTGTTTGTGTGTTTTGTTAGATATCACTTCCATCAAATAGATAGGAAGGTTGGAGTGCTCTTAAATGGGGTGTTTCATGGCATCAATAATGTTAAAACTTACCTTTTCTCCACTAAACTCCATGTAAAGTGTATCGTAGTAGACATTGACGATTGTCATTTCTGTTTTTAAGAATGGCCTTCCAATTATAATAGGTACATGTCCTTAGGTTTTGGTATCCTCCATCTCAATAATGTATAATTTAGTGGGGAATATGATATTATTCACTTTTAAGAGGTCATCCTCAACCACTCCTGATGTGTGTGTTGTGTGATCCG
Source organism: Viscum album (assembly GCA_963277665.1). Classification (NCBI taxonomy): domain Eukaryota; kingdom Viridiplantae; phylum Streptophyta; class Magnoliopsida; order Santalales; family Viscaceae; genus Viscum; species Viscum album. The sequence goes on from OY728150.1 coordinate 1,476,163,582, forward strand.
GTTGGGAATTTTCACGATGATGTCTGTTGGTTGAATCTCTCCAACCTGAAAATAAGTGTACATAGAGTAAAAAATTACATTAATTGAAGAACCTAAATATAGCATAAAATCAAAAAAAATGCATCCCCTATGGTGTAAGTTATTGTGAAAGTTTGTATATCCTTGAATTTGGTTGGCATTTCTAGTTGAATCAAGGATGAGACATTACTTCCAAGGTTTACTCTCTCATTCCCCGTCAGCCTTCGTCTATGGGTGCAAAGTTCTTTAAGAAATTTTTCATAATGGAGAATTTTCTTAATTATATCCAATAAAGGAATGTTAACTTTATCTTTTTTAAATGTATCAATTATTTGATTATAAATCTCATTATTATAATTTTGCATAGGTTTATAGGGTCTTTGAGAGAAAGGAAAAGGAATGGATTGTTCAGTGGAATCATAAATGACAATTTGTTTAGTATTTTTTTCATCGTTATAATATTTTGATGGTAGGGAAAGATAGTTTTCAAGAGGGGGCATAACTTTTTTGTAGAATCATTGGAAGAAGAAGCTTCCTTACCACTACGAAGTGTGATTGCACATACATTACCTTTCTCTTTTGGATTAACACCAGTTTGGGATGGTAGTTGTCCAAAACCATGCATCTTTATCTCACTGATGGTGTTAGCCAATTATCCCACTTGAGTTCGTAGGTCTTGAATTTCTGATTTCATGGTTTGTTGGAACAAGTGGTTCTAGGTTTCCATTTTCTTTACTATGTCCTTGGGGCTTGGTTCAAATTTGTTAGGAGGAGGATTTCTTTAAGAATTTGAGGAATTATAAGGTTGCATACCTTGGCCTTGTTGATACCCATTCTTCTTGGGTTAGCTCGGATTGTATCCATGTTGGTATTGTGGTTGTGATTTCCACCCTGGGTTTGGATTTATCCTAAATGGTTCTTTCTTGAAGTTTAGTGCTTCCTGAAAAGGATTCCCTACGAATACTATTTCACAGGACTTAGATGAGTCCTGAAGTTGCAGACACTGGTTAGAGAAATGCATGTTGTCAGAACAAATACCGCAATGTAATGGAAAAGAAGAAGAGTGTGAGTTACCTTGTGATTGAGATAATTGACTTAAAATGGTATTCATCTCATCATGTTTATTATCTACCTTTTGTTCTAGGGATTAATGACTTACCTCATGAACTCCTTGGGTTAGTGAAATTTCTCATGTACCAAATTTTTGTGCATTTTGATCCATGTTGGCTATTAATTCATGAGTGGAAAAAAGAGTTTTATCAAATAGGGAACCACAAGCTACATCATGTATCATTCCATGATCTATGGGGACAATTCCCACATAGAATTATTTAATTATAAATTACTCTCTAATTTGGCGGTGGGGGAAACATGAGAAAAGTCTTTTGAATCTATCCCAATATTCATGAAGGGTCTCTTCTTATGATTGCCTAATTCCGAAAATTTCTTTTCTAATTAATGTAGTTTGGGATGTAGGGAAGAACGTCTCTAGAAAGATTATTTTAATTTCATTACATACCCCAATTATGGTAGGTAGATATTATAGCTAGTCTTTTTCTACACCATCAAGGGAGAAAGGGAAGTCCCTAAACTTAATGAGGTCCTCATACACATTTTGGTGTTTCATGGTGGAGCACAGTATGTAAAACTCAATAAGATGTTTATGAGGTTACTCATTGAGAAGACTAAGTAATTTAGGTAGTAGGTGTATGATTCTTGGTCTCAGCTCAATGTTGGATACTTCCTCAGGATATTGTATGTTCATAGGTTGTTACTCCACATCCAAGGTTGTTAGTTCTTTTAATATTCGGTTATTTGTAGCCATATTTTTTTGGGTTTGATTTGGTTCAATTTTTTATTGGTTTTGGACCACTTGAGGTTCCATAAGGGTTTCCTCAGTGTTACTTGATTTTCCTACTCTAGATGACCTAAATTGTGAGTGAACCATCTTTTCAATTTTTTTGGTAAAATTCAAGATATTTTTCCTTTTCTAATGGGGTCATGACAGTAAGTTGTGAATTTTGTGAATTTTTGTGATTTTTTTATGATGGAGGATAGATAAAATAAAATCACATAAGAAGGGTGAAAGGGGAAAAGAAAATATATTGTTATACAAAAGAATTAGAGAGAGGGGAAATAGGAGAAGAAGGGTGAGAGAGAGAGAGAACAAACCAAAACAAACAAAAATAAAAACCAAAACCAAAACAAAAATAATAAAATGGAGGGATATTGAAAGGAGAAATAAATAATAAAGGAAAGTACATAAATAAAAGGAATTGAAAAAAAATGTTATTGGATCCCCAACAATGGTGCAAAAATTTGATCACGTTGTCAAGCATGTCAAATTAAATGTTTAGTTTTTACTATAATTTATACAGTATAGCAGGAACCCTAGGTCATCTCTCAATAGAGCCTTAGATCATTAATTTAAAAAATTGATTATAAAAAAAAGAGAATGGGATTATAATAAATCTGGTTTTTTATTTAATATTGAATCATATAAAATAAAGTGATACAATAAATAGGAAATTGATGGATTAGATTAAGTGTGATCAACTCGAGGAATCTCATGATGCTCATCTTTCATCGCTTCAACAGATAGGGTTTTGATATTTTAATCCCTAGTTTTTAACACTTAGAAATGGAATTTTATTGAGTTTAAACTAGGATACCTTCAAGTTTCAAGTATAAAACACACAATGATTCATCAGATATCGTCGATGATTGGGTGAATTTTGTTCGACTTCATAACAGAAACTCACTGAGGCAATACATGAAGAAAACGATGCACTATCCAGGTTGTTATTTTATTTCAATGTGTTACTATGACATTAACGTATATTGTTATGGTAGTGTTTATGTGAGTTAAATTGACCAATATGAACCACACTAACACCACAATTGAAAGGGGGGAGAAAAGGGATAAATGGTGTGTGAAACATCACATGAAAGGGTACCCCCGAACATGATCATTTGAGTTTGTTTATGATGTACCAGTATACAGCTCAATTAAATAATAATTAAGGGTGAATAAAACCAAAATACAACCTATAATTAAAATGATCATTCAAAATAATACAAACATGAAACTCGAGATTACATCACATTCTTCCTTCGGTGATCACATGGAGTTTAGAAATCCATGGGAAGGGAGGAATAAAGATATGTTGATGTATCACATTCCATAGCCTCCATAAATTATAGGGATGATGAAAAGACTCATTTGAGACTCCAAAATGGCATCACCTTGCCTCCTGTTCAAACTTCTAAATGGGGTTCCCAAGGTACTCTTTTATATGCAAATTGGATGGTGGTTTTGGGAACCCAGATTTCGTAAAACCACTTGTAACGTGGTTTTAAGCCACTATAAAGTCTTATATAACTTTTGAAAAAAAATATAAACATGTTGGTACACCTCTTTTTTTGTATCCACTAAAAATTTTACATCATTTAGAATCCCACATATCAAGATAAATCTGAAATACATAACACATATTTTGACATTCTGTAGATTTGATTCCCTGGACAGATTAGCTCAGATGGGCCTCTTAGTGGATGAATTGGGATTAGGTTTCTTCATAATAGTTTTATTCCACAATGTTTTGGATCATCCCACAAAATATAATACCAAATTTATGTATATATTAGTATAAGTATGCGGTTGAGTCCACTGGGGTTCTTGAATCCTGGGCAGTTTGACTCATTCCTCTTGAACTTCGTCATGGGCCCTCCAAATCATCTGCGGCTACAGTGTAATTATAAAAACAAGTTACACTTCACTTTTTAATAGTGTTAAATAATAAATAATTAAATCAAAAATTAGGTTCATTTTTTTATTAATTTTATAATTTTCTATACAAAATAGGTTTAACACAATGGTATAAGGGTGAAATAAAATAGTGAATTCTGGTGCGATCACACCCCCACACCTAAAAATTTACACTCCTGGGAAAAGTCTTATATCCTAATCAAGTACCATTCCTAAATAAAAGGTGATAAAACTTACAAAATTCTTTGAAATGAAATCCATCTTGTCTTGTTTATGAAATCAATTTTCCTATCATTTTTCTTCTCTCACTTTTAAATTTGTTCAACTTTATTTGTTCACCCATGCAACATGTCACAACCTACCTCACCTATAAATTCTAACTCTTAACTCAAGGAACATATGAAAGTGGAATCATTCTCTTTTACTAGAGTTCATATGATCTTACCATATGATTTCCAAGATTCTCAGTTCTCTACCAGCGGAAACTAGTGTGCTACTCAAGAGGACATCCAACAAGTTGTTCTAAGGATCAAGGGTTGGTAGGGTGTAATGTTTAAAAGTCAAAGGTAGAATAGAAGTTTTTAATCTCTTAAGTATAAAACATGTCAAAATTTGAAAAGTGGTCATAATGAATGTACACACTCAACCCCTCTCAAAGTGTATCACCTCTAACTCACTATCCTCATTGTCCATTTGTGTGGGTCATAACCAAGAATTAAATAATAATGAGTAAATATCCTCTTTTCTCCATTTTTTATTTTGTTGTTTTTTTTTCAATGTATAGAACTATATTTTTTTAATATATATATTTTTTTAAGATAAAGAGGGAAACATGTGTAAAACAATGATTTAATATGGCTACTAAATCCACTTCCCAAGGGAAATGTATTCACCATTTATATCAACCCATAATAATGATTGTCTCCACAAAATTCCCATGGAAACACCCTCTAACCCAAACTTGCAAAAAATAAAATAATAATATACATAAGAGATGGGTAGGTAGGGAAAAATGATCTTGTAATGTGGCAATCTAATATGCATTTGATGGTCTCCAAGTCTTAAGAAGGGTAAAATTTCAAGGTGGCCAAAAATAGAGGTCAGTTGTATAAAGGTATTTTCATTAAACTGTTTCCTCTATCATGAAATTAGCATACTCAAATTTTATGGATTTAAATATAAAAAAGGAAAGTTCTAATTTCTCTATATGACCTGAGACTCTCAAGAAAGTGATTAAAAGGTAGAGTTTTCAAAAAAAAAGTCATATAATGTCTCTTGGTTAAGGGATTAAAATATTGGTCAGTGATAATGAGTCATGGGTTTAAAAATCCATAAACACCTAAGAATTATTTTAAAATACAAATTCTTGAAAAAAGATACCATATCAATAATAATTTGAAACAAAATTAAAAAAACAATGGAATTCTTCGCACAATCGACTCAAGCATGAAAAATGATTATGGATATTCTTTTTAAGATAAATGTTTATCTAAAAACACAAAATAAACCAAAAAAATCGAAAAACAAACACAGACACACACACACATATATATATATATATATATATTGTTTCTTTTAATCCTAACTATGGCATGTCACCCTCCCCCGCACCAAAAAATTACATTTTCCCCAATGCAATTATTTTAAATAAATAGACATGTAAATAAATGTAGGGATAATGGATAGCTTGCTAAGTGTTGTCATATGTGGAATCTATCAATTGGATTTCCTCCATGAGATGCTTTGGAAAATACTCATAGAAGTGTTTGAGCCTCTTCTCATTAACATTAAACATCTTTATAATCTTATCATACAAAACTTGTATAGCACCAAAAGCGTAAACATCACTAAAAGTATAAGGATTGAGCCATCTTGAATGAAGCTTACCTGGGTGGAGATTTAGCTTGGAATTATACATAAGAACCTTTTCACCGATATAAAACTTCTTTTGATGAATAATCCCATCGTGTATATCCTTAGTATTATGTTTATAGATTCTATATTTCTCATATGCATCACACCGAATTTCTTCCAACTTCTGAATCTACAACTTTCTATGCTCACCTACATCTGAGAGATTCATATTACATTTTTTAACAGCCCAATATGTATGGTTATCTACCTCTACCAGGAGATGAAAATACTTTACAAACACAGTCCTATATGGTCAAATTCTGACTTGGGTTTTAAAATATGTACAATACTCCCAAAGTTCATCATCCATGCGAAAACTCCGATCATTCATATTGGGTTGTATAGTTTTTTCCAAGATTCACTTAACTTCACTATTTGAGATTTTTTCTTGTTAGTTAGTTTGGGGGTGATATGCAGTAGAGAATTTATGAAAAACCCCATACATATGAAGAAAAATTTTAATGTTGTGATTGAAAAAATGTGAGCCCTAGTCACTAATGATAAAACTCAGCAAACCAAACCTACTTAAAATCTGGGACCTCACAAAATAAACAACCACTTGAGAGTCATCGGTCTTGGTGGCCTTCTCTGCTACCCATTTAGAGACATATTCAACCACCTATAAGATATATATAAAGCCAAATGAATTAGTAAAATTCCCCCATTAATTCAATTCCCCATGCATCGAAGATCTCACAAAATAACATGGTCAGTTTGGGCATTTTATTCCTCTTGGAGATATTCCCAGTGCATTGACATTGAGTACATGAACACGATGCACTATCTAGGTTTATATGATATTTAAATGTGTAACCATGACATTAAATTATATGTCCATGTTATTTTTTATGTGAGTTCAATTTACCAATATGAACCACACAAACACCACAATTGAAAGGGGAAGAAAAAGGGATGAACGGTGTGTGAAACATCACATGAAAGGGTACCCCAAAACATGATAATTTGAGTTTGAGTATGATGTAATAGTATATAACTCAATTATATTATAATAGTGGATGAATAAAAACAAAATAATACTTGTAATTGAAAAGATCATTCAAAATAATACAATCATGAAGCTCAGGATTACATCACATTCCTCCCCGGGTGATCACAAGGAGTTTAGAAATCCATGCGAGGGGAGGAAGAAAGATATGTTGATGTAGCACATCCCATAGCCTCCAGAACTTCTAGGGATTATGATATAGATCCTTTGGGAATCCAAAATGTATGAACCTTTCTTCCTGTTTTAACTAAAAAATGGGGTGCCCAAGGTACTCTATTATAGGTAAAGTGGATGGTTGTTTTGGGAACCTAGATTTCATAAAACCACATGTAACATGGTTTTTGTCCACTATAAAGTCTTATATATCTCTTTTAAAAACTAAAAACATTTTTTACCACCTATTTTCCCTCTGTACCAAAAATTTGGAATCATTCAGAGGCCCAGAGATCTAGATAAATTCGAAATACATAACATAACATTTCCCTTTCTACAGATTTGATTCCCTGGACATATCATCTTGGATGGGCCTCTTAGTTGATGAATTGGGCTCCATTTTCTTCATAATAGTTGAATACCAATAATTTTTGGATAATCCCACAAAATCTAAGCTTAATTGGATGCATTTAATAGTATTAGTGTGCAGTTGAGTCCACTGTTGTGCTTGGATCCTACGCATTTTGACCCATTCCTCTTGAACTTCATCATGGTCCCTCCAAATCATCTCCACCTACAATGTAATTATCAAAATGAGTAACATTTACTTTTTCAAAAGTGATAAATAAAAAATAATTTAATAAAACATTAAATGAATTTTTTTTATTAATTTTATAATTTTCAATACAAAACAAGTTTAACACAATAGTGTAAGGGTGGAATAAAATAGTGAATCGTGGTGTGATCAGTAGGCCATATGAGAACCTTCTTATCCTTTAAATCCTTAAAGATAGATGATTTGAGAATGGAGTGAGTGTTCCTTCCCCACTAATATATGATTATATGGGTGGGTATTACCTTTGTAGACTATAGATAGGTTGGGTGAGGGGATCGACCTGAGACAGCCTAGGAAGCATGATGGGCTTTAGGACATCTCCATTTTGTTATACTAATATCGTTTTTCCTATGAGAAAAATGAGTTAATGTGAGGATTACAATGATTAAATGTGATTTTATTGACTTAAATTTATGGGTGTTTACTTAATATATGATAATTTTATTGAGGATCCCATTTAGGGTGTCTGAAAAATGATTTAGACAAGGGGGCCTTGGTTAGTGGATTAGTGATATAGTGTCCCTAGAGAAGGTGTGTATGAGAATTGGGTAGTGATGATTGTGGGTGTCACATTAAAACATAAATAACTAGTATGAAATTATTATGTAAATGAGGATGATAGGTCATGTTTTTGGGATCTTCACCTATGTTATATGATATTATTCATATGGGATGTATTTCCCATCAAGATATATTGAGATACATTAGATACCATATATGTTCTCTTTGGATTCATATTTTATGATTAATACTGATGTGATGATTTGAGTGGGACATAATACCCACCAAGATTCATATAGATACATGGGATTCCAAGTACATGCTTGTAGGATCCTACTATGGAGCCTGATACTATTGGATAGCCTTGTACTTTCTCACTGGAATTGACCCATGGCACTACATGAATGCTTTGGGAAATTCCCTTAGATTCATCCTTTGAGTCGATGTATAATTCCCAAGATATTGGAATTCAGACTTTGTGTCTACATTATTTCCAAGGACTTTCTACTTTGAAAATTCTTATGTCGGATGATAGTTATACATGATATGATCTTGAAGGGACACACTACCCCAGATTGATTAGTATATTATTGTATTCCTAGGACATTCTCTAAGGATCCGACCATAAATCCTAATAAAAATGGATTTCTTTATAATTTATTTTAGGAATTTACCACATGCCTACTATTGGTTTTCATGGTTGTTTAAAATTCTCATAGATACATCATCACTGGCTGAAACAAGTTTGGGTTGATCCTGGGTGTCACATTAGAACCTGAGGATTGATATTGGTTCTTTATTTACACTTATACACAATGTTTAATTTATATTTTCAGCATATCGTGTGTGATACAATGTTTTTATTAGTTATGTATGTGATCACATTGGTGGCTCACTATTGAATTGTACTCACACCCTACTCGAGTGGCCATGACACTTGAGTATCCAAGAAAAGTTCACAGTTTATAGGTTTAGGTAGGGAAAAGGCCCAATATTTGATTGTTCATATGGATAGCTTGGATGGATTCAAGATATATATATTAGATAAAACTTTGTTATGATGGTAAATCATTTATAAATTTTATTCTTTTTATATATTTGTTTTGTGATCGGCCTAGTGGGTGATCAATCATTGTATGCTGGCATGATCATGATTCTATATGACTGTATGCTTCATCATTTCATATATTATTATTGATTCTTGTTTATTTATTTTGAATAGTCTAATGGATATTTTAATATTATGGATAATGTTTGGATGTTTCCACAATTATGTGAAGGTTAACCAGAGGTCACTTGAAAATCTAATCCAGTTACTCTTCAGAGTGAGCCTAGTCGAGGATGTTACCATGACACCTTCATTTGAGCCTAAAAATATTCGTAATAAACACCCATGACCATTGGTATAAACTATAACACTCTCTCATAATTTAATCGACATTAATTTTGTTTCAACTTGGTTAAGTTTTTGTAATCCACTTATTTGTTATAACCTAATCACCAAACTAACTAAACCCCTCTTTGATACCTATTAAGACAACCTGATAAATACATACATATATATTACATTATTTAACATAAATATTCATTACCACTAATAATAAATCGCACCCACAGAACTTATAGGTTTAGTTTCATTGGATATTAGATAAAGGACCAAATTATTTTACCAAGAATATTCAATTTCTCTCATAAAGAATCTCCACACATGATACACATCTAGAAATTTCATATATAATATTATTCTTAATTACCAGGGGAATGGAAACATAATTATAACGTGAGATCAAACACATAGTAAGTTACATACGATAACTCAATAGAAGATCTTAAGTAAGCATAAAACAAACATGTGGGTATTAGATCATAATCATGGTATATGAGCATAACATAAGGAAATCAATTCCAATAAAATATAGATCATAAAGCATGAATTGTGAAATAAGGCTTTTGGAATATCATAAGAAATGACTCTAAGGAGTGTTGAAACATAGATCGATAATCATGAGCTGTGAAGAATATCATAGGAATGTGGAATAATATAGAAATGTGGCACAAACATGATCATAGTAAATTGTTTCTTTTTATAAGGATCACTACCAAGACCATCATCACACAGTGGACAAAGTCCCATAGTAAAGACCTGACCCCAGTTTCCTGGAGTTGGTTCCTTATTTCATTACATTGGAATATTAAAAGGAAGACACATACCAATGGACCGAATGGTTTAGTAGTTTTGGAAAACCATATACATACATAAGCTCAACATTACAACTAGAAATAAAATAAAATATGGAAATTCCATTAAAATCATCCATAACTCCTAGGTTACCCCTATAGGTCATTCATAATTTACTTCTTCACATCCTAGTAAAATAAAACATAAAAAGGGGTGAGATCAGATGCTCAGTAAGGGTAATCAATACACTAGAAGATATCAAAAACATAAACATTAGGAATGATGAATAAATAAAAACACATGCCTTTAAAAATGAACTTGAACATAATATGGCAAGAATAAGGGATGAATAAATAATTTCATAATAAAGAATAATCATGGGTATTAAATTAGTTTAATAACCTCATGGACTATCAATTACTTATTTCATAATGAAGGAAATCCATAATGCCAGAAATTTTGGAATATACGATCGAGGACTTAACTAAGACATCTAAAAATGATTAAGGCCTCAGCCAAAACCATATCTGAAAATGGGCAAGGCCACAGACAAGTTCATATTTTTTTGTCTCATGAGACCCACCGATGCATTAAGGGGCTATATAGTACCCCACACATCACATAATAATTAAATTTAATTCCTCATATGAATGGATAAAATCATATAAAATATATATATTCATATTGAAACTGACATATTATATGTAAATAACTTTCCCCCAATCATTAAATATGACCACTAACTGTTCAGAGTAATATGGTGAATGGTATCAAGATAGAACATCAATAATCAAACTAATAATAAACCATTAAATAAAATAAGGTAGATCATATCATTAAATATTAATCTCAATTGAATATAAGAATCAACAAGAGTGTTTAAATAGATGAAAATACTCGTATAAAATCATTGAGTAATTCTTAAGATAAATACTCTTTTACTTTGAAAAGAAGATTTCTTTTGGAAAAATATTTGAATAAAAGCAGAATTAAACTAATATAGTTTTTATAATTAAATTAGTCATTTTATAAAAATAATTATGGCTTAAAATAGATTAAATAGTTCCCTTGAAAAAAATGTAAGAATTCGAGAAGTTCTTTTGAAACGGGCTTGTTTATCGAGAAATTGTTTTGTAAGATCATTTTAGAACACGTAACTTCCCATAAAATAAAGAAGTATTATGATTGGAACACATATATATAACATTAAAACCGATTTCATTATGAGTAAATAATAATAATTAATAATTTCATTGAGTTAAGTAAAGAATAAGAGTAACCCGAATGAAAATGGAGGTTCGGATAGAAAACCCTTACCTTAAATCTGAATGTATTATGAACTTGACCTTAATGTCATGGATAATCAAATTAAATCAATTAATTAACTAATTAATAACCTTATATACATATATTTGATTCGTTATAGTTTTATTAATTTCATTTATGTCCCTATTGATAAGTTATAATATTGAATTTCATCATTCTGAAGTGTTCATTTCCTTAATTTCATGATCGGTTCGCTTGATTATATGTAATGGAGTTTATATATAATGGATATAACTATATAGAATTGAACTTATATATTATTTATGAACATAAATAAGTGAAAATATTTATATATTCCACTTGATTACATGGTATGAGGATGATTTATGAGATATAACATTAGTGATAACCATTTAGATTATTTTGACAATATTTCGATTATTACCAACTAGTCTGTCATGTGGATTAGTATTATGTATATATACTAGTTACATAACATTTAATAGGTTGTAATACACATATTATATTCTGGTTGAACAATAAAATGGTTTCATGACCAACCTTGAAGGACAAATTCAATAATGAATGTTCGTCATTCAAGAAGGTTGTAAATCTGCACCTCCCAGACAATGATTTCATTTATAAAATAAAAGGGGGAGAGATAGTAGTTTTAGGAAGGGAATTACATTAACATGATGTAATTACAGTATATATATGATACTAGATTTATCATGATCATTGTTATAGAAGAGGTGAGGGAAATATAATAAAATAAAAATAAATTGAAAATGAAATGAAAAGAAAACGGAAGAGGGTTTACCTCTTGAAATGTCCTCGGGAAACACCTTAAGGGAAGGAGTTTTGGTATTTTCGTAAGACCAAGAGATCCTAGATTTGTGGAGGTACTAGGGAAGATTATTTGGGTATAACATTGGGAATATTAAAGGCTTACATGAGTGAAGAGAAGAGGGAGTGAGGGTGGCTTTTATAGTGGAGGAGAGGGGTGATTTTTGAATATCTTATTCATTATTTTATTATTTTGCTCAATACAAACAATAATGTTGATTAATATGAAAAAAATAGTAATAATTGCATGTGAGTTCTAACCAAGAATTATTACATCAGTGATGACTCATGGAATAGTGTATTTATCTTATAATATATTTATACCGTAAATTACTATATTTTACTACTCACCAAAAAATCAAGTATTTCAGAAAAATACCAAAAAATCAGCCTTAACATTTTTTTATGTGTAGAATTAGAAAATAAAATAATTTTTTCCAAAATAATTTTCTAAATATTTGAAAATTAATTTTTAAATATAATCATTATTTACTTGAAAAATATAGATTTTAATTTTAAAATTGATATTATAACACTTTCAAAAATTAACTAAGGTATCATAAAATTATCCTAAAATCATAGGTCAATAAAATATTTATTTATGAATACATTTTATCAAAATGAATTTTATTTTAAATTAATTTATTAATTTAATATTTTAAGTTAATATTTTTTACTCACAAAAATACCAACACTTAATTCTTAATTTTTAAAATATTCACTCTCATTTATATGGTGATTAAATTTTATTTATACTTACATGGATGATGTTACTATTTTTTTGGGTACATTACTATTAATAATTTTAAGTTACTCTTCATATGGGTAAGTTACTATTCCTCAAAAATATAAGTTGATCGTATCATACTCAAAATATCTTACGGATCGCAACTGTGTATGTAAGTATTTCAAAATTAAAATCACATAAGTAGAAAAATTATTTTTAGTGGCTAGGTTATAACTATGTCCTATAAAAAAGTGTTTGTTTCATAGGGTTACAATGTTGCATGCATTCTATATTAAATTTGTTTGTAAACCCATGGGGTGTTACATTATTCCCCCTTATAATAATTTATTCCTTGAAAATACCAGAATGTTACCTCATAAAAATATTTGGGTAGTTCTTCATTATAAGCTCCTCAGGATCCCACATCGCCTCTTAAATTTTATGATTTTTTCAAATTACCGTTACCAACAGAGTTTTCTGATTCATCAATACATGTTCTTTAGTGTCCATAATCCAATTAGGCTCTTCACAGTAAGATGTATCAGGTTCTGATTCTATACCTTCAGAAGTGAGGACATGCATTGGGTCTGGAATATAATTTCACTATAATGAGACATGGAACACATTTTGTACCTTATAAAGGCTAAGATTCATTGAAAAACGTTAAGACACAACTCCAATTCTCTTTCGAAATTCAAAAGGGTCTATATACCTTGGTCTTAGTTTCCCTTTCTTTCCAAATATTATAACACCCTTCCATGGAGATACTTTCAAAAAAACGTGATATCCCTCTTGAAATTCCTAATCCTTCCTTTTATTATCTGCATAGCTCTTTTTCATACTTTGAGTTACTTTGATATGGATTTGAATAGTCTTTACCTTTTCTATTGTTTCCTCCACAAGCTATGGGCCCACAAGCTGTCTTTCACCAACTTCATCCCAACATGTTGGTGTACGACATCTCTTTCCATACAATGCTTCATATAGTGCCATTTGAATATTGGAATGGAAACTATTATTTTATGCAAACTCGACCAAAGGTAAATACTGATACCCCATACCTTGAAAGTCGAGCGAGCATGATCTCAACATGTCTTCTAAAGTTTGTATCATCCTTTCTGACTACCTATCATCTTGGGGGTGATAAGCAGTAGTAAAAAGAAGCTCAGTATCCAAAATTTTCTAAAGTCTTTTCTATAATTCCGATGTAAATTGAGGATCATGATTAGACACTATTGAAAGAGGTGATCCATAAAGTCTTAAAATTTCATTGATATAGATTCGTGAAAGGAAATCCCATTGAAAATCCTCCCTTATAGTGAGTAAATGAGCATATTTCATAAGTCTATCAACAATTACCCATATTGCATTATTCTTTCTTTGAGTTTTGGTCAATCCAATGACAAAATCCATGGTGATTTCATCCCATTTTCATGTAGGAATAGGTCTAGGTTGCATGAATCCTCTAGGATATTAACTTTAATCCTTCACCTATTGACAGACTAAACATCTTGATACATAATCAGTAATTTCTCTCTTCATGTTGTCCCACCAGAAATGTTCCTTCAAATATCTATAAATCTTAGTGCTATTAGTATGTATAGATAAATTCTAACTATGGGAATCATCCAATAACTCTCTTTTTAGATCGAGTATAGTGGGAACACAAATCCTCTTCCCAAACATTAAAATTTCATCTTCATATATGAATTCTCTTCCAACTTCCCATCATTCACAACATTAATTTTCTTTTGAATATTCTCATCCTCAAGAGGAGAACTTTTAATCCTTTCTAATAAATATGCTTGGCACACCAATTGAAAAAGTAATGATGCTTCACCTTCTTTGATGATTCCCTTATCTATATTCACTAGATCCATGTACAAGGGATCCTTGTCAATTCTCATTTTGTTTATAACTCCATGATCCTTCCTACTCAATGCATCAGCTACCTTATTTTCCTTTCTTTGGTGGTATTGTATATAATAATCATACTCCTTGAGCAACTCGAGCCATATCATTCGTGTCATGTTCAGTTCTTTTTGTGAGAAGATATATTTCAAGATCTTGTTATCAGTATATATCTCACATCTTTCACCATAGAGATAATGTCACGACCCGCCCTCGGGGTTCGTGCCGTGACTACCCCAAGCCCGCCTTCAATAGGCCAGGGGCTGACGACTAGCACCAAGGCGTAAATCTCGGTAAAAAGGGAAGGCATTGCCTTTGAAAAGTAAACAAACACCACAGAGTAAGCAAGCGGAAAGTAAACACTAAACAAAAGCAGAGTACAACTGAAAGTGTGGAAAAGTAAATGGGCCAGTATACAAACCCAAACTGAAATTAAAGTACAACTCGAAAGGGAAAACAGCAACTGAAAAGTAAAATCCGCTACTCCGAGCTGTCCACTAGAAATCCCACCTGAAGGGTGGGTACAGATAGCTCCTCTGCTCCACGGGTCCCGCCGTCCGCTCCGAGCACGTCCCGCCCAGTGGTCCACCTCTGGGTACCGTCCCGCTCTGCAAGCCTCAGCTAAGGTCAACGCTGTCCATCGTCTGCAACCAACACAACGTAGTGCGGGCAAAGCCCGTGCAGGGGTGAGTATAAGCTACTCAGTAGGGACCCCGAGACCCTGAAGGTCTCTCAAATCCACAAAGGGTAAACCACGAAGAAAGGTACAATCATGAAGTAACAACCGACACTGCTTAGGTATATGCCCATACATATACCTAAGTCATCAATTTCAAATACGATCCAACCTCCGAGCCCAAGTACATCTCAGTCCACACAGGAAAGTAAACGTATTCCACACAGGAAAGCAAAACGTAATCCACATAGAATTGCACAACACAATCCACACAGGAAAGCAACAGGATTCAGCTCACACAGGTATACTTCTTCAAAGGACGATAAAGATGATCTCTGATCCATCTAAGTCGTTGGACCCACGAAGGATCGATAGGTAACTAACACCCGCAAAAGACCCACACAGGATCGGGCCCACATAGGACCTGTAGGCGCTGGTTCACACAGGACGGCTGAGCGCAGAGACCCACACAGGATCGGACCCACACAGGATCGGGCCCACACAGGACCTGTAGCACTGATCCATGTAGGATCGCTGAGTGCTGTAGTCGTCGTCGTCGAATCCACATAGGATCTCTGTACTGTCGTCGTCGCAGTCATAGTAGCAGTAGTAGCAGTAGTAGTCACAGTAACAGTCGCAGCCAGCACTAGGGTTCCCGCACACAGCAAGCTCGTTCGGAGGGTCCGCTCCACGAGCCGAGAGGCTGATACACCAACTGTCACAAAGACCAGAGTTGATGTATCCAAAAGTTCTGTATCGTCAACAGGAACTCAACGCAACAGACGGCGCGTCGATCGGACGCCCGGTATGAGAGTTATTGGCATTTTCGTCCCCGGGGCCCGGTTGGTTTTTAAGGAAAAACCAACCCGACCGTACTCCACCTGCATCCAAACCTCGGGCGGAGTATGCCAAAAGATCCGTCTCACTAAGAGGAACACAACAAAGCTGACGGAACGTCGATCGGACGTCCATAGCTCAAGATATGAGTGTTTCCGCTCCGAAGGCCCAGTTGGTTTCGTGAACGAACCAACCCGGCCGAACTCAAAGTAATCTGAAACCTTGAGTGCGATATACCGAAACGACCGTCTCGATCCAAGGATCGCGTTGCCGTAGACGGTTCGTCAATCGGAGGTCTGTGTCTCATGTTATGGTCAAAAGACCGAATCTGATTCGAAACGGGGGGTCCGGGTCCGGGCCGACCCGGCCCGACCCCCCCCCTGGGTCGACCCGACCCGGGTCCGACCCGGCCCGGCCGGCCGGCCGGCCGGCGGCGCGGCGGCGCGGGGGTCGCGGCGGCCTGGCGCCGCACGGTGGCTGTACGCGGGGGGCAAAGCCCCCGCTGATTGGGATGGCGGCGCGGCCTTGTGCCGCGCCCTTTGCAAGAAAAAACGGCCCCCACGTGGGGGCGGCTTGGATAAAAACCGGGGGGCTGCTGCCCTCCCTCCCTTCATGGAAACCGCCCCCCTCATAATGAGGGGGGTTTTGTGCGCTGGCCGGGGGATTAATTTCCCCCGGTTTAATTCCATCCGGCCGGCCAGCTGGCCGGCCGGTTTTATCCAACGGGACAGGAAAAATCCGATCCCCTCTTCAGCTTCCGACACCGGCGGCCCGGCCGCCGGTCTTCTCAATTCGCCATGGCCCGGAACCGGCCACGGTGTTCGTCGTCCTGCGCGGTGCGACGGCACCGCGCCCCTCCGCCGTGCCTTGATTTCTTTCAACGCGGCGCGACGGCGTCGCGTTAAAGATGTTTCTTCCATGGTGCGTGCGCGACGGCGTTGCGTAAAATAAACGCACGATTAACCGCGTGGTGCGACGGCACCACGCCACCTTGTTTCCACCCGCAAGGCAAATCAACAAGAACGATGGAGGGGGTTCGGCCGTGTTCGTGCGGTCCGGCCCCCCTCACGTTAAATAATAACACAACTTAAAATATTCAAAGCCTCACGTTAGACATGCGAGATCCACGATCAAGAATAAAATAATTTAACAATAATCAACAACCCCTACCTCGGGTATAGGTTCGTAGATTTGACAACGTTTCGCGTAAGTCAACGTCGCGGAGGTCGGGCGTCGCGGTCGTCGTTCGTCGAATCCGATGACGAAGAGTTACACCCGAAGAGATACGTCGTTGGAGAATCTACTTATGTCGACGAAGGGAGTCTGAGGAGGAAGTGGTGTTCCCTCTCGTTGACACGGAAGACGAAGAAGAGCGGAGCGGCGTTCTTCGTCGGAACTTGAGCGTTCTTCGTCAAGTTCGAAGGTTCTTCGTGTTCTTCATCAGAGTTGAAGAAGAAGAAGAAAATCTCCCAAAAGCTCTCAAGGTGGCCAAAGTGTTCTAACCCATCCAAATAAAATAAGAGCTTATTTTATTTACAAACCTAACATAAGAAATTCAAAGGTTTGAATTTCAAAAATATTAACTCCAAAATTAAATAACTGAAGTCATTTAAGAGGGGTTAAGGGAGTTGGGAGAAGATGAAAGGTTGGGAGCTTCGTGTGGGCCCCACCACACTTAATCCTCCCAAGGGAGGTTAAGTGGATGTGGGTCCCACTTCCAACCCCCTTTGGTAGGATTTATCAAGTTAAAATAAAATTTGTTCTTCACGAATTTTATTTAACTTAAACTAAAAACCCAAAAACTAAATTTCAACCCGCAACAAACGCAACTTCCAAAAAGGTCTCTTTAAGCGAATATCGGCGCTGTGAGTTCATCGGTGCCCTCGGATTTCAATTTCGAGCACCGGATCAAAATTTAGGAAAATCCCACTCATTCGTTCACTGAACGTACCCGAGCCAAACTCCGGAAAAAGATTCCGGGCACTCTGGGCCTCAGAATCAGGTGCCGTCTGAAACCGCGCTCTTGTAAAATTCTAAATAAAATTAATAAAAAAATTTCCTTGAATTTTACGGGTCTTTACATTACTCCCACCTCAGGTCTTTACGTCCCCGTAAAGATACATCAAAAACTAGGGAAACAAATGAGGGTACTGAGCACGCATCTGAGCCTCCCGCTCCCATGTGCTCTCCTGGAGATTCCCGTGCTGCCACCTGATGCGCACAAGAGGAATCGATCTCCCACGCAGGACCCGCTCCTGTCGATCCTCTATCTCCACCGGGACCTCCATAAAAGTCGCCCCATCGTCAACGTCAAGCTCCCCATGATCAATGATGTGCGTCGGGTCGTGCACGTATCTCCTCAGCTGAGACACGTGGAAGACGTCGTGCACCCGGTGCAACTGAGGTGGTAGAGCCAGGCGATAAGCCACCTCACCAATCCTGCTGAGAATCTGGAAGGGTCCGATGAAGCGCGGAGATAACTTGCCGCCTCGGCCAAATCTCCGAATACCACGTCGAGGTGAGATCCGCAAGAAGACGTGGTCGCCATCCTCGAACTCTAGTGGCCTCCGCCTCCTGTCAGCATATGACTTCTGCCGGCTCTGAGCTGTCCTCATCCGCTCCTGGATGACCTGGACCTTCTCTGTCGTGGCCTGGACCATATCCGGTCCCACCAGTGCTGACTCTCCGGGGTCTGTCCAGCACAAAGGAGATCTACAAGGTCGGCCGTACAATGCCTCGTACGGTGCCATCCCGATAGTGGAGTGGTAGCTGTTGTTGTACGCAAACTCCACCAAGGGTAGGTGGTCCTCCCAGCTATGACCAAAGTCAAGGACACATGCGCGGAGCATGTCCTCGAGAGTCTGAATGGTCCTCTCCGTCTGACCATCCGTTTGAGGGTGAAAGGCTGTGCTCAGACGTAGCTGTGTCCCGAACGCCTCCTGTAACCCCTTCCAAAGCCGGGAAGTAAAGCGAGCATCTCGATCGGAGACAATAGATGATGGCACACCGTGGAGCCGCACAATCTCCTGAACGTAGAGACGTCCCAAGCTCTCCACTGAGCCCTGCTCTCTGATGGGTAAGAAGTGTTCCGACTTGGTGAGTCGGTCAACAATCACCCAGATGGAGTCGTGACCTCTGGAAGTGCGTGGAAGTCCATTCACGAAGTCCATAGATATGCCATCTCACTTCCACTCCGGAACCTCCAAGGGCTGTACCAAGCCTGCTGGTACCTGATGCTCTGCCTTCACCTGCTGGCAGGTAAGGCATCGAGAAACGAACTCTGCTACTGCCTTCTTCATGCCTGGCCACCAGTGCTGTCGTCTAAGGTCCTGGTACATCTTCGCCACTCCAGGATGTACCGCTAAAGGAGAAGTGTGAAACTCTCTCAGCACTTCCTCTCGCAAAGCGACTGGTACCATGGTACGTCCTCTGAAAAGGATGTCGTGCTCTGCTCCAAGGGAGAAACCATCAGGTGCCTGTCCCGAGGATATCTGTACACGCCGTGTCTCACAGTCAGCATCTTCACGTTGTGCCTCCCTGACCCGCTGCAGTAGTGGAGGAGTGACTGTGAGAGACTGAAGGAAGGATGCTCCATCTCTATCCACGAAGGATATCTGCAAAGAGGCTAGCTGCTCCGTCGCCTCCTCAAGTAACTGAATGCCCGTCCTCCTGCTGAGGGCATCGGCTACTACGTTCCCCTTCCCAGGAGTATAAACTATCTCAAAGTCATAGTCCTGGAGGAACTCGAGCCATCGCCGATGTCTCAGGTTCAGGTCCTTCTACGAAAAGATATACCTGAGACTCTGATGATCGGAAAAGACTGTAAAGCGCTCGCCCATCAGATAGTGTCGCCATGTCTTCAGAGCGAAGACCACTGCTGCTAACTCCAGGTCATGGGTAGCGTAGTTCTGCTCATACGGCCTCAACTGACGTGATCCATAGGCGATCACTGCCCGCTCCTGCATCAGAACACATCCGAGTCCGGTCCCTGATGCATCGCAGTAGACTACGTACCCTACTCCCTCCTCGGGCAACCTCAAGATAGGTGCGCTAGTCAATCTCTGTCTCAGCTCCTGGAAGCTCTGCTGACATCTGTCTGACCACACGAAGGGTTTCCCCTTCTTCGTCAATGCTGAGAGTGGGGCCGCAACTCTGGAGAAGTCCGGCACAAATCTCCGATAGTATCCAGCTAGTCCCAAGAAACTCCGAACCTTAGTCACGCTCCTGGGTGGCTCCCAAGCTAACACAGCCTCAATCTTCGTGGGATCCACTGCAACTCCCGCCTCAGAGATAACGTGTCCCAAGAAGTGGACCTCACGTATCCAGAACTGGCACTTCGAGAGCTTACCATAAAGCTGGTGCTCTCGGAGTGTGTCTAGTACAACTCGCAAGTGATAGGCGTGCTCCTCCTCTGTCGTAGAGTAAATCAGAATATCGTCGATGAAGACCACGACAAACCGATCGAGGTATGGCTGAAAGATCCTGTTCATGAGAGCCATGAACACTGCTAGAGCATTGGTTACACCGAAAGGCATAACCAAGAACTCATAGTGTCCATACCGACATCTGAAGGCTGTCTTCTGCACATCCTCGTCTCTGACTCTGAGATGATGATAGCCTGACCTGAGTTCTATCTTCGAGAACCACCGTGCTCCCTTGAGCTGATCAAAGAGGTCATCATTCCTCGGTAGCGGATACTTGTTCCTCACTGTCACCTGGTTAAGGCGACGATAGTCAACACAAAGTCGCAAGCTCCCGTCCGCCTTCTTGGCGAACAAAATCGGGGAAGCCCAGGGTGAAACACTGGGTCGAATGAACCCCTTGCCCTGCAAGTCCTCCAACTGTACCCGTAGCTCTCGAAGCTCGGCGGGGGCCATCCGATATGCTGGAGTGGATATCGGGGCTGTCCCGGGGTACAAGTCAATATAAAAGTCTACCTCTCTGCGAGGAGGTAGCCCTGGAACATCGTCGGGAAAAACGTCCGCAAACTGATCCACCACTGCAGGAAAACCAGGACTCTGCACGTCAACTGCTCCAAGAATGAGGCTAGCCAACTGATGAGTGATGGGTTGTCCTCTCCTCCGCGGAAGTCCATCCTGTGCTGCTAAGGCTCCCTTCTCGCCGGTGAAGGTGAACCTGCTCCCGTCGGTGCGTACACATCGCACCTTGCGCCTAAAACAGTCAATCTGTGCATGGACTGTAGATAGCCAATCCATGCCCAAGATGACGTCGTAAGGCCTCGACGCTGCTACAAGAAGATCCCAGCTGAAGCTCTCGCCTCCTAGAGTAGGCTCACACTGCCGGCACCAGTGCGTAATCGTCGAGTCTGCTCCCGTAGGAGTCTCTAGCCGTAAATATCGAGCCAACGGCTCTGTCGGAATCTCCGAGCTCCGAACAAGGGCAGAGGCTATGAAAGAGTGACTCGCTCCTGTGTCTATAAGAACTGCAGCAAGGGTGGAATAGACACAGATAGTACCTCGAATCATCTCGGGTGCGCCGTGGTCGTAGGCCTCTGCTGCCTGGAGCTGTGCATGTCTCTGCCCACCAGCTCCCTGTGGTCGGGGTGGACCTCCTGGTGGTGGTGGTGGCAGAGCCTCAAAGCGTCGCCCACCACCGGCTGCTCGTCCAGCTCCTCTGCCTCATCCGCCTCCTCCCTGCGGACCGCCACGGTTGACCCTCTGCCTCTGCCTCGGTGGTCCCTCAACCGTCTGCTGCTCCTCGGCACGGCGGGTCGGGAAGTCACGAGCCATGTGGCCCTGCCCGCCGCACGCGTAGCACTGTCTGCCTCTCGAAAGACTGGCTCCACGCTGTGTGCCCCACACTGCTGATCCAGTGTCCTGAGGTCGTCTTCCCGAAGGTCTGGTCTGTCTGGAACCCTGAGTCATCCGTCGACTGCCTGCTGCAGATGACTCTGCCACGTGCCGCCCTGCGGTGGGTCGCTGTGCTGGTGTAGACTCAGCAAGGAATCTCTCGATCAGAAGGGCCCGCTCCAGTACTCCTATCTGAGTCGGTATGCTGAGGGAGATCAGCGATGCCCTGATCTTGTGTCTCAAACCCTGCTCGAAGGTCCGGGCCCGGAATAATGGGTCCCGTACCATGTCGGTCGAGTAGCGCGAGAGATCGGTAAATCTCGCCGAGTACTGAGCGACCGTCATGCTGCCCTGCCGTAGCTGTAGAAGCTCCTGGATACGCACCGCACGAAGGGTGGCTGGAACGAACTCTGAGCGGAAGAGGCTCTCAAAGTCCGTCCAAAGTAGGGATGCCTCATCGTGCACCTGGAGCATCAAGCTCCACCATCGTCCTGCTGCTGCGTGTAGTAGACTCGCAGCGAGGATCACCATGAGGTCTGCTGGTGTCCTCACTAGCCTAAACACTCGAACCACTGCCTCCAGCCAGTCCTCTGCTGCCTGGGGATCCGTCTCCCCGTGAAACCTGGGCGGTCGCTGGCGCTGAAACTCATGCAGTGCGCTGAGGCGATGTGCATCGTCAGCGGCTGCTGCTGGAAGCATCAGGGCCTCGGCGGGTGGTGCTACCGCCGGTGCCACTACTGGCAAAGGGCCCTGCACCGAGGCCTCGTCGCTCGGTGGGCTGTCGTCACGCTCGACTCTCGGAACCCTAGCTGGCTGCCGTCGTGGGGCCATCCTGAAAAGGAAACAGGTGCGCCACGGTCAGAACAGTATACCTGGTGAGCTGATATAAGTAATCACAAAGAAAACTTTGAAACACACATGCAATCAATGTTTTCATGCATTAAGTCGGAAATCAGAAGTCAGGGTCCTAGTGTATGGATACGTCGGCCGCCGCACCAACACTGGACTCCTTGGACTGATAACCTCACTCAATACGCTAAACATTATTGCTTCACATAGAAAAGATCAGAGTTCACGGTAGAACCAAACTCCTCTGATACCAATTTGTCACGACCCGCCCTCGGGGTCCGTGTCGTGACTACCCCAAGCCCGCCTTCCATAGGCCAGGGGCTAGCGACTAGCACCAAGGCGTAAATCCCGGTAAAAAGGGAAGGCATTGCCTTTGAAAAGTAAACAAACACCACAGAGTAAGCAAGCGGAAAGTAAACACTAAACAAAAGCAGAGTACAACTGAAAGTGCGGAAAAGTAAATGGGCCAGTATACAAACCCAAACTGAAAGTAAAGTACAACTCGAAGGGGAAAACAGCAACTAAAAAGTAAAATCCGCTACTCCGAGCTGTCCACTGGAAATCCCACCTGAAGGGTGGGTACAGATAGCTCCTCTGCTCCACGGGTCCCGCCGTCCGCTCCGAGCACGTCCCGCCCAGTGGTCCACCTCCGGGTACCGTCCCGCTCTGCAAGCCTCTGCTAAGGTCAACGCTGTCCGTCGTCTGCAACCAACACAACGTAGTGCGGGCAAAGCCCGTGCAGGGGTGAGTATAAGCTACTCAGTAGGGACCCCAAGACCCCTGAAGGTCTCTCAAATCCACAATGGGTAAACCACGAAGAAAGGTACAATCATGAACTAACAACCGACACTGCTTAGGTATATGACCATACATATACCTAAGTCATCAATTTCAAATACGATCCAACCTCCGAGCCCAAGTACAACTCAGTCCACACAGGAAAGTAAACGTATTCCACATAGGAAAGAAAAACATAATCCACATAGGATTGCACAACACAATCCACACAGGAAAGCAACAGGATTTAGCTCACACAGGTATACTTCTTCAAAGGACGATAAAGATGATCTCTGATCCATCTAAGTCGTCGGACCCACGAAGGATCGATAGGTAACTAACCCCCGCAAAAGACCCACACAGGATCGGGCCCACACAGGACCTGTAGGCGCTGGTTCACACAGGACCGCTGAGCGCAGAGACCCACACAGGATCGGACCCACACAGGATCGGGCCCACACAGGACCTGTAGCACTGATCCACGTAGGATCGCTGAGTGCTGTAGTCGTCGTCGTCGAATCCACATAGGATCTCTGTACTGTCGTCGTCGCAGTCACAGTAGCAGTAGTAGCAGTAGTAGTCACAGTAACAGTCGCAGCCAGCACTAGGGTTCCCGCACACAGCAAGCTCGTTCGGAGGGTCCGCTCCACGAGCCGAGAGTCTGATACATCAACTGTCACAAAGACCACAGTTGATGTATCCAAAAGTTCCGTATCGTCAACAGGAACTCAACGCAACAGACGGCGCGTCGATCGGACGCCCGGTCTGAGAGTTATTGGCATTTTCGTCCCCGGGGCCCGGTTGGTTTTTAAGGCAAAACCAACCCGACCGTACTCCACCTGCGTCCAAACCTCGGGAGGAGTATGCCAAAAGATCCTTCTCACTATGAGGAACACAACAAAGCTGACGGCACGTCGATCGGACGTCCGTAGCTCTAGATATGAGTGTTTCCGCTCCGAAGGCCCGGTTGGTTTCGTGAACGAACCAACCCGGCCGAACTCAAAGTAATCCGAAACCTTGAGTGCGATATACCGAAACGACCGTCTCGATCCAAGGATCGTGTTTCCATAGACGGTTCGTCAATCGGAGGTCCGTGCCTCATGTTATGGCCAAAAGACCGAATCTGATTCGAAACGGGGGGGTCCGGGTCCGGGCCGACCCGGCCCGAACCCCCCCCCCCCCTGGGTCGGCCCGAACCGGGTCGACCCGACCCGGGTCCAACCCGGCCGGCGGCGCGGCGGCGCGGGGGCGCGGGGGCCGCGGCGGCCTGGCGCCGCACGGTGGCTGTACGCGGGGGGGCAAAGCCCCCGCTGAATGGGATGGCGGCGCGGCCTTGTGCCGCGCCCTTTGCAAGAAAAAATGGCCCCCACGTGGGGGCCGGCTTGGATAAAAACCGGGGGGTTGCTGCCCCCCCTCCCTTCATGGAAACAGCCCCCCTCATAATGAGGGGGGTTTTGTGCTCTGGCCGGGGGATTAATTTCCCCCGGTTTAATTCCATCCGGCCGGCCAGCTGGCCGGCCGGTTTTCTCCAACGGGACCGGAAAAATCCGGTCCCCTCTTCGGCTTCCGACGCCGGCGGCCCGGCCGCCGGTCTTCTCAATTCGCCGCGGCCCGGAACCGGCCGCGGTGTTCGTCATCCGGCGCGGTGCGACGGCACCGCGCCCCTCCGCCGTGCCTTGATTTCTTTCAACGCGGCGTGACGGCGTCACGTTCAAGATGTTTCTTCCATGGTGCGCGCGCGACGGCGTTGCGTAAAATAAACGCACGATTAACCGCGTGGTGCGACGGCACCACGCCACCTTGTTTCCACCCGCAAGGCAAATCAACAAGAACGATGGAGGGGGTTCGGCCGTGTTCGTGCGGTCCGGCCCCCCTCACGTTAAATAATAACACCACTTAAAATATTCAAAGCCTCACGTTAGACATGCGAGATCCACGATCAAGAATAAAATAATTTAACAATAATCAACAACCCCTACCTTGGGTATAGGTTCGTAGATTTGACAACGTTCCGCGGAAGTCAACGTCGCGGAGGTCGGGCGTCGCGGTCGTCGTTCGTCGAATCCGATGACGAAGAGTTACGACCGAAGAGATACGTCATTGGCGAATCTACTTATGTCGACGAAGGGAGTCCGAGGAGGAAGCGGCGTTCCCTCTCGTTGACATGGAAGACGAAGAAGAGCAGAGCGGCGTTCTTCGTCGGAACTTGAGCGTTCTTCGTCAAGTTCGAAGGTTCTTCGTGTTCTTCGTCAGAGTTGAAGAAGAAGAAGAAAAGCTCCCAAAATCTCTCAAGGTGGCCAAAGTGTTCTAACCCATCCAAATAAAATAAGAGCTTATTTTATTTACAAACCTAACATAAGAAATTCAAAGGTTTGAATTTCAAAAAGATTAACTCCAATATTAAATAACTCAAGTCATTTAAGAGGGGTTAAGGGAGTTGGGAGAAGATGAAAGGTTGGGAGCTTCGTGTGGGCCCCACCACACTTAATCCTCCCAAGGGAGGTTAAGTGGATGTGGGTCCCACTTACAACCCCCTTTGGTAGGATTTATCAAGTTAAAATAAAATTTGTTCTTCACGAATTTTATTTAACTTAAACTAAAAACCCAAAAACTAACTTTTAACACGCAACAAACGCAACTTCCGAAAAGGTCTCTTTAAGCGAATATCGGCGCTGTGAGTTCATCGGTGCCCTCAGATTTCAATTCCGAGCACCGAATCAAAAGTTAGGAAAATCCCGCTCGTTCGTTCACTGAACGTACCCGAGCCAAACTTCGGAAAAAGATTCCAGGCACTCTGGGCCTCGGAATCAGGTGCCGTCTGAAACCGCGCTCTTGTAAAATTCTAAAGAAAATTAAGAAAAAATTTTCCTTTAATTTTATGGGTCTTTACAGATAATGTCTCCATAACTTCAGAGAAAAGATTATAGATACTAACTCAAGATCATGAGTTGGACAGTTCTATTAAGGAATTTATAACTACCTTTAGGCTTAGGTAATAACTCTATCATTCTACATTAAGACATAACCAATTCCTTTCGTTGATGCGTCACTATAGATCACAAATCCACCCTTCCTTGATGGTAGAGTCAGGATCAAGGAATTCACTTATCTCCTCTTTAATTCTTCAAAACATTATTCAAATTCTTTTTTCTATTCGAACTTAACCCCTTTATGAGTAAGTTTGGTTAATGGGTTGGCTAATAGGATGAATTTCGGAACAAAACATCGATAATAACCTACTAAACCAATAAAACTACGTACCTCAGTTATGTTTGCTGGAGAAGGACATTCCTAAACTACCTTTTTCATTGTAGGATCAACTAATATTCCATCCTTAGAGACAATATGGCCAAAAAATTAACTATTTGAGGACAAAATTCACACTTGCTAAACTTCCTGTATAACTCGTTTCTTTTAAGAGTATTCAGAATAGTGCATAAGTGATTCTCATGATATTCGTATCTTTTGGTATATACCAAGATATCATCAATAAATACAACAAAAAATTCATTAAGATATTCCTTGAAAGCTCTACTTACTAGATCCATGAAAAAAAGGGAGCATTAGTCAGTCCAAAAGTCATTACTGTAAACTCATAATTGCCATACCTAGTTGGAAATGATGTCATTGGAATATCTCCCTTCCTCACATGAAACTAATGATATCCAGATCAAGGGTTAATCTTCAAAAAATATTGGCCTTCGTGAAGTTGGTAAAATAAATCATCAATGCGAGGTATGGTATACTTATTCTTTATTGTGATAGCATTGATCTCCCTATAGTCAATGCACTACCGCATAGAACCATTTTCTTCTTAACAAAAAGAACAGGGGATCCCCATGGAGAAACACTAGGGTGAATAAATCCTTTATCACTTAATTCCTCTAGTTTTTTATTTATTTCTACTAATTCCATAGTGTTCATTATTGAAGGAATCTTTGATATAGGCCTTGAACCAAGAATTAAATCAATCGAGAAATCAACTTCCTGCTTTGGAGGGTGTCCCGGTAAATCCTATGGAAAAACATCAATATATTCTTTCACAATAGCTAAATTCTCAATTTAATGATTTATTTTCTCACCCACTAACATTAATTTCTCATCCTCTCCAAAAATTTCATTAAGTAGAGCTACTTGGGGTGGATCTAGAAAAGAATTAGATGATGACATTTATGCTCTAAAGGCAAGGGATTCTACATTGTTCTCAAAAATTGTAACTTCCTTATTATTTCAATAGATTTTAAAATCATAATTTGAAATCGAATCCATACCAATGATTATATAAAATTAGATCATGGGTATGATGATAAGGTTATCAACTAAGGCATGTTTATGTGTTATAAGGGGTATTGATCGACATATATTTGTGGTAATGATACTTCCCTTAGGAGTTTTGACTAACAACCCCATTATTAAATCAAATTGGAAATATCTAATTTTCTTCTCAAAATGGGATGACATAAAATAATGTGAAGATCTAGGGTCAAATAAATAATTTTCTAAGTTTGAGGAAATGATTACAGTACCTTCCACCACATCATTAGGAATTTAAACCTCGGTAGTTGTGATTGTAGAAGCTTGGCCTTGCTCCCTTGGCCTTTTTGGAGGCCCATTTCCTTGACACATTGGAAAATCATTAGAATAGTGCCCCATATACCTACAATTATAGCATTTAACATTGATATATTCTTTCTTTCCCATGTAATCATCAGCATGATGGCCTTTCTATCCACACTTGTAGCACACACCTTTTCCTTTTAAGAAGGCACCACAGTGTTTCCTTCCAAAAGTATCACATGTTAGAAAATTCCCCTTTTTATTATTCCCTTTATCTATTAAATCCTCTAACGCCCTCTTCTTATCGTGTTTTCCCTTAAATTCATAAAAATTAGATAATTATTTCTATGTATTTATAGTGCATGAGACAATGTATTCATATGGTGAGAAACATTGGGATCCAAGTTGCCTTCGGAGGAATGGTTTTAAACCATCAAAGAATCGATCAATCTTACTCCTTGGATTACGTATATAGTCTGAATCATGCCTTTCTAACCTTGTAAATTTGGATTCATACTTTGAAAAAATCTCATCCCCTTTCTATTTGAGACTCAAGAATTTTCTCTCCATATCCGCCTCGTTGTTCACAAGGAAAATATTTTTCTAGGAAAATGTTCTTAAAATACCTCCATTCAATTTCTTATAATTATTCTTCCTACTTTGTGTTTTGAATTAATGACCACCACTGATTGGCATCTCCCAATAGAAAATATACCACCATGACAACCTTCTCTCTTTTGTTACATACCAAAGTGAGAAATATATTCTCTAAAGAACTTATCCACTGCTCCGCTATGAATGGGTTTGTATTCCCATTTAATTATGGAGGTTTTTGTCACATAAATTGGTCTAACATTGCTCCTCCATGTTGTGGATCATGATGCTCAATATGGGTAAGGTTATTGTTCATAACCTAAGTTAGTTTCCCAGTATAGTAATAAGTTTTTTTCCACCAGTCGTAGCTCCAATACCAATATCATTATCTTGCATAAGAGGGAAATCCCTACTTGGGATATGTTCATTGATACCGTTTTCATTCCTTACACTAGGTTACATTTCTAAATAATGGAACACACTAGATTAGGTTATGAATCTTAATTTATAGTCTCAACTTGAAAAATACTTAACAAAATTTAAATCTTATGCATAACTAATCTCACAGTCATAAACATCATTTCTTTAAGGAAATTTCTACTTTAAAATCCTTCATAATGGATTATAATAAAATGAAAATTATCCTAAGCATATCCCCTAGGAGTGTCAAACTAGTTGCGTAGTAAGGCCCATTTTCATGTACCAAGTTACCCCAATTCAAGCCCAAAACACATTGTCAGAGTTGTTACTCCTAGGTACATTTATTCTAGAACCATGTCCACTTATAGTATTTATATAAGGATGTATTTTCTAGGAATATCCACACAATCTCTTCCTTACCAAAATTCTATGATGTTCTTGTATACTTATCCTAAAATTATATCTTAGGGTTTTTCCCCTATTCTAAATTTTCTAAATCTAGTTTCCATGTTTTCTACTAAAATCCCTTTGATACCAACTATAAAGACTCGACCCCAGTTTCCTGGACCCAGAGCCTTATTTAATTACATTGGAATATTAAAAGGAAGACACATCCCAAAAGACTGAATAGTTTAGAAGTTTTGGAAAATCACATACATACATAAGTTCAACATTACCAATTGAAATTTCCAATAATATGTAAATTCTTTTGAAATCATTCATAACTCCTAGGTTACCCCTTCAGTTCATTCATAACTTACTTCTTCAAATCCTGGGAAAATAAAACATAAGAAAGGGGTGAGCTCAGATGCTCATTAAGGGTAAGAAATACATTGGAAGATATCATAAACATAAACATTAGGCATGGTTAATAACTAAAAACACGTGCCTTTACAAAGGAACTTAAACATAATATGGAATGAATAAGGGCTGAATAAATAATGCCATAATAAATCATAATCATGGGAATTCAGTTAGTCGAATAAGCTCATAGACTATCAATTACTTGTTTCATAAGGAGGGAAATGCATAATGTCATACATTCTGAAATATAGCATTAAGGCCTCATCCAAGACATCTGAAAATGATTAAGGCCTTAGCCAAATCCATATCTAAAAATGAGTAAGGCCTCGACCAAGTTCATATATGTTTTCTCTCATCAGACCTATCGATGCATCAAGAGAATATAGAGAGCCCCACACATCATGTAATAAGTATGATTCATTTTTCATATGAATGGTTAAAATCATAAAAAACATATAAATTCATATTGAAACTAACATATGAAATGTAAATAACCTTCCCTAAATCATTAAATATGACCAGTAACCGTTCAGAGTAATGTGGTGAATGGTATCAAGATAGAACATCCACAATCAAACTAATAATAAATCATTCAATAAAATATTTTAGATTATATCATAAAATATTAATCCCAATTGAACATAATGATCAACAAGAGTGTTGAAATATATGAAAATACTCGTATAAAATCATTGAGTAATTCTAAAGATAAATACTCTTTTACTTTGAAAATAAGAGTTGTTTTGGAAAAATATTTTTATAAAATCATTATTAAAATAATATAGTTTTTGCAAAATTAAAGTAGTTATTTTAGATAATTAATTTTTTTATGAAAAAATATTAAAGAGTCCCCTTGAAAAAAAGGTAAGAATTCGAGAAGTTCCTTTGAAACAAGCTTGTTTATCGGGAAGGATTTTTGTAAGATCCTTTTAAAACATGTAACTCCCCATAAAAGAAAGAAGAATTATAATTGGTATACATATATAGAACATTAAAATAGATTTTATAAATATTAAATAATAATAATTAAGAATTCAATTGATGTAAGTATAGAATAAGAGTAACCTGAGTGAAAATGGAGTTTCATTGAGAAGACTCTTACCATATATTCGAATGTATTCTACACTTGACCTTAATGTCATGGATAATCAAATTAAATCCATTAGTTAACTAATTCAGAACCTTATATACATATATTTGATTCATTATAGTTTTATTAAGTTTATTTATGTCCTTATTGATAAGTTATAATATTGAATTATGTCATTCCGGAGTGTTCATTTCCTTGATTTCATGATCGATTCGCTTGATTATAAGTAATGGAGTTTATGTGGAATGGATATAATCCTATATAATTGAACTTATATATTATTTATTAACATAAATAAGATTAAATGGTTATATATATCAATTTTTTACATGGTATGAGGATTATTTATTAGAAAGAACGTTAGTGATAACCATTTAGGTTATTTTGGCGATATTTTGATTATTACAAACTAGTTTGTTGTATGAATTGATATTATATATATATACTGGTTAAATAACATTTAATAGGTTAAAATAAAAAAATATTATAGTGTTTTTACACCATAAAAATGGTTTCATGACCATCCTTGAAGGATAAATTGATGAATGAAGGTTTGTCGTCCAAGGAGGTTGTAAATTTACACCTCTCGGATGATGATTTCATTTATAAAATAAAAGAGGGAGAGATAGTATTTTGAGGAAGTATGTTACATTAACATGATATCATTACATTATATATATTATATTAGATTTATCCTGATCATTTGGATATAGGGGGTGAGGATAAGATAAAAAAAGAAAATAAATTGAAAATTAAATGAAAAGAAAAAGGAAGAGGGTTTACCTCTTGAAATGTCCTACTTGAGAAACTCTTTAAGGGAAGGGGTTTTAGTATTTTTGAAACACCAATATCTCAAAGATATGGATAGGTAATAAGGAATAGTATTTGGTCACTACATTTGGAATTTTAATGGCTTAGTGGAGTGAAAAGAAGAGTGAGTGAGGGGTGGCTTTATAGTGGAGGAGAGGGGTGATTTTTTAATATCTTATTCATTATTTTATTATTTTTCTCAAGAAAAACAATAGTGTTGATTCTTATGACCAAAAATAGTAATAAGTTCATGTGAGTTTGAACCAAGTGTTATTACATCAGTGATGAATCATGGAATAGTGTATTTATCTTACAAAGTATTTATATCATAAATTGTCGTATTTTACTATTCACAAAAAAATCAAGTGTTTTAGAAAAATCCAAAAAATTCATCCTAACTATTTTTCAATGTGTAGAATTAAAAAATTAACTCTTTTTTATTAAAATAAATTTTTAAATATGTGAAAATTAATTTTTAAATAAAATCATTATTTACTTGAAAAATAGAGATTTCATTTTTAAAACTGATATTATAACACTTTAAAAAATTAACTAAGGTCTCATAAAATTATCCTAAAATCATAGGACAACAAAATATTTATTTAGAAAAAAAATTATGAAAATTAATTTTATTTTAAATTAATTTATTAATTTTAAATTTTAATTAAATATTTATTACTCACAAAAACTACCAACACTTAATTATTAATTTTTAGAATTTTTACTCTCATTTATATAATGCCAAACTTTTATTTATACTTACATGGGAGAGGTTACTATTCAAAAGGGAATATTACTATTCATAAGGGTAATTCACTCTCATTTATATAGTGCCTAAATTTTATTTATACTTACCTGGGTGAGGTTAATATTCATAAGGGTATGGTACTATTCATAAGGGTAAGTTACTATTCATAAGGGTAAGATACTATTCATAGGGGTAAGTTACTATTCACTAAAAATGTAAGTTGATCCTATCAGACTCTAAACATTTTACTGATCACAACCATGTATGTTTGTTTTTCAAAATTCAAATCACAAAAACGAAAAAATTATGTTTAGCGACTAGGTTATAACTATCTTTTATAAAAAACGGTTTGTTTCACAGGGGAATTGTGTTTCATGCATTCTATATTAAATTTATTTGTAAAACCATGGTTTTCTACACCCATAACATAGGGGATTGGGTTCACTACCCATTCTCTTAAACATAGTGGATTTGGTTCATTCCCTAGTCCATTAAATGTCATCTCATGATATATAAAACTTTAACCAATTTAATGGAGGGATAAATAATTCTAATCCTGATTATCACATGATAAAAAACCATGTATATATGTTCCATATGAACATGATAACATTCATAAATCAACTATAAAATAAATAAATAATGAGAAATAAATGAGTTCATGAAAATTTACACAATTCATAAATAAATCATCTAGATAAAGGATTTAGATGATTTTATTAATACATATCTCCCGTGAAACAGAAAAAATATAAAAGTAAATTTACATAGATGAAAAAACTTTTAGAAGAACATTAGAAAACTTTTCAAAAAATAAAAATAAAGATCCTTTACTTTTTTAATAAGATTTTTTTTAAAGGAAATTATTGATAAATTAATGGTTTTAGAACAATAATGATAAAGTAAATAAAAATATGTTTTAATAACCATGAAAATATGGAAAGAGAGTATTGTAATTAAAAGTGATGAAATGGTGGGTAAAAAAAACCAGGCGGAAAACATTAAATAGGAGTGTTTAAAATCTTCCTTTCACAATTTAATATTAATCATTAAGAAAATTTATAAAAAAAATATAAAAAAATTGATGTGGAGGGGAACGATTCTCGACCAAAAAGGAAGAGATGAGGTTGACTCCACTTACATACATCATTTCAGTTAAATTGTGAATAAAAGGTAGGTGAAATGGTAATAGGATATGTAAAACCTAGAAATAACTAGAGGTGAGGAAAATGAATTTGGTTTTACAGATAAAGTATATACAATGTTCCCTAATGAAAATTTAAACATAATAATATAATTTCAAAGTGGGATTGGAAATGAATCTCATATGAATTTAATAATATTTGAATCAAAATCCATTGAAAGAGATAATATAAGATGGATCTATAAATCCAATGAATTGGATGAAAATAATGAAAATATAATTTCATGGGGTTGTATATTCACCACATAAAAGAAAATATGTGGTGAATATTGATCATATATCAATGAAAGAAAATTGAGATGATAAATTCTTACCTTTAACCTAGACTTACACAAAAGTACATTAGCCTCCTATATAATAAATACAACCATATAACTCAATTATATAAGAACCTTATTCATATCTATTATCTTTTATACTCTAAATATATAATAATTTATTACCCTTATATTAGTTATATATTTTTTATTTTCGTCATCAGATGTTAGTAATTTTTATTGTTTCATTCATGTTTTGAAATGAAGATGTTGACTCTTTCTCTTTGATAAAATTTTAATAATTCATATATTATTAAATTTTGTGGAATCATTTTTTTGAAATGATTTATGAATTACCATGTTCATTTAATGTTATATATGGATATGGTTTGTGAGAATGGAATTAACTATGAGGAAGTTTTGTATAATTTACTGATAATAACGAGCTATTTTATAATTATCAGTATTTTTTCATCCAAAAATAACAATATTCATAAATAAAGAATTACTTTTTAATACCATATATTATATTTATTAATTCCTTGACTCTCATCCATGATGGAAATGAAGTTTTGGAATGGCATCATTCATATTGGTTGTTGAACCAACACATATAAGAACTTGTTATAATAATGAATGAGTAAGAGTATAGTGTTATGTAATTATAATATTGATTTCAAAGAAGCATAATAATGTTAATATAAAAAAATATAGAGTGGTGAATTAGATTTATAATGTGTATATGAGAATAATTGAAAAATATGGTGAAGAACTCGATATTTAGATCATTTATCTCCTTGAAATGGGCTGCTTGGATATGAAGAATTTAAACCTCTTTCTTGGGACCCAAGGATAGAAAACATGTAATAATCAATTATTAGGGTTAATTTTTGCATATATTCAAGATATATATGAAAAAAAAGTGTGGTTTGAGAGGGGATAGAGGGGGAGTCATGTTATAGGTGAGTTCTTAGTGGAATTTCCATAAATACTCATTCCTTAATGTGTAGGGTTTTTATTTTACATATAAAGTTGATGAAAAGTGTAAAATGATAGATATGTGTAATTTATCCATGCATTCATACAATTTATATATATGGTTAGTGATATTATATGCCTTTACCCAATAATTTAACCCTTTTACTTTATTTTACTTTATTTGTATTCTTTATCAAGTAATAATCTTTAGGTGAAAGTATCACATTTATTTAAATATATAAATGGTGAGTTTATTTTGTGTATAGTCTTCTAACACCCTTTTTATAAATAATATATTGAATATGTTTTTTATATGCGATTTTAATAGAAATTTGGTGATTCTTAATCATTCTTGGATAAAAATTAAATCCTTTGAATTTTTGCGTAAAAATGTTATTTTTTGTGTGAAATTGATGCATTTTTAGTCATTAATTTTTATGTATCATTGAACAATTGTTTTTTATGTTTTTATTGAAAATTTAACTAATTTTTTTAAGTTGTTTTAATTTTTGTGATTTTTTAATTAATTTTTTTGATGTTTCATGGTTTTTATCTCAATTATATTTTATTTGAACACTTTTTATTTTTATTTATTAAAAATTTATAATTTATAGTTGAATATGGAATGAATATCTATTACATATTGAATTTATTTTATTACTTATCGATAATATGACATAATTTTTTAACTCTATTTTATAATTATTGATGTGTAAGAGTAGACGTTCCCTTAAAAAAATTCAGAGAAGGAAATGCATAAGATTAATACCCTATCATGTAAAAGTATAATTAGCATAAGAGTCCCATACATAGTCAAATTCATGGGGGATATGATATGTAAGGGTCATGTGGACTACCAGGGATACATAATGGTATCATCCTTTATGATATATTGGATGAGAAAGGTGATACGCAAGTTTCCTACACTTTTTCAAATATATTAAATCTTGATGATACATATAATACATAACAATCCCGTAGTTTGTGAAATTTATAAGGGAAGACAATACAAAAGGCTCCTGCTGACTCTTGAAAATCCAATATGTAAGGATCCTGCACATTTTCAAATTCCTAAGGGAAGCTAAAGTGTAAAGGTACCTCTGACGGTCTCTATTTGATATGGTTGTGAAGGGGATTTCTGTTGAGGTTTTTGATATATAAAAGAAAATTCCAATAAATAAATTTGTTGCAATTTTAATATTGATGATATATTAGGGTCCTTTTTTCACTACACAGAGTGACACTTAAGGGTTCCTTTACCAAATTTTTGTTATGCAATAATGATGTAATTTGATAATGGGTTTTCTTAATGATTTAATACATGAGAATCTATATCCTCTCAACTAGAAATCAAAGCAAAGGAGATCTGGTCATGATAAACGTGAGTGCTTGAGAATATTTTAAATATTGTTAAACAAGATTGGAAGATTGAATCATGTTAGGATCATAATCATGTGCTTCTGACTTGGCTTCAATATGTAATCATGTTGGGAGATTCATCTGTTTTAGGAGTAAAATCAAGTCACCATGAAGAATATGATGAATATTGAAGGTCACCACATGGAACTCTGGGAGTGAGGTTAAGAATTAGTGGTTGTGATGAAAAAATATGATAAAATTATAATTTACATTGATAATTTAGTATGTGATAAAATAGGTTTGATATTGGGAGGATAATATTGATGGAGTGATCAGAAGAGAGAGATGACAATAATTTCTTATGTTGGAGAGGATGTGAAGAAGATAAAGACATAAGGATAGAGGATTTCTCTAGACATAGAAGATTTCAATCTCTTTATTGTTCCTTCATTATTTAATTTATTCATGGGTGTTTGGTATGATTTTTCTATGTTCCTTAATATGATTGGATGAACTTCTTGGGTATTGAGGATTGAATGTAATTGAAACTCTTTTATTATTCATGCTTTGAATTTTTGCTGAATGTATGATGCCTTCCTTGGCCTTATTTTACAAAAACTCTTCAATCCAATTATCTTTAATAAATGATCTGATGGGTTATGATTAATGATTAACATTCATCTTTATGAAAAAATAATTAATTTGTAAATAATAAATCATCATATTCGGATTTTGAACCATTAAAAGAGAAGAATTGTGAATATTTATTTCTCTATTATAATTTTGTATTCATCATGAGCATCTTTTTTAGGAATATTTTAATAACTTATGGGTTTCAAATTGTGTATACATAACCTTAAAATTTTTAACCAAAGTAATTAATATGGAAAAGGTAGATGCTTGTAATATCCCAATTTTTCAGCAAGGTATATTTTATTTTGTTTTTTGTTAAACCTTTGTTGAGTTCATCTTTTGGCTTAGACCCTAGTGACTAGGCCTTTAGGGAAATCGATAAGATTCTTAGAAGAAAATATTATGAGGGATAGATCCTGGATACATACCAAATAAACGATGTGTATTTAAATATAAGGCATGTATTAAATACATGACATGTATTTGGCTGGCCAAACCCCATTCGCGACGTGTAATGGTTTTTCCCTATGAGGGAAAACCTAAGAATTACATGATTTGTAATGAATTTATACATTGTGTAAGTTCTAGGGTTTATTAAAAATGAGATGGAAAATCCTCTTTTTGATAGAGGATTTTTTTCTACTCGTACACAAAGGAGTCTTCCAAGAGAGAACCCTCCAAGACTGAGCTAGGATCGTCCAGATCTTCTCTATCTGAGCTTTGTTATCTTTGTCGTCAAGTGTGTTGGATCTGTAATGGTATGATCCTCATTCATGTTCCATCATTTCATCATTTATCTTTCCATCTTCTGTGTTATTTTGGTGTGATCTCATATTCCCAATTTTCATGGGGTTTTATGATTTTTCATTTTATTCCATTATAGCTCAAATCAAAGGTTTTGAATGGACGAGTGGTCATCTATGAACCTTAGGTAGGTGGTATATATAGGTTCTAGACAAAGTGGAAGTGAGGTAAGGGATGGTTCCCAACTTTATTTTTTTCACAATCAATATTCAATCTCAGATCTATAAGATGATGAACACTGTGATCCATGGAATTGAGTCAAAGAAGTAGAAAATGAATAATTTTACCAAAACTAAAAGGTAAGGTTCAACTCATATTATGTATAATTAATTTAATTAGATAAATAATTACCTATATGGAATTATTTCTTTATTGATGTGTCTGGTGATAAATCAGTGATGCACTATCATTGTAATGTATAATCCAATAGTATATTTCCTCTAGCGGTGATCCACATGTGTTCTAAGAATCTCCAGACATCGTCGAAAGAGTTTATAGGTTCTAGCACAGAAGATCCTTTCACTTTCATCATCTTCCATGATCACCTTGAGAATCACTTCCAAAACATTCTCCTTGATCCAATGGAAGAGGATTGCTCCCTATTCATGAGAGCGTTCTTGGAGAAGGGAGCTCTCTAGGATTGAGAGGATTCACCTTGAATCATTGTGCACAACTAAATCGAATTATGATAAAATAATATAAATGGGTATTTATATTTATAGTTTTAAATTAAAATAATTGCACAAGTGCCCTTATTATTATTTAATCCTAGAAAAACCCCATGTCAAATAATAATAGTAATATTATTATTTATTGACAGTTGATTAACTTACAAATTATAATTAAAAATTATTTAATTAAATAATATTTAATATTATCATTTCTCACTAGACCATTAATCTCGGTCCTCTATTCCTCCACAATATTTATTGGTCCTTGAATAATGTATATTTATTTATTAAATAAATATCACTACATTATTCTCCAATAAATAAATAAATATTATATTTACTTAACAAGAAAATATATACTTATATGCGATCAAGAATACATGAATAATTATTAAACCAAATACGGGAATAATATTTATTCAACTTGTTAAATAAATAATGATAATATATTATTTATCATAGATTCTGGATACACTTAGTGTGTGACCCTTTTGGCTTCTTTCTTAGAGTCATTAGGCAAAGCAGCCTAAAGTCCAAAGTTAGTGTCTAGCAATATGTCAAGGCACCCATAGAGAAATAAGTTAATGTCACAATGACATTTCACCACATACAAACCCTTACCATGTAATATAATCTTTTTATCACAATATATCAAATCGATCAGGTTTTATGAGAGTGTCATCAACCTATATGCTCGATATCTCTGTCTTTGAATTTAAAGAAATAAAACTTGCCTATAGAAAACCATAGCCATGGATTTATTTAGGCTATAAAATTTACTTCAAAGGGATTGATATATTAACTTACGTTAATGAACAAAAGGGATAAATCCTTTCTTGTGTTATTCATTAATGCAATATTACTCATGATGCACCCAACATATCCTAATTCACCTTGAACATTAGTCATTATGATTTTTATTAATACATCTATGTGTGTGACTCATAATAGTCTTTAATAATAACATTAATGTCTAAGGACCAATACACACATATGAAGATAGGAACATCCAATTACACATAGAAATGTGGATTTTGTACTTGTGAGTCTCATTCTCATAATATCCATACTGAACATTACCAAGGGTGTACACCATGAGAAGGTGTCTCAAAGTCCTATGAGTCTCCACCCCTAATATCTTGTATCATTTGTGTGCCTAAAATGATATCATTTGACTATATAACATATATTCAAGAATAGTTTCGTAGCACTTTCGGGTTCTCATTATAGCAGGAAAATACTATGACCTTTTAGTGCAAAAATTACTCTTAGGATGTTATCACATACTATGTTGTGCAAAAGAACAATTATGATATAATAAGATGTTTACTAATATTCAAAAATCATGAATAAAAGTTTATCATAAAGTAAAAATAAGTTGGTTCTATGGACCAACTCTAATATACTCCCACTTGCACTAGATCCAACTAATAACAACCTTCATTCTGCTAGCTCTCACACAATATTCATGATTCTATTGAGATAAGACTTTAGTCAAGGGGTCCACCATGTTCTCTTCCATGGGTTCTCTACTCACTGCAACTTCACCCCTCTGATAGAAATCCCTCAAGAGGTGATATTTTA
This sequence comes from Viscum album, assembly GCA_963277665.1. Classification (NCBI taxonomy): domain Eukaryota; kingdom Viridiplantae; phylum Streptophyta; class Magnoliopsida; order Santalales; family Viscaceae; genus Viscum; species Viscum album. The sequence goes on from OY728150.1 coordinate 1,476,203,950, forward strand.
TGAGTATATTATTTGTCTGTTGGTGTGACCATGGATCTTTTTCAAGAGCCACTACTAAAGTATTATCACAATAAAATTTGATAGGGTTTTTACTGCTAGGTATTACATCAATCTCTTAGAAAAAGTTCTGAATCCAAACATATTCCTTGGACACATCAAAAGCTACTATATACTCGGAATCCACTGTACAATCAGCAAAAACTGGCTGTTTTGAAGTCTTTCAACTCATAGCTCCTCCGTTGAGATAGAAAACATATCATGATTGTGACTTCAGATCATTCTGATTTGTTTTAAAACTAGCATCAATATAACCCATGATGACCAGCCCCTCATATCCTTCATACACTAGGAACATTTCCTTATTTTTCTTAGATACATAAGGATATCCTTAATAGTAGTCCAATTTTGTTCTCCAAGATCTACTTGATATCTCTCTAACATGCTCAGTGCATATGTAACATCAAGTCTAGTATATAAAATGGCATACATGATTGATCCTATAACTGAAGCATATGGGATCTTACTCATTCTATCTTTGTCTTATTGTGTCAGGGGACACATTTTCTTAGAAAGATGTAAACCATGTGACACTAGAACCAATCCCATCTTGGATTGTTCCATACTAAATCTATTTAGTATCATATCAATATATGTACTTTTACTTAGTCGAAGAAACCTCTTAGATCTATCACAAATGATCTTGATCCCTAGAATGTAGGCTGCTTCGCCTAAGTCCTTCATGGAGAATCACTTGTTCAACCATTCCTTAACTGATTGTAATACTGTTATGTCATTTACAATAAGTAATATGTCATCAACATACACTACTCGGATAATGATTGCATTCCCATTAAACCTCTAGTAAATACATGGCACACATTCGTTCTTAATGAAACTAAATTTTTTTACGGCTTCATCGAATCAAATATTCCATGACCTGGATGCTTTCTTCAATCCATAAATGGATATCTGCAACTTACAAATCCTTTTGGAATCATCTAGAGTCACAAACCCTTTTGGTTGTGTCGTATAGACATCTTCCTGAAGGTTCCCATTAAGGAATCCAATTTTGACATCCATCTGTCAAATCTCATAGTCGTGGTAAGATGCTATAGCAAGTATGATTCTAATATATTTAAACATGGGAAATAGTGAAAAGGTTTCATCATTTTAAATTCCTTGGCATTGTTTAAACCCTTTAGTCACTAGCCTTGCTTCATAGGTACTTACTTTACCTTTCATGTCTAGTTTTCTCTTGAATACCCATTTACATCCAACAGGTTTTACATCAACTGGCACATCTACCAGAACCCAAGCTTGGTTCTGATAGATGGAATCCATTTCATAATTCATATCTTCTAGCCATTTTGTAGCTTTTGGGCTCTCTACTACCTCCTTATAGGAGAGAGGTTAACCATTGTTAACCAATAATGAGTCACCATCCTTGGTGACCAGAAAACCATATCTCTCCAGTTCTCTTACCTCTCTTATGCTCTTACATAGTACTTATGTTTTATGAATTAATTCTTCCATGGGGACCTATAGAATCTTTTCATGTACCAACTCTTATGTATCTTGAGAATCAACTTCATCGAAGTAAATCTTGATTTCACTATCCTTCTTGAGGATGTTCTCCCTCTTAATAAAGATAGCTTATTAGGTGATAATAACATTATTATATGAGGGGTTTTATAGGTAGTATCCTTTTGTTTCTATGGGATAACCTATAAAGATAAACCTCATGACATGGGGTTCTAGTTTTTTTCCTAATAAGGCCTTAACAAATGCATCACAATCCCATACATGTGTATATGATAAAATAGGTTTCTTTCCACTCCATATCTCGAAGGGAATTACATTTTCCTCTTTAGTTGGTACTTGGTTTAATGGTATACCATAGTTTTTAATGCATATCCCCAAAAGGATAATGGAAGATCTACATGACTAATTATTGACCATACCATGTCTAACAATGTACGGTTCCTCCTCTCACTAACACCATTCCACTGTGGTGTATAAGGTTGAGTGAGTTGAGATAGAATCCCAAACTCCCATAGAAAGTTGATGAACTCTTGGTTATGATATTTACCACATCGATCTGATCGAAGCAACTTTATCGTATTACCAAGATGATTATCTACTTCATTCTTGAACTCCTGGAATTTCTTAAAGGACTCGGACTTATAACTCATTAAGTAGATATAGCCATATCTACTCAAGTCATCAGTAAAATTTTTGAATTAAAAATATCAACCTATAACTTCTACTAGAAATGTTTCACACACATCAGTGTGTACCAATCCTAGAAGTTCTGTGTCTCTTTCACATTATCCACCAAATGGTGGTTTAGTCATTTTTCCTTGTAAACAAGCATGACATCTGGTAAGAACCTAGGTTTCCACTCAGGTATAGATCCTTTAAATTTTGGTCTAATTCTTTATTTTGTACCTAACATGGATGACTAATGAGCTAGAAAAGGTCTTAGGGGTGTTTGGGGCATGTTTAGAGCCTGAAACCCATCCTTTTGGGAAACTGGCCATGTCAAATGGTTGGCGCATGGTTTTCCTAACTGTGTGGATGGTCTATTTTTGGGAAAACCCATATTGCACAGTTGCCACATGGTCATTCGACCTAACCGTGCAAGTACCCCTTATTCCTAGGATCTCATGCACGGTGTGCACACAGTTTTTCAAACTGTGCAGAAAATCCATGCATAGGAAAATTTCAGGTTAATTTTACTATTTTTCCCTTAATGATCTAATTATGCCACCCCTTCTTCCCCAACTCAGGATTCAATGGTAGAACCCTCATTTTCTCTCAATTTGGAGATTTTTAAAGACATAAGGTAGGGATAAAGGGGTCACCTTCATCCTAGAACCGATCGAGATTTCGTTTGTCACGTTGGATGCACAACGATAAGTACTCAAGTCCTTTTTAGCCATTCTTCTCCTCTATTTCTCACGAACTAGTTATTGAGGTGTGATAATTTTTCCCTTTTTCTCAGATCTACTCCATTCTAAGATGAATTAGAGGATGATACCAGAAGAGAAGGATTGTACAACCCATAGTTGGGTGTTCTATAACTCATCCCTCAAGTTTTTGATTTTGGAATTGTTTTGTGGGGCCCACCAATTCCATCGGGTGTCATTTATTGAATTTATATGTCATGCTTTTAATCATTAGAACCATGTGATTATTCTCTTTCCATATATGTGATTTTTTTGTGGTTATGCCGAAAACTCCATCTATCCCATGTATGATGATATTCCATAATTTAGTTTTTAGTGTTTTGACACTTTTGAACCATTTTTCAGATGTGATCGATCTTGACCACACTATTGGTAGGTATCCTTATCATAAATTCTTGTTGTAGCACATAATGGTGAATGTCAAGTACCATGTCACTTCCACATGACCTGCCTAAGGTAAGTGCATCAAATTGATAATTAAATGTGAAAGAGAAATTAGAAAGTTATCTAAGTAAATGAATTGAACATATTTAATGTGAATGAAATATAGGTTTCATGTCTGTAGAACCCCTTAACACATTAATGGAAGGTAGTGGAATGAACCTTAATTATTGGATATGCCTTAACTGGAATTAATTAAGGTGGCATGATACATGACCTTATCATAATAATGAAAGGAATATATTGAACCAAATAAAATATTACATGAACTCATAATTAAATAGGAGTAGCATGACTCAAGCTTTCCTTGGATTCTTATCGGGTAATTCCATTAGCACTTGGGAACCCCATTCTGATTCAAGGATACAAATTTCTTAGGTTTATATCCTCTTAGATCCCAATACTTTTCTATTATTAGATGCCTATTATGACACTGTATGATCCCTCACATAGTATTAAAGGATGCCTTGGATACGCTCCTTGTATCCAACATTGATAAGTTGGTTCCATGGTTACATCCCATAGGGCCCTATCTCTACTTATACCTATTTTACATTGGAAAATCACCTTAGATTCAGTAGGCATCTTATTATGCAATTCCTTGGAATATAATACTTGGATTACACTCTTACCCTTAGCCAGGCTATAGTTGTTACTGATTTGCCGACCCTTAATGTCTATATTACCTTGGTTATTGCCTAGGAACATCATTATAAAATGTCATTATAGGTTTACTTATCACAACTTGGAACCTTCAACATTGTTAACATGTGAATAATTTATAAACTAGTAATAATACATTAATGGACTAGTTACATTCTGACGCCAACCAAGGGATAAAGTAGGTGCATGGGTATTTTGTTACATTGTGCTGCTTTACATTATATATGCTTGCTTTCACACTCTTACATTTCCATTACATGAGCCAGATGTTATGTACGTCATTGGTGGTGTCCCACTGATAATTATCTCACACCCTCTTCGAGTACCATTTGGTACCCAAAGTTGATTACATGAATGAAGGTGTTGATAAAGGTAAGCATAAGGCTTCAAACACTGGATTGTTTGCTATTTAGGATGGAGCTCGATAGCAAATGACTGAGTCAAAGCTTGGTATTCTTGGGATAGTCATTTGATTTCTATTATAATTTGGTGTAACATGTTATTTATTCAATCTTGTATCCATGGTTTCTAGATTTTTAGTTACATGAAATATCATCATCAGTTATTGTATGCTTGTATGTTATTCCAGTTATTTCAGTTATTATTATTGTTGTCTCTATTTTCTATTGTGCCTTCTATTTACTTGAATTTATTACTCTATTTTCATGTGTTTATATTTATTTTCTATCTTACACTCTAGTAATGAGGTAATAGTCTCCCCAAAGACACACCATAGGCCCTAGCTACTAGTCAGCAGCCTCTGTAATTTGGGGAGATGTGCCCGAAGCCATGTGGTCCACCGGGCTTAGGGAACTTATTAAGTGTAATCAAGGTTAGGGACGTCATAAAGTGGTATCATATGGAGGTTTCCTTTCTTGATTTACTATTTGGAGACAATATATTAGAGATTAGGAATTTTGGGAACTTGGTTATAAGTATTTCTTGGGTGTCGTGAACCCATGTTCAGGGTAAAAACCGAGTTGCCTAAATTATAATTGTGATTTTTTTTGCCTATTATAGTTGAAATTATTTCATCATTTGGTGACTCACATGCCATGTAGTGTTGTTGATTATTACTCTCTTTTTAGAGACCCAAAGCTTAAAATACATAGACATTACATTACTTTTGCGGAATACTTAGTACATAACAAAAACACACACACAAGGACCACAATAGTTTAGTGTCTTTGGAAACTCGGAATATAATCTTCTAATCGTGGTGAAAGATATTCAACATCTCACATAAAGATCTTATTTTTTTTAAAACCTAAATCCTTTATTTATACCCTGGGGAAAAGAAAACATAAAAGGGTGAGCTCAAATGCTCAGTAAAGGTAAACAAAAGAAATATCAATCACATCATATTCATAAGAACATATCTTTTGGAAATCTTAACCTGCAAAAGAGATCATAATTTCATAACATGGGATAAATCATAGTAGTGAAATGTAATCCCAATAATCATAACTTAAAATAGGAAACTTTGTGGCATACACACATAATCATAGAGAATCATTTATTATTAGTCAATACTCATTGCCAAGACTATCTTAGTGGACAATGTCCCATTCTGAACCGAGTTCACTCCTCGTTTCAGTCCTGTTTCACAGAACATGTATAACCTACCATTCCAGCCATGTCTATCTCATGACATACAAAATCTTTACCCAATGCATTGGAGGGAGATATAGGTCCCACCCATCTCATAATGATACCATTCTTATGTGTGCCACAAAATCATAAATCATACATCATTGCATAACCTATGTAATAAAAATGGGAATCTTAAACATCGTGACATCATAAAACAACTCATATAAGATAAAGGAATTCATAAAAATAATTCCATCACAACATAATCAAATCAATGTAACAATAGGGATAGAATCATAACCCTTTATTATCTTATATGGAAAATAATTTTGATAAAACGCTTGAACTCCATTCTTGAGGAAAATATCCTTTCTACTTCAAAAACACTTTTTCCTTTCTTAACATGTCATACAATTCTAAACTAAAAGAAGTTGATTAAAAATAAACTTGAAAACTTGTAAAGTAAGGTTCTTGGAAATAATTTTTTAAAAATCCATTCATGTCGTATAACTTAAAAAAACATTCTTCGTACTTTTGTCGGAAAAGTCAAAAAGTATCTCGTACGAAAAATGACAAAAGATTCCTTTCAAATCCTTACTATAAACTCACCAAAGGGTAAAAATGGATTTAAAAAATTTTAGGTGGATGGAAATAATATTACATATTGAGGAAACATGGTTGTGGATGATAAAATACACCCCAGTAAATACCAAAGTATAAACAATCTTGGATAAAAATGAGATTGTGATATTTCCCTTACCTTAGGTCTGATTTGCTTCGTAAGTGTCCGAACCTCCTGTATAATGGTTTAAATAATTCCATTGACTTATTACAGAATCATACTCATTGTTATGATATCATATATGGTTCACTTATGACTTTATATTACCTGTTCTTTTGTAAATTCCATGTTAAAGAGCGTTTTGGGTAAAATCGTTTCATTTTTCGTCCGTGTTTTGACTTGTAATTATTCATATGATTACATAGATAATGACTAATTAATTCCAGAATATAAAACATGATTTATATATAATATATATTCAGAATATACATATATATAATAAATCAGTAAATGGAAATAAATACACCATTCATGGAGACGGTAGGTCGTACGTACGCATGAACGCTGTTTTCTTTTCCTTATTGAGTTGAATGGAATTAAGTAGATGACATACATATATATACACATAAATACAGTATCATTATTATGTCATATATTTAATTATTACTTATTATATGTACTTTATAATCATTCATGAATGGTTAAAGTGGAGAATGAATCTCATCGCGTCGTGGAGACGGTAGTCCGTACGTACGCACGAGCGATGATATCGTTCTCATGATCGTGGGACTATATTGGAGTGTATGTATACTATTTCAGAATAAATATCACTTTAAAATAATCATATATAGTTATTATTTACACCATTATACCCATCCAAGTAAGGTGGTGGTGGAAAATAGATTTCACCACGGCGTGGAGACGGTATTCCGTACGTACGCACGCGCGGTGATTTCATTTTCCGTAGGATGGATAGATGGTGAAATAGGGTTCTTTCATACTTATAATTACATATCAGTATATGAGTGATACTGATGTTATTACTTCATAATTAAAAAACCTAATAAGAAGAAGTGGAAGAAGAAATAAAGTTGAAAGAATCGGTAACGGAAATTACCTCTTCTTTGAAGCGCCTCTTTGAGATCTCCTTTTAGGGCACTAAAATTGGTCTTTGAGGATAACCAGAACCTCTATGATGTTTCTAAGGAAGTGGAGAAGATAATATGTCAGGGTTTGGCCGATCTTGAAGGCTCAAAGTGGTGTGAGGAAGACGGGGAGGAGGTGCCCTTTTATAAGGGAGGAGAGGGGCACTTTAGGAATAACTAAAAATATTATTTTATTATAAAGTCAAATTCGGTTTTTAATAGCTCCAAATTGATATATTTCTAAGATAAGGTGGGTAGGGGTCGAAATACTCTCATACAATAGAATTTAGACAAGTTTAGGTATCAATTTTAACCTTATCATTTAGATTTAGCTTTAAGTTAGATAATTTAACTTTTACCATGTCTTCTTGTTTTCTTACACTATAACGTTAATAAACTTACCATATAAAGCCAAACGAACCCCAAGTTGTTTATTATTAATATATATAGCTTTATCTAAGTCATTTGGCTGAACCTTTTATTTTTAGGAATAAAATAACAATTAGTAATATAATATTTGTTTTAAAAACTATTTTATGTCAATTTTGACACTATTTAGTAATTGATTTTTGTGAAAATTATAACAGAATGATTAGTTCGAACCAAGTTACTTAAATCAATACTAACATGTCATATTAACCTATAAGATTAGTTTAATTCATAAAAAGTCTCAAATTACATTTATTTGGGTATTTATAACATCAATTATGTCAATATTTCATTAATAAGATAATTATTGTATCATCGTTGTGTCATAAATATATTAACTTATTTAATGTCTAAAAATTACAAATAAAATACCATTATGTAGGAAATATTTTTATCTTTCTAATGAATAATTATTGTCGAATTTATCTTATGTATAACCCCATATTAAAAATGATTTACTTATTAAACTTTGATTTTAACTATTTAACCCTTATTTAAATAAATTAATAATAAATGTCCTAATCTAATCCAAGTGGGCCTAAATGGTCATATTTTATTCCTAAGGTTGTTTTTGGTCGAATTACACTTGTCCAATAGAATTAGGACATGTTTTAGGGTAATAATAATATCATTTTTACCCTTAATTACCCTATTTACTTTTAACCGTGGTAAATAAAAGTAAAAATTTACTATTCACCAAAAATTATTTTCATCTCATTGAACCACATTTTAGTCCTTGATATTAACCGTGTCTCTTGGATTTTCGAAATTCCACTCAAAGAAGCGGTAAAATTATGTTTTATGAAAAATTCAGTTTTTTTAACTACCACTTAGTGGTTTCACTATTCATCAAAAAATGAAAGTTTCCAAAAAAATGCCAAAAATTACGCCTAAGATATATTTGATATTATGAATTCAAAAATGATGTCTATTTTATCAAATTTAAAACATATCAGTTACATTAACTAATTTAAAAATTAATTCCCGTCGTCAAAACAAATAGCGTGTTCTTTAGAGATAATAACTATCAAAAGATTGACACTTGTTTATGTCTTGTTTAAATGTGAAATTACATCCAATGACCAAAATTGTATTAAATTGTAAAAATATATTCTAAATATACTTTAAAACCACTCAAATTAATAATTTATCACTATTAATTATTTTGATTAAAAAAGTTGTTTTTAATTAAAATTTTATAATTTTCACTATTCATCAGAATATGAAAGTTATCCGAAAAGTACCAAAATTTCACCTTAAGGTAGTTTCGATATTTCGAATCCAAAAATGAAGTCAATTTTGAGATATAAAATTTCTAAAATTTTAAAAGTTGGTTATTACTATTCATAACGGCTAGTTTTAATAATATTTTAATAGCATATCGTTGTTTAGTGAAACTCGGTATTACGTACTACACACGCTATCGAGAAAGGTCGTGATTGCATGTAATGCAAGGCAAGTCAAGGATGAATATTGTGCAAGCTCCTTTTGGTGTAGCGTACAACACAAGACATTAATGAAAAGAATATTTTTCATAAAATCTCGGGGTGTTACATTCTACCCCCCTTAAAATGAATTTCGCCCTCGAAATTCATTGAGGTTATAAATGGTTTAATACTCGAAAGTTTCTTTAATAGAAAACCACATCGTAAAAAGGAAAACCAATACTTGGCATTAAAAAATAAAGTCTGAAATGTAATGGTTACCCAAATTAACTCATCATTGGGTTTCCACATAGGAGAACATTGGTGAAAATATGGATATGGAAGAAAAATCTAACCATCAAGTTCTGATGGAGAGTGGTAGAGAACATGGCTATGAAAAATCCATCAATCACAAAGCCATAAATTTGTGATGATCTAAGGTACCATCTGATTCATCGGATATAAGGGCACTAGGACAACATTTTTGGTTTTCAAGATCATTTCCCTAAAGTTGAAGAATTTGATTTAGAATAAATACTTACTTTATTTTGGTACAATCTCACTGTTGTTCGTTCCTTGAAAAATTTCCACTTCATTTCTTAAAGAAATGATGTTGAATTTGTTATTCGTGAAGTGTTATCAGATCATGTGACAGAATGACGGGTCATTCTATCTGTCTCAAACAAAAGGTTAGCAAAAGTTATTAAATATACATAAGTCGATCTATAGTGAGATTAATCATATATGGTTCCTAAAATGGACTTATACTTCATAAATCATACTTCTTAATATAATAAAACTAGTTTATACTAAACAGGGACTTCATGTAGGCCAATGATAGGCGATAAAGGCCAGTCGCACTTCGGTTGTGGGTTTGATTCCCACAGCCTTGTCTGACGCGATGGGCTGTCGCTTGTCCTATAGGTTGTCCTTTTTCTAAAACTACATTACTATAACATCCCATCAATAATATCAAAAAAAAGTTCTATCCTTAAACAATAATAACTTATGTCCAACATAATCATTTCTAATCTTTAGGCTTATCCATAATACTGCAGTCCACTATCATAATATAGTGAAAACGATTACCAGAGATTTAATACCATCGTTGATCCCCATATATAATAAGATATGTCTTGTTGGTCACATTCCAAACATTAAAAGTCCTTAATCATGTATTCTCTTGAATACCCATTGAACCTTAGTGAAAACATGAATGCAGTTATAAGTTAACACTTTCCACATACCAAAATCCTCAAAATTCTTTATACTCAAACCATGATATCACTTAGTACTTATATCAATCATGAGCTCATGAATACTGTCAAACATTTCATTTTCTCCTTATCCCTTTATGATGCGCATATCATCTGCTTTCCAAAATATTTGAATCACTTTTCATGGTTACCGGTACCATAAAATTATTGAAATCCACAATAGACTAATACAGAAATATTCTAATACACCATAAAAGTACCTAAACAACATTATTCTTGAATACCAATACATAAACATTTCAATTATTGTCCTGGAATAAGTCCTTCCTTGATTTAGAAGTAACTTTTTAGGTCAGGGCATTGAGTTGGGTAATGACCATGTTCTCCACAAATAAGACATTGAACTCCATAACAGTCTGTCACTCTATGTCCCTTTTCTCCCCATAGATAACATATGTCCCTCCATTTGAGGTATTCCTCAAGGTTCTTCTTCCCTTCTTTAGAAATCTCAATCTTCTTTTCTTTATGATCCTCAACATGAAAACATGCATAAAAGTCTATCTTCCTTTTATTTGATGAATTAGGCATACCACGAAATTTCACCTTGTTAATCATATATCGTGATGACTGATTTGGAATAATCACAATGTCTTTCTCTCTAGGAATTATGCAATTTTGTTGCTCATAGTCACCAATTTGTCCATTGGATTCAATGTTAACCGAATTCCTTATGGTTCCCTCCATTAACTAAAACACAAAAAGAATTCTGTGAGAGGAAAAAATCATGCTGGATAAAACAACATAGTAAAGGGGGAGTACCTTTAATATCTAACATCTTAGGTTACCGTAATTCTATTACTATAACCTATACTTATAATTAACCTTAGGGGCATCCCTAGACATACCTTAGAAATATCTTTAGGGGTCTCACTAAAGTTCTCGCATCCTAGTTTCCAAAGGTTGACTAAACCTTTCCTCTGATACCAACTGTAGAGACCCAAAGCATAACGTACATAGACATTACATTACTTTTGCGGAATACTTAGTACATAAAAAAAACACACACACAAGGACTGTAATAGTTTAGTGTCTTTGGAAACTCGGAATATAATCTTCTAATCGTGGTGAAAGATCTTCAACATCTCTCAAAAAGATCTTATTTTTTTTAAACCTAAATCCTTTATTTATACCCTGGGGAAAAGAAAACATAAAAGGGTGAGCTCAAATGCTCAGTAAGGGTAAACAAAATAAATATCAATCACATCATATTCATAAGAACATATCTTTTGGAAATCTTAACCTGAAAAAGAGATCATAATTTCATAACATGGGATAAATCATAGTAGTGAAATGTAATCCCAATAATCATAACTTAAAATAGGAAACTTTTTGGAATACACACATAATCATAGAGAATCATTTCTTATTAGTCAAGACTCAATGCCAAGACTATCTTAGTGGACAAAGTCCCATTCTGAACTGAGTTCACTCCTCGTTTCAGTCCTCTTTCACTGAACCAGTATAACCTACCATTCCAGCCATGTCTATCTCATGAGATATAAAATATTTACCCAATGCATTGGAGGGAGATATAGGTCCCACCCATCTCATAATGATACCATTCTTATGTGTGCCACAAAATCATAAATCATACATCATTGCATAACCCATGTAATAAAAATGGGAATCTTAAACATCGTGACATCATAAAAAAAACTCATATAAGATAAAGGAATTCATAAAAATAATGTCATCACAACATAATCAAATCAATGTAATAATAGGGATAGAATAAGAACCCTTTATTATCTTAGATGGAAAATAATTTTGATAAAACGCTTGAACTCCATTCTTGAGGAAAATATCCTTTCTACTTCAAAAACACTTTTTCCTTTCATAACATGTCTTACAATTATACACTAAAAGAAGTTGATTAAAAATAAACTTGAAAACTTGTAAATTAAGCTTCTTGGAAATAATGTTTTAAAAATCCATTCATGCCGTATAACTTAAAAAAACATTCTTCGTACTTTTGTCGGAAAAGTCAAAAAGTACCTCGTACGAAAAACGACAAAAGATTATTTTCATATCTTTTACTATAAACTCACCAAAGGGTAAAAATGGATTTAAAAAATTTTAGGTGGATGGAAATAATATTACATATTGAGGAAACATGGTTGGGGATGATAAAATACACCCCAGTAAATACCAAAGTATAAACATCCTGGATAAAAATGAGATTGTGATATTTCCCTTACCTTAGGTCTGATTTGCTTCGTAAGTGTCCGAACCTCCTGTATAATGGTTTAAATAATTTCATTTACTTATTCCAGAATCATACTAATTGTTATGATATCATATATGGTTCACTTATGAATTTATATTACCCATTCTTTTGTAAATTCCATGCTAAAGAGCGTTTTGGGTAAAATCGTTTCATTTGTCGTCCGTGTTTTGACTTGTAATTATTAATATGATTACTTAGATCATGACTACTTAATTACAGAATATAAAACATGATTTATATATAATATATATTCATAATATACATATATATAATAAATCTGTAAATGGAAAGAAATACACCGTTCATGGAGACAGTAGGCCGTACGTACGCATGAACGCTGTTTTCTTTTCCTTATTGAGTTAAATGGAATTAAGTAGATGACATACATATATATACACATAAATCCAGTATCATTATTATGTCATATATTTAATTATTACTTATTATATGTACTTTATAATCATTCATGAATGGTTTAAGTGGAGAATGAATCTCATCGCGTCGTGGAGACGGTAGTCCGTACGTATGCACGAGCGATGATATCATTCTCATGATCGTGGGACTGTATTGGAGTGTATGTATACTATTTAAGAATAAATATCACTTTAAAATAATCATATATAGTTATTATTTACACCATTATACCCATCCACGTAAGGTGGTGGTGGAAAATAGATTTCACCACGGCGTGGAGACGGTATTCCGTACGTACGCACGCGCGGTGATTTCATTTTCCGTAGGATGGATAGATGGTGAAATAGGGTTGTTTCATAATTATAATAACATATCCGTATATGAGTGATACTGATGTTATTACTTCATAATGAAACAACCTAATAAGAATAAGTGGAAGAAGAAATAAAGTTGAATGAATCGGTAACGGAAATTACCTCTTCTTTGAAGCACCTCTTTGAGATCTCATTTTAGGGCACGAAAATTTGTCTTTGAGGAAGACCAGAACCTCTAGGATGTTTATAGGGAAGTGGAGAAGATAATTTCGCAGGGGTTGGCCGAGCTTGAAGGATCAATGTGGTGTGACGAAGAGGGGTAGGAGGTTCCCTTTTATAAGGGAGGAGAGGGGCACCTTTGGAATAACTAAACAATTATTTTATTATAAAGTCAAATTCGGTTTTTATTAGCTCCAAATTGATATATTTTGAAAATAAAGTGGGTAGGGGTAGAAATCCTCTCATCCAATAGAATTTAGACAAGTTTAGGTATCAATTTTAACCTTATCATTTAGATTTAACTTTAAGTTAGATAATTTAACTTTTACCGTGTCTTCTTGTTTTCTTACACTATAAGGTTAATAAACTTACCATATCAAGCCAAACGAACCCCAAGTTGTTTATTATTAATATATATAGATTTATCTAAGTCATTTGGCCTAACCTTATATTTTTAGGAATAAAATAACAATTAGTAATATAATATTTGTTTTAAAAACAATTTTATGTCAATTTTGACACTATTTAGTAATTGATTTTTGTGAAAATCATAACAGAATGATTTGTTATAACCATGTTACTTAAATCAATAGTAACATGTCATATTAATCTATAAAATTAGTGTAATTCATAAAAAGTCTAAAATTAAATTTATTTGGGTATTTATAACATCAATTATGTCAATATTTCATTAATAAGATAATTATTGCATCATCGTTGTGTCATAAATAAATTACATTATTTAATGTCTAAAAATTACAAATAAAATACCATTATGTAGGAAATATTTTTATCTTTATAATGAATATTTATAGTCGAATTTATCTTATGTATAACCTCATATGAAAAATGATTTACTTATTAAACTTTGATTTTAACTATTTAACCATTTTTTAAATAAATTAATAATAAATGTCCTAATCTAATCCAAGTGGGCCTAAATGGTCATATTTTATTCCTAAGGTTGTTTTGGGTCGAATTACACTTGTCAAATAGAATTAGGACATGTGTTAGGGTAATAATAATATCATTTTTACCCTTAATTACCCTATTTACTTTTAACCATGGTAAATAAAAGTAAAAAGTTACTATTCACCAAAAATTATTTTCATCTCATTGAACCACATTTTAGTCCTTGATATTAACCGTGTCTCTCGGATTTTTGAAATTCTACTCATAGAAGCGGTAAAATTATGTTTTATGAATAATTCAGTTTTTTTAACTACCACTTAGTGGTTTCACTATTCATCAAAAAATGAAAGTTTCCAGAAAAATACCAAAAATTAGGCCTAAGCTATATTTGATATTATGAATTCAAAAATGTTGTCTATTTTATCAAATTCAAAACATATAAGTTACATTAACTAATTTAAAAATTAATTCCCGTCGTCAAAACAAATAGCGTGTTCTTAAGAGATAATAACTATCAAAAGATTGACACTTGTTTATGTCTTGTTTAAATGTGAAATTACATCCAATGACCAAAATTGTATTAAATTGTAAAAATATATTCTAAATATACTTTAAAACCACTCAAATTAATAATTTATCACTATTAATTATTTTTATTAAAAAAGTTGTTTTTAATTAAAATTTAATAATTTTCACTATTCATCGGAATGTGAAAGTTATCCGAAAAGTACCAAAATTTCACCTTAAGCTAGTTTCGATATTCCGAATCCAAAAATGAAGTCCATTTTGAGAGATAAAATTTCTAAAATTTTAAAAGGTGGTTATTACTATTCATAACGGCTAGTTTTAATATTATTTTAATAGCATATCGTTGTTTAGTGAAACTCGGTATTGCGTACTACACACACTATCGAGGAAGGTCGTGATTGCGTGTAATGCAAGGCAAGTCAAGGATGTGTGTTGTGCAAGCTCCTTTTGGTGTAGCGCACAACACAAGACATTAATGAAAAGAATATTTTTCATAAAATCTCGGGGTGTTACACTCTTTGTGTATTTTCTGTCATCCATGGACCAATGATATGAGGGAAAGGAGTATTGTTACATGTATCATTATAGGAACCTAGAATTTGCATGACATGCATATTGCTATGCCATATAGGTGCATTTCATTGTTTTGAATTGATTGATATACCTGTGATTGTTGAGTAATGTTGTGATAGTTAGATTATTCTTGTATTACTCTTGGTTGAGATTGAGTTATTGTTTGTCTTAATTTATGAGGTGCTTTAGCCCTCATGGGTAGGGAAGAGTAATTTAATAAGTCAAGCCATTATGCTATAGACAAATGGGTGTCATTTCCAGTGATAAGGTGTATTGGAACTGATTCACTGAAAATGGTTATCCATTATAAAGTGAATCATGACATCTAAAATGAATTGGTTGTACATCCTTATTCCACATTATTAGGGGTGTCCATGGTTCGGGATGGGTTGGGTCAAGGATGTTTCGGGACCCGACCCGACCAAAAAAGCTCTGGTCGGGTCGGGTCAGGTCATATGCTTCATGAGTAGCTGACCAGACCCAACCCAACCGGTTGGGTTCGGGTTTACTCGATGCATGGTCAAAGCACCCAACCCAACCCAACCAGATGTGGGTCAGGTTAGTTTGGGTCGGGATCTATGTGTAAACCTGACCTAACCGGACCCGACCATGACCCAACCCAACCTAACCCGATGGACCCAGACCCAGCCCCCTAGACCTAGCCCCCCACCCACCCAAACCACCCCCTCACCCTCCCCCTTCACCCCCTGCCCCTTGGACTAGGCTCCCCCCCAGCAGCACCCCTACCCTCTGCACCAGCCCACCTGCCCCCCTGCACCAGCCCCTCCCCCTCCCCTCTGCACTACACCCCCACCAACCCCCTATCCCTCCTACTGCACTAGCCCCACCACCAAACCCTCCCCCTCCCCTTTTCCTATTTCACTAGCCCCCTACCCTGCACAACCCCTCCTCCTCCCCCCTACGACACCCGCCCCTCCCCCTCCCCCTACCCTTGCACCAGCCCCTCCCCCAACCCCCTACTACACCATCCCCTCCCCCATCCCTACACCAGCCCCTCCCCCTCTCCCCTACTACACCGACCCATCCCCTTTCCCCCCAACATTCCATACCCCCTATTTCACTAGGCCCTTCCCATCCCTCAGTTGCACCAGCCCCTCCCCCTCCTGCTGTTCCACAAGACCCTCTCCCTCCCCCATGCCCTACACCATCCCCTCCCCCTCCCCTAACCAACCCCCTACCCCCTACTGTACCAGCCCCACCACCAACCCCTACCAACTTACTACCTAGCCCCTCCTCCTCTCTCTATAATGCACCCCCACCAGTCCCCTGCCCCATGATACACCAGCCCCACCACCAGCCCCTACCCCTCCCACTTGCTCTTTTGCACCATCCCCTCCACCTCCCCCCTATTGCACCAGCCCCTCCCCCTCCCCCTCTTCCCTTGCACCATCCCCTCTCCCTACCCCCTGCACTACACAAGCCCCTCCCCCTACCCCCTTCCCTACACAAACCAACATCTCCCCCACCCCCTTCCCTTACACCATCCCCTCCCCCTACACCCCTACCCTACACTACACCTGCCCCTCCCCCTCCCACTTGCTACACCAGCCTCAGCCTATACCACTGCACCATCCATCCCCCATTTGTTACCCTACCTACCTAACCACTATATACTATAGTTGGATAGAATAGACCAACTACAATAATTATTATACTACCCCTGATAGTAAATACCCCCTTACATAGCCCCATCTAGCCCACATTCCTAACAATTTCCTTAATAATGGCACTAAATTTCATTGTGTAAATGAGTTGTAGTGAAAAAAAATCCCCTATAAGTGGATAGAGTCACAACAACAAATAATTTGGTGAGTAACTAGGTCAAACCGTAGGGATAAGTTTGGATTACTATTATTCTTGGTTAAATGTTTAAAAAAATAAGTATACATAAATGGATTTTTGAAAATGGAAGATAGGTGGGCAAGCCAGAAGAAAAGAACATATCCTTCCTAGAGTTGATAACTACTAACTAGGAGGATTACCTTAACTAGAGTTACAAATCACTTGTAAGGGAAGTGGAGATCAAATAAAATCAACCAAATATACCTAAGATTCATACAACTAAAATGAGAAACTTTCATCACCTGCTTGAAATGTGAAAAAATTAACTGTAATCCAACTCACATAGGTGCATGATGAAATTACCTAAGAAAGATAATTTGAAGAACATGATTAAAAAAACTATTTACCATCAGTTCCACCAAACAGAACGCATGATAGGCCAATGAGGAGTGAGCCAATAGGAGGTATTTATCCTGATTGCTTTTGAGGGAATCTATCTGTATGGAGAGGAGGAGAGTGGGGAGAAGAGGGGAAGGCAGTAGATTAGAAGGAAGGAGTCCAGTCGTTGGTGGTGAGGGAAGGATGAAGGAAGAGGAGTAGGTTTTGGCCATGTACGAGGGAAGGCCGGGGTCAGGGGGAGGGGGAGAGGAGGAGGAGAATCTATCTAGGGAGGGAAGGAGGCGAGTGAGGAGAGGAGGAGGAGAAGGGATGACATCCAGTCACATACGAGGGAAGGTCGGGGAAGGGCAGGAGGAGATTAGGGAGGAAGAGGCGGGCAAGTGTGAGGGAGGGAGGGAATTAGGGTGGTTAGGACAGGTCGCGACACTAGGTAGGGTTTTTTTGCCTACACCCTCATGTCAATGAGTCGGTTTGGGTAAATATGTAGCCAATCCATGACCCGACCCAACCCATCCATGCGTCAACCCAATATAAACCCGACCCGAACATTTTTTTCCAAAATCCAACCCAAACCATTTGGGTCAGGTTGAACCCATTAGGTCGGGTCAGGTCTGGAAACCCCTACAGATTATCATGTTTATGAAAGGTAAAATAGTTAACCTGGTAATTAAATATAAAATGAAATGAAACATATACTTGAGAACTTACTGATACGTGGTCATCTAAGTGGGTAGTTGGGGTAGTATGCCTTGGGTAGTGAGTTTTCCTTTGTTCATCTTCCACTGGTGATGTTATATTTTTTCTTAATCTTTTTTTGAGGTGTGTTCTTGGAATTTCTTGACCAATGTCTCCATGGAGTCCTCATATCGTATTTCATGAAGGTGGCGATGACTATACTTTAGATATGGCGGGCCCTGAGTTGCCACTCTTACCTCCAGGAGTGCCACTCGGGGTGTTGGATGTTTTACCAGATCTGGGTACTGATGCCCAAGTTCATGACATTTTCCTTTGTATGATGCAGTCTATGCACGGTGCATCATGGCTTACACCTACTATGGCTGATCTGACTTGTGAGTTCCAAAAACAGCATCCTTCTACTTTCTCAAGGGATGGCGGTCCACATGTTGTTGAGTCATAGCTAGAGGCCACCCTATCTATCTTTGAGTATCTAGAGACGCCTCCATAGTGGAGGGTCAAGCATGCCATATACATACTTTAGGACTCATCCATGCACTATTAGGATGTGATTACCCATAATGGTCATCATCAAGTCATGTTATGGGTTGATTTCCAGACCTCCTTCTATGATCAGTTCTTTCCTTAGATGCTGAGAGCTGATAGAAACAGAGATTTCATGCATCTCAAACTGGGTTATATGTCAGTCATGGGGTATTCAGCGTGTTTCAGGGAGTTGCAGTGCTTTGCACCGCTTCTAGCTGATGATGATCTTTTGTGTGCTATATTCTTCGATGATGGGCTCTAGTATTCCATCTGTATGCAGGTGAATGTATTTCACCTACCTAACTTTTTTGTAATATTCAATTAGGACCTTATCACTGAGTGTAACCTAGAGGATGATAATAGTATGGGCATAGAGGACTAGTGTCATGTTAGGCCAGTAGTTCTTTCAGTGGTAGGAATCATTCTCTCAATTTTTCTCATTAGGGTAGTGGAAACTAGAGTTCTCGTTTCAATAGCTCCAAAGTGTGTCATCAGTGTGGATGATAGGGGAAACTGAAGCCTCATTGAGATAGATACCCAATGAAGTGTCGAGATTGTTGATGTATGGTGAATCTTAAGAGGTTTTTTAATAACTTTCCACCAAATTTTAGTGGGAAAGGATCTGCGCCAACTCCACCTTCAGGAGTGGGTTCTTTTATGCTGCATCAGGCAGGGAGTTGGAATAACATTGGTAATAATGGCTGAGGAGGAGGTCATGGCCATGGAATCTAGACCCATGATCACCAATATACCCAAAAAAGAAGTTATGATCATGGAAGTCCATATATTATACAAGGACAAGGATCTAGTCAGTTGCATGTACTACGGTCGATACCTGAGGATCATGCTATGAGACCATCTATAGTATGAGGTACTATTATGGTGGTATCTACTATATTATCTGCTTTATTTGATATAGGTGTTTTGAACTCCTTTATCTTTGTATCTATTGTGGAATGTTTGTAACTAGATGTACAATATTACTATGGTGTAATTACCCTAGATACATCATTAGGGGTATGAACATAGGGCTACGCCAGTGTAGGGATTGTCCCCTTGAGGTAGGTAATTACCCTTTCTTATGGAACCTATTTGTTCCCGAGATGATGGGATTTTATGTCATTCTCAAGATGGATTGGTTGGTTCAATATCATTCTTTTATAGACCGTTATCGCCACAAGGTATCATTTACATCATCATAGGGTAGTAGTTATCTACATAAGGGTGAGTGGTTTTTCCAGGCTAGTAGAGCTAGACCCGAGCTTCATTGGATAGGTGGAGTGACCACCCATATTGAAAATCTCTTCATAGAGGATCAAGGATTATATCAATATGATTTTCCTCTAGTATACGATCATTTCAGGGATGTCTTTCCCATAAACATAATTTATTTCTAGAGGATCCAGGTTGATATGAATGCAGGTGTTGATAAAGGGAATCATACAACATTGAACACTTGATTTTTTACTGTTAATGATGGATCTTGATAACATACACTACTTGAATTATTGTTAATTGTGACGAGCTATTATCGACGAGATACCCTCGCAAATAGGCTTTAGCGACAGGGCCCCATTGCAAATAGCCCATTACAGAAAACGTTGTTGCAAATACAAGTATTTGCGATGGGCCCATCGCAAACAAAGTTATTTGCGATGAGAAACATCTCTATCACAAATAAGGTTCCGATTATATGTATTATATATACATAAACTTTTTCGCGACGGGCCCGTCGCAAAAAATATTTGCG
Organism: Viscum album; assembly: GCA_963277665.1. Classification (NCBI taxonomy): domain Eukaryota; kingdom Viridiplantae; phylum Streptophyta; class Magnoliopsida; order Santalales; family Viscaceae; genus Viscum; species Viscum album. The sequence continues at coordinate 1,476,224,813 of OY728150.1, forward strand.
ACGGGCTCTCATTTTGTCACAAAAAATATATATATAGCACTTTCTACAACAGGCACGTCGCATCAAATTATTTGTGACGGTACTACTTAACCGTCGCAAATATATTTTTAAAAATATTTAGTTCGACTATTTGCGATGGGACCCCGTCGCAAAAGATCCTGTCGTAAATAATAAATTAATTTTAAAAAAAATAAAATTTAAAAAAATTATGATTAATGAAAAAATAATATTACTATTATTAAAACAATAAAAAAATAAAAAATATTAAAATTCTCAATATTCACAAAAAAAAATTAAAAATTAAATTATGTAATATTTGTACCGATATAAAAGACAGAAAATGTAAATAATTCATATTAAAATGTTAAATTCCAATGTTTGTAACATACAAAATCACTAGGGGTCATCTTCTCGAGGAGGTGGAGGAGCTGAAGGAGCTGGTGAAGGAAACTCCATCCCTAAACTACGAGTCATACGGCGCATGTACTCCATCTGCTCGTGATGCTACTGCTAGCATTGACGCATCTGCTCCTCGTAATGCTGCTCTTGATGCTGCTGTCGCCGACGCATCTCTTCTTGATGCTTCTACAAAGTCTCTATATGCTCAGTCGGAGATCACAACTGCTCCTGATACTGTGAACCAGAAGATGATGCCTTTCCACGATCTCCTCTCGAGTTGGACGTCGACATCGCAGCAGTACCACAATAAGTACCAAGAGTCAAATGAGAGTTGATGCCAACTACTATGCCCTTCTAAAAGCCATACTGAGTCGCTTACATCCATGTCGCCTCATTGAAATGGTGAGCACTGGTCTGCTCAGCCGTCTCGTCCTGACCCTCAGCCTGTGTCTGAGAGGTCACAGCCTCATATGACTCCTTCAATTCCAATTTAAATTTTTAATTGTCAAAATGTTATATTCACTTAATTTTTAAAGTGAAAAAATAATACTAACCACTATCTGAAGCTGGTGATCACCTCTAATCCCTCCACTAGCTGGAACACTGTACATCCTCTGATAAAAATCGAACTCCATAATATCAGGATGCTCGACTGCCTACAGAAATATAAAATAAACTTTTTATATTTAAAGTTATATAAAATATTTAAAAAATATACTTACCAGATGCTCTCTATGCAAACTGAATGTTCAGCTACCATCTCGATGCGTCACCTCCTATCCCCCCCGGTTCTATCGTCCCACTGAAGATCTCCTTTGAAATCAACCACCCAACCAGTGTAAACATAATCCATCCCAAACATGAGATGAAATGTACTCTGGTTGGTGGGCTCTACACAACTCATAAAATTCCTTCACCCCTGCTTTCTTAATGGCAGTCATTCTCAAATTGTGCAAAAACTGGTGAAAACAGTCACGCATAGAAACCTGCCATGCCGTGTGGATAGCATCATGCATACTATCATCGATAGGATGCCATAAACCCTAAAAATAATTTATAATATCATGTTTTTAATAAAATAAATTTAAAAATAAATATTATTTATTTACGTACTAGCCAATGCTGGAACATGTCGCGTCGCACATCAATGGGAATCTATCCCCACGTGATCCATGGCTGAGAAAAATAATTGTACAATATAGCGCTCCCCTGTCCAACAGCTACATGCTGAAATCTCTGAAAAGGAATAAATAATCAAACAATTAGTATATATATAAATAAATTAATGAGATCTAACTAAAATATACAGGTTACCATACCTCTGTGTGCGTGGATTGAAACCAAGATGTGGACGTCGCTCGGGGATAGGGTCCGGAATCATCAGTCGTGCAAGACCGCACCCCCTCCACGTACCTCCTGAACCACCAGTAGGCTGAGGGTCAGCTGATCCCACATCCTCATCATCCAAAGGTAGCTCAGCCTCCTCCAACTCACACAATAGATCAGATTCCATCTGAAACACAAAATGATTGTTGTTAATAGATAGTTTAAAATAAATATTATATATAGATATATATTAGTTATGATTATAACCAGTATTTAATTGTGTCAATGTTCATCTTCATCCTCTTCTCCATAGCTGTCAATGTCAATGTCTTCATCTTCCTCCTCAGCATCATCAATATCCATATGAGTTTCAGTTTCATCATCTCTTATCATTTCAAATTCATTTGTAACATCATTAACATCTTCATCACCATCGATCCTTAATTGTGGGGTGTCATCGTCGATATTCATGTCTCTTTGTGAATAAGATGGATTTTGAGCCGTCTCTTGAAAAATATCAATTCCATCCACTTTAGAGGAACCACATTTAGTTTGAGTAAACTGATTTTCCCGAGATCTCATTTTTATTATGCTCCACCAATCGCTCAAGTCTCTTGAAGTAGCACAGTACTTTTCATATTAAATTTGATGTGCCTGTTGAGCCAGTAAAAATTGTTCATTTACTACAAGAAGACTTTTATATTTAATATCAATGATTCCATGAGTCAGATGAACACTCAAACTTCTCTCAGTATCCAACCACTGACATTTAAACATTGTTATGTAATTCTATCCTAGATAACACAGCTCAATAATTTCATCTAAAATGCCATAAAAGTTAACTTCAGTTTTTCTATGTGATGTGATCCTCTCAAAAAAAACTCTACTACTCATTGTTTTTTTTATTCCCCATATGCATGTGTATGAAATCAAAAACCATTCACCACATATGCATTATAATATTTAACCATTTTGGACGGTGGGTTACTCAATATACAGAGTCACTTATCAATTTTATCAGCATATTGAGACACCTAAAAATTTTTAAAACAATTATAAATATAATAAATAATAAATGTAATTGATAATAAACCATCAATAATTTATGTTACTGGTTTTTGAAACCATTGATAAAAAAAATTTGTCTGCGTTCTTCAAGAGCAGCTGCTGTAATTTGTGGAAGTTGTTTCTTGATATTATTATCATATAACCTACAAATAAAATAAGTTTAAATATTATAACATAAATTATAGAATAAGTTATAGAATCACTCACAAGACAAATGATGTCATTTATTCACAGTTGAGCAGTACGTATGTATGAGCTCTGTGAAGTTCATCTTCTGAAAGCCATCGTTCATGAACTCCAATGAAACCAAGATTTGGATGATTAAAAACTATTAATTGATTTTCCATTTCATCATTAACATTCCCCTCTTTTTCCCCATGCGATTGTGTTTTGAGGGATATTGAGATTCAAAATAATGAGAGAAAAAAAAGCAATTTCTTCTTGAAAATAAGCTTCAGCAATTGATCCTTCAACTGATGCTTTATTACGTATTTTTTTCTTCAATTTCGGCATGCATCTCTCGAATGGGTACATCCATTGAAACTATATTTCACCTCCACATTTAGCTTCATTTGGAAAATGTAATATCAGAAGTTCCATTGAGTCAAAGAAAGCCGGCAGAAAGATTTTTTCCAGTTTATGTATAATTACAGCAACATCTTCTGCCAGTTTGTTTAGCGCATCGTAGTCTGTTGTCGCTACACAAATGTCTCGAAATAAATATGATGTGTTTGTTATCAAATCCCAAATCATATAATTCAACAAACCTCTGAATCCAATTGGCATTAGTCCTTCTATTATAACATGACAGTCATGACTTTTTAATCCAGTAATATAACCATTCTTAACACATCTTCCCAAATTGGAAGCATAGCCATCTGGAAGTCTCAAATCTATAATCCACTGACAAAATAATAAGCGACTCCCTTTGGACAGTGTATAAGCTTCTTTTGGCTTCATTAACCTCTGTGATCTGACATTTTCAAATAATTCAAGTTCTGTTCGCCTGCAAATTTGGGCAAGATCTAGTTGTGCCTTTACAGTATATTTGGCCTTACCTGGTGTATCCAAAACTATATGAAATAAATTATCAAAATAGTTCTTCTCAATATTCCTAACATCCAACATGTGGCGGACCAACAAATCAGACCAATATGGAAGATCCCAAAAAATGCTTTGTTTTATCCAATTATGTTCTTTCTCAAAGACATGAATTTTTTGTTGGTTTACTGTTGGTCCAATTTTGATGGGGGGGTAATGAAAATAAAACTGATTTTAAGTCTGTACCTGAGATCATCTTTGGAGGTTCATCCCTTTCAATTGTACCTTTTCTGAAATGAGATTTGTTCCTCCGAAAAGGATGATCGGTTGGAAGAAATATACGGTGAAAATATAAATAACATGGTTTTTTTCCATTGACTAGCATAAAGGATTTGTTTTCTTTCATACAGTAAGGACATGATTTTGGACCATGTGTACTCCAACCAGATAACAAGCCATATGCCGGAAAGTCACTAATCTTCCACATCAATGCAGCTTTTAATATGAAATTTTTTTTCGCAGCAACATCATATGTATAACACCATCACTCCGCAATGGATTTAGCTAATCAATCAATGTTTTCAAATAAACATTAATATTATTTTTCGGATTTCCTTAGATTAATAAAGTCAAAAAGATATAAGGCTCCTTCATCAGCATCCATGGAGGAAAATTGTATGGAGTTATAATGACATGCCAACATGAATACGGACTACCATAAGAACCAAACAGACAAAACCCATCAGTAGAAAGACCCAATCGCATGTTTCAGGCTTCTATAGCAAAAGATGGATGCAGACAGTCAAAATGATTCCATGAATCACCATCAGATGGATGATTCAAACTTTTATCAGTTGAAATCTTGGTTTTGTGCCATGAAATCATTAATGTTGTGTTCTGAGACATAAATAAACGCTGCAACCTGGGTGTAAGGGGGAAATATCTCAACTGTTTTACTGGAATCGATCTAGACTTCCCTGGTTGAGCTTCTTTATACCTCGATTGTCCACATGTTGGAAAAGTATCCAATGACTCATTTTTTCCAGAATATAAGATGCAATAATTTGGACATCCATGAATCTTTCGATAACTAAGACCCAAATTACAAATCAGCCTCTTGCTCTCATAGTAATTTGCAGGAAACACATTTCTTTCAGGTAACAGTGTTTTAACCAAAGAAAATATCTGATCAAAAAAGTTGTTTGACATTGCATTATCTGATTTAATAGCCATAAATTTTGCTACTGCTTCTAATTTTCTTATCTTACAGCCAGTATATAATGCATCCTCAGCAGACCTCAACAACTCATAAAATTCTGATGGTGCCAACTCTGGAGTTAAATAAATATCATCGTGAGTTTCAGTTTGTTGCACATATAGACCTGCAACATTATGTACTAAATTTTGAAATCGTGATGGATCCAGAATTAAGTTATTAAGATCTGCTCTGGATCTACATTCACCATGTTGATACTGAAAAATATAATCTGGTTGAAAACCAAACCTCAAGAGATGTCCCCCAACCTTGTCAAATGTGTCAAACGTTCTGAGAGTATATTTTTTACAAGGAAACTTAATTGTGCCTTCTGAAACATATTCTGGTTTTGATGATGCAAATGATAAGAAAGCTTCAACACCCTCAATATATACAGGATTTAAACCAGAACCATTGGGATTTCTACGCTGATTTATCCAAGCTCGATCATCTAATAATGACCGATGTCAACTTCCTTGTTCCTTATTTTTCTACATAAAATATAAAATCGTCACTATTTTTGAATAGTTTGAAATTAAAAAAACATTATCTGAAGAAGAAAATAAATAATTACAACAACTTAATAATTATCATTAATTAAGGAAGACACAATTTCCAATGGATTGACGACTACTCTTTTATCCGACAGCTCATTTAATTGTGTTGGGCAAAAATCCCTCAAGGTATCATTGAAGCATTTTTGAGGTGATTGTGTGTGTTGACAAAGTGGACATCTGAGTGGTGATTGTTGACAAAGCAAAACAATGACTTACGAATTTGTTTACAAAGAGGATTTCGTGATGGAATGTTGAGTTCAAGAGCTGAGGTCAATGATCCATGTTTGATTCAAAAGCATCGACAAGAGGAATGGATGATCTAGAGGCGTTACAAAAGAACAGATACAAGGTGGCGCCATTTTCCAGTGTTTTCCAAATTTTTGGTCCTGAAAATCGTCAAATGAAGAAAAGTGGTTTTTGGAAAAGGTACTTGCGAGTCATGTACTTAAAGGCTTGGAAACTTGCGTGCCATATGTTTTTCAAGATCAGATCATCAAAATATGGAAAAGGGATAAGTTTCGCGCAAGTATTGGTGGTGTCGCGCAAGTGACTTGCGCGCCGTGAAAGAGACGTGCACGATGATGCATTGGATGCTTGAGAACTTGTGCACCTGTGGTTTTTAAAGATCATAATATCAAAGTATGGAAAACGAAAGATGTTCGTGCAAGTTTGGAATTTGGTCGTGAAAGTGACTTGCAGGAGAAGAGACCTGTGCACTGAGACTTACGCGCCGAGGAGAGACTTGTGCGTCGTCGTGAAGGGGTGACCAAATGCCTATAAATACTAGACCACCCCTCTTCATTATTTATCGTAGTTCAATAATTTGAGCAATCAGATCTCTCATCGCACAGGTGTGGTGGTCGCGCAAGGGGTGTGTGATCACGCAGATGGAGTTGCGCGCCATTGTGAGGAGTTGCGCGCCAGTGTGAGGAGTTTCACGTTAGTGTGAGAAGTTGTGTGCCGGTTGGTAGTTGCACGCCATTATTATTTTGGGCGTAAAAGGAATAGAGTCACGCAAGTTTGGAGTTGAGTAATCTTGTGTTGCGCAAGTGTGTGTGGTGGACTTGCGCGCCCGTTGTGACTTGCACGTCGATACTTGCACGCCGAGATTAACTTTTGCGCCAAGTAAGGTTTATTTCCATAAGTGATTTTCAGGCTGCGTGGAAGCTAGAAGTTTCCCTGATACCTTCGGTGCAAAGAGAGATTTATCTATGGGTAAAAATTGGGCTTCAATAGAGCATCTACTTACAGAGGAAGATGCATTCCTTCATGCAAATGAAGAGACCTATAGGTATATAAACTGTGAGTGGATACTTTCCGACGCAGTGAGCAATGGAAGAAGAAGAAGGTGATCCTCTCCACCGGCAGTGAGCCAAAGAGTGAGAAATAGGGAGTGACCCTTGGGAAAGCAGTGAGCTGACCCTAAATCTTGTAAAGGTAGTGAGTCTGGGACAGAGTGACTGTACCCGAACCTTGTAATCCACAGCTAGTGAAATTTAGTGGAATTTGGTATGACCAGAAACTTGTCAGCGTATGCTCCTTGGACGTAGCCCAGTGTGGGTGAACCAAGTAAAAATCATTGTGTCCTGTGCATACTTTACTTTCTGTTACATTGTGCAACAAGAAAGAGAGATAAGAGTGTTTTACTTAACAGTGAAACAAGATCATAACGAGCATTAATTTTAAATTAGTCATACCCTGATTCACCCCCCCTCTCAGGGTATTCATCCTTGTGGACCTAACAAATTGCATCTTTCTCACACTTATTATTGCTAATTATTGCTAATTATTACAAATTATTACAATTTATTACTAATTGTTACTAATTATTACAATTTATTACTACTTATTAAAATTTATTACTAATTATTACAATTTATTACTAATTATTACTATTTATTACTCATTTAGCAATACTTATCAATACTTAGCAAAAAGAAAACTACTTCAATAATGAAAGGAAATTTGGTAATCATCATTATAGAGATTATTACAAATTTTCCCTTTATTATCAAAGAAGATTTCATTTACTAATTATTAGTAATAAAAAATTTATACTATCAATATTTATGAAAAAAGAATATTAATATTATTAAAATAATAAAAAATTTATTACTAATTAATACTATTTATTCCTATTTATTCCTATTTATTTCTATTTATTCCTATTTATTCCTATTTATTCCTAATTATTCCTAATTAATTCTAATTATTCCTAATTATTCCTAATTATTCCTAATTATTTTTAATTATTCTTAATTATTACTAATTATTCCAAATTATTCCTAATTATTACTAATTATACCTAATTTTTCCTAATTATACCTAATTATACCTAATTATTCCGAATTATACCTAATTATTACTAATTATACGTAATTATTACTATTTATTCTTAATTATTACTATGTAATCTTAATTATTACTATTTATACCTAATTATTCATAATTATTACTAATTATTCCTAATTATTACTAATTATACCTAATTATTACTAATTACACCTAATTACACCAAATTGTTCCTAATTATGCCTAATTATTCCTATTTATTCCTAATCATTCCTAATTATTACTAATTATTACTAATTCTTCCTAATTATTCCTAATTATTCCTAATTATTACTAATTATTCTTATTTATTCCTAATTATTACTTATTATTACTAATTATTCCTAATTATTACCAATTATTACTAATTATTACTAATTATGACTAATTATGACTAATTATTACTAATTATTACTAATTATCAATATTTACGAAAAAATTATATTAATATTATTAAAATAATAAAAATTTTATTGCAAATTATTCCTAATTATTGCTAATTATTCCTAATTATTGCTAATTATTCTTAATTATTTCTAATTATTCCTAATTATTGCTAATTATTCCTAATTATACCTAGTTATTACTAATTATATCTAATTATTACTATTTATTCCTAATTATTACTATTTATTCCTAATTATTACTATTTAATCCTAATTAATACTATTTATTCATAATTATTCCTATTTATTTCAAATTTTTCCTATTTATTACTAATTATTCCTATTTATTCCTATTTATTCCTAATTATTCATAATTATTCCTATTTATACCTAATTATTCCTAGTTATTACTAATTATATCTAATTATTCCTAATTATTCCTAATTATTCCTAATTATTCCTAATTATTCTTAATTATTCTTAATTATTACTAATTATTCCTAATTATTACTAATTGTTCCTAATTATTACTAATTATTCCATATTATTGCTAATTATTACTAATTATTACTAATTATTACTAATTATTACTAATTATTACTAAATATTCCTAATTATTACTAACTATTACTAATTATTACTAATTATTCATAATTATTCCTAATTATTCCTAATTATTCCTAATTATTCCTAATTATTCCTAATTATTCGTAATTATTCGTAATTATTCTTAATTATTCCTAATTGTTGCTAATTATTCCTAATTGTTGCTAATTATTCCTAATTATTGCTAATTATTACTAATTATTCCTAATTATACCTAATTATTAATAATTATACCTAATTATTACTAATTATACCTAATTATTACTAATTATACCTGATTATTGCTAATTATACCTAATTATTGCTAATTATACCTAATTATTGCTAATTATACCTAATTATTGCTAATCATACCCAATTATTACTTATTATACCCAATTATTACTTATTATACCCAATTATTACGAATTATTCCTAATTATTACTAATTATACCTAATTATTACTAGTTACACCTAATTATTACTAATTATACCTAATTATTACTAATTATACCTAATTATTACTAATTATACCTAATTAATACTAATTATTCCTAATTAATACTAATTATTCCTAATTAATACTAATTATACCTAATTAATACTAATTATTCCTAATTAATACTAATTATTCCTAATTACTACTAATTATTCCTAATTACTACTAATTATTCCTAATTACTACTAATTATTCCTAATTACTACTAATTATTCCTAATTACTACTAATTATTCCTAACTAATACTAATTATTCCCAATTAATACTAATTATTCCTAATTAATACTATTTTTTCCTAATTAATACTATTTATTCCTAATTAATACTATTTATTCCTAATTATTACTAATTATTCCCAATGATTACTAATTATTCCTAATTAGTACTAATTATTACTAATTATTCCTAATTACTACAAATTATTCCTAATTAATACTAATTATTCCTAATTAATACTAATTATTCCTAATTAATACTAATTATTCTTAATTGATACTAGTTATTCTTATTAATACTAATTATTCCTAATTAATACTAATTATTCTTAATTATATCTATTTATTCCTAATTATATCTAATTAATATTAATTATAACTAATTATTTATAATTATAACTAACAATATCAATTACTTAGTAAAACTAAATATAAATAAAAATCAATTGAAATCTAATTAAATTAGAACTAATAAACAACAATTAAAATTAACATAAAAAAATAAAAAATATATATAAAAAATAAAATATAAATACCTTAAACTTTGATATTCTGAAGATATCGACGCCTTCCGATTGCTCTCGTCTAAAAAAATTTAACTAAAAAAATTCATTGAAACTGGAGAATGAAGAGAGAGAGAAAGAAAGATGTGAATGATTTGGGAAAAAACGGATGTGGGTATATATAGGTTAGATTAGTTGCGACGGGGTTATTAGCGACGGGCAGCCCATCGTAAATGGTGGTAATTGCGATGGGCCCCATCGCAATTACCCTCGCCCGCATTAATTACAATCGGTAGTTAAAAGGTTATTTGCGACGGGACCCGTCGCAAATAGTACCTTCCAATTGTTTTTTTGCAGTGGGACGACATCCCGTTGCAAAAGGGTATTGACCAACGCCGGGTATTTGCGACGGGTCCCGTCGCAAATAAACCTGCACGGTTTGGCGTGCAAGCTGCGCAGTTTGGCGCGCAAGCCGCGCGGTTTGGCGCGCAAGCCGCGCGGTTTGGTGGGCAAGCTAGGCCAAACTATTTGCGACGGGAGGCGAAATCCCATCGCAAATACTTGGTTATTTGCGACGGGCTACTTTCCCCGTCGCAAATAGTTTCTTGGACGGGTTATTTGCGACGGGAAGAGAGCCCGTCGCAAATAACCCGTTGCAAATACTGATTTTTCCCGTAGTGATTTGACCAAGCTGGAGCTCGAGATACTTGGGATAGTCTTTTGATTTTTATTATACTTTGGTGGAACATGTTATGTCTACTGTCTTTTATCCATGTTTTCTAGTTTTCTAGTGACATGACACATCATCGTCAGTTTTTGTATACTTGTATGTTATTCCAGTTATTCCAGTTATTGTTGTCTCTATTTTCCATTATTCTTTCCATTTAATTGTATCTCTTCCTCTATTTACCTTTGTTTATATTTATCTTTCGCACTACACTCTGGTAATGAGGGCATAGTCTCCCCATCGACAGACCCTAGTCCCTCACTACCAGTCGGCAACCTCTGGTGTTTATGGAGATGCGCTTAAGGCCATATAGCCCACTGAGATTGGGGAACCTATTAAGTGGAATCCAGGTCCATGAACCCACACATCTATCACGTGGTTTTAGCTTAGAAGAGTATAAATATCCATCTTGATAGATCTTTGTCAAATGCTTCTTGTTTACCTGACCAAGATGGTGATGCTAATGCTAGGTGTTATATGAGTAATGTGAACTTGATTTGTTATCAATTCCAAACACTTGGTTTTCATAATTTAATACATACAAACCATTATTAAAATGTTCCATACCATAAAATATGTTTTCCTTTCAAAGGAAACAACTTTTATTTCTGAACTTGAAAATAAACACATGTGTATCTAAACTTGATACAGAAATTATGTTTTTGGTAACAGTAGGTACATAATAACAATCACATAAAACCAAATTCAATCTCATTGGAAATGAAAGATGGTTGTTACCAATGGAAAGCGCAGCTAGCCTCACACCATTTCCAGCTCGCAGATCCACCTTTTCAATGGAAATTTTATGAAATCAATTTAGTTCCTACATTTGAATACAAATGTGAGCACCACAAGTTGTATCTAATACACAACATGTAAAAATGGAAATATTGCACTCGATAATGAATAGACCATTAGTGTCCCCTTACTTTTGTGTGTAGTTCCTCTTTTAGTGGCCTGGCTTGCCATATGAAAAATGCACTTCCTCCTTTTCCTTGCCCTACCTTTGGATCTTCTTCTTCTTGGTAGCACGATGCTCAGGATCTTTAGACTATTTATAAGTATTGGGCCCCTTTTTCTTGTCCTTCCTCTTCTTATTTAACATAAGTACTGTGAGTTTGTTATGCCCCATATCCTTATCCACTTGGAGAATTAAAGTAATAACTTCTGAAAGACTCTTCTCATTATTTATCATATTACAATTCATAATAAAGCTGGAGAAGTTCTTGGGAAGTGATTAAAATATGATATTTGTATGCAACTCATCCGGTAATTTAATCCCTAAGATGTAAATGAGTTCAATGTATCCAATAAACTTAACTACATGATGACCAGCTAGCAAATAATCTCCAATCTTAGTGGTAAACAAATCATTGAATATCTCATACCTCTCTTGTCTCGCCTTCTCTTAATAGAGATCCTGAAGGTGAGACATCATGCTATATGCATCCATTTAGTCATGTTTCTTTAAAATTCTATTGGACATGGATGATAACATAAAGCATTGAACATATGTAATATCATTTAGATGTTTATCATAGAGATATGGTTCTTCATTAGTTTCCTCATTGCTAGGTGCAATTGGTAAAGGTTCTCCCAACACATAAAATTACCTTTCATGGCGAAGGATAAACCGTATGTGCCTTTTTCACTCTTGGAAATTGGTACCGATGAGAAGGTTTTCCTTATCAAGTATGGATCACAATGATATGTTTGATTCCATTTGATTATTATTTCTAAAAAAATAATATTGGCACAATTTTATTACTTTATCTGATAAATTTAGACCAATAAATAAATATTATATTTATTAGTATCCCACTATTTTATCAAAACCCAATAGCCCTCACGATTGGATTCAGAATATCTTATTGCTTGGATATACCAGTGGAAAGGATCCATATTCCCTTTCTCCTTACCCCAACTTTGGTTGGTCAAGAAACTCGAATGGTTTTAGGTAGGCATTCCAAATTTCAACTGCATTAACTCATAGTTCCTTGATTCTTTGAGTGGACTCTCCAATCCTAAAATCCTTTAATTGGATTTCCTCAACCTTTTCCTCTCAGTTACACCATGTCCTGTTTTGGAATTCAACCCTTGATGTGAACCAAGTCAAGTCAACCCAAATCCTCATGTTATAATTCCCCAATAATTGAAAGCACCACAACTTTGGTTGGTCAAGAACTTTGAACTATGGTTTGATTCTAACCAAAGTAATGGAAGGTTACACCAACTTAATATTTTATTGAGGGATTTTATCCTTTATGCATAAATTTCCAATTATTATCTTTATTGCATTCTTGTTAATATTAAGTGGGATTACTTAAGAGATTAACCATGTATTTATATAATATTTATGCACAAGACAGTTTATTTTAGTTCCATCTTCCATACTTGTTAATTCTTTAATTGTGTGATCACGATAAAACATATATAATGAATAACAATAAAATTGATAGAAATAAAATAAAGCATAATATCATGAGATTGTTTTAATTGTTAGTTTATCTAGCAGTTTATAAATTAACAACTGAACTAGGGGAGAAACACCTTGAACCAACCAGAGGTTCATGTTTATAGTTTTCCACCTGTCCACCTTTGTATCTTACTTGGATTGGTTTCATCTCGGCTTCTAACTTGAACTGACTCCACTAGCTTGGGAGATCCATCCATTACATGTGCTTTTACTCACACGTAGGTGAGGGGTAAAAGGGGGTTTATATAAAAGAAACCATATGCATGTAGGCCCTTCATAATAATGAGGAGAAAAGGCACAAAATCCAACAATTTTATTTAATAATAAATTAAATGAAACTAATCACATACAAAGGTCTAGTCTATTTCATGATCATCCACATGCTTGCAACGTATTACACATTTGATTAACCTATCATTAAATTCTTTAATTATTCGTATTTAAGATAAATTGTGCTTGAATCAATTAACTATTATCATTAATTAATCAATACTTTTATCTCAATTATTATCTGAATTTCGTTGAGATTACCATCCATTATAATTTTGAACAAATTAAATAAATTCATTCAAAATTAACCTTGTACATAAATGTACCTTGGATGAAACATGGCGAATACCTATCCAAATCTACCCAATATGTATTATACTCGTATACTATTTTAATCATGTGACATATGGAATACATGACTTATCAAGTACTTTCATGATGTGTAATTCACATATGATTACACAAATTACATGATTTTTCGGTCACGTGTTATGATTCAATGTACGTAGAGTAATAACTTGTAACATGACTCATACATGATATGTTGATCTTAAACATTACACAGTTATCAATTAAAAATTTAAATATTTATTTATATAAAAACCTATCACATGGTGTGTCCTATCTGTACAACCACATGTAAGTACAAGTCTCAAGGTATTCATAGTAAAATAAATAAATTTTAAATCTGTATAACTTGGTATAAGTACACGAAATGTATATCTGATATACACAGTGTTTACACCTCTCACCATCTATCCGAGACACATTCCTAGAGACTCGGTGTGTAGTATGTGCCTCAGAAAATTTGGAGTACATGGTGTATCCAATGGGCCACACGTCATGTTGAAATTGTGTTATATAATCTCCCATCAGGTAGGTTCTATATTGAATACACAGACCATCTTTGATGCAAAGGGACCACACGCCCAGTCCAATGGGTCACATGATGTGTAGTCTGGTTGATCATGCATCAGTCTATCCCGGTCAACATGCGGTGTAAGAATAAACTACACCGTATGTCATTAATTCATATGGGTTAAGTAATTGATGAATCAACTCTCGGAGCATTGAACACAAATACACGGTGTGTAACTTTAGTTACACAGTGTGTACTAATTTGTTATCTGGGAAAAATCTTTGGCACCTTCAGACAAGTTCCTCGATTTTATTTTAATTAAAAAATTAAATGTCTTAATTAGATCTACAAGAAATGAATGAGGAAGAAAAAGATCTATTAATTAAGATTAAAATAATGATTAATATTGAATTGAAAAACTAAATTATAAATGGGTAAATCACCAACAATCTTAAATAATTATAAACAATTATGTTCCCTCTCTAATACCATTTGTAGGCTTCAGGTGCAGTGGAAGAATGGGAGGAGACAGTGCCCAACTTTAATTTTTTCCATAATCAATGATAAATCTGAGATCTATACGATGATGAATGTTGTGATCCATGAAATCGAGTCAAAGAAAGAGATAAAAAATAATTTTGTCGAAACTGAGAGAGAAATATCAACACATATTGTTTATAATTAATTTAATTAGATAAATAATTCAGTCTATGGAATTATTTCTTCATTGATGTGTCCAGCGATAGATCTACGGTGCACCATCATTGCGTTGTAGAAACCAAGTGTATATTTCCTTTAGCGGTGATCCACAAATGTTCTAAGAATCTCTAAACATCACCGAAGGAGTATCTAGGTGCTAGTATGAAAGATCCTTGTGCTTGAATTGTCCATCTTGAATGCCTCGAGAATTGCTTCCAAAGTGTTCTCCTTGATCTGGTAGAGGAGTGTTTCTCACCAGTCTTGGGAGTGTTCTTGGATAAGGGATATCTCTATGCTTGAGAGGATTCTCCTTAAATCATTGTGCACAACCTAATTGGCTTGTGAGAAAATAATATAATTGGGTATTTATATAGCTAGGTTTAAAGTAAAATAATTGCACAAGTTCCCTTATTATTATTTAATCCTAGAAAAACCCTCTGTCAAATAATAATAGTAATATTATTATTTCTTTACACGCACTTAACTATTGAATTATAATTAAATATTATTTAATTAAATAATATTAAATATTATAATTTCTCACCAGACCATTAAACTCGGTCCGCCATTCCTCCATAATAATTATCGAGCCTTGAATAATGTCTATTTATTTATTAAATAAACATCAATCCATTATTTGTTAATTAATAAATAAATATTATATTTACTAAACAAAAAATAAATATTTATATGCAATCAATCATACATGAATAATTATTAAACTACGCACGAGAATAATATTAATTCAACATGTTAAATAAATAATAATTATATATTATTTAACTAAGATTATGGATACACATAGTATGTGACCCTCTCAGCCTCTTTCTCAGTGGCATTAGGCGAAGCAGCCTGAATTCCAAGGATAGCATCTAGCAACATGCCAAGACACCCATAGAGAAAGGAGTTAATGTTGCAATGACATGACACCTCATATGAATGCTTACCATGTAATATAATCCCTTTATCATAATATCTCAAATTGAGAAGGATGCATGCCGGTGCCATCAACCTATTGCTCAATAACCCTTTCTTTGTATTTTTAGAAATAGAACATTCCTATAGAACACCATAGACATGGATTTATTTAGCCTATATCATTTCCCTCAAGGGGACTGAGATATTAAATTTCATTAAGGAATAGAAGGGATAAATATTTTCTCAAATTATTCATTAATGAAATATTTATTGTGACACACCCAATATATCCTACTTCGCCGTGAACATTTGTCATCATAATTTTCGTCAATAAATCTAAGTGTGTGACTCATAATACTAATTAATAATAATATTAAATTATAAGTACCAATACACATGTCTGTAGATAGGAACATCCAATGACACATAGAAATGTGAATTTCCTACTGGTGGTTCTCGTTCTCATAAATATATACTAAAAATTACCAAGGATGTACACCATAAGAAGGTGCATCAAGGTCCAATAAGTCTCCACACATGATATATTATATCATGTTTTCCCTCAAATGATATCATCTAGCTATAGAACACATATTCAAGAATAATGTCATAACACTCTCGGGTTCTCATCCTAGTGGGGAACTACTATGGACTTTTTGCGATAAAACTACTCTTAGGAAATTATCATATACTATGTTATGAAAAATAACAATCATGATGTGATAAGAAGTTTATTAATATTCAAAACCCATGAATACAAGTTTATCATAATGTACAAATAAGTTGGTTTTAGGGAACAAACTCCAATAGTCTAGTTCTTTTTTCTAAGTCTCGTTGTTTTTATATTATGTGTCATTGTAAAATACGCCAAAATTTTCCAGTGATGCTTCTATAATGCTTATTTAATTAATTTAAATGGGTTTTAATTCTTAATATGGTCCTAGATAATGGTGAATCGAAACCATTGGTTGAATACCTTGACATGAGCTACCCTATGGGTGTTTCATTCCTTGAAGGCCTATACGCCCTTTGCCTTAAATTGTTAATATGACTTATGAGGTGTTTTTTACTTGTAAAAAATGAAATGGTAATGAGAATTTATAGGCCATGTGTTAGGCCCCTATGAGTTATGCCATAACTTGACTTTCTTAATTAAATGAACCAACCAACTTGAATAATGTAACTTGACTAAGTGACTTGATGAATGGTATGAGATCTTGATAACTAAACCATAAATTCTTTTTATCCCAAGAGTGATACAAGGGTCCTGACTTAAGGATGCCTTTGATGGGATCATTGAGATATATAATTAAAAAATTTTATGAATTGTAAATACATTAGGAGTGATACTTGGAATTCCTTGGATGGGCTCTCTGGGCATTTTATATACATCCTTATGAGTGATACAGGTTCCCTGGGGGAGAAAATGTGGACAGGTTTAGTGGCTAGATGGTTATACTTGGCCACAAGTGATACTAAGTCCCCTAAGATAGATATCATGGATTGGCTTAGAGGATTTTGTCTTTATACCATGCCAAGAGTGATACTTGGGATTCTATTTGTGGATTGCCTTGGATAAACTATTATAGTACTGGGTATTTATATTACCCTTTGAGTGATACTTTGGATATCTTTTGAATTGCCTTGGATGGGCTCAGGGTTCCTCTTATTAAAATATAATGATGAATTTTATATTAAAGACTAACAATGCATAATTATTATCCAAGGATGTGCCCGCCAAGACAAATCAAATGCTTGGGATTGGTCCATCTCTTGATAATTTCTTAAAGTGACTTAGTATCTTTATGCTCATATAATAGGTACATAGGTTGACCTTGACATAGGCATATCCATCTTAGGCTGAAGTAGGTAGTGATGGTTGGTTATCCATGAGAATCTCGGACCAACATGATTCATTTATATATTTCCATACATTTATTTTGTGTCAACATACTGATCATTTTCTATGCAAAGATTGGATTGTTCTAGACACCATTGGTGGTAGCCTATTGAGTGTATATCACACCCTTTTCAAGTCTCCTTTGGTAACCAAGAAGACTTCATGATTGTAGGTGTAGATAAAGGGAAGAATCCAACTTCTGATGCTTGATTTTTAGTACTATGTTGGAGTATGATAGCATAGGTAAGAGCATATACTTGTGATATTAGCAGAGGAAGCTTTTCATCTTTTTGTATTTTTATTTAGCATGTGGTATATGCTTGTATCCCTTGGATCCTATTTACCTTCTTTTTTTATAGCTACTTGACATGATCATCCCCACATTTTTTATATATTTATTATTCAACTTCCACTTTTTTATTTATCTGGATGATTTATTATTATATTGCTTGTTTATTACTGCCTCCACTGTTTCTAATTTGTTATTTACCGTTGTGCTAAACTTTTACTCATGAGTTTATAGTCTTCCCATAGACACACCCTAGCACCTTACTGCTAGTCAGAAGCCTCTGGCATAGAGGGAGGTGCAATACCATCTCAGGGTACCACTTAGTGGATTCTGGGGAGGGACACTACAATTCTTAAATTATCTAGGAATGGATCATCTATCCTATTAAATAGATCTAACAAACCATTATTGAGACTAAGGTAAATGAGAAAACAGTGTCTAGATAAGTATTAGTTAGTTGAATCCAATGTTGTTTCTAGATAGCTCTTGGCACATTCATGTTTAATGTTGCTGCTCGAACGAAAATATTTTTTCCCAATCCAAATCAATCTTGACTCCCCTTTTCTCATCATTTGATCACTATTTTTTATACCCTACTTTTTTCTTCTTCCCATCTCATCTTTTTCCACACACATCCATCACTCCAGTTTTTTTGTTTTACTTTTATTTTTTTAGATTTTTAAAAACCCAAAAACACAACCCCATATATGTGGGATCAAGCCTACTTAAAGTTTTCTTAGCTTTAAGTAGTTCTATAAAATTATTTTTTAGTACAACGATCAAGAAATATTTAGACACCATTTCAGAGGAAGGCACAATGTGTTAGGAATTTAAAAAATGTTTCAAACAAAATTTGAATAACTAATAAATAAAAAAAATGAAATTTTATTTAAATTTGATTATGTTTTGTGCTATAAATCATTATTGAATACTACTGGTTTTGGTTCTATGTACTGAAATATTTAATTATCAATGTGCTAAGCATTTATATTACTTTCACAAATATTGTATGCACCCTAAAAATCCACCCAATGCTAAATATAACAATTTTATCCCATTAATTGAGAAGCACTGTAGTGATCATAGGAAGTAATGGATGCTGAGAATGGTGAAATTTTGGAATGAGGGGATTGTGGATCAAAATGAGAACATTGCTCCACCTCAGCCAATAAATGAAGTTGTTGAGAGTTTTAGACTTACGAAGTCCAAACTACCCGTGATTTCAAGTAATCCTTCATGTATTCTATTGTCTATTTTTTATTATTTCTATAAATTATTAAATAAAATAATCATATCTCTCAATGAAACTATATTATAATGGTCTAAATAATGATGACTCTTTAGACTTCATTAGAGACTTTTGTAGTGTTGTTTAGAACGTTCCTTTTCATGGTATAAATGAAGAAGATATTGAGTTAAGGGTTCTCCCTTTTTCCTTTAATTGAATTCTAGGAACTAGTTTCAACAGTTAGATGAGGAAATCCATGAATCCTAGGATCAAGTTTTTAATTCATTTGTCTTGAAAATCTATCATGGGAGAATAACCCCAAAAGTTTCCCATAAAATCACCGGTTTATCCATGATAAGGGTGAGTTTTTTTATGAAACATGGGATGGTTTTAGGGGTTCCCTGGTAATTAATTTATTCCTCACTTATATTTGCATACATTATTCAATGGGATCACTCCGTAGCACCAAAATTTAATTGATCAATCTTTTGTTGGTGATTTTACTGATAAGACAGTTGAGGAGTTGAAAGAAATCATTAATATAGTTGCTGAAAACATCCAACATAAATGTTCTAAGAGAATAAAAATCCATAAGAGTGGATCAAAAATTGTTCTTTCTCAAGAAAAAAGTGGTCATGTTTCTAGAATTTATAATAAAAATCATAATAGTTTACTTATAGATCAATGTTATCATTGTGGGATGTTTGGGAATTCAAGAGATTTCTATCCTTACATGGATATTCATCCCCATCCCTCTGAGAATTCTAATTTTTCTTGATATATATATCCATAGGTTAGAAGCCTTCAATGATAATCTTTTAATAACTATAACCCTTGATATAGGAACAACCTAAACTTTTCTTGGAAAGAGCATGGAATGTTTACAACACCCACTTCCCTTGGTTTCCAAAATCATCCAAGAATACAATATCAAAATAAAAATAGACTTGAGTCCTTAAATTTTCAAGAGAATGTAGAGGGGTTGATTCAAAAAGATCATAGTAAAATAGACTCTCAAGAAACTAGCCACATGAATGAAATATAGCCTCAAAAATATACTTTTGAATATGAGATGAATAATCTAAAAAATCAGTTCAGTCAAGAGGAATGAGAACTTGGTGGGAGAGAGAGAAAAATTTCCTAGTGTTACTGAATTGAATCTAAGAGAAAATGTGATGGGTGTCACCGCTAAAAGTTGTTTGAGTAGACAATAATATGTTTTGGTATAACTTAGGAATGATGAACCTATTGTTTCAATTGATACTGAACCTTCAATTTTGGGAAGGAGATAATCTGTAAAAGTGGACAACAAGGTTTAATCATTTCTGAAGACCTTTCCTTGCTAGATGTGACATTTTAATTGATACCTCAAAGGGTAACTAATTTTTCATGTCAGTGGGGAATGAGAGGAATTTAATGTTTTCAGGAAACCAACACTAAATGGAAATTGTATCCTAATATATTTGGTTAAAGAATTTTTTAGAGGAGAAATAAAGAATGATACTCAACATCCATTTAAGAAAATAATTCAAAATTAAGTTGATAATTTATTTGGGGTAAATGTTATTGAACCTGAATCCACCAAAAAGATTGAAAAGTTGGGGAGGATTGAGAGATAAATTAGGGAAATCATTTCTAAAAATCCAAAAAAAAATCAATGTGAACAAATCTACTCTATAGAATGTGTTACCCAGGCTGTTGGTAAGCACACACAACAAATAGTTTATGAGAAAAACCCTTCCAATGAACCTAACATGTATTTAAAGCTACACATACTTATTTCTATATTATATGATCCAATTTTTGAGTGTTTATCAACTTAAATTGAGTGTTTCAAAGTCATAAAAGCTAAAAGAAATTCATAGATATGTCACACTATAAAAAAATAAGAGATGGTTCAATGTCAACATGATTTCTCTCTTGAACTTCACCCACCTGCTGTGAATGATGTTGTGCATAATGATTTCCAACTAGTTTTTGTGATGATCAATTCAATTAAGTAATGTGAGAACTTTAAAATTATATTATGAGTGAAAGATTTCATATCTTCCTGTGGGAGTTTATGTGGTTATTATTTGATATAGTTTATTCATTTAATTTAATTATATTGTGGACATTTTTAATGAGATGTAATTGAATAAATACACGTGGTTTATATTGTTACACTATAGATTAATAATCTTTGGAATTATGTGTGAATCCTAGGAATTTGGTGTCAAGTGTTACTTGTTTTAAAATTTTGTATATATTGTTATCGTTTTATGTTCTTAGATGAAATATTATTTTGAAATTGATTATTGTTGCATTCAATGTTTATTACGAATTGGTTTTATAAATTCGTAGATTTTAAATGCCTTGGAAGAAATGACCGATCCTTGAAACTGAAAGTGCATTATCGAAGTAATGACATGTGGTAAATGGATCTGTAGTGAAAATATTCATGAAATCGTTGTGTTTTTTTAATATGTTTTTAAAAAATAATATTTTTCTAAAAACTCTTGGGTTTAAAATATTTTGAAAACTGTGCCTCAAAGGTAGCATCACAGATGTCGCCTTTGGCGTCGGTTGAAAGGCGGCATCTATGATGTCTCCTTTCTACTAAAACCCAAAAAAAATATTTAAATTTTAAATTTTTTTTGTTTTGTTTTGTTTATATACATATATATATAAACAAAACAAAAAAATAAAAATAAAATTTTAAGCAGAATGTATCCGCTATTTAAATTCCAGTAGTACTGTTATTGTAGCAGTCTACATTCTGACAGAAGCTCTCACCCAAGGCTCCCTTTTATAAGAGAGCTGACCATGGAAATCATTCTGCATTTTCAATATGGGATTCTGGTTCTCCCTTTCCTGCCCAAAACATTCTGCATTTCCGATGTGATATTCTGTTTCAAGTATGTGACTTTGAAAGACAATAAAATATAAACTCTAAGACCAAAAAAATGAAACTTAAAACATCGATTGAACATATATAAAAATATTTGAAAAATAGAATTTCAAAAAGAATGATTATAAAAAATAATTTATAAGCTTTCAAAACCACCTACTTGAAACTTAAAAAGTTTCAAGTACGTGACTTTAAAAGTCTATAAAATATAAACCAGAAGACCAATATAAATGAAAATTAATACATGTATTAAACATATTACAAATAGCTGAAATTAGAAATAATTTTGTAAAAACTGTTCATGGAAAATAATTTATAAGTTTTTAAAGACACTTACATGAAAATTAAGAATGTTTCAAGCATGTGACTCTGAAAGCCTATAAAATATAAATTATAAGACTGATATAAATAAAACATAAAACATGGATTAATCATATAACAAATAGTTAAAAATTATAATATTTTTTTTTAAAAATGTCCATGAAAAATAATTTATAAGCTTTCAAAACTACCTACATGAAATTTAAAAATGATTCAAGTACGTGGCTTTGAAAGAATATAAAATATATACTATAAGACTGATATAATTTAAAGTTAAAACATGGATTAAACATATTATAAATTATTAAATTATTAAATTATTATTATTAATAATTAATTAGATAATAATTAATTAGTTAATTATTAATTATTAAAAACTAATTATATAATAATAAACCAATTAATTAGTGATATAATGACTTATAATAATTACAATTTAAAAATTATAATGAAAAATTAAAATTTATAACCATATTACTAATTAACGAATTAACTATTATATAATTAATAATTATATTACCAATTAACTAATTAATTATTATATAATAATTTTTAATAAATACTAATTAATAATTGTAATAAATAATTATAATTTTTAATTATATTACTAATTAACTAATTTTCAGAAGGGTCTTGGCTCTAACTTTCTAAAAAAATTAACTATTTAAAAATTATATATATAATAATTATACTACTAATTAACTAATTAAGGATTATATAATTAATGAATAATAATTATTAATTAAATAACTACAAATTTTATAATTAATATTCATATTACTAATTAACTAATTAATTTTTATATAATTAATAATTATATTACTACGTAACTAGTTATTTATTAAATAATTAATAATTATATTACAAATTAACTAATTATATTACTAATTAAGTAATTATTTATAATATAATTAATTATTAATAATCACTAATTAACTAACTAATTATTATACAATTAATAGTTATATAATTGATAATTATATTATTAATTAACTAATTAATAATTAATAATTAATAATTAATAATTATAATTAATAATTATAATAAATAATTATAATTAATAATTATATTACTAATTAACTAATTAATTATTATGTAATAATTTTTAATAATTTAGAATTAATAATTATAATGTATAATTAAATTACTAATTACCTAATTAACTATTATATAATTAATAATTATATTACCAATTGAATAATTAATTATTATATAGTAATTTTTAATAAATACAAATTAATAATTATAATGAATAATTATAATTTCTAATTATATTAATAATTAACTAATTATAAAACCAGTCTCGACTCTATCTTTCTAAGAAAAATTAACTAATTAACTATTATATATTTAATAATTATATTAATAATTAACTAATTAGTTATTATATAATTAATGATTAATAATTATTAATTAAATAATTACAAATTATATAATTAATAATTATATTACTAATTAACTAATTAATTATAATATAATTAATAATTATATTACTAAGAAACTATTTAATTATTAAATAATTATTAAATATATTACGTATTAACTAATCATTTTATTAGTTAACTATTTATATTACTAATTAACTAACTAATTATTATATAATTAATTATTAATAATTACTAATTAACTAACAAATTATTATATAATAAATAGTTATATAATTAATAATTATATTAGTAATTACTAATTAATAATTAATAATTATAATGAATGATTATAATGAATAATTATAATGAATAATTGTAAAGAATAATTATATTACTAATTAAATAATTAATTATTATATAATAATTTTTAATAATTAATAATTAATAATTATAACGAATAATTATATTACTAATTAACTAATTAACTATTATATAATTAATAATTGTATTACCAATTAACTAATTAATTATTATATAATAATTTTTAATAAATACTAATTAATAATTATAACGAATAATTATAATTTATAATTATATTACTAATTAACTAATTATAAAAATGGCTTCAGCTCTATCTTTCTCAAAAATTTAACTATTTAACTATTATATAATTAATAATTATATTATTAATTAACTAATTAGTTAATATATAATTAATGATTAATAATTACTAATTAACTAATTACAAATTATATAATTAATAATTATATTACTAATTTATTAATTAATTATTATATAATTAATAATAATATTACTAAGTTACTAATTAATTATTAAATAATTAATAATTCTATTACTAATTAATTAATTATATTACCAATTAACTAATTAATTACTATATAATTAATTATTACTAATTACTAATTAACTAACTAATTATTATACAATTAATAGATAAATAATTAATAATTATATTATTAATTAACTAATTAATAATTAATAATTAACAATTAATGATTATAATTAGTAATTATAATGAATAGTTATAATTAGTAATTATAATGAATAATTAGAATTAATAATTATAATGAATAATTATAATTTTTAATAATTACTAATTATTAAGTATAATGAATAAATATAATTTATAATTATATTACTAATTAACTAATTAACTATTATATACTGAATAATTATATTACTAATTAATTGGTTAATTATTATATAATTAATTATTAATAATTACTAATTAGCTAATTAATTATTATATAATTAATTATTAATAACATTAATTTAATAATTTATTATATTTTTAATCCATGTTTTAACTTTAAATTATATTGTCCTTATAGTTTATATTTTATAGTATTTCAAAGCCACACACTTGAATCATTTTTATGTTTCTTGTAGGTGGTTTTGAAAGCTTATAAATTATATTTCATGAACATTGTTTACGAAATTATTTTTTATTTTCAACTATTTGTTATATGTTTAATCCATGTTTTAAATTTCATTTATATCAGTCTTATAGTTTATATTTTATAGGCTTTCAAAGTCACGTTCTTGAAACATTTTTAAGTTTCATGTAGGTGTCTTTAAAAACTTATAAATTATTTTCCATCAACATTTTTTACAAAATTCTTTTTATTTTCAACTATTTTTTATATGTTTAATCCATGTATTAAGTGTCATTTATATTGGTCTTTTAGTTTATATTTTATAGGCTTTCAAAGTCACGTACTTGTAACTTTTAAAGTTTCAAGTAAGTGGTTTTGAAAGCCTATAAATTACTTTTTATCATCATTTTTTAGGAAAATCAATTTTTCAATTATTTGGTATATTTTTAATCCATGTTATAAGTTTCATTTATATTGGTCTTATAATTTATTTTTTATAATCTTTCAAAGTCACGTACTTGAAATAGAATTCAAAATCAGAAATGCAGAATGTTCAGTGTTGAAAAGGGAGAACCAGAATCCCATATCAGAAATGCAGAATGATTTCTTGGGTAAACCCTCTTATAAAAGGGAGCCCTGGGTGAGAGTTTTTCTCAGAATCCAAACTAATGTAATGGCGGTACTGCTGGATTTTAAATAGCGGATAAATTCTATTGAAAATTTTATTTTTATTTTTATTTTTGTTTTGTTTTGTTTATATATATATATATATATATATAACTTTCAAAACAAAAAAATTAAATGTTTTGTTTTAATAGAAAGGTGGTAACTGCCCTAACGCCTTTAGAGTTTATTATTTATTTTTTTTAATCTAACCATTTTTTATAAAATATTTTTTTAGAAAAAATCGTATTTTAAAAAAAACTCTGAAATAGTGTGTTGCAGACTCGAGACTTGTAGGTTTTTTTTCTACTTGAGAAAAGGCCGATTCAACCTAGTGAAAAATTTGTGATCATCTCTCTACTGCTTCGAAGGTGTTTGATTTTTTTCTCGTAGGAGCACCGTGTGTAGGTTTCATTGCTTTAATTCATTGTAACTCAAGGGAAGGTCGCTGGTCTATGAAGTTTGGTACATCGTTTGAGGAGGAGGAATCCATATGAGGTTGAGTCAACGTTGTAGCTGTGAGATTCCTTCCAGGTTCTCAACACAAGGCTTCAAAATAGAAGATGAAATGTGGGAGTTGAGGCGGTTCATAGGTTGATTTAAAAGAGGATATATTCTACGATTCTTGATTTGGGGGGATTCCTAACCCAACTTATGGATGACTCTTCCTGACTACTAATCAAGGAGCTCCAGTCCTAACCTTGAGTGGGAGTTGAGGTAGGCCATATGTGTTTTAAGCTTCCCTTCAAGTGGATTTATTCTTCCTCATTTTCTTTCTATAACCAATAGTTTTGTCTGTCAAATGTGTGCCATGAGCTATGTGTTGCTGCTAGTTTAAACATGAATATAGAATAGTTTCACCAGGGGAATTCGGGTTCTTGCACTGCTACTCTCCTACTTCATTCATCTATTTCTCCATGATGAAAAGATTTAATCAATTCAAAATTAATAGGATTTGGTTTACTGTTTGAGTTCAACTTAAGAGTCCGAATGATGGAGATGGAGTTCATATTGTTTGTCATTTTAGGTTTCTTCTAAATTATTTTTTTGGATTAAGTCGAGGTTTGTATGGATAAAGAATCCAACCCAATTATTTATATCATTTAAGAAGATGTTTTATCTCATGCTAACAAACCTAGGATCACATTGACAAACACTTTTTCACACAACCTTATGTTAGGAACGACCTTATGTTAACAAACCCAATGTTATCTTCTTTTTTATTTTTTTTAACAATTATTTATTTTAAGTTAATATTCATATTTTGGATTCTGCAATTTCAGTATGTATTAATATGTATTTATACTTTTAAACATTTTTTTCTATATAGAAAAGTCTGTTCAAAGCTTTTGCAAATGATGATTTGTACAATGTGACATGATTATTGGGTGACATTTTACAACTTCAATTCACTTTCAATGATTGATAAAGTTTGACAAATACAAACATAAAGATTTATGCTATATAATTTGATATACTTTTTTATCAATATGTTTTCAATCTTCTCATTTTATATATTGCCTCCATGTTTGTTAAAATCATTTTCATCTATTATTTTTATCATCTTTTATATTTTATTGTAACTTCTGTTACATTGTGTTTCTTACTTTCTTCAAGTAAATTCTAATTTCTAAAAATGGATTTCATGAGAGTTTGATTTTGTACATGTTTATAAACTGTCAGCAACATTTTTAAAGTCTCAGGTTGGCATTCTTGAAGAAATCATGGAAGAGGGTGTACTTTCTGAAGGTATGCACCCTTATAACAATTGAAAAAATTTCAGATGTTCTGCATAAATTTTTATTCTCAGATTTTATTAGTATTTGTTTTAATTTTTATATATTATATAATAAGATCACACCTATGTTTTATAGTATTGCAGTCATCCCCCGAAACAAACAATTTTTTCATTTAAGTTAACATGTTGTCTATGTGTTTCCCTTCAATTTTATTATATATAATATTGTTTTACTTTATAATTAATGAAAAGGTAATTATAATTTTAAACTATGGTTTAAATAATGGTGGGGACTCAAAATATATTTCCATCTACTGATATTTTCATGTTGTATTTTTTATGACCTATCCAATCATGTTTTTCGCTTCAGGTTTCTGTCTGCACCGGGCCTAAACTTTTATCGCATGAACAAGTTTGTGCCATTATGGAGTTTTGCGGGTAATGGTTTGCAATTTGAAATAAGTTTTATTTAATTTCCATAAACATTTGATAGTTTCCTGTATTGTTTTATTTTATAGTTTCATATTATATCTATTTCAATTCATTCTTATTGAATTGTGTGATGTATTCCCTATTTTATTAGAACCTCCAAA
This sequence comes from Viscum album, assembly GCA_963277665.1. Taxonomy (NCBI): domain Eukaryota; kingdom Viridiplantae; phylum Streptophyta; class Magnoliopsida; order Santalales; family Viscaceae; genus Viscum; species Viscum album. Next base: position 1,476,253,314 of record OY728150.1, read on the forward strand.
TTGTAGAGGGCTCAAATATTATAATCAGTGAGCCTGTAAAGGTCCTGGCAGTGAATTTAATGCTCAAGGATGCAATTGATGTGTTTTTTCAGGCTAAAAAAGTGGGGTTTTACCCAAGCATTAAGATCTAAAACTTTTTACTGAAGTGTTTGTCTACCAAAAATGAAATAGAATTCATCAGATATGTTTCTGAGGAATTAAAGATGTCTGGACCATCACTGAATGTTTACACCAATAGAATTATGATGAACTTTCATTGTAAGTTACATCGAGGGTAGTGTGAAATTGATCATGCACAAGATTTTGAGATTTTATAATTATAGGAATGTAGTGGGATGAAACCTACTATAGTAAAATACAATATATATATATATATATGGGCTTTGCAGTGTTGGAAATACTGATCTTGCTTTGGATCTTATTAGGGATTTGAGGTTTTGAGGCGTTCCTTTCAACTAGTACTGTTATAATGTTTTTATTTATGGTTTGTGTCTCAACAGTGGATTATCTGATGTTTTTATTTTTTTCGATGAAATGAAAAGTTGTGAATACCCCCAGATGTTTATAGCTACAACATTTTTGATTAAAGGTGTCTGCATCACATCTTTTCACATATGTTCTGTAGGAGATCTTTCTGGAGATGTTCACATATGATATGTCCACATCTTTTCTAATATGTTCTGTTCTGTTTGGATTAGTTTCAAATAGATGGATCACAATTTACATTGTCCATTATAGGTACAATTTTGATTTATTTGAGTCTTTCTATTTCATTTTATGATTTTATGGAATTATATTAGTTATATCTGGGGAGGGGTTGAGCATGGAGTTTTTCCTAGGGATGATGGTGCCTAATGCATATCTTTTTAAATGGTTAGATTTTGTTCATAGGTTCCCATATGAAACTATAGTAGTTGCAGGCTATGATAATTTTTTGGACTTCATTATTCTTGATATAATAAGATTTCATTCCATCTTCAATATGGATTGACATATATGTTTTTCATATCAAATGATTTCTAGAAGAGGTGACTATCCTTTAGATCCCATAGGGGAAGGATATATGTTCTTATTGAAGAGTAGGATGTGAAGCAGGTAGATCAGGGTTCAACATAAGTCATATTGGAGTAATTATAATGCATGTGGAAGGTGGGGCTCTTTCCATTGATCATATGACAATTACATATTCTTTTTCCACCAGTAATGGTCTATTTTTTGAATTCTTCCCTTCATGTATTATGTGCAAAACTTATACATAACAGTTAATAAATCTGGAATGTCCTACATAAATTGTTATTATCATATTTCATTAGTTCTTACCCTAATTTTTACTCTTTATATTTCAAATTTTATCAACTATTTATCTACATAAACTATTAACTATGATGGAAAATATTGAGGTTGAAGATTCAGTAAAAAGGTACATTGACATTATCTTTATTCATTCTACTCTCTTAACTTTCTGCATATTTGTAGTCCACTTTTATTTCTAGATTCAATACCACTAATTTATGCTCTCAATATATTAAATATAGTAAATATTAATTCAAGGTTTCATTAAGGTATTCATGTCACCATTAGTATGTAGTTTTCAATTAATCATAGCTTCAATATGATTCCTGATCATCATGGCATGGTTGTAGTCGAAGAGCAGGTGATGGCAGTCCTCTGAATTGTTACGGTAGAAGAAGAAGACATATGCAAGCAGTAAGCCCCCGTTGTAACCTATTATTCATGGGGAGTTGTGTCTGTAATTTCTAATTTCTCACATTATTCAATCATATATCTATAACTTCTAATCACTGAAAATGGATTTCATGAGAGCTTGATATGTGTTGATGTTTATGAACTATCACAACATTTGAAAAGCCTGCTATCATTTCTGAAAAAATAATGGAACATGGCATACTTTCTGAAGGTATGCACCCTTATAAAAATTTAAAAAATATCAAACACCCTGCATAAATTTTTATTCTTAGATTGGGTTAGTATTTATTCTAATTTTTATATATTATATTTCTCATTTTTTTCAATTGTTATGTAAATATATTGTTGAATGAGTTGGAAGAATTTGAAGTTGACGATTCAGTAAAAAGGTACAATGTGATTATCATTTATGTTTTCTATAATTTTAAATTTCTAAATATTTAATGAAATTTTATTACAATATTAATTACCACTAATTTATGCTTTCAATATATTCAATATAATCAAAGCATGTGTCAATTCCAAACAAAAAAAAAACAAACGAAGGAGTTAATCAATTTCAAAATTCAAATGCGTAGGATAGGATAATTATAATATAATAAACATGGAATAATATAAACCTTATCTCTATTAAAGCTTAAATTAAAATAGTTTCAAAAGCAGAAAAACTTATTGGTATTTGTAGAAAAACGTAAACAAAATTACAGATGGTAGGAAGAAGATGAACTAGATTGAGAGACTTGAGAGATCAAAGGATCCTTCTGCCTAAGCCCAAAGGCTGCACTTCACAAATAGAATCCCCCCTTATTGCTCTCTCCAACTCCTTCTTATAACAACCTCCCAAACAACTGTGGGCCCCCCTCTCTGGAATATTCCCCCTGGTTCCTAAGCATATTAATAGCCACTCTTCCCCACTTAATGCCCCACGTGAAGCTCCTAACACCCCCCCCCCCCCCCCCCCGCTGTCCAGCCAACCAACCCCAGTTGTTGAGCCTATGACAGGTTGTACGCCCCACTTAAAGTCTTCAATGTTTAGGCCCATTTTAGAGTATTCAATGTTGGGGTCAAGTCTCTATCAATATAATACACAATACCTCCAATATTTCTCATCACTGTTTCCATAATTACATTATTTTTCCCAAACAGGCCTATCAAGAGGATCTGGTCCAACCCCATTGATCCACATAGATTGCATATCAAAATTTGCACCTAAAATAGCCATATTTTATCCCAATATCTTTCAAAGAATTGACCTTTTCTGGGTTTTTCCCAAGAGATTTTCTATTTGTGCCCTAACAGTCCACTCACTGGGATCTGTACCAACCTTAATGATCTACACATTTGGAATAACAAAAACAGCACCTAAAACAACCATATTTTACTCAAATCTCATTCAAAGATTCGAAATAAATGAGTTTTCTCCTAGGATAATTTCTCTTTGTACCGAAATAGGCATATTAGAAGAATCTGGTCTAACCCCATTAATCGTCACAGATGGCATAGCAAAAACTTCACCTAAAATAGCCATACATACCTAAAATCTCCTTCCTCATTGTGACCTAATGCTCTTTTTATGCATCTAGTAGGTCCCCATATACCACTCAAAACACGGAGAAGAGATGGAAGGAAGAGCATAATTACTGGAGTAATTTCTTCCAGACCAAAATGAGAGAATCTCTATTGTTCACGAGAGGTTTGGATCCATGGGCATCGATACCCCTGAAGTCGGTGCATTGCTAGGTAATATTATATCCCATAATCATCATACTCATCAAACCCTGGAAAACTTTTCATTTTGAATGATCACTTGTGAGCCAGTGCTGCTACTTTTTCCTTTTTCTTCTGGTGTGGATTGAATTGGGGCAGGGGCTCATAGCTTTGGGAGGAACTTAATGATAGTTCATGTTGGGTTTTTAGAATTATATCGTTTTCTATATCGGTTCCTCCTTCCATGAGCATGAACATTGTATCTTTGATTAAGAGAGTTCCTTTAGATATAGTCAATATTAATGCAGGGTTTCTTTCATTCATACAATGTGGTAGGGTTTACTATAACTGGATTTTGGAGATACACACAGCATCATGGAACAGAGAAGCATAGGTTGATTACATGACTCGTGGATCATTTTATCTTCTATTAGTTATTATTTTCTTCTACATTTACTATATATCACTTGTGATACATATTTTTGAAAACTGGATCATGTACTTTGTTTGAGCAGTAGATGAAATTTTTTAAATTGATTAGTGGATGTTTTTATAGATCATTGATACATGTTTTTTATTTCAGCATTCTATCATGTTTTTTAATCGAGTAGTGGATTATTGTTTATATCATTAGTTGATATCACCATGAAAATGCACAGGGTGTACTAGTTTATATTACAAGACGTCTTTGGGGATGACCGAAACACCATTATTTCTTTTCATCATGTTTTAGTACTCTCACTCGACAGAGGAGAGTCTAGTACAATTTCAATGAGGAATCACTCCAAAGAGTTTGATAATGTAGAAATATACTCCTTAGCTCAATTAGAGTTGAAACCCTTTATTTATAGATAGAGGAAAAGGAATACCGGATAGAAAGAACCAATGTGGGACTCTAACATAAACATAATTGGTCCCAACACTCCCCCTCAAGCTAAAACGGGTTTATATTGGAAGAAGAGTCCCACAAAAAAATAAAGGAAAAACACAAAGACCGAACACCCCCTCAAGCTGGGTCGTAAATGTTGTGGATGTCCAGCTTGGCGCACAAAGAATCCTACCGAGCTCCCTGCAAGCCTTTGGTGAAGATGTTGGAAAACTGATGAACTGTTGTAATATAGCTAAAGCTGATATGTTTTTTCTCCATGTGATGGTGAAAAAAGTGACAGTCAATCTCAATATGCTTCATGCATTCATGAAAAATTCAGATTAGAAGAAATCTTCATGGTTATCTGATTATCATGCCAAATATGAGCAGAAATCTATTTGGGGGAACCAATTTCATGAAGATGCTGATCAACCCATATTATTTCAGTATTGATTGTGTCCATCACACAGTATTTACATTCAGTGATGGATCTGAAGATGACAGTTTGTTTCTTGTTTTGTTAGAAGATTAATTTACCAGTAAAAAACTGCAAACCCAAAAGTATACTTTTGGGTATATAAACATCTAGTGTAGTCAGCATCACCTCAATGTCCAGATGATCATGATTGAAATACCAAAAACCAGGGTCAAAGTATTTCTTAATTTATTCGACAATGCGAAGCACAACATCCCATTGATATTTTATCAAATTATCCATGAATTTATTGAGCCTTTTGATAGCGTAAACAATATCCAGACGAGTCATGGTAAAATAATTGAGTTTTACCATAAGATGGAGATACCTATCCGGATGAGAATATGATTCAGTGCTAGCATGAAGAGACCGTTCCCCTAGTTTAAGAGGAGTGTTAATGACAATTGCCTTAGACAAACTAGTATCCTACTAGATATTCAATGCGTATTTCTGTTGTGAAAGGAAGATGCTGGTTGGAGAATGAGATAATTCAATAACAAGAAAATATGTTAAAGGACCTAGACCTCTGGTATGAAAATGTTGTTGAAGATACGCCTTGATATAGGTAATGACATGTGAATCACTCCTAGAAATAATGATATCATCAACATACACAACTAACATGATGCTTCCAGAAAACGTTTTTTTATCGAATAAAGTATGATCCTTCGTACTCTGAGATAGACCAAAGGTAGTGATAATAGTGCAAAATCTTCCAAACCACGCATGAGGAGACTGTTTGAGCCCATAAAGAGTCCAAAAAAACCGACAAACATGAGACCTGGTCCCAGATGCAAGGAAGCCAGGAGGTTGTTTCAAATATATTTCTTCTTCATGAAAACCATGAAAAATGCATTCTTGACATCAAGTTGATGAAGAGTCCAATTATGAGCAGCTGCAAGAAATATAGATAATCGAACAGATGACATTTTAGAAATTAGATAGAAGATATCGAAATAATCAACATCATCTATCTGAGCAAACACTTTTTCTACGAGATGGGTTTTAGGGCAATAAAGAGTACCATATGCATTTAGAAAGACTAAATAAATCCATTTGTTGCTAACAACCTGTTTATCTGATGAAAGAGGCACCAGATCCCATGTGTGATTATCGTCAAAGGCCTATAATTTATCTTGTATTTCTTGAAGTAAACCAGTGTGAGATTCAGCTTCAACAACCATATGAAGAACAAATTTTGCTTCCAGAGCGGAGAAGCCTTTGTGTGAAGTCGTGTATAGAGGATTATTCTGGTAAGAGAAAGTACCTTTTTCAATGCAATCGACAATTCATTAGTGCCCGTAGTAGGAGAAACTGATGAAATTGAGGAAAGTTTTTCCTTGGTCTAGGTAGGGGGCATGTTCGATGGACAACGGGAGTAGACAGAGTGAATGAAAAAATCATCTGATCGGGTCAATGAAGGCAGGGGTGGGTGGATGGTGAGGGGAAGACATTCAACGATGGTGGTATCAAAATGGTGGGAGAATGGAGAGGATAAAAATGAAGATTTATCAATGAATGAGATATCAACACAGATGATATAATGTCCCAATTCAATAGATAAACAACGGTAGCCGCGCTGGGTATGAGAGTATCCTATAAAGATGCAACAGAGGGCATTTGAGGAAAAATTAGAGACGAGGACAAGTGTCACAAACATAACAAAGAAACCCAAACACGCGAAGTGGAAGAGGGTGATGACGAAGATATGGGAACAAAGCCAAAAACAGAATCTCCCTCTGAAGGATAGAAGAAAGAAGACGTTTGATAAGATATGTGATAGTAAGAATATCATCCCTAAAAAGGAAGAGACACCTACATGTGAAATAATAAGGCCCGAGTAGTTTTTAAAATATGACGATGTTTACACTCAACCCACCATTCTGCTGAGGGGTATCAGGGTAGGATGTTTGATGGAGGATACTGTGATCTTTGAGTAATTCCTGAAGAGAAGAAGATAAATACTCTTAGTCATTGTCTGAGTGGAAACATTTAATAGATTTGGAGAATTGAGTGTGAATTTCATGATAAAAATTTTTGAAAATATCACACACCTCTGAACGATCATGAAGGAGATATAACCATGTCATTTAAGAAAAGTAATCAATAAATGATACATAATAATTGTACCCTAACTAACTTGGAACCCTGTAGGGTCCTCACACATTGGAATGAACTAAGTCGAAAGGGTTATTTGGATGCATCACCAACTGAGGAACATAAGTCGCTCGATGATGTTTAGAAAACATACAGGATTCACAATGGAAGGAAAAGTGTGGGATGAAATGGGGGCAAAGAATATGTAAGACTAGAGCTGGTGGATCAATACGGTGAAAATATAGGTCTAGGGCATGAACAGATGTGGATGAGTAAGCAAGGGTTGGTGAGGGTATCGAACATGTACACCCCATCACTAAGACGACCTCTACTAATCTTTCGATTTGTCGACCGCTCCTAAAAAACAACACCAAAATATGTAAAAATAGAAACATAATTTAAGTCCTTTATGAGTTTACTGATGGAGAGAAGATTAAAAGGACTGTAAGGAACATGATACACTGAATCTAGATGAATAAAATGAGTCAAAGAACATGTTCCAAATCCCACAATAGGGATTGTAGATCCATCAACAAAAATAATTGCAGTTACATCGGTATACAGATGATAGGTAGTAAGCATACCTGCCTCACTAGGATGCATCCCCAGTAAGATTATCAGAAGTATCAGAATCAAGAATCCATGTTGTCAGTTGATTAAATACACAAGCAGTAGGGCCATCAGTCAGAGAAATAGAGGCTGAATAAGTGGTTGATGGAAAATCAGCCTGATAAGAGTGTATGAACACAATCTCATCCATGAAGAGTTCCAAGTTTTCATGGATATTGGATAGTGACAAGGATGTTTCCATGTCTGTAAGAAGATGGGAAATAGGTAGCAAGAACCCACTTAGCAGGAATAGACGGAGATGAGAAATTTCACCAGGGCGGTAGAGTACTTGTATGGATAACCAGATAATTCCTTCATAGGAATAATCGGGTTAGTAGTATCAAGGCGTGAAGGAACAACATGCAACATGACACTAATCGAATGTCTGGTAGGAATATCCAAATTGCATCAATTATGCGGCGAGACCACAACAGGGGCGCACGGGAACATGCGTCGCGTTAGGAGTGGTGTCTGAGGAAGGGTCGACTGGAGATGCTACCTAGGGGAGGTGACCGCAGTTGGCACATAGGTGTGCACAATAGGGACCTCGAATTATAAGTGTCTTTGCATGATAGGAGAGTGTAGTGACTGTTAGGGGTGTTGGTCCTAGTGTTGTATTTATTGTCAATGATAGTCAATATGTGTTTGGTAAGCTAATGACGTGAAGTTGTGATGCATGAAAAATTATTATGGTTTCATTTTATGGCATTGGATGTCTTGTCTAGGTAATTTTGTAGGTATAATCTGACATTTGTTTGAAGTGATCTTAAATGATTAACACATGTGCTAAGGATCTTGCTCATTGTTTACAAAAAGTGAAGACCATGCAAAAATTAATTGATGCATGAGGATGTGAAGAGGATCCCATGCAAAAATATAAGCTCATATATAATTTTTCATGAAGATTAGTTGAGAATAGAAAGAGGAGGTTGACTCTTATTTGAGGATGAATTTTTAATACATTTGATACTTAGTTTATTTTAAGTACATTTTAATGGAGTCTTACTTAAATAGTTTACCCAACCAAATGTGGGAACCAGATGGGTGAAGAAGAGCCCCCGCATGGGCCTGTGTGTAAGGCCAACAAGAGCAAGGGTGTAGAGATTGGGCCACTGTTCGGGGCGGCATAGCGACAGAGGGTTCGAGATTTCTCGCTGGCCCATGGAGCGCCTAGAATGATATACCAGAGCAGAGGCACTTCTGAGTTTCGATGTGGGATGTTGTGATATTTTTCACACGCATTAAAATGATGTACATAACGCGGTCTGTCTGATCGTATTCATCTAAGCCATTTGATCGCTCGAGGACGTTGTCTCCTACCTTCGCCCTGCCGAGGATCTCTAGTATGTCGATGTTTTGATGCAGCGCCCTTCTGCATCGAACCAAGGCTGCCATGCTTTTTCTTCAATTGAGACGAAGAGTGTTGGGACCGTAAATTATTGTCCCACTAGAGCAGCGATAATCACGAGATTAAAAAAGGTGCAAAATGTGGAAATAAAAGGGACAGTAGATGTAACGTGGAAAACCCCCCAAATGGAAGGGGTAAAAAATCACGGGAAAATAGAAGGATCATTATGGGGTAAAAGTGGGTATACACTCTCTCACTATTACAAGAAGAAAACCCTTGTAAATATCTCTCTTGAATAAGTGGGGAAATAAACATCACAAAACCGTTCAAATAACTGAAGAACGTCTGAATGGGATGAGATTTCCGAAGATGATGAGATGCAGAAGGGAGAGGATGGTCATGCCTTTTATAGGCTATTTCTAGCCTCTCTTCTCTCCAGCTGATGGATTTGGTGGGTTGGCCACCAACCACCTAACACTTCCACCAGCCTCCCTTTGACAAAAGGAGGGGCAGTGTCATCCTGAAAATAAGTTGTTGCCGACACATCTCCCACTTGGATATTTGACCGAGAACCAATCACATCTCTGCACATCCTTTCTATCTTCCAAACATGTTGCTCATGTCTCTACAAGGCCGCTCGAGGATCTTCACCATCAGAACTTATCAGAGTTAATTTCATTCGTCAGAAAATCATCCAGATTTTCTTTAGTGTGAATCTCTTGCATGTCAACACTTCCTTCCTCCACCACATCTCGAACAAAGTGATATTGTAACCCAATGTGATTTTTCATGGAATGAATATATGGATTTCTTGCAATATTCAAGGTGCTCTAACTGTCACAAAACAATGTAATCTACATCTGTCTGTGCCCAAGATCCTCCAGAAAATTTCTCATCCAAATTGCCTCTTTGCAAGCTTGTGTAGCTTCCGTGTACTCTGCCTCCATCGTGGATAAAGCCATAACTGATTGTAACTTTTAAATCCAGCTTACAGCTCCTCCTTCAAGAGTAAACACATAACCAGTAGTGGATTTCCTCAGATCAAAATCTCCTACAAAATCTGAATCAACATATCCTCTAACAGTAAAATCTGATCCTCCATAACATAATGAAGCATCTGAGGTCTCCTTGATGTATCTCAGGATCCTCTTCAATGTGCTCCAATGCTCTCATCCAGGATTCTCCATGTACCAAATAACTGCTCCAACTTCATGGTAAATTTCTGGTCTAGTACAAACCATAGAGAGCATTTGTATAACGACCCATACTTTACATACATTGTTAATACTTCGAAATTGAAGCACACTTATTACAACATATGACAAAACCACAAAGGACCGTATAGGTATAGTGTCTTTAGAAACTGGGAAACATAAACAATTGGTTCATAAATCTTCTACAGTGTCTCCCATTTATTTCATCATATCTAGGGTCCCTTTTAGCATATTCTACTTAATATCCATCTTCCTGACCTGGGGAAAAGAAAACATAAAAGGGTGAGCTCAAATGCTCAGCAAGGGCAAATAAAGTAAATAAAAATCATATCATATCTTTATGAAAATCAAAACCTGCAAAAGAGATCATAATATCTTAACATGGAATAAATCATAGAAGTGAAAATGAGATCCCCATAATCATAACATAAAACTTGAAACTTTGTGGCATGCACACATAATCATGGAAAATCATTTCTTGTTAGTCATGACTCATTGCCAAGACTATCTTAGTGGACAAAGTCCCTTTCTGAACCGAGTTCACTCCTCGTTTCAGTCCTGTACCACTGAACCGAAATAACCTTCCGTTCCAGCCATGTCTATCTCATGAGATATAAAATCTTTACCCAATGCATTGGAGGGAGATATAGGTCCCACCCATCTTATAATGATACCATTCTTATGTGTGCCACAAAATCATAAATCATACATCATTTCATAACCCATGTAATAAAAAATGGGATTCTTAAACAACATGACATCATAAAACCATTCATATAAGATAAAGGAATTCATAAACATAATTCCATCACAACATAGTCAAATCAATGTAAAAATATGGATAGAAACAGAACCCTTTATTATCTTAGATGGTAAATAATTTTGATAAAACACTTGAAATGAATTCTTGAGGGAAATATCCTTTCTTCTTCAAAATCAATTTCTTTTCACAAAACATCATGAAATTTTAAAAGAAAGAGATTTTATTAAAAATAGTCATGAAATCTTTTGGAGGAAGCTTCATGAAAATAAGGCTTTATAAAACCATAAAAATCCATTCATACCGTTTAAGTAAAAAATACATTCTTCGTACTTTTGTCGGAAAAGTCAAAAAGTACCTCGTACGAAAACGACAAAAGATTCCTTTCTTATTCTTTACTAAAAACTCACCGAAGGGTAAAATAGGATTTAAACTATTGTAAGTGGATGGAAATAATATTACATATTGAGGAAACATGGATTTGGATGATAAAATACACCCCAGTAAATACTTACGAATAAACAATCTCGGATAAAAATGAGATTGTGATATTTCCCTTACCTTAGGTCCGATTTGCTTTGTTCGTGTTCGAAGCTCCTGTATAATGGTTTAAATAATGTTATTGACTTATTCCAGAATCATACATATTTATATGATATCATATATGGTCATATTATTAGCTTCTTGTTAGTAATATTTCATTGTTACTTGTTACTCGGGTCTTTAAAACTTTTTGTTCTTATGCGTGTTTTGTCGAATAAATTCTTATTCTTATCTTTAGGTTATAGATAATTCATTTACATAATGGTATTAGTGTAGTATATACCATATTCATTCATTCAATTCATTTATATAATCATTATTAAATGAAGATCATGTAGAATGAGTCGCATCACATCGTGGAGACGGTATTCCGTACGTACGCACAAGTGATGATATCGTTCCTATGATCGTGGAATTGTATTGGAGTACATATATATATTATTTCAGTATCAATATTACTTCATAATAATCATATATAGTTACTAATTACACCATTTATACCCATCCTTGTAAGGTGATGGTGGAAAAATAGATTACACCACGGCGTGGAGACGGTATTCCGTACGTACGCACGCGCGGTGATTTCATTTTTCCGTAGGATGGATAGAAGGTGAATTAGGGTTGTTTCATATTTATAATAACATATCAGTATGTAAGTAATACTGATGTTATTACTTTATCATGAAACAACTAAAGAAGAAGAAGTTGAAGAAGAAAGAAATTGAAAAGATCGGTAATGGATATTACCTCTTCTTTGGAACGCCTCTTTGAATCATCCACTTAAGGAACTAAGATTGGTCTTTGGAGAAGACCAGGACCTCTAGGATTATTCTAGGGAAGTGGAGAGGAGAAAATGACAGGGTTTGGCCGAGCTTGAGTGCTCAAATTGGTGTGAGGAGGAGGGGGAGGAGGTGCCCTTTTATAAGGGAGGAGAGGGGCACCTTAGGAATATCTCAAAATATTATTTTATATTAAAGACAAAATCGGTTTATAATGGTTCCAAAGGGTCTTATTTCTAAGCTAAAGTGGGGATGGGTCGAAATCCTATCAACCAATAGGATTTAGACAAGTTTAGGGTATTATTTTAACCTTATAAATTAGATTTAACTCTAAGTTAATTAATTTAACTTTTACCGTGTCTTTTTGTTTTCTTTCACTATATGGTTAATACACTTACTATAACATTCCAAAAGAACCCCAAATTGTTTATTATTAATATATATATCCTTATCTAAGTCATTTTTCCGAACCTTAGATTTTTAGGAACAAAATAACAATTAATAATATAATATTTGATTTAAAAACTATTTTGTGTCAATTTTGACACTATTTGATATATAATTTTTGTGAAAGTCATAACAGAATTATATGTTCAAACCAAGTTGATTAAATCAACATTAATATATCATAGTAACCTATAAAATTAGTGTAATTCATAAAAAGTCTTAAATTACATTTATTTTGGTATTTATATTATCAATTTTGTCAATATTTCATTAATAAGATAATTACTGCATCATCTTTGTGTCATAAATAAATTAAATTATTTGATGTCTAAAAATTACAAATAAAATATCATCATATAGGAAATCTTTTTAGCTTTCTAATGAATATTTAAAATTGAATTTATCTTATGTATAACCCCATATTAAAAATGATTTACTTATTAAACTTTGATTTTAACTATTTTAACGCTTCTTTAAATAAATTAATAATAAATGTCCTAATCTAATCCAAGTGGGCCTAAATGGTCATATTTTATTCCTAAGTTTGTTTTTGGTCTAATTACACTTGTCCAATAGAATTAGGACATGTGTTAGGGTAATATTAATATCATATTTACCCTTAGTTACCCTATTTACTATTAACCGCGGTAAAAAAAAGTAAAAAGTTACTATTCACCAAAAAATTATTTTTATCTCATTGAACCACATTTTACTTACTGATATCAACCGTGTCTGTCGGATTTTCGAAATTCCATTCACAGAAGCGGTAAAATTAAGTTTTATGCAAAATTCAGTTTTTAACCTACCACTTAGTGGTTTCACTATTCATCAAAAATTGAAAGTTTTCAGAAAAATACCAAAATTTCACCCTAGGCTAATTTCGATATTCTGAGTCCAAAAATGAAGTCCATTTTGAAAAATAAAATTTATAAAATTTCAAAAAGTGGTTATTACTATTCATAACGGCTAGTTTTAATAGCATATTGTCGTTTAGTGAAACTCGGTATTGCGTACGACGCAAGCTATCGAGGAAGGTCGCGATTGCGTTTAAAGCAAGCCAAGCAAGTGTTGTGTAGAAAAAGATCCCTTTGATGATTTATATAACATAAAAGTCTCGGGTGTTACATTCTACCCCCCTTAAAAATAATTTCGCCCTCGAAATTCGTCACTTTGCAACAAACAGATGAGGATACTTCTCCCTCATCATATCCTCAAGCTCCCATGTAGCTTCTTCAAGTTGGTGGTTTCTCCATAAAACTTTCACCAAGCGAGTGGTCTTGTTTCGTAGGACTTTTTCGCTACGATCCAGAATCTCTATCGGCTGTTCTTCATAAGAAAGATCATTCTCCAGCGGTACAACTTCTGAGCTGAGTACATGTGAAGGATCTGGTATGTACTTTCTCAGGAGAGATACATGGAACACATCGTGAACTTGAGAGAGATTCGGTGGAAGCGCCAATCGGTAAGCTACCTTCCCAACACGATCCAGTATTTCAAAAGGACCGATATATCTAGGGCTCAACTTCCCCTTCTTTCCAAATCTCATAACCCTCTTCCAGGGAGATATTCGTAAGAACACTTTATCGCCCACTTCAAACTCTAGGTCTTTTCTTCGGTTGTCGGCATAACTTTTCTGTCGACTCTGAGCTGCTCTTATGTGTTGTCGAATAGATCTGACCTTTTCTGCCATTTCATCAACGAGATCAGGTCCTAATAGCTTTCTTTCCCCAACTTCATCCCAGCAAGTTGGAGTCCTGCATTTCTTTCCATAGAGAGCTTCATAAGGAGCAATCTGAATACTGGAGTGAAAGATATTATTATAAGAAAATTCCACCAAAGGTAGGTGTTGATCCCAACCTCCTTTGAAATCCATAGAGCAAGCTCTCAACATATCTTCTAGGGTTTGAATTATTCTCTCAGGCTGACCGTCTATCTGGGGATGATAAGCAGTGCTGAAACTCAACTCTGTATCCAGAGTATGCTGAAGACTTCGCCAGAACTTCGAGGTAAATCTCGGATCTCGATCAGATATAATAGAAAGTGGTACTCCATGCAATCTTACCACTTCCTTTACATATCTCCTGGCAATCTGATCTAGAGAGAAATCCTCTCTAATAGTAATGAAGTGTGCAGACTTTGTAAGACGATCAACTATGACCCAGATAGCATTATTGCCTTTGGATGTTTTAGGAAGTCCTGTGACAAATTCCATAGTGATGTTTTCCCATTTCCATTCGGGTATGGGTAATGGTTGTAACATCCCCTTAGACTTCTGTCTCTCAGCTTTAACTTGTTGACAAACCAAGCATCGAGAGACATATTCAGCAACATCTCTTTTCATGCCATCCCACCAGAAGTACTCTTTCAGGTCCCTATACATCTTCGTGATTCCAGGATGAATAGAGAATGATGAACTATGAGCCTCATCCAGCAGCTCATTCTTTAATTCGGGGATGGGAGGAACGAAAACCCGATTCCTGAACTTTATTATCCCATCACAATCAAGGTTGAATTCAGGAACATTTCTCACCTTCTTTTGTAACTCGACATCTTCTTTTTGTGCCTCTTTAATCTTCACATGTATAGATGGTTGAACATTCATTTGAGAAAGATAAGATTTTTCCCCTTCCATTATAATTCCAAGATCCATCCTTTGTAAATCCATAAATATTGGATCTTTTGTGATCCTCATCATGGATAAACTAGCATGGTCTTGTCGACTTAATGCATCTGCCACCTTGTTTGCTTTCCCAGGGTGGTAATGGATTGAGCAGTCATAATCCTTAATCAGCACCAACCATCTTCTTTGACGCATATTCAACTCCTTTTGTGTGAAAATATACTTTAAACTTTTATGATCAGTATAAATATCACACCTTTCACCATAAATGTAATGCCTCCAAATCTTTAATGCAAAGATTACCGCAGCCAACTCCAAATCATGTGTTGGGTAATTTTGCTCATGGATTTTCAACTGTCGTGAGGCATAAGCTATCACCATATCATTTTGCATAAGAACACACCCCAATCCCTTCTTGGATGCATCACTGTAGATCACAAACCTTTCTCCACTACAAGGTAGTGTGAGCACAGGTGCACTGGATAACCTTCTTTTCAACTCCTTGAAATTCTCTTCACATTCCTCTGTCCAGACAAACTTAACTCCCTTCCGAGTCAACTTGGTGATTGGATTAGATAATCGTGAAAAATCTTTTACAAAACGTCGATAATATCCAGCCAAACCAAGAAAACTTCGGATCTCAGTTACTGTTTTTGGTCTTTACCATCTTTCGATAACCTCGGTTTTTGCTGGATCCACAGATATCCCCTCTTTTGAGATTATATGACCCAAAAATGCAACTTTTTGAAGCCAAAATTCACACTTGGTAAATTTGGCATAAGGCTTCTCCTTTCTCAGGGTCTTCAATATAATTCTCAAGTGATCTTCATGCTCTTCCCTGCTCTTTGAATAGACAAGAATATCGTCTATAAAGACTACCACAAATTGATCAAGATAGTCTCTAAAGACTCTATTCATTAGATCCATGGAGATAGCAGGGGCATTAGTAAGACCAAATGGCATCACTATAAATTCATAGTGTCCATACCTTGTACGGAAAGCCGTCTTTGGTATATCCTCCCTTTTGACCCTTAATTGATGATACCCTGAACGAAGATCAATCTTGGAAAAGTATTGAGCTCCGCGTAGTTGGTCAAATAAGTCATCAATGCGTGGGAGAGGATATTTGTTCTTGATAGTGATCTTGTTAAGTTCTCGATAATCAATGCAAAGTCTCATTGATCCATCTTTCTTCTTGACAAATAGAACAGGTGCTCCCCAAGGTGACACACTAGGGCGTATGAATCCCTTATCAAGATTCTCTTGGAGTTACTTCTTCAATTCCTGCAACTCAATTGGGGCCATTCTATAAGGTGTATTTGAAATAGGCAAAGAACCCGGTACGAGTTCTATTGAAAACTCAACTTCACGATTTGGTGGAAGACCCGGCAATTCCTCCGAAAATACATCATCAAACTCCCGTACAATGGGTATATTCTTAATCGTGAGTTTCTCACCAACCATTTGAGATAAATAACCTTCATTTAGTGGAATCAATACCCATAAGATGGAAGAAATTTCCACTGGAAGGTTATGTTCATCCTTGCATTGATAGACGATCGTAGATTGATCTGGAATATGAAATGTGACTTCCCTTCTTTGGAAATCGATATGAGCTCCATGTAGAGAAAGCCAATCCATGCCAAGAATCACATCAAATTCCACTAAAGGAAGGATCACAAGATTTGCAGGAAGCACTTTCCCACAAACTTCGATCGGAGAAGAATTATAAACTTTTGATGTGATTGATGTGCCATTAGGTGTTGTCACGGCTAACTCAACATCTAATTGTTGAGGTAATACGGTGATACCCTTAGAAAAGTCTTCAGAAATAAAAGAGTGGGTGGATCCGGAATCAAATAAAACATTTTCTACTTTAGAGTGGATGGTAAGTGTACCTTTCACCACATCGTTATCGTACTCCACATCGCTGATAGAAATTGCATGTGACTCTACTTTGTCTTTAGCCTTAAGAGTTTGTTGACGTCGACCATCATCATCAACCCTTGGATTTGGGCATTGATTGGCATAATTCCCCATCTCCTTGCACTTGAAACATTGAAGTGTAGTAGGTTCATTCTATGTATCCCTTCCTTTGTTTATGTCATTAGACATCTTCTTCCCATTATCACGGCATTCAAATGCCCGATGACCTTCTTTTCCACATTTAAAACATTTACTTGTCCCTTTAAGACAACTCCCTCCATGTTTCTTTCCACACTTTGAGCATAAGGAAAAGCTCATCTTCTTTTCCGTGTGCTCTTTAGATTTTTCTTTGAATTCCATCTTCCTCTTCTTATCAAACCCATGTGACTGATGGTTTACTCCAATCTCCATCTCGACTTTGAGAGCACATCGAACGATTTCCTCGTAGCTATTGAAGTCCCTTATGGCTAACGCCCTTCGAAGACTTGGTTTTAAGCCACTAAAGAATCGATCGATCTTACTCTCAGGATGGATAATAATACCAGAAGCGTACCTTGCAAGTCTTGTAAAATTTGCTTCATAGGTACCAACAGATTCATCATCCCATTGCTTCAGTTCAAGAAACTCTTTCTCCATCTTTGTTCGGAGAATATGAGGGAAGTACTTATTGAAAAATAAGTTCTTGAACTCGTCCCATTCCATAGACTCAATTTCATCCCTTTGCCTCGTATTCTTAACAAGATTCCACCATTGATCAGCATCTCCTTCCAAACGATACACTGCTAGGATGACTTTATCAAGTTCAGAACATTGAAGAACTGAAAATATCTTTTCAGTAGTACTAATCCATTGTTCAGCAACTAATGGATCAGTAGACCCGCTGAAAGAAGGTGGACGCTGCCTCATGAAGGATTCAACAGAATGTTGCTCCCTCCTTTGCTCGTTTGGAAATCCTGCATGATTCATAGCTTGAGAAAGTTGTGTGAGCATGGCTACAAGATTTTGCATTCCAGCTCCCATATCGTTTGGTTGCTCAGGGGGACAATCATTGCATTGCCCATCGCATTCCGCATTAACACGGTTCCTTCGGGTTCCAGCCATTGACTAAAACCAAGAAGAATAGTGTGAGCAACACTAATTATAATAGGAAACCACATAATTCAAGAATAAAATTTTCATGCTTAAGGTCTTATCCTAGGTTATTCAAGGCCATTTCTAAAATACTAAGATTGTGTTCTATGCTTAGACTTATCCTTAGGGTTCTTACTAAGGCTTTCACATCCTAGTTTCCAAAGGTTGACTATACCTTTCCTCTGATACCAACTATAACGACCCATACTTTACATACATTGTTAATACTTAGAAATTGAAGCAAACTTATTACAACATATGACAAAACCACAAAGGACCGTATAGGTATAGTGTCTTTAGAAACTAGGAAACATAAACAACTGGTTCATAAATCTTCTACAGTGTATCCCATTTATTTCATCATATCTAGGGTCCCTTTTAGCATATTCTACTTAATATCCATCTTCCTGACCTGGGGAAAAGAAAACATAAAAGGGTGAGCTCAAATGCTCAGCAAGGGAAAATAAAGGAAATAAAAATCATATCATATATTTATGAAAATCAAAACCTGCAAAAGAGATCATAATATCTTAACATGGAATAAATCATAGAAGTTAAAATGAGATCCCCATAATCATAACATAAAACTTGAAACTTTGTGGCATGCACACATAATCATGAAAAATCATTTCTTGTTAGTCATGACTCATTTCCAAGACTATCTTAGTGGAAAAAGTCCCTTTCTGAACCGAGTTCACTCCTCGTTTCAGTCCTGTACCACTGAACCGAAATAACCTTCCGTTCCAGCCATGTCTATCTCATGAGATATAAAATCTTTACCCAATGCATTGGAGGGAGATATAGGTCCCACCCATCTTATAATGATACCATTCTTATGTGTGCCACAAAATCATAAATCATACATCATTTCATAACCCATGTAATAAAAAATGGGATTCTTAAACAACATGACATCATAAAACCATTCATATAAGATAAAGGAATTCATAAACATAATTCCATCACAACATAGTCAAATCAATGTAAAAATATGGATAGAAACAGAACCCTTTATTATCTTAGATGGTAAATAATTTTGATAAAACACTTGAAATGAATTCTTCAGGAAAATATCCTTTCTTCTTCAAAATCAATTTCTTTTCACAAAACATCATGCAATTTTAAAAGAAAGAGATTTTATTAAAAATAGTCATGAAATATTTTGGAGGAAGCTTCATGAAAAATAAGGCTTTATAAAACCATAAAAATCCATTCATACCGTTTAAGTAAAAAATACATTCTTCGTACTTTTGTCGGAAAAGTCAAAAAGTACCTCGTACGAAAACGACAAAAGATTCCTTTCTTATTCTTTACTAAAAACTCACCGAAGGGTAAAATCGGATTTAAACTATTGTAAGTGGATGGAAATAATATTACATATTGAGGAAACATGGATTTGGATGATAAAATACACCCCAGAAAATACTTACGAATAAACAATCTCGGATAAAAATGAGATTGTGATATTTCCCTTACCTTAGGTCCGATTTGCTTTGTTCGTGTCCGAAGCTCCTGTATAATGGTTTAAATAATGTTATTGACTTATTCCAGAATCATAAATATTGATATGATATCATATATGGTCATATTATTAGCTTCTTGTTAGTAATATTTCATTGTTACTTGTTACTCGGGTCTTTATAACTTTTTGTTCTTATGCGTGTTTTGTCGAATAAATTCTTATTCTTATCTTTAGGTTATAGATAATTCATTTACAGAATGGTATTAGTGTAGTATATAACATATTCATTAATTCAATTCATTTATATAATCATTATGAAATGAAGATCATGTAGAACGAGTCGCATCACATCGTGGAGACGGTATTCCGTACGTACGCACGAGTGATGATATCGTTCCTATGATCGTGGAATTGTATTGGATTACATATATATATTATTTCAGTATCAATATTACTTCATAATAATC
This sequence comes from Viscum album, assembly GCA_963277665.1. Taxonomy (NCBI): domain Eukaryota; kingdom Viridiplantae; phylum Streptophyta; class Magnoliopsida; order Santalales; family Viscaceae; genus Viscum; species Viscum album. Next base: position 1,476,273,474 of record OY728150.1, read on the forward strand.
ATATATAGTTACTAATTACACCATTTATACCCATCCTTGTAAGGTGATGGTGGAAAAATAGATTACACCACGGCGTGGAGACGGTATTCCGTACGTACGCACGCGCGGTGATTTCATTTTTCCGTAGGATGGATAGAAGGTGAATTAGGGTTGTTTCATATTTATAATAACATATCAGTATGTAAGTAATACTGATGTTATTACTTTATCATGAAACAACTAAAGAAGAAGAAGTTGAAGAAGAAAGAAATTGAAAAGATCGGTAATGGATATTACCTCTTCTTTGGAACGCCTCTTTGAATCCTCCACTTAAGGAACTAAGATTGGTATTTGGAGAAGACCAGGACCTCTAGGATTATTCTATGGAAGTGGAGAGGAGAAAATGGCAGGGGTTGGCCGAGCTTGAGTGCTCAAATTGGTGTGAGGAGGAGGGGGAGGAGGTGCCCTTTTATAAGGGAGGAGAGGGGCACCTTAGGAATATCTCAAAATATTATTTTATATTAAAGTCAAAATCGGTTTATAATGGTTCCAAAGGGTCTTATTTCGAAGCTAAAGTTGGGATGGGTCTAAATACTATCAACCAATAGGATTTAGACAAGTTTAGGGTATTATTTTAACCTTATCAATTAGATTTAACTCTAAGTTAATTAATTTAACTTTTACCGTGTCTTTTTGTTTTCTTTCACTATATGGTTAATACACTTACTATAACATGCCAAACGAATCCCAAATTGTTTATTATTAATATATATATCCTTATCTAAGTCATTTGGCCGAACCTCAGATTTTTAGGAATAAAATAACAATTAATAATATAATATTTGATTTAAAAACTATTTTGTGTCAATTTTGACACTATTTGATATATAATTTTTGTGAAAGTCATAACAGAATTATATGTTCAAACCAAGTTGATTAAATCAACATTAATATATCATAGTAACCTAGAAAATTAGTGTAATTCATAAAAAGTCTTATATTACATTTATTTTGGTATTTATATTATCAATTTTGTCAATATTTCATTAATAAGATAATTACTGCATCATCTTTATGTCATAAATAAATTAAATTATTTGATGTATAAAAATTACAAATAAAATATCATCATGTAGGAAATCTTTTTATCTTTCTAATGAATATTTACAATTGAATTTATCGTATGTATAACCCCATATTAAAAATGATTTACTTATTAAACATTGATTTTAACTATTTTAACCCTACTTTAAATAAATTAATAATAAATGTCCTAATCTAATCCAAGTGGGCCTAAATGGTCATATTTTATTCCTAAGTTTGTTTTTGGTCGAATTACACTTGTCCAATAGAATTAGGACATGTGTTAGGGTAATATTAATATCATATTTACCCTTAGTTACCCTATTTACTATTAACCGCGGTAAAAAAAAGTAAAAAGTTACTATTCACCAAAAAATTATTTTTATCTCATTGAACCACATTTTACTTACTGATATCAACCGTGTCTGTCGGATTTTCGAAATTCCATTCACAGAAGCGGTAAAATTAAGTTTTATGCAAAATTCAGTTTTTAACCTACCACTTAGTGGTTTCACTATTCATCAAAAATTGAAAGTTTTCAGAAAAATACCAAAATTTCACCCTAGGCTAATTTCGATATTCTGAGTCCAAAAATGAAGTCCATTTTGAAAAATAAAATTTATAAAATTTCAAAAAGTGGTTATTACTATTCATAACGGCTAGTTTTAATAGCATATTGTTGTTTAGTGAAACTCGGTATTGTGTACGACGCAAGCTATCGAGGAAGGTCGCGATTGCGTGTAAAGCAAGCCAAGCAAGTGTTGTGTAGAAAAAGATCCCTTTGATGATTTATATAACATAAAAGTCTCGGGTGTTACAATTTGACTACCCACAACTGATGCATATGGTACTCGAGACATTTCCATACTCTCTGCTTCACTACTAAGAATCATCGCTGAGGATAACTTGAAATTAATTAGAAGTGGGGTAAATATTGGCTTACAGTCTTGAATTTCGAAGTGTTTCAAGACTTACTATAAGTAACTCTTTTGTGATAGCCATATCTTCCCATTATTTCTATCTCAGTAAATCTGCATCCCAAGAATCTTGTTTGTTGGTCCCAAGTCCTTTATATCAAACTCCCTTGCCAACTATGCCTTCTTCTCCTAGATCTGATCATTGTTAGGGCCTACAACCAACATGTCATCCACATACAACAGACGAATGATGAAATCATTACCATCTGAACCCTTGAAATATGCACAAGGATCTGAATGAAGGCTATCGTATCCAAGGCTCATGATATAGGAATCAAATCTATTGCACCAACACCTCGGTGCCTATTTGAGACCGTACATGGATTTATTCAACCTTCAAACCAAGTTCTCTTTTCCTTCTTCTAAAAAACATATGGTTGGAGCATATATATCTCTTCATCAAGATCACCATGGAGAAATGCAGTCTTCACATCCAACATCCCTAGATGTAGGTTGTATATAGCATACATCGCCAGAACTTCCTTATGAGAAAATCCCTTGAACACCAATCTTGCATGATATCTTTCCATCTAGTCCTTTCCATACCTCTTGATTATAAAGGCCCATTTGTTTCTGATAGCCTTCCTTCCATGAGTTAATGCAACAAGATCCCAAGTCTTGTTCCTGTGTAGGGCTTCAAGTTCCTCCTATATTTCCACAATCCATGAGGATACATCTCGACTCTGGGTCACCTCCACAAAAGAATATGGATCTCCATCCTCTGTCAATAATAAATATGCAATATTTCTCTCAGTGACACAGTCTGAGTGTCATACTGGTGCTCTTTTCTCCGGAGTTGATCGTTGTGGTCTAGACGCAACTGTTACTTGATCATCGTGCTCTGGTAATACCTTAGAGGAAACCGGTTCTTCCTTGGATTTGTCCTCTACATCGACTGTTGCAGTTTCTGTATTCTTCTTCTCCATGTCTCAATCAATTTTCTTTGCACCATATCTTTTACAAAAATGACATCTCTGCTGATTATAAATTTGTGGGCAGTGGGATCCCACAAACGATACCTCTTCACACCATCATTGTACCCCAAGAAGGTACATTTCCTAGATCTTGAATCCAACATCGATCTTTCCTGGTCATTAAACATTGCATATACAAGACTTCCAAAAGTATGTAACTGAGAATAGTCAGTGGGTTTACCAGTCCACATCTTCATTGGTGCCTTCAGATCAATCGCCATTGAAGGCGATCAACTGATCACATAACAGGAAGTATTCATTGCTTCTGCCCAAATTTTTTTGCAATTATTGCAGTCTTCAACATTTCCCTTGTTCTATCCAATAGGGCTCTGTTCAACTGCTTTGCCACACCATTCTGATGAGGAGTGTACGCCACCGTGAACTGTCTCTTGATTCTTTCCTGTTGACAAAAAATATCAATCTCCTCACTTGTATATTCTCCACCATTGTTAGTCCTCAGACACTTGATCTTCCTTCCAGAGTCAAGATCCTTTAGTGTTTGGAATGTTTTTAAGACTTCAAAAACATCGGCCTTCCTCCTGATTGGGTACACCCAACATCTCCTGGAATAATCATCAATGAATGATACAACGTACCTTGTTCCTCCTAGGGATATAACTGGTGCTTGCCAAACATCGGAATGGATCAACTCCAAGATCTCTTGACTTCTTGCTATTGACATCCCAAAATTTAACCTATGTTGCTTGCTCAAAACACAATGCTCACAAAATTGTAAAGATACCTTTTTGAGCCTAGGCAGCAACTTCTGATCCGAAAGAATCTTCAGGCCTCATTCGGACATATGGCTAAGCTTCTATTGCCATAACGTTTTCAACGCTTCCATCGAGGTAGTTGATGCAAAAAAATATCTCTTCCTCCTTGTATGTTTCACTCATAATCATGTAAAAGTTCTTTGATATCTTCTCCACCTTTATTACCACAAGCATGCCTTTCACAATTCTCATCACCCCATTCTCTGTGCAAGTCTTGCATCTGATGTCATCAAATTATCCCAAAGACAATATATTCTTCTTTAGGCCCTTCACATGACATACTCCATGGATGGTCCATACTATGTCATCGTGCATCTTCAGTTTGATGGTACCGACTCCAATGATCTTCAGGGTGTGATCGTTCCCCATGTACGCAAGTCCTTCTGGGGTGGTTTCATATCGGTCATCCAGGATGGTGTTATACTGGTCAAACCATTCTGGGTGAGACTTCATGTGCCATGTTTCTCCTGAGTCAATAATACATGCATCGTTGATCTACTGTCTACTTCCAGTAGTCGTTGCCACTTCACTGATTAGTATATCTCATTTTCCGGAAGTACTCACCACATTCCCCTGAGATTTTTCACCACTATTCTTATTCCAAAAATCCTTATTGGCGTTCCCCTTCTTGCCCTAATTGAAACATGTGACATTTTTCTTCTTACTTCTTGATTTGGACCTACCATGATTTTGGCTCCCATTGGAACCACACTCCATTATCTTTTCTCTCTCTATTGATAGAGCCTCTTCTTGGTGCGAAGTTGTATGTATGTCCTCCTTATTTTTGCGCTGACTTTCTTTTTAAGAACCGCGGCCGCAGCATCATGAAAGAGTAGCATATCCGTCGGGATATTGTTGGTGAGGTTGATGATGAGTAGGTCATACGAATCTGGAAAACTCTGGCATAGAATATCTGTTGGGATATTGTTGGTCAGGTTGTTGATGTGGTTGGTCACTGATGATGACTCCGCCATCTGAAGAGTGTACAATTTTCTCTTAAGAAATTTTTTTTGTGCAGTGACTTGGCCTCGTATAGCTTCGTTAGAGTATCACATATTTCATTCACCGTATTTTTCTCCGCAATTCTTGATAGGACCACATCTGCCAAAGCCAAATGGATGTTGGTAATAAAATTCCCATCCATATCATTCCATTTCTCCTTTGTCACACCCGCATACTTTTTACCAATTTCCAGTAGGTAATTATCCTTCTACAGCACTGCTTCCATCTTCATTTTCCACAATGAAAAATTATTCTCGTTGAACATTTCAATCACGAATTTCACCGCCATCTGGAAATGTTGTCAGTCTAGAACCTCTTTCGTTTCACAATGGTGTATTTAATAATCTCAATGATTTTTTTCTGATGTGACAGATCAATCATAGTTTCAATCACAGAGTATACTCAAATTTACGAGAATTGTTAATATCTGAAAACGTGAACAACACTGGGTAAGAACCTTACTTATGATACCACCTGTTGGGACCATAAATGATTGGCCCACTGAAGCAGCGATAATCATGAGAGATAAAAAAGTGAAAAATGTGGAAATAAAAGGGACACCAGATGTAACATGGAAAACCCCCAAATGGAAGGGGTAAAAAACCATGGGCAAATAGAATGATCACTATGGGGTAAAAGTGAATACACACTCCCTCACTATTACAAGGAGAAATCCCTCATAAATATCTCTCTTGAATAAGTGGGGAAATAAACCTCACAAAACCACCCAAATAACTAAATAATTTATGAATGGGATGAGATTGCTGAAGAAATGTGTTTCTGCGAAGCAATAGGGATAATGCAATAACGCATATCCCTGGTTTTCATGATGAATAATGATAACCAGTGTTTGCGCAAAGGCTTGCACAAAAAAGCTTGCCCATCCCGCACAAAGTAGTTCGAGCCATCCGCAAGACAGTGTCACATACAGGGTAACTCGCAAATAAGAAGAAGAACTTGCGCGCATGGAAGGACTACACCCATTTGGGTTTTCGCGCAAGAAGCAGAAGAATCACACACCTATATGAGAAGCACTTGTGTGATGAGGCAGTGAATTTGAAGGACTTTTGCACCTAAAACACTATGTGTATACAAAATGTGTGTAAAGAAACAAAAAGTGGACAGTGTGGTTCACACACCCCCGCATGAAGGTCTTTCATGATGCATGATACTCATGCATGACACACATGCAGTAAACCTAAACTAAAGAAATAGATAGTGTGTGTATGGACAATGTGTGTGCACGAAGAAAGGGAGAAGGGTGAAATGAATGCATGCACACGCATGCTTATGAGAAAAAAACATGCATCTGATTATCCAACAAAAGCACACAAGAAAGCATGAATATTTTATGTATAATAAATACATGAACCATTATTCACTATAAGCCACCGTGGAACTTGGAATATAATAGTAAATAATAGCACATAAAATCCTATTGCAATGAACAATTTGTGCTAGGGTTACAGATTCCATGCAACCCACGCATGAAGTAGAATTGATTTCAGATTGTGCAAAGATTATTCTTGCATAGAATAATATAAAAAGATTGTGTGTACCAATTTCACACATAAATGTGAGGCCGAGACTTCAGTTAGAAGGAATAATTGAAGCCCAAGATTTGTTGCACAGAGGAAACTGGTCAGTGACTGGGGATCATAATTTATTAAGCAAGACTGACAGAAAACTTCAGTGGGTGTTGAAGATACATGAAGAGTACACAATCAAGTCACATCCTACAAGCCCATGGTGGAAGATTAGAGAATCATCCTCTAGTTGATCAAGCCTTTGAAATGAGGTGAAACCATCCAATTGGTGCTAATAGAAAGTGAAGTATTTTGGTAGGATCCAGGAGGAAACGAAGTCTCTCAGTTGGAGTGGCACCCAACATTTAAAAAAGGGGAGTTCGGTTCAGTGACTGAATGTTTATTGTTTAAAAACTTTTTATCAAGTGATTTTGTAATTAATTTTGGTAAATTATTAAAAGAGTGGAGATACAATAACCAAGGTCCTCTCTAAAGAAGGACTTGATGTTATTTTATAATGAATAATAAATACCACATCAGACCACAAGTTTGATGTGGGATGCAGACTCCAACACTCCCCCTCAAGTTAGGTGTACCCAATTTGGACACATAAAGAAAAGAGACCAAAGCAAAGACAATACAAAGAAAACAAGAAATGTTGTTAACACTTCCCCTTAATCTGGACATACCAACTTGATGACAAAACAAGACAAAACAGAATAAAACAATGAAATCGCCATGGTTGTTGCTCCCTTGTAGGAAGGTGCTAGATGATGGTGGTGAAAAATATTGGTTGTTAAGCCATACAACCAGACCAACCGACGGAGCGCCAGGAAATCCACACTAGTGGGGCCAGACATTAAAGCACTAAGAAATCCGCACTGGCGGGCCAATCGTCAGAGCATACTGAAATCCACACTGGAAGGGCAGTCGTCGGAGCTCCGAAATAGCTGCACGGGCGGGCTGGCCATCAGAGTGTCATGAAACTGCAATAGGAGGCCGACATGGAGGCAGGGGCTGCCACAGGAGGAGGACAACATGGAGGGAGCTACGGTGGACAGGGAGGGAGTCAGCGTGTGAGCATCGCGCTGGGAGGACCTGTGAAAAATGTCGAATCGGAAGCAGAGGAGCAGCAGGTGGAGGATGTGCGGAAGCAGAAGAAGCAGCCGACCGATAGGAGGAAGCGTTCCGCGGACGGGATCTGGCCAAATATGGACGGATCTGGGAGGGCAGTGTCGTTGGAGAAGGGTTGTCTAGGGTTGTCGCTCAGGGAGGTTTCACACATCTTGGCCTACCTGGTGTAGTAAGAGGTGTCGTTGGGAGTTGTCGTCTGGCAGGGAGAAGCACGCTCAGGATGGGGGTTCATTCGATAGAGTGGAGCACTACAGGTGAGGATGGCTTGCAGGGAGTCAGCCCTCAAGGGCGGCTGGAGTGCGGGTCGGTGAAAGTCTTCACAAATGAGATCGTAGAATCGTGATAGTGGCTGACAGGGCTCGACGATGACAGAAGCAACGCAGTAGGATCTTTCATGCAGGGAGGAGTCTTTGGGGTTGGACGGGGAGTGGCTGTGCGGAATGGGTTTGTTGGGGAACTGCGCACATGCTCGGAAAGCAGGGTGGGAGGGTGACGGGAGGAGGATGACATCGTGGTGGACATGTGAGGCACAAGATATCCAGGTGGATTGAATGTGTGGCGGTGTCACTACCGAGAGAGGAGGGGTCGCGGCGGGAGCACTACTACAAAAATGGGCAAGATAAGCACCACATTTTATCAGCACTAAGAAAAAAGCACTGATAAAGGTAACTCTTTATCAGTAATAATTAAAAGCGCTGATAAAACCATAGTCCCGTTTTATAGAATAGGGTGAATAGTGCCCTCTATTTATCGTACCCATAATCTCTCGTGGGACTGTACACCTATGACAACTCCACCCCACCCCGATCTTCTCTTCACCACTGATGCCACTCCATTGCCACTGCCCTACTCCGCTATCGTTAGCCCTACTCAGCCGCTGCTACCCTACTCTAGTGACACTTCCCTACTTTGCCACCACTATCCCTACTCCTTATCCTCCCCCTCAAACCCCTTCAACAGATCCTCCTCCCAGAGAACCCTACTTCTCATCCTCCCCATTGGACCCTACTCCCTGCGAACCCTACTTCAAGTGCTTGAGATTCCTTTCGACGAGGTTAGATTCTCAACATCCCATCTTTGATCTTTGGTGATTTCTCCGCTCATCCTCATCTGTTTCCTATTGTTCTTATGCTAATATTCATTATGTTGTAGTTTTATTTAGTCGGATGGTCATTTTTTAGTTGATAAAATTTTGGGATGTGGTGAGTTTGGTTTGAGAATCTAGGCATGATTATGTCATGAGTTTTTGACCTCATCCCTTTATAACCAATATCATCTTTCAATTGATACTAAAAGATTCAGTTGAATTATTTTCAATGTAATTATTTATCTCTCTTTACCTTCAAATTCCTGTGGAAATGTGAATTTTATTGATTTGGTTAGTCTGTTTGTCCAATTTTAATGATTCATTAGAAAAAATGAAGCATATTTCTATTTTACCTAAATGTATGGGAATTTCTCTAATCTAAAGGTCATGTGTTTGGAAATGTATCTACTATATTAGTTTCATCATCAAAATTGTATCCTCATTTTCCTTTTATTTGAGTTTGGTCACTAGTTTTGGGTTGTTTAATGTGATTATTTTATTATGAATGAGGTGGCTGGTAGGGGTGGTTAAAAGGATGTTTAATGTTTTTCTACAAGGGCGGTGGGTGCTAAAACTATTGGTAAAGGGGTTGGAAAGTGTGTTGATTTTGATGGGGGCCTATCTTGGTTCTATTGATTTACAAATATTTATTAGAAATGGTTAGGCTCTATTAATCTCTATTTTTATAAGTGGTTCTATTATAATGTATTTGGAAGTCTTGTTTTGTGTATTTGAATCATAAATAATAGTATTTCAGATTCATATAGGATGGAGATGAATAAAGATTGGATGGATGATAATCGTTTGACAATATAGTATGAGAATGGAGTGAAAGAGTTCGTCAAGTTTGCAAGGGAACGTGGAAAGGATCCTTCTCAAGTCCTTTGTCTGTGTTTGCGTTGCTGTTATTCTAGACTAATTACTCCAGAAGTTGAAAGAACATTTGATATGTCATGTAAGAGATCGAAGTTATAAATGTTTTAATAAACATGGAGAAAAAGTGAATGTAGCTATTGGTTGGGATAAAACTGCATTTTATGGATCATCAATGATTACAAATATGGATAATGATGAAGACCATATGAAGGATGTGATTACAAATGTCAATGATGATGAATATCGTATTGAGGAAATGACAAGGACAGTTGAAGATGAACTTTGTGATTGTCCAAAATTGTTTGAGAAGTTCAAGTGTTGTGAAAAGATGTCATTGTATACTAGTTTCATTAAATATATAGCATTTTAAGATGTATTGAAGTTGTATAAATTGAAAACAGGAAACGGATGGAGTGATGTCAGTTTTACAGAACTACTTTCTCTCTTGAATGACATGATCCTGGAAGATAATGAGCTCTCAATCCATACATATGAATCTAAATGAATGCTACACTTGATGGGTATGATTTCTGAAAGAATACATGCCTGCCCGAAAGAATGTATATTTTTTTTGAAGGAGAATAAATCACTTACAAAATTCCCAAAGTGTGGTTTTTCCCAATACAATAAAAATGAATCCAATCCTACGAAATTTTTAAGGTAATTTCCAATCATTCCATGGTTTAGGAATCTCTATGGAAGTGAAGAAACTGCAAGAAAATTGTTGTGGCGTACAGAGAAAAGAAATAAATATGGGAAATTATGTCACCCAGCTGACTCTCCTAAATGGAAGAGAATTGATCATGAGTATCCTGAATTTGGAAATGAGCTGAGAAACCTTCATCCTGTGTTATCTACATATGGAGTGAATCCTTTTGGTTTTCAAACTAGCACTCATAGTACATGGCCTGTTATGTTGGTAAATTATAACTTTCCACCCTGGTTATGCAAGAAATGGAAATTCATCATGTTATCTATTCTTATATTAGGAACAAAACAAAAAAGTAATGATATGATGTTTATTTGGCTCCTTTGATCAAGGATTTGAAGTTATTGTGGGATTCAGTTATTATGTTTTATGATGATTATAAAAGTGAATACTTCACATTGAGATCAATGTTGTATGGGATGATAAATGACTTCCCTGCTTATGGGAATTTTTCAGGCTATAGCATTAAAAGAACTCAAGGATGTCCTGTGTGCGAAGAAGATACCAAATCAATTAGGATGAAACATTCATCGAAATTTCTGTTTCTAGGACATCATAGATTTCTACCTCATCGACATAAGTACCTATCTTGGACGACATTATTCAATGGAAGTTTAGAACAATGCACAACACCATCTCCACAAACTGGTGATCAGCTGTTTGAGAAAGTAAAAGATGTGAACACTGTTTTTGGTAAAACATTTTCAAAAAAACCTTACGAAAATAGGTTGGAAAAAGTGATCAGTTTTTTTTAATTACCATACTAGAATTTTCTATACGTCATACATTTTCTTGATGTGATGCATGTGGAAAAAATTTATGCGACAGTGTTATCAGAATGTTGCTCAATTCCCTTGGAAAAATAATGGATGGAATTAAGACAAGGTTGGACATGGTTGACATGAGAATACAAGAAGAGTTGGCTCCCATGAAGGGTGAAAATAGAATGTTTCTTCCTCCAACTTCTCACACTCTTTCCAGGGAGGATAAATATCAATTTTTTAACTTCTTCAATTATGTAAAGGTTTCAGAGGGGTATTCATCAAATATCAAGAATATTGTTTCAATGAATTATTTGAAGTTAAAAGGTTTGAAATCACATGACTGCCATGTTTTGATGCAAGATTTAATTCCTATAGCTTTACGTTGCATTTTTCCCAAGAATGTTCATCATATGTTAACTAAACATTGTTTCTTTTTCAAAGATATATGAAACAATGTTTTAGGCCCGGCAAAATTTCCATCTATGTAAAGAGAAATTATCATCATATTATGTGAATTAGAAATGTTCTTCCCGCCATCATAGATGGATGTACCCGTCAAACGGTATATGATGATTTTTAAAGGGTATGTCAAAAATCGAATTCGGCCAGACGGTTGTATTATGGAGCGATATATTGTTGAGGAATCCATTGAATTATTTACTGAATACTTATCTGATGTGGAAAGCATTGGTCTCCCGAAATCTCATCACAATGGATGCATTAAGGGTGAGGGAATTTCAAGAAGAGATTTTGTGAAAATCAATATTACAGATTGGGAGCAGACCCACCTTTATGTTTTGCATAATAGTTGGGAGGTTGCTCCGTATATTGAAACCCAAAAAGAAATTATTAGGCAGTTGAATCCATTAAGGGATGAAAATGGATATCAGATACACATAATCACCAGTTTATAGGATGGTTTTAGGACCATATTTTTAAGGAGTTAGCTGAAAATATGAATTCAATTTCAGAACGACATCGTTGGATAGCCGCTGGATCAAGTGTGTATGTATTATCTTATAATGGTTATGTAATTAATGGTTATACATTCTATATAGATGAACATGATGAAGATAGTACCATGAAAAATAGTGGAGTTAAACTTATGGCTAAAGTGATGCATGTTTTTGGTAGTAAGGATGGAAATCCAATTTATGCGAATATGTCATACTTTGGCATTATCAAACAAAAATGGGAGTTGGATTATTCAACATTCCAATTTCCCATTTTTCAAATCAAATGGGTTGATAACAACAGTGCTGTTAAAATGAATGAATTGGGATTTGTGAAAGTTGATTTTAGTAAAGAAGGGTATAAAGATGACCAGTTTATAATGGCATCACAATCAATACAAGTATTTTATGTTTCAGATCTCACAAACCGAAAGTGCTCAATTGTTCTGTTATCATCCAAAACTACTAAAGGGTCCATTGAAAATTCAGTTGAGGACAATCCTTTTAGTGGTACGTCGCAATAATTTTACAACGGTCCTAATGTAGATGATGTTTTGTATGTTAGAGGAGACCATAGTGAAGGGATTGGGATAATCGATTGAGGTCTCAAATCCATTCAACCTTTAAAAAAAAGAAAGAGATTTCAATAAACAAGTTATTTTTGTTTGTAATATAGATCTTGTTATCTCATGTTATTATCTTATCACTAATGAATTTATGTAATATAAATTAACTGTTCAACCAATTTTGTAGATAATGAATTCTGCATATTTTGGTTCTCCTAACCTCGAGACTGAGGAAGTCTCTCAAGTTGTTGCTGCTGCTGCAGCTGCTCACAGTGCAGAGCAACAACAAGTTTTTGAACCTGTTGCTACTCCTAGTGTAGAGGTCCAACAACCATCAGTACATGACTCATATTCACAAGATGTTAATGATTTGTTAAGAAAAAAGTGGGTGTCATACCTGAAGGTAGATTGTACATAAATAACATGAATATCTAACTTGGGACGTGTACAATTGACGGATAATTTTGAGAGGGGTTAAAGAGATCAAAAGATGAAACATTATTGTATGTAAATGTTTGTTGGAAAATTTTAATTGTTATTAAATAAAACATCCTTTCTCCAATGAGTCATTTTTCTACTTTAACATATGAAATGCACCAACAACATGCAAGAATGATGAACCACTTTTCTTTGGGCTTTGCATAAGAAAAATGAGTAAAATATCTGAAATACCATCATATCTAACAAAACACATTAAAATTGTGTCGAAACATTATGAGAACAATCCATGGGTAATTTTTAACATGTATGAGTCAAACCCGCCTCAATCTGAGGCACGGTGTGACCGGTATCACTCACAGTGTCTCTCTTTTGATTAAAATGGACATAATTTTAAGTGAAAACAACAACTGACGTACTGAAATCCAACCAAACACATTTGGATTATGTTGAGACTTTATGAGAACTGTCCATGGGTCATGTGTAAAATCAATGAGTCAACCTCGCCTCAATCCGAGGCATGGTGTGGCCGGTATCACTCAAAGTGTCTCTCTTTTGTTTAAAATGGAAAAAATTTTAAGTGAAAACAACAAATGACGTAATTAAATCTGACCAAACACATTCATATTGTGTTGATAATTTTGGAAAACGATCCCTGGGTCATGTGTGATGTGTAAGAGTCAACCTTTCCTCAATTAGAGGCACAGTGTGGCCGGTATCACTCAAAGTGTCTCTCTTTTGTTTAAAATGGACAAAATTTTAAGTGAAAACAACAACTGATGTACGAGAAACTAACCAAACGCATTCAGATTATGTTTATAATATTGTATAAAGATCCATGGGTCATGTCTGACATTTAAGGGTCAACCCCAATTCAATCCAAGGCACGGTGTGACTGGTATCACTCAAAGTGTCTCTTTTGTTTAAAATTGATAGAATTTTAAGTGAAAACAACATCTAACGTACAAAAATCTAACCAAACGCATTAAGATTGTGTTGATAATTTAGGAGAATGATACATGGGTCATTTTTGATGTGTACGAGTCAACCCTTCCTTAATATGAGGCATAGTGTGGCTGGTGTCACTAAAAGTGGCTCTCTTTTGTTTAAAATGGACAAAATTTTAAGTGAAAACAACAAATGACGTACAAAAATTTAACCAAACGCATTTCGATTGTGTTGATACTATAGTAGAACGATCCATGGGTCATGTGTGACATTTAAAAGTCAACCCTACCTCAATCCGAGGCACGGTGTGGCTGGTGTCACTCAAAGTGTCTCTTTTTTGTTTAAAATGGACAGAATTTTAAGTGAAAACAACAACTAACATATGTAAATCCAACCAAATTCATTATTATTGTATTAATAATTTAGGATAATGATAAATTGGTCATGTGGGACGTGTAAGAGTCAACCCCACCTCAATTTGAGGCACAGTGTGGCTGGTATCACCCAAAGTGTCTCTCTTTTATTTAAAATGGACATAATTTTAAGTGAAAACAACAACTAACGTACGAAAATCTGAAAAAACGCATTCGTATTGTGTTGATAATTTATTAGAAAGATCCATGGTCCATGTGTGACATGTATGAGTCAACCTTGCCTCAATCCAAGTCACGGTGTATCCGGTGTCACTCAAAGTTTATCTCTTTTGTTTAAAATGGACAGAATTTTTAGTGTAATCAACAACTGACGTACGAAAATCTAACCAAATGAATTCTGATTATTTTGATAATTTAGGAAAAGTATACATGGGTCATGTGTGATATGTAAAAGTTAACCCCTCTTCAATCCGAGGCACGGTGTGGCCGGTGTCACTCAAAGTGTCTCTCTTTTGCTTAAAATGGACAAAATTTTATGTGAAAACAACAACTGGCGTACGAATATCTGACCAAACAGATTCGTATTGTGTTGATACATTAGGATAACGATCCATTGGTCATGTGTGACGTGTACAAGTCAACCCCACCTCAATACAAGGAACAGTGTGACTGGTGTCACTCAAAGTGTCTCTCTTTTGTTTTAAATGGACAAAAGTTTAAGTGAAAAAAACAACTGACGTACAAAAATCTGACCAAACGCATTCAGATTGTGTTGATACTTTAGGAGAATGATCCATGGGTCATGTGTGGAATGTATTAGTCAACCCCGTCTCAATCCGAGTCATGGTGTGGATGGTATCACTCAAAGTGTCTCTCTTTTGTTTAAAATGGACATAATTTTAAGTGAAAAGAACAAATGACGTACGGAAATCTGAACAAAATGCATTCAGATTGTGTTGATACTTTAGAAGAACAATCCATGGGTCATTTGTGATGCGTAAGAGTCAAACCTGCCTCAATCTGAGTCACAATGTGGTCAGTGTCACTCAAAGTGTCTCTCTTTTGTTCAAAATGGACAGAATTTTAAGTGAAAACAACATCTAACATACAACAATATGACAGAAGACTTTCTAATTGTGTTGATACTTTAGAATAATGAGCCATGGGTCATGTGTGATGTGTAAGAGTCAACACTGCCTCAATCCATGGCACAGTGTGGCCAGTGTCACTCAAGGAGTCTCTCTTTTCTTTAAAATGGACTAACTTTTAAGTGAAAACAACAAGTGACGTACGGAAATATGAACAAACGCATTCGGATTGTGGTCATACTTTAGGAGAACGATACATGGGTCATATGTGATGTTTATGAGTCAACCCCGCCTCAATTTTAGGCCCAATGTGGATGGTATCACTCAAAGTATCTCTCTTTTGTTTAAAATGGATAAAATTTTAAGTGAAAACAACAACCGACATACAAAAAACCTCCTTCCTACCAGACACATCAAAATCATTCATTTTTTCCTAGATAAACACAAACTATTTAAATAAAATCTATTCCAAAAACATTTTAAAAGTAACAAAAATCTTAAAATCTATAAAATTCATTCCATTAAAACCATTAAATCCCCCCACCCCCTGGATACCACCCCACCCTCCCTGGACACCACCCCACCCCCTAGACTCCCCCATGGACAGCCCCCCCCCACCCTGGATAGCCCCCACCTCCTGGATACCCCCACCCCTTGGACACCCCCAACCCTGAGAAAGGCCGCCAACCCCTTAGACACCCCCACCCCCCTAGACACCACCATGGACAGCCTCCCCCCACCACCTTGGATATCCCCCACCCCCTGGACACCCCCATCCCCCCCAAACACCCCTACACAATGGACACCCCCTACCCCCCTTGTACAGCCACCCCACACCCCTGAACATCCCCCCAACCCCCATTAATTCTAAATTGAACTCTTCATGTATTTAATTATCTTATGAATTATGTGTTAATGGTGTATGTGTGTACTTGTTGTATGGGTTGTATGGGTATACTTGTTGTATGTGTATACTTGCTGTAATTACCTTATGAATTATGTGTTAATTGTTTATGGGTATACTTGTTGATATGATGATTTTTTTTACAGGTCTTTTTTGGGCCGTCACCCCCAACGGGGGAGAACGTAGGTGTGCTCCGAGAAGGGGGGGGTGGAATTGATGGAAGATTTAGGGTTAAAATCCCTATAATACCATGTTAAAGTAAAATAATGGAGACCCAAACCCAGTGTACTTTATAAAGGAGGCTCTGAAGATCTTTTATAATGAATAATGAAGACTACATCAGACCACAAGTCCGATATCAGATGCAGACTGCAGACTCCAACAGTTTTCTTTATTTAGGTCAATTTTCTTTATTTAGGTAGTTTATTACTATTACAAATTGTTCTTCCTCACTTTCTCATAGGGGTTTCCATAGATCGGGTCAGGTCGGGTCAGATCAAATTTGTTTTTGGACCTAGCCCAATCAAAAAAGAATGGGTCGGGTTGGGTCAGGTCACATGCTTCATGAGCAGACGACATGAGCCAACCCGTTGGGGATCGGGTCGGGTTAAGCAGGTTGTATGTGTCCGGACAAAACTAACCCGATGGGTCCAGACCTGGCCTAATCTCTGTAGTTATTCCATAATAATATCCATCCTAAAAATACAAAAAAAGCGACTGTAGTAGTAATAGAAAAGCATCAAAATGTAAATAAATTTCACGAAAATAACTACAGTAGCGATGGATGAAAAACACTGATCATATAACCAAAATATAAATGAATTTCAACAACTAATCCTTGAATAAAATGGGCTATTTAATAAATCTAATCCAACATGCATAAGAATAAATAGTAACTAACTACAACAATGATGCAGCAGGATGAAATTGTAGTTATCATTAGCAACAACAAAACAAAT
The DNA here is from genome assembly GCA_963277665.1 of Viscum album. Lineage (NCBI taxonomy): Eukaryota > Viridiplantae > Streptophyta > Magnoliopsida > Santalales > Viscaceae > Viscum > Viscum album. The sequence continues at coordinate 1,476,290,588 of OY728150.1, forward strand.
GAGCTTGAGGAGATGAATAAATTTGTTGGAGTCTACATCCCACATCGGATTTGTGGTCTGATGTGCTCTTTATTATTCATTATAAAAGAACCTCAAGGCCTAATTTAGAGAGAATCTTGGGGATTGAGTATCCACTCTTATACTTTAACAAGGTATCAGAGGGAGTATAACCAAAAACCATCAATAATTTTTTTTAATTCCCATTTAGGTTTTTTTCCTGCTTGGGATGTGGAGGCCCTAGTTCCGTCAAAGTCGTTCGCCCCCTGTGGAAGTCCTCTGGGGTAGAAACCCCATGCGACAGCTGATGATGGAAAATCCCCACGATGGATCTAGTCGTGACTTTTCTCTGTGGGATTCCTCCCTGACAGTGACTCCAGTCCTTGCCTCCGATGTGGTTTCCTGGCTCTGCAGCTCCTCCACGGCGTCTCCCTGATGAATCCCATCCACCACGCGATGCTTCTCTCTTCTGCATGTCACCCTCTCGGTGCGACAACCTCCTCCCTATGCATGTCTCTCTCCCGGCTCGATGACATCCTCCCTCCATGCACCGCGGTGATCCCCTCACTGTACATCACCCTTGCGTGCAACCCTCCCGCTTGCACCATCAGATCTATATTGGCCTCGCCTCCTGGTATGTGTGCACCTCCTCCCAGCGAATGCACCGCCTCCTATCACCGGCCACCTTTGAACCGGTCTGGCATGACTCCTACGCGACGACCCAAATCTGCAGGCACTACTTGACGTGATGCCTCTCCTGCACAACGCACCTCGGTGGATCCTCCCTCCTGGTGTCTCCCACCCGAAGGCTCTTGTGTTCCATTCCCTCCTGTGCTCCATCCCCTCCAGTGTACCATCCCCCCCTGTGCTGCATACCTTTGTTGTGATGTGCCCTATCACCTACCTTCCTACAACCCATCTGCTACTCCTCTGCAAGGCAGCGCTCTCCACCAGTTTCATCCACCTCCTTGTGTTGGTTTGCCGGCTCCTCCACAGCTTATCCATCCCTCTAGTCCAGCAACCCTTACAAGACACCTCCACCGCTGCTCCCTCTATGTTGGCCTCCTATTATGGTAGCCCCCACCTCCATTGTGGATTTCCCGATGCTCTGACGACCGGCCCACCAGTGCGGATTTCCAGGGGCTCCGACGACCAGCCCACCAGTGCGGTTTTACCGGCTCTTCGATGACCGGCTCGCCCGTGCGGATTTCACAATGCTCCGATAATCGGCATGCTCGTGCGGATTTCCTAGTGCTCTGACGACCATCCCATCCTTTTCACCAGCTTCTTGCATCATCCATCATCATCTTGAGGGGGATAAACAACCAAGACGCTTTATCTTTTATTCTATTTTGTCTTGTTTTGTGATCAAGATGAGTATGTCTAGCTTGAGGGGGAGTGTCTTCAATGTTTTTTGATTGCTTTGTTTTCTTTTTTATTTTCATTATGTGTTCAAGCTAGGTACACATAGCTTAAGGGGGAGTGTTGGAGTCTGCATCCCACATCGGACTTGCGGTCTGATGTGGTATTCATTATTTATTATAAAAGAACCTAAAGACATCCTTTAGAGAGTACCTTGGGTTTGGGTCTCCATTCTTTTAATTTCACAGAAACAATTCTCATCATTGTGAGAAGTCCCTAATAGAGATTGAAGTGGAAGGATGTGACAGTGAACCGCAGTTTGAGTCTTTTGAAGAAGAAAAATTCCCCATTGTTTTTGTGCCACCTAAACCTGTAAATGCATTTTGTTTTAGGAATTTTAAAATTTTGGGTTTAGGGAAAACTTGAAAATCAAGAATTAAATTTGAAAAACTCCACATGTTTCTTTTTAAATCATTGAGTGAATAGAGAGGAGTTTGAATTTGGGGAATTGGTGGAGACAACATAAAATATGAGACTCTACTAAAATTTTTGAGCTTGATTTGAAAAAAAATCTTACACGTTTTGATAGTTTGAATTCAATTTATTTTTTCTTCGATCATGATGAAGAGGTTGAAGAAGTAATATTTTAAGAAAGGATTATTTTTTAACAATTTCCTCATAATTATCTCACCTATAATTTTTCTGAATCACTGCTCATGGACATGGAATGTTGGGCTAATCATTTAGGGGTAAATAGTGTTAATCAAGAATTTCTTGATTCTGATCTTCTTAAAATTGAAATAAACTTTTTCCACCTTGATTTTGAATTGGAACAATAATTTGATCCTAATCTTTCTTTGGAGGATGATAATTTGGAATTTAAACCTAAAATAGTGGTTAATCACATACTTCTTAGCTTGGGTACAAGCAGATTTTCATAGGAATTGATTTCTTAGGATATTTTAACAGTTGATGTTTTTGAGGAGAAAATGTTTAATTTTTCCAACATTTTTTTAAATGTGTTTAAAGCTAAATATAAATATATTACCCATGTTTTGAATTGGAATTATTTTCTCATTCATTCCGAAGGTTAACATGATTTTTTGTGAAAGTTTTCCTAACGTTGACACTCCTTCTCTTGCAAAATTTTAAACAAGGTTGGTTGCACCTGATTTGGAAGCATAGAAAATTGAATTGTTTCACTTAGGGATGGATACAATTGATTTTCATACTGATGAGAAAGATTCTTCTTCTAAAACATTTGAAAAACATTGTTGTTTACACCCTGACTTTTGATTATTTTGATTTCGAAATTATTAATGAGTGTTGTGAGGACAGTGATACACGTTTTAGAGAACCTTATAAACTATTTACAACTAATTAAGGCTTCAATTGTATATATTCTATAATTATTCCAAATGTGGACAACATGCTACAAAATAATTTCAATGAGTGTTATCATTAGAGTTTATCATTTTTTATGGGGTTTGATTGTTTTCCTAGATATTTTGATGCCCACAGAACTCATATTTCAGATAAAAATATTTGTTCTATCAACATGTGGTGGTTTATGGATAAGAAACTACCCAATGGATTATGGATAGTTTTTTTGAGATAGTCTTGGTGAGGACTTAAAACCTAGCGTTGTATGAGGAGGAAACCCCTATTTTCCATGATTTTAATAAAACAATTTATTTTCATTCAATAATTGTCTTTCTTGTTTTTATTTTTAAAATCACAAAATAATACAACCTCACACCATGTTTGTTCTTCTGAGTCTTAAGATCTTTTACTTTTCATCCAGTTGAGTGCAGGTAATGACATCCATCTATCCCACAGTGTACTGCAGCAAACATCAATTGATTGGAGCTTCATTGCCACTCCCCTCTCAGCATAGACCAGGTTTTATTATTAATGAACACAAATGCTTGAATATTATGTTGATTTTGCTTCATTTATAGGTAATTTGATGAGGGAAATCATGTTGAGTTAAAATTTCAAAGCAGAGACTGGATGGCTCATGGTTTTGAGTGCTTCCCTTACATGTTAGCACTTGTTGAAAAATCCTATTTCATGCTTGATTTTTTTTTGATCATGTTGTTCACTTATACTTAACTTGTTAAATTCTATGCTTGCTGACGCTCATGGCACTAAATTATTTCATGTTGGTTATTGAAAATTTGTTTGCTTTATTGTAAAACATATTGAGTATTGAGTTCATTAGCATGTTTTTGTTATTGTGATTAGCTTATATCATGACGTTTTTGTTGAAAATAAATTGAATATTCATTGATTATGTATATTTTCACCATGTTTTACATGTCTGTATTTTTTAGAATATTTTTTCATGCTTATTTGGTGTGTGTAGTGGAAAAAATAATGTTTTCACGGTGAATAGGGTTTATTGGAAATCTTCATGAGCTTTAATTATAACATTAAATTCTTCCCTATATAATTAACTAATTTATGAAGTTGTTTAGTGTACTCACAAGGTTAATTTCATGTTGTTTTTATTGTAATGTAGTGAATAAAGTGGATCATCACCACATGCTTCAATGATCTTCATTGTTTAGAATTGAGATTAATTCAATTCACCTTATTCATTAGTATAAATATGGATGCTCTCTTTTGATAAATAAAAATTAATTCTTTTATTCCCTTTGATGTTCAAGTAACTTGATGCTAACAACTAGGTTATATATTTAAAGCTAGAGGTGGATGATTTTAGGGACTGAAATCTAGGGACAAAGACAAACATTCCACTAGTTAATAAATTTTGAATTTAATTATGAATTGCATATAGAGTTGACATTGATATTCTTATTTAATATGATGTTTGTTGTTAAAAAACTACACTAATGGCTGTTATAACAATTTTACATGATGAATTATGTGTTTTTTTTAAAATTCTGTGAGTTGTCAATAAGAAGATGCATGTACTCTATCTAATACCTATTGAATGGGTTTTGAAAGTTCTTTTGACTGCTCAATGATAGTTCTGTGACTAAATATTTTTGGTGTCCATGTTTCTATTTTTGTTTCATTATCTCCCTGTTGCACATGGTAAATATTTGTGGTGTTCCCTCTATTTTTCATGTTCTTGTTGGATGGTTATTGAAAACGCTTTTTTAAATTTATTGTATAATTGAATTCTCCACTTTAAGATTCAACATTGAGGGTAATATTGAGTTTTAATTAAGGGGGACTCGTATTCTTAGCTTGAAATGTTTTTCACTAAAATTGAATGGGTTATCAGTCATTTTTAGTGGCCCATAAAAATACACTTTTTTTTCAAAATTGACCAGCATCCTTCGCATGCACGTCTATCTCTACTCGTGCATTAGACATTCATTCCTGGTTGGGACATCTTCTCGCCTCTTCCCTTCATCAACTTTTTCCTGATATTAGTCAACATTTTTACTTTCATTGTGAGTCATGTAAATTTGAAAAACATCATCACACTTTATATGTTCCTCGAGTGGTTACATGAGCCTCTAAACCCTTGGATTTGGTTCATTCAGATGTATAGGGCCCCCATGCTGTCTCAAGTCACTTAGGGTATAAATATTATATATCCTTCATTGATGATTTTTTGCGTATGAATTGGCTGTAATTTCTTCACGATCGATCTGAAGTGTTTTTTACAGTTTATAAATTTTACCATGAGATTCATACCTAGTTTTCCATCTCCGTTAAATTTCTCTGCTTAGATGATGGGCGAGATTATTTCTCTGCTCATTTTCAACAGTTTCTCCAGGCGAACAACATCATTCATCAGACCTCCTATCCTGATACAACTCAATAGAATGGAGTGGTCGAGCGGAAACACCGACATACTCTAGAGAAATCTTGTTCCCTCCTACTCCACCAATAGGTGCTTCTTCTCTTTTAGGGGGATGCCATCCTTACTGCTATAAATCTTATCAATCACCTTCTTTCTTCTATTCTTCAGGGGTAGACTCCTTTTCAAACTCTATTCTCCTCTCTCTCTCTCTCCTCACTCTCTTCTACTTCGTGTGTTTGGATGTCTCTATTATGTCTGTGACACTCATCTCAATATCTCCAAGCTCTCTCCCAAATCCCTCCATTGCATTTTCTTTGGATATTCATGAACTCAGCATGGATATCGATGCTTCTTTCCATACCTACGATGGTATATCATCTCTGTAGATGTATCATTTGCTGAGAGCTCCATGTTATCTCTTCCCTCTCAACATCCATACATTAACATCAATTATTGTCTTTCTCTCATCATCCACCCTCTTCTGGTGTCTCCCCCTACTGATCATTGGTTTGGTATGGTCTACTTCTGTCGTCCATCGACTATACCCTCCGTCTAGGCTGAGGAAACCATCATCCCACCTTTGTCTGATGCTCCTAGACCGACCCCATATGACTTTCCCATTGCACTCTATAAATGTACTCATTCTTTCTAGAATACTCCTCTCTATACATCTTCATATAGAGGTCTGTCATCTTTGGAGATGATATCTATTCCCCGCATGGTTGGCGATGCCGAATATAACATGGGGTCGCTATAGTTTGTATTTTTTCAGTAGTTGATGTTTTTTCTAAAATTTGTATTCCTTTTCCCAAATTTATAAGGTTAATCATTTTCATATGTAAATGAATTTAATTGGGTAATATCATTTCAATTTTTCTCTTTAAAAACCTTGTTTTGGGTGAAATTTTGCGTGTAAGTTTTACATTTTTAACTAAAATTGAATTTCATTATTGGATTTAAACTGAAAAATTTTTCAATCAAATTAATTGAAAATTAACTCCTAATCCTAGTTGAGATTTTTATTTTTATACTAAAACAGTTGGATGAGTTAATTATGTTTTCTTGCTAATTATTAAACTCACTCATCCATTAGTTGGGTCTAATTAGGTTCTGTGATAAATTATGTGTATTTGTTCACTAAGGAGAAAAAGAGAAGTTTTTAAGAAAAATTGAAAGAAAAGTGAGGTTGGTTAAAATCCTTGAAAAATTTTCAAATTAAGTCATATTTGAAAATAAGAAACCATCTTTTTGCTGAACCTTTTCCTTTTGAGAGAGCGATCTTAAATTTTTATTTAGAGTTCATGTGGAAAACACTTTTTAAAATCACCTCTTCTTTGGCATTGAAATTCATTAATTTTTTAGATGAATTTTCTTTCAATGAATATGTCGAATTGATTGCTGGAAGTCAATAAATGCCTCAAGTATGGGGTAATCTAATGCAGTCATTATTTGATATAGGCTACACATTAATTTTAATTATATTATGGGCATTTGTTTATGGAAATTTTTCTCAAATTGAATAAATACACTTGTTTTATATTGTTTCACTGGGAATTGATAATATTTTTAATTGTTTGTGAATCCTTGACATTTGGTGTCTAGTGTTACTTGTTTGAAAATTTTGGATCCCTCATTATCATTTTAGGTACTGAAATGAATTGTTATTTTGAAATTAGTCAATGTTCTGTTAACTTTTTAATATGGATTGGTTTTGTAAATTCTTAGATTTTAAATTTTTTAGGTGTAATGACCGATCCTTGAAATTGAAAATGCATTATTAGAGTAATGGAAAGTTACAGCTGGATTTCTTTTGAAAATATTCTGGAAATTGTGTGTTGAATAGAGTGGGGCTGGAATTTAGAATATTTCTTTAAAATAATAAATGGATGTGAACTGATACATTACTAAATAGATATTTTTAAGTGGCAGTATGAGATGGGTATTTTACAAAAATTTGTTGCCAAGGGCTAACACACAGGATTCCAAGAAAAACTTGACCACTAGCAGTTCTTGGAGGCTGGTTTATTACGTAAATCTTCAAAGATGAAGTTAGAGTGTTCATTTGAGAGTCTTCTTGTGCTTGAGCTTCATTCAGGGGTCATGTATCGGTCCGAGTTACGGGAAACTACAATAAAAAACTGGTTTACTGGAGTTCATTAAGTACATATGATGATGTCTTATTGTTGAAGACATGTCCATCGAAAGATTCCCATCGAACTTGTTAATCATGAAGCCGAGTTGGTGGTGGTTGCTGGTCTAAGTGATGGTCTGTCTGAGCATTCATCTTGATGGTAATATCACAATGGTGTTTGGATATTGATCTTCAAGGGGTTGGTGTGAGTTACTCATGGCCAGATGAGGCTGTGCAAACCATGGTTGATCATGATGAAGGTTCACTACTGTTTTAGAGTCGATATATGTTCGTTGCTTTTAGAATTTTTTTTGCTTGAGAGTAAGGACAATTAATCCTAATTACAGATTGGTGATCATCTTTCTAATATCTAGAAATTGTTAAACATTTGTCCTAAAGGATCTTGTAACGTTCCGGTTCCGAGATCCTCTTAGAGATACTCTGTACCCGGTTTGTCACATGGCCTCAAGCACATTTCTCCAAACACCAGAGGCTGATGACTAGTAGTGAGGGCCTTGGGTGTGATAGTGGGGAAACTATGCCCTAATTGGTAGAGTAATGCAGCGAAAAGAAAAAAATAACAATAGCTGAAGTAGTAATAATAACATGCAATGGTAAATAGTGGAAGACTACAAGTAGATAAACAACTAGAGAACATATAAAAATGATGCATGTCAAAGATGTATACAAAATAATCTAAACAAGTTACAATGATGAAATATAGTACTAAACTAAAGTAAAAATAAAAACAAGTAAATAACTCCAGCAGTATCTTAATCCTCAGCTTGGTCCCATGCTCTCTGGTTCCACAACAATCAAGTACCTGACATAGAAGGAAGCTTTACCTTATCTATACTCATAGCAATATAATTTGTTTGGGACCAAAAGCATGACCCAAATAGGGTGTGAGATTAATTCTTGTGGGAAACCACCCAAAGAGTTGTGCCTAATAGTCAGTGAATATACATGGCAGACAATAAGAAAAATGATGCAGTAAAAAAAGAAGTACTCAAAAGTAAACAATCCTACAGTTTCAATTGCATTGATTTTGGTATATCTAGTAAGCAGCTAAACAAAAACAAGTAACCCTCTGGGAAGTACTCACATCCTAACCCCTATGGTTCAACAAAACAAACACAAACAACCCTCTGGGTAGTACTCATAGTCTAACCCCTCTGGTTTAGCTTTAGTAAAGACTCTCTGAGGAAGCACTCAATGTCAATTCCCCCTGTAATCTTTTATCGGTAAACTACAGACACTCTATGGAAGCACTCAACGTAAAATTCCTCATGTGGTCTCAAAACATGGAATTATAGACACTCTAAGGGAGCACTCACGTCCATCCCCCCTATGGTCTCACAACGTGAAAAGTAAATAGACATTCTGGAGAATCCCTCAACGTCCATTCCCCATATGGTATACTACACCAGGTTCCCACAGCCCTGTGTAAGTAAATCATGAAAAATGATGATCAAAATCAAACCGAAAAATCTAGACCAAATGATCAAAATAAAAATGAATATGGTAAACACATCCATAGCATGGAAAAATAACCATATTCACAATAAAACAATCTCTACTCAGGCAGACAAAGAATAACAGGCAATAACAGGGCAAAAAAAACCTAAAAACGCAATACCCCGTTCTGGGGTATTTTGAACTTTTGCACATAATATTCAAAGATTAAATATAGAAATACACAAAACACCTACCTCAACGTTATATGATTGATATAGTTGAATCTCAGCCTTTGAATCAACCTAGAATTCCTCATATCTATAAAAATGTCCAAAATGCTCAACCAAGAATATCTCATGAGAGAGGAGAAATCAAGAGATGAGACTCTATAATAAGAAAGAACTCACCATGGAGATTCCAATGTAATTGAAGACAGTTGATTCGAATAATGGATGATCGATCAGGGGCTTCGAGAAGAATCGCGCTCCTCAGTCGCTCATGGATGAGAAGTCTTTAGAAGAAGGGGTTTCTGTGAACGAGACGCGGCCCTAGTCCGATTTAACAAATAAAAGAAAATTACACGGTGTGTATATGCCTTTACCGGGCCCCATTTTAGGCGGTCTTTAGGTCACCCCACACGACCATTACTCAGTCACCCACGGCAACCGGTTACACAATGGGTACTCCAAAGTACATGGTGTGTACTTATTAAATTTCCAGATTCTCTTATTTTTCTCAAAAACACCAGAAAAGAAGCACATACCTGAAAAGAATGTCCGAGTTATTACAGAACCCTATTTAAAACCTATGATGCTATAATTTCTTATAACTCAAGGGGAGGTCACTGACCTATAGTGTTTGGTATGCTGTTTGCCAATCAGAACCCCGTATGAGGTTGAGGTAAGGTTGTAGCTATAATATGCCTTCCGGATGCTCGAAATAATGCTTCACAGGAAGCTAGCCAGTCCATTGATGGTCATATGAAAATGGAAGTGTCGGGGAGCCAGAGCATTTCTATGTTGAAAACATAGAAGATGACACGTGGGAAAGTTGAGGAAGTGTACAGGTTGATTAAAAAGAGGAGAAATTCTGGGATTCTTAATTCTGGCAGATTCATGACATAACATCTGGATGTATCTTCCTAACTACTAACCAAGGAGATCCAGTCCTAAACTTGAGTGTGAATTGAGGTAGACTAGATGAGTTTCAATATTCACCTCAAGGTGAGTTCTTCTTCCTTGTTTTTTTCTATTTCGTAAGGCTCTATCGTTCAAATAAGAGCTATGAGATGTGTGTTTCTTCTAGTTTGAGCATGATTTTAGAGTAATTTTCACCTAGTAATTTCATGTTATTTTGATTTTACTCTCTTGTACTTCATTAATATATTTCTCTATTATGAAATGATTTTTTAAATTAAAAATTAAATTGATTTGTTTTACTTCTTGAGTTCAACTTAGGAGTCAAAAGATGAAGGTTGAGTTCTTATAGTTTGTCATTTTGAGTTGTTTCTACATGAATTAATCCTAGATTAATTCAAGGTCTGGATGGAAGAATACATAAACCAAATTCATTCTATCATTTTAGAAGCTATTTTAATTTTTGAAATTTTTGAAAGACCTCATAGGTAAATGGATTTGGAAAACCCCACCAATTTAAATGAAAATATGACCTCGGTGATGAATAAAACACTATTATTTCTATTGATCCTATTTTAGTACTCTAACTCGATAGAGGAGAGTCTAGTACAACCTCAATGAGGAAACTCAGGAGTTTTATACCAATTTAAGTGTGGGTTCAGTTCACCAAAATGTAATGTTTTAAGAGTTAAAGAAAACTTTTAATTGGTTGTATCAACCCTGTATTCCTTAGCATTATTAAACCATTATCATCCTCTTTTTTACAAATCCTGAACTCTATTTTTTTGACATTGTTAGAACATCACACATTCCCCTTTAATTGTTTTTTTTTAAATTCTTCACTTTACTCTTCCAAACACCAATAATCTTTCTGGTTTTTTAGTAGTTTTGAAATAAGTAATTCCTTAGAACACTCACCCTCTTTCCCTTGGGTTAGAAACTTCACTTTTATGCTACTGCAGAAGATATAAATGAAATTTTCATGACCATGATGACCTATGACTATTTTAGGATTCTACTATGTTATTATATTTTTAATATATTTTGGGCTCAATTTATTAATATTGTGCGCATATTGAATATTGTTTTGTATGTATTTCTCAGTTTTATAAACCACGAAGTGTAGGAGACACTAAGAATAGTTCTACTCATCTAGGAGACTTTTCTGGGCTACCTTTACCTATTTTGTGTGTTGTTTGTTATGTTTTATGTATAGAAATAGAGGCAGATAAGAAGCTAATCCCTGAAATACTAGAGAATGTCTGGAAGTTTTTCTTGCAGTTGGAGATGGAGAACTATTTGATATTCATGGTGTTATTTTTTAAACAGAAAAAATTAACACCCAATGGGAAATCAATACTTCAATGTGATCATGGTTAGACTTATAGGCCATAATTTGGCTAGGGACATTAAATATAGCACAAAATTAGGGGGAAACTCGCGGTTCATTAAATAAATGTTTGTTTTTCATTTAAATAATAACCTCCCCCTTTTGTTATGTGCAGCATCACATGTTGGCTAAAGAAATATCACCTTCGGCTATCCTTTTCTCTGATCTGAATTGTAAAGCACCTGGTCCACTAGAGAATTGTCATACCTCCATCATCTGTGGTTCTTTAATCAAAGGTACCAAGTGCATCTTGGTGTGTATTAGGAGAGAGTCCAATTATTCGTGAAAAATGGAACGACTGTTAGGGGAGCTCCCTATTTCAGCCTGTTTTGAAATTTTTGGTTTTTAATGATCATCTCTGAGAATAGTTACTATGAATATTCTTTTGACCTATGAAAACTATTTTTATCTAGGTATGGAATTGTTTCAAACATGTTTTCAGTTTTACAGTGACCCTTGTACATGATTTTGAGCTATTGAATTAGAAATAATTTTGGACATTAACTATTGAGTCCAATTTTGAGTTCAACATTTAGGACAATATTATTTGGTTTTATGTGTGGGGGAAGAGTCTTCATATGTGTTGAACTATTTTTAATGGAGTATACATCACAATTTCATGAAATGTTTTCAAAATCGACTTCTCTTGAGCATTAGTTTGCATATCTAGTGAGGGTACATTTTCTAGTAAATATAGAGATTGTGTTACTACTTAAAAGAGTTAATTATTTTTATGTCCCCATTGATTCAATCTTAAAAAATATTTTCAATCTCTTGAAATTTTTTTCATGGTTATATTTTGGGAGCACCGATATCATTTTTAATTGAATTTGAATTTTTTGATAGGATTTAAACTAAAAAAAATTCATTCAAATGTGCTATTATTTATTGTTTTTTCTGAACTATTCATCATGTTGTATGTTTAATTATGTTAAGATGCTATGTTAGGGGTTAAATTTTTGGTTGTGTGTGTTCACCATATTGATAGAAAATAATTTTGGGAGAGAATTTAGTTACAAAATGAGGCTGGTTAAATTCCTTTCAAAATTATTAAATTTTATCATCCTTTCCAAAGGTGAAAAAAATTATTTTTCCAAAAAAAATAATTTCAAGAGGGAAATAATCATTTTTTTTCTAGAAGAATTCCATGTGTGGAATTCATTTTGAAAATCAATTCATTATTGGAATATTAATCCATTTTTTAGTTGAATTACCACATTTATAGGTGTTGAATTGATTTATTGAAAACAAATATTGTCTTATAGGGGGTTATGTGGCTATATTTTATACATGTTTATTGCACTCTTTTATCCATAATGTGAATTTATGCTTGATTTATGATTTTATTGAAAGTTTAGTGATTCTTGATCAATCTTCTCAAAAAATTTAATTCCTTGATTTTGTTTGTGAAAATGAGGTTTTTTGGAAAATCAATCATTATATTCTTTAATTTATATTATATTTGAACAATTAATCTTGTTGTTTATGGTGGTAATTTAGCTAAAATATGATTCTTGAAGTTTTAAATTATTTTTGTTTTTGAATTAATATTTTAAATGTTATGTGATTTAACATGTGCCTATAATGGGGTGTAAAAAATAAATATTTCCTAAGTTAAAATGTAGTTAAGTGGTTAACCAAGGTCATCTCCAAAGAGGAGCATGAAACAGTAATGTTTTTCACTTGAAATTAGAGAAATAAGTGGAGGTTGTTTTTGAAATTGATTGATTTTAAAAAGAAGGAAACCATTAAAAATAAAGGCTGAACATAAATTGATGATGAGAGTGATAAGATTAGGGTAGGATCACCTTTTGTAATGTCATCATGGTCATAAAATTCATTCCCCCCTCTCTCTATTGAATGATAAATGAAAGACTCATTGATCAAGTTTTCAATCACCCTTGGTTGAAGGAGGCAATGAAAACCACTAATCTATGCATGAAAATTCGTAAAACATTTCTAAACAATTAAGACAAGTCCCAATCGATAATTTTTGTTCTTTAGAAATATAGACACAATTCACTTATTCCACACACATGTCAATGATTTCTGGACACTCACCACCTAATATAATCTACTCAATTAAGATAAACTGCACTAGGTGGACAGAGGTTAAAGATCTTCAACCAAAGCTATAAATAATGAATTACATCAAAACCTTATATATGACTACATTATGAAAATTTGGCACCACTGAAAATAGAAATCATTAAATATAAAAAGAGATTTGTAAATTAAAGCATAAAACATGAACATTACAAAAGAAAAACTCTTCATTTCTCAATCATTTAAAAGTTTTACCCCTCCATGTGAAGGGTAATATAGTTGAATGAGGAAGAAGAGTGTATTATGAAACTAATAAAATAAAAAGTAGAAAATCCATAGCACTTCAAGATTCCAATTTTTTATAAAAACTACCCTTTTTCCTTCTTCAACACATTTGAATGGAAGTGGATGCACATCTTTATAGGGTCGAGGGGTGGAAAATTTTCCCTCCATTTTTTATCCCTCAAAAGTTTGAGTTATTTATCATATTAAATGGAGAAATATTTGGGTGTTTCCTTTATAAAATTTGATACTCTCTCACTTTAACACTCCCCCCCCAAATCTCATATTCTTTGGACAAGTTTCAAAAAAGTTATTCCCAAATTACTAAAGAAAACATTTTATGGACGAGGAGACTTCTCAACTTCCCCAATTTGGGTGCATGAAAAGAAAACGTTATGAGTATATTTTTTCATGGAATTTAATTTAAAAATAAGGCTCAGATTAATCTTTCCAATTCATCGGGGATCACCTCATTTGGAGGTCTCTAGGCAAAGATATGACTCATTTTATGAGGTGAGATCGATTCTATGGACCAAACATATTTTTAATCTTGATTGATTTTTTTCGGCCTGAGGGATTCAAATTAGCTCTAGGTACAGAAGAGTAAGTTTTAGTATGTGAACCAAGGAAGCCTATAAAAAAATAATCACTTCAATTTAATCAAAACTATAAAATTTATGCTTGAAATACAGAAGTGATAGAAAACTGTTAAATTTTCAAAATTAAGAAATTTCTACATTTTAGTCAAAAAAGCTCACCAAAAATCAAAAACTGATGTAAATAAACTCAAATTTTTAAATTGGCAGGGATTAATTCATTGAAATACACTTTAAAATTAATTAAAATATTAGCTCTGTCATGATTTTTATCTCAATTGTTGGAGTCTGTATCCCACATCGGACTTGAGGTCTAATGTGGAGTTTATTATTCATTATAAAATAATCCCAAGGGATCCTTTAGAGAGTACACATTTGGGGTTTTGGTCTCTCATTTTATCATCCTACATAGTATCAGAGGAGGTTTTCTAAACCCGAGCCCTCCCTCCCATCTAATTTTTTTATCCTATTTAGGGTTTTTGATAATTTCTCTGGTGGGGGCAGTGGCTCTGCCAAAGACCATCGAGCCCTAAAACATATGCCACCCCTGGCCGGCCTCTGCGGATTCCCAATTCACCTCGACCCCACCTCCATCCATATTTGGCGGATCTCCCCCTGCCAGAATCTACTTCCCCGACGCCCCTCCTTGCTGCGCAAAATGGCCTCGTCCTCCTGCACGATTCCCGACCCACCTCTTCGCTGCTGCTCCATACGCATGATGTATTCGGCCCCCAGTGGACCTCCCTCTATGCGTGGAGTCTCCCTTTCGGTGGTCACCTCTTCACTTCAGCTTCTAAAGTGGGGTCACCTCCCCATCGCTTCCTCTCCTACGACTTCCTGGCGAAGACCATCCCCGCTCAGACGCCGTCGCTCAACGCCGCACATCCCGATCCCACCATCGTCGCCCAGTCCTGACGCCATATCTCGATCCCAATGCCACACTTCCGCCACGGTTCTACACAGCTTCCAGACAACGACGACCCTCCTAGTTCCCTCCAAGCGGCCACTCCTATTGCCTCCTTATGGTGTGATCGGCCCATGGCCTGCCTATTTGTGCTGCTCCCTGCATGCACCTCCAACTGCTATGGCTCACTCTCGGATCACATATAGCATATCCCCACACCGGCCTCCTAGCACGGCAACCCAGTAGGATTTCCTCCTGGTATGGATCTCCTACCGGCTCCCCGATGGTGCTCCCTGCTCCTGCGTTAAGCAGCTTCCCCTCCACATCACTGCAGCCCCATTTCCAGACGCGGCTTTGACACCTCATTCTCCAGTGACGGATCGGGTATGCCACATGCTCTTCCAGATCTGGAGAAGCAATTCCCCCTCCTTCCAAACAGCTCCCGCCAACCGTGGCTTCTCCTCTGCCAGGCAGCCCCACCTCCCGTCACTAGAACCTCCTGCATAATCCCCTCCTCCCATCGTCGGCATCTCCTAACGACTCCCAACAACCTCCTCCCTAATCGTCGGCACACCCCCCACTCTTCCTCCACCATAGAACCACACTTCAACCACCTAGGATCTAGACCCTTTGGAGCTACTAGATCCCACAAAAATTCTGCAGAATCCCCACCTCTCATCATCGGCCCTGCAAGTGTAGCTTTCTCGGTGCTAGTGTGGATTTACCAGCGTCTCATCGACCGACCCCACTAGTGCGGCATTCCTGTCATTCTGTCAACTGGACCGGTCTATGTGGTTTCTCTGATGTGCTTTCCATAACTTCATTCATCCAACATCCTAAGGGGGAGCTGTGATATTGAAAGGGAGCTATGATCATCACATGTTTCTTTTTTATTTCATCTTCTTTTGTAATCAAGTTAGGTATGTCTAACTTGAGGGGTAGTGTTTGGTGTCTTTTGATTACTTGGTTTTTTCTTTATGTGTCCAAGTTAGGTACACCTAGCTTGAGGGGGAGTGTTGGAGTCTGTATCCCACATCGGACTTGAGGTCTGATGTGAAGTTTAATATTCATTATAAAATAACCCCATGGTCTCCATTAGAGAGTACACCATGGGGGTTCAGGTATCTCATTTTATCATCCAACATAAATTATATATTATTCAAACAATTTTTTATTTTATTTTTTGAGTCTTGGGAATACATAGTTGAATTTGGTAAAATGATCTATTACATATTGAATTCATTTTATTACTTATCAACAAATTCTCACTAGTGTTTCACTCTATTTTGTAGATGTTTATATGTAAGAATGAATCGTCCATTTACGAAATTCACTACATACGAGTAATTTCCCTATACATAAAAGTAGAAGAAGTTGTGTAAGTGTCCCACACCTATTTAAATTCATAGGGTGGAGCTGGTATGTAAGGGTATCACTAACTTTTGATTATGCATGAGGGTGTCATACTTTGTGAGATTATATATTGGTAAGACGATATGTAAGAGTCCTAACCTATTCCAAATATACTAACTCCTAATGATGCATATGATATGTAAGGTTCTCACTGTTTATAAAATTTGTAGGGGAATCTAATACATAATGGTCCTATTGACTCCTGGTAATACATAAGATGTTGGTACCAGGGCGCATAACAGAATAAGATGGGATGTATATTTAAAATTTTTACCACTATATCAATATAACTTCATCATCTTCGGCAACCCAAACCTCGGTCAAGGCCTGAGGATCTTCTGTAAATTTTTTAAGCTCAAAATAAAACAAACGATTAAATCATTCGGATTGATGGTGCATTCAACAATAGCATATCATCGACAACCGTTTCTCAAAAGATCTGAGATTGAATCCCTCTAGATCATCCACACACAATTCAAGAATCCACAAGAAAGTTGATCGTCGAATTCTGGGTAATATCATAGAGGTTCGATGAAGGATTCATTGTCCCGATGATCACCATGATCTCATTCCTTCAATCTGTGAAAGAGATCAAAGATTGAAAGCATGGAATGGTGAGTTCTCTATATGGGATGTGGGAAGGAGGAGAGAGGAGATCTCAAATTCGAGTTAATGAATAGTCCATCAGAAACTAGATCTCTCTAGCTTATACAGTAGAGGTTAAACACCTAGAAAGGATTCCCTGGCCCCAATATATATATAACGCCCACAAAACAAGCCATAAATAAATTTTATGAACAACTAACTATTCCATAATGTCTTTTATATTTTTATCACTTGTAATATATAATATATAAATATATATTATGTCATAAAAGTGAGTCATTAATTCAACTCGTAATTCCCATAAATATTAAACGAAACTTGAATATTAAAATAATATTCATTTATATAATATTTTTTCCTGTATTCACTTAATACCCTGTGAATACTTTTTATAAATAAATTCAACTCCAATTATCATATGTTTGAATAATAATGAATTTATTTATTCGATAGTGATCGTTTATTCTCTGACCCCGTAGTGAGGCCCATCACATCCTATAGTCCTATTCATCAGAATAGGGAAAACTTTTGAATATGAAAAGTGTGTGACCCTATAAGCCTTTCTCTTTATAGAAATGAATATCATTAGTAGATCAATAGTGAAGTCTAACAGCCCATAAAGACCCCTAAGGAGATAAGGAAAAGTCATAGCAACAGAAACCTTTTCTATAAACACAATCCATGTAATATAATCTTTTTTGTCACAGGATATCTTATAAAGTGAGACACACACCTTGTGTCATTGTCCACTATTTCTTTATCATTTGTTGACTTTATTGTACATGCTTAAATTTTTTCTACCGTGACCATGTATTTAGTAAAGGTACTATCATCTCGATCAACTAGACCAGAGATATTACTTCATTTCAGAAGTGAAAAATTCTATATTTATTATTAAATCAATGTCATACCAATAATGATGCACCCAACACAATATATATCGCTACGATATCAATGCCAAAGTTTTCATCTTGCATCAAAATACATAATCAAATAGTATATATTGGTAATAATCTCATGTAAGGAGACAATTACATATGTTCACATATAGGAACTACCAATCACACATGAATCATTTAGTGTTTCTATTGGTGGGTTAGTTTTCATAATCTCATCTACTCAAGATCACCAAGTGAGAACTTCATGAGAATAATTTTCAATGCTTATGAGCCCCCAACACCCGATGGTTGTACATCATCTTTGTCCCATCTACATGATGTATCTGGACCATAAGAAATAACTTTAAGATTACTGGAATGATATCTCCAGGTTCTCATTATAGTTTGGGAACTGCTATAACCTTTTTACATGACATTTAATCGAAGTAAATTATTATAAATATAGTTTACAAAAAAGTATCATCACTATTATGGTAAGGTAAACACATGTATATATAAAGCTATATAAATGTAATGATAATCGAATTACATACATGATTTGGGTCTAAGGCACCCACTTACAACATAAGAGTCCCACCACTTTCCAATTTCGAGCAAAAGAATGATATGTAAAGGTACCATCACTAGAAATTGGGATATGTAAGGGTCCTATCCTTTGAAAAATTATATATTGACAAACTGACACACAAGGGTCTTACACATTTCCAAATTCATGGGGGAAGATGATGCTTAAAAGTACCTATGAAGGTGTCTTATTTATATGCAAGGCTATCAAATAATTTTTGTTCACACATAAGGGTCTATAATTGGAGAAAATTAGGGAATTTAGTTTTTAAGGGGGGTTTTTTCTGATGTTATTGATATTTAATGGTAATATTCAACCAAGGCCTTTATTTTATTTTCGATCTAGATTATATGTAATTGTCATGAACCCCTCCCTCCAAATATACCACAATGAGGGGGGATAGATAATGACCCCCAAATATAGCCTCCAGTAGACCCTGTGTTGACGACTAGCACTGAGGGTATAAAGATCTCATTAAATGGGAGGAAGTACACTCTATAATAATGTAATATTGGGATATAAGATTAATCATCCACAAAAAAACTCCAATAAATAATATAAAAAGAAACCAAAACCATCTCACGTGCATTTATAAATAAAACTAATATAGATAAAAGTCTCCAAAGTAAATACCCAAAATCAAAGCTAAACATCAGCACCAAAACTATTCTAGGTCTAAGTATGTAATATCTAGAAATGTTTGTGTAATCCTCCTAGAAATCTAAAAAAATTATATATGTAGGGTGAGCATACAGGTATACTCAGTGGGAAAACCAAAGTCCCTCGTTCACATGTGAAAGAAGCACACTAATGTACCCGTAAGAAAACAACAGAACCAAACAACACCTATACAAGTATACAAACCGAGACCAATATCCCCAATACACACTCACCAAATAACGTAATCCAAGTAATATAATATAACAAGAATCAAATAGATATAGGGGACCCCACACCACTTTCCCGCTGGTATGTCGATCTCATGTAACAACCTTTCTCTTTATTACACATTAATTCATGATTTATTACATAAAAATTCACATAAAACAACATTAAAGATCGATAAGTCTAGTGTATTTTGGAATTAGGTACATAGAATAACATCTTGAACAAGTGATACAACAACATTATTGAAAGCTTCCTTAACATGCTTCTAAAATTCCATGGATTTTAAAACTGCATGGGATAACCTGGGAAAAAACCAAAGAAATGGGTGAGCTATAAAGCCCAGTAAGATATTAAACATGAAATAAGGTGATATATGTGAAACAGTAGTAAAATCAATGGGGCATAAAAAGAGTAGGAATCACAAACATGAATAATGAGATATGATATAACATGATAATCATAACATGAGAAATATGACAACAACTTAAAACACTGCATCATAAACATAGATCAATGATAAATACCAAGAAATCATAATTGAAAAAGTCCCATAAAGTAATAAAGATCATTATTTCTCCCAACATGAAGTCTCATGAAACTAAACATGTCCCAAATCATTGAAGTGCTGTATAATTTCGAGCAAACACGTCACATTCATTTCATTCTCATGCTTAAGTGTGTCACATATATCATAAAACACAGAATCATTTATCATCTCATTTTATTCCACAAACATGAAGCGTGAAATACATAAATGTAGTTATGAATTTATAGAGGTATAATTGTATAAAGGTGACCACCCTTGATAATAAATGAGTATGGTATCCACTACATAATTGTTTTGGCATGAAAAAACGCGGTGAAATTATGGCAGCAATACGTCATCACTTAAAAATTCCTAAAATGATTTTATGAGAGGGAAAGTGTTCTACCATAATTTGGACATAAAATGGGTAGTAATAGGGATATATAAATACATATCCCAACATTAGGAATTTGAAATCAAAGGCATATGATAATAAAGAACTTGAATAAAGAAGAGAAAGTGCTGATTTTTCACTTGAGTGTGTGACTCCAAATGCTTGGAATGAGATTCTTGAGAGCTTGGGGGGAACCTCAGGAAGACTCTAGAGAGGCTTGGGAAGAGTAAGAATGTGATAAGGATTTTTATTGAAGATAAATTAGAGATTGGGTGGATTTATATAGTAAATGAGTGAGGATTTTTTTAATATTTCCCAAAATTTGGTTTTGGACACTATATAATAAAATAACAAAAATCACAAACCTTTCTATGGTTTTTGCACATAGTTTCTTCCAAATAGGAGTGGTTTATATTATTTTATAAGGTCAAGGTCTGAACCTAATAAAATAATACCCTTGATTATATGGAGGTGACTCATACTCTTAAAGAAATGATTTTAAAACCTTAAAATAAATTAATGGTTTTGGAGGATTAATAAAGAATTTATAAAATTAATCAAATATATATAAATTCACATTATATTAAATGTAAAAAATATATTTGGTCATATATTTCATTTATAGTATTCATTATATCACTTTTGTTTTGTTATGGTTTCATAATACAAATAATATATTTATATGATATTTAATTTTTACCGGAAAATTCGACTGCCTCATAAAATTATGAAAAATTCACCATTGGATAATTTTGACATTATAATTCCAAAAATAATATTCCTTTTACCTGAATAATTTTTTAAAATATTTACATTTTCACTTTTAATATAATAATCAACATTTATTGAGAAATGTTGGGTTTTTTGACAATAACAGTTTTAGAACCCTTATAAAATTTATATTTGACTTCACAAAAATTATACAATCATTTATATTTAATAAAATTTATTTAATAATAATAATATATTAAAATATTATTTATTTCCAAAATCCATTAATTCATCAAAATAAATCCCTTAATTGAATTTGAATATTACCAAAAAATACTATTTGTGTTATATACTATCAAAATAAAAAAATATTTATAAAGTAAAAAAATTAGATGAAAATATATTCATTATTCTATAAAAAAATAATTTACATAATCATATTGTTATCACCTTGATACATATCCTTTTAATACACCAGTGAACACCCTAAGAGAAAGGTGGGAAACAATGAGACTTTCATGGGGTGGTTTGATGTACATTGTTTGGGTTGTGGTCTTGATGAGCATGAACTTCTCACCTAAATGGTTTCTCTCATGCATAAGTTATTGGATCTCATCTTGGGATTGAACTAAGAAAAATTCAACCATGATATCTCCCTCAAAATCTCTAATAAATGGGCTTCATAGGGTACGATCCTACTGGTTGATGTTGTCATTCCCTTTTTCTGTGTCAATTGGATTTGTTAAAATTCTATTTATATACTAATCACATGATCACTATTTAATGACTATTTTATCAAAAGTAAATATGCTTAACGGTCATTTAAATATAGAAGGATATAATAAAACCAAAGAAGTTAAGGTGTTTTCTATAACCATATTTCATAATAAGACATTTAATTAAAATATTAGGGGAATTTTATTTATAACAATTTGGGTTGTTATAATCTCTCCCCATAAGAAATTTTACCCTCGAAATTCTAATTCCCCACACTAAAATAGATTAGGGTAACTCTATTTCATCACCTCCTCTGGTTCCCATGTTGCTTTATCAAACATGTGGTTTCTCTATAGCACTTTGACAAGGTGAATTTTCTTATTTCATAGAACTTTTTCTCTACAATATATGATATTCACCGACTACTCTTCATATGAAATATCATTCTCAAATAGTACCACCTCTGTATTGAGTACATGTGAGGGGTTTGGTATGTTCTTCCTTAAGAGGGATACATGGAATAAATCATGTTTTTGAGATAGGTTAGGTGGGAGTTCTAGTCGGTAGTCCACCGCTCTGATGTGATCAGGGATTTCAAAGGGGCCAATGTATCTTGGAATAATCATTACATTTTTCTCAAATCTCTTTACTTTCTTCCATAGAGATATGTGGAGAAATACTATGTCTCCAACATCAAACTCTAGAGCTCAGTGATGATTGTCAACATAACTCTTTTTTCGACTCTCAGTAGCCTTGATGTTGTGTTGAGCGGTCTTCGAATTTTCTATTATTTCCTCAACCACTTCAGGACCTAGAAGTTTTTGTTTCCCAACTTCATACTATCATACCGGTGTTCTGCACCTTTTCCCATAAAGGGATTCATAGGGATCCATTTGGATTCTCAAGTGGAAACTGTTATTGTAAGAGAACTCAATCAGAGGAAGATGTTGACCCTATCTTCCTTTGATGTCAGTTGAGCATGCTCTCAAAATGTATTCAAGTTTCTGAATAGTCTACTCAGATTGGCCATCAGTTTGGGGGTGATAAGCTATGATGATGTTCAACTCAGTGTTTAGAGCATGTTGTAAAATTTTCTTGAACTTAGAGGCAAATCTAATATCTTGATCAGATACAGTCTATAGTGGTACTCCATAAAGTCTTGACACTTATCCAATGTATATCCGTGCAAGTTGATCCAGTGAGAAATCCTCTTTAATCACAATGAAGTGAACAATATTTTTAAGAAAATCCCTTACAACCAATATGGCATTATTCCCTCGTGATATCTTTATAAGACCAGTGACATAGTCCATGGTGATGTTTTCTCATTTTCATATAGGTATAGGTAATGGTTGGAGAATCCACTTGTATTTTTACATTTCCTCTTTCACTTTCTAACATACAAGACATATTGATGTATGTTCCTTGACCTCCTTCTTCATATCATCCCACCAATAGTGTTCTTAGAGATCTTCATACATCTTTGTTCTTCCTAGGTGGATGGAGAAGGTTGAGCTACGTGGATGATCCAAAAACTCCTTTAGCTTAGGATTTGATGGTACACATAGTCTTAACCCAAATATCACAACTCCTTCTTCAATAACATTAATCTCTGAGTATTTTTCTTTTATCATAGTTTCCACATTCTTTTGAAATCCCACATCATATCTTTTAGCATCCTTTATATTCTCTAGAAGGGATGGTTGAGAAATCATTTTCTAAAATATTAATGATGTTATTTCCTTTAAGATTTCCATATTCATCTTTTCCAAATCTAAGAAGATTGGATCCCTGTAAATTCTCATCAATGATAGAATTTATAGATTCTATCTACTTAGAGCATCTACCACTTTATTCTATTTCTCAGGATGGTAATGTATTGAGCAATCATAGTACTTGATCAGTGCTAACCATCTTCATTTGCGCATATTCATATCTTTTTGTATGAATATATACTTGAGGAATTTGTGATTTGTATATATTTCACACTTCTCCCCAAAGAGATAATGCTGCCACATTTTCAAAGCGAAGAACACTGCAACCAATTTTAGATCACGCATTGGGTAGTTCTGCTTGTGAACTTTCAACTGACTTGAAGCATACACTATGAATTTTTCATTTTTCATTAACACATAGCACAATCCCTTCTTCAAAGCATTGCAGAATACTGTGAAAAGTTCTCTACTTGTGGGTATTTTAAGAACATGTGCAGTGATAAGACTCCTTTTCATATCCTTTTCATCTCTATTCACATTTATCATTCGATGAAAACTTGACTCCCTTACGAGTTATCTTGTTTAAAGGGTTTGAAAATCATGATAAATATATCAAAAATCGATGATAATAACTAGACAATTCATGGAAATTATGGATATATATCACATACATTTTCCTCATCCATCCTTCAATTGGTTATGTTTTTTAAGGGTCCCCAAATGTCTCTTTGATTATGATGATATTTCCCAAGAATGAGACTCCCTTCAACCCGAACTCACCTTTTTTTGTACTTATCATAAAGATTTTTTTTTCGCAAGGTCTTTAGAAAAGTGATAAGATGCTCCTCATGATCATCCTTGGTCATGGAGTATATTATAATATCATCTATAAATAATACCCCAAATTTTAAAATGTAATCTCTAAAGTATCTATTCAAGAAGTCTATAAATATTTATAAAGCATTAGTGAGTTTGAAAGACATTACTATGATCTCAGAGTGCTCGTACCTTGTACAAAAAGCATTCTTAGGAACATTATCATTTTTCACCCCAACTTGGTAATATCATGACTGTATATCCACCTTGGAGAAATATTTTTCTTCACATAGATGATTAAACAAGTCATTAATCCATGGTGGATAATACTTTTTCATTATCATGATCTTGTTAAGCTCACGATAATCAATGAAAAAGTGCATTGACCCATCCTTCTTCTTGATGAAGATGATTGGTGCTCCCCATGGTGAAGCACTTGGGTGTATGAATCCTTTATCTAGATTCTCCTATTGTTGTTTCTCCAGCTTCTCAAGTTCCACAATATCCATTCTATATAGAGTTTGGATAATGGTAACACCCCATGTATAATCTCGAATGAAAATTCAACCTCTCGGCTAGGATGAAGACCAAAAAAATCCTTGGGAAACACATCATCATATTCCCTCATAGGAGACATATCTTCGGGGATGGTTCTTTACTTAAACTCAATAATTTGAGCTAGATACACCCTCTCATAGGTCAATAATATCCATGATTGATATGTTGGTGATAAATAATATTCACCCACCTCCTTTCACTGGTAAATAATTATGGGTTGATTTGAAACATGGAGAGTGATTTCCTTATTATGGAGATTTACGTCAGCTCTATATAGGGAAATCCAATCCATACCCAAAATTGCATCAAATTCCACCAAAGATAGAATGACAAGGTTCACTGGGAATTTCAACAAAAAATTGGGATAGAGGAGGATTCATACACTTGGGATACAATAATTTCCCCATATTCTATTTTCACCAATAACTATACTTCCATGCATTGTGGTGGTGTTTGAATAATTTTACTAAACTTTCGTGATATGAAGGAATGTGTAGAACTAGAATCAAGAAGTAAATTACATATTCTTGAATGAATAAGTTTATCTATCACCACTTCATTGTTAGGATCCACCTCAGTGGTTGTGAGGGAAAATATCACCCTTCCTACCGTGGAGGTTGTTGGTTATCTCTGAAAACCCTTGGATTAGTGAATTGGTTTTCAAATTTCCTTGGTTCTTTACAGTTGAAGCAATGAGCAATACTCTGAGGGTTGACAAAAACATTCCTATCCTCCATCACATTAGTGGGTTTCCCCTATCGGCAATCACAAGCTAGGTGCCATTCCTTCCCACACCTAAAGCATTTCATCATCCCCCGTAGTTCATTTTTGGGGTGCGTCTTTCTACAACTTTGTAAAGTGGGATGTTGAAATTTCTTATCACCATTAGATTTCAACATCAGACTGCCAAAATTATACTCCACTTTCTGCGTCTTATCCCCATGAAACCCTTGATATTCATCTATATTTATTTCATCTTTGAGGGTACATCAGACAATTTTCTCATAGCTATCAAAGTCACGGATTTTCGAGGCTTTTCATAAACTAGGTTTTAGTCCACCAAAGAAGTGGTCAACCTTGAATTAGGGGGTAATGAAAAAGCCAAAGGCATATCATAAAAGTCTTGTGAAGTTTTCCTCATATTCCCTGATAGATTCGTCATATTTTTTCTTGAGTAAAATTAAATCCCTTTCCATTTTAAGTCAAATTGTGTGATTAAAATATTTATCAAAAAACAATTTCCAGAATTACTTCCACCCAATCACTTTGATCTCTTCCTCAGTCTTCATAATCTTAATAAATGTACACCACTGATCAACTTATACCTCCATATGATAAATATCTAGAAGAACCTTCTCTTGTTTAGAACATTTAAGTATGTAGAATATCTTCTCAATGGAGTTGATCCATTTTTTCGTGATTAAGGGATCAGATGATCCATTGAAATTCAGAGGCCTTTAACGCATAAATATCTCAATTATAGCTTGTTAATTATTAGGGGCATTTGGGCGCTCCTCATGATCTAGGTTTTCATTCATAACCTGAGTCAGCTGAGAGAGCATCGTCACAAAGTTTTCAATTCTAGCTCCCATTAGGTTGAGCATCTCATTGGGGTAGTCATCACATTGCCCGTTGCATTGATTGTTTACCCGAGTCCTCCTATTTCAATCCATTGTCTAGAATAAAAGGAAAATTAAGGATACATATTTTTAAACACACAAAAGAGAATCCAGTGACATTAAAGGGTTAAATTATAAATTACATTTGTTTATTAACTTATGAATTTCTAGGATTCAATCTATCTTATCCATGATCTATTTCCCAACATATATTATTATGGGATTTTTTGTTCCCTTAATAATGGTTCATAATAATATTATTAATTTACTTAAGAATATCTTCTAGGTATGTCAAAATAGGAGCACAGTAAGGCCCATTGTCATGTACTAAGTTACCCTAAGTCAATCCTGATGCACCTTGTTAGAGTTGTTACCCCTATATACATCTGTACCATAACCACATACACTTGTAGTATCTAGTGTGTGATGTATTTTCTTGATAAAACACTTAATCTATACTTACAAAAATTTAGGGATGTTTTCTTACGATTAGTCTTATTCTTAATGATTTCTCTAGAATTTTCTAATCCTAATCTCAAAAATAACAAAACTTTTCCTCTAATACCAATTAAAACAACCCTAGTCTTTATTACACATTAATTCATGATTTATTACATAAACAATTACACAATATAACTCGAAATATCAAGAATTATAGTGTATTTCAGAATTAGATACATAGAATAACATCTTGAACATGAGAACAACAACATTATTGAAAACCTCCTTAATATGATTTTAAAATTCCAGGACTTTTAAAACTACACGGGTTAACCCGGGGAATAACATAAGAAAGGGGTGAGCTATAAAGCCCAGTAAGGGAATAAACATGGAATAAGGTGATACATGTTAGATAGTAGGAAAATAAATGGTGCATAAAAATATTATAAATCATAAACATGAACAATGAGACATGATATAGCATGATAATCATAACATGGGAAATGTGGCAACAACTTAAAACACTACATCATAAACATAGGTCAAGGATAACTGCCAAGACATCATAATAGAAAAAGTCTCATAAAGGAATCAGGTTCACTCCCTATCCCAACATGATGTCTCATGAGAACAAACGTTACCCAAATCATTGATGTTCTTTATAATTTAGAGTGAACCCATCACATTCATTTAATTCTCATAATTAAGGGTGCCCCATAGATCATAAAACACGAAATCATTTATCATAAAATTTTATTCAAAAAATATGGAGTGTGGAATAAATAGATGTAATTACCAAGTCAAATAGGTATAAGTGTATAAATTTGAACACCCTTGATAATAAATGGGTATGGTATTCACTACACAATTGTTTTGGCATGGAAAATCATGCTGAAATTTTGGCAGCACAACAATGTCACCTAAAAATTCATAAAATGATTTTATGAGACTGAAAGAGCTATATTTTCATTTGGAAATAAAATAGGGATTAATAGGGATATTTAAATACATATCCCAACATTAGTAATTGGAAATAGAAGTCATATGATAATAAAGAAACTTTAACAAAGAAGAGAAGGTGATGATCCTTTACTTGAGTGAGTGACTCCAAATGCTTGGAAGGAGCTTCTTGAGAGCTTGGGGGAGCCTTGGGAGGACTCTAGAGAGGGGTGGGAAGAGTAAGGACGTGATCCAAGGATTTTTAATTCAGTTAAATGGGAGCTTGTATTGGTTTATATAGTAAATGAGTGGAGATTTCTTTAATATTTCTCAAACATAGGTTTTGGACTCTATATAAAAAAATAACCAAAACCACAAACCATCCCATTGTTCTTCCCATGGTTTCTTCCTAATGGGAGTGTTTTCAATTATTTTATATGGAAAAGGGCTGAACTTAATAAAATAACACCCTTTCTTATATGGATGTGAGTCATACTCTTAAAGAAATGATTTTAAAAACCTTAAAATAAATTAATCGTTTTGGAGGATTCATAAAAGATTAATGAAATTAATAAAATAAACATAAAATAACATAATTTTAAAGGTAAAACAATTATTTGGTAGTGTATTTAATTTATAGTATTTATTACATCAATTTTTGGTCATTTTGATGTCATAATACAAATAGTATATTTATACAGTATTTAATTTTTACCTGAATGTCTTAGAAAATTATCAAATATTCAAAATTGGATAATTTAAATGTTATGATTCCAAAAATAATATTAATTTTATATAAATAATTTTTTTAATATATGAAGTTTCACTTTAAAAATAATAATTTACATTTATTGATAAATACTGGGTTTTTTTACAATAAAAGTTTTTGAACCCTTATAAAAATTACATTTGACTTCACAATACTATATGATCATTTATATTTAATAAACATTATTTAATAATAATATTTTATTAAATTATTATTTATTTCAAAAAACCATTAATTCATCAAAATACATTCCTTAATTGAATTTTAATATTACACAAAATTATTTTTCATGTTTTATACTATTAAAATAAAAAAATCATTTATAAATTAATAATAATAGTATGAAAATGTATTCATTATTCTATATTAAAATAATGAATATAATCATATTGATATGGTCTTGATACATATACTTTTAATACACCAGTGAACACCTTAAGAGTAATGTGGGTGATGATGATATTTCCATGGGGTGATTCAGCATACAAAGTTTGGGTGGTGATCTCGATGAGCTTGAACTTCTACCATAAATGGTTTTCCTCATTCTTAAGTTGTTAGATCATATATTGGGATTGGTCAAGAGAAAAGTAAAATGATTCTATCCCCCTTGAAAGCTCTGATAAATGGCATTCATAGGGTATGATCCAACTGGTTGAGGACATCACTTCCTTTGTCTATGATAATTGGATTAGTGAAAACTCTATATTTATAATAATCATGTGATCACTATTGAACGGCTATTTTATCAATGGTAAAGATGATTAATGGTCATTTGAATCTGATAGGATATAATACAACAAAATAAGTACATGTGTTTTCTGTAACCATATTTTATAATAATACATTTAAATAAAACATAAAGGGAATTTTATTTATGATAGTTTCGGTCATTACATCTCACACCCCATTATCGTACATCCTAGAGATCCCATATCTTCCGTATAACAAACCTCCCCACAAGTAAGGTCAAATCACATAATTCTTCTAGACACTTGGGCTTGCGGCCCCATAAACATGACCACATAACATCTCACCCGAAGACACCTGAGCTATCACATCACAACTACTACTATAACCAGAGTAGTACGGTATTGTGAACATATAGTAAATAAACCTCATTCCCTCCTCCTACCATGCATGACCCCCACTAGAATCCACCCCACAATCACAGTCATATCACACCGCAACCAAGAACACCTGGGTCACTACCCCATAAGCATGTTAACATATCGTCTGAAAAAACCAAGGCTGTCAAAACAACCATCTAATGCACAAACGAACCTCTAGACATCACAAACTATGAACTAACGACCTCACATACAAAAGATAGTGGGAAAGAATGGGTACCCATCCATTATTCACCCTCACTGGATGTCGGAAAAAACACCCCCGTATGAGGTGTAGACACATTGTACTCAATGTGGGTGGGGTGCGTATAGAAATCACAAAGAATATAAAATTATATACATATGGAAACATACAATCCCAACACATAGTTTCACAACCAGACACTAATTTATTCACAAAATCATCAATTTTACTGCCACCTCTAAATGCACAACACAACACAAGCCACATGTCACAATCCCCATATCACATTTCCAATCAATTACATTATCCAACTTATTCATTTCATTATTTAGCATCACCCATAGTTAACCACACAACCCATCATTTATTTATTCATTATCCATTTCCATCCTGTTAACCAAACCAAAATCAAACCATTTCAAGCATTATTAAACTAGTTATTTACTCCACCACTACATGGTCATCTAACACAAAGTAACCACATATCATAT
The DNA here is from genome assembly GCA_963277665.1 of Viscum album. Taxonomy (NCBI): domain Eukaryota; kingdom Viridiplantae; phylum Streptophyta; class Magnoliopsida; order Santalales; family Viscaceae; genus Viscum; species Viscum album. The sequence goes on from OY728150.1 coordinate 1,476,321,052, forward strand.
ACAACTCATCATCCCCATCACACTACCACCTCACTACCCCAAAACTGGGGAAAAACCACCATGCCGCCCTAAGAGCACAGACAAAAAAACCACATCCCTACATGACCCAACTACACATCGTCGTCCCACAAGCACACCCACACATTAAAACACATCCAAATAATTTTATAGATTTACAAATGTATTTTATCAAATTTCTCTTTATTTTAGGGGTGTTATCACACAAGCCATAATCCTGGGGAAACCATTTCATTAGCCAAATATAAGTGGTTAATCAATTTCCATTATAGGGTGATATCACAACAATCAAAACAGTCGCAATAGTCACAACACATATCAACCAGTGCAAACATATCCCCCAAAAACCACAATTTCCATTGGTGCATCAAACCCATATAATCCACAATATCACAATAATAACAAAGATGTAAAAACATTCTAATCAAACCCATTTACCCATCAATTTCAATTAACTAATTATTTATCTTTTATTTAGCCAACACAACCATAACCCATAGATAAAAAAGTAAAACCCTCCCGCATGATACACAGTAAAGACAAATGAGGTATTCCCTATATTAAATAAGCTTTTCTGACTCGCTATGCTCTACAATTCAAAGAAGAATGCCCAAAACCCACAACCGCACCACGAGACACCAAATATCAACCTACACCACACCCAAATACCATAAAAATGCAACCCAAAACACACCCCAAACCTAAACTTCGCAACTATAGTGGTTTCGTGAAAGAACAATAAGAGAAAAACCGCAATGAAAATGGAGAAGGGCTTACCACATATTGCCAATGGACAACCACTGGAACCAACAGATCAAAGATAGAGGAAGAGGATGCTCTAAAAAAATGAGAGAGAAGGGGGGTCGTTGAATGAAATAAAATTCGATCGATAAAAGGATTTAAAATCTGTAATTCAGGAATGTTCACATCATGTAATACTTACACTATGTGTAAGTCATGAGCTTCCAAAAAATTATATATTTCACCAAAAAAGTGTTGCCTTTTTATTTTTTTACCTAGAAAATATACATGTCGTGTAACACCTCGTGAACCTTACTTCATAAGCTGCGAAGCACACTTACATGATGTGTAAGCTTTAAAAATCTCGTATTTATCCTACTTCCTTAATTTAATATCCAAAATCCTCTAGGCCTGCTCTAGGACTCTTCCAAGAACCTCCAAAACCAAAACCTGACAAAGTAATGGGCCGAGAAGGCACAAACCGTTACATCAGATAACTCTCAAGTAATTCTCACCCTCAAGAATAGAAAACTAATCATAGAAGGAAAGGGATTCGAATAACCACCCTATGAGATACCTCTCAATGATCTCATCATACCTCAAATGCTACCACCAACTAGACATGCCAATCCAAACAACCACAAAAAATCTCTCACAACCTCATCACCACACAACAACATCACCAAAACCATTTCAACCTCAACTCATCCCAAAACAACAACCATTAAAACCAACAAACCTCACCATCCCAAACACATTAATTAAGGAATTCCATCCTCCATGTCAAGATACTATCCGCTCTCGGCGACACTGACTCACCCACATGGGTTTCATTGCATCACAATTAATGTGTCTCGATTTGGAATTAGGTCCCCCATTTTCATATGTTAGGAATTAATCACACATCACACAATACACATAAAACAATAGGGAAAAAACTAATCAGATAAATCAAGGTATACTCATCACATCACAAAACAAAATAGAGCAAAGGAAAAAATCAAAAAAAAATCAGGTATTGCGTGCACATCTGCATCCCCCGCTCCCAAGTACTCTCCTCCAAGACACCATGCCTCTATAATAAATGAACCAAAGTAATGGTTCATATATGAATCACCTTATCTTAGTGATCATGGATATCTACTTTCCATTTCATGAACTTTGTGTCATCCTTAATATCCAACTCCCCCTAGTAAATGACATGAGAGTCATTGTGAAGATACCAAAAAATCCGAGAGACATGGAAGATTTCATGGATCCTCTCCAGTTTTGGTGACAATTCCAACTGATAATCCACCTCACCAACTCTACCCAACACCTAAAAGGGACAAAAAAAACTAAGAGAAATATTACTCCCTCTTCCAAACCTCTGCTACCCTTGTTGAGGGGAAACCTTCAAGAACACGTGGTCTCTAGCCTTGAACTCTAAGGGCCTCCTCCTATTATCGACATAAGACTTATGTCAGTCCTATGAAACTTTAATCCTCTCAAGAACAAGTTGAACCTTCTATGTCATGCTCTACACCACATTGGGACCAAGAACTATTGCCTCCCCAGCCTTCATCCAATACAATAGGGAATGAAATGGCCTCCCATACAAAGCCTCAAATGGATCCATACCAATAGAAGAGTGATAGTTATTGTTGTATGCAAACTCAACCAAAGGAAAGTGTCATAACCAAGAACCATAAAGGTTCATGATGCACGCTCACAACATATCCTCCAATATTTGGATAGTCCACTTCATCTGACCATCTGTATGAGGGTGGAAGGTAGTTCTGAGGAATAACTGATTGCCAAAAAGCATGTTGTAATACCCTTCAGACTCGTAAGGTAAAACATGCATCCCAATCAAAGACAATGGACCTCAGAAATACATGATCCCACACCAACTCATCCACATACCTCTTATCCAAAGCATTCATTGCACATGACTACTTGATCGCTAATAAGTGAACTGATTTCAGCAACCGATCCACGATCACTCAGATAAAATCACATCTTCCCTGACCTCTAGGTAACCTTGTGAACAAATCCATCTAGATGTCATATGATTTATACTTTGAAACATCCAAAGTTTGCAACAAACCACTAAGAAGATGATGCTATAAATTTACCTGCTAGAAAATTAATCATTTTACCACAAACTCTACCACTTCCCATTTAATACCGGGCCACAAAAACTGCATCTTCAATCCATTTTATATCTTGGAAACTATTGGGTGTAGTGAAAATGGTGAGCTATGAAACTCACGATGGAATCCCCTATGCATCGTTATCATAAAAAAATCCTCCCATGAAATAACACCTAGTTCCAACCATCCTCCGAACATCCCTTCGGAGTATTACCATGGCCAACATGATCACACATCCCCTTTGCCTCTAAGTATTCCCATTATGACTCCTCCACCTACCACATCAGAGAAGATTAGGACACCATCTGAAATAATCATCCTCTACCACCATCCACCCTTGAATCTAAGTTCAAGGATAATGACTCCTCCATCACAACCACCCCCGTAATCCTGAACAACACCCTTCCCAAACTTCCTACTCAAAGCATGAACCACAAAATTCCCATTTCCTGAGGTGTATAAGATATTGAAACCATAATCCTGAAGAAACTCCATCCAACTCCACTATCTTAAGTTCAAATAATGATGAGAAAAGATTTACCTCAAGCTCTTGTGACATGTGGAGACCACAAAGTTCTCCCAAATGAGCTAATGCCGCCACAATTTCAGTATAAACACAATAGCTACTAACCTTAGATCATGGGTGGAATAGTTATTCTTATGTGGAAATAAATTCCTAGACACATAATAGATCAAAAATCATTGCTACAACAACACACATCATATTTATAGATGGGAAACATCAAAAAATACCTCAAACATCACACCCTCCTCAAAAAACTAAAGCACCAGATCACTAACCAACTTCTCCTTCATGTAACTGAACGCTGCCTGGCACCGATCAGTCCACATAAAATCTTACTAATTCTTGTTCAAATCTATAAAATGAGATACAAATCAAAATAAATTAGGAACAAACCTATGATAATATCTTGCAATACTAGGAAAAATGCAAAACTCTTCCACATTATTGGGTACCTCCCAAGAAACAACTGCCTCAACCTTCGACGGGTCCAATGAAAAACCCTAATGAGACACTTCATGCCTGAGGAAATGCACCAATAATGTCCAAAACTTTCACTTTGAAAAGTTTCCATAGATTTGGTGGTGTTGAAGAACCTTCAAGGTAGTTTTGAGATGATCTTCATGATCCTCCTCCAGCTTTGAGTAGATTAAGATATCATTGATGAATATGGTGACAAACTGGTCTAGAAAATCATAGAACACAGAGTTCATAATCCCTATAAACACAGATGGTGCATTTGTAACACTGAATGACATGACTACAAACTTGAAGGGCCTTTACCAGCATCTGAAGACTGTCTTTGGGATATCTCCCTTCTTTACCCTCAACTGGTGATATCCAGACCATAGATCGATCTTATAAAACCAACTCACCCCTATCAGCTAGTAGGAAGTATCATCTATCCTTGGAATATGGTAATGGTTCTTGAACATCACTTGATTCAACCTCCGATAGTCTATACACAACCCAAAATTACTATCCTCTTTCTTGGTGTTTAACACTAAATCACCCCACGACTACACACTAGGCTGCATAAAACCATTCTACATCAGATCATCAATCTAAATCCTCAAATCCAAAAACCCATAAGGTTCCATCCAACAAGGATCCATTGAAATTAGAGAAGCACTGGGCTACAAGTCTATCCCAAAATCAACATCACGTCAAGGGGGTATCATCACAACCTCCTTAGGGAAAACATTCAGAAACTCCCCAATGACCATGGGAACCTCTACCATCCCAACCTATGTTGATTACACTAACAACTTAGCCAACAAAGAAAGAAGGGTCTCCAAATGCCAACTTACCACTTGATAGCCCCTTTCACCATTGAAAACCACATGTTGGCCATCCATATCTAAGAAAAAGACTCTCCTCTAGAAGTATTTGATAACAACATGTATAGAATAAAACTAGTAGATGCCAAATATTTTATTTTATGGCCACATTTCTAGCAAGGAAAGATCCCCATGGGACTCATATGACCCCATAATTTGTCTACACCTCTGGCACACACCAAACAATATGGTCTGGCATCTGATTGGCATAGTCAATAGCAAAATCATGATAATTTTCTCTACGTACAGTCCCAAAACACACACTAGAGTGGGTGCAATAAAGGAGTGTAAAACTCTTGAATAAAAAAAGACACAAAAAATGGTACTAAACAAACTGATCACACCCCTAATGATCTATGGACCCTTGGGTACCACAGCCTCTAATATGTGAAAATGACCATGCCCAACTCCTCTAACTCACTGCTAACGACCACCTACACGACCATGCTTAGGTCAAGGTCCTTGATCATAAGGAACATTATAAGGTTAGACTCTACCTACTCTATCTCCCCTCAATATAGCATAAGCCTACTTCCATTACTGTGGGAATGGTCTCAATGGAAACTACTATTGTGGGTGGTGTTGAACTTATCCACCTCCACCAATCTATGCTCAGGGAACCACTGGGCCCTAGTTCTAGAAATACATATTAACTCCACAACCAAAACACACTAGTACAAAGACCTCAAGAAAAGAACTGAAACCACCAAAACCAGAAGAATAGAAAGGAAGCTGCTGAGATTGACTCCTCACTGGTTGAAACCTCGAAGGTCCCAATGCCTAAGACCTGCCACTAGAAACTCTACTCCTTGAGGAACCTTGATGGTTTCCCTATCATAGATAATCTCCTCATGTGTAAATCCATTCGATCAACTATTCCTTCTTCTGAACTTCTAGATACATTATAAATCTAAAAGGAGTAACTACATGCTGGATAGATGGATGAAGTACCACCTCAAGATGACTCGTATGAGACTCCTCATCTAGAAAAAGATTTGGCACAAAATGAAGAATATCCTTGAACTTGATTATATGCTCTAACACGGACATCCTTCCCTATTTAAGAGAAACAATCTCTTAACTATTCACCGACTTCATGGTAAACAAAAAGAACTCTTCCCAAAACTCTTTCTAATTTCAAACCATGAATCATATTCCTCATTATTATCCCCTATATACAATGTTGACTACTGATGTGTAGATCCCTATATATGACTAACTACCAAAGGAACCCAGTACTCTGGCAGGGCCCATATCAAAATGAAAGCGATATTGAGCTCCTCTATTTATATCTCTGTCTACACATCTGAAACACTACCCTTATACTTTCCCAAATATTTCTGCTGAACAACATGCAATTCCCTCTACCAAGCCTCATACTCCTCTACTAGATCAACACTAAGATGATCAACTGGATTTACCTACTAAACCTCAACTACCCGGGCCACACACAAATGAAAAATAGGATCCATAGATGAAAGTGGAAACAAATATTTCCTAATCCTTGGTAGTATGTAATTTTATTAAGATTCATTTGAATTAATCTTAAACTTCCAAAAAATCCAATTCGAATAAGAAAAAAAATCATTATGATGCATGTACCGCTCATAGGTCTCAACCCTATAAACTGATTTGCCTCACTTAGTCATTCAATAAGCTCAGAGTCTATGCAACAGATCACAAGGGTCCCTAAAATACCATATCCTATATGGTCTCTTTGGATTATGCCACTCCCAAGGTCAACTAACATTCTTTCCATACCAACCCATGAAATACTCACAATTCCTAACTCTAAATTGTATCCTATCTCTCAACCTCCCTTTGATACCACTCTTTTTGGACCCCTACCTCCAATGATACCAAAATGAGGGGAGAGAGATAATGACCCCCCCAAGTCCTTCCTCAAGTAGGTCCTAGGTTGGTGACTAGCACTGAGGGTATAAAAATCTCATGAATGGGAGACATTACCCTATATAATAATGTGGTATTGGGAGAAAATATGAATCATCCACAGAAAACTCCAAGACATAATATAAAAAGAAACCAAAAACATCCCACATGAATGTATAAATAAAATTGATATAGTTAAAATTATCTAAAGTAAATATCCAAAAGAAAAGCTAAAGCAACCACACAATAGCTATCCATGGTCTAAGCTAGTAATGTATTGCAGAGTCCATGTAATCTTCCTGGAAACCTGAAAACATTTATATATACATAGGGTGAGCATACAAGTATACTCATTAGGAAAACTAAAGTCCCATATGCACATGTAAAATAATCATACTAATTCACCCATGAGAAAACAATAGATCCAAATATCAACTATATAGGTATACTAACCAAACCCAACTTCACCGTGGAATTCTCACCAAATAACCCAATCCAAGTAATATAATATAACAAGAAGCATATTGATATAGGGTACCCTACACTACTTTCCCACTGGTATTCCACTCTCACACCTCAATTTCATACATCCCGATGCTACCATGTCTTCTGTATACACATCACCCCACAAGCATGGTCACATCACATCATTCCCACAGACACTTGGACTCACCACCCCACAAGCATGGCCACATCACATCTCATCCACAGATACTTGGGCCATCACATCAAAAACAATTCCATATCTAGAGTATTATAGTATCATGAATATATAGGACAACAACCTCATCCCCTAATCCTACCATGCATGTGCCCCACTAAAATTCACCTCATAAGCACAGTCATATAACACCTTGCTAGAAAACACATGGGCCACTGCTCCACATGCACGATCACATCTCACTCGAAAACACCTGGGTAATTGCAACCACCATCTAATGCACTAACATAAATATGACACTAGTGCAGAAATCATTTTTTACGTCACCATTTTTTACGTCGGTTATATATAACCGACGTAAAAATGCGGCGAGTAGATTTTTTACATCGGTTATTTTAATAACCGACGTTACAAATCGCGCCTGTTGGGTTTTTACGTCGGTTATTTGGTAACCGACGTAAAAAACCCGATATAGACGCATTTTTTACGTCGGTTATCAAATAACCGATGTAAAAAACCAAAGCACGGGGTTTTTTACGTCGGTTATTTTATAACCGACGTAAAAAACCCACCGGGGCTTTGGTTTTTTACGTCGGTTATTTGATAACCGACGTAAAAAATGGGTCGATATCGGGTTTTTTACGTCGGTTTCCAAATAACCTACGTAAAAAAGCCACCGTGCTTTGGTTTTTTACGTCGGTTATAAAATAACCGATGTCAAAAACGCATAGATATCGGGTTTTTTTACGTCGGTTATTTGGAAACCGACGTAAAAAACCCGTAGATATCTCGTTTTTTACGTCGGTTATTTTATAACCGACGTAAAAAACCAAAGCACGGTGGCTTTTTTACGTCGGTTTTAAGATAACCGACGTTATAAAGTTAAAAAATAGTTTATAACGTCGGTTATATAATAATCGACATTATAAAACATTTAAAAAAATTAAATCCCGTGGACTGTCATTTACGATTTTTCGATTGACAGTTCGCCGGCTCGTCTCTCTCGCGCGCGGTAAACCCTAATCGGCTCGTCGATCGACCTGTGTTAAACTCATTTTGGCTTCATTGTTTATCTTCTTCACTCCTCTCGGATCTATCATCTCAACTCGCAACATTCAAGTAAGCCTTCCATGAATTTATTTTGTTCGTTTTTGTTTCGATTCTTGATGTTCTTTTCGTTCGTTTTTGAATCTCGTGGAATTTTTTGTTATTGCAAATGGATATTATGTCCATTCAACTTGCAACATTCAACTCGCAACACTCAACTCGCAACATTCAAGTAGGTGTATTTTGGATAAGACTATTTTTAACTCTTATTCTAGATTTTTATTCTGATATATGCTTTACGATTCTATAGTACAATGAAAAAGTAGATTCATTAAAGCTTCTTAAACAACTTATACTTCATCTTTTCTTCTGAAATACGAATCAGTAACAACTCCAATATGATCGCTATATTGATCTATCTGAATACCAGAAACTTCATTACGAGCAACCTCTTAAGTATCTAAATAAATCAATATCTGATAAAAATATTACTATGAACATGAGAACATAGATATTTGACTTCACAACCATTCAAATTATTCAATCATTTAGAAAGAATAATTAATTTTAAAACATTGAGGATTAGCTTCAGCAAAATCTGAAAAATAATGGGTGGTATTGTAACGTTCCATTCTTCCAGCAACATTATTATTTCCTACTTAGCTGGAATGTGTCTTTATGGATGAAGATTGGTAGTACTTATTTTCTTAAAATCATATTTTCAATATGATTGTCCAGAAAATGATTTTCATGAATGAAATTGGACCAGGTACAATCGGTAATACCTATCCTTAAAATTTCATTCAACATTCTTACATCATAATTTCTTTTCAAAAAATTATGATTTTTAGAACTCCTAGATCAGAAAATCATCATCTGTTTTCATCTGCATTCATAAAAATATCAATTCATACCTATTACAATCAAATATTTCATTCTGGACTCATGGTGTCTGATAATACATTTCTTCTTTCAGTCATCTCCTAAAAATGATGGACCTTTTCATGCAAAGTGTATCTGATTTCTTGAATACGATGGTATGTCCGATTTTCAACAAAACCAAGTGAGGTGATTTCTTTTATTATTAATAATTCATAAAAAAATTATAATACCTAAATATTATTATCATCCTTTTCAGATTTTTCATTATAAAAAAGGTAAAGGGTACTTTCTTTTCATTCTCAAGTTAAATTATATTTTTTAAAGGTCTTTTCTATCTAGGTAGAAATAATTTAACGATAATTAGATTGAATTAGGTATATTATCTTATCTTACCATCCAAACACATTTTTATGTATTAATAATTATTATGTTTTGTAAAAACAATTATGACCCCCATTTCATTTTTGTTAGTTAATTGATCTACGAAAGTGTTATAAATGATTTGATGATCACGATTCACCCATATATATGGTTAGTCATTATGTGACATTTGGGTCCATAATATCCTTCTAATGCATTCAACAATGCATTATATATCATAGATCAATATGGGATACAGATGGTTATACCATGTCCAATGTGTTATGTGATGTGTCTCATAAGAAATATTATAATAAATTATAGGAAAGGTGATTAACATATCCCAATATGAGGTGAATGAAACTATGTTTTCCCTTGACATATGTTACGACTTATATGATTATGTTTGTGCCACACTCTTATGTTATTCCACATACCAATGTTGTGATCTTGTGAATAAGCTTTTTTAAATCATGTTCCCACTATCATATAAATCATGTCTTATGTTATGCTAAAATTGTTATACTTGGACTCAGGTCTTATGATCTATGATTATATAGAATTTTTTCACTTATCTTTTTGATCATGTGCTTTGTGTATGCTCTTATACCCCCATGGATATCTTTTTATGAGATTAGATATTATATTTATATATATCATGTTTACCCATAATGAGTATCGTAAATCAAAACTTTTATTATTTTCATTCCCTAAGTTATAAAAATAATTATTATGTAGGATGATTCAAAAATTTAATCTGTGAGATGAGTTGTTTTATGTGTGAAACCCAGGCCAAACACATATGTATTTTTTTATTGGTATTACATATATATAGTTCGACATATACTTTTTTTACATTACCATGATATTAACATTACTTTTTCTAAAGAAATATTAATGTCCTCAGATTATATATCGGATCAAAAGGATATAGTAATTCTAATATATAATCAGAATGATCAGATAATATGACAATATTATTAAACATAAAACAAATGGTCTATATTCATATTTCTAACATGACACTTACGATGTATAGCTATTTGGTGTTGGGTACTTATGAAAACTTCTACAACTTTCAAGATTTTGGCACTTGAAAGTGTTGAGTACTTTAGATCATAATGATTGAACAACAAGCACGAATAACACATGTTATATGCTCCATTAGGTATTCCTATATTTTAACATGTTTATTAGTATATTGGAATGAGATTATTATAAATGTGTATCATCTGATCATATTCACTTATTCCAGATAAAAATCATTTTTTTTATGTTTTATTGATGTATATTTTATTTGGAGAATCATTAGGCGTCATGGTTTTCATTGATTCAATGAAATTTAAAACTGTTATATCTAACTATATTTTGTTTTAAAAATAATATTCAAGCATATTTTTTTATATACCTATAGATTTGTTTTATATTTTAAATTGTTTTACATTCAAATTATGATTTTTTTCATATAAACATGTATTTGTCTTATCTTAAAAATATATTTTTTTTTTGATATTTGTTATAGGTAATAATGAGTCGAAGTTGGATTACGGAACATCGAATGAGAAATGAATTTGAGGAAGGTGTTGATGCATTTTTGGAATTTTCAAAACAAAATGTTCCAAGTAGTGACATTTTTTTCTGTCCATGCCAGAAATGTTTGAATATGAAGAAGTTGAAAAGTAGAGAGATAAAAGATCATATGATATGTCATGGTTTTAATCCGAGTTACAGCCCTTGGATTTGGCATGGTGAAACTGGATGGAATGTCACTAATGATGATGATTCGCAAGATAGTAACTCCGATGGAATTGAAGAAATGATTCGCGATATTGTAGCAGAACAAATTGAGATAGAACCGACAGTTGCACGTCTATATGGTGATGCTGAAAAACCATTATATCCCGGTTGTATAGATTTTACGGTTTTGTCGGCGGTGTTAAGATTGATTAACCTGAAGGCGAAGCATGGATGGAGTGACAGAAGTTTTACAGAGCTGCTACAATTGATGAAAGACATTCTTCCAAAAGATAACGATCTTCCAGATTCACATTACAAATCCAAGAAAATATTATGCCCGATGGGATTGGGATACAAGAAAATACATGCCTGTCCGAATGACTGCATTATATATATGAAGGAATATGAATGTCTGTCAGAGTGTCCAAAATGTGGGACATCACGGTATAAGGTGAAAGAAAAATCACTGGGTGATGTAGAGATTACAGAGCTCCCTTCAAAGGTATTTTGGTATCTTCCTATAATTAATCGTTTCAAACGTTTATTTGCTAATTCACATGATGCAAAAAGGTTAAGATGGCATGCTGAAGAGAGGGTATGTGATGGAAAAATACGTCATCCAGCTGATTGTCCACAATGGAAGAAAATTGATGCGCAGTATTCTACATTTGGAAATGAAATAAGAAATCTCAGACTAGGGTTGTGCACAGATGGAATGAATCCATACCAAACACTCAATAGCACACATAGTTCATGGCCTGTTTTATTGGTAATTAACAACCTCTCTCCTGAAGTTTGTATGAAGTGCAAATATGTCATGTTGAGTACAATGATCTCTGGTCCAAAGAAACCCGGTAATGATATTGATGTTTACTTGTCACCGTTGATTGATGATTTGAAACTGTTATGGGATGATGGTATTAGGGTGTATGATTCTTATAAAATGGAATATTTTCAACTGCATGCAGTGCTTCTGTTCACTATAAATGACTTCCCAACGTATGGAAAATTGTCTGGATACAGTGTTAAAGGGCATAAAGCATGTCCAATTTGCGAACAACAGACGTCCTATTGTCAATTGCATCATGGGAGGAAAACAGTGTACATGGGTCATCGAAAATTTTTGCCTATGGAACACCCTTATAGAAGACTAAAAAAGGCATTTAATGGCTCACAAGAATTTGATACTGCTCCAAAACCTTTATCCCCTGATCTGTATTTTGAGAGGGTGAAAAACCTTGACATGACATTGGGAAAGACACAGAAATATGGTAATGATAGACATATTTGGAAGAAAAGGTCAATTTTTTTTTGAGCTACCATATTGGAGGTATCATGAAGTTAAACATAATATTGATGTCATGCACGTGGAGAAGAATATCTGTGATTCTTTGATTGGAACATTGTTAGATATTAAAGGAAAGACTAAAGATGGGTTGAATGCAAGATTAGACTTACTATCAATGGGAATACGTTTGGAGTTAGCTCCCACTCCTAAAGGAAGACAAACATTTCTTCCCCCGGCTTGTCATACATTATCGAAGAGGGAGAAAATTAGCTTCTTTCAGTGTCTTAATGATACCAAAGTGCCTCAAGGTTATTCTTCTAATGTAAAAAATTTTGTCTCATTGAAGGACTTGAAGTTGATAGGTATGAAATCACATGATTGTCACGTCATGATGCAACAAATTCTACCAGTTGCATTGCGTGGAATATTGCCCATTCGTGTCAGAAAGACTATAATGAAGTTGTGTTATTTTTTCAATTCAATTTGTAACAAGGCGATTGATGTGAATGCTTTGAACATTTTGGAAAAGGATGCAATTTTTATACTTTTTCAATTGGAAATGTATTTTTCTCTAACTTTTTTTGATATAATGGTGCATTTAATGATTCATCTGGTTCGAGAAATAAAGCTTTGTGGACCTGTATATCTTCGTTGGATGTATCCTTTTGAAAGGTATATGAAAATATTAAAGGGGTATGTTAAAAATCTATATCGACCTGAAGCCTCCATTATTGAAAAGTATATTTCTGAGGAGGTAGCAGAGTTTTGTACGAGCTACTTGGCTGCGGCGCAACACATAGGTTTGCCTCCATCTCACCATGAACGAGTTAATAATGAGGGAAAGGGGATTCACGGCTTGAAAGTCAAATCATTGTCAGCTGAACTGATGAAGAAGTTAGAATCATACATCTTGAATAACATAGCTGATGCTCAACCATATATTACATTGCATATTAATGAGTTGAAACAATGTCATCCAAAGAAGAAAGAAATGTGGATTTTGAATGAGCACAACAAAACTTTTTTGTCATGGATTAAAAAGACTTTTCTTGGTAGATCAGATGTATCAGAGACATTAAAATGGATAGTGGGTGGTCCATGTTTAAATGTGATAACATGGTCTGGTTATGACATTAATGGTTATACATTTCATACAAAAGCTCAGGACAACAGAAGTGCAGTTCAGAATAGTGGTGTATTGGTGTTTGCAGAAGCAATGCATTTTTCGAGTGCTAAGGACAAAAACCCAATTTCTGCATCAAATGCATATTATGGAGTGATTGAAGACATATGGGAGGTTGATTACTTTAAAATTAAAGTTCTCGTTTTTAACTGTAAATGGTTTAACGGTAACAACAGTGTCAGACACGATGAATTTGGAATGACACTTGTTAATCTGAATAGATTGGAAGACACAGCTGATTCTTTTATAATGGCAACACATGCAAAACAAATTTTTTATGTAGTAGATCAATCAGTTATGCAGTGGGCTGTTGTTTTACAAGGGAAAAACAATATGTTGGTGAGGATGAACTTGATGAATATGCTGATTTATGTGAGATCCCTACTTCCATGGAAATATTAACAGAACATAATGACGATCATGTTGAAGACATAGTTTGTGCCATAAGGAATGATCACGATGAAGGAATTTGGGAAAAAAATCCATCTGTACATTCCTAAAATTATAGGTAACATATGTTTATTTCTTGTTTACATTTATTTTTTCCATAAATGTTAGATATTGTAAGTTTTTTATTTATTAAAACATGTTTTAAAATAAAATAAGTATATGTTTTTGTTTGTTTTAAGTTTGTTTAGTTTACTTTATCATGTTTATAACCATTACATGAATTTTAAAATGCTTATTTTTGTTCACTGACAATTACTTTACCATGTTTACAATGTTTACCAGGTTTACCATTTTTACCATTTTTACCATCTTAACCATCTTGACCATCTTTTCCATCTTTACCATTGTTTAACATGCTTACCATATTACCAATGTTTACTATTATGTAACTTAGTACACTTTTATATTTTATGATTATAGTAGTATTAAAATATTTGAATTTTTATATTTGTTCACTGACAATTACTTTACCATGTTTACAATGTTTACCAGGTTTACCATTTTTTTCATTTTTTACCATCTTGACCATCTTGACCATCTTGACCATCTTTTCCATCTTTACCATTGTTTAACATGCTTACCATATTACCAATGTTTACTATTATGTAACCTAGTACACTTTTCTATTTTCTGATTACAGTAGTATTAAAATATTTGAATTTGTATATTTGTGAACTGACGTTTGTTTTTTTGATTTGAAGGATAATGACATATCATTCAGATGATCAACCACATGATTCTGGAGAGGAGCATATTGCTGGTCATACCTCTAGGGATGAACATTCACATGCTCCTATTACGACAAAGAGTTCAAAGGTTGGTAAACGTGGGTGCACACGTTTACCAAAATTATCACTTGCCCGTATGCAGGATCAGAGGATAGTAGTTGAGTTTGATGATGATGATATTCCTAGAGGTCCGAATGCCAAAGATTTTAAGAGTTTTGTTGCAACTCAGGCTAAGACCAAAGTAAGCATTTTGTATGATGATTGGAGAGGTGTGGATAAAGCGACTATCTCTCAGTTGTGGGAGACGATTTTGGTAAGATCTTTTGTCATTGTTTGACCATTCTTTTAATGTTTCTAGTATATATAATATGTTTAACCTCTTCTTTATCAGATGACTTTTGATATTCCTGACACTGGAGGAGTCAGGAAGAAATGCTTATCGTTGGCTGCCAGGAGATGGAGGGATTTCAAATCAAACCTCTCATCTGATTTCATTTATGGTCATAGGAGTCATGACAATCGATGTCGTATATATCCTTTTATAGATGAAGACACATGGAGACAGTTTTTTGAAAGTAGAAAAAAAGAGTCATTTCTGGTAAGGGAAATGTAAACTTTTATAAACTTTCTTATATAAATGATTTTATTAATGTTTTGTTAATGATTTCTTATTCTTAAATTACAACAAACAAGGAAATCTAATCAAGAGATCCAATCTAAAAATGTATACCCTCATAGTTTATCTCGGGGAGGGTATACATTATTGGAAGAAAAAATGATAGCGGAAAAATTTCAACAACTAAGAGCTGAGTCTTCAAGCTCTGGAGAGGTGGCCCCTCCATCCCCTCCATCTAGACATGAAAAATGGAAGAGAGCTCGGAAGGGAAAAAAAGGGCAATATCTTTCGGAAGAATCGAGAATCATAGCTGAGAGGATTATAAGATATCTATTTAATTTATTTAAGTTAACTTTTTTCTTCATATAATTTTCAATCATTACAGAAATGTTCAATTAATTAATACAGGACTCTCTTGAGGAGCATAGTTCAGAGGGGACATTTATAGCTACTGGGAGGGAAGATATTTTATTTCCAGCATTGGGAAGGCCCGAACATCCTGGTCGTGTAAGAGGATATCTGGCAGGTGTATCGGTAAGAAAAGTGTTTCCACGTTCTTCAACTTCTAACACTGAGGGGGTTTATAAAAATAATAGAATCCTTGGAGGTTGAAGTTCAAAATATTAATGTGACGATGGAAGACAAGATTAGAGAGTCGGTGCAGTCTATGTTTGCAGAAATGAAAAGACAATTTCAGACAGCAGCTCCCACTCCTCCACCTCCCCCTGCAGACCCCATTATTTATCCTCCACCTCCGCCAGTAGCTCCCACTCCCCCACCTCAGCCTGCGGACCCCATTTTTTATCCTACGCCTCCGCCGTAGCTTCCTACATATTGCGAGTTGTATGTTGATGATTCTCAACATCATATAGTAGCATACGGGTTGGTATATTGTATAGGAGATACAGTTCATCATCAACAATTAGAGGTAGAAAATCAGAGGGTCACTGTACAGGATATTATAGATAGATCAGCTAGGGTACCGATACCTACAGATGAGGTGGCGACAGTTGGACAGAGTATCAGCCATTTTTTAGTTTGGCCATCCAGACTTCTTCGACTCATTACCATAGAGGTATGAATGTTATATCTTTTATTTTATTTTTTTATTAAAGTTGTTTTATCATTTGAAAACTACTATAATTCTCAATTTTTTTTCACATGAATACTTCAAATGTAAAGAAATACTGTATAGACAACAACAAAGACAACAAGCTATGACATCAGATACAGATTCCAGTGGTCTTGACAGATTGTCAAGATATTCACATTTTTTGTTGGGTTTTTATGAGTTTCCAATGGAATCTCATGTTTGTGGACGTGAAATAAGTGTGGGGATGACAAAATCTGATATCATGGAGCTTGTTACTAGAGATAAGTTGGGCATCAACGTGGTGCAAATTTTTTCCATGTTAGTCTTAACACCTTTTCCCTGCGTTATATTTATTAAAAATGTATTCTTATATATGTTTTATATTAGGTATCTTTATAAAATTTTTGAGAGGAATGAACTGACAGAAGTATATGGATTCATGGACCCGCAATTGATTTCCCCTGAAGCATGTGCATTGACTGAGGAACAAAGAATGGTTTATATTGCTGAAAGATTTGAAAAGAATATAATCCAACAATGTTGGATGATGCCTTTTTGTGAGAGGTATGAAACACATTTCTCTCAAATAGTTAATTATCTTTTAACATAAAAAACCACTAACATTAAATTTCCTTTTATCAATAATCATTGGATGTTAGGAATTTTTTTCCCAAGGGAGAATGCTCTTTATTGGATATGCTCTGTTCATGGTGATGTGTGGGAAAGTTTTAAGAATATATTGGAAAAGTAAGTTTCAATTTCTCAATAGTTTTATATATTATAATGAATTTTAAATTTACCCCATTCGTATTATTTTCTAACAGTGCATGGGTCTACTTTCGAAAAAACATAATGAAAAGAAATGCAAAGATCAAATATGTAAATGCGAAGGTAAATTTCCATTTATAATTTGTACTTTTTGATTTATTACATAAAAATAATATATTTAATTTACACTCATTCAAAACAGAATTGTCATGAACAACAAGGCCTCATTGAATGCAGATATTATATGTTAAGATTTATGTATGAAATAATAACAACTGGGACAGTTGTGAATTTTGACCTGGTACGATTTCCTCTTAAACTTTGCCATAATATTTCAATTTGATTTATTCATTACACACGTTAACTATCTTCTTTTTCATTTGTATCTTTTTGATGACCCTCAACCCTACACTGCTGAAGACATCAAACACGTACAAGTGGAGTGGTCAAATTATTTTACAGGTTTGATTGAATTTTAGTTGTTTGTAATGTAAAATGTAATTTTGAATATTGTCGTTTTAATTGTGTATTTGGTAGTTGTTTAGGTTTTATTTAGTTTTTTTTTGAAGTTGACAGTGTAAGTTTTGAATGTTATATAAGTGAATGTTTAATTTTGCTCTACTTCTTGTTTTGGTCTACTTTTGATGGTTCTTCTGGTATGGATTTGGGTCTGTAGGGGAGGGGTTCCAAGGGTGTGGGGTGTCCAGCGGTCTGGCAGGGCTGTCCGGTGGGGTGGGGGGACAGTCCTGGGGGGTGGAAGGGTTGTCCAGGGGTGTGGGAAGCCGGTCCAGGGGTGTGGGAGTGCTGTCCAGGGGTGGGGGGTTGTCCAGGGGTGTGGTGGGGGCTGTCAAGTGGGGTGAGGGGGTGAGGAGGTGTTGTTCAGGCGGGTGGGGGGTTGTCGAGGGTGTTTGGGGGTGTCCGGGGGTCGGGGGGCAGTCCAGGAGTGTGGTGGGGGCTCCAATGGGGTGGGGTAGGGTTGTCCAAGGGGTATACATGAAGGAGAGAGATCCAATGGGGTGGGGGAGGGCTGTCCAGGGGGTATACATGAGTGTGAGGGCTCCAACGGGGTGGGGGAGGGCTGTCCATGGGGTATAAATGAGGGTGGATGCTGTCTAGTAGGTAAGTTTTATATGTTATCTATGTACATGCTTAATTTTGATGTACTTCTGTTTTTGTGGTATGATTTCTTGATTTGTTTTCTGGTTGATTCTGGTGGAGAGAAGATCACTGCATTCTGTTTAAAAAAAATTGGGTTTATCACGTCGGTTATTTAATAACCGACGTGATAAAATGCCTGGAAAATACTTTATCACGTCGGTTATTTAATAACCGATGTGATAAAATGCCTGGAAAATAGTTTATCACGTCGGTTATTAAATAACCAACGTGATAAAATGCCTGGAAAATAGTTTATCACGTCGGTTATCAAATAACCGACGTGATAAAAGGCCTGGATAATGGTTTATCACGTCGGTTATTTAATAACCGACGTGATAAAGGGCGTGGAGAATGGTTTAGCACATTGATTATTGAATAACTGACGTGCTAAATGGCCTGGAAAATGGTTTATCACGTCAGTTATTCAATAACCGACGTGATAAACCGCCTCCCTCCGGTTTATCACGTCGGTTATACAATAACCGACATGATAAACCCCCCTCCCCCAGTTTTTCATGTCGGTTTTATATGAACCGACGTGATAAACCACGCTCAGCCCGGTTTATCACGTCGGTTCTTATAGAACGGACGTGATAAACCACCCTCACCCCAGTTTATCACGTCGGTTCTATATGAACCGACGTGATAAACCCCCTCGCCCCTGTTTATCACATCGGTTATTCAATAACCGACGTGATAAACCATTATCCATGTCGTTTATCACGTCGGTTATTAAATAACCGACGTGATAAACCATTCTCCAGGACCTTTATCACGTCGGTTCTAAAATAACCGACGTGATAAACCATTCTCCAGGCCCTTTATCACGTCGGTTCTAAAATAACCGACGTGATAAACATCACGATTTTATGTTTTTGACGTCAGTTTTTAAATAACCGACGTCAAAAACCTTATTTATAACGTCGCACGTATTAACGTCGGCTAGAAACCGACGTAAAAAACGTTTTCTGCACTAGTGTGACCATAACATCCTATGCAATACATTCCTATCCTGGAAGAGAGAGTGGGAAAGAGCGGGTACCCATACATCCATCATCCTCACCAGATCTCAGGAAAAACACCCCCAGATGACTATGTGGGTGTCAACACATTGTGTTCTATGTGGGTGGGGTGTGTATAGAAATCACAAAGAATATAAAAGTATACACATATAGCCACAAAAAAATCAAACCTATGGATTCCTAACCAAACACTAATCAACTCACAACATCATCACTTTTTCTACCACCACTAAATTCATAACACCACACAAGCCACATGCCACAAGTCCCATATCACATTTTAAACCAATTTCATTATCCAACTAATTCATTTCATTATTTAGTATCACCCACATTTAACCACACAACCCATCATTTATTTATTCATTATCCATTTACATTCCATTAAAGAAACCAAACCCTAGATATTTCAAATTTTATTAAACAATTTATTTATTCCACCACCACTCGAGCATCTAGCACAAAGAAACCACATATCACATACAACTCACAATCCCCATCACACCACCACCTTGTCACCCAAAAATCACAGCCAAACAACCACCTCTCCACCCAAAAAACATGACCAACAAAACATCATCCCCACATGATCCAATAACACATCATCGTCCCACAAGAAAGACTGCACATTACAACACAACAAGATCATTTTATAGATTTACAAAGGGATTTTATCACATTACACTTTATTTTTTGCAGAATTATCACAAAATTCATAATCATGGGGAAACTATTTCATTATCCAAATATATATGGTTAATCAATTTCAATTTTAGGGTTATATACCAACAATCCAAACGATCATAATAGTCACAACACATATCAACCAGTGCAAACAAATCCCCCAATGTCCATAATTTTTAGCAGGGAAAAAATCTCGCACAATACACAATATAAAAATAATAATAAATCTATAAAAACATGCGAATCAAACCCCTTTAACCATCAATTTTAATTCACCAATTCTTTATCTTTGATTAAGACAATACAACCATAACCCATAGATAAACAAAAGTAAACCCCTCTTACATGATACATAATAGAGTGAAATATGGGATTTCCTATATCAAAGAATCTTTTTCCAACTAGTTGCGCACCTCAGGGTAAAGAAGAACACCTACAAACCACAACTACACCACTAGAAAACACATATCAACCTAAACTGAACCCAAATACCATCAAAATAAAACCAAACACACACCCCAAACAAAAAACACACTAGAATAACTATTTATCGAAATTAGAATAGGAGAAAACACAATAAAAAAGGTAGGAGTACTTACATGGATTTACAATAGACAACCACCAGAACCAACATATCAAATAGGGAGGAAGAGGGATTAAATTACTCTTCAAGGTGCCTAGGTCTTTACCAAAAAAATATACAAGGGAGGTGGCCAAATGAAATAAAATTCAGATGAGAAAATGATTTGAAAAATCAAATTAAATATTTTTCATATTTTATAATACTTACACAATGTGCAAGTAACAAGTTTAAAAAACATCCCATCTTTCACAGAAAAATGCGTTGCCTTTTTATTATTTAACCCTAAAAATCTACACATTATGTAACACCCCATGTACCTGCCTTCACGAGCTGTGAACTACACTTACATGGAGTGTAAGATTTATACATCATCCATTCACCCTGATTCTAGAATTTAATATCCAAACTCCTCCAATCTCTCTCTATGCCTCATCCAAACACCTCCAACACCAAATTACGACAAATAACGAAATAGGAAGGCATAAACTATTACAATAATGGTCCTTTCGTGGATACAAAAGATGATACATAAGGTTTCCAATATTTATACAATTATGGTTGACTATTATTTATAAAAGTTGAAATTTATTTTCCAAGAAGAATTAATATATGAGGAACCCCATTTTTGAAACTGGAAATCAAAGAAAAGGGGATCTGAACTCGATATTGCTTAATAATTGGGAAGTTATTGAAGATTGTTAGAGAATCTTGGAAGATTGAATAATTTGGGAGAACAACTAGGTTATTTTAACTTGTATTTTATGTGGAATCACATGGGGGGGTCATCTATTTGGTTATTAATCCTAAGTCACCTTGAAGTAGGTGATGAATAGTGAAGGCTTCCATGTGGAGCTCTAGGATGCGAGGTGATGAAGATATTTCTATGATGAAATAATTCGATAACCTTTTATTTGACATGAAGAATTCATTCAGTGAGAAAAAGGGATTGATATTAAGAGATTCATATTGAAGGAGGGATTATAAGAGATATGCGATAATAGTTTCTTTGACCAGAGAGGAGGCAACAAAGATGGAGATACAAGGAGATGATTTTTATAGATACAGAAGATTTATATCTATTTTATTATTCTTTCCTTTATTTTATTCATGGTTTTTTTGTATGATCTTATTTTGTTTTTGAACATGATCATTTAAGATTCTTTGGTATTATAAATTGAAATGGATTGAAACTCCTTTATTTTTATTACTTTATTTTTTATTGTATACTAGTTTTTTTGCCTTATCTAACTAAAATACTTCTTTCTAATTATAACTAATCTAATAACCTTTGGGTTAATATTAATTATAGACATTTATTTTAGTTATAATTTATTGTTTTCATAAATAATAAATTGGAATATTGAGTTTTTGAACTACTAAGAGAGTGGCCTTGTAAATATTTCTTTCTATCTCATATTTTTTATTCTTCAGGAGCATATTTTCTATACTATCTTAATAACTTAATTTTGATTAACAATAAATATATTACCTGAATAGTTCTAACCAATATAATTAATTTGGAAAAGTTTAATGCTTAACTTTTCGATGAATGGATCATCCATTCTTTTAATTATAGTTGAAAAATAATTATTCTGAGTGAGATAATTGAGTAAACATTGGCTAGCCAAGAGATAATGAGGTGAAACCAATTTTTTTCTATATAGTTTTTGACATATTCATTTTAAAATTATTGTAAGAATATAAATAATTATCCTCAATCCAAAATAATATGTATTCCCCTTTTCTCATTACATACCTATTTTTCTACCCTAATATTTTCTTATTCCCACCTCATCTTTTCCACACACTTCCATCACACTATGTTTTCTATTTTACTTTCATTTTGTTAGATTTTTGAAAACCCAAAAATATCACACTCTTCATAATGGGATTGCCCCTTCTTATCATTGTTCTAGATTTAAGTACGTTTAGGAAATAATTTTATTTGTACAATGACCTATTAATAAATAATACATTTTATTAAATTTTATAATCCAAATATGAGAATTTTTTATTTTATAAACAATCGTAAAATATATAATAAAAATATTTTTTTTAATTTAATCATTATTAATCTACCATAAATAATTAAATTATAATTCTTTAAAACTATAATTATTTATTATATTTTGTTTACTTATTTTACCAATAATTCATTCCATGCTGTAAATATATCCTATGAGAACAATTCTTAAAAATAAATAAATATAATTTCAATTACATCATGTACTAAAAAAACAATTTCATTAAAATAATAGATATTTTCATTAATGAATTATTATCTTTTTATTTTATCCTAAAATTATTATTTTTTATTGCATGTCAAATATTTTATGTCTAACACATTATTAATAATAATATAAATGATATACATTTTGGATACATGTATACCAAAAAACCACATATCTAGTGAAATTATATTAAACGACCATATATCCAATGGATTTATATCTAACATCAATATATAATGTCCATATTACATTCTTATATATAAAAATACATGCTTCAGTAAAATTAATTTATCTTGATTTTCTTATCCCCTTTTAAAAAATTTATTATATTTATTATGTTTTTTCTTATTTACAAAGTTATAATCGCTAGTGAAACCTTCCAGAAAAACCATGAGGATGAAAATTTATTATTCATGGTCTTTTTATATTCTGGTGGTTTTATTCCTCTTGTAATTTTCATATTTATGATTCATATTTAATTATAAAAATTTATTATGTTTATCTTGTATATTAATATTTTATCTCAATAAAATATATCATGGTTATTTTTAGTTTAGTGTTGTGTGTGAAACAAGATATTCAACACATTAAAAGAATAAAATTACTAGGTGTCACATTCAACCCATCATAAAATAAACCTCACCCATAAAATTTCATTACTCATATGAAACCATATGATTGTACATCCAAATTTGATAATTTCACCCATCTAAAGAGTGAAATCATTTTACAATAATAGTCACTACTACAAAAATGGGAAAGGGAAGCGCCCCCTTATATCAGCGCTAAGAAAAACCGCAGATAAAGGTTACCCTGCATCAGTGCTAAAATTTTAGCGCTGAAAAACAATCCTTGTATCAGCGCAAAAAAATTAGCGCTGAAAAAACAACCCTTTATCAGCGCTAGAAAAGCACTGATAAAGCGTACCATTATCAGCCCTAAAAGAGCGCTGATAAACCCTTAGTCCATTTTTTATAAATTCAGTCGCACAATACCCTTGTTTTATCGTGACCTAAATCTCTCGCGGTACTGGAACCCTACGACTCCCCTCTGCCGCCCGCTAATTTTGCGTTGTCGGACCTCTTCCACCCTCGCTTCTCGATGAAGGACCTCAGCCGCCCTCGCTTCTCGTTGCTGGACCTCTGCCTCCCTCGCTTCTCGTTGTCGGACCTCCGCCACCCACAACGCCCTCTTCAGTTTTCCAGACCTCCCCTGCCCGCAACACCCTCTTCGGTTTTCCGGAACTCCCTTTAAGTATTGTTTTCCATTTTTTTTTAATATTGTTCTTGTTTTTGGTTGAATCATTGATGGATATTGATTGTGTTATTTCATTTGGATTCATTGGTATGTTTTGGGTGTACATTTCCTTAGGTTTCGAATTATGCTCTTAGTGGTTCTTCATGGTTAGTGGTTGTAGTCTCTTATTTGGGTGAAGGGATGTGTTCTTATTATATTTCCATCTTATGTCCCACCATTTTAGTGAAAATTTAAATGGTTGGGTGACCTATGCTATGTCTCTGGACATTATTGGGATTTTCTCTCTTCTTAGTGATGTAGACGTGTCATTTATATATGTATGATGTTCCTGGATGTAAGAACCTAGATCGTCATTTCAGGTACGCCTTTCCTTTAACTGGAGTTTTTGAGAAAAATAATGTTTCTTAAAATTTTTGAAGTACACACTGTGTACTTTCTGAGTACACACCGTGTACTCTTTTCCCGCTCGAAGCCGTGTACTGGTCGTGTCCGGGCCACATACACGGTGTGTAGGGTTGATGTGGAGGCAGATTTTGGTGGAGTATGGAATGACCTTGTACACGCTCTGTACTCTAAAAGTACACTCTGTGTACTTTTCTTTTTTTCACTAAACGCACTGGGGTCATGCCTGATAGACAGAACCTACTTCTTTTTCAGTATCTTCATCCGAGATCAACCCGTACGACCGGATCTTCCCCGAGCCCTCGTGCCTCTGTCCGATCTCTATTCCAACCACTGTCAATTGCGTTGGAATCGCCTCGGTAAGCTCTATCTTCTACTTTAGCCTTGTTCCATGGTTCCTCCTCATTTTCAAGTTATCGTGGGTTGATCGTTTTGTGCATTTTCTTAGATCTACGTCGTTCTGAAAAGAATCATGCATCGTGGTTCAAGTATATCGATCTCCTAGGATTGAGGTAGGTGGTTTGTGACTTTCTGTAGAAATTCAATGAGTATTTTGTTCAAATTCCACCAATACCCTTGAACGGGGTACTGCGTGTTCCTGTTTTTCCCTTGTTGTATTGCTTGTTTTTCTTGATTTCTAGAGTAGATGTTTTGCCTATGATTATGGTAATTTTTTCTGTACTCTAGATGTTTGATATGCTTGTTCTGCCTATTTGGAATTTTTCCAGTTGTCCTGCCTAGTTGTAGGATAGTGGAACTGTTGCTTTGTTATGCTTTTGATCCTTAGATTGATAACCAAGTAGCTCTTCGGGTTTACTTGTACGATACATGTGTACTGAACATGTTAATTTCACACAGTACTGTGAGAACCTATTGTAGTAGACCATAGGGAGAATGGACGTAAGGGATTCTCCAGAGTGTCTTTTAATACGATGCGAGAACACAGGGGGAATTGACGATGAGTTCTTCCATAGAGAGTCCGTAGTTCCTCGACATGGACGACAGGGGGAATGAGACGTTGAGTGCTTCCCTAGAGAGCCTTTAGCACGATACGAGACTATAGGTGGAATTGACGGTGAGTGCTTCCTCAGAAAGTCTCCTCTTAGCTAAACCAGAGGGGTGAGACTGTGTGTGCCTCCTAGAGTGTTTCTAGTACTTATAGGTTGAACCATAGGTGTTAGGCTGTGAGATCTACCCAGAGGGTTACCTGTTTTTCTTCTTGTTGTTGGTTGTTTACTTGTGTACTTTATATGCTAGAACTGTGGATTATAGCTGTTGTGTTCTTTTTTGTTTACTTCTTTTTGCACTCTTACATGCCTTGTATTCATTGACTGTTAGGCACAAATCTTTGGGTGATTTCCTACTAGGATTGTATCTCACACCTTGTTTGGTCCATGCTTTTGGGCTCAAGCATACTATGTTGTTGCAGATATAGATAAGGGCAAGTTCCCTTCTACTTCAAGTGTTTGATTGCACTGGAGCTGGAGAGCATGGGACCAAGCCGAGGCTTGCGATGCTGAGGAGTTTCTCATCTTTTTTTCCTTTGCTGTTGCTTAGTACTTTTGTTCAGTTGTATTTCAACACTTTGTTTTGTTTACTATTTTCCATAGATACTTGTACTTGCTGCATCATTATCATCATTGCTATATATTTATTCTTCTGCTGATGGTTACGGTTCTGTATGTTGTTACTGCTTCCGCTATTAACTATTGTTTTACTTACCTTGTATACCTTACCGAATGAGGGCATAGTTTCCCCAATAACTTACCAAGGCCCTTGCTACTAGTCAGCAGCCTCTTGCATTTGGGGAAATGCGATGGAGGTCATGTGGCGAACCGGGCATGGGGCACCAGTTGAGGGGCTCCATATTCGGTTTGTTACAAAGTGGTATCAGAGGAGTTTCCTTTCTCTTGATTTACTTTTTGGAGCCTTTAGCCAGGGATAAGATGGATTTGGTACTTGGTATTAAGCTGTGCTCGGGAGTAGCTAACTTGTGTACAGGGAAAAGCCATACTACCTCGTTAATTGCAATTTGCTGGCTTTGGGATTTTACGGTTGATAAGATTTCACCTAGAGTGGTTCACATGCTTTGTGTTGTTATTTTCTTGACGATTGTGGTTCTATTTCTGTCGCAGCCTGATGAAATGAGGGTATGCAATCTCATGCATCATATAGGAACTTATAGAAATCACATTTTCATGCATTCTTTCCATGCCATCTAGGGTGCATTAGCGATTGCATGTTGTTGTGATAGACTTTGTGTAGATTATGCATGATGTTGTGATAGATGCTTGATAGGACCTATACTTCCTTGTTAGAGGATTGTTTGTATTCTACTTTTCTTA
This sequence comes from Viscum album, assembly GCA_963277665.1. Lineage (NCBI taxonomy): Eukaryota > Viridiplantae > Streptophyta > Magnoliopsida > Santalales > Viscaceae > Viscum > Viscum album. Next base: position 1,476,348,194 of record OY728150.1, read on the forward strand.
AATGAATGACAAGTTTTGATTCGCGAGGGGTATGGACCCTCATGAATCGGAATTCGGTACTTCTTTGACTTGTTTTCTGTGTTTTCTGGGCTTCTGTGATGTTTCAGAGCTACTTCCCAAAAAAACCCAGAATACACGGCGTGTACTTTTTACTACACGCCGTGTAGTTTTTAGACCATGTCACTGACCATGTGAGTAGGCACATGCTGTTGTGGAAGTAACTTCAGGAACACGACTTGTACTGTTGGTACACGCCGTGTATTTTGGAGCCGTGTTACTAACAACACGGGTCGGGGAAGCTCGAGTAGAACACGCCATGTTGTAAAGGAACACGCCATGTAGTTTCATTCAGGTACCCGGCTGTGTCACAAACAACACAGGTCAGCGTCACCTTCACTTAAAAACGCTGTGTTGTTTTCGGAACACTCTGTGTAGTCTTGTTCAGTTACCCGGCCGTGTCACGAACAACACGGGACGATGTCACCTTCAACTATACAGGCCATGTTTGTTCATAACACATCGTGTAAGGTCCATCCGTGTAGACGACCGTGTATTTAACAACACGTACCGCCGAAGTCGTGTCTAGTAGACGCCGTGTTTGTTTAGAACACGTTGTGTAGTCTCGGGTTAAGTCGGATAGTGTGGGTTAGCCATGTTTGGAGACTCGGGCAGGGGAATAGTTTTCAAGTACACGCCGTGTGTGGGGTCAACACGCCGTGTAGTTTGAGGTGTTACATGACTTGTAGGGAAGGGGTTCACACCCATGTCAGTGGCTTAAGAAGACACGCCGTGTAGTTTTTATACACGTTGTGTACTTATGTTTTATAAACTTGTGTGTTTTCCTTCCCCTATTCCCATTTTATAATCTTGTGTTCTCTGTCATTGTTTTTCTAATATAAGGTGTGCTTTTGGTCTTTCAGAGATATGCCTCCGTGATGTCCTCCGGTTGTACGTATGTCATCAGGCAGTGATTAGACGCCAGATATGGCTGATCAGGGACTTCCTGTCGATCCTCCAGTCGGGATAGCCTTGGCACTGGCTATCATACCAGTTGCAGGTGCTGATGCGTAGTTCAGGGAAGGTTTTATGAGGATGATGCAGACCTTTCAGGGAGCACTGCCTCCTTCCTCGACTATGGATGACTTGACGCGGGTTTTTCTGTAGTATCATCCTCCCACGTTCTCAGGGTAAGGAGGACCTCAGGCTGCATAGTCATGGATGGAAGCCATGCTGACTATCTTCAAGCATCTGGAGACACCTCCAGAGAGGCGGGTCAAGCTCACTACCTACATGCTCCGAGACTCCGCCAAGAGGTGGTGGGACATGATCTCAAAGGCGATTCATCAGCTAGTTATGTCTTCGGAGGAGTTTCAGCACATCTTTTATGACTACTTCTACTCGGAGACCCTGAGGGCCGATCGAGCCCGAGAGTTCATGAGCTTAGAGCAGGGTACTCTTTCTGTCATGGAGTATTCCTCTCGTTTCACCAAGAATCATCATTTCACACCCCTCCGGGATGGGAGTGGGGTGTTCTTAGCAAGGAAGTTTGAGGATGGTCTCAGGTGGGAGATCTGCTCGCAGGTGAATATCTTCCAGTTGACTTCCATCATTTCCATCGTCAACCAGGCACTGATTGCAGAGCGCAATCTGAGAGACTTCGGAGCTGTGAGATAGGGCGGTTCTTCTTCCAGAGCTAGTTTTCCTCCAGATGACAGCAAAAAGAATTGTAGAGAGTCTATGCGCGGTGATCCGAGGAAGCGGGACTCATCATCAGGAATCCAGGTGGTGTGCTACCAGTGTGTCCGGTCAGGGCACACGAGGCCGCAGTGCCAGAGAGACCCCGTGGAGTGCCGATCTTGCGGCAAGATGGGTCATCTTCAGCATTTCTGCCAAGTTTTCTCCCCAGCAGCTGGTGACCGGGGTTCTTCTATGACTCCTCGTTCAGAAGCAGCCCCACCAGTTTCTCACCAGTCGGGGAACTGGAGTTCTTCCAGCCATTCGGGCCGAGGTGGAGGTCGAGGCCATGGTGGTCAGCCACCAGTCCTTTAGCACCAGCAGGGAGGTTCAGCTTAGAGTGTTCATCCAGGGGCGCAAGGTCGTGGTGCAGGCTAGTCTTTCACCATGGAGCAGACCTATCAGAAGCAGGATCCCGACCCTTCTACAGTTTGAGGTATGATTTTAGTAGCCTTAGTTTTATCTTCATCTCTTTTCGATATTGGTGTTACACATAGCTATATCTTTGTTGCTGTCATGGAGAGCCTTGGGCTCTGTATCGTTTCTTCTGCCAACTTGTTGACACTAGACACACCTTTGGGGACAAGGACATATAGTGTACGTCAGTGTAGAGAGTGCCCTCTCGAGGTTGCAGGGTATTGTTTCTTATGGGATCTCTACGTCCTCGAGATGACAGGCTATGATTTCATTCTCAGGATGTACTGGTTGGTTCCCTTCCAGGCAGTCATCAACTGTTATCGCCGCATAGTGAGTCTCGTTTCACCAGAGGGTGAATCTTTTCTTTATAGAGGTAAATTGGATGTTCAGGCGAGTCGAGCAGGACTCGAGCATCATGGGCTAGTAAGGGTGACAGCCCATATTGCTAGCCATTATCTGGATGACTAGGGGACTTCATAGTTGGACTTTCCTCCAGTGGTAGATCATTTCTGAGATGTCTTTCTAGAGGATATTTAAGGTTTTCCTCCATAGCGTGAGGTAGACTTCTCGATTGAGCTCATGCCGAGAGCAGCACTGGTGTCCATTCCTTCTTATAGGATGGCTACACCTGAGTTGCAGGAGCTCAAGAAGCAGTTGGAGGAGTTATAGGCAAAGGGTTTCATCCAACCCAACACTTCTGTTTGGATTTCTCCTGTCCTGTTTGCGAAGAAGGCAGACGGTACCCTTCTGATTTGTGTGGATTATCGAAAGTTGAACCAGTTGACGGTCAAGAACCGATATCCCTTGCTGAGGATCGATGACCTCTTTGATCAGATTTGGGGAGCCCGGGTGTTCTTAAAGATCGACTTGAGGTCCGGTTATCATCATTTGCACGTTAGACCTTCAGATATACCTCTGACAGCCTTCAGGAGGAGGTATGGTCTCTACGAGTATATGGTCATTCCGTTCGGTCTCACGAACGCGCCTGCAGTCTTCATGGAACTAATGAACTGAGTGTTCCATCCTTACTTGGATTCCTTCGTCGTGGTCTTCGTGGATGATATCTTGGTGTACTCTCACACTCGACACGACCATGATAACCATCTTGAGATCGTTCTTAGTACACTGAGAGAGCATCGACTTTATGATAAACTTTCAAAGTGCCACTTTTGGATGGATCATATTCACTTCTTGAGTCATGTCATCTCAGAGACAGGAGTATTTGTCGACCCAGATAAAGTGAGAGTTGTAGTCTTCTGGGAGCAGCCGAAGAACATTTTTGAGGTACGGATATTCCTAGAGCTGGATGGATACTATAGACACTTCATTCGGGACTTTTCACGCCTAGCAGCACCTTTGACAGGTCTGACCAAGAAGGGGGTGAAGTTCTTATGGTCAAATTCTTGTGAGTCAGCATTTCATGAGCTGAATGTAAGGTTGACGTTGACACTGATACTAGTCTTTCCAGATCCAGGCAAGAGCTATACAGTCTATTGTGATGCTTTAGGTATTGGGGCTAGGAGATGTGCTTATGCAGGGAGATGGATTCGTTGCGTACGGGTCTCGGTAGTTGAGGCCACATGAGAGGAACTACCCGATGCATGATATGGAGTTGGAAACTGTTGTTCATGCCTTACGCTGTTGGAAACAGTATCTTCTAGGAGAGAACTTTGTGGTATTCACTTACCACAAGAGTCTCATGTATATCTTCACTCAGCGTGATCTGAATCTGAGGTAGTGCAGGTGGGTCGAGTATCTTCAGTCTTTTGATTTCGAGCTTGCCTATACGCTGGGAAAGGGCAACGCAGTGGCAGATGCGTTGAGTAGGAGAACTCAGATTCAGGCAGTTCAGGAGGCCAGCAGTGAGTGGTAGTTTATGGCACTATTCTCTGAGATGCATTAAGAGGTGCATGAAAGACAGGGATAGACCTACCTATCTTCTGTAGTTGTTACCTCTACACTACTTGATCAGGTACGAATGAGGCAGCAATTAGACTCATAAGGCTCAATCCTGCAGGAGAGCATGTTAGGAGAGGACCCTCTTCCTGGATGGACAGTGGGCGAGGATGAGATCATGTGTTTCCAGGGACACGTATGGGTGCCAAGATACATACGTGAGGAGATGATGAGGGATTTTCATTCCTCAGTTTGGGCAGTTCATCCTGGCATCACCAAGATGTATCGAGATCTTCATCTCCAGTACTGGTGGCCAGGTATGAAGAAATATGTTTCTAGTTTTGTCATGACATGTTCTACTTGTCAGCAGGTGAAGGCAGAGCATCAACGACCAGTAGGCCTTTTACAGTAGTTACCCATTCTGAAGTGGAAGTGGAACAATGTTGCGATGGACTTCATGACCGGGTTGCCGAGGTCGCCTCGGGGAAAGGATGCAATTTCGGTTGCCGTCGATAGGATCACGAAGGTTGCTCACTTCTTTCTGATCAAGGAGACCTTCAGTGTCGATGATCTGGGATGAGTGTACATCAGAGAGATCATTCGTCTTCATGGAGTTCCGGACTCTATTGTTTCAGACAGGGATGTGCTCTTTACTTCTCGCTTCTGGCAGGGACTTCATAAGGCTTTGGGTACCCAGGTACTTCTGCGTACGTCATACCATCCCTAGACTGATGGCCAGTCAGAGCGCACGATCCAGGTGCTTGAGGATATGCTCCAAGCTTGCATCCTAGACTTTAGCGGTTCATGGGAGAAATATATTTCTCTAGTGGAGTTTGCCTACAACAACAGTTTCCAGGTGACCATTCAGATGGAACCATACGAGGCTTTGTACGGTAGGCCATGCCGATCACCCTTATGCTGGCTGGAGGCAGCAGAGGCAGCTTTTCTGGGACCACGTCTTGTTTAGGAGACCTCATAGCAGATATAGTTGATTCGGAAGAGGATGGCTACAGCACAGTCTCGATAAAAGTCTTATACTAATCAGTGGAGATGACTTCTAGAGTTCGAGGTCGGGGATCAAGTTTTCCTGCGTGTCACACCGAGGCTAGGACACAAGAGGATTCAGAGGTAGGGTAAGCTTTCACCGTGGTACGTCGGGCCGTTTGAGGTTTTGGAGAGAGTTGGGTCGGTCGCCTATCGGTTGCAGATACCCCAGAGGTACTGGGCCATGCACGACTTCTTCCACATCTCTCATCTCTAATGTTACTTTTCAGACCTGTCTCGTGTCTTTCAGCCTGAGGAGGATGAGCTCGTAGTGGATGCATCATTTGAGGATCATCCCATCCAGATTGTCGATTGCAGTACGAAGGTTCTCCGTGGGAGGTATGTCCCTCTTGTACGGGTGCTATGGAAGCATGTCCGAGTTCAGGATGAGACCTGGGAGAGGGAGGCCGATGTAAGATCACAGTGGCCAGAGTTTTTCGGGGTTTCTTCTTCTACGCCTCGCTAGGGAAATTCGGGGACAAATTTTTTTAAAGGGGGAAGTTTGTAAGAACTCGGATCTTCGTTTCAGGTACGTATTTCCTTTTTCTAGAGTTTCTAAGAAAAATATAGTTTCTGGAAATTTTTGAAGTGCACGTCGTGTACTTTCTGAGTACACTCCGTGTACTCTTTTCCCGCTCGAAGCCGTGTACTGGCCGTGTCCGGGTCAGACATACGTTGTGTAGGGGTGACGTGGAGGCCGATTTTGGAGGAGTGTGGAAAGACTTAGTACACGTCGTGTACTTTTCTTTTTTTCACAAAATGCACCGAGTTCGTGCCTAATGGACAGAACTTGCTTCTTCTTCAGGATCTTCGTCCGAGAGTGACCTGTATGGCTAGATCTTCCCCGAGCCACCATGACTCCATCCAATCTCTTTTCCAACCGTTTTCAATTGCATTGGAATCGCCTCAGTAAGCTCTCTCTTCTGCTTTATCCTTGTTCCATGGTTCCTCCTCGTTTTCAAGTTATCGTGGGCTGAGCATTTTGTGCGTTTTCTTAGATCTACGTCGTTCTGAGGAGAATCATGCATCGTGGTTCAAGTATATCAATATCCTAGGATCGAGGTAGGTTGTTTGTGCCTTTCTGTAGAAAGTTGATGAGTATTTTGTTCAAATTCCACCAATACCCTTGAACGGTGTATTGCGTGTTCCTGTTTTTCCCTTGTTGTATTTCCTGTTTTTCTTGATTGCTAGAGTAGATGTTTTTCCTATGATTATGGTAGTTTTTACTGTACTCTGGATGTTTCCTATGCTTGTTCTGCCTATTTGGATTTTTTCCAGTTTCCATTCCTAGTTTTAGGATAGTGGAACTGTTGCTTTGTTATGCTTTTGTGTCTTAGATTGATAGCCAAGTAGTTCTTGGGGTTTACTTGGATGATACATGCACGTTGAACATGTTAATTTCAAACAGGACTGTGAGAACCTAGTGTAGTAGACCATAGGGAGAATGGATGTAAGGGCTTCTCCGGAGTGTCTTTTATTACGATGCGAGATCACAGAGGGAATTGACGATGAGTGCTTCCTCAAGGAGTCTGTAGTTCCTCGATGCAGGCCACAGGGGGAATGAGACGTTGAGTGCTTCCCCAGAGAGCCTTTAGCATGATAAGAGACTATAGGGGGAATTAATGGTGAGTGCTTCTTCATAAAGTCTACTCTTAGCTGAACCAGAGGGGTGAGACTGTGTGTGCCTCCTAGAGGGTTGGTAGTACTGTAGGTTGAACCATGGGGGTTAGGCTGTGAGAGCTACCCAGAGGGTTACCTGTTTTTCTTCTTGTTGTTGGTTGTTTACTTGTGTACTTTATATGCTAGAACCGTGGATTATAGTTGTTGTGTGATTTTCTATTTACTGCTTCCTGCACTCTTACTTTCCTTGTATTCATTGACTTTTACGCACAAATCATTGGCTGATTGCCTACTGGGATTTTATCTCACACCCTGTTTGGGCCATGCTTTTGGGCCCAAGCAGAATATGTTGTTGCAGGTATAGATAAGGGATAGCGCCCTTCTACTTCAAGTGTTTGATTGTACTGGAGCTAGAGAGTATAGAACTGAGTCGATACTTGTGATACTGAAAAGTTTATCATCTGTTTTTCCTTTGATGTTGCTTAGTACTTGTGTTCAGTTGTATTTCAACATGTTGTTGTGTTTTCTGTTTTCCTTAGATACTTGTACTTGCTGCATCATTATCATCATTGCTATATATGTATTCTCCCACTGTTGGTTATGGTTATGTATGTTGTTACTTCTTCCGCTATTAACTATTGTTTTCCTTAACTTGTATACCTTACCGAATGAGGGCATAGTTTCCCCAATAACTTACCAAGGCCCTCGTTGCTAGTCGGCAACCTCTGGCATTGGTGGAAATTCGCTTGAGGTCATGTGGCGAACCGGGCACGGGGCACCAATGGAGGGGCTCCGGATTCGGGTTGTTACATTAGAGGATATACATTAAGAGTTCTTGGGAATATTGGTTATCTGTTCATTTTAATTTTTTTGTAGTGGTCCTCTATTCGGGGAATCTTCCCATTTGACCCTCTATCCTAAGGTGAAACTCCCTCCCTTTCTCTCTTCCCTTGGGATCCATTTTTAGGGTGATTTGGCCTTTTATCTACAAGGAATCTCTAAGTAAGAATCTCATATTCGCTTTTATTCTCCTTTCTTGGTCACTACATTTTTCTCTCTTGGGTTATTTTTCTATAGAACGGTTTTTGACCTAGGTTGGCTTTAATCTCATTTAATTGGGGTTAAATCTTTATGGTTATGGTGTTTACATGCATCCTTAGGGCCTTTCATTAGTTTAGTTGGTGGTTTCATTCTAGTTTTGTGAAGATATCAAGAAATAGGTTGGTTGTTCCATTATTTGACATTGTTTTAGGTGTTTAATATGATTTATTTGGTTCTAAAATGGTTTTATAAATTATCTGGGTTGTGGGAAACATGTTTTCCAATTTTTGTGTTGTGCGTAAGGGTTTGATAATGATTTGACTATTGTAAATGGTTGTTTGTCATGTGTGTTTCTATCATTGGAAGTGTGATTGTATAAAATAGATATAATTTTATATAGGGGGTGGAATTGAGCAGAATGGAATCCTAGTTATCTAGGTGGGTAGACTAGGTATAGTATATTAGGTGAATTAGTCAGGCTGATGATTTGTCTCCTTAAGATGGATATACATAACAACACTAACTAAACATTCATGTGCTAGAGATTGGAGGCTCAAATAGGACCTTCATGTCTAAGAGATGTGATCCCCAAGAGTACGAGGATCCTAGGACCCTAGTAACCCTAATACCTTATAGATTTTATATAGTGCTCATACTATTCTTACCATTAACTTGTCATGTTTAGTTTCTCTTTTATTTCAAAGAATGTTTTATTTAAATTGTATCTTCCTTTTTCTGAAAAAATAACATGTTAATGTTTATCGTAATGTCATTACATGGAATCTATTTTTCTTGTGTCCTACTAGGTATGTTGGCTCACACCTTATATACACCCTTAGGTTTATGTAGACCTTATTATGTTTTACCCAGTTAAAGGCAAGGTTCCCTTGGTGGTGATGGTGGAAATATGTGCTAGTAGTTCCCCTTTTGGTGACTGTTATTGGTTGTGGAATGGGGATGTTGGCCCTCATGTTTCAGGGAGGCTTGGTTGTATTGTTGGTTCCCTTACCTTTTTTCTGTTATTTTGGTTTTGGTTGAAATTGTTAAATGCTTATCCCCTATTGCAGTGTTATCTTTTGGTCTATTATATTGTGAAATTTGGTTATGATATGGTGTTTGATTATTATGCAATATTTATAGTTTTTTACATGAAAAAACCATTCCCAAAGGTGTTACTCAATGCCTAGGCACTAGTTACAACCCATGGGGATTGGTAATTCCCTTTGGACCTTCCCATGAGTTGGTTCAGGTGTCAAGTGGTATGGAAACCAAGCCTAGTTCATGACAAGAAGTCTACACCATATTATGGTTTTCTAAATCCTTTATGTACCGTGTCCATGGGAGGTTACAACGTGGTATCTTTTTGTTATAGTCTTAAATTCCATGAGCCCCATTTTATATTATTTTTTCTCTTACACAACTCTCATTTGAAATCTTGATTCTTTAAGGCTTACATGAGTCATTTTAACTCCTCCAAACTCCATTCTTCTCAGATAGAAGCTCCGGTGGATGTGTTTGGTTTCTCTCTGATAAGGGGATCTCTCATCGATTGGAAATCCTCTATCTCCTCTTATATCCTCCTTATAGAGTGATATATCATCATCTTTTTAGTGAATCTAATATTCTTTTTTATGAATTTTGATTATAGTTTAGACTACTTGATCTCCTACACCTTCATTATTCATTGACAGATCCCATTATGGGTGTTATGTTGGGTTGATCACTAATTAAAGGCAGGTGGTTCCACAATGTTTCTTCCACACAATTGAAACTTTTTTTCTTGATTTATTCAATATGAATTATAAAAATAATTTAATATGATTTTAATTAAAGTTGATTTTATTTGTGATTTTAGAGGCATGTATTTTTGAAATAAATCTCATTCTTATTTGTTTTTTGTGTGATGGAATTATTTGAGAAACAATATATTTTAGTGGGAATATTTTATAAAATAATTACACTTGATTTCAAAAAAAAATTACTAGAATATAATATGATTTGAAAAGGGAATAGATTTTATGAAAACCTATGATTTTGTTTTGAAATGAAAATTCATGTTGAAAACTAAAATTGGGTATTTGAATGTAGTAAATTAAATTATTTGTAATGATTTATTTTCCCATGTTTGGTTGATTATTTGATTTGAAGTATATGAATCCAGGTTATTTAGTGGTAATTTGGATATGAATGTTAGGATATAATCTCCTAGCACTAGATTTATGATGAAAATACTAACTTAAACATACTATGACATGATTTATTCCCCAATGGGAATTTGAGTCCTGATGACCTGAGTTGTGGGATGTGTTCACACATTGAGACAAGATCACTGATTGGGTTGTGTGAGGATCATATTACTAGAAACTAACATACCATAGGGTTTGATACATATTACTATGATATAATTTTTTTTATTATTACATGACATTGATTATAGAACTATTTTTTTCATGCCAACTAATTTATATAAGATTTTTATATACATTATTCATTTAAGTCGGTTTTTATATATCTTTAATCTTTTTGATTATGAAAGTATGTGATGTTGGAAATATTTAGATACTAAGATACCATATTGGTACATGTTACTAAGATTAATGTGTGACTATATACTTATTATATTTTCTTATTATTTCTTACACACCACCACTTGAGTCGAGTAACATGATTGAAATCCATATTGGTACTTTGGTTATGATGTGGATATGGTTTTTTATGTGTTTGTGACATGTGTATGTGTGGATATATGGGTACTTAGGCATGATGATATTGAAGGTAGGGTAGAGACCTAGGAGTGGTAGATGTATCATTCTTGGTATTCTTGTGTTTGGTCTGGGGTGATTTGAGGAAACTATAATGAATCTAAAGTAATTATATTTAGTGAAGATGAATAAATATTAATGGTTAGGATCTATTAATCACTATTTTTATAAGGAAGTGGTTCTCTTCTACTTTATTTGGAAGTCTTGTTTTGTGTACTTGAACCATAAATACTAATATTTGAGATTCAAATAGGATAAAGATGAAAAGATATTTGATGGATGTTAATCGTTTAACAATAGAGTACGAGAACGGAGTGAAAGAGTTCATCAGGTTTGCAAAGGGTCACGCAAAGGATCCTTCTCAAATCCTTTGTCTGTGTTTACATTTTTGTTATTGTAGACTACTTACTCCAGAGGAGTTGGAAGAACATTTGATATGTTAGGGAATATATCGGAGTTATAAATGTTGGAATAAACACGGAGAAAAATCTAATGAAGCTACTGGCTGGGATAAAACTACATTTTATGGATCGTCAGATATGAATACAAATATGGATAATAAAGAAGACCGTATGAAGGATGTGATTATAGATGTCAATGATGATGAAGATCATATTGAGGAAATGATAAAGACAATTCAATATGAACTCCGCGATTTCCCAAAATTGTTTGAGAAGTTAAAGAGTTGTGAAAAGATGCCATTGTATACTGCTTGCACTAAGTATACAACATTGTCAGCTATATTGAAGTTGAATAAATTGAAAGTAGGAAATGGATAGAGTGATGTCAGTTTTACAGAACTATTTTCTCTCTTGAATGACATGATCCCAGAAGATAATGAGCTCCCAAGCCGAACATATGAAGATAGAAGAATGCTACGCTCGATGGGAATGATTTCTGAAAGAATACATGCCTACCTAAAAGACTATATATTGTTTCTCAAGGAGAAAAAATCACTTACAGAATTCCCAAAGTGTGGTGCTTCTCGATAAAAGAAAGATAAATCCAATCCTATGAAATTTGTATGGTACTTTCCAATCATTCCAAGTTTTAGGCATCAATATGGAAGTGGAGAAACTGCAATACAATTGTCGTGGCATACAGATAAAAGAAATAAAGCTGGGTTATTACGTCATCCGGCCGACTCTCCTCAATAGAAGAAAATTGATCATGAGTATCCTGAATTTGGAAAAGAGCAAAGAAACCTTTGTCTTACATTATCTATAGATGGATTGAATCCTTTTGGTTTTTAAACCAGCACTCATAGTACATGGCATGTTATATTGGTAAATTATAACTTTCCACCCTGGTTATGCATGAAGCAGAAATTCATCATGTTATCTATGCTTATTTCAGGACCAAAACAACCAGGTAACGATATTGATGTTTATCTGGCTCCTTTGATCGAGGAATTGAATTTATTGTGGCACTCAGGTGTAATGTTGTATGATGCTTATAAAAGTGAATAATTCACATTGAGAGAGATGTTGTATGAGAGAATAAATAAGTTCCATGCCTATGGAAATTTTTTAGGATATAGAATTAAAGGAACTCAAGGGTGTCCCATGTACAAAGAAGATACAGAATCAATTAGGTTGAAACATTCATCGAAATCTGTGTTTCTAGGATTTCGTAGATTTCTACCTCGTCAGCATAAGTACAGATCTTGGAAGACATCATTCAATAGAAGTTCAGAAAAACGCGCAACACCATCTCCACTAACAGGTGATCAGCTGTTTGAGAAAGTAAAATATCTGAAAGCTATTTTTAGTAAACCATTTTTGAAAAACCTTACGAAAATCGATTGGAAAAGGATATCAGTTTTTTTAATTACTATACTGGAATTTTTTGTACGTCAGACATTTTCTTGATGTGATGCATGTGGAAAAAAATGTATGTGAAAATTTTATCGGAACGTGGCTAAATTCTCCTAAAAAAACAAAATATGGAATTAAGGCAAGGATGGACATGGTTGACATGGGAATACAAGAAGAGTTGGCTCCCGTGAAGGGTGAAAATCGAATGTTTCATCCTCCAGCTACTTATACTCTTTCTAGGGTGGAGAGATATCAGTTTTGAAACTTCTTAAATGATGTAATGGTTCTAGAGGGGTACTCATCAAATATCAGGAACATTGTGTCAAAGAATGATTTTAAGATAAAAGGTTTGAAATCACATGATTGCCATGTTTTGATGCAAGATCTAATTCCTATAGCTTTACGTTTCATTTTTTCCCATAATGTTCATCATACGTTAACCAAACTTTGTTTCTTTTTCAAAGCTATATGTACCAAAGTTTTAGACCCGGTTAAATTTCCATCTATGGGAAATAAAATTTTCATCATATTATGTGAGTTCGAAATGTTCTTCCCGCTAAAATTCATTGATATGATGGTTCATTTGATGATTCACTTGGTGATAGAGATTTGACTTTGTGGTCCTGTGCACTATAGATGGATGTATCCTGTTGAACGGTATATGAAGATTGTAAAAGGGTATGTGTAACAGCCCGAGATTTTATGAAAAATATTCTTTTTAATTTTATTAATTTCTTGTGTTGTATGCTACACCAAAAGGAGCTTGCACAACACGCATCCTTGACTTGCCTTGCATTACACGCAATCGCGACATTCCTCGATAGCGTGTGTAATACGCAATACCGAGTTTCACTAAACAACGATATGCTATTAAAATATTATTAAAACTAGCCGTTATGAATAGTAATAACCACTTTTTGAAATTTTTTAAATCTTATTTTTCAAAATGGACTTCATTTTTGGATTCGGAATATCGAAATTATCTTAGGGTGAAATTTTGGTAATTTTCGGATAACTTTCATATTTTGATGAATAGTGAAAATTACTAAATTTTAGTTAAAAACAACTTTTTCAATCGAAATAATTAATAGTGATAAATTATTAATTTGAGTGATTTTAAAGTATATTTAGAATATATTTTTACAATTTAATACAATGTTGGTCATTGGATGTAATCTCACATTTAAACCAGACATAAACAAGTGTCAATCTTTTGATATATATTGTTTCTTAAAAACACGCTATTTGTTTTAACAGCGGGATTTAATTATAAAATTAATTAATGAAACTTCTATGTTATGAATTTGGTAAAATAGACTTCATTTTTGAATTCGGAATATGAAATATAGTTTTGGATGAAATTTTGGCATTGTTCTGAAAAACATCAATTTTTAATGAATAGTGAAACTACTAAGTGGTAGTTAAAAAAAACTGAATTTTTCATAAAACTTAATTTTACCGCTTCTGGGAATGGAATTTCAAAAATCCGAGAGACACTGTTGATGTCAGTAAGTAAAATGTGGTTCAATGAGATGAAAATAGTTTTTGGTGAATAGTAACTTTTTACTTTTATTTACCACGGTTAAAAGTAAATAGGGTAATTAAGGGTAAAAAAGATATTAATATTACCCTAACACATGTCCTAATCCTATTGGATAAGTGTATCTCGACCAAAAACAACCTTAAGTGTAAAATATTATCATTTAGGCCCATTTGGATTAGATTAGGACATTTATTATTATTTAATTCAAAGAAGAGTTAAAAGAGTTAAAATCAAAGTTTATTTACTAATACATTTTTAATATGGTGTTATACATAATATAAATTCGATTGTAAATATTCATTAGAAAGCTAAAAATATTTCCTACATAATGGTATTTTATTTTTAATTTTTAGACATCAAATAAGTTAATTTATTTATGACACAAAGATGATGCAGTAATTATCTTATTAATGAAATATTGACATAATTGATATTATAAACACCAAAATAAATATAATTCGAGACTTTTTATGAATTAAACTAATTTTATAGGTTACTATGATATATTAGTGTTGATTTAATAAACTTGGTTTGAACATATGATTCTGTTATGACTTTCACAAAAATCATATATCAAATATTGTCAAAATTGACACAAAATAGTTTTTAAATCAAATATTATATTATTAATTGTTATTTTATTCCTAAAAATCTAAGGTTCGGCCAAATGACTTAGATAAGGAAATATATATTAATAATAAACAATTTGGGGTTCGTTTGGCATGTTATAGTAAGTGTATTAACCATATAGTGTAAGAAAACAAAAAGACACGGTAAAAGTTAAATTATTTAACTTAAAGATAAATCTAATTGATAAGGTTAAAATAATAACCTAAACTTGTCTAAATACTATTGGTTGATAGGATTTAGACCCATCCCCACTTTAGCTTCAAAATAAGACCCTTTGGAACCATTATAAACCGATTTTGACTTTAATATAAAATAATATTTTGAGATATTCCTAAGGTGCCCCTCTCCTCCCTTATAAAAGGACACCTCCTCCCCCTCCTCCTAACACCAATTTGAGCCCTCAAGCTCGGCCAACCCCTGCCAAAATCCCTTCTCCACTTCCCTAGAATAATCCTAGAGGTCCTGGTCTTCTTCAAAGACCAATCTTAGTTCCCTAAGTGGAGGATTCAAAGAGGCGTTTCAAAAAAGAGGTAATATCCATTACCGATCTTTTAAATTTATTTCTTCTTCAACTTCTTCTTCTTTAGTTGTTTCATGATAAAGTAATAACATCAGTATTACTTACATACTGATATGTTATTATAAATATGAAACAACCCTAATTCACCTTCTATCCATCCTACGGAAAAAAATGAAATCACCGCGCGTGCGTACGTACGGAATACCGTCTACACGCCGTGGTGTAATCTATTTTCCGCCACCACCTTAATTGGATAGGTATAATGGTGTAATGAGTAACTATATATGATTATTATAAAGTGATATTGATACTGGAATAGTATACATACACTTAAACACAAGTTCACGATCATGATAACGATATCATCGCTCGTGCGTACGTACAGAATACCGTCTCCACGACGCGATGAGATTCATTCTCCACTTTAACCATTCATGAATGATTATAAAGTATATATAATAAGTAATCATGAAATATATGACATTATAAAGCTACTGGACTTATGTGTATATATATGTATGTCATCTACTTAATTCCACTCAATTCAATAATGAAAAGAAAACAGCGTTCATGCGTACGTACGGTCTACCGTCTCCATGAACGGTGTATTTCTTTCCATTTATCGATCCATTATATATATGTATATTCTGAATATATATTATATATAAATCATGTTTTATATTCTATAATTAAGTAATAATGATCTAAGTAATCATATGAATAATTACAAGTTAAAACATGAACGACAAATGAGACGATTTTACGCAAAACGCTACTTTAACATGAATTTACAAAAGAACGGGTAATATAAAGTCATAAGTGAACCATATATGATATAATAACAATAAATATGATTCTGTAATAATTCAATGACATTATTTAAATCATTATACAAGAGGTTCGGACACTTACGAAGCAAATCGGACCTAAGGTAAGGGAAATATCACAATCTCATTTTTATCCGAGATTGTTTATACTTTCGTATTTACTGGGGTGTATTTTATCATCCACATCCATGTTTACTCAATATGTAATATTATTTCCATCCACCTATAATTGTTTAAATCCAATTTTACCCTTCGGTGAGTTGTTAGTAAATGATATGAAAGGAATCTTTTGTCATTTTTCGTACGAGGTACTTTTTGACTTTTCCGACAAAAGTACGAAGAATGTTTTTTTTAACTTATACGGAATGAATGGATTTTTAAAACATTATTTACAAGAATATTCCTTTACATGTTTTCAAGTTTACTTTTAATAAACTTCTTTTAGTTTATAATTTTATGACATGTTAAAAAAGAACAGTGTTTTTGAAGTAGAAAGGACATTTTCCTCAAGAATGGAGTTCAAATGTTTTATCAAAATTATTTTCCATCTAAGATAACATAGGGTTCTGTTTTTATCCCTATTAGTACATTGATTTGATTATGTTTTTAGGAAATTATTTTTATGAAGTCATTTACCTTATATGATTTGTTTTATGATGTCATGATGTTTCAAGAATCCCATTTTTGTTACATGTGTTATGCGATGATGTATGATTTATGATTATGTGGCACACATAAGAAAGGATTAATTATAAGATGGGTGGGACCTATATCTCCCTCCAATTCATTGGGTAATGATTTCATATCTCATGAGATAGACATGGCTGGAATGGTAGGTTATACTGGTTCAGTGAAACAGGACTGAAACGAGGGTGACTCGATTCAGAAAGGGACTTTGTCCACTAAGATAGTCTTGGAAATGAGTCATGACTAACAATAAATGATTCTCTATGATTATGTGTGTATGCCACAATGTTTCATGTTTTATGTTATGATTATTGGGCTTTCATTTCACTACTATGATTTATCCCATGTTATGAAATTATGCTCTCTTTTGCAGGTTAAGATTTCAAAAATGTTATGTTCTTATGAATATGATGTGATTGATATTTTTTTTGTTTACCCTTACTGAGCATTTGAGCTCACCCTTTTATGTTTACTTTTCCCCAGGATATAAAGAAAGGTTTTAGGTATAAAAAAAGAGAAGATCTTTATGGGAGATGTTGAAGATCTTTCACCAGGATTAGAAGATTATACTCTGAGTTTCCAAAGACACTAAACTATTACGATTCTTGTGTGTGTGTTTTTGTTATGTACTAAGTATTCCGCAAATGTAATGTAATGTCAATTTACGTTAAGCTTAGGGTCTTTACAGTTGGTATCAGAGGAAAGGTTTTGTCAACTTTTGGAAACTAGGATGCGAAAATGTTAGTGAGATCCCTAGAGATATTTCTAAGGTATGTCTAGGGATGTCCCTAAGGTTAAGTATACGTATAGGTTATAGTACTAGAATTACGCTAACGATCATAGAATTAAACCTAAGATGTTAGATATTGAAGGTACTCCCCCTTTATTATGTTGTTTTCCCTAGCATGATTTTTTTCCTCTCACACTATTCTTTTTGGGTTTTAGACGATGGCTGGAACCCGAAGGAACCGTGTTGATCAATGAAATGGACAATGCAATGATTGCCCTCCTGAACAAACAAATGTTATGGGAGATGGAGTGAAAAATCTTATTGCTATCCTTACACAAGCTATGAATCATTCTGGACTTCCAAATGAGCAGGGAAAGGAACAGTATTCTATTGAGTCCTTCATTAGGCAACGTCCACCTTCTTTCAGTGGGACTTCTGATCCACTTGTTGATGAACAATGGATCAGTACCACTGAAAAGATATTTTGAGTTCTTCAATGTTCTGAACATGATAAATTCATCTTAGCAGTATATCATTTGGAAAGTGAAGCTGATCAATGGTGGAATCTTATTAAGAATACGAGGCCAAAAGATGAAATTGAGTCCATGGAATGGGACGAGTTCAAGAACTTGTTTTTCAGTAAGTACTTCCCTCGTATTCTTCGAACAAAGATGGAGAAGGAGTTTCTTGAACTAAAACAAAAGGATGATGAATCTGTTGGTATATATGAAGCGAATTTTACAAGACTTGCAAGGTATGCATCTGGCATTATCATCCAACCTGAAAGTAAAGTTGATCGATTTTTCAGTGGCTTAAAACCAAGTCTTCGAAGGGCATTAGCTATAAGAGACTTCAGTAGCTATGAAGAAATTGTGCGTTGTGCTATCAAGGTAGAAATGGAAGTTGGTGTTACATATCCATCTCATGGTTTTGACAAGAAATGAAAGATGGAGTTCAAGGAGAAATCTCAGAATAATGGTGAAAAGAAGATGAATGTTTCCTTATGCACAAAGTGTGGAAAGAAGCATGGTGGAGATTGTCTTAAAGGGACTAGAAAATGTTTTAAGTGTGGAAAAGAAGGTCATCGAGCAGCTGAGTGTCGAAGTAATGGAAAAAGGGTTTCTAATGATGTGAATAAAGCAAACACTGCAGAGAACGCACCACCAACACTTCAATGCTTCAAGTGCAAGGAAATAGGGCATTATGCTAATAAATGCCCTAATCCAAGGGTTAGTGATGATCAACATGAGCAACCACTGAAGGCAAAGGAAAAAGGGAAGTCACATGCGATCACTATTGGCGATGTTGAATATGACAACGATGTGGTGGAATGATTAAGTGTTTATGTAATGGGATTCCAAAATAATATTGTATCATGGAGTATTGGAATATTTATGTATTGGTCTAATGTGGTATTCAAAGTAATTGAGATATTTTTGGAAATAAGATGATATACGCATAATGAATGGAAAATGAGAAAATGAAATGTTTAACAGTATTCATGAGCTCATGATTGATATAAAGACTAAGTGATATCATGGTTTGAGTATATAGAATTTTGAGGATTTTGGTATGTGGAAAGTGTTAACTTTTAACTACATTCATGTTTTCACTAAGGTATTCAAGAGAATACATGATTAAGGACATTGAATGTTTGGAATGTGACCAACAAAACATATCTTATGATATATGGGGATCGACGATGGTGTTAAATCTCTGGTAATCGTTTTCACTATGTTATGAGAGTGGACTGAAGTATTATGGATAAGCCTAAGGATTGTTGGAAATAAGTTAGTATTGTTTAAGGATAGAGGTTTTTTTTGATATTATTGATGGGATGTTATAGTAATATAGTTTTAGAAAAAGGAAAACCTGCTGGACGAGCGACAGCTCATCGCGTCGGACAAGGATGTGGGAATCGAACTCACAACCGAAGTGCGACTGGCCTTTATCGCCTACCACTGGCCTACAGGAAGTCCCTATTTAGTAGAAACTAGTTTTTATTATATTAAGCATTATGATATATGAAGTATAAGTTCATTTTAGGAACCATATATCATTAATCTCACTATAGATGGACTTATGTATTTTTTTTTTGATAACATTTCTAACCTTTTGAGACAGATGGAATGACCCATCATTCTATCACATGATCTGCTAACACATCACGAATGACAAATTAAACTTCATTTCTTTAAGAGATGAAGTAGAAATTGTCCAAAGAACGAAAAACAGTGAGACTATACCAAAATCACGAAAGTATTTCTTCTAATTCCAATTTCATCAACTTTAGGGAAATGATCTTGAAAACCAAAAATGTTGTCCTAGTGCTCTTATATCTGATTAATCAGATGGTACCTTAGATCGTTACAAATTTATGGATTTGTGATTGTTGGATTTTCCATTTCCATGTTCTCTACCACTCTCCATCAGAACATGATGGTTAGATTTCTCTTCCATATCCATATTTTCACCTATGTGGAAACCCAGTGATTAGTTTATTTGGGTAATCGTTACATTTCATACTTTAGTTTTTAAAGCCATGTTTTGGTATTCCTTTTTACAATGTGGATTTCTATTAAAGAAACTTTCGAATAGTAAACCATTTATAACCCCGACGAATTTCGAGGGCGAAATTCATTTTAAGGGGGTAGAATGTAACAGCCCGAGATTTTATGAAAAATATTCTTTTTAATTTTATTAAAGTCTTGTGTTGTACGCTACCCCAAAAGGAGCTTGCACAACACGCATCCTTGACTTGCCTTTCATTACACGCAATCACGACCTTCCTCGATAGCGTGTGTAATACGCAATACCGAGTTTCACTAAACAACGATATGCTATTAAAATATTATTAAAACTAGCCGTTATGAATAGTAATAACCACTTTTTGAAATTTTGTAAATCTTATTTTTCAAAATGGACTTCATTTTTGGATTCGGAATATTGAAATTAGCTTAGGGTGAAATTTTGGTAATTTTCGGATAACTTTCATATTTTGATGAATAGTGAAAATTACTAAATTTTAGTTAAAAACAACTTTTTCAATAAAAATAATTAATAGTGATAAATTATTAATTTGAGTGGTTTTAAAGTATATTTAGAATATATTTTTACAATTTAATACAATGTTGGTCATTGGATGTAATCTCACATTTAAACCAGACATAAACAAGTGTCAATCTTTTGATAGATATTGTTTCTTAAAAACACGCTATTTGTTTTAACAGCGGGATTTAATTATAAAATTAATTAATGCAACTTCTATGTTATGAATTTGGTAAAATAGACTTCATTTTTGAATTCGGAATATGAAATATAGTTTAGGATAAAATTTTGGCATTGTTCTGAAAAACATCAATTTTTGATGAATAGTGAAACTACTAAGTGGTACTTAAAAAAAACTGAATTTTTCATAAAACTTAATTTTACCGCTTCTGTGAATGGAATTTCAAAAATCCGAGAGACACTGTTGATGTTAGTAAGTAAAATGTGGTTCAATGAGATGAAAATAATTTTTGGTGAATAGTAACTTTTTACTTTTATTTACCACGGTTAAAAGTAAATAGGGTAATTAAGGGTAAAAATGATATTAATATTATCCTAACACATGTCCTAATCCTATTGGACAATTGTATCTCGACCAAAAACAACCTTAAGTGTAAAATATTATCATTTAGGCCCATTTTGATTAGATTAGGACATTTATTATTATTTAATTCAAAGAAGAGTTAAAAGAGTTAAAATCAAAGTTTATTTACTAAGCCATTTTTAATATGGGGTTATACATAAGATAAATTCGATTGTAAATATTCATTAGAAATCTAAAAAGATTTCCTACATAATGGTATTTTATTTTTAATTTTTAGACATCAAATAAGTTAATTTATTTATGACACAAAGACGATGCAGTAATTATCTTATTAATGAAATATTGACATAATTGATATTATAAACACCAAAATAAATGTAATTTGAGACTTTTTATGAATTACACTAATTTTATAGGTTACTATGATATATTAGTGTTGATTTAATCAACTTGGTTCGAACATATCATTCTGTTATGACTTTCACAAAAATCATATATCAAATAGTGTCAAAATTGACACAAAATAGTTTTTAAATCAAATATTATATTATTAATTGTTATTTTATTCCTAAAAATCTAAGGTTAGGCCAAATGACTTAGATAAGGAAATATATATTAATAATAAACAATTTGGGGTTCTTTTGGCATGTTATAGTAAGTGTATTAACCATATAGTGTAAGAAAACAAAAAGACATAGTAAAAGTTAAATTATTTAACTTAAAGTTAAATCTAATTGATAAGGTTAAAATAATAACCTAAACTTGTCTAAATCCTATTGGTTGATATGATTTTGACCCATCCCCACTTTAGATTCGAAATAAGACCCTTTGTAACCATTATAAACCGATTTTGACTTTAATATAAAATAATATTTTGAGATATTCCTAAGGTGCCCCTCTCCTCCCTTATAAAAGGAAACCTCCTCCCCCTCCTCCTCACACCAATTTGAGCACTCATGCTCGGACAACCCCTGCCAAAATCCCTTCTCCACTTCCATAGAATAATCCTAGAGGTCCTGGTCTTCTTCAAAGACCAATCTTAGTTCCCTAAGTGGAGGATTCAAAGAGGTGTTTCAAAGAAGAGGTAATATCCATTACCGATCTTTTCAATTTCTTTCTTCTTCAACTTCTTCTTCTTTAGTTGTTTCATGATAAAGTAATAACATCAGTATTACTTACATACTGATATGTTATTATAAATATGAAACAACCCTAATTCACCTTCTATCCATCCTATGGAAAAAAAATGAAATCACAGCGCGTGCGTACGTACGGAATACCGTCTCCACGCCGTGGTGTAATCTATTTTCCGCCACCACCTTAATTGGATAGGTATAATGGTGTAATGAGTAACTATATATGATTATTATAAGTTTATATTGATACTGGAATAGTATACATACACTTCAACACAAGTTCACGATCATGAGAACGATATCATCGCTCGTGCGTACGTACGGAATACCGTCTCCACGACGCGATGAGATTCATTCTCCACTTTAACCATTCATGAATGATTATAAAGTATATATAATAAGTAATAATGAAATATATGACATTATAAAGATAATTGACTTATGTGTATATATATGTATGTCATCTACTTAATTCCACTCAATTCAATAATGAAAATAAAACAGCGTTCATGCGTACGTACGGTCTACCGTCTCCATGAACGGTGTATTTCTTTCCATTTATCGATCCATTATATATATATGTATATTCTGAATATATATTATATATAAATAATGTTTTATATTCTATAATTAAGTAATAATGATCTAAGTAATCATATGAATAATTACAAGTTAAAACATGAACGACAAATGAGACGATTTTACCCAAAACGCTACTTTAACAAGAATTTACAAAAGAACGGGTAATATAAAGTCATAAGTGAACCATATATGATATAATAACAATGAATATGATTCTGTAATAACTCAATGACATTATTTAAATCATTATACAGGAGTTTTGGTCACTTACAAATCAAATCGGACCTAAGGTAAGGGAAATATCACAATCTCATTTTTATCCGAGATTGTTTATACTTTGGTATTTACTGGGGTGTATTTTATCATCCACATCCATGTTTACTCAATATGTAATATTATTTACATCCACCTACAATTTTTTAAATCCAATTTTACCCTTCGGTTAGTTGTTAGTAAAGGATATGAAAGGAATCTTTTGTCATTTTTCGTACGAGGTACTTTTTGACTTTTCCGACAAAAGTACGAAGAATGTTTTTTAACTTATACGTCATGTATGGATTTTTAAAACATTATTTACAAGAATATTCCTTTACATGTTTTCAAGTTTATTTTTAATCAACTTCTTTTAGTTTATAATTGTATGACATGTTAAGAAAAGAAAAGTGTTTTTGAAGTATAAAGGACATTTTCCTCAAGAATGGAGTTCAAATGTTTTATCAAAATTATTTTCCATCTAAAATAACATAGGGTTCTGTTTTTATCCCTATTATTACATTGATTTGATTATGTTTTGAGGAAATTATTTTTATGAAGTCATTTACCTTATATGATTTGTTTTATGATGTCATGATGTTTCAAGAATCCCATTTTTGTTACATGTGTTATGCGATGATGTTTGATATATGATTATGTGGCACACATAAGAAAGGATTCATTATAAGATGGGTGGGACCTATATCTCCCTCCAATGAATTGGGTAAAGATTTCATATCTCATGAGATAGACATGGCTGGAATTGTAGGTTATACCGGTTCAGTGAAACAGGACTGAAACGAGGGTGACTCGATTCAGAAAGGGACTTTGTCCACTAAGATAGTCTTGGCAATGAGTCATGACTAACAAGAAATGATTCTCTATGATTATGTGTGTATTCCACAATGTTTCATCTTTTAGGTTATGATTATTGGGATTTCATTTCACTACTATGATTTATCCCATGTTATGAAATTATGCTCTCTTTTGCAGGTTAAGATTTCCAAAATGTTATGTTCTTATGAATATGATGTGATTGATATTTCTTTTGTTTACCCTTACTGAGAATTTGAGCTCACCCTTTTATGTTTACTTTTCCCTAGGATATAAAGAAATTTTTTAGGTATAAAAAAAAGGGAAGATATTTATGGGATATGTTGAAGATCTTTCACCAGGATTAGAAGATTATACTCCGAGTTTCCAAAGACACTAAACTATTGCGATCCTTGTGTGTGTGTTTTTGTTATGTACTAAGTATTCCGCAAATGTAATGTAATGTCAATGTACGTTAAGCTTAGGGTCTATACAGTATGTCAAAAATCGAAGTCGGACAGATGGTTGTATAGGGGAGCGATATATTGTTGAGGAAGTGATTGAATTTTGTACTGAATACCTATCTGGTGTAGAAAGAATTGGTCTCCCAAAATCTTGTCACACTGGATGCATTGAGGATGAGGGAATTTCTAGAAGAGAAGTTGTGACAATCAGTATTACAGATCGGGAGCAGGCTCATAGTTATGTTTTTCATAACAGTTGGGAGGTTTCTCCATATATTGAAACTCACAATGAAATTATTAGGGAGTTGAATCCATCAAGGAATGAAAATGGTAATCAGATACACATAATCACTAATTTATAGGAGGGTTTCATGACCATATTTTTAAGCAGTTGGATGAAAATTCGAATTCAATTTCATAATGACTTTGATGGCTAGCCGCTGGGCCAAGTGTGTATGTATTATCTTACTGTGGTTATGTAATTAATGGTTATACATTCTATATAGATGAACATGATGAAGATAGTACCATGAAAAATAGTGGAGTTACACTAGTGGCTGAAGCGATGCATGTTTCTGGTAGTAAGGACAGAAATCCAATTTATGTAAATATGTGATACTTTGGCATTATCAAACTAATATGGGAGTTGGATTATACGACATTCCAATTTCCAATTTTTCAATGTAAATGGATTGATAACAACAGTGGTGATAAAATAGATGAATGGGGATTTATGAAAGTTGATTTTAGTAAAGAAGGGTACAAAGACGGACAGTTTATAATGTCATCACAAGCGGTACAAGTTTTTTATGTTCCAGATCCCGCAAACCGAAAGTGGTCGATTGATCTGTTATCGTCCGAAACTACTGAAGGTTCCGATGAAAATTCAGTTGAGGATGATCCTTTTAGTGGTACGTCGCAATCATTTCAGAGCGGTCCCAATGCAGATGATGTTTTTTATGTTAGAGGAGACCACAATGAAGGGATTTGGATAGTCGATAGAGGTGTAAAATCCCTTAAACCTTTGAAAAAAAGAAAGAGAGTTTAGTAAACCGGTTATATTTTGTTTGTAATATAGATCTTGTTATCTCATGTTATTATCTTATCA
This sequence comes from Viscum album, assembly GCA_963277665.1. Taxonomy (NCBI): domain Eukaryota; kingdom Viridiplantae; phylum Streptophyta; class Magnoliopsida; order Santalales; family Viscaceae; genus Viscum; species Viscum album. The sequence goes on from OY728150.1 coordinate 1,476,373,409, forward strand.
GTACTGAATTAATGTAATCTGAATTAACTGTTCAACCACTTTTGCAGATAATGACTTCTGCACATTCTGGTACTTCTAACCTTGAGGTTGAACAAGTTTCTCAAGCTACTGTTGTTGTGGCTGCTGCTACTCCTGCTGCTCCTACAGCTCATGTTGCTATTATTGCGCCTGCTGTGTCTCCTGCTGCTCCTGCAGCTCATGCTGCTGCTGTTGTTGCTCCTACTGCGACTCATGTTTCTCTTACTGCAGCTCCTGCTGCGGCTGCCGCTGCTCCTGCTGTTGCGGCTCCTACTGCTCCTAGTGTTAAAGTCCAACAACCATCATCACATGTCGTTGATACCATTCCATATGAACATATAGATGATGTTGATATCAATGAAATGGTCGGGAATGAAGGACCTATGTCACAGAAAACACAGGTGCATCGTAGTTTGACAGTGTTAGCCAAAATTCTTATGGCGAAAAGCAAAGACATCAAATTTGAAGTCGGATGGAATGCACGAGGCCAACATGTGAATCCCAACAAGGCTATGTTTAGTAGCTACATTGGAGTTGTCACTCGGCAATGCGTGCCGATTGACATAAATTCATTGCACCATGTTGTGTCTGGGATGAAGGTTGTGATCAGGGAAGAAATTACGGTAACATTTTGAATTTATTTCTTTAATTTACTAGAAAATAAAATAATGAAACAATGTCTTACTCTTCTCAATCTCTTGCAGAGTACATTTATAGTAGATGATTCACACCAGGATTATATACTAAGGCTTGCAGGAAAGATTCATTGAGGTTTTCACACTATTTTAAAAAGATGCCACCTGAAAGATTCTAAAGGTAAAATAAACCCACTCCCACCCATTGTCTATGCTCACCTGATATCCCAAAAAGAATGGGATGCATTTACTGGTTGTCATGGGGATGAGAAGTTTCAGGTACATTGTGGGTGATAATACATTGTTTGAGGATACCTTTATTCATCACTTTTATTGTCAATATTTCATTTATGAAATAGAAACTCTGTACTGAAAATAAGAAACGTGCATCAAAACCAACATACCCCTATCGTAAAGCAAGGATGGTGTATGCTTCATTAGAAAATAAAATGGAAAGTATTTTAAATTTACAGTAATATTGTTAGGTGCCAATAAACAACATCATAATTATCTTTCTATGTTTATATGTAGATTGATGAGTCTAAAACCAAATGCACTTCCATCCCACGTCATGTGCTATGGAAGGAGGCATGTGTGAACAAAGAAGGGAAGTTAGTAGATGAGAACACATAGAAAGTGTGGGAAATATGTGTAAGTATGACACGATGATAAAAATATTTGTTTAAAATTGATATTACATAAAAATAATTAGTTATTTTCCTATATCCGACAGTCACAGGAATCAGCTACTCCTGTAGCGGATACAGACCTATTATCGACGGCTTTGAAACAGCCAAAAAAATACGGTCGTGTCAGAGGTGCAGGGTTTGGGGTGACACCCTGAGTATATTTTGAGAAGAATAAAAAAATGTATGATATAGATGAAAAATTGAAATAAATGAGTGAAAAAATAGAAACCCTTGAAGAATGATTGCAATGGCAGGGAGAGTTGCTAGCAACTTTTATGGGTGGGAAGCAAAGGGAAGAAACAACTCAGGAACAACCAGCGCGTGAACATCCCGCCCCACCCCCCACCAGCTTTGAGGCAAGCCATTCGCCTTAAAGAACTATCTTAGTTGTGGTAATCAATATTCTAATAATTCTTCCTGTGAAATGTGAATCAGACAAACACTGATAATTTTTCTGTACTGATCTTCTAAAGGGTGATAATGATTGTGATTTATATCTATCAACACCCACCTATCACCTTGTAGTGAGGGCTACAGTGTTCAATATCTCAAATGCCACACTGTATAATAGACCACTTCTGAAAGATCATTTGAAAGTGACGATTATTGTAGCTCATGATCCAAATGAAGAGCTACCTATTCCACTTGATGACGATCATATTCATACGATCCAAAAGGCTATTGGGACATTCATTACATGGTCATCACAAATTGTAGGAGTACATGCAGACAAAGAGGTATTTATTTCCTTTTTTTCAAGATAAACCCTTAACAATTAATGAAAAAATGGTCTGAACCAATGATTGTTGTTATATACGGAGAAAGGGAAGGGGTGAAAAACATAGGCTCAAAACCATCTAAAGGATTGACCAAACGATCCCAATGAGCTACTGAAAGCACAATAACACCACCTGTTCTCTATCCACATTTACTAGCATTGAAGACTCATGTGGATACGAAGCTAAAAGATGGTAATAGTCATCTAGTGGTTTTCTAATAGAATATATACGGAGAGGAAAGTCAAGATTTCGTTGCTGCTGAAAATGTAAATGAAATCCTTGAAAACGGTCGGCAAGGTGTCACAGTTGAAAATGTATATTTGAGGTATGTTTCCATGAATTGATTTTCTAAAAGCTGATCTACTGTGAAAATTATGACTAAATGCATTTTATATTGTCGACAGAAGCATTTATGAAAAACAGTTGAAGGAATTTTCCCATGAGCCAAGATTTGGACTCGTTATATCACATCAGCACACCTAACAATAATAGAGCCATCAAAAAGGGATGAAATATTGAACAGCTTGCTGAAAACATTTGAATGCAAGATTATAGATAACAAACTTTTCCTAATACCAACCATGCAGGGGTAATACTCTACGATTAAAGAATATCAATTATATTTTAACTTATTTTATTACTTATTAATTTTTGTGTTTTTAGGCAACATTGGTTGCTAATTGCGGTGAACTTGGATACTCTGAAGATTTATTTTCTGGATTCAAAGCAAGGATATCCATCAAACCAACCACACATGATGGATTTTGTGAATTTGTAAGACACTACATCTTACGTTTTAGGTCTAAATATCAAGAAATATAATTTATATTATCTTTTAATGAGGATTCTGTTATGATAGGGCGGTGTATCCTTATCATCTAAAAAAAGGAATGAGGACAGGGTCTAAGCATAGGGAGGTGAGCAAGTATTACGTCTGGAAAAATATTAGGGTATATATAATAAAATTTCACTATCCAAAAACATATCAACACAAGTTACTTATTCTACTAATGATCATGTTGTTTTATAGTGTCCAAAACAAACAAATGATAATGATTGCGGTTATTATGTTTGTAAATTTGTGAAAGAGATCATTTTTCATCAGCAAACTAACATCCCTAAAGAGGTATTTTCAAAAACAACTAATAGTTCATTTAAGTTATTTATTAATTATTTATTTTTATATTTTGCAGTACTAATCTGACTGCCTAAAAGCCTCATACTCACAAGACGATATATATGTGTTCAGAAACGAGTGGGCCGCATACCTGATGGAATATTGTAAACAAATACAATGAAGATCTGACTTGGGGACATGTACAATTGGTGGTCATTTTTGAGAGGGGTTAAGGGGATCAAAAGATGAAACAGTGTTGTAGGTAAATGTTCGTAGGAAAATTTTAATTGTTATTAAATAAAAAATCCTTTCTCCAATGAGTCATTTTCTCATTTCAACAAATGATATGCACTAGCAACATGCAAGAATGCTGAACCACTCAAAGGGTCTCTATTTTGTTTAAAATGGACACGAATTTATGTGAAAACAACAACTAACCTACGAAAATCCGACCAAATGAATTCGGATTGTCTTGATCCTTTAGGATAACGACCCACGGGTCCTTGGTGACGTGTACGAGTCAACCCCACCTCAATCTGAGGTACGGTGTGGTCGGTACCACTCAAAGGGTCTCTCTTTTGTTTAAAATGGACACGATTTTAAGTGAAAACAACAATTGACCTACGGAAATCTGGCCAAATGGATTCAGATTGTGTTAATACTTTAAGAGAAAAATCCACAGGTTCTTTGTGATGTGTAAGAGTCATCCTTGCCTCAATCTGAGGCATGGTGTGACTGCTATCACTCAAAGGGTCTCTCTTTTGTTTAAAATGGACACAATTTTAATTGAAAACAACAACTAACCTACGAAAATCAGTCCAAACGCATTAGGATTTCCTTGATAAATTATAAGAATGATCCAAGGGTCCTTGGTGACGTGTACAAGTCATCCTTGCCTCAATACGAGGCATAGTGTGGCCGGTACCACTCAAAGGGTCTCTCTTTTGTTTAAAATGGACACGATTTTAAGTGAAAACAACAACTGACCTACAGAAATCCAACCAAACGCATTTGGATTGTGTTGATCCTTTAGGAGAACTATCCATGGGTCATTTTTGACATGTACGAGTTAACCCCGCCTCAATCCAAGGCACGTTGTGACTGCTACCACTCAAAGGGTCTCTCCTTTGTTTAAAATGGACACAATTTTAAGTGAAAACAACAACTAACCTATAGAAATCTGACCAAACACATTCATATTGTGTTGATACTTTAGGAGAATGATCCATGGGTCCTTTGTGACGTGTAAGAGTCAACCCCGACTCAATCCAAGGCACGGTGTGACCGCTATCACTCAACGTGTCTCTCTTTTGTTTAAAATGGACACAATTTTAATTGAAAACAACAACTGACCTATGAAAATCTGACCAAACACATTCGGATTTCATTGATCTTTTATTAGAAATATCCAAGGGTCATTGGTGACATGTAAGATCCATACCCACCTCAATCTGAGGCACGGTGTGGCCGGTACCCTCAAAGGGTCTCTCTTTTGTTTAAAATGGACACGATTTTAAGTGAAAACAACAACTGACCAACAGAAATCTGACCAAACACATTGAGATTGTTTTGATCCTTTAGGAGAACGATTCAAGAGTCCTCTGTGATGTGTAAGATTCAACCCCGCCTCAATCCAAGGAATGGTGTGACCACTATCACTCAAAGGGTCTCTCTTTTGTTTAAAATGGACACAATTTTAATTGAAAACAACAACTGACCTATGAAAATTTGACAAAACGCATTCGGATTGCCTTCATCTTTTATATGAACGATCCAAGGTTCCTTGGTGACATTTACGGGCCATCCCCGCCTCAATCTAAGGCACGGTGTGGTCGGTACCACTCAAAGGGTCTCTCTTTTGTTTAAAATGGACACGATTTTAAGTGAAAACAACAACTGACCTACGAAAATCTGACCAAACGCATTCAGATTGTGTTGATAATTTAGGAGAACGATCCATTGGTCCTTTGTGACATGTATGAGTCAACCCCACCTCAATATGAGTCACGGTGTGACCGCTATAACTCAAAGGGTCTCTCTTGTTTAAAATGGACACAATTTAAATGTAAAACAACAACTGACCTATGAAAATCCGACCAAACACATTCGGATTGCCTTGATATTTTATAATAATGATGAAAGGGTCTTTTGTGACGTGTATGAGCTATCCCTGTCACAATCTGAGGCACGGTGTGGCCGATACCACTCAAATGGTTTCTCTTTTGTTTAAAATGGACACAATTTTAAGCGAAAACAACAAATGACCTACGGAAATCTGACCAGACGCATTCGAATTGTATTGATCCTTTAGGATAACGATCCACATGTACTTTTTGACATGTATGAGTCAACCCCGCCTCAATCCGAGGGACAGTGTGACCGCTATCACTCAAAGGGTCTCTCTTGTTTAAAATGGACACAATTTTAATTGAAAACAACAACTGGCCTATGAAAATCCAACCAAACACATTCTGATTGACTTTATATTTTAAAAGAACAATACAAGGGTCCTTGGTGACGTGTATGAGTCATCCCCGCCTCAATATGAGGCACTTTATGGCCGGTACCACTCAAAGGGTCTGTATTTTGTTTAAAATGGACACGATTTTAATTGAAAACAACAACTAACCTACAGAAATTCGACCAAACACATTCGGATTGTGTTGATACTTTAGGAGAACGATCCTAGGGTCCTTTTGAGATGTGTATGAGTCAACCCTAACTCAATCCAAGGAACGGTGTGACCGCTATCACTCAAAGGGTCTCTCTTTTGTTTAAAATGGACACAATTTTAATTCAAAAACAACAACTGACCTATGAAAATCTGACCAAATGTATTCGGATTGCCCTGATATTTTATAAGAACGATCCAAGGGTCCTTGGTGAGGTGTAAGAGTCAACCCCGCCTCAATATTAGGCACGGTGTGGCCGGTACCACTCAAAGGGTCTCTATTTTATTTAAAATGGACATGATTTTAAGTGAAAACAACAACTGACCTATGGAAATTTGACCAAATGCATTCGGATTGTGTTGATCCTTTAAGAGAATGATCCAGGGATCCTTTTTCACACGTATGAGTCAACCTCGCCTCAATATAAGGCATGGTGTTACAACTATCACTCAAAGGGTCTCTCTTGTTTAAAATGGACACAATTTTAATAGAAAACAACAACTGACCTATGAAAATATGACCAAATGAATTTGGATTGCCTTGATCTTTTATAAGAACAATCCAAAGGTCCTTGGTGATGTGTAAGAGTCAACCCCGCCTCAATATGAGGCACAGTGTGACCGGTACCACTCAAACGGTCTCTATTTTGTTTAAAATTGACATGATTTTAACTGAAAACAACAACTGACCTACGGAAATTCAACCAAATTCATTTGGATTGTGTTGATCCTTTTGTAGAACAATCCACTGGTCCATTGTGAATTGTACGAGTCATCCTCGCCTCAATCTGAGGAATGGTGTGGCTGCTAGCACTCAAAGGGTCTCTCTTTTGTTTCAAATGGACACAATTTTAATTGAAAACAACAACTGACCTATGAAAATCTGACCAAACGCATTCAGATTGTCTTGATCCTTTAGGAGAACAATCCACGGGTCCTTTGTGACGTGTACGAGTGAACCCCACCTCAATCCGAGGCACGGTGTGGCTGCTAGCACTCAAAGGGTCTCTCTTTTGTTTAAAATGGACACAATTCTAATTGAAAACAACAATTGGCCTATAACAATCCGACCAAACGTAGTCGGATTTCCTTGATCTTTTATAAGAACGATCCAAGGGTCCTTAGTGATGTGTACGAGTCAACCCCACCAACCCCCTGGACCACCCCCACCCTCATGGACACCAATACATCCCCCGGACACCCCCACCCCTCTGGACACCCCCACCCCCTGTAAAGCCCCCCGACACCTTGGACACTAGCCCACCCACTGGAAATCCCCCCCGAACACCAATCCACCCCCTGGACCACCCCCACCCTCCTAGACACAAATCCACCCCCACTCCTTTGGACACCCCCACCCCCTGTAAAGCCCCCCCCCCCCCCCGACACCTTGGACACCAGCCCACCCCCTAGAAAGCCCCCTGGACACCAATCCACCCCCTTGACTACCCTTACCCCCTGGACACTGATCCACCCCCTAGACACTCCCACCCCTCTGGACACCCCCCCCCCACCCCCTGTAAAGCCCCCCCCCCCCCCGACACCTTGGACACCATCCCACCCCCCTGGAAAGCCCCCCTGGACAAAAATACACCCCCTGGACCGCCCACACCTCCTAGACAGCAATCCCCCCCTGCACACCCCCCACCCCCCTGGACACCCACCACCCCCTGTAAAGCCCCCCGACACCTTGGACACCAGCCCACCCCCCTGGAAATCCCCTCGGACACCCCTACCCCCCCTTGGACAGCCACCCCAAACCCTTGGATAGCCCCCAATCCCCTAAATTCTGAATTGAATTCTTTATGTACTTAATTAACTTATGAATTATGTGTTAATGGTGTACAGGTATACTTTTTGTATGGGTATACTTGGTCTAATTAACTTATGATTTATGAGTTAATTTTGTATGGGTATACTTGCTTTAATTAGCTTATTGAGATGCTGATTTTTTTTGCAGGTGTTCGGGTGTGCTGCTGTAGATTTTTCCGTAGCAGCAGAGAGGGAATTTATCAGCGCTAAAACAGTGCTGATAAATCCTTCTTTTATCAGCGCTAAAGGAGCACTGATAAAAACTCATTTATCAGCCTTCTTTTAGACTTGATAAAGGGTTGTTTTATCAGTTCTCGTTTAGCACTGATAAAGTATACCTTTATCAATGCGTGTTTAGCGCTGATAAAGGTTTCATTTATCAGTGATTTTTTTGTGTTGATAAAGTACCCCTTTATCAGTGCTTATTAAGCGCTGATAAAAGGTACCCCATTTATCAGTGCTGATCTTTACAGCGCATTTTTAGCTTTGTTAAAGCCTGTTTTTAGTGCTGTAAATGCCCGTATTTGTAGTAGTGAGTGTTCTCTATGTAAAGTTTATTTAGAGATAGATTCCAAAAAAACCATTCATATTTAAAACCACTTGTTGAAACCAACAAGTTCCCAAACATAAAATTTTAGTGGTGACTTTTGGTGAGCATCTTTACTTACCAAAGGATATTTTTGTCATATTTGAAAGAACTCAATAAAACACCAGAACATAGTTATTTTATATGGTTTAAAAAAGGATACATCAATAGAGAATATAATGAATATGTGTCACTTTACAAAACCCACTAATTAAATGTTATGAGAAAAAAATTTTAGGATCAGTTCAATACCGAATCGAATGTTCATAGCCACTTCATATCTCTCATCCAATTGCTTCATGACAAGGTCAGGGAATATCTATTCACATGATATTATAATGAATCTTTTAAATAAAATTAATGTATTAAACCACTATAGGTTATTCAATTCACCTTTATCTCCATGATTTTCTATAAATATTTATCTAATAATGAATTCTTCATCATGTTCACCAAAACACTTTCAAAATCTCTAATATTAAATAATTCCTCTATCTTTTGTATGAATGTCACATTACCTTTTATAATTTTTTTATATTTGATTATTTTTCTCTAAATATCTCTAAGTTTATATAAAATGGGTTACACCATAATTACCTTTCAAAACCATATATAATCATTGAGTAAGATCTTCCATAAATCATTTATATCATTCATTATATTAAGAATTTTAAAATCTATAAAGCATGTAGGAATATAAAAATAAAATCATTTTTTGAATGTGTATATCATGGTGCATTCCACTTAGAATACCAAATCTTCCAAAAACCATGGTGAATTATATATTTTATCCCTAAAAAATAATTTTTTTAAAATTTTATAAAACTATCCATGAAATGCTCTATCAAGCAATTAATAAAATTGAATTTTTTTTTAATCTATGATAAACCATTATACTTAGCCATGATTTTTTCATTTTAGATTTTTTTATGCACAAAATTATCCTTCTATAATAATACACCATTCAAAACTATGATATTATAACATTTTGTATTTTATATACTATGTTAAACAGTTAAAAACTCTTCATTTAGAAAAGAATATCTATTTAAAACCATGAAATATAAACACCATATGTTTTTAATCCCATGCTGGTGAGTATCGATAGATTACTCTATCTAATTCAACCTTTTTATTTCTCAAAAAAGATAGAAAATAATAATGTTGTGTTTTTATTTAACATACATGTTTTTCTAATAACACTTTACTTAAACATCTAAATATAATAAACATCACTGAACTTCCTCTAGATTTAATCATAGTTATATTTAATCAACTATGAATAACTAAAACAAATATATCCTACCTTAATTGTGTTCCATTATTATCCTCTTAATATAAGATCAAATATATTTAATTATTTACTACTCATCTATGCATGTTCATTCCATATACTAGTTTTTTAGCTTTATAACATATAGAAATGTTCAGGGAATATTTTTTATCCTATGTATGCATTGAATAGTACTCCCAGTATTCATATTTTAAATTAATTTCAAATATTTTTAAATTCATTGAATACCATTTACTTTCAAATGTGGTTCCCTGGATTTATGATTTCATTCAAGGGGTTTACTAATAAAATACTTGAAATTTACTTACTTATTTTAATTACCAATATGATTAAGTTAAATTTTTATTTTCTATTTTATATGGGAGCTTGGAGTTAAACTATTATCATTATGGAATCATCCTCATAATAAATATTCTCCTTTGTGTACAAATTTAGTTTATTTGGGGTCATGTTTTTTATGCATTAGATATTTTTTGTATTTGTAAATTCAATTTTTATATCAATAATCTATATAAAGGGAGGTAAACTCAATATGTTTTAGGATTATTATTCTATGTATCTATTGATATTAACCATTGGGATATAATATTTATCTAATCATGCTACTCTTAAATCTGTGTTTCTCATTTAATTTATTAATAATTAGTCTTAATTATTTCATATACATGAGTTGTATTCATTTTTTTATATTTTACATCTACCATTGTATTATTTTTTAAAACTTTATTATTTTAAGCTTTTTTAAGTAATTCAATATAGGAGATCAATTTTTGGATTTGTTTTTTAATTATCATAAAGAGGTGATATTAGATATTTTACATTATCCTTAATCTCAATGTATGTCACTTTTTATGTTTTGTCACATATTTAAGGGTGTAATTAAATGAGATATGGCTTGTTAGGAGTTTTCAAAGAAGTAAATGGATCAAGGCTTGAAATTTCTTTCAAGTGAAATTCATGTCATGAATAGACATTCACATCATGAATTTATTCTGGGATGAACACATGAATATGCATTCTGGACATAAAATACATCCATTATGTGAACGGTATTTTATAATGTGAATAAATCTTTTGTGATTTTAAGCTGAGGTTACATTATATTTGGTGTATTGGTTTTCTTTATAATTCATGATGTGAATCCTTAATTCACATCATGAATGTTGCGAGTTCCATCAAATTTAATGATCCAATAACCTTTTCTTTTTTCATCCCCCCCTGCTACTGTAAACCCTAGATTATCTCTATGTGATTCTGGGATATCCTATCCCCTTTAAACTCCTCTCTTTGATGGATGAATGCCCCTTCAATCATACAAATCAAATCTGAATCGACATCCAAATTCAAGGTTTTGGATTTTCCATAATGCTTGGACCAAGACCATTGTTGACAAAGATATTATTTGGTATGTTTTTCTCATCATAACCTTTTTGGGTGTGGTTTATCTTCTACCTTAATCCATTAGTTCTAAACATTTCAAAATAAGAATTTTTCTAGGATCCAGTGGTTCGTTTAGACTAGGACGGTGACCCTTTCCTTTATCGTTGTTGTTTCACCTAAGGTAGGAAGCCCTTAAATTTCACGCATGCATTAATTGGGTTATTGGCATGATTGTTGGTGTGTGTGTGTAGCCCTAAGAAACCTATGTTTGATTCTTGATCACTTGAGGTGTGCGTGTGTATCCTTAACATGTGATTGTTTTGATTTCATATGGATTATTCTGATGATGATACTACTTTACTTGAAATGATGTTTGATTTGTCATTTGCATCTTGTATCATGTGTGATGTTCTTATGTATTCTGAAGCTAAGCATATAAGTCAATCATAATGAACTATACATTGATAGAGATGTGTTATGTCTAAGGTCGACATGCATTAGATTATCCCTTAAAGAAGGTATGCGTCATCCAGGTTTGAGACTATCCCTTGCTCGAGGGGGATGCATCAGGCTGACAACCAATATTCCTTCTAGAATGGAGCCGAATTAGGTAGATTTGGTCTTTAAGGACCTGACAAATGTTCTAGACTTGTGTGATATATTGTTGTGATATCTATACCCTATTTACTTTTTTTTCTACAGTTGTATGTGTTATGCACTTATGTTAAGGGTTGTTGGTGATTTCCTAATTAGTCTTGTACTCACACCCTACTGATGCATTTCGGTGCACTTATAGATTTCAGTATTAGGGATCTAGTGATGTGAAAGGGATAAATGGTGGATGACTGAGTTGGATGGTAGGAGAAAGCTTATGTTTATAGATAGATATTGGACCACATGTCTACAACTTCTGCTTTTATTTTTCATGGATTACCATATATTGGATATTTTTTATTAGTTTTGATTTTTCTTTATGGCAGTCCATACTACTAATGAATGATTTATATTTGTATATGTTTCTACTCCGATAGTTATTTTTATTCTTTATTTATTAATTATTATTATCACTCAGTTTATATACTATAATTTTCACCTAGTACTGAGGCCATAGTCTAACCAAACAATTATATAGGCCCTTACCACTAGTCGGAAACCTCTTGAATATAGGGGGAACACATGAGGTTATATAACACCCACGGCTCAGACCCAGTGGTTTGGGGTGGGGTGGTATAAAATGAAATCATAGCACATGGTTCATTAAATTAGTTCATCTCTTTTATTTGACTTAGGATAGGGTAGATAGAAGATAGAATGGTTAGGAGTCGGGTATAAGAACCATGCTTATGTCTGGTCATCAATGTATGTGGACCTCCGAGTTTCCATAAAGCAAGGAACTATGTTTTGTTGTTTTATGTTACAATTTATTAAATTCACCTTGGGTGATGAACATGATGTTGTTATGTTTATTTATGCGAGTTGGTGTGAATTCATGAATCATGCTATGCATATAGGTTCATATTCCATATATACATATTGCTTGAATTAAATAGAGACTAACTAATTAAATGTATGCTAAAATTATGATATGTGATTTACTGAATAACTTCTTTCATTCCTTATTTCATCTTGTTTTATTTTATACTTGAGTGTATATATGTGTGGTTGCAACTAATGTGAAGGTACTGAAGTCTTGAATTGGGTTTTGGGTAGTGCTTAGGGGGTTATTCCTTGATCTTGTGGGTAGCCTCTTAGGTTGAACCATATTGTGAACCCTTGTATGTTTCTATGTTTGGTTATCAATTTTATTATTTAAGTTGTCAGCCTTCTATAATATTTGGTTTGAAATTTTAGGAAATTCCACCTTGTAGATATCATGTGCAGCCAGTTGCACCAGTTATTATGCAGGAGGATGCGACTGAGTAGGTTCCCTTGGTCTCTCTAGTGGGTCAAGATATAGAACTGATCTAACTAACACTCTTTCAACTAATTCTTCTTTAGGGTAGAGGATCCCACATGAGTGGGCCAATGATGGTCAATTACGCTCGTGATTTCCAACTCCCGCATCACCTTGTCCTTCCAAGGACCTAGATTCCATAAAGATATGGAGGACTAGATATGGGTTCGTGAGATGATATTTGACCTGGAAGAGACCTCATAAGAATGGAAGGTTAATATTGAAACCTTCATGCTTTAAGGTGCAACTGGATGATGGAGGAATATGATACTGTAGGCTGGTAGGCATGAAGGGATAAATTGTGTGACCTTTAAGGATATCTTCTTTGAGGAATTCTTTCTAGATGATCTAAAGTTGGACTATGATCAAGTGTTCAAAGATATCTATTAGGGGATAGTGACGTTGTTCACCTACTCAACACACTTTACAGGGATGATTTTCTTTTCTCCTCTTTTTTAGGGGAATGAAGCTCAAAAAGAAAGGAATCTTGAGATTGGTATGTGACTAGAGATGAAACACTAGGTTAGGAAATTTGATATAATGACCTAAGTTACAATTCTTTGTAAATAAATTATAATTAAGAAGGGGTTAAAGGAAGAAAAACCTATAGTTATTATTTTTTATCATTGGATTGATAATGTCCTTCTCTAGTGCAGTATAAGTTACCTATTCTAGGAACAGGAAGAGGAAATTAGAGGATGAATGTTGGGGGCAGCGATTGACAGGTGAATCAGAGTAGATGATCTTCATCTCCCTCTTAGGAATATAAATCTATGTGATATAAATATGTAAGTAAGGAACACATTCTCAAGGACTATACCTTTTCTATCAGGAATTGTTACCAATGTTGCAATAAAAGACATTTGAAGAAGTTTTATGATAGAGATTTGAGGATGTTCTCAACTAAGTAAGGAATATGACCTCAACAGCAAGTGAAAACCCCACAAGGGACAATGAACCAGGTGACTCATGATCCTATGGGGTGTCATAGAGTGATGGATGGATGGTCTTATATAGTTGACTAAGATTCAATGGATGGTGGATAGAGATATTCCAAAATAGGAGGTATGGTCTGGATTTCTTCTACTATATCCATTTCTTTGTTTGACATAAGAGCATCCCATTTGTTTATATTATCTCAAGTAGTTTTTGGTTTGTATTTACTAGTTAAATTATCTTCTGAGATGTTTTACATTGATGTAATATTGGGAAATAAACTAGATCGTCTTCATATCTATTCAGACTATCCAATGGAAGTTTCTAGCTTTGAGCATGTTTTAAACTTCACAATTATGAATATAAAAAGTTTAAATGTGATCCTTGACATGGACTGGTTGACCATTTTCTATGCACGCATTGATTTTTATCAAAAATGAGTGACCTTTTTATAACCTAAGGGGTAAAAGTTTGTATTGATCAGTGAATGGGGCATCAATTTAAGTAGAGTGGGACTAGACCCTAGTTAAAGAGAAGTCTTTTTTGCACAAGTGAATAATATGATCCTCATAGGGGATTAGGTGGTGATTCCCTTCTCTTACCCTCTAGTGGTAGACTTGTACCAGGATGTATTTCAAGAGGAATTCATGGGGTTTCCACCATATAGGGGAGTTGAATTTGAGATTGATCTGGTATCAGGATCACGATCCATTTCAATTTCACCACATCACATGGAACTAACCAAGTTTAAAGATCTCTAGGTGCAACTGGACGATCTATAAGAAAAATGATTCATCAGACCAAGAACATATCATTTGTGTAATTTTGTGTTGTTTTCTAATAAGGAGGATGGTAGTATTCATACTGTTATAGTCTACCAGATGTTTAACTAGATCATTATGAAGAAAATATACCCAATGAAAATAATAGAACACTTGTTTGATTAGTTAATGGGATCCTTGTGATTTTATAAGATTAATCCATCTTATAGATACCATTAACTTTATGTTAGAGAAGAATAAATCTCAAAGATAGTGTTAATAAGAAGGTATGATTTGTATGAGTATCATGTTATTACTTTTTCTCTTAAGAATGCTCTGATAGTGCCCATGGATCTTATGAACAATATTTTTTACCCATACTTGGATTCCTTCATCATTGTGTTCATTTATTATATTCTTATAGATTAAAAGATGTCAAAATCACATGCTTGACACCTGGATATAATGTTGAGTACTCTTTGGGTAAATCGACTATACACTTAGTACTTAAAGTGTCACTTTTGGATACATGATGTGCACTCTCTTGGTCACATGGTTTCATAATCAAGGATTTTAGTTGATATATATAAGGTTGATGTAGTTACATCTTGTACATAATCAAGGAATGTGTTTGATATTCACGGTTTTCTCATATTGGTTGGGTACTATAGGAGATTAATTTAGGACTTCTATCACCTGGAAACACGCATGACAATGCTCACCAAGAAGGGGGTCAAGTTAGAATAGAAATATCAATTCAAATAAGTCTTCTTAGATCTAAGGAAGAGGTTGAATTCAACCTCGATCTTTATTCTTCTTGAGAATGGAGTTGGATATGTTGTGTACTGGGATGTGTTTGGAATCATCTTGGGATCATTTCTGATGCATGGTGACAAGGTAGTCACTTATGGGTCTCATTAGCTATTACCCCATGATTTGAACTAACCTAATCATGACTTGGAGTTAGTAGAGATGGTATATGTGCTAAAATGTTGGTGATGCTACCTATTCAGTGATATATTTTTCATGTATACATACCATAAGAGTTTTTGGTATATCTTCTCTCAACGTATACTAAATATTCATGAGAGGTGTTGGCTAGAGTATTTGTAGATGTTTGAATTTAAGATATAATATGATCCTAGGAAAGGAAATGTAGTTGCAGATGAAATAGGTAGAAAAATATAGGAAGTGTATGAGAATACATCAAAATATGGACAAAAGATCATGCATTTATTAGAAGACTAGAAGATGGTCACAACCAAGGATTAAGGAGTAGTAGTTTGTGCACCCTTTGTGATTACGTCCTTATTGTTAGAATGATTGGAGGTTGGTCAGGATCTTGAACTAGAGTGTGGGGTGATGTGTGAGAGGTTGGAAGAAGGTGGTTTTTGTTTCAGGTTGGGATTTAAACAGACGTGAAGTGATCTTGGATTATTGTAGGGTAATGGATCCATCTTATATGAGAGATGATATGATGAGATACTCTCATGATTTTGTATTGGATAGTGAACATGGGGTTGACCAAGATATATCATGATGTCAAGAAGTAGTTTTGGTGTCCCGAAATGTAGATATTTTTTACCGCTTTTTTCTTCCATTGTCTAACTTATCAGAGATTCAAGGTTGAACATTAGATACCCGGAGGGTTACACTAGCCCCTTCTAGTGCCTGTATAAATTTTGGATGAGGTGACCACAAACTTAAGGATAAGGTTTTCGATGACCCATACAGTCAAGTATTTAGTTCAGGAAGTAGTGGATCGGTTGAATAAGGTGGCTCATTCCTTACCAATCTAGGAGACAAAATCCATCGATGGGCTAGGAAATCATTATGTTTGAGAGATCATGCAGCTTTATAGAGTTCCTTTTAGTATATTATCGAATAGGGATACCTGATTCACCTCATGGTATTGGAAAGGTTTATAGAAGGTGATGGGTACCCAATTGAAGCTAAGTAGGAACTTTCATCCTCAGACCAATGGGTAATAAAAATGATGATCCAAACATTAAAGGATATGCTTTGAGCATGTCTTTTTTATTTTGAAGGTGCTTGAGATGATCAATTGGCTCTGGTTGATTTTTTTATAATAATATATTATAGTATTTGATTCAAATGGGTCTATATGAAGCTATGTATGGAAACCCATATCTTTCACCTCTCTATTGGCATGAGGTTGGTGAATATTCAGTTGTTGGGATAAGTATGGTATATGAAACCTTGGAGAGGATATATTTGATTAAGAAATTACTGGTTGTGTCTCAAAATAGCCAAAATTATTATGTCAAACAAAGGAGATAGACCTTGGAGTTCATGGTGGGTGATAAGGTTTTCTTGTGGGTGTCCCCTCGACTGGGGAATAAATATATCATAAGGAACGGGGATTTGGTTCCATGGAATGTCAATCCATTCGAGATCATTGAACCCATTGGGATGGTTGATATTAGTTAGACCTTTCTTAAAGGTATCAAGATATTCACAATGTATTCCATGTGTCACAACTTTAGAAGTATGAGGTTGATCTTACTCATTTTCTCGACAATAAGGATATTGAGAAGACATTAGATGCATCCTTTATGAGGTGACCTATTTAGATAGTGGGATAAATCGATAAGGTGTTATAGAAAAAGACTTTTCCTTTGGTTTTAGTTCAATGTAAACATGGGGTTTTTCAAGAATAATCATGGTAGTAGGACACAATCATTCTGAAGTAGTGTTCTGAGTTGTTTGAGAAGATCTAAGGGGATACTTATTAAAGATGATAATTTGTTAGAGGGGGAGATTTGAAACATCCTCAATCTCAAGGTACATTTTTTAAAAAAAATTCTCATATTTAAGGTTGTAATTAAATGAAATGAGGCTTTTTAGGGGTGTTTGAATAAGGAAATTGATCAAGGCTATAAATTGGATAGAAGAGCAGTTCACATCATAAATGGGCATTATTATTGTGAATTTCTTCTTGCATGAAACCCTGAATATGCATTTAGAGAATGAAAGACATCCCTGAAGTAAAAGGTAATTCATGAAGTGAATATGGATTTTGGGATTTTAATTTTAGAAGATGTAATTTTCAGTATATCGGTTTTATTAATAATTCATGATGTGAATCCTTAATTCACATTGGGAATGTAGTATGTTCCTGTTGATTTAATGGCCCAACGCCCTTATCTTTTCTCATATGTCTCCCTTCCTATTACTACAAACCCCGAGTTCTCTCGAGAAGATTTTAGGCTATCCTATCCCCTTAAAACTCATATCTTTGACATCTAAATTCCCATTTGATACATCACATAAAATCTGAATTGACATCCAGATTCAAGGTTATCTCTTTTATACAATTCTTGTACCAATACCGTTGTCAGAATAAAATATTCTTTGTTAAGTAGATCTTGTACTAATGTTTTTGGTTGTGGTTCGCCTTCCACCTCAATCATAGAGTTATAAACATGTAAAATTAGGAATAGTTATAGGATCTATTGGTTTATTTGGACTTGGATGATGACCCTTTCCTTGATCTTCATTATTGTACCTAAGGTAGGAAACCCTTAATTTTCATGCATGTCTTATATGGGTTATTCGCATGATTGTTGGCGTGCATGTGTATCCCTAAGAAACCTATTTTTGATGATTGATCACATGAGATGTGCATGTGTAGCCTTGACCTATTCTGGTGTTGCTTGTATATGGATTGTTTTGATGATAATACAACTTTACTTGGCATGACATTTGATCTATCATTTAGATCGTGTATCGTATGTGTTGTTATTCTGTCTTCTGTAGCAGAGTGTATAGGTCGAGCCTAGTATACTATCCCTAGATAAGGATGTTTTAGGTATGAGTTCAACATGAATTTTACTATCCGTTGAAGAAGGTATGTGTAAGCTATGTTTGGCAACATCCCTTGCATATGGGGGATATGTCTAGTGTACAACCTTCCAGCATGGAGTTGAAGTAGGTAAATCTGGTCTCTAAGGACCCGACATATGTTTTAGAGTTGTTTGATACACTATTGTGATATCTATACCCTATCTACATTCATATAATTCACTTGTATGTGTTATGCACTTATGTTATAGGTTGTTGGTGGTGTCCTACCGAGTCTTCTACTCACACCCTACTCAGACACTTTATAGTACTTGTAAATTTCATGATTGGGGATATGGTGAAAGTTAAGGGACCTATAGTGGGTGGTTGATTAGGTCGATAGGTGGAAGAAAATGATTATATATTGAGTTTAGACTATACATCTGCAACTATTTATTTTATTTTTCTAGATTACCATACCTCGCATCATTTTTGTTAGTTTTGGGTTTTGTATCTAGCATTCCATAATACTATTGTATGAGGTATATTTTTATATTATGTTACTTCGATGGTTATTGTTTTATTCTTTATTTATTTATTATTATCATCACTATGTTTATATGCTCTGATTATCACCAAGTATTATGGGAATAGTCTCCCAACACCATTCTATAGGCCCTCACCACTCGTTGGAAACCTCTTTCATATTGTAAGGATCACATGAGGTCATGTGGAACCCCCAACTTAGACTCGATGGTTTAGGTTAGAGTTTTACATCCTTGCCCTTTGATATTATTATTTTTTAATAATTAAAAAACACCTAATTATGTTTATTTATTTGTTAAAGGGTGATCATCATTCTAGTATTTAGATTAAAACATGGTTGTGTTACATTTATTAACACAAAAATATAACTGTATACTTTCTTTTTAAAAACTTATATGTTAGCTCACATTTTATGCAAATAATTATTATATTTATAAATTTTAAATATCATTTTTATATGTTTTTTGGAATTTAAAATGAACTTCACATCCACACTAGTTCACTTCCCATGCTATTGATATGTATGGTGTTATGTTTAATTCTCTACATATGAATATGTCATTCAAGATTTCAGTAACCATTTATTTTTTCATTGTATGTTTGGCTGCATGCCTTAAAATTAGATTATTATTATGTATTTTTAAATATAATTAAAATATTTACACTCATATTAACTACCAATAAGCCTAAATTGCTTAATTGGGTAATCATGAATTGCTCTGATTTCACTAATTTTTTTTACTATAGATCATTTGTTTTTATATTATGTTTCCTTGTATATTTTTATGAAATGTTAAGTGATATACATAACAACCTAGTTTTTGGTTTAATGTCTTATTTCTTATCTTTGTATAAATATAGAGTGTTGGAATGAAATTTTGAGATAAAAATGGTTATATGACCTCAAAAGTTAATTTTGATAGCACTTTTGGATTAATGAATTGAAACTTTATATAAAACATCAAAATTAATGGGAATTTAGACTCTGTAAAGAATATGGGAGGATTTGTTCCCCAGATGTGTGTAATTGTTCACAGTCTTGAAGACCATGTAAGGGTACCATGTATTATGGTTTAGATGTAGAGTATTTTTCATAGTCTTTTGAGTGGTCTATGGAATAATGCATGAGGACCATGAGTTTGGGGTTTGTGATGAAAATGGTTTTCATGATCACATATATGGTCCATAGACTATGCATACCATTTAATTTTTCTTGGCCATAGAAGAATTCACAGACCATTACACAATCCTAGGGTTCATTCATGAAGGGAATTAAGTAAGATATAAGTTACATAGTTTCAAATTTAAATGTAAAAAACCTTATGAGTATCCTTATTATCCATCCCAAACTACCTTCGATGAATCTCTAGAACTTTTATGGTGAAATGGAAGTACTAACCATATCTCTTTTATGGATGATGAGTTTGGGTTTAAGAATGGACATATGATCCCATGAAAGACCTTGATTTTCCTTATGTTTTCTATATTTTCTTATTTTATCTCCCAAATTAGGATATAGTGATGTCATATCTTTATTTATGTGGGTATAAATTAAAATTTCTCATACATATTCATTAGGATTAGAGGATTTCACACATTGGTGAATTTTTTGACCATGGACTTGAGGATATTCTGGAAGAGACACATCTAGTTCAAAAGATATAGTCCCATTTATATGATTGAATGATAATATGTGTGTTGTTACTTCATCAATATTGAGAATTTATTTAAAATGTAATGGTTTAAGAGGAATTATGTTTTGATGAAGAAAATGTTTTATATATTTTTGGAAATTAGCAATTACCATATACATTTTTATTTTGGGAATTAGATTCAATGGATTTCTATGGAATTGATTTGTATTGTAAAATAATATTTGTTTAAAATATTTTCTTATTTATGTTTTCAAGTAGAACATATTATTTCTATGGTAACTTGACTTTTGTAAAAATATGATTTTTGGTGTGGATAATTTTGAAACCACTTATCCTTATCCATTATTAATCTATAATTGAAGTTGTACATTATGAAGAGAAAAAATTATTATGACTAGTGCCACAATGTAAAACCACTCACATTTTCATGTTAAATGGCATAGTTTTAGGCAATGTGAATAGGTGATGATATAGTAC
Source organism: Viscum album (assembly GCA_963277665.1). Classification (NCBI taxonomy): domain Eukaryota; kingdom Viridiplantae; phylum Streptophyta; class Magnoliopsida; order Santalales; family Viscaceae; genus Viscum; species Viscum album. The sequence goes on from OY728150.1 coordinate 1,476,394,523, forward strand.
ACACATTCCAATGGGCCAATAATGATTATTTGTATATAGAAAGTTATTAATGGTTGATTTAGAGTATAGTTAAATATTCCATAACAAATGGATTTTTGGAAATGTGGAGTTTATATTATATTTAAGGAAATGAATAATTCATATTATCTTTTGGAAATATAAAATCTTGATTGGTTTTGTGATTAAGATATGTTTACTCGAGATGTAAGAAAAATGAGTATATTTTCATAATGATGTTTTAGTACAGAAAATATGGTTCATGTTTTGTTTAAAAATAATTGTTTTATTTTGTTTTTATCTATAATAATATGATTTTAGGATGAAATGGTTATTATAAAATATGATAATGTGACCATATAAAGAATTTAGATAAATTAATTGTTTATATTTTTTTTTTTATTATGCTAATTAGAATAATATTATTGAGATATATCAAGAATGGAGGTTTATTAGATTCATTGTTTGTCACATCCTCACATTAAATTCCTTTTTATTTATTTATTTAATATGTTTTACCTTGGCTGATTCATATTCTTTGGTTTTAGGTAGTTTCATAGGGGATGGGGGAGGTTGAAGTGCTGGAAAATACAAATTTCAGTAGTTCATGTTGTGAAAGATAGTTTCACATTTCAAACCACTTTTACATAGATATCATTAATCATGTCTCTAATTATTAATAATTCTTGTTTTAATCCATTCACACCATGAAGGATAATTTCATAACTTGATTATTCAAGGAAAAAAATCATTCATGCTACGAGTAGTGATTCACACTATGAATGTAGCCTAGTTTTAATTTTGATTTTTTACTCCTTTACCCATGCTCATGTTTAACCTTTTGGGGGGGTCTTTATCTTCCTCATTTGATTCATATGACTCCCAACAAAACCTCTTTAGTTTCCATCCTCATCTATGGCGGATCCTTTGAGTCTTTTCATGTCTTGAGGATGGTTCTTCAATTTAAGATCTCCGCATGCCTTCTCTATTGTGATTATATCCTCCCTAACCCTAAAAGACATGATAGTTGTATATGATATCTAGTGTTGTTATTAATTGTGGTATTTTTATGTTTTAGGGTTATTTTGGGTTCATATTGGTTTTATAAGTCTTCTTGGGTTGTTTCGTTGTGGATTACATCCTTGATCATTGAAAATGAAATGATTTGAGGTAGGTTTCCCATGAATCTCTAATTAAAATTAAATCAATGATTCCATGTAATTTTATGATGGGTTTTAAATTTCTTTATTGTCAACATATACAATTTTGTATCCATATCAAAGCATACTCTAATTCATTATTTTTTAAAAATTGATGGGTGTTTTCCTGTGAATTGATTATCAAATCTATTTAAAAGGTTTAAGCCTTATTTTGTAAATTATAATGTTCGGCTTGTTCTTTAATGGTTGCAATATTAAATTGCATAGGATTAGGATTTATAAAATGATGAAAAAGTTTTTTTTCTAAATATCATGTGTGTTTGTGCCATTTGAGATTACATTGAAAACATTTATTTATCGATGTGATTAGATGATGATTATACTGTCTATTTTCTAAAGGTATTTTCATTACTTTTATCATTAAAGAATAATCCTTTGACCTATTTGGAACTTTTAATGGTTTATTATAAATTAAAACCCTTAGGACATGCCAGTCACTATAAAAAACTAGAATTTAGCGATGTTTTTTTAGCAACGGTTTTAAAATTGTCATTAATTTTTAAATTTTACTACATTTTCCTGAAAACATCACTAAATTAACAACATTTCTTGAAACCGTTGTTAAATTAGGGATATTTCTTAAAAGCATCGCTAAATCAGCCCTGTTTCCTGTAAATATTTCTAAAAATATATATATTTATATAGCCTATCTTCCCACATCGATGTAAATATATATTTAGATATATATATATATTTATTTATATATTTATAAACACACACACACACACACACACATATATATTTATACATATAAACACACACACACACACACATATAATCAAACATATATTTTAAATTTTGTCATGTTTTTAAGAAATCATCGTTATTTTGGTGAATTTTTTACCAGTTTTTTAAAACATAACTAATTATATATATATATATATATGTATATGTATACATTAATGTCATGAACCGGCCCAGGTACCTTGGTAACCCGATAACCGAGCCAGCCCTGATATAGTCCAAAGAGCGTTCTTGATCCCCACGGGTCAATGAATAGCACCTAACATCATACAAATTGAAAGTGGGGATGATAGTTTCCACTAAAAATGCAGAAGTAAAGAAGAAAGACATTATCACTTCCACAAAACTGGGTTTTTGTAGTGCCACCCTTTAACAATGCTAAAAAAATCACTAATAAAGGGTACTTTTAAAAACGCTAAAAAATAGGTGTTTAAAGTGACCCTTTATCAGTGCTTTTTTTAGCGCTGATAAAGGCCTCCCCTTTATCATCACTTTTTTAGCATTGTTATAGGAGACCCCTTTATCAGTGCTTTTTTTAGTAGCACTAATAAGAGGGGGGATTTATCATCTCTTTTTCCTAGTGCTGATAAATTTCAAAAAAAAAGTCATGAAAAATAATATATTGATATATAATTATATTTATATTGATATAAATATAATATATGTTTTTTAAATATATTTTATATAAGTATAAATAAAATATTACATTTAATATATAAGAAATTTAGTGAAAATGGCTTTAAAATATTTTAAAAAATAATATTAATTAATAATTTTCCAATTATCATCAATTAATAATAATTTAATAACAATATTAATACACAAAAAATCAAAAAACATTAATAAAAGATCTAAAATAAGTTGAAAATGTAACTCAAACTTCAAACAACCATAACTTTTGATCCGGGCATCCATTTGTGCTCTACATTATATCAAATCAGATCTTGCAACGATATCTACGTGATAGTGACCCAAGGGAACCTTTTGTAACATTTTTCAAGGCCCAAAAAGGCTCCAAAGGCCTCCAAAATTGAGTTTTTTAGTCTGGATACCCCGATTTTTTAATATTAAAACTGGTATAACTTCTGATATGGATGTCTTCTAGGATTTTACCACATATCGTATCGAATATTGTTTCATTTTCTTCGATTTGACTAGTTGTGGAGTTGAAATTGACTTTTGGATTAAAATTTATGGTCGTTTTAACATTCTATGGCTTTTCAGATACACACATATATGTATTTATTCATAAGTATATATATGTGTGTCTGTGTTTGTGTATTTGTGTGTCTTTCTATGTGTGTGTGTTGTATATATGTATGTATGTATGTATTTATTTATTTATAGACACACATAAAAAACATATTTTATAAATGTATTTAAAACTAATTTTATAAATATATATTAATATACAAATAAATATATGGATAAAAAATTATAACTAAATATATATATATGAATAAATATATATATAAATTAACATACGAATAAATATATATATATAATAATATATGAATAAATATATATGTATTAATATAACTAAATATATTTATATTAATATGAATCTATATTAATATACGAATAAATATAACTATATATATATATAAATAAATATAAATAAATATTAATATATGAATATATATATATATTAATATATAAATAAATATATATGTATTAATATAAATAAATATATTTATATTAATATGAATCTATATTAATATACGAATAAATATAACTATATATATATAAATAAATAAATAGATAGATATGTCATTAAATGGAGAAAAAAACTAAATAGATTAGTGGTAAAGGTGAAGGTGCGTAATGGGGGAGGTCACGAGTCGAAATTCTGGTGGAAGTAGGGAGTGGCACGCGTTCAAGTGTGGGCAAGGGTAGTGTGTGGGAGAGTGGGAGGGGGTCTGCCTAGCACTGATAAACGGGGGGTCAAGAGTTGTTAAAAGCTCCCCCGAGTATTGTATTTTCTTTTTAACTTTTTTTTTAATTTTTTTTTTGACTTTTATCAGTGCTAATAAAAAGAGTTGATAAAAGGGGTCTTTTATCAGTGCTAAAAAAGCGCTGATAAAGGACCTTTTTATCAGTGCTTTTTTAGCAATAATAAAAGGGGCTTTTATCAGCGCTTTTCTGAGCGTTGATAAAAGGTAACCCCTCTTTTTCTTCTCCTCGATTAACAACACTTCTCTAGCGCTATTAATTCTCTTTTCTAGCGTTGATAAGTTCCATATTTGTAGTAGTGTATTCATATCAAAGGAAAATCATCTGGGAGTAATGTAACAGAATATAACAAGGAATAGACAAGCCCAAAGCACTACAACACAAGTACCAAAATAAAGGAAAACATCCCAAGTCCCTAAGGAAATAGATCATCAAATCCAAGTTTTAACATCTGGATCGACCTCCAAGATATCATTTCCCCTTGCTTGAACCTGGAAGGAGATAATCTACAAACACCCGAAGGCACAAGTAGGAAGTGAGCTAAAAAGCTCAGTAGGGTCTCACCAAGGATTCCAAAACATATGCCAATAATGGATTAACTGAAGAAATTATTTCAATTTTATAATAAATGGGCTTGGAATTCTAAACTATATTTTAAAAAAACCATGATATATAGTTCAAATGAGGGAAAATACTTTAAGAAAAGGCTTTACAAGTGATGGAATATTTCTAAAACAATGGTTTAAATAATTTTTTTATAGAAAACAGTTTATATAAATTCAGAGGGTCATGTAAGATAGTTTAACAATATTGGAATACAGTTATATCTCAAATATAAACATGTGAGCAACATGGTAATATTCTAAATAAGTACGAAAGTTACATGCTATAGGACTCCACACTCTCTAAGTGATCAGGACAATATGTGTATACACACATCCCTATTACACTAACCAAAGGTGACTCATCACCATCCCATCAGGGATGTGACCTACTGCATTTATGTTTTAGAATGCTGTATAATCATAGAATGTGTCTAAATCACTCACAAACTACCTAAGTATTTCATGTGATCTTACACAATCAATGATGGAAAATTTATTTTATGACTACTTAAAATATAATTAAATCACATTCCCCCATTTCAAATTATAATTTCCCATTTAAAACTAAAATAGGTTTTAATTAAAAACATGCATCTTTAACAAGATAAAACCACTGAGTTTCAATCAAAACATTTTAAGACATTTTTTCCATTTAACAAATTCCATAAACTCTATTTCAATAATTAAAATTCAGAAATTCAATTGAAACTATTTCCATCCATTTTCAAACACACCCCAATTCACCAAAATTGGGGTTTCCCCCAATTTTTTTCCAAAACCATTTCAAACCTCACAATTCACTAAAATTAGGTTTTAATAAAAACCAATTGAAATAAATTTCAGACAATTGAAGTTAAATCAACAACTAAAATAGATCAATCAATTCAGGGTTAATCAGTTTGGCCAAATGGGATAGAATCACGTACCTTTTTCTAAAACTCAACGCCTACAACAAAACCCTATAATAAGAATGAAGGTACAAAATACCTCAATACTCAACCTAAGAATAAGATATAAAAACATGGAGTTAAGATATATCAATTTTAATATGATCCATTGAACCCAAAAAAGGAGAAAGAGATGAAGAGATGAAGAATACGGAGAAGTATTACCTGAGAATCCACACCGTAAGAGAAATGACGATCAAATGTCAAAAAAAGGGACCCAAAAGGGTTTGAGGGATCCACGATCGCCTGGGGAAGGCTTTAAGTTGAGAGAAGTGAAATTTTAGTGGAACAAAAAGGGACATATCAGTTGTGCTACCCATTTTAAAAACATCATTCGGGGTATTACATGATGTGTAACCCCATTACAAGTCATAAAATAGTTAATTTTCATAACTATTGAAAAATGCATCACTTTGAATGAAAAATTTTTCAATAAATAACTAACGATGTGTAAAGGATCATCATGTCGTGTAACCTTCCATGGTGTGAATCTTTTCATAACATGAACCTTGTCACGGTATGCCCCCAACAACCTTTACACGGTGTGTAACCTAGTTACACAGTGTGTAACCCTCCTATAGCATACAAAAACACCCAATTTAGTTTCAGAGTTCAAAAAATCTATGAATTCACCATTATAGGTATCATAACAACTCATTCTCAACCCTACCTTGTTAACAAAAAGGAAAAACCATGAAAAGTTTAAAGACATACCTGTTAGATCAATAATGGAATGTTACAACCTTCCCACCATAAAAACCTTATGTCCCCAGAAAGCCTATGAAGAAGCGTCCATGCCAAAATGATTAGGCCACTATTATCCCTACAGTGCCTCAAATTCCCACATATCACAAGTATATGAACTATGTTTCCATAACACACGAACCAAAGGTATCCTCCTCCCACTAAGTACCTTGGTTTTAGAACCAACTATCCCGACTGGCTGCTTAGTCAAAGATAAATTTGGTTCAACATCAAGATAACTCTAGCTCCGAATGTGAGATAGATAAGATAGATACTTTATTAGTTGAGACACATGAAATACATTATGTATCAATTCAGCTATGGTGGAAGTAATAAATGGTAAGAAACTTTCCCCACTCACTCAACAACCTCAAAAGGTCCCACAAAATGAGAAGAAAACTTTCCTTGCCTCCCAAGCTGTCTATAAAATAACCGGGGTGAAACTTTCAAGAAACCTTGGTCAAAAATTGAGAACTCCAAAGGTCTATGATGATGATCAACATAAGACTTATATTGTCTCTTTGATGTCAACATTTTCTGATGAATCAACTAAATATTTTCTATCATCTCTTGTAAAAAACTTGGTCCAACCAAAGAACTTTCACAAATCTATTACCAACACAACAGAGATTTATAAGGATTATCATACAAGGCCTTAGAAGGATCCATTATGATTGTGGACTATTAAATATTATTATAATAAAACTCAAATGTCCCCAAATGACCATCCCATGCTCCCCCAAAGTCAATAACACAACTACAAAGAATGTCCTCAACAATCTATATAGCTCTTTCTATCTGGCCTTCCAACTATAGATGGTAAGTTGTGCTCAAATGGACCTAAGATCCCAATGCCTCTTGAAGGCCTCTTTAAAAACAATAAGTGAACCTTGGATTATTATCATAGACTATAGAATATGGTACTCAGTTCAAATGAACAATCTATCTACGTAGATATTTCCCAACTCCTCAACATTGGCTATATCATGAATGGGTATGAATTGAGCCAACCAGGTCATCCTATCAATCACAACCCATATCGCATTATTCCTTATTTGGGTATGAGTAAACCCAACCAAAAAGTCCATAGAGATATTATACCACTTCTAAGTAGGTTCTTGAAGTGGCTGATGTAAACCTGAAGGTTTCTGGTGATTGACCTTCTCCTTTGGGCACATATAATAGTGGGAAACAAACTCACTAATGCCCCATCTCATACCTGTCCACTATAACTGTCGCCACATGTCATAGAACATCATAGTGGTTCATGGGTGTATAAACCACTGAAAATTATAAAAATCCCCCATTACATCCTTCCTTGACACTAACTATATAACATAATAGTTCTAATAACAAAGAACACCCTCTTTAGATAATGACCATTAGGAAATTGTATCCCCACCACAAAGAGATTTTCTAATGCTATAGAATCCATCAACAAGCTGTTGATCCTGAAAAATAATCTCAATGAGAGTGGATGTAAAATAAACACTAGATAAAGAAACTTTATCCCTTTTCTCCTAAACTTCAATATGTAATTTTCCAAAAATAGAAAACAAATTCCACTCTTTCAAAGATTCTTTCACTTCCAAGGTTAGAATTTTATTGGTCAAAGCATCTTCAAATAGTATTACCTTTACCTGAGGTATAGGCAATGTCAATGTCAAAATATTGTAGGTACTCCACCCAATACATCTGGAGGAGATTCAAATATGTTTGAGATAATATATAACCCAATCCCTTGTGGTATGAATACACAATAAACCTTTCTTCGTAAAGGTAATGCTACCAAATCTTAAGTTCATGCATCATATATAAAAGGTCAAGATCATGGGTAGGATAATTATTCTCATATGGCCTAAGATAACAATATCCATAATCAACTACATGATCTCCCTGAATAATAACACAACCTAAGACTAAAACTGATGCATTACAGCAGACCACATAGCCCTACCTGGCCTCCGGATGAGTCAACACCCACACATTAGTCAAAAGTAATTTTAGCTCAAAAAAAGAATTATTACATCTATAATCCCAAGAAAAATTTACTACCTTTGGAGTTAGAGTAGTCATTTAAGAATCCAACTTCTATAAGTCCTTCACGAACCAACAATAATATCTAGCTAAGCCCAAGAATCTCTGAAATTCAAAGACATTATGTGGTTGCTCTCAAGTCATGCGAAACTTCACCTTATCAAGATAAAATTATATTCTTAGTTTTGAAACCACATGTACCAATAATTTCACATCCTGAATCCATAAATCACACTTTGAAATCTTGGAATAAAGTCAATGATTTCTTAGTAGAACCAAAATTGTTCTCAAATGATGTACATAATCCTCCCTAGACATGGAGTAAATGGGGATTTCATCCACAAAGACTACCACAAGGGTATCCAAATACTCATGGAAAATAATTTTCAACAAAACCATGAAAACTATAGGAGCATTTTCTAGACCAGAGGTAATAACAAGGTAATCATAATGGTCGTAATTTCAACAAAAGGCGGTTTTCTAAACATCATATTCTTTTATCCTCAACAGATGGTAAATCGATCAATTGTTGACCATTGAAAACCACTTCACCCCTTTCAAATAATCAAATAAATTATCAATATGTGGAAAATGGATATTTTTTCTTTACCGTAACTTGAATGAGATTCCGGTAATCAAAACATAAGAAAAGATAACTATCAGATTTCTTAGTTAAGGGAACCAGCACCATCCAAGGTGACACACTCAAGTATATAAATCCTTTATCAAGAAGATCATACAAATAAAACATCAGCTCTTTCATTTCAGGTGAATCTATATGGAAAGAGGAGGTATAAGTTGGTTGAGTACCATGCATTAAGTCAATAGAAAACACAAACTCCCTTACTGGTGGAAAACCAGAGAAAACAGAATGAAGCACATTGGGAAATTTGATGAAAACTAGAGGGAGGTCACTATTCAAAGATTACTGATCTAGATCAAAAGAAAACACTAATATTACTTTCCTCAAATCTAGATAAGATGGTTTGGATATGCTCAACCTTGGTTCCCATTATCCTTAAAAGAAAAGAGACACACCACTGGGTGTATTAAGGTGGACCCACTGAAGAAAACAATCAGTCTGGGTTTTATTGGCAATGAGCCAATCCATTCTGAAATTAACATCAAGTGGTTTCATGTGGAGGAGTAGAAAATTCCAATCTAGCTCGAAATCTGATAGAGAGAAGAGAAAAGAAGGAATACTGAGACCCCACTCTCTCTTATTACCAATGGGCATTGTAATATCCATTGCACAAGATAAAATCTCTAAAGGAAGATTCAACAAAATAAAATACGGGTTGAAATAAATTAATGAAATGCACCAATATCAAATAGAGTAGTCACTAATGATGAAACTATAGTAATGGTACCTCTCATAGTCACTAGGCCTATATCATCTTAATTTAGAGACTTTTCCACTGTGCGAAGTAGCTTCATTCTAGATGCATGTGGCTGGAACACTTTTATATGTGAAAAATCAGATTTATCCACAGTTCTAAGAGGATCTGATGATCCCATTCCACTCCATAGAGTATAAAAGATATGTCATAATCTCTATAAGTTTCCTGAGTGTTTTTATGAGCTATATTTTTTTGGTTCCTTAGTGAAAACCCTCTAAGAATGTCCTAGTCTCACCAAGGAACTCACACTACCCCACGGAGAAAAAGGAACTCCCGTCAAACCTAACTTACCAGATTAGTCTATATCAACCATCATCTCCCTATCTAGCACATTAGGATAAGTGGACTTCATTAACAAGAAAAATTAAGAATGAATATATGTTCAAAGTCCCAACTAAAACCATCAAGACTTCATCCACTCATTAGATACAATCTTACGTGCAAATTGCATGAGTTAAATAAAGTGATTTGAATACACAATCACGATTCTGTCAGCCTTTTCAAGCTTTAAAAACTCAACAGCCATAGACAACACCATCAAATCTGGATAGAACTGGTTGGGGAAAATAACCTTGATGTATTTACACTCTAATCCCTCATGTTTCTTTTCCATCACCATCATGTCCCACCATCTCCTGCTTGGTCCCTCCAGCATGAAGGTGGAACCCTTCACCTTGATCTCTTTCGATGCCTCCAAGAACTCAAATGGATGTTCTATCCTACCCAACCATTCCTCAGCATGTTGTGGATAATTTTAAAAGTAGTGGATTCTAGTTAAGAAAATCTTGATAACTAACTTTAATAATGTCCCTCTAATGTTCCATATTTGTAGCTTGAGTGAGAATTAGAGGTGGAGCCTGTCCCAGAACTTGGACAATGTGCACAATCACCTCAACTAGATTCAGGTCCACTAGAGGATTCACTCTCTATGGTTCAGTGGGAACTTCCTCCTCGATCTAATTTTCACATCTTCTCGGAGGCATGATGCTACACAACATCAGTAGATAACAAGGAAGAAATTAGATAATGCTCAAGCAGAACAACGAGGGAAACATAATCCTGACTGAAAAAAAAAATATTTGGATTTCACTCTATCCAAGCCAAAATAGAGAAAATAATAGAACTATTCCACGAGATGGATTTCCCTAACTACCACTAGTGACTTAAGGTTTATTGTGGTGAGATTTTTCCATGCACTCAATTGTAACTAACTCTTATGTCCTGATAATATTTCACAAATTAATACCGACTTCAAGATAAAAGCTCAACCTAAACCTACCCTATGATACCAATTTGTCATGAACCAGCCCTGGTACCCTAATAACCCAATAACATAGCTGACCCTGACATAGCCCGAAGGGTGTTCCATATCCCCATGGGTCGATGACTCGAACCTGTCATCATACAAACTGAATTTGGGAATGATTTTTTCCACTAAAAATGACAAGGTAAAGAAGCAAGACAATATACATATCAAAGGAAACTCCACTATGAGTAATTTACCATAATAAAACAGGGAATAAACAATCCCAAATCACTACAAACCAACTACAAAAATAGAGGAAAACATCACAAGTCCCTAAGGACACATCTCACCAAGTCCATGTTTCAACAACTGGATCAAACTCTAAGAGATCCTTTCACCTCGCTCGAACCTGGAAGGAGATAATCTAGAAACACCCGAAGGCACAAGTAGGGTTTGTGCTAAAAATCTTAGTAGGGTCTCACCAAGGATTCAATAAAATATTCCAATAATAGATTAACTAAAGTAATTCTTTCAATTATATAATAAATAGGTATATCATTTTAAAGCATATTTAAAAAAAATCATGATATATAGTTCAAATGATGAAAAATACTTTACGTAAAGGCTTTACATGTGATATAATATTACTATAACAATGGATTAAATATATTTTTTATATAAAACCCTTTATATAAATTCATATGGGCATATAAAATAGTTTAAAAATATTAACATACATTTATATCTCAAATATAAACAAGTGAGAAACATGGTCATTTTCCAAATAGGTATGAATGTTCCAGGATATAGGACTTCACACTCTCTATGTGATCAGGACAATATGTTTATACACACATCCCTCTGACACTTTCCAAAGGTGACTCATCACCATCCCATTGGGTATGTGACCTACTATATTTATGTTTTAGAACGTAGTATAATCGTAGAGTCTATCCAAATAACTCACAAAGTACCTAAGGATTTCATGTGATCTTACACAATAAATTATGGCAATTTTTTTAAGACTTATTAAAATACAATTAAATCTCATCACCCTGTTTCAAATGCCAATTTTCCTTTTAATACCAAAAACTATTTTAATAAAAAAATGCCTCTCTAACAAGATAAAACCACTGGGTTTCTATCAAAACATTTTAATCCATTTTCTCTATTTAAAAAATTATATAAATTCTATTTAAATAATTGAAATCTATAAATTCAATTGAAACCATTTCAATCCATTTTCAAACACACCCCAATTCACCAAAATATGGGTTTTTTCTCAATTTCTTTCCAAAACCATTTCAAACCTATCAATTCACTAGAATTAGGTTTTAATAAAAAACAATTGAAATAAATTTCAAACAATTGAATTTAAATCAACAAATAAAATAAATCAAGCAATTTAATGTTAATCAATTTGTCCAATTAAGACAAAATCACATACCCTTTTCCAAAACTCAACACCGAAAACAAAACTCGCTAACAAGAATGAAGGCACAAAAGAACTTAAAACTCAGCCTAGGAATGAGATCTAGAAACAAGAAGTTCAGATCTATTAATTTCAAGATGATCCACTGAACCCAAAGGAGGTGAAAAAGATTAAGAGATGAAGAATGGGGAGAATTTTTACTCAGGAATCCACACCACAAGAGCAATGACGATCGAATGCTGAACAAAGAGACCTGAAATGGTTGGAGAGCTCCAAGATCACTTGGGGAAGGATTTGGTTTGACATAAGAGAAATTGGAGAGGATAAAAAAAAGGATATATCAGTTATGCTACCCATTTTAAAATAACAGTTGGGGTATTACACGATTTGTAATCCCATTACATGTCATGAAATAGTTAAGTTTCATAAGATTCGAAAAACACTTCGCTTTGAATGAAAAACTATTCATTAAATAACACACGATGTTTAAAGGCTCATCATGTTGTGTAACCTTTCATGGTGTGAATCTTCTCATGACATGAAACTTCTCATGGTATGTGCCAACAACCATTACAAAACATGTAACCTAGTTACACGATGTGTAACCCTCCTACAGTCTACAGGAACACTCGGTTAAGGATGAGAGTCTAACAAATCTATGACTTCACCATTATAGGCACCCTCCAAATTCATTCTCAACCCTACCCAGTTAATGAAAAGGTAAAACCATGATAATTTTAAAGACCTAGCTCTCAGATTAGTAATGGGGTGTTACAATACACATGTATATTTACACACACGCACACATATAGACATATATATAAACATATATATATATATATAAACATATATATATACATATAAACACACACACACACACACACATATATATATATGTTTATAAACATATTATATTTATATAATATAAATATATATATATATTATATGAACATATATATCAACATAAAATATAAACACATAAAATATATATATATAATATAAACATATATATATTAATATAAACATAAGATATATATAATATATAAACATATAATATATATATAATATAAAATATGAATATATAGATATATAAAAATATATATATATATACATATATAATATTCATATATATATATATATAATATAATATAAACATATATGTAAAATATAAACATATATATATATAATATAATATAAACTTATATATATAAACATAAAACATAAAACATAAACATACATATATATATATATTAATATAAGTATACTTTATATATATATAATATTAATTTTTAAAATAGTTTAAACTATAAACACACACATATATATATTAATATAAACATATGATATATATAAAATATAAACATATAATATATATAAAAAATATAAAACATAAAATATAAACATATAGATTTATAAACACATGTATATATTAATATATCTATGTATATTAATATAAAAAATTATATATATATATATATATATTATATTAATTTTTTAAATAGTTATATATATATAATGATATAATTTAATATTCAAAAAGTGCATAGGTTAGTTGGTTAGACCCCTTTGAGCATATTGTGTAGGTGTGGGTTCTAATCCCTTTGGAGGCATTTGTTCTTACTGGCAGGGTAAAGGGATGCTAGGTGCAGGAGGTTGGGGTGGGGGTGTGCAGCGTGATTGATGGGGTTGGGGGTGTTGTATTTTTTTTATTCTTATAAAAAATAATGAATTTCAAAATAAAAAATATAAATTTTAGAAAAAAAATATAAATTTCAAAAAACAATTATCAACATTTTTTAGAAAAGTTTTTAAATGAGATTTCATTTTTTTATGTTTCTAAAAAACATCAATAAGGGGTCGCTAAATAGATACATTTACAGAATTTGCTAATTTATCGACACCTCATTTAGAAATGCTTTTGAGAAAAGTCAATAAATGAATTAGTGATGTTTTAAAACTTCAACAATGTAAACAAATTACTAATTAGCATTTTTTTGGTATTGACTTTATATGTGATGGAAATTATAGATGTTTATATGATTATAATAAATATCTTTATTGAGGGATGTTGCAATGTTTTTTTATTCTCGGATAAAGGGGATGTTCTTATGTTGGGGTTTAAATGTGTGTGCGAGATAAAAGGATGTTTTGAGATGTGATTATATGGTATGGTTATTCCATTGAAACGATCACATCATTTTATATGTCATGGAAATAACTAGTTATATAGGTGGGATGTTTAGGTACACATGTGCACTAGTTATGAATTATGATTTTGCTAGTGGCCCTAGGTTGGGACTTGGGTCAACCGATGGGATCTTTCCTCTTAGTTAGGATAGGAATGTTATGACCGGGTGTTATAGTAGATCGATTAGTGTATATTTGTGCAATCATTACTTCATTGGTGACCATGTTAGCTCTGTTCTAGATTGTTCTCCTTGGGAACCTATGATCCTATAATGATAATATATTTTGCAAGGTTTGGTCACTTGTAGTTTTTGAAAATGTATTACAATTTCTTTTAGGGTTCACCTTAAATTGTTTTAACTATAATTTATGAATGATTTTGATAAAGGAAAATAAATTTTTATTTTATTTAGAAAGAATATCATAATTGAGAAAGTTGGGTGTTTTTTAAAAGAAACTAATTTATACTTATTTTATTTGAGAAAATCAGTGAAAAACATATTTTGAATCTCTATTTCCAAACTAGAATGAATCAGATTTACTTTTAAATTTTTTGTTTTGAGTTGGTGGGTGGTTAATAACTAATATTTTTAGATAAAACCTATATATTACAAGTTAGTAGGACACCCATTTGGTGTGGATGTTTATGGATATATTTGTTTGGGTTATATAGAGGTGTGTGTGGTGTTGCCTCAATTGTACATGGAGACTGGGTATCCTTGGTTTGACATATTTATTTTATCTTGTTGTTATCATTGTTCTTGGATTCCATCAACCCCCTTAGAGGCACACCGGTGTTTTCCCTTATTTTTTATCTGGATCTCTCTTGTTATTTTTCATACTTATTCATGATATTATTTTATTTATGATATATATTAGGTGTTGTTTTTTTCATTATTGATAGATCCTATTTTTATTTTTCTTATGGGTTAAATGATTCCCAATGCGTTCGTGTTGATTCCCAGGAACTTGTTGTTATCCCATGACGATCGGGAATTCCCTTCAGGCCCTTTCTCAAGCTGAATCAAGTTCCCAGTTTAGGGGTTAACTAGGTTGGTTCATGACATTGAGGAAATACTTCTGATTTTATACTCACCAAAAACTTGTTCACCTTTATGTAAATGTACACATGATTTTTCATATAGTTGGGGTTCATACTACAATCAAATGCACCTTATAATCTTGCATAAAGCCTAGGATAAAATACTATCTGCCCCAAATATTTGAGGTTTCAATCATGGATGGAGGAAAGGAAGACCACAAAAAATGAAGTAGAGGGATCCCTTGACAGTGCTGGGGTTGGAGATTAACCACGATAGAGGGAGGAAGGTCCTCGAAGATTGCCTCATTGGCCTTACAGGTGGCCATGATGGCTATAACCACCCAGTATTGACATACATAGACATTACATCACTTTTTCAAAATACATTAAACATTATACAGACATACTCCCAACGACTGTATTAGTTTAGTAACTTGGAAACATGAAAACATAAACATTGGTACATAATGGAGCTACATTATCTCCCACTATTTTTTTCACCACTAATACCCTTCTTAGATACATAAAAAACAGTACATATCTTTATAACCTGGGGAAGGAAACATAAAATGTGGTGATCTCATATGCTCAGTAAGGGAAACTAAGGGAGACATATAAGCATAAACTTGATCATAGTGGTATGAAAATGTGATCAAAATATTTTAAGATCATACCCTTCATATCAAAGATCATAAAAATGAATCATGTCATAAATATTGATAGTTCATAAATATTTAATCATAATAAAATAAAGAACACAATCCATTAAATCATAACATAGGAATAAAACATAGAATTATGGAAAATACATAAGCACATAATATGATTTCCATAGTCGCCAAGACATCACTACCAATGCCATCTTAGTAGTATGTGTTCATTCCCCATACCATCTTGGTAGTTATGGTTCACTCCAATGACCAACTTAGTACCACAAGTTCACTTCTCATACCATATTGGTAGTCATGGTTCACTCAAATGGATATCTTAGTAGTCAAGGTTCACTCCCAAGACCATCTTAGTCTATCTCATGAGATATAAATCATTACCCAATACATTAGAGGAAGATGTAGGTCCCAATCATCTCATAATGAAATCATAAATATATTTTCCACAAAATCATAAACAATCATATCATAACCCATGAAATGATATGATTATCATAAACATGGAATCATATCCAACCCTATGGAAAAAGATACAATTTTTATAATCATTCCACAAAAAACATAACACCTCAAAGAAAAATGGATTTCATAAAAATATAACCCGTGAAAGAGAAATGAGGTTCATAAAGACCATTACATAACTAATAAACCATTAAGAGAAAGAATATGAATGGAACCTTTAGATCATTTCTAAAAAAGGCATGGGTAACATCAACATATGTCATCTTAGATTAAAAAAATTTAAAATATATTTCAAAAAAAATTATTGAGAAAAGTTTCCTTTTTTCTTTGAAAAGGCTTTAAAAAAACTTTTGAAAAACTTTTATTGGGAATAAAACTTTTATATAATTATTTAAAACATTTTTACAACCATTTTACTTATAAAAGTATCTTGAAAATATTTTTAAAACCATTTTCATTGAAAGCTTATAAAATAGCATGAAAACCTTTTGGAAATATTTTTTCATTGAAAATAATTTGAAACAATGAATTTTCAGAATATTAGGGAAAAAATTTATTTTTTAAAATAAAATAACCTATTAATCTTGTAAACTAAGCTTTAAGGTAATGTTGATCATTATGGTGGATAAATATGAACATGTCAAACATTCCTTTTACATTATAAGAAGTTTAGAAAGGTTCCTCAACTAGGAAATAACAAAAAGATTCATTATTAAAACCATTTTTGTTTAAAAAGATAAAATATGGGTAAAAATATATTTTAAAGTTCATAGGAGAATAATAATAAAAATTGGAAACCTTTTAGTACACATGATTTTGAATGAACACATATTTCGGACCTAAGAGAGAGGTAAAGTCAGATTGTATTAAAGAAACACTTTATTAAACATCTTATGTACCAATGAGTGGAAATATGGTACCAATACATGAATATATCATGAATAACTATAGTGGAATAAAATTCATGATTTTTCTTGAGATATAGATCATAAGAGTTCATCAAAGAAATCATAATAAAAAACAATCTCGTAAAGAGACGAGATTATTTCAATAAACTCTAATAACTTGGTAACTTTAATTATACTATCCATTTAAGAAAATGAAATTACATGAAGCTTAAAATATAATTAATGGAATGATATTAATGATATAACATTTCAAAGGTATTATATACACTTCATATAAAAATATAGGTGTATAACATGACATGTGTCTCAAAGAAGGAAAATTAAGACAAAATTTACATTACCAATTTGGTAACTTATAAAACATAAACCCCATGATAGAAAGATAAAAAAATGGTTATGTAAATGAACATATAATTAAGTATAACAATTATATAATAAATTAATGGGAATTATATACACCACAAAAAATAAGTGATTGGTGAATAAGGCATGTATCTCATGAAAATAAAGAGTGAGAAAAAATTCCCTTACCTTGTGTCATGATTCTCATCATACTCCTTCAAAACTTCTGTATAAAAAATATAAATTTATTATAAATCTATAAAATAACCATATTTGTACTTCTAATACTATATATGTTTTTTTTTGGCTTTATATCACCCTCTGGTTAACAATTCTATATTAAGGTTTCACTTTGGGTAATATCCGCTTTGTTTTTCACATGTGTCTTAATTTGTTATATATTTGGTCCTTATATTTATATCATGATTTCCAAAATGTAAACCATGATTTAAATATAATTTATATTAATTATATTTGTATTATAATAATCCATATAATAAATAATTATGAAACATAATACACCATTCATGGAGACGGTAGGCTGTAGGTATAGATGAACACTATTTAGATTTAATTGTCGTGTTGAAAAAAAAGAAAGTAAAACACACACAGACACACACACACACACACACATATATATATATATATATATAAATAATTATTAAATTATTTTTATTATATCATGTATATTCACTAAAACCATCCCTAATACATTCCATGTAGTGTATGAATGAATCAAATCGTTTTGTGGGGACGGTAGTCCACACTTCCTCAAATGAAATTATCATATCAACAAAAAATGAAAAGTATAAATATATGTGTTTTATAATATTTAAATAATATTAAATAAATAATTAATATTATATATAACACATATTAATATAGTTTCTATCATAATGTCCACCACGAGAGGTGGTAAAGTAAAAATGAACAATCTTCATTTAGTGAGGCGACAGTTCGCCGTACACATAAAGAGTATGTTCATTACCCATTAGATAGAAGTGTGTATAAGTGTAGATAAAAAAATATCATAAATGAATCATATTATATTTAGGATACTTTTTTTTATTATACAGGGAGTGGAGAAAGGAAATAAAAGAAAGGAGTTTCAGGGAGGGTCTTACCTCTTAATTGGGTAACTCCTTTTGGTTTGCACCAAAGGGATTCCTTGTAAGGATTTATTCCCAATGGAGGATTCACGTAGGATGTTTGGGATCTTGGGGACATATTTGGGAAGATTTTTTTAGAGCCATAGTGTCTTAAGAGTTTTGAGTAAGTGGTAAGAGATGAGGCCTTTTATAATGGAGGCGGAGCGTCACTCTTGTAATATTTTAGAAAAGGGGAAACCCCACCCACATTTTTTTATTGAAAGTGGATCTAATAATGGTCAAAATTATATCCAAGGTGGTATAGGTTAGAAATATAAACAATAAATATATTTTGGACAAGTTTAAAGGTTTTTTTGGGCTTTAAGGTTATGGTTTATTCCCTTATTAAACAAAATTTAACCTTAATCGTTGTAATTAATTTTATTTACTTCACTAATATTTTAGGCCAAATACAAAGTTGAACTTATTATAAATTATAAATTATTATGATTCCAAATATTACATCCATTTTTCCAAATTATTATAACATAAGTGGCATAAATTAATGTAAATTTAATCCCATATTCGGGTCGACAATGCTAATTTTGGAAGTAAAAATGTTCAAAAGTTTGATAATTTTTTATATCCAATTTCAATTTGAAATTGGATATAACAAAATAAATTGTGTTAATTAATAAAAATACTATCTAATTAAACTTTTATACCAATTTAAAATTTAATTTAACCTTATAAACATATTAAATGAAAAAACAATTTTGAACTAAAATACAGTATTTTTCACCATTCATTAAAAAATTAAACTTCACATAAAAATATCAAAAATTCACACTAACATAATTTTTATTATTATATATAACATATGATGTTTATTTTGACATATAATATTTATAAAAGTTCCAAAATTTAGATTTAATATATGTTCTTCATTAAAAAGCTGTAAAATTTCCTTGATAAAAATATTGTGTTTTATTAGTAAAATTGGTTTTATTGTTATCTTATGATTATAAAATCTATTGGATGAATATAAAAAATATTTACTTGGATATATAAAAATATATATTATATTAAAATTTCTTACTAATTGTAATTAATTTAGTTTTTTATTATTAAAACAACTTTCTTAGTATAATAATAGTTTTCTATAAAAATAATCTTTTATATTTAATTAGTTATCTGATGTGGTAGTGTTTTCACACTCTTTGATACATCCTTTTTATATTTTTATTGAATTTGTTATTTTAAAATGTTTTTTATTAAATAATTGATAATTAATGTGATTTTTTTACTTTTCTGTGTAAAATAATCAATTTTTGTTTAAATCAACTGTTTTTAATATTCATTATTGTCTTTTTAAATAATTATTTAATTAATGTGATTTTGTAATTATTTTTTACTCTTTTATTTTTACAATTTTTCATTATAGTTAGTTTATTAATTCATTTACATAATTAATTAATCCTTTATTCTTTAAATTGTAAATAAATAACTCATTTTGGTTTTTAGAAATTTAATAATTAAATTAATTTAAGTTTATTCAATTAATATTTATTATTCTCTAATTTAATTTAATAATTATTTAATTAATTGGTTGATTAATGTAAGCAAGAGACTTTATTTATTATAGATTTGTTTTTAAATTAAGTTTGTTTATATTTTTTAATACAAATAAATTCATTCTTTTAAATAAAACACAATTAATTTTATTATTTAACTTTGTTTTTACTTATTTAGTTTTTAATTTTATTCAATTTAATTTGTTGATCAATTTTTAGTTAATTTAATTTTGTGTTGTGTTTATTTTGTAGGTGTTGTGGTGTGTCATGGTTCCCTCATGGTCAAGGTGGCACGGTCTCACCATGAGCTTCACTCGCGGTCTCACCGTGAGCTTCACTCAGGGTCTCACCATGAACTTAACTCACGGTGCTTCCTTCACCCCCCCCCCACACTGCTTCAATCACCATTGCCCAGCCACCGTTTCAGCAAAATAGTGAGACCATGAAAAGTATTCACGGTGCCACTATTTTCTACCCATAATATCCCACCCTTTTCCACCATTTCATCACGGTGACTATCTCACCATAATCCCCTACCACAATCCTCTGCACAACCACCATTTTATCTCTTCATCTGTCTCATTGTTTCACCACTACTTCCCCACCGTATCTCTTCCTCACTCACCACTTCACCCATCCAAATCTCACCGTTCCTTCACACAGAAAACCAACAACATCAAAATATCCCACAATAATCATGCAGAAACATGGAGTATTCACAACAGCGGTAGAAAGAAACCTCATCAAAGCAAACGAAACTCGCAGCAGAATAAGCAAGAAATTACAAATTCAACCTCGTATTTGAGGCATAACAACAATGAATCCATCATGAACAAACATAGACCACACATCAATTCCCAAAATCAAACTGAAGATTTAAATACCCCAAATCCTTACCCTGTACCATCGAATTCCCTAGCCGTTGTGCCTCCCTGCTTTATCCCTCGTCCAACTGCCTTCTCCTTCTAGCACAGTTTCGCTCGAGCTTCGCCATGTCGAACCAACCCCTAACTTGGATTTCATTGTCTTCCACTCCAAACCATGGACTGCCGCCTTCTTCTCCCTGCGCCACACCCCAACCGCATCTCCTCCTCACCACGGAACTCCCTGCTTCGTGCCATCCTCAGACATAAACCACCTCTTCGCCTAAGCTGCATCAACCTCATTGTTGTTCCATTCGATCCTCTGGCTCAACTCGCTGCACACCCCCTACATTGAGACCACCTGAGCACCGCCTCCCCCTTCCCTCTATGTACGCCAGGCCGCATAAAGACCCCCCACACCTATTTGTGTTTTATTTCTTCTTTTCTTTTAGTTTTTTATTATATTTTTATAACATAATATATTATAATACATATATATTATATACTATACAATATTAATAATAGGTTTAATAATAATAGTACATAAGCTTTTATATATCATAATAATATATGTATTAACCTAATATAATAGTTATTAAAACATGTGTTTGTAATAATAATATTAGATATTATAAAATATATAAATTAATAAGTATTTTTGTTAACTAATTTAAGTAATAATATTAAAATATTTAATCTTATTTTCATATTATTTTTTTAACTTGTTTTGGTTTTTCTGTTATTCCGTGCAGGGGGAGAAACCTGTAGAAGCAGGGATAAAAGAAGTTGTGGGGAATATCAAGGTTTTTGCAGGGGGTGTTTGCACTTACATAGAGTTCACCAAAAAGATAGTGACATTCATATAAAAGTGTGCCATGTGGATTTTCTAATTTATAGAGGGAATATTATAGCTCTCCGCGCGCGCATCATTTTTTATTCAGTTGGGAGCAACTGTTCCAGTGACCAGCGCGGGAGGAGAAGCGCAGTGAAAGCTACACGTGGAGGCTAGGGAGCTCCTTGGGTGAGATTCAAAAGACTTCTACTAGTCATTATCATACGTGACGGGCACAAAATCATTGACGCACCAGAGGGCGAAGGGTGGGACATAGAGGGAACTCAAGACAGGCAGCGAGACCTTGATCGAGATGGGGAAAAGGGAGAGTGAGAAGAACATACAACATCTTCCTTTGCGAGTAGATTGGAGTACCGAGAGCAGTAGATCAGTGAATTTCATACCTCAATTCCCAGGGTGGGACATCGAGTGAATTCTAGCATCACATCCACCATTGAGCAGCAGGAATTAGTAATTTCAGGATAAGTAGCAGGGAGTTCGAACATATTAGCTTTCCTTGTGCTCTATTTTTATGAAACTTATTTCAATATGAATTTCATTGTTATTAATTCTATTGTTGCATTAAAACCAACCATTATGTCCAGCCAAATTACTTGGGGGGGGGGATAAGCTGGTTGATTAGGTTTGTTTAGTCTAATCCATGCACTGCATCATTTCTTGGCATGTCTCTCTCACTCGGAACAGATTTATGTTCAAAACAACAAGGTCGAGTGAAAACTGATCTTGATTGAATTTTAATGAAAAATATTTCAATTTAAGGAACTCTTTTAAAAGTGAGTTATGCTCGAATAAGAGAGACACATTGAACTCAACTGACAAGTTGAGCCCAGTGAAATCTGACTTATTTTCGCCATTGGATGGAATGACTTTTACAGGTGAAGGACTGTAAGAGTTATTTCATCACAAACTGACCAGACAAGAAATCTGGCAAGTTACTTTATGTCAGATCCATTTTTCTAAAACATTAGTGCATGAATGAGGCTAGGAAATATCGAATCGGCCAGTGGACTTCCTCCCCCTACTCATCTATTGGTTGTTTAAACCACATTTTCCTTTGTTGCTATAAGGCCCAGACCTTAAACCTTACTTAATATTGAATTAAATGAATAATTCACATTGAGGATCTTTTCAGGTTTAGAGTTTTAGAGAATTAGAACATAACTATTACATCTCAAAAGATTTACAAAGTAGACACTTCTACAAAGTTTCCATAAAATAAAAAAAACTCTTAAAAAGAAACATGTCTAGTTCCATGTTTTATATAGCATGACATTCCATTGATCCCATCCTTGACCCTATTCCACATTAAGTCCTATGAAAAACATTTCAAAAAAAAACTTGGGGAGAGCATAATAATATCAGTAAGGGATACACAAAGAATAAAATCTGTTATTTTATCAAAACAAAATGTAAACCATGTATACTTTATCAAAGTAATACATTTCACCATTATGAAGTAGTAAAAACTCTTCACTGAATAAAAGATCATTACTTACCCTTTTGTAACCAAAAGATTACCATAAAACCCATAAAAAGATCACATAACATATAAAGGTAACTTGGGACATAAACATACTTAAGTGGAATAACCATACGGTCGACTTACACACATATCTCTTAATGGAATAGCCATACGGCCAACTTCCATACATACTTAATGGAATAGCCATACGGCCGACTTCCATACCCAATGAATTGGAGGTTATAACGTAACCACCCGTCCTGGTATTCACAACACCACCTGTCATACGGTTTATCACGTAACCACCCGTCAAATGTCCAAGTACCAATATAAAATCATAAAACAAATATAATGGAAAGAAAACATTTCCACACTTTGATCACAATATATCACATAAATATATTGACATAACAAATCCATTATAAAAACAATTTTCAATACCAAAATACAAAAAAGAGTATATGGTATTTATTTCATTTAAAAAAACATTATGGCTTGTTCAGGAATCCAAAGACAAAATAATACTCGCAGCGGCGAAAAGGGTCGTTGTCACCGCGTACATTAAAAGAAACATTCCTTTTTGTCGTTTAGTAAAACGATTCATAGAAAAAGATTCCTTTTGTATAAAAGTAAAAGTCAAAGGGGTTTATACACCGTATAAAAGAAATTTCTGTATAAAACGAAATATGCCTCAATGAAAGGAGATTGAGACGAAGTCCCTTACCTCGGGTCCGACTTGACTCGATCGTTCTTTAACGTCCTGAATAATAAACTTGAGTTAATTTCTACTTGCTTAAGAACCTTTTTCAAGTTCATTATTACTTTTATATCACTTATTGACATGTTATAAACATTATGTAACCATTTAAGTTAATAATATTTGTTTTGTCGATATTTGGTTCTTAAGTCGAAAGTGGACTTCTTACAATTACATGTTGTTCGTGTGGTCAAAGGTTATTTATATCCAGAATGACATTCCTGATTTGGATATCATATAAATCATATATATCCAGCATATACATGTATTTTTAATATTACATAATCATTTAGAGGTAAGAAATGAAATGCACCGTTCATGGAGACGGTAAGCCGTACGTACGCATGAACGCTACTTTCATTTCTTTGTCATATTAATGGAATTAAAACTAAATGAGAGGTATGTATATTTTAATTCTAGAATTATATTCATCATTTAGATGTATCATTCATCATATATATCCATTATATACATGTACTTTTAATAGTACATTACATTTGGGGATAAGAAATGAAATGCACCGTTCATGGAGACGGTAAGCCGTACGTACGCATGAACGCTAATTTCATTTCTATTTCGTATTTTATAGAATGGAATCATAATGATATAAAGGTATATTATAATTACAGTGTAATATCATATATAATATCATAAATTCATCCTCTATACATCCCACATATGGTATTAACGAATCAAATCACTTTGAGGGGGCGGTAGTCCGCACTTCCTTAAATGAAGATATCGCGTTTACCCATAATGGAAACCATAAAGGTATGACCAAAATTAAAAATACAGAAGCTTAAGGAAAACATAAACATATTATATATCATATATAAACATAGTTTAATCTTAATGTCCACCTTTGAAGGTGTTAAAAGAATGTTGAACAATCATCGTTTCGGGAGGCAGAAATTCACCATCCACGGAAACAGTATGTTCTTTAACCATTAGATGTAGGTGTGTGTAAGTGTAGCTTGAATCCTTTTTATAAAAACATCCTAGTATATGGAATATACTTTAGTTGTTAAAAAATAAATTAATAAAAAGAGTTTAGGGGGTTGGAGAAGCAAAATAAAACAAAAGGAATCAAGTGAAGACATTACCTTAAAATCGGGTAACTCTGTTTGGTTTGAGATCAAAGGCTTCCTTGGGAAGACTTCTGCCCAAAGTGAGTCTTCAAGGAGTAATAGAGGGAAGTGGAGAGACAAAATGGGCAGGATTTGGCCGAGAAAAAGGCTTTGGAAGTGTGGGTAAGGTGGAAGAGGTGGGGGCCTTTTATAAGAGGAGAGGAGGGGCACTCTTGGAAGGAAAAGAAAAGTCACTTTATTTTAAAATGGTATTCGGATTTAAGAGGTCCAACATTGATATAATTCTAGGATAAGGTGATAAGGGTTCTAAATACACCCATCCAATAGGTTTTGGACATGTTTAGGTCTTATATTTTACATTATCTTTCCATTTTATTTAAATTTATTATTAATGAGGCAATCGCTGCATCATCATGATGTCATAAATAATTTAATTTATTTAATGTCTAAAAATTATAAAAAAATATCATGATTTAGGAAATATTTTTATCTTTCTAATTAATATTTATAGTAAAAAATCAGACTTGTATAACCCCATGTAAATTTTTTTTAGTAAAACATCTCATGTTTGTGTCATTTTTACTTTAACTTTAAATAAAAAGATATTAATGTCATTTTCCAACCAAAGTGGCTTCATAGGGTCCCCAAGTTGACCCATGGATTTTTTTGGTCGGCCATGACACAACCAATAAGGTTAGGACATGTGTCAAGTTCATTTCATATTATTACAACATTATTTTTACCTTAAATTGCACTAATTACCTCTAATCACGATTAAGAACTTAAAAGTTACTATTCACCAAAAATATTTTTTAATCTCATTGAACCACATTTTACTTCTTAATGACAACCATGTATGTTGGATTTTTGAAATTCAAAACACAGAAGTGGTAAAATTTCATTTAAACGAAAAATCAGTTTTTATAAGTACCACTTAGTGGTTTCATTATTCATCAAAAATTGAAGTTTTTCAGAAAAATACCAAAACTTCACCCTAAGATATATTTGATATTCCGAATTCCAAAATGAAGTCCATTTTACAAAATTCAAAACATATAAGTCACATTCATTAATTTAATAATTAATTCCCGATGTCATGACAAATAGCGTGTTTTTATGAAACAATAAGTATCAAAAGATTGACACTAGTTTAAGTCCGATTTCAAAGTGAAATTAATTCCAATGACCACTATTGGATTAAATGGTAAAAATATATTCCAATTTCACTTTAAAACCAATTCAAATTATAATCTAATCATATAAATAAATTAGATTAAAAATAGGTTTTGAATTAAAATACAACATTTTACACTATTCATTAAAAAAATGAACTTTATCGGAAAAATTCCAAAAATTTACAAAAAGTAAATTTTGATGTCCCCATTCTAAAGAGGAGTTTTATTTGGTCTAATGGAATTTATAAGAGTGGTCAAAACTATATTTAATGACGGTTCTCCATCAAAAGGTGATAAATGAACCTTTAGTGAAAACTAGGGCATATACGCCTAAAATTGAATTCTTTCCGTATTTTAAGCCTTTATCTTTTATTAGATAAAAGTAAAAACATTAAAAAACATATATAATCATATTTTAGTTATTTCTATACATTTCCTCCAATACAGCGGCTACATGTTAACTATCATTTAAAATAATATTATTATATTACTAGTGTGCAACGTAAGTTTTCAAAGAAACTCATCTTTGCGTATCGGGTACGCTATCGAACATAGAAACCCCTTTAAAGTAAAATTAATATTTAATTCGAAAATATTAACAAATATGAAAATGTATTATTCTTTATTTACTTGGGATGTTACATCCTTCCCCCCTTTTGGGAATTGCGTCCTCGCAATTTTAAAATTGGGCTCGGAAACTTCATTGAAAGCCCCACATCGGAAAAGGAGTAAATTAAACTATCACTTTAAAAGAAAGAAAGGGGAGTATAGAGGTCACCCGAGTTAACCCATACTATGATTCCATGTAAGAAAAAATGGACATGGAGGGTAAAACCAAGGGTTATGTTATGAGGGAGAGTGATAGAAAACATGTTTAGGAGAAAGTTAACCACAAGAAAATCACAAACTTGTGATGGGTTAAACGGTATTTGATTCCCTAGTAGGAAAAGTTAATAGAAAACATTTTTCTTTTAAGTTACTTTTCATTGAGGAATTTATTTTTGATCTTAAGGAAACATACTTACTTGTCATGTTGACTTTCAACTCTTTCTAGGTTTCTTACACAAACTCATAATAGCATACCTTGATCATGGCATCCACTCGGTTTCATCGTCATCTTGTTCACATAGGTGGAAGTCCCATGCATTAAAACAATGATTTAGAGATCCTTCAAAATCATTTGCTTCCTCCATCCAAATACACCTCGTACAACATGGGTCATATGGGTGTTCATAGAAAAACAGTTTTGGAAAATAATCATGTATGACGTATAATTCCAAAACATCTGATAAAACATGATTTCTATAAAATTGTCGGACCGAAATTGAGTTGAAACTTTATATTATTGGTCCTTTTAAAATACCATAAGTATGTGCTGTGAGACTATATTTTAAAAGCAAATATAAATAGGTTGCTCAAGGGTCTCATTCCTCAGCACCATCTTTAAAATCATAATATGCTTCAAATTCTTGTGATAAGGTAAAATATTCGAAAATACCTTGATAATATTTACCTTTATTGAAAATATGAGAATATTGTGAAAATAGTATTTGTCTAAAAACAACCCATGATCCACGATGATAACGAGGTATAGAGGCGGTGTTTGATATCTCAAACAAATGCTTGCAAGTGAGTTGTATTCTAGAAAAAGTTTAGCAATCATCCGAACATGACTTTGCAATAATTATTGCAAACATGTCATCAGGAAGAGATAGGAATGTCGTTTGAGATCCTCCTCCTTCCATTCGTAACTGACTTTACATGACCTAAGAAAAGTTATAAAACAAGGATTTAACTAAAATATTAGATATAGGGACTAACCATGTGTCTAACAAAAACTCCTAATCCCTAAAGTTGTTTAAACCGACCTTTGATACCAACTATAAGGCCCCGGCCTTAAACCTTACTTAATATTGAATTAAATGAATAATTCACATTGAGGATCTTTTTAGGTTTAGAGTTTTAGAGAATTAGAATATAACTATTACATCTCAAAAGATTTACAAAGTAGACATTTCTACCAAGTTTCCATAAAATAAAAAAAATTATTAAAAAGAAACATGTCTAGTTCCATGTTTTATATAGCATGACATTCCCTTGATCCCATACTTGACCGTATTCCACATTAAGTCCTATGAAAAACATTTCAAAAAAAACTTGGGGTGAGCATAAAAAGCTCAGTAAGGGATACACAAAGAATAAAAACTATTAGTTTATCAAAACAAAAAGTAAACCATGTATACTTTATCAAAGTAATACTTTTCACCATTATGAAGTAGTAAAAACTCTTCACTGAATAAAAGATCATTACTTACCCTTTTGTAACCAAAAGATTACCATAAAACCCATAAAAAGATCACATAACATATAAAGGTAACTTGGGACATAAACATACTTAAGTGGAATAACCATACGGTCGACTTCCACACATATCTCTTAATGGAATAGCCATACGGCCAACTTCCATACATACGTAATGGAATATCCATACAGCCGACTTCCATACCCAATGCATTGGAGGTTATAACGTAACCACCCATCCTGGTATTCACGGCACCACCCGTCATATGGTTTATCACGTAACCACCCGTCAAATGTCTAAGTACCAATATAAAATCATAAAACAAATATAATTGAAAGAAAACATTTCCACACTTTGATCAAAATATATCACATAAATATATTGACATAACAAATCCATTATAAAAACCATTTTCAATACAAAAATACATAAAAGAGTATATGGTATTTATTTCATTTTAAAAAAAACATTACGGCTTGTTCAGGAATCCAAAGACAAAATAATACTCGCGGCGGCGAAAAAGGTCGTTGTCACTGCGTACGTTAAAAGAAACATTCCTTTTTTTTCGTTTAGTAAAATGCTTCGTAGAAAAATATTCCTTTTGTATAAAAGTAAAAGTCAAAGGGTTTTATACACCGTATAAAAGAAAGTTCTGTATAAAACGAAATATGCCTCAATGAAAGGATATTGAGACGAAGTCCCTTACCTCGGGTCCGACTTGACTCGATCATTCTTTAACGTCCTGAATAATAAACTTGAGTTAATTTATACTTTCTTAAGAACCTTTTTCAAGTTCATTATTCCTTTTATATCACTTATTTTCATGTTATAAACATTATGTAACCATTTAAGTTAATAATGTTTGTTTTCTCGATATTTGGTTCTTAAGTCGAAAGTGGACTTCTTACAATTACATGTTGTTTGTGTGGTCAAAGGTTCTTTATATCTAGAATGACATTCCTGATTTGGATATCATATAAATCATATATATCCAGCATGTACATGTATTTATAATATTACATAATCATTTAGAGGTAAGAAATTAAATGCACCATTCATGGAGACGGTAAGCCGTACGTACGCATGAACGCTACTTTCATTTCTTTTTCATATTAATGGAATTAAAACTAAATGATAGGTATGTATATTTTAATTCCAGAATTAAATTCATCATTTAGATTTATCATTCATCATATATATCCATTATATACATGTACTTTTAATAGTACATTACATTTGGGGATAAGAAATGAAATGCACCGTTCATGGAGACGGTAAACCGTACGTACGCATGAACGCTACTTTCATTTCTATTTCGTATTTTATAGAATGTAATCATAATGATATAAAGGTATATTATAATTCTAGTGTAATATCATATATAATATCATAATTTCATCCTCTATACGTCCCACATATGGTATTAACGAATCAAATCACTTTGAGGGGCGGTAGTCCGCACTTCCTTAAATGAAGATATCGCGTTTACCCATAATGGAAACCATAAAGGTATGCCCAAAATGAAAAATACAGAAGCTTAAGGAAAACATAAACATATTATATATCATATATAAATATAGTGTCATCTTAATGGCCACCTTTTAAGGTGTTAAAAGAATTTTGAACAATCATCGTTTCGGGAGGCACAAATTCGCCATCCACGGAAACAGTATGTTCTTTAACCATTAGATGTAGGTGTGTGTAAATGTAGCTCGAATCCTTATTTTAAAAAAATCCTAGTATATGGAAGATATTGCAGTTGTTACAAAAGAAATGAATAAAAATATTTTATGGGGTTGGAGAAGCAAAATAAAACAAAAGGAATCAAGTGAAGACATTACCTTAAAATCGGGTAACTCTGTTTGGTTTGAGCTCAAAGGCTTCCTTGTGAAGACTTCTGCCCAAAGTGAGGCTTCAAGGAGTAAGAGAGGGAAGTGGAGAGACAAAATGGGCAGGGGTTGGCCGAGCCAAAGGCTTTGGAAGTGTGGGTAAGGTGTTAGAGGTGGGGGCCTTTTATAAGAGGAGAGGAGGGGCACTCTTGGAAGGTAAAGAAAAGTCAATTTATTTTTAAATGGTATTCGGATTTAAGAGGTCCCACATTGATATAATTCGAGGATAAGGTGATAAGGGTTCTAAATCCACCAATCCAATAGGTTTTGGCCATGTTTAGGTCTTAGATTTTACATTATCTTTCCATTTTATTTAAATCTATTATTAATGAGGTAATCGTTGCATCATCATGATGTCATAAATAATTTAATTTATTTAATGTATAAAAATTATAAAAAAAATATCATGATGTAGGAAATATTTTTATATTTCTAATAAATATTTATAGTCAAAAATCTTACTTGTATAACCCCATGTAAAAATTGTTTTAGTAAAACATCTCATGTTTGTGTCATTTTTACTTTAACTTTAAATAAAAAGATATTAATGTCATTTTCCAACCAAAGTGGCTTCATGGGGTCCCCAAGTTGACCCATGGATTGTCTTGGTCAGCCATGACACAACCAATAAGGTTAGGACATGTGTCAAGTTCATTTCATATTATTACAATATTATTTTTACCTTAAATTACATTAATTACCTCTAATCGCGATTAAGAACTTAAAAGTTACTATTCACCAAAAAAATATTTTAATCTCATTGAACCACATTTTACTTCTTAATGACAACCATGTATGTCGGATTTTTGAAATTCAAAACACAGAAGTTGTAAAATTTCATTTAAACGAAAAATCAATTTTTATAAGTACCACTTAGTGGTTTCACTATTCATCAAAAATTGAAGTTTTTCAGAAAAATACCAAAACTTCACCCTAAGCTATATTTGATATTCCAAATTCAAAAATGAAGTCCATTTTACAAAATTCAAAACATATAAGTCACATTAATTAATTTAATAATTAATTCCCGTTGTCATGACAAATTGCGTGTTTTTATGAAACAATAAGTATCAAAAGATTGACATTAGTTTAAGTCCGATTTCAAAGTGAAATTAATTCCAACGACCACTATTGGATTAAATGGTAAAAATATATTCTAATTTCACTTTAAAACCAATTCAAATGATAATATAATCATATAAATAAATTATATTAAAAGGAGGTTTTGAATTAAAATACAACATTTTACACTATTCATTAAAAAAATGAACTTTATCGGAAAAATACCAAAAACTTACACAAAGTAAATTTTGATGTCCCGATTTTAAAGAAGAGTTTTATTTGGTCTAATGGAATTTATAAGAGTGATCAAATCTATATTTAATGACGGTTCGCCATCAAAATGTGATAAGTGAACCTTTAGTGAAAACTAGGGCATATACGCCTAAAATTGAATTCTTTCCATATTTTAAGCCTTTATCTTTTATTAGATAAAAGTAAAAACATTTAAAAAACATATATAATCATATTTTAGTTATTTCTATCCATTCCCTCCAATACAACGGCTACATGTTAACTACCATTTAAAATAATATTATTATATTACTAGTGTGCAACGTAAGTTTTCAAAGAAACTCATCATTGCGTATCGGGTACGCTATCGAACATAGAAACCCCTTTAAAGTAAAATTAATATTTAATTCGCAAATATTAATAAATATGAAAATGTATTATTCTTTATTTACCTAGGATGTTACAGTTGCTCTGTCTACTCCCTTTGTACTCACCGGCTCACCCTCATTTCCTCACACACCAATTCAAACTCTCTCCAATTCCCCACCACCGACTAGGTTTTCTTGTTCTTATATGTGATTTTTTAGTTTATTTTTTTAGATC
Source organism: Viscum album (assembly GCA_963277665.1). Classification (NCBI taxonomy): domain Eukaryota; kingdom Viridiplantae; phylum Streptophyta; class Magnoliopsida; order Santalales; family Viscaceae; genus Viscum; species Viscum album. Next base: position 1,476,427,404 of record OY728150.1, read on the forward strand.
ATCGAACACAACATAAGGCCTCCCTGTGGTTTGACCTTGTCTTGCCACTGTCCTAAGTAGCAATTAGGTTATAAAGTTTAGTTTTTCACTTGTTCCCAATGATGCGAGAGTGTTAAAATTTTGGCACCGTTGTCGGGGAGGCTAGGTTCGATATTTAAAAAAAACAAAACAAAAAATTACATATAAAAAAATTTAAAAAAATCACTAAAAAAAACTAAAAAAAATCTGTAAAAAGAAAAATTAAAATTCAAAAAAAATTTGAACCTACTGCATGAAAACCAGGTGTAAGTCTGAATACTTAGTACCTAGTAATCCTAAAATTGATAAGCACCTAAAGGAAGTGAAAAAGAACAAAGACAAGGTCAAAATAGAAGATAAAATAAATGAAAACTTGAACAACCCACTTACTAAGAATTTGTACCAACCTAGAATGATGAACCCACCTGGGAATGAGATAGTTGTGAGGCACAGTTTGAGAGAGTTCTTCCTACCTTCAGTGTCTAGTAACCCTTCATACATTAGACTCCCACCTAGGTCTAGGAATTATGAGATCAAGAAATCTATGCTTAGTCAGCTTCCTACCTTCAGTGGAATGCCTAGTGAAGACTATCTTTTCTTCATTAGAGCCTTCTACTGTAGTGTCCAGCAGCTACCACTTAGGGGTCTCACTGAGGAAGAACTTAAACTGAGAGTGTTCCCCTTCTGCCTCAAGGGCATTGCTAGGTCTAGATTCCAACAGTTATAAGAAGAAATATTTGTCACCTGGGATCAATTTTAAAATTCTTTCATAATGAAATTCTATCCTTGGAGTTTGACATATGAGATTAGGCACAAAATCACTGAATTCATTCATGATGAAGGAGAACTATTTCATGAAGCCTGGGTTAGGTTTAAGGGTTTTTCTAGGTGGTGTCCAAACCATCAATGTACACCCCAATTCCTCATGGACACTTTCTACAATATTCTCACCAGTTTCCACCAAACCTTGGTGGATCAGTCTTCTGGAGGAGACTTTAGTGATAGGACTACTGAGGAGATCAAAAAAATATTTAATACCTTAGCTTAAAACTCCCAACACAAATGCTCTAGGAGGAGAAGCATTGTGAGAAAGGAAGTCTCCCCTGATCCTCAAGTTCAAGCCCAAGCTTCTGGGTTCTTTAATAAGAACCCACATCAAACCCTTAAGGAGCAGTTCCACTACTGTGGCATGTATGACTATTCTCAGACCAGTTTTCCAAACTTCGATATGCCTGTCCAGCCTCATGAGAGTGCCAGCTTTCCTAGCTATGTACCTCGGATGCAGCCTATGGAATATTCTTTTTCCAACACCTACAATCAAGGGTATAGGAACCATCTGAACCTGTCATGGAGGGAGCATGGAGTCCTTCGACCTACTGCCCCTCTTGGATTCCAGCAGTCTCCTAGGCAGCAATTCCAACCCCAACCCCAACCTAATGCTTAGTCATCCAACTCAAAAGATGAGGTGAGAGGCGTGTTCCATTAGTTGGTAAGGAGGTTTTGATGAACAAAATACCAAAAATGATTATCATAATGTTCAAATGGATGCTAGAATGAAGATCTTGGAAATTTAAATGGAGAAGTTGGCTAGGGATACTAGTAATAGAGAAAATTGTAGGCTGCCCAACACCACCGAAGCCAATCCTAGTGAGAATGCCATGGCATTGACCACTAGAAGTGGTCTCCAAAATCACCAATATCCTAGGAAAGAACCCCAAAATGCTGAAAATGAGAAACTAGATGAAGTTAGAAACTCAAATCTGGAAGAACCTGAATCTGAAAAACTAGATAGAACCCCGGGAATCCCTCTGGTTCCTGTTATTCTAGCTCAAAAATCCAAAGAAAATGGATTGAAAAACAAAGAAAATAAAGGAAAGAAACTTTTTGAAGAGGAATTTATAGAGATTACCACAAATGTGAGGAATTTTTCCCCTAAAATCCCTTTTCTACAAAGAATTAAGAAGCCAATTCATGATTCTAAACTGTTGAAATTTTTGAAAGTGGTTAGAAAGATGAAAATTGATACCCCTTTCTTGGAAGCATTGATTCAAAGCCTGTCATGTCTAAAATCACTCAAGAAAATCTATTCAAACAAAAGGACATTGGAAGAAGTTTCCAGCTATAGCTTAACAGAGGAGTGTAGTGCAATCTTGCAGAATAGGATACCTCCTAAGCTTCATGACCCAGGAAGCTTTGTCATCCCTTGTACATTTGGGGATAGAGGTGGTAAGTTCAATTGTTTGTGTGATTTGTGTGCTAGTATTAATCTGATTCCACTTTCACTTTTTCAGCACCTGAGATTAGGAGTTCCCCAACCCACCATTGTTGTTGTACAGGTTGATGATAGGTCCATTACTCTTCCAGTGGGTAGGGTCGATGATCTGTTAGTGGGAGTAGAAAAACTCTTTCTGCCTGTTGACATTCTTATCCTTGATATGGATTGTGACCAGAAGGTTACTATCATTCTCGGTAGGCCCTTCTTGGCCACAAGGGGAGCTGTGGTAGATGTGTCTAAGGGAAAATTGATTTTCAATTTGGGTGAACAGAAATAAGAATTCAATGTGTTTAAGAAAATACAAGAACCCACCCACCAAATTATCCCAAAAGATGAGATGTTAGCTGCTGAGAGTAGTGTTGATAAGGAGGAAGAAGAGTTTCTAAGAATGATAACTAAAATCAATAGTGAATCTGAAATCCCTACTGCCGCTTTCATGGGGATCAGCTTTAGTAAGGAGAGTGAATTTGTTAATGAATACAAGGGAGAATTATTTGAGAACCTAGATGAGTTTGTTTTGGAGCACATTCTTACCCCGAGAGAGGAGTCTGAGTTTGAGGAGATATATTTTGTATGATCTAGCACTGAGGAAAAATAATTTTCTACTACCATCTTCAAGAGGCAGCATGAAGACCTTGGGCCACCCAGGCCAAAGTATCTTCCCTCAAGATAGTCACCACCCACCCTTGAACTTAATCCCCTCCCTATCCATCTCAAATATTCCTTTTTAGGAGTAAATTACACCCTTCCTATGATAATTTCATCCAATCTAGAGGTGAGTCAAGAGAAAAAAATTCTTAGTGTTTTGAAGAAATACAAGTCAGTCATAGGATGGTCGATTGCTGATATCAAGGGGATAAGTCCAACCTTATGCATGCATAAAATTTACATGGAACTTGAGTGTAATCCCAGAGTAGAATCCAAAAGAAGACTCAACCCCAACATGAAGGAAGTTGTGAGAGAATAAGTAATTAGGTTTCTTGATGCTAGAATAATTTTTCCAATTTCTGATAGTCCCTTGGTCAGTCCTGTCCCGGTGGTTCCCAAAAAGAGTGGAGTGACAGTTGTCACTAATTAAAAGAATGAGCAAATCCAGACAAGAACAGTGGATAAATGGAGAGTTTGTATAGACTATAGAAAATTGAATGCTGTTATAAGAAAGGATCACTTCCCCCATGCTATTTTTGGATCAAATGTTAGAGAGATTGGCTGGAAATGAATTCTTCTGCTTGCTTGATGGTTATTCTGGTTACAACCAGATTTCCCATGCACTTGAGGACTAAGAGAAAACCACCTTCACCTATCTATTTGGGACATTTTCCTACCGACGGATTCCCTTTGTCTTATGTGGTGCTCCTGCCACTTTTCAGAGGTGTATGATGGAAATTTTTCTAGACATGATTGAGAGGATAATTGAAGTGTTCATGGATGATTTTTCTATTGCGGGAAATAACTTTCAGAACTGTCTGACAAATCTGGAACTAGTCTTAGAAAGGTGCCAAGGGACAAAATTGGTCTTAAACTGGGAAAAGTGCCAATTCATGGCCACTGAAGGAATAGTTTTGGAACACAATGTTTCTAAGAAGGGGATGGAGGTTGATATTGCTAAAATTGAGGTTATACAAAAGTTTCCCCTACCTGAAAATGTTAAAGTAATCAGAAGTTTCTTGGGACATGTTGGGTTCTATAAAAGGTTCATTCAGAACATTTATAATATTACTAGACTTATGTGCTCTCTGTTGGTTATGGATACACCCTTTTTCTTTGACGATACATGTCTAGAGCCCTTTAATCGTCTTAAGGAGAAGTTGACTACTTCACCTGTAGTCACTGCTCCTGACTGGAAGCTTCCCTTTGAGGTTATGTGTGATTCTATTGACTTTGTAGTAGGATCTGTGTTATGGAAGAGGAAGGATAGGAAATTACATGTAATTTACTATGCAATCAAGCTACTGGACGATGCCCAGAAAAATTACTCTACCACTAAATAGGAGTTTGATGCTGTGATGTCTGCCTTGGAAAAGTTCAGGTAGTATTTGATAGGATAAAGGATCATACTTTTCACAAATCATTCATCCCTAAAGTATTTGCTGGCTAAAAAGCACTCAAAGCCCAGACTCATGAGGTGGACCTTTTAGTTACAAGATTTTGATTTAATGATTAAGGATATGAAAGGGGATAAGAATGTATTTGTAGATCACTTGTCCCGATTGCCCAATTCCCCATGTAAGGAACCAAAAGAGATCAATAATTCTTTCCCTGATGAATAATTGTTTGCTACCTCTATGCAGCAGTCTACTTGGTTTGAAGACTATGCCAACTTTCTGGCAGCTGGAGTCATGCCAAAGGATATCTCATACAACCAGAGGAAGAGGTTTATATCTGAACTGAAATATTATTTTTGGGATGATCCTCTTCTCTTTAGGATATGTGCTGATGGGATTTTGAGAAGATGTGTGGCTGAGGATGAGATTTTGACCATACTTGAGAGCTTCCATTCAGCACCTTGGGGTGGCCACCATGGAGGATAATGGATTGCTCAAAAGGTCCTATAGGCAGGCTTCTACTGGCCAACACTGTTTAAAGATGCTAGGAGTTTGGTTATTGGCTGTGAAAAATGTCAAATGTTAGGAAATGTTAGAAAAAGGCAGGAACTACACCCAAAAGGTATTCTGGAGGTTTAAATCTTTGATGTGTGGGGCTTGGACTTCATGGTACCATTCATATCCTCTTATGGGAATGAGTACATTTTGGTTTTTTTTTGGACTATGTGTCCAAGTAGGTTGAGGTAGTATCTCTACCTGATAATTTAGTTGCTAGTGTTGTGAAATTAATCAAGAAAAACGTATTTTCCAGATTTGGTGTGCCTTGACCATTCATCACTAATAACAAGACTCATTTCAAGAATTATAAGTTGAAAGGTTTTATGGAGAAGTATGGGTGCCCACATAGGACATGCACCAATTATCACCCACCGTCCAGTGGGCAAGCATACGTTTCAAACAGAGAGCTCAAACATATTTTAGAGAAAAAAATGTCTAGCTCGAGAAAGGACTGGCCAAGGAAGTTGGATGAGGACCTTTGGGCCTATATAACTACTTATAAGACTCCTATAGGGATGTCACCATATAGTATACTCTTTGGGAGAACATGTTATTTACCTGTTGAGTTATAGAAAAGATATTATTTAGTATTGAAGGCACTTAACATTGATTTTATGTCTGCTGGAGAGAGGAGACTGCTAGAGCTGAGTGAACTGGATGAGATTCAAAGAGAGTCCTATGAGAATGATGAAATTTACAAAGAAATAAAAAAGGCTCTTCATGACTCAATCATTCAAAATAGAAATTTCAAGGTTGGTGAGAGGGTCATGCTTTTCAATTCTAAATTGAATCTGTTTCTAGGATAGTTAAAGTCCAAATGGTCAGGACCCTTTACCATTGTTCAAGTCTTGGTTAATGGAGTTGTTGAGATGGTTGGAGAAGAGAATCCACCTTTCTTAGTTAATGGTCAAAGAATAAATCACTTCTTTGATGAGCATCCAAAGGGCTTGGCTACCACATCTTTGTTGGAAGAATGAGCTGATTCAAGTCTAACTGAGGACTGTAAACTCAGTGTTTCATGGGAACTAACCCATGTTTTCTTAGTTCCTTCCCTTTTATTTTTTTGTTAATAAAGTAATCCCTGCTTCTTGTTCTCCAGTTCAATTTCTTACCTACTTGATGGTGCTTCATGATCTGTTGTTGTTTTAGAGAGATTTGTTGCTACTAGAAACATTTCCAAGAAATTCCAAGGGAGAAATCCACTACATAATATGGATAACACTTCTTTCTACTAACTCCCTTGGGTTACATATCTTGAACATAAAACTATGAAACTTTATTTTACTTATTGGAACATGCATGTGAATTATAAGGGGTAAACATTCAACACTACTAAAGAGGATATGTTGATGAAAGCCACAACTAATGGTCCAATAATTCAGGGAAGTTTTGTTTTACACTTTTTCACTTTCAATTACATTCTTAATATTCACTAGGAACTAAGTGTGGGGGACTTCCCCCTAATTTGTGAAAAATAAAGGTGTTTTCTTGCATGGGTGTTTAGCTGTTAGTATCTAGATAGTTGAAAAAATTATTTTGAGCTGATTTGTGAAACATTCGTGCACCCACTGCTTTCAATTTCATTATTCTGCTACTGCACATCATTGTTCATCATGCTGCTTTTTGAAGTACATTGATAAAATCTTTTTTCTGCTCGCAAATTCAAATCACGAACTTTTTAAAAGGAAATACACTTGTTTTCTGGTGATGGTTAGTGGGGTTGGGTTCTTCTATTTATCTTTGTTTGAATTTTTATTTTCTTTCTCTTTTTGTGTGGCAAAGAAAATTTTTGAACCTCATTTCCACCCATCCATATCCAATTTAAGCTGAACTGTCCATCAATCTTGAACTTCAACTGTCTTCCACCTTAGAATTCAACATTGGGGACAATGTTGGGTTTTAAGTGTAGGGGAGAGTGTCCATTCTAGTGTCATTTCAAATTCCCCTTTCTTGAACCTGATTTTGAACCTGAGTTTGTGGTTGTTTTGAGTTTGTGGTTGTTTCAAATTGTCCAATTTGTTTTCAAAAAAAAGGTTCAAAATTACTTCAAAATAATCAAATTCTTTAATCACTTTATTATCATTGTAGGTTCATTGGTATTTCAATTATGTCATGTTTAGTGGACAACTGCTTGCTGGTTATTGAGAGTGGCACTCAGTTAGAAACGGTTAAGCATGAATGATTGTTGAGGGAAATTGTTCACTATCTCAATGAACCTGCCTATTTAGGAACTGAGGATGGGAGTGTGACAGGATAAGTTTTTTTGGGATGAGGATCATGACTTGGAGTAACTTGATGTTCTCACTTGAACCCAGGGGACTCACATTTTTATAAAATTATATTCAATCACTTTAGGAATTCAACTCGAATGATTTTTAATTAAGTCCTTTGTAACTGGAGTAAAATGGAAAAATGGGATCCCACGGTGGGTATCTGAGACAAGGTGCACTGGGTGCATTTATATGAATAAATAAATCCAATTTCAATCTTAATAAGTGCAATGCACAATGCTTTGTACATGGAATATGGCTGGGAAAAAGTAAAATAAAGTGCCCTTGTCAAAAATGAACTCATTAAGGTGAGAGGAATTTTGAACCCAGCTAAAGAAGGGAGCAATTGACTTGGTTAATTTTCATTTGAGTTGAGTTAATAAAGTGATGAAATTAATGGACTTTAACTTTTGGAACTTGGGGGAAGGTGAGAATGCAAGGTTCACATGGTCAAGTTTTGAGTTCCACTTCATCTAACCTTTCAACACTCCTTGAATTAGAACTTGAATTGGAAGTTGAAGTAGGATAGTTAATGAGTACACATAGGAGGCATGACAACTTGATAGTGTATGAATTTATGAAGCTTTTGACTTCCAGTGAGTATATGAAGCTAGGCAGGACATCATTTTTGAATACCCTTGAAAAACCGGACTCATTTTTTGGTCATGCTCCTTTGGATATTAAAGTCCAATCATTCAACTTTTGAACTGAACTCACAAATCATCATTCTATTTTGAAGTTGAAGTCATGTATTTGTTTGAGGAAAACAATGTTTTAAGTGTGGGGGAGTTTGATGTGGCAGTGTTTTCACACTCTTTTCCACATCCTTTTTATATTTTTATTGACTTTGTTGTTTTAAAATGTTGTTTTTCATTAAATAATTGATAATTAATGAGATTTTGTACTTTGCTATGTAAAATAATCAATTTTTGTTTAAATCAATTTTTTTAATATTCATTATTTTCTTTTTAAATCATTCATTAATTAATGTGATTTTGTACTTATTTTTTACTCTTTTATTTTTACAATTTTTTATTCTAGTTAGTTTAGTAATTCATTAATTCAATTAATTAATTCTTTATTTTTTAAATTGTAAATAAATAACTCATTTTGGTTTTTAGTCTTTTAATAATTAAATTAATTTAAGTTAAATCATTTATAATTTCTTATTCTATAATTTACTTTATTAATTCTTTAATTAACTGGTTGATTAATGTAAGAAAGCAACTTTAGTTATTGTTGTTTTTTTAAATTAATTTTGTTTGTAATTTTTAATATAAATAAATTCATTATTTTAAATAAAACACAATTAATTTTATTATTTTCCTTTGTTTTATTTATTTAGTTTTTAATTTTATTCCATTTAATAGGTTAATCAATTTTTAGTTTATTTAATTCTTTGTTGTGTTTACTTTGTAGGTGTTGGGGCATGTCATGGTTCTCTCACGGTCACAGTGGAATGGTCTCACCGTGTGTCACCCCCACACACCGCTTTACTCACCGCTGCCCAGCCACCATTTCAGCAAAATGGTGAGACTGTGAAAATCATACCCATTGTGCGTCCCTGCTTCGTCCCGCCTCCAACTGCCTTCTCCTTCTAGCACAGCGCTACCCGAGCTTCACCATGCTGAACCCACCCCTAAATCGGCTGCCACTGTCTCCCACTCAGAGTCATGCACTGATGCCTTCTTCTCCCGACACCACACCACAACCGCATCTCCTCCTCACCACGGAACCACCTACTTCACACCAGCCTGAGACACAGACCCCCTCTTCGCCTAAGCCGCATCAACCTCGTCGTTGTTCCATCCGAGCTGTCGGCTCATCTCGCCGCACACCCCCTGCACCGAGACCGCCTCAGCATCGTCGCCCCCTTCCCTCTATCCACGCTGCACCGCATGAAGAACCCCCACCCCTCTTTGTGTTTTATTTATTTTTTTCTTTTAGTTTTTTATTCTATTTTTATAACATAATATATTATAATACATATATATCATATATTATACAATATTAATAATAGGTTTAATAATAATAGTAAATAATCTTTTATATATCATAATCACATATGTATTTAACTAATAGAATTGTTATTAAAACATGTGTTAGTAATAATAATATTAGATATTATAAAATATATAAATTAATAAGTATTTTCATTAACTAATTTAAGTAATAATATTAAAATATTTAATCTTAGTTTTATTTTATTTGTTTAACTTGTTTTGGTTTTTCTGTTATTCTGTACAGGGGGAGCTACCCATAGAAGGGGGGATAAAATAAGTTGTGGGGAATATCAAGGTCCTTGCATGGGGTGTTTTCACTTACATAGAGTTCACCAAAAATCCAGTGACGTGCACATAAAAGTGCGCTATGTGGATTTGCTGATTTGTAGAGGGAATATTGTAGCTCACCGCACACACATCATTTTTGATTCAATTAGGAGAAACTTCTCTAGTGACCTGTGTGGGAGGAGCAGCGTAGTGAAAGCTAGATGTGGAGGTAGGGAGCTCCTCAGGTGAGATTCCAGAGACTTCTACTGGTCATTAGCATACGCGGCAGGCACAAAATCATTGACGCACCAGAGGGAGAAGGGTGGGACACATAGGGAACTCGAGACAGGCAGCAAGGCCTCGATCGGGATGGGGAAAAGGGAGAGTGAGAGGAACATACAACATCTTCCTTCGTGAGAAGATTGGAGTACCGAGAGTAGAAGATCAGTGAATTTCATACCTCGATTCCTAGGGCGGGACATCGAGCGCATTCTTGCCTCGCATCCACCATTGAGCAGTAGGAATTAGTACTTTTAGAAGAAGTAGCAGGGAGTTCGAAAATCTTAGTTTTCCTTGTGCTCTGTTTTTCTGCAACTTATTTCAATATGAATTTCATTGACCTTAATTCTATTGTTGCATTAAAACCAACCATTATGTCCAGATAAATTCCTTCGGGGGGGGGGGGGGATAAGCTTGTTGATTAGGCTTTTTTAATCTGATTCATGCACTGCATCATATCCTGACATGTCTCTCTCACTCGGAATATATTTATGTTCAAAACAACAAGGTAGAGTGAAAACCGATCTTGATTGAATTATAATGAAAACTATTTCAATTTGAGGAACTCTCTGACAAGTGAGTTATGCTCGAATGAGAGAGACACACTGAAATCAACAGACAAGTTGAGCCCAGTGACATCTGAATTATTTTCACCATTGGATGGAATGACTTTTACAGTTGAAGGAATGTAAGAGTTATTTCATCACAAACTGACCAGATGACAAATTTGGCTAGTTACTTTAAGTCAGATCCATTTTTCTAAAACTTCAGTGCATGAATGAGGCTATGAAATATCGAATCAGCCAGTGGACTTCCTCCCCTACTCATCTATTGGTTGTTTACACCACAATTTCCCTTGATTCTCTATCTACTCCCTTTTCACTCACCAGCTCACCCTCATTTTCTCACACACCAATTCTCACTCTCTCCACTTCACCACCACCGACTGTGTTTTCTTGTTCTTGTGTGTGTTTTTGTTTAGTTTATTTTTTTATATCGCCAAACACAACATAAGGCCTCCCAGTGGGTCGACCCTGTCATTCCACTATCCAAAGTAGTATGTAGGTTATTAATTTTTGATTATCCCCCATTCCCAATGGCGCACGAGCATGCATTATCATATTCATTTATAATGAATTTTTAACTAATTAATTCATTTTATATTTTGTAAAAACCATATATTTACAAAATTTATTTAATAATATTCATAAAATCTAATCTAATGGCTAGGTTATATATATTATTATATAATATCTTATTGTTCGGTAACACTCAGTCTTATGTGTTATGCAAGCCATCAAGAAAATTCAGTCTTGCATGAAACATAATCTTACCTCAGTGTTCCATATAGAGGAAGCTAACCATTATATTGCATATAGTCCACGATTAACATGGAATTGCATATAACACAAGACAGACTTAGTGATTTAATATATATAAAATAACTACTTTTTTGGTTGCATGAAATGAAAAATATCAAAAAGATTAAATTAATTTCAAAAACATATTTCACAAAATCTTGGGGTGTTACATATTACCCGCCTTAAAATGAATTTATCCCTCAAAATTCATCTAGGTTATCAAAGGTTTAACACTTGACAATTCCTTTCATATAAAACTACATCATAAAAATTAATACTAAAACTTTATTTTAAAAAGGAAAGTTAGAAACATAACAATTACACAAAGTATCTCATAACTAGGTTTACACATGGGAGAACATTGATAGAAAGTGAAAATATGGACATGAAGGAAAAGAATAAATATTTATAGGGACTGATTTATGTCATCAATCAAAAACAAATGATTGATCAATGAAAAGTTGAAGGACTTAAAGTTATAAATTTGTGATGATTTGAAATTCCATCAGCTCAATGAAAATTAATGTATTTGGATGATATTTTATTTGACCATTTTTCTAACTTTGAGTAATTATTTTATTGACCACGAATATAAGGTAATATAATTAATTGATATATTTATATAAACAAAATTTAATTCTTTGGTTGTGCTTTTATCAATTTCAAATTCTTCCATCACTTCATGTAATGGATGTATAAAAATTAACTTTGATGCCAGAAGCACTAAAATACACTTTTAGAGGATCGTAAGGCCCATAAAAGAATTAAATGTTTAAATATTAGTCTCTAACTATTATTAAAAATAAAAATAGGTAATACATTATCTATAAACATAAAAAGTAACTCTACTAGTTAATTATTAATAATTATAAAAAATAATTACACATTAACCTGAACATCATGTAGTACAGTGGTAGGCGTGAAACCCTTATGGTCCTTAGGTCATGGGTTCAAGACCCATGGATTTTCTAGACTTGATTGGTTGTCACCCAACATACATGATTCCCTTTTATAAAACCATGCTAATAAAATTTCCAAAATAAATAAGTTGGACATCCTTGAAATAAGGTTAATCACTAAATAGCCATTTAACCAAGATTTTCAATACAAAATCAGTGCATAAATACTTCCTATGATGTTTAACATGAACGTTTCATGAATGGTTATCCTTATAACCCTTATGAAAGATGAAAATCAAAAACATTAGAAATTCATGAAATCAACTTAATATTGATTCCAATGTATATCACAATGTATCTCTTAGTTGTCACATTCCAATAGTGTGAACACCCTCATCATATATTCTATTGAAACATGGTAATTACTTAAATTACCATAAATAATTCTGGAAAACATGAATTCTTCCTTATTGCATAGATTGCTGAATATATTCCATAGATCCAAGAAGTTGTAAAATTCATCCATGATATCATAAGAAACTTGTCAATAAGTCCTTATTACTTTCTAATCTACTTATATCTAATATATATTTAACCAAAAAATATTATCGTAACATAAGGAACACATTAATTGTTATCTTTCCCTTAATCACGTGTTTTCTATGGACATCACCTTTCCATTAAATCACTTCGAATCCATTCAACGTATTATTGTAAATCATTAGTGAAAAAAAATAAAATTTACAATCCTTATATATTTCACATTTCCTATAACATAGTTCTTGAATAAAAATACATATATTATTTATTATTCCACTTCATCCTTATGCCATTATCATGGATACCTCTTCCTATTACATAATACTTTTTTCCTTTCACATTTCATCAGTAGTCTCGTCATCATCTACAATGTTACCATTACTCACACCACCTTGCTAACTCTCATAAAGAGATTTCCTATTGGGACATTGAGTTGCATAATAACCATTTATTCCCCACATAAAATAGTTGACCTTTGATAAAGACCAAGTGAGGAAAATATTCTCATCCATTTTGTTAATCAAACTCTCTATTTTTCACATACAGTCACTTTATTTGTGTCCTTATTTTCCATAGTCGGAATATATACTTGTTTCTGTAATACATTCACTCAGGTGATTCTTTCCACATTCCTCGCACAAAGTAAACTGAATATTGTTTCCTACATAGTCTCTATTACCTAAAATCTCAAAACACTCCTTCCTTATTTTCCTTGGTGAGTTTTAGAGTTGGTTAAACTACACGTTGTTAATCATGTTCCATGAAAACTGATTAGGAATAATCACAACATCTTTTACTATAGTAATAATCCCAATTGAATGCTCATCAAAAAAATTTCTATCAAATTCATCATTAATCAAATTCCTTCTGGTTCCCACCATCGTCTAAAATTAGAATCATAGTGTGACCATTACTTATCATAGCAGAAAACCACATAGTAATGAAAATAATTACTTAGGATGTCTAAAACATGAAACCTTCTTTAATATAAAACACCTTATCTTTATCCTAAGTTATTCATAACCAAATTATATTTAAATCCTTCATAATAGTTCCTGAAAACATTATGAATTTACAAAAAAAATATACCTGGAGAGTGTCAACATTGGTGTTTAGTAAGGCCTGTTGTCGTGTACCGGATTACCCCAAGTCTGGATTGAAACAAATTATCAGAGTTGTTACTCCAAGGTACATCTATACCAGAGCCACATCCACTTGTAGTATCTAGGAATGGATGTATTTATAGGAAACCACACACTCTATCCTTTACCAAAATTCCAACACATTTTCATATGATTTTACTTATCCTTAGAATTACACTTAGACATGTCCTTAGGGTTTTCACTAAGGTTTTCTCATCCTAGTTTCCAAAGGTTAACAAAACATTTTCTATGATACTAACTTAATGACCTAGTATTGACATACATATACATTACGTCACTTTTTCGGAATAATTAAAACATTATACAAATAGATTGCCAAAGTTCGTATTAGTTTAGTGCCATTGGAAACATGGAAACATAAACACCAATACATAAATGAGCTACATTATCTCCCACTAGGTTCTTTATTACTAGAACCCTTCTTACACACACAAAACATATTATATATCTTCATAACGTGGGTAAAGAAACATAGAATGAGGTGATTGTAGATGCTTAGTAAGGGAAAATAGGGGAGAAATGTAAGCATAAACATGATCATAGGGGTATGAGAACATGATAAAAAAAATTAAGATCATACCCTACATATCAAAGATCATAAACATGTATCATGGCATAAAGTTTTACATTTCATAAGGCATAAATCCTAAGTAAATAAAGAACATAAGCCGTGAAATCATAGGATAAGAATAAAACCTGGAATTATAAAAAACACATAATCATATAATATGATTTCTATAGTAGCAAAGGAATCACTTCTAAGACCATATTTTTAGTAATATTTTACTTCCTATACCATCTTGGTAGTCATGGTTCACGCCCATGTCCATCTTAGTGGTCATGTTTTAATCCCAAGACTATCTTAGTCTATCTCATCATATATAAATCTTTACCCAATGCATTGTAGGGTAATATAGGTCCCAACCATCTCATAATGAAATAATAAATACATATTCCATGAAATCATAAACAATCATATCATAACACATGAAATGAAATGGGTATCATAAACATGTAATCATAACATAACATGTGGAAAAAGATACAAGTTTTACAATCATTCCATCAAAAACATAACCCTTGAAAGAAAAAAATATTTCATAAACATATAACCCATGAAAGAGAAATGGGTTTCATAAATATGATTACATCAAGAATAAACCATTAATACAAGTAATATTAAAGGAAAATTTAGATCATTTCCAATAAAGGCATGATTGACATCAATATATGTCATCTTGGATGGAAAATATTTCTGAAAAATCTTTCAAAAACATTTATTGTGGAAAATATCATTTATTATTTGAAAAGGATTTAAAAAAACATAAAATCTTTTGAAAACCAATTTATTGGGAATAAAATTTATAAAGAAATCTTGAAAACATTTTTACGACCATTTTACTTATAAAAGGAGCTTGAAAATACCTGAAATTCCATTTTCCTTGAAAACTTATAAAATATCTTGAAATCGTTTTGAAAACATTTTTCATTGAAAATACATTGAAACAATGAACATACCTAATATTGGGGAAAAAATTATTTTTTAAAAGAAAATAACTTTTTAATATTTTAAATGAAGCTTCAAGGGATTGTCGTTCATAACGGCGGATAAATCTGAACACGCCGAACATTCCTTTTACACTGTAAAAAGTTTAGAAAGTTACCTCAATTAGAAAATGACAAGGAGCTTATTTATTTAAACCCTTTTTTTAAAAAAGTTAAAATAATGGGGAAAATTTATTTTAAAGTTCATATTATAATAATAAAATATTTTTGGAAACCTTTTAGAAGACATGATTTTGAATGAACATAGATTTTTTACCGAAGAGAAAGGTTAAGTCATACTTTATTAATAAAACACTTTCTTAACTATATTATGTACCAAAGAGTGGTAAAATGATAAAAATAAATTAATATATCATGAATAAATAGAGGATAATAAAATTCATGAGTTTTCTAGAGATATGGATCATAAGAGTTCATCAAAGAAATCATAATCACAATCTAAAAAATCGATCAGATTATTTCAATAAACTCTTATAACTTGAAAACTTTGAACCATACATTCCATGTAAAAAATAAAATTACATGATGATTAAAATACCATTTAATGAATTTGATTCATTATATAACATGTCAAAGGTAGTATATACAACTCATATAAAAATAAAGGTGCATAACATGGCATGTGTCTCAAAGAAGGTAAATTGAGACCAAACATACATTATCAATTTGGTAACTTTTGAAACATAAACCCATGATATAAATATGATAAAATGGTTTTGTAAGTTACAATATATTTAATTATAATAGTAATATAATACATTAATGGTCAGTATATACACCACACCAAATAAGTGAGTCGTGAATAAGGCATGTATCTCACAGAAATGAAGAGTGGGATGAAATTCCATTACCTTGTGTATTGACTCTCATCGCACTCATTAAAAACTCCTTTGTTATAAATATAAATTTATTATAAATATATAAAATAACCATAGTATTACTTATAATACCATATATAGTTTGATAATGTCTTCATATTACCCACTTGTTAACAATTCTATATTACGGTTTCACTTCGAGTAATATCCGCTTTGTTTTTAGCATGTGGCTTAATTTGTTATATCTTTGATCCTTATATTTATATCATGATTTAAAAAAATTAAACCATTTTTTAAATATAATTTATATTAATTATTTTTTTATTATAATAATCTGTAGAATATAGATGTATGAAATGAAATACACTGTTAATGGAGATAGTAGGTCATAAACATGTATGAACGCTATTTCCGTTTAATTGTAATGTTGAAATAAAGAAAGTAAAATACACACACACATATATATATATATCATTATTATAGTAAATTTTTTATATAATATATAACATATATATTCACTAAACCCATCCTTAATACATTCCATGTAGTGTATGAATGAATCACATCACTTTGAGGGGGCGGTAGTCCACACTTCCTCAAACGAACTTATTGTATTAACACAAAATAGAAAGTATAAAGATATGAATTTTAAAAGAATTATAGAAACCTAAAGACATAATATTTATTATATATAACATATATAAATATATTTTCCATCATAATTTTCACCATGAAAGTTTTTAATGGAAAAAATGAATAATCATCGTTTAGTGAGGTGATAGTTCGTCGTACACAATAACAGTATATTGTTACCCATTGGATGAAAGTGTGAGTAAGTCTATGTAGAGAAATTATAATAAAAACATAATAGTATATTTAGAATAATGGATATTTTATACAAGCATGTAATATAAATATATGAGGGAGTGGAGAAAGGAAATAAAATAAATGAGTTTGACGGAGGGTCTTACCTCTTAATTAGGTTACTCCTTTTGGTTTACACCAAATTACTTCCTTGGAAGGATTTATTCCAAAGGTAGGATTCAAGGAGTAAGTGAGGGATTTTTGGAATATATTTGGTTATATTTTTTTCGATCTAAAGTGTCTTGATAGGTGTGAGAAAGTGGGAGGAGAGGAGGCCTTTTATAATGGAGGAGTTGCACTCTTGTAATATTTTGGAAAAGGGAAACCCACCCACATGTTTTTATTGAAGGTGGATCCAATAATAGTCCAGAGTCTATAAAATGAATTATAGGGTCTAAATATGGGTGTATAATTGATTTTTTAAATGTTTAGAAATAATTTTGGGCCTTATGGTTATGGTTTAGTGTCTTATTAAGGTTAATTTAACCTTAATCATTGTAATTAATTTTAATCACTTCACTAATATTTTTGGTCAAAAACTATGTTGACCATATTAGAAATTAGAAATTATGATAATTCCAAATATAGAATCCATTTTTACAAATTAAAATCACAAAAGTGGTAGAAATTAATTTAAATTTAATCCCGTAGTCGGGTCGACAATGTGGATTTTTAAAATAAAAATAATCAAAAGTTTGCTAAGTTTTTATATCCAATTCAAATATTAAATTGGATATAATGAACTAAATTTGATTAATTGATAATAATATTATTTATATAAAATTTTAAACCAATTAAAAATGTAATTTAACTTTATAAATAAATTGGATGAAAAAGCAGTTTAGAACTAAAATACAGTATTTATCGCTATTCATAAAAAAATAAAACATCATAGAAAAATTCAAAAAATTAACCCAAACCTAATTTTTATTTTTATATTTAAAATATGAAATTTATTTTGACATATATGATTTATAAAATATAAAAAATTATATTTAAAATAGGTTCTTCATTAAAATTAAGTAAAATTTCCTTAATAAAAATATTGGGTTTTATGAGTTAAATTAGTTTTATTCTTATCTTATGTTTATAAAATATATTGAATGAATATAAAAAATATTTACATATATATAATATTAAATTATAGTAACTTAATAATTATAATTAATTTAATTTAATAGTATTAAAAAAACTTTTTGAGCATAATAATATTTTTCTATAAAAATAATCTTTTATATTTAATTGGTTCTTTTATTCATTTCTATAGAATTTGTAACTGATTAATTCATTTTATTTTTTTTGAAAAAAATATATTTATATAAATTAGTTAATAATATTCATAAAGTATAATTTAATATATAGTAAATATATATTATTATATAATATCTTTTTGTTTGGTAAAACTCAATCTTGTATGTTATATAAGCCATCGAGGAAAGTTAGTCTTGCATAAAACTTAATCTTGCCTTAGTGTTATGTATAGAGGAATAAAAACATTATAATGTGTGTAGTCATGATTAACTTGTCATTTCATATAACACAATCCACACTTTGTTCTTTAATATATATAAAATAACTATTTTTGGTGTTGTGTGAAATGAAAATTATCAAAAAGATTAAATTATTTCAAAAAAAAATATTTCAGAAAACCTCAGGGTGTTATAATGGATTCAACAGGTGGTAGAGTCAAGTTCTATGACAGGGTGGGTTGATAGAATTGTGGGGGGAATAGGGATAGCATCATCAGAGGCGGTGAATGGCGGGTCTTGAGAGTGGGCTAGTTGGTAGTGTGGCGGCATGGAACATCGATGTAGTTAATAGAAGACAATAGTAATGGTCCATGGCACAATAGTGGCTATAGATGGTGGTGGCATGGTGGTTGTATAGGCTTAATCAGTGTAAAAAATATAGGTTAGATCCTTTGGTTCCTTCCCCAAAAGTGGTAAAGAGTATGAAGAATCCTCTAGAAAATATAATATGATTGGAAGAATGAGAGGGTATGACTTTATCCATCGGTACTAGGAACTATGTAGCTTTTAATGGGGAAATTATATCTAATAATCCTTATAGGTCTAAAGCTTTGTATCATCATTAAGCTATTGGATCGTAATATAGATGTATATGTATATTATATGGCACAATAAAATAGGTAGGAGGGGTGAATTTTATGTTTAAAAAACTTTGTATTTTAAACACTTAAAGAAGGAACTTATTTTAAGAGGACTTAAACTAATACAATTCACAATTAATACAATTGATCACAATGGTCTTCGATCTAATATATGTGATACGATGTAATACTATAAGTAATGTAAAGCAATTATATTATAATTGAATACAATGATTAAAGTCATACAAATGAAAAAGATTCTACCATACAACATATAGAATCTATTAATAAAATATGTATCAAAAAAACCGTAATTGAAACAATTACAATTGAAATGAATATGAAAAGAAATAGGAAATAATAAAATTACCTTTCTAATATAAACAACAGTAGAAATTAAAAGTATTAAAATTCATTTATCCCAAAGATAAGGGTATCCTTTCACCTAGGATAAAAGGTCTGTCTTACCACCACCTAAGTAAGACCACGATACGATGATCGACACATCCATATTGCTATCCCCGCAAGCCCTCGATTTTATAGGTAATCGGTACCTCTATCTTTCAAACACTTGAAAGCCCTCGATATGAAGATCGGTCACACTGTCTACCTATCCCCGATAGACCTTGATCATTATCACTTGATCGGTTTCACAAAGAAAAACAAATAACTTAATGAAATACAAAAGACAAGAATGAGTCATTCACTTTTTGTAGTTTCAGGGATTTCACACTAAGTAAGAGAGAAGTCACATCATTTCCATATAAAACTTTATAGAAGAAAAATTTGATCAAAATCCCTTCTCTATTTTAAATGACCTCCTATTTATATTCCACAGGTTCCAATTGTCATATTTTCTCCAATGGTCATATTTCTTCAAAAAATTTGGAGGGACTTGGACACCTGGCATTGTAACGGTCATATTGAAGTAGAAAACAAGACATCATTTTGATTAGTTTGTAACTAACTCTATAACATCGTTTTGGTTAAAAACAAAAGATATATGAAAATGATAACATGATTAAGATGGATATGGAACACATGTTTTGATAAAGAGAATAAAAGCATGCATGAGATAAAATAAAATCATGATTAAGATTAATATTACATAGTTAAATGTATTAATATGATGCAAAGTGAGTATTATGTAAAATGTGGGTATGATGAACATTGTCAGTACGGTAGACATTGCCAGTACGATAGACAGAGTCAGTATGATAGACAGAGTCGGGATGATAGACAGAGTCAGTACGATATACAGAGTCAGTATGATAGACATAGAACCATATTCAAAGTAAAACATTTATTTGAGAATATAGTATAAACAGATTTTTAATTTCCAAAACAAAATACATAAAAGTCAAAATAAGACTTTTGAATTAACAATCTCTCCCTTTTTGGAAGGCACCAAACACAAATTAAACTAGAAAAGAAATTCTTATCTCCCCCTAAGTTATATGAACTATTCTGAATAAGAAAATGAATACAAATAACTCTCCCTTAGGTACAGACTTTCATAAGGATTGTATTCGAATATATTCCTTGATTTAGGTATATTACATTTGAGTAAAACATTTAAGAATACTCCCCCTTTGTAAAACATTATTCCCTTTTATAAAACATTCTCCTATTATATAAAACATTCTCCACTTTTATAAAACATTCTCCCCCTTTGTGATTTACAAAATAATGGGATAACATCAAGTTTCCTGAAAAATTTAGAGAAAAAAAATATAAAAATGAAAATGAAATCATACAATTCATCAAACTATAATTTTTTTAAAAAAATTTAAAGAACAACCAAGAAATATACAACAAAAAGATCATTTTTTTCTCCTTATTTTTATTTCATTATCAATTCATGAAGAAAAAAATTCATCTTGTTTACCTCTTTTTTTCATATGTGATAGAATCGGCCTGATATTTGAGAATCATTTATTGGTCTGCAAAAAGTTGATCTTGGTTTTTGATAGTGACTTCTTGCACCCTGATCACTTCTTCAAGAGTATCGATTTTGTTGTGAATATTCTTATTTTCTTCAGTCAACAAAGTGTTTTGTTTCTTTAACAAATATATTTCATCTTTGAAAGATAAAAACTTTGATAATTCTGACTGTAAATCACTGACCTATCTTAAAATTCTTTCACGGAAAGAGTATCAACACTATGAGATTTTGGAATCTGATTCAACCTGTCGATTGTTTCCTTATCAATATTACTGAAAAAATATCAATATCATTTGAAAGTATCCTTAAGTCTTCAATTAATTCCTCATGTTCATTTACCGATCTTTCTGTTTTGTACGACCACTTAGTCATCTTGTTGCGAGCCTTCTTATGAGCAACAGAACTATCACTCAAAACTTTTAAATCGACTTCTATTGACATTAGTCTCTTTATGAGCTCTCTTACTAAACTGAATTTCTTCCTTTTATTGTTTGTAATAAAATCATTTTTTCCTTCAATTCTAGGAAAATATGGAATATTCTTCCCAATTCTTCTTAAAACATAAAAAATATAATACATTTTCTTCGAAGAAATTGTATATTCTAAATTAGTATCATCATTATACTATTCAAGTTCATTGGATCGCTCTGATTCTTCAACATGTTGTTTTACTATTCCTTTCTCCTTTTCCTTTTGAACTCTTCCTTATTTTTTTCAACTCTTTATTCTTTGAATTTTTCATTGATGATAATTACTCTATCGGTATGAGAAAATTTATCCATTTTCTTAACTGGAAAAGGAATCCTTTATGATTGAGTTTACAATGTTTGAACTGTGGTTTGATCGGCTTGAGAAATCAGTTGTATTCCTTCACCTTTATTTTGAAGAGAATATTCTATTATACTCTTCTTATAACTTTTAATATATTCTAAAATAAAGTATTTTCCCTCTTATTCACGTTCCTGAACTTCTTTCACTATTTTTACCTTTTTATTTCTTTAGAAAAGTTTGTACGATCAGTTCTTGTTGAACTTCTTATGTCAGTTAAGCACTTGCTAACTCAACTCATTTTAGGATTTGAGTAACATCAAAATCTTTATCTTTTCTTTTCAAAAGAATATTCTTTTTCTTCTCAGCCTGTAGAGTATCTTCTACCCTTATCTTCTCAACTAGAGATTCATCTAGATGAAGTCCAAATTTAGGATCACCTTATTTTATTTTTACTTTCTCCTTTATCAACTTGGATACAAACAATTTATTATATTTGGTTTTCTTTTCCATCTTTGCAATTCTTTGAAGGATCTAACTTTTATGATGGAACAATTGTTGAAGATGATTCTGTTATAATTGGTTCCGATTGATTTGGTGCCGATTGATTTGGTGTCGATTCTGCTTCCACATCTTTGATAAAGAATTTTGATTCTTCATCAAAACAAACATACAATTTCTTCAATGTATTATTACTTATCCAAGAAGGATTCAACTCTTTTAATTCTCCTTTCAGAGGAATGTTACAAAACATTAAACTTTAAATAATGAACTTTGTGAGAATAGATGGATACATGATAATATGAGACTTGATCACTCCAGACATCACACTATTGATAGTTTCGAATATGTAATCCATGAGATTTACTTTTCTCATGTTTATAAGATAATCTAACATAAATATGTCAGAGACCTTAAGAGTTTCTCTATCCCCTTTCCTTGGTATTAGAAACCCTTCTATCCAAAGGACAACAAACCGATTGTCTGGAGATAAATGAGCTACTTTCCTTTTCTTCACATTTATGAGAAATAATAATTTTCATCTCTTTCCTTATTTAACGTACCAACATCCTTAGGTAGTTTATGAGAAGGAAAAAAAGAGTCATCTTCCATAGAAAATTTGTGGAAATGTGATTCTTATTTTACAGACATTGAAAATTTTCTATCGTATACAAAAAAGTTAATCATCATATTCTTATAAAAAGACAATGTATTGTATAATTTTATAACCTCTTCAATAATAATAATTGGGTCTTGAGATATGGGTTTCTCAACACAAAGATATTCCCAACCTTGGAATAAAATAGTCCTTTTCATTTTTGAGTCATAAATATAAAAAAAATCTCAATAAACTAACCTTTCTCTAAATAAATCCTTCTCTAAGAAAGTCTTTGAAGACATTTTGGAAGGAGTGTTGGTAGAAGACTGAGACACAAAGATTATTTGAAAAATAAAATATCATACTGAGTCTTAAGGACTAGAGGCCAAGCTTCGCCGAGAAAACTGTAAAACCGGTGTGGGTTTGAGGAGGGGGTCCTTTATTTATAGGTGAATTTTGATGACTGTTGGTCTTATATGGTTGAGATAAGAAAATAAATAATCCAATGGTGGAGAATAAAAGAATCATTTTTTAAATAAAATAAAATTTAAAGAATAAAAAAAACGAGAAACAATAATACAAAAGAAAAGTAATACAAAAAAAAATTACTTATCGGAGATTTCAAGTAAGTTTTTGGTTTTATAGTATTATGAAAGTAAGAAAACAATATAGGAAAGAAATAATTGATATAAAAAATCAAACATCAAACCAATAAAAAAGAATGTGAATATGATCGGTTTGTCAGACCTATGGAAAAAAAATCATTACTATTAGTTTTCAAGCCGACGAAAAAAAACGTTACCATTGGTTGTAAAGTCGGTGGAAAAAAATTCGTTACCCTAGGATGTCAAGCTGATGGAAAACAAAGTCATTACCATTGGTTGTCAAGCTAATGGAAGGCAAATTTGTTACCATTGGTTGTCAAGCCACTAGAAAAAAACGTTGTTACCATTGGTTGTCAAGCGGATGGAAAAAATGTCATTACCATTGGTTGTCATGACGATTGAAAACAAAGTTGTTACCATAGGTTGTCAAGCTGATGGAAAAGACTCTATCAGACCGATGAACAAAATGTAAAAATGATAAATAAAAAAAGAGAATGTCAAAATTAAAATGAAGTCGAATTAAATACCTAAAGAAACAAATAAAATAGATATAACTATTCTTAAAGAATTAAAATAAAATAAAATATAAATTTGAAACAAAATAATATAACATATGTAAAACAAAAAGAAAAAAACAAATGTTATCTTCTTGAAAAAAGAGTGTTTTAATGTAAGAATAAATGTAAAAATAGAAAGTAGATGTGAATTATTATTTTAGTATAATCATTCCTAGCTTCTGTTTAATAAATTCAAATCTATCGGAAGGTAATGATTTTGTAAAAATGTCAGCAAAATGTTCTTATATTCCGATGAATTGTAAAATAATATCTTCTTTTTGTGTGAGATACCTAAGAAATCGACACATAATATCTATGTGTTTCGCACGTGAGTGATGTGAACGGTTTTTACTAAGATTTATGGAACTTGTATTAAAACATAGTATTTGAGTTTTGGAAAAACTCATGCCATAGTCAGTGAGTGTGTGTTGCATCCACAACACTTGACCACAATAACTTCCAACTGCTACATATTCAGCTTCAGTGGTAGAAAGTGCTACTAAGTGTTGTTTCCTACATGACCAAGAAACTAAAGAATCTCCTAAAAATGAAATATTCCAGATGTACTCTTTCTATCCATTCTAAAACCACCAAAGTCATCATCTAAAAAACTTGTCAAAACAAAATCATTTCTATAAGAATAAAAAAGGACTAAATCCAAAGTTCCTTTTAAATACCAGAAAATACTTTTCACAGATTTTAAATGGGATTATTTTGGATTTTATTGATATCTTGCACATAAACATACATAAAACATTAAGTCTGGATGACTAGCTGTCAAGTATAACAAACTTCCTATCATACCTCTAAAAGATGTTTGATCCACTAGTTTCCCAGCTTCATCAAGATCAAGTGTATTTGAAGTACTGATTGGAGTGATAATACTTTTAGTGTTGTCAAATCCATACTTTTTTAGTAAATCATTGATATAATTATATTAAGATATATAGGTTCCTTCTGGGTTTTGAGAGATTTGAAAAACTAAAAAGAATGTTAACTCACCCATCATACTAATTTCAAACTCAGATTTCTTTAGATTTGAAAAAGAATTTGTTAGAGATTACTGAGTTAATCCGAATATAATGTCATCAACAAAGATTTGAACAATAAAAATATTTTTTTTGCACTTTTATAAAATTAGTTGGATCACATGTACCTTTTTTATAATTTTTTTTGTAAAATAAATCCTGTAAATCTATCATACCATGCTCTAGGGGATTGTTTAAGGCCGTATAAATCTTTGGTAAGTTTAAAAACATGATCAGAATGTTTTGGATCATCCAAACTAGGAGGTTTTTCTACAAATTTTTTTTTCTTTCGCAAAACCATTCAAGAAATCACATTTTACATCCATTTTAAATAGTTTTAAATTTAATTATTCTTTAAAGGCTAATAGAATAAAAATAGATTCAATTCTAGCTACCAGAACATAGGTTTCTTCATAGCATATTCCCTTTTGTTGATTATATCCCTTAGCAACAAGTCTTGCTTTATTTATTAAAATTACTCCATTCTCATCACATTTGTTTTTGAAAACCCATTTAATACAAATCACAGTTTTTTCTTTAGTTCTTTCAACCAAACTCCAGACTTAATTCCTTTCAAATTCATTTAGTTCATCTTGCATTGCTTTAATCCAATCATTATCACCTAAGGGTCCATTAGAAGTTTTAGGTTCAAATTGAGATAAAAAATAAATATGTTCTATTTAATTTCTCAAGGAGTTTATGGTCATTAAAGGTTGATTTAAATCACCAATGATATTATCCTTGGGATGATTTCTAAGAAAAAATTGATTTGGGTTTTGTAAGACCAGTTCATCAACATAAGATAGATGTCTTCTAGAGTAAATGTTTCAGAAAAAACTTCTTGATTATTCCCCTTATCATAAGACTTTTTAATCATAGGTTGATAATTAGTTTGTGAAAATACTTCAGTTGATGTAGGTAAGGATTGTTTAAAAGAAAGGGTTCAGTTTCATCAAATTTAAGATGCACTGTTTCTTCAATAGTACTAGAGTTTTTGTTAAGAACTTTATAAGCCATAGAAGTTGTGGAATAACCTAGAAATATTCCTTCATCATTTTTGGGTGATAATTTACGTAAATTATATTTTTTATTCAATATTAATACTTTTCATCCAAATACTATGAAGTATGAAACTTTAGGTTTTCATCAAGTCCACAATTCATAAGGTGTTTTTTAAGAAAAGGCCTAGTTAAAACTTGATTTATAGTATAACTTATAGTACTAACAGATTTATCCTAGAAATTCTTAACAATTGAGTATTCACTCAACATGGTCCTTTTCATTTCCTGAAGAATACGATTTCTTCTCTCAACAACACTATTTTACTGAGGGGTTCTTAGAGCTGAAAATTTATTAGTAATACCTTTCTTACTATAAAAAGTTTCAAAATCCGAATTTTGAAATTCACCTCCATGATCAATATGAAAAGTTATTAGTGGTAGGTTTTTCTCATTTTTAATATGGGATTTTAATGTTTTGAAAATAGGAAAAGGATTCATATTTATTTGCTAGAAAATAGACCCATGTAAATCGAGTGTAGTCGTCAACTAAAACAAATACACAATATTTGCCTCCAATGCTTATAGTTTGTGTAGGATTGAAAAGATCCATGTGCACTAACTATAATGCATTAGAAGTTGAAACTTTATTTATTTATTTAAAGATAGTTTTATGTTGATTTCCATATTGATAAGGATCACAACTTTTTGAATAATCGTACCTAAGATCTGGTAGATCCTTAACAAGTCTTTTCTTTGAATGTTTTCAAAGGTTTATAAGGTTACATTGTCCTAACCTTCTATTCCCTATCCATGATTGGTCTTCCATTTCAATTAAGAAATGTAATTCTTGGCTCCTAAGGTCTTCTATGTTAATTGTGCATACATTCTCATGCCTATGGTCAAAAAAATGAATTCACCCTTGAAATTGTGAACTAAGCACATATCATTCAAAAAATTCAAAAGGTATCCTTCATCACATAATTGACTTATTATAATAAGTTTGTACTTAATATATTTGACAAACAAAACATTTGAAATTAAAATTTTACTGAGGAAACCAATATTACCAATACCAATAATCTTTCCTTGAGCATTATCTTTGAAGGTAACTTTTCCACCTTTTGTTTCAAAAATATTTTCAAAGAAATATTTATTTCTGGTCATGTGTTAAGAAAAACCACTATTCATGTAGCAAATGTTCTTGTTGGTACACTTATTGTTTTCCTGAAAAAGAAAAAATTATTTTTTCGAAACCCAAGCTTGTTTGGATCCGGAAATGTTAGATAAAATAATTTTGCGTATCCACATTTGTTCTGCAAATTGAGATTTATGAAAAACTAAAAATTGAGTTCTATTAAGATAACAATTTCTTTCCCAATGTCCACCACATTGACATTTAGTACAGAATGAGGCAATTTGAGGAACAAAATAGTTATTACTAAAAGATGATTTAGAATGAGTATAACCAAATCTAAAATGATTCCTTAATGGTCAAATTTGAGAATACATCTTGTCAAAATTTTCATTACCTAATGTAAAATTTGATATGAACTTCTTTAAAGAGAATATATATGACTTTAGTTTAATAACTAAATTTTTATCCTCAGAAACATCAGTTTTAGAACTAGGTTTAGCCTCTAAAATATATTTCTCAGAAATTACATTTTTATGATTTTTATAAATTTTATTATTTTCAGAATTAACTTCCTCGAGGTTTTTTTAAAATACTTTCCGAATCAAGAGTTTTCTTATCAAGATCTCTTGAAAGATATGATATTTCTTTTATAAGAATAGTTATTCTAAAATTTTCTTTATCAAGACTTTTATTTAGTTTGGAATTTTCATTCTCAAGTAATTTGGTTAATCTGGATACTTCTTCAAAAGAAGGTGAATTGCCTTCTGCTGAGGAAGATTCTTTATCTGAATAATAATAATGATTCTCACCAGGGTGATTTGAATTTAAAGAAACATTTATAAGAGATTCATCATTGTGTACCTTAGCCATGAAACAATGATATTCAATAGGTTGTATGGATATAAGTCCAATATTCCTATGTCTGGAGGATTCATTTTCCGAAAAATCATCTAATTAATCACCACCACTTGAACTCTAAGTATCATTTGCCTTCAAGAATTTATTAGTATTTGACTTCTAATACTTTTTCTTATTTTTTAAGAGTATTTTCCTTCCTGTATTTTCTTTTTAGAAAAGGAAAACCAAGTCTAATATAACCTGCTCTTTTTCATTTATAACAAGTGACCTCAGAATATTTCTTTTCTTTTCGATATTTCTTTTTAAATCTATATTGAAAGTCTTTATTTCAAAAAATCGTGTTCATCCTTTGAGAAATATTGGCTAATTCATTATCTGAGTGTTGACTATCACTTGATTCATATATAACAACTTTGTTTTCTTTGGATATTATTATCCTTTCTAGTGACTTGGCTTTAGTAGTAGTAAAATCTATACTCCCATTACTATTCTTCTTCTTATTGAAATCATAATCTATTTTCATTATAGCCCCAAGATAAAGTAGAGTTCCAAATAACTCCTCAAGAGTGATTTGAGTAACATTCCTATTTTCATAAATATCTTTTCTTTTTTATTCCCACTCGTTAGGAATAATATCAATAATCTTGTCTACAAGTGCTTCATCATCAAGACCTTTCTCTACCATATATTGTAGACTATTGACATTTGTCATAAACCTTTGTTGCACCTTTCATACTAGTTCTCCATAAGGTAAAAAGAAACCCATGATATTATGCTCGAAGCATTTCTCTTCTTATTTCTATGAATTTAGATGTACCCAAATGTGCGACTTCCAATTTTTTCTAGATATAATTGACTGCTTCATATGATGATATCTAACTATATATATTCCTAGTCATAGAACATATCAAAGTATTGCGTACCTTGTAATTCTGTTGATAATCTTGTTTCTCTTGATTGGTGAAAGTACTAACTTCCTTTTATGGGATTTTATATCCTCCAGTATGCATAATAAAGTTGTCGACTCAAGTGTTAATAAAAAATTTCTTCATTCGTTCTCTCCAGTAATCATAATCACTCCCATAATAAATAGGCGGTCTAGTAAGATTTAGGTTGTCAATTGATCCAATATTCATTCCTTCCATCTTATAAAACAATACTTTACCACTGCACACGATAGTGTAGTAAGTAGTTATAAACAAAAATTTGTAATAGAAATACAATTGTATTGTCAATCTAAATAAAGAAAATAGTACAAATTAGTGGAAACCTTATCTGATACCAATTGATGGATCATAATATTGATGTATATGTATATTAGATGGCACAATACAAGAGGGGGGATTGTAAGTTTTAAAAACATTTTATTTTAAACACCTAATAAAGAACTTAGTTTAAGAGATCTTAAACTAATACAATTCACAATCAAAACAATTGATCACAATGGTCTTGGATCTAATAGATGTGATATTATATAATACTATAAATAATGTAAAACAATTGAATTCTAATTGAATACAATTATCAAAGCCATAAAAATGAAAAATATTCTACCATACAATGTATTGAATCTATTAATACAATATGTATCAAAAGAATCATAATAGAAACAATTACAATAGAAATAAATATGAAAATAAAGAGAAAATAATACAATTACCTTTCTAATACAAACAACAACGGAAATTAAAAGTATTAAAATTGTTTTATCCCAAAGAGAAGGGCATCCTTTCACCTAGGTTAAAAGTTTTTTCCTACCATCACCTTAGTAAGACCTCGATATGATGATCGGCATGTCCATCTTGCTATCCCTGCAAGCCCTCAATTTTATAGGTAATCAATACCTCTGTCTTTCAAACACTATAAAGACCTTGATATAAATATCGGTCACACCATCTACCTATCCCCGACATCCATCGATCGTTATCACTTGATTGGTTACACAAATCAAAACAAATCACTTACTGAAATACAAAAGCTAAGAATGAGCAATTCACATTTTGTAGTTTCAAGGCTTTCGCACGAAGCAAGAGAGAAGTCACATCGTTTCTCTCTAGAACATGATAGAAGCAAAAGTTGATCAAAATACCTTCTCTATTTCAAATTACCTCTTATTTATAGGTCTCAGGTTCCAACGATCATATTTTCTCCAACGGTCATATTTTTCCCAAAAATTCAGAGGGACTCAGACACCTGACATTGTAACGGTCATACTGAAGCAGAAAACATGACATAATTTTATTAGTTTATAACTAACTCCATGAAATAATTTTTGTTAGAAATAAAAGATATATGAAAATGATAACATGAGTACGATTGATATGGAACAAGTGTTTTGATAAAAAAATAAGTCATGCATGAGATAAAATTAAATCATGAGTATGGTTAATATTACTTAGTGAAATGTATTAATATGATGCAAAGTGATTATGATGCACAATGTGGGTACAATGAACATAGTCAGTACAGTAGATAGAGTCAGTATGATTGACATAGTCAGTACGATAGACAGAGTAAATACGATAAACAAAGTCAGTATGATAGAAAGAGAACCATATTCAAAGTAAAACATTTATTCGATAAAAGAGTATAAAAATATTTCTGATTTCCAAAACAAAAGACATAGAAGTCAAAATATGACTTTTGACTTAACATAAGAAAAAGGTATGGAGGGGATTTTTCTATGTTTCTGGTATTTGGGACTTTGGTTCATGTATTGGGCCTTGTGACTCTAGGCCTATGGTCTATGTAAGGTTCCCATAAATCCAATTTAAAAGGGGATTATCCAAAAAATAAATAAAAATGTAAGGCCCTTTGACTTCAAGGGTAGACATGATTGGTCATGACACCGATAAGCAAGAGTGTTTATTATTTTTCAATGGTGCATCATAGATAATTGTTAGAGATATTGTAGAGGATTTTTGAGATGGTGTATTTTCATTCATGTCAATTTATTTATTTTGAGTTAATATTTTGTTTTTCACTTAATTGGAAATTAAAATTTGTAAAACTAAAGGTATTTCTATGGTAAAAATTATTTTTAAAAAAGATGGTTTCTCTAAAAATATTTTATGCTCACATAAAAATTTTGTTTATGATTTTTAATGGAATATTTCTCCAAAAATAGTTTATCACTTTCAAGATTCAATATTCCGAAGGTGATTTTGAGGTTACACTTTAGATCTTGTGGAAACTAGTATCAGGTATTGAGAGTCAAGAAACTGGGTCCATGTTTCACAAAATTATATCAGTGGAGAGTTTTTTGAGTTGAATCCTCAAATATCAGGAAGGAATAGAAAATAGGATGGATGGAACATAAAATATACCACTAAAAAGTCATAGTTAATGAATATATATATAATTTCCAGTACTAAAAAATTATAGGTAAGGGGGAGGATGGTGATGACATCATTGGACTGTTATTTATGCTATCTTAACCTATGATGGGTAGAAACATAAATTATTTCATCCATTATGATATGTAAGATAAGAATAAAAGAAAATAATTATGGATTTATATAAAAATAGTTTATTTAATGAAAATGGGTTTTCCTTTACTCGGTCATTTGTGGACTTTCAAAATTGATTTATGAAAATATGTTAAGAAATTTTCGTAAATTTATATAATAAAGAATTTAAAACATTGATTAGATAAAGGAATGGTAATACACCTAGGCATAGTATGGTATTGAATTATTGTGATGATGAATAATATTATGATTGTGGGTTTTTTGATGAGAAATATTATATGATATACAATAAGAAACATTAAAGCGTTACAAGTGGATGATGATATAAGCAAGGAGTGGAAGTTGTTACTCTTATGGATCCTCAGCTTGTGAGGGTGGTGTTATAAGCTATTTATAGGATTAACAGGAAAAATATTCCAGATAATATGAGGGAGGATGATAAATAAATAGATTTTCATAAGAAAATTTATAAGTTATATAAAATTAGAGTAGGAAGAAGAGTGGTTAGAGAATATTAAATACATTTTCTAGTTTTTATGGATTCGTAGTTCTTCAAAGTTGAGTTTGGATCTTATATGTTTGAGGGGATAACTTAGATGTCACGGAAATAAGTTAAGGATTTAGGTAAACATATTGATCATGACTATAAGTGTTTATTAAGTATTTTTAACGATGAATAATTCATATAAGAATTAATGTTATCCAAGGATCAAGAGTTTCTTAATTTCAAGTTAAGAAATATTTTTTTATATAATGTGTGTCAAAATTTCTTATGATTGTGATGTGTGTGTTTGATTTTATAAATAACTAGAAACTCAAGGAATTGATGTTTTAAATGTGGTTATAACCAAATATATGACCAATTATTATTCAAATTAGGCTACCAATTTATGTGTAGGTACATACTATGATAGATACATTATAGGTTGATATCAAATATACTCCAAAGGAATCTACCATTTTTCATTATAAAGGTGGTGGGATAAAGGTTTCCAATGCCTAGAGAATATGTAAACGAACATATAAGTGAAATTAGTTATGGAGTATTCTCATTTTTTTCCAATGGAAGAGTTTAATAGAGTGTTTCTTTGTAAAGTGTGGCGCCCAAGGTCAAACATTATGACACCCCCATGATCGTGATTCTATTTTAGAAAGGTGGCCATATTATGATGTTTTCTAATCTACTTCAATTTGTTATTTCTAGTGGTCTTTCTAACCAGTATTGGGATTGAGTGTAAAAACTAATTAACTAAGGTAGTCATAGTCAAAGAATCATGGTATAATAAAGATTTTTCATCAATAAGAGAGTTTAGAACCTCAAAAGGTTCAAGGGAAACACTTTTATTAATATGTAGGAATCAATGTAGGTAAGGATGGATGCATGACCTTCGATAGTGTGTGGTACCGTTATAATAGACTATATGGTCATTTAATCATTATTTGTTAGCATAGAATCACATTCTATTATATCTACATGATTTATTTATCAATTATGGATTCACATGGAGTTAATTCATTTTTCAATTTATAGAGACCCAATACTTTTATACATAATTTTACATTATTTTTAATATAAATATTCAATAAATACAACCAAAGGTTAGAGATCCCTAGTGTATTTGGAAGACTCGATAAATAAAGTATCAATACGAGACTAACAAACATAATTATTTATTTCTCTTTAATGACATCCTAGACACCTTTGAACTCATAAAACATTATAGGATAACCTGGAGAATACATAAAAGAAAGAGGTGAGTTGTAAGGCCCAGTACGGAAATAAAAAAGATAACAGAGCTTAACATGTGTGTCGAACAACATAATATGATATAATAAAGACAATAATCATGATTAAACATATGGATACATAACATAATCATGGAATCATAATATCATGGAAGCATATGAATGTGGAAGAAACATCAAACATGACATAAGCATAATTCAAGACTAACCACTAAGAAAACATCATGTAGTGGACAAAGCCCAATCCTTGATTAGATTCACTTCCCAATACCATTCATATCATCTCATAAGATAAAAAAAATACCCAATTCATTAGATTGTTATCTGGGTGCACCCATCATAACATGTACATGATAATGTGTGATCCAAAAGAAAGCCAATCATAAGGCATATGCATTAGAATTAACCATAGAAAGAAATGGGACTAAAAATATAGAAGTGAAGTGAGATAATATTCATGTACTTCTAAAAATTGAAATGGTTCCAAATATTCTTTTTTTTTCTATCTTAGGAATGATTTATTTAATAAAAATGTTATCGTTATGCGGTTAGTTTATTTAGGATATTTTACTATCCATCATAATCTAGATTCATTTTATTTAATTAAATGATTATTAAAACATTAAAAAACATTAAATAAGATATATTATACCTATTATCATCATGTTTAACCATAATAATATTTTTATAACCAGCCTTGAAGGTGGTGGAGAAAAACAAAGTACGCTCCTCATGGAGGCGGTGAACCAACCATATTGTAAAAAACACTTTCATTTAAGAAAAAAAATAATGGAGGGAAGAAAATTGATATTAAATTAACATAATAAAATTATATAATATTTATGACACTGGATTCATTATGTCTTGTTGGATGATAGATATTAGGATAAGGTATAATACAAATTGAATTTAAAAGAGGTAAATTGAGAATATTACCTATTAAAATTGTCTCTTTGAAAAAATCCTTAAGGAACTTGGGATTCGTATTTTTGTGAGACCATTAGAACTCATACTTAATGGGAGAGTTGTTAAGGGAATTGGTTATAATATTTTGAAGATAAAATGTTTATAAGGTGTGAGTAGTAGGGGTTGTGAGGGGTGGTATTTATAAGGGGGAGAGGGGTGTTTTAAAATATTATATTTGTTATTTTAGTATTTTGTTTCAAGAAAACCAATACTATTGATTAATGTGGCTATATACAAAAAATAATACATGTGAG
Source organism: Viscum album (assembly GCA_963277665.1). NCBI lineage: Eukaryota > Viridiplantae > Streptophyta > Magnoliopsida > Santalales > Viscaceae > Viscum > Viscum album. The sequence continues at coordinate 1,476,461,872 of OY728150.1, forward strand.
TTTAAACTAATTGGTTTTTACATCCTCCATGACTCAAAAATTCATCCATTTTTCATATAATGTAAAATTATGTATTTTACCTTATTTCACTATTCACCAAAAATTCAACAATTTTAGAAAAATGGAGAAAATTCCCTAACCATTTTTAGATGCGTAGATTCCAAAAATGAAATCCATTTTATGATAATAATTTTCTAAATATGAGATTTTTAATTTTTAAATTATATCCTCATTTATTTAGAAAATGAAAATTTTAATATTATGATCAATTTTACGACCGTTTAAAAAATTAATTAAGGTCTTGTAAAATTATATTATCATTATAATTAAACATAATATTTATTTAAAAACCAATTTAATCAAAATTAAATTTCTTTTGAATCATTATATTTGTTATAAAAATGAAAATAAAACATATATGTTCTATAAAAATACGAACACTTATTTTATTATTTTTAAACATTTTTTACATATATATAATGATATAAATATGGAATATTTTCATTTCATAAGAAAAATAAATATTATTTTAGACTTCTATAGGTGTTGATACTATTGTAGCAGCCAGGTAACTATTCCTAATGGTTATATATCTGTTCCAACAGTTGGATTTCTATTCTAACAATCATATTACTATTCCAACTGTCACGAACCAAGCCAGAGTGTCATCCAACCTGAAACCCAACTTGGTTCATGGAATAGTATGAAGGGAACTTCCAATCTCTATGGGTTGCAAACTAGTGTCTAGGTATGAAAAAGATTCATTGGGAATGTTTTCACCCATCTTCATAAACATAAACAACCAAGAAAATAACACAACGATAAATAACCCATGCCAAACAAGGAACAATAATTTTCAGATTCAAGTTTTTACAACATTAGAAAAAAACCAAAAGAGATACAAAAAAAATGGGAACAACAAGACTATCCCAAAAATCACTAAGCAACCATAGGAACATCATCCACATGCCACAATCACCAACACCTGCAAGAGAAAACCACTAGCAACCCAAAATTCCATCCCGATAGACCTTGCCTTTACCTGAGTCAAACATAACAAGAACTAAATATACCTAAAGGTGTATGTAGGGTGTGAGCCAAAGACCAGTAGTATTCCACCCAATAAATTAGATTCCATTCCAAAACACTATAAGACGAATTGACATGAAATTTTTGTAAAATAAAAACTAAATACAATTTTATAGAAAAAATTTTTAAAGAAGAATGTTCTTTTCTTTTGAAATAACCAAAAAAGTGTACCATATGAAAAAGTTAGGTATAATATCACAAAGATCACTAAGTCATAGGAGAACCCAATAAGAACTAGATAAAATGGGACAATAGGATCCTCATATTTCTGTAAAACATGGTATAGAAACCATAACCCACAACATTATCATGCACGAGCCACTAGAGGGGAATGAATCCCAAGGTATAGCGGTCTCTAGTCATCATCATAGTTTAGTTAGTGCTGTAATAATAATTACTTATAGATGAATCTTGGTAAATCCACTTCTGAGTCGACCAACATACTAGTCCTAGTCAACCCACTTAGATACTTAGGTTTCCCTTCGTGTTCAATTTTTGTTTCACATATCACATAGATCAATACATTCTCATGTACACATTCCAATCAATATAGAAACATTTCATAAATCATCATTTTCATTACCAAAACCATTTTCAAATCTAAATTCAAACCAAAAACATTTTAAAACATGTTTTACACCACTTTCAAAATTTATTAAACCACTCGCACAACTTATAAAACACCTTCAAGAAGAAAAACAAAGGTGCACACTTGAAAACAACCAATTTCCATTAGAAAAACAACTTACAAACCATAAACATCTCAAAATATTTCAAAACAAATTTTGAACCTCATAAACAATGCATATAAGACAACCAACCAGCAAAAAAAGCATATCAAAATCACCAAATATTGTTGAAGAATGGAACCACCTACCATAAGTGATGGAAATTCAGAAAAATGGTGAAAACCCACAAACTCACCACAATTGAACCCTATAAAGGCAATATTAAATCATAAACATAAATATTTATCCCTAAATTACAAGATCTAAACCTAAAAGTTTCACCCTACCCACTATAAATAAGAAACACCAATAAAGAAGAAGAAATAACCCTTGAAAGAGGGAGAAACCAAAGAGAAATGACACTTACTGGAATAATATTAGATATGTCCCACCAAAATCACATAAAAAATGGAGTCATAGGGGAGAAAATGGGAGAGAAAGAATCCCTAGGGTGAGTAATCCCGAATGGGGAGGAGAGGGATGGATTTGGGGTAAAAATAAAGAGGGAAAATAGGTAAAAACCCAAATTTTAATGATCTATACATGCCATATGGTTTGGAAAACTGTGCATCAACTATGTGGTTTCCATTGTTAACAAGGGACATTCTGCATGGTTAGTCGTACAATTTGAAAAACTGTGCGCTAACCTTCTGATTTGGATCTATCCAAAAATGATACCTTGGTGTACGGTTTTCTGGTTAAGGTGCATGGTTTCCCCAAACCGTGCGCCAACCGTGAACCACCTACTGTTCACAAAAAAAATCCAATTTTACTAAAAACTCAAGGAAAACACAAGGAAAAATGTAAGACCAAAAATAAATATAAAAATACTTCGAAATGTAATCATGGATGTGAGAATTCTCCTCACCATGAAAACCTTCTGCCTCCGAAAATTCATTCTAAAGCTTGATCAGAGAATAAAAATGGGTACTCTTTCTCAAACCATGGCTTTCATTACCAAGTATCATGCACATAATTACCATGTTTCCAAAGGACCTAGAAAACTAGGATATACTTCCCATGAAGCATTTTCTCTTAGGAATATACAATCCGTACTAGCTGCTCAAACACTGAAAAATCAAGCATTATTTATAACTATTCTCAATTCAGCAGATGAGAAGGATCCGGGTTATACTTTTTTAGTTTAGATACATAAAAAACATAATTAATTGATTTTAAATACAAAGGTAAAGCTAACATGTATGCCACCTCATGAACCTTCTTGGTGATCTCGAAAGGTTCAACATACCTTGGCATTGGATTTCCTTGTTTACCTAAGCAACAATGAACCAAGCGAGGTGGAACTTTTAAAAACACGTGATCACCCAAAGGAAACTCTAAAGATCGATGTCTTTGATCAAAATAATATTTGTGATCACTCTGAGAAGTTAACAACCACTGTTTGATCATCTTGTATTTTTTAGATGTCTATTTCACTAAGCTGAATCCCAATAGTGAGTTCTCACAAGCCTCATCCCAACATAAAGGATAATGACACGGCTGACCATAGTGTGTCTAATAAGGATCAATTCAAATGAAGGATTGGTAATTTTTTTATATGAAAACTTGGATATCCCACGATCCTCCAAAATCCAACACACCTCCCCAGAACATGTATTCAAAAATCTAATTTTCCAGTTCCATCTAACATTCCATTTGAGGATAGTATGTCGTGATCAATTTGACCTATGACCCCATTTCCTTTTAAAGGACTTCCCAGAACCTAGAGTTAAAATAAGTGTCCCTATTAGAAAAAATTGATAAGGACACACCATGAAGCCTCACTACCTTTTGACCATATAACCATCGTAATTCATCCACTTTCGCTGAATCTCTAATTGGAATGAAATGGGAAGATTTGGTCAAATGTTCAATCAAAACCCAAATAGAATTATTTCCCCATAGTTTATGAGGTAATACAACAATAATATCCATGGTGATCCCATCCCACTTATAGGTAGGAATAGGTAGTGGCTGGAGAAAACCGATGGTCCTTTGGTGCTATGCTTTTACCTACTGACATGTATAACACTGTGACATGAATTCAACTATATCCTAACTCATACCTGACCACCACAACTATTAACGAAAATCATAATACATATTGGTTTCACCAAGATGAATGTCTCACTGAGACTTATGGTTATCCTATATCACCACCTTCCTCAATGACAACAACACCATGAAGTGGATCTTGAAGCACAAAACTCATTCGTGATACAATGACCAATCATAACATGTCTCTCCACTATTTAAAAACTACAAAAATGCTGGAACAAACCTTCATCAAGATTCTCCCACTAAATCAACTCCAAAAGAGAAGGTGTAAACTAGACACTATCCAAGAACACTCCTACACTATGCTCCTTTGTCTCTAAGTGCATCTGATCAAAAACGTCCATCAATATCCACACATCACTAGACTTTCTCAATGCTTACACTGGAACTTTTATACTCAAAGAATCTGCCACAACATTCCATTTACCAGGGGTTTAGACTCTATTTAAATCAAACCCATGAAGTTACTCAACATAATGATGATGCCTTAGATTCATATCCATTTGGGATAAAATGTTGGCTAAGCTCTTATGATCAGAATAAACCACAAATTTATCCACAAAAAGATAATGACACCACACCTTTAGGGAATGGATTACTACAACTAACTCCTGGTCATGGGTAAGGTAGTTCTTTTCATGTGGTTGGAGTTGGTTAGATCCATACTCCACCAAATGGTCATTATGCATAATCAAACCCCTGATACCCATACCTAAGGAATTACAATAAACCATATAGCCCTTCCTAGATTTTGGAAAGATTAACATTGGAGCAGTATTCAATCACCACTTTAGCTCCTTGAAGGATGCTTGAAACTCTGGGATCCATTCAAACTTCACTCATTCCAAGTGAGCACTACCATGGGTAAAGAAAGCTTATAAAAGTCTTTAATTAACCTCCTATAATTTCCTAACATCCCTAAAAATATTCTGATCTCAAACACATTCTTTGGATGCTCCCACGACATGAATGCGTCGATCTTCTTAGGGTTTACTGAAACCCCTCATTTTGAGATTACATGAACCATAAACTTCACCCCCTAATCCATAAGGTTCATTTAGAAAACATGGCATAGAGATGATGATCCCAAAGAGTGAGAAAAACAATTCTCAAATGCCACTCATGCTTCTCCTTGGTCCCCGAGTAGACCTAGATGTAAACCATGAACACCATGACCAAGTAATTGAGATACTAGTGGAACACTTTGTTCATAAGAGCCATGAAGACTACATGATCATTCATCAACACGAAATTAATGATCAAATATTCAAAATGGATGTATCTAATTCAGAAAACTATTTTCAAAAGATATTCCTCTCTCACTCTGACTTGGTGATAACTAGAATTAAAGTCAATTTTTGAGAAAAAGATTTCCCCCTTAAGCTAATCGAAAATTTCATTAATATGGGAAAATAAGGACCTGTTCTTGATGGTCACCTTATTCAACTTCTATTAATCAATGCATAACCGGAGAGATACATTATCCTTTTTTGCAAATAGAACTGGGGCGTAGTAAGGGGAGATGCTTGGGCGAATTAATCCTTTGGATTCCAAATCATGTAGTTATACCTTTAATTACCTCAACTTGATAGGGGCCATATGATATGAGGGAAGATATATATGTTGTGTTCTTGGTGCCAAATCAATAGAAAACTCCACATATTTCTCTCAAATAAATCCCGATAAATCCTATGGAAAAACCTCTGGGAACTCATCCACCACAGGAGGATATTTCCCCTTAAGTGTAACACCACTATCCCCAAGCATGTGTGATGATAACTAGAAAATGAGATTGCCTAATTTTGGAAATAGAGGTCCAGTATGACCCGATCGAGGATCCCATTCACCATAAAAAACATGGCCACTACCATCAGGTCCCATGAAACTCACTCGTCGCCTATAAAAATTGATGTGTGCCTAAAAATTAACCATCCAATCAAAACCAAGGATTTTGTCAAAGAGAACCATTTCCAAAACAAGAAAATACTATTCCAACTCAACTCTCGACATAGTGAGTGCACAAAAAGGACACCAAATACCCTACCCTCACTTCATATTAGGCGACTTCACCAACTCCATCACATACAATATAAGATCAGTTGGCAGTTTCAACACATCCATGGGATGGAAAGAGATAAAAGAAACTAAAGAACCAGTATCAAACAAAGTGACAACTAAGGATGATGAAATAAGAACAATACCTTAAACAATATCAAGCCCTAAAGCTAATTATTTCGGTGCCAGATCCATCACATGAAGTTGTCTTATCTCAGCCTGAGCCTGTGGATGACCACTAGCCTGAGGTTCTTCCCTGTACTAACTCTTCCAAGAAGATGATCGATCATACTGCCGCAACTTCCAAACTGAGAACCCACTATCATGGATGTTTCTGGATAATTTTAAATTCCCCTAGAATCCACAGTTACTGCAGCACTCTAATATGGGCATTCTACATTGAAAAAATTATTCACATGTCCCATAAATCCACAACATTGAAAAGGTTTGGGAGGAGATATGCAAGCAGGTTGTATGTGTCCTTCCTTCCCAAAATAATGGCAGAAAACTGGCCCATAATCAGAATCCACAAACGAACATAGTTAGGAAGGATGTTCTAAACTACCACCTCCATTATTTCCATTCTCATTCATATTACTATTATTCTTTGAATAACAACCACTACCCAAAAATGAAAATGATCAATGGAAACAAAGATATATGCTACGATTGATCTCTACCATCATCATATGATCGACCACCTCAGCATAGGTCTTAATTTTGAATAGAAAAACCTAATATCATAAGTTTCACCATAACCCATTTTCAAACCTCTAGCCCTTAATTTTATCACTGGATACAAGACCGGGTGCATAAAAAACTAACTCAGCAAAGAAGTTAGCATATTCCATCACAGGACGACATCCCTGGGTAAGATCCATAAACTCCCAGGATCTAGAATAAGCTAATACATTAGGAAAATATTGCTTGTTGAAAATTAAATTAATGTCTTTACAACCCATTTTTTCATGCTTTCCATCTTGCACCATTGAGTCCCACCACTACTAACTTGGACCTCCCAACATGAATAAAAAACATTTCACTATGAATGCCTTAGGAGTATCATGGAAATTGAACATCCTCTCTATTTTCTGAAGAAATTCCTCCTCTTTTTGAGGTTCTATGATACCTCAGAAAGGGTGAGGATTATTCTTGAGTAACTCTAGAGCCTTATCCTTTCCAGGACCTGGTTTATCATTTATAACCCGAGCAGGACCCAAGATCACTCCTTGTATGAATGTTTGGACAACCCAAACCACTATTTCTACTAATATCTAATCAATTGTTGAGGGAGAACTCTCTATGGACTCTTACCATGGATATATAGGAAGTATTTGGGGTGCCATTTTTCTACAAGAAGAAAGAATCACAAAGAAAATCATCAATACAACCATCAGCACACAGTCATAATGTTTTCAGTAACAATAAAAATTCTGAAAAATTTCCATAAATTAAAACATTACCAAATCCATCACCATAACAAGCCAAAAAAAACCACTCCACCCCCACCCAATGTCCATATACAGTCTGCAGCCTATACGTCTCACCTGGAGGAGGATTCAAACAAAATCTCAAAATCAGTGTGCTGGCTAGGCACCCTACTCGCCAATATAAACTCAATAACCAACAGTCCTAGCTCTACTCTATCCAGACTCATCCTAAATATCACTACACAAAAGAGTGAAACCTCCTTTGATACCATTTTTCCACAAACCAAGCTAGAGTTTCATCCAAATTGACACCAAACCCAGCTCATGGAATGGCCCAGAGGGAATTCCCATTCCCCACGGGCTAACAACCAGTTCTTGGGCATCAACAAAATTCCTTGGGAATGATTTCAACCATTTTCATAAGCATAAAAAATCAACATAAATAAATATAACAATGATAAATAACCAAATATAAATAAGGCATAGCAATTTTCAGCTTCAAGATTTTACCAATTTAGACAACAACCAAAAGAGCTACAAAAAAATGGGGATAATAAGACAACCCCAAAAACCTCTAAGCAAAAAGAGGAGCATCATCCCTATTCCACCACCTCCAACACCTGCAATAGAAAACCACTAGAATCTCAAACTGACATCCTAATACACCTTACCTTTACCTAAGTCAAACATAACAAGGTCTACTTACACCCAAAGTTTTATGTAGGATGTGATTCAAATCTATATATGATTCCACCCAATAAAAGAGATTCTATGCCAAAAAATTATAAAACAAATTAACATTAAAGTTTTATAAAATGAAAACAATTTTTTTTGTAGAAAACATTTTTAATGAAATTTTTTTTTCTTTTAAAATAAATAACAAAGTGCACCGTGTGATGATGGTAGGTTTAATATCACAAAGAGAAATAAATCATGGGATAAAACTATAGAAACTAGCTAAAATGGAACACTAGGAGCCTTGTATCTCAGTGAAATATGGTCTAGAAACCATAAACCACTATTTTCTCATGCACGAGCCATTAGAGGGGAAAACATCCAAAGGTGTAGTGGTCTCCAATCATAATCATAGTTTTGTTAGTGTTGTAAGATCCAATCCTTCTATATGAATCTAAGAAAAGACACTTCTAAGTAAACTAGAATACTAGTCCTCATCTTCCCACCTAGATACCTAGTTTTCCCTTCATGATCAATTATTGTTTCACATATCACGTAGATCACTGCATTCACATGTACACAAGAAAATAAATATAAACACATTTGATAAATCACCATTTCCAAACCCAAAACCATTTTCAAATATAAACGCACACCAAAACTATTTTAAAACATGTTTTACACCACTTTTAAAATTTATTAAACCACTTTCAAAACTTATAAAACATCTTCAAGAAGCACAAAAAATGAAAAAAACATTAAAAAAAATTAATTTACCTTTGAAAACACACTTCAAATGATACACATCTAAAATACATCCATTTTTTTTTTTGAACCTCATACACAATGCATAGAAAAAAACCAAGAAGTAATGAAATCATATCAAAAATACCAAATAATGATTAAGCATGGAACCACCTACCTCAAGTTATGGAACTTCTAGAAAATTCTGAAAAACCACAACCATACCTCAATAGAACCCTATAAAAGAAATATTAAACCATAAACATCAATATTGATCCCTAAAGGACAATATCCAACCCAAAAAATGTCACCCTACCTACTGGAAATTAGAAAACCAAAGGAAGAAGAAGAAAGAACACTAGAAAGAGGGAGAAACCAAAGAGAAATGGAACTTACTTGAAGAATATTGGAGAAATACCACAAAATTACCCCAAAAATTGTGTCCCAAGGGAGAAAATTAGAGAGGGAGAGGCTCATAGGGTGAGGAATCTTGAATGGGGAGGAGAGGGATGGATTTGGGTTAAAAATTAAGACGGGAAAGAGGTAAAAACCAAATTTTTAATGACATGGGAGGCTGCACCTTTATCCCACATGGGTTTCCAAACCATGTGACAACTGCATGATACCCACTCTCTACAAGGGGAATTCTGCATAGTTATTCGCACAGTTTGACAAACCATGTGGTAACCATGTGATTCAGATCTATCCAAAAATGACACCTTGGTGAAAGGTTTCCTAGGCAGAACACACAGTTTCCCCTAACCGTTCTCCAACCATGAACCACCTTCCATTCACCCCCCAAAACATCCATTTTCACTAAAAACCCATGAAAAAATCAATGACAAATGTAAGAAAAAAAATAAATTGAAAAATACCTATAAAGTTAATCATGGATGTTATACCAATAGTACGATTTTTAATGGTCATATGGGTTCCCTACATCCTATAAATACCTATTATTTCATTCATTCTCCACAGACTTATATTTTCTCTCAAGGTTATATATATTTTCATTTTCAAAATGAATATTACTTTACTAATATTATGATTTTTTTCTAATGTGTTATTCCTGAGTGTGATTATTTTGGGAGATTGAGCATATTTAGATTTTCCTATTATCATTATCTTATTTTTTATTCTTCTCTCCATTACAATATTTTCAATTATTATATCAATTTTTATTCTCTAAATTCAATGTTTAAATTAATATAATATAATTTTATTGTTTTGATCATGTGGAGAATTTTATTTATTGAATATTACTAAATATGACACAAAAATAAGAAGATAAATTCAATTGATAAAATTTTCGATCGTTACATTATTTTCACCTTAAGAAATTTTACCTTCAAAATTTCATTTTACATATTATGGTGAAAATAGGTGAGGGTACTTCTTCTATATAGATTCCTTTGGTTCTCATGTTTCCTCATCATACTTATTGTTTCACTATAGTACTTTGACTGGGTGAGTTTTCTTGTTGTGTAGAACTTTATCTCTATGGTCCAAGATCTTCCCTGATTACTCCTCATTAGCAATAACATTTTACAAATATACCACTCTAAATTCAGTACATGTGAGGGATTCAGTATGTACTTTATTAAGAGGGATGAATGGAATACGTCATGTACTTGAGAAAGGGTTAGTGGGGTGATAGTTGATAGTCCATAGCTTAGATGAAATCAAGAATCTCAAAGGGGCTTATGTACCATAGAATTGACTTTCCCTTATTCCCAAATCTCAGGATTTTATTCCTTGGAGATATATAGAGGAATAATTTATATCCAAACTCAAAATACAAGAATTTTTTATGATTTTTATCATGGAACTTCTATCAACTATGAGAAACCATGATGTGTGGCTGAATGCTCTTTCCATTTTCTGCTATTTCCTTGACCATATAGGTCCCAACAATTTTTTTTACTGACTTCATCCAAAAAGATAGTTTCTCTAAATCTATTCCGATAAATGTCTTCATATAGATCCATTTGGATACCTTATTGAAATATATTATTGCATGAGATCTAAAATATATGAACATACTAATCCCATCCTCCTGTTATGTCAACTGAGCATGCTCTAAATACGACTTCAAGTGTTTGGATTGTATTCATAGATTGGACATTATTAGGGGTGATAATCCATACTGAATTTTAACTCACAGTTTAAATCATGTTTGAGTCTTTTCCATAAGTTGGAGGTAAATCTCAGATATCTATCAGATAAAATAGATAGTGGTGTTCCATACAACCTCACAACTTTTATAATGTATATCCTTACAAGTTGATCAAGTGATATGTCCTCTCAAATTGAAATTAAATAAGCAGTCTTTCTAGGATGATCTACCACCACCCATACAGTATTATTTTCTTTGGAGGTCTTTAGAAGACCAAAAAAAAATTCTATGGTGATATTTTCCCATTTCCATGTCGGCATGGGTAATTGTTTCATCATCCCATTATAAATTTTTGTTTAATCATTCACTTGATGACATACCAAGCACTTTTATGTATATTTTGTGATCTCATTTATATTTTCCCACAAATAATAATCTTAGAGATCTCGATACATCTTCATGATCACTAGGTGGATGGAAAAGGTAAAGTTATGTGCATTATTCAATAGACATTTCTTTATCTTAGGATTTGATGGTACACATTATCATTAATAAAATATTATAAATCCTTTTTTCATAAATTTTTAACTCTAAATATTTCCATTTTCTTATAGCTTCTAACTTATTTTGTATTTATATATCATCTCTTTGAGCATCCTTTATCTTCTCCATAAGGGATTGTTGAGAAATAATTTGATAAATGAATGATTATATTCCATCCTTTATGTTTCCCATGTCCATGTTTTTAAAGTATAAGTAGATTGGATCCTTCTCCATTCTCATAATTGATAAGGTCACATGATCATTTATACTTAGAGAATCTTTCACTTTATTTTCTTTCATAGGATGATGTGTATTGAGTAGTCATAGTCCATGATCAAATCTATCCATATTTACTAGAACATATTAATCTTATTCTATGTGAATATATATTTTATCCTCTTATAATGTTTATATATTTCACACTTCTCTATATAAATATAAATTCATTGGATTTTCAACATGAATATCACTATAACCCACTCTACATCATGTGTTGGATAGCTCTGATCATGAAATTTCAATTTCCTTTAGGTATAAACTATCACTTTATCATTTAGAATAAAAAAAACCTAATCCCTTCTTTGAATCATCGATGTATACCTTGAAAAGTTCCCCATTTAGGTAAAACATAAATAATAGTGTAGTAATAATCCTCATTCGCAACACTTTTAAGTTCTCTTCACATTCCTTAGTCTAGAAAAAAATTACTCCCTTATGATATAGCTTGGTTTATGGGTTTTATAATCACGATAATTTTATCAAAAATATTTAGTAATACATATCTAGTCTAAGGAAACTATTTATCTCCATTAAAGATACTATTCTAAAACACTCCGTAATTTCCTTTAACTTAGGATCCACAAATATCCCTTTGTTAGTGATAACATGCCCCAAGAATGAAACTTTCCCCATCCAATACTCACATTTACTATACTTTTCATATAACTTTTATTTTTTACAAATACTTTAGTATAATATTAAAATAATCCTCATAATCCAAATTACTTTTAGAATATATCATAATTTCATCTATAAAGACTAACAAAAAAATTTCAAGGTAATATCTAAAGACTATATTCATTACATACATGAAGATTTACGGAGCATTAGTGAGTCTAAAGGGAATCACTATTAACTCATAGTTACCATGACTCATTCTAAAGGTAGTCTTGGGAATATATTCCTTATTTACCTTTAATTTGTGATATTACAATCAAAGGTCCACCTTAGAGAAATAATGGTTCCCATGTAGTTGATCAAACAATTTATCTATCCCTGGAAGGGGATACTTGTTCTTTATAATTATTTTTTTTTGAGTATATAATAATAGATGGAGAGGTGCATTGGTCCATCCTTCTTCTTTATGAATAGGATCATTGCACCCCATAGTGATGCACTAAGGTTTATGAAAACCTTTGGATCAGTTTGGGATAACCATGTTGGGGGGTGAATTGTTGTGGGAAGATTTTTTTAAACTTAACGTTTTCCCATTATTTACCTCTATTAATTACAGAGTAAATGGATCTCTTATTTTATTCAACTGTAATTAGGAAACATGAACATAAAATATTAAATCACAAATAAAAACTTTTTTAGGGAGGTTCGCCTCCTATATGGATGACTGAATCCTTATTATATGGTGGTTATTATCCCACTCTCACACAAGTTCTATTTTATTGTAAATAAAATAATAGGCAAGGGTATGACCTTGAACCCACTCTCTTGAAACCAACTAGGTATAATGTAAGATTTAACTTTAAAGAACTCCCACTAATAATGAAATTCATGAAAGATATCTCTATAGAGAACAAAAAGGAACCAAAACAAATAAATGGGGTCTAAATAAGTGATAACCAAAATAATCCACTCTAAGAATATTCAATCAATTAAAAGGAAGGGATCCCATACTAGAAAAGGAATAAAGATAATTATCATGGGTAGCCTTGGAGGTGAGAAAATCCATAACTTGATTTCCCTCATGTCATGTGTGATGAATCTCTATCCAATCTATAATTAAGTTCCTACATAGATGAATATGATAGTTAATGGAATGAGGGATGTAAATTTTTCCTTTAAGGGACTCATGAATGACTAAAAAGTCAGTTTCAACAGACTCCAGCTCAATTTTATTCAAGTTACATACCTCTAGACCCTTTTTCATGGCACTTGCCTCCACTATGAGGGAGTCACCTCTTCTGAAAGAAGTAGTGAAGGTGATTAAAATTGGCCTTATTTTGTCTCATAAAATGAATCCATCCCACATATCTCCCAAATTACAAGATCCAACAATATTGAGTTTGAAGCTGGAGTTAGGAGGATTCTAGAAAATACCCCAACCCTACAATAGAGTTATGATGGTGTGAGTCTTGTGGGGTCTGATCGCTAGAATGGGTATGAGAGATGGAGTGAGATCCCATAGATTTAGAAGGTTAGGTAAATTATCCACCAGAAATTGTTTCTCTCTTTAACAAGTCTAGTCTCAAACTCTGATGACCTTAAATACGGGAAATATTTCTAGTGCTCCAAATGCACTAGTATCCTACATCTAATAAAATATATGTTGCCTTTATTTCCTTGGAATTTCCATCATCTTCTTAACACCAAAGATGTATAAAATCTCCACTATTAGTTTCTTGAGTATTTATATCCATGAAATAGCCAACTAAACACCACAGTGACTCTACACACTCTCTTGCAAAGAATAAGTGCGTAATTGATTCTTCTTTGGGGTTGGTACAACAAAATCAGCTAGAGTCAAGATGAATCCCATTGCATTTGATGGATTCATCAATGGGAATATCTTGATTAAAAACATTCCAAAAAATAAAATTATATTTCTCAGAATATGCTTACACTAGATATGCTCTCCCCAGTTACCATTGACAATGTTATCATGCACTGCTCTTTGGTAGGTCTTGGTCAAAAAATTCCTAGAATATGATCATATAAATATGAATTTATCTTATTCATAATTCATTTAATTAATATTGAAAAAATTCCATTAATCCATACTGAGGATGGCCTGAATTAAATGTTGATATGAAAAATATTTCTTGAATGTCAGGTTCTATGTTGGTAATACTGGGAAACAACCACTCAATTATCATCCTAGAAGTTAATATCTCCCCACTCTATAAATCAACATAAATGGAACTTTAGCATTGTAATATGTCTTTCAAGTGTTCATAAAAGAATAGAGGTACTCTCTAGAGTGTTATTATGATACCTCCCATACCATTTAGCTATTAAGCAAGCCCAAAGAACATGGTTTGGAATGAATTCTCACACCAACCTTTCTCGCAAGTAGTTCATCATTTTAGTCAAGCACTTGAGGTTGATGCCTCCTTCTTGGATTGATTTCACCAATGTAGTCTACAACACCCAATGGAACCTCCCATATGATTGAGCATACAAGATGAAGAATCAAATGAGGTATTAGATATCCTTGATAACCACTATTAAAACCTTGAGGACTGAAATTACATGTATCAAAATTGAAGAGAGAACATAGTTAACTAACATGATTCTACCACTAAATGAGTGAAATATATTATTCAAGTTATTAGTTTTATTTTAATACTATTCATTAAATTTTCAAAATGATGAATGTGATGATTACATGAAGAAATGGGATATACTAAGTAATATATGGGAAAGTTCCTCTTATGTATAACTGGACTGGTTTCGATAAAGTTAGCTTGCCTATCTATGTATGTCTTCGAAATAAAAATGCTAATCTTGTTTTAGTTGATAATTTTACCACTCCATTTGAAATATTCATACAATTTCTTGTTAATTAATTTGATGTAATTTCTAATTACATTATAAAATATGATCATTTCATAAAAAACATGATATGGGAGGCACCACAGAAGTGATACCTGCACCAGAAAGGAATTATGTCACCATTTTCCTGGGTTTTGATAATCATATTTCTGAGAGAATCATGAGGAAAAATGAACATGTTGAGATATACTGTCCCTACCTTCTTCAACCCTTAGATATATTTAAAGAATCCAAACCTCCTTCATAATAAATAAACTGACATCCAAGGAGAGGTGAAACATTTAAAACCAAGTCAGTTTTCCATGCACTAAATCCCATGCAATACAATACCTTAAAATGGGATTCCATTCCAATATATTGTACACATTGACCATATTCACTTTTCTAGAAATGTTAGAACCTATTTCTTTCTTATTAATGCCATATATCATTTATTACACAATGAAATTGGTTCCCTGGATAGACCTATGTATGATAAATCCATGTTGTTCTCCTGAAATCCAGTTTGGAATATGAGAATAAATTATCCTATTTATGACACTTGTAATTACCTTGTAGGGAAGTTTCACATACTTATTGGTCTATACTAAATCAATAAACAAGAATCTATAACTTTTAGAATAAGGTTGAAGGTGGTGGTGCTAGTGACTATGGGAAGATAGCCTCATTAAAAACATTACACTACCTCCACAAGCTTGAAATTAATGATATCCTAAGAATACTCATATAAAGGGCCTGTGAATCCATCATGGTTAGGGGAGATTTCATAATTCAGAGAGTGAAATACTAGCTTGATCTCCTCCTCTTCTGATATAGAACCGATGGAATAATTGTCACTATTAGTAACCACATAGTGAATGACATTGAAAATGACTATATTACCCCTCAAATACCCTCCCCACATGATAGGATTAGGGTTAAAAAGAATAGATTTGAGGAGAGACTCAACCATACCTCCCATCACCCTAATTTCATTAGTGAAAGAGCAGTTGTCTATAAGAATATTTTGACACTATATCCACTTATCCTCTTTAATTCAAACCAAAAATATGTCTCATTCCTATTTCCATCTTTCAACCATTTAGCATTGTATTGATCATGATCCATGAATTCCTCCTATAGAAGAATATCTACTAAGATGGTTATTTTAATAATGGGAGAGATAAAGAGATCTTCATCCCATGAATATTTGGTAGAGGACTTCATTTGGTTGATCAATGATTTCATAATATAAAAGTCATCAAATTGGTCCAATTTTCTATTGATAAAATGAAGAAAGTACCCCTTGATCCATCTTAGTTTATTATGATGGTCAACCCATACACTTTCTATCATTATTTTTTTCCATGATATGTTCACCATCCAATGGTATCCACGATCAAAGGTCCAGTTATTATAGAAGAAGAAGCAACCAATATTGTCTCTACTGCCATCTAAGGTCACCATAATTGGAGAGTGATTAGAGAGATATATAAAAATATGAGTAACCTTATCAGAAGGATAATATGGGATCAAATAAAAATTATCCAAGCAATGATCCATGCATCACTAAGTTCGGTTGCCGCCCTTATGATTATAATAAGAAGTGTATTTATCCCCAATAAATCCCATATCCATGTGACCATATTGATCCAAGAATGAAGAAAAATACTATATCTCTTTACTAGGATAAATACCTCCATGTTTATTTTCCAAGCTATCCATAATGGAATTAAAGTATCCTCCAATAAGCTATGCATGATCCCCTAGTTTGAAGACTCCTATCAGAGTGACTCCCTCACATATGTATCATATTTCGAATAAAATAAATACATAAAAAACTAGAGAATCCATTGGTGACTTAAATGGTGATGAAATGATTAGAAACTTACACCTTTTGACAATATTGTTGGATTTACAAAAAAACCACATATATTGGTTTATGAGGTAACCATGCATGAAATCATGAAGAACCATCATGTGTACTAACTTTCTAATTTGATATAGTTTTTTTGGGTTCCAGAACCACTATAATGAAAATTATTCTACCATGAAACTCATTGGATATAAAATATTCCTTAACCTGAGAACCTAAGATGTGGACATTCTAAATGGTTAAGAAATAATTTAAGAAAGGCATGCTTGTATTTAGCACCATATGTCAACAACTCCTTAGGTAGGATTATAGAGGTAGCTAACTCTCTTATCCATTGAGATATGGTGAAAACTCCAGAAGATGAAGAGGGTGAAGAATAGGGATGAGGACTCATCTCCAACTCAAAAATTGGGGAGTTGGAGAGATATGAGAAATCTATGGAGAGAGTGATAGGTAAACAACCAGGAGGATCAAGGTTCCTCATCCTTGAAATAGAAGGTGAGTGTAAAACAACCTATGACTCCTTTCCTATAGGGGCTTCATATTTGTACACCTCTAAAGGTAAGTTTAGATCCATGGTCTTATAAACCAACAAAACTAAAAAATTTGGGGGTGTGTTGGGGTGTAAGGGAGGGATAGCCTCGATAGGAGAAAGGGGAAAATGGGATTAAAGAGAAAAAAGAGAGGATACCACCCTGAAAATATGGTCCAAATTTAAAATATATTAACTGAACTAATCCAAGTCCTTTTGGAGTAGATATGGAAGATGGGATACATAGCCAGACTCTGAGAAAAATCCTATATAAATTTTCCTACAAGCTGAGGTCTAATGACATTTGAGCTAATAAACCGAGCAAAAAAAATCTATAGAGGGGTAAAAAATCCATTGAAACTAAGAAATAGATTCTCCATCCTTGATAAATATGTTGTCTAAAAGGGTATGGGAGAGATCCATATCCATTCATATCCAAGACACTAAATCATCCAATATTTGAAGAGTGAGATTCTCCATGAATAAAAAGGATCAAATAACATCACCGATATTATGCTAAAAATATTTATTTTGGAAGGGAAGAGGAATCCCTAGAAGGTTGATCCAAACCAACACCAAAGATTGATCATGGATAGAGTGAACCACCAACAACCACTTGAACAGGTTAATTCAACACTTTCTATAGGATCTGAATCTTAAAGACCATGACTTCACAAAGTCTTCCTTGGAAGATAACACCACACAAAGTAATTTCTGATTGAGGACTAATACCTATGACAGGAAAGAATAACCCTAGAATACCATGAGAGATTGGAACACTATTAGAGGAGGTATTTCAAGACCAAGTATGGCCACCATTTCTAACTGGTGAAAACCCAAAGCTTCCACGAAGGCCTTAGCTGGGAAAATGTGAGTAGTTGAACCCTCCCCTAAAGAAGGTTGTATCTGTTCCATGGAGATCTCAGGAAAATACTGGGGAGTTGGAGGAGTGGGAGGAAGGGGATGGAGGAATACATATTTGAGAGAGGATCCGAGATGATGAGATTTATATGGTAGGTGAGGAAGAGAATCATAGGGAGACTGTTATTCTCAAGTTCTATTTACTTTATACAAAAATTAAAAAATTGTGATTATATCAGTTCAACATTTACTTTTCTTTGATAAAACAAAAAAATTTATAACTAAATCACAAAAAAAATTATTTGTAAAATATTTCAAAACTCAATATTAGTTCATGTGCATCCAAACATTTAAATATTGTATGAACATTCACAATCCTTCATTCATGAACATTATTTTATGCATTAGTTAACTCGTTTTATCCTTATTCTTTATACAGGAACCCAGTGTTTATCATTTTTATTATTATTCTTGTCTACCTATGCATGCCCAGATTTTTCTCTTAAACTAGTCATATAATGGCTTCACATGAACAATGAAAGAGTTATATATTCTCCTTACTAAGATTAGATGGATAATGAGATTCTTCTCCCTCTTTAAAATAATCAGTGTGATCATGGATCCCCCAAACTTTTTCATGTGAAAAATGTACATAGGATTCTATCTTCTCCTTCATATTCATGAAACACCTTTTAAAAACCAAATAATTCTCATGTGATCCTTCTACATTGTATAAAAAATGTTGTTCATTGGTTCCTTCCACTTCTTCACATATCCAAGGAGGTTCACAAGTTCTTCTTTATGATACCAGGTTAGTCCATAAATCTACTTTTCATGATTGAATCTTGTGAGAAATATTCACACAAATAAGTTTGTATGGGACTTTATCAAAGTCTTTGTTTATAGGGATATATTATTTTTCATGACCAAAAACCATCTCCCATGCCACTATATTTATATCCAAGGTACTCAACTCTATAACCTCTAGTTTTTATGACATTTTAGATAATAAAGAAAATCCACAAGTCTTTTAAACACATGAATATATTGTCCCACCATTGAGTACCAAAACTGTCTCCTACTTTGAACATCATGAAATCTCAAAGGGATCACATGATTCATGTGATCACTTCACATTATAACTTCATTGATCCTATGACACTTGGTGGAAAATGAGTGAAAAGATGATAAAGTCTTCACGTGATGGAATCTGTAAATGATTAAACTTTCTTACAATGGAGGATATGTTGTTCTTTATATGATTCAATGATGTCTATTAATATGGATCAATTTATTTTCTCCATATGATCACATGATCTATATAACATCACATGATGGCCTCATGTGATAGTGCACGATCATTTAATCCAAAGAACATCATGTGATCGCTTGCTGAAACTCTCATATGCATGCAACACATTCTTATTCTTTGAAAAAACTCATAAATGAATTATGATTGTTGAGAATATATCATTCATCGCAGCTTGATCTCTTATATTGATCACAATATATATCTAGGTTTGTTTTTTCTAGTGATCACTAGTTTTATGAGTGTGCATAGACATCATCATAATTCGGGAGGTTGAATATGATGTTCTTCTTTGATCGTATGGAAGAGATGCATTTGATTGGGTAGCGCAGATAGTATTTATATTTTTTAATGAGTGAAAAATTCCCAAATTTAGATTTTTCACACATCACTTTTTCACTTTTTAGACCTATTATTAATAAAAAAAATCTATTCCATAAACATCTTGAGTTGGAAGTATGGTTTTGGGACCTTCAATATTGCACACACTTTTCCCACATGGGCCACACCACACCATTGCGTGGTCCACATGCACCATGTGCCCACCATGCATGATTCTTGTGGGAGTTATTCTCTCCCTCTCACACCTACCACCTATAGTGTCTAGTTTTACCCTCTCTCACATGGTTGGCCCTTGGGTCCCACATGTGTGGTTGAGGGAGTCATTGGTTACTGAGGTATGACCCCTTTTTTGATAAAATCCCACTCAAATACTTAGTAATTATTATGTATAAAATTTCCAAACCTTATTAAAAATAAATCACCATGAACAATATAAATGTATTTCCTTTTTTACATGGACTTCACATCCCTTCATACAAATAAATATTTTCATGTCCATTAAATTCATTAATTAAATAATTGTATAATTAATATTTAATCTCAAAACACCTCTTGCATATGTTTAGAATATTTATTAATAGTTTCACAATTGTCATTATTATAAGGATAATTTCTCAAGAATCAAATAAAATTCCATTAAATGAATCCATAAAAATTCATTAATAATTTCCAATTCTTCAAAAATATAATATGTGACCTTGGAACTTTTAATGGATGGATCTATAATCTTTAACAAACATGCTTGGGAACACCAATAAACATCCAAGATTTTCTTATTCTCAATATATATTGACATCAAGTGATTCATAACAAACTTATTGACAATAAATACAATACAAATCAAAAGTATGATCTTCACCATTCTATAATAAGTCTTTGATATGGGCATAAATACATGTATAAGTTCAATTAAGAACTCAAACTCTCAATCAAGAGGAAGACAAGGAAACTATTTAGGTAATACATCAGTATAATCCCTCGTAATGGGAATTTCTTCAATCATGATTCTATTCTTTTCCTCAATAATTTGAGATTGATATGATTTATCATAAGGAAATAATATCCACACATGAGATGAAAATTCCAAAGGAGTTTTATCCCCCTCCTTATAATTGTACAGAATCAAAGGATAACTTAGGATTTGAAGAGTAATCTCCCTCTCCCAAAATTTGATGTTGTATTTATATAAATACATCCAATCCATGATTAATATTTCATAAAACATTACTAAAGAAATTAAGAGAATATTTTCTAAAAGGTTCATTCCACAAACATTGACAAGGGAAAATTTTTATACTTGGGATGAAATAAATTACATATTTTATGTTTTCAAAGATAACTCAACCCCCATGTTTTGAGGGGGTGTTTGAATAGTTTTAATAAAATTACAAGTTATGAAAGAATATATATAACCAGAGTCAAAATATCATTTTATATTCTTAAATGAATAACCAGTATACCTTTCACCACATAATTATCAAGATCCACCTGATTAGTAGTGATAGAATATACCCTTCCATTTTCATTAATACTTGGAGGTTTTTATCATTTATTATCTCTAATATCCCTTATATTAGGGCATGGCTTCATATAATTACTATGTTCCTTATAATTGAAACACCATACCATAAATCGAGTGTTGATCTAAACCTTCTTTTACTCTGTCGTAATAGTGGGCTTATTTATATCTCTTTGAAATTGATTAACCTTCTACCCCTCTTTTCCATACATTAATTATCTCTTGGTTCCCTTCATATACTTTCTAGGATTCTTATTCAATCACTTTTCACATTTGAGATGTTGGCGTTTTTTCCTCTAGTAGATTTATCGGTTGATCCTCCTAAATAAAACTCCACCTTTCACTTTTTATCTCCATTCCCACAAGACTAATTAGAATCTCTAATATTCATTTGACCTTGAGGGCACCACAAAAAATCTATTCAAAGGTATAAAATTCTTAAATCTCCAAATATTTTCATAGAGTTGGATTTAACCCACTAAAGAAAAGGTACACTTTAATTTCAATGTTGATGATTAATCTGGATGTGTATTGTGAAAGCCTTGTAAAGTTTTCCTTATACCCCCGATAGACACATCTTTGTTTTCATTCAGTCTTAGGAAATTTCTATCAATTTTGAGATGTAGAGTTTGAGGAAAATATTTTTTAGAAAACATTTTCTTGAATTCTTTAATTCCATAGAAACAAATATCCTCTTTGGACTTTATGTTCTTGTTCAGTGTCCACCATTAATTGGATTCCCCTTAAAAGAGATAAATTAAAAGTATTAATTTATATTGATTTATGCATTGGGGAATAAATTATATCTTTTTAATGGAGTTAATTCATTGTTCCATGATGAGTGGATCAAAATATCCACTAAATCTAGGAGGCCTCTATCACATAAAGGACTTAAACGAAAATTTCTATTTATTAAGAGAAGGAGGGATCTCTTTATTATTAAATTTATTATTCATATAATGATTCATATGAGCTAGTATTTCTTTGAAGTTCCCATATTTTTCTCCCATATGGTTATGCATCTCATTAGGAAAATCATCAAATTTCCTATCAAGTTGTTTGTTGGAATGATTCCTTTGATTTCCTACTGTTAACTAAAATAATAAATGTATGGGAATATTAAAACAAAAATTTTATAAAAGGATAATCTATAATCATAAAAAGAATCAATTATAAATGAAAAGTTTTACCTTAATTATGAACCTCTAGGTTTTAAATCTAGGTTATCCATGGTGTTTTTCCTATTATTTTTTCAAACATAAACATTTTTTCAAGTACTTTATAATGGGTTTTAAAGATTTTTGTTCAAGTACTTTATAATGTTTTGTAAATATTTTTGGAATTTCCAAATCATATCCCATGGGATTGTCAAACTAGGTGTTCATTAAGGCATTATTATCAAGCACTGGGTGATGATCAAATTAATACCCAATGCACCTTTTTTGAGGTTATTACCCATAGGAACCACTATTCCAGATCCACATCCACTTGTAGTATCCATATAGGGGTGTAATTGCTTAGAAACCACTCACATTGTACTTCATGAAAATTTCATGAATTCTCCTATACTTATACTTATCCATAGGGTTATTACTAATGTATTATATTCTTAAACTCTAAAAATGACTATAAAATCATTTGATACCAAATATAGTGACCCATTAATTTAACACATATTTTTATTTGATTTTTAATATGAATATTAAATAAACACAACAAAAGGATTGAGATTCCTAGTGTTTTTGGAAGACTAGTAAATAAAGCAACAACATGACACTAAAACACAACATAGTTTCTTATTTCTACTTAATGATATCCTAAATACCTTTGATATCCTAAAAATATATAGGATAACCTAATGAAAACATAAAATAAATATGTGATCTATAAATACCAGTAAGGGAATAAACATTTTAATGAAGCTTAACATGTGAATCAAGTGGCATAACATGATAGCATAAAGAAATGACACATGATTAAAAATATAGAGAAAAAACATAATCATGGAATAATATGATCATGGAAACATAGGAATGTGGTAGAAACAAAAAACATGACATACGAATAAATCAAGGATAACCTCCAATATAATATCACATGGTGGTTAGAGTCACATCGTGGATTAGGTTCTCTCCTTGATCCCATACATATGATCTCATGAGATAAAAACATTACCCAATACATTGGAGTTATATATGGGTTCACCCATGGTAACATATACATGATAATGTGTGTAAAAAAAGAAACAAAATCATAAGTAATAGATATTATAATACCCATGGAAATAAATGAGTTGCATAATCTTGCCTCATATCGTAATCAAAGAAGATTATTAAAGAACACTTTTGAGAAATAACCTTAAGGTATGTATTACCCCATAAAAAGAAAGGATAATAATAAAATTAAATTATGTAATATATATACATACATAATTTATAATCGTTAAATAACATCAAATATAGTGAGAAACTGAGTTAGAGAAAGAAAGTTCATAACCAAAAGAAAAAAGGGCGATTCAGAGATCTCCCTTAACTTATATTCCCGAATTGTTCTGCGCATTCACTTAATATCCAAAATAATAAAATTATATTCATAAATTACTTAATTAATAACAATTTAAATATATATTTAATTTTTTATAATTTTACTTTATTTATTTATAAACATTTTACTGAGATATAATGTTAAATTTTATTGTTCTGAGGGCATTTATTTCACGATTCCATGGTCGGATCACTTATGGATAATTATTGAAGTTGTTGTCAAATGGGAAAAAATATAGAAGTGAAATTAAATGGTATTCATGTACCTATGTAAATTTAAATGGTCCCAAATATCCTTTTTTCTGAAATAAGAATGGTTTATTTACTAAAAATGTTACCATCATGTGGTTAGCTCATTTAGGCACTTTTACCAGTCGTCATGAACTAGAGTCATTTTATTTAATTAAATGATTATTAAAGAATTATATAACTTTAAATAAGTTATATTATAATCATTATAATTATATTTAACCATAATAATATTTTTATAACCATCTTTGAAGGCAGTAGAGAAAAATGAAGCACGTTGCTCTTAGAGGCGGTGGACCAACCATATTATAAACAATATTTTCATTTAATAAACATAATAATAGAGGGTAAAAGATGGTTATTAACTTCAAAAAACAAAATTAATGTATATTTAAGATACTATATTCATTATTTCATGTTTTATGAGGGAATAAATGATAATGAAGAAGAATAAATGAATTTAAAAGAGGTAAATTGAGAATTTTACCTCTTAAATGTCTTTTCAATGAAAAACTACTTAAGTCACTTGAAATAGGTCTTTTTTGTGATACAATAAGCACTATAAAGTTAGGGAAAGAGTTGGGAAGGTAATTATTTATAATAGTTTCAAGTTACAAGTCTTGTAAGGTGTGAGGAGAATGAGTTGTGAAGGGTGGTATTTATAAGGAGGAGAGAGGTGTTTTTGAATATTATATTAATTAGTTTATTATTTTGGTTTATGAATACCAATAATATTGATTATTATGACTATATATAGTAAACTATTCATAATATTTTGAAACAATGGGTTCTTAAATCATCCATGACTTTAAAATTCATGTATTTTGCTTATAATGTTAAATACTGTATTTTACAATATTTCAATATTCACTAAAACTTCAACTATTTTGTAAAACACTGAGAATTCACCCTAAAAATTTTTCAAAATGAAGATTCCAAAAATAAAATCTATTTTAGGAAATTAGTTTTAAAAATATGAGATATTTAATTTTTAAATAAAATCATCATTTATTTAAAAAATGAAAATTTTAGTATTATGATCAATTTTCCAACACTTTGGAAATATACTTAATGTCTCATAAAATTAAATTATCATTATAATAAAACATAATATTATTTTATAAAACCATTTTATGAAAATAAAAATTTTTATAAATCATTATATTTTTTATAAAAATGAAAATAAAAATTATATGTTCTATAAAAATAAAAAATCTAATTTTATTATTTTTAAAACATTTATTTACTTATATAATGATATAAATTTTCCATATTTTAATTTTATAAGAAAAATCAATATTATTTTACACTTTCATAGGTGAATATACTATTCTAACGACCACTTTACCATTCATAACGGTTAGATTACTATTCCAATGATCAGGTTACAATTCCAACAGTCAGATTACTATTACAACAGTCATATTTATAATAGTGATATGGGTCCCCTACTTCTTATAAATACCGTTTCATTAATTCTTCATTCAATTCTATTTTATCTCAAGGTTATATATATTTTCACTTTCAAAATGCATATTTCTTTATCGGTATTCTGATTCATTTCTACAGTGATGTTCCTGAGTGCTATTATTTTGAGTGATCGAACATATCTAAATTTTCCTTTTATTGCTATAATATTTTCTATTTTTGGTCCCAATGTAATAATTTTAATTATTATGGCCTTTTTTATTCTCTAAATGTAATTCTCAAATTTATAGAATAAAATTTTGTTGGTTTCATCTTATGGTGCATGTGATTTATTATACACTACTAAATATGACACAAAAATAATAAGGGAAATTCCATTTATAAAATTCCGTGTTGTTATACAATGAAAATAGACACTCCATTAGGTAAAATAAATGATCAAGGGATTATACGTTATTCCTTTATCCTTATGTGTAATGATATACAAATCTCATGTGAATAAAATCTATGACATGGACATTGAGATGGACCAATTTATTGATTTTAATACATAAATAAATTTTTATAGTTGACAAGTTCTTTTTAAAATATCAAAAGTGCATATCCAAAATTTTAGGGTATAGTGGGATATTACTATATATTAGGCATGGTTGATGGAAAGTGTTGTTGTATTGATATCATTTTATCTATCACACTTTTGTCTTGGATCAATGAATTTATATAATTCACCTATAATTTTTATACGGTGGTAGATCTATACAGATATTTTTTCCCGAAATATTATTATAAAGTATCACTTAAGAGGGATGGGTAATTATCCATATCCTTGGTGACTCTGATGAACCCAATTTCATTCCATTTTTATCATATAGAACTAGAATATTTATGAGATTTTATGGTGAAATTAAATGAGCTCACAAAGAAGGTGTTCATTTGATTGAGTGTTTCACCTTGGGAAGCATTAATTTTATTAGAAATAAATATTGATGATGAATTAAGGATAAATATTATTTATCAAAATATAAAATGAGTATCATTGAAAAATAAATATCCCAAACCCTGAATTTTTATTGTTTTCATAGCTTAAGGGACATTGATGGTTTTCTATGACCAATATTTGAACATGTTACCATCAATTAATAGGGAAATAATTTGGTATTCAAAAAAATATTGTTATTCTGTTATATCTAAATTTGTGTTTTTTTCATGCCTTATGAATTTAAAAACACACCAATATTTTTTAACTTCTTATTGACAAAGATTGTTCCTAGGACAATGAATATCATTTAAGTGGTATTTGGAAATTATATCACTGTATATTTATTTTTAGAATAAGAAACTGAGAGGTAACTAGAAATGTTCTATGGAATTCCATGAGAGAATAATATTAAAACCAAAAAATTTAAAGTACTATTATTGTATTTAGGAGGTAAATACTCATAATAATGTAGTTTCTGATAAGTAAATTAAAGTTTACCATGAAAATTTTAAGGTAGTGATATCATTGGGGAGACCTAATAATTCATTTGAAATAAATTTATTTTTATGTTAGTCAAGATATTATAGGATATTAATTCAATAATTTTAAGCTAACTTCTCATATGATAGATTTGAATATGATTATATAAATGTTTGAGCGGAAATGGATGTACCTTGGGTAATTTTAAGAGTTTAATAATATATTTACTTCAGCTCTAGTTTTGATTTTCCCTGAAACATGTTCTTGTTATGAAGTCTATTTTGATCATCTAGTATATTCTTGGGATGTGTTTTTTTATTAAAGGATTTAAATTTTAGTGTTATCATATAATTTATAATTCTTTCTATGTCTCTTTGTTGAATTAGTATCAACCAGTCCAAAATCATGTCTTATTTAGGAGCTAGTCCGTTTGAAGCCTCATATGTCTTATATTGAGAGACATTTGTGTGATATGTATCATGGGTAGGGGGAGTATTCATATAGGGAATAAAATTTCATTAGTATGGGTATTTTGGTAGGACATAGTGACCCAAGAAGAGGAATGAGCGTGAGAAGAAAAGATACGACAGTAGTGGTCAAAGACTTTTTTATGACACTTCCCAGTAAATTTTTGGGAAAAAATTAATATGGTGGGGATAATTATAACATCATATTTTAAGTTTTTGTAATAGTTTTTCTTTATCTTGATGAATATGGATTATGGGTATGTAATTTTGATAAATTGATGGTTATATGATCTTAAAAGAGAATTTTTATAGCATTGTTGGATATAAAATGCATTGTTTACCTAACAGGTCAGGTTTCATTGGAAATGATGTTCTAGAGAGAAGTTAGGGTAGTATTACCATGTTGTGTGATCATATTCACACTTAGAAATATTGTTTAAATGAACCAAACCACATAGTTCTATGTAAATAAGTTTTTACATTCATCTGTATAATCCTGGGACCATGTTTGAGACTATGTACTCTTGCTTTGCAAGATAATGGGTTTTTGGAGTTATATATATGGTATTTAAGACCATTTATGATGATTATGTGGGTTCATGTGTAAACAATGGATTTTTTATGAGACCAATTTTAAATCCAATAATATTTATCGAGTATAATGTGTAGGATTAGAGTGGACAAATTAATGCACGAAATATTAATGAAAATTAAGGTTTTAAGGAAACACCCAACCTTTTTATCTTGGTAAGGTGGATGGTTTGGTTTCTGTAAATGGGTGATGAATTATATTACACATATGATTTGGTGAGTAATGAATCAATTCTAATGTAAAATGATGATTCATTCCAAATAGAAATCTGGAAATATTGGATTTATATTATGACTAAATATACCTTCTCATGGAGATTTTGATAAATATATATTTCTATTTAGTTTAGGGAAATATTTAGTTTCTCTTAGATTTAGGTAATGGGGAGTTTTTCTTGTTTTTTAAAAACATGAATGTTTACTAGATTTTCAAAAAAATGAGTATATTTAGGGATTTTTTTCATGGGATAAAAAGTGGGTTATGTTTTTCTTGAAATAAATGTATTCAATTTGGTGTTTTCTTAAGTAATATTTTTTTCTAATTTAAATGTCATGATCCTTTTTAGTATCATGGTCTAATAAAGTGTTTTGATATATCAATTGTTTGTTACGAATGTTTTTGATCTATCATTATTGATTAAAATTGTATAATTTAGATAGATCATGCATGGATGTTTATAAGATTAATTAGGTATAGCCTTATGAGTTTATACTCACACCCTATATATGAACTTCCATAGACATGTAGATATGATTATCTATGTTACTGGTAAGGGGAATACTTTGTTTTCCATCAATGGTGAGCCAAAAATACTTAATGAAAATATAGTGAATGATTTGGGAGTTGGTGGCTCAGGGTTAAAGTCACATTATGCCTAAGTTCCTCTGGTCTTATGAGCCATATAATGTTACCCTTCATCCTAGTTTAAAAAGGGTGAAAATAAATAAAAATTTAAGGACCTTCAGGTTTGGCAGTTTTTAGGAAAATTATTCCCTGAACAGTCTATTTTAACCCTCTCAATTTTTTACATGATCTAGTGATTGAGGGGCATGCTTGAGTCCATGTGTCATCCCATATCAGGTCTCAGGATTCAGGTTCCATAATAAATGTGTTATAATAGATATTTTATTATAGTGTTCTCTTATTCATTGGAAATATATTTTATTTAACTGTTGAAAATGTTTAACCAATCATTTTTTACATTATAAATCTAAAATAAAGAAACAAAAACCTTATTACTATAGAATTTAAATAAATGGATTTATTTAGAAATCATAATTGGTGTAATGAAATTCTTGTTATATTTATTTAATTTCCTCAATTTTATATTTAATTTCATATTATTATTAGTTCCGTTAAATTTAATATTATATAATATATTATATTATGTAATATAAAAATTATAAAATATTTAGTTAAATCATATTTTATTTTTTCTATGTTCATATGGGTTTCAAATTTACTGGATGGATTGATGGAGAAGATAAACATTACCCCGTAAATAATGTTAAATTTGGAATACTGCATGTGTACCGAATATAGAAATTTATAGTATATAATACTATATGAATTTATAAAAAAGGAATCAATGATACGAGTTCTTTATTCATGAATAAAAAATATGAGAATATGGATGGAAAGAAGATCATGAATGTTATCAAATAGAATAACATGAAAAATCTTACACAAAATAAGCGTCCCATGGGAAATAAGCTGATGAAAACCACTCTTGTATACTTAATCTGTTAGGTTTTAATAATTATAATTCCATAATTAGTTTTATACTAAAATAATCTATTTTATAGAAACATATACATGTTGTTAAATAGGATTTTAAATTATATAATCATAATAATAGGGAAACTATAGCTATACGAAGAATGTATGTTTTTTAGGAGAGAAGTAATTGAGAGATTGAAGCTAAATGTTGAAAGTTATTTATAAATATTTACCCACTAGCTATTAAAAAGACACACACATATATATATATATAATATTTTAGTGGTTTAATAATTTAATACTTGACTGTTTTTTAGAATAATAAAATCATGAGGATTCAACTGCACTATTATTTAAAGAAAACATGGTTGTTGGATATTCTTGTAAAATTAATGACCTACATTATCAATAATCATTGGTTTCACTATTGTAATTTTCTATTTAATATATATTTTATTCATTATAATATAACTTTCATTAAAAAAACGTTGTATTTAATATAATTTAGTGACTAAACATTTTATTCAATTGGTTATACTTTTGTAAAAAATATGTATCATATTTTTTTACATATTATAAACTTTTATACATAGGTTTTAATTCTTCCTATAAAAGTTAGGTGTTATTCATTATCCCTAAATTCAAATGTGGTGTGGGTTACCATTTAAATAGATAAAGTTAGTTTTGACATGTAGGTGGAAAAAAGGAATAAAATTATAATTGTTTGTGACTCCCAAAGAAATCATGATGTTTTAAAGAAATTAACACTACTCATCATTTGAGTGTGTAAAGAGTGGAGTTAGTTAAATTGTTCAAAAGAACTATAGATTCCTTATTCACTCTTTTACATTATATTTTATATTTTTATTATGTGTTTACATTTCCTTACATCACACTCATTAAATATTTATATGTTTTATTTAATTATTATAACTTTTACACCACATAATTTTTCATTGTTTATTTAATATAACTTGTGTATATAATTTAAAATATTATTAATGGATTATAATTCACCCCCTTATTTTTTACACCGTCCAATTATGAAAAAATAAACAAGTCCAAACCAATTAACTAATCCCTAATAAACCTCATAACTATATATTTAGATCTCATTGGGGGTGTTTAATTGGTCTAAAATGTTTATAAATTAGAATTTACCCAAATCCCAATTTTCTCATTTAATATACAATAAATATGTTTTTTAAATAAAATTTAATTAATCAAAGATCTTAATTATATCATCACCAAACCAATCATAAAATAATTAGCATGTTAACATATTAAAATTTCACAAAATTTCTTTTATAATAAAAATAATTTTCCAGAAATAATCACCTCACATACATAAATAGAAATTTTTTTAATCACACCCTACTATGTGCATCAAGAAAATCAACCAATTATACTATTATTATTTTTATCACACTTTTAACATTAACACATAACTATTTCTCGTTTTCTCATTTAACTATGTTTTAATTAATCATAAAGAAATATCTACCAACATATTTTTCATATCAACATACCATGTGGATTGGATTATCAAATTACCAAATGTCTAAACATATAATAATATGATCCAAAATTCATATTTTGTATACCAAAAGAAAAAATAACTATTTTCTTTCATTTAAAATATATTATTCACTTATCATTTAATTAGGATTTAACACTTCAGTATAATGAACTCGTCTCAATCATTTTAAATACATTTAAATTACTTTTTAATCATTTTTATAGTAAATTAATCATTATTCATTTTAATACCATATAATTCAAATTTAGAATATAATGTTGATCATTAAGAATGTTTTTGAATATAAAAAATAATATCAATAACATTTTAATTTAAATACTAATTATTCTTATAAATACTCAAGTAAACTATAAATAATTTTTTAAACATCCCACCTAGGGATTTGGCACATTTTTTTGATATACTACATCATAATACCTCAAGTTCCTTCCCTGATCACTTGATTCTCTCAACTAGAATTGAGCATATATTGCATATATTGGGTGAGAAGTTACCGTATAGGTATAGAAATCATAAATAATAAATGAACATAATTATAAATAACCATAATTAAAATATAAAAAATAATAAACATGTCACATATTTTAATCGCATGATAATTAAACACAATATAGAATAAAATATGTGATAAATAAATAATTAAAGATATGAAGTCCATCTGTGACCCTTATAACATCTAATGAATCTCCTCTAGATAAGAGATCTAAAATAATACTCTAAAACCTATAGTGAATACGTAATCCTATTCCTAAAAAATTATCCCACACTTGAGAAGGTATAATAAATAATAACAATGAAACAAGATATATATGCATGGTATGAGATATCTGCAAAATAGGAACCATCATAAGAAACTAAATTGAGAAATTATCCATGTTAAAGTATATATAAGTTATGTGATTTTCTCTCAAATATATAAGCAGAAAAATCTCAAATGTACTTTAATACCTAGGATAATAATCAGATGACACAAATAAGTAAAAAAATCAACAAATTTTAGTCTACCATGTGATTACAAGGCCATTATTGTCCTTAAAAATACCATCACGGGCCCGTACAAGTGTGTTAATAAATATTTTTTAATAAAATCAACCATTGTATACGTATTTTTCTAACCCATAGTATAAATTTATCCTTTTATACCATAGTGGGTCTATGGTTCTCTAACCCCCTTTCACATATAGTCACATATCATACAATTACATTTTTCCCTTCTGACCTATATCCAATTTTATTCCACTGAGACTCATTCGAATATAGTCCCCTAAATTATAGTATAAATAACATCCTAGTCTGCCTATCACATTTTCTACACTATTAAACTAAAATAATTAACAAAAAACTACATTTCAAACTATACCATTATCCCATAATGACCATTGGTCCCCATATTATATTGTCCCTCTATATATGTCAATAAGAACAATTATTTTTCACATGTCACACTACCCTCCTTCACTACAATGAAAATGATGACACTTGTCTACATGTCACACCAACTCCCTAGACCATAATAGTAATAACCCTTGGTCTAAATTTAATATAACTCATGACTTGGAAATAGAAATAACCCCGATGCCCACACATCACACCCCCTAGTACACATGTCACACTAACTCTTGTGGACAATAACAATAATGACCCACATAGACAATATCTAACATAGGATATATAAAAATGGATTGATAAATACTTTATAAAAAAACTAATTTTTTCTAGCATACCACTCCTAGTTACCATAGTCATATATCAATTAAAATATTATTAATCATATAATTTTATAATAAATATCAACAATCTCAGGATAGCTATATTTTCTCAATCATAACCACTCACATACCACTTCCCATGAAAATCATTCAAACCATTGATCCATTTATTCATTTACTGTGTAATTATCATGATATAATAATCCTCATCAAGAATAAACTATATATAATTTAGAATATATGATAATCACTAAAACTAATCATCATGGTTTATATTTATTTTCCCCTTATCCATCAAATATATTATTCATTCATTATAAAAATTTCTATCCCCAATGATTATTCAATCAACCAATTTCATAGCCACCATAATCTTAACTATGATGTTTTTATTAACTCATTATAGAATATGACCCATTAGAATGAGATTTATATTACATTATTTATCTTATATTTAATTTTTTACATACTCTAGGTAACTCATGCCTCATTCATATCTAGATAACATATAAATATATTCCAATCTTCCTTTTTGGAAGTTTATAAAATTGGGTGGATACATAATTTAACCTTAAAAATTAATATTACAAAGTCAAAATGACTATTTCATCTTTTTAAAGTTACACAATTTTAATTATTAATTTAAGAACACCCAATATTCCGTTTAGGATACATTAGCATAAACCATATGCATCTTATCATAAAAAATATACATGAAAAAAATTTAACATGATATAAATTTCTCGGTCCACCTACCTTATACTCAAACCATACATGGTATGATGAGAATCTTTAACTTAATTTACTATATCAAGATAAACCAAGAAAAA
Source organism: Viscum album (assembly GCA_963277665.1). Taxonomy (NCBI): domain Eukaryota; kingdom Viridiplantae; phylum Streptophyta; class Magnoliopsida; order Santalales; family Viscaceae; genus Viscum; species Viscum album. Next base: position 1,476,496,050 of record OY728150.1, read on the forward strand.
CGTATTGAAACCCCCACATTTTATATATAACTCCTCTAAGAAAATAAATATTGAATGAAATATGGAAATACTTCATGGATTACCTCTGTATAAAATTTATATACCCACTAACATATATAAATCAACAAACTAACTCCCAATTATAGCTTATTAAAAGAGAAAATGGAAAGATACAGAGAGTGGTCAGGAAACATCCTCCTCTAGTATTCTCAAAACCCATCCCATTCAACCATTTATATTTTAAAACAATTTATTCTAATATTAGGAATTATATTACTTTTAAGAAAACTTCAATGAATATACAAAATATTTGGTTTACTATTATCAAAAAAAATTAGTATAATAAAACTCTAATATTCCAACACTAAAAATATAATAAAATTTTAATAGATAAAACCCATTTTAGTCCACCATTAAAACTCCCCTATCAACCAGTTAAATATATAGTGGATATCAAGATTCTATAAAAAGTCTATTTATTTAAACAATTCTCAAAATATCCAAATGAATACCAAATTACACAATATTTAAGGCATAACCATGATAGATTTACTCTAAAATTATCATTAAATAGGGTGAAATAAAATTAAAAAATTTAAGGTCATTAAAATACCAATATTATTTTAGCTTACATAATGATTTCAGGAATCCCATTATAAAATTAAATGTAAAATCCATTATAACTCAATAAAAAATCAATGTAATCAAGATAAGGTGATTATGAATAATAAATACTTTCATGTAAATTTTCAATGAATAAATCATATAGATTTACTACCGAGAATTAAAGGAGAAGAAGTTTATGAGTAAAAAGATGGATAGAAATAATTTTAGTTAATCGTGGAAAATTAATTAATCCTAAATGACTTAAGGAAAAAACACACTCCTTAATAGAATAAAATTTTCTTATTTTTTGAATTTAGATCAAAGAACCATTTAGAAATAATTAATCCACTATAAAATTCCTTATAGATATTTCCTCTTATAAGAATATTTTCATCTCCATCAGGTACCCCTGAATTCCTTTGGATACATTTTGGACTCTACTATAATACACTAGGATCTATTATTGATGTAATCTCTAACCCATGTTTCTTAAAAAAAGTTTATGGATTCTTTGTCTCTAATTACGCAATTCAAAATACTACCACTTTAGATAATTTAATTTATGGTTAAAAAAATTAATCCATCATGGTTAAAAAAACATTCTATAATAAAAAAAATCATTCATTATATAGTTGATATTTTTCATGAATGTCTAATATTTATGGTATGGTATATCATTTAAAGGATTTGGCATGGCTTGATGTGTAATATATAGTTATTCCCCTGGGTTAGTAGATACCCATTATGCTATTATTAATTAAAGAGTCTATTTTATGTAAATTAATCATATGGTTAATTTTTTTGCAACTTTAGTGTCCCAAACACACCCTATGAAGCATGGTGAATTAGGGTGTTATGTTTTTCTTATTTTCATCAATCAGATCCTTTCCCCATGTTTTAAATAATAAAATAAACCTATCATAATCATGTATACAACCAAGGTATATGGGTATTAAATATAAAATTATTGATGATGTGTCTCTATACTAGGGGATATCACTATCCACAAAATATTATTAAAAGGATCGAGAAAGGTTCATTATCAGTCCTTTGGTCATTCCATCTTCTTATCTCTCCAACCATTACATTAAGAGAATGTAAAATTGATGAAAAAATAAAGGCCTACTATAATTATTGATCACATAAGTGATAAAAAAATTAAATCATTAGGGGTTTCAAAATTATTATTCAATTTCATAGAAAAAAACTAGATTCTAATGGAATTCTTAATTGTATCTCTTTTTTTCTAGGAAATTTCTGGTCTGTTTCTTCTTCTTATCTCACAAACATGTGTTCTTGAATTGAATATACCTTTTATTACATCAAATATCTCTATTTAAACTTCAAAAAATGTTCTCTTATGAATTCTATGTTTCATCCTCATATTTGATCTTTATATTCATCCATTATAAATGAATTAAAGTCTCCAATTAATGCTCTTTGGAATTTAAATTATAAGAAAATATAAATATATGATTTTTTCTAGAAAATGGTACACCAATACATAATCAAGTATCACCACAACATGATGAGGTGAACCTTAGAAATAAAATGCCAAATATAATTAGGTATATAATTTCACATACTGGTATATCATTTGATTTTAAATTTCAAAACTAGAAAAATCATAACTCAACATAATATAATAATCGAATGGATACTAAATAGGGAATATATATATGAAAAATATATCTACAAGGGTTGGTTTATAGTCTAGTTCCATTTTTCATGGTCATTCTAATAAAAATTAATTTTTAAATAGCTTGTATCATAAAATATAAAACTCTAGCTCCCCGTTTTGGTTATTCATATGTAAAGATGTCCACAACCTACTCTATGCCGATAATTCTACATCTCATTTCTCACATAGATTTTATAATCTCACATTGACTTAACCTACAACATGGTCATATGAGACTTCCAAGTTTATCTTCAATATTTAGGATCACATGTTCTTCTTATTCATAAATATGGATTACATCCCATTTTACTAAATCACAACTTCCTTTTTTATGACATAGAGTGCCAAACTATTTCATATAAGGATTTAAAATTCAAACCACACATACCAAATTTATCATACCTATCATGAACCCTCCCCACAAAGGTACACCTCTTATAATGAAAATGAGATAAGGGAGATAGTGACTACCTAAATCCCACCTCTAATAGGCCATTAGTTGGTGAAAATCACCAAGGGTGTATCATTCATACAAAACAGGAGGCATTATACACTAAAAGAAACATGAGGAAAGAGATATAAGATAAGTACACAAATAAATCCTACTCATAAGATAAAATAAATATCCCCAGGTATATACATGTAATTCCATACACTTAAAACAACAGAAAAAAGGGTAGAATAAGTACCAAAGTATAAACTTGATAATGATCAGGAAGACTAAACAATCCCTAAACAACCATGAGATAGTAATATCAATCACAATCCTTATGTTACTAGTATTGACCTAAAAAAAGTTTCTATACACAGGGTGAGCATAATATGTATACTCGGTAGGATCCTTCCCTATTCCTCTTGTGTAAAAGATAAAAAATCATACTAAATCCTAGTGAACAACAAGTGAAACTAAATCATCACCTAAATAGGTATACTAAGTTTCCAGATAAACCATGGATAAATCTCACCAAGTATCACATACAATTAATCATATAATTTAGTAATAAAATAAGGTTACCCTTCCACTACTTCCCTATTAGTTTTCTACTCTTCCCCAACATCATATGTCTTGATCCGTATCTCTCCAAAAGAATCCAAACAAACAAATGGGATAAAGTATCATAAAATGAATCTTGTGCATCATATCATCTCATCATCCCATAACACATCTCCATATAGTGACCAAGTAGTTTTTGGGAGACACAACAGCCCAATATTTCGCGTATCATACATAAGCTATTATACCATAATACATCACATCCCATACACTGAGTAATGTACCACAATCCATCACAAGCCATACAAGTCATACCCATATTAATCCTAAGGATACTATATCTGGAGATACATGTGTGTGGAATAACCAAAATCCATTAAAAATATCACATACATGACTTATTTTAAAGGTAAATTTCATTTAATTTCCTTTATATCTTTGTTTTGGGGGTTTCCCAAGCATTTTTGGAGGAAAGGGTGAGTTTTCACGATTTGGGCCAAATCGTGATCCCATTTCCAGATTTAAAAAACAAATTTTGTTTCTTTTATAACTCTCTCATTTTTTAATATTTTTCACCAATTACACTTAAAAAATTTCTTCCCCTGACCTATTAACACCAAAATAACAATTTGGACCCTTTATTAATCCATAAATATGGTGGATTTGGGTTTTTAATTAAGGAATTAGGCCAGCCTAGAAGCCCATTTCCAGTTTAAAAAAAATATTTGATAAGGTAATATATTATTCAATTTTTATGATTTTTCAGTGATTCAAAGTCTCAACCAAGACCACTGAACCCAAGAGGTCCCTCATTATATTTCCCCCCTATTTGAATCTCATATGTATCACTAATTAGGATAGAACTTCTTATGCTTTCTCAAATCATCCAGATTTGAAGAGTTAACATGTTTCCTTCATAACTCCGTCAATGTTTACTCGTTTTCGCCCATTTAAGTTCTCACATGACCTTATCAGCCTTATTTAACCCTAAATTTTATTTTTGGATATTTTTAAATTTATATACTGGTTTATTTGGGGATATTTATTCAATATTCTTCAAGTATGTGGGTATCCTTCCTTCTTAATTAAATTTGCTTAGAGTTACTTCCTTTTGTATGGGTTTTATTCCATTATTCTTAAAGTTACTTATGTACAAGAAATAGGATTTCGAACCTAGGGTTTGATCTGGGGTTTCTTGTTCTATTCTTCTAGTTTTAGGCTTGATCAAAGTCCCTTGTGGTACGATGGTGGTGCGGTTGAATTTTCACATAAAGATTCAAGGGTTTTGATACTTGTGGTAGGTGATTCCATGGGTAATAAATGCTAGATGAGTATTATTTACTGAATTTCTATTTTATCAAACTTATCCTCCATTATCATTTCTGAGATATCTGGTTTTGGTGATGTTTGTTGAGAAAATTAATTTTAGGTACTAATTTGGTGTTAAATTTGGTGCTTTACACATCTATTTTATGTTATTCCAAATGGTGTTATTTTATTACTCATGTAAGGGGTTTGTAGAATTGTTTTGGGTGATGAAAATTCTATTTTTATGAATATGGGTATAAAAATGGTGTTTAAAGTGGGGGTTTTAATGGATTTTGTGTGTAAAACATTGTTATGTTTTGTGTAGTTATTTTATTGAATTTTTAAAGGTTTTATTGAGTGGTGTAAGTGGTGAAAAAAATATGAAGCTACATTATTGAGTTTATTATGAATATAACTTATTTTTTTATGTAATAATGGATTTTGGTATCATGAGATAATGGTTTAAGAATGACAGGGGAAGCCTGAGTATCTAGGAGAGCGGATATGTACTAGTACGCTAGAAATACGAATGAGTTTTATCCCTGTTTCACAGAGCTAAATGGATAATGACAACACTAAAAAAATATTGATGATGATTTTGGACCAATAGGTTATGGTTTTATTCCATACTAGTGTCTTGTTCATGAGAAAAAATCTTTCTATGGTTACTTTACACCGAAGTACGTGGTACATGGGGCCCAAGAATAACTAGTGCCTAGGGGTGTTTCCAAGATTTGTGCTCATTGAATATTTTGTAATTATATTTTTAATATGGTGGTTTTTACTAGAAAATATAGTATCTTATATGTTTTACTTAAATGTGTTCACTCATGGAAAATTTCCTTTGAAAACTGCTTACATTCAAAAGTTTCAGTTTTTAGAAATTATTTTCACCACTTCTTGTTTATCAAAAATGGAATTATTTTTATCTGGTATTGTTTACTATATGGAATATCATGGTGGTATCTTATTGGGTTTAGGATTACACCATACTTACACCCCTTGGGTGTAAGTATACTTGGTCATGTTTGACATAGGTAAAGGCAAGACCTTCGGTGATGGTGGTTTGGGTTGTTAGTCCCCTTCCTTGGTACGACGTTGTGGAGACGGCTTGTGGGTGATGACCCCTTGTCATGTGGATTCATTGGGGATGTTTTTATTCTATTTTTATCTATATTTTGACTTCTTGTTGTATGTTTGAACCTATTTATTCAGCTATGAATTTGTTTAAGTCTTGCATTGCATAAATTTTCAGAATTGGTTTATTGATTATTTTTGATGTTTTATGTATCCATATTTGGGTAAATCATTCACAAACCAAAATATATGATACCAAAGCACTTTTGATAGCCTATGGGGATAGATAAATCCCTTAGGGCCTTGTCGCGGGTTGGGTTTGGTGCTGGTTTTGATGGAGAATAGATTCAGTTTGTGAAAAAATGGTATCAAAGGTGGTTAATGTTTTTGGGTTGTATTATTATTTTTGGAATAGTCGGGCTAGACAGGATGATAGACTATCAGGAATTGGATTTTTGGTCATGAGTAGGGTGGTTAGACTGCACCTCTCTTGGTTGACCTTGAGTCACCATTGGATATTGGAATTGTTTGTTTGACTTCACTTTTAGGTGAGACGTGTGGGCTGCATACTACATGTGGACATCAGGTGGGGGTGGGGTAGTTGTTTGTTTAAGCATTGTAATGTGTTTGGATTATTTATATTTGATATCATTAATGAGATTTTCATAATTCATGTACTGATTTTTTTCTCTTGTGAGTATTTATTTTTTGTAGTAACATGCCTCCCTAGAAAGCTCCAATGCACCCAAGGGAGGAAGCCAAAGAGAGTTCTCCCTCACTACTTGATCAAAGGATAGTAGAGGATGTGGTTTCGGATGTACAAGCACTAGGTCATGGAAAAACTCTTTTTCCATCTTCTGATAGAGAATATGAGATTGGTCCTAGGAAGGAAAAGATCTATGGGTTCCTGAAAAATAATTCTGCAACCTTCTGAGGTTGCATAGAACCTCAGGATGTAGAGGAATGGATCGAAACGATCGAGATCATGTTTGAGTTCCTGGATACACCCAAGGAGCTTAGGGTGAAGTGTGACACATTTTTGTTGGAGGGTACTAGCCACAGGTGGTGGTAATTGTTACTTCAAGCTAGTAAGAATGAGCAGATGCATTGGGGAGATTTCAAGGCTACCTTTAATAAACAGTACTACCCTGACCTCTTGGCATATGCTAGGTCCAGAGAGTTCATGGATCTTGTTTAGGGGGATCTTTCTGTGATGGAGTCTACCAAAAAATTTCACTGATATGGTTTTCTATGCTTCTGAAATCGTCTCTAATGGGAAAGCGAAGGCTCATAGGTTTGAGAAAGACTTACGACTAGAGATATACTCTAAGGTTTTCTTTTTTAAGTTGAGGACCAATGTTGTGATGATTGATCGTGTGTGCATGGTAGAGATTGAATAGAAAGGGAGGGATGGTTTCTTTGGTACAACATTAGTAGTGGGCAGTGGAAGCTCTCCAGAGAAGAAAATGAAGGGGGAGGAACAATTTAAGAAGGGAGGTGGTACTTCAGGCCACTCTTCCAGGTAGTTTTTATATGTGGAATCTAATGCGAGATCAGTCATATGCCACCAGTGCAGGAGACCGGGGAACATTCAACAAGCATGACCACTTCCTTCGAAGAATTTTTATAAATGTGGAGGTATGGGTCACTTTCAATGCTTTTGCAGGGTAACACATACACTTCAGAGTGGGGCAGGATCAGTGGCTTCAAGAGGAGTGATAGCACAGTCAGAGCCGTCCAGGATGGGGGGATCTGGATTTGATGACCATGATTATTGGGATAATTCGTATTTTTGGTATATCCATTTTAGGTCACAACCACATACTAGAATTCATCCTTAGGCAAAGACCAGACATCTCCTTGCAGTGGATTAGGCAGCAGAAGGATCAGAGGTGGGACCGTCGACATTTTGAGGTACCATTTTTATTGCATCTTCTATAGCTGATTCTATTTTTGATATTGGTGCCTTTGTTTCATTAATTTCTTCCTATTTTTTGGACACACTGATTTTTTCAACTAAGTTGTTGTCTTTTGCGATGGAGTTGGTGACGCCGCTGTGAAAGAAGAAGGATCAGGGTCTCAGGTGCCCATCGTGTGTAATTTCTGTGTCAGGGGTTGAGATGGAGTGGGACCTCATGGTATTAGATATGGAACTATTTGAAATAATATTTGGAATATATTGGATAGTAAACTTCTAGGAACACATCTATTGTTATAGGTGGTGGGTCAATTTCATGGCACCCGATGGGAGTCGTCAGGTTTTTTGTGGGGAATGGGATCCTCATTTGAGTCGTGCTGAACCTCCACTCCCAGAGTTGGGAGATGTTTCTTTTCAATTATCATCACTCATGATAGACGATGATGGTCATGCTCTTGATGGTGGACTACCTCATGTAGTTGGTGAGTTTCTAGAGGTATTTCCATATGATTTTTTCAGGTGTTCCCCCAGAGCGGGATGTGGAGTTCTCGATTGATCTGGCACCAGGAACATAACTGATATCTCTTACCTCATATCTTATGGCCCCCAACGAGCTAAGTGAATTAAATATATAACTATAAGACTTATAATCCAGAGTATTCATTTTCCTAAGAATCTCTCCTTGGGTTGCTCCTGTGTCGTTTGAGAAAAAGGTTGACGGATCCCTCCGGTTGTGAATTGATTACCAGAAGCTGAATAAGGTATCAATCAAGAATAAATATACTTTTATTAGAATAGATTACTTGTTTTATTAGTTGAATGGGGCAAGGTGGTTTTATAAAATCAACTTTCAATCGGGATATCATCAACTCAGGGTGAAATAGGTAGATATCCCAAAGATAGCCTTCCGAAGTAGGTACAACCACTTAGAGTACTGGGTCATTCCCTTAGGATTGACCAATTCTCCAATGGTATTTATAGAACTCATGAACATGGTGTTTTATCAGAATCTTGATTCTTTTGTCATGGTATATTTGGATGACATCCTAGTTTATTAGGGATCTGAGAAGGAACATGAGCATCACTTGTGGATCATTCTGGGCACGTTGCGAGAGCATCACCTTTATGAAAACTTGTCCAAATTCTCTTTCTGGATCAAGTGAAATTTCTAGGGCTTGGGATCTCAGAGTAGGAGGTTTTGGTGGACCCTGAGAAGATTAGTGTGGTTATGTCATGGGATTAGCTGAAGAACATGTTCAATATCAGGAGTTTTTTTGGCCTAGATGGTTATTACAGGAAGTTTATTCAGGATTTCTCATAGATTGACTCACTGATGACCACACTCACCTGAAATGGGGTGAAGTTTATATGGGGGCTAGAATGTCAGGTATCCTTCGAGGATCTGAATAGGTGGTTGAATACTGCCCCATTTCAGAATTTTCTAGAGGTTGGAAAAGGGTATGTGGTGTATTGTAACACTTAAGGTATGGGTATTGGTTGCGTGCTTATGCAGGATGATCACATGGTGGTGTATGGATCTCGCCAACTCCAAAAAAATGAAAATAATTACCTGACACATCACTTGGATTTAGCAACTGTGATGCATGCTTTGAATACCTAGAATCACTACCTCTTTGGGGAGAAGTTTTTGGTCTACTCTGATCACAAAACATGGCCTATATATTCTCTCAGAAGGACCTCAACATGAGGCAGCGTCATTGGATTGTGTACTTGCATGGGTTCAACTTTGACATTGTCTACAACCCAGGAAAGGGTAATGTGGTGGACGACGACTTAAGTGGAAGAGTTCTGGTGCAGGCTTTCAGGAAGTCCAGTGATGATTGGACTCTAATGGCACTCTTTTCTCATATGCATGTGGAGATAAAGGAGCACAATGGAGGTGAATTCTTGGAGAGCATTAAGTTGACTCCTTATCTCTTGATGTTGATTCAGCAGGAACAACCTATTGATGAGGTTTGTTAGTAGTCGTAGTAGTTTCTTCATGGTGGGGAGACGTCCTCTGATTGGTCGTTGTCTCCCGAGGGCATCTTCTACTTCAAGGGATGTTCAGTAGTACCGTTATCTCTAAGGAAGGTGGTGATGCAGGATAGCCACTAGTATCAGTGGGATGTCCATACTGGTGACACAAATATTTATTATGATGTTCATCGACAGTTCTGGTGGCCTGGTATGAGACGAGACATTGCAGAGTTTGTGTCAAGATGCTACACATTCCAGTAGGTGAAAGCAGAGCATCAAAGGCCCTACAGTTTTCTACAGCTGTTACCCATTCCTACCTAAAATTGGGATGATTTTTCCATGGACTTCATTGTTGTCTTGCCTCTTACACCTCAGTGTAATATTTCCATTTGGGTGGTGATTGATAATCTGACCAAATCATCCCACTTAATTCAGATCAGAGATAAAACTAAAGTGGATGAGTTGGGCCGTTTGTATATTCATGAGGTGGTAAGGCTACATGGTGTGTCATCTGTAGTTGTCTCAGATAGAGACCTCCATTTCACTTATATGTTTTGTGAAATCCTTCATAAGGCCTTGGGGTCTTAGATTAAGATGAGAATGACATACCATCCTCAAACAGATGGTTAGACAGAGCGGGCGAATCATATTTTGGAGGACATGATATGTGCATGTGTTCCGGACTTTGGAGGTTCTTGGGATAGACATTTGGGATTTTTTGAGTTTTCATATAATAATAGTTACCAATCCTCGATTCAAATGTATCTTTTTGAGGTTCTATATGGTCGGCCTTGTCAGTCCCCCCCATGTGTTGGGATGAGGTAGGTGAGACCTCACTGTTGGTGCTGAGTCTAGTGTAGGAAACATCTAAGAAGGTCAATTTGATCAAGAAATTATTATTGATAGCTCAGAGTCTCTATAAATCATATGATAAATAGAAGTGCCGAGACCTATAGTTTTCTGTGGGTGATAGGGTATTCTTAAAAGTGGCCACTCGTCTAGGCCATCATCAATTAGGAAAGCAAGGGAAGCTGACGTTATGGTATGATAGACCTTTTGAGATCACCGAGCATATTGGAAAGGTGACATACATGTTGGACTTACCTTCTCAGTAGACATCCATCCATGATTTCATCCATGTCTCCCAGTTGAACAAATACATCATGGATCTATCCCATGTACTAAATTGGGAGGAGTTGGATATAGAGACAAATTTGTCTATTTTTGAGTGGCCGGTGAGAATAGTGGACTTACAAGAAAAGGTTCTTTGGTGAAAATCTATTACACTATTCTGAGTTCATTGGTAGCATGGTAATGATACACATGATACATCGGAGCAGAAGTCATGGGTCGGGGAAGAGTACTCGTTCCTGTTTTCTGATCAAGCTTTAGGTTGACTTCCTCGGACGGGAAGTTTTCATGGTGGGGAAAATTGTCACATGCATGAATTATTTTAAATATAAATTTCATTTAATTTCTTTTATTTTTTTTAGGGGTTTCCCATGCATTTTTGGAGGAAAGGGTGAGTTTTCATGATTTGGGCCAAATCGTGATCTCATTTCCAGATTTAAAAAACCAATTTTGTTTCTTTTTTAAATATCTCATTTTTCAAAAACATTCACCCATTCTACTTCCCAAATTGCCTCCCCTGAACTATTAACATAAAAATAACAATTTTTACCCTTTAGGAATCCATAAATATGGTGTATTTGGGTTTTTAATTAAGGAATTGGGACATCCCGGAATCCCATTTCCAGTTTAAAAAAATTGTTTAGTTAATATCTTATTCAATTTTTATTATTTCTCAGTTATTACAAGTCTCACCTAAGACCACTAAACCCAGGAGGTCCCCCATTATCTTTTCCCCCTCTTTGGAGCTCATATTCATCCCGACTTAGGAAATAACTTCATAGTATTTCTCAAATCGTCCATATTTGAATAGGTAAAATGTTTCCTTCATAACTCCTTCAATTTTTACTCTTTTTCCCCCATTTCAGTTATCAAATGAACTTATCAGCCTTACTAAAACCTCAAATTCATTTTTGACTATTTAGAGATTCATATATTGGGGTATTTGGGGAGATTTTTTCAAGATTACTCAAGTAAGTGCATCTCCTTCTTTTTTCATTCAATTTGCTCAGAGTTCCTTCTTTTTTCGTGGGGTTTCTTCCCTTATTAATAAAGTTACTTATGTCTCAAAAGTATGTTTTTTAACCTAGGGTTTGATCTTGGGTTTATTGGTATATTATTATTGTTTTAGGCTTGATCTACATCCCTTGTGGTGCGGCTATAGTGCAGTTGAATTTTCGCACAAAGATTCAAGGGTTTTGATACTTGTGGTAGGTGATTTCATGGGTAATCAATGATACATGAGTTATATTTTCTGAATTTATATTTTTAAAACATTTATCCTCCATTATCCTTGCTATGAAATATGTTTTTTTGTGACTTTTTTTGAGAAAAGGATTTTTAGGTACCAAATTGGTGTTAAATTGGGTGTTTTACATGTCTATTTTATGTTATGGAAAATGGGGTTGTTTTATAACTCATGTTATGGGTTTTTAGAAATGTTTTCGGTGCTGAAAAATCTGTTTTGATGAATTTGGGTATTGGCATGGTGTTTAAAATGGGGTTTTAAGGGATTTTGGGTGAAAAACAATGATAAATTTTGTGTGGTTATTTTATTGAAATTTTAAAGGTTTTATTGAGTGGTGTAAGTGGTGAAAAACATGTGTAGCGACTTTTTTGATTTTATTATGACCATAAATGTTATTTTATGTGATAATAGATTTTGGTATCATGAGATAATGGTTTGATAATGAATGGGGAAGCCCATGTATCTAGGAGGGTGAATATGTACTAGTACGCTAGTGATACAAATGGGTTTTGTCCCAATTTCACTGAGAGAAATGGATAAATAAAACACTAAAAAAACTATATTAATGATGATTGGGGATCAAAATGTTATGGGTATATTCCCTAATAGTGTCTCATGCACCAGAATATATTTTTCTATGGTTACTTTACACCGAGGTATGAGGTACATGGGGCCTGAGACTAACTAGTGCCTGGGGGTATTCCTGAGATTTGTGCTCATTGACTCTTTTTGTAATTATATTTGGCATATGTTGGGTTTTTCTATAAAATACATTATCTTACATTATTTACTTAAATTTATTCAGTCATGGAAAAGTTCCTTCGAAAATTTCTTACATTCAAAAGTTTCAGTTTTTAGAAATTATTTCCATCACTTCTTATTTTTCAAAAATGGCATGCTTTTTATCTTGTATTGTTTAATCTATAGAATATCTTTGTGGTATCCTATAGGTATAAGGTTAAAACCCTACTTACACCCCTTGGGTGTAAGTAGACTTGGTCATGTTTGACACAGGTAAAGGCAAGACCTTCAGTGATGGTGGTTTGGGTTGTTAATCCCCTTCCTTGGTGCGATGTTGTGGAGATGTCTTGTGGGTGATGACCCCTTGTTTTGTGGAGTACTTGAGGATGTTTTTATTCTATATTAATGTGTATTTGGACCTATTTTTGTATGTTTGAACCATTTAATTCAGTTATGGATTTTTTTTAAGTCTTGTTTGGCATGAATTTTCAGATTTAGTTTATCGATGATTTTTTATGTTTTAGGTATCCATATTTGGGTAAATTGTTCCCAAACCAAAGGATATGATACTCAGACACTTGTTCCAGCCTGTGGGGATAGGGAACGCACTTAGGGACTTGTCATGGACTATTTTTAGTGATGGTTTTTATGGAGACCATATTTAGTTCGTGGAAAAAAACCACTACAAAAATATGTGATAAAGATAACCACTATGCATACTCGAACATAATACTACCAGGAGAATAAGTGGGTCTATAGGGGGTATTCATCCATTAATACCTCACCAACCTAGATATTATGAAATAAACCCTCATAGAGTCCAATGGGTGTTGTTCCCCCTACTATTGTGGCTGGGGTAGCCCATGAAATCATAAAACATACAAGATATAGTATATCTCACAAACACATTATGGGCATCAACCTATTCTTAGATTCAACTAAAGTTATAGTCACTAAGACACCTAGCTTCCACTACTAAGGACTATATATCCTATATGAATGAAATAATTAAAGGTAATTTGTCAAATTACTACTTTACTTTTTAACAATTCACTTTATGTTCATTAATTCATTATTCATTAATTAACATTACTCCAAATTACATTAAATTAACCATCAAAGTGATTCCCATTACCTCTAGGAATAATCTATCTGAGTCCACAGTTTTTCAAGATTAATATCTTTTAAATTCCAGTAAGAACCAACCCCATGGTTCAAAACAATAATTATACATTATTAATCATTCCATTGTTCTTGATACTCTTGGAAATGTCATGTTCTTCCATAAGGAGATGCATAACCAAGAACACCCAGCTGCCTCAACCAGTGGGGATGGGAATGGATATAAAAAAACAAATCATCCATCTAGCCTTTCAATAGATTTTCCATCAAGAATACATCCATATTTCCTAAAAAAAATAGACAAACCCAGCTTCAAGTCATCCCATCAAATGTGATGTCATCCTTGAAACCATCTTGTATATCACCATGCATATATTCTTTATAGGCATCAACCACTTCCATAAACCCAAGCCTCCCTACCCATTTCTCATCATCCAACAAACATCCTAGGATCACATCACATTGAATATAAAGAATTATATCCATTTCAACATAGAAGAAAACAAACAATAATAATGTGAATAGTGAAATATAGGATTAACAAAACAATGTATTCAACCTTTACCTAGAAGTGGGCTCACACATCTCCAAAAATTTATCTTAACCATTTAATCTATTTTATTCCATGTTGAATTAACCAATTAAATTATCAGAGGTTACATACATGGGTAACCAAAGGCATCATATATTACAAGCTATAAACTATTTAAACATGCTCTCTAGTATCCATCTTAGTTTTAACAGCCTATGAGAAGAACAATTCTCATTTAGCATGCCTTTTAGTATTATCAAAAAAAATCATTATATGTTTATGTTCTTTAGACATTTAAATTAACACATGTAAGAAAAAAATAATTAAACATGCATTAATAATGAATTTTATTACCATCTAATTATAGGAACCAATAGTTTCATTAAACATGCCTCTTTACAATTATTTATCCCAACCAATAATTACTGGATTCATGTTCTTGAAAAATTATTTAAAATTAACCTGCTAACAAGCATAAAAACCATTCTAAACATTATAACACATATAGAACACTATCTAGTAAATTAATAGGTAGCCCATTAGCATGGTGGAATACATATAAACCTTTATCTCATTAATCCTATTTATCCTTTATTAGGGTTAATTCCACCTCTATTGTAAAAGATAAAACATGATCACCTTATGGTTGCATGTAAAATAAAAGGAGAAGTAATGAATTAAAACTTTAAAGAATCAATGTTCATTATACAAGAATAGAATAACAACACGGATCTTCGATCACCTCTCCTACAAGGAAAGCTACATCCCTTCAAAAATGCCACGCCATAAGAGCACCAAAAATATCGAAATAAATTTCATTAGAATGATAGAGGTCAAATGATATAACATAGAAAAAAACAATGGGAGGAAATGAGATCAAATGGAAATAAACTACTAGAAAAGATGTCTAAATCACCTTAGATCACTATAGATTGTTCCCTAGAAGTGCGGTATTGAATCTAATAAAAAATGGGATTTAATGCCTTTAATTAGTACCTTTAGGCACCTAGGGTTTGAGAGAAAAATTTGAGGTAAATAGCGTTTTGAAGGGGGGTTGGGGTATTTATAGGTAGAATATATAACAAAAGACTATGTAATTCTCTCCCTCCTGAGAGCATTTCTCCTAGGGTTTCCTAGGTTCGAGTCCTCCTGTCCGTCTAAGGCATGGCGGCTCCCCCCCCCCCTTGGTTCCCCACTCTAGTTCTGCGGGTCGTCATTCCTTCTTCAGTTCGGTGTTTGCAGTTTGTTTGTTTTCCCCTTCTTCTGCGTTGTTCCTCAAACACTTTGTGGCAAGGATCTAGTTCTGTTTACCTCCTGGGTTTATCCTCCTGTTCACAGATTCACCTCTTACACCTCAGAGAGAATCACCCTTCATTCCCTCTTTGTTTTCACCTTCTGGCGTAGCCCTGGCCTACCATGGTGCCTTGCAATCCTTCCCGTCGCCGACATCCTTCGTCGGCATCAGATCTGTGAGTGGAGGACGGTTCTAATTCTCATACTCCTAAAGATTCACCATATTTACGGATCCAAGAGTCTTCTGTCTCTTTTCCATCACCGGCTTCTAAGGATTCATAACCCTAATTCTCATCCCTTTCAGCTGTTGACACGTGCGTTCTTTGCTCAAGGATTTCCACCCGCTTTTGACTTTCATCTTCAGCTTCACGATGATAGGTGATGGGCTGGGGGCGGGTTTTGCTTCCCTGTTGGTGTGTTGCATCCATCGCGTTGAGGCTTTATTCACGCAGCATCTTCCGTAATGGATCACCACTATTGAGCACTCGTGAAGTGGCCATCGTGGGGTTTCTATTCCGCGTGATTCCGACACAAAGCTTCAGTCATGAAGAGGTTGATTCGCGAAGCATCTACCACGAAGAGGTTGTTTTCGCGATGCACCTGTCGTAAAGGTCTATAGCAT
This sequence comes from Viscum album, assembly GCA_963277665.1. Classification (NCBI taxonomy): domain Eukaryota; kingdom Viridiplantae; phylum Streptophyta; class Magnoliopsida; order Santalales; family Viscaceae; genus Viscum; species Viscum album. Next base: position 1,476,512,301 of record OY728150.1, read on the forward strand.
TGGTGGGTTTTGTGCTGTGTTCTATTCACGAAGCACCTATTACATGGGACTGTGGCACTATGTGAGCGTGTTGTTTCGGGTTCTGGATGTGTGTTTGAGAAGTGGCCGAGTCATGAAACACCTGAAGAAAAGGGCAGAGAAGTTGTGTGATCGCAGTTAATGCGTGAAGTTCACACCGTGATGACCCGAGTCGTTGTTTGATTGCGAAGGTCTGAGGTGTTGAGAAGCCATGAATGCATGTCATGGGGTGCTGCTCCGCGAAGGCTAGGGGGGCATGACGCAGGTTCTTATCAGGACCAATTTTGAGGTTGTGTTGTTTGCAAAGGTTGTGAAGCCTATCTCAGGTGGGTGAACCACGTAAGGGGCCGAGAAGTGTTTTCTGGTCCAAAGACCTTCTCGTTGGACCAGGTCTTTTTGGAAGTGAGGGTGGTTTGAGATCTTCAAGGGCACCGACCCTTAAAGATGATAGTGCACTCATCCTTTGAATTGAGCCATGGATGCTGACTTAGTTAATAAATGGAAGAGGCTGTCTCTTATAGATAAAGAGAAAGCGGTGATAGAAGCACAGAGAAATGAAGACCCACTCTTGAAAAAATGTATGTCTCTGCTCGTTGTGGAAAATTTCATTGAAAACATTTCAGTTAATCAGGGGGATCTCAAAAACACTCTTCAGAACATCTGGAAACTTGATGCAGGAGTGGATATTCGGGAAGCGAGGATTAATCACATCATATTCGAGTTCTTTAATGAGAGAGATAAGGACAAAATATTGTGTGGAAGACCATGGTACTTCGATAATCAAATCCTCCTCATGGTAGAATTCAAAGGGAGAGACGATATCCAGCAAGTGAACTTAACCCGCTCCCCCTTCTGGATATGAATTAAAGGAATCCCCTTCCATGCAAGAACGGAATGAATAATGAAGGAAATTGGGGATATGCTAGGACACTTTCTAGAATGGGATTGCTCAGACCCAATAAAATGGGGTCCTGAGGTTCGTATCAAGGCAGAAATTGTGGTATTAGAGCCCATAATGAGGGGAATGTTTCTGAAAATTGAAGACGCCAACACCTGGATATCATTCGAGTTTGAGAAACTCCCACTCTTCTCCTTTTTCTATGGTATCCTTGGTCACCTGGAAATAATGTTTACCAAAAATCATAAGAGTGGATCAGGTGACATCACCCTCCAATATTGCCCTTGGCTCCGTGCCAAAATGAACAAATATGCTTTCATCCCTAAGAAAAGAAAATTAAAAGGATCATGACCGTCTCACATTGGCACATACCAGTCAGGTGGAATCCATACATGGAAAATTTATTATGCTTGGACCACTGGATTTCCCTAATTCGGACTATCCTACTCCGAGAGAAGCAGGAGTTCATCCTAACCCCCCTAAGGAAAAAACACAATCATCCAAAAGGTTGGTTACGAAGCAAAAATAACCACCAAGGCAATACTCAACGACAATTCCAATGAACTCCAAACCACCAGATCTAGATCTGGATCCACAATCGTCTGTAATAGTCATAACACCAATGGAGGCCCATGGAATGACCAGAACTCCAATGCTGGGCCCAATCACCCATCATACATGGAAAAGGGTGTAATGTGGTGGAAGTGATGGTCCCGTGGAAGACCCTAACCTCGGGGTCAGGAAAAGACAAAATGAAACATGCCAATCAGGGAGGAATCCCACGAAAAGATGGAAAACGACAAGTGACTAAACATGTCAGGAGGAACCAAAGGCGGCGGCGGGTGAGACCCAACCCTGCCTAGAGAAATGATTGTGTTATGACGGAACTGTCGTGGGCTTTCCGACCCACGAACAGTTCGCTTGCTTCAGCTCAATTGCGCTCAAAGTCGCCCCGATATGGTTTTCTTGTCCGAAACCATACTGGAAAACAAGGACACCAATGGTATTGTTTTGAAGTGTGGCTTCCAAGGCTACTTTCTGGTGCCTAGAAAAGGCCATTCAGGGGGCCTCTGTCTCCTGTGAAAGTAAAATATTGATGTTAAAACCTTGTCCTTCTCCATGCACCATGTGGCTGCGACTATTCAATCTGACTTGAACACACCCTGGACCTTTGTGGGATTCTATGGCTGGCCATCCCACTCTAATAAGGTGAAGTCGTGGGACCTCCTTTGCAAGATGTGATAGGATTTACCTAACCCTATTCTTTTCCGAGGTCACTATAATGAGATCATGTTCCATAAGGAAAAGAAAGGCAGAATCATTCGCCACTCAACCTTGATGTCAAACATTAAGGACACGGTCAATAGGGAGAACCTGGTCGATCTGGAGTACACAGATAATCCTTTTACATGGTTCCGTGGAAATACTGAAGGCACCAATATTGATGAGTGTCTTGATCGATTTCTGGTTTCTACTAACTAGATTAATCTTTTCAACATGTTTCATATAGGCCACATGGCCCTTAACTGTTCGGATCACTGCCCAATTCTCATTGAGTGTCTGCAAGGCGAACGAAATAGACAACTCTGCAGACCCTTCAGATTCGAGAGCATCTGGTCAAAATACCAGGAATGAAAAGATATGTTCAGATGAAGTCGGAGGAGTTATCATGATGATATTGGCCTCAATATTCAACAGGTTGAATTCGTTCTGAGATCCTAGAGTAACAAGAAATTCCATCAACCTGATAGGCATTGTGATGTCCTTGAAAAAAAGTTGCACCACTTACTCAGGCTTCCCCATCCAATGGCAGCATCTCTAGGATTTGTGCCACTCAAAGAGAGCTGGACGAAGCCCTTCATGCTAAGGAAAGCTTCTGGGACATGCGGGTGTGGGACATCCACATTAAATAGGGTGATGCTAATACAAGGTATTTCCATCTGAAAGCACCAGCTAGGTGTCGGAAAAATTCTATCATGAGCTTATCTCGACCCGATGGATGCAAAGTTTCTGACACCAACAGCATTCACGAAGCTTTGTAATGCTATTTATAGAACCTATTCTTCACAGGGAATCCTTTCATGTCTACTGAAGTGGAAGATTGCATCAGACCTGTGATCACCGATGAGATCAACCAGCAGCTTTTAAAAGATGTGATGAATGATGAGATACACATGGCCTTGAAACATATCCACCCCACTAAGGCCTCAGGACTGGATGGTTTCCATACCCTATTTTTTTAAATAATACTGGAACATCATCGGTCCCGACATCTGCAAAATGATCAAAAATATCTCGGTAGGGAATACAAGCATTGCCTTCATCAACAAAACTATCCTCGTCCTCATTCCCAAAATCATGAAACCCCGGGAGATCCATGATTTTAGACCTATTAGCCTCTGTAATGTCTCATATAAGATCTTCTAAAAAATCTTTGTCAATCGGCTACATCCTTGGCTTCCTGTTATTTTCTCTGAAAACCAGAGTGCCTTCGTGGCCAAGCGGCTGATTACTTATAATGCAATTGTGGCACATGAAGTGTTCCACTCGATGAAAACGCGTTCCACTGTGAAAAGAGGAACCATTTCCAAGAAACTAGATATGACCAAAGCCTATGATAAAGTGGAATGGAAGTTCCTAAGAGATGTGATAATGATAATTGATTTTTACACAAAATGGACATATATTGTCATGCACTGCATTTCAATAGTCTCCTTTAGAATCAAGGTCAATAAAGAGCTCACTAGAGGATTCACTCCAACTCGAGGCCTACGCTAGGGAGATCCCCTCTCCCCTTTTCTCTTAATCTTGGTGGCTGATGTTTTCTCTAACCTTATTTCTAGGGATGCATCCGCTAAGTCTCTTCATAGTGAAAAGTTCTGTCGTGAGAGCCCACAAGTGTCACATTTATTCTTAGCCGACGACTACCTCCTTTTCTCCAGAGCAACTATTAATGAATGTCGGGTGGTCAGCCATTAGATCCAGTAGTATGAGTGGGCATCTGGATAGTCTATAAATGATGGAAAATCATAAATCTCCTTCATCACAGGGGTGCCTCCTGCCAAGAGAGATGAGCTTTGTGCATCTGCAGGCATCCATATGGTTGATAAACACCAGAAGTATCTCGGGCTCCCTACGGTGATTGGTTGGTCCAAAAAAGAAATCTTTTCTTCTCTGGTGAACAGGATTGAGAAAAAAATTCAAGGATGGACCTCAAAAGGTATCTCCAAAGCTGGAAAAGGAAACCTCATTAAAGCTATCATTTAGTCTATCCCCAGCTACATTATGTCCATGTTTAATCTCCCGGTGGCTATCATCAATCTGATCCATTCACATACTTCCAACTTATGGTGGGGGAAAATGAGGGAAGGAATAGACCCCACTGGCTGGCCTGGGAGAAACTCTGCAAACCCAAGTTAGAGGGAGGGACGGGATTTCAGAATCTTCTTCTATTCAATGATGCTCTATTGGCCAAGCAAGGATGGTGCCATCTTAACCTCCCATCATCTCTCTGTGCGCGGGTACTCTGTGCCAAATACTTTCCCCACACAGACTTCCATGGTTCCTCTCTTGGCCCCCGACCTAGATTCCTCTGGAAAAGTATTTGGGGGACCCAAAATATCCTGGAAAAAGGGCTGGGCTGGAGGATTGGAAATGGATCATCTATCAACATCTAGACCGATCTCTGGCTTGTCGATAAGTATGGTATGTGGGCCACATCCCTCGCCCAACCAGGTCTTGAAGACTCTACTATTGACTACCTATTTTCATACCAGGGTTTGGGGTGGTGTGTGGAAAAGATCCAGGAATTGTTTAACGAAAGAGACCAATGAATTATCCTCAGTATCCCTTGGGTCCCCGATGCAGTCCCCAAACATCTTTTCTAGACCAACGATATCTCAGGCGATTACTTGGTGAGATCTGAGTACAGACTGTCTCTGGGAATCCACTCTCTCAACCATGACGAGGGACCATGGAATGCATCCTAGAAGCTCAACGTCCCCCCACAAATCCACCATTTCTGGTGGCAGGTATTCACGGACACCCTCCCTACAATGAGCCTTCTCACTTTTCGACATATGGCCAGTTTTGAGTCATGCCCTTTCTACCCGAATATCCCAGAAACTCCTTGGCACGCCATCATTCACTGCCCAGGAGCTAATGAAATTTGGAATAAATGGAGCCCAGCTTCATATGCCTCACTGGACATCGCATCTGACCTCCTCGATCTTCTGATGCTTTGGTGTTCCTCTCTTTCATCGTCTACTGCTGGTTCTCTTTGCACCCTGGCCTAGATCATTTGGGTTTGGTGTAACGATTCAGTTTTCCACCACGTTCATAAAACCCCTGACGTCTAGATTGAATGAGCCATTTCATGGATTAGAGGCTGGAAGGACCACAAAGGACACTTTACGCCAGGTATTACCCCCTCTTTTCCCCCTCATTGGACCCCCCCCAATGAAAGGGAGTCTTAAGATTAACGTGGATGCTTCTCTCCCCAAGGATGGGCCTGTTGCTCTCAGCCTCCTGGCTCGAAATCATCTGGGGCTGATCATTGCAGAAAAATCTGAATTACATCATGCCCTCTGGGAACCTGCAGTTGCGGAGGCCTATGCCATCCTTGCAGGTATGATGCTCAATATGGAACATGGATGGGCTGATATCATCATTGAGTCTGACTGCCTTATTGTTATCAATGCTATTAACCACAATGACTCCAGACTCCATCCTTTTGGCTTCATCATCAGAAGAATCCTCTCACTTTTCCAAGGCTTCTCGGGCTACACCTTCTACTTTACCAAAAGGGAAGGAAACAATGCAGCCCATCAGCTAGCGGCCTCAGGCCCCTTCGATGTCAACCAGCTATGGTTGGAAAATTTCCCTTCATGGCTATTCTAATGTATGACTGCTAATATTCATCATTAATATTATCTTTCTTTCAAAAAAAGAACAGGTAACAACCCTCTATAACATGGTGTAAAACCTCTTGACATAAGGGATACTACGACATAAGGAAGGAGACCACATCGTAGCCTCCCAAGTAAAACATGTGTCCAATAACCATGAAACAATACATAGTTAGATACTATAAACCCAAGGAGGGACCACAATGTTGTCAAGACCACCATTCCATCACTCATCAAAAGTGAGGCTGAGATGCAACTTGACCCCCACGATGCATATAACCCAAAATTGGTAGAACTAAAAAATCTCACCCCTCATAACCATGCATCACATTCTCCCTCTTCATGTTGCAGTTTTCAACCAGCCTATACAACACCCCTTCTCCATGGTGTAACTATCCCAAAAATGTAAGTAGCTCAAAAAATCATTTCTCTTGGGACCCTATGCCTTAATAGGGCTCTCCATGCTATAATGATCCACCTTAGAGGGAAACCCAACGCTTTAAACTGTATAATATATTCATCTAAAATTTTAGATCCTAACTCCCTTACTCTACCCATATCCTCCTCTTAGTACCTCCAACGCCTCTTACATACAAAGGAAAGGTCTACTAGGATCCAAGACCTTAAAAAATCCATTTAAAAACCCTATAACTAGATCTAAGATGAAATTTAAAACACTAATATTGTTTGTTTTGATCACCCTTCACCAAGATATCATCCAGGATTTACGAATAATACCTAATATTTTCCAAAATATTTATCATCCAACATAAGATCACTAAAAAATGTTTTTCATCATTTATTGAAAAATAATAATAACACGATAATTATAATAGTTTTCCATTTTTTCAATAATATTATATATTATAATCATTACATCCTATATTCTCCCTCCTTGGGTTTGTTGGAAATCCAATTTTCTTTTTCTTTTTAAATTCATCTTATGTAGAATAATATAGCAGTATAATAACTCATTAATAACTCAAAGTCTTAAAGAGTAATGATTTATGTAGATTAAATAGATTAATATATAATTATAAGAAACCACATACATAAAATCAATAAAATAACATGACTAAAATATTTGGAACATTATCAAGATATCCCTATCAAAACTCCCATTTAAAGGAATTTCCCACCATAAGATGATAATTCTATTATTACCTCACTTATTAAGATCTATAACCTTCAACATTTCTATACCTTTTAAAATATATCAAAAAGGTAAAATTCAATAATTATTTAAAAAAACATGTTAAAACATTAAAGCGTATAAGAAGGGGGGGACTTCCAAACCTCCATAATAAAAAGGATGTGGTTGAATATTGAGGTTCATCCAATTCCTTTCAAACACTGGTGATGCCAAAGGTTTTGTGAGAACATCCTATGTTTATTTCTACCAATAACTTCCATTTTGATGACTCTATGTTCCAATTTTATTATGATTATGTGATATTGAATATAAATTTCTTTTATATTATAGTTTTGGAATAGATTTATTGTTAATTTAACTATACTCTTGTTTTCATATTAGAACAATATTGGTACTAACACATATTTACTAACATCCTCCAATTGGAATTTTTTCTTATCCTCCCATTCGATGTCATTTTCTAAAAAATCATATATAATTGGTTCATAAATAACACTATGAATTATGAATTATATTACATATTTTCTTTAATTTATTATAAATTAATACCAAGTATTCTATAAAATCTATAAAAAAATTGAATTTACTATGGTTATTTTATAAAGTTTTTTACTATAGCTATCACATTCTATATCTAGTCCCTATGGTTTATATTATATTTTATCTAATACCAACTATAATAACCTCTACACAAGATACACATAATTTTATGGTCATTTATTAAATTGGTAACATCAAGAATAAAAATTTTAATAGTCTCAAGAGATTTGATAAATGAATGATCATTACATTACATTAAATTAGAAATTACATCATAATAACACACAATTATTTTTAATTAATCCTATTATTATGCTTAAATCATATATAAAAATCTCCATGGATTCTTAGGAAAAAGGGGAAACAATAAAAATGGGTGAGTTTAGATGCTTATAAAAGTGTATAGTATAGTTGAAGAAAACATGGAATAAAAATAACATACATAATATAGTAATTTAAAATAATAAAATCAATTCCCTATGAATAAATACATGAGTATAACATACCCATAATAGTAGAATAAGATGACCACATGGATGAAAATAATATATATCATACATAATAAAAGAAATTATGACCATAAAATCATAGACTTGTTTTAGTAAATCATAACCATACTATTACGGAATACTTTTAATAAATCATACATTGATGGGTAGGCATACACCAAATACTCCAACAAGTTTGTCTCATGAGACCTGTCAATGCATATAGAGGATATATATTTCTAGGAATGACCCACCACATATTATGTATAATATATTCCTTACATGAAAAGAATAAATTTATCATCAAAATAATACATAATTCTCCCCATGGAACCTATTATATAATTATGGCTATAAAATAAATAATTATCCATATTAAAATAACAGTTATATGAATTTCCAAATATTTTCCAATTCAAATAAATGGAATAAAGTTCATAGTGAACATAACTGAATATCAATAATTATAAATAAGGGATCTATTACATATAGAGTAAAGAGTATTCTATTATCTCAATATTAAAAAAAAACAAAGAAACAGTGGAAAGTGTATGAAAAACATCCATGAGATTAATATGATAGAACATTATTCAAAAGTAAAAGACTTAGATAAGAGATGACTGACATAAGATGTGAATTATGAATCAATTTGAATTAAAAGACAAAAAATAATAACTATAAAGAAAAGGAAAACCATAATGTTATACATTTAATAATTTATATATAATATATATAAGATAAAATAGTTGATAAAAAAGAAATACATGGAAAGATTTGATATTTAGAAGAAGAACCAGACCAAAAATTTAAGGCACAAAAAAAGAATTTATAAACTAATTTAAAGAATATGGTTTTCTTAATTAAAATTAAATAACCGTAATATAGGAAGTATAATAGTGTGTTTTAGAAAAATCATAATTGAAAATATCATTAGATGAGGGGAAAATTATAAAGAACAAGAGATGGAAAATATTCTCATATATACTTGAAAAAAGGTTTAAATCAAATAAATAATTTGAATAAGGAAAAAAATATTAATATACCCATAGTAAATAAAGGATAATTCAAATAAATTTAAAAAATAAATATATAGATAGAATATAAACAAGATTAATAGGTAGATATTAAAAGATTCACCACAGCTCAAAATCAAGAGAGAGTGGATCATGTCTCATTATAAATTTTGTAACAAACAATGTAAGAATGAATCCAAGAGAGAAAAAATAAAAATTATATGTAAATATATATAATTTTAATTAATATCACATATGATAATTTTATTAGTAAATTCATATATATTATTTTTTAGGAAGAGTAAGTATATTTCAAAAAGATAAGAGTGAGACAAGAATTCCCTTACCTTAAGTCCCAACATGAATGGATTCTCCAACAACAAACAAAATAGTTGAAGTGAATATGTTAATTATATACTCTATAAACTTATTATTTTTTATTTCAAATATTAAAAACCATTTGTTGTTCTATTTTATTCATTAATTAGTTTTTTTCCTCTATGTTTGATCATTTTTTGTTTTCCGATCCAAAACTGCAAAGTCGGTTCATTATAATTATACTGGTAAATTTTCTTTATCACGTTGTTTAATAATATTTATAAATGACACAGTATTTATCTTCATGTCATTCTAGTTGTATAAAAGTTCTAATTTTAGTATAAAATCCAAAATGGTTTCAAATTAGCAAACATATCTTCGTATTATAATTTTAGGTGGCTGACATGACCATGATTGTTTATTAGTAATAACATAAACATACTTGAAATTTTATCTTTTTAGAATATTAATAATTACATGAATATTAATATTATTTATCAAATACATTTTAAAATCCATACATGTAGGCTGGTAATTGTTAATTGATTACACCATCCATATAAGCGGTTAAACTTAGCCATGATGGGATGAATGCTAAAAAAATATAATATAGATTTTATAAATTATATAATGATATAATTCATAATAAAATAGAAATATATGATTAATTTTATACTTGAAAATTTGTTTATTAAACTTAAATAGAGTACGAATAATAAATAAAAAGAATTAAATTGAATGTGGTTAAATTAGAAGAATTAGTTTCCTCCTTGAGGAAAATCCTTAAAACTATATAATAAGGCTTCTAAGAATCATCTTTGGATTTGATCGTGGATTTAAGAATGTGGATGAGAAGGATTGGGGTTATTTCTATAGTTATTTTTCAAGGGATGGTGTTTTTCAAGTAAAGGGGGATGGATGGAAGAGGGGAATATTTTATGTGAAGGGGATGATGTTTTTTAAATGAAATATTAATTAATTAATTTATTTTTTATCAATACTATAAATATTTTTGATTCATATTACTGATATTTGTATTTTATTATAAAATATATATTTTATTGAGTTATAAATAATCATAAAACTTAATGGTGTCATTTTTATATTTAACTCTTGGTAATTAATCATTTAAAATCTTTCATAAAATCCAAATATAATTTATACTTTATAAATTCAATTCTAGGATTTGAAATTAAGTTTTTCAATTTCTAAATGAACTATTTTACTAATAATGTCCATTTATGTTTTGAAAATTTTCAATAAAAAATTGATTCATTTTGAGTTCTTCATGATGTCATATAACATACATTATACATAAAAACAATATTTTTACTATTTAAAATAATTATTTCTTTCAAAAAAATATCAAATGATCACCGTAAGCTAATTTCAATGCGATGAATCCCAAAATTAGGTTCATTTTATAAAAATATATTTCTACTATGATAATTTTAAAATTCATATTTTAAAATAAAAAAATTATGTTTTCTCTAAATATGTTTGAAATTATTTATTAAAAATATAAACTTATATATACTTTGAGTTATTTAGTTTGATAAACCATTTCATGATATTATAATAATTATGTAACCATATTTTACTCATGTAAAATATTGATTATTAGATAATTTAATATTCCAAAGGGTTAGTTACTATTGTAATGACCCTTTACTATTCGAATGATCATATAATTATTATAAACCCTACATGTATCTATTATTTCATTTACATTTAATTCACTTTCATTTATATAAAAAAAATTATAATTCATTTAAAAAATAAAAATAATATTTATATTTTTTTATTTTACGTATAAAGTGGCATTCATGAGTATGATAATTCTTGGAGACTACAACACACCTAAATTTGAAATTATGGTTCTATTATTTACACGTGTTCTGTATCCCATTATACCATTTTTTATTTTATGGAAATTATTTATACATTAAATTTAGACTTCTATGTTTAAGTAATAAAATAATGACAGCCATTTTTATATTTAATTCCAATAACTAATGGTATTCCATTATACATGTATATAGACACATATGTATTTACTAATGGAAAATAATTAAATGATAAATATATTTTACTTATAGGTTCATATCATCATATAAGAAATAAAAAATGAATTTAACTTTTACATATACAATTTAGATATTTTTTTAAAAAAATTCTTTGAATATCTAGGATTTAACATTCTCCCCTTCATTAAATTATATCCTTAAAATTTTAATTTACTCTCACTAGTGAAAAAATGATAAGGGTGTCATTAAAATAGGAAAACCTCATATATCCTTTCCATTAGTAATGCTATGGAATATTATCATTTCATTCAAAATAGTAATGTTGTTATATTTTATTTAGTCTCAATAATTTTTCAAAATTATGATACATTAGTAAGACTCATGAGTATCTAGTTATTCAACCTTCACTACCACATTTTCATTATAATGTTCCCATAAATTAAATAAACATAATTTGGTTAGTGTGTTTAATGACAACATAAAATAAAATTAGAGTGACCATTATTATAATTATAAAAAATTATTCTGTTGATTTCATAAACTATGAATAATTTAGTTCAATTTTTACATTATAGGTTTAATCTATCACACTATCAGTTTGACGTAGGTTTCTTTATGTTTTATCCTCTTAAAACTGATTCTATGCATGAGTTATAGATTATAAACAAATTTAGATGGTTGAAAAGTCTTCCATTATACTTTGATAACCAATAAATCCCATGAATTATATCAATGTAAATTATTGTTAGAAAAATAAAATTTTCTACAAGAATTTTTCCATTCATTTTAATAGGAAAATCATAATATATGATTGTTGTAATAAAATTTCCAATTTATATTTTAACTAAAAACTACATACTCAATAAATTTGGGGATAAGTTAATGTTTTTAGAAAACATTTAGGATATAGATTAGTGTATAGATCAAGAATTATATAATGTATTAGTAAACATTTAGATTATAATAAATGTTTCTACTAAAACATAATATTATACTTTATCATTTTCCATAGTAATTGAAAAATCCAAACCTTTCTCCCTCATAATCTTTTAAGGTTGAATCCAATGATTCTTGGGGAATTAATAAGAATAAAATACCATCTATTTATAATTAAAATAGTTGATATCGGTAGATTCTCCCTTTATTTTTCACTCTTGAGTTTAGTTTTTATTATCTCCACACATGAAATAAACCACCAAGACCTTCACACACCCCCATGGTATTTCTTCAGATAATTATTCAAGGTTATAAATTCAAATCTTCCATTTTTATTCTTCTCAAATTTTTTTCCCATTTGGACCTCAAGAATCATCCTCTTTCTATACATTAATTTAATAATATATGATATCAAGGAATTATTATTAATCTTGATGGAACATTCCAATATCTTTTCGTATGATGTAAAGTATTTAATGACCAATTCCCTTCAAAGGGTAGGATTTTATCCATTAATTAAGTGATCAATAATACTTTTTATATTTTATATATATTCAATGGTGTGTATTGGTAATCTTGTAAGTATTTCCTCATACATAAAAACAAGTTCCTCTTCATATTTTTATAAACTTATAAATTTACTTTTTATATCAGAATGTTTCTTACTAGGAAAATATTTCTTAGAAATATTAACTTAAAATAATTCCATTAAATTATTTCTATATCTTCCTATTACTTAGTATTTTTAATCATTTTTCACCATTGATTAATGTCATGAACCATCCTGGGTACCCTGGTCACCCGATAACCGATCTGACCCTGACATAGCCCGAAGGGTGTTCCCGATCCCCGCAGGTCAGCGACTAGCACCTAGAACCATACAATATGAATGTGGGAATAAATTTTCCACAAACAATGCAGAAGAAAAAGAAACAAGGAGGTATGCATAAAAAAGAAACTCCATTGTGATTAATATACCAGAAGTCAACAAGGCATAAACAAGCCCAAATTACTACAACTCAAGTACCAAAACAAGAAAAAAAACCCATGTCCCTAAGGATAGAACTCACTACGACCTAGGTTCAATAGCTGGATCCACCTGAAATATTTCTTTTTGCATTACTTGAACCTAAAAGAATATAATATCGAAAACACCTGAAGGAACAAGTAGGATGTGAGCTAAAAATCCCAGTATGATCTCACTGAGGATTCCCTAATATATTCCAATAAAAACATTAACAAAAGGAATGATTTCAATTTTAAAATAAATAGATTTTTCATTTAAAATTATATTTAAAAAAATCATGCTATAAATTTAAAATGATGGAAAATTCTTTAAGAAAAGACTTTATAATTATGGAATATTTATAAAACAATGGATTAAATAAAAAAATTATATAAATTTTTTTATTTAAATTTAGAAGGCATATAAAGCAGTTTTGCAACATTGGCATATATTTATTTCTCAAATATAAATAACAAGTGAGAAACATGGTCATCTACCAAATAGATACGATAGTAATTCCATTTATAGGAATCATCTTTATCTAAGTGATCTCAGCAATATTTTTATACACATGTCCCCCTGAAACTGGATAGAGGCAACTCATTACCCTCTGATTGGGGATGTGACATGCTTCATGTATGTTTTAAAACGTTGTAATAGCTTAGAGTGTGTCCAAATAACTAATCAACTACCTAAGTATTGAATGTGATCTTACAAAATCAACGACGGGAAATTTATTTTAATACTACTTAAAATAAAATTAAATACCATTATCTAATTTCAAAGTTCCAATTTTCCATTTAAAACCAAAATAGGTTTTAATAAAAAAAGCATGCCTCTTTTACAGGATAAAACCACTTGGTTTCTATAAAAACATCTTAATCCATTTTCACAAGTTTGAAATCCATTCAAAACCAATTACATCATTTTAAAAATTCATTTTCACAATTAAATTAAACAATTTAATTGAAAACATTTCCAGGAAATCTAAAATTTAAATTTAACAATTTAAATCAACCAATTTCCATAAACACACCCCATTTCAATGGAATTGGGGTTTTCCCCCATTTTCCTTACCAAAACCATATAAAATATCTCAATTCATTGGAATTGGGTTTTATTGAGTCAATTGATTTTTTTTTTGATAAATTGAGTTTAAATCAATAGTTGAAATAAATCATGCAATGTAAGGTTAATAAATTTGAATAATTGGGACAGAACCACCTACCTTTTTCCAAAACTAAACACTCACAATGACACACATAAATGATAAAGAAGGTGTAGAAGACCTAGAAACTCAAGCTAGAAATGAGGTGAAACAATGTGGATCATAGATCCATCAACTTTAGGATGATCTATTGAAATACGAAAGGAGAAGATGGATAGAAAGATGAAGAACAAGGGAGAACACTTACTCAAAAATCACACCCCAAGTGAAATGATGATTGACCACCAAAAGAGAGAATATAGAAGGGTTGGATAGGTTCAAGATCGCTTCGGGAAGGCCTCAGGTTGAGGGATATGAAACTGAAGTAGAGGATAAAATAGAAACTCAGTCACACTACCTATTTAAAAACTACAGTTGGGGTATTACATGATGTGTACTACAAATACACATTGTGAAACTATTAAATTCTATAACCATTGAACGACATGTAACCTAAAATTAAAAACTAACACTCCGAGTTTAAAATTTATCTATAAAACATTCATGATGTGTAAAGCCTCTTCAGGATGTATACCCTTCACAGCGAGAACCTTTTACGATAAGCCTTCAAAAACCACTACAAGTTACGTAACCTAGTTACACGACATGTAACCCTCCAGCAGCCTATAGAAAAGTCTGGTTAAAGTTTAGAGTCCAAAAAATATCTACCTTCACCATTAAAGGTATCCTCCAAAATCATTATCAACCCTCCCTAGATAACGAAAAAGAAAAACCATGACAAGGTTAAAGACCTACCTGTCAGATCAGAAATGGGATGTTACAATTAATATTTCCATTTATATAGTATATATTCATAATAACTTTTATAAAAACTCAAAGAGTGTAACACCGTGAGATTTTTGAAATATATTTTTTTGAAATAATTTTTTTTTGATATTTCACATTTCACACAACACTAAATATATCTTTTGTTATATGAAAGTACCAAGTTATTCTTAAATTTCACACAATACAAAGTTGATTTTTTTTGATACATGTAACATTTATAATTTCTTTTGACACATGAAATGATATTTTTGTCTTGTGTTACACACAATTCAGGGTTACTTTGATAACTTTTGTGACACGTAAGATCTAATTTTACAAAAGTACTATGTACTATAAATAATAATCTTAAAATATTATTATAGTTATCAACATAATGTTGGATTTAATATTATGAATAATATTAATTAAATTATGAAAATATGGTCTACACATGTATCTAAGAATAATTATTTTGTGACCAATTAACTAGAAATTAAAATAGAACCCTTTTGAAAATATAGGAAATATTTTGCTGGAAAACTATATTTATACACTCAAACACATTTTAACTCAATAAATTAATTCAAAAACTTTTAATAAATTATTTTAATGATATATATATATATTATATTAATTAAATTATTTAACATTCATCTTATGTTTTTTATAGTTAAAAGATAAGAACAAGTCTATTTTAGACATAAAAAAGCTATATTTTTCTAAAAGACAGTTTTGTCACCTTTTAATGGAAGTCTTTTTTTGAAAATTATTTTGACTATTTTATAATTTTTATTTTAAAAACTAAAATTAATTTTTCAAATCATGATATCAAATCTTACTTTGGGTGATTTGTTTTTATTTTTCTGTGAATGCACATTTTTAATGAATAGTAAAACACTAAATTTTAATTGAAAACAACATTTTCATCTAATTTATTTATATAGATAAATTATATTTTAAATTAGTTTTAAAGTATATTTATATAAAATATAAATATATTAATAAAATATTGTTCATTGGAATCTATTTAACAATGAAATTGGATATAAAAACATTTCAAAATTTTGAACATATTCACTTTAAAAACCCATTGTCTCATCTTGTCCCGTCCACAAGATTAATTTTAAATTAATTTCTCCCACTTCTATGTTTAAAATTTAGAAAAATAGAATTTATATTTTCAATAAGAATAATTTATAATTTATAGTAATGTCAACTTAGTTTTTTTACCAAAATATATCAGTGAAAGTAAATAAAATTAATTAAGTTATTAAGGTGAAAATGAGTTTACTTAGTGGTTAAACTTTAATTTAAGGGGGAAAATAACCTAAAAACATGTAAGAAACAATTTTATGGCCATATTTAGACCATATACTCCATTTTATCTATAATTTACCATTATTTGATTCACATGATGTAAGGGATATCTCTCAATAGTGTTAACCATTTTATATTTACAAGAATGTCACTCCTCCACTATAAAAGGGAAATCACCCCCTCAATTATTAACACCTATAAAGAAATTTGTCTCATTAAAAACTACCCATATAAGCTTAAAAATTCCCTCCCTTAATCTTAAATTCATAAATTTGTTCATAAATCCATCTAAGGAATCCCTTTGGTGCAAACCAAAAAGGAGTTACCCAAAGAAGAGGTAACATCCTTCAATAAGCAATTTTTGTTTTATTTCTTTCTACACCCTATAAAATTTTCTTATTACATTATTATATAATAACCTTAGTATCCTAAAAATACTGATATATTTTTTATGTTAAGTATAAAACCTAAACCTTCACACACTTCTATCAAATGGGATACACAATCATCATTCTTTTGTATGGAAGACTACTGCTTCGCGAACCGATATTGTTTGTTCTTCCATTACCACTTTTAAAGGATGTAAATAATGATTTACTTATAGTTTTTATATAATATATATTATATTTATGATTCAATTATTCTTATTCAGTTATTATATAACACATACCTACATTCTTTCCATTTTGTGGGAATATTATAACTTCGTTTGTCGATGTGTGGACTACTGCCTCCTCAAAGCAATGTGATTCGTTCACGCTTTACATGGAATGTATTAAGGATGTGTTTAATAAAAATATGTGATATATATAAAATAATAATTATACTGGAAATATAATATATATATATATATATCATTTAATTTAATTTAATATGATAAGATAACGGGAAGAACGTTCATGTGTATGTACGATATACCATATCCATGAATAACATATCTCATTTTCATGTTTCTATACTTTACAGATTATTATAAATAATTAAATACTTAATATATATGATATTTATATCATTTTTTACATTATTTAAATAAGAAAATCATGATCTAAGTAATAGTATTGAGAATAAAAACTCAAAACATATATGAAAAACAAAGCGGTTATTACCCAAAACATAACTTTCACATGAAATTGTTAATAAACATTTAATATAAAGAAAAAATCAAATAATATATTGTATGATATATAAGAATATGTTTATTTCGTATATTTATAATAAAATTATATTTATTATATATGAGTTTTTACTGTGTATGAAGAAAGTCAAGACTTCAGGTAAGGGTTTTATCGTCTCACTTTTATTTCTATGAGATATATGCTATATTAACCACATATATTTATTGTATGGTGTATATACTACCCTATAACATGTTATGTCATGAATTTAATTTATTTCATGATATTAAAATTTTCAATTGATGTTATTATTTCATGGATCTCATGATTCAAAAGTTACTCAAGTAGTAAGGGGATTTCTAGTCTCACTTTAATTTTTCCGAGACATATGTCATATTTGACCCTCGTTTATTTTGTGTGGTGTATATAATATACATGAATGTATTTTATGATTTTTATACATTAATTTATGTTTATTTACAAATCCATTTTATGATCTAAATTTCATGGGGCATATGGTTCAAAAGTTGCAAAATTGGTAAGGTAATTTTGTCACAATTTTCCTTATTTGAGACCCAAGATTTGTTATGCACATATATTCTTTTATGAGGTGCATATAATACACTTTGAAATGTTGTATAATGAATATAATTATTTTCATGATATTTTAAGAGTAATTTTATTTTATTATTTCATGGGTATTTTTATTCAAAGTTACCAAAGTGGCAAGAGTTTATTGTTATAATTTTATCATTTAACGGGATTATTTACAATTATGCTTCCATTGATGAAATCTTATTATACATCTCTCAAGAATTATCATGATTTTTATTATAATCTGGTTATTCATGATATTTCTATTAATGGTAACATTTTCCCACTCTTTGGTACTTAAGATAATTATGAAATTTTTTTATGAAAATCCGACCTTATTTCTCTTTTCGGTTGGTAATTTGTTTTATTCAAAAAGCATATTTTCTAAAAATGTTTTAAAAAAAGTTTTTAAAGGATATTTTAATCTCATATTCAACAAAAAGGATTTAAAATATTATTTATGTTTTAGAAAGTGTTTTAATGTATTTTTAAATCTTCATTTATAAGATTTCAAAGCTATTTTTAAGAAAAAATGTTTCAAAAATGTTTTTTGTCTAAAATATTATTTTAAATGAAATATTATTTTCATTAAGAAACGATCCAAGTGACATTGGAAAATAATTCTCCATATAATATTACATACTTTGATATAGTTCATTCTTTACTGGAGATATGATATAAGGACACCATTCTTATTCTTTCACGGGATAGTTATGCTTTTTATGACATGTTATTTATGAAACCCGTTTCTCTTCCATGGGTTATACCATGATAGAACACTTATGAAACCCAATTACATTCATGGGTTATTATATTATTACATGAATATGAAACCTATACCTTTTTTATAGGTTATTATATGATGTTTATGATACCCATTTCATTTCATGGGCTATGATATGATGTTTATAAAACCCATCTCTTTTTATGGGTCACGATATGATGAATGTTTTATTATCTTATAGAACACGTATGTATGATTTAAATATTTATTCCACGACTTATGATTTTGATATTTGATATGTAGGTTCTGATCTTCAAATCTTATGTTCATGTTCTCATAACCTTATATCCATTCTATTTTTATATATCCCATTTATTTACCCTTACTAAGCATCTAAGATCATCCCTTTCCTATTTTTCCTTTCCCTAGGCTATAAAGAAATGTTTTAAGTAGGAGTACTAAATGGGTAAAAATATAAGGGAGATTTTTAAGATCTTTCACTAAGATAGAATTTTATGTTTTTAAGTTTACAAAGACACTAAAATATAATGGTACTTCGGAATGTAATTAGGTAATGTGCTGAATATCAATCTAAAATTATGTAATATTCATTTATTTTAATCTTCGGTTTATATAGTTGGTATCAAAGGAAAGGTTTAGTTAGCCTTTAGAAACTAGGATGATAATTTTTTTGTGAGATCCTAATGGATATTTCTTAGGATATGTCTAGGGAAGTCTATAATGATCAGTCTAAGGATGAATCAAAGTATAAGAAAATGTACTTGAGTTTTAGTAAAGGATTGAGATAGTACTTTACTATAAATACATCCTTTCCTAGATACTATAAGTGGATATGGATCTAGAATAAGTGTAAATAGGTGTAACAACCCTGAAAATACCATATTGAGCTAGACTTGATCAGTAATTGGTGAATGAAAATGGGCCTTCCTGAACACCAAGTTTTAAATTCCCAAGGGATATTCTTTGGGAATCCAAAAACTCTATAAAAATCATCATGAATGTAACACCCTGAAATTTTATGAGAAATATTTTTTTAAGGAATCTTTCACTGCACACAATACTAGCTTGGCTTGTGTTACACCCAATCGCGACCTTCCTCGATAGCGTGTGTAGTACGCAATACCGAATTTTACTAAACAACAATATATTATTATAATATTATAAACTAGCTGTTATGAATAGTATTAACTGAATTTTGAATTTTATAAAATTATTATTCATCTTACATATTTTCTAGAACATCGTATGAGAACAAAATAAATTTTTCAGGTAAAATAAGAATTTTTCAAAAAATGCAGTTTTGTCGCCTTTTGATGGCGCACCCACTTTAAATCTTGTTTTTGACATGTTTATAAGTTCAATTTGAAAAAATAAAATTCTTATTTGGAATCAAGATATTAAAATTTACTTTGGATAAATTTTTCATATTATTCTGGTAACTTTCATATTTTGATGAATAGTAAAAACACGCTATATTTTAATTAAAAACAACTTTTTTCATCGCAATAATTTATATGGTTAAATTATAATATTTAATGGTTTTAAAGTATGAATGGAATATATTTTTACCATTTAATATAATTTATGTCATTACCATTAATTTTTCATTGAATTCATAGGTAAAAACATTTCAATCTTTGGCAATGTTTTAACTTTTAAAACCTATTTACTTCACAACGGGATTAATTTTAAATTAATTACTGAAAATTATGTGTTTTGAATTTTGAAAAATTGATTCCATATTTAGATTCAGTGGGTCCAAATTATGTTAATAGGTTACTTTTATTTTTTTGATATTATGAATAGTAACTACGGTAATTTTTATTTAATGCAGTTAAAGGTAAATCGGGTAATGAAGGGTAAAAATAAGGATATAAAATTACCATAACACCTGTAAAAATTCTATTGGATGAATAAAAGTAGACCCTTATCACCTAAAGGTCATAATAAATTCATTTCATGGACTTTTGACCATGAAATAATATAATTATTATTAAAACCAAAGAAAGTGACAACATGTCACTCTCTTAAATCTTATAATTATAATAATTTTAATTTAGTGATAAGCTTCATGAAACTTAGAACATGAATAGTATCCAGAAATATAATACAATTATCTACATCATATGAATTTATTTATAATTTTTAGGGATTAAATAATTATCATTAATTATGACACAATAGTGATGTTGAAATTATTTTATTAATTGAAATATCAAATAAATGATTTTAAAAGTATTAAAATAAATATTATATGAACTATTTAATGTGATCCACTAATTTTATATATAACAATTAAATGTTATGAATCTATTAAATATTTTATATCGAACATATCTTCTGTATATATTTTAGTTAAACTCAAATAAATGAATAGTATCAACATTGACACTATTGTTAATTTATAGAAATTACATATTATAAAACTGTTTAAAAATCACAAAAATATTTAAAATTTTTAAATTAAAATTTATATGGTCTAAACTGTACTAAAGTATAAAATTATTTAAAATTCACAACATATAAGTAAATATTTATAATTATTTAAAATTTAGAATATTATTACAACAAATAAAATTAAATAGATTATATAATGATAAATCATGTTGATAATGTTTCAAATAAATTCCCAACTTGTCTAAATTTTATTGGATGATAATATTACAACCCTATCTCATCTAAGCTTCGGATTGGATTCATTTTTGGAGGTTTTTAAGTGGGGATAAAATTTATTATAAATTAATATTTCTTATAATTCCAAAGGGGCCCCTCTCCTCCCTTATAAAAGGGCACATCCTCCCTCTCCTCCTCACACCACTTTGAGCCTTCAATATCGGCCAAAACCTACCAATTTCTCTTCTACAATTCCCTAGAAGCATTCTAGAGTTCCCGGTCTTCTTCAAAGATCAATCTTAGTTCCCTAAGAGGAGGTTTCAAAGAGGCGTGTCAAAGAAGAGGTAATATCCGTTACCGATTCTTTCAAATTTATTTCTTCTTCTACTTCTTCTTATTTATTTGTTTCATCATAAATTAATAACATCAGTATAACTCACATACTTATATGTTATTATAAATATAAAACAACCATATTTTACCTTCTAACCATCCTACGGAAAATGAAATCACCGCGCGTGCGTACGTACGGAATACCGTCTCCACGCTGTAGTGTAATCTATTTTCCACCACCACCATGCTTGGATGTGTATAATGGTGTAATGAGTAACTATATATGATTATTTTAACATGATACAGATTCTGAAATATTATGTCATCAAATCCAATTCCATTCATATAATTATGGGAACGATATCATCACTCGTGCATACGTACGACCTACCGTCTCCACGATGTGATGCGACTCATTCTACATGATATTCATTGAATTACGATTATATAAATCAATTGAATGAATAAATATTATATATCTTACACTAATATTATTATGTAAAAGAGGAATCTATAACATAAAAAGAGGAATAATAATTTATTCGACAAAACAAGCATAAGAACATAAAGCAATGAACACTCGACTAACAAGTTGCAATGAAATATTACTAATAAGAAGCTAAGAATATGACCATATATGATATCATAAAAATGTGTATGATTCTAGAATAAGTCAATAACATTATTTAAATCATTATACAGGAGGTTCGGACACATAAAAAGCTTGTCGGACCTAAGGTAAGGGAAAATCTCGCAATCTCGTTTTTATCCGAGATTGTTTATACTTCAGAATTTATTGGGGAATATTTATCATCCACATTAATGTTTCCTCAATATGTAATATTATTTCTATCCTACTAAAATTTTTTAAATCCAATTTTACCCTTTGGTGAGTTTTTAGTAAAAGATATGAAATGAATCTTTTGTCATTATTAGAATGAAGTACTTTTTGACTTTTCCGACCAAAGTACGAGAAGAATGTTTTTTTACTTATACGACATGAATGGATTTTTATGATTTCATAGAAAATTATTTCCATGATGCTTACTTTAAAATTTTTCAAATTTATTTTTAATCAACTTCAATTAGTTTAAAATTGTATTACATGTTAAGAAAGGAAAAATGTTTTTGAAGTAGAAAGGATATTTTCCTCAAGAATGGAGTTCAAGTGTTTTATCAAAATTATTTTCCATATATGATAATATAGGATTCTGTTTATATCCCTATTTATACATTTATTTTATTATGTTATGATGGAATTATTTTTATGATGTCCTTTTATGGATTATGTTATGATGACATGATGTTTAAGAATCCCATTTTTATTACTTGGGTTATGCTATGTTGTATGATTTATGATTTTGTGGAACACATAAGAATGGTTTCATTATGAGATTCGTGGGACCTATATATCCCTCCAATGCATTGGTTAAATATTTATATCTCATGAGATAGACATGGCTGGAACGGCAAGTTAATCTGGTTCAGTGATACAAGACTGGAACGAGGAGTGAACTCAGTTTAGAAATGGAATTTTTTCGCTATGATAGTCTTGGCATTGAGTCTTGACTAAAATGAAATGATTTTATATGATTGTGTGTGTATGCCACAAAGTTTCATGTTTTACGTTATGATTATTGGTATTACATTTCACTACTATGATTTATCCCATGTTATGATATTATGATCTCTTTTGCAGGTTAAGATTTTCAAAATGTTATGTTCTTATGAATATGATATGATTGATATTTCTTTTGTTTACCCTTACTGAGCATTTGAGCTCACCCTTTTGTATGTTTTCTTTTCCCCGGGTCAAGAAGAAGGGTATTAAGTAGAATATGCCAAAAAGGGACCCTAGATATGATGAAATAAATGGGAGACAACGTAGATGATTTATGAACCAGTTTTTTATGTTTCCCAGTTTCTAAATAAAATATACCTATATGGTCCTTTCATGGTTTTGGTATATGTTGTAATAAGTATGCTTAAATTTTTAAGTAATAACAATGTATGTAAAGTATGGGTTGTTATAGTTGGTATCATAGAAAAGGTATAGTCAACATTTGGAAACTAGGATTGGAAAGCCTTAGTATGAACTCTAAGGATATGTCTAGGCATAGAACACAATACTAGTGTTTTATAAATGGCCATGAATAACCTATGATAAGACCTAAAGTGTGAAATTTTATTACTTATTATGTTGTATTCCTATTATAATTAGTGTTGGTCACACTATTCTTCTTGGTTTTAGTCAATGGCTGGAACCCGAAGGAACCGTGTTAATGCGGAATGCAACGGGCAATACAATGATTGTCCCCCTGAGTAACCGAACGTTATGGAAGCTGTAATGAAAAATCTTGTATCCATGCTCACACAAATTTCTCAAGCTATGAACCATTCAGTACTACAAAACGAGAAAAGAAAGGAGAAACATTCTGTTGAATTCTTCATGAGGCAGCGTCCACCTTCATTCAGCGGGTCTTCTGATCCATTAGTGGCTGAACAATGGATTAGTACCACTAAAAAGATATTTTCAGTTCTACAATGTTCTGAACATGACAATGTCATCTTAGCATTGTATCATTTGGATGGTGATGTTGATCAATGGTGGAATCTTATCAAGAATATGAGGCAAAGAGATGAAATTGAGTCTATGGAATGGGACGAGTTCAAGATCTTATTTTTCAATAAGTACTTCCCTCGTATTCTTCGAACAAATATGGAGAAGGAGTTTCTTGAACTGAAGAAAAAGGATGATGAATCTATTGGTACCTATGAAGCAAATTTTACAAGACTTGCAAGGTACGCTTCCAGAATTATTATCCAACATGAGAGTAAAAATGATCTACTCTTTAGTGGCTTAAAACCAAGTCTTCGAAGGGCG
Source organism: Viscum album (assembly GCA_963277665.1). NCBI lineage: Eukaryota > Viridiplantae > Streptophyta > Magnoliopsida > Santalales > Viscaceae > Viscum > Viscum album. The sequence goes on from OY728150.1 coordinate 1,476,537,181, forward strand.
TTAGCCATAAGGGACTTCAAAGCTACGAGGAAATTGTTCGATGTGCTCTCAAGGTTGATATGGATATTGGAGTAACCCATCAGTCATATGGGTTTGATAAGAAGAGGAAAATGGAATTCAAAGGAAAATCTAAAGGCCACACTGAAAAGAAGATGAGTTTTCCTTTATGCTCAAATTGTGGAAAGAAACATGGAGGGAATTATCTTAAAGGGACATGAAAATGTTTTAAGTGTGGAAGAGAAGGTCATCGGGCAGTTGAATGTCAAAATAATGGGAAGAAGATGTCTAATGATGCGAACAAAGAAAGGGATACACAGAATGAACCTCCCACACTTCAATGTTTCAAGTGCAAGGACACGGGGCATTATGCCAATCAATGCTCAAATCCAAGGGTTGTTGATGATGATCGACATCAACAAACTCTTATGGCCAAATACAAAGGAAAGTCACATGCAATTACTATCGGCGATGTGGAGTACGATAACGAAGTGCTGAAAGGTACACTTACCATCCACTATAATGTAGAAAATGATTTATTTGATTCCGGATCCACCCACCCTTTTATTTCTAAAGAATTTTCTATGGGTATCGCCGTATTACCTCAACAATTAGATGTTGAGTCAGCTGTGACAACTCCTAATGGCACAACGATCGCATCAAAAGTTTATAATTCTTCTCCGATTGAAGTTTGGGGGAAAGTGATTCCTGCAAATCTTGTGATCCTTCCTATAGTGGAATTTGATGTGATTCTTGGCATGGATTGGCTTTCTTTAAACAGAGCTCATATCAATTTCCAAATAAGGGAAATCACATTTAAAATTCCCGATCAATCTACTATCATCTATCGATGCAAGGATGAATATAAACTTCCAGTGGAAATTTCCTCCATCTTATGGGTCTTGATTCCAATAAATGAAGGTTATTTATCTCAAATGGTTGGAGAAAAAATCACGATTAAGAATACACCCATTGTATGGGAGTTTGATGATGTCTTTCTAGAGGAATTTCCAAGTCTTCCACCAAATCGTGAAGTTGAGTTTTCAATAGAACTCATACCAGGTGCTATGCCCATTTCAAAGACATCTTATAGAATGGCCATAATTGAGTTGTAGTAATTGAGGAAGCAACTCCAAGAGAATATTTATAAAGGATTCATACACCCTAGTGTGTCACCTTGGGGAGAACCTGTTCTATTTTTTAAGAAAATTATGGATCAATGAGACTCTGCATTGATTATCGAGAACTTAACAAGATCACTATCAAGAAAAAATATCCTCTCCTGCGCATTGATGACTTATTTGAACAACTACATGGAGATCAATACTTTTCTAAGATTGATCTTCATTCAGGGTATCATCAATTAAGGGTCAAAAAAGAGGATATACCAAAGACGGCTTTCTATACAAGGTATGGACACTATGAATTTATAGTGATGCCATTTGGTCTTACTAATGCCCCTGCTATCTTCATGGATCTAATTAATAGAGTCTTTAGAGACTATCTTAATCAGTTTGTGGTAGTCTTTATAGACGATATTCTTGTCTATTCAAAGAGAAAGGAAGAACATGAAGATCACTTGATAATTGTATTGAAGACCCTAAGAAATGAGAAGCTTTATGAAAAATTTACCAAGTGTGAATTTTGGATTCAAAAAGTTGCATTTTTTGGTCACATAATCTCAAAAGAGGGGATATCTGTGGATCCAGCAAAGACAGAGGTTATCGAAAGATTGTCAAGACCAACAACAGTAACTGAGATATGAAGTTTTCCTGGTTCGGCTGGATATTATCGACATTTTGTGAAAGATGTTTCACGATTATCTAATCCACTAACAAGGTTGACTCGAAAAGGAATTAAGTTCGTGCAGATAGAGGAGTGTGAAGAGAATTTCAAGGAGTTGAAAAGAAGGTTATCCAGTGCACCTGTGCTCACACTACCTTGTAGTGGAGAAAGGTTTGTGATCTACAGTGATGCATCGAAGAAGGGATTGGGGTGTGTTCTCATGCAAAATGATATGGAGATAGATTTTGCCTCATGACAGTTGAAAATCCATGAGCAAAATTACCCAACTCATGATTTGGAGTTAGCTGTAGTAATCTTTTCATTAAAGATTTTGAGGAATTATATTTATGGTGAAAGGTGTGATATTTATACTGATCATAAAAGTTTAAAGTATATTTTCACAGAAAAGGAGCTGAATATGCGCCAAAGAAGATGGTTGGAGATGATTAAAGATTACGACTGCTCAATTCATTACCACCCTGGGAAAGCGAACAAGGTGGCAGATGCATTAAGTCGACAAGACCATGCTAGCTTATCCATGATGAGGATCTCAAAAGATCCAATATTTATGGATTTACAAAGGATGGGTCATGGAATTATAATGGAAGGGGAAAAGTATTATCTTTTTCAAATGAATGTTCAACCATCTATGCAAGTGAATATTAAAGAGGTGCAGAAAGAAGATGTAGATTTACAAAATAAAGTGAGAAATGTTCCTAAATTCAACCTTGATTTTGATGGGATAATAAGGTTCAGGAATCCAGTTTGTGTTCCTCCCATCCCATAATTAAAGAAGGAGTTGTTGGATGAGTCTCATAGTTCTTCATTTTCTATTCATCCTGGAAGTACAAAGATGTATAGAGACCTGAAAGAGTACTTCTGGTGGGATGGAATGAAAAGAGATGTTGTTGAATATGTCTCTCGATGCATGGTTTGTCAGCAAGTTAAAGCTGAGAGACAGAAGTCTAAGGGGATGTTACAACCATTACCCATACCCGAATGGAAATGGGAAAACATCACTACGGACTTTGGCACCGGACTTCCTAAAACATCAAATGCAATAATGCTATCTGGGTCATAGTTGATCGTCTTACGTAGTCGGCACACTTCATTTCTATTAGAGAAGATTTATCTATGGATCAGATTGTCAGGATATATGTAAAGGAAGTTTTAAGATTGCATGGAGTACCACTTTCCATTATATCTGATCAGGATCCGAGGTTTACCTCGAAGTTTTGGAAAATTCTCAGCATAATCTGGATACAGAGTTGAGTTTCAGCACTGCTTATCATCTTTAGATAGATGGTCAGTCTGAGAGAACAATTCAAACTCTAAAAGATATGTTGAGATCTTGCTCTATGGATTTCAAAGGTTGTTGGTATCAACACCTACCTTTGGTGGAATTTTCTTATAATAATAGCTTTCGGTCCAGTATTCAGATGGCTCCTTATGAAGCTCTCTATATAAATAAATGATGAACTCCAACTTGCTGGGATGAAGTTGGGGAAAGAAAGCTATTATGACCTGATCTTGTTGATGAGATGGCAGAAAAGGTCTGATCTATTCAACAATACATAAGAGCAGCTCAGAGTCGACAAAAAAGTTATTCCAACAACCGAAGAAAATACCTAGAGTTTGAAGTGGGTTATAAAATGTTCTTACGAATATCTCCCTGGAAGAGAGTAATGAGATTTGGGAAGAAGGGAAAGTTGAGCCCTAGGTATATCGGTCCTTTAGAAATACTGGATCGTGTTCGGAAGGTAGCTTACTGATTGGCGCTTCCACAAAATCTCTCTCAAGTTCATGATGTGTTTCATGTATCTCTCCTGAGAAAGTACATACCCGATCCTTCACAAGTACTAAGCTCAGAAGTTATACCGCTGGAGCAAGATATTTCTTATGAAGTACAGCCGATAGAGATTCAGGATCGTAGCGGAAAAGTTCTACGGAACAAGACCACTTTCTTGGTGAATGTTTTATGGAGGAACCACCAATTATAAGAAGCTACATGGGAGCTTGAGGATATGATGAGGGAGATGTATCCTCATCTGTTTGTTACGAAGTGACGAATTTCAAGGGTGAAATTCATTTTATGGGGGGTAGAACGTAACAACCTGAGATTTTATGATAAATATTTGTTTTTTAAGGAATCTTTCACTGCACACAACACTATCTTGGCTTGCGTTACATGCAATCGTGACCTTCCTCGATAGCGTGTGTAGTACGCAATACCGAGTTTCACTAAACAATAATATATTATTATAATATTATAAACTAGCCGTTATGATTATTATTAACTGAATTTTAAATTTTATAACATTATTATTCATCTTACATATTTTCTTGAACATGGTATGAGAACAAAATAAAATTTTCAGGTAAAAAAAGTATTTTTCAAAAAATGCAGTTTTGCCTCCTTTTGATAGAGAACCCACTTTAAATCTAGTTTTGACATGTCTATAAGTTAAATTTGACAAAATAAAATTCTTATTTGGAATCAGGATATAAAAATTTACTTTGGATAAGTTTTTCATATTATTCTGGTAACTTTTATATTTTGATGAATAGTAAAAACACGCTATATTTCAATTAAAAACAACTTTTTTCATCACAATAATTTATATAGTTAAATTATAATATTGAATTGTTTTAAAGTATTAATAGAATATATTTTTACCATTTAATATAATGTATGTCATTACCATTAACATTACATTGAATTCATAGGTAAAAACATTTCAATCTTTGGAAATGTTTTATCTTTTAAAACCCGTTTTCTTAACAACAGGATTAATTTTAAATTAATTACTGCAACTTACATGTTTTGAAATTTGAAAAATGGATTCCATATTTATATTTAGTGGGTCCAAATTATGTTAATAGGTTACTTTTATTTTTTTGATATTATGAATAGTAACTACGGATATTTTTATTTACTGCAGTTAAAGGTAAATAGGGTAATTAAGGGTAAAAATAAGGATATAAAATTACCTTAACACCTGCCAAAATTCTATTGGATTACTAAAAGTAGACCCCTATCACCTAAGGGTCTTAATAAAATCATTTCATGGACTTTTGACCATGAAATAATATAATTTTTATTAAAACCAAAGAAACTGACAACATGTCACTCTCTTAAATCTTATAAGTATAATAATTTGAATTTAGTGATAAAATTCATGAAACTTAGAACATTAATAGTCTCCAGAAATATAATAAAATTATCTACATCATATGAATTTATTTATAATTTTTAGGGTTTAAATAATTATCATTAATTATGACACAATAGTGATGTTGAAATTGTTTTATTAATTGAAATATCAAATAAATGATTTTAAAAGTATTAAAATAAATATCATATGAACTATTTAATGTGCTCCTCTAATTTTCTAGATAAAAATGACATGTTATGAATCTATTAAATATTTTAGTTCGAACATATCTTCTGTATATATTTTATTGAAACTAAAATAAATGAATAGTTTCAAAATTGACACTATTGTTAATTTATAGAAATTACATATTATAAAGTTGATTAAAAATCACAAAATATTTAAAAATTTTAAATTAAAATTTATATGGTCTAAAATGTAAAAAATGATAAAATTATGGACAATTCACAACATATAAGTAAATATTTATAACGATTTAAAATTTAAAATATTATTACCACAAATAAAATTAAATAGATTATATAATGATAAATCATGTTGATAATGTTTAAAATAAATTCCCAACCTGTGTAAATTTTATTGTCTGATGAGATTACAACCATATCCCATCTAATCTTCTTATTTGAGTCATTTGTGGAGGTTTTTAAGTGGGATTGGAATTTATTATAAATTAATATTTCTTATAATTCCCAAGGTGCCCCTCTCCTCCCTTATAAAAGGGCACATTCTCCCTCTCCTCCTCACACCACTTGGAGCATTTAAGCTCGGCCAAACCCTGAAAATTTCTCTTCTCCACTTCCCTAGAAACATCCTAGAGTTCCTGGTCTTCTTCAAAGACCAATGTTAGTGCCCTAGGAGGAGGTTTCAAAGAGGCGTGTCAAAGAAGAGGTAATATCCGTTACCGATTCTTTCAAATTAATTTCTTCTTCTACTTCTTCTTCTTTATTTGTTTCATCATAAATTAATAACATCAGTATCACTCACATACTGATATGTTATTATAAATATGAAACAACCATATTTTACCTTCTATCCATCCTACGGAAAATGAAATCACCGCGCGTGCATACGTACAGAATACCGTCTCCACGCCGTGGTGTAATCTATTTTCCACCACCACCATGCTTGGATGGGTATAATGGTGTAAGGAATAACTATATATGATTATTATAACATTATACTGATTCTTAAATATTATTTCATCAACTCCAATTCCAATCATATAATTATGGGAATGATATCATCCCTCGTGCGTGTGTACGGCCTACCGTCTCCACGATGTGATGCGACTCATTCTACATGATATTCATTGAATAACGATTATATAAATTAATTGAATGAATAAATATGATATATCTTACACTAATACCATTATTTAAAAGAGTAATCTATAACATAGAAAGGGGAATAAGAATTTACTCGATAAAACAAGCATAAGAACATAAAGCAATGAACACCCGACTAAAAAGTTGCAATAAAATATTACTAATAAGAAATTAAGAATATGACCATATATGATATCATAACATTGTTTATGATTCTATAATAAGTCAATAATGTTATTTAAATAATTATATAGGAGGTTCAGACACGTACAAATCTTATCGGACCTATGGTAAAGGAAAATCTCGCAATTTCGTTTTTATCCGAGATTGTTTATACTTCATAATTTACTGGGGAATATTTATTATCCACATCCATGTTTCCTAAATATGTAATATTATTTATATCCTCCTAAATTTTTTTAAATCCATTTTTACCCTTTTGTGAGTTTTTAGTAAAATATATTAAAGGAGTCTTTTCTCGTTTTTAGAACGAGGTACTTTTTGACTTTTTCGGCCAAAGCACGAGAGGAATGTTTTTTTTTAAGTTGTACGGCATGAATCGATTTTTATGATTTCATAGAACATTATTTCCATGATGATTCCTTTAAAAGTTTTCAATTTTATTTTTAATCAACTTCTTTTTGTTTAAAATTGTATGACATGTAAAGAAAGGAAATATGTTTTTGAAGTAGAAAGGATATTTTCCTCAAGAATGGAGTTCAAGTGTTTTATCAAAATTATTTCCCATCTAAGATAATATAGGGTTCTGTTTATATCCCTATTTTACATTGATTTGATTATGTTATGAAGGAATTATTTTTATGATGCACTTTTATGGATTATGTTATGATGACATGATGATTAAGAATCCCATTTTTATTACTTGGGTTATGCTATGTTTTATGATTTATGATTTTGTGGCACACATAATAATGGTTTCATTATGATATGGTTGGGACCTATATCTACCTCCAATGCATTGGTTAAAGATTTATATCCATGATATAGGCATGGCTGGAATGGAAAGTTAATCTGGTTCAGTGATAAAGGACTGGAATGAGGAGTGAACTTGGTTCAGTAATGGAATTTTTCCGCTATGATAGTCTTGGAAATGAGTATTGAATAAAATGAAATGATTCTCTATGATTATGTGTGTATTCTACAAAGTTTCATGTTTTAAGTTATGATTATTGGGATTACATTTCACTACTATTATTTATACCATGTTATGATATTATGATCTCTTTTACAGGTTAAGATTTTAAAAATGTTATGTTCTTATGAATATGATATGTTTGATATTTCTTTTGTTTACCCTTACTGAGCATTTGAGCTCACCCTTTTGTATGTTTTCTTTTCCCCGGGTCAAGAAAAAGGGTATTAAGTAGGATATGCCAAAAAGGGACCCTAGATATGATGAAATAAATGGGAGACAACATAGATGATTTATGAACCAGTTGTTTATGTTTCCCAGTTTCTAAAGACACTATACCTATACGGTCCTTTCATGGTTTTGTTATATGTTGTAATAAGTATGATTCAATTTTGAAGTAATAACAATTTATGTAAATTATGGTCCGTTATAATGAAGTATTAAAATATAAGATGACTATGAATAACCTAGGATAAACCTAATGTTTCATTTATTAAATAATTAGGTTGCATTATTTAGATATCTTATATGTGAATTTAATGGTTATGTGGTTCTCTACTAGGATAATTGTTTCTCACAGTATGCTTTTTGGTATTATTCAATAGTAGTAACTAGAGGGAACTAGGTTAACATTTAATGTTTTAGATTTGTAAGGAATGTGTATTATTAAAATCAATGTCCTATGTGGAAATCTCATGAAGAGAATCAGGAAGGTGGAATGAGTTTTGGTTATACTACTGAAGATAAAGATATCATGAATGACATGTGAATGGTATATGATTTTCTAATATTATTTTTTACATTAAACATAAGAATAATGATTAAATTGTAGATTATAAACTTTAATAAATGATTCATATTTCATATTCTATGAAAAGGGTATTAAGGAATAAGATGATGAAGCCTAAGTAATGGTTTAATAATAAAGTTGGAAGTCTGAAGTGTATATGTATAGAAATTCAAGAATTTCATTATATGAATAATAAACTATATGTTTTCCATTAAGGATTTGAAAAAATATATTGAATATTTCTGGCGACCTAAAAATGTTATTAATGGAAAGGTAATATTTTGATTAAGAGAAGGTAACCCTTAATGTGTTCCTGATGTTGAAAAAATTGTATTTAGCTTGGATAAAGAGATGATTGATATGGATAAAGTAAATTGGATAGTACTAATTACCATGGAATTGATTATTTATTTATTGAAAAACTGGTCTATGTTATCATGGATGAAGTTTAAAACTTTTTTTTGGATTTAAGGAATATAACTAATAATCATTGGAATTAGAAAGCAAGAAAATTTTCAATAACATTTTATATAAATTCAGGTTATTAACATGTTTCAATAGAAATCATGATAAAGGTATTCACATGTTTGTTATGTGGAAACCAAGAGCTACTTTTTGATGAGGATCAATGTTAATATGTTTTTTTATAAATTTAGTGACCTTATTTCTAAATTTTTAGACTTTCACATTTTGGAAGGGTTATGAGGTTAACCATTTATGGAATGGTTTATGTTAAACTTTAGATGAGGTTTTAGAGATTAAAGTATTATCTTTCCATATGAGGATTTATACATATTGGATAACATGTGCTAACCATTTTTTTTATGATAAATAAGGATATATAAAATGACATATCATACTATTATGGATCTTATGACCCATCAGTAGTTTAGGAATAAAAAATCCACCTTCATTTCTTGGAGTTAGAGATGAAGTGAAAATTGGTCAAGGAGCATCCTAAGGGTGATATTATGCTTATGAAATGGAATTAAATAAAATAAGTAACATTTATAGTTAAAATTATTCATCTTTAGAAAATTATATTGAAATAAAATGTTCTCCCGTTATCACCATTTTTGTGTTATAAATGACCTTTTTCAAGCCTCTTTAGTTTATGGATTTGTGATTGTAAAATTTCTCCTGACCATGTTATCTATCACTCTCCATCAGAACATGGTATTTTTTTTCTCTTCCACATCAATGTTTTAACTTTCCATCTATTTATCCTATTTTAAAACCATGTTTTGAGTTACTTTGGGTAACAATAATGTTCCCAACTTTCATTTTTAAAGGAAGTTTCATAATTCATTTTTTTACGATGTTAGTTTCTATGAAAGGAACTTTCGTGTATTAATACATTGATTAAATAGAAGAATTTATAGGGTGAAATTCATTTTAAGATAGGTATAATATAACACCCCCAAATTTTGTGATATATATATATATATATATTAATTTAATCTTTTTGATATTTTTCATTTCACACAATACTGAATGTAGCATGTGTTATAAAAAATAACCAAGTTATTCTTGATTTTTATGAAACACAAAGTCAATCATGAACTCCATGAAACTCTTATATTATATTTTGATACATGAAACACAATTTTATTTTGTGTTACACTTAATGTTGAGTTCCTTTGATAACTTGCATGACACATAATACATAGTTTTACAAAACTAAATTATACTATTAATATTATTTTTAAAATATTATTATAGTTTTAAACTACACATTGAATTGGAAATTAAGAATAAAATTATTTAAATTATTAAAATATGGTTTAAAAAATATATATATATATAATAAGAATTATTTGGTGAGCAATTAATTAAAAATAAAACTGTTTTGAAAATATATCAAACCTTTTACTAGAAAACTATATTTATGGAATCAAACACATTTTACCTCAATAAATTAATTGAAAAAATTGTGATAAATGATTTTAATTAAATTTATATATATTATGTTATGAAAACTATTTAACATTAACATTATGTGTTTTCTAGACAAGAGATAAGAACAAATCCAATTTTTGGCATAAAATCTATATTTTTTTAAAGACAGTCTTTCCTCCTTTTAATGGAAGAATTGTTTTAAAACTAATTTTTGACACTTATAATTTTTGTTTGAAAAAATAAACTACAATTTCTAAATATAAATATCAAAATTTACTTGGGGTAAAAACAATTTATTTTTCTGAGAAGTTTCATTTTTTGATGAATAGTGGAAAACACTAAATTTTAATTGAAAATTGGATTTTCATCTAATTTATTTATATATTTAAATTATATTTTAAGTTAGTTTTAAAGTATATTTATATCAATTATAAATCTATTAATAAAATTTAGGTCATTGTAATCAATTTTACATTGAAATTGGATATAAAAACATTTCAAACTTTTGAATATTTCAAATTTATAAACCTATTGTCTTGTCCCATCTGTGAGATTAATTTTAAATTAATTTATACCCTTTATATTATTACAATTTGTAAAAATAGACTAAATATTTTAAATAATAATAGTTTATAATTTATAGTAATCTAAAATTATTTTTTGACCAAAAATATTATTGAAAGTAATTAAAATTAATTACAATGATTATAGTGAACTGTGATGACCCAGACTCTCTTGGTCCTTCCCTTTGCCAAAATCCAGGTCCTAAAGGGGTGGCGTCTCGGTGAGACCGATCGGCGTCACCCGACCTTGTCGGGGTTCTTCCAGTGGCGTTCCTCCTTGTGCAATTAGGGTTTTAAACACTATTTTGACTTTTTTGAGCATGTTTTAAAGACCTGTAATGCGCATAAGAGTTTTAATTAAATACTTAATGAATTAATGAGTCGGTTTAAACCACCCGACCCCCTTAATAACGTGCGGAGCCGCGTGGTCAAGCCATGGCCCCCACGCCTTACGTGGTTCAACGTTTTTATCTCAACCGTCTGCGGCTCTTATAAACTAAGGGTTAGCAGTGGTTTCTCCCTTCCTCGATCGTGGCTTCTCACAAACATCTTCTGGTGCATCGAGCGCGCCACATCGTTATCCATAAAGTTTCTCGCCCGGCCTAAGCTTCGATCATCTATCAACAGGTAGGGAATTTCTCCTTCGCCTCGCTCTTTTGTGTATCATGCGGGGTGGGCATGCTTCTGTTCTGTAGAATTGGAAAAACCAGAACTAAATAAAGACAATGAACTGGATTTTTTTTATAAATAAAGGGGGGGGGGGTTGTGATCGTTAATGATGTTTATATTATGACCATCTTGTTGAGTCGTGCTAGCTTATGAATTCTAAAAATCGAGGCCATTGGTGGTCATTGTTTGAGCACTAATGAACCCCTGCTGATGTTTTAAATGGCTTGTTGTGGTTGTAAATTCCTGATGTGAAAAGTAAATTGGTTAATCACGTATATCCGGACAAATAAATTGAGGCACCAGGATCAATCCTTCTGTGATAACCCTGGTTAAAACACACAAAAATTGAAATCATGGAGTGTGTTAAGTCGTTTAAATCTGAAAATACCGGCATGGCCCTGACTTGTGTTGGTGGTGGTAGTTGGTTGTTTTCTTTTTTCGGTCCGATTGATAGAGATGTGGGAGGGGATGGGATCCCCTGTCTTTATACTCTCGGTGGTTATGTGAATTTGGGGATGTGATCCCCTGTTGGTATGGATTCGGTGGTTGTGAGTTTTAAGACCAGGTGGGTACTTGTTTATATCACGAATTGGGATGGGATCCTCTGTTGTTGAGAACCGGGTGTGGGTGTTACGGTTGATGCTTGATTGTTTACTTTCCTGGACTTGTGCTTATGTCTACTAGTTGCCCAGTAGTGCTTAAACTTAATTAAACATTATTACTGAACATAAAACAAGAATGGGACAAATGGGTTTTGTTGGCGAGAGTCGTGACTTGTGACTTGGAAGCAGTGGTGTTGTGTTCTGTAGGCTGGTTAGGAAAACCTAAGCTTTGGGTGAGTATTTGTTACCTATATCTATACGTGTAGCTTTGTGTTTCTTATTCGCGCCCCACCCAAGTTGATCACTTAGTGCCGAACACCCCTATTTCATGGGGGAGGGTGTTTTTCCCAACACTATTCTTAGTGGTTGGTTATTAGCTCCTTTTCTGCTCCCTTTCCCGGATAGCCCAAGTATCTTCGGGCAGGCTGTGATGGCCTGAGGTCCATTATTAGCCCATGAACCTTCGGGCGGGGCAGTGTGATGGTTGGCCAGGTGTGTGCGGCAGGTGGTTTCCCAAGCGTCTTCGGGATGAGGCCCAGGTGCCTTCGGGCGTGGCAGTGGATCTTCTGGCCTAGGTTTCTTCAGGCGTGGTAGTGGTTATTATGGCCTAGGTGTTTGCAGGCGTGGTTACGTGTGACAGTTGTGGCCCAGGTGTGTGTGGGCAGAATTTCAGCAGTGGGACTGTGTGTGGTTATGGCCCAGGTGTGTGCGGGCGGGTGTGGTAGTGGGACTGTGGTGAGAATGGTGGGATTGGTCCGATGCGTAGGATGTATCAATAACCAGTGGGAAAGTGGCGTGGGGTACCCAAACATTGATGTGCTCTTAATATATATATTACTTGACTTTCGTTATTTGGGGAGTGTGCCTTGGTGAGGCTTGGGTGGATAGTTTACCTTGAGAGGTGTTTGGTTTATTCCTTTGTCTCACAGGACTTTAGCACGTTCCCCCACTTGTGCACGAGATCCTTTGATTTTCCCTACTGAGTATACTTGTATGCTCACCCTACGTATATAAAACTACTTTCAGGTTTCAAGGAGGACTTCGGGGATCACGCATGACCATACTAGCTCGGACCTTTGGGGAAGTTGCAGTTGTTGATTTTCCTCTTTGGTACTTACCTTTGTAGTCACTTTTTTACCTTGTGGCTTTACTTTTGGAACATGCATGTGGGAATGGTTTACTTTTGGATTTAATTTTCTTTTACCTTGGTGTTGATGAGTTCCATCATCTTATATCTCGATCTTATAAAACAAAAAGGGGTAATGCCTTCCATTTGTGAGAAATTTCAATACCATTGGTGCTAGTCGCCACTCCGGGACCTATTGAAGGCGGGTCTCGGGGGTCATTATCTCTCCTTCAACTTAAAGAAGGAAGGGCCTGGCAACCTGCTGACCCTTCCCTCCTTTTGGTGAAGGCGGTTCATGACATGAACAAAATTTACATAGTGGTTAAGCTTTAATTTAAGGGGAATAATAACCTAGAAACATGTCAAAAATACATTGGATGTACATATTTAGACCATATAATCCCTTGGATATAAAAGTTACCATTATTTCAGGCACCTGATGTAAGGGAGATCTCTCAATAATGTTTACCTTTTCATATTTACAATAATGAAACTCCTCCTACACTATAAAAGGTCACTCAGCCCTCTCACTTATTCACACCTATGAAGATTTTTGTATTATAAAATACTAAAAAAATAATCTCCCATCTTCCCTCCCTTCATTCCATAGGTATCACTTTGGGAATAAATCCATCCAATGAATCCCTTTGGGGAAAACCAAAAAGAGTTACCCAAAAAAGAGGAAACATCCTTCAAAAAGCACTTTTAGTTTATTTCCTTTTCCACACCCTAAATTATTCTTATTATATGTTCATATAATAACCTAATTGTCCTTAATATAATGAGATTTAATTATTTTAATGGTATGACCTACACTTGGACACACTTCCATCAAATGGGATACACAATCATCGTTCGTGTGTATGATGGACTACTGCCACGCGAACCAATGCCATTCATTCTTCCAATAGCACCTCTCAAGGTTGAGAACAGTGATATAATTACTATTTTTAGATAAAACATATTATATTTATGATTTATTTATTCCTATTGAATTATTGTATAAGACACACCTTCTTGGTTTCCATTTTTTGGGAATATTATATCTTTGTTTGTGGATGTGTTGACTACCGCCTCCTCAAAGCAATGTGATTAGTTCATGAATTGCATCGAATGTATTAAGGATGTGTTTAATAAAAATATATGATATACATGAAATAATTATTATACTATAAAGATAATATATATATATCATTTACATTCTTTCTTTAATGAGTGAGAACTAAAGGCCTCTGAGCAGCGTCTCTTCCTTCTCCTAAGGTGGATAAGGTTTTATATTGCTCTCTATTCTCCTTCCCCCTTTGGCCAGGATCGGCTCATGGATCCATCTATTTTCATCTTGAAATGGGCATCGACTGCCTTCACTGTGGGGTGTCTGGATCCAACGGGGTTTGGTCTCTGGCTCTCATTCCCACTATTGATGATTCTAGGTGGTCTTCTGGTGGCTGGCTCGGTGTGTCTCTCCTTCCGACATCAACGTCTCAATGATGATGCTTCAGTGATGATCAGGTGTTCAGTTCAGAGTGTCTCTCTCCTTCTGATTCCAACGTCTCGTCAATGATTCCTCAAAGATGATCAGGTGTTCAGTTCAGAGTGGCTCCCCCCTTCCTTTGACGACGTGGATCAGCATAGTTCCGACTGCTGGGTTTGGTGTGTCTGGGACTTTGGTGTTGACAGAGTGGATACGGCTCTGTGTGTTCTTTGTGACTTGGAAACGCCTCTAGCAGGTATTCATTATGGCTTGGAGTATGATCTTCAGTTCCCGGGGGGGCTTTGGTTTCGGCTACTGTGAGTTTTTTAGGTTTTTTGATTTGGTGATTTTGGATATCGCTTGTTTGGTTGTGATTCTGGCGGTATTTGGGTGTTCTGTCGTGGGTTCTGCTGCATTTCCGTTTGATTTTCTTATCACCAAAATGGCCTACTTCAGAACCCGGTGATGGTTCGTCCTTGTTCTGATCAGAGTAGATCAATGCCCAAAGTAGCGTTTCTGGTTCTTGATGACCTGTATTCCTCCATCAGTGGCAATCCCTCGTTACAATGTTGTGTTGTCCAGTCCTTGTGACGATGGCTTCATCTCATGTCCCTCTTGGAATTTCCTTCAGGACCTATGGCAGTGGTGGTGGGATGTCTTGTGGAGTGCGACCGGATTCTCCTAGGATGATCGTTGATGGAGGTTCCTTGGACTCGTGTTGGATTCTTTCTGGGGAACCTAGATAGTCTACATGGAATTTCCTCTGATGAGGATAGAGCTGTCGCCTTCACCATGCATGTCATTTCGGATTTGTAAGCTTGAGAGGGTATGGCAATACAATCAGTATCAGTCTTGTTCATTTTTTCACGAGAAAACTTGCTGAGCAGCCATGCTTTGGTGGGGGCGGGCCTTAATGATGTGGATGCTGGGAAGGGGTTCTTCAACGTGGTCTTGTTCTGGGTTACAACCATCTTGATTTTCAGATTTTTTTTTATGTATATATGACCTTGAAGTCTTGGTTTCCCCCCTTTACCCTTAAAATGGGGTTTATCAAAAATCAATAAAATTATTGGCCTTCGAGTTATTCAATCAATATGAAAAGAAAACGGTAACATCGTTCATGTGTACGTACAACCTATCATCTTCATGAATGGTGTATCTTATTTTCATATTTATATATTTTATAGAACATTATAAATACTTATATAATAGATATATGTGATATTTATATCATGTTTTAAATTATGGAAATAATTAAATCTTGATATAACTAATAGGATCAATAATAACAAGTTAAAACAAATATGAAAACCAAAGCGGTTATTACCTAAAACATAACTTTAACATGAAAATGTTGATAAATGGGTAATATAAATTCATAATAAAATCATATATGGTATGATATATAATAATATTGTTCTTTTTTATATTTATAATAAACTTATATTTATTACACAGGACGTTTGAACGTGTGTGAATAAAGTCAGGACTTAAGGTAAGGGTTTTCTCGTCTCACTTTTATTTCTATGAGATATATGCTATATTCACCACCTATTCTTGTTGTGTGGTGTACATATTTCCCTATAAAATGTTATATCATGAATTTAATTTATTTAATTATATTAAAAGTTTTAGTTTATATTATTCTTTCATGGATCTCATGATTCAAAATTTACTCATGTAGTAAGGGGATTTCAAGTCTCACTTTTATTTCTTTGAGACCTATGCCATATTCACCACTCATTTCTTTAGTGTTGTGTATATACTTCCTAGGAATATATTTTATTATTATTATACATAAATTTATGGGTATTTACATATCCATTTTATTATCTATCATTCATGGGATTTATGGTTCAAAAGTTACCAAATCGGTAAGGTAAGTTTGTCTCAATTTGCCTTCTTTGAGACACATGTTATGTTATGCACCTACATTATTTTAAGAGGTGAATATAATAACATTTGAAATATTTTATCATGAATATAATTATTTTCATGATATTTTAAACTTAATTTAATTTTATTATTTCATGGTTATTTGGATTCAAATTTACAAAAGTGGCCCGAGTTTATAGTTACATTCTCATCATTTATCGAGATTATTTACAATTTTCCTTCCATTGATATAATATTATGACCCATTTCTCAGAAATTCTCATAAATTTTCTTCTAATATTATTATTCATGATATATTTAAGTAATTTTATCATTTTTCCACTATTTTTTACTTAATACAATTAAAAAAATGGTTTTTATGAAAATTTGACTTTATTTCTCTCTTCGATCAGTAATTTGTTTTATTCAAAACCATGTTTTCTTAAAAAGGATTTCATTTTTTTTAAATGATATTGTAATATAATTTCCAAGAAAAAAGGATTTAAAATATGTTTTATGTTTTAAAAAGTGTTTTAAATGATTTTCAAAGCTTCCTTTATATGTTTTCAAAGCTATTTTCAAAGAGAAAGGTTTTCAAAAATGTTTTATGTCTAAATAATGATTTTTTTAAGAAAGGATATTTTACATAAGAAAGGATCCAAGTGATATTTAAAATTAAATCTCCATATAGGATGACATACTTTGAAATATTTTATGTTTTAACTGGGATATGATCCAAGAATTTCATTCTTATTCTTTCACTGAATGGTTATGATTTCGATGACATGTTATCTATGAAACCTATTTCTCTTCCATGGATTATACCATGATAAAACACTTATGAAACCCACTTAATTTTATGGGTTATTATATTACTAAATTACTATAAGATCTATCTTATTTCAACAAGTTATGATATGATATTTATGATGTCCATTTCATTTAATGGGTTATGATATAATGGTTATAAAACCCATCTCTTTTAATGGGTCATGATATGATGAATTTTTTATTATCTTGTGGCACACGTATGTATGATTTCATTATGAGATGGATGGTACCTATATCATCTTCCAATGCATTGGGTAAATATTTCTATCTCATGATATAGAAATGACAGGAATGGGGAGTGAACTCGGTTCTGTAATAGACTTTTTCTGTTAAGAAGGTATTGGGAGTGTACCTTGACTACTAAGATAGTTCTGGGAGCGAACCTTGACTAAAAGATGGTATTGTGAGTAAAAATGTAACTCTAATATGGATTGATGAGTCAACCCATTCCACTATATTGAAAGGTTTGTGACTGGGGATGGTGGTTTGTCCTGCCCGGTAGGTGTATCCCCCATGAAGTTCCCTGGTAAGTTTTGACAATGAGTCTTGACTTATAGGGAGTGATTTTATATGCTTATGTATCATCCATAATTCTATATTTTATTAATATGTTATGATTTCATGAATTTTTCTCTTTATTACCTTATGATTCATGTCTTATGAACTACCAATATATATTCCATGACTCATGATTATGATCTTTGATATGCATGGTATGATTTTCAAATGTTATTCTCATGTTCTCATACCCTTATGTCCATGTTATGTTTATGTATATCCTTTATTTACCCTTTTTAAGCATATTATATCACCCATTTATTATCTTTCCATTCCATAGGGTATGAAGAAATGTTTTAAGTAGGACAAATAAAGGAGAATATCATTAATGAAGATATTGAATATTTTTCAACAAGATAGAAGATTATGTCTCCATGTTTCCAAAGAAAGTAAACTATTATGGTCCCCAGGCTTGTACTTTTTTAATGTGCTGAATATTCATATAAAATAATGTAATATCCATGAATGTTAATCCTAAGTCTCTATAAGGAGTTACATGATAGAGGTTTTTATATGAAGTAAATACAAAAACAAAAGAAGAAGAATATGACAATGAACACAATCACAACAATTTATATGGATTGGGAATAATCCCTACATACACAAAGAGGTAAAAATATAAATATAATCTGAAAGCACAATATTACAGGGGGATTAGAGTTTCAAGCATAGAAAAACCTAGGTTGAAATTATATAATAAAAAAGATGATGAAATATTCCAACAACCACAATAAATGTTTGTTTTTCTATAGTGTTGCAACCACCCAAGTCTAGGTTGCTACACTTACTGGTGAGTGGAATTCCCCAGAGATACAATACCACTATCTCTAATGTTTCCATTGCTAAAGTGCCCTGTCACTATCACCGGTGAATCCTATTATAGTATACATGTGAAATTACATACCATAATAACTCCCAATCAATGTCATCCAGTCATCTCTACTACATATGATCAGAGTTTCTAAAGTTCCCCAAAATTTGGGTCAGGTCCTTGAGACCTCAGACCCCCAGAGCAGGATCATTTTTCATCAACAACCCCCAATGATCCCATAATGGAGCTCAAAACATGAAATTTTTATCCTGGCGCACAATATGTGTCTCTAGAAATTATCCCAACATATAACACTCAAATTTTTTACTGTATGGCTCTTTTTAAATTAAACCTCTTCGATAGCTTGAATGATATGAAAGATCAAGTTTTATCACCTTTTAATGGTGAAACTAATTTAAAACTAAATTTTTTAAATTTTATTTTTCAAACCAAACTTCATTTTTGAAATTTGAAATTTCAAAATTATCTTTTGATGATTGTTTTGATGAATAGTGAAAAATACTACATTATAGTTAAAAGTTATGATTTCTATTTAAAAATTATTGAACTTAAAATTGATTTTTAAAGTCATAATAGATCAATAATACATATATAAATCAAATTTTTCAAATTGGAATAATTTTTATATTGAAATTATATATAAAAACTTATTGAACTTTTGAACGTCCCTTTTACCTACCTTCTCGCCACATCTACAGGATTAGTATTAAATTTAATTTAGGCACTTATGTGAATTGAACTTGGAAAAATATACATACATGGTTATAATCAGTATGAAATTTTTGGTCTAATAGGATCAACCTAATTTTTGGTTAATAGTAACTTTAGTATTTTTATTTACCATAATTAAGGGTAATCGAGTAATTAATGATAAAAATAATATGATAATATTATAAATATCCCCAAAACTTGTCCTAATTTTATTGGATAAGTGAGTTTTGACCAAAATAATCTTTATGAAAAAATTATAACCCTTCTAATCCACTTGGGTAGAAATATGATATTTATAATATTTTATTTAAAGATAAGTTAAAAATGTCATACTCACATTTTTAATAACTATACAATTTTTATTATAGAGTTATTAAAATGTAAACTCAACTATAAATATTCATTTTAAAGAGAAAATGTTTATATACATAATGATAATTTATTTATAATTTTTAATGATAAAATAATTTATTTAATGGTGTTACAATGATGATGTGATAATTATTTAAATAATGGAAGAATCAAATAAATGATATGAAAAATATTAATATAAAAAATAATTTGAGTTATTTAATGTAATAAACAATTTTTAATGATTAATTGGAAATTTAAGTGATGTTTTCAAAGTCTTTATTCGAATTAATCTTGTTGGTTTTATTTTTTTATAAGATAAAATAATGCATAGTGTCAAAATTAACATAAATGATACTTTAAAATAAATAATGTTTTATTAAATGATATAAACTTCATAAAAATATTTTTTATAAAAATAACTATAATATGGTTAAATAGGACATAAATAATCTATTTGGGGTTCATTTTTCATTTTACAAAAATCATATTAACCCTTAATGTATAAATTAAATGATATCACAATAAGAGTTAAGTGGGTTAAATAAGGGTTAAAACAAACTGTTAAGGATTAAAAACATAATAAAAACTTTTAAAAGAATATTGGATCAATAATATACAACCTTTATCACATTATAATATATTTTAATTTGTTTAAATGACACTTTTAAATGAAAATAAATTCTATATTATTTAAATCAAAGATATTACAAAATATCACTCTATCTGTTTTTAATATCTTTTATGTGTCCACATAGGGAAAAATCAAAGATCTGAATGAACCTAAAGGTCTATTTTAATCCTAAATAAGTTAGTTTCACTATATAAATTTATTTTCAAGTTTTAGAAATTATATAATTACCTTAAAATCTTGTTCAATACTAAAATAGTATTTATTTAATAAACAAAAAAATAATAAAACCTGATTTGAATAATATTAATTTTGATTTATTTGGGATGGGATAACATGTATATTTAATTTTATAGACTTATATGATATATTATAGATGTTTGAAATCATTATAGTCTAATTCCCACTTGTCTTGAGGTATTTAAAGTCAAATTAAATGAATTGTATCAAATTTGACAATAATGATATCTTATTGAATTATTTTATTATTAAATTATTTAAAAATAAATAAATGATAAATAATCACAAGGGGATAGGATATAGTCAAAAATTTCTTCTAGTTTTAATTTATGGTCTATTTGAAAGTATTTTGATCTAGAATAGTCATTTTATATCTTAATATTTTTTGGATTTCCAAAAGTGCCCCTCACTTCAATTATAAAAGGGAACCTCCTACCTAACTTCCTCAAACAACTTTGAGACTTCTATATCAACAAAACCCTTCACATTTCCTTTTAAAAAAAATCTTAGTTATGTTTTGGAGGTCTGGGTTTTCCAAAAATACCAACCCTAGTTTCCCAAACAAGAGATCTAAAGGAAGTCCATATAAGAAGAGGTAATTGTTTTACCCATTCATTTAAGTTATTTTCTTCTTATACATTATTTTACTATGTTATTTCTATACTAAATTAATAAATCCAGTATCATATATATGATGGTATTTTATTATTATTATTGGAAAACCATATTCCTCATTTTATCCATCCTATGAAAAACAATATCACCATGCGTGCATACGTACGACTTAACATCTCTGTGATGTGGTGTAATTTGTTTCTCATCACCAATTTATTTTAATGGGTATAATGGTGAATATAATTAATATAAATAATAAATATGACATGATTTTTATTCTTTTATATTTAATATACCATCGAATTCCACACCCTTTTACCAATGAGGAAATGATATCATTGTTCATACGTACGTACAACTTATTGTCTTCACGATGCGATGAGATTCATCTTCTATGTTAACCATTCAAGAGAAATTATAAAAAAGTGTACAATGAAAAAATAATAAATATAAGACATGATAATTATAATTTAATAATATATATGTATATACATATATGACACTTACTTTCTTCTATTCAATACGATAGGAAAATGGAAACATCGTTAATGCGTACGTACATCCTACCATCTCCATAAACGGTGTATTCCATTTCATATATCTATATTATATATATACTGAATATATATTTTATATAAATAAATAATTACAAACTATATGTAAGTAAATAATGATCTAAGTAACAGGATCAATATAAACGACTCAAAACAAGTATGATACACAAAGTGGTTATTATCTGAAACGTTGCTTTAACTTGGAATTGTTAATAAACAGGTAATATAAAGTCATAAATGAATCATATATGATATCATAAATATTATTATGATTTTGGTACAATTTTATAATATTTTTAAAACAACTATAAAATATTTTCGTTCATGTACATAGGGAATCAGACCTAAGGTAAGGGTTAATTTCGCAATCTCATTATTATCTGAGATTGATTATACGTAAGTATTTACTAGGAAATATTTATCAACCGTGTCAATGTTTATTAAAAATGTTTTCAAAATGAATCTTTTTAAGATTTTATGTAAGGTAATATTTAACTAAAACATCATTTTAAATATTTCTAAGATCCATTCTTCTAAATATTTCTCATTCATGTCCATGTTTTCAAAATGGGATTTATAGATTTATTTATAAGGACACGAATATTTTATAATTTTAATTTTTGAATTTATCTTAAATATTTTAAATTTTTATGAGAAACATTGATTAAAAAATCTATTTTTTTAAATATCTTCTTTTATATATGCACAGCTTTTGAATAAATGATTTCAAATTAAAAAGGGAATTTTTCACAACAATTTTTTAATAATTTTATTAGTTTATTTTTATCTATGTCAATATTCTCGGTTGGATATTATGTTTGATTGAGTTTGATAACTTATGATACAATCTACCATATTTAAATTAATGGTATTGATTTGATTTGACTGTGGATGTGATATTTTTATACCATTCATAGTTTATGAGTAAAGTATTCAAATTTTATATTCTAGTTTTAATATGAATATTTATGTTGGTTATGTTTTAACACTTTATAAGAGGAATGTATTGGAGGTTGTAAGTTATTTGTAGGGCCCTTTATATCCCTTTGATGAATTGGTAGGTCTCATGAGGAAAATAAGATATAGACTTTGCTGAGGCCTTTCCCATTTATTTTCAAATATGGATTTGGCTGATGCCTTAACAATATATTTTCAGATGTATTTTCTGAGGCCTCGATGGTATATTTTAGATGTTTTGGAATTAAGGATTAGCTCATCAGGATATTAGTTATTTAAATTACATGTGATTATTCAACTAGTAGAATATCCTTGGTTATGAATCTTTCTCATGTGATTATTTATATGTCGTTATTTGATCATCTTTTATTCCTACTATATTATTCTCAATATTATGATTTAATGGCATGTGTTGTTAGTTATTAACCATGTCTTATTTTTTATGTTTATTTATGATAGCTTCCATTATATTCTTACCCTTGATAAGCATCTGTGATCACCCCATTCTTTTGATTTATTTTCCTAGGATTCCAATATGTTTTCTATTATTGATATGCAAGGTTAAACATGAATAATAATAGCATTCTGAAAGGATTAACTATGTTCTATTTTATTTTTTTATTTGTAATGTTAGTTTCTTATATGTAATATATTTTTCAAGATTTCTAAACAGGCCGGTTCTTTGGGATTAAACACTTTCATCAAGGCCAATGTATTAACATAATAAACTGGTTCTAGGCTTCTAGGGCCAGGGTCATTATAGTTTGTATCAAAGTAATTTTATTAGAAACCTTGGAAACATAATTTAGAAAACAAATATTAAGGAAATAACCCTAAGATATAATTTGAAGATAAGTATAGAAGAGTATACTAGAATTTTAGTAAGGTTAAGATTATGTGGTTCTTCTAAGAAATACACCTCCATATAGATTCTATAAGTATATGTGGTTCTAGAACAAATGTACTTAGGGGTAATAACTTTGACAAGGTGTTCCAAGCCTGACTAGGCGTAACCTGGTACATGATTACGGGCCTTAGTATGCACCTATTTTGACACTACTGAGGGATATTCTTAGGATAATTAACATTTTATTTACAAACCATTATAAAATATTTTAAAGTAAATATGTCACTAAAGAAATCATGTTTAGGATTTTGAAATTACCTATGAAAAAAATTTCAATTTACGTTAAGTGTTTTGATAGTTCAAAATTATGCATTAGGATTCATAACCTAACTAAATGAATATTAATTTTTTTTTATTCAAACACTTTTTAGGAAAAAGTGAGAAACCATGGGTTAAAAAACAAAAGTAAATAACTAAACCATTAAAAGACAATTTAAGATGACCAGATTTTAGCTCCCTAAATAATTTCCAAGATACATTGCATACCTAAGTGAGAGGATCATCCATTAAGAGATCCTCAAGTATACATGTAACTTTTTCCCAAGTCTGAATGTACTCCCCAAGTATGATCTTCCCTTTATTGAATCCCCCTATTAAAATAAATTCATTCCTGTTGATCTAGTTATATTTCTCCTCATTGAGATCTAACCTTAATGGCCTCCCCATCGCTTTAGAAGCTTCTTCTTCAGTAGCGTTAAGAAGTAAAACATGTTCAACTGTTTTGTCATCCAAAATCATAAGTAATTCTAAGGGTTGATCAAGAAGATCATTTTCCATCTTCTTGGAATTTAATTTATTCACTGAACATGTATCCATGGGAGGTGGAAAATATGATTAATCTTTATGATCTTTACGGATTCCCCTCATGTTCCCATCATTGTTCGTGTTCCCTTGTGCCTACTGCCCATATATAGGATGCATGTTCTAATCAGATTCAACCTCATGAACTAAATATTTATTAGGAAATATATTAAAATGGTTTCTGAGCACAATATTATACACTTCACTTATATGGACTAATCTAATTTAATCTTTAAGGGCCTCAATTTTTCCTCCAACAGTGGGACCTTCCCCTGATGAGACTGCCTCCGCATGTGAACCATCAACATAAGTCTTGTAAACTCCCTCAAACTCCCATTAAACATCCACACTGGAATTAGAAATAGAAGCTCCAGAAATTCCCTCACCTGAGGCCTCTCCTGCAGTTCCATCCCTCTAAGCTGGTGCATCACCCCAAATCACCACAACACCTATAGGACTCCCCACCCTCATAACACATTTCAACCAACTAAAAATGTGAGAAATTCGTAGATCCTTAGGCATGTCCTTGACATGATTGGACACCCCTTTAACTTCCTCCTACAAGTTCAAAGTCTCAAAATCTTGGTTGTGAGGATGATTAGATTCAACCAACTCACAACCTAAAATTATTCCACTGCTATCTTCTACCAAAGGACTACCACCATCAATTGAAACCTCTCCTAGAACCAAGATCATCTGCTTAGCACATAGGTCTGACTTCATTCTCAATAGTTTCCCATTCACGAATAACTCTATAATATGCCTCAATTTCTTGCACAGGGTGTATAAAACACATCATAATTTACTGTTTTTCTTCATTTATAAATGGAACCTATTAGAAGGAATATGAACCTCACCAATACACGTCATCCAAAGAGTAAGTAGGATCATATATTTCATGGTGTTAATCCAATATTACAAAGGTAAATAGTCTTCCAAGAATTCTCATCGTATGAGGACATAATATAATGTGATAAAGAGATAGGTAAAGAGTATTATAGGTATTATATCTTAGAAGGGAAGAACGAGAATTAAAGTGAAGTTGGAAAAAATATGGAAAAAGGAATAATGGAAAATAGTATTTTTTTCACATGTAATAATTATGGAAATAATCACCCTGGTACTTTATTAAAATGAATGGGAATTTGATACAAGTGTGGATATGAAGGACATCATGTTTGGGATTTCAAGGATAAGAAAAGGGTTTCTAATGTACAATGCTTCAACTGTAAGGAGATGGGCCAATATACAAATAAATGTCTCATGCATCAAAAGAGTATACCCCAAAAGTGTTTGATGGATCATGGTCAAGATTGTTCTACTACCACAAACTAAGATTAATGATAAATTTGATTATGTTTGGATTCAATAATTATGTGATTTGAGTATTTTATCAATGATGTAATGGTAATAAGAATTTTGGAATAAATAAGGACAGTATTGTAGTAATTCTTCTTACGAATTTAGAAGCATTCATGTTTTAATTAATATTTTTAGGTGATCAAGGTATTAATATACTTTGGTATGTGAAAAAAACATCGCCATTATGTTTTTTGGGTAAAATCAGATGTTAAGTTGATTTTGGAAATTTAATGAACTTCTATATAAAATTTTGGACTATTAATTTGAACAGAAGTATTTTTGACGAGTCTTAAGGTTGGAATGGACATTGGATATTAATGTTTTAGGTTAAAAAATTTCTTTAATGTTGAATATATTAATATTATTTGTGTAATTTTATAATAATATAGTTTTTGAAAAATTACAACCCACAGGTTGGGTGACAACTCGTCACCTCTGGCAAGGCTGCGATACTTGAATCCACAAACGAATGGTGACAAGGGTGAATCACCTACCACCGACCTACATAATGTCTTGGTTAGTACAAAATATATTTATTTATTTAAACGGTATGACATATATAGTAAAAGTTTTTTTGGATCCCTATATTATTTAGATAAATAAAATATTTCTGATTTCTTTTGGATAGAAAAATGAGTTTTTGGTAGAAATTGATTAAAGGATGAAACTCTACTTGTAAACTAACTATGTTTCCTTAGGTTCTTATTAAATGATGTAAATGAATTATTCAACTCTAGTTAAATGATCTTGAAACCAAAAATGTAATCCTAATACCTTCTTTTTCTGATGAATCAAATGGTCTCTTAGATCATCACAAATTTATAGCTTTGTGATTGTTAACTTTCTCATAATCATGTTATCTATCACTCTCCATCAAAACTTGATGGTTATATTTTGATTCCATGTCTATGTTTTCCTATATTTAACCCTTGTATGTGTTATCTATGGTGACCTTCATACTTCACTTCTTTATTTTAAAGTGGAAGTTTTGTCAACCCTTGTTCCGATGTGGGATTTCAATAAAGGAATTTTGAATATTCAAACCTTAGTTACCAAACCAAAATTCCAAAATTTAAAGGACACAATTTATTGGAGGGGAGAATGTATCACCCCCAATATTTTATAGTTTGTCTTTTTTTAAATTTAACCTCTTTGATAGCTTGTGTTATACGCAAGATCAAGTTTTATGGCCTTTTAATGGCATGCCCAAATTTAAACTAAATTTTGGAAATTTTATAAATTTTATTTTTCAAAATAAAATTCATTTTTGAATTCATAATTTAAAATTATCTTAGGGTGATTTTTTTGTATTTTTATGAGATGTTTCATTTTTTTGATGAATAGTGAAAAATAATGCATTGTAGTTAAAAAGATGTTTTTTGTTTAAATATTTATTATACTTTATATTTATTTTTAAATTAAAAATATATTAATAATAGATATATTAATCTAATTTAGGTCATTGGAATCATTTTTTTATTGTAATTATATATAAAAACGTATTGAACTTTTGAAGATTTCTTTTATCTACATTCTCCCGACATATGCAGGATTTGTATTATGCTTTATTTAGCCACTACTATTAATTGAATTTGGAAAAATAAACATAAATAGTGGTAATAAATATAAATTTTTTGGTATAATAAGATCAAATTAATTTTTGGGGAATAGTAACTTTAGTATTTTTATTTACCACGGTTAAGGGTAATCGAGTAATTAAAGGTAAAAATAATATTATAATATTATAAACTTCTCCTAACACTTGTCATAATTTCATTGGATGAGTATTTTTCAACCAAAATAAACCTTAGGACTAAATTAAAACTCTTTTAAGACACTTGGTTAAGAATATGACATTTATAATATTTTATTTAAAGATGAGTTAAAAATGCCAAACTCACATTTTTAATAACTTTACCATTTTTTATAGGGTTATAAAAAATATAAACTATACTATAAATAGTTATTTCAAAGATAAAATTTTTGTCTACATCATTATAGTTTATTTATAATTTTTAATGATAAAATAATTAACTTAAATGGTGAAATAATGATGATGCAATAATTGTTTAAATAATGGAAGAATCAAATAAATGATATTAAAAATATTAATATAAAAATAATTTGCTTGAGTTAATGTCAATAAAAAATTTTATTGATTAATTTTAATTTTTAGTAATGTTTTATAAGTATTTTTTCTAATTTATATTATTGTTTTTATTTTTTTATAAGACAAAATGATGAATAGTGTCAAAATTGACATAAAAGATACTTTAAAATAAATAATATTTTATTAAATGATATAAAATTTATAAAAATAAAAAATTATACCAAATTAGTATAATAATGTTAAATATTTCATAAATTATCTATTTGGGGAACGTTTGACATTTTATAGTAATAATATTAACCCTTAATGTATAAATTATATGATATCACGATAATAGTTAAAGGGGTTAAATAAGGGTTAAAACAAAATGTTAAGGATTAAAAACATAATAGAAAATTGTCAAAAAAATTAATGAATCAATAATATTATACCCTTATTATATTATGATCAATTTTGAGTTGTTTAATGGAAAATTTTCTATGAAAATAAATTATATATTATTTAAATCAAATATACTTACAAAATATCACTCTCTCTGTTTTTAATATCTTTCATGTGTCCACATGGGGACAAAACCAAGATATGAAAAAAAATATAAATATCTATTTAGATCCTAAAAAATTTATTTTCATTATATAATGTATTTTTAATTATAATAAATTATATAATTAGCTTAAAATATTCTCTAATACTAAAACAATATTTATTTAATCAATAGAAAAATAAAAAAAATTGATTTTAATAATAATAATTTTGATATGTTTGGGATGATTTAATGTGTATAGTAAATTTTATATACCTATAGTATATAATAGAGATGTCGGAAATCATTATATTTGAATTTACACTTGTATTGAGTTATTTAAATTCAAATTAAAATAATACTATCAAATTTGAAAATAATGATATCTTATTGAATTAATTTATTATTAAATTATTTAAAAATAAAAAAATTATAATTAATCACAAGGGTATAGGATATGGTCAAAAATGTCTTATAATTTTCATTTTACGGGTAATTTTTAAGTATTTTTATCTATAATAGTCGTATTATATTTTACTATTTTTAGGATTTCCAAATGTGTCCCTCACCTCAATTATAAAAGGGTACTTCCTCCATAACTTACTCACACAACATTGAGCCTTCTAGATCAACCAATGTAACAGCCCAAGATCTCATAGTATGTTATCTCATTAAAGTAATCTAATAGCTTGCACTACACACAACACCGAGTTTGAGCGCACCACTACCAAAATAGTTGTTAAAAAATCAGTTATAAATAGTATTAACAGGATTTTAAATATTATATACTCTATATAACTTTAACATCCTTATTATGTTTTTCTTAGACATAATATAAGAAAAAATTCATTTTTTCAGATAAAAGAAGTATTTTTCAAAAAATGAAATTTTACCGCCTTTTAATGGAAAACCCTTTTTAAATTCAATATTTGACTCTTTTATATAATAAATTTGACAAAATAAACTTCTTATTTAGAATCAGGACATAAAAATTTAGTTTCGATAAATTTTTTGTGTTTTTCTGATAACTTTCATATTTGGGTGAATAGTGAAAATTACTAAATTTTAACTGAAAACAACATTTTTAATCAAAATAATTTACAGTGTTAAATTATACATTTGAATGGTTTGGAAGTATAATTAGATTATATTTTTATCATTTAATACAATTTTGTTCATTGTAAGTTACTTCACTTTGAAATTGGACATAAACAAGTGTCAATCTTTTGATAGTTATTATTTCTTAAAAATACGCTTTTTGGTTTTGACAACGGGAATTAATTTTAAATTAATTAATGAAACTTTTATGTTTTTAAATTTGTAAAATAGAATTCATTTTTTAATTCTTAATACCAAAATTATCTTTGGGTGATTTTTTTGGTTTTTTCTGAAAACTTTCAATTTTTGATGAAAAGTGAAAAACACTGAGTTATTGTTTAAAACCGACTTTTTATTTAAATAATTATTTATTCTATTTAAATTTATTTTAGGTCAAAATAGATACATAATACCTATATAAGTTAAATGTAATTCATTGATGTGAGTTTATAATAATTTTATATATATAAAAATTTTATCGCACTTTTTACCATCTTTTACCCACCTCCCATGAGCATTTGCAAATTTGCATAAAACTTAATTTTACCGCTTCTGTGAGTTGAATTTAAAAAATCCGAGAGAAATAGTTGATATCTGTAAGTAAAATATGGTTCAATAAGATAAAAATATTTTTTGGTGAATAGTAACTTTTGACTTTTATTTACCACGATTAAAAGTAAATAGGGTAATTAAGGGTAAAATGATATTATTATTACCCTAACACATGTCCTAATTCTATTGTATAAGTTTAATTCTACCAAAAACAACCTTAGAATAAAATATGATCCTTAAGATCCACTTGGACTAGATTAGGACATTTATTATTATTTAATTCAAAAAAGAGTTAAAAGTGTTAAATTTAAATTTTGATAACTAAACCATTTTTAATATACGGTTATAGATAATATAAATTAGACTATAAATATTCATTAGAAATATAAAACTATTTCCTATATAATGGAATTTTATTTATAATTTTTAGACGTTAAATAATTTATTTTATTTATGACACAATGATGATGCTGTAATTTCTCTATCAATGAAATATTAAAATAATTGATATTATAAATACCCAAATAAATGTGATTTGAGACTTTTTATGAATTCCACTAATTTTATAGGTTAATATGACATGTTAGGGTTAATGAAATGAATTTTTTCGAAGTAATAATTCTGTTATGAATTTAGAAAAAACTAAATACCAAATAGTGTCAAAATTGACAGAAAATTGTTTTTTAAAACAATATTATATTATTAATTGGTATTCTATTCCTAAAAATATATGGTTTGGCAAAAGGGCTTAAATACTATTATATATGTCATTAATGAACCACTTGGGGTTCTCTTGGAAGTTTATAGTATGTTTATTAACCATATAATATAAAAATACAAAGAGACATGGTAAATGTTAAACTATTTAACTAAGAGTTAAATATAAAAGATAAGGTTAATATAGTGACCCAAACCTCTATAAAACCAATTGGTTGAGTGTTTTTCGACCCATAACCACCTTTTCTTTTAAATAATACATTTTTGAGCCATTAGAAATCGAAAATGACTTTATTATAAAATAATATTTTATGTTTTTTCTAAGGTACCCCTCACCCCTCTTAAAAAAGGGCACTTCCCCTTCCCTCAAATTCACACCTCCAAAGCAGTTTTTCTCAGAAAAACCCTTCCCACATATCCTCCCAACAATCCTACCTTCCTTTGGTCAGAAATACAACCTAAGTATCCCTTTTTATCAAATCAAAAGGAAGAACGCGAAGAAGAGGTAATGATTTCACCACCCTCTTTCATGTTCTTTTATTCTTCCACTTACTCTTTCTTTTTTATTACCATACCAAAATAATAAATCCAGTACCCTGTTTATATTGTGATGTTATTATAAATATGGCACAACAGTATTCATTATTCTATCCATCCTATGAATGATAATGTCACCGTGTGTGCGTACGTACGGATTACCGTCTCCACGTCGTGGTGTAATTTGTTATTCAACACTATGTTATTTAAATGGATATAACGATGAGTAATATGTATATAAATAATGAAAATAACATGCTAATGTCTCTGTAAAATTAATATACCATCCAATTCCACACCTTTAAGGAAATGATATTGTCACTCGTGCGTACGTACGGATTACCGTCTCTATGACGCGATGAGATTCATTTCCACGTTCACCATTCATCGAAGATTATAAAAATATATATTACGAATAATTATGTAATATATGACATAATAATGCTACTAGAGATATATATATATATGTTTGGGTATTTATGTACTTACATATATCTTATTTCCTTACTTCCGTTCAATACGATATGAAAACAGAAACAACATTTATGTGTACATACGGCCTACCATCTCCATAAATGGTGTTTTCCATTTCATATATATATCTATTATAAATTTTTATATTCTAAATATATATGATATATGAATCAAAATTTCTATTCTGAAAGTATTTAAATCATGATATAAATGATATGGTAAAGATTAACAAGTTAAAATACGTACGATAAAGAAAGAGATTATTACCTGAAATGTTAATTTAACATGGAAATCTTTATTAAATGGGTAGTATAAAGTCATAAATGAATCATGTATGATATAATAAATATGAATATGGTTCTGGTGTAATTTAATAACATAAAATGGTCATTATACAAGATGTTAAATGTACCCTCGACCAAATGAAAGTTCAAGGTAAGGGGTTTTCATCTCACTCCTTATTCCCGTGAGATTCATGCTATATTGACACTATTTCCTTTTGTGTGGTATATTTACTGCCCATAATCATATTCTTTGTGTAATATACTTGAATTTATGTGTATTTACGTCTTCATTTTATTATACTTCTTTCATGGGGTGTATGTTTCATTAGTTACCAAATTGGTAAGGGTTAATTTCACAATCTCTTTATTATTCGAGGTTGTTTTTACGTAAGTATCTACTGGGACATATTTTTTATCCATGTCCATGTTTCATGAAAGAGTTTTCAAAGGGATTCTTATAAAGTACTTTTTTATTACTGAAACATAATTTTAAATGTTTTAAATATTTATTCTTCTAAATCATTCTCATTAATATCCATGTTTTCACACTGTTTTTAAGGATTTATTTATATGGATATGAATGTTTTTAAAATGTTAATTACTTTCAAAAGTTTCAAATTG
The DNA here is from genome assembly GCA_963277665.1 of Viscum album. Lineage (NCBI taxonomy): Eukaryota > Viridiplantae > Streptophyta > Magnoliopsida > Santalales > Viscaceae > Viscum > Viscum album. Next base: position 1,476,569,878 of record OY728150.1, read on the forward strand.
GTATGGGACAATTTGATTCAAAAAATTATCTAAATTCCTTCCTTTCTAAATTTTGTAACTTTTAAATGTTTTCATGAAAAAGGGATATTTCTCTCAAAAAGTTTTACAAATCATTTTCATCTATGTCAACATCCTTTGATGGATTTTAAACTGGTTTGAAGTTGATTTATTGTGATACAAATCTTCCATATTGTATTGAAGGTTTTGTTATATGTTTTCCTATGAATGTGTTAGTTTTATACCATTCATGGTTTATGGATAAAGTATTGACATTTCATATGCTATTTTTTATACGAATGTTTACGTATGTTTAAACCTCTTCATATGAGGAATGCATTCGACTTAGTTAGTGATGGGTATAGCCCGCTATAGCTCCTCGATGCATAGATAAGTCTCATTAGACAAACTAGAGTCTTGGAACAAGGCCTTTAGAAAAATTTATTTTTAGTCTTGGCACAAGGCCTTGACTATGTGGTTATGATGTCTGGAATTATGCATTCGATCATTATGAAAGTGGCTATTGATTTTGCATGTGATTATCCGACTAGTAGAATATACACGTGAATAAGTAAATGGAATTATTTTATTGTATCTTTTTCATATTATTCTGAAGTTTAAGTTTAAAAGGATTTTGTTTTAGTCGTATACATTTCCTTAAATGTTTTTTTTATTTATGAAATTTTCCACTATATTATTATCCTTACTGAGCATCTGAGCTCACCCCTTTATATGTTTCAATTTTCCCAGGATTCCAAAAAGTGTATTATGATTGATAAGAAGGGTTAAGCTAGGGGATTAATGGCATTATCAAAGGATCATTTATGTTATGTTTTATTTTATAATGTGTAATTTAATGTTCATGTATGTAATCTATTTTCCAAGACTGCTAAACTGATCGGTATTTTGGGACATGATTCCTTGTAATCATGACAATGTATTAAAATAATGCATCGACTCTAGGATTCTCGGGTCGGGGCGTTATAGTTGATATCAGTGGAAGTTTAGCAACAACCTTGGAAATAGATTTAGATAAACTCTGATTATAGAACACTACACTAAGATAGACTTTGATGATTGGTATAGAATAACTTCCTAGAATTTTGTTAAGGTAGATATTTTTTGAGTTTTCCATGCAATACATCATTGTCAAGATACGAGTAGGTAGAGGTGGCTCTGGCACAGATGTGCCTAGGGGTAAAACCCAAAAACACCGCTTTGAGCTAGACTTGAACGGGAACTGGTGCACGAAAACAAGTCTTATTGTACTCTTGGTTACGACACTCTTGGGGGATATTCATAGGATAATTCACATTTTAATTAAAAGACATTATGAAGGATTTTGGATAAAATACTTCCTCAAAGAAAACATTTTTATGATTACGGATTATATCCATAAACTGTTCAATTTACATTAGGTATTTTACAAGTTTGGAATTATTTATTGTGATTCATAAACTGACCTAGTGTATGCCATTGTATAGAAATGGCACCCAGTAGAAGGAATGAGAACTCCAGCAATACGTATGATCCAATGAGTAAGAAGGATCATATCATTCATGGTATTAAGCCAAAATTTAGAAGGTAAATAGTCTCCCATAAATTCTCAACATATGAAGAAATAATATCATGTCTTAATAAGATAAGTATAGAATTTTCTGAGTCTTATGGCTTTAAAGGGAATCAATAAAAGAAAAGGATGGTAGAGAAAAAGATGGATAAAGAGAAGAGGGGAAAGAAGGATTTTCCAATATGTGATAAATGTGTAAATAATCACCTTTGTAAATGCTTGAAGGGAATGGGATTTTGTTATAAGTGTGTAGAAAAAGGACACCAAGTACATTATTTCAAGGGTAAGAAAAATGTTTCAAATGTAAAATCCATCATCTTCAAGGCGTTGGGACACTACGTGAATCAATTTCCCATTCATCAGAGTATACAACAAATGATGTTATTGGATAATAATCAAGTTATGACACTACTGAAGATGAAGAGGAATGATTATATTTTTATGTTTTTATTAAAGTGTTGTGTCATTTGAGTATTGTATTATAGATTATATAAGGATTGTACTGCAGTACTATTTCATTAAGGACTTGAGATTGTGTGGAACCAAGAAAAGTGACTCAATGTCAAGTTAAATTTTTTGGAAAATACATGGTTAGAGGAAAGAAAAAACTTCAATATGGTCCAGATAATGAGGTATTGATTTTGGAATAAGAGATGATTGATTTATTATATTGAATATTATTGACATCCTTGTAACTGGTTAATGGTTTGTTTTTTCCGTTATTGTTGCAGTTTACAACTTTTTTGGATAGAAGGAGTATATCCAGTATTCTATAAAGAATAATGGTACATGAATGGAATCAAAAAGTTTTTATGGTAATTCAGGGTGTTACTGTGTTTTAAAAGAATACATTATGAAGGTATTTACATGTTATTACATGGAAAAAATGATCTTCATTGTTTTTTCCTTATAAATTTTGGACTGTGAGTTTGGATAGAATTATTTTGGATAAGTCTAAAGTTTGCAATCGATTAAGTTTCACATTGCACACTATTGTTAAGGTTAAATAATTTCATGATATTGTTTTTGGATATTCATAAAAAGTACAACCCAGAGGTCTGGTGACAACCCGTCGCATCCGTCAAGGCCGCGAGACAAGAACCTGCAACCATAGGGAGACATGGGTGCATCACCTACCACTGGCCTACTTGATGTCCTAGCTTGTATAATGTAGTTTTTTTAAAAAGTATGACAAATGAATTATAAATTCATTATTTTTGAAACATTATACGATTAGGATAAATAAAATATTTTTAATTTCTATTGACTGTTAGATTGAAAGATGAGTTTGTAGTAGAAATTAGTTAAAGGATGTAACTCTACTTGTCAAGTATATATATATATATATCCCTCTAATTCTATGACTAAATTAATTATTAAACATTAGTTAAGGGATTTCGTCTCAATATCCTTTCATTGAGTCATATTTTGTTTTAACACACGAAATTCTTTTATACACTATTTAAACACCTTTGACTTTTCATTTCATTCAAAGGGAATATTTTTTTATGAAGCATTTTACTAAAGGAAAAAAAGGAATGTTTCTTTTTAATGTAAGCAGTCAAAATGAACTTTCCACCCCCACAAGTTTTATTTGATCTTGGGCTTCCTTAACAAGCCGAAATGTTTTTAAAAAATAAAATAAATACCATATACTCTTTTTACGTATTTTGGTATTGAAAATGGGTTCGATAATGGATTTGTTATGTAAATATATTTGTATGATATATTGTGATTGATGACATCAATCACTACCTATAAATATTTATGTTTTCCCTCCAATTATGTGTCTATAATTTCCACCAATGTTCTCCTAATCAATATCATAATTTGGTGGTAACTTTTTAACTTCCCTTTCCCTCTTATTAAGACTAAATTTTATTAACCAAATTTCTGATGTGGGTTTTCCAAAAAGGTATTTCTCTATTTTAACCTTTTATTTTCAAAGAAAAATTTCAAATTGCAAGGACTAAATTTATTGAAATAGGTGAGAATGTAACACCCCAAGATCTCATAGTACTTTATCTCATTAAAGTAATTAAATAGCTTGCACTACACTCAACACCGAGTTCAAGTGGACCACTACCAAACTAGTTGTTCAGAAAGTAGTTATAAATAGTATTAACTTCATTTTGAATCTTATATACTCTATATAATTTTAACATCCATATTATTTGTTTCTTAGACATAATATAAGAACAAATTCATTTTTTTAGATAAAATAAGTAGTTTTCAAAAAATGCAATTTTAACACCTTTTAATGGAGAACCCTTTTTAAATCCTATATTTGACACTTTTATATATTAAATTTGACAAAATAAAATTATTCTTTATAATTGGAACATAAAAATTTAGTTTGGATAAATTTTTGGTGTTTTTATGATAACTTTCATATTTGGGTGAATAGTGAAAATTACAAAATTTTAACTAAAAACAACTTTTTTAATCAAAATATTTTATAGTGTTAAATTATACATTTGAATGGTTTTAAAGTATAATTAGATTATATTTTTATTATTTAATACAAGTTTTTTCATTGTAAGTAATTTCACTTGAAAATTGAACATAAATAAGTGACCATCTTTTGATAGTTATTATTTCTTAAAAATACGCTTTTTCGTTTTGACAATGGGAATTAATTTTAAATTAATTAATGAAACTTCTATGTTTTGAAATTTGTAAAATAGAATTAATTTTTTAATCTGTAATATCAAAATTAGCTTAGGGGGATTTTTTGGTTTTTTCTGAAAACTTTCAATTTTTGATGAATAGTGAAAAACACTGAGTTATTGTTTAAAACCGACTTTTTATTTAAATAATTATATATTTTATTTAAATATATTTTTGGTAAAAATAGATACATAATACCCATATAAGTTCAATGTAATTAATTGGATTTTTTTTATAATAATTTTAGATATATAAAAATTTTATCGAACTTTTTATCGTTTTTACCCACCTCTTAAGAGCATTTACAAATTTGCATAAAAGTTAATTTTACCTCTTCTGTGAATTGAATTTCAAAAATCTGAGAGAAACGGTTGATATCATTAAGTAAAATGTGATTCAATAAGATAAAAATAATTTTTGTTGAATAGTAACTTTTGACTTTTATTTACCACGGTTAAAAGAAAATAGGGTAATTAAGTGAAAAATGATATTATTATTACCCTAACACATGTCCTAATTATATTGGATAAGTTTAATTCTACCAAAAACAACCTTAGGAATAAAATATGATCCTTTAGGTTCACTTTCACTAGATTAGGACATTTATTATTATTTAATTCAAAGAAGAGTTAAAAGTGTTAAATTCAAAGTTTAATAACTAAACCATTTTAATATAGGGTTACACATAATATAAATTAAACTATAAATATTCATTAGAAATATAAATATATTTCATACATCATTGTATTTTATTTATTTTTTTATGCATTATATAATTTAATTTATTTAAGACATAATGATGATGTCGTAATTACCTTATTAATGAAATATTAAAATAATTTATATTATAAATACCCAAATAAATGTAATTTGAGACTTTTTATGAATTCCAATAATTTTCTAGGTTAATATGACATGTTATGGTTGATTAAATGATTTTTTTTATAATTAATATTGCATTTATGAATTTAGAAAAAAATAAAATACCAAATAGTGTCAAAATTGACATAAAAGTGTTTTTAAAACAAATATTATATTACTAATTAGTATTCTATTCCTAAAAATATAAGGTTTTTACATAGGAATTAAACACTATTATATATTTTAATAATGAACCACTTGGGGTTCTCTGGGAAGTTTATATTAAGTTTATTAACCATTTAATATAAAAAAGCAAAGAGACATTGTAAATGTCAAACTATTTAACTAAGAGTTAAATATAAAAGATAAGGTTAATATAGTGGCCCAAACCTATCTAAAGCCTATTTTTTGAGTTTTTTTCGAGCCATAACCACCTTATCCTTTAAATAATACATTTTTGAGCCATTAGAAAAAAATTAACTTTATTATAAAATAATATTTTAAGTTTTTTCTAAGGTACCCCTCACCCCTCTTATAAAAGAGCACTTCCCCTTCCATCAAATTCACACCTCCAAATAAATTTTTCTCAGACAAACCCTGCCCAAATATCCTCCCAAAAATCCTACCTTCATCCTAGAGGCCTTACTTTAGTCATAAATTTAACCTAAGGATCCCTTTTGATCAAATCAAAAGGAAGAACGCGAAGAAGAGGTAATGATCTCACCACCCTCTTTCATGTTCTTTTATTCTTCCACTTACTCTTTATTTGTTATTACCATACCAAAATGATAAATCCAGTACCCTATTTATACTTTGATGTTATTATAAATATGGAACAACCATATTAATTATTCTATCCATCCTATGAATGATAATGTCACCGTGTGTGCGTACGTACAGATTACCATCTCCACGTTGTGGTGTAATTTGTTATTCAACACTATGTTGTTTGGATGGATATAATAATGAGTAATATGTATATGAATAATGAAAATAACATGATAATGTCTCTGTAAAATTAATATACCGTCCAATTCCACACCTTTAAGGAAATGATATTGTCGCTCGTGCGTACGTACAGATTACTGTCTCCACTACGCGATGAGATTCATTTCCACGTTCACCATTCATCGACGATTATAAAAATATATATTACGAATAATTATGTAATATATGGAATAATAATGCTACTGGATATATATATATATATATGTACTTACATTTATATTATTCACTTACTTCCATTCAATACGATATGAAAACCGAAACTGTGTTTATGCATACGTACGGCCTACCGTCTCCATAAACTGTGTTTTCCATTTCATATATCTATCTATTATATATATTTATATTCAAAATATATATGATATATGAATCAAGGTTTTTATTCTGGAAGTAATTAAATCATTATTTAAATGATACAGTTAAGAATAACAAGTTAAAATACGTACGATAAAGAAAGAGATTTTTACCCGAAATGTTAATTTTACATGAAAATAATTATTAAATGGGTAGTATAAAGTCATAAATGATTCTTGTATGATACAATAAATATTAATATGGTTCTGGTATAATTTAATAACTTAAAATGGTCATTATACAGGAGGTTAAATGTACACTCGACCAAAGGAATGTGCAAGGTAAGGGGTTTTCATCTCACTCCTTATTCCCGTGAGATTCATGCTATATTGCCACTATTTCCTTATGTGTGGTGTATGTACTGACCATAATCATATTATTTGTGTAATAAACTTTAATTTATGTGTATTTACATCTTCATTTTATGATACTTCTTTCATGGGGTGTATTTTTCATAAGTTATCAAATTGGTAAGGGTTAATTTTACAATCTTTTTATTATCCGAGGTTGTTTTTACATAAGTATATACTGGGACATATTTTTTATCCATGCCCATGTTTCAAGAAAGAGTTTTCAAAGGGATTATTTTGAATTACTTTTTTTTACTGAAACATCATTTTAAATGTTTTAAATATTTATTCTTCTGACTCATTCTCATTAATATCCATGTTTTCAAAATGGTTTTTAAGGATTTATTTATATGTAAATGAATGTTTTTAAAATGTTAATTACTTTTAAAAAATTAAAAGTATTATGGGAACTTTTATTTAAAAATGTATTTAAATTTCTTCCTTTATAAATTGTGTAACTTTTAAATGTTTTCATGAAAAATGGATATTTCTATCAAAGAGTTTTACAAATCATTTTCATCTATGTCAACATCCTTTAATGTATTTTAAACTTGTTTGAAGTTGATTTATTATGATACAAATCTTTCATATTATATTGAAGGTTTTGTGATATTTTTTTACTGTGGATGTGTTATTTCTTTAACATTCATGGTTTATGGATAAATTATTGACATTTCGTATGCTAGTTTTAATAATAATGTTTATGTATGTTTAAACCTTTTCATATGAGGAATGCATTGGACTTAGTAAGTGGCGGGTGGATCCCGCTACAGTTCCTCGATGCATCGGGCGATCTCATGATACAAACTAGTGTCTTGGCACATGACCTTGAAAAAATATTATTTGTAGTCTTGGCACAAGGCCTAGACTATGTGGTTATGATTTTTGGCATTATGCATTCCATCATCATGAAAGTGGCTATTGATATTGCATGTGATTATTCGACTAGTAGAATATCCATGTGAAAAATTAAATGGAATTATTTTTTTGTATATTTTCCATATTATGTTGATTTTTAAGTTTAAAAGGATTTTTTTAGTGGTATACATTGCCTTAAATGTTTATGCTTATTTATGAAAGTTTCCTCTATATTGTTGTCCTTACCGAGCATCTGATCTCACCCCTTTCTATGTTTTAATTTTCTTAGGATTCCAAGAAGTTTATTATGATTGATAGGATGGGTTAAGCTAGGGGATTAATGGAATTATCAAAGGATCATTTATGTTGTGTTTTATTTTCTAATTATTAATGTAATGTTCATGTATGTGATCTATTTTCCAAGACTGCTAAACTGATTTGTCTTTCGGGACTTGATTCCTTGTAATCATGTCAATTTATTAAAATAATGAACCGACTCTGGGCTTCTAGGGTGAAGGATTTAAAAAAAAACCCTACCAATTTCTCCTATTAACATTATTAGTGATGTTCTTGAGGTCTTGGATTTCTAAAAATACCAACCCTAGTGTCCCTAATAAGATATCCAAAGGAAGTCCACCGAAGAAGAGGCAACTATTTTACTCTTTCATTTAAGTTATTTTCTTATTCTAATTTCTCTTCATATATTATTTCTATAATAAATTAATAACTCTATTATCATCTATATTATTATATTTTCTTATGATTATGGGAAAAACATATTCCTCCTTTTGTCCATCCTCTGAAATATAATATTACCAAGCGTAGGTACGTACGACTTACCATCTCTACGCTCTGGTGTAATTTTTTTGATGACCAATTTATTTGGATGGGTATAATGATGAATAAAATGGATATAAATAAAAAACTATGAAATTATATTGATTATTTGAAATTAATATACCATATAATTCCTCATTCTTTTACCAATAATTAAATTATATCATTGCTCGTGCATATATACGGCTTACCATCTCCATGATGCGATGAGATTCATCTTCCACATTAACTATTCAAGAATAATTATAAAAATGTATATAAAGAAAAAATATGAAATAAATGAAATAATAATGCTACTATAATATATATATATAAATATATGTCACTTACTTACTTTCATTGAATATGATAAGAAAATGGAAACCACGTTCATGCATACGTACGGCCTACCGTCTCCATGAATAGTATATTTGATTATATAAATATATAATATATTTATATAATAAATATATATTATATATAAATAATTTTTTTCCATTATTTAAGTAAGAAAATAATGATCTAAGTAACAAGATCAAGGATAACAAGTCAAAACACGTACGATAAACAAAGCAGTTATTACCTAAAAGGTTGATTTAACTTAGAATTGTAAGCAAACGGGTAATATAAATTCATAAATGAATCATATATGATATCATAAATATTATTATGATTATGGTATAAGTTAATAATATATTTAAAATCACTATATAATATTTTCATTCACCTACAGAGGGAATCAGACTTAGGGTAAGGGTTATTTTTACAATCTCATTATTATCCGAGATTATTTATATGTAAGTATTTATTGGGAAATATTTATCATCCATGTCCATGTTTCTTAAAAATGGTTTCAAAAGGAATATATTTAAGGTTTTATGTAAGGGACTATTTAACTAAAACATCATTTTAAATTTTTCTATGATTTATTCTTCTAAATCTGTCTCATTCATTTGCATGTTTTCAAAATAGGTTTTATGGATTTATTTATAAGGATGTGAATATTTTAAAATGTTAAGTTTTTAATTCTTCTAAAATGTTTCAAAGTGGCATGAGAAAATTTGATTAAAAAATATTTTTTTTAAATATCATATTTTATAAATTTTCAACTTTTGAATAAATTATTTCAAAGTAAAAAGATTATTTTTCTCAAGAATTTTTTAATGATTTTATTAGGGTATTTTAATATATGTCAACATTCTCTGTGGGATATTCTATTTGATTGTGGTTGATCTCTTATTATACAATCTACCATATTTATTTTAATGGTATATGATTTGGTTTGATTGTGGATGTTCTATTTTTATACCATTTTTAGTTTATGGTTAAAATATTCAAATTATGTTTTCTAGTTTTAATAAAAATGTTTATGTTGGTTATATTTCACCACTTCATAAGAGAAATTCATAACACTTAGTAAGTGTTGGGCGGGGACCACTATATCCCCTCAATGCATTGGTAGGTCTCATAAGATAAATCATATATGGACTTGGAAGATTCCTTGCACATTTATTTTCAGATATGGATTTGGATGAGGCCCTAACCATTTATTTTCACTTGTCTTCACCAAAGCCTCGATGAATTGATTAAAATGTCCAACATTATGCATTCACTCATTATGAGATTATTTATTGATATTCCACGTGATTATTCAACTAGTAGATTATCGATGGTTAATTATCTCCCTCATGTAATTATTTATATGGAGTTATTTGATTATATTTTATTCCTTCTATATTATTCTCAAGATTATGATTTAATGGAATATGTTGTCACTTATTCACCTTGTCTTATTTTTTATGTTTATTTATGATAGATTTTGATGTACGATTACCCATACCGAGCATCTGATCTCACCCCTTTCATATGTTTTATTTTCCCAGGATGCCAAGATGTTTACTATGATTGATATTCATGGTTAATCTAGGAGAATAATAACATTATAAAAGGATTATCTATGTTTTATTTTATGTCTTGATTTGTAATGAAAGGTTTAGTTACATAATCTATTTTCCAATACTAATTAATTGTCTAGTCCTTTTTTATTTGAAACTTGAATCTATTATAATGTTTTAAAATAATACATTGTCTCCAGAACTCTAGGGTCAATGTCATTACACAACATCATCCAAACAGACCAATCTACACTAATCCAACAATCTCCCACTTTGAGCTTGATCCACTAAGATGTTGTCATTTGATTCTACTGACTTAAAAACATACTTAGTATGATATCCTCATCTTATTCACTCACTAGTTGGTTCTTTCCATCCACAACTTCAATTTTAATATTATGATTCATGGAATACTAGTTGTTTTCCATTTTTTTCTCCGACAGCATTATCCCATAATTTTCCTCTCATCCTCTATTCACTAGTGGAGACCAATAGAGGAACAATAGTGTATAAACTTCTATATTACCATTGTATTTTTCTACATTCTTTATAGATTATTGGTTCCAAATATCTTATGCAATGTTAGAAACCCATCTTGTATCAATCCATTGATAAAATGGAACTTCAGCTGAATGTGCTTCATCCAGGAATGAAATAGTGGGTTGTTTACAGGATGTATTACACTCTGAACATCACAGTACAATACATTTTAATCTTTCTTTCTACCTAGATCATCCATGACGTTCATTAGAAAAACCATCTCCTTTATAGATTTCGTTAATAAAATGTGTTCTTCCTCTATGGGGAATAGATCCACCACCTTCTATAGTTGAGATATCCAGACCTTGTAGTTCCTACATAGATAAATACATGACCTGTGGTACTCCTTATTTCCTCAACATCACCTCTAAGGTCAGAATCCACATACCCCTACAATGAATTTATATTTACAATGTATAGAGATATCTCTTTTCTTTCCTTAAAATATCTCAGTATCCACTACACATCTTCCCAATGTTACTTTCTAGTATTAGACATGAACCTACTCGCAACACCCACTACCTGAGAAATTTAAGGTAGAGTACAAACCATGGAATACATCTATCTTCCAACAGCTAATTTGTATGAAACATTTTACAAGTACTCAACCTATTCTTTTATATTTGGTGATCTCTCCTATGGTAATTTGAAATGTCTTTCCAGGGGAATAGATTATGGTTTTCTTCCAGCATACTAAATCTTCTCAAAACCTTTCCAATGTAGTCATCTTGTGATAACATTAATGTTCCTACTGTACAGTCTCTCTTGATCTTCATCCCCAAAATCTTGTCAGCTACTTCAAGACCTTTCATCTCAAACTCTTCAGCTAATAGCCTTTTTATCTCATCAATCCTCAGCATACATGATCATAAAATGATCATTTCATCCACATATAGAATCATTACAATATATTCATCACTAAAACTCTTAATATAACAACATTCATCCATTACACATTGTTTGTATTATTTTTTAGTCATGAATTCATTAAAATTGTTGTTCCACTAACTAGGAGCCCACTTCGACCCATACAAGCTCTTCTGGAGTTCTCACACTAGGTCTTCCCTCCTATACTCAATATATCCCCATGGATACTACATATAGATGTCTTCCTCAAGATCTCCATGAAGGAAATAACTCTTGACATCAAGCTACTCAAGATGAAATTTATCTGACACCATAATGCTGAGAACCACCAGGATGCTAAAAATCATTACTATTGGAGAGAAAATTTCAGTGAAATATACTAGTTCTATCTGTTTAAATCCTTTAACCACCAACCTCAATTTGTACTTCATCTTTCCATCATGTTCTTCCTTAACTCGGGATACCCACTTGTTCTTAAACTCTTTATTTCCTTATAGAGGTGGTTTCAACTCTCAAGTGTTGTTATCATGCAATGAGGAAATATCATCCTTTATAGCCATCTCCATCTTTATCAAGTCCTTCAGCTATATTTCTTATTCAAAACATTTTGTTTATCCACTATAAGTCAATAATAAATAATTTAGGGATAATTAGTACCTCTTCACAAGCATTATTGCCCTTTTTATCTCCTCAACTCCACTGGAGGGGTAGTCTCCAATAGTTTCAGTGTCATAGGATCAGGTACACATTCATGCTCTAATTACTCATGATAGTATGATTCTTTGTTTTGATTATCAAATTTAGCTATATGAATATCATTATATATGATAGCTTTAGTAAATACCACATTTTGGTTCCTAATGGCCATCTTTTTTAGATCATCCCAAAAGTGGTAAGTGAACTTCTCATCACCATAACCAATAAAGAAACATGGTTTGGAATTAGCATCAATCTGGTCACTTTCATCAACATCAATATGTACATATTCTAAATAGACAATGGATTATAAATGTGAGAGTCTTACCTCTTTAATAGAATAGATCTCCTCAGGTAGGCATTCTCCCTTTGGAACAAATGGACTCCTATTGATGAGATATATTTCAATGTTCACTTCATCAGCACAGAAGGTCTTGGGTAACCTTGAGTGAAGCCTCATGTTCCCAGAACATTCATTCAGTGTCCTTTTATCCTTTCACCTAAATCATTATATTATGGTTTTCATAGAATATTTTTCTCCTATTGAATCCCATTATTTTAATAGAATTACCTGAACTCATTACTATTAAACTCTACCATTTTTAGACATCAAGCATTTCATCTTTGTTCCCAACTCATTCTCGACCATGGTTTTCCACTTATAAAACATCATAAATACATTATATTTTCTTTTCAGAATGTAATCTCATACCTTTCTTGTGGTGTCATTAATAAATATGACATAATATTTTGACCCTCTACAATAATTTACTAGTGAAGGCCCCAAAACATCAGTGTGCACTAGGTTTAGCTTCCCAACCTTCAGTGTACTTCATACTTTTGAAAAAGATACCTTCTTCTATTTTCCAAATACACACTTTTTAAATATACCAACATCCAATTACTTTGACTCTGGTAGAAATACTTTTATTTTCATAACCTTCATCCCCTTCCCATTCTTGTATCCTAGCATACAGTTTCACAGTTTTGAATCTTCGATAGAATTTATTGATTCAACCATGTCCATGAATGTTTAGGTCATGTTGTACATGGTACCATTCTTTACTCCCCGAGCTATGATAATAGATCTTTTCGTGATCTTCCATGCACCACCGATGAACATGGTAATAAAACCTACATCATCAGTATGTCTGATAAAAATAATATTTCTTATTAAACTAGGGACATACCTCGCATTTTCTAGAATCATCAATCTCCAACTATTGGTCTTGATTCATGCATCTCCTTTCTCCATAATCTGTAAGGGTTCATCATTAACAAGATGTACCTTCCCAAAATTTCCAGAAACAAAATTGTTTAGTAAACCCTTCTCCAAAATTGAATGGAAAGATTCCACTGAGTCTAAAGTCCAAGACACTATAGGGTTATCCATGATCAATAGTAATACATCATCAGTTCCTTCAGCCACCGTGTTTTCTCCATTGGTTTTGGGTGCCTTAAATTTTTAACTGCACTCTTTCATGGCATGTCCTATCTTACCAAAAATCTAGCAGTTAAGACAAGTCCCTTTTTCTTATCTCTATTCTTTCCTCTCAAATTTTAACATACTTTACGATTGTCTCACTGAACATATCTTCTTTTTCCTTATACGTTCAAATAAGAACTATATAATCTACTTGATTCTCTTCTTATAATGTCTTCATTGAGGATCAGGCCCCACACATCCTTCAGAACCATCTTGGTATTCCCCAAATAACTGCTCACATTTATTACACTCACTTCCCAAATGATAGGTTATGAAGATAGTAAAACTAGTGCACATGCCTCATTGTTAATAGAAATATCCACCGATGTCAACTGGCTAATGATGGTGTTGAATTTATTTATGTGATATGAGAAAATCCTTCCATAAATCATTTTCATATTGAAAATTCATCACATCAGGTACACTTTTTTTGATGTTAAAGGCTTCTCGTACATATTCATGAGAGCCTTCATCAACCCAATCATCATATTCTCTTCTCTGATGTTGAACACCACATTTTTTTTACCAAAGTAAGGAACAAATATCCTAGATACTATTGATCTAGTATCTCCCTCTCAGACTACTCCATGTCTATTGGATTTAAACCCAAAAGTAGAAAATGCATCATTTTCTGTTAAAGACAGTATTTTATCTGCATCCTCTATTAGCTGAATTTAGTTCCATCGAAGTGGTCAAAATTTACCTTGCCTTATTCTATAGTGATCACTTAATTCGAGAAATTTTAACTCAAACTTTTATACCAATTAATTTAAATGATATAGGTTTTCATATTAAGAAAAGAAAGAAACAAAAGAATAAGAAGAAGATGAAAACAAACACAATTATTTATGTGGATTGGGAATAATACCTACCTCTACAGAGAGGTATAAATATCACTATAATCCAGGATGACAATATGACAAGGAGATTAGAGTTTTAAGAATAGAAAACCTAAGCTTGAAATAAGATAGTAAAGAATATGATGCTTTTTTCTACCAACATCATAGAAATTACACTGTGATATAGTGCTACAGCCACCCAAGTCCAAGCTATTACAGTGACTGCTGGCTAGAAGTCCTCAGAGCTACAATAACATTGTCTTCAAAGTCTTCACTGCTACAGTGCCCTTTTTGTTTCACCAGTCATCCCTTCTATAGTAACCATGCCAATGTTTACAAAATTATAGTTCATTATCAGTGTTAGATGGTTAGATTTTCTATAGGCGGTCAGAGTTGCTACAGTTCCACAAAAAATTGGTCTCGAGGCCTTCAGCCCCCAAACCCATAGAGCAGGTGTGCATTTCCCCTACAAACCCCAATGATCTCACCATGGAGTTCTATCCATGAGAGTTGTGACCTATATGGGCAGTTAGCATTCTGCCCAACACCATCCAAATGGATCAGGCTACACCAATTTAACAATAATCTCCGCCATTTCATTATATTATTTTGAACTAAATACCTTTTCTAGAAATTAAATACATTGCTCAATCATCAAATGATTAGTAGTTCCATTGAAAAATATATGTTTCTGGCTCAATAAATTAATTAATACTATCACACCTTGTTAAGGGGTATCAAAATTTTCCATATAGTGAAGGTTTATTTCCATAAGATTAGTCAACTATCCAAGTATATAGATACTTTACTTAGATCCAATACTAGCTTCACAAGTTTTCATAGTAGGGAGATCCCTACACTAATTACTGGTTACGTTTTCTAAATAATGACATATAAATTTATTTTTTCAAGAATAAAAATATGAAATTTAAAAAATTATATATAAGTTTTATCTATTTGGTATAAATTCATACCAAGTCTTCCACTCACTCTATAATAATTTATAGAATTTAATAAGAGTTAATAAAAATGTGTTAGTATCGAACTATGTTATTCCAAATCTAGATCATAATGTTTTTACTAAACTAGCATTGATACCAACTTCAATAACACCTACTCCAGTTACATGAATCCAATAATAATGTATTACATTAGAAACATCCAAAATACAAATATTATTTGTTATAGGAGAATAAATAAATATATGATCATTACATTACATTGTGAAATAAATTAAATTTTAAAAACACATAAATGATTATTATTTCTCTATTGTTTATCCTTAAATCATACATAGAAATAATGATGGTTTCCATGGGAAATTGGGAAAAAATTTAAAGGTGTTATCTTAGATTCATAGTAAGAGGTAGTATACAATAGAAGACCATGAAACCCCTTAGTGTCATGGTATTGTTCTTCTGTGTTCTTTGGTGAAGTGGAGGCCCAGTTTGAGTTTCCATATAGTTCCAGCTCGACACATGGAAATTTTTTAAGTTTTTTCATACTTTTCATTGTTATGGTAAATTGTTTGTGGGGAAATCATGCAACCTACCTTCATGAGGATCCTTTTCAGATAATTTTACACTATTCATAGTTTTATAGCATGGGTAGTGTGGGATTAAGTCCAAACTGTGGGGACCCTAGGAGAAACCATGCATGGTACTTTGTGTATCTATTTTGTGGAGAAAAACTATCACATGGTTTGATAAACCATGTGTAATGTATGCAGTTGGCTCTATAATTTTTTACAAATTCATTTTCAAAGATTTCGTATATTTTTTCAAACCATTTGGGGTACCTTTAGAGGCATTGCAAGGCTTGGGGTGGTTCTGGAGTGAGACACACATTTTTTTTAATTTAGTTTCCTTTGAGGAGTAACTGTGTGTGGTGGTTCTTATCATAGGTTGTATATAACAAATGGTTGGTGCATGGATTGGAAGACCATGTGTCCAAACCGTGTAACCTATCTAGGTGTTTAATTTTTGAGTTTTTTCTAAAATACCCCTCTCTATTTTAAAGTGTTTCACCCACATTTCTTCCCCTAAGTATCAGTCGGCCCTTGGAATCCTTGGAGGAGCTCCAACACCTTTATTATCTTGATTCTTTGATATCCTTTAATTATTTTATAGATATTTGAGGAGAGTTGTTCCTCTCTTTCTCTATTTTTCCTTTCTCCCTCACTTCTCTTGAACTGTAGTTATCATGTGGCTCAATTTTAGGGTTCATAATGGTTATAATGATAGATATTTTTGTTTCTATGGGTTATAGAAATCGTTTCTTGTCTTATGGGTGTGGCTTCTATTAAAGGTGACAAGTTTCAAAGAATTTCAGCCGGGTTTCCTCTTATTTGAGGAAGTGTTTACAATGAAACTATTTTATTTTGGAATTATAAGATTTATTTAGATTTATAAATTCCCTTTTAAATGAAATTATAACTATATATAAAAACCCTATGTTGTTTTGAAACCATTTCCTACTATTTTGAGCTTGTCATAATTGGGTTTTCATGCCAAATATACATTTTTAGGCTTGAAATAGAATGTTTTATTATGATAAGTTCCTTGAGAAATACCTTATATCTTTTTGAAATGGTTTTTATGTTATCAAATGGTGTTTGAACCAGTTTTGGTTTTCAATGAGTGAAAAAAAAAGTTTTTAAAGGGAATTTGGTTTTAAATTATGGAGTTAACCTCTATCTGGGTTGTAAAGGGGTGTTTTAATATATTTTAAATGGTGATTTGAAATGTGTGTGTGGTATAATTATTGTAAATTTCCTTATTGGATTGGATTAAATGTTTTTTTTGAAAATGATTGTCCCTTTGGCCTTGTTTTAGTTTTCAAAGAGGAAGACCATTGTTAAAGGGTAGCTTTGAAACCTTTTAAAAGAAATGTGTGATTTACTTTGACCCCATAAAATTTTTAAGTTGTGTTTATGAAATGATTGATGTAAATGAATGTATTTTTTCATGTTTTTTAATTTCAAATAAAAGATCCCTTGTCTGAGGTGGACTTCAAAACATTTTAAATTATGGGGTGTCTTGTATCATTTTCCAAATGTTTTTTGGAAATTATTTTATGAAATGTGAAGGGTATTGGAATCCTGATATATGATTTGGTGTTTAATGATCATTTTAAATTTTGTTTTTAATGGTTTATGTGGATGGACCCCCTTTCTTATTTACCCCTTATGTGGTCTTGTGATCACCATGCGACGTTTGGTTGCTTCCCTTGTGTGGAAATGTTTTTGTTATGACCTGTGTGCATGCTATGTGTATGGGGATATACATCATTGGGTCTTGGTGTGGGGGTAGATATTGTTACAACTTTAATTTTATACTTGTCTCATTTTCACAATGAATCAATTACTTTATTGGTCATGAGAAATCAAGTAATAAG
Organism: Viscum album; assembly: GCA_963277665.1. Classification (NCBI taxonomy): domain Eukaryota; kingdom Viridiplantae; phylum Streptophyta; class Magnoliopsida; order Santalales; family Viscaceae; genus Viscum; species Viscum album. The sequence goes on from OY728150.1 coordinate 1,476,588,078, forward strand.
TGGAAGATCTAGATTATCCACTAATTAGTTCACACACTGCTAGTTTCCCACCAATTATTCTAGGAATAAGGGATATGTGGGGGTTTTTCATCATAATGAGTCTTTTGTGGTCTACTTGGAATATTATTATGTACTTATCATATACCCATAGCTAGTTCAGGTTGTTATATCAATATATAGTGAGTTTTTTGGAATGTTAGTGACTTTTTATAGGACCATGACACATTCATTTTCTCAGTGAGTTATTGATTGAGGGGAGTTTGATCTAGTACTCATTTGTATAATTTCCCCTAATTTCATTGTTATTTCACCTTCCCTTTTATTGTTTATGTTTCATTTTGATATTCCTTGTGATGTATGTGTGGTGTCTGCTTGTGATGTTTGACCCATGTGGGCATTGAGTTGATTTATTTTGAAAATAATTTTTCAAATATGTTTATGAAAACCTATTTTGGATTTAAATTCACTTATAGGAAAGTGATTTAAATGGATTTCAAAATGGGTGTTTGAATTTAAAATTTGATTCATAAATATATTTTTTTTAAATGGTATCCATTTCATTTAAATAAAACAATTAGGTTGTTTTGAGAAATGATAAGATGTGTGTGTGTTTGATAAATGACTTAGGCCGATGGATTTGTTTTCAAAATTCATGTGTTTGGTGTTGGGAAACAAAGAGAAACTTTTTCCATGGTGGGGATAGACTTTTTGGTTTTTATTATATGTTATATTTGAAAATATTATTTTATAGTTTATTTTCAAACTAGCATTTATGAATTTTCTTATGAAACATATTTTATAGTTTTAGAGGGTTGTGGTGACTTACTAGGATTTTTATCTCATGCCTATAAAATTTAAGGTTCTAAGTTCTTCTTTGGATCCTTCTTGTCCTTTAAGGATGATGTGGGGTGATTTAGGTGGTGGTGAGAAACTAGACGATGTGTGGAGATAGTCTTGGATTGGATCGAGTTGGTTTATAGCGGTTTTATTTTTAGTAATTGTTGTATCTTATTTATTCTGACTAGTATTATATATTGTTTATAGATATTTTTATGTATTTGAAAATGGTTTGGATCATTTTAGTTGGATATGACATGTTTGACAAGGTGTTTTTTATTTTGGATCTTGTATTTATTTTTTTATTATTTTTTTTTGTGTTTTAAAATTTGGAAAAAATATTCCCGAAGTAATTATTATGATTCCCAAGAACCTATCACTATATTTCGGGGATTTGTAACACCATTTGGTCCTTGCGGTGAGTCTATTTGGGTTACAAGTTGGATGGAATATCATGATGGTTCATTAAAAATGATACCAGAGGAGGTTTTAGTTTTCTTTTAGTAGAAAATTAAGCTTCTTGAGAAGACATTTTTATTTGGGAAAGTTCCAGTAGAAATGAGATTATGGTTTTCATAGCTTTAGAGGTAAGGGTGGGAAGAGTCTTTCTAGAATTTTCCCATCTCCTTTCTCAAAATTACAGGTTAATTTGGGTTTCAAATAATATATCTGAGTTGTTTTGGCTCTTTTGATGGGTTTTGATGCGATATAATTTGTTTTGATCCCCTTTGATTGTGTATGTGATATTGAGGATCTTTTTGTGGTTTTAGGGTGTAGTGGGAGGGAAATCGAGCTATAAAGTTCACTCACATGGTCTGGGGAACCATGCGGTTAGATTAACAATCTTCATAGGGTGTGTTTCATGGTTGATACCCCGTCACCAAAATCGTGGTGGTCAACGCATTCATATTAATGTTTCTCCTCGGCTAGCTTATTTAGACTCTTCTTGATTATTGATTTCTCAAAAAGTTTATTATACTTGTTGGGGGTGTAATGAGGAGTGTTTTATTCCTTTTTGAGATGTCATTTTTGTGATCCTTTCTTAGATTATTGGTTATTTATTGGTTGCACATGGTTTCAAAAACCTTGTTTTGGGTAAATAAAAGAGTTTTATAAAACTTTAATTTTAGAACATTGTTTTATGAAGTAGTGGGAAGAGTGAATTCCTATGATTTTATGGAATGTTTTATAAATTGTTGGTTTTACCTTGTGGTATATAAAATTTTTCAAAAGGAATTTTATTTCTGAAAAAAGTTTGGAATTTTTTTTTGAAAGTGGGAAACATGTTTTGATAAGCATTTTGGATTCTTGGTGTTTAAAGTAAAATGGGATTTTAAAAAGGAATTTTTATGACCTTCATTAATTAAGTAAATCTATCTGTTCCACTACATGTTTTTTAAATCTTGTGTTGGATTGGTTTTCATATGTACCCCTTAGGTTATGGTGATTTCAAAATTCCTTTGGGGAAATATTGGTTTTCTGAAGAGAAATTTATTTTGATATGAATGTGTTGTTCTTTACTCAAGGAATTTATATTGTGGTTTTTGTTCCCTTTTTTTTGAAGGAGTCATTTTGGTTTTCATTTTGGGACATGTATTGAGGTATTTCATGTATTTGTTGTTATTGTCCCTTATAATGGTCGAATGTTTTTCTCATGTTTTGGTACCTACCTAGACTGCATGTGAATTGGTGGTCATGGAAATTTTGTCGAGATTGGAAGCAAATAAGAGGTTGGAAGAGATTGAGGTGATCCAAAATTCTCTTGTAACACATGAATATTCTTGTTTTATATATTCCTTATTGGTTCTAATTGAGTGTTTTGAGGATCCCTTTGAGTTAGTGTTTGTCCATTGCTTCCTTATAAGGTTGTGAAAGAAGAGGGAGTGCTTAATTATCCTCTAGGTTTCCTCTGTTATGGACTTTGGCTCATCATATAAGGTTTTTTAACCTCAGTTTTTGGGGAAATGGTCTCAGGTTTGATCATTTTGAGGATGGGTTGGTTGTTTTTAGACTTTTACTTTGGAGTTTGTGACCCTGTTTTCATGATCTTTAATTGTTGTGGTTGAATTTTTCGGATGTTTTCCCCTCTTTGGGATGTTTATTTTGGATGGTTCCTTTTTGTAATTTTTTGATGGATGGTTATAATGTAGGTTAATGGAATGTTTTTGTAACACCCAAGGTAAATAAAGAATATTACATTTTTATATTTATCCATTTTTTTGAATAAAATATTAATATTACTTTAAAGGGGAAGCTATGCTCGATGGCGTACCCAATACGGAACAACGAGTTTCTTGGGAATCTTACGTTTCACTCTAATAATAAAATAATATTATTTTAAATGGTAGTTAACGCCTAGCCATTGTAATGGCAGGAATGAACATAACTAACTAAAAAATGATTATATATGTTGGTAAAATATTTTTACTTTTTATAATAAATGTTAGAGGATTAAAAATGTGAATGAATTCAATTTTTAAGCGTAAACATTCTAATGTTCTTTAGAAGGTCGATTAACCGCCTTTTGATGTTGAACCTCTTTTAAATCCACTTTTTGACAGTTTTATGTGTTATATTTGACAAAATAAAATTCTTCTTTAGAATAGAGACATCAAAATTTACTGTGTAAATTTTTGGTATCTTTCCAATAAAGTTCTTTTTTTAATGAATAGTGAAAAATGTTGTATTTTAATTCCAAACCACTTTTTAATCTAATTTATTTATATGATTATATTATCTTTTGAATTGTTTTTTAAGTAAAATTAGAATATATTTTTACCATTTAATCCAATAGTGGTCATTGAAATTAATTTCACTTTGAAATTGGACTTAAACTAGTGTCAATCTTTTAATAGATATTGTTTCATAAAAACACGCTATTTGTTTTGACAGTGGGAATTAATTATTAAATTAATTCATGCAACTTATATGTTTTGAATTTTGTAAAATAGAAATCATTTTTGAGTTCGAAATATCAAATATTGCTTAGGGTGAATTTTTGGTATTTTTCTGAAAAACTTCAATTTTTGATGAATAGTGAAACCACTAAGTGGTAGTTAAAGAAACTAATTTTTCGTTTAAATAAAACATTGCCACCTCTGTGTTTTGAATTTCAAAAATCCGACATACATGGTTGTCATTAGGAAGTAAAATGTGGTTCAATTGGATTAAAATAATTTTTTGGTGAATAGTAACTTTTATGTTCTTAACCGCGATTAGAGGTAATTAGTGTCATTTAAGGTAAAAATATTGTTTTAATAATGTGAAATGACCAAGACACATGTCCTACCCTCATTGGATGTGTCATGGCCGACCAATAAAATCCATGGTTCAACTTGGGGACCCCATGGAGCCACTTTGGTTGGAAAATGACATAATTAACTTTTTATTTAAAGTTAAAATAAAAATGTCACAAGCATGAGATGTTTCACTACAACAATTTTTAAATGGGGTTATACAAGTCATATTTTTGACTATAAATATTTTCTACATCATTATATTTGTTTTATAATTTTTATATATTAAATAAATTAAATTATTTATGACATCATGATGATGCAGTGATTACCTCATTAATAAAGGATTTAAATAAAATGAAAAGATAATGTTAAAACTATAACATAAACTTGTCAAAAAACTATTGGATGAGTATATTTCGAACCCTTACCACCTTATCCTTGAAATAAATCAATGTGGGACCTTTAAAATCCGAAACTCATTTGAAAATAAAGTAACATTTTGTAACTTTACAAGAGTTCCCCTCCTCTCCTCCTATAAAAGGCCCCCACCTCTACCACCTTACCCACACCTCTAAAGGCTTTGGATCATCCAACCCCTGATCATATTGCCTCTCCACATCCCTATATTACTCCTATAAGCCTCAATTTGGAAGAAGTCTTCCCAAGGAAGCCTTTGAGCTCAAATTAAAAAGAGTTACCCGATTTTAAGGTAATGTCTTCACTTGTGTTCTTTTGTTTTATTTTGCTTCTCCAGCCACCTAAACTCTTTTTATTCATTTATTTTGTAACAAATCCAGTATCTTCAATATACTATGATGTTGTTATAAGAAGCATTAGATCTACACTTACACACACCTACATTAAATGGTTAACGAACATACTGTTTCTGTGGATGGCGAATTTCTGCCTCATGAAACGATGATTGTTCAACACTCATATAACACCTTAAAAGGTGGACATTAAGATGTAACTATATTTATATATGATATATAATATGTTTATGTTTTACTTAAGCTTCTGTATTTTTCTTTTGTGGCATACCTTTATGGTTTCCATTGTGGGTAAACACGATAATTTCATTTTAAGAAGTGCGGACTACAGCCCCCTCAAAGTGATTTGATTCGTTAATGCCATATGTGGGATGTATAAAGGATGTATTTAAAGTTATTATATATTATTTATGTTACATATAAATGATGAATATAATTATGGAATTAAAATATGCATACCTCTCATTTAGTTTTAATTCCATTAATATGACATAGAAATGAATGTAGCGTTCATGCGTACGTACGGCTTACCGTCTCCATGAACGGTGCGTTTCATTTCTTACCTCTAAATGATTATGTAATATTATAAATACGTGTATATTATAGATATATATTATATATATTATATATATGATATATATGATATCCAAATCATGAATATCATTCTGGATATAATGAACCTTTGACCACACGAACAACATGTAATTGTAAGAAGTCCACTTTCGACTTAAGAACCAAATATCGACAAAACAAACATTATTAACTTAAATGATTACATAATGTTTATAAAATGGCAATAAGTGATATAAAAGGAATAATTAACTTGAAAAAGGTTCTTAATAAAGTATAAATTAACTCATGTTTATTATTCAGGACGTTAAAGAACGATCGAGTCAAGTCGGACCCGAGGTAAGGGATCCTACTCCTCTCTTTCTTTTTAAGTACACTCTTTTATGTCATTCCTTCTAAGCTCATATTTCTTATGATTGGGATGTTATTTTATATTAATCTTACTTTAATTTTTATGTTCATATGATGAGAGACCCTATTCTCTCTCATCAATCCATTTTGGATGTTTTGAGTGGCACCATTAGGCTGCCGAATTTTCTTAAGAGATCTAACATCTCCCTTTCTTTTTAAGTACTCTCCTTTATGTCACTTCTTTTAAGCTCCTCTTTGTTATGATGGGGGTTGCTCTTTTATATTCCTCCTGATTTACAATTTATTTTAATATGATGAGAGACCCTATTTGATATCATTAATCCATTTTTGGAAGTTTTAAGTGGCGTCGTTAGGCTACCAAGTTTTCATAAGGGATTTTTCATCTCACTTTTATTCCCGTGAGATTTATGCTACATTTGCCACAATTTTCTTTGATTGGTGTATGTACTACCCATTATTTTACTCATTGTGTAATATAATTTAATTTATTAGTATTTACATCAATGTTGTATTGTCCTTCTTTCACGGGGTGTATGTTTCGAAAGATACCCATGTCGGTAAGGGAACCTTTCACCCTCTTTTTAAAAGACCTCTTTTGTTACGTCTTTTAATTCACATAACATTATGTTGGGATATGTTCTTCTATATCCTTAGTGATTTAAATTTTATGTCCATGTGATGAGATACCCTTTTTATCTCTCATCAACTCATTTTCTGAATTTTGCAGTGATGCCGTTAGGCTGTCAAATTTTTTGCAAGGGAACTTCTTAACCCAATTTTGATTCTTTGGGATAAGCTTTTACTCCTTGAATATGTCGTTCTATAAATATGTGTGAATAACCTATGATTTTTTTACACTTAATATCCACTTATATTTGGTGTATTAGTTTGTCACACATAATTATGTAATTGATTTATCCTTAATCCAAGGATAACGTCTTTGTATGGGACTTCGTCTCAATCTCCTTTCGTTGAAGAATATTTTGTTTTATACACAACCTTCTTTTATACAGTGTATAAACCCCTTTGACTTTTACCTTTATCCTAAAGGAATCTTTTTTATACGAAGCGTTTTACTAAACGACAAAAGGGAATGTTTTTGTCGTACGTATGCGGGGACAACGACTTCTCCGCCGCCGTGACCATTATTCGAGTTTCGGCTTCCTCTACAAGCCATACCTTCTTTTTAAAAGAAAAATAAATACCATGTTTTACTTTTCATTTATTTTGGTATTGAAAATGGTTTTCATAATGTTTTTATATCAATGTGTTGTATTGATATCTTGTGATTGAAAGGTGGAAATGTTATGTTTCCTTTATGCATGTTTTATGTGATACAATTATGTTGTGGTTCTTGGGAATTATTATGAAGACGGGTGGTTCTGTGATAAACTAAGGGCGGGTGAGCCCGATATAGCTCTCTAATGCATTGGGTAACGCGAAGGGGTTAAACGTTAAGGTTTCTCTGATGAGATTTAGGGAATATACTGTGATGGGTATTCCAAATGTAACCAAGAGGGTTACTCCCTATGTAAGAATGTTATTAATGCCTCAAGTTACCTTTATGTATTATGATTTCTATGATTTATTAATGATTTTTATGAGGTATGTTAAAGTGATTATGTTTTATGGGTAAAGTATGATTTCATTCTTATGTATACATGTACTAATGTTTCCTTTCCATATTTTTATATCCCTTACTGAGATTTTTATGCACATCCCAAGTTTTTGAAATGTTTTTCAAAAGTCAAGGGAAGGGTACATGATATGATGATAGTGTCAAGGAAGTCTCAAGAAAGAATCTGTGTTTTATTTTAAATATGTTTCTGTTGATGGGAAAAATGAATACTATCTTTTATGTAACCACTTTGTTTAAATGTGGAATGTAATGAAAGTTGTATGATCTAATTCTCTAAAAATCTAAACCTGAAAAGATCCTCAATTTGTAATCTTGTAATAACTCAAGATTAAGTAAGGTTTAAGGCTGGGGCCTTATAGTTGGTATCAAAGGTCGGTTTAGATAACTTTAGAGGTTAGGGTATTATCTAAGCACAAGTGACATTACCATAATGGTTAGGATTTCAGAAAGAGTCCTAGTTTTAGATAAAGTGAATGAGTAAGTATATCTTAGTGTTTACCTTCCTCATTAGTACATGATGGTTTTGTTGATATACTCACACTAACATTTCTGTTTTTAGTGAATGGATGGATCTGGCAGGCACTAAAGAGACAACAGGTTTGAAGGAAACTGTGGTGGTTCTCTGATTAAGATACTAGATAAAATGGGGGATTCAATGAGTAAACTCGTGGTTGTTCTAAACCAACTATCAAGGAGTCATGATCAACCACTTGAACCTTGGTATGATCTGTAATGCATCATGTACGAGATGACCAATCTATGTGGAAGTTCAGGTAATAATTATAAAGGTAACCTTTAGAGTTTATATGATCCTTACTTTTGAGGTAATTATGGGTTATTATATGTTATGATGGAAAATGAAAGGCATGAGATAAACTTGAGGTTAAAATATGTTATGATCATTTTTGAATATTTTATCTCGTTTTGGGGAATGTTTTAAGAATTATATAGTTTTGGGAAAAGGACATCACGCAGACCGTGTGACAACCCGTCGCGTCGGACAAAGCTGCGGGAATCGAACGCACAACCAAAGTGCGACTGGTATTTATCGCCTACCACTGGACTACATGAAGTCCCTAGTTAGTTTGACTAATTCTTTTTAGTTAGATGATTTTAGGAATCAAGAGTAAGTTTATTTTGGGTTATCTATGGAAATGATTAACCTATCATCGAGGATATGTGATTAGGTTAATTACTTTTCAATATGAGAATTTTAGAGCAACTGATGTTATTTGGAGATAAAAGTTAATTTGTACCTTGGAAGACTATGTGACTAAATCCTTCAAATATTTGGGTTTCAATCTTAGTTTGGTTTACTTTGAAGAATTTTATGGACAAATTGTTTATCAAATAGTCCTCGTTGAACTTTAGGTTTTGTTGGACAAATTTTGGAGATTAAGAATAGATTTTCTTTTTATAAAGGGTTATCCTTTTCTGGATTATCTGATCTTGTACTAACCATTTTGGTTTTAGTTTTGGTTAAAGTCTAAATACATGGGAAGTATATAGTTCTCTTTTGTGGATTAGGTGATTCTCTAGAAGTTGATTATAGTGAACAAGTCTTCCTAAATACTCGTCTTTTGGAGAAAATATGAGTTTGTGTAAGAAATCTAATAAAAGTTGAAATTAAACATGATAAATAATTATGTTTCCTTATGAATAAATTCCTCAATAAAAAAAACAAAAATGTTGTCTATTAACTTTTCCTACTGGGGAATCGAATATCGTTTAACCCATCACAAGTTTGTGATTTTCTTGTGGTTAAATTTCTCCTAAACATGTTTTCTATCACTCCCCATCAGAACATGACCCTATGTTTTCTCCTCCATGTCTATGTTTTCCTACATGGAATACTAGTATGGGTTAACTCGGGTGACCTCTGTACTTCTCATTCTTTATTTTAAAGTGATTATTTTACCGACTCTTGTTCCGATGTGGGACTTTCAAGGATGTTTCCGAGCCCAATTTTAAAATAGCGAGGACGCAATTCCCAAAAGGTGGGAAGGATGTAACACCCCAGGAAAATAAAAAATATGACATTTTTATATTTATCCATTTTTGTTAATAAAATCTGAATATTACTTTAAAGTGGACGCTATGCTCGATGGCGTACCCAATACGCAACAACAAGTTTCTTGGGAATCTTACGTTGCACTCTAATAATAAAATAATATTATTTTAAATGGTAGTTAACGCCTAGCCGTTGTAATGGCGAGAATGAACAGAACTAACTACAAAATGATTATATATGTTTGCCAAATATTTTTACTTTTTAAAATAAATGTTAGAGGATTAAAAATGTGAATGAATTCAATTTTTAAGCGTAAACATTCTAATGTTCTTTAGAAGGTCGATTAACCGCCTTTTGATGGAGAACCTCTTTTAAATCCACTTTTTGACAATTTTATGTGTTATATTTGACAAAATAAAATTCTTCTTTAGAATAGAGACATCAAAATTTACTTTGTTTAAATTTTTGGTATCTTTCCGATAAAGTTCTTTTTTTAATGAATAGTGAAAACTGTTGTATTTTAATTCAAAACCACTTTTCAATCTAATTTATTTATATGATTAGATTATCTTTTGAATTGTTTTTAAAGTAAAATTAGAATATATTTTTACCATTTAATCCAATAGTGGTCATTGGAATTAATTTCACTTTGAAATTGGACTTAAACTAGTGTCAATCTTTTAATAGATATTGTTTCATAAAAACACGCTATTTGTTTTGACAGCAGGAATTAATTATTAAATTAATTAATGCAACTTATATGTTTTGAATTTTTTAAAATAGACATCATTTTTGAGTTCGGAATATCAAATATAGATTAGGTTGAATTTTTGGTATTTTTCTGAAAAACATCAATTTTTGATGAATAGTGAAACCACTAAGTGGTAGTTAAAGAAACTTATTTTTCGTTTAAATGAAACTTTGCCACCTCTGTGTTTTGAATTTCAAAAATCCGACATACATGGTTGTCATTAGGAAGTAAAATGTTTTTCAATTGGATTAAAATAATTTTTTGGTGAATAGTAACTTTTATGTTCTTAATCGCGATTAGAGGTAATTAGTGTAATTTAAGGTAAAAATATTGTTTTAATAATGTGAAATGACCTAGACACATGTTCTACCTTCATTGGATGTGTCATGGACGACCAAGACAATCCATGGGTAAACTTGGGGACCCCATGGAGCCACTTTTGTTGGAAAATGACATAAATAACTTTTTATTTAAAGTTAAAATAAAAATGTCACAAGCATGAAATGTTTCACTAAAACAATTTTTAAAAGGTGTTATACATGTCATATTTTTGACTATAAATATTCATTAGAAATATAAAAATCTTTCCTACGTCAGGATATTTTTTTTATAATTTTTAGACATTAAATAAATTAAATTATTTATGACATCATGATGATGCAGTGATTACCACATTAATAAAGGATTTAAATAAAATGAAAAGATAATGTTAACACTATAACATACACTTGTCAAAAACCTATTGTATGAGTATATTTAGATCCCTTACCACCTTATCCTCGAAATACCTCAATGTCGGACCTTTAAAATCCTAAACTCATTTGAAAATAAAGTAACATTTTGTAACTTTACAAGAGTGCCCCTCCTCTCCTCCTATAAAAGGCCCCCACCTCTACCACCTTACCCACACCTCTTAAGCCTTTGGCTTGGCCAATACCTGATCATTTTTCCTCTCCACATCCCTATATTACTCCTATAATCCTCACTTTTGGCAGAAGTCTTACCAAGGAAGCCTTTGAGCTCAAATCAAAAAGAGATACCCGATTTTAAGGTAATGTCTTCACTTGTGTTCTTTTGTTTTATTTTGCTTCTCCAACCCCCTAAAATCTTTTTATTCATTTATTTTGTAAAAACTACAGTATCTTCAATATACTAGTATTTTTTTATAAGAATAATTCTAGCTACACTTACACACACCTACATCAAATGGTTAAAGAACATGTTGTTTCTGTGGATGGCGAATTTCTGCCTCACAAAATGATGATTGTTCAACACTCTTATAACACCTTAAAAGGTGGCCATTAAGATGTCACTATATTTATATATGATATATAATATGTTTATGTTTTACTTAAGCTTCTGTATTTTTCTTTTGTGGAATACCTTTATGGTTTCCATTGTGGGTAAACACAATAATTTCCTTTTAGGAAGTGTGGACTACAGCCCCCTCAAAGTGATTTGATTCGTTAATTCCATATGTGGGATGTATAAAGGATGTATTTAAAGTTATTATATATGATGTATGTTACATATAAATGATGAATATAATTCTGGAATTAAAATATACATACCTCTCATTTAGTTTTAATTCCATTAATATGACATAGAAATGAAAGTAGCGTTTATGCGTACGTACGACTTACCGTCTTCATGAACGGTGCATTTCATTTCTTACCTATAAATTATTATTTAATATTATAAATACATGTATATTCTGGATATATATGATATATATGATATCCAAATCATGAATATCATTCTGGATATAATGAACCTTTGACCACACGAACAACATGTAATTGTAAGAAGTCCATTTTCGACTTAAGAACCAAATATCGACAAAACAAACATTATTAACTTAAATGATTACATAATGTTTATAACATGGAAATAAGTGATATAAAAGGAATAATGAACTTGAAAAAGGTTCTTAAGCAAGTAGAAATTAACTCAAGTTTATTATTCAGGACGTTAAAGAACGATCGAGTCAAGTCGGACCCGAGGTAAGGGATCCTACTCCTCTCTTTCTTTTTAAGTACACTCTTTTATGTCATTCCTTTTAAGATCATATTTCTTGTGATTGGGATGTTATTTTATATTACTCTTACTGTAATTTTTATGTTCATATGATGAGAGAATCTATTCCCTCTCATCAGTCCTTTTTGGATGTTTTGAGTGGCGCCGTTAGGCTGCCGAATTTTCGTAAGAGATATAACCTCTCCCTTTCTTTTTAAGTACTCTCCTTTATGTCACTTATTTTAAGCTCCTATTTGTTATGATGGGGGATGTTCTTATATATTCCTATTGCTGTAAATTTTATTTTATTATGATGATAGACCCTATTTGATCTCATCAATCCATTTTTGGAAGTTTTAAGTGGCGCCGTTAGGCTACCGAGTTTTCATAAGGGATTTTTCATCTCACTTTTATTCCTGTGAGATTGATGCTAAATTTGCCACAATTTCATTTGATTGGTGTATGTACTTCCCATTATTTTACTCATTGTGTAATATAATTTCATTTATGAGTATTTACATCAATGTTGTATTGTCCTTGTTTCACGGGATGTATGTTTCGAAAGATACCCATGTCGATAAGGGAACCTTTCACCCTCCTCTTTTTAAAAGACCTATTTTGTTATGTCTTTTAATTTACATAACATTATGTTGGGATATGTTCTTCTATATCCTTAGTGATTTAAATTTTATGTCCAAGTGATGAGATACCCTTTTTATCTCTCATCAAATCATTTTCTGAATTTTGTAGTGATGCCGTTAGGATGTCAATTTTTTTGCAAGGGAACTTCTTAACCCAATTTTGATTCTTTAGGATTATCTTGGACTCCTTGAATATGGAGTTCTATGAATATGTGTGAATAACCTATGATTTTTTTACACCTAATACCCACTTATATTTGGTTTATTAGTTTGTCACACATAATTATGTAATTGATTTATCTTTAATCCAAGGATACCGTCTTTGTATGGCACTTCGTCTCAATCTCCTTTCATTGAGGAATATTTTGTTTTATACACAACCTTCTTTTATACGGTTTATAAACCCCTTTGACTTTTACGTTTATCCGAAAGGAATATTTTTTATATGAAGCGTTTTACTAAATGACAAAAGGGAATGTTTTTGTCGTACGTATGCGGAGACGACGACATCTCCGCCGCCGTGACCATTATTCGAGTTTTGGCTTCCTCTACAAGCCATAACTTCTTTTTAAAAGAAAAATAAATACCATGTTTTACGTTTATTTTATTTTCGTATTGAAAATGGTTTTCATAATGTTTTTATATCAATGTGTTGTATTGATATCTTGTGATTGGAAGGTGGAAATGTTATGTTTCCTTTATGCATGTTTTATGTGATACGATTATGTTGTGGTTCTTGGGAATTATTATGAAGACGGGTGGTTCCATGATAAACTAAGGGAGGGTGAGCCCGATATAGCTCTTCAATTCAATGGGTAACGCGAAGGGGTTAAACGTTAAGGCTTCTTCGAAGAGATTTAGGGAATATACTATGATGGGTATTCCAAACGTAACCAAGAGGGTTACTCCCTACGTAAGAATGTTATGAATGCCTAAAGTTACCTTTATGCCTTATGATTTCTACGATTTATTCATGTTTTTTATGAGGTATGTTAAAGTGCTTATGTTTTTTGGGTAAAGTATGATTTCATTCTTATGTATACATGTACTCATGTTTCCTTTCCATATTTTTATATCCCTTACTGATATTTTTATGCTCATCCCATGTTTTTGAAAAGTTTTTCACAGGTAAAGGGAAGGGTACATGATATGATGATAGTGTCAAGGAAGTGTCAAGAAAGAATCCATGTTTTATTTTAAATATGTTTCTGTTGATGGGAAAAATGAATACTATATTTTATGAAACCACTTTGTTTAAATGTGGAATGTAATGCAATTTTTATGATCTAATTCTCTAAAACTCTAAACCTGAAAAGATCCTCAATGTGTAATCTTGTAATAACTCAAGATTAAGGTTTAAGGCTGGGGCCTTATAGTTTTGTTCCATTGAAGAATGTTTCTTATACCCTCATGGGTATTTTTTGGATGGTTTGTGAGTGTCATTTCATTAAGCCTCATTGCTTTGGAAAACCATTCTTAGTGATAGCGGGTTGTTCATGTTTTTTGGATGAGCCTAACGGTTCTTATTGTTTGGACTTGAGATAGGCATTTGGATTCACAATTGGGGGAATAGGATGTGTGGTACACTAGTTTAGTGTGGTATACTAATTAGTGTATATCTATGGGCCTTTTGTGGGATGCGTTGTGTGGAGGTAGACCAACATTGACCCTAGGTTATTTGTTAATTTTATAACCTAAGGTGAGTTATATTGCCATTATTTGAGGTTATTTATGGTTGTTCTTCTATTTTTTGGTTTTGGAAGCCCTTTTGGTTGGGAGTGAATTACTCTTGTGGTTTCTCTATTTTTTGTGTATGTGTTTCTCATCAGTTTTCATTTAGTTCCACTATATTAGAGGTAATCAAAATGGTGGGTAGTCCATGTTAGAGGAACTATAAATTTTTGGTAATCCATGTTAGAGTAACTCTAAAATGTTTAGAGGCATTTTTAGTAGAACCATAAATTGTGGGCACATGTTAGGTCTCCCATTATTTGTATGGATTCTTGTTTGAGGTTCTCATTTTGGTTCAGTTTGGATACTTTTGGTTTTCTTATGGTTGATCATTTTGATCGTTCCTAGGATTTCTAATTTTTTTTCCTTGAGGTTGAGCCACGTTGAGGGTTTTTTTGGGTCAGGACCCATGGGTATCCTCTATTTCCCTTTTCACTCATTTTAGTTAGGACTCTTGGGGGGCATAAAGTGACATAATGGGGATTCTATGACACCCATGTGTCACAGTGTTATTCTTTGGTGTTCTTTGGTTAAGTGGAGGCCTATTTTGAGTTTCCATGGATTTATGGATCAAATACTTGAAAATATTGAACAATTTTACTATTTTATATGGTTATGGTGCACAATTATGGGGGAAACCATGTGTCCTCCCTTCACGAGGAGGATCGACACTTCATTTGGAACTATGGAAGGTTTTTCAGCATAGGAATTGCATGGTTAAGTCCAAAATAAGTGCCCTTAATAGACACTATGTGGGGTATTAGGTGTGTATGTGTTATGTAACATGACTTTTCCATGATTAGCTAAGCCATGTGGCATTCGTTCAATTGGATCTACAATTTTGGACATAGGAATTTTCACAGATTCTGTATGATTTTCAAAACTGTTTGGGGTACCTCTGGAGTTCGTGCAAGGATTGGGGTGGCTTTAGAGTGAGACTCATTGTTTTTTATAACTTTTTGACCTATTAGGAGTCATTTTTCATGATGGTTCTTATCCTAGGAAGTATTTAGTGCATTATTGGTGCATTATTTGGTAAACCATGTTATCCAAATAGGTGTTTAATTTTTGATTTTTTTCCAAAAAACCCCTATCAAATTTTAATGGGTTTAACCCCCATTTAACCCCTATGTTTTGGAAGACCCTTGGGAACCTTTGAAGAGCTAGACCGCCTTCATTCCCTTAATTATTTGACCTCCTTTGATGATTTCCAAGATATTTGAGGCAATTTATTCCTCTCTTTCTCTCTTATTCCTTTCTCCCTCCCTTCTCTCTTGGTTTTGGATTACTCCATGAACCCTAGTTATCATGTGGCTCTATTTTAGGGTTTAAAGTGGTTCTAATGATAGGTATTTTCGTGTATAAAGTTTATATACACTATTTCTTATCCCATGTGTTTGGTATGCATTAAAGGTGATGATTTCAGAAGCATTTTAGAGTGGTTTCTGCTTCTTTGAGGTAGGGTTACTATGAAATTATTTCATTTTGGAATTTTATGCATCGTTGAACTTTATAAATTCTATTTTTAATGAATTTATTATTATATGTGATATCCTAGTAGTATTTTGTAACCATTTACAAAGGTTTTGAGCTTGGTATAATTGTGTTTTCTTGAAAATGCTATGTTTTCATGCTTAAAATGGAATGTTTTATTATGATAAAATAATTGGGAATTTACTTATGGATTTTGGAATTGGTTTTCATGATGTACAATGGGATTTTCCCCTGTTTTAGTTTTCAATGGATGAATACAAGGTTTTAAAAGAAATTTGGTTTTAAATTGAGGTGTTGACCTCTAAGTAGTTTGTAAGTAGGTGTTTCAATGTATTTCAAATTGTGATTGAATATGTTTGTGTGGTTTAACTATTTAAAAATTCCTTATTGTCTTTTCATAAATAATTTGTTGTAAATCGGCTGGCCTTTTGGTCTTTTTTTTGGTTTTCGAAGAGAAAGACCCTTGTTGAAGCGTAGCATTGAAATGTTTTAAAAGAAATTGGTGATTTACTTGGACCTCTTAAAAAATTAATTAGATTTTTTGAAATTCATGATATAAGTTAATAACATTGTCTTTGTTTTTTAATTTCAAATAAGATATCCGTTGTGTGAGGGTGACTTTGAAATGTTTTAAATGCTTGGGTATTTTTCATCATTTTCCAAATGGTTCTTGGAAATTATTTTATGAAATTTGAAATGGTCTAGTATTCTGAGAAATTATTTTATGTTAAAGGATCGTTTATAATTTTGGTTTTAAATGGTCTATGTGGATTGAATCCCTTGATTTCCCCTTTCTTTTTTACATCTTTTGTGGGATTATGATCACCATGTGATGTTTAGTTTCTCCCCTTGTGTGGGAATGTGCTTTTTATTCCCTATGTACATGATATATATATGGGGATTCATATAATTTGGTGTAGTGGTGGGGTAGTTATTTTTATTCCTTACACATTATAATTGTATTTTTTCACTATTCCATACTTCCTTTATTAGTCATGTGAAAGCAGGTTCTAAGTGTACGATCTAGCTTGTTCCTCTAGTTGGATCACATGCTGCTAGTTTCCCACTAGCCATGCTTGGCACAAGGGCTAGGAGGGGGTTTGTAATCACAATGAGGCTTGTGTGGAATAATTTTATGATGGATATAGAATTAGAATATTCCTGTATCTAGTTTGGGTGATTATACCCATATACGGTATGATTCTTGGAATGTTAGTGACTTCAGGTAAGACCATTACACATTTGTTTTCATGGAATGTTATTGATTTATGGGAGTTTTATCTAGGTATCGTTTGTATCATTGAACCTGCTTTATTTTTTTTGGAACCTTCTCTTGTATTTTTTAATGTTATATTTTTATATGCCTTGTGATGTATTTTTAGTTCCTTATTATATTACTTGATCTATGTGGGTGTTGAGTTACTTTAATTTGAAAAGGGTTTTAGAAATATTTTTATGAAAAGCTATTTTTGATTTAAATTATTTTATGTGTGAGTGATTTCAATGGATTTCAAAATGGGTTTTTGGATCTCTAAATTGATTTGTATAGATAAACGTTTTAAAATGGTATTTGTTTCATTTAAATAAAACCGGTAGGTTGTTTTGAGAAATGATAGTGGGTGTGTGTGTTGTATTAATGGCTTGGGTCAGTCGATTTATTTTCAAAACACATGTGTTTAGTATTATGAAATAAAGAGTAATGTTTTTTGATGGTGGTGATGAAATTGTTTGGTTTTTATATATGTTATATTTTAAAAGCCTATTTTTCAGTTTATTTTAAAACTATCATTTATAAATTTCCTTAGGAAAAATATTTTATATTTTTGGTTGATTATGGTGACCTACTGGGATTTTTAACTCACACCTACAAAATTTCAGGTTCTAGAATCTTATTTGGATCCTTGTTGATAATCATGGATGATGTGGGGTGTGTTGGGTGGTGGTTAGCAATTAGTGGTTGCATGGAGATGGTTCGGTCTTGGATCAAGTTGGTTTGTAGTGGTTCTTTTCAGTTAGTGTTTTATATTTTCTATTTTTTCTTACTTGTATATATTCTTTATGGATATTTTATGTATTTGAAAATGGTTTGGATCATTGTATTTGGATATGACCTATTTGGAATGATTTTAATTCATTTTGGATCTTGTATTTTTTTTATTTTATTTTTGTATCTCTGAATTTGGAAAACCATTCCCGAAGCAGTTCATGTGATGCCCAGGTGCCCCATGCCAACCTATGGGGATCGGTAATGCCCTTTAAGCCTTGTGGAAAATTGGGTCGGGTGCCGAGTTTGATGGAATCCCGGGTTGGTTCATTACAAAGATGAAAATGAATTATATAACATATATAATATGGAATGAATAAACAATCAAATAAATATAATATAAATGATTACTATTCTTAATGTACTCATAATAAAAGAAATTGATGATCACATGGATGAAAATAATAGATATCATAATGATGGAATGCATACCATTGGACATCGTAACCACACTATTAAGGACTTGTTCCAAGACATCATAACAATATCATCAATTACTTGGGATAAGACATCATATATAAATGGATAGACATAAACCAGTTTACCAAACTAGCTTGTCTCATGAGACTTATCGATTTATTTAGGGGCTATATAATTTCTGACCCCACCCATCACATATTATGTCAAATGAATTCATTAAATTAAAAGAGTAAATGGATAAAAAATAAAATACACAATGTTCCATTTAGAACCTCTTATATTAATGTGGCTATTAAATTAATAACAATCCTTATTAAAATAATAGTTATATGGATTTTCAATATTTCCCCAGTAAAATAATTGGAATAAATTTTGAGGTAAACACACATAAATATACATTTTTATATATAGGGTATTAAAATAATGTATATTAAAGGGTATGTATTCTAATTAATTTTAAAAAACTTTGAAAAATAACAGAAAATGTTGGTAATACATGCATGAGATAAAGAAGAGGGAACATGATTCAAATGGAAAAGATTGAGACAAGAAACTTTTTGTGTAAAATATGTATTATGAATCAATAGTAGATATATTTTGATAATTAGTACCACAAAATCAAAGGTAAACTATAATTTTATACTTTCAATACCTTAGATTCAATCCATATAAGGGAAGGTAGACTGTAAAAAATAAGGAATCGAGTTTTGAATGAAAAACATTACCAAAATTAAAAAAGATAAGAAAAAAATTTTGGTGGAAATAAACAAATATAGTTTTCCTAAATACAATAAGAATCAAAAAATATGATTTATAATAATTAGTTTTATAAAAATAAATGAAAATAATCTATTTAGAGGAGATATATATGATAAATAATAATGAATTGAAATTTTCTCGTACATACATGAAAAAGTATTGACTTAAAAGAAATCATTTTAATGCGAAGTAGAAAAATGTGAACATATCAAAAATAAATAAAGAATAATTTAAATAAATTAAATTAATATTGAGGTTGAAGGAATATATACAAGTATAAGTGGCAGGGGTGAAAAATTCACCATAACCCAAAACAAAGAGGATTAGTGGAAAGTGCACCCATATGATTATTGTAAGGAATGATATAAGAATGGATTGAACATAGATAACATAAAAAGTAAAATTAAATCTATATAAGTAAAAATAATATTACATAGGATAATTTATCTTTAATATTAATAAAGAGTATTGATGGATAAGTGGAAGTATATGTCTAAAAGATGATAGTGAGATAAGAATTCCATTTCCATGAGTTCTGAAATTCTTGGAATCTCCACAATCTTCATGAATAGATTAATAATATATTTTAATTTTATACTCATAAAACTTATTATTTCTTATTTCATATATTATATTCCATTTATTATCATGTTTTATTCATTTTTTAGTTGAATGTCTCTCATATCGATCATTTTGGGTTGTTTGATCCATTATTCAAAGTCGCTTCAGAGTAATAATAATGGAAAGTTAGTTTTTTATCATGGTTTCATAAGCTCTAGAAAATAAATGGTATTTATTTTTATGTCATTCCATGGGTAAAAAGTTTCATGTTCAATAGATAGTCCAAAATGGTATCAAGTTAGGAAACACTTCTTAATTTTCTCAATTTAGGCGGTAAAAATGACCAAGATTGTTTATTATTACTATCATAAATATAATACCAATTTAATATTTTTAGAATATTAATAAGGTCATAAATATGATATTTATTCATGAAATCCATTTATGTATCGTGTTAATATTTTATTTATAACATCATCTATATTTTTGGTTAAAATTGGCCATGATGATTAAAATGTTATAAACAACTATAAAATTTATTTTATAAATTATATGGGGATATAATTAATATTATAGTAGAATTATATGAATAATTATATTATTAAATAATATTTTAAAAAATTTATCAAGTGTAAGAAGAAGAAATAAAAAATGTAAAAAAATGAAAGAGCTTAGATTATATGACTTACTTTCTTCCATAAGACAACCCCTTAAGACTACACAATAAGGCTTATAAGAATGAAATTTTTCTTAGTATATGGAATTAAAAACATTAATAAGTTGATTTGGGGAGGTATTCTTTTATATCATTTGAAAAGGTAGGTGTTTTATAAGTAAAGAGAAATGGGAGGAAGTGGGGTGTATTTATAGGTGAAGTGGATGGTAGTTTTTGAATAAAATATTGATTAATTTAAAATTTTTGAACAAATCAATGAATTATTTTGATTATTGTTACTAATAATAGTATATTATTATAATGGATATTGTTTCATAATTTTTAAACACTCAAAAAACCAAATGGTATCATTTTTATATTTAATTTAATGTAAAGAATTAAATATTGTTTTATTTGAATAAAATATAAGATAGAAAATGGAAATTAAGTATAAATTATTTTTAAATTAATTATTTTAATCATTAAACCAATTTTATTTCATTAAAAATGGTTTATAAATTATTTATTCATATTGAAATCATTATAATTTCAAAAAAACATGGGTATATACAAAACCTATATTTTTACTATTCATAAAAAAATCAACTTTTTCATGAGAATATAAACAATTCACCTTAAAATAGTTTTGAAATGATGATTCCGAAGTTGGTAACAATTTTATGAAAATAAATATAAAAATTAGATAATTTTAATATAAAAAATATAAAATAATAATATATAATTTTACCAAATACGTTAAGAAAAATTTATTAATAATTTTCACTTATAAAAAATTTGAGTTATATAAATTTAGAATCCATTTTATGTTATTATAAAAAATTTATTTACTTATTTTACTTATTTAAAATATTTTATTTTGATATTTTACTACTCTCAATGGTCATTTTATATTCCAACAGTTAGTTACCATTCCAATGACCAATTACTATTCAAATTGTTATATAATATGTATACTCAAAAATAAATACCTCTTTTTTCTTAAAAATTTTATTCAATTTGTTTTCTCTGAATATTTTCTATAAATAATTTACAAAATTTCATTCATAATTCTATTTTATTTAAAAAAAATTATAGTATTTATCACAAGTAAGATAATTCTATGAGACCATGACACATGATAAGTTGAAATTCCAGTTCTGTTATTTACCTATGTTTATTATCTCGTTGTATTTTTGTTAATTTTATGGAGTTTTTTATACTTTATATATAATGTTTTATGATGATGTAATAAAATTATGGTTATTTATTTAAGTATTTTCTTCCATTAATTTAGTGAATCCCATTATAATTGTATGTAGACACCCATGTATTTACTAATGAAAACTAATAAAATGATTTTTTTTTTAATTTTAAGTTCATATCATCGTATAAAAAGAATAAATGAATTTAATGTTTATATATATAATTTAAGGGAGAAAATTTTTCATTGAATACCTAGGATGTCACAATAATAGGAGTTCAAGGATTGACAATACTCAATTGTATTCATCATGATTATAGTAGACCATGTGATCATGTGTTGTTCAGATCATGCCAAGGATGTAGATAGTTATATTGAATGGTGGACCTAGTAAGTCATTGTTCCCACCGTGTTTGGTTTTTTCTGAGTGTGTGGATATTAAATTAAGTTATTAAATTCATTAAAATTTATTAGATAATAATAAAACAAATAAAAAATTAAGCAATTAGAATATCTTAATATATGACAATTGTTGTTAATTTGTATAATGTAAATAAAATTGATTAAATGTTTCATCCCACCCCAAATTAGTGAATATTTTAGGATCATAGTGCCAATTTATATTTAGTTTTCCAAATAAATAAATCTTATAGAGGTGAAGGATATTCTAAAAATAGAATTTCTATATGTCATGAAACATTATTTTGATGTATTTAATTAGTAATTACCTTGATATACACCATATAATATAATATAATTCTTCATCTACCTCATAACTAATGAAAACTTCATATCTATCTACCCTACAGAATGACCTCGTTGAAATTTTTAGAATTAAATAAAAACTATAAGAATTATGTGATAAGGGATTCATACACCCAATAATCTCACCCATCATATTTATAAAGAATAAGGATTAATCTATTAGGTTCTAAATTGATTATAGAGAAACCAATTCCATTTATTATAAGAACATGTATCCTTTACCAATCACTAATGACTTGATTGATCAAATTCAATAGTATCAATAATTTTTAATGATTTATCTTTGTTTTAGTCATCATAAAGAAAAAAATTTATGGATTATATAACCAAGACAAGTTTTACTAGAAGTTTTTGCAGTTATGAATTCATAGAAATTTAATTCGGACTAATAAATTCACCCTCGTTATTTTTTGATGTGAAGAATATAGTGCATATGGATTATCCTGAAAAATATTTTTGGGTATTTATTTAGGATATCATGATATAGTCATGGATCTATAAAGATAATGATAATCACATACATGTTTTTATTGAGGCTCTAAGGGAAAAGTTGTTATATGGAAAATTTAGAAGTGTTAATTTTATCTTCAACATGTTTCTTTTTGTGGTGATTACATCTCCAATGATAAAATATTTTTTGAACCTTCAAATGGAAAATGTGTTCAAATAAAAGAAAACACCAAAAAACTAATAAATTAAATACATAGTTTTCATGGGTTTTCTTGACAAATTTTCAGATTAACTAAACCATTAAGTAATTTGACACATAAAGGGGAATAATTCACATGGTTGGAGGAATGTGATGAAATTTATGAATATATGAAAAATAAAGGTGTTGTTTGTTTTATACCAAGATAATTAAGCCGATGCTATGATCAAAATTTTTCTCAAATATTACCATCCTTTGTATTGTGAAATATAAAGAGATGTTAAATAGAGAAAATGTGGTAGAAATAGATATATATGTAAATACTTTTAGATAATGAAAATTTATCTCTATGGGAATAGGTGGGAAGTCAAATTCTAGGAATAAGTGGAAGAGGGACACCTACTTCCAAAGTAGAGTAATATCTCAGAATCATACCATGGGATTAGTCAAATTTATTACTCAACCAAAAAGTAAGAAGGGATGCTTAAAACGTGGTTCCATTAAGAATATCAAGTGATATTTTATGACACCACCAAAATCATGTCACAATTTTAACTAGATGGGATATATCCATAATTATTATCGCATTGCTCCAAATACTATATCTTGGAATACATATTATTTCCATTATAAATATCATGCTTTGATGGGTAGATCTAATTAAAATAATTATCATCCATGGAATATAAAAAGTCAAGGTGATTCTAGGAACACCATGACTCCTCAGGTTATACACTCTCAATAAGGAACAAAAGATCATATAGGATCTACTAAGCATCTATACAGTGCTGAGTTGTATAGAATGAATGTTCAATTAGGTTCTTTGATAGTTCAGGGTATGATTGTTTTTAATTCTACCCTTATTATAGCCTTATTTGATATGGGTGAATCCCACTCCTTTATTGATTCTTGTGTGAGGGATCATATTGGTTTACATGTTGAGATGATGAATTTTGTGATGAAACTTAAAACACCTCTAGGAAAATGATAGTGTGAAGCCTTTAGGAGTGCAGAATATGTGATAAATATGGATAGGGTTGAATTTTCTTGGGATTTATTAGTTCTGAAAATAGATATCTATGACTTGATTTTGGGAATGGATTGGTTGAAAATGTTTAATTCCCACATTAACTATTAGGCATGGAAAAATTTAGTTTTACATCTTCTGATGGTGTTAAGAATCTATATAAGGAAATTGGGGAATAAATGAAAGAATAGAAGGACATTTGGTACCAGTGGTTGGGAATTTATCTTATAAGTTGGTATTAGTTACCTTGGAATATGTGGATGAGATTAGACATAGATATTTTCCAACCATTTTTGACCAATTTCCTAATGTTGTTTTCGATAATTTCTCTGGGTTTCCACCCTAAATATAAGTTGAATTTACAATTTATATTCTATTAGGGACCAACCCTGTTTCACAAACATCTTATATAAGGATCCTATATAATTAAGGGAACTTAAATTCCAACTAAAATAATTTGAAATTAAAGGGTTTATTCGATTGAGAACATCCCCATGGGAAACATCAATTTTTTTAAAGAAGGTGGATGAAACAATTAAGTTTTTTTTTTGATTATTGTAAGATAAACCAAGTTACAATATATAATTGGTATCTTATTCCAAGAATCAATAATTTTTTTTATCAATTTATGGGATCCCAATGGGTCACTAAGACTGACTTATGATTAGCATATCCTAAACTATGAGTTTATAAGGTAGATATTCTGAAAACAGATTTACAGAGTCAATATGACCACTATTAATATGTGGTGATGCCCTTTGGTATCAAAAATTCATAATAAGTGTTTACAAAATTGATGAATTAGATATTTACAGTTATCTTGATTCTTTTATAGTGGTGTTCATTGATGATATTCTAGTTTATTTTAGGACTAAAGTGGGTCATAAAGAACACTTGTCTATAGTATTGAGTACCTTATAGGAACATTTCATTTTTCTAATATTTCAAAGTGTGATTTTAAGATACATGAGGTATGTCAACATGGTTATGTAATTTTTGAAAAATTAGTATTATTAGATCCTGAAAATATAGAAGTTGTTTTATCTGGGAAACCACTGAAGAATGTTTTTGAGATATGCAGTTTCCTTACCTTAGTAGGATATGAAAAACACTTTATTTGTGATATTTCAAATATTTACTCATCAATGATATATTTAAAAAATAAAGGTATTAAATACCATTTTAGTGATGAATTCTGTAAATATTTCCAAGAACATAAGGTTCTCTTTAATTTACCACCTATCCTTAAATTTCCAGAGTTATGACATGGGTATGTTGTTTATTATGATTCAGAAGGATCTAGGTTGGGTTATGCTCTCATATAGGGAGATCATGTCATTTCTTTGGATCACGATAGTTATAAGTACATGATAATAACTACCCACATGTGATTTGGAACTGGTTATATATTTCATGTCTTAAAGACTTGGTTTCATTATATTTTTGGTGATAAATTTATCAAGTTTATGGATAATATGAGTTTGAAACACATTTTCTCACAAAGGTATTTTTATCTAAGATAACATATATATATGTCAAATAAATCTAAATGTTTTAATTAAACTTAATTTAAACACTAGGTTAAGGGAAATCTATGGTCAATTATTTGAGCATAAATTCATATAATCAATTGGATAAAGAGGCCTTAGATAAATGGAAACTGATGATGGTTATAGATGACATGCATATGGATTGTGTGGATAAAAGTGATGCTGAAATTTTCTTTTCGATATCTCTGGTTTTGGATTTAGGTGTGCTTATTAGTAAGGATTAAGAATATGATCCAAATTTTGTTACTATAAGGTCAAGATATAATGGTGGGGAGACCAATGAGGGGTGGAATCTAGATGAGAAAACAATGCTAGGATTTAGATATTGGATTATGGTTTCACAAACTTATCAAGAAAAACTTCTTAATGTATACCACCATTCAAGTTTAGTTGTTCATCCAAATATTTAGAAAATCTATAAAGTAATTAATGAAATTTTTTGTGGGTTTGTATGAAAAGATTATTTTCATAGTTTGTATTGAGATGCCTTACCTTCTATTAAGTCAAGGTGAATCACTAATGACCAATGAGTATGTTTTATTAATTACCAATTACCATATGGAAATGGGAGTAGATAATAATGGATTTTGTGCTAGGTCTATTAAGAAAGTTTGGAAACACAATGTCATATGGGTGATTTTGGATCGACTCGTGAAGTCATCTCACTTCAACCCTATTAATGAATCCAATATAGTGGAATATTTATCCAAACTCTACATTTGGGAATTTGTAAAGATACATGGGGTACAAATTTTGATTTTGTAAAATAGAGACCCTAGGTTCACATAACGGTTTTGGAAGTCCTTGCGGAAATCCCTTGGAACATAGTTGAATATGAGTACAACTTTATCATAATAAAATGGATGTAAAATATAAAAAGACAATAAAAACATTGTAATACATTATTAGAGAATGTGTGATTAATTTTGGAGGCTCATGGGGGATCATATAACATATTTAGAGTTATCATACAATAACAGTTATTATACTTCTATAGATATGGATCCTTTTGAATCATTTTATGGCTATATTTTTTACTCTCCACTTTTGGGGTGCTAATAGGATAGACATTACTTATCAGGCCTAGTCTAGTGCATGAGATAATGGAGAATATTTATATTATAAAAAAGAGAATGTAAAAAACTAAATGTTTTCAAAAATTGTATGTGTATAATCAATAATGACCATTTTTTTAGATGTTTGGTCATATTTTCTTGAGAATCACTCTAAGGATATGGAATCAGTGTTTTTGTAAACAAGGAAAGTTTTATCCATGGTACATTTTCCCTTTTGAGATAATTGAATTTCAAGGTTGTGTGGATTATTGGTCGAATTTACCAACAAGGTTTAGTTCTATGCATAACATGTTTCATGTATCTTAGTTGAAGAAGTATCAGTCTAACCCTGATCATGTGATTAGATAAGACCAAATTAATATTTAATTAGTTGATATGTTGATTCATGTACCAGTACAGATTATAGATAGGGTAGAGAAGCACTTTTGGGGGGAAATATCAGTTTAGTACATATTTTATAGTAACATTGTTAGATCTAGGAAGAGACATGGGAGAATGAAAAAGAAACGATAGAGTGGTGTCCCAAGCTCTTCTAAAATAACACAAGTTTTCCACTTTCCTAGGATAGAAGGAAAATTGGTGGGGAAATTTCAACACCCACATTTTTAAGAACTTTACCCTTGGTTAATATTTTTTTATCATTTATAATCCCTAATTTTAGTTTAGAGAGTTCTGATAAGTTTTGAAGGAATTTTAGAGGGACTTATTCCTTTTTTAGGAGACGACAACATGGAGGTCGTTGATGTACCATCAGCCAATTTTGGTTATGGCATGGAGACCACATGATGTGACATAGGGGGTCCAAGTGGATTTACTTACCTCTTCTAATTTCAGTACTCTTATAGTGTAAGAGTGGGCTATAACATAAGAAAATTTTGGTTACATTGTGGTGTATGGGGTTGCACCGTAGCCACTACCCTGAAATATAGGATCCATGGTATGGAATGTGTCAAGTTCCTCGAGTGAATTAGCCGAAGAGGATTTCATTGTGGTCCCTTGGCTATGTCATGGTCCCTTGGTCATTTTTAGGAATGTTGGTTCTTAGATTAACCCAATTTGTGTTTAAACTGGGATTAAATCCCTAAAACCCTCATTAGTTTCTTAATTTTCCAGGCTCCCAAACTTTTCTTCCTTATAAGGCTTAAGATACAATTATTTTCGATCTGGAAGTGACTTTTAGTAGAACAAAGTACATTGGAGATTCGAAATAATTGTTAAGTGTTCATTCTCCCTTGTTCTTCTTATATCCATTTTTCTCTTCTCTATCTAATCCATAAAATATAGTCTGTTAGTTATAGATCTATGTTCTAGGATATGATTTGTGATTAGATCTTATTGGATCTATTGAAGGAAAGGTTTTTTGGGCTCATATCTATAAGTTCTACGTTTTGTTTTCAATATTCACCTTCTATGGATAGGTAGGTGTATTATATCTCATATCTACCATTCTATAACATGATGTCTTAATTTTTTTAAATTTTTTACATGATTTTGTTAAGGAAAAATCATGAAATTATTGAAGTAAAAACATTTTTCTTTGTGATTTGGAAATTGATAAAAATGGACGTATTTTGGAAAACCTATTTTTTATAATTTTAAAATGATAGTTTTAAAATTGTGGTTTCATTTTGATGAAAGAAAATTGTTTGATTAAATTTTTCCAAGAAATAATGGTTTATTGTGTAATGGTTTGGCATGGAATTTTTCATACATGGTTAGCATAAATGTTTGATTTGGATGTGACCTTGGATAAGGGGATTATCCCATAGGGGAATATAGATATTAGTCTCTTTGTGATGACTTAGTGGATTGATTAGAAACAACTCATGAGTATGGAACAATAACTTAGAATTCATGTGTGTGTGTGTTTGTGGGAACACTAGAATGAGTATTCGAAATTATAAGAAATGGGTTTATAACTTTTTTTATTATTTTCCAGGGATTTTTTTGGGTTTTGATATAAATTTTATTAACTTATTCTAAAATGTTTTATATAAAAAATTTCAACAAATTATTATCCTTATGGAATGAGTTGGAAAGTTCTTGGGGAATTACAAATTATTTTATACTCTCCCTTTCTTGGGAAATTTGGTGCATTTTCATATGAAATATATCGGGACAAAGGGAAGGGAAATGTGTCATACTTCTCAAGTGATGCACTATGATACCATGGGCATGGAAGGTGGAGTTGGATCTTGTAGTTAGTATACTATGTACTTGTGAGGATACCACATGGGTGTCTTTGGATCTTGTTGTCTTTCAATCCTTGTATTCTATTATAATTGGTTGTGTCATTTGTTATACCATGTTCCATTATCACTTATATATTGTTGTATTATTGATTTTATATTTGGAATATTTTATATTTTCATGCATCATGTAGGAGGATTGGATTTTTATATTTGAGTTTGTTATGGTTCTTCATATTTTATGGGAAAATTACCCCCTAATGATTTATAAATACATTAGAATTTATTTCCAAACTATGTTGTCTTGGTGATGTCACCTAAGGTTAGTGACACTATGTCTCTTCTCAAGCCAATTATTTGGGGTGGTATGTTACAAATGGAGACCAAGGGAGGTTGGAGATATTAATTAGGAGGAATTATATTGATATTTCAAGTGATATAAGGGAGACCAAATGAAAAATTAACTTAACAATTGAAATATATGAGTGCTTCCCTCATATGGTAAGGATTCATGGTTTTCATAACCATGGTATATCCATGTATCCTATACTATCATCATGTTTTCTATATTTTCAAAAACAAACCTCTAAATAATTTTGATATAAAGTATGTTAATTAAATGAAAACTTTACTGTTATATTATTATAGTCACAATTTTCCTCAAAATTCCACTTTATGCCATAAAAATTAATTAGTGTTCTTGGTTAAAAATATTTAGGTAATTGAGCCCTTATAAAATACTCACAGTCTCATTTCATGTGGATATTTTTCAATATTTTCATATCACACAAATTGAATGAATAAACTTATTCTATAAAATTTTATTATTATAATCAAGTACATGAATTGATTACTCCAACATAGTGTCATATGTTTATAAATCTAGATTTTCTTATTCAATAACCTGAGACAAATTGAGATGTTATTTCTTTAAGTGGCACACATGGAATACATCATGAATAGACAACAACTAGGACAATAAATCTAGATTGTATTCAACATTCTTGAGACATTCCATTATCTCAAATTAATTGATGTATAATGGTATAATTTTCCCTAAGTTCCCCATATTTGATGATTTACTTAAGGAGAGGCTTTGAGAAGTACCAAATAACACACACAATACTCTAAGGGATGAAGTTAGTGGCTAGGATAATATTTTTAATAACACTAAGGGATTATTGAACTTTTCAAGATCCACTACCTTTTCTCAATGTATCCTAAACAATGCCCAGTTCATGAGCAGACCATTTCCCCAACTTATTCAAACAAATAGGGGGCCAACATGGACAACCATAAAGACATTATAAGGATCCATATATATATATAATAGGTAATATATATTATAAAAAACTTATTCAATGGGAATTAGGTATCCCAGGAACCTATGAAGTTAAGTAGAGAGGCTCAGAATTTTTTTTGAAGAATCTAAATCGCCCACCCAATTTGAACATCTGTTGGTGGGTGATGAGAAATGCCCAAGTTTAATTGATAAACAATCACATCCTAAAGAGACTTATTACATTGGGAGGTAAATCATGGATACTAATAAAAAATGATATTAAATAAAACATCATGAAGATTCATAATCTCATTGATAAAGAAGTTTCACTGTTTATCTAACTTGATGTTCTACTTAAAATGATGGAAATGAGAATACATAGTCAAACATCCAATAATGAAATATATAGAATTATTTTATTGATGATATTGAGGAAATAATTTCATGAAGTCCATAAATATTTTAATTCTATTTTAATATAGGTATGGTAAAAGGTTGTAATAATCTAGCGGTATTTTGATTCTCAAAATTAACCTTCTTATAAATGAGGTAATGAGACACATATATGGTAATAATTAACTTCAAATGGGGACACTAATAAAATCACTTGAGATCATAAAGAAACTTGGTATCTCCAGGATGACCAACACAATATGAATGATCACTATCATTCATCACATCTTATCTCATAGACTCAGGAACCACTCATATTATCCTGAGACATAAGGTTAAATTGGGATACCATGACTAACAACATGAGGTATCACCATCAATTATAGTTATACTTATCCACTAAAAATATTGATTAAATTATTTATCATATTTTATTCAACCATCTATGGAATGTGTGGCTTACATACCATCCAATAATACATGAACATCTTTATCCATTATATCTGGGTGAATTTCTATAAAGAGACCCATCAAATGCCACTATTCCTTATATTATTTCGCATACATAGTTGAAAAATTAATTAATATATCATTAGAGACTATGAATATGTATCTTGTGGTATAATCCAAATAAAAATCAAATGTCTAGATATACTCCACCAAGTATCACTTCATGGGGTTTATATTCTTATAGAATATGATATATTTCATAATTTCATGATTGGTATACACCATAAAATTCTCACTGAAGTGGTAGTGTCACCAATACCTCAATTCATGCATCACCACTGTAAACTCTAGTTCATGAGTGGGATAGTTCCTTTCATGATAGAGTAACTTATGAGATACATTTTTCAAAAAAAAAACAAGTTTCATAAAAACACACTTGAACCCTATACATAAGGCATCAAAATACAGTGTATGAACTTAAATAAGCTCAAGAAGAAACAAAATATGTTCTGATGTAATTATTTCTATGAACCAATTAAAATTATTATTTAACTACTCACTCAATTCAATTATCACTCCCTTTTAATATAATTCTATTAAGGGAGACACTATCTTAAAAAACCCTCAATGAATCGCATGCAATATTTAGTCAAACACAAAAAAAAACATCTTATCTTGAAAAAATTATTCTGTTTTTCTCATAGAATTACCACTTATCTCTTATAATGTTACAATGAAATACTTTTATCAAACACCACATGACCCAAGAATTTCACTTAACAAATCCAGTGTTGAAATATAGAAATTTTTTCATACATGTAGCTCTCCTTCATGGTCCTTATATTAATATCCAAATGAATTATGTGATATACTTATATCATGGATTAAAACAAGATATAATCTTATAATAAAATAGAAACATAGTCAATATATTAGTAGAGGATATATTTCATTGATAATATGAATTTATATACATGTTTTTGAAATTTTTTGTTAATGTTTAATCATGCTTTATTTTATAATACACAAGGTATTGATATGTTTTTTACAATAATTAGGAAATCAAAACTCAAAGGAGGAGATGATGGAAATACATAAATTTCATAATTACATGTGGATCTGGATTATACATCCTGAAAGGATTGAATTTCATAAATAATGAAGATACAAAAAAGTAAACTCAATACACAATGTAACACCCCAAGCTTCCACGGTAAGTTTCCCTTTGAATAATTCAATAGCGTGCATTGTACGCAACGTCGAGATTCTAACACATCACAACCAATCAAACTAGCCGTTATGAATAGTAATACCTACTTTTTGAAATTTTAAAAATTTTATCTTTCGAAATGGACTTCATTTTTGGATTCGTAATATCGAAATTAGCTTAGGTGAAATTTTGGTACTTTTCGAATAACTTTCATATTTTGATGAATAGTGAAAATTACTAAATTTTAATTGAAAACATCTTTTTTAATCGAAATAATTAATAGTGAGAAATTATTAATTTTAGTGGTTTTAAAGTATATTTAGAATATATTTTTACCATTTAATACAATTTTGGTCATTAGATGTAATTTCACATTTAAACCAGACATAAACAAGTGTCAATCTTTTGATAGTTATTATCTCTTAAAAACACGCTATTTATTTTGACGACGGGAATTAATTTTTAAATTAATTAATGCAACTGATATGTTTTGAATTTGGTAAAATAGACATCATTTTTTAATTCATAATATCAAATATATCTTAGGCCTAATTTTTGGTATTTTTCTGGAAACTTTCATTTTTTGATGAATAGTGAAACCACTAAGTAGTAGTTAAAAAAACTGAATTTTTTATAAAACATAATTTTACCGCTTCTGTGAGTGGAATTTTTAAAATTTGAGAGACACAGTTAATATCAAGGAGTAAAATTTGTTTCAATGAGAAGAAAATAATTTTTGGTGAATAGTAACTTTTTACTTTTATTTACCACGGTTAAAAGTGAATAGGGTAATTAAGGGTAAAAATGATATTAATATTACCCTAACATATGTCATAATTATATTGGACAAGTGTATCCCGACCAAAAACAACATTAGGAGTAAAATATTATCATTTAGGTCCACTTGTATTATATTAGGATATTTATTATTATTTAATTCAAAGAAGAGTTAAAAGAGTTAAAATCAAAGTTTATTTACCAAAACATTTTTAGAATAGTGTTATACATAAGATAAATTCAATTTTAAATATTCATTATAAATATAAAAATATTTCATACATAATGGTATTTTATTTATAATTTTTAGACATTAAATAATTTAATTTATTTATGACACAATGGTGATGAAGTAATTACCTAATTAATGAAAAATTATAATAATCGATATTATAAATACACAAATAAATGTAATTTGAGACTTTTTATAAATACCAATAATTTTCTAGGTTAATATGACATGTTAGGATTGGTTTAATTAACTTTTTTCGGAGTAATCATTCTATTATGATTTTTACAAAAATCAATTATTGAATAGTGTCAAAATTGACATAAAAGAGTTTTTAAAAGAAATATTATATTATTAATTGATATTCAATTACTAAAAATCTTAGGTTCGGCCAAAAAACTTATATAATTATAGGTGTATCATTAATGGACCACTTTTGGGTCACTTGGAGGTATATAGTAAGTTTAATAACTATATAATATAAAAATACAAAGTGACGTGGTAAGTGTCAAACTAATTAACTAAGAGTTAAAACTAAAAGATAAGGTTAATATAATAACCCAAACCTGTCTAAATTCTATTGGTAGAGTTGGTTTCGACCCACCCCAAATTAACCTTTAAATAATCCACTTTTGAGCCATTAGAAACTGAATATGAATTTATTATAAAATAATATTTCTAGCTTTTCCAAAGGTGGCACTCACCCCTCTTATAAAAGGGCACTCCCCCTTCTCATTCATTCACACCATCAAAGCCATTTGGCTCGGCCAAACTCTCCCCCAATACTCTCTCAACGTACCTCACTACAACCTAGATGCCTTAGTTTGATCATAAATCTAACCTAAGGAGCCCTTTTGATCAAATCAAAAGGAATAACCGGAAGAAGAGGTAATGTTTTCACCACCCCTTTTCAAGTTCCTTTTTTCTTCCACTTCTTCTTTCTTTGTTATTACCATTCTAAAATAATTAATCCAATATCTCCTATATACTGTAATATTATTATAAATATCGTACAACCATATTCAGTATTCTATCCATCCTTTGAATGACATGTCACCATACGTGCGTACGTACGGCTTATCGTCTCCACGTCGTGGTGTAATTATTATTCAATATATTATTATTTGGATGGGTATAATAATGATTTTTAATTCATGTAAATAATAAATATAACATGATAATTATTCTGTATATATGATATACCATCCAATTATATATTATTTTAATATCAAAAGAATGATATTGTCGCTCGTGCGTACGTACGGACTACCGTCTCCACGAACGCGATGAGATTCATTCTCCATCGTATCCATTCAAGTATAATTATCATTTGATGATTTAAAAATAATGTTTAAGGACTTGATATAATTCTAGATAAGAATAAGATACAACCTATCCATGAAAAACACGTCTTACGTAACAAAATATATAAAAGAAAATGAGAAATTTAACACCCGAAACAACGATAATACTAAGATATTATTAACAAATCAATGTTAAAAGATAATATATGATATCATATTAATGTATATGATTCTTGTATAATTTAATAACAATTATTTCTCCATTATACATGAGTTTAACCTACCCTCAACCAAGGAAAAGTACAAGGTAAGGGTTATTTCACAATCTCTTCATTATCCGATGTTGTTTATACGTAATTATCTACTGGGACCTCTTTATCATCCACATCCATGTTTCATGAAAGTGTATTTCAAAAAATTATTACTATTTTAAAGAATATGGGTTAAATTCATTTATACCCTTGTTTTATTTCTTATAAGAAGTTTATAAAGGAATCTTTCCGTCATTTTCCAAACAAGGTCCTTTTTAACCTTTTCGACAGAATGAAGGTAAGAATGTTTTTTTAACTTATACGGCAGGTGCAACTATTTTCCACTGTTATAAAATTTTCGAAGCTTCCCTTACAAGATTATAAGGATATTTTCAAAGTAAATGTTTTATTTTATAATTATGTGACATTTAAATGATTTCAAAATTAATATTCTAAGAATTTCTAAAAGGTACTCTTTATCAAAATCAGAATTTTAAATGTTTTAAATATTTATCTTTCTAAATCTTTTTAATTAATTTCCATGTTTTCAAAATGATTTTAAGGATTTATTTATATGTACATGAATGTTTTGAAATGATATTTCTTTTCAAAATTTTCGAACTGGTATGGGACACTTTGATTCAAAAATCTATTTTAAATTACTTCATTAATAAATGTGTGAATTTTAATTGATTTCAAAAAAAAGATATATCTCTAAAATAGTTTTTATTTCATATATGTCAACATCCTTTGATGGATTTTAAGTTTATTTGATGTTTATTTATTATGATTCAAAACTTCCATATTGTTTTGATGTTTTTTTGATGTGTTTGACTGTGGATGTGTTATTCTTATACCATTCGTGGTTTACGGATGAAGTATTTACATTTCGTATGCTAGTTTTAATACGAATGTTTATGTTATGTTTGAACCTTTTCATATGGGAATTCATTGGACTTAATATGTGACGGGTGGAGACCGTTATAGATCCTCGATGCATTGGTAGGTCTCATGATAAAAACTAGTGTCTTGGCACAAGGCCTTGACAAAATATTATTTGTAGTCTTGGCATGAGGCCTTGGCTATGTGGTTATGATAGTCTGGAATTATGAATTCAATCATTATGAAAGTGGTTAATGATATTGCATGTGATTATTCGATTAATAGAATATCCATGTGAATAAGTAAATGGCATTATTTCATTTTATTTTTACCATACAATGTTGAAGTTCAAGTTTAAAAGGCTTTTTTTAGTTATACATTGCCTTAAATGTTTATTCCTATTTATGAAAGTTTCCGCTATATTGTTATCCTTACTGGGAATTTGAGCTCACCCCTTTTTCTATGTTTTATTTTTCCCAGGATGTGAAGAAGTATTTTATGAATGGCCTGCAGGGATGGTTTTAGGGGATATGAAGACAATATATTGTTGTAGTTTTTTACTTATTGATGTAATGAAAACTTTATGAATATATCTAGTGTTTCCAAGGCTACTAAACTAATTGGTCTTTTGAGACTTGATCTTTCTTGTGATCATGCCAATGTTATGTAATAATGCACCGACTCTAGGTATCTTGGGTCGGGGCGTTACAGTTGGTATCCGAGAAAGTTTAGTACAAACCTTTGAAGCTAGATTTAGATAAACTCTTATTAGAGCACATAGATCTAATATGGACATTGTGGATTAGTATAGTAGAACTTCCTAGAATTTTGGTATTGTATAAATTTTGTGAGTTTTCCGAGCAATACATCCCTGTCTGGATACGAGTAGGTAGAGGCGGCTCTGGAACAAATGTACCTAAGGGTAAAACCCGAAAACACCGCTTTGAGCTAGACTTGAATGGGAACTAGTGCATGACAACGGGCCTTACTTCACTCTTGGTTACGACACTCCTGGGGGATATGCTTAGGATAATTCTCATTTTCTTTACAAACCATTATGAAGGTTTTATCAGTATAAGCTTTCTCAAAGGAGACATTTTTATGATTATGGATTATATCCATAAACTATTTAATTTTTTTTATGTGTTTTACAAGTTTGGGATTAGGTATTGTTATTCATAAACTAATCTAGTGTATTCCATTTTTTAGAAATGGCACCCAGAAGAAGGAATGAGAACTCCAGCAATGCACATGATCCAAAGAGAAAGAAGGATCGTATCTTTCATGGTCTTAAGCCAGAATTTATAAGAGAAATAGTCTCCCATGTATTATCATCATATGAAGAAATAATATCATGTGTTGATAAGATAAGTAAAGAGTTTACTGAGTCCTATGGCTTTGAAGGGAAGCAAGAGAATAAAAGGATGGAAGAGAGAAAGATGGATAAAGGGAAGAGGGAAAAGAAGAATTTTCCCATATGTGATAACTGTGGGAAGAAACACCCTGGAACTTTCCTGAAAGGAATGGGAGTTTGTTATAAGTGTGGAGGAAAAGGGAACAAAGTATGTGACTGCAAGGGTAAGAAAATGGTTTCAAATGTACAATGCTTCATTTTCAAGGAGTTTGGACACTACGCGAACCTATGTCCCAGTCATCAGACTATGCCACAAATGATGCTATTGGATAATAATCAAGTTATGATACTACCATAGATGAAGAGGAATGATTTGAGTTCTTCTGTTGATTATGTCATTTGAGTGTTGTATCAACAATGTACTTGTTATAATAATTATGGATTATATAAGGATTGTACTGCAGTACTATTTCATTAAGGACTTGAGATTGTGTGGAACAAAGAAAAGTGACTCAATAGCAGGTTAAATTTTTAGAAAATATATGGTTGAGAGAAAGATGAACCATAATATGGTTCTGATACCGAGGTAGTGATTTTAGAATAATACATGATTGATTTGGATAAATTATATTAGATATTATTGACTACCTTGAAACTGATTAATGATTTGTATATTCCATCATTTTTGGGGTTTAAAACATTTTTGGATTGAAGGAGTATACCTATTATTCTTTAAGGAATAAGGTATCACAGATTTAATCAATAAGGTTTTATGGTAATTCAGGATGTTGCAGTGTTTGAAAAGAATACATGATGAAGGTGATCACATGTCATTACGTGGAAAAAAGGATCTTCATTGTGTTTACCTTCCTTATAAATTTTGCACTGAAGTATTTTGGATAGTTCTAGTTTGGATTATTTTGGATTGCCATAAAAGGACAACCTGGAGGTCGGGCGGCAACCCGTCGCGTCTGACAAAGCCGCGAGACTTGAACCCACAACTGAAGGGCGGAAAGGGTGTATCACCTACCACTGACCCATGTGATGTCCTGGATTGAATAATGTTGTTTTTTAATGGTTCTTCTATATGGATTATAAATACATTTTTTAACCCTATACGAATAGGATAAATAGAATATTATTTTTAAAATCTATTATCTTTTAGAGTGAAAGATGAGTTTGTGGTAGAGCTTAGTTAAAGGATGAGACTCTACTTGTCATGTATATATTTTTCTTATTCAATTATTCAATGAAGAAATTAATTCTTATACTTTAGTGAAGGGATCTTAAAACAAAAAAAAATGTGTTATCCAATTACCATATGTTTTGCTGAACCGATGGTATTTTAAATCATCATAGATTGATGAATTTAAGGCCCTCAATTTTACACTTGTTTGTGATTGATTACCTCAATCACTACCTATAAATATTTACGTTTTCCCTCCAATTATATGTCTCTAATTTCCACCAATGTTCTCCTAATAGAGATCATAATTTGGTGGTGACCCTTTCATTTCTCTTTTCCTCTTATTAAGACTAAATTTTATTAACCCAATTTTCGATGTGGGTTTTCCCACAAAGATATTTTCTATATTCAACCTTTTATTTTCGAAAAACAATTTCAAATTGTGAGGACACAATTTATTGAAGGAGGGGAGAATGTAACACCCCAAGCTTCCATGGTACGTTTCCCTTTGAATAATTCAACGGCTTGCGTTGTACGCAACTTCAAGATTCTAACACACCACAACCAATCAAACTAGCCGTTATGAATCGTAATACCTACTTTTTGAAATTTTATAAATTTTATCTTTCGAAATGTTCTACATTTTTTGGATTCGTAATATCGAAATTAACTAAGGTGAAATTTTGGTACTTTTCGGATAACTTTCATATTTTGATGAATAGTGAAAATTACTAAATTTTAATTGAAAACAACTTTTTTAATCAAAATAATTAGTAGTGATAAATTATTAATTTGAGTGGTTTTAAATTATATTTAGAATATATTTTTACCATTTAATACAATGTTGTTCATTGGATGTAATTTCACATTTAAACCAGACATAAACAAGTGTCAATCTTTTGATAGTTACTATCTCTTAAAAACACGCTATTTGTTTTGACGACGGGAATTAATTTTTAAATTAATTAATGAAAATGATATGTTTTGAATTTGGTAAAATAGACATCATTTTTGAATTCATAATATCAAATATATCTTAGGCCTAATTTTTGGAATTTCTCAGGGAACTTTCATTTTTTGATGAATAGTGAAACCACTAAGTGGTAGTTAAAAAAACTGAATTTTTCATAAAACTTAATTTTACCGCTTCTGTGAGTGGAATTTAGAAAATCCAAGAGACACGATTAATATCAA
Organism: Viscum album; assembly: GCA_963277665.1. Classification (NCBI taxonomy): domain Eukaryota; kingdom Viridiplantae; phylum Streptophyta; class Magnoliopsida; order Santalales; family Viscaceae; genus Viscum; species Viscum album. Next base: position 1,476,627,557 of record OY728150.1, read on the forward strand.
GGAGTAAATTGTGGTTCAATGAGATGAAAATAATTTTTGGTGAATAGTAACTTTTTACTTTTATTTACCACCGTTAAAAGTGAATAGGGTAATTAAGGGTAAAAATGATATTAATATTACCCTAACACATGTCCTAATTCTATTGGACAAGTGTATCTCGACCAAAAACAACCTTAGGAGTAAAATATTATCATTTAGGTCCACTTGTATTAGATTAGGACATTTATTATTATTTAATTCAAAGAAGAGTTAAAAGAGTTAAAATCAAAGTTTATTTACTAAAACATTTTTAGTATAGGGTTATACATAAGATAAATTCGATTTTAAATATTAATTGGAAATATAAAATGATTTCCTACATAATGGTATTTTATTTATAATTTTTAGACATTAAATAATTTAATTTATTTATGACACAATGGTGATGCAGTAATTACCTAATTAATGAAAAACTAAAATAATTGATATTATAAATACACAAATAAATGTAAATTGAGACTTTTTATAAATACCAATAATTTTATAGGTTAATATGACATGTTAGGATTGATTTAATTAACTCTTCTCGAAGTAATAATTCTGTTATGATTTTTACAAAAATCAATTATTGAATAGTGTCAAAATTGACATAAAAGAGTTTTTAAAACAAATATTATATTATTAATTGATATTAAATTCCTAAAGATCTAAGGTTAGGACAAGAGACTTATATAATGATAGTTGTATCATTAATGGAACACTTGGGGGTCTCTTGGAGGTATATAGTAATTTTATTAACTATATAATATAAAAATACAAAGTGACATGGTAAGTGTCAAACTAATTAACTAAGAGTTAAAACTAAAAGATAAGGTTAATATAATGGCCCAAACCTATCTAAATTATATTGGTAGAGTGGTTTTCGACCCATCCCCACCATAAACTTTAAATAATCCACTTTCTAGCCATTAGAAACCGAATATGAATTTATTATAAAAAAATATTTCTAGCTTTTCCAAAGGTACCCCTCACCCCTCTTATAAAAGGGCACTCCCCCTTCTCATTAATTCACACCTTCAAAGCCATTTGTCTTGACCAAACTCTACCCAAATACTCTCTCAACTTCCCTAAATAAAACCTAGATGCCTTAGTTTGATCATAAAGCCAAACTAAGTATCCCTTTTGATCAAATCAAAAGGAAGAACCCGAAGAAGAGGTAATGTTTTCACCACCCTTTTTCAAGTTCCTTTCTTCTTCCACTTCTTCTTTATTTGTTATTACCATTATAAAATAATGAATCCAGTATATCCTATATAATGTAATATTATTATAAATATGGTACAACCATATTCATTATTCTATCCATCCTTTGAATGACATGTCACCATATGTGCGTACATACGGCTTACCATCTCCACGTCGTGGTGTAATTGTTATTCAATATATTATTATTTGGATCGGTATAATAATGATTTGTAATTCATGTAAATAATAAATATAACATGATAATGATTCTGTATATATAATATACCATCCAATTATATATTATTTTAATATCAAAATAATGATATTGTCGCTCGTGCGTATGTACGGACTACCGTCTCCACGAACGCGATGAGATTCATTCTCCATCATATCCATTCAAGTATAATTATCATTTGATGATTTAAAAATAATGTTTAAGGACTTGATATCATTCTGGATATGAATAATATACAACCTATCCATGACAAACATGGCTTATGTAACAAAACATATAAAAGAAAACGAGTAAGTTAACACCTGAAACAACGATAATACTAAGATATTATTAACAAATAAATGTTAAAAGATCATATATGATATCATATTAATGTATATTATTATTGTATAATTTAATAACAATTATTTCACCATTATACAGGAGGTTAGCCTACCCTCAACCATGGAAAAGTACAAGGTAAGGGTTATTTCACAATCTTTTCATTATCCGAGGTTGTTTATACATAATTATCTATTGGGACCTCTTTATCATCCACATCCATGTTTCTTGAAAGTGTATTTCAAAACATTCTTACTATTTTAAAGAATATGGGTTAAAGTAATTTATACCCTTTTTTTACTTTTTATAAGAAGTTTATAAAGGAATATTTCTGTCGTTTTCCAAACAAGGTCCTTTTTAACCTTTTTGACAGAATTAAGGTAAGAATGTTTTTTTAACTTATACGGCGGGTGCGGCTATTTTACGCCGTTATAAAATTTTATAATATTCCATTACAAGCTTATAAGGATATTTTCAAAGTAAATGTTTTATTTTATAATTATGTGACTTTTAAATTATTTCAAAATGAATATTTTAAGAATTTCTGAAAGGTACTCCTTATCAAAATCAGAATTTAAAATGTTCTAAAGATTTATCTTTCTAAATATTTTTAATTAATGTCCATGTTTTCAAAATGATTTTAAGGATTTATTTATATGGACATGAATGTTTTGAAATGATATTCTTTTCCAAATTTTCGAATTTTCATGGGACACTTTGATTCAAAAATCTATTTTAAATTACTTCGTTAATAATTGTGTGACTTTTAAATGATTAAAAAAAGATATTTCTCTCAAATAGTTTTGATTTTAGCTATGTCAACATCCTTTGATGGATTTTAAGTTTATTTGAAGTTGATTTATTATGATACAAAACTTCCATATTGTTTTGAAGTTTTTGTGATGTGTTTGACTTTGGATGTGTTATTCTTATACCATTCGTGGTTTATGGATGAAGTATTTACATTTCTTATGCTAGTTTTAATACGAATGTTTATGTTATGTTTGAACCTTTTCATATGGGAATGCATTGGACTTAATATGTGACGGGTGGAGCCTTCTATAGCTCCACGATGCATTGGTAGGTCTCATGAGACAAACTAGTGTCTTGGCATAAGGACTTGACAAAATCTTATTTGTAGTCTTGGCATGAAGCCTTGGCTATGTGGTTATGATAGTCTTCATTATGCATTCCATCATTATGAAAGTGTTTAATGATATTGCATGTGATAATTCAATTAGTAAAATATCCATGTGAATAAGTAAATGGCATTATTTCATTTTATTTTTGTCATACTATGTTGAAGTTCAAGTTTAAAAGGATTTTATTTTAGTTATACATTGCCTTAAATGTTTATTCTTATTTATGAAATTTTCCACTATATTGTTATCCTTACTGGGCATTTGAGCTCACCCATTTTTCAATGTTTTATTTTTCCCAGGATGTGAAGAAGTATTTTATGAATGACCTGCAGGGATAGTATGAGGGGATATGAAGGCAATATATTGTTGTAGTTTTTCACTTATTGATGTAATGAAAACTTTATGAATATATCTAGTGTTTCCAAGGATACTAAACTAATCGGTCTTTTGAGACGTGATCTTTCTTGTGATCATGCAAATGTTATGTAATAATGCACCGACTCTGGGTATCTAGGGTCGGGGCATTACACACGATGTGAAATTTTGGAAACCTAATTTTCACCAAATATTCAAGTTATGAAATACATGAGATCCAAAATATTCAGATGTTAATTCATATTTTAAGTACACAACATGTATGTCTAGTACACACCATGAAAGTTTCAATGTATAATCCACTTAATGAACCTACATTATATGAACTATTTACAAGTCATGTAGCACCTGGGTTTTATATATTTCCAGATACCACGATGTGCATCGAATTCCCAAACCTATATTTTTATTTATTTTCTATTTCTTTCCTATTTTCCTTTCGGTCTATTTTTATTGCTTTATTTTTTATTTTATTTCAAAAAATCCTTTGTACCTTTTTTAGATTTCGCTACTTGTTCATTCCCTATTTGTTATTCTGATGTCTGACCCCAATAATAACTGGCATTCAACATCAATTAACAATGCTTCCTTCATTTTTTCTTCATTCAAGTTAGTATTTAACTTTTATTTCATGATTTCAATCTTGGATGGATTTGATTTAAGTTATCTATTTTTCATTTCAAGAATATTGTGAACTATTTCATTTATTTTTTTCAATTCTATCATGTGCGGCATATTTTCTTAAGGTTAGGGGTCAAGATTAAGGGTGGATTGAACCTAATTAATTTCAAAATCAAAACTTGGTAATCCTATGTCTAGTAATTAGGTTTAAAATAATGTTAAATCTTGTTTACTTTTCAACAAACCTAACCATCATAGGTGCATCCAAAAGGATACACGACCTAATTAAAGTTGACCGGGCTAGGGCCAATAACCCATGATTCATTCTACCTGTAATCCAATATTCCAACACTTTGGTTTTCAAATATATATGGGACAAGGAGTATTTTCTATATTAGGTAGATTTAATTGGTTAGACCAATATCAATTGGTATCTTTTTCACCACTTTGTAGCATATTCCATAGGTCTATTCCAAGCTAGATTTAGTATTAATCTTTTATCGATACCCTAAAATTGACCCTGCACCCTTCCTTTCAATTTAAATTAATAAAAATATATATATTTTAGTAAAACCAAACAAAAGATATTGATCATGTGGATTCCCTTACAAAAGGTTCTTAATCTTGGGTTGTTTTCCTACAAGCTATCTCAATGGGTTCAACCCCATATTGCCACTATGATACAACTTTGTATCCAAGTGTAGTATGAGAAATATAAATTTAATCTGATCAGCAATCACACATAATAAATGATTCCATGCGGGATAGTTAAATTTTGGTTTTGTCACCAGGGACTTCAGGCATAGACACAATGACATATGGTACAAACCTTGGATTACCTCACCCATGTTTTCTTCTTTACATTTCCCTTTTCTTTTTATAATTTTTTTTCTCATAGACTAAAACCTCTGTGCACTATATTTTAGAATATTTTATGTTTCAGGGTCCCTTCACTCATTATAGGAGCTTTGAAACACAGGAACTGCATAATTTAAATTCTAAGATCGATAAAACTATAGTTTCAAATCGATTCTTAAAAATGGATGAATTCAATGATCTTGCATCACAACACCTGCATAATGATCAATATGAACCACCTGAACATTAGGTTGAGATACTAGGGATTCAAGAACACACCATCATGGATTACAAATTTCCTTCCATCGATGGTGTTGTACCCAGTATTGTGTACCCTCCAATTTAGGTGAACACTTTAGAAATAAAACATGGACTCATTCATGTGATCAAGAACATGGGGTAGTTTAGTGGAATAAAAAGTAAAGAACCCGATGAAAATATTTCCTATTTTTTCAAGGTTTTTGATACCTTTAAAAGCTAGGTAACTTCTTTAGATTCCATCAGATCAAGGGTTTTCCCTTTCTCCTTGCACGACTGATCCAAGGATTGTCTTAAGAGTCAAGCTCCTAAGTCCATCACAACTTTTGATGATTTAGCACAGAAATTTATTGATAAATATTTCCCAGCTATACAAACCTTGAAACTAAGGAATGAAATTCAAAATTTCAATCTGGAAGATGGATAATCAGTATGGGAAGCATGGGAATGCTTTATGTAGCTAACCCACAAGTTCCCACATCACAAACATGATGTGTGGATATAAATCCAAATTTTTTATCTGGGACCTGAACCCATTGTCTACACTATTTTGGATGTCTTTGTTAAAGGAGGGATTATGATAAAGACACCTGAAGTTGGAATAGATCTATTAGATGATATTTTATACAATTATAGGTTTTTAAAAAATAAGGGAGGACTTCCCCAACACAAAATCCATTAGGCGGAGTATAATACCTGCCTAGAGGCCCAAGTAGAGGACCATACCAAGAAGCTTGAATATTTTCAACTTACTTTTACACCATCACCCCCTACTGACCCTATTATGGAGATCTAATATTATGAGATGTTTGCAGGCCTACAACCCTAGTAGAACTGAAGGGAAGGATTAGAGGAACTTCAAATATTATATTATAATTATGTTAATTACAATCAATGAAATTAATAGTACTAATTACCCCAATAGTACCAATAACAATATTATCATCAAAGGAAGGTTCTATAGAAACATTATTAAAACTAATGTTACTATCATTATAGGAGTGTACAAGTACCACCAAGTAATAAGGGCCCATTTGGGTACCCACCTCAAGGTCTATCTCCTCAACTACAATAACAATTTCAACAGCCTTTTTCTAATAGAGCTCAGTGGTTTCCACCTTCTCAACAGTATTAATTTCAGTAAGCTCTATTAAAAACACCAAAACAAGACCAACATCTTAAATATAATCTTTATAACCTAAAAAATTCCTTAATGTAGAAATAATATTATTGGATGACCACTTAGGAGACTAGAATGAAAAACCAATGGGCTAACCCGCACAACCTCAAACATCATGTTGGAAAAATATAAAAGACCTTAGCAGATCGATTATCAGGTACGTTGCCAGGTAACACTAAGACTCATCTGAGAGAGAAGGATAAAGCTATAGTTATTAGGAGTGTAACAATAATGAAATTTCAATATCCTTATGTAATTAAGGAAAATTAGTGAAAAGAATCTGATAAAGATGGTCGGGAGAAAACTCAAGTGGTGGAATCAATTGAAAAATGTCTAGTTATGGATAATCCTAAAAAGGATGATGTTTATATTTAACTGAAACCATATAAGACCCCTATACCCTTTCTAAAGAGGATGGTACATGCTAAAATATGGTAAAAACATGAAAATTTATAGATATGTTTAAACAAATATACATCAACATTCCATTTGATGAAGCAATTTCTCAAGTTACTTCTTATGAAAGATTCTTTAATGAATTGATTTAAAAAAAATGGATGACTTAGGATTCATATCCTTAAATGAAGAATGATCCAAATTTTATCAATGTAATCTACCTCTAAATATTTGAGACCCTAAAATCTTCTCAATTCCTTGCACTATAAGAACATGCAATTTTGAAAGATCCTTGTACGATCTTGGTGCAAGTATCAATATCATGACTATGAGTGTTTTCAAAAAGTTGGGTCTTGAAGAATTAAAACCAACAATAGTGGAACTATAACTAGTATAAAAATTAGTCAAGCACCCCCAAGTACTTCCTGATTATGTCTTATTAAATATTATAAAATTCATTTTCCTTGCTGATTTCCTCATCCAAGATATAGAGGAAAAATGAGACGTCCTTATAAATCTAGGGAGACCGTTTCTCAACACTAAGAAGGAAATTATTGATGCGAATCGAAGAAGTTTTACATTTAGATTCAGTAAAGAATAAGTTTTGTTTGATTTAGTGAAGGACTCTAAGAAAAATGGTGAGTCATCGGATTATCCATCCAACGGCCCAGAGGCCTTCAATTTTTTATTATTTTAAGCAAAAACCCCCTTTTAAGGGAATAAGGATGGAACCCTACAGAAATCAGCAACTTAAGACATAACACAAATCGAAGGTCTAGTGAGAAAAACCAAACTGACACATGGAGATACCCCTCCCCAACATATGAACACAGAAAACACTCCATCGTTACAAGGCTAAACAGCTAGAAAGTGTCTTGTGTCAAAGCACATTCCCAATCCGATGACTGACACTATACCCTCTCAAACATCTAAATATGAAAAGCACTGAAACGATTAAGGGAAGCTTTGTAACCTAATCTGTGGCATGATCCATGGGTTGAGTCTGAGTACATCACCATACCAACAGACCTCACAAAATAAACCTTTCACCCTTCTGAAATCACCAATCCAAACGCCTCTATAAAAGATCATTGTAAACCAACTCCTCCACCCTCCTCAAACCCCCTACCACTATAGTTACATAAGCCCAAAAGACAAATCAAAGGGAACATGATCAGGAAATTGTCACCTAGGACTGCGTGGCCCAACCCCACGCCAAGGGAGTGCCACCAATGAGGGGATCTAGGTCATCCTGAAACAAAAGCGCCACTCTGAGAATGAGTCTACTATAATTAAAACCATGGATTCACCCTCAACAGGTTTCGAAACCTCACAAAAATGTGCAATAGGAAAGGGAAGAGGAGAACCAACAAGGTCGAACCAGAACACCAAAATGGTATCCAGCCAGAGGAAACAAATCATAGCATAACCATAATGAATACATGAAATACCCACAGAATCCACAAACCAATACCTCCCCCTCCAAATCACCGTAGATCTGACTAGAAACCCGCACCGGATTGTGCCAAACAAGCTGAGAAACCTAGGACAATCCAACAAAGCTGAAAGATCCAAGCGTACTGAGCCAACATCAGAGCCGCACCTGATCACATTGGATGATCCCAAGAGCACCGACACAACTCACACGGAGCTTCGTCGTCGATGGAAGGGAGAGCCGCACTAGGATGACCACCACCATTCTTCCAAGAAGGACATGCCGGACGTGCCAAGAAACTGAGGCTACTCTACCAAAGTCGAAAGAACCCCGAACCGACTTCAGATCCGCACTGAGCTTTTTTGTCTACGAGAGGAGGCGAACCGTGCCAAGTCGACTCTCAAAGGCGCGACGACGCCCATGACAGACCGAAACCATGAGCATCATGTAACACCCCAACCCTAGTTACCCAGAGTAGGTGCATTATTTTAATACATTGGCATGATTACAATGAATAAAGTCCTAAAATACTGAACAGGTTAGCAGTCTTGGAAAATGGATTACATACATGAATGTTATATTACACATTAGAAAATAAAACACAACATAAATGATCCTTTGATAATGTCATTAATCCCCTAGATTAACCTTGCTTATCAACCATAATACACTTCTTGGAATCCTAGGAAAATTAAAACATAGAAAAGGGTGAGCTCAGATGTTTAGTAAGGATAAAAATATAGTAGAAACTTTCATAAATAAGAATAAACATTTAAGGCAATGTATATGAATAAAAAGAATCCTTTTAAACTTAAACATCATCATAATATGGAAAAGATACAATAAAATAATTCCATTTACTTATTCACATGGATATTCTATTAGTTTAATAATCACATGCAATATCAATATCCACTTTCATAATTATGTAATCTATAATGCCAGACATCATAACCACATAGTCAAGGCCTTGTTCCAAGACTACATATAAGATTTTGTCAAGGGATTGTACCAAGACACTAGTTTATCTCATGAGACCTACCAATGCATCGAGGAGCTATAGAGGGCTCCACCCATCACTTACTAATTCCAATGCATTCCTCATATGAAACGGTGTAAACATAACATATACATTTGTTTTAAAACTAGCATACGAAATGTCAATACATTATCCATAAACCATGAATGGAATAAAAATAACACATCCATAGTCAAACATATCACAAAACCTTCAATACAATCTGGAATATTTGTATCATAATAAATCAACTTCAAACAAGTTTAGAATCTATCAAACGATGTTGACATACATGAAAATGATTTGTAACACTCTTTGAGAGAAATATCCCTTTTTCATGAAAACATTTAAAAGTAAAAAAATTTAGAAATGAAGAAATTTAAAGAATTTTTTGAATCTAATTGTCCCATACCACTTTGAAACTTTTTAAAGGAATTAACATTTTAAAAACATTAATGTTCATATAGATAAATCCTTAAAAACCATTTCGAAAACATGGATATTAATGAGAATGATTTCGAAGAATAAATATTTAAAACATTTAAAATGATGCTTTAGTAAAAAAAAGTCCCATAAAATAATCCCTTTGACAACTCTTTCCTGAAACATGGACATGGATAATAAATATGTCTCAGTATATACTTACGTAGAAACAACCTCGGATAATAAAGAGATTGTGAAATTAACCCTTACCTTGCACTTTCCTTTAGTAGAGGGTGCATTTAAACTCCTGTATAAAGACCATAGTATGTTATTAAATTATACCAAAACCGTATTAATATTTATTATATTATACATGATTCATTTATGACTTTATACTACCCATTTAATAATAATTTCCATGTTAAAATAACATTTCGGGTAATAATAGCTTTCTTTATCGTATGTGTTTTAACTTGTCACTCTTGATTGTATCACTTAGAGCATGATTTAAAAACATCCAGAATATAAGACATCATATATATTTAGAACATAAATATATATAATAGACATATATATGAAATGGAAAGCACTGTTTATGGAGATGGTAGACCGTACGTACGCATAAACGCTATTTCTGTTTTCATATCGTATTGAACGGAACTAAGTGAAAATGATATATGTAAGTATATATATATATATATTTATATTTATATCTATAGTAGCATTATTATGTCATATATTACATACTTATTAATGATATATATTTTATAATCATCATTGAATGGTGAACGTGGAAATGAATCTCATCACGTCGTGGAGAGTGTAATCCATACGTACACACGAGCGAAAATATCAATATATTGATGGAGATATCATATGTAATTGGATGGTATATAATATATAAATAATAATTAACATGTTATATTTATTATTTACATCAGTTATACTCCTTATTATACCCATCCAAATAATAAAGTGTTTGAATAACAAACTATACCACGACGTGGAGACGGTAATCCGTACGTACGCACGTATGGTGACTTTGTCAGTTATAGGATGGATAGAATAATGAATACGATTTTACCATTTTTATAATAAAATAAAAATATATAAAAGATAATGGAGTTATTATTTTATAATGGAAACAATAAAGAAAGAGTAAGTGGAAGAAGAAAAGAACTTGAAAGAGGTGGTGAAATATTTACCTCTTCTTTGGGTACTTCCTTTTGATTTGATCAAAAGGGATCATTAGGTTGGCTTACTGACAAAATTAAGGCCTCTAGGATGAAGGGAGGAAAGTTGGGAGGATATTTGGGTAGTGTCTGGCCAATACAGAAGGCTTTGGAGGTGTTAAATTAAGAGAAGGGGAAGTTCCCTTTTATAAGAGAGGTGAGGGTCACTTTAGGAAAATATTGAAATATTATTTTATAATAAAATAATTTTCGGTTTCTAATGGATCCAAGATGATTTATTCAAAGGATAAGGTGATTATGGGTTTAAAAAATCTCAACCAATAGGTTTTAGACAGGTTTAAGTCATCATATTAACCTTAACTTTTAGATTTAACTCTTAGGTAAATAGTTTGACATTTACCATGTCTCTTTGTATTTTTATATTATATGGTTCATAAACATACAATAAAATGATAATTGAACCCCAATTGGTTCATTAATTTAATATATATTATTATATAAGTCTTTTGGAATAACCTTAGATTTTTAAAACTATTTTATCATTTAATAATATAATATTTTTTTTAAAAACTATTTTATGTCAATTTTGACACTATTTGGTATTTGTTTTTTTTTAAAATCATAAAATCATTATTACTTCAAAAACAATTGATTGAATCAAACATAACATGTCATATTAACCTCCAAAATTATTTTAATTCATCAGACGTCTCAAATTACATTTATTTGAGTATTTATAATATCAGTTATTTTAATCTTTTATTAATAAGGTAATTACTACATCATCATTGTGTCATAAATAAATTTAATTATTTATGGTCTAAAAATTATAAATAAAATACTGTTATGTATGAAATATGTTTATCTTTCTAATAAATATTTATAGTCCAATTTATCTTATGTATAACCATATATTAAAAATGTTTTAGTTATAAAAACTTGAATTTAACACTTTTAACTCTTATTTAAATTAAATAATATTAAATGTCCTAATCTAATCCAAGTGGACCTAAAGGATAATATTTTATTAATAAGGTTGTTTTTGATGAATTACACTTATCCAATTGAATTAGGACATGTGTTAGGGTAATAATAATATCATTTTTACCTTTAATTACCCTATTTACTTTTAACCGTGGTAAATAATAGTCAAAATTTACTATTCACCAAAAATTATTTTTATCTTATTGAACCACATTTTACTTACTGATATCAACCGTGTCCCTCGCCAATTTTCAAATTCTCTTAGGTGGTGGGTAAAAGACGGTAAAAATTTCAATACAATTTTTATATATCTAAACTTATTATAAAATGGCTCCAATGAATTATATTGAACTTATATAGGTATTATGTATCTATTTTGACCTAAAATAAATTTAAATAAAATAAATAATTATTTAAATAAAAGGTTGGTTTTAACCAATAACTCAGTTTTTTTCACTATTCATCAAAAAATTGAAAGTTTTCAGAAAAATACCAAAATTTCACCCTAAGATAATTTTGATATTATGAATTCAAAAATTAAGTCTATTTTACCAAATTAAAAACATAGAAGTTGAATTTATTAATTTAAAATTATTTCCCGTTGTCAAAACCAAAAAGAGTATTTTTAAGAAATAATTCCTGTCAAAAGATTGATACTTTCTTATGACCAATTTCAAAGTGAAATTACTTACAATGACCATAATTGTATTAAATGGTAAAAATATAATATATTTATACTTCCAACCCATTAAAATTTATAATTTAACACTATAAGTTATTTTGATTAAAAAATTTGTGTTCAGTTAAAATATAGTATTTTTTACTATTCACCCAAATATGAAAGTTATCAGAAAAACACCAAAAATTTATTGAAACTAAATTCTTATGTCCCGATTCTAAAGAAGAAGTTTATTTTGTCAAATTGAATATATAAAAGTTTCAAATATTGTATTTAAAAATGGTTCACCATTAAAAGGTGGTAAAAGTGCATTTTTTTTGAAAAAGACTTCTTTTATCTGAAAAAAATTAATTTGTTCTTCTATTATGTCTATGAAACTCATAATATGGATTCTAAAATTATGAGGATTATATAAAGTTAAAAATTCAGTTAATACTATTCATAACCTCTTTTGAACGTCTAGTTTGGTAAGTCGTGGTGCGCTTGAACTCGGTGTTGCGTGTAGTGCAAGTTATTGAATTTCATTGAAGAAATAATGTACTATGAAATCTTGGGGTGTTAAACATCATCAACAATGAGAACCCGACTGGAGGTGGAAGGGGAGACTAAAAACGGAAGAAACCCTAGCCACCGCTGTTTGGGAGAACACATCGCTTAGAGGCCCTTCCAAAAAAAAGTCATTGGATTATAAATCCATATCTCTTACTGGTATGAAAGATGATTATATGGACAGTAAAGATGGAACAAAGACCATAACTCCTATTAGAAATTGACATAGTGCTCACCAGAACATAAATTACACTACACCTCTAATGATTTATTTTATCCCACCACTCGTACACTCTATTTTCAAGAACCATTCCACAAGGGGTGTGTTCATAAATGTAAAATATTATAAATGGAAGTGCGTCTAGATATAGACAATAAATAAAGTTCCGATTGGGAAGAAAACTATGATTGTTTAGTTTATATTTTTTGAAAATTAAGGAGGTTTAATAATGCTGGTGGTGGTTTATAGATTTTTACTTTCAAAAGTTTTAAAATTAAAATTTTATTTTAAATAAAATGTAAAAATAAAATAAAATTCACAGAATGTGCTGAATATATAAGATGTGAAAAAATCAATCTCAAAAAATAAAAAACTCAAGATTTAGATGTCATATACAAAATACATGATGTGAAAACCTTGGTGCAGCTTTAAAAATCTTGATCCTAGGGTTCACGGCCGATAACCCCTTTCCCATTCCTATCTTGCACATTCTCTCCCATCCACCAGACCACCATCCTCCCCTTTGATACCACTCTCATACCATTCCCCTAATCCTTTCATCCTTCTTCTCCATCATGTCAACACCATGCCCATATTCTTTACCTTTCACCGATAATGGAATGCACTAAACAAACTTCCTATGCTGAAAATCCTCCACCCCCAAAATGCCATGTACTTTCACAGCCTCTACTACCAGAGGACCAACTATGTCACCTTATTAATCCGTGTTGGCCACCCCTTCAACCTACATCAAGTTCAAGGGAAATTCCAAATCATCCTAGGGTATTTCCCCATTCCCATAGATAAATTCCTACCTTCACTTTTCTACCTCTGAGCATCATACTTGGTTGGTCCATCTCTAGCCAAGCTGATCTATACCTACAAGATGTTGGACCTGGCTATGCACAAGCACATTCATTGCACGAAGAATTTCTTGAGATGCTAGACTAGATACATCCCTCTAACATCACCTTGGTGCATGAGGAGAACTTTTGGGAGATTTTCCTTGAATTCATGGGCACACAGAAGCTCGATGTGGCACACATAACCTTTCGCCTTAGTGTAAGGCCCTAGGAGATCATGCTAGGAGATTTTGGAATTGGGAAATGTATCTATATCGATGAGTTCATTGACTCCCTTGCTTACTAGATCATGCATTTGGACCAATACAAGGAGGATGTGGCTCAGTGTTTTCCACTGATTTCCTAGGAACCATGGATAATTCATGATCTATTCATGGAAAATAACACCTAGCCACAGAGTGCCTCCTTACAAATTCTTCATAGGGATATGGCTCATTCCTGGCTCACATGAAGATATTCTCATGGTAGAATTAGTAAAATTGAGGTTCTCATCCAAGCCTCATCCATGGTAATCCCTACCATCAATAAAACCAGATATATTTCCCTCAACTATGTGACCCAAGTATGGCAGGTTCGTGGCACTCTCAAGGGGGTAGTTTCATAACACATCTGGCCTATCATCATAGTGTCTTCAGTGCCGCTCAGTCACTTACTTCCCTTGGGAATATGGAGTCAATAGATCACCTCAATATCCACCAAATGGGTTAGATAAGAAAGATCGATGGGAGATATCAGTGGTCCCTTAAGTATTTTGAGGATCCTAATCCTGCCTCTGCTAAACAAGGCCCAACTCTTACCCTTACTCTTGATCCACCTTCCCCTGATTACACCTCTTCTGATCCCATTTCACCATCCCCTACCATTATAGCTTCACCATCTACCCCCACTGCACCTCTTCTCACTAACACATCTACCCCTCCACATTTCTATATGACATTTATCCTATTCTCTAATGTATTATTCAAAACTAGAGCCAGTTTTTACATTACCTCTATATTCCTTTAATAGATCCATCATATTTCACTACCCCCACCCCACCACCAATCCCTTCATCCTCCCACCCACTTCCACCTATAGATCCCACCACTACCACCGTTCCAGGCCATTTTATCCTACCTTCCGAGATCACTGACCCTACTACCTAGTTGAAATATCTAATGGAGTAGGCCTAATGGGGAAAGTCCCCCACCCTCCCATATTTCTCTGAGGTTCCCTTGATCGATCTAGCTACGAGACATACGACCTCAATATGGATTAGTACCTCACCCTCTCCATACTTAACTGAGCTTACTACCAGCACCACGACACCTATTATAGTGGTTGATCCTTCAACCCCTACCTCCATATTTGAGATAGATTTGGAAGATATCATATAGAACCCTGCTCATTAGGAGGGAAATTTTGATGTAGAGACCTACGAGCATGCTCCTACTATTTAGTCTTGTCCATGTCCCCCACCCCTATTGTATATTGTATCTAGGTGTCTCTTTTTTGTATTCCCATTATATATAATTTTCATTGATGTATGATTTATTATATATATGTATGGGATATATTTTTTACTTAACCAAACAGATTACTCATTTTCATTTTTTACTTCTACATTTATTTATCCCTGTCTAGTTATTTTTCTTCCTCTACGGTCATTGATGAGACTGTCAGGCCACCATATAATCCCCAATATCAGATATATCAATATCTTTCTTATGTAAAATGTTATCTTAAGGAGATATAGCTATAAATACATCCTCAACAAGATCCCCCTCTAGGACATGCACGACATCTACTTCTTTTACATGATCTTCACAAATGGACTACTTCTAAGGTGGTTAACCCCACCAAATGTCTATATGTGCTCGATAAAACCATTTCCAATTATTAAAGGAGGCATAGGACCTATAATCTGATGGATGAAACAATATTATTGTTTTTCCATCCATCTAGATGATGAAATCATTTTTAGCACTGTGTGGGGGACAAACCATATTTTATGTTTTCTTTATTTTAGTTGTCTACTTAGGACCTTTGTTATTATTTTCTAGAATTTACTATTTTTGGTCATCTAAACTTTTTTTTAGTTAATTCATACATTCATATGAGTTGTTTTCTCCTATTATTAACTATGTTCACTTACCCATTTTTAATATTCCATGTTGCCTAACCCTTGTGTACTATTGTTCTATCTAGTACATGTATTTTTTCAAACAATTTTTTCTAGTAGCCCAATTTAAAATCAACATCCAAAAAGTTTCCCCATGGAATAAATTTCACTAAAGGGATCTATCAATTCCCTAATTTTAAATTCTCAATTTCCATTTCATTTTTATCTATGCTTCCATTGATAACTCTCCCACATCACATTCAAGAACAGTGAGGGCACTGTATCATTTGAAGTGTGGGTGAGTCATTACTGAGCTTTATTGTCGATACACTTTGGTTACTACCTTTTTTCACTAGTCTATGAGACATTTTTCATTAATATTACTTTAAATAAGAAAAATCCTTACAACCATTTAAATAAAATACATATTTGGGCTAGAGATTCTTGAAATACATTTTTTATTCCTACTTATATTTTTATCATGATTTTTGAGTTGAGTAATTTAATTCTAATTCTATATCCTTTCAATTGATTTTGATTAAATTATTACTAGATACTATAACCTAATTGATTTCTATTTTTATATATATAATTCCATTCATGAGAGTATTATTTACCTACATTTTTGTATTCATTTTTTGAAAATATTTATTGAGAGACACTTGGGGAAAGTAAACCTATCAGAACATGCATTATAATCTTATTGAGGATATGACAGAACAAAATACACTATTAAAATGATTGACGAAATATTTTTTGATCCCATTCTCTAAAGTCCCACATATACATCCACCATTCTTTAGACTATAGTATCCATGAATAACCATATTATTATGGATTCATTTCAATCCTATTATCCCTTAAGTAATTTCCTAGGCACAGATTCAATTGAACAGTTCTTTGAGCCCAGTTAGACACATGGCCTCAAACGCATCTCCCTAAATGTCAAAGGCTGCTAACTAGTAGTGAAGGCCTAAGGTATGTTTGTGGAGAGACTATTCCCTCTTATCAGATTGTAATATAGAAATAGAAATCATACACTAATAGTGAATTAGTAAATAAATCATACAATAGATAAACATCCAAAGATAGATATGTAAAACAATATCAGAAGTAGTCTCATATAAAAATGATATGTAAAGTCATGTGTCTATAAATCATCCAAAATAGGTATACATACATTAGTATAATACATGTATCAAAATACCAAAAAGACTAAAAAGAATAAAAATACCAAAAAGAATATATCGCAACAAGTATCATGATCCAATTCCTAGTCTCATGCTCCCCTTATACTATGCATGGCACACAGTCAAGCATCGAACTATGGGTGCTTTCCTTGGTTCCAAACTACATCCATAAAGTCTCTCTAGGTACCCAACAACAGCTTTAACAAGGTGTAAGATACAATCCTATTAGGTAACCACCCAAAGTGTCTATAATAAGTTGTGTTTGTGCTATAAAAGATAAATGAGAGTGCATAGTATATCAGTTATGATAGTACTAAAAGTTAAGTGCCCATGAAAAAGTGGTCAAACATGAGGTCTTGTACAACCACACATGGTTCCCGACTAAACTAGTGTCGAGATCCTATCATAATGAAACTAATAAGGAAAATAAAGTAAACACCATGACCATGTTGTATATAATATATATCATATCCATCATTGAAAAGCCGTATAATATGAATTTTTTCAATTTACCATGGATTATTTGTATAATTAATCATGTTGTATTTACCATGGTTGTTCAATATAACAATAAGTTTAAAACCCCAAAGGGCTAGATCTAGGGTTTGGAAGACCAAGGAATCCTCATCGAGTACTAGGATCATCTCGATGGAAACTTGGTAATGGAACTAGTAGAGTACAAGGATCGTGTTAATAGAGCATGACCAATGTGATTCCATTAAGATAGATCTAAGGGGTAGGAATTCCATTATAATAATTTGGAATCTAGATACAAGGATCATATAGGTCTAAGGTATCTTATAATATAAATCAAAACCCATTAGTGAAACTTCCATGAAATCTAAATGGGATCAAGATCCATAGTATACCAACTAAGTAATCCACTAACATTTCAATTCACATCTCATTCCATTAATAAATTCACAAGAATTAATGTTCCATGATTATACCCACTCATATAAAAATTACAATCAATTACATTCTATGAGTTTACCCACTCATATAAAAAAACACACTTCAACAATTATAGAATTTAAAATCATATATCACATGTAAAGGAGGATAAACATATCCTAATCAACCAATTAAATTCAATTAAATTAATTAAGGGCTTCCTAAAATTAAGAAAGAACAAAGACTCATCCCATGGATGGTTTAACAAAGGAGAAATATGAAAGTCACAACCCACGGGTGACCTTGGTTGGAGAAACAGCCTTCAAAAAGTCTCAAGGAACTAGTGGGTATCCCTAATAGGTTCTATTATGTTCAATTCAAGTATTCAATTCATTTTAGGGGCCACACTATATATTATAGAGGGAGATACATCTAAAACTATCTCTATAAATAACCAAACCACTTGGTAAAAGTATAGACCAAATACCATAGGTATGTAATGGAGTGCTCATCTAGTATCAACTTCTGATTCAACTCAGATCAAGAGAAAACTGAAGAACATAAAAAGATATTAGAAATAGGGAATATTATATTTCACCAAAATAACTCCAATGATACCAAGAATAATAAATAATGATACAAAAGGAATAGATTACTCACCAGTAATAATACAATGAGATTGACAATGCTCGATTATGCCTTTGGATGGAAGAATGAGATCAAAATATATGAAATAGATTCAAAATGGAGCTCCCTATAAGAAGAGGCTTCCCAATGAAATATAAGAAGAGTATTTTTAGGTAATAAAATAATGCAATGGAAAAACATTAATTTTCCCAATATTTATTGGGATGCATGTTTTTATTGCATGGTTGGCCAACTAGTATGCCAATCGTCCACCCTCTACTATGCTAAGGGGGAACCCATACGTTCACTATACATGGTTTTCCAAACCGTGATCAAATTTTTTGATTAGGATCTGCTAAAAATTATAGGTTCCCTACATGGGTGTGTACCTCCATCATCATGATTTTATCAAATCGCGTGGGATCCTCCTACCATATACCCACATCTTTAATGGTTAGTAAGACCATGTGGCTTGTCCCACATGGTTTCTTCTAACTGTGTGGTATGCATTATTTTTCCAAAATGTTTGGTTTTGGGCTCCAAACAATATCCAAACACCCCCAATACCCCATGAAACCAAAGGGTATTCACATTATTCTACAAACAAGAATTTAAACCAGAATTAATAGGATCTATACCTCATATGAAAACATGGGATCATACAATATCCCCCCCCCCATAAAGAAATTCATCCCTGAATTTCCCAATCAAGGGTGTTCAAGAATCATCATATAATAACTCTGGCCATTGATCATGTGCATTGGCATCCCACTCCCATGTCACATCATGTAAATGGTAGTACTTCCATACCACTTAAACTATAAGAACTGACTGGCCTACAGAACCTTCATGATCCTATCAATGATATTAATCATATTCTCTTCAAAGGACACATCTATATGTAACTCTAACTCCTCAAGCTAAAAATAATGAGATGGGTTTAAATGATAATGACTCAGCTGAGATGCATGGAATATGTTGTGCATATCCTAGTACCTCTGAGGTAATTGCAACTAATACTCTATCTGATCTAATATCTCCATAATCCAAAATGGCTTGACATATCATGGTGAAAACTTACCCTACCTCCTAATCCATTTATGTCCCAGCCTCGGTGAGATACGAAAAAATACATAATCCCTGAACTCAAACTCTAGAGGTTATCTGCAGCAATCGACATAAGATTTGTGTTGAAACTTTGTAGAATTCATTCACTTCATGATCAACTACACCTACTCAAAAGTATCCAGAAGGAGATGTGGTCCCAATAAAGCTGCATCAAATGCCTCTAACCCGTATAGGGGAAGTCTGCATGGCCTATGATCGTACCACGATTCACTATGTCATTTTCACCCTTACACTATTGTATTAAAATGAATTTGTATTTGTAAATTCCAAATATAATAAAAAAATTCACTTCGTGTTTGATTCAATTATTTTGTTTTTATCACTATTAAAAAGGTCTATGTTACTTGTTTTAATAATTTCATTAAAGGTGGAGGTGATTTGGAGGATCCATGATGAAGTCCAAGAAAAACGGGACAAACTGTGCAGGATCCAAGCACACTAGTGGATTAATATAGACACTTCTAATAGACCGTACATCCAAATGGGAAGAAATTTTGTGGAATCTTCCAAAATTTAATATTATAAATTTCATCTCAAGGAACACAATACATATTTGGCTTATAAAAGGTCCATCTAAACTGATCTGTCTAAGCCACTGAATATGCACAAAGTCAAAAGTAGTGTTCTGTAATACGTCCATATCACGAATTGTGATTGTTCAAATGATTCCAAACATTCAGTAGTGATAGTCATGAAGTGGGGATACAACTTTATAGTTTTTTGAAAAGGTATATTCGACTATCTAGTAGCTGAAAACCACCATCCATGTGGTTTATCAAATTTGGGTGCCCAAAACCACTTCCCATTTTGGCTATAAAAATTCACCTTGGGCACCCCATTTGGTAGTTCGAACTAGAATTGAATATCTACCATTTTGGATTCCTACAGAAGTCTCCTCCTAATCCTAGAAGTTATAGAGGCCCCTATCATAATAGGGGGATCAATTATGAAGGGGAATTTCCACCCGAGCCTCCTCCTCCTCTCGATGGCGAGCTAAACGGAGGATGATCATTTTGAGGGAGCTACACATACTAGCGATGGAGTTTTGGCACTAGTTATTCTATTGGTTTTGTATAAGTTGTGTTTTAAATATTTCAATTATTTTGTATCTTGATATGCTTCTCCCCTGAATGTATTTCTTTTGATATAATTAATTGAAACACTTTTTATTTTAACACCGATTGGGTTGAAATTTCAAGTGGGAATCTTGGGTTGTTCCGATTGGACAACACAATCATCCTTTTCCTCTCAAACATATATGAGATTTTAGTATGATTTTGTATAACTTGTTCTATAATTGAGAACCAAACATGTACAACACGATTGTTGTGTCAAGGGTTGCTTCTTTGGGCATCGTTTTAAGGGGTAAGAGGGTAGTCAAGATCTTGAAAACCTTCAAACAAATTTTTAACAAAACCATGAAAAATTTTCAGAGAAATGAACTATCCAAGATGTGTATGAACTTGAAATTATCTCCTTATCTCATAATTATAAAATACCACTTTTATTTATCAACTACTAAACACTTTAATTTAAGTCATTTTATTTTTAAAACTATTTTCAAAACCACCCACTCTTTTAGTAAATTTTATTAAAAATACACACTCAAAACCTATCAACACTCCTTGAGAGACAACCTAAGGTCTTCCCTATACTATAAATCAATCTTAAAATCATAATCAATTTGACATGTCATGACAAAGTGGTCAAATTTTGGCACTATTTCCGGGGAGCACTTTGGTTTTTATGTGCATGTTTTTTATATGAATTTTTGTAAATTTTGTGAATATTTATTTTTTTATCTTATACCTTTAACTATATTTTTGTTTTCTAATTTATTTATTCTATAGTTTTTGTGCATGATGCGTTTTAATCTGAGAGATTTACGACCTTTCAAACCCAAACTGGAGAGGATCTTACATCAGCGTCCCTGTGACGCACAAGAGAACCCTTTGAAAGAGCACACACAAGACAACATCACTATTCTTGATCCTTTATCTTCTTCTTCTTTTCGAACCAACTTCAAAACTAAAATAAACTTGTATAACATGTCTGAAAACAATAAAACACTAAAATAATTAACCTCAACTGATGTTTATATCCAACCAACATACATCCAATTGCTGTAAGAACCATAATTGAGAACATGGAACAAAACACTCTGTAATTCGGTTCATGGTCCAATGTACTCATTCGAGGTGTCCATGAGGTGAAAAGTTCTGAATTCAAGAAGAAGGTAGACATGAAGTTATAAGAGGTAAGTACCCTTTTATGAAAACTCGCTATCTCCCATGGGAAATCTCAATCTCCTCTTCCCATCCATTGTGGAATATTCTCTTCTGACTCCCATTATTCTGACCAATGCCCCCAATTGAGAGAAACTTTTGAGAGTTGTGAAGAAATATTCCCAGGACTCCCCTATAACCAACCCTTTAGGCAAGAACCATACTATCCATCCAACTCTAGGTGTAAAGAAAACCAATATTACAGAAAATGGGGTATTCAAACCAACCTTATCAACAATGGAACCAACCGGGGTAGAGTAGTCATCCACCACCACAAAGGCCTTTCCAACCGCCCCCTCCCAAGTTTAAGCCTAGACTATAAGATATGATTAAACAAATGGCTTCCAACAATCTCTAATTCCAAAAAACCACCCAAGATGCCATACAATACCTAAAAACCCCAATTAGGCCAACTAACTAACTTTGTAGGTGAAATCCAAATCCATGTGTTAGATAAACTACCCTCTCATCCAATATTTAACCTAGGGATAAAGAAAATGTTAGTTCCATCACCCTTAGGAGTGGAACAAAACATAAAATCCAAATAAAAACTACATTATAGTCATCCTCTCCTAAGGAAACCACCATCCCAACCACTGAAAATGCTTCAAATAATGTAGAACCTTGTCTTAAGAGAAGACCTTCCAAAGTAAAGAGTGTGTCTATTGATGAGTCGCCTAGACCAACCATTCCTCTTCTATTTCCTCAAAGGGCCACCCAACCAAGAAAACAAAAAGAAACAGAACTTGATAAGGAAATATTGTAAATTTTCAAAAAGTACATGTTAACATCCCCTGGATTGATGTTGTGAAGAAGATTCCATAATACACAAAGTTTCTAAAAGAGATGTGTACACTCCGAAGGTGAATTCGTGAAGATGAAAAGGTTAGCTTGGGGAGTAACATTTCATCATTGATAGATGCATCACTTCCTACCAAGTGAAATGATCCTAGAAAATTCTCAATTTTGTGCACTATAGGGGAGTATTCTTTTTATAATTCTATTATTGATTTGGGTGCCTCTATTAATGTGATGTCTCGCTCCATTTACTCTTCACTGTAGGTCGGTGAACTGAATCCCACTTTAATAGTCTTTCATCTAGAAAATCAGAGCACAACACACCCTTCTGGTGTGTTAGAGGATGTTCTTGTGAGGATGAAAATTTTAATTTTTCATGTTGATTTTTATGTGCTAAAAATGGAAGATGATAGGATGAATAGACATGCCCCCATTATATTGGGGAGACCCTTATTGAAAACTTCCAAAACCATAATTAATGTCAACAATGGTACATTATCTATGAAGTTTGGTGGTGACATTGTCCACTTCAACATCCTTGATTCCATAAATCACCCCTTAGAAGAACATTCATCTCTCTATGTTAATTCAATAGATGTACTCCCTTCCCTTGAAAAAACTTCATTTAAATACGCTGATCTCCTTTCTGAGTTTTCTTTATTGATAGAAATTCTAGGAAATGATTCATGAATTGATTGTTGTAGTGTTATAGAGAACTTTAATGCATGTTTGTTGATTGATGGTTTCTTAAACACTGAGGATCACTTAACCATCAATGATACTGATAAGCTTGTAAAATCTCATTCCTCTTTTGAGGATGATACCATTGAGCAGTTAGAAGAGATCAGTGACCTCTCACTTTCACACACACTCCCATCAATCCAAAATATATCTAAATTGGAACTGAAACAACTGCCTCGAGATTTAAAATATTCATATCTTGAGAATGGAAACAAGTTTCTTGTCATCATTTCTAGTTCACCCCCGCTTTTAGTAAATTTTATTAAAAATGCGCACTCAAAACCTATCAACAATCCTTGAGATATGACCTAGGGTCTTCCCTAGACTATAAATCAATATTAAAATCATAATAATTTTGACGTTTCATGACAACTTGGTCATCCTACAATATAAATCCCCATAAAGTTCCATTTTTATAGTCACTTGATAGCTATTTTTATAGGGGAACTCAACTAGGGGTGTATGCCTCTCCAAAAAACCTCCAAAGTCTAGAACTTGTGCTCATAGAATTTCCTCAAGCACCAGTATCATATTCCATGACTAGTTGTTAGTCTAAGGGTGGTATGATGTTCTTAGAAGAACCTGTGTGCCCAAAACCCTTTGTAAACTCTACCAGAAACAAGACATTTTTTGAGCATCCCTATTGGATATGATATTGAAAGAGACCCCATGAAGTCATACTATCTCATAGATAGACAACCTTCTATGCTCATCAACACTGAACATTTACCTAATCACCAGGAATTGAGAAACACTCATGCTCCTATAAAAAAAACTCATACAACATTGCTTCCTCAAGGAAACCTTAGCAAACCTATCTTGAAATCTATCATGAAATCATCCCATTTACACTTGATAATTGGTATCTACTATGGAATTGCATATGGCTGCCGATGTTCCACCTTCTCTTACCAACTAGTGGAACACCTCATAACAAAACTGGTTACCTCATGTTTCACCCCTGAAAATATATACTGACGACGTAAATCATGATACATCTAGGTAACTCTAGTATGAGCTTCCCAAACTGAGGCATGAAATTCAAACATCAGCTCCTCACATATATCCACTAGAACCCAAACACGACCATAGATATTGAGGATCTCATCCTTTCCTATAGTCTAACCAAGAGGTAGGTCCTCACCTAACACACTCTCCCATAGGACTAAGCCCTCATAATTTGATAGCTATATCATCTTCACTCTTTTTAAAAGGGTAATGGTCATAGTTAAGGATGAAAGAAATGTCTATCTCTGACTATCCTGCCCCTCCAAGTGCATCTCATATATCAAATTCATAAGCTTCCACTCTCTACTGGATTCTTGAACTACCTGTATCTAAGTCCTCCTGCTCAGTTCATTGACTACTACATTTCCCTTTCTAGGAATATAGGTAATATCAAAGTCAAAATACTATAGGTACTCAACCCACGTTCACCACCTTATATTTAGATCAAACTGAATATTTATGTGTTTTAATGTTTTGTGGTTTGTGTACACCACAAAATGGTCTCCTAGTAAATAGTTTCTCTAATAGTGCAAAGCATAAACAACTATAGCTAACTCAAGATTGTGCATTAGGTAATTCCTCTCATGTGGACTCAACTGCTAAGAACTTTATGCCATGAATCTATCCCCCTACATTAGAATAGTTCTTATCCTAAAACCTGATGTATCACAATACACAATGTAGCTTCTTCCCTGCTCTAGAAGAATCATGATTGGTGTTGAAGTAAATCTCCCTTTGCACTCTTCAAAGGTTGTCTCATAGGTATCTGACCATAGAAACTTCACACCCTTCTTATTCAATCCCATTAATGGTGATTCTAAACATGATAAGCCCTATATGAGACATCTATAGTATCCTTCCATCCCTAAGAAACGTCATATATCAAATATGTTCTTGGGATACTCCCAGGAAACTATAGCTCTCATCTTCTCTATGTCAATTGATACTCTTGTCTCTAAGATGATATAACCCTAAAAGTGAATCTTATCCATCCATAATTGGAAATTTGAGATCTTAGCATATAATTGATGCTCTCTCAGTGTATCCAAAATGATCTCAAGATGTTTGACATGGTCACATCAATTAGGAGAATACAATAGTATATTATCCACCAAAACCACCACAAATGAATTCAGGTAAGGATGGAAAACTCAGTTCATCATCACCATGAAAATTACTAGTGTGTTCATGATACTGAACGAAATAACTACATACTCATAAATATGATATTTTCTACAGAAATATGTATAAGGTATTTCTGTGGGTAGAAAATCGCCTAATGTTATTCAAATCTCAAATCATTTTTTTAGAACACCTAATCTCCTCAAATATTGTCAAAAGTATTATCTATATGGGGAAAGGGAGAACATTTTTTAACCATAAAATGGTTCAAATTTTGGTAATCCATTCAAAGCATAAGGGTACTACCCAACTTTTTTGAAAAAATGAACAATAATGCCCATAAAGAAGTACTGATTTGTATAAAAACCTTTCCCTCCAAATCCTCTAGCTAACTATTTAACTCTTGAAACTCTATAGTAAAAATATTATAAGGAGGAATGGATACCAATTCATATCATAGCACAAGATTTATGGAGAACACCACATCTCTCTCATTTCGTAAACCAGAAAATCTATTCGGGAAAACATCCCTAAAATGATCAACCATTGGAGGAAAATCTGCCTAAAGTGCTCCCTAATCATCAATATATAAATTATCAATATGGGATGTCATATCGCCCATCCCATGATGTTGTGTTCTGGCTCGGATCATCTGAACATCTCATTCACCCTTGTGAGTATCAACTATTCCCTCTGGTGATGTAAAAGTCACCCTATAGTGAATTCAATCAATGTAGTATTAATAAGATATTATCCAGTCCATCTTAAGTACTACATAAAATCCGGTCATTTCAAGAGAAAAAAGATTCCAAACAAAGTGACACCCAAAAATCTCAAGGGGGAACTCCATGCACTGATGTACATCTTATTTTATAATACAAAATAGAGTTTTCAGTATCATAACACCCTCATAAAACTGGAAAAAAAAATCCAATGTATTTCTACCATAGATAAAAATATAAAACTTTTTAATTCACATGTATCAAAGAGAGAGGATACAATAGTAGAGGATATTAATACTGTAACTATCACCATAGACATTCTAGAACCCTGCTCCTCAGGGATAGGCTTCATAGAATAGATATGTCCTAAACTGCACCCCTGTGACACAACCTCACTACCCAGAGTAGGCCCACTCTGCAATCTCGGTACAAATGGTGCCTCACTACAAAAAACACAACAACCACCACCTCCTTAGTCTGAATTACTAGTAATACTATAGCTCCCTACTTGACATAGTGCAGTGATACCTTATCATGAACCTGGTGTCATAGATGACCCCCTACCACTCACTATTGGAGAGAAGCTTCTACAGAAATATTACATGTGTACCATCTTTCAACAAGATCGACACTCGACTGGTTTCAAGTTACACTAATTATTTACACTATCCCTCTCTACTCTCAAAGTCTTGGGGTAAAATTAGTTATAGAATATGGTTTTGATATCAACTCAAACCATATCTCACAACCTGTCATCCCGATTCAAAAAATCCCACTGGCATTTTGTTTATCCTCAAAGCATATAAGTTGTGTACTTCACCCTCCTCCTAGGAGGCGTCTCTAGATAGTCTGAGATCAATATATTAGTCTTAATCTGTAGCTCAAAATCCCATGGACCTCCATCCCTTGAAAATTTGGGAGGATTATACTATTGGAAAAGACATGTCAGCTCATCTATAGATAAGGCAAGTTGCAGTGCTTCCTAAAAATTATACATGAATCTGAAAAACTACTAACTAAACTATTCCTCATCAACTATGTTCTTTAAAACATTTGGTACCTTAGAAGGCACTATAAGAGGATCCATTAGCATCCCATTTCCCACCACCTCTAGATCATGGTTGTCACCACCCTCCTGGAATATGACTGGTGGATGTCGTGTTGTAATGTCTCTACAATGACAAACACATTCCTAAAAAATAATTATAGAAACATTCATAGATAAAAGTGTAGGACAGGTCAAAACATTCCTGTAAACAAATCATATGACACAACCTAATCCTAAATCCAGTACTGCTAAAAATAAACATTCATAAAATTCACTATAGACACTTCCTAAATCCCACTCAAAAGTTGATTCAAGGTCATGTATCTGTTTCACAGTTTTCAATTTTCAATTCGTTCTCATATTTATTTCACATTAAATTTTAAATGGTTGAATCAAATGGTTCACCACTTCTATTTCATAAGTTTTTATACTACTCATGAATTGAAATATGGCTTCCATATAACTCACACCATAACACATTATAGTTCACGTGACTCATGGTTCATGACTCAACATGACACAATTGGCTACTTAGTGTGTCTTCTATAGCCTAATGAGGAAAAAACTACTTAGGTTATGGTAGTCACTCTAATTACTAACTACTTTTCTCAATTCACTGCATAGATCATCCCTAAAATTAGTATATATATCTATCATGGAACATATCACAACATCATTAAAATAATAAATGCATCCTATATGGCAAAGAATAATGCATGGAATGTGATTCCTATGAAGAACCTAAAATGATGCATTAGATGTAATACCCTCATCTCATTGGGTTTCAATAAAATATAATCCATAATCATATAAATGTTAACATAAAAATTCAATTTCATCACCCAACAGTGGAATTAAATCAATTGTAGTAGTAAAAATCTAGAAAACAACAATTTCTATTCCAGAAAATTTTGATTTTTCATGTATGTGGGTTAGCTGCTCCCAGGAACAGCTCATTACCAAATTATAATTCTTTCTAATCCCCTTTCTATTGTCTCAAAATAATAATGTAGAAAAGAAAACTCCTCTGATATCACTTTGTAACATCCAGGACCTGGATGCCACTGAATGGTGCTCCGAGCCTGATTGGCAACATGGACTAAAGTGTATCTCCCTAAACACCAGAGGATACTGAATAAAAGCGAGGGTCTAAGGTGTTTCTTTGGGGAGACAATTCCTTCTTATCAAATTGTAACATATTTGTAGCAATCATACAATAATAGAAAAAGTAGTAAGTCAGTCATACATTAGATAAACATCCAAACATAGATATGTACAAAAAACTAGATATAGTCTCCTATATAAAAAGATATATCATTTCATGTGTCTAAAATGCATCCAAAATAGGTATAAATACATCAGTATAGTACATGTATCAAAATAAAAATAGGAAAATATACAAACTATCATCACGATCATTGGATCAATCATGAGCTCCCCTTCTCTTAAGCATGGCACAAAGTAAAGCATCAAAATATGGGTGATTTCCCAGTCCCTACCTACATCCATAGTCTGTTAAGGTACCCAAGGAAAGCTCTAATAGGGTTTGAGATACAATCCCAGTAGGTCACCACCCAAAGTGTCAATAAAAATTCCTAGTTGTGAAATACAATCTAAAGTAGAGTGAATAGTATAATAGGTATGACAGTATTGAATGTAAAGTGCCCATGGAAAAAGTAATCAAACATGTGGTCTTATACAACCAGACTTGGCTCCCTATAAAATAAGTATCTAGAATCTATCACAAGGAATATAATAATGGAAAATTAATTAAACACCATGTCCATGCCATGTACCTTTTATATCATATCCATCATAGCCACGTCGTATAACAAGAAGTGTCACAATTTACCACGTCCAAACAATATAATAAATCATGTCAAATTTTACATGGTGATTCCATATAACAAGAAGTTTCAGACATCGTAGGGATAGGTCCAAGGTATGGAAAACCCAGACATCCTCATTGAGTCCCAGAATCATATTGATGGAAACTCGGTAATAGTACTGGTGAAGTCCAAGGATCATGTCAACAGATCTTGACCAATGTGACTCCATCAAACAAGATCTAAGGGGTATAAATTCCATTGGAATCTTATGAAATCAATATCAAAGTACCATATGGTATCTAAATGGAATCAAGATACAAGGTATACTAACCAAGGCATTCACTACCATCTCAATTAACAAATCATTCCAATCATCAATTAAAAAGAATTAAAGTTCCATGAGTACACCCACTCATATAAAAATCATAATCAATTACATTCCATGAGTTTACCAACTCATATAACAAATCAAATTTCAATAATTAAATAATTCAACATCCTGTATCACATAGAAAGGATAAAGAACATCTCCTAATCAACCAATTCAATTCAATTCAGTTATTTATGGTATTATTATAACTAGGAAATAAAAAACACTCACATCATGGGTGGTTTAAAAAATGGGAAATATGAAAGTCACACCCCATGGGTGACCTTGGTTGGGGAAAAAACCTCCAACAAGTCCCAAGGAACTAGTGGGTATCCTTAACAGGTTTTGTTGCATTAAATTAAAGTATTAAATTTATTTTAGGGTCCAAGATGAAAATTATGGTAGGTGTAACAATGAAAACAATCTCCATAAAGAACATACCTCTTGGGAAAAGTATAGACCACCTACCATATGTCCTTAGTGTAGTACTCGTCCAGTATCATCTTCTGATTCAACTCAGATCAAGAGAAAAATGAAGAATGGATGAAGAGACTAGAAATTGGGAATATTATCTTTAAACTAAATAACATCATCAATCCCAAGAACAATGAGTAACTACACAAAAGGAATGGATTACTCACTGACATGAATCTAAAGAGACTGACAGTGCTTGATTCCATGTTTGGATGGAAGAATGGGATCAAAATTTATGAAATAGCTTCAAAATGGAGCTCATTTCATGAAGATGTTATCCAATAAAGTAGAAGAGAAAAATTTTAGGCTATAAAATAATTTAATGGAAAATTTCTAATTTTCCCAAGTTTTACTGGGCCACATAGTTTTGTTGCACGGTTGGCCAAATTGTGCGCCAACCGTGAGCCCTATGTTGTGCTAAGGGGGCTCCCACACGGTCACTACACAGTTTTATAAACCCTGAAAATTTGTGTGATTAGGACCTAATAAAAATTACAGGTGACCCACATGGGTTTGAACCTCCACCTACATAGTTTTCTCAAACTATGTGGGCTCCTCCTATCCTCTACCGAGGTCTCGTATAGTTTTTCAGACCGTCTGACCAGTCCCACAAGGTTTCTACTAACTGTGTGACATGCCTTATTTTTTCAAAAAGTTTGATTTTGGAATCTGAACAATATTGAAAACCCTCAATACCCCATGACCTGAAAGGATATTTACATTAGGTTGCAAAAAAGAATTTAAACTGAAATTAAAAGGATTGGGACCTCATATAAAAAACCTGGATCTTTCACCTTCCAACCCTACTCTAGGTATTATTCATTATTTTCATTTTGAAAAACTGTGGTGGATTTTTCATCTTGGCCATACATGGGATGTCGATACTAAGGATATGTATAGTGGAACTTTTACTAGATTGATATGATGTGATTCATGATAACTATTGGAATTGTATATGCTTACCATGTTCCATTGAAAAAATAAATATTAAAAAATTGGTTGTGTATTAGGAAGGAAAAAATCACCATTACGAGACCAATAAATAGTATGATGGATCATATATGTTTTGGTTATGTATTTGATATATTTCTTAGAAATTACTTTTGAAAAATAAAATAAGGTAAAAAATATAAAGGCATATGGTACATTCTTAATGCTTTCTTGACATAATCATGGACCCGCTTTGAGCTGTTTGGAGCATGGAAACATTTTATATAGGAGTTACTTCATTAAAATTTTCATGATTATCATGCATTATAAATTAGAGATTAACCTCCTCTTTAAGCTTGATTTTTTTCACTTTGTCACCTACCCTCATCCTCAGATACATTTGAACCTTATTTCGTAATCCCTTATGATTGATTTTGTATTTTTCCTTATGAAGTGGAGAAGTTAAAACCAATTAAAGATTATGGTTAGGAACATGTATTTAGGTCATGAGCATAAATCCAGTTTTATTTTACCTTGAGTGATGAGAAAAGATTCATTGTGAGGTAAATTTAAAAATGGGCATAGATTCTGAGGAACATATATGAAATTGTAATTAAAAGAATAAAGAATCGAAGTAAGGAATTGAACCATGAGGAATGACTAATTTTCTCTGAAGGAGTGATTCTGGAGGAATTATATTTTCTACTTGTAATTAGTTTTATTTTATTGTTTGTGATGCATGTTTCCAATTGAAAAATTATTTCTTTTGGAATCCCTATTGAGATTTTTTTTCTTGGGTACAAGTAATTTTTAAAGTGTGGGAGAATTTGATAAGACAAAATCATATACATCTTTTGGATACACTTCATTAATTTTTAATTATGATTTTTTTTATAATACATTGGATTTTGATGTTCTTTTCAAAGGAATTAGGAACTCAAGACTCAAAGGAGGAGATTCTGAAAAAATAGAAATTTTATCATTACACATCTTGAATCCAAAATAAACAATGTGTACTCCTCAAATAGATAGCATTCAAGATAAAGGACTATCCATGAATCTCAAATACAAGTCATAAAGCAAGTACATGATGTGGATCCTAATTACACTTCATGAAAGAATCTAATTACAAACCTAAAAAAGATAAATTACATGAACTCAATACACTGCATGTAAATTTTGAAACCTAATTACCACTGAAGATTCAAGATGTGAAATCCATAAGATCCAAAGTATTTATAGATTAATGAGGATCTGAATTACATGGCGTGTAATTCAAGTACATTGTATGAAAGTATCAATGAAGTGTCTACTTTAAACACCTACATGATGTGAACCATTTACATGTTGTTGAGTGCTTGGGGTCTATATATTTCCAATGACCCTAACATGAAAAACATATTCCAGACACCCAACTCTCCTTTTTTACTTTTCTTTACATTAATTTCCCATTTTCCTTCTCATTTTTTTCTATTTCCTTTTTTTGTTAATAAATGTTTTATCCTTGATTTATATTCTCTTATTACTTTATTTATTTTATTTCTATTCTGATGTCTGAATTCAATACGAATTTTCATGCAATGTCTATTTCCACTGAATTCTTAATTGTTTATTCATTAAAGTTAGTATTTAATTGATATTTCATGTTTTTAATTGTGTATTTATTCAATTTAAGTTTCATATTTGTCCTGTCAATTATGTTGGTAATATTTCCCTTCTTTCATTCAATTCTATTATGCGTAGCTAATCTTCTTAAGATTAGGGGTCAAGAGTAGAGGTTTCTTGAACCTAATGAATATATAAATCAAAACATGGTAAACCTATAGATAGTAATTAGGTTTAAAAAATTTGAATATTGTTTCTTTTTCAATTACACTGACATCAAAGGTGCATACAAAAGAAACACTGACCTAATTTTAGTTGATTAGGCTAGGACTGATAGCTTCTATTTTATTCTACCTATGAGACAATATTTAGGTGCTTATTTTTTCAACTATCTCTAGACTAAGGAGTAGTTTTTATCTTAGGTAGATCCAATTGGATGGAAAAATATTAATTGGTCTCTTTTTAACCACTTTGTAGCCTATACCATAGGTATATCCCAAGAAAGATTTAGGATTAACCTTTTCTTGATACCCAAAAATTGATCACGAACCCTTCCCTTAAATTTGAATTAATCCCAAGATACATAGTTTAGTAAACCAAAAAAAAGAGTGATCTTGAGGATTCCCTTCCAAAATGTTCTTACTGGTAGGTTTCTTTCCTGGAAGTTTTCTCTTTGGGTTTGACCCGAGACTGACACTATGCTACACATTTGTATCCAAGTGTATTTTGGGAAATATAAATTTAATCTAATTAAATCATGCACATAATCAATGATTCCATGCAGTCCGGTCATGCATCAATTCCATGAATACCATGAGAGTATTTTTATACCCAAAAAATCATAATGATATACTCAGAGTGCCCATATATTATTTTGAATAAGGCATTGGGTATATCATCTTACCCTTGCTATCAATTAATTTTATACTTATCTATGATCAATCCCTGAGAACTATCTTTATCCAATTATCTTATTCAAGATATCACTAATCCATGTGAATAATTTTTTATTTTTTACAGTCACATAATTGAGCTTCTATAAATCAATGAAAAGTTGGATACTTTCATCCATATTCATTAGAAAGTGAAATGATGCCTTGTATATTGAAATGTTATGATGTATGAAACCTTTCCATAGAAATCATTCAATTTAAATTTCAATTATTTTAATGTGGTGGGATCCATTCAATATAATATATAAGATAATGGACTCATTCCAAGAAGGTGGTCAATCGAAAATTTTGACCTCTCTCTAGTCAAAACATAAAGAAATCTACTGGATAGACCACGGGTTACCTATCTACATCTATAGGGATATAATAATTAGAGATCCCCTTAATAAAACCATATATTTAACTAGATATATAAAACGATATAGACCTAATATTTGAACCTGTAGGGCCTAGATGAACTGATCATAGATCTCACTCAACCTATAGTTGAAATTATTTCTATCAAGGGATAATAATATAACCTTCCGATGATAGAAAAATAATTATTCTTCAGAGACAATCATCTAGTAAAAGTCAAGGATAATATCAAATATATCTAGATCAAGAATAATTAAATCACATTCGACCACAACATTGGAAATCATTACACAAAATAAAGGAAATTTAACCTCTTACTCTTCAGTTTTCCCTAAAGAGTAGCGATCTTTATCGCATAAGAAATAAGATACAAATATGAATTCAATTAAATAATCACTCTTGATGAGATAAAAGAAGATGATGTGTCTATGTCAAATAAATACAAAACCATAACCAAAGGAATAATGATAGTACTTCTAACAGTCACACACCTCCCTTCTGATTCTATAAATGCATGATCTATTGTATATTAATGCAAGGATTTAGATAAACTATGAAGTATTTCTAAGATATGATTCCACCTTCATATCACTACACTTCTCCAATATCTGATAATAGGGACTTTCTC
Source organism: Viscum album (assembly GCA_963277665.1). Taxonomy (NCBI): domain Eukaryota; kingdom Viridiplantae; phylum Streptophyta; class Magnoliopsida; order Santalales; family Viscaceae; genus Viscum; species Viscum album. Next base: position 1,476,662,341 of record OY728150.1, read on the forward strand.
CCTTTTATGTGTCAGACTACACCTAGGAGCCTATGGTAATGGAGGAAACTACTTTGCTACAATTAGAGAGAGGACACTTATAGAAGAATTACTAGTTTCACATATTCTTACATAAATATAAAGCCTTTAAATTTTATTTAATGTGATATAATGCAAATTACAAGGTACATTAAATTAAGTTCTTTCATATCATGATCATGTTTTGAGGCTTAATAGAGGTGTTCAGGGCTAGGAAAGGGAGGCGGAGGAGCTGAGGGTAGTGACCAGCTACTTAAAGCTTATGGAGTTCCACCAGCTAGATGAAAGTGTCATTGTCTTATTGGTGGAGGTTGCAGTAGCCCAGGTTGATCCTAGGTGCCACATTCCATCTATTATGAATTCACCAACCAGATGGTGGCTAATAAAGTAGTCTAAGATTCTACATGGAGCTAACTGATTACTGGTAGGCAATCACTGGCCATCTGGTGGATCCATCGACCCATCGATAAGACCCACCGGATTACTGGTTGTTCCCAGACAACTCAATCAATATTTTCTTTCCCATAAACTTTCTATAACTTAATATTTATATTCTCCGCTCTAGGTTAAACCCTCACTTGAACAGAATGCCCCTAGGAGCTCTATTTTGATGGAATTTCCTCTCTCCTCCCCCTCTCTTCAACATTTCAATCATTGATCAATCCATTGACTCCTAAATTGTATGTTTTGTCCATTATAGCCCAAACTATATTCTTATCTTGAGATGAATCATAGATATAGTCTGTATTGGATATATCTAGGGATCTCATCGTAATCTAATTGTAATGTATCATATTTTCCATGTATTATTTTAAAATATTATATGGAATTATTACGAGACAAAGAATGGAGACGACACGTCATTCTGAGGCCCAGTGAGCCTGGAATGGTAGTTTGAACTTTTTTAAGTTAAGTGAGTCGTTGTGTGTGTGTGGTTATGGTAGTTTCCAAACGGATGCCCGTATTAAAAATCTTAGAGCTCCATTACTTCTGGGATGATGACATTACCTAAGAAAGGACCTAACCTTGATCAACGTGGGTCAAGGGAAAAAGTTAATTTGCGGGAATTTTTAGTAAAAGAAAATAAAAGAAAATAATTCTAAAATATTATATTATTTTATTTGTAAATTTTCACTATAGAAAAATGACGGGGAAGCTATTTCGATAATTAAAGAAATGAAATTAAGGAATTTTAAAACAGCAGTGCTGCCTCATTAATTCCACAATGTAATAGAATGATGAAACATGTTCCCTCCTTTAAATAGGTTGAATTAACGTTGATCATTGGAAAAAAGTTGAAAGAAACTCTAGGGAATTCTTGGAGCCTTGTAAAGTACTCTCGAAAATGAATGATGATGAATCAAAGGCACGAATTTTTGCACCACCAATGAAGTTGAAGGATCACAGTGGCGACGGTAGAGTGATTCCTTCATCAGAAATAAACCCCTTATTAATGTAGGGGTTATGTTTTAAGGTATTTTTCTTCCATATTCTTTTAATTTAACGACGAACGCGGATCAACCCACGAACTGGTTGACCTGCGCATCATCGTTCTTGCAAGAGGGGTTTATTGGGTTTGTTCCTGTGAGTTTGATTGTCACATTTTGATGTTTTTAAATTTCCCTCTTTAAACCTTATAACGGGAGAGGATTAACTCTATGATAAATGACAGTAGGGGTTAGTTCCTTATTGTTGACTTTTTATTCTTCCTCCACACTACGTTCTTCACGTTCTTCATGGGTAGATGAACAACAGATCATTACGCATCCGTTTCGGAACACAATAATCCCATATTAGAGATCTAAAATCACGATGACCTATCGGATGTGCGACGACGATGGAGGATGATGAATTGGCTCAGATTGGGAGAGATTATTCTTCATGTGTTCTTCATGCAGGTGGATCGATACACGTTTTCATGGGCGATTGGAGGACCTAAAACAATGGATATGACTTCAAGATGTTAGGGAGGCCTTAAATTTCTAGGTTCATGGAAAATGGATCGTCGGATCGAAGATCAGATCATCAAAGAGGTGTAGCGGAATAGGTTCGCGGTTCTGGAAGTTTCCAGAACACATGGCGTGTATCCCGATGAACATTCCTTGTGGAACCAGCAGGGGAGGCTAGGGTTTGTGCACTACATGCTATGAAAAACACGGCATGCCTCCAGAGAGACACGATGTCTGGGAACCATCTAATGGCGGCTGGAGTTCTGGGTGACGGGAAGCACTAACACAACATGTGACCATTTTCACACAGTTTTTTGGTACTTACATGGACTCGGCATGTATCTCGGAAGATACATGGACACCGGGTGGGTACGTCGTCATGTACTCTACCACACAGCCAGACCAGAATAGTTGCATGAGCTAACCCATGTACCAGTTACACGGGATGGTGCACACAGGTCGAAACCTTGTACGGGCACACGACTGAGAACATGAAGAGAACCCTGGATACTCGTACATGGCATGTGGTCACTACTACACGCCGTGTACTTACTTTTTTACACGGAATGTTCTTCTAACTCGGGCCATTTTACACGGGTAATACCCAGAGTCGAGATACATAGCATGTAACCCTTTTATACGCTGTGTATATCCTAGAACATGGCTTAAACCTCTTGTACACCATATCTTGGAAATATTTCGTTTGGGTTAGTGCCCCATTTTCTCATTCCCTTGAAGGTCAGGTATCATTTCCATCCACAGGATTATGATCCCTTTAGCAAGACTTTCCGATATATAGTCAGGAATCCCTTTGAGAGGCCCTGGGCAAGATCCTCTGTCCATTCTTGACCCTAGGTAGAGTCAGGTATCGATGTGACTACTCTTACCAGACTTCAATCCTCTACTTAGCAGGTGAATTAAGATGAGTCGCGGTATCCTCCAAGGCCCTAGACGTGACTCTCATCTGTGTATCATGATCTTTCCCCACTCAAGAGTGTGTTCTCTCAGAATGAGTGTATCTATCACTCATGACCTTTTCTAACAAACGGTACTTCTCATACGGTCGTTATCATAGCTATCAGACTCATGGTGTGAGTTCTCCCGAATAAGTGTTTCATGGAAAATTCAAACTGAATCCCTAGGGGGGGGGGTATGTAGTTGTGTGACTTGTCTCTAGACCACAGGTTTGGTTTTTGAGTATATCTGGATTTTTTTCTCTTACTATATGTACAATAGACATATACTATGTAGAGATGATTGTACCTTTACTTTGTGTATTTCTTTTTGGTTTTTTGGGGTCCTATATAGAGTATTGTTATACTCAACCATGTATGGTCTTTTACTGCATGTGTCATGTCTTGTGCAGATGAGCAGCCTTTTGATGGAGTCCAGGGTGGACCAGGAGTGGACCAAGCTTTCTGAGTTCCCTACAAGCTGAGGTGTTCCTATAGCTATGATCAGAATTCCCCATACCTCTTTGTTCTTATATGTTGGACTTTGTAGTTTGAATACTCTTGTTTTGGTGGTCTTGTATTCTGTCCTAGTTTACTTTCTGCTCTTTACTTTCATTGTAATCTTTTTGGGTGGGTTTAGTTGAATGCATGCATTTTGTTCCTTAGTGGTTTTTACATTTCAGCATTTTGGTCTTGGAGATGTGTTCACATGGACAAGTACTTAGTAAATGCCTCCCATGTTCATGATATGCCTACTCAGTTCTAGTTACTAGCCCCTAGCCTATTAGAGGTGGGCTTGGGGAGTTGCAGCATGGTCCCCACTTGGACGGGTCATGACAGAGTGGTATAAGAGGTTTTCAGTTCCACCTTAGGACCAAGAGTCTATGATATTGGTTTGGGGAAACAGTGTTAACTGTTTTGAGTCTGAATTTTAGGGTCGGGACTCCAGTGTTTGTGTGGGAGGCTGACGTATCCATACACCAGGACTCTGATAACATGCTTTTCGACTCGGTAAATGAAAACACTAGTTGTGGGGTAGTAAAAGTATGGTACATGAATCATATAATAATGGGTTGTGTTTTCTATTCCCTTTGTGTCATCTATCTAGATATACTCATTGACCATGGTACATCTTGTTTCCTTATAGGATGCCTCTGCGACGCATTCCCACTAGGATCATGCAGAATGATCATGAAGATGACCCCCTCAGTGACGAGGCTTTGATATAGGGACCGGTTTCCCAGGCATTACCTCCAGGTGGTGAACCTACTATACCACCACCAGTAGAGCAGCCTGTGGTACCTACAATACCAAAAGACGATAGTTGCAGGCTAAGCACTCTTCATGAGTTCTAGAGAAAGAGACCCCTTAGGTTCTGAGGTGAGCCAGACCCTTAGGCGGCTGGGGACTAGCTTGAGGCAGTGACCAGAGTTTTTCGTCTAGTGAGGACACTAGTGGACCAGATGGTGATCCTAGGAGCGAGTCTTCTTCAGGTTTCAGTGGGACGATGGTGGAGTTTGACCACACAAACTCACGATGAGGATACTCTTTCATGGATAGAGTTTGAGCGACTCTTTAGGGAGGAGTTCTCTCCAGTTACGATAAGATCAATGCGTATCCAGGATATTCTTCAGCTTCAGCAGGGCAGTTTGACGGTGGCTGAATATTCATTTAGGTTCACCATCCTCACTAGGTACTCGATGGATATGGTCATGGATCAATACTTTAAAGCTCGGACCTTCGAGTGAGGTATACAATTGTAACGACACAAATTTTTTCAATGGAAATTACCTTCTTATAATTATGTCATAAAATCACATGAAAACACAACATAATTAACTACTAAGTGGTAAGTGACCTCTAAACATAATTTTGTCACTTCTTTATTGGGAATTTTGAGAATCTGACATACACGGTTGTGTTCAAAATGATTTTTAGAGTCCAATAAAATAAAAATAGTTTTTTGTGAATGGTAACCTATCCTTATGAATAGTAACCTACCCTTATGAATAGTAATATGACCCTTATGAATATTAAATCATCCAACATAAGAGTAACCTTACCCGTGAATAATTAAATAAAATTTAGACATCTTAGAAAGTGACAATTTTACCTTAGTAAACGTTTTGGTATTTTGTAAGTCATAAATAATTAATTATAATTAATTAATTATTTTAAAAGAAAATTTATTTTCTTAAAATGTGTTCATAAATTAAAAAATCAATGTATTATAGTTTTTAGATAATTTTATAAGAGCCTACGTAATTTTTGAAAGCACTATAAAATCAGTTTTAATTTTAAAAATTATTTTTAAGTAAATTATGATTTCAATTAAATATTAAATTAATAATACTTATAAAATTATTTTTTAGAAATGGACTTAATTTTTGGATTCTACAGGTCGAAAAATGTTTGGGGTGAATTTTTTGGATTTTTCTAAAACACTTGAATTTTTTATGAATAGTGAAATACCATAATTTACAAAATAAGCTAAATAGGCTAATTATAGAGTCATGTGTGATGTTCTTATGATGTAAGCCCACTTGGTTTGGGATCACATTATAAAATTACTATTATTGGTCATTTAAGACTCATTATTCCTTGTTTTAGGGTAAATTAATAAACTAATGAATTTTATATTAAGGAAACCCCTCTCTCCTCCACTATAAAAACCACCCTTCACACCCTCATTTCCTCACACATATCAATCTCCAAGCCTTCTCTAAACTCTGAAAAAACATCCTCCCTAGCCCCTCTCCCACATTCAAGAGCTTGTGGTCTCATCAGAAGGCCAAGCCTATCTTCTTTAAGGAGGATCTCAAGAGGAAGATTTAAGAGGTAATTTCTCTCACTCTTCTCCTTTAATTTCCTTTCAAGTTCAAGTTCATTTCTTGATATCTCCCCACATATCTCCATCCAAATGGTATTTTAACTCTAGTATTATAAATTTAATGTAATGTTATTATGCAAATGGAATATTATATCATCCAACCACTTTTCCCTCTTCTTTTTATTTTATTAAGGAGAATGTTGTTCGTGAGGGGTTAATTTATCACCTTCAAGAACGACATGTTTTCTTCTTCCATTTCTACCTTCAGATCTGGTCATGAAACCATTTTTATGGTTGAAACAGAACATTTTATATGTATTATCTCCTATTTAAAGTTATGGAACTAACTTATGACCATATTTCTAGTGATAAAATAAAACAAGTTCATTATGATCGAAAAATCACTCAAATTAACCCAAACAATAATCATTTAATTCTTATCTAATGATACATCCACATGGACATAATATAATTCATAATAAATTCATTCTATCTTCTATAATATCATTAATAACATGAAATATCAGTTCTGTATTTTTACCCATGTTCTACCCAAAATTCAATTTAATAATACAAGTGAACCACTCAATAAAACCATAAAAACAAACATTCCCGAACAATGTTTTTTTAAACTCTATAACTCATCCAAAGGAAAATAAAATCACCTAATAAAACCATAATGAACCATATTAATGTACACAAGGTTCTGTATTTCTAATTAATGAATATAATGTCATTATACAGGACATTAAAGAGAAGGAAGCATTCAGATACAAGGTAAGGGGAAATTCTCGAACCCAACTTTCATCCTTCGGGTTCTCCCTCTTTAACTCCATTTTTTTTATATGGTTACTCCTTAAAGATAATTTATTAATAATTGTATTTAATTTTCGAGGATATGCATGTTTTTCACTGGTTTTTTTCAAACAAAAGTTTTTCCAAAAGAACTCCTCTTTTAAGAACACACCTTTTACTTCTCTCTAAAAGTGGATGGTTCTTGTAAAATGTATGTTATTTCCTCTTTCTTTTGGGAACCCAAAGTTTATGAATGTGTTATTGTGATATGTAACCCATTACTTTCAATGGGTTATATATTTTTAATTTTGTTATATTTTCCTTGTGGAAAGCATGATAATGATAATGTTATTATGAGACGGGTGTGCCCAGAATTATATAGCGCAATATGAATGTTTGAACGTGACGGGTGCGTCCAGAATTATACATTACTCTAATGCATTGGGTAAAGTGATGAATCTCGTGAGTAAATGTGAAATTATGTGTGAACAAGATTTTATCTTGGTTCACGAGTATGTTTGGCAGTTAACCACTAAGACATGATGTTTCATTTTTATGCATTTCCATATTTCAAGTCTTTTATTTATGCTCCTCTCATGTTCATCATCTTTTTCCTATGTCTTGATTATGCTCACCCCATGATATATTCTTCTTATATATTCTCTTACTAGGATTTTAGCTCACCCAATTTTATGTATATCCTTAGGTGGCTACACATACTAAAGAGAGGACAAGTGCCAATGAGAAGCTAGAGAAGAAGAAATTAAATAAATGTTTAAGCTTGATGTTGTAATTGTTATGTACGGTCCTAGTTTGCCCAAGACACTAAACCTTTGGATCCTCTATGTGTAATACTATTATGTTCTTTATCTTTAAAATGATTTAATAGTAATTTAGGAAAAGGCAGGGATGCTATAGTTGGTATCGGAGGAAAGGTTTAGTTAATTTGGGAATTAGGATTAGTGAACCCTAGAGAAAACCCCTAGCATGAGACTAAGTACTATTATGCACACAAGAGTATATACATAGGGATCCCATATGTTATGATTTTAGTATAAATTTTGCAAATAAATAAGTTATTTATTCATGAATTGTTAAATTATGTTTTGTTCTAACCTTTTCTATTTTAGAAAATGGTGGGAATGAGGAGAAATCAGGCCAACAACTCTTGCGAGGGTAAATGCAACGATTGCTAGAACGACATCCCCAATGATTTAGGAGGGGGAGTTAAAATATTCATGGAGATTATTAGCCAATTATCTCAAGTTATGAACAATAACCATAATAATAGGGAACATCCTCCTTCACCAAAGAGGGAGAAACTAGATATCGAATGTTTTATGCGGCAACAACCATTGAAGTTTAATGGATCTTCTGATCTACTAGCTGCGGAATAGTGGGTCAACACCATGGAGAATATATTTTCTTTTCTTCACTGTTCTGAGATGGAGAAGGTGACCTTAGCCGTTTATCGTCTAGATTTAGAAGCCGATCAATGGCGGGCTTTGATTAATAACACCAAGCCAAGGGTGGAAATTTAAGAGACGGAATGGGAAGACTTTAAGATAATGTTTCTTAAAAAGTATTTCCCATGAACTCTTCGCACGAATATGGAGAGAGAATTCATAGAGCTCAAGAAAAAAGAAGGAGATTTTTTCACAACCTACAAAGTGAATTTGACAAGGCTTTCAAGGTACGCTTCGGGTTTTTTTATCAACAATGACAGCAAAATTGATAGATTCTTTTGTGGATTAAAACCACTCCTTCGAAAGGCTCTTTCAATTCAAGACTTTGTGAGTTATGAAGAAGTTGTTTAATGTGCTCTCAAAGTGGTGATGGATTTTGGATAATGGTCCCACGGCTATAGTGATAAGAAACGAAAGATGGTGTTTTAAGCTGGTGGATCTAATGATAAAGGTGGGAAGAAAACTCAATGACCTACATGCCAAAAATGTGGAAAGTTGCACCATGGGAACTGCCTCAAAGGGACGGGGAAATGCTTCAAGTGTGGGAAATAAGTACATCATGCTCAAGAGTGTTGAAAAGACATGAAAAGGAAGGATAATGTAGACGATGAAAGGACAGAACAACTCAAGGTTCAATGATACAATTGTAGGGAGCAAGGGAACTGTACAAACCAATGAACTAAACCTAGATTTTTCAAGGGTAATTAGTGTCAGCAGCTACTAAAGCTAGAGGAACAAGGGAAGGCTTATGCCATCACTACTAAGGAAGTGATGCATGATAATGAAGTCATACAAGGTACACTTCCTATTCACTCAAGAATAGAAAAAGACTTATTTTATTTTGGTTCTACGCATTTTTTTATATCTTGAAAGTTTGGTAGAACTATAGAATCAAATCCCAGAAACCTTGAAGTAGAGATATCTGTAAAAACACCAAGTGGTGCAATCATTACAACCCAAGTGTTTGACTCTTCTCCTATTGGCATATGTGGGAAGATTCTTCTGGAAAATCTCGTAATACTTCCCTTGGTGGAATTTGACGCTATAATGGGAATGGATTGGCTCTCATTATATAGAGAGGATATCAACTATCAGGAAAATGAAATATCTTTTCATATTCCGAACCATCCCATGCTACTCTATAAATGAAAGGAAGATCATGAATCTCCTTTGAAAAATCCTTCAATGGTTTGGGTGTTGATTCCCTATTAAGAAGCATACCTCTCCCAAATGGTTGAGTCGAACGAAAGTGACAACCTTGAGGAAATTCCCATCGTGAGGGAATACGACGATGTATTTCCTGAAGATTTACCCATAATTCCCCCGGATCATGAGGTAGAGCTCTCAATTGAACTCATACCCGGAGAAACTCCTATCTCGAAGTGTCCCTATAGGATGGATCCTATCAAACTGTAGGAGTTAAATAATCAGCTACAAGATCATCTAAAAAAAGGGTTCATACGCCCTAGTGTATCACCTTGGGGTGTTCCAGTGCTCTTTGTGAAGAAGAAAGATGGAACAATGCAGCTGTGTATCAATTATCGGGAACTCAACAAGATCACCATAAAGAACAAGTATCCTCTCCCTAGGATTGATGACTTGTTCGATTAGTTAAGAGGAGCTCAATACTTCTCAAAGGTGGATCTTTATTCTGGATATCATCAGGTAAAAGTGAAGAAGGAAGATATTCAGAAGACTGCCTTACGTACAAGGTATGGGCACTATGAGTTTTTGGTGATGCCCTTTGGACTTACTAATGCCCCTGCAATATTCATGGATTTGATGAATAGAGTCTTTAGACATTACCTCGAAAAATTTGTGGTAGTGTTTATTGATGATATTTTCATCTACTCCAAGAGAAATGAGGAACATGAAGAACATATAATACTTTTTTTGGTGACATTAATAAAGGAGAAGTTGTACGCCAAGTTCAGAAAGTGTGACTTTTGGCTGAAGCAAGTCACATTCTTGGTAAATGTGATCACAAGTGAGGTAATTTCTGTGGATCCTTCAAAGAAAAAGGCAATTGAGGAATGGCCCGGGCCCTCTAATGTCACAGAAATATGTAGTTTTCTTGGATTAGCTGGGTACTACCGAAATTTTGTGAGAAACTTCTCATGATTGTCAAGCCTGCTAAATAAGTTAACAAGGAAAGGGGTAAATTATGTCTAGATGAAAGAATGTGAGGGAAGCTTCAAAGAGGTAAAGAGAAGGCTGATCACTGCACCTGTACTCACACTACGGAAAATTGGATAATGTTTTGTGATATATAGTGATGCTTCAAAGAAAGTCTTGGGTTGTATACTCATGCAAAATGATAATGTGATAGCCTCTGCCTCACGACAGTTGAAGATCCATGAGCATAACTACCCGACGCATGATCTAGAGCTGGTAGCCGTGATTTTTCCATGAAAATATACTGGCACAACCTTTATGGGGAGAAGTGTGAAATATACACCGACCACAAGAGCCTGAAGTATATATTCACACAAAATGAACTCAACATGCGTCAAAGGATATGGTTAGAGCTAATCAAGGATTACGATTTCTCTATTCACTATCATCCTGGAAAGGCGAACCGCGTAGCTGACGCACTAAGTAGAAAAGAACCTACTACTCTATCCATGTTGCAGATTGAGAAAGACCCTATCTTCTTGGATATGAAAAGAATTGATTTGGAAATCATAAGGGCAGGGGATACATCCTACCTTTCCCAAATTATTGCGCAACCATCCATTCAAGAGAAGATTAAAGAAGCAAAAAGGGATGATGTGGAGATACAAAAGAGGGTGAATGCAGTAAAGGAAGGGAAGATGCAGGAGTTCCATATCGATGATGATGGTGTGATTTGGTTTGGAATGTGGATTTGGGTGCCTTCATCACCCGGGATAAAGAAGGAGCTATTGGAAAATGCACATAGCTCAACATTCTCTATCCATCCTAGGAGTACCAAGATGTACAGTGATCTCTGAGAACACTTATGGTGGGATAACATGAAGAAGGAGATTGCGGAATATATATCAAGGTGCTTGGTATGTTAGCAAGTTAAATCTGAGTGAAAAAAGTCCAAAGGTATGATGTAGCCATTGCCTATACCCATGTGGAAATGGGAAAATGTTACTATGGGATTTTTCACGGGTCTCCCAAATATGTCAAAGGGAAATAATGTGATATGGGTTGTGGTTGACCGACTCACCAAGACTGCCCATTTTCTCGCTATTCGGGAATATCTCTCATTGAATAACTTGAAAAGATATATGTGAAGGAAGTAGTGAGACTACATGGAGCTCCACTCTCGATTGTTTTTGACAGTGATCCAAGGTTCACATCTAAATTCTGAAGAAGTCTCCAACATGCTTTGAGTGCTGAATTAAATTTCAGCACGACCTATCACCCCCAAAATGATGGCCAGTCTGAAAGGACTAGTTAAATGCATGAAGATATGCTAAGAGCCTACTCTCTAGAATTCAAAGGTGGATGGTATCAGCATCTCCCATTGGTTGAGTTCTCATACAACAATAACTTCCACTCGAGTATTAAGATGGCTCCATATAAAGCTTTGTATGGAAAGTTATATAGAACTCCAAACTTTTGGGATGAAGTTGGATAAAGAAAGCTACTTGGACCTGATATTGTGCAAGAGATGACAGAGAAGGTTCAAGTCATTCAGAAACACATCCAAGTTGCTTAGATCTGGCAAAAGAGCTATGCTGACAACCGTTGAAGGGACTTGGAGTTCGACGTTGGAGATAAAGTCTTCCTACGAATATCTCAATGGAAGAGAGTCATGCGATTTGGGAAGAAAGGTAAGTTAAGACCAAGGTACATTGGCCCCTTTGAGATCCGTGACCGCATAGGAGTCGTGGCCTATCGACTTTCACTTCCACTGAATATGGATCTATTTCATGATGTGTTTCACGTATCACTCCTAGGAAAGTACATACCAGACCCCTCACAAGTACTAAACTCAGAGGTGGTACAGCTGGAAGATGATCTCTCTTATGAGTAACATCCAGTAGAGATTCAGGATTGGAGATATAAGGTACTACGCAACAAGACAACCCACCTTGTCAAAGTGTTGTGGAGGAACCATAAGTTTGAAGAAGCTACTTGGGAACCAGAGGAGGTGATGAAGGAGAAGTACCATCACCTGTTTGTGTAAGGTGAAATTTCGGGGGCGAAATTTATTAAGGGGGGAAGAATGTAACGACCAAAAGTTTTTCAATGGAAATTCCCTTCTTATAATTATGTCATAAAATCACATGAAAACAAAAAATAATGAACTATTAAGTGCTAAGTGAACTCTAAACATAAGTTTGTCAATTCTTTATTGGGAATTTTGAGAATCTGACATACACGGTTGTGTTCAAGATAATTTTTGGAGTCTAATAAAACAAAAATAATTTTTGGTGAATAGTAACCTACCCTTATGAATAGTAACATACCCTTATGAATAGTAATATGACCCTTATGAATAGTAAATCATCCAACATAAGATTAACCTTACCCATGAATAATTAAATAAAATTTAGACATCTTAGAAAGTCACAATTTGACCTTAGAAAACGTTTTGGTATTTTGTAAGTCATAAATAATTAATTATAATTAATTAATTATTTTAAAAGAAAACGTATTTTCTTAAAATGTGTTCATAAATTAAAAAATCAATGTCTTATAGATTTTAGATAATTTTATAAGACCCTACTTAATTTTTGAAAGAACTATAAAATCAGTTTTAATTTTAAAAACAATTTTTAAGTAAATTATGATTTTAATTAAATATTAAATTAATAATAATTATAAAATTATTTTTGAAAATGGACTTCATTTTTGGATTCTACACATCAAAAAATGGTTGGGGTTAATTTTTTTGGGATTTTTCTAAAATACTTGAATTTTTTATGAATAGTGAAATACCATAATTTACAAAATAAGCTAAATAGGCTAATTATAGAGTCATGTGTGATGTTATGCTGATGTAAGCCCACTTGGTTTGGGATCACATGATAAAATTACTATTCATGGTCATTAAAGACTCACTATTCCTTGTATTATGGGAAATTAATAAACTAATGAATTTTATATTAAGGAAACCTCTCTCCCCTCCACTATAAAAACCACCCTTCACACCCTCATTTCCTCACACCTATCAAGCTCCAAGACTTCTCTAAACTCTACCCAAACATCCTCCCAAGCCCCTATCCCACATTCAAGAGCTTCTGGTCTCATCAAAATACCAATCCTAGCTTCATTAAGGAGGATATCAAGAGGAAGATTTAAGAGGTAATTACTCTCCCTCTTCTCCTTTAATTTCCTTTCAAGTTCAAATTCATTTCTTGATCTCCCCCCATCTATATTCATCCAAATGGTATTGTAACTATAGTATTATACATCTACTAGAATTTTATGATGCAAATGGGATATTATATCATCCAAACCCCTTTCCCTCTTCCCTTTATTTTATTAAGGAGAACGTTGTTCGTGAGGTGTTAATTTATCACCTTTAAGAACGACAATTTTTCTTCTTCCATTTATACCTTCAGATCTAGTCATGAAACCATTTTTATGGTTGAAAAAGAACATTTTATATGTATTTTCTCCTATTTAATGTTATGGAACTAACTTATGACCATATTTCTCGTGATAAAATAAAACAATTTCATTATTATCGAAAAATCGCTCAAATTAACCCAAACAATCATCATTTAATTATTTTCTAGTGATAAATTCTCATGGATCTAATATAATTCGTTATAAGATAATTAAAACTCATTTAATATCATTAATAAAATGAAATATCATTTCTGTATGTTTACCCATGTTCTACCCGAACTTTAATTTAAGAATACAAGTGAACCACTCAAGAAAATCATAAAAACAAACATTCCCAAACAATGTTTTTTTATACTCTTTAACTCATCCAAAGGCACATAAAATCACTTAATAAAACCATAATGAACCATATTAATGTACACAAAGTTCTGTATTTATAATAAATGAATATAATGTCATTATACAGGACATTAAAGAGAAGGAAGCATTCAGATACAAGGTAAGGAGAAATTATCGAACCCAACTTTCATCCTTCAGGTTCTCCCTCTTTCACTCCATTTTTTTATATGGTTACTCCTTAAAGATAATTTTTTCATCATTGTATTTAATTTTCTAGGATATAAATGTTTGTATCTAGTTTTTATGTCAAACAAAATGTTTTCTAAAATAACTCCTCTTTTAAGAACACTCCTTTTACTTCTCTCTCAAAGTGGACGGTTCTTGTAAAATGTATGTTATTCCCTCTTTATTTTGGGAACCCAAAGTTTATGATTGTGTTCTTATGAGATGTAACCCATTCCTTTCCATGGGATAGTTATGTTTACTTTTGATATGTGTTCCATATGGCAAGCATGATAATGATAATGTTATGATGTGACAGGTGCGCCCAGAATTATAAAGCGCGATATGAATGTTTGAATGTGATGGTTGCGCCCGGAATTATACAATGCTCCAATTCATTGGGTAAAGTGATTAATCTCATGAGTAAATGTGCAATGATTTGTGAACAGGATGCTATCTTTGTTCACAAGTATGTTTGGTAGTTAACCACTAAGACATGATGTTTCATTTTTATGCATTTCCACATTTCAAGTCTTTTATTTATGCTCCTCTCATGTTCATGATCTTTTCATATGTCATGATTATGATCACCCCATGCTATATTCTTCTTATCTATCCTCTTACTGGGCTTTTAGACCACCCCTTTTGATGTATATCCTTAGGTGGATACATGTACTAAGGAGAGGACAAGTGCCAATAAGAATCTAGAGAAGAAGAAATTAAATAAATGTTTATGCTTGATGTTGTAATTGTTATGTATGGTCCTAGTTTTCCCAATAAACTAAACCTTTGGATCCTCTATGTGTAATACTATTATGTTCTATATCTTTCAAAGGATGTAATAGTAATTTAGGAAAAGGCAGGGACACGATAACAATGCGACATCTGAGCTAGTGTTGTGCTTCTATGCATTTCAACTTTTGATGGAGTGCTTAAGCGGGCCTTGTAGATTGAGAGCATCTTGGCAAAGCAGAGACAGCCGACGACTGTCAGCAACAAGAAGACATGTGCGGAGACCTTGGTAGTAGGGAGCCGACATCAGACAAGGGATCAGGAAGTGGTAGACATCACAGGAGGACCCTGGATTGGGGATCGATAGTATAGGGCTCTCAGGATGGATCCAGTCAGCCTATGGAGAGAAGATGAAACTCGTGTGACGGTAGGGGAAATACCACTATAGACTGTTCGACCCGTCGAGCCACTAGCAAAGATGCGGTGGATGGACCACTGAGTCAGAGGCAGAGAGTGGAGTAGACAGACCTGCCAGGCTGTGGACATGGAAGAAGAGTAGGGAGAACTTCATGTAGTGGAAGACACTTCGATCTACTTCCACCACCACCCCCAGGAGGTTCGCACCTGGCTCAGGGAACTGGGGGATAGGGGCGGGGATAGCTTTATGCAGTCGAGGCATATGACCCAGGGACTCCATGGATGATCCGAAGTACGATCTGGGTCCCTTCCTGCAATCCATTTTTTTCATTTTCTCAAATATGGTTTATGGATTACCTGTAACCATACAGACACTAATCTAACATAAACACTGATCCAAGATTAAAAGGCGGTCGTGGAACCCACCAACCAAAAAGAAAATCACAACAGAAGATTCAAATTTCAAAATAAAAAACCAAACTCTTCATCACAGACACGATGACCGAGGTGTCTCAATCAGTGAACCACCTCGAGCCATGCCCCCAACATCACCACAAAGCCATCTGAATCACCGGTGATCAACCACTTGCCCTCGCCGTTGAGGCCAAAATCACGAAACCATCACCCAAAGCCACCAAATCAGATCGTCCGTGAGTCCCATCACCGGAAAATAGTTCGTCATCCCTTTTCCATCATGCCAACACCCACTTCATCGAATGAGGAAGAAACCCTCGGCACATCACAGAAGCATCGCCGACACACAGTGAACACTTCATACCAACCAGGCAGAAAACCAAAAAAAATCGTAGAAATCATCAAACCCTCGCATAGAAAATGCACGGAGTGAAAGAAAAGCCAACAGGCATGCCTCCGACGAAGCACCATCTCCAAATCAGACATGCCAGTGCAGAAATCGCCATCCTCATCCAGGAATCATCGCCGAATCAAACTCACTGGCACCAAAAACACCATCCCAAAAACCATCCAAAATGAAATCAAAACAAAACAAACATCAAAAGAACATCCCAAGATCTCTGGTAGACAGCATCTCGAATGAAGAATAAGGAGAAAATCCCATCATGGCCTACAGATATTCACCCAAAGGCCAAATCTACCCGAATCTCACATGGACTACGCTGAAAATGACAGAAACCCCATATCACAGCACCTAAAACCTGCACCCTGGCCAGCATCCTGCCACCTTAGGAAACACTAACCGGATCCGAAGCAAGAGCAGAGAAGATCGCGAAGAAGAGAAAATCGTCTAGGATGTTGAAGAGCCTGTGCAACGTTGATACTGGGAGAGAGCACATCGCACGCATGACGATGAGAGAGATAGGAGAAGGTCATCCATCGGGAGAGCAGAGGGTGATGGTGGGTGGAAAACCTAGACGTAGAGCCCCTTATGGGCTCATCCGGGACCTCACTGTCTTCACCATTGGGAAGTTGTATCCAATATTTACAAATATGATCTGTCCCTTGTCTACCATAGTTTCCATACTTATAGACATAGGTTCCAGTCATTCCTTCCTTCCCACATGTCTTTTGTGAAACCATAAGATTCCGGTAGAGCCATTGACTCGACCATTACGCTTAGAGACGCCTACGGGGGGAGACTCAATGATCAGGCATCTTTATAGACAGTGTGATCTTTCCCTTGGAGGCGATAGTTTCGGTTGGAACCTCTTGGTGGAAGCGTTGAGGGCTTATGATGTAATTTCGGTATGGATTGACTATCTTCAGTCCAAGCCCAGGTTGATTGCTTTAGCCGAAGAGTGTGGTGTGTTCGTAGTGATGGGATGAGGTTTTCCTTTATTGGTGAAAAGGAGACCCAGGTAGAATAGGATGGGCTCATGCATAGGAGGGTGAAACCGATCACTCATGAGTTGGCTAGCCATAACCTCGGAGTAGTAGATATCATGAGCTTCAAATTCCCAATAGTTGTGGAGGAGTATGAGGACGTATTTCCCGAAGATGTTTTGGGACTACCTCCCCGTCAGGAGATCAACTTTCTTCATTGACTTGCTGCCTAGGACAACACTGACATCCTTACCATAATATCAGATGGCTCCGGCAGAGCTGCGTGAGATGAGGGTGAAGCTAGAGGATTTTCAGAGGAAGGGGTTCGTGATACCCAGTGTTTCACCATGGGTGGACCCAATTTTATTTTCCAAGAAGCTAAATGGTAGTTTGAGGTTGTGCGTGGATTACCGGCACCTAAACTAGGTGACAGTGAAGAACAAGTATCCACTACCGAGGATCAATGACCTCTTCGATCAGCTGAGAGGGGAACAATGGTTCTCAAAGGTTGACCTTCACTCAGGTTACCACCAGTTATAAGTAAGAGACGAGGATATAATGAAGATGGCATTCCGATGTTGCTACAGTCACTATGATTACTTGGTTATTCCTTTCATCATGACAAACTCGCCCATAGTTTTCATGAGACTTATGATCTGGATATTCCAACCGTTTTTAGACTGGTTCATAGTAGTCTTCATTGGTGACATCCTTGTATACTCGGTGTCAGAGGAGGAGCACGCGAGACACCTACGGATGGTTCTTGATGTACTCAGAGGGCACCAGCTTTATCGGAAGCTCTCGAAGTTCCAGTTCTGGATTCAAGAGGTACACTTTATAGGACATGTCATCTTAGAATATGGAGTAGTTGTGGACCCAACTAAGGTGGAGGTAGTGTTAGCATGGGAGCCACCTCGGAGTGTAACTAAGGTGTAGAGCTTCCTTGGGTTAACAAGATATTACTAGAGATTCATTGTTGATTCCTCCTAGATATCAGCACCGATTACATCCTTGACTAGGAAGGGGAAACCCTTCATGTGGATAGAGAAGTTCCAGCAGGCTTTCGAGCAGTTGAGATAGAGTTTGATGAGTGCCCCGATTTTGATATTTCCATAATAGGGTGTCGAGTATGTAGTTTTTTGCAACACATCAAGGACTGGGATTGGTTGTGTCCTGATGCAGAGATAGGGAATGATTACTTATGGTTCACGCCAGCTTAGGACCCATGAGAAGAACAATGCGACCCATGATCTTCAATTGGAAGTAGTAGTCTTCGCGTTGAAGATGTGGCAAAACTACCTTATGGGAAAGCAGTTTATCTTCTAATCTGACCACAAGAGCCTCAAATACATCTTATAATAGAAATATCTGAATCTAAAATAGAGTCGTTGAATATAGTTCTACTAGGACTATGATTTTGAGATCATCTATACTCATGGGAAGGGGAACAAGGTGGAAAATTATCTTAGTAGGAGATTGAGCTCGTGGTTGTTGAGTGAGGTGATGGAATAGTTGGCCTCATTATAGTTATCCTTCATGGATAGAGAGGATGAAGATTACCATCAGTCAATGGTTGTCACCACTCTACTATTACAATGAGTTGGGGAGGCACAACTAGGGGATGCTGACTATGAGGATTTACGTGTTCAGTTATCCACAATACATGCTTCTTATAGGTATTCACAAGGTGGGGAGCAGGTTTTTTTTTCAGGGGATACACTATTATACTAGTGAAATTGCGGGAGGAGGTCCTGAGGGAGTTTCATACATTACAATGGGCAGTACACCCTGGCATGGAAAAGATGTACCAAGATCTCTGATGATAGTTATGGTGGTCAGGAATGAAGAAGGAAGTAGTAGAGTTCGTTTTTCGGTGCCTTACATGCCAATAGGTGAAGGCTAAGCACCAGGTTTCAGTAGGGTTAGCTCACCCCTTGGAGGTTCCTGAGTTTAAATGGGATGGGATATCAATGGAATTCATGATGGGCTTACCACGAACGTCCAAGGGTCATGATTCCATCAAGGTGATCATTGATCGACTCACCAAGTCAGCCCACTTCCTAGCTATCAAGGAGCAGAGTTCTGTAGAGACCTTGGGACACCTCTACGTGCAAAAGATAGTTCGGCTTCATGGAATCCCTTCGACAATAGTCTCAGATCACAATTCTCATTTCACATCTCATTTGTGGAAGGTACTGAAAGAGGAGTTTGGGACTCAGCTACGCTTGAGCATGATGTTCCATCCCCAGAACGATGGTCAGACAGAGAGGACCATTCAGGTTTTGGAGGATATGTTGCGGGCCTGTATTGTAGAGACCCGAAGCTTATCGTACATGGACATTGCATTACTTTTGCGGAATACTTAGTACATAACAAAAACACACACACAAGGATCGTAATAGTTTAGTGTCTTTGGAGACTCAGAATAAAATCTTCTAATCGTGGTGAAAGATCTTCAACATCTCCCATAAAGATCTTCTTTTTTTTACCTAAAAACTTTCTTTATATCCTGGGGAAAAGAAAACATAAAAGGGTGATCTCAAATGCTCAGTAAGGGTAAACAAAAGAAAAATCAATCACATCATATTCATAAGAATATAACTTTTGGAAATCTTATCCTGCAAAAGAGAGAGCATAATTTCATAACATGGGATAAATCATAGTAGTGAAATGAAATTCCAATAATCATAACTTAAAACATGAAACTTTGTGGCATGCACACATAATCATGGAAAATCATTTCTTGTTAGTCATGACTCATTTCCAAGACTATCTTAGTGGACAAAGTCCCTTTCTGAACCGAGTCACCCTCGTTCCAGTCCTGTTTCACTGAACCGGTATAACCTACCGTTCCAGCCATGTCTATCTCATGAGATATAAAACCTTTACCCAATGCATTGGAGGGAGATATAGGTCCCACCCATCTTATAATGAATCCTTTCTTATGTGTGCCACATAATCATAAATCATACATCATTTCATAACCCATGTAGTAAAAATGGGATTCGTAAACATTGTGACATCATAAAACAATTCATATAAGATAAAGGAATTCATAAAAATAATTCCATCACAACATAACCAAATAAATGTAATAATAGGGATAGAAACAGAACCCTATGTTATCTTAGATGGAAAATAATTTTGATAAAACACTTAAAATGAATTCTTGAGGAAAATATCCTTTCTTCTTCAAAATCAATTTCTTTTCACAAAACGTCATGCAATTTTAAAAGAAAGAGATTTTATTGAAAATAGTCATGAAATATTTTGGGGGAAGCTTCATGAAAATAAGGCTTTATAAAACCGTAAAAATCCATTCGTGGCGTATAAGTTAAAAAAACATTCTTCTCGTACTTTTGTCGGAAAAGTCAAAAAGTACCCCGTACGAAAAACGACAAAAGATTCCTTTCATACATATTACTAAAAACTCACCGAAGGGTAAAAATGGATTTAAACAATTGTAGGTGGATGGAAATAATATTACATATTGATGAAACATGGATGTGGATGATAAAATACACCCCAGTAAATACTTACGAATAAACAATCTCGGATAAAAATGAGATTGTGATATTTCCCTTACCTTAGGTCCGACTTGCTTTGTAAGTGTCCGAACCTCCTGTATAATGATTTAAATCATGTTATTTACTTATTCCAGAATCATATTCATTGTTATTATATCATATATGATCCACTTATGACTTTATATTACCCGTTCTTTTGTAAATTCATGTTAAAGTAGCGTTTTGGGTAAAATCGTCTCATTTGTCGTTCGTGTTTTTAACTTGTAATTATTAATATGATTACTTAGATCATTATTACATAATTCCAGAATATAAAACATGATTTATATATATATATTCAGAATATACATATATAATAAATCAGTAAATGGAAAGAAATACACCGTTCATGGAGACGGTAGTCCGTACGTACGCATGAACGCTGTTTTCGTTTCCTTATTGAATTGAATGGAATTAAGTAGATGACATACATATAAATAATTCCAGTATCATTATTATGTCATATATTTCATTAGTACTTATTATATATACTTTATAATCATTCATGAATGGTTAATCATTGAGAATGAATCTCATCGCATCGTGGAGACGGTAGTCCGTACGTACGCACGAGCGATGATATCATTCCCATGGTCGTGGAATTGTGTTGAAGTGTATGTATACTATTTCAGTATCAATATCACTTTATAATAATCATATATAGTTACTCATTAAACCATTATACCCATCCAATTAAGGTGGTGGTGAAAAATAGATTACACCACGGCGTGGAGACGGTATTACGTACGTACGCACACGCGGTGATTTACTTTTTCCGTAAGATGGATAGAAGGTTAATTAGAGTTGTTTCATATTTATAATAACATATCAGTATGTAAGTAATACTGATGTTATTACTTTGTCATGAAACAACTAAAGAAGAATAAGTTGAAGAAGAAATAAATTGAAAAGATCGGTAATGGTTATTACCTCTTCTTTGAAACGCCTCTTTGAATCCTCCACTTAGGGAACTAAGATTGGCCTTTGAAGAAGACCATGACCTCTAGGATTATTCTAGGGAAGTGGAGAAGAGATTTTGGCAGGGGTCGGCCGAGCTTGAAAGCTCAAAGTTGTGTGTGGAGGAGAGGGAGGAGGTGCCCTTTTATAAGGGAGGAGAGGGGCACCTTTGGAATTCTTAAAAATATTAATTTATAATAAATCTAACCCCACTTAAAAACTTCCAAAAATTACTCATATTCGAATATTAGATGAGATAGGGTTGTAATATAATCATCCAATCAAATTTAGACATGTTTGGATCTTATTTTAAACCTTATCAGTTTCATTAATCCTTATTTAATCTATTTAAGTTTATTTGTGGTAATAAAATTATAAATTTCAAATTATAACAAATAATTACTTATTTGTTGTGAATTTTACCTAATTGTTTAATTTATAACATTATAGACCATATAAATATAAATTTATAATTTTTAAATATTTTTGTGATTTTTAAACTATTTTATAATATGTTATTTTTATGAAATAACAATAGTGTCAATTTTGACACTATTCATTTATTTGAATTTAAATAAAATATATACAGAAGATATGTTCGAACTAAAAGCTTTAATATATTAATAAAAGGTCATATGTATCTATAAAATTAGTGGATCACATTAAATAGTTCATATAATATTTATTTTATTATTTTTAAAACCATTTATTTGGTTTATCTCTTAATAAAATAATTACTACATCATTTTTGTATAATTAGTTAATATACTTATTTGTTGCATAAAAATTTAAAATAAAATTCTATGATGAAGATAAATATATTACCTTTCACAATAATACTTTTACTAGAATTTATCATCTTAAAATAACAATATTTAAATTGTTATATTTATTAAATTATGAAGGTGACAACTTTGGCATCATTTAAAATAAAATAATATAAGTGTCATAATTGATTGTATAAGACTCCAAATGGTCAAATATTCGACCATTGGATTATTATAGTTTAAATGTACATGAAAAATACGTTTTGGTCAGGGTTTTGTGCCTTCTAATGTCACTATTAGTTTAATAAAAACTATATTCTTGATTTTTCACTAGATAAATAATTTTTGCATCACTATTGTGTCACAATTAATGATAATTATTTAATCCCAAAAAATTCTAAATAAATTCTCATGATGTAGATAATTTTGTTAGATTTCTGGATACTATTCATTTTCGAAATTTTATGATGTTTATCACTAATTTAAAATTATTATACTTATAAGATTTAAGAGAGTGACATGTTGTCACTTTCTTTGGTTTTAATAATAATTAAATTATTTTCATTGTCAAAAGTCCATAAAATGAATCTAATCCGATCCTTAGTTGATATGGGTTTACTTTTAGCCATCAAATAGAATTTTGGCATGTGTTAGGATAATTTTATAATATTATATTTACCCTTAATTACCCGATTTACCTTTAACTATGGTAAATAAAATTTACCATAGTTACTATTCATAATTCCCAAAAATAAAAAGTATCCTATTAACATAATTTGGACCCACTGATTCCAAATATGGAATCCAGTTTTTAAAATTCAAAACACAGAAGTTGCAGAAATTAAATTAAAATTAATCCCGTTGTCGAATAAAAATGGGTTTTTGTTTAAAACATTGCAAAAGATTGAATTGATTTAACCTATGAATTCAAGGTAAAATCAATGCTAATGACATAAATTATATTAAATGGTAAAAATATATTCTATTTATACTTTAAAACCATTCAATATTATAATTTAACCACATAAGATATTACGATGAAAAAAGTTGTTTTTAATTAAAATATAGCATGTTTTTACTATTCATTAAAATGTGAAAGTTACCAGAATAATATGAAAATTTTATCCAAAGTAAATTTTTATTTCTTGATTCCAAAGAAGAATTTAATTTTGTCAAATTGAACTTATAAACATGTCAAAAACCAGATTTAAAGTGGGTGCACCATCCAAAGGCGGCAAAACTGCATTTTTTGAAAAATACTTTTTTTACCCGAAAAAATTATTTTGTTCTTATACCATGTTCTAGAAATGTGTAAGATGAATAATAATGTTATAAAATTCAAAATTTGGTTAATACTATTCATAAAGTCTAGTTCATGACAATATTATAATAATATAACATTGTTTATTAAAACCCGGTATTGCGTACAACACACGCTATCGAGGAAGGTCGCGATTGCATGTAATGCAAGCCAAGTCAGGGTTGCGTGTTGTGAAAGAATCCTTCATTGTTTCGTATAACAGAATCCAACCATATTTCATTTATACATTTAATATATATATATATATACTCAATGTTGCGTAGAATAACTATTATCAAAATTGTGTGTAACACGGTCCAAGAATAGTGTTGCGTATACTGCAAGCTAATACGGTGTTGCGTATAGCACAAGGTAATCTTGGTGTAGAATACAACAAAAGACATTAATTAAAATAATATTTTTCATAAAATCTCGGGGTGTTACATTCTACCCCACTTAAAATGAATTTCGCCCTCGAAATTCGTCGGGGTTATAAATGGTTTACTATTTGAAATTTTCTTTGATAGAAACCCACATCGTAAAAAGGAATACCAAAACTTATCTTTAAAAACAAAAGTATGAAACATAACGGTTACCCAAATAAACTAATCACTAGGTTTCCACATAGGTGAAAATATGGATATGGAAGAGAAATCTAACCATCATGTTCTGATGGAGAGTGGCAGAGAACATGGCTATGGAAAAGCTAGCAATCACAAAGCCACAAATTTGTGATGATCTAGGGTACCATCTGATTCATCGGATATAAGGGCACTAGGACAACATTTTTGGTTTTCAAGATCATTTCCTTAAAGTTGAAGAGTTTGAATTAGAATAAATACTTACTTTATTTTGGTACAATCTCACTGTTGTTCGTGCCTTGAACAATTTCTACTTCATCTCTTAAATAAATGAAGTTGAATTTGTTATTTGTGAAGTGTTAACAGATCATGTGATAGAATGACGGGTCATTCCATCTGTCTCAAACAAAAGGTTAGCAAAAGTTATTAAATATACATAAGTCATTCTATAGTGAGATTAATCATATATGGTTCCTAAAATGGACTTATACTTCATATATTATACTGCTTAATATAATAAAACTAGTTTCTACTAAACAGGGACTTCCTGTAGGACAGTGGTAGGCGATAAAGGCCAGTCGCACTTTGGTTGTGGGTTCGATTTCCACAGCCTTGTCTGACGCGATGGGCTGTCGCCCGTCCTGCAGGTTGTCCTTTTTCTAAAACTATATTACTATAACATCCCATCAATAATATCAAAAAAAAACTTCTATCCTTAAACAATACTAACTTATATCCAACATAATTTATTCCAATCTTCAGGCTTATCCATAATACTACAGTCCACTCTCATAACATAGTGAAAATGATTACCTAGAGATTTAACACCATCGTCGATCCCCATATATCATAAGATATGTTTTTTTGGTCACATTCAAAGTCATTAATCATGTATTCTCTTGAATACCTTAGTGAAAACATGAATGCAGTTAAAAGTTAACACTTTCCACATACCAAAATCCCCAAAATTCTATATACTCAAACCATGATATCACTTAGTCCTTATATCAATCATGAGCTCATGAATACTATCAAACATATTAGATTCTCTTTATCCCTTCATTATGCGCATATCATCTACGTTCCAAAAGTATATGAATAACCTTTCATGGATACTGGTAACATTAATCATACACTTTCAAAACTCAATGAAAGACAACAGTGTAACAATCCTTAGATGTCTCTTTATTCTATAGTACCATGAGATTACTTATACAACATTACTCATGATAAACATGTAATCATTCCACTACATTCTTAAACCATTGACCGAGCTTCAACAATTCTTTCATCTCACATATCATTTGTAGTCTCTTCATTATCATCCACATAAATACTACCCATACGACCATACTGATTCTCTTCATGAGACTTTCCCTTAGGGCATTGGTTTGAATAATGCCCATACATTCCACATTTAAAACATTTTACCATTGTTGATGTCGTAGCAATACCATTATCCTCATCTCTGGTGTTAACTGAACCTTTTCCTTTTCACTTACTGGCTTTGTGTCCTTCTTTTCCACACCCAAAGAATCTTCTAGTTCCTTTGAAACATTCTCCTTGATGCCTCTTCCCACATGATTTACATAGGGGAAATTGAACTTTCTTTCCTCTATGATCATCATGAAACTCCATCTTTCTCTTATTATCTGAGTCAGGAAACTTACCAAATTTTACTTTATTAATCATATTATGAGATTGTTGATTCGACATAATAATTATGTTTGGACTTCCAAATCCCATTTCATTTGGTTGCTCATGAAGAATATCATTCCATTGTCCATAATATCCTCCATTATTGTGAATCATCTTGTTTCCAGCCATTTTCTAAAACCCAAAAAGAATAGTGTTAGAGGCAAAAATCATAATAAAGGGAGAGTAACTTCAATATCTAAAATCTTAAGTTAAATTCTAAGATCGTTACCATAGTTCTAGGACTATATCCTATACGTATACTTATCCTTAGGGACATCCCTAGACATTCCTTTGAAATATCTCTAGGGATCTCACTAACGCTTTCGCATCCTAGTTTCCAAAGGTTGACTAAACCTTTCCTCTGATACCAACTGTAGAGACCCGAAACTTATCGTACACGGACATTACATTACTTTTGCGGAATACTTAGTACATAACAAAAACACACACACAAGGATCGTAATAGTTTAGTGTCTTTGGAAACTCGGAATAAAATCTTCTAATCGTGGTGAAAGATCTTCAACATCTCCCATAAAGATCTTCTTCTTTTTTACCTAAAACCTTTCTTTATATCCTGGGGAAAAGAAAACATAAAAGGGTGAGCTCAATTGCTCAGTAAGGGTAAACAAAAGAAAAATCAATCACATCATATTCATAAGAACATAACTTTTGGAAATCTTATCCTGCAAAAGAGAGAGCATAATTTCATAACATGGGATAAATCATAGTAGTGAAATGAAATTCCAATAATCATAACTTAAAACATGAAACTTTGTGGCATGCACACATAATCATGGAAAATCATTTCTTGTTAGTCATGACTCATTTCCAAGACTATCTTAGTGGACAAAGTCCCTTTCTGAACCGAGTCACCCTCGTTCCAGTCCTGTTTCACTGAACCGGTATAACCTACCGTTCTAGCCATGTCTATCTCATGAGATATAAAACCTTTACCCAATGAATTGGTGGGAGATATAGGTCCCACCCATCTTATAATGAATCCTTTCTTATTTGTGCCACATAATCATAAATCATACATCATTTCATAACCCATGTAGTAAAAATGGGATTCGTAAACATTGTGACATCATAAAACAATTCATATAAGATAAAGGAATTCATAAAAATAATTCCATCACAACATAACCAAATCAATGTAATAATAGGGATAGAAACAGAAACCTATGTTATCTTAGATGGAAAATAATTTTGATAAAACACTTAAAATGAATTCTTGAGGAAAATATCCTTTCTTCTTCAAAATCAATTTCTTTTCACAAAACGTCATGCAATTTTAAAAGAAAGATATTTTATTGAAAATAGTAATGAAATATTTTGGAGGAAGCTTCATGAAAATAAGTCTTTATAAAACCGTAAAAAACCATTCGTGGCGTATAAGTTAAAAAAAACATTCTTCTCGTACTTTTGTCGGAAAAGTCAAAAAGTACCTCGTACGAAAAACGACAAAAGATTCCTTTCATACATATTACTAAAAACTCATCGAAGGGTAAAAATGGATTTAAACTATTGTAGGTGGATGGAAATAATATTAAATATTGATGAAACATGGATGTGGATGATAAAATACACCCCAGTAAATACTTACGAATAAACAATCTCGGATAAAAATGAGATTGTGATATTTCCCTTACCTTAGGTCCGACTTGCTTTGTAAGTGTCCGAACCTCCTGTGTAATGATTTAAATCATGTTATTTACTTATTCCAGAATCATATTCACTGTTATTATATCATATATGATCCACTTATGACTTTATATTACCTGTTCTTTTGTAAATTCATGTTAAAGTAACGTTTTGGGTAAAATCGTCTCATTTGTCGTTCGTGTTTTTAACTTGTAATTATTCATATGATTACTTAGATCATGATTACATAATTCCAGAATATAAAACATTATTTATATATATATATTCAGAATATACATATATAATAAATCATTAAATGGAAATAAATACACCGTTCATGGAGACGGTAGTCCGTACGTACGCATGAACGTTGTTTTTGTTTCCTTATTGAATTGAATGGAATTAAGTAGATGACATACATATAAATAATTCCAGTATCATTATTATTTCATATATTTCATTAGTAATTATTATATATACTTTATCATCATTCATGAATGGTCAATCATTGAGAATGAATCTCATCGCGTCGTGGAGACGGTAGTCCGTACGTACGCACGAGCGATGATATCATTCCCATGGTCGTGGAATTGTGTTGAAGTGTATGTATACTATTTCAGTATCAATATCACTTTATAATAATCATATATATTTACTCATTAAACCATTATACCCATCCAATTAAGGTGGTGGCGAAAAATAGATTACACCACGGCGTGGAGACGGTATTCCGTACGTACGCACGCGCGGTGATTTCCTTTTTCCGTAGGATGGATAGAAGGTTAATTAGAGTTGTTTCATATTTATAATAACATATCAGTATGTAAGTGATACTGATTTTATTACTTTGTCATGAAACAACTAAAGAAGAAGAAGTTGAAGAAGAAATAAATTGAAAAGATCGGTAATGGTTATTACCTCTTCTTTGAAACGCCTCTTTGAATCCTCCACTTAGGGAACTAAGATTGGTCTTTTAAGAAGACCAGGACCTCTAGGATTATTCTAGGTAAGTGGAGAAGAGATTTTGGCCGGGGTCGGCCGAGCTTGAAAGCTCAAAGTTGTGTGTGGAGGAGAGGGAGGAGGTGCCCTTTTATAAGGGAGGAGAGGGGCACCTTTGGAATTCTTAAAAATATTAATTTATAATAAATCTAACCCCACTTAAAAACCTCAAAAAATTACTCATATTCGAATATTATATGAGATAGGGTTGTAATCTCATCAACCAATCAAATTTAGACATGTTTGGATCTTATTTTAAACCTTATCAGTTTCATTTATCCTTATTTAATCTATTTAAGTTTATTTGTGGTAATAGAATTCTAAATTTTAAATTATAACAAATAATTACTTATTTGTTTTGAATTTTCCATAATTGTTTACTTTATAACATTATAGACCATATAAATTTAAATTTATAATTTTTAAATATTTTTGTGATTTTTAAACTATTTTATAATATGTTATTTTTATGAAATAACAATAGTGTCAATTTTGACACTATTCATTTATTTGAATTTAAAGAAAATATATACAGATGATATGTTCGAACTAAAAGCATTTATATATTAATAAAAGGTCATATGTATCTATAAAATTAGTGGATCACATTAAATAGTTCATATAATATTTATTTTATTATTTTTAAAACCATTTATTTGGTTTATCTCTTAATAAAATAATTACTACATCATTTTTGTATAATTATTTAATATACTTATTTGTTGCATAAAATTTTAAACTAAAATTCTATGATTAATATAAATATATTACCTTTCACAATAATACTTTTACTCGAATTTATCATATTAAAATCACAATATTTAAATTTTTATATTTATTAAATTATGAAGGTGACAACTTTGGCATCATTTAAAATAAAATAATATAAGTGTCATAATTGATTGTATAAGACTCCAAATGGTAAAATATTCTACCATTGGATTATTATAGTTTATATTTACATGACCAATAAGTTTTGGTCAGGTTTTTGTGCCTTTTAATGTCACTATTAGTTTAATAAAAACTATATTCTTGATGTTTCACTAGATAAATAATTTCTGCATCACTATTGTGTCACAATTAATGATAATTATTTAATCCCAAAAAAATCTAAATAAATTTTCATGATGTAGATAATTTTGTTAGCTTTCTGGAGACTATTCATGTTCGAAATTTTATGATGTTTATCACTAATTTAAAATTATTATACTTATAAGATTTAAGAGAGTGACATGTTGTCACTTTCTTTGGTTTTAATAATAATTAAATTATTTTCATGGTCAAAAGTCCATAAAATGAATCTAATCCGACCCTTAGTTGATATGAGTTTACTTTTAGCCATCAAATAGAATTTTGGCATGTGTTAGGATAATTTTATAATATTATATTTACCCTTAATTACCCGATTTACCTTTAACTATGGTAAATAAAATTTACCATAGTTACTATTCATAATTCCCAAAAATAAAAAGTATCCTATTAACATAATTTGGACCCACTGATTCCAAATATGGAATCCATTTTTTAAAATTCAAAACACAGAAGTTGCAGAAATTAAATTAAAATTAATCCCGTTGTCGAATAAAAACGGGTTTTTGTTTAAAACATTGCAAAAGATTGAATTGATTTAACCTATGAATTCAAGGTAAAATCAATGCTAATGACATACATTATATTAAATGGTAAAAATATATTCTATTTATACTTTAAAACCATTCAATATTATAATTTAACCACATAAGATATTACGATGAAAAAAGTTGTTTTTAATTAAAATATAGCGTGTTTTTACTATTCATTAAAATGTGAAAGTTACCAGAATAATATGAAAATTTTATCCAAAGTAAATTTTTATTTCTTGATTCCAAAGAAGAATTTTATTTTGTCAAATTGAACTTATAAACATGTCAAAAAACAGATTTAATGTGGGTGCGCCATCCAAAGGCGGCAAAACTGCATTTTTTGAAAAATACTTTTTTTACCCGAAAAAATTATTTTGTTCTTATACCATGTTCTAGAAATGTGTAAGATGAATAATAATGTTATAAAATTCAAAATTTAGTTAATACTATTCATAACGACAAGTTCATGACAATATTATAATAATATAACATTGTTTATTAAAACCCGGTATTGCGTACAACACACGCTATCGAGGAAGGTCGCGATTGCGTGTAATGAAAGCCAAGTCAGGGTTGCGTGTTGTGAAAGAATCCTTCGTTGTTTCGTATAACAGAATCCAACCATATTTCATTTATACATTTAATATATATATATATATATATACTCAATGTTGCGTAGAATAGCTATTATCAAAATTGTGTGTAACACGGTCCAAGAATAGTGTTGCGTATACTGCAAGCTAATACGGTGTTGCGTATAGCACAAGGTAATCTTGGTGTAGAATAAAACAAAAGACATTAATTAAAATAATATTTTTCATAAAATCTCGGGGTGTTACATGTATCTTGGACTTTATTCGCAGTTGGGAGGACCACTTACCAATGGTGGAGTTTTCATACAATAACAGCTACCACTCCACCATTAGTATGTTACTTTCTGATGCCTTATATGGGATACCCTACCGATCACCGCTTTGCTGGACCAACCCCAGAGAGTCAGTGGTCATGGGTCGAGAGTCGGTGCGAGCTACCACTGAGAAGGTACAGATCATCTAGTAGCAGATGAAGACTACACAAATCCAGCATAATTATTATGCTGACAAGTGATGAAGACCTCTAGAGTTCAAGGAGGGATTCCATGTCTTCCTTCGAGTCTCACCTCAATGAGGGTTACAGAGATTTGGATGGGGCGGCAAGCTATCTTGGGGGTTCATTGGATCTTTCCAGATACTGCACAGAGTTGGCGAGGTGGCATAACACCTAGCTCTACTTCCACAGTTGCACCGGGTACATGATGTATTCCACTTGTCGCAGCTGAGGAGGTACATGAATGAACCATTGTACTTCATCAACTGGGGTGAGCTGGACCTCGAGGATGGTGCAACCTTCACAGAGTACCTGGTGGAGATTGAGGATTGGCAGGAGAGGATCCTTTGTGGGTGATCGACTCCCTTGGTGCACGTCTGGTGGCAGAAAAAGAATATTCAGGAGAACACGTGGGAGTGAGAGTCTCAAATCTGTTCCCATTACCCACATCTTTTTGAGTAGCCCTTATTTTGGATTTTCGAGGACACAAAGCCCCAAGGTGGGGAGAATGTAATGTTTTGGATTTTCAGTGTATTATTTTAAAATATTATATGGAATTTTTATGAGACCATGAATGGATATGGTATGTCATTAAGAGGCCTAGTGAGCCCTAAATGATAGTTTTAACTTTTTATAGTTAAGTGAGTTGGCGTGTGTGCGCGGTTGTCGACGTTTCCAAAAAAATGCCCAAATTAAAAATATGAGAGCATTGTTACGTCCAGGATGATGAATTTTCCTAAGATCAGGGATAAGCTTGACTGGTGTGGGTCGAGGGAAAAAGTTAATTTGTGGGTGTTTTTAGTAAAAGAAAATAAAATAAAATAATTTGAAAATATTATTTTATTTTATATGGAAAGGTTCACTGAAGTACAGCGATGGGGCAGCTATTTTTGATAATTAATTATGCAGCATTAATGACTTTTGAAATATAAATGCTACCTCATTAATTCCACAGTGTAACAAAATGCTGAAATGCATTCCCTCTTTTTAATAGGTTAAACAAATATTGATCATTGGAAAAAAAAATTGAGAGAAACTCTGGGGAATTCTTGGAGCCTTGGAGAGGACTCTCGACAACGAACAACAACGAATCAGAGACGAATTGCTACGCCAACAGAGTTGAAGGATCTCGGTGGAAATGATATCATGATTGCTTCATCTGTAATTAATCCATTCTCGAGGTATGGGTTAGGTTTTAAAGTTGTTTTCTTCCCCATTCATTGAATTTAACGACGAATTCGGATCAACCCATGAACTAGTTGACCCGTGCATTGCCATTCTTGTAGAAGGGGTTTATCAGGTTTGTTCCTGGGAGTTTTATTGTCACGTTTTTATGTTTTTAAATTTCCTCATTTAAACCTTCTAATGGGAGTGGATTAACTACATGAAGAATGATGGTAGGGGTTCATTCCTTCTTGTTTACTTTTTCTTATTCCTCTAGACTGTGTTCTTCACATTCTTTGTGGGGAGAGGAACAACGGATCATTGCGCATCTGTTTTGCAATACAATGATCCCATATTAGAGATATGACATCGCGACGACCTAGCAGAGGAGAGATGATGATTGCGAACAACAAATCGGCTCGGATCTGGAGAGACCATTCTTCAAGCGTTCTTTGCGTGGGTGGATCAATATGTGTTTTCAGGACTGATCAGAGGCATTAAAATAAAAAAGATGACTTTGGGATGTTTGGGCGACCTTAGATTTTTATTTTTGTGGAAGATGGGTCATCAGGTCAAAGATCAGAGCATCACCGAGGTGCAGCGGATTAGGTATGTGGTTTTGAAAATTTCCAAAACACACGGTGTGTATCCCAAAGAATATGCAGTGTTATACCGGCAGTGGTGACTAGGTTTTGCACACTGAACACGATGAAGAACATGGTGTTCCTCCAGGGAAACATAGTGTGTGGGCCCAATCCATCGACAGCTAGAGTTATGGGTGATGGGAAGCACTAACATAGTGTGTGAGCATTGTCAAACAGCATGTGGATCCTTACATGAACTCGCCGTGTATCTTGGAAGATACATTGACACAGGGTGGGTACATGGTTTTGTACTTCACCACACAGCCTGACCAGGACGACTGCATGGAATAACCCATGTACCAGTTACACAGGATGGCACACATGGGTTGAAACTGTGTACAGGCACATGGACGAGTACACTAAGGGAACCCAACTACTCGTACACAGAGTGTGGTCTCTACTACACACTGTGAACTTACTTTTTTACACGGCATGTTCTTCTAACTCAGGCCATTTCACACGAGTAGTACCCAGAGGTGAGATACATGGAGTGTAACCCTTTTACACACTGTGTATATCCTAGAACATGGATTTAACCTCTTTTCCACCATATCTTGGATATTATTCTTTTGGGTTAGTTCCCCTTTTTCTCATTCCCTAGAAGGCTAGGAATATTTTCTATCCATAGGGGTATGATCCCTTCAAAAATAATTTCAGAGATAGAGTAGGTATCACTCTGAGAGTCCCAGGGCGAGATCCTCAATCCATTATTGACCCTAGGTAGATTCAGGTATTGAGGTGACTACTCTTACAGGACGATGATCCTCTACTTAGCAGGTTAATCTGGACGAGTCACAGTATCCACCAAGGCCCTGGTAGTGATCCTCATCTGTGTATCATGATCTTTCCCCACTCCATAGTGTGTTCTCATAGAATTAGTGTATCTATATCTCGTGACCTTTTCCAATGAATGGTACTTCTCGAATGGTTGTTATCATAGCTATCGGACTCGTGTAGTGAGTTCTCCCAGATAAGTGCTTCATGGAACCTTCAAACTGAATCCCTAGAAGGGTTATGCGGTTGTGTCACTTGTCTCTAGACTATGGGTCTAGGTTTTGAGTATATCTAGATTGTGTTTCTATTTCTATATATTCAGTAGATATATATTGTTTAGAGATAATTTTACCTTTACTTTGTGTATTGCTTTGCAGTTTTCGGGGTCCTCTACTGAGTATTGTTATACTCACCCCTGCACATGCTATTCCCACATGTGTTGTGTCTTGTGCAGATGAGATGCCTTTTGATGGAGTCTAGGTTGGACTAGGACTAGACCGATCTTTCTGAGTTTTGATCGCATCATCGAGCGCTCCAAATTAGTTTTTTATTTTTAACTAGAATTTTCGCAGTATATCAGAAAACCTAGGTCGTCTCTCAATGGAGCCTTAGATCATTAATTCCAAAATTTTTTCTGATTATGAAATTAAAAAAATAGAAATTTGTTTTATAATTCTTGTGTTTGATTATTAAATATGAAAATAGAAAATATGAAAGCGGTAAAACAAATCAGGAATGAAATAGATTAATTAAGTGTGATCAACCCGGGGAAATCTCATGATGGTCATCCTTAATCTCTTAAAGTGACAAGGTTATGATCTTTTAATCCCTATTTTTTAGCACCTAGAACTATAATCTTACTAATTTTATACTAGTATACCTCCTAGGTTTTAGTTAGAAACACAAAACGATTCTTCGGATACCATCGATGATTGGGTGATTTGTGTTCGACTTCATAACCGAAACTCACCAAGGCAACACCTGAAGAACTCGATGCATTGTCCAAGTTTGTATGATATTTCAGTGTGTTGCCATGAATTTAAATTACATGCCCATGATAGTGTTTATGTGAGTTCAATTGAACAATATGAGCCACACAAACACTACAACTGAAAGGGGGAAGAAGAAGTGGTGAATGGTGTGTGAAACATCACATGAATGGGTACCCCCAAGCATGATCATATGAGTCGAGCATGATGTAATAGTACATAACTCAATTAAATAAAAATAGAGGATGAATAAAAACAACATAAACACCAAGAATTAAAAAGACCATTCAAATATTACAACATTAAGCTCAATATTTACAACATGTTCCTCCCTTGGTGATCACAAGGGGTTTAAAAACCCATGGGTGGGAAGGAAGAGAAAAATGTTGATGTGGAACTTACAATGGCCAAAAAAACTTAAAATATTGGTGGGAGGACACCTTTGAGACTCCAAAATGGAAGCACCTTTCCTCAGGTTCGAACTCCTAAATGAGGGGCCCACGGTGTTCTTTTATAGGAAAATTGGAAGGTGGTTTTAAGCACACAGATTGTGTAAAACCACTTGGATCATAGTTTTTGACCACTAGAAAGTATAATCTACCTTTGTAAAAAACTATAAAGTTCTATCCATACATCATATATATCTCCATCAAAATTTTGGAATCATTTGGACAAGTGGATCCAGATATATTGATAAAATATAGAACACCACTTTTGACTTGTGCAGATTTGATTCCCTGGATAGATCAATTCGGATAGGAATTTTAGAGGCCTAATGGAGCTTGGGTTCCTTAATATGAAATGTATCCCATAAAATTTTGGACCAGACCATGATCATTAAGACCATTTGGACACACAGTTTAGTATTAGGATGTGTTTTAGTCCACTGGTGTGCTTGGATCATGTGCAGATAGGCCTATTTTTCTTAGACTTCATCATGGGTCCTCCAAATCACCACCACCTACAATATAATTATCAAAATAAGTAACATTTCACTTTTTAACAGTGTTGAAAACAAAATAATTGAATCAAAATGGAGTGAAATTTGTTATTTTGCTTGTAATTTTCTATATAGAACCAGTTTAATACATTGGTATAATGGTGAAATAAAACACTGAATCGTAGTACGATCAAGTTCCCTACAGGCTGAGGAATTCCTCTGACTAGGAACAGCAGTCCCAGTACCTCTTTGTTCTTATATATTAGACTTTTTACTTTGTATACTCTTGTTTTGGTGGGCTTGTATTCTAGCCCAGTTTACTTTCCACTCTTTACTTTCGTTGTACTTTGTTGGTTGGGTTTAGTTGTATGCATGCATTTTGTACCTTAGTGGTTTTTAAATTTCATCATTTCTGGTATTGGAGATGTTTTTTGTGTGTACAGATACTTAGTAAATTCCTCCCATGTTATTGATATTCCTACTCAGTGATATTCATTATTCCCTAGCCTATTAGCTTGGGGAGTCGCGGCACGGGCCCCATGGGGACTAGTCATGACACTAATGAATAATTATTGGTTGTTTATTGGATAGACATAAAATCTAAAGAGTTTACATCCTTCCGTTGAGTGGATCTATATCTACCATTGGCGGTGGATCTTATTGGGTGAGTTGATATATCTATAAGATCATGTCACATTATCCTTCTTGAATATTTCGTCTAGAATCCTGGTTGTGATAAATTG
The DNA here is from genome assembly GCA_963277665.1 of Viscum album. Taxonomy (NCBI): domain Eukaryota; kingdom Viridiplantae; phylum Streptophyta; class Magnoliopsida; order Santalales; family Viscaceae; genus Viscum; species Viscum album. The sequence continues at coordinate 1,476,698,889 of OY728150.1, forward strand.
GGATTGGTTCTAGGGATTATTGGTACACAAGAAAGATTCAGTGTCAGATCTTGAAAATTGATTTTGGCACACTGAGGTAGGAATTTTTTACCTTTTAGGGCCTTTGTATGAATTGTTTTTTTGTGATTTTCTGGTGGGTGTCTGTCTGAATCATGAGACCCCTACTTGTTGTGATATGAATGTGGGTGAATGTGTGACCCGTGATACCCTTGATTAATGGTACATGCTTGTGTCTTGCTATGTTATGCCTTATTTTTAAAGGTGACCAAGATGCTCAAGTTTGACTTAATGGATCCTTAGAGGGGAATTGAGGATGATGTAATGACCTGAGATTTTGGATCCTTTAAAATATATATTATGTTCTATAACTTGTTTTAGATGATAAACCCAATATAAAAAAACAACAATATATTAATAATACATTATTAATTAATCCACTATAAACAATAATATAAAATACCATTAATATCTATTACCTTTAATGGATAAATATTTAATTTGAGAAAATATTGAAAAAGGTTATAATACAAGTCATTTTCCTTTTTTTATAACTTCTTAAAAAAACTGAATTTAAAAATTTAAAAATTTAAATTTGATAAAATAAAATAATTAAATCTTATCATTAAAATTAACTTAGTATGATTTTTTTAATTTTTTCTAAAAAGATTTACTTTTAGTTCAAAATATGGTTTTTGAGAAAATTATAATATTTATGTTTTTATCACTATGTAAGTGTATCTTATAAGTTTAAAAAATATTTAAATTAATAAAATATGTATTTAAGGAACAATATTATACATTTTAATATACACTTTGAGCTTATAAATACCATGTCCAACATTTTTAGAACTAAATCAAAATGTTAGTTTAGTAAAAGTTGGTTTCAGTATTCTCTTTGAATAAAGTATTTTTAGGGAGAGATTTAGTTTTTGATTTCTTTTAAAGACTAATAAATTATATTATATATATAATTAATAAAATTATATCATTAAAATCATTAATAATGGTAATTTTTCTTACATATAAATTTAAAATGAAAAACCTCATTTCTCTAGAAACCATTTTTATGTGATTAAGTGTGTCTATTTTAAAATTCAATTTACAAAAATTTAGAACTTTTATATGATAAAATGATTTTACAATTTATAATCATAAGGTTGGAATTAGTTAATAAGTTCAATTTTAATTTTAATTGTCAAAATTAATTACTGAATTTAAAAAATAGTTACCCTAGTAAAAATTAAAAATGGTAAAAAGATTTTTACATTGGAGGAATGGAAAAAAATGTCATAAAATGTTTTCAAATAAGTGGTTCAGATCTTTTAAACTTTATCATTCTCAAAACTCTAATTTTTTCTACTTTTTGTTCATCAGACCTTGAATAGTGTCATATAATTATTGAAAAATTATGAGTGTTTCCAAAATTGTCACTTTCTCCTCTTATAAAAGGATATCACTTCCACCCTTTCAAATTAATAATTAACCTTCAAATTACTCCTATAAAATATTCAATTATAATATACCCAAAACCATATCCCACAAACAAAACCCCCAATTCACTCATAATTATCCTAAGACCTTTAATTTCAAGGGAACTTCCGAGGAAAAAATAAAGTCTCTAATATAAGTATTATCTACCTTTTATAGATTTTCTTCTTACTATTACACTTCCAAAATATATTGTATACATAATAATATCATAACTTTAGTATCATTAGTTAACTGAGATGTTTTTATATTAATGATACAACCTTTATTTATTTCCATCCACTTTGAAAAAAAAAAGTATTGTTAGTACGTTGTGTGGACTACCGCCTCCAAAAAGTTGCGTCGTTGTTTTTCATTAAAAAAATTCATGGATGGTAATAATGGTGTAAATGATAAATAAATATGTAATATAAATTATAATAATGATTCAAAAATATTAATTTAAAATATACCCTCACCCCCTCTCACAGATTGAGAAACGGGGACACTAATCTTTCATACATGAAAACTACAGCCTCTACGTTGAAACGTTTTTAGTTTTACATATATATCTTAATAGGTTATCTAAAAAACCTAAAATATGGATAAAAAGCATAAAAAATAAAAAATAATATCATTATTCTTCTATTATAATGATATTATTTCAAAATAAATATCTTCTTAACCATACTCACCAATCAAGTTAAAGCATCTTCAAGTTTGGGTCAATTTTACCACCAATGTGAACAATGCTTTAAAATCCAATTATGAAAGACTATGAAAACATGAAAACTAATATTATTATAATATATTAAGAAAATAATGATTATTATATGGTATTTTAAATATTATATTAATTATTTAACTTATTATTAAATTAATATTTTTCATTCGCTAAAATTACTAAAATAATATGTTATCAATTTAGTTTCCACAGAATATAAAAAAAATACATATGGAATGAAATAAGAAAATTTTAAATCAATATAAGTTATATATTAAATAACATTAAATTATATATTAATAATTAATTTGGTATAAAGTTATAGTTAATGATATCAAAATTATTAAACATATTCAAAATAGTTAAAGTTATTAACACCCGATGGTCATAATATGCTATAACTAATTATTGTAATCATGATAAAGAATTATGATAAGGATTATAAAAGGGTAATATTTATGATTAATGTTTTTAAATAGGATATTAATTTAGCTATGTTTTTTTAAATGAGGTTATTGTGTCATCAAATAATCAAGGAAACATGGAAAGGGTTTCATCTCAAAACATCCTTCTTAGAGACACACGGTCTTTTATGAACATAATTTATTTTAAATTCTGTATATAATGAAAATTCGATATTTAATATCTTATATTATTCTTTTTCATGTTAATTTAACTCAAACTTAAACCTCTATCTCCTTCAAACAGTTTTTATTAAGAAGTTTCTTAAGTCATAAGGGATTTCATCTCAATTTCCATTCATTGAGATATGGTTCATATTTATGAACCAATTATAATTTAATTGGAGTGTATATGATAAATATTTGATATAAAATATCATTATTTATCTTTTATGAATTTTATTTAATGTTTAATTCCATTCTCATCCTTTTATGCGTTTTTATTGAATTTTAACCCTGATCGTAAGGGTTTCATTGTCTCAAATTTGAATCCCTTGAGAAATATAAAAGTTATAAACCATGCCACCTTTTAAATAGTGTAAACACTATTGTCATTTTGTATCATCATTATCTTATTTTTAATGATATTTATTATTCTTTTTAATATTTTACCTCTCATGGGGTTTTTATTCAAATGTTACAAAGTTTTTAAGGGGTTTTTATGACTCAAATATTTTCCTTGGTTCATATTCACTCTTCTTTATCTATTATATTTATTTATTGATAAATTATAACCTTTTATGATTTTAGGATTTATTACACCTTATTTTTTGGGTAAATCTTATTTCATCCCAAATTATTTGTCTTTGATTATTTTATTATTTTTTAAAATTTATTTTTATTAAGAATAATTCTCATTTATTTTAATTGATTTTTCCCCCATATCCATATTTTTACTTCCCACCAATGTTATCTTATCCATAGTGGAAACTCAAAATGTTTTTATCTCCAAAAAGTTTTTTAATCCCCTTGTTTAATTTTAGATAAAATGTTTCATTATCCTTTTTAATGATGTGGGTTTTTAAAAAAGTTATTTCAAAATGTTCAAAAGGTTTTTCCATCCATTAAAAATAAAAAGTTTCATCATCAAATCTAATTTTTATTTTGATAACTTTTATGTATTTTTCAAGGTTCCATTATTAAATATTATTTTTAGAAGTATAATCTTTCAAAATGTTTTCACTTTCCTTTTTTTAAAAGCTTATGTCTTTTTAAAGTTTCTATTATTAAATATTATTTTTAAAAGAAAAAAATTACAAGTATTTTAACTTTTTTTTATTTTTTTCAAGAATACATTATTAAAAGTTTCTTTTAAAGGTAAATGTTTTCAAATTATTTCAACTTTTTCTTTTTTATAAACATTATGTTTTATCAAGTAAGTTTTATTTGGTACTATTTATATTAAGGTTTTAATAATTCTTCTCTCTCCTTTCACAAAAAATGTATTTTTGAAAGTAATTTGTACTTTGATGTTTTAAAAGGATTTTTTTAAAAGGTTTTTATTTTCACTTAAATTTACCATCCAATATTTATCTTTTATGAAGAGAGTTTTTTATTACCATTTATATGTTATTATGATATGATTTCATTTGAAAAATTAGAGTTTTGATGTTCTATGATTTATTAAATTCATATGATGTGGTGTTTTTAAATTTTTTAAGAAACACATTATTTTTTCATGGGTTATTTATGAGATGAAGAATTTTTAATTTTTTGTGATATAAAATTTTATGGATTATAGATGGGTGGGATCTATATCTACCTCCAATATGGGTGGGTTATAAGGAATGACATAATGATATAAAATGGCATGAAACATATGAAATCATAACATATAAACTTGGTATCATAAAAACATGGATTCACAATAATGTGGAAGCAACTTAAAACATAAATTTAGCATGATTCAAGGCTTGTTGCACATAGAATAACACAATTCCAGGTTAACCACCAAGACCGTTTCACATGGTAGCATGAGGTAAATTTAACCGCCAAGACTGTTGCACATAACATATCATGAGACTCAACTTTACCCAATTCATTGGAGTGCTGTCTAGGTTCACCCATCATAACATGTTTAGGAATATTATTTCCACAGACAGAATCATACAAAATCGATCATACATAAACAAAAGGGTTACCTATGGAAAGTTATTGGGTATCATATTAATGTCATAAAGCATATAAAAATTGAATATCGTAAAAGTGTCCATGAAGGAAAGGAATTAGATCATTAATGGACATTAATAAGTTTTAATAGGCATATATCATGACAATTGATGTCAATTTTAATAGATAATATGAAAAGGTTCATTTAAGAAACTTTAGAATTAAAAAATTTTAGTGTGATTTAAGGAAAATATCAAAGATCACTTAAAACTAAAAAAGGGAATAATCTTTTACATAAAACAATAAGTGAACTAAGAAGGTTTTAATAATCAAAAGACTAATTTTATAAAAATAATTATTGATTAAAATAGATTATATAGTGTACTTAGAAATGGGTAATAATTCAGGAAGTTCTCTTAAAATGAGTTTGCTTATCAAGAAGTATTGAGGAGGGAATCATTTAAAAAAATCTATATCTCTGAAATAGAATGGTGAATGGATCTTGATGCATGATTTTTGATCATATACACATTATTTTAAATATTTACATAAAAATAAAATATTACTTTATTTGTGTAAAAATAAGGATAGATCAACCCATAGGAATAAAAGAGGTTTGGGTAGAATCCCTTACCTTAAGTCTAATTATATCATTCACTTGATCCTGTATAACCAAATAAAATTCATTAATTAATATTTCCAAAACCTTTTATTTATTTATTTGATTTATTATAACCTTATAAAGTTCATTCATGGCCTTTTTAATGGGTTAAGAAGTTCAATTTCATGGTTTGTTTCATTAGTTTTCATGATTGGTTTACTTATATACATGTAAGGATAAACATGTAAGATGAGAGTGGTTGTCCAGAATTGTAGTTATATGTTATTAGTGATCATACAGTAGATTAATTGGTTTTAAAATTCATTTGTTTATTTGGAGAGAATATGAATCATTATATAAAACCTTAATGATAACTATTGTGGTTAATTGGCGGGTTTTTTATCACATCAAACACATTTTTTGTTATAAATTAATATCATTCATAAAAAAGATTAAAAGACCTTAAATTTTACATAATACATATATTATATTATTTTTTAATTATAAAAATGGTTTCATGACCAGAATTGAAGACGATAATAGAAATTGAAAACCCGTTGTCATTGAATTTGAGAAATTAACACATCGTGGATGATGTTTTCATTTCTAGTATAAATGGAGGGTAAAAGAGGGATGATGATGAATTATTCCATTATCATAAAAAAATCTAGTAAATTTAAGGAATTTTATTTATCCTAACATTTGGAATAAAGGAGGTGAGTAAAGAAAAAAAATAACGGAACTTGAAAGAAAATAAAAGAATGAAAAGATGAATTTACCTCTTGAATATGTATTCCCTGAGAACCTCTTTAAGGGAGAGTATTTAGACTTTAAAAGAGGCCAAGGGCTTCTAGATGTGGGATATGGGATTATGGATGGATTTGAACAGAATTTTTACAAGGCACAAGGCTTGAGAGGAGTGAAGAGAGGAGGGGGTGAGAATGGTTTTTATAGTGAAGGAGAGGGGGGTTTTATCAATATTTTATTCATTATTTTATTATTTTTATCAAGATAAGAAATAATATTGATTATTGAGAAAAATTAATAATATGTGCATGTGAGTTTAAACCCAAGCTTCTTAAATCATCCATGACACAATAAATATTATATTTAACATATAATGTATATAGACAGTAAATTACCATATTTTACTATTCCCAAAAAAAATCAAGTATTTCAGAAAAATCCCAAAAATTCACCCCCAACCATTTTTCTATGTGTATAATTCAAAAATGAATTCCATTTCTTGAAAATAATTTTCTAAGTATGTGAAATCTAATTTTTAATTAAATTCATAATTTACTTGAAACAAAATTTAAAATTAAAATTGATTTTATAACACTTTTAAAAATTAATTAAGGTCTCTTAAAATTATCATATAATCATAAGTCATACATATTTATGAATACATTTTATGAAAATAAATTTTCTTTTAAATTATTAAATTAATCATAAAATTTTAATTAAATATACATGATCCATAAAAATATCCACACTATGATATAATTATATCATATTGCGAGTTATAAGATGGATAAATTTTATATATACTTTCATTGTTAATGTTACTTATTCACTTGGATGATTTACTATTCATAAGGGTGATATTACTATTCATAATGGTAACATTACTATTCATAATGTTCAGTTACTATTCACCAAATATTAAGTTTGTCTTATCATACTCCAAAAATCTTACTGATTGCAAACGTGTATGTTAGATTTTCAAAATTCAAATCATAGGAGTAACAATATTATGTTTAAAGGTCACAAATTACTTAGTAGTTCATTGTGTTGTGATTTCATGTGATTATACAATATGACATAATTATAAAAAGGTAATTTCCATTTATTAAACATTTGGTCATTACATTCTTCCCCCCTTATGAAATTTCACCCTTGAAATGTTGTTTTACATTCAAATCCACAAACAGGTGTGGGTGTTTTTCCTTCACTGCCTCCTTCAGTTCCGATGCTGACTCTTCATCCTTATGGTTTCACCATACCACTTTTACTAGGTGATTAGTCTTGTTGCATAGAACCTTATCTGTATGATCTAAGATCTTCACTAGCTTATCTTTGTAAGAAATATCATTCTCCAACTGTACCACCTCTAAAGACAGTGCATGTGAAGGATCCGGTATGTATTTGTTTAAAAGGAATACATGGAGGACATAGTGTAATTTTGACATGGTATGTGGAAGTGTTATTCAATATTCCACAACTAGGACACATTCAGTAATATTTAAGGGTTATATGTACTTGGGAATTATCTTTCCTTTCTTCCCAAACATCATGACCTTATTCCATGGAGATATCCAAGGGAATACAATGTCTCCAACATTAAACTCATGGTCTCATCGATGATTGTCTGTATAGCTCGTTTGTCGAATTTGGGCTTCCTTGATGTGCTGATAAATGGTTTTCACCTTCTCCACTAGTCCTTTAACTATTCTAGGTCCTAGAATATGACTCTCACTTACTTCATCCCAACATGTTGGTGTTCTTCACCTTTTCCCATAAAGGGACTCATATGGTGCCATTCAGATGTTTGGGTGGAAACTTTTGTTTTAGGAGAATTCAACAAGGGGAAGATGTTGGTTCTATCCTCCAATGAATTATATAGAACACTCTCTCAACATGTCTTCTAGTTCTGAATAGTTCTCTTAGATTGGCCATCAGTTTGAGGATGATAGGGTGTGTTGAAGTTTAGTTCAGTGCTTAGACAATGTTGGAGACTTTTCCATAACTTCAAGGTGAATTTGGAATCTTGATCAGCTACAATAGATAGTGGTACTATATGAATTTTTACCATCTATTTAATATATATCTATGCAAGTTGATCTAATGAGAAGCCCACTCAAATTGTGATAAAGTGATTTTTCTCTGTAAGACGATCCATAATGACCCATATAGCATTGTTTTCTTTAGATGTCCTTAAAAGTTCTGTGACAAAGTCAATGGTGATGTTCTCCCACTTCCATGTTGGCATGGGTAGTGGTTTCCTCATCTCCTTAGAATTTTGTATTTCAGCCTTCACTTGATGACATACCAGACACTTTTATGTTTACTCAATGATCTTCTTATTCATATTGCCCCACTAATAGTTCTCTCAGATATCTAAAGACATCTTTGTACTACCCAGGTGAATCAAGAAGTTTGAACTATGTGCATCATTAAAAATCTCATTCTTTATCTCTGGATCAGCTGGTACACATAATTGTGACCCAAATTTTACAAGTCCTTCCTTGTAAAAATTGAACTTAGATGATTTCCCATTTTTGACCGCTTCCACCCTTTTCTAAATTTCCACATAATTTTTTTGATCATCCTTTATTTTCTCCATGAGTGATGGTTGAGGAATATTTTGAGAAAGGATTTATGAAGTTCCTATCTTAATTATTCCCTAGTCAATCCTCTAAAAATATAATAATATTAGGTCCTTTTAATTTCTCATCATTGATAATGATGCATGATCTTTTCTACTTAGAGCATCTACCACCTTACTTTCCTTATCAGGATGGTAGTGGATTTAGCCATCATAATTATTGATGAAATATAACCACCTTCTCTAAAACATATTAAACTCTTTCTGTGTTAATATATATTTTAGAGTCTTGTGATAAGTATATATCTCACACTTCTCCCCATAGAGATAATGCCACCGGATTTTTAACACAAAGATCACAGCCTCCAACTCCAGATCATACATGGGATAGTTTTGATCATGGATTTTTAGTTTCATTGAGGCATAGGCTATCGCTTTATCATTTTTCATTAGAAAATAAATCTAATCCCTTCATTAAAGCATCAATGTACACCACAAAGAGTTCTTCACTTATCAGGAGTGTGAGTACTGGAACAGTTATAAGCATCTCTTTTATCTCCTTAAATCTTTCCTCACATTCTTGAGTCCAGACAAAATTCACCCCCTTCCATGTCAGATTTATCATTGGGTTTGATAATTGTGAAAAATTCTTCACAAATCATTTGTAATACCTGATTAGACCCAGAAAGTTGCGGATCTATGTTACATATATTGGCCCGGTCCACTCTTCAATTGCCTTTATCTTAAAAGGGTCCACATATATCCTTTTACTGGTGATAACATGCCCCAAGAATGATACTTCCTCCATCCATAACTCAGATTTACTATACTTTTCAAAACATTTATCTCTTTCAAAATTCATCAGCACATTATTCAAATGCTCCTCATGTTCCTCTTTTATCTTGGACTATATCAAAATATCATCAATAAAGACTACCACAATTTTTTTGAGGTAATATCTAACGACTCTGTTCATTAAATCCATGAATATTTCTAGATCATTAGTTATTATAAAGGGCATCACTATGAAATCATATTTTCCATTCCTCATTTGAAAGGTAGTCTTGGGAATATCTTTCTTCCATGCCTTTAATTAGTGATATCATGACTGAAGGTCCTCCTTAGAGTAATAACTGGCCCCACGAAGCTGATCGAACAATTCATCTATCTGTGGCAGGGGATACTTGTTATTTATTGTGATTTTACTAATCTCACAATAATCAATGAATATGAGGATTGATTCATCCTTATTCTTGATGAAGAGGACTGGCGCACCCCATGGTGAAGCACTCAGGCATATAAAACCCTTCTCCAGATTCTCCTGAAACTACTTCTTCAACTCTTCCATCTCTACAGTGTCTATTCTATAAGGTGTCTTTGATATGGGGAGAGATCTAGGAATAAGTTCAATTGATGACTCAACCTATCGATAAGGAGGAAGACCATGAAATTCTTCATGGAATACATCAGTGTAATCCTTCACAAATGGAATATCTTTGAGAAGTATCATCTCCTTTGTCTCAGTCATTTGAGCTAGACATGATTTCTCATAAGTCATTAATATCCACACTTGAGAAAATGATTCTAAATTAGATCCATATTCCTCCTTACACTTGTAAAGAATTGGAGGATTCTTTGGTATATGAATAGTGATATCCCTTTCCTAACAGCTGATGTTGTATTTGTATAAAGATATCCAATCGATGCCCAAGATACCATCAAACTATAATAAAGGAAGTATAAAGAAATTTTCTGGGAGGTTCTGTCCAAAAACGTAAACTGGGGAGGAGTTATATACTTTGGATAAAGTAATTGCCCCATTTTCTATTCTCACATATAACTAAACCTCCAAATTTTGAGGTGGTGTTTTAATAGTTCTTCTAAACTTGAAAGATATCAATTAATTAGTAGAACCAGAATCAAATATTACATTTTATATTCTTAAATGAATAAGTAGCGTACCTTTAACCACATAGTTTTCTGGATCCACCTCATCAGTATTGATAGCATAAACCCTTCCTTATTTCCTTAGAGGTTATTGTTTATTTCCTCTGAAAACCCATGTATTAGGGAAATTTTTCCCCTAATTCCCATACTCCTTGTAGTTGTAACACTTCACTATAGGTTGAGCATTGATCTGTACATTCCTTTCTTCTTCTACATTATTAGGATTCTTCATATCCCTCCGGAAGTTCTTAGCAAGATGTACCATTCTTCCACATTTAAAGAAATTTCTGGTTCCCTTTAGATAGTTCCCAGGATGCTTCTTACCACAAATTTGATACATCGAATGTTCAATATAATTTCTAAAATAGGTTTTGTTTTCCAAACCACCCATATTTGAATCCATTTTCTACTTTTTTCCACCATGTCCAAGATACCATTGAGAGTATCCAATCTCCATTTCAACCTTGAGGGCACAATGAAAAATATCCTCATAAATGTCAAAGTCATGAATCGACAATGCTTTTCTTATACCCAGCTTTATTCTGCTAAATAAAAGATCCACCTTAGTCTCAGTGTGCATGAAAAATCCAGAGGCATATCTTGCAAGACTTGTGAATTTTGATTCATACGCCCTGATGGAATCATCTTCCTTATACTTAAATGTGAGGAACTCTCTTTCCATCTTGAGACGAAGGGTTCTGGGAAAATATTTATTGAAAAACATTTTCTTGAATTCCTCTCAATCCATGGAATCTATTTCCTCCTGGGACTTCGTATTCTTGATCAGTTTCCACCACTGATCATCTTCCCTATCAAAACGATAGACCGCCAACACGACTTTATCTTCTTCTAAGAAGTATAAGATAGAGAATATCTTTTTAATGGATTTAATCAATTGTTCCATGATAAGGGAATTAGAAGATCCACTAAATGTAGGTGGACTTTTATGTGTGAAGTACTCGATAGAAACTTTCTCTTTCCTTGGAGGAGAAGGGAGTTCCACATGATTTATGTTTTTATTCATAACTTGAGCCAGATAATCAAGTATTTTCATGAAGTTTTGAGGACCCATTCCCATCATATTTGGAATATCAATAGGGAAGGTTTTACATTGCCAATAGCATTGATTATTGACAAGTGTTCTTCTATTTCATGTCATTAGTTAAGAAAATGAACGTACAATTAGAGGGATTGAATACTTAGTTTCTAATCATAAAAAAGGAAACTTTAAACATAAAAGGATAAACTCTTATAGGAAAATTATATCCTAACGTGTGATCCCTTAGGGTTAAATGTAGGTTATCATTAATATGTTACGTAACATATGTTCTTTGGGGATCTTTTTTCCCTTAATAATGGTTCATACTAATCTTATGAATTTACCAATGTATGTCCTCTAAGAGTGTTAAACCAGGAGTGTAGAGAGACCCATTTTCCTACCCCAGTCCCCATTTGAGTCTATATTAAAGTGGTGTTTTCATGTTTTACCCCTAGATACATCTGTTTTAGAGCAACATCCAATTGTTCATATCTATATAGGTATGTATTTTCTTGATAAACCACTTACTCTATATTTACCAAAATTTAGGGATATGTTCTTATACTTAGTCTCATCCCTAAGTTTATTACTAAAGTGGTATATTTCTATTCTATAAAAATAACTAGTCCATCCTTTGATACCAACTATAGTGACCCTAGACTTTTATAAATTTCATTACATGATTTTAGGCATATAAAGAATCATATTACAAGCCAAGGATCGTAAATTCTAGTGTATTGGAAGACTAGGTACATTAAACTAAAAACCTAAGACTAAATATAACATCTATTTATTTAGTCTTCATAAAGATTCCCTAACTTCCATTTTTCTCATAAATATTCATAAGATAACCTGGGGATAACATGAATAAAGGGGTAGGCTAAAAATATCAGTAAGGGAATAAACATAAGAATAAAGCATTATCACATGGGTTAGAAGGCATGAAATAATAATATAAAAAGGCATGGAACATATTGAATCATAACATATAAAAATGGGATAATAAAACAAGTATTAATAGTAATATGAAAGAAAAATAAAGCATAACTTTAGAATGATACAAGGCGCTTTTCACATAGTAGAGCACAAGTCAAGGTTAACAACCAAGACTGTTGCCCATTGTAGCACGGTTCAAGGCTAACTACCAAGACTATTGTACATAACGTCTCATGAGAATAAAATTTACCCAATGAATTAGAGCCCTATATGGTAACACACATAAAAACATATTCATGAATATTATTTCCACATACATAATCATACATAATCAATCATACATAAACATAAGGGTTACCCGTGGAAAAGAATTGGGTACCATATTCATGTCATAAAGAATAACAAATGGTAATATCATAAAATTTCCCATGAAGGAAAGTAAATAGATAATTCATGGACATTTATAATGTATAATAGGCATATTTTATGATAATTGATGGCAATTTTAAGTGATAATATGAAAACAGTGCATTTAAGAAACTTTAGAATTAAAACATTTTATTGCGGTTTAAGAAAAATATCAAAGATCACTTAAAAGAGAAAAGGGAATAATATATTATATGAAATAAGAAGTTAACTAAGAATTTTTTCATAATAAAAATATTGATGTTATAAAAATAATGGTGGCTTAAAAAATATTATATAGTGTACTTGGAAATGGATAAGAATTCGGGAAGTTCACTTAAAACAGGTTTGCTTATCGGGAAGTATTGAGGAGGGAATCATTTAAAAACATCTATATAAATGAAAGAGAATGATGAATGTATATTGATTAATGGGTATGGATAATATAAAAATAATTTGTAATATTTATGTCAACATAAAATATAATTTCATTTGGGTAAAAATAATTATATAGAAAACCGAAGGAATAAAGGAGATTCGTGTAAAATTCCTTATAATAAGTCTAATGGTGTCATTCACTTGATCTTAATGTTTGGATCACCAAATTAAATTTGTAAATTAATATTTATATAAATTATTATTTGTTTAATTGATTTATTATAACCTTATTAAGTTCATTCATGACCTTTTTGATGGGTTAAGAGGTTTAATTTCATTGTTTGTTTCATTAGTTTTCTTGATTGGTTTATATATATACATGTAAGAATAAACATGTAATATGAAAATGGTTCTATAGAATTGGATTTATATGTTATTATTTATCATTATTTATATTAATTGGTTATAAAATTCATTTGGTTATTTGTAGTGAATATGAATCATTATATAAAACTTTATGGATAACTGTTTTTGTTAATTGGTGGTTTTTTTATCACATCGATCACATTTTGATTTATAAATTAATATCATGTGTACAAAATATTCCAGAACCTTAAATTAGGAATAATACATATATTTTATTCTTTTGAAACCATAAAAATGGTTTCATTACCATAATTGAATACGGTAATAGAAATTGAAAACATGTTGTCCTTGAATGTGAAAAAATTAACACATCTCGGATGATGTTTTCATTTCTATTATAAAAGGAGGGGAAAATGGGATGATGATGAATTATTACATTATCATAACAAAATTATCTCACATTTATGTTATTATAGTTATCATAACAATTTAATTAAGTGAGGTGAGGATATAAAAAGAAAATAATGGAAGTTGAAAGAAAATAAAATAATGAAAATAGAAATTTACCTCTTGAATATGTCTTCCTTGAGAACCTCTTTAAGGGAGAGGATTTGGTATTTGGAAGTGGAAAAGGTATTATGGACGTGGTATAGGGGATTAGGGAGGGATTTTAGTATAATTTAGACTAGGAACAAGGCTTTAGAGGAGTGAAGAGAAGAGGGGGGTGATGGTGGTTTTTATAGTGGTGGAGAGGAGGGTCTTCTCAATATTTTATTCATTATTTTATTATTTTTCTCAAGAAAAGTAATAGTATTGATTCTTGTGACAAAAAATAGTAATATTTGAATTTTATTTCTAACCCAAGGTGTTTAAATCATCCATGACTCAATAAATAGTGTATTTACCATATAATTTATATATACAGCAAATTACCGTCTTTTACTATTCACCAAAAAATCAAGTATTTCAAAAAAATCCCAAATATTAACCCCAAATATTTTTAGATTGTAGAATTCAAAAACTAATTCCATTTTTTGAAAATAATTTTCTAAATATTTGAAATTTAATTTTTAATTAAAATCATAATTTACTTGAAAAAAACATATTTTAAAATTAAAACTGCTTTCCTAACACATTGAAAATTAATTAAGGTCTCTTAAAATTATCATATAATCATAAGTCATACTTATTTATGAATACATTTTTTGAAAATAATTTTTCTTTTAAATTATTAAATTAATCATAAAATTGTAATTAAATATACATGACTCACCAAAATACCAACACTATGATATAATTATATCATGTTGTCACTTATAAGATGGATAAATTTTATTTATACTTTCATTGGTAAGGTTACTTATTCACTTGGATTATTTACTATTCATAAGGGTCGTATTACTATTCAAAAGGGAAACATTAATATTTATAAGGGTTGGTTACTATTCACTAAAAATTAAGTTTTTCTTATCAAACTCCAAACATCTCATTGATCGCAACTATGTATGTCAGATTTTTGAAATTCAAACCTCATAAATGACAATTTTATGTTTAAAGGTCACATAGTACTTATTAGTTCATTTTTTTGAGATTTCATGTGATTATACTATATGACATAATTATAAGAAGGGAATTTACATTGATTAAACTTCTTTTCATTACATCACCCACTTCCTAAGTTTCCATTCCCCATCTTTCAAATATGATTATATCATGAGATATATATATGATAGGGTTTAGAGGTTCATGATTATATATAAATTTTCACAATTATAGTAAAATAATGTGTTTATGTAGATAATATCAAAGACACTAAACTATTCTATACTTTGGTTTTGTAACTGTTTTTAAGATTTATTATTTATGTTA
Source organism: Viscum album (assembly GCA_963277665.1). NCBI lineage: Eukaryota > Viridiplantae > Streptophyta > Magnoliopsida > Santalales > Viscaceae > Viscum > Viscum album. Next base: position 1,476,714,519 of record OY728150.1, read on the forward strand.
AGTTTAGCTTGGTTCACTTCAGTTGGTATCATATGATAGATTTGTAATTTTACATGTTAGTTTAGTTATTTTTTGAGATTAGTTCAATTTCCTTTGGTATTAAGGTTACATAACCTTAGTAAAAACCCTATAGTTGAGACTAAGTATAGGATCATATCCTAAAATATCGCTGAATTCTTGAGTATATGGTTTTCCTATGAATACATCTCTATCTAGATACTAAAATTAGACACCGTTTTGGTACAAATCCATCTAGGGTTAATAGTCTTGAAAATAGTTGGTTTATTATATCATGGTCAATATTCTAGTGCATGGTGAATGTTCCCTTACTGCACACTTGTTTTGACACTCTCTGGGGATATGTTTGGGTTGATAAAATTCTATTTAAAAACTACTATTAAGGATTTAATTCCTAGTTACTTTTTGGTATTTTTTTGAGAACTTTAATATATCCCAAATTAAAGTAATATAGGATAAAATATTATTTATATTGGTTAAACTATAGGAACTATAATCCAATTCAATAATGTGAAACAAAAATATGTTTTATGGTTGAGTTCCTTTTATGATTATGATAATTCTTTTATATTTTTAATGTTTCATCACTCATGTGAGCCTTCTTGGTTTTAGTAATTACTGGAGATAAGAGGAACCAATTTAACAAGGGATGTGATAGAAAAAATGGTAATTTTCAAAATGGGAAACCAAATGGGATAGAATCTGGTATTGAAAAAATTATGATTATTCTCACGGAATTTAAATCCCATTACTGTATTTCATGTAATTTTATGCCTCTTTTATCATACTTTGATTGGATATTATTTCAGGTCATTTTTTGAGACATTTGAAATTTTTTGGGAGTTTTTGGGATAGTTTAAATTTGGTCCATGGTTAGGGAAAACCATGTGACCCAGGAAACTGTGTTCCATGTGTTGAGGTTCTAAAGGGGTCATATAATTAGTTCAAACCATGTGGTCTCCCCAAAAAAATACATAGATTAGAATAGTGGTGAGTCCATGGTTAGTGCGTTGTTTGTCTAATCATGTGGCCAAACCCAGAAACTACATCCAAAAGCTTAGTAAGGGTGCAGGGCTAGGTGGATGGTTAATTCTAACAATGTAGATTAACCTAGGAAACTATACAATGAAATTTTTAATCCTCTAAAAGTTTTAATTAAAGTCCCAAACTCCCACTTATAAATTATAATCACCTCCTAATTAAACCTAACTTGACCCTTTGGATTTTGGACGCTCTTTAGAGAGGATTTTTTTTTTCATCAACCCTTTTCTTCTCAAATCAATGTACCAGTGGATGTGATTGATCCCTCTTATGTGAGTTTAATATCTTTAATTTAGAATCCCCATTTTTTTCCTTCTATGAATCTTTGAGATGGATGTATCCTCATATTTTTAATAGATATAGATCTTACTTTGATGAATTGTGATTCTATGGATTCTTCTTTTATCTTCCCCATTTTATTATTTTTGTTGGTGGTTCAAGTTTCAGGTGATAGATTGATCATATGACTAAGGTAGGTGGTTCCATAAGGCTTTTCCATACACATGAAAAATTGAATTGAGTTTTCGACTTGAAATAAATTTTCAATTGATTTTTGGACCTTGATTTGTAAATATTTAGATCATTTTCAAAAGTCTAGTAATTGTGAAACAAATCACATTTTCAAAGGATTTGAAAATATTGGGTGGATTTTAAGAAAATATAGATTGAAATGAAAATTTATTTGATTATGATTCTTGAAAATAAATAATTTAAATGAAATATGAATTTAAAATGCATGAACTTGATAAAAACCTATGATTTGTTTTTAAAATTGAAATGGAATTTTGAAACTTGAATTTAGAAATTTGAATTGTGAATGATTAATTGAATTGAAAAGAATAAGTTTCCCATTATCTATTGATTTAATGATTGATTTAAAGCATATGCGAGCTTGAGTAGTTAGTAGGTGATTAGGATAAGGATGATTTCAGCTATGAATCCATATCAATGTATTGATGATGATAACTATAAATAAACCAATTTCAGCATGATTTTTCCCCAATGGGGTGTTCAATGATTATATACTGATGTCCTAAGACTTATGGATGTGTTCACACATTGAGTTTTGATTTATTGACTGAGTAGTAAGATGATCCTGTATCCAGGATCTAACAAACCTCAAGGAATGTGACCATGCTTATTAGTTTCTTTTTATTATTACATTTCATTATTGAATAAATTTATTTATCCATACCTATCAGTTTTATGAATATGTCCAATTAACTTTATTCTTTATATACATTACGTCTAATTTATTTGAAATCTTATTTTACTAAAAATGATAAAATTATTTTGTATGCATTTTTTTCATTTAAATTGAATCCTAAATGGTTTATTTTTTCTAGAATTTCTTATAGAAAATTTTGGTTAAATCCTAATAGAATGTTTTATGAAAACCTTACCTTTACCTTAAGGTGTTTGTAGATTATATTATTAAAAGTCTATGTAAATATAAATTGAAACTTGGAGGTGTTGGGTGTACTTGAATAATAGGACCTTGGGTGATTCCAGTGAATGGTGGACCTGTTATCCCCTCATCAAATATAGATTTCAGGATGTTGTATTCATGTTTTTCATATCGTATTTTGGATGTTATACCTTTTGAGACCTTTATCTATCTTCTTGTGGTGCTTTTATCCTCAAGGAGTTCTTGGCATACTGAATGTTCACTGTTTTTTATCTTTCTCTATTAATTATTAAATATTTATTATTGGGGGAAAATCATTCCCTTTGACCCTTTGTTGATTCTCTGGCGCTATTTGACAGCCTGTGGGGATTGAGAATGCCTTTTGGTCCATGCTAATTTTGTATCAGGTACAGATGTACTAGAGTATTCAAGTTGGTTTGTGACAAAATGGTATCAGAGTCATAGTTGTGTGTCTCTCCTTGATGTTGGTGTGTAGTTTGGGATGTCCTAGTATAAAGGAGGTTATATTTTTAAGAGTTAAGGGGATGTTTATGAATGATTTCTTGGATGATCAGGTCACAATGGTCCTTGAGTCACCATTGGATTTTGGAAAAAGATTTTTAGTGGAATAAATTGATCTAATTATAGTCTTTCCCTAAAATTGATATAAGTATTTTGAAATTACTACAAATTTAATTCTATACAAAGGAACTGATATTGCTATATATTTCGATTTATTTGATGATCTGATTATTCTTGATAATTTTTTTTGTTTCTTGTTAATGTTGTGTAGTACCATACCACTAAGAAGACATTTTACCAGACTTCAGAAGGGATTATTCAATAAACCATAGAAATATAACTCTCCAGTTGATCATAACCTCATTGAGACAGTTTTGTATGTATTCCACTCTCTAGGATAGGTAGCCACACTTATTTCTATTCAGGATCCAATAGTGGAACCAAAAAGGGGTAAAAATATAGATTATGATTTAGAGTTTCTTCAAGGTAAACCATCATTTTTTCAAGTATTGAATAATCCTATGGATTAATAGGATTAGTTGAAAACGATTGAGCTATTTTTCTAAGTTCTTTGAAATACCAGATGCAATAAAGTTTAAATATTCTATATTCAAGACTGAAGGGTCTAGAAGATGGTGGTGGGATTAAATGGATATGATGAAGAAATATGAAGGCTTGAAGTGGAAATAATTCTAGGATATTTTCATGGAATAGTTATATCTATAATCAATGGTTTTGGAGAAGTTAGTAGAATTTATCCGACTCTAACAAGGCGATTGAAATATGAATCAGTATGAAAATTGATTTTCTAAAATTGTTTGTTTTTGTCTTTAGGTAGTATTAAATGATACACTAAAGTCCCTTAGAGTTAATATGGGTCTTCGATATGATATTTGGTCATGGTAATTCATACTGAAGCTAACCTCCTATGTATATGTACTCGATAGAGCTTTGATGGATGAGCTTAATATCACTGGTAAATCAGGGTTGGTGGGACTTCATTCTTCTCATGATGGTAGTTTTGTTAATTCCTTTAAAGGAAAGAGGAAGTGTTATGAGTCTCATGGAGAATCTCAACAGAATAAATCATACAGATTTTATGTAATATCTATAATAGGCCCATTGACTTTTATTCAATGTGCAATGATTGGGAATTCAAAGTGGGTTTGTACAGAGGCACCAAATATTTATGGTTCATGTGGATGCTCAGGCCACCTGTATAAGTTTTTCTTATGCCTTTTATGCCCTGTGTAGTGGAAGAGAATCATTAGCACAAAAATATGTTGTGTTGTAGTTAGATTCTTAAATAACTAAGGGATTCCATCCATAGGAATCCCAAAAAAATCTTCTTCATGTAGTGGATGCATCTCCAGAATAAGATGATACAGGTCCAGTGATAGTTAGAGGTTTCATCACTATAGTTTAATCTTTAGTGAATAATCTATTTGATATGTATACATCTCATTATTTCATATCAATTTTAATTTTTAATATTATAATCCTTTTTATAGATATTTTGTCTTAAGATATATATATTTCTATTCCTATCAGAATAAAGAGAGAGTAGGATCTTTGATTCCCTTCTTATGCCTTCTCTTTATCAAACATTGAGATCATATAAGATTTTATCATTCTTGATATGAAGCCTTAGATTTCATTATCGGTATAGAATGGATTATTGATTATAAGTCCCAGATTGACTATTATCTTTGGCAGGTATCCTTTACTACCCCTGATGGGGTGTGTCATGTTTTCTATGTAGAACGGGATCAGGGGTTGAGTAGATCCAGGACACCTCTTCTAAAGTTGTGTATGAAAATATCTTTGTATTCATTTGACTTGGAGAAAGGAAACTTTGATTGGTGATATTCCTTTAGTGGTCTTAGTGTTTCCCAACATGTTTCCATCTGATTTTTAAGGCTTACCATTAATAAAGGAGGTGAATTTTTCTATTAACATAGCATTGCATATACAACCTATCTCTATTCCCACTTACTATATAGAACCGACTAAATTGAAGAAGTTAAAGACCCAATTGAATGATTTTTTAGATAAAGGCTTCATTCTCTTGAGTATATCACCTTGGGAGGTGACTATTTTATTTTTCAAAAAAAATAATGGAACACATTTCCTTTTCATTAATTATTTAAATCTTAATCAATTCACGGTAATGAAAAGGTATAAATTTCCATGGATTAATGATATGTTTTATCAGTTGAAAGGGGTAAAGAGGTTCTCAAAGTTTTATCTTCTGTCGAGTTATCACCATCTTAGAAACAAAGAATCCAATATCTCTAAGACCACCTTCCAGAGCAGGTATGACCATTATGATTAACTCATTATAAATTTTGGTCTAACTAATTCTTTTATGGTTTTTATGGTGCTGATGAATAGGATGTTCCATAGGTATCTCTATTCATTCATGGTGGTATTTTTTGATGATAAGTTGGTTTACTCTAAAAATGATGATGATCATGTGTTTCATCTGAGACGAGTCTTGGAAATTTTGATAGATCAACAACTTTACACCAAGCTATAAAAATGTACTTTTTTAGGAAGTTTTGTTCTTTGGACATGTGGCCTTGGAAGATAGTATTTTAGTTGATCCTGAAAAGGTGAAGGTTGTTATGACATGGGAGAAACTATGAAATGTTTTTTATATTTAGAGCTTATTGAGCCTTTCATGGTATTACCATTGGTTCATTAAAGATTTATCAAAGTTAGATTATTTGATTATATATATCACTTAGAAGGATTAATGTTATCATGATATTCAAATTCCATAATTATTTTGATGAGTTGAAGTGATTTTAGAATTTTGTGCTAGTGTTCACTTTTACAGAGGCTAGGTAGCTCAATGTGGTTTTTTGGTGAATATGGTTTAGTTTTGGGTTACATTCTCATTCAGGGTGATCATGTGGTGACCTATGTTTCCCAACATCTTAGAATGCACTATAAGAAACATCCTACTCATGATCTCAAACACACAACTGTGATATATAATTTCATCATGTGACAGAGCCACCAGACTCCACCATCTTCCGATAGATACCTGAAGAAGAATCACCGTGAGGACAACTATCTAATATTCAGAGGTCATCGCAAGGATAAATACTCGAGTGACAACCTCTAATAAGTCATCTTCCACCTAGGGGTCTGAATCACCTTGAAACCTGGGAGACTATTACCTTTAGAACTCATGAAATGAACTCAGTATTTGTGCATCTTTATCCAGCACTACCAATGCTAACTGTGACTCAATGGGTTGTGGGATAGCTGATAAACCACATGGTGGTACTATCTTTAGTACTAACCCATGTACTGAAGCCTCTTCACTTGGTATAACATCCTCATGATCACATAGTGGAGTCCTGGATTGCTTTCTTTGTGAAGGAATCCTGAAATAAACAAGATATACCATGGTCAAAGATTATATCTAGGGATCATACTCAAGAAGGAAATGGAAACCACAAACCATTCCTAAATGATTCATGTACCAATGATTCCCCCACATCCAGTTTCTACATGTATTGAGTTGAAAGGTAGGTGATCAAGGTGTTGGTGTATGGATACGTTGGACACCGCACAAGCACTGGAGTAACTCACCTAAGATCAGAACTTGAAACACTTAACACAATTTCCATAAAAGAAAAACCAATCTCATAAAATCCATTCCTAAGGTATAACTGATTCATTTGATACCGCTCTTTCACGACCCGGGCCAACGGGGCCTGAGCCATGAAAACCCCAACACCACCTCCAATGGGTCAGGAGATGGTGACCAGTGATGAGTAGGCATGTCACACACATGGGAGGCCTTATAATAATGTACATGTAGTCACGTACACATATCCAAACCCATACAATGATGAAATTTAAAACAAATTATAACCATGCATTTATAAATTTATAATCCCAAAATTAGAGTACGAAAACAAGGTACTAGATGCAAGGGCCAAATACAACCCCACTAAAATAAAAAAATAAAAAACTATAAATTAGGAGGGGAATAAAATCAATTAAACCACTAGGACACACCTCATTTTATCAGGTTCACTATGCTATGCCTAGTCCTGGTCCCTCTAGGACTCAGTAAAAAGGTCAGTCATATGCATAAGACACTACACGTACAGGAAGAGTACATGCATGGGTGAGTATAACAATATCTATTAAGACACCTTAAAAACACTAAACACATAGTATCAATAATAGTTAGACCATAATAAATATATAATAGTCAATTAATGAACACAACCCAGATATACTTAGTAAGGACACCATGCCTCTATGTGGTCACAACCAAACTATTAGCCACATGATTCTGCTTGAAGCTTCAAGGAAATGATCATTCTTGAAAAAACCCACTCTATGATACATGATATGATTGAATAAAATAATCCAAGAGTTCATGGTCCTTGGGACCCTCCTAATAAAACTCAATTTTCATTGAATAACTCGATACTCAGATTGGGGATCACACCTAGGACCATTGGGGGACACCACAAACCCAATCTGGATCAACCCTCTAAGTAGGGGATTATATATCAATGATAGTGAAAACCCTAATGAAATGAACTACTAAATTGAATGATCAAAATAGTTCTCAATAAGGTTTAACCAATTCAATAAACCCCACCAAGGGTATAATAATGAATGATATAGGATCACACTGCATTCTCATGGAGGGACACCATAAACTCTATCTGAGTCTCATCCTATAGAGGGGATCACAATCTAGAGATATAGATATAATTCTACAATGTACCCTCTATTTGATGTACAAAGGGAATAGACTCAACCAATACTAGTCCAAAATTAATAAAATAAGGGCTCCAAACACCCTCAAAGGGGGTACACGGTGTGTACTGAGGGTATATGGTGTGTCTAGCGAACCCCTGGTCTTCCCTTGTGGTGATTCCTCACATGACATGTAAACCTATAAGTACATGATGTGTAAGTATAGATGATGTGTATATTTATATTAGTACCCTTACCATGTTTTCTGGCCATGCCCATATATGGTTGGTCGTTCCCGGGTACCAACCTGTATACACTTAATCATGCTCGTGTACACGTGGTTGTATCCGAGTACACAACTCTACCCTTGTATTATAGTCATGTCTTTGTGATTCGGCCTTCCCATTCTTGTGTATAATCTATGATACACAATTATCCAACAACATGTTTCACACATCTTGTGATAGGGGTCACATGGTGTGTGATATTTTTTCTCTCCATGGAACCATAGTGCCGCACACGTGGGGGAGGGGGTCACACAACATGTAATTTCAGATTACACACCCTGTAACTTGGGATTTTATTAATCCTACTGGTTCCTCTCCATATCATCTCCTCCACTACTCCTACCATGATTCCAGCCTAGGAATCATGGATTGAGGGTCATTTGGACCTCCCATTGTAAAATATCAAAATTCGAGCTTTGAATATTCTTAGGAACCTTTTACATGCATTGTCCATAGCCATGCTATCAAATTAGGATGACTAGGAACCATAAATCCATTATAATATGAATCTGATCATACTCTATCATCATCGAACCTCAATTGCATCCTTGATTGTGAGTTGTACCTGCAGTATCGATCCATTGTGATGAAGTATGGTCATGCAAAGATCAAATATTGGGTATTTCATTGAACTGTGGGCCAAAAAAAATTCCCATGATGAACGTGAAAAGAAATAGGGTATAAATACATAAAAAAAAGATATTAAGAACTAAACTTGCGCTTTATTCATTTTTTCCTTGATCCATTTCCTAAGAATTAGAAAAAAGAAGATAAAAATAAACCATGAACACATAAATCCACCACAAACAAATCTACCATTGATGCATGAATGAATTCTTATTCATGGAGTTGATATGAATTCAACTGAGATAAAATAATAGGATGTAATTGAAAAAAATCAAACATCCTACCTAGATTTTGGATCAATCACTGATAAAGAATGATATTTTGTTTTCATAGTTGGTGAGATCCATGAAATTCAATAGTGCAATAGTCCTCGGTCTAATCTTGATATGATGTTATTCACTAAGATATCCTCAAATGCTTTTTTCCAATGGATCCTCTCAAATTGAAGGGTTATGTAGCTGACCCTATAAATTATCCATAACAATGTATATAAATTATATTATTTGGTTAGGATTTTAACAGAATAATTAAATGAATATAATTAAATTTATTTAATTATTCTCCCATGAACACGCTCAAGACCAACATCTGATGCGACCATAGATTGTGTCATGCCTAGGGTAAAACCAACACTTTTATCCCTATGATAGCATCATATTTATGATCTGAGCCTCCATTCTAGATTTACTCTAATTTTTCAAGAAAACTATGCACATGTGATTTTAATATATTTCAAAAAATAATTTTGGGCTCATCGATCCCCAAAATCTCATGTCTTCTCAATGCCTAACTCCCAAATTAATCCATAAAACATTCTAAAGTAATACATGAAAAAATTAGAGTCATTACATTTTTATTTTGGAGATTTAGGTATTTTAATTTGGGATATCTTTAAAATTTTTAATCTTTCATTGTGTCATAAGTTTTGGATGCACGATTGGAAAAACCATGTGGAAACCATGTGGGTGAACTATCACCTTGACAAAGTGGTTTCACATAGTCAGTGCATGGTTTATTAAACTATATGATCAATATGGGTGGGTTCCTGATGATCTCAATAAATTTCATAGATTTAAGAAAATTGTGTGAGTTCCCTGGTTAAAAAATGAAATAATAATAATAATAACCCTCACCACTCTCTCCCCCTTAACCTGATCATGCACTATACCCTCTCCTCTCCCTTACATGAATTCCACTCCCCCTCACAAAACCTCTATACTCTATTGATTTATCCTAGTTTCTTCATGATGTTGGTCTGAATGTTTATGTTATGATCTCTTTATCCCAATATTACTATTTTCTTTCCTTCTTATCCCCTCCCTCACAGTGTGTCACTTATAGTCGAACCCTAGAGGGGGTTTTATTCTAGTTTCTTGCAGAATTTATTTTCTAGGATATGTGATGTCTTATTTGGTTCTCATTCAACCCATTAGCAATGCTTTAAACCCTTTTCAATTTGATTTCAGACTTTTGAGGTAGGTTTTCTACATGCTTGAGCATGTAATATTATAACCTTTGATCGCTGGGATCTTAAATTAGTGTTCTTGATACCTATTAATTTTATAATGGACAACTATGAAACATTTATAGATGCAATAATGTTTCCACTCGTATTTTCCTTGGTTTTTCCCTTTAGTTCCTTCTATCTTTGAAAAATACATTCCACTTTTCCTGAAAAAATACTTGGGATGATTTTTAAAGTGAAATTGGGTATTTTTAATGTCTCATTAGTCATTTATAATTTTTATTATATGAATTGTTAAAGTAATTTAATTAAACTCATTATATTTATTCCAATCTAGGTTAATTATGAATTTTTTAAAAACTAATCCATGTTATTCCTTTCCAATACTCATCTAAATATGTGTGTGTCTGTGTGTGTTTAATATATATATATATACCCAAGTATCCCTAAATTGGTTCAATTCTGGTTTGAATGAAGTGAATATAAAGATCTATAAATTATTTTTTAGTTATCTAAAGGTTATTTATATATACATGGGTAAGCACATATATATATATACATGTGTAAAAATTTACTTGGAAGCATGTGAATTTGTAAAATTATAGGAATATATATCTCTATGTGGGTGTGTGTGTGTGTTTGTGTGTGTATTTGTTTATGGGAATAACTAGATGAAACCGTAAGAAAAAAATTGGTTTAGAAAAATTCTTTAAATGAATTCAAAAATAAATGTATAGGCCTAGTTTAAACTTTCTAAAGTCTTTTGAAAAGTGAGGTGCACTCTAGTTGAAGGATATAATTTTATATTATTTTTTGGATTTATATTTGATATGGTTGTCATATTGGTATGATTCTAGTAGAGGGGATTCACATTGGTAGTGTTGGAAGGTGAGGTGTTGTTGTATGATTCTTTTCACTATTCTGTAATTGAGATTTTTTTTCTACTACACCTCCCTTATGTGTTCCAATTATGGGCATGGAACATGGGTATCCTGCGTACCTAGGTGGGTAGACGTGGAAAAGAATGCTAGTCATGACCCACCATGCCTAGAAAGATTATGTGAAAAAACTATCTAAACTATGGTTAATGATGTGGAATGGTTGGCTTGAGAAGGAGAACAAACCTTCACATCTATGGTATGATCACCGAGAGTATGAGGATCCTAGGTCCCCCCCGACCCTAGCTATTTAGGGATTTCCCAATTTTCTTTCTCTTATTTACTCTTATTTTTTTCATATTGTATTTAAATGTGATTTTTTTGAGTTTAATTTTTTTCATATTAAAAATAATATAAAACATGTTCTCCATAATCTCTTATATGGTGTTTCTCTCAGATTAATTTCCATTATTTTAGCTATCTTGTGATATTGTTTTATATTTCTCATTTTTCATTTACTATTATTCCCTTCACATTCTATTGGATACTAGAGGATATCAATCTTATTGGCACTTTAATTATATTATAATATATTTTAGAAACTAATAGTAAAAAAATATTTTTATTTTTTTACTCAAATAGAAAAAAACTTATTTTAAAATGGTGTATTTTCAAAATAGGATGATAATTAATATTTAATTAAAGGGGAAGCATATTGAAAAGTGTTTGGTCTCCTACTGGGAATTTTCATATCATCTATGTTTAATTTTTAGGGGATGATTTTTAGGTTTGGAATTTGTTTTATTTTTATTTTATTTTCTTGCATTTAGACAGCTATTCCGATTACATGATTTTAGTAGGACCTTTTTTTCTTTTCCCTATAATTTCTGAAAATTTTCCCTTTAAATGTTATTTCTAGGCCAATTAGGCTTTTATTTATTTATAAGCAAGAGGGTAATTATAGTTATAGGTTAAAGAAGTAAAGCCATATTCTACATATATTTTCTTTACAGAGGATGGTGGATGGGGTGGTGGTGAAGGTTTTTTGTGGTTGTTGTAATTTACTGCTTTCATAGTTAGTTATTAGGTTTCTTCTCTTAACTTTTCACCAGTGTGAGCTCCCAAAATATAGACAGGTCATGTCAAAATTTTATTAAATTTTTCCTACTTATTTAATTAATGTTTATTGGTGAAATCATTTCTAAGTGGTACTTTATTGATTCCCAAACACTTGTGCCAGCTCGTGTGGATGGGGAACACCCTTTGAGCCTTATTATGAACCAGTTCAAGCATCTGAAGGAGGGATGGATTGGTTTTCCTTTGGGATAATGGTATATGTGCTAGTCGGGTTCTTTTCTATATAATAACCTAGTCTCCCTCATAAGTATCCCTTATTATATGGGATATTTGGTAGATTAGATATATGATTTTTGGATCTTAGGAGGTAAGTCATGGGTTGGTGCCTAATCCCCACCACTCATGAAGAAAGATGAGTTACCAGGAATTTTCATGAATTGAATTTTGAATTTTATCTTTTCTTTTCTCTTTTTATGCGTTGATTCAACATATTTTTGGAATTTGTGGTGAAAGGTTAGTGCAATAGAAGACACTGGTAGCTCACATGACTAGAAAAACTATGTGGATTCCATGATGATGGATCTAAGGAACTCTCCATGGTAGTTTTATGAATGTCCATTTTTCTTCAATCCATTTGGTCTAACCATGAATTACCACTATCCCCTTTGTAATTTTATTTTGGGTTCCTTTATCTTTGGAATTTTTTTGGGTGACATGTTTACACGATTTGGGTTGATTTTCAATGATTTTTTAAAATGAAATTCAGTTTTAACTGGTAAAAGTGAGTTTGAAATTGAAAAATATGGTTTTTAAAAATTAAATCAAATGGATTTTTTTTAAAGACTCATTAGGTTCTTTCAAAAAGTATTTTTTAAATCTTCAAATGATTCTAAATAGATTTTTGAAGTTTTAAGAATGGAGGTGTAAATTTTTAAAGTGGGTTTAACAGAAAAAAGGTTTTGAAAATGGAAAGTAAGGATTAAAACTAGTTTTTGATAATTTTTAAAGTTTTTGAAATCAAAATGTTTGGTTTTGAAAATTATTTTAAAGGAGGAATTAATATATTTGATTGGTTTTTGATTTATTTGATGTGTGGTTGTGATTTTTGTGCTTGATTTATTATTTTGAAATGTGAATTATTCTTGGTTGTGGTGTTTTAAATTAGGTTTAATTTTTTAAAAAGTGTGTGAAAAGTAAATTTTTAAGGAACTAAAAATAATTTTTATGAAATTTAAATATTGTAATATTGGGATTGTGGTTTTTTAAGAGATTTTTGAATTTTGTTTTATCGCGATGAGTTTATTATTATTTTGGGATTCATGTTTTGTGTTGTTTGATTATACCTACTAGAGAATTATCAAGTGTTATTGGGCCTTAGAGGTTTCCTATTATTGATTATTAATTGATTTATTTCTTAAGGTGTTCCTTGATTTGATTTTTATCTTTGGGTCCCTCTTCGATAGTTTATTTCATTTGAGATAATTTTAGGTTATATAATTTACTTGTAAGTTGGGATGTTCTTTTTGATAAACTTAGGTAATGGTGGTTGTAGTAAGGTATTACTCTGATTGAATAGTCATGGGAAAACCTTGATGTGTACTCTAGGTGACTAGGATAGATTCCACACAAATCAAGTTTATTCTTGGGCTAGTTTCAGTTTAGCAATTATTGAGATCTATATGGTTGTTGATTTGGATTTGAGGTCTTAAGTTACCCTTAGTTTATTTTTAACACAAGTGGGGATCTCATTTTGTTTTTGAAGAGGCATTTTCATAATCTATACCTCTTTATGCTTTCTATATAGATGTTTGGTGGTGAGTTTATTAGTGGGCCTTGTTTTGGGAAATCATCGAAGTGATATTTGGGTTGTGTTATTCATTGAGAATGGTTGGGTAAAGATTTTGAGATGTTCCTTTATTTACCTATTTAAGTTTATTTCTTATTCTATTAGTGTTTCTAGTTTTTATCCTAGGAATTATGTTTTGTAGAATTAGTTTTTTTTGTGGGGTTTTTAATGAGATTTTAGTCATGATTTTTTCTTGAGTACTCTCAATTAGAAACATTGTTTATGTTTTGTAGTAATTCCATTAGAGTTTCCATGCATAATCAATACACTAATCTATTGGAATCCTTAAATAGTGGGGAGGTCCATTATGAGTGACCAGTTGTTTTTCCTCTTTTTATAGAAGTGGTAGAGTGTGATGTATAAATTTGAAGATGTTTTTTATGTTCCCGAGTTTTCTTAGGAGTTTGATTGGTTTGGAGGTGTTTGGGTGGTTCTTTTTTCTGGTCTATGTTCCTCTTGTGTGTCTTCTTCATAATTATGATATATTTATAGGGGAATAAATTGTCAGGGTGGGGTGAATTGTCACATCTCAACCCTTATTTAATGATTATTTTATTTTATTTATTTAATAATATTATTGTTTCATAGGCTTGGGTCTTTTAATTTTGTATTGTTTTAAAAAATTTAAACTTTCAGCGTGTCACGCAGTTTGGCCATACAGATGGCCAAACCATGAGGAAACCATGTGGCTGATTATATTAACTTGATATAGTGGTTTCTCATAGTTGAAAAATGGTTTATCAAACTGTATGACCAACCCATATGGGATCCCAGTGTGCCCCATAAATGGAACATGGTTTGGTAAACCATGAAAATAAATCTTGCATGTTTCCCTCATTAAAAACATAAATATTATTATTATTATTAAGCCTAATATATTAACACTCACCCATCTCTCCCCCTTAACCCTATCACTCATCAAACATCTCCCCTCTCCCTCATGTTCACACCAATCCCCCTTACTATACCTTTATTCTCCATAAATTTCTCCCGGTTTTTTCACAATTTAGATCAGAATATTTATGGTATAATCTCATTCTCCATCCATTTCATCTATTCTTTCCTTATTCTCTTCTCCCTTTCTTCACGTAACTTATGTTCTAAACCTATAGATTTTTTTATTACTACTTATTTCATCTTTGATTTTATAGGGTATGTGATTCCCTATTTGAGTCCTATTCAATCAGTGATTGAAACCGTAGACCCTTTATAATTTTATTTCATCCATTTGAAGTGGGTTCTCCCCATGATCCACCTTTTAATTTTATAACCTTTTATTTCTTGGATTTTAAATTAGTATTCTTGATACCTACTAATTTTAGTATGGATAAAAATGAAATCTTAATATCTTAAATCATGTTTCAACTCATATTTTCCATGTTTTTCCCCTTTGGTTTCTTATACCCTTGAAAAATACATTCTTATTTACACAGAAAATAATTATTATAATTTTTATAGTATAATTGTATATTTTTAATGTCTCATGATTCATTTATAATTTTTATTATTTGAATTATTAAAGTAATTTAATTGAACTAATTGGTGTTATTCCACTCAGTGTTAATTGTGATTTATTTTAGAAATTACTTTATGTAATTCCATTCCAATACTCATCTAAATATATGTGTGTGTGTCTTCATATATCCAATTATTTCTAATTTTTTTCAACAGCGGTTTTGATGAAGTGAATATGATGTTCTGTAATTTCCTTTTTAGGTATCCAAAGGTTATGCATATACACATGGGTAAGAATATATATAGATATATGTAACTGTGCAAATTCACTTGGAATCATGTGAATTTTTGAAATTAGGGGAATATATATATTTTTGTATTTTATTAAGGGAATAACTATAGTAAACCTTAAGAATAAATCAATTGGTTTTCATACTCGATTTTAAACAAGTCTTTAAATAAATTTCAAAATAAATGGTATAGGTCTAATTGGAATTTTCTAAAGTCTTTCAAAAAGTGAGGTTCACTTCAGTGGAAGAGCAGACTTTTATATTTTTTGTTCGAATCGTGTTTTATATTTTTTCATGTTGGTATTATTATAATAAAGAATTTTTTTCACTGGTAGTGTAGGGAGGCCAGGTGTTATTTTATTCTTGCTTTACATAATTGTGTGACTGATATTTGGTTTTTCTATTAAACCTCCCTTATGTGTTCTGGTTATGGACATGGTATATGGGAATCATGGGTAACTAGGTGGGAAGACTAGGACAAGTATTCGAGGCATGAATTTCCCTATCTATTAGGATTATATGACAATATTGACTAAACTATGGATAATGATTTGGATTGCATGGCTCTAGATGGTGAACAAACCTTCACATTATGGTATTATCACCAAGAGTATGTAGATCATGGGTCCCCACTGAACTTAGCTACTTTGGGATTACCCTTTTTTCTTACTCTTATTTACTCCTATTTTGTGTGTTATTTTATTTTAATGTATCTTCTTTTATTTTAATTTTTAAATATAAAAATAATTAAAATATTGTTCCCCTTACTTTCTTATATGGTGTCTATATCACATAAAGTACCATACTTTTATCTCTCTTATGAGGTTGATTTTTCCTTCCCTTTTTACATTTTTTGTTATTACCTTCACATTCTACTGGTAACTACAAGATATATCTCTTATTTATATTTTAATTAAATTCTCAACAATTTTTGAAACTAATAAAAAAATTGATTTTGAATTGTTTTACTAAAATAGTAAAAACCTTATTTTAAATTAGTATATTTTCAAACTAGCATGATAATGAATCATTAATTAAAGGGTATGCAATTAGAAAGGTGGGTGGTGTCATACTGGTCCTTTTTATACTGATTATTATATATATCATATCAGTTTTAGGTTTGGGGACTAGACTCTCTCAGAGTGTTCGTGTTCTATTTTTATTTGAGAGTGACATTGATTCATAGGGGATCGTTATCATGTATATCATTTGTTTTATTTTTATATTTTTATTACATTCATCCAGCTATTCATATTGAAAGATTTCAGTAGGATCTATTTTAATTTATTTTAGAATTTATATTGAGTTTCCTTTTAAATGATTTACCTTGTACAATTGGATTTTATTTCTTTCTATAGATAGAGGGTAATTATAGCTACTGGTGGGTGAATCAAAGTCATATAATTGGAATATTTCCTTATAGAAGAGGGAGATCGGGGTGGTGATGGAGGTTTTTGGTGATCATCGCTATTTACTACATTAATGGTTTATTATTATGTTGGTTCCTTTTATTTTTCTTTGGCATGGATGTATGACGTACGGATGGGTCATGGAAGTTTTTTTTAAATTTCTGTTACTTATTTATTGAATTTTTATTAGTGAAATCATTCCCAAGTGGTGTTTCCTTGATGCCAAGGAACTTGATCCAGCTCGTGGGGATCAGGAACACCCTTTAGGATTTATCATGAATTGGGTTAGGAATATGATAGAGGGATGTCTCATGTTTTTTCAAGACATATGGGGGTTTTATTTAATTTTTAACTAGTTCGTAAGGGTTTCCTTGTCTCAAATTTGAATCCCATGAGACATGTTTAATCTATACACAGGGTTTCCTTTTAAATGGTCTAAATACTATCTTATTTTAATTTTATATCATTATCCTAATATATTTCATGATATTTAGTATCCTTTTTATGGTTATACCTCTCATGGGGTTTTGATTTAAATGTTACAAAGGTTTTATGGGGTTTTTGTGACTCAAATATTTTCTTTGGGTCATAATCTCTCTTCATTTTCTATTATCTTTAAAGATTGATCTATTTTAACCTATAATGATTTTAGGATATATTTGAACATATTTTCTATTGAAACAATATTTTACACCAAATTATTATTCATTTATGATTTCAATGTTTTGCTAAAATTAATTTTTTTTAAGAATAATTATTGTTACTTTTAATGGGTCTTTCTTCCTTGTCCATATTTTTACTTACCACCATTATTCTCATTTCCCTAGTGTAAACCCAAATTCTTTTTATTCCAAAATATTATTTTATTCCCATTATTTCATGTTAAATTAAGGGTTTCATTATCTTTTTTAATGATGTTCATTTTGAAAAGGTTATTTTAAAATTTTCATAAGTTTTTTCCATCCTTTCAAGATAAAATTTTTTATCATCCACTCCATGTTTTCTTTTGATAACTTTTATGTATTTTTCAAGGTTACATTATTAAAGATTATTTCTAAAAGTACAATATTTTAATGTATTTTCACTTTAACTTTTTGAAAACATTATTTATATTTAAATTTTCCATTATTAAATATTCTTTTCAAAATAAAAATATTCAAAAGTATTTTCACTTCTTTTTTAGAAATTTTGTGTATTTTTCAAGACTCTGTTATTAAAATTTACTTTTAAAAGTAAAATTTTTCAAACTATTTTCATGTATCATTTTTTATATCATTTATGACTTTTAAAGGATGTTTTATTTTTAACTCTTTATATTAATTTGTTTATAAGTTTTCTCTTTCACTTCAAAAATTATGTATTTTTTAAAGTAATTTTCACTTTGATGTTTTTAAAAGGTTTTGTAAAAACTTTTTTATCTTCACATATATTTATCTTATAAGGTTTATCTTTCACGAAAAGATGTTTTGATCACCCTTTATATGATATTATGATATTATTTATTTTAAAAAATGAGAGTTTCTATGTTATATGATTTCTTAAGTTTGTGTTATGTGATATTTTTGAATGTTTTAAAAACCCCGTTATTTTTTTCATTAGTTATTTAAGAGATGATTAATGTTTTATTTTCAATTGAAACAAAAATGTATGGATTATAATATAGGTGAAACTTGTATCTCCATTTAATGTATTGGTTAAATGATTATATCTTAAGAGATAGAAAGGTTATATGAACAGGTTAGTAACTATCTAGGTTTACAAAGGGTGAGTGTGATTTCATTAATATATACTCACAATTTTATGTGTTAATATGTTAGAAAGTCACTAGATTCACAAAGGGTGAGTTTTATGGTGTTATTATCAACTCAGAATTTATTTTGTGAACTTTTTAGTGAGTATCTAGGTTCACAAAGGGTGAGTGTGATGGTGTTTAGCTATACTCATAATTTTACGAGTGAATGGGTTGGTAGGTATCCAGATTCACAAAGATAACAAATCATATGTATATGATTGTGACACATTTTCTAGTTTTTTACCAAGTTATAATTTTTTTTCATGATTACACAACATTTTTAATTCATTCCACACTTTTATATCAGGCTCATAATTTTTTGGCTGTCAATATGTATTTTTGACCCAATTCATAACTTTTACGCAACTTTTACTTTCTAGTTATTATATTATGTTTCTTTATCATGTTTTATAATTATCATATATGGTCTTATGATCTCTTATTATGATATTTAATTCTTTATCATATACTCATTATCTAACAGTTTATGATAATTTTTCCATTACCATGCGTCTGTGCTCACCTCTTTCTTATGTTTCCATTCCCCAGGTTAAGAAGATGATTATATCATGTGATATATACATGAAAGGTTCTATAGAATCATGATTATGGATAAATTTTCAAAAATGTAGTAAAATAATATGTTTTTGTAGTTAATCTCTAATTCACTAAAAATATTATTTCTTTGTTTATTATTTATTTGTGATATGTATTATTTATGTTAAGTTTCTATTATGTCACTTAAGATGGCATGATTGATAGCCCATGGTTAAGTGGAATGATAGTTAGCATCAGAACATGGAACATTCTAATGATTTGGGAATGATCATGAACCATTTGAATAGGCCCATGATTCAAAATATTCAATAGGTTTTACAAATGGGTAATATCTTGTTGCATGAGTAGAGTTCCTATGATCGGGCATGTCAGGAATATGTACCACAGTACAGAAGGGTATAACCATGAGAAAATTTAGATTATAAATATCCTTAAAGGTAGAGTATTAGACTTCTTATTTAATTCAAGAATGGGATTCTTACTTAAATTTGTAACATAGGTATTTAATAGTTTACCGAATGTCCCTTTTGGTATGGTGTCTAAGCAAGTAGAGTTGGGGTTATTGACACCTTGGTTTTCACATGATGACTCAACACTTGATTGTTTATTTATTCATTTACATTATTTCTATGGAATAAACTGATCACATTGTGGAACTTTATGTTAAGGACACATTGGTTTTGTATTACTGGGTTTATACTCACACCTAGAACAGGCATCCCGATATTCATTCAGATTTCATGGTCAGGGATCCAGCTAAGGGAAAGGGACCTATGCTGGGTAGATGAGTAGATAGAGCTTGGAGAATATAGGCGATGCCAAGATGGACTCCAGACTATCATTGTATTGTTTTATTTTATTTTCATAAGTTATCATACTCTATTAGACTTACCATATTAGGATTCTTTTGGTCAATGTTGTATAACCTAGGTTCTATTTACTATAGTATGGTTATTTTCTTATAGTTTACATTGTTCTATTATAGAATATTTTTTTATACTGTATTATGATTTTGGTGTATGGTTTATGGTTACTGAGGGTATAGTATCTCCACTACACCATTTAATCCCTCACAAATTTTTGGTAGACTATTTTATATGGGGAGATTCACTCGAGTTCAGGTCACAATCTATCCTAAAATGGGTGATTCAGGTAGGGGAATTGCAATATTATTTCAGAGGATGTTTACTTTTATTTTCTTCTTGAATAGGTTGAGAATTTTAAGAAGGAGGTATGTTGTGTGGAACTCAGGTAGGGGAGTCATGCATGTGCCTGACCAACTCATGTGTAATGGACCTTCGAGTTATTATGGTATGGTATTGTTGTTATTAGTTGGGCTTAGTATTAATCTATTTCACCTTGAGTGATGCACATGATTTTGATGTTGTGGTTTATGGGTTTTTTGGTGTGTTCATGCATTATGTATAGAAACATAGGTTCACATTTCGTATTCTTATTTTATTGTCATACATAGTAGTTTAATTGATTAAATTCCATTAGTAATATGTGATATGTGATTATATGAAATATTTGTGCTCAAATTTTAATGATTTGAACATGAACATGCTATGTTTTGTTATGTGTATATCACTATGACTAAAATAAGGATAATGGGGACTGGGGTTAGGCCCTATGTAGTTTTAAGAGAGTTTTTAATTGAAGAAATTGGTGGAATATTATGTTGAATCTTTATATATTGATGTTTTTTATGCCTATAATTTCTTGAGTTGTTACCTTAAGAGAACTATTATATGTGTTTCTTGGTGTTTGTTGGAATTTCAGATATTGTTTATACATTATTATCTTACAGGACCACCTTGGGACATGAATCAGGATACTCCTATAGGGTAGGTGGCTTCTATAGTTCATTGAGTCATACAGAAGGGTGTAGTCAAGCATGATCTAATAACCCCTCTATTTTTAGTTAGTAAAACCACTTTATCCTAGATTATTTCACATATTGTAGGTTTAGGTTGGATAAGATCATTTTAAAATGGTTGATTATGCTCTATATTTATAACTTCATCTTCCCTCATCCTTTTAGGGTACTATAAGAACCCAAGATACTAAGGATTGGATCAATATCATTGAGGAAATCCTTGATCTAGTGGAGACTCCTAAGGATCAATGAGTTAAGTTGGTTGCCTTCATACATTAGTGACTCATGAAAATATGATGGTGTTTCATGAATAATTCTAGGAGGCATAAGGGTGTAACATGGGAGTCCTTTAAGAAACTATTCTTTGAGCTATTTTCCTATATACACTGAATCCATATTTAGCTCAGGAGTTAATAGAACATCAATAGGGGATGATGTCAATATTTCTTATTCTTCTCATTTCATGGAGTTTCCTCTCTTCACTCCTATTTATGCTAGGAAAGAGGTGCTGGAGATTAGAATGATCAAGATTTACCTTCTTCAAGATCTAAGGTAATAGGTCATTATTTATATCCCGATGGTGTATTCTAAGGTTCTTTTAAAGGATCTCGCGATTGATAAGGGACTAGAGGAGGAAAAAAGAAAATGTCATTTTATAATATTTCTGTGGACTGGTGGGTGGAATCAGTAGAAATGTCGTTTTTTCCTTTTCAAATAAAAATAGGAGGAAGACATAAGCCACATTCCATGGAAATGAGAGACAATAAGATCATATTAAGAGATTTTTAACTCCCTTCATAGGATGAGGTAATTTCATGTGTTATAAATTTGAGTGAATGGGTTATTAAAGTAAGCCTTTCATGAAACCTCTAAAGGAGTGTCATTATTGTGGAAAGATATTCCATACTAATCACTTTTGTAAAAATTTATCATGGATAGGCTCAGGGATTTCAGATCATGAAATTGGTAAGTATCCTTATAAATATATTCATACTTCATAGAATTTTGTGTCCTAGAAGATTCATCGACCTCAGGGTTAGGGTTATGGATCTAATGAAGAAAATGTTTGTGAGGTGGGATAGGTTCTGGATGATGGTGGAGAGGGACCTTCAACATTTAAAGGTATGGTTATGATTACCTATACAGTTTCTATTACCCTGTTTTATTCAAGAAGTTCCCACTCTTTTATATTCTCTCTAGTCGATGTTAGGGTTAGACTTGTCAGTTAAGTTATCTTCCAATTTTCTTTCTCCTGATACACCCTTGGGAAAGAAGGTAGGTCATCTCTAGAGATTTCTAGAGTGTACTAGACTAATTTAAGTTTATAGACATTTATGGGAATTCATGATGTTAGGAATGACTATCCTTGATGTGATTTTCATCATGGAATAGTTAGCCACTTGTTTAACACACATTAATTG
This sequence comes from Viscum album, assembly GCA_963277665.1. Taxonomy (NCBI): domain Eukaryota; kingdom Viridiplantae; phylum Streptophyta; class Magnoliopsida; order Santalales; family Viscaceae; genus Viscum; species Viscum album. The sequence continues at coordinate 1,476,737,229 of OY728150.1, forward strand.
TTATAGGAGATGAGTATCTTTGACTACAAACGGGTTTTTTTTACAATTGAATAAGATGTGGGAGTAGTCAAAATGGGACTAAACCTAAGTCATTTTACAGCTATTATAGCCTAGGTAGTGAGTATGGTACTTGTAGAAGATCAACCAGTATCACCCTCCTCTTTTCCTCAAATGGTGGACCATTACCATAATTTTTGTTATAGATGAATTCTTAAGAATTACTCATAATAAATGAATTGAATGTGTTATAAAACATATTATAGGAGTATAGCCTATATAAATTCATTTTTATTTTATAACACCAGAAAAGGTGAGGAAACTCATAGTATAGATTGAGGATCTAGAGGCAAAGGGATTTATCAAACTCATCACTCCTCCTTGGGGTGATATGATTCTGTTCACTGTGAAGGAAGACATAAGCCTTCATCTATGGGTGGACTTTAGAAAAATGAATATGGTCATATTAAAGAACAAGTGGTCATTTTTTAGTATTGATGATTTTTTTGATCTTTTGAGGGGTTACCAATGGTTTTCAATGATTGAATTGTAGTCAAGATACCACCATCTTTATATTAGATAATAATATATACATAATACAGTGTTTAGGAGAAATTATTTACTATATGGGTATATTTTTCTTCCCTTTAGGTTGAATAATTCTCTAGAAATATTCATAGATCTTAGGAATAAGATCTTTCATTTTTTATCTTGACTCCATAATTTTTGTTTACAATGCTTCCATTAGGGTGCACATCTGGTAAGCTTTTTTTGGAGTGGTCCACATACTTGGACTAGTCACAAACCCTCTATGTGGTTTCCCCACATTCCCTATTTCCAAAGGCGAGAAACCTCTACCAATGTGGTCGATGATTTCATCTCCTTAATCAGAATGAGATAATGGGATATTATCTCCTCCTTATATGGATTCCTACTTGGAGTTTATTCCCTATTCCAGGTCTCCCTCATAGATCTAGGAAATATTCATGAACATTGTCCCCAATGCCATCTTAACGTGGACACTGTTTAATTACACTATTTTTTATCACACTAGGGAAGCTACCTATGGTGTGGACCTGATGTGGATGTTGTTTATGTCTAAAATATTTATACATTGGGCTTTTTGTATATCTTATTCTTATGACATAAGGCTTCTCAAGTGAAAAAATTGAGTCATCTTGTGGTCACCATAAGGAAAATTACACTCTATGTGTAAGGCATCCAAGGATCATCACCTCAAGAATACTCTGATTGTAACATAGGAAAACTAATGTTTGTTTTTTATTATGTTATTCAACTGATTATCATCACACCAGTAAACTTATTCTCATCAAATGAGTCTTCATAGGCTCATCACTTTGGGTATATCATGATTTTTAAATGAACTAGGAACTCAGGCTTGTAACACATCATCTGGGTGGTGGAAAGTGATTGTATGCTCATCACATTCAATTTATAGGATTATTAACTATGAAAACCTAGTATCATCACCTTGTTCTATGTTTCTAATTCATCAGGATTGGTAAAAAGTTTAAATTCAAGAGTGGATATTTCATATATTTATATTCCAGTTCGGACTGTCCCATATACTCTCATCATGAAGTGGTTGATCACATGTTTAAATTATTGTGGGTATTTTTCCCATGTATACTCATCATGTACTAGGGAAAATAAATTTTAGCATCACATGGATGTTCCAAAGTCGATTGGGGACCTCAAATTTGGATAGTGACAGGTTTAGTTGATCTTATGGAAGATTTGGAGTTTCTATCTCTTTAGGGAATGTGGATTTGTGGTAGTATTGGATATCAGTATTTAACATCACATAGGAATAATTTGTAACCTATGATACTATCATCGATTCCATGTAGTTAGATGACACAATTTAAGATTGTGTTATAGGACTGTTCCATATAGTTTAAAATCATTCGATAAGGATGCTTGTGTTATGAAAGTAGTGACAAAAATGGTTGATATGAGGCTTTTTTGTATAGGATTTCTGAATAGTGGATGTGAGGTCTCACTCTTATTACATGATGAATCTCATTATTTTTGCATGAATCGTTCTATATTGATCACATAAGGAATCCCATTTTCATTTCATGGGGTGAAGTTTATAGTTTAACGTCATGTGTTGAGGTTGTTGTTATGTAATTTAATGTCATGAAACTAGGATGTTGGTGTTATACAGTTCAATATATTACAACTCAAAAGTAATTTGGGAATTACACATAGATAATCTCAATTTTTTCTAAGCAGTATTGATGTTATGAGTGGGGATTATCCATGGAAGCTTCTCGGGTGCTTCTAAAGATAAGCGATGTTATAAGTGGGGCTTACACATGGTAGTTTCTTGGGTGATTATATGGAGAAATAATGGAAATAGTCAGTCTTACACATGGATTATTTCTAGGTTCTTATAATGAGAAAAGATTGTATGAGTGTGCCTTATGTGTGGAAGCATCCCATGTGATTGTAAGGAGTCGTGTGGGTATAGTGGGGCTTACACGAGTGTGATTCTTAGTTTCTACTAAATATTAGAAAGGCGATGATTGGGGCTTATGTGAGTGTGCCACCCATATGGTGGAGAAAATATTTTACTCAGCACATGAAAAAAAATATAAGGAATCTTGTGATAATCACATGAGGCATCTTGGATTTTTCACTCAAGTAATACTATGATCAAATCATATGTAAATCAGAAATTTAACATCACACATTGAGGGTGTTATTCTACATATTTTATCATCATGAAACTAGGATGTTGTCGGTCGGGCTTACACATTGATCTGCCCATTAAATTTTCCTCATGCCAAGTCATGAGGGTATCTCAACCCACTAATGGGTCGAAGAATATGAATGGGTCTTACACATAAGAAAGAGTACTATGGGGGCTGATTGGGAGTATCAAAGATATAAGTAGGGCTTGGTTGAAAGGGTTGTTTGTTCTTCTTCCTCATGTTAGGTCATGAGGGTATCTCATCCTACGGATGGTTAAAATGATGTGAATGGGGCCTACACCTGAGGAGGAGGCCCATGGGGAGGTCACATATATTTAATCTTCACCTAGATAGGTGGAAGATGTTAGAAAATTTGGATTGATACCATGAGGGGATTCCTACATATCCCTTATAGAGGGAATAAAAACCCATGTAGTTTAATTCCAGTTAATGGGGAACATCACACCTTTTATGGTTTTGTGATAAAGAAAATTATAGTTCCTTTTAAGGTCATGTATTGTAATGAACCAACCTGGTTTAACCCAACCCATCACCTAAGATGGTCTGCCACACATCCCGAAGTTCATTCCAGATCATCACGGGCTGGAGACAAGCATCGGGCATAACCAATTATCACTGGGAAAAAGTTTCACCATTGTTAAATGATCATGACCTATAAATACATGGGATGGACACCCTATTATAATAAAATTAACAACATAAGATAATTATATACCATAAATAATGACATACATCAAAATAAAAATCATTATATAACTAGACATATACATGGTAGCTCAAAACAAACCCCAAAACTCCAAAGTAAGGGGTAAAATACAAACAAAGGAAAAAAATTATACACATCAGGTAAAAAAATAAAAATGACTCTATATGATCAAATCCTTGTGATATTATGTCTCCTCCATAAAACACTAGATGACGGTAATCAAGGAGAGTCACCCTAGAACATGGTGACCTTGCCTTTACCCATGCCCTGCAAAATGAAAACTAAAAATTCCTAAAGGCTCAAGTAGAGTGTGAGGAATAAATCCTAGTATGATACCACAATGAATTTACTTAAGGATTTTGTCCATAAAAACTAATAAAATATTTTGAAAACATTTTCAGAACTAAACCACTTTGGAAACATATTGTTTTCAATTACATCTTAAAAATTCCTTGGGTTTTCCATTTCAAACAAAATTGGTTTTCCAAAACAATTTCCAATATGGATCAAATATATAAACATATCCACAAGGATTAAATTTCTCAATATAACAAACAAATCATAAACAAGGGTGATCATAACATCAACAACATGTAAGCACATCAATGGAAATTGGAATAATATATCTCATTATTGTAAAATGGAACTAATAAAATACATAAAGCATATTAACCAATCTAGCATGAGTAATATGAACCTATGGATATAACCTTAAGGACTATCATGAGTGAATAAATAATTATGATATCTAGATAATAAAAATGGAAGCTCTCATGGTCTTCCCCAGGACCAACATGGGAGTTCTCATGGTCTTCCTAAACAAAGGCTCTCATGGTCCCTTGGAAATTAAATTGGAGGCTTGCATAGTCCTCCCTCTAATGAATCACATGGATAATTGTACAAACCAAATGGAATATTTCACGGTATTCTCACCTAAGGAATACATGGTCCCTCAATCAAACCCCCCACTCACACCCTTGTTAACATATAGACGAATGTATTTTAATACATACACAAACAAGTGCCCATATAAATCAAGCTATAACACAAGAAATTTCAAAAAAAACATTCCAATTTTATTAAAACACCTTTCCCAAGGTAAAAAACATTTTTAAAACCACTTTATAAAACCTTATAAACCCATTAAAACCCTTTGATCCATTTTAAAAAATACTTGATGTTCATATAAGACACACCCATTTGGAAAACCCCATTTAAACACACAAATCGTCAAACCAATCCATGAATAACAACAAACATAGAATACACACCATGAATAAATAATTTAAAAGGATATTTAAATAATAAAAATCAAAGTTGATTAGAAATTTAAATGCATGGCATGGAAAATGTCATTAAATAGAGACACATACCTTGGATTCGATCTTAAGTTCATTGCATTTAATGATGACCACTTGGAAGAGGAATATGAAGTATTCATAAACCTAATCCACAATAAAAACCCATTTCCTCCATCACATACCCTATATTTGGCCAACACCCCTACTAGGGTTACAAATCCTCATAAATATAGAGGAACAAGTAAGAATAGGGGGAAGGAAGATGAAACCAAGGATAAATTGATTTACCTCAAGCCAAACACAAAGATATACAAGAGGAATCACCACTAAGGAAGAGGAAGAGCTCCACCACCAAGAGAGAGGAGTTGTACACGATGGAGGAAGGAAATAGTCCACCAAATCATAAAAACCAGATAGGGGTATTTTGGTAAAAATACACTTTTTAAATGAACTAGACATGGTCGCACAGTTTGGTTGCATTATTTGGAAAACCATGCAGGTGACACTATCCCCCCAAAAATGGTTGCACGATTTCCCTTAAGGAGATACATGGTTTGGAAAAATATGCTCAATCCATGGGAAACCAACCATCACAACCTACAACCCCCCTTACATGGTTAACTGCAAAGTTAGTCAAATTGTGTGATAACCATTCACCTTTGTATACCCTCCTAAAAACTAACAGTTTTGACCCCTAACACCTGATAACTCAAATAATGAATCAATATAAAAATAAAACTCAAAATTAGATGCATTAGTGACTTAGATGGTGTCACAAAATCCCCACAATGCTACTTCCTACCCTTAGAAATTCCTTAGTCATCATTAGAAGAGAATATGTGAGGCCACTACTCTATCACATAACCTACTCACTCACATGTCTTATGGATATATCTACCACATTTTCAAATAACATAGACCAATAAGATTTACATACCATGAATAACCTTGTTTTGATGATCCATGATATGTACAAACTACTCTACAATGGTGGCATCAAGATCTAACTCAAAATCTTCCCATTCTAACACATGATATGGGTTTGGATAGTATCTCTTTAGCTAGGAAACATGAAATACATCATTGATTGAGGTCATACATGGTGGTATATCTAATAGATAAGATACCTTCCATAGATTCTCTACAATACAAAATGTTATGACATACCATGATTCCAATTTCCCATGATTTCCCAAATGATGGTGTCTCAGCTGAACTAATTTCCATAGAAACACATGATCACCAAACTAAAACTCCAACAGGGTGATGAAGATAATCAAAATGAAACTTTTTCTGACTTTGATTTGTCACTGACCATTTCTGAATTAGTTGCACTAACTCTGTCATCCCCTGGATGAGGCTCCGCCCAACCAAGGAATTCTATCCTACCTTTGCCCAATAGAATGGGTATTGTAATGGATTCCCATATAACACTTAAAATAGGAACATCCTAATAAAGGGTTGATAAAATTTTTTTATAATCAAAATAGTCCAACAATGGGTTCCTTTCCCACAAATAACCAAAATCAAGAACACATGGCCAAAAAATATCCTCGAGAGTTGGGATGGTTCCCTCAGACTGAACATCAGTATGTTGATGATACATGGTGCATACCTTCAGTTGGTTTCATAAAGAATATTAGAGTCCCTTAAAAAATAAAGAAGTGAATTAGCCATCCTAATTTGAAACTATCACAGAGGGCATTACATGAATCTTAACAACCTCTTGAATATATAGGCATTTGAGTTCCTCTACATTCATTGAATCCTTGATGGGAATAAAATGGTCTGATTTCATCAAATAATAAATAATCATCAATATTGAATATTTCCCACTCAAAATATGAGGTATCCCAATCATAAAATCTGTAGATATGTCAACCCACTTCCACACAGGCATGGGAAGTGGCTGCAATAACCTGGCAAGTCTCTGATACTCATCTTTGATCTTATGGTAGGTAATCACCTAGAAGAAAATCCTGCCACTACATGCCTCATACCAGGCCATCAATACATGCTACTCAAGGTATAAATCATCTTGGTCACCCCAGGGTCAATATAAAAACTGGAATGATGTGCCTCATGAATTACCTCTTGCCTCAATCTCAAAGGGACAACCATCCAATTTTCTAAAATAAGAGAATCATTGAGTGACTAAGACCAATAACCCAAGGTATCCCCATCATTTAAGGATATTCTAATCTACTAGAACTCAGGGTTAGATGCCTTCTCAATCCTCACTCAATAGATAAGAGTATGTATAATCTGTATGACCAAGAATAACTTCCCTCCATCCTTCTACACATCCAGCCTTATATCTACAAACAAACTCATCAAACCCCCACTCATCCATTGATTCTTAAACTGATTATCTAGAATATTCCTACTCAATGCATCGACGACCACATTCCCCTTATCGGGTGTATATGAAATCCCAAAATAAAAAAGTCTAAAGTTAATCCACCTAGAATCTTTGTTTGAGGTTTAGTCCCCTCTAGGTGAAAATATGTATTAGTCTATTATTATTTAAATACACAATGAAACTCTCCCCAAAGAAGTAGTGTCTCCACGTCTTCATTCCATGAATAATAGCTTCCATATCTAGGTTATGGGTAGGATAATTATTCTCATTTGGGTATAGATTCCTGAATCCATGGGCCACCACATGACCATATAACATCATCACCCATCCTCGCATTAGAAGCATCATAATACACCTCATAAGCACTCCTAGTCTCAAGAATAATCAAAATAGGTCTGGGTTTTAGACAGGTCTAGAACTACTCAAAGGCACTCTAGAACTTCTCATCCTACTCAAACTTCACCCCTTTTCTCTTCAAATCCATGAAAGAATAATCTATACTGGAGAAGTCCAGAACAAAACATCTATAATACACATCCATGCCTAGAAATCTGCATATCATGAAAATATTCATGGGTTCCTCCCTTGAAAAAACTGCTTAAACTTTATCTAGATCAACTGAAACTCCTACCTCAGAAATCATGTGGCCCAAAAACCTCACTTACTGGATCCAAAATTGTCACTTGAAAAACTTATAATATAAATATTTCTCTCTTAAAACACCCAAAAAAAACCTTTATATGGTCATTATTTTCCTCCTTAATCTTGAAATATACCAATATATCACCCTTAAATATGACTATGAAGGATTCCAAAAACAAATGGGAGATCCAATTCATTAGCGGCATAAAGATTACAGAAGAATTTGTATGCCCAAATAGCATAACCAAGTACTCAAAATGTCAATACCAGCTTCAAAAAAGCATTATTTGGAACATACACATTCTATACCCTCAACTAGTGGTACCCCAATCTCATATCAATATTTTAAAACTAATGATCCCCTTTGAGCTGATCAAACATATCATCAATTCTAGTCAATGCGTTTTTATTATATATTATCACTTTCTTAAGATTATGATAGTAAATGAAAATTCAGAGGATACCATCCACCTTCTTTTCCAATGAAACAGGAGAAACACATGGTGACATGTTGGGATAGATAAAACCTTTTCCCTCAAGATCCTCTAGCTAAACATTCAACTCTCTAAGCTTAGTATGAGTCATCTAGTAAGACTTTAGGGAAATCAGGATTGCATTGGAGATCATATCGATGGTAAACTCAACTTCTCACTGGGGAATAAGTCTCAATAAATCCTTTAGAAACACATATGGGTACCTATTCATGGCTAACGTAAGTTCACCCACTAAACTATACTTAATAGAATTAAGAAATAACTTGGATAATTAGAATGATATCAACCCCAACTCTAAAGCAATCAGTATTACCCTCCCTGATTGAGGATCCCACTCACCCTGAAAGACGTGAGTTATCCCATTAGGAATAAGAAACTAAACCATATGAAAATTACATTTGATTAGTTCCTTGAATTTTATATACTAAACCATGCCGATAAAGAGGTTTAAAAAATAAAAGTCTAATATAAGAAATTCCCAAATGACTTTCATGCCAACTACCACAACATGAAACTCAGGACATTTAAACCCTTTCTCATTTTAAATACCCAATAGGGTTATAAAATTAATAAAATATGGAATAAAATCATCCTGCATACTCAAATAATCAGTCAACTTAAATGAAATTAAATAATGAGATATTATAGTGTTAAAAAAATATATTCCATAGAAAAATCATAAATATCGTACCTCTAATGGTGGTCATCTTAGAATCTGAGCAATCTGGAAAAACCTCTATTGTATAGAGACACACTGGATCCGACCTACCTTGAGTCTTTTTTTCATGGTGGGAATATCCCTTTCCATCAGGGAGAAATCCACTACCCATATAAGCGTTTGACTGCACCTGAGATCCATTCGAGAATGTGGAGCCTACTCCACTCCCCTGGGAAGCTAACTGATAGAAGCACTAGATATTCCATGACTTCCCACACTAGTGGAACATACATAGACCCTTTGAGCAGTTCGGTTTGGTATGCCCTAACTTTCCACACTAATAAAAAAATAGGCTTAAAATGATAAAAAATAAATGGTAATTGGACCTAAATATTATTGGATACTATTTACACTTCCCTTGAGAGACTCATCTTACTTTTACTTCTATCCTGATAAAGAACTATGGTTAATGCCCACTGAAGGAATACCACTGAGACCTGTCTTGGCATTAAAACTTGTATCTATAATAGATTCATTTTCAACCACTTATTAATAGGTCGGTATACAAAGAAGGATGAGAATAGATATGATATTTGGTCTCAATCCCATCTCGAAACATTAGGCCTTGATGTATCCATTCATGAGGAGATCCAGAGAGACATGAACCATCTTTGTAAATCTAGTGGCATAATCCATCACTAAAAGATCACCCTATACAAGCTTTATAAACTAATGGGCCTTCACAATTCCCAAGGCATTAGGGTAGAACATCCAATTAAAATCCACATTGAAAGTGATCCATGTGAGATCCTTATACCTCCTCGAGAGCACCATCAACTCCCACCACTTTGTACCTAGTCCTTATAGAACATAAGTAGAAAATCCCACTTTATTGGTCTCATGGATCTTTAAAAACTCAAATATTCACTCGATATGATCCAACCACTCTTCAGGATTATTGGGTCTCATGTATCCCCAAAAAACTGGTGGATTTTTATTGAAAACACTTCATCTTGGTCCATCATCTTTTATTTCTCATGAAAACCCACTTGACCCAAGGTTTGGATCATATGAATCACAGATTCCCCAAAATCTAGATCAATGGGAGGGTTTTCTTGTGGGGTATTATCCACTGAACACTCTCTAATCCTAGACGAGGTCCTTCTAAGCGGCATTTTCTATAAGACACAATACACAAAGTTCATCAAGTGAAATTTAACCTTAAACAAAAAAAAGTTCCAAAAGAAACCTTTATCATGGGTTTCAAAAAGTATCATAATAATCACAAACAAATCCAAATGAAAAATTAGGAAAAAATCAATAATACCAAGTATTTCCCACTATGCATGATTTTTCCACATGGTTTGGAAAATTGTGTGCCAAACGTGTCAGTATCATTGGTGTTGTATGAAAGGCCGCATAGGCTTTTCACAGTTACTAATAATCATGCACACTAACTATACGCCTCCTCCAGACCTCCCTACTTTACCCCCAAAGATCAAAGAAGACCCCCAATATCACACTGGGTCTTTCCAATGATTAGAAAATATGTTGAAACTTCATCAAAACAAACCATAACTGGGATTTGAAAATAACCAAAAACCCAAACCACCCATGGAAACTTGAGGTTAGACATAAAGAATAGATGGCCAGGAACTCCCTCATTCCAACCTATTGAGTCTTGACAAACCAAGCTCCAATTTACCTTTGACACCCAAATAAAGAAAACCTTCTCCAATACCATTTTTTAATGAACCAACCTGGCTCGAACCTATATGTCACCCAAGCCAGCCTTTTACACTGATGACAGCACGTTTTTGATTACGAAGGTCTAGCAAAAAGCACCAGGCATAACCAATTATCACTAGGGAATGGTTTTTCCATTAGTAAAGTGGAATGACCTCTCAATAGATGGGAATACCACATCAATATCATTAGATACTCAATATAAGATATAAAGATACCATAAATAAATACAAAGCATTCCATAATTGGAAATATACATGGTATCGCAAAACAAACCCCAAAACTCAAAAGGAAGGGAAAAGGTCCAAAAAAGTCCCAAACATTCAACATATTGGGTAAAAACCTCATAATGAATCCAAAAGTTCCAATACCTATGAGACCACATCTCCACCAAAAAACATTGGATGACGGTAATCAAGAAGAAACACCTTTGATCATGGTTCACTTTCCTTTACCTATGTACCAAAAAACTAAATCTAAAAATGCCCAAAGGCCCAAGTAGGGTGTGAGGCATGTATCCTGGTAGGATACCACTATGAATATATTTAATTATTTTAACCATAAAAACCAATAAACTAGTTTAAAAACATTTTTAAAACTAAACCACTTTGAAAACATACCATTCTCAAATAAAACTTTAAAATCCCTTTGGTTGTACCTTTTGAAGAAATTTGTTTTACCAAAACAATTTCCAACATTTCTCAAATAGATAACATATCCATAATGAATAAAATAATCAATATGACAAAAAAATTAATAACTACGTTTAATTATATCATAAATAATATGTAAGAACATCAATGGCAGTTGGAATAATATAACTCATTACATCAAAATTTCACTAATTAAATGTGTAAAGCATGTAAACAAATCTGGAATGAGTAATGTGCACCTAGGGATATAACCATAAGGCCTATAATGAGTTAGTAAACAAGTATGCTAGCTAGATAATAAAAATGGAATCCCTCACAGTCTTCCTACCCAAAGGCTCTCATGGTCCCTTGGAAACCAAATTGGAGGCTTGCACGGTTATCCCTCTGATGGATCACACGACCACTCAAAAAAACAAATGGAATATCATACAGTCATCCCTATGAAGTCTCACATGGTCCCTTTAACAAACACCTCACTCACACCCTGGTTAACCCATAATCTACTCCATGTGAACGCATCACAAAAAATTTCCCATATCAATCAAGATGTAATGAAATCCATTTCATAAACAACATGCCCATTTTATCAAAACACTTTTCCTAAGGTAAAACCATTTATAAAACCACTTTATAAGTCCTTTTAAACTCATAAAAACCATTTTATCCATTTTAAAAAACACTTTTTGTTCATACAAGCCCCACTCATTTGAAAAAAAAACCCTTCAAACACCCAAATTTCCAAACCATTCTATGAATAAAAAAACATGGAAAATTCACCAAGAATAAATCATTTAAAAGTAAATTAAAATTATAAAAACCAAAGGATATTATAAATTTAAATGCATTATATGGACAAAACCCTTACTTAGAGATACCTACCTCAGATTTGGTCAAAAGATCATCACCTTCAATGATGACCACCCAGAAGAGGTAGATAAAGTTTTCACACACCTAAGGCACAAGAAAAAAGTCCATTTCCCCTATCACATACACTATATTTGGCCAAAACCCTTACTAGGGTTACACATCTCAATTAATATGGAGGAACAATCAAGAATAGGGGGAAAGGAACAAGGAACCAAGGATAAATTGACTTACATAAATCCATACATCAAGATCATCAAGAGGAACCACCACCAATGTAGAGGAAGAGATCCAAAAACAAGGAAGAGGAGACATTAATGATGGAGGTAGAAAAAAATCCCCCAAAGAATAAAAAATAACAATGGTATATTGGTAAAAATACACTTTTTAAGTGACCTAGACAGGGCCACACAGTTTGGACGCAAGGTTAATCAAACAATGAACCAACGATGTGAGTGGAATTTTACACCAAGAAATGGCCACATGATTACCCTAAATATCTATACAGTTTGGAAAACCATTATCAAACCATGTGAAACCCATTATCCCAACTTGGAACCCCCATGCACGGTTATCCACATGGTTAGAAAAAATGTGCACTAACTGCGAACCTTGTTCTATCCTCCCAGAAAATCTTTATTTCAACCCCAACACCAAGGAACTCTAAGAACACATCAAGCGATAAATAAAACTCAAAATTATCCATACCAATTACCCAGTGGGTGTTACATGCACCCATGAATAGAATAATTTCCTTTTAAGGTTTTCTATCTAGGACCAATGTACTATGTAGTGTAGGGTTATTTGGTGGGGACTACAGGGGTTGTCTAATGATCATTACATGAGGTATCTTATGCTATACATTTATGGCATCTTATTCCTTCCACATGATTCATAATATGATCATTACATAGGGTATAATTTAGTTTAACATCATGAAGTTATGACTACTAGAAAGAATACTTGTAGAAATGGATGGTGTAGGACTTACAACAAAGTGGACCTTTCTTGTTCAACCTAGAATAGGATTTGGTTGATGAGGTTTTGGGAATTTCTTGAGGAGTATTTCGACTCAAAGTATTCGAGGAAGAAAAGAAGAGAATCTCATCTCATTGAACATGAAAGGGACCAAGATGATTATATCGACTCAAAGTATTTCAATGATTGTAGATAAGCATCTCAACTCATAGTATTATATGGGTTAGATGTTGGGCATGTACAGGTTGAAACCCAAAATCTCAAGGTGGAACTATCCATTTTTCATGGGGACCAATGATGGTAGAAAAGGGATCGGGATGAAGGCTCGAGACTATAACCACGAACTAATCCTGAGTTAGAGTGTAGGGGATAAGTCTCTATAGTATATACTAGTAAGCCCACATTCAAAAAACACTATTTCATGCAACTATTCCCTAGTTAACAGAAATTTACACTATTTATCCCAACTTTTCATTGTGTCACGCATTTTTTGGTGTTGTGTGAAAAGGATTTTTAATTATTCATGACCTATGGGTGTGATTTTAGAAAAAAAATAGTCCACGCAACTTTGGAGTAGCATGAAAATAATGCTTCATGGAAGTTTGTAATTTACATAAAATTGGGCTTACCATGGAGAAAGTTTCATGTAAATTTATCAAATATAATAACATACGTTGAAGGAATTCATGTGGTAATTTCACACAAGTTCGGGATTTTGGGGTTGCATAAAGCACAAAACCTTGAATTGAATAAAGGATAGATTAGACACTCAAATATTAGAGGTAATATCTAAAATGGGTGGTGATGATATATTTATATAAAAACTATCTTACTAGAATTTGGGACTCAAAACATCAACCATCTTTTATAAATTTTTATTATCTCACACAACTCTAGGTAGAACCACTCTCATGACTTTTTTTCTAGAGTAAAATCATGTAATGTTGTGATTATTGTCACCATTCTCATGAAACTCATTATCTCAGGAAGTTGTGATAAAAATGGGAGAGTTGTGTGCAACCTTTTCCATTTGTTTTTTGAGGGATTTTTTAGCATTTGTGAATTTTTTTGATTTTTTTCCATCTATTTCATGCAAGTGACTTGCACAAAAAAATTTATAGATGCATGAAAATGAAAAAAGTTTCACCGACATGCCCCCTTTTCTCCAAAATGGTCCTATTTTTCTGTAGATTTAGGGGAAAACGTTTTCTAAATCTTGAGAAACTTTTTTTATGTCAAAAATCCCCCCCCCCTTCTTAGAATGGGGTATAACGAGGACAAGGAGAGTGAGGCAGACCAAATTATGAGGAAATCAATGAGAAACAAACCTTGCATTGAGGTACACTATATCTTCATTGTGTTGATGAAACAATCAACTAAAATATCTAAGTTCATGTGAGTCATGCTTGGTATTAGAAAAAATAGACAATGGAAGATCATTTAGCTACATGATAGTGTTGGATGGGGGTGGGTGTGTTGTGATTAGAATGATACATCGATCACCTTTAGGACCCATGGGGTTTAGGAACAAGGATGGTTTGGTTCATGGGATTTGATATGTCACGCCGATGTGTAGAGTTCATGGGGGTGTAACATCAAAGGTGTTAAAATTAAACTTGATAAAATTGAAAATTATAGATATGTAAATTGTAACCTCAAGAGTCTGAATTGATTAATGGAGGTAGGTGAGTTTAGGATAATCATTAACCATGATTGAAACATAGGTTCCATAATCATTCTTCCAAGAATTTCTCCTTTGGGACATGTTCCCTAGGTTGGAGGTGATCTTATTTTGTTTAGGCACCATTTCCATAGGAGATTATGTTCAATTATGATGAAAATGGGTCCTTTAGGGTGTGTTCCCTAGATGTGAGGTGATCCTATTTTGGCCAGACATCATGATTGTAAGGGATCCTGTTTGGACAAGAAAGGTGGATGTCAATTCGAATTTAGAGGAAACAAATTGTGCTGATGAAGGAGAAAGAATATCAATAAGAGTTCAAACACTCTGACGGATACACCATTATGTATCAAGCATATCTATGGGGTCATACCAAACCGATGAAAGGAATACCATCTAGTGAGGAAAACACAAATGATGGCTAGGTGGAAGTGATGAGAGTGAAGATCAATTGTCTTCTAAGGAGGTTATTGGTGGTACCATAGGTTTCTTAGTTTAAATTAATATAACTTTGACCAAGGAAAATTCCTTTTAAGGTTATAAACTTAGGACTATTATAGGAACTATAGTTTAAGTTCATGTATCTAGGGATATAATGTACTGAGATTTAAGGTTATACAGCTTGGTGTATTGGTATTTGAGGCTTCTATCCAAGGTAAAATAGACCCAACATGAATGAAAAGACCCAAGTCTGTCCATTTCTAGCTCAAGAAACCTTTCTGGTGGGAATAAGTTTTAGATTTGTCCCAGGACAAGAAGTTTAGGCTTCACTACGTATCATGTGCATGGGAATCAAGTCACACATAGTTTTTTGAAATGGTGTAGTAGAATATTGGCACTGAAAGGAGAGGTCCTATCAAGTGAGGATGAAATTAATAGGGACACTAGTCTATGAAAAAATAAAGGTGACACAAACCAAATGTAGATTGAGGTCCATAGAGGGACAGATGCACATAGTTTAAGATCTTGGTGTTTGGACCTAAAGGTTACTACTAGTTTAAGGTCATGGATTAATGACTAAGAGGATTGAGGTGACCTATTCATCGATATCAAATAACACCTACTATGAAAGGATGGTCCTGGGTGGGGCCTAGCAAGATTATGGGTGGAATATGTGACCTCACGGATGGAGGTACACACATTTTAGGGTCGTATGTGTGGACCATTGCAAACAATTTATGGTCATGATGATTGCACCGTGGATTTAATTTTAAGGTCGTAGAAGTTATACCAAATAAGGGGATGTTTTAGATAAGTTTACATGGAACAAAATAGTGAACTAAACTAATGTTAATGGAGTTCCAAAGAGTCCTTTCACCAACCAACCATCATTAAAACAATATGCACACATTTTAAGGTCATGATTATTAGACCATGGTTGTGATGGGGAGGCATGTGTTACATGGAAGGTAATATAAACCATATATAAAGTTAATGAATGACCCATGATGAGTTTCATACAACTTAATTTCACGATTCTCATACTAAGATCATGTGCATCTCGACAATGTGGGTATAGACCCCACCAAGACTCATAATCCCACATGATTCATGATCATTGTGATAAATAAGGAGTGGTAGGGGACTTTCCCTACCACATGAAAGTACACATAAAGGGAAAATATAGTTAGGGTTGAGAAGGGTCCAATGACACTGAATTACTTGGTCAATTTCCATGAATGCGTAGAGGGATAACACCAAGGGTGTTAAAACTCCACCAGAATAATGGTAGGTAGAAGGGAATTAAATCGTGACTTCTAGTATTTGAACCACAAAGGGGGTGACCAAAGTGTGAGAAATTACTGATGAACATGTTAAAAACATAGGTTACACAAAAACATTGGTCAAGGGTGGGGTGAGAAAATACAATATATATCTTTGACCATGTTTGAAACACATGAACTGCTACTTGTCATAAGAGATCCTATAAGGTGTGTCCATAGGATGAGAGATGATCCACTTTTTCTAATTACCATCACTGTTAAGGGATCTTGTTCATATTTGAATAATGTTGTTGATCCAAATCAAGGAAGACTTAGAGTTTGGAGGTGAACATGATGAGATGTCTAGAGAGATCTCAATTCTCTATAAGTCATGCCACTAAGCACTAAAATGTGTAAATTTTTGTATCGATGGGTAAGAGTTGAATTGATTCCCAAGTGTAGGACCCTAGAATAGATCAATTGTTGAGATAGACCCAGGATGTGGGATCTAGGTGTCTCTAAATATCCCATGAAATTGGAATCAATCCATACATATTTCTTTAAATCAGTGTGATTGGAAACTGATGCTAGTTAGATGTCCCCTTAGGAAAGGTCCAAAGCATCGCATTGTTTTACATCATGAAATAGGGATGTGAACTTTTTAGCTTAACATCTTACAATAAAGATGCTTTTAGAACATTTTAACATTATAAAATGAGTAAAATGAATCATTTATTATGATAAAAACATTGTCCTATAGTTCAACATCATGCGTCAAGGATGTTGGGGAGAAGCTCAGTTTGTACAACACCAAGGGTAACAAGAACCTGATGTAGAAGGAGGGGCCAAGTGTTGGGTGTGTATGAACATATATTTATTATGGGTTCATGTAATCAATATTTTTGGTATAGTGTAGGGTTTCTGGTAGTTCAAGGTCACATAGCTTGGACCAAAGTTGGTACTAATTTACGGTCATGAAACTCTGACCAAAATAGAGGACTAGTTTTTGTGATAAGAAGGAGAGTGATAACCCTATGTGAAATGAGGTCAAAGTAGGTCTCATTCCAAACAAATAAATCCAAGAAAATTAGAACAAATTTAAGGTCCTAATTCTTGGACTATGGTGGCAGAAAATTTAAGGTTGTGAATCTTGGACCAAAAGAGGGGACTAGATTGTGCAGCCCAAAATAGAAGTGAGAAACATATGTGAAAGGATGTACAAGGATGGATTGAAATAAAAAAACATCTCTAAGACAAGTTTCATTGAGTTTAAGGTAGTGATTCTTGGACCATGGTTGTTATGGGGTGGCATGTGTTGCATGAAAGATAATATATACCCGATGTAAAAGGAAGGCACTTCCTATGATGAGTTGTAAATAGTTTAAGGTCATGATGATTGGACCAAGATCATTTGATCATTTGATCATTTACCATGCAAGAGCAGACCCTACCATGAATCCTAATCCCATGTGAACCACACTCATTGTGGAAAAATATTAGTGGTGATGGAATTAACCTGTCACATAGAAGGGAACAAAAGGGGAAAAGAGGAGTCTAGTTGATAAGGTCCCAATGAAACTGACCAGCTTGTTCAATGTGCACAAATGGATAGAGGGGTAACTCCAAGATTGTTAAAACTCCATCATAAAAAAGGTAGGTGGAATATAATTAAATAATTACTTTATGGATTTGAATCATAAAGGGGGTGACTAATGGGTGAGAAAATTTACTGACCTCATTTGAAACACATGTTATATAACCACATTTGTCAATGATGGGGTGAAAAAAATACAGGATTGACCATTTAAAATGTTCAAAACATGAGAACTGATTATTTTCATAAGAGATCCTTTGAGGTGAGTACCAAAGATGGGAGTTGAGCGAGTTTGGTCAAACACCATTTTCATTGGGGGGAATTCAGATTGGGAGGATAATGGGGATCCAAATTGAAGATGACATGAAGTTTAAAGGTGGAAATAAGGGGATGTTCAGAGAGAGATCAACAATCTGGGAGCCACACCACTATGTGATCAAACATGTCGGATGGGTATATCTGTGTGCAAGATATAAACTCATTCTCAAAAAGAGGGACCAATAATATATCAGTTGTCGAGATAGTCCTAGGATATGGGATCTTGGGGTCTCTAAATATCCAATGAAATGGGAATCATGACATATGTAGTTTTATAAAGGGGTATGGTTGGAGACTGGTGCTAGAGGAAGACCATTTTGGGTGAGGTCCAAACAATCATAAAGTTTTATAGAAAGTTATAAGTATCTAAACCATGTAGTTTAACATATTATAGTAAGTTTGTCGGACACATAGTTTAAAATAATATGGTCATGAAAAATCATCACATAGTTCAACATCTTGTGATAAGTATGGAGTCCTTTAGTTTATAATCATGTGACCCAGATTTTATCTCATAGTTTAATGTCATGAGACTAAGAAATTAGGGATAATATAGGTCTGTAAAGAACTAAGGTTAATTCAAAACTTATGTAGAAAGGTCCAAGTTCTAGGAATACATGATCAAGGATATATTCTGGTGGTATGCTCTTTGCTTTGAGGTGTACCACATGGGTTTCTAGTAGTTAAAGTTCATATATCTTGTACCAAAGTTGGTACTAATTTAAGTTCATAGAGTTTGAACTGAAAGAGGGGACAAATTTGTGTGACATTGAGGATACTGTGAACCCTATGTCAAAATAGGGCCAAGGAGGCATCATTCCAAAAAAACATCTCTTAGATAAGTTATACACTATTCAATTTCATGATGCTTGGATCATGATCACCAACGGTTTATAGTCATAGAGCTTGGATCAAAGGGTGTTGTTTTACCCTTGGACTTGAATGAATATTGGTGGGGGTACAAAGATTTCTAATCTCATGCGGGTCATACTTGATGTGGGAAACAAAGAATGGTGAGGATCCTCCCCTTCCACATGGAAGTGAACGACAAGGGTGAAGAGTAGCTAGGATGAGAAAGTCTCATTAAAGATAACATGCTTGGTCAACTTGCATGAATGAATGGAAGGATAACACCAAGGGTCCACCATAAAAAGGGAGGTATAAGGGAATTAAATCATGAATTTCAAGATTTGAACCATAAAGGGGTGTCCAATGGGTGAGAAATTACTATTGAACATGTTTGAAATTCAGGTTCCACAACCACATCGGCCAATGATGGGGAGAGAAAATGCAGGATCAACCATTGACCATGTTCAAAACATGGGAACTGCTGCTTTCACAAGATATCCTTCAAGTAATGTACCTAGGATATGAGGGGATCCAATTTTTCCAAGCGCCGTCAATTTTAAAAGTGCCTGTTAGGATTTTGAGAATGATGGTGATTCAAATAGATGAAGATTTAAAGTGTTCATATGAATTTGGAAGGTGTTTGAGTGCAATTAAACACTCTAGTTTCTACAACAATATGAATTTGAGAACACTTAAGGAATGTATCAATGAGAGAGATTCAAACCCATTATCATGTATGGAGGTCCTGAAATAGATCAATGACCAGACTAGACCCAGGATATGTGATCTGTGTTTCTCAACATATCTCATAAAACTAGGAATCAATCCTCGCAAAGTGATGGAAAATGGTGTGGTAGATGATTGATACTAATACAGAAGTTTTTCTCAGGTGAGGTCCAAATAATCATGCATTTTTAGATTATGCGATAGGGATGTAAACCATATTGTTTATCATTTTTCATCAAGGATGTTGGACACTTAGTTTAAGGTCTTATGGTTAGAATAAGGCATTATATAGTTTAACATATTGTGACATGGATGATGCATTACAATGTAATGTCATGTGACCAGGATGGGGTGGAATATGATTTAACATATTATGGTAAGGAAATTTTTATATAGTTTAACATCATGTGACCAGGAAGTTATGTGAAGAGTCGTGCAAAGTACCACTTGAGGATCCTGACATTGGTGGGAGGTGTGATGAACTTCCTATCTGAAACGATCCTGCATTTTATCAATAGAAAATACCTTCGTATAATTATTTCATATAGTATAAATCACATAAAATCACAAAGAGAACACAAAACAAAATTTATAAATAAAGAATGAATGATATAAGAGGTATTTCTAAAAGCTAAGGAACCAATACCTGTTGAGGAGGACTCCTTTAGTGCATCTAGGAGACCCGGGATCAAATCCAGGTGGAGGATAATTTCTAAGGGTATTGTAGCAGTACTGTAGCAGGTAATGTAGCAGTATTGTAGTAGGTAATGTAGCAGTACTGTAGTAGGTACTGTAACAGGAACTGTGCAGAACTGTAGCAGGTACTGTATTGGGAACTGTAGCAGGCACTGTCTAGCACTGTAGTAGCTGGGAATATTCCTCTGTTTGGGACTTCGGGCCACCGATTTGGTCCCCGAAGTCCATTGGGCCACCTAGGCCTTCGGGACACCTCAAGGCCTTAGGGCCACCTAGGCCTTCGGGACACCTCAAGGCCTTAGGGCCACCTTAAGTGAAGATTCAACCCAAACAACCTACAAAGGAACAAACTTCAGAAGGAGGAGGAGCAAGGTTCTTTCACCATAGTAGAAGCTAAACTGATTGAAAGAATGAAAGGGTATGGTACCTACCATCGGGACAAGCCTGTGCATTCATGGGAAATCCTAGACGAACATCCATGCGAAGGTGGAGAGCTGATTTCACAATGAAGATGATGGGGAGAAGTAGTTCCAAGTAGTTAGTCTGGGTTGTATGTAATGTTTGAAGCCTATGGGAAATGAATTCCTCTAAGGCCTACGGGCCATGTAATAATTAGGCCTACGGGCCTTGTAAGGGTTCCACCTCACCCCTTGAAAGGTGGATTATCAAAAATCAATAAAAAATTAAGACCTTCGGGCCATTGGAGAGAGTACCAATGGAATAGTAACATGACCTCTGGAATAGTAATGTGAACCTTATGAAAAGTAAACCAGCAACTAGAATAGTAACATCACCTATGAAATTATAAATAAAATTTTGTTGTATTATATGTAAAAAATTGATATATCTATATATTGGAATCAATAAATAAATGTTTTAAAAATGAAAAATTAAGCGTTGGTATTTTTGTAAGCCATAAATATTTAATTACAATTTTATGATATATTTTATAATTTAGATGAAAATTTATTTTCATAAAATATATTCATAAATTAATATTTTGTTTTCTTATGATTATAATATAATTTTATGAGACCTTAATTGATTTTTCAAAGTGTTATAGAATCAGTTATAATTTTAAAATCGGTATTTTCCAAGTAAATTAGGATTTTAATTAAAAACTAGATTTTCATATATAGAAAATTATTTTCATAAAATGTATTCCATTTTTTAATTACACACATAAAAAATTTTTAGGGTTAATTTTTTGTATTTTTCTAAAATACTTGAAATTTTGGTGAATAGTAAAATACGATAATTTACGATAAAACCTAACTACTTGAAATATTGATTTATGGATGATATATGAATGATATATGCCTATAATATTGAAATAAACTTAATTATTTTAATATATTTATTGATAATTCTCAAACTATTCATTTTCTTGAGACAAAATAATTAACCAATGAATAAAATAATGAGAAAACACCCCTCTCCTCCCCAATAAATACCACCCCTCACCACCTCTTCTCCTCACACCTCTCAATCTTGGAAAATTGTCCAATTTCTTCCCAATAATCTTACCAAGACCCTACCCCATTTCCAAGATCTCTTGGTCTCATAAAATTACAAAAACCTTTTCCCTATGGAGGTTCTTAAGGAGGAGAAATTCAAGAGGTAAAATCCACTTTCCTTTTCTTTTAATTTATTTTCAAATTTTTTTATTTTACTATTATATCCTTACCTACCCTCATCCAAATGGTATGATAAACCTATTACCTTACATATAATATAATTTTATTAACCTAATGTAATAATCCATAATCATTTCATTCCCCTCTCCTTTTGTACTAAAAATGAAAACATCGTCTGTGATGTGTTAATTTATCACATTCAAGGAAGAAAAAGTTTTCAATTTAAATTACCTCCTTAAAATATGATCATAAAACCATTATTTTTGTTAAAAAATATTATAATATATTTATTATATCCTTTTTAATATTATGGATCCATCTTATATACATAATATTAATTAATAAAACAAAACTAGTTTGTGATGATCGAAAAACCGCCAAAATAATCTAAATGATTATCACTAACCACTTATCTAATGATTCATCCTCACCCCAAATTACCTAATGAATTATATAAAAATTTATTATTATTTATTTTCATTAATAATATATAACTTCAATTCTAGAAAACAATTTTCATTTTACATGATTTCCATACATGTATACAAGTAACCGATCATGAAAACCAAGGAAATGAATGCTCCCAAATGATGAAATTTTATATTATAAATCATAAAAAGGTCCATAAATGAACTTAATAAAATTATAATAAATAAAAAACAAGTTTAAAAGGTTATTAATTAATTAATTAATTAATTTCATCTAATTATCTAGGATATTAAGATCAAGTGCAGAACTGTTTTGAACATAAGGAAAGGGATTCTTTCCAAACCTCTTTGTTTCCTTAGGGTTACACTTTATCTCTATTTACCCTAATGTAAATATTATTTGTTTTTATATAATTATTATAAATTATTTTTATATGTTCCAAAATCATATATCCAAATCATTTTATCCTTCTTTTTTGGAGATATACATATTTCAAAAAGGTTTCCTTCTCAATTCATCCCGATAAGCAAGCCTGACTAAAGGGAACTTCAAAAAATTTCACCCATTTTAAAGTGAAATCTGTAATCTATTTTAATCCAATATTATTTTTCTAAATTCAATAATTTTATAATAAAAAACTTTCTTGGTTCAATTATGGTTCTATAAAAACAATTATACCATTTTTATTTTAAAGAAACTTGAAAAAAAATTCCTTAAACCGTACTAAAATGTTTTATTTTTAAAGTTTCTTAAACACTATTTTTTACATGTTTTCGCTTAATTTTGATAGAAACTCTCATGATATATGACTATTTTCCATTATGAATTTCAATGTATGATTTAAATCCATTATTTCATGAATACCATTATGATATTCATTTTTGTTATGGATTTTAACATTATTATGATACCCAATTCTTTTCATGGGTAACCCTTATGTTTATGTTTGATTCCTTATGTATGATTATTTATGTGCAACACATATTCATGAACATGTTAGGATGGGTGTACCAAGATATTGATCTAATTCATTATGTAGTTTTTAGTCCCATGATACTTCACGTGCAATGGTTTAGTGGTTAGCCTTAACTCGTGCTCCATGTGCAACGATCTTGGTGGTTAGCCTTGACTCATGCTCCTCTATATTAAATGATCCTTGACTCATGCTTATGTCATTTTAATGTTCCTTCCACATTACTATTATTCAATGATTACATGATCCCATTTTCTATATGTTATTCTTCCATATGTTTATTCATGTTATGCCTTATAACCCATTTGATGTGATTTATTCTTATGTTTATTCCCTCACTGGATTTTTTATCTCATCACTTTGTTCATGTATTTCTCCAGGTTATCCTATACATATGTAATGGCTGAATGGAAGTTAGAAGCATATTTATGAATATTTAATAAAATTCATTTTTATTTTGGTTCCATGTTTTCAGTTTTATGTGCCTAATCCTCAAAAGATTCTAGAATTTATTGTCATTGGTTTGTATTTAATGTTTAATTTTTCTTAAAATCTTGTAATATTTTTTGTAAAAGGATAGGGTTACTATAGTTGGTATCAGAGGATGGTCTTGTTATCATTAAAATTGTATGATAAATTCATTACCTTATATATACTTTAATTTTATTATGCTAATGGAATAATCCATCATCATTTGTTTCCCTCTCCTTTTGTATTAAAAATGAAAACATCACATGTGATGTGTTAATTTATCACATTCAAGAATGAAAAAGTTTCTGATTTACATCCCCTCCTTAAATAATACTCATAAAACCACTTTTATTGTTAAAAAAGATTATAATATATGTATTATAGCCAATGTAATGTTCTATAACCATTATATATACATAATATTATTTAATAAAACAAAACTAGTTTGTGATGAACCAAAAAATACTAAAATAATCTAAATGATTATCACTAACGTCTTATCTAATGATTTATCCTCACCCAAAACTACCAAATTACTTATATAACCATTTAATATTATGTATTTTCATTAATAACATATAAATTCAATTCTAGAAAACCATTCTCATTTTTGTGATTTTCCAAACATGTGTACAAGTAACTGATCATGAAAACTAAGTAAACGAACGCTCCCAAACGATGAAATTGTATCATATAACTCATCAAAAAAGACATAAATGAATTTAATAAGATTATAATAAATAAAAACATGTATAAAAGGTTATTAATTAGGTAATTAATGGATTTTGTCTGATTATTTAGGACATTAAGATCAAGTGCAGAACCATTTCGTATATAAGGCAAGGCGTTCTTTTTAAACATCTATTTTTTCCTTTGGGTTACGTTTTCTCTCTATTTACCCTAATTTAATTCTTATTTATTTTTATATAAATATTATAAATTATATTTATATGTTCCAAAATCATGTATCCAAATCATTTCATCCTTATTTTTTGGGTATATACATGTTTTAAAGGGGTTCTCTTCTCAATTCTTCCTGATAAGAAATCCTAATTAAAGGGAACTTCCCAATAAATCACCACTTTTCAAGTGCACTCCATAATATATTTTATTAAAATGTTATTTTTATAAAATCAATAATTTTATAATGAAAAATATCTTGGTTCAATTCTTGTTTTATACAAACAATTATACCATTTCTGTTTTAAAGACACGTGAAAATATTCGCTTAAACCACACTAATATGTTTTATTTTTAAAGTTTCTTAAAAACGCTTTTTACATGACTTCACATAATTTTGATAGAACTTATCATGATCTATTCCTATTTTTCCTTATTAATTTATGTGTATGATTTAAATCCATTATTTCATACACACTATTATTATAGTCCTTTTTGTTTTGTCTTTTGACGTGATTATGATACCCAATTATTTCTATAGATAACCCTTATGTTTATGTTTGATTCCTTTTTTATGATTATTTATGTGTAACACACATTCATGA
Organism: Viscum album; assembly: GCA_963277665.1. Taxonomy (NCBI): domain Eukaryota; kingdom Viridiplantae; phylum Streptophyta; class Magnoliopsida; order Santalales; family Viscaceae; genus Viscum; species Viscum album. The sequence continues at coordinate 1,476,762,953 of OY728150.1, forward strand.
ACATGTTATTATGGGTGCACCCAAATAGCACTCCAATGCATTTGGTAATGTTAGTCTCATGATATGTCATGTGCATTGGTCTTAGTGGTTAGCCTTGACTCATGTTTCATGTGAAACGATTCTAGTGGTTAAACTTGACTCATGATCCATATAAAATGGTCTTGGTGGTTATCCTTAAATCATGATCCTCTATGTGAAATGATCCTTGAATCATTTTTATATCATGTTTTATGTATCCTACACATTACATTTATTCCATGATTACATGATCCCATGTTCTATATTTTATGCTTCCATATGTTTATTCATGTTACATTCCTTTTTATTTCATCATGAAAATGACTTATAAGCCATTTTCTATTCTTTATTCTTATTTTTATTCCCTTACTGGGATTTTTAGCTCATCCCTTTGTTCATGTATTCCCCCAGGTTATCCAACACAGATGTAAGGGTTCAAAAGAAGTTAGGAATAACTTAATGGAGATTTAATAAAATTTGTTTTTATTTTGGTTTCATATTTGTAGTTTTATGTACCTAATCCTCTAAAGAAACTATATTTTAAGATCCTTTGTTTTTATTTAATGGTTAATTATTCCTAAAATCATGTAATATTATGTGTAAAAGGCTAGGGTCATTATACTATCCATTGTGATCAATGAGTATGCACAATTGGAATAAACTTTATGAATGACATAAATTATATCCAATTTGGGTTCTATATTTGTTGGTTTCTTCCCAAGTATCATCATAATCCTTAGAGAAAATTTTATATAAACTTTAGGTAAGGGGTATTGGAGAACCTTTTTGTTGAATGCCCATGCCACTAGATTTTAATGCATTTCCAGGTTATGTACTACTTGGAGCCTATTTTCTTTGAATGATTACAACTCAACTAGAGCGACTTAATATCTATTCTACCATTCCTGTTGATAATAAATGACCATTTTGAGTGATTATAGTTGAACCTCTATAGGTAAAACTACCCTTGTCCCTTACACCAGTGAGCATGGAGTCGTTTGGGTAAAATTTTGAGTCATCGTCTGATATTCCTAGAGGGAACTGAAGAACATATCATAAAAACACTTATTTTTTTGACCCACCATCTTATGAAGAATGATGGTGAGGGTTTTATAGAACTACACAATCTTCCCATTAACTAGTGCATGGTAGCGGGGTGTGTGATCGGACCAGATGATGAAATTTTCATAAAACTTCTTTAGATTGGTACCTCAAATATTAATGTTGTTGTCTATGAGAATAATATGAGGAATAATAAATAGATAGATGATGTGGGACTTGAAAAACTCAATCCTGGACTGGTACATGACTTCTTTTAGCGGGTGGATTCCACCAATTTTTAGAAGAATTCAGTGGCAGTCAAAATGAACAAGTACTATTGATCTGTTGTCGGTGGGTATGGGAATATAACGTCAAGTCCCCAAATAATAAAGTTCCAAGACTAATTGGTGCCATGGTGATGCTTTAGTGGCTAATTCATGAATTTTCCATGTATTGGGAATTCATTACATTTCTTAGTTAAATAAATGTATTCTTGAACTATAGTGGGAAAGAAGTACCCTAATCTTCAGATATGGTGGGAAAACATAAATCCTACTTGATAGGAGCCACTAATCAAACATGTAATTATTTAATAATATAAGGAACATACTTTACTTGGTTGGAATTAAGAATTATTTCCTCAAAACCCTTCTAGTAGAGGGCTTGTTATAGGTAGGATCCATCCTAGAGGGTAAATTTCACTTCACGCCTATGAATCTTCTCATTCTTAACTCGGTTTGGTGAGATGGTCTTGTTTTGGAAATACTTGATAAAGGTAGTCATCCAATCAAGTTATTATTCAAATATTGGTTCATTTAACAACACAAATAAGAAAGTTTTAGTGGATATCTAGTTCACCTATCTGGCCTCTTCTTCATAAGTGATGCTGGAAATAACTTTCTTTCGTGCCATATGAATGAATATGTCATCTTGGTCAGGCTTTTTAAGGGATTTGGATGGGCCTTCCAAGGTAACTAGGACATAATCTCATGAGTTCCCTCAAACAAGGGGATGAGTTCTTAATTTCTAATGAAAAAGTCACCATTTATCTATTTGATGACTAGTTTATATTCTCCCTTCACATGTAGTCAAGGGTCTTAAATCTCAACATCCAACTTAATACCAGTGATAATATCATGATACACAATCACCCTATTGGTACATCCTTCCAAAAAAGTAATTATTACATAAATAAAACCTTTTTGGGAGTGATGAAGACAATACCAAGGCATGCCCTATTAAGTTTGGGGTTGTTAATACTTCTCTTAGTCAGGATCTAGGAAGCATCTTCAAAGTGAATTTTCCAATATGGAATGTCAATAGAGAGGATGGACTCATCTAGGAAGTTGACATTGTGGGGTAGTTCTTTCAGGGTTATATGCACAGTAATAAAATCTTTCAGATCTTGTCCCTTGATATCTTTCTAGGGGGAAACCTAATGTCAAAATACTAAATAATTAATAACCATTGTGCTAGTCTCCTAAGAAGCATGGGTTAGTTGATAATGTGCTTCAATGTATCAATATGGGATATGATTTGTATCTTATTATTTTTTAGGTAGGTCCCTAATTTTTTAACCATGAAGACCAAGGTGAGGCATCTCTTTTCAATGAGATAATATTTGGCATTTATATCAAGTAGCATGTGACTAAAGTAATTAAGGATATTCTCTCTACCCTTTTTGTTCTTTCGATCTTGGAAGTCACCAAGGGACCTTTCTAGGGAAATCATGTAATGTACTAGAGGATTTCCTGGTATGCATGGCATAAGTACTTGATGACGTAGTAGATGCTTCTTGAAGTCCATGAATTATATATTCCATTATTCATCCCTTTTATAAGTTGTGTATTTATTCATTATCCTTGAAAAGGGATTATATTTTATAGATAAATTAGTGATGAATTTTTAGATGTAGTCTAGGTGGTCTTATAGGACTCTTAACTCCTGAAGGTTGTGCGGAGGAGGAATTTGGTTCATAGCCTTAATCTTCTCCAAATCAATTTTGATACCTTTGTACCATAAAAAATGATGAACTTCCCAAAGGTTACCCCAAATGCACACTTCATTGGATTCATTTTCAAGTGATAAGAGTGAAAGAATTAGAACACTTTCAGAATATCCTTGATATGGTATTGTAGCAGGTATTTGTAGAAATAATGTAGTAGTACTATTGCAGGTACGGTAGCAGGTGTTGTAGTAGGAACTGTAGCAGTTACTGTTCGGTATTGTAGAATTAGGAACTATTCATCCGATTTGGGCCTTTAGGCCACCGGTTTGGGCCTACGTGTCTCAAGGGCCTTCAGGCCATAAAAGGCCTTCATGCCAGAGGGCCTTCAAGCCATTGAGACCATGGAGTAGCTCAATTCACACAGAGTAGGCCCCAGAAGAGGATTAGAGCAACAAGAATAGTAATCACAAGAAGTAGATCTAACCAGATTAGAAGAATGAGAGGGTATGGTAACCTCCATCGGGACCAGACACTGTGCAGCTTTGTACAGGAAAATTCTAGCTGATCAGCAATGCAAGGTGGGGAGCTAGGAGATCAATGATGCAGAAGCTGGGGAGGGGTATTTCTAGTGGGTTGGGCTTACGGGTCATTTATTGGGCATGATATGCCTCTGGGCCTTCAGGTCATGTATTTAAAGTCATTTCGGGCCTTGTGCCTTGGGCCTACGGGTCATGTACGGCTTCCCCTTCAACCCTTAAAAGGGGGATTATCCATAATAAAAATAAAAATAAAAGAAAGAGAAGAGGTCCTGAAATTAGTTAGATATAACCACCAAATCATCCACATAGAATTTCACCAATGTTCTAAAGATAATATTGAATACATGGTTAATAAAATACTAATAATTATCCCCATCAATCCTTAAAATAAATTAAATCACTCAGTAACAAAATATTCCCTAAAGTGCCTTGAAAGTGGTGTATAATTCATCCTCAAGGGCCAAGTGGATTTAATTATACTTGGAGTACCCAACCATAATGTACATGGTCTAGAAATTGACAGTTGCATCGATTGGTAGCTCTGTCCGTGGGAGGTGAAAATCATCCTTTGGGAAGTAGAAGTTGAGGTCCCAAAATTCAATGGAGACTCTGATATGTATATTATTCTTCCTAAATTGGATGATATTGGCAAGCTAGTTGTGGTACTTAATATACCAAAAGAAGTTATCCTTGGTGAGATTTTTAACATTGACCTTAAAAATTCCATAATGGGAAGGGTGCATTTTACTGGGAGATTTTATAAACCCATGGTGTCCCATTGGGAGGTCAAGGTAATGAAAAAAAACCCAGGGGTTGAGACATGATATTTCATTATAACTCCAGGTGAACATGTCGTGGTGATTCTTTAATAAAGTCATGTATTGTTTTTTCTCCTATGGAGACATGACTATAGTAATTAGTTTTAGTTTCAAAGCATACATAGTTTTTAGATTAACCTAATTCAACTCATCGATAATGGTGGAGTCACCCTCATCAAATGCAGGAAAGGATTCATCCAAATCCTCTTGGTCATCAGAAACATGAGAATTAAAGGAAGTAGGACACTCACTTGGTTCTAAATATTGTGTAGTAGTACTACCATCAGATTTTTCATGGGTGGGATTATAAGTGAGGGATTCCATCTTTCTAAAGACCTTAGTGAAAAAAACTAGCATGAAAATCTTGTGTGGTTTCTGGTGGAAAGATCCACCTTTTATGTTAAAATAGTGATGACCAATCAACCTTAGTTGGGTTATCCCTTTTCTCTAAAATGTACGGTGTTATCATGGGTCAATGGAAAAGGGATAAACTATTTGTAGAAAATAGAAGTAGGCCTTTCTAGCTTCAACTGTGCTTATCCTATGTAGGAATAAGAGGTAATCTATAAGAATTCCATCTTCCTAGGGACTATTTTATGGTTCCTAGGATCCATGTTTGTTGTCTTCAACTAATTTATGGTTAAGATGAATCTTTATTTCAAATACACCCATGGATCCACTGAGGTGGCTATAAAATTATTGGGGATATTAATACTATCAACCCCATTGATATGGAGTTTCTTCACATACTTATCATCTAGGTAGTAAGTTTCAAATGAGTTGAAGGGAATGGAATCATTATGGAATACTCTTACTTGAAAATTGAGGGATCATTTGAGGCACTAGGGGTATGAGGAGTGGACCATTATATGCAGATGGATCTGGATCCTCCCTAACAAGGTGTTGTAGGCAGTGTAGTGTGATACAACCATGAACTCAATGTTTATTACAATGTAATTGAATTTGGACTCAAGTCTGATATTATCAAATGGATTCTACTCACTTTTTTTCATGCCCTTGAATTTTCAGGTTGGAGGGGGTCAAATCTACTTCCATAATCCCTAGCTTTTGGAGAGCCTGAGTTGAGATAATATTTATGCGAGAGATAGTGTCAACCAGTAAATTTTTGATTTTCATGTCATTTAACTAGAATGTGATATACATTAGATGCATGTGCCCCTAAATAGTGGCACCCACATATTTATCATAGAATGAGATGATGGCATAAAATTATTCCTGTTCATATTCCTCTAAATGATAGGCCTCAATGATAGTTACCACAATATTAAATCAGAGAGGAATTTTTAGGGCCATTATGAGAGACTCACCAAATTTTTTGACATGAAAAGTGCATCAAGGATTGATAATCACACTAGTATAATGGAAAGGTGCTTCATCACATCAAACTTCTAAGTGAGGGGTATATTTCTACCCACTAGGGGTTTCTGTTTAATGGGGAGAATAGTGGGAACTATTGGATAAAGCACTGGGGCTTGGTTTATGATTTTCATGTTCCATTTTTTATTATATTTCTTAGGATGAGGACTAGACAGCTGGTAACGAGCTTTGGATTGTCATGGTTAAGCATTGGGATTTTGTGGATGAGCCAAAAAATCAACTAATTGGTCAGTTGTGGAGTCATACCCAATGATGTTTCCTATGAGGAATGATCCTATTTATCCCAAATAAATACTTGATGTCTTTTTTCAGTGGCATGAATAACCCTTTCTACAGTATTAACTCATACATCTTACCTACTATCATAGAACCTACCCTTTATTTGATAATGTCGTCTAGAAGTGATTGAAGGGTCTATGTAGTGTACCTCATCATTAATAACTACACAATAATACACTAACCAGACAGCATTGATGAAAGAATACTATTGTTCTTAATCAATGAAATATTCAAGGATGGGATAGATTCTGATGACTTATTTTAATTCGGAGGTCATAAAGTCACCGATAGGGAAATATTGTTTTGTAATTGGTGGAGGATTCTGATTATATTGGAATTGTTGACTCATATTCTTCATATATATATAAGGGTGTGATGTCGATGGGTTGGATGGAGAGAATGTGGTGAATACAATATGTTTTGGTCTACTAAACTAGTCATGAATAATACTATGGGTATGAGAGACTATATTACTAGTAATCCAATAATTAAAATTCTATATACCAAGTTCAGGAACCTAATTCCATTCATTGGAGTATTCATCATCACCATCAAGGGTGGCATAGATATGTGTCAGCTGCACTAGTACACCACCCAACTCGACCATGCTATAGTTTACAAGGTCCTGGAGCCAATATTTAAAGACCAAGAACTCATTGATGTTGTGACCAAGGATCCTATGGTATAAGTAGTTGTTGGAATGATTTTTAAATCCATCCTCTTGGGACCTCCTTGATTCAAGAATTTTTACGATGTAATTTTCTATGAAACAAATGAAGTGACCTGGTACATACACATTCTTAAAGTAGTAGACTTGGTTCATCTATTCTATAATGGGAACATTGGAATCCTGGCCCTGGCAGGTAGCTTGGGTAGTATTCTCATGGTGAGGCAATGCTTAGTGAGACCTATCCTACGGAGGTACCTAAAGGCATACCGTCTGTGGGGTATGAGGCTTTATAGTGATGACTTGTTCTATATAACTACACTAAAGTATTAACAATTTTATAAATATAAAAACATTTTCTATGCTAGTTAATTTTATCTATACATGCTTGCTTATTATTTTATGTGATTGCATGTAAAACTACACATACATAACATAATAAACCATGAATAAATAAAATTAAATAACATCTTCATGATTTGATATTAATATTTGGTCCATTGAGAGAATAATGGATTATCCTAGACCCTAGGGTTTATTCCTTGGGTCGTAAAACTTGTGACTCAAGTTGTAGCGCTCACCCATCTAATGTGTCAAAACCCTATCTGGTATGTCTCCAAAACTCAGCATGATCTACATCACTTATCATCATCGCCGTTATACAAAAAGACTCATATATAGGAGAGGGAATCTCTGGAATACAAAATAAAGATAAATAATTTTTATCTAGGCACGCATCCCCTTATACATATAATGATGAAAAAAATATATATGGAGATTATAATTTAATTAATAAATATTATAAACCATGCATTGAAATAATTAAATAAGTAAATAAATATCAGTCATATATCGATTTGTATAAGGCTCACGATTATTCGATACACATTAAACTTTCTTATATTAATTAATGATGAGATTAAATCACATTGAGAGTATTATTCATGGATTAAAATAAATTTAATTTAATTTTAATTCAAAAAAATACTTGTCGCATGGTCCATATAATCATCCAATTAAATTACAAATATTTTTAAATATTTTATAATTTTTTTGGGCTTCTTGGGTATTTTTTAAACCCTTGCAAAGGGGTTTTAGATCATCTAGAAATACCCAAAAGTGTAGTATGGGTCAGGAAGAACCTGAAATGACCTGATCGGGGTTGGACTGACATAGCAGGGATGTTGGGTCGGTGACGCATGCACACCAACACACCTAGAGAAGGGATATGTGGTGAATATATATATATTCACAAAACTAGTGCATTTATTTCTTCCCCTATAAAGGGGGCCTTGAATTCAATGCAGGTGGCACCCCACATCTCCACTCTCCCCTTTATTTAGTTTTTTAACATTTTAAAAAACCTAAATATCAGGATTAGGGAAAATAAGGGTGTCACGTAGAAAGGTTATCCCCCTCCACACTAATATATATATATATATATATATATATATATTATATATATAAATGTGTGTGTGTGTGTGTATTTCAATTTATTTTTTTAATAAATCCACATTGACTCAGCCTTGCCTAGATCGTATAGATCTCGCACAGATACGGTTTCAAACATCAACTATGGTCTAATCTGACCGGTAATCAAAAACATTAACCCTAACAGATGAAATAAACCTACACAACCGTTTTTTTCAATGGAATCATTGTGACACCCTCTTCTAGAATAAATGAAAAAATAATTTTCAATTTGACTTCATTAAATGCACATCTTCCTCTGATACTAATTGACGGAACCTAAGGATTTGTAAAAACATGAAATATTTTATATTAAAATTGTTAAGTCCTTATTTATGTCAAAATATCAAATTTGGTATACCCCATCCAAGATTCACCTATAGATCATGTGAAATTTAATCAGGCATGAATAATTAAAAATGAAAAATTAAATCGAAACCATGCTACTTTCGATTTCGATTAAAATTACATTTTCTCACTACTGGAGATCCTCGCTTGAAGAATCCAAACATGGAACCCTCTAGATCATAAAAATGAACTAAAAGAGAATGTTGGTACTTTGATCTTTGGTTTCTGGGTGCTAGCATGAAGAATCGAAGTTGCTTTGAATGTTCTTGTGATCGCCTAAGCATCGTACTTTTGATCTGAGATGAAGAACTTGGACCAAGGTGCTTAGATCTCTTCTTTCTCACTCTATAATTTTGGATAGAATAGAGAGGGTATCTAAAATTCGTGGCCATGAATAGTACCCTAAAATTTGGGCTTCTCAAGTATTATATAGATTGGTTTAAAGTCCAGAAAATTGCACATAGGCCCCCGAGAAACTAAAACCTTCAATATAATCCCTTAATGACACTAAATTACAAAATAACTATGTCATAAATGTAATTTAAATTTTATTTCATACTTGTCACATAAAATATATTTTATTTGATAAAATTCATGTTATTAACTTGACTTGACTCTCACATTAAATACTTAATGAACCATAAATGATAATATTCATTCAAAAAATATTTATTTTGTATTCACTTAATTACTTGTGAATACAGTGAGTAAAAAAATTCAAAAAATATTTTTATAAATGATAATAATATTTAATTTCTTTATTTCTTAGTGATCGGTCAAACTGGGACATAACCTGAACCTCACGATGGGTTCCACCATGTCCTAAACTCCTATACACTCAGAATAGTCAAGAATCATGAATGCACTTAATGTGAGATTCTCTATGTCCTTAACTCGATATAGATGAGTACTACTTATAGACTAGGAGCAGATTCTAGTAACTCATCAATTACCCTAAAGAGATAAGGTTTACTCATAGCTACGACAACCTCCTATGAACACACACCTTGTAATATTATCTCTTTTTCACAAGAAATCTCATAAATCTGGGCACACACTTCATGTTATCATCCTTAATTTATTATTTATTGACATTATTAGATAGACCTAACTTTTGTCACCATTTCCATGGATTTAATAAAGGTACTACTATCTTGGTGAACTAGGCGTGAGACACCTAATCATTTTGGAAGTGACAAAAACTATCATGATCATTCAATCAATGGAAAACCACCAATGATGCACCCAATACAAGTTACCTTTCTAAGACACAAATGAAATTGTTTTCATCGTGAATCAAGGATCATAATAAAATGATATATGTTGATAATGTTCCCAAGTTGAGAGACCAATACACATGATCACATATAGGAACTACTAATGATGCCAAAAATATGTGGTATTCCTATTGGAAAGTCAGTCTGTATGATATTCACCTCTTAATATTTCCATGTGAATACTTTATTAGAAAAAGTCTCAATTCTTATGAAACCCCAAAACCTAATAGTTAGACATAATATGTATACATTCAGTATGATGTATCTAGACCATAGAACATATATTAAATATTAATATCATAGTATCGTGAGGTTATAATTATATTTGGGAACTGCTATAAACTGTTGACATGAAAAATAATTTTAGGAAATTTCCATGTAAATAGTTGATAAAGAAGTGTCTACAAAATTATGGTAAAAATAAATCATGCATAACTCCCTATATATATGGCATGGTAATAAAAAATTATTATTCAAGTTGGGTTTATGGAACTCAATTTTACAACAATAATGAAAATTCTTCCAAAATTAAAAAATAGTTTAATGGTATGCACCATGATGATATCTTAGTAGCGGGTTTAGGAAGGCATTATACACTTCTACTCTATCTCCTTCAAAATTCCCCACATTTTATTTTTCTAAATTAATGAAATCTATCTCCCAAATACTATAGTCAAGTCACACATATACCTTTCATTATTATTACATCAATTTCAAACATCACCTCCTTATTGAATACCTCATCATATGAGATCAAGTAGAATCCTAAAATATTGGATCAAATTTTAGACCTCATTCCCATTTCAAATTTATAATATTTGAGAGTTTTGATTGTGTAGAGGTCAGAAAATAAAGGAATCAACACAGTAAAATAAGTTTTATACTCAGTAAAATATATTGAATGTTTCCCACAAAGATCTTCCCCCTTAGTATTTCTATATATATAACATTATTCATAACCCAAGGAAAGGAAACATAATAAAAGGTTGAGGTTGAATGGTCATTAAGGGTAAATAAAGTAAATACGTAAGCATAACATGAACATAAGGGTAAGGTAATGGGATCATACCATTCGAATAACATACCCCACATATCAAAGATCATAAACATGAATCATGTCATAAAGATTGGAATTTAATAATTCATGAATCATAAGGGGATTGAGAGCATAATCCATGAAATCATAACATTAAAGTAAGACATGGAATTTTTTGGAATAAACATAAGCATAAAATATCTTATGTCAAGGCTATCTACCATAAAATTCATGACATGTTAGTCTTGGGATAATAACACATGTACCTACTTCAATATTGGGCTAAAAAACCATGTACCATATTATTTTTGGGCTTGGGATACAACATGTGTACCCTCTTACTTTTATAATTGGCCTATAACTCATGTACATTCTTGTTTTTTTTGGGCTTGGGCTACAACCCGTGTACCCTATTACTTTTAGGGTTAGGCTAAAACCCATGGACCTTCTTGTTTTCAGAATTCGGATAATACCCTTGTACCCTTTTACTTTAAGGCTTGGGTTACAACCCATGAACCTTCTTGTTTTCAGGCTTAGGCTACAACCCATGTACCCTTTGATCTCATAAACCATTTATCATTACCCAATGCATTGTAGGGAGATATAGGTTCAACCCGTTACATAATAAAATCATACATAATTGTGCCACAAAAACATAAATATTCATATCATAACCCATTAAATTAAATGGGTGTCATTAACATTTATTCACTTCATAACCTATGGAAATAGATAGGTTTCATAATCATTTCATTAAATCATAACACGCGAAAAGAGGGAGATTTCAAAATCATATAACCCAGGAAAGAAAAGCGGGAGTCATAAACATCATTCCATAAAAACATAAACCATTAAAGAAATAATATGAATAGTATTCTTGGATAATATCCCCAGTAAATCATAAACTATTACAAATTATGTCTTATTAGATGGAGAAGGGTTTTGAAAGATCAAATGGAACATTCCTTAAGGAAAATAGACCTTAGAAAATCATTTTCATAAAACCATTTCAAAAATACTTTTCTTATAAAGAATGCTTCATAATTTCAATTAATGAATTTATTAAGGAAAATATAGTTTTTTCTTTGAAAAATGTTTTTTAAAACATAAATAATTTTGAAAACCATTTTCCTTGAAACCTAATAAAAGAAGCTTGAAAACATTTTTAAAACCATTTTCCTTGAAAAAATATAAAAAAAGTATGAAAACATTTTGAAAAATATTTTCCTTGAAAAAGAATATTGAAAAAAAATTAAAACCTTTTTCGTTGAAAACATATGAAATAATCTTGAAAACATTTTTAAAAACATTTTCCTTGAAAACTTATAAAACAATATTGAAAACATTTATAAAATTTTTTTAATTTGAAACATTTTTGAAAACCTTTTTATATAAAACCCACTTTAAATTCAATAAATTTTTCAAAATATTAGGAAAAAAATTCTTTAAAAAATATCCTAGTAAACTTATTAAGGAAAATTCAAGGAAATTGCTATAATGACAGCGGGTAAGTTCATACATGCAGAACATTCCTTTTAAACCTTAAAAGTTTAGAAAAGTTCCTTGATCAGAAAAAGAAAAAGAAGATGCATTTTAAAAAGGTTTTTTAAAAAGGTAAAATATGGGTAAAATATTTTTTAAAACATCATAGGATAATGGTAAAATATTTTTGAATACATTTTTATAAATCACGGTTTTGAAAGAACACAGATTTCTGATAGAAAAGAAGAAATAAAGTCAAATTTTCATAAAAATAATTTCTTAATTATATTAAGTTCCATAGAGTGGTAAAATGATACTAATAAATTAATACATCATGAATGTACATATTTTAAGAAAATACATGAGTGATTTTTAGATATGGATCATAATATGTCATCAATGGAAGCATAATCATAAACAATCTTGATAAATGATGTGATTGTTTCAATAAACACTTTCCACTTGGTAACATTCAATTATATTCACCATGTAAGAAAATGAAATTAAATGAAACTCAAAATATCATTTAAAAAATTAGTTTCATGATATAACATTTAAAATGGTATTATATACACCTTGTTAAATAATATAGGTGAATAACATGGCATGTGCCTCAAAGAATAAAAATAGAGACAAAATTACTTTACTGATTTGGTAACTTTTAAAACATAAACACCATGAAATAAAGTTCATAAAATGGATATGTAAATACCCATAACTTTAAGTATAATAATCATAGAATACATCCATGGTTAGTAAACACACCACATATAAGAAATAGGTGGTGAACATGGCCTGTGTCACACAGAAAATAAAAGTGAGAAGACAAAACCCTTAATACTTGAGTAACTTTAGAATAGTGATACCCCTGAGATAATAACATAATTTGAAGATTTTAATATCATTAAATTAATTAAATAAATGATATAACTTTTTATATTGTAGTATATACACCACACAAAATAAGTGAGTAGTGATTTTGGCATGTATCACATAGAAATAAAAAGTGAGATGAAATCCCCTTACCTAAAGTCTTGACTTTATTCATACATGTTCAAAACACCTGTATAATAAATATAAATTTATTATAAATCTATTAAATAACCATATTATTATATCTATTATCATATATTATTTGGTTATGACTATATATTCCCCGTTTATTAATAACTCCATGTTAATATTATGTTTTAGTTAATATCTGTATTATTTTTCTTATATGTTTTGAACTGTTATTCTTGATCCTCTTACTTATATCATGATTTAATTATTCAAAAATTGTAAAAAATGGTATAAATATCATATATATTCATTATATATTTATTTATAATAATCTATATAATATTGAAGTATGAAATGAAACACACCGTTCATGGAGATGGTAGGTCGTACATATGAGTGAATGATGTTTTTGTTTTATTATCGTATTGAAATAATGAAAGTAAATTACATATATGTGTATATATATATATATATATATTATAATTAAAGTTGAATTATTATTTAATTTATATCATATACATTCACTAAATTAATCCTTAATACATTTCATGTAATGTGTGAATGAATCACATCGCTTTGAGGATGCGGTAGTCCACACTTCCCCAAACGAAATTATCATACTTACGAAAAATTAAAAACATGAAGTTATATGTTATATAATAATTAAAAAATAATAAATACATAATAAATATCATATATATAATATAAAAATAAATTTTCCATCATAATTATAAACCATGAGAGGTGGTAAAGGAAAAACGAACAACATTATTTTGAGAGGCGGTAGTTCACTGTACATAAGAACGGTGAGTTTGTTACCTATTAGACGGAAGTGTATGTAAGTTGAGGTTGAAATATTATAATAAAAATATCTAAGTATATCTATGATACTTTTTTTATTATATAATAATGGTATAATAGTATTTTAGGATGTGGAGATTGAAAATAAAACAGAGTTTGAGGAAGGATGTTACCTCTTATTCATGTAACTCCTTTTGGTTTGCACCAAAGGGATTAATTGGATGGATTTCTACCAAAGGTGAAAATTTTAGGTTTAGTGGAGGTATTTTTAGGATCTATTTTTGAAGATATTTTATCATCCAAATTTTCTTGATATGTGTGGGTAATTGGTGGGGAAGTGCCTTTTTATAGTGGAGGAGGAGTGAAATTTTTTATAAATTTTTGGAAATGGAATTCCACCGACATTTCTCCAATAAAAAGTAGATCCAATAATGGGAAATATTAGATAAAAGGGATTATAGGGTCAAAATATGGCCATAAAAGGGATTTTGGACAAGTTTCTAGGTCATTTTGGGCCTTAAGTTTAAGGTTTAGTCTTTTATTAAGCTAATTTTCCTCTTAATCATTGTAATTAATTTTAATAACTTTCACTAATATTTTTTTTCAAAAAATAATATGACCTTATTATAAATTCTAAATTATTTTGATTCCAAATATGGAATCCATTTTTTTAAATTAAAATCATATAAGTGGTAGAAATTAATTTAAATTTAATCCCATAGACGGGGCGACAAAGCGGGTTCTTAAAGTAAAAATGTTCCAACATTTGGTAAGTTTTTATCTCTAATTTCAAAGTGAAATTGATTAAAATAAAACAAATTGGATTAAGTTATATATATTTTATCTAACTTAACTTTAAAACAAATCAAAACATAATTTAAACTTACCAATAAATTAAATGAAAACGCAGTTTTGAATTAAAATCCAGTATTTTTCACTATTCATCAAAAAATGAAACTTCATAAAAAAATAGAAAAAAATTTCCCCAAGATAATTTTATTTACCTATTCTAAATATTAAGTTTATTTTGACATATAAAATCAATAAAAGTTCCAAAAATTTATTTAAAATGTGTTCTCCATTAAAAGGTGGTAGAATTACTTTTTAGAAGAATATATATTTTTATTAATAAAATTTTATTTGTTATTATCTTATACCTATAAAATATATTCAATAAGTATCAAAAATATTGATTGAATATATTATATATAAATTTTATTTAAAACATTAATAAAAGGTTTTTTGTTTAATTTATTGAGATAAAAATATGTTTTTACATAGAAAAATAGTTTTCTTTGAAAAGAAGTTTCTTTATTTTCCAATAGTTCTTACATTTAATTATACTAATTGATATCCAAAGGATTAATTTTATATAAATTTGTAAATAATATTTTTAAAATTTAGTTATTCATATTTGTAAATTCCATTCCAACAGTTAGGTGGTAGCTATAATATTATTTTAATAATAATATTAATAGTATATTATATTTCGTTAAAAACTCAGCCTTGCGAGTTACGCAAGCTATCGAATGAACTCAACATTGTGTGTAACATAAGAGAAACATAGTGTTACATGTACTGCAAGATAATATAAGTCTTGTGTGTAGTTCACACAATCCAAATATAGTGCTTTAACATATATATATATATATATATATATATTTAGTGTTGTGTGAAATGAAAAACATTAAAAAGATTAAATTAATTTGAAATAAATATACTTCACAAAGTATAAAGGTGTTACATTATACCCCCCTTAAAATTAATTTCATCCAAAAAAATTCATCTGAGTTATCAATTTATTAATACTTTGAAGTTCCATTAATAGAAATCTGCATCGTAAGAATAAATACTAAAACATCCTTTAAAAAAGAAATTTAAAAACATTACAGTTACCCAAAGTAACACTTAACTTGATTTCCACATAAGAAAACATAGGTGGGAATTGAAAAAATGGACTTGTGGGAAAAGCATAAATATTTATATGGAGTTATTGAGATCAGCAGTCACAAACAAGTGAATGGTCAATTGAAACTTGACGTCCTCAAATTCATAAATCATTGATGATTTAAAAGGACATCGGTTCAAAAAAAAATTAAGGTAGTAGGACAACATTTTATTTTTAGAACATTTTCCTAAAGTTGAAGACTTTTCATGAAAAGATATACATACGTGATTTCAAGACAACATTAACCTTTTTTTTATCTTGATCAACTTCCACTTCATATCTCATTCTAATAAATGAAGGTGAATTTTTCATTCCTGAAGAATTAACAGATCATGATATCCATGAATAGAATGGTGGATCACTCCATTTTTTATCATAAAAAAAGGTTAGAAAAAGTGATCCAATAAGAATAAATCCTTATATGGTGAAATAATTCTTTAATATCTAAAACCTTGTCCTAATTTTAACAAAAACAATTTCATAAATGGTAAACCTTGTAACCCTTCTGGAAGATGAAAGTATTAGACTCTAAAAATAAGGTCACTAAAGTTCTCAAAAATATCTTAGTATTGATCCCCCATTTATCATAAAGTAAATCTTGGTTATATCATACCAAACATGTGGATACCTTTATCATTTATTCCATTAAAAAATGATAATAACCTAAATTACCACAATTCATTATTAAAATCATGCATGTTTCCTTATTACAAAGTATATTGGGTATATTCCTTAAATCCAAAAAGGTTGTAAACTTCATCAATGATAGAATAACCACTTGTCAATAAGTCCTTAATTATTTCCAAGGTACTCAGAATCATCCAATTTACTTATTCATATCTAAAAAATATTTATCCAAACAAAATTATCTTAACATAAAGAACATATTAAGGTTTATCTTACCTTATTCAAAATGTCACATTTCCATTAAATAACTTTTCTAGTCCATCAGAAACATTCAACATAAACTTTTAAATCCTGAGTGAAAACATGAACTGAACATTCCTTGTATATTTCACCATTCATATTACATTATCAGTTAATCAAAATATATAAAAAACTTTGATTATTCAACTTAATCCATAATCCATAAGAAGGCTACCTCATCATATTAGTTAATACCTCTTTACTTTCACATTTAATCTGTAGTCTCATTATCATCAAAAATATAACTATTACTCATACCCCATTGCTGATTCTCTTCTTGAGCATCCCAATTGGGACATAGATTTTCATAACGACCATTAATTCCACACTTAAAGAATTTAACCATTGATAATGACCTAGGGAGGAAAATATTCCCATCCATTTCTTTAACTGAACCCTTCATTTTTCCTTTGTAGTTACTTGCTTTGTGTCCTTATTTTACATAGCAAAAAAAACTTCTTGTTCCTCTAAGACATTCACTTAGGTAATTCTTTCCACATTCTAGACACAAAGGAAACTGAATTTTCTTTCTTACATGGTCTCCATTACCTGAAATATTAGTGAAATCTTTAATTGTTTTCCTTGGTGAGTTCAAGAGTTGGTTAAGTTATATGTTGTTAATAATTTTCTATGAAAACTGACTAAGCATGATCACAACATCCTTCACCCCAGTGACCATCCCATTTGACTACTCATCAAAAAAATTATCGGTCGCATTCAGTGTTAACCCAGTTCCTTATAGTTCCTACTATTGACAAAAACTAGAAAGCATTGAGTAATAAAAAATTATCATAGTTAAAAATCTCATAATCATGAAAAACACTTATAGGATATCTAAATTATGACACCTTATTTAATCTACGATATCTTAGTTTTATACTAGGTTATTCATATCCAACTAATTTTTAAATCCTTCATGATGGTTTTTGAATAGTTTTTTAATTTCCAAAGCATATCCCCTGAGAGTTTCAAACCAGGTGCACACTAAGACCCATTGTCATGTACTAAGTTACACTTGATTAAGGACTAACACACCTTGTTGGATTTGTTACTCCTAGGTACATCTATACCATAACCACATCCACTTATAGTATATAAACGGGTATGTATTTCAAGTAAACCACACGCTCTATCCTTTACCAAAATTCTAGTATATTTTCCTAAACTTTTTATTATCCTCATACATATCCTTATACATTTTCTTAGAGTTATTACTAAGGTTTTATCATCCTAATTTCAAAAGTTTTACTAAAACTTCAATCTGATACCAACTATAAAGACGCAGTATTAACATACATAGAAATTACATCATTTTTTTTGGAATACTTAATACATTACAAAAACATATTCCCAAAGACCGTGTTAGTTTAGTTCCATTGGAAACTTGGAATAAAAATCATCTAACTCAGTGAAAGATCGATAATGTTTCATTAAGGGTAAATAAAGGAAATACTTAAGCATAACATGAACATAATGGTACGAGAACATGAGTATAACATTCAAATATCATACCTTACATATTAAAGATTATAAACATGATGATTGGAATTTTATAATACATGAATCATAAGGGGATCAAGAGCATAATCTATGAAATCCTAACATAGGATTATGACATGGAATTTTGTGGCATACACATAATAAAATAAAATCATATGTCATGGATACCTACCAATAACTTCATAACTTATTAGGGTTGGGTTAATAACCCATGTACTTACTTTGATCTTGGGGTAAAAACTAGTGTAACCACTTATTTTTGGGATTATACTACAACATGTGTACCCTCTTACTTTCAGGATTGGTCTATAACCCATCTGCGTTCTTTTTTTTTTGGCTTGGGCTATAACCCATGTGCCCTCTTACTTTCAAGCTTGGGCTACAACCCGTGTACCCTCTTGTTTTCGATCATGGGCTACAACCCATGTACACTTTTAATTTCAGGATTGGGCTACATACCATGTACCTTCTTGTTTCTAGTCTCAGGCTATAACCCATGTACCCTTTGAGATCATATACCATTTATCATTACCCAATGTATTGGAAAGAGATATAGTTCTCACCTATCACATAATAAAATCATAGGTACATGTTCCACAAGAACATAAATGATCATATAATAACCAATGAAATGAAATGGGTATCATTAAAATTTACTCACATCATATCCTATATAAAATATATAGGTTTCATAATCATTTACAATGCATAACTTGTGAAAAGAAGTGGGTTTCAAAAGCATATAACTCGTGGGATAAAAACAGGCGTCATAAACATCATTCCATCAAAACATAAACCATTCAAGAAATAATTTGAATGGTATTCTTGGATGATATCCCCAATAAATCATAAAATATAACAAAGTATTTCATCTTATATGGAGAATGATTTTGGAACATCACATGGAACTTTTCTTAAGGAAAATATCCCTTCTTTGAAAATCCTTTTCATAAAACCATTTCAAAAATCCTTTTCTTATAAAGAATGATTTGTAATTTCATTTGAGAAATTTCTTGAGTAAACTTTATTTTCCACTTTGAAAAATTATTTTTAAATCATAAATCATTTTGAATAAAAAATTCCTTAAAAATTTATAAAATAATCTTGAAAAAATTTTGAAAACTATTTTCTGTGAAAATTATAAAAGTATCTTGAAACAATTTTGAAAACCATTTTCCTTGATAACATTTAAAATAATATTGAAAAAAAATTGAAAACTATTTTCCTTAAAAAATTATAAAACTATATTGAAATCATTTTAAAATTATTTTCCTTGAAATCTTATAAAATAATATTGAAAACATTTAAAACACTTTTTAAATGCAAAACATTTTTGAAAACATTTTTCATTGAAACCCACTTTTAATTCAATAAATTTTCGAGAATTTTAGAGAAAAAATTATTTAAAAATATCCTAGTATACTTAAAAAGTAATCTTCATGGAAATTATGTTCATGATGGAGGGTAAGTCCATACATTCTAGATGATCTATTTGCACCATAAGAGTTTAGAAAAGTACCTTGATCAGGAAACGAAAAGAAGATTCCTCCTAAAAATTTTTGTTAAAAGGTAAAACATGGGTAAAAATTTATTTTAAACTTCATAGGATAATAATAAAATAGTTTTGAAAATAGTTTTATAAATAATGGTTTTGAAATAATATATATTTCCAACTAAAATGAGAAATAAAGTCGTATTTTCATAAAAATAATTTCTTGATTATATTAAGTACCTAAAGTGATAAAATGGTACAAATACAAGAATAAATAATGAATATCCATAAGGGAATAAAATTTATGAGTTATTTTTAGATATGGATAATAATATTTCATCAATGGAATCATAATTATAAATAATATTGATAAACAATGAGATTGTTTGCATACACTCTTACCACTTGGTAACATTGAATTATACTCCACGTGTAATTAAATGAAATTACATGAAGATTAAAATAACATTAAAAGAATATTTTTCATGATATATCATGTAAAATGGAATTATATACACCTTTTTAAATAATATAGGTGAATAACATGGCATGTGTCTCAAATAAGAAAATTGAGACAAAATTACTTTACAAATTTGGTAGCTTTTGAAACATAAAACCCATGAAATAGAGATCATAAAATGGATATGTAAATACCCATAAATTTAAATATAATTATCATGGAATACATACATGGGTAGTAAACACACCACATATAATAAATAGTTAGTGAACATGGCTTGTGTCTCATGGAAAATAAAAGTGAGATGAGAAAACCATTACTACTTGAGTAACTTTAGAATCATGATCCCAATGAGATAATAACATAATCTAAATATTTTAATGTCATTAAATTAGAGAAATTAATGATATATCATTTCATAGGGAAGTATATGAACCATATAAAATAAGCGAGTGGTGATTATGGCATGTATCTCATGGAAATAAAAAGTGAGATGAAATCCTCTTACCTTAAATATTGACTTTCTTTGTACACATTAAAACCTCCTATATAATAAATATAAGTTTATTAAAATATATTAAATAAACATATTATTATATATAGTATTATATATGATTTTTTATGACATTTATATTACCCTTTTATTAATAACTCCACGTTAACATTACGTTTTGGGTAATATCTGCTTTATTTTTCATATATGTTTTGACTTTTCATTCTTTATCCTCTTACTTAGATCATGATTAAATTATTTCCAGAATTTAAAACACTATATAAATATTATATATATTCAATATATATTTTTTATAATAATCTATATAAGATATAAGTATGAAATGAAATACAACATTCATGGAGACGATAGGTTGTAAGTACGCATGAACATTGTTTCTGTTTTATTGTCGTATTGAATAAAAGAATGTAAATGAAATATATATAAATATATATATATATATATATTATAATTATATTATTGTTTTTATTCCATATATATCATATACATTCACTAAACTCATCCTTAATACATTCTATGTAAGGTGTGAACAAATCACATCACTTTGAGGAGGTGGTAGTCCACACTTCCCCAAACAAAATTATTGTACTTATACAAAATAGAAAGAATTAAGATGTGTTTTATATTATAATTAAATAAGAATAAATACATAATAAATATCATATATAAAAAATAAAAATAAATATTCCATCATAATTCCCAACCATGATAGGTGGTAAAGGGAAAAAAACAACATCATTTCGTCAGATGGTGGTTCATCGTACATAAGAATGGTAAGTTCAGTACCCATTAGGTGGAAGTGTGTGTATGTGAAGGTTTAACCCTTAGAAGAAAAACATCTCAATATTTATAGGATACTGGTTTTATTATATAAGTATGGAATAATAATATTTTACAAGGTGTATAATGAAAATAAAAAAAGAGCTTGAGGAAGGATGTTACCACATATTCAGGTAACTCCTTTTGGTTTGCACCAAAGGACTTCCTTAGATGGATTTTTTCCCAAGGTGATGATTTTAGTTTTAGGAGAGGAATTTTTAATATATATTTGGGTAGATCTTGGTTTATCCAAATTTTCTTGAGATGTTTGAGGAATTGGGAGGGGTGAGTGCCTTTTTATAGTGGAGGATGAGTGGCATTCTTTTAAATTTTTCGAAAGGGAATTTCAGCCATGTTTTTCCAAATAAACGTGGATCTAATAATGGAAAACATTAAATCCATTTTATAATAGGGTCTAAATTTGACCAAAAATAAAAATTTGGAAAATTTTATAGGTTATTTTGTTCCTTAAGTTTAAGTTTTAGTCCTTTATTAATCTAATTTCCCTCTTAATCGTTGAAATTAATTATAATTACTTTCACTAATATTTTTTTGTCAAAAACTAAGTTGAACTTATTATAAATTATATAATATGATGATTCCAAATATTGAATTCATTTTTCAAAATTCCAATAACTAAATTTTTATAAATTAATTTAAATTTAATCCTGCATAAGGGACGACAAATCTGGTTTTTAACGTAAAAATGTACAAAAGTTTGGTAAGTTTTTATTTCCAATTTCAAAGTGAAATTGATTCAAATAACCTAAATTGTATTAATTTATATATATTTTATCTAATTTAACTTTAAAACAAATCAAAAACATAACTTAGAATTATAAATAAATTATATTAAAATGAAGTTTTGAATTAAAATCCAGTATTTTCACTATTCATCAAAAAATGAAACTTCATAAAAAAATACCAAATATTCAGCCTAATATAATTTTTATGTTCCTATTTCAAATATGGTGTTTATTTTTGACATAAAAAATCAATAAATTTTCAAAAAATTTATTTAAAATGGGTTCACCATTAAAAGGTGGTAAAATTACTATTTAGAAGGATATATCTTTTTGTTCATAAAATTGGATTTATTTTTATCATATATATATCAAATATATTGGAAAAGCATAAAAAATATTGATTGAATATATTATATATAAATTTTATTAAAAACATTATTTAAAAGTAGTTTGTTTAATTTATTGAGATAAAATTGTGTTTGTACATAGAAAAAAGAGTTTTCTTATAAAAGAAATTTATTTATTTTCAAATACTTCTTAAATTTAATTATACTAATTAATAACCAAATGATTCATTTTATATACATGTTTAAATAATATTTTCAAAATTTATTTAACCATATTCATAACTTCCACTCCAACGGCTAGGTTGTGTGTTCCGCAAGCTATCGAAGGAACTCAACATTTTGTGTAACGTAATCTAAACATAGTGTTTCACATACCTAAATCTAATCTATGTCTTGTGTTTAGTCCACTCAATCCAAACGTAGTTCTTTAATATAAAAAAACTATATTCAGTGTTGTGTGAAATGAAAAATATCAAAAATATTAAATTAATTTGAAAAAATATATTTCACAAAATTTCAGGGTGTTACAAATTCTTTCTCTCTCTAGAATGTGTGGGGATAAAGAAGATACCATTCCTAGAAAATTAATATCACACTAATATCTTATCCCCTCCTTCTTATATAATGGGTGTGTAGATTACCAGGAAAGGGTTCCCCAACCCCCATAAATAAACACCCACTATATAAGCAATAAATAATATTGAAAAAAAACTGCATCATAAATATTATTTATATTTTTTCACACTCCTTTAATATATATATTAAATATATTTCATTATAGTAATGGGTCATCTGACTCCACTCAAAATTCCCACTAATATTAAACAAATCTTGAATATTAAATAATTTTTGATGGATTAATATTATTCCTCATATTTACTTAACTTGTAAATACTTTTAATAAATAAATTCAGACCTATTATTCTTTACTTGAATAATATAAATGTATTTATTTATCAATTATTGATAACTTGTACAACACATGGAACCCATGGTGGGACCCACTATGTCATGTATACATATTCATCAAAATATGAAAAATTGTTTAATATGCTATTGTGTGTGGCCCTCTAGGCCCTTATCTTGAGAAAGTGAAAAGTATTAATATACCAAGAGAGAAGTATAGAAACCCAACAAGGCCCCTAAAGATATAAGTGAATTCATAGCAATGATAACTAACTTATGAACACACACTTTGTAATATAATCTCATTATCATTAAATATATCATAAAGAAAGATGTGCACTTGTGTCATCACCCTTTTCATGACTTATTATTCATTGATATAACTTGAATAAGTTACCCTCTAATTCCTTGGATAAGGTATTATGAAGTTATTATCATCCTAATCAATATGTCCCAAAAAATATTACTTCCTCAACCCAGAAAGGACAAATCCTTTCTTGTTCATTCAACCAATTTCATACCACCAATGAAGAACCCAACACAAGCTACCTCTCCATGATTTCAATATCATTGTTTTTTTCTTACATAAAAGTATGAAACCAAATTTCACACATTGATAATGATATCAATTCAAGAGTCCAATACACATGTTCATAGATAAGAATAACCAATGACACCCAAAATATGTGTTGTTCTTACTGGTCAGTCTATCCTCATGATCTCATTAATAGTGATTACTAAGTGAAAACTTTATGAGAAGAAGCCTGAATGCTTATGATCCCCCAACACCTAATTTTCATGACCTCCTCACTCCAAATATACCCCTCCTATTATGTAAATGAATAAATGGATATAATGACCCCTGAGTCCCACCTCTAGTAGGCCCTGGGTTGGCGACTAGCACCAAGGGTGTACAAATCTCAAAATATGGGAGGCATTACCTTTTATTAGAAACAAGATTTGCAGATAGAATGAATCATCCAAAACAACTAAAAGGTATAAAATAAAATAAATACAAAAATCTCCCACATGCTTGTATAAAAATAACTAATAAAAATACAAAAGTCTCCAAAGTAAATAACAAAAGTAAGGCTAAAGTAGTGAGACAACAACTATCCCAAGGCCCAAGGTAGTAACGTCCAACATGGTTTTTAAAATCCTCCTAGAAACCTTAAAATAGTTTTATTTACATAGAGTTAACATACAAGTATACTCATTAGGAAAACCAAGGTCTCTCGTGCACATGTGAAAGGAGCATAGTAATGCACCGATGAGAAAACAACAGAACCAACAACACCTAAACAGGTATACGAACCTAAACCAACCTCACCAAGTAACGCAAGTCCATTAATATAATATAATACACATCAGTGATATGGTACCCCACATCACTTTCCCATTGTTATTCCACTCTTTCCCAACATTGTACGTCCTCACGCTCCCATCCCTTTCCTATACCACATTACACCCTACCCACACACACCAGGGACTTACAACACATCATGCCTGCACACACTTAGGCCTCACAACACATCCCAGCTACACACACTGGGGCCTTACAATACATACCACCACATTCTAAAGACACCTGGGAAATTACATCACATATCATCCTGAATACACCTGGGAAAGAACATCACATCTCATCCCAAAGACACCTGATAAAGCACAACCCACCTCGCCCACAAACACCTGGGCCATCACATCTCGCCCGAAGACACATGGGATATCTCAACCACCATCTAAGACACTAACAGACCTCCATTCATAACAACATGTTCCATAACTACCTCATCTAGAAAAGAGAGTAGAAAAAGAGTGGGTACCCAGTCATCTGTACTCCTAACCATATGTTGGTAAAGACTCCCTCCCCTATGATTATGGGGGTGTTCAGTACATAGTCCTCAACTAGGGTGGGGTGAAAATAGAAATCCCAAGGAAAATATAGGTATATATGTATATAATACCAAACAATCAAGCCCAACCTATGGGTTCTCACACAAATGAACAACTCACAAAACCATCACCTATGTTGCTACCTCTAGATGAACAACACCACATGTCAAGCCACAAACTCATTTCACATTCCCAACCAATTCATTTAATTATTTACATGTTATTAACCAAACTAACCCAAGTTGTTCCAAACTTCATTAAATAGTTATTTATTTATTCCATCACTACTCAAGAAACTACTAAGCACCACACATAGCAAGCAACATAATCACAGTCATGGTAAATTAATTCACTTCACATTAAAGACACATCACCAAGACCTCTAGGTATGGGTTGAAGCTTTCTGCATGTTATAAATGGTGAATCACACATACCAATCACTACTTCCCTTCTTCAAAGTCATCCTTCCCGAACTACAATACCAACCGAAACAACCCCCATCTCATAACCACATCCATCATCACATTAAACCACACTAATATTCACCATATCAATGGAACGAACCCTCTATGAACAATCATGGCTACAACTACATCACCACATGAACCAAGGGAAAACATGTTAAAATTTAACAAGGCATCCATTATTTAATTACACTCATTAATTCAGGGGTTATCATAGAAACTATATGATCATGGGGTATCCATTCATTAATCAAATACACATGGTTATAAAAAAATTTATATATAAGTATTCAATGAAAACAAAAAAATATGCATTCCATAAATCATCTCGTACACAAACAAGGACCCCCAAAATCCATGATTTTCAGTGGTTAGTTAGCTCATACAATCACAATATCAACCAAAAAAACAAATCAAGATTATGCATCACTTTTACCAATCCCTATATATTGATCTCAACCTAGTTCAATTATCTTTATTAACCCATATTCAACTATATTCACAAAGGAAAAAATCCGTATACCTACCCCACATGTTTCAAAATTAAGAAAGACGAAGTAAAACCTACTTTTAAGGAAAGGAGATTGGAACTTCCTGGTTTCACCAAAACACAGTTGTGCTTGTAGCAAGAAAAATCCAGGGGAACACGAACCAAAATCTATAATTCGACCGCATGACTCCTATGGAAAGAAGAGTTTGAGACGTCCCATAACAAGAGAAATCAAGAAGAAAAAAAAGGTGGAGGGTATCTTGGCTTTAGGAATATCTAAAAAGATTCATGGTTTTAGATAAAATTTTTATTTACCATTATAGGTGGATCTAGTCAAGATCACGCGTTTTGACCAATTAAAATCCCTCAAACTCTTAGTAAATTAAATATAGGGCTTATGGGTTTTGAATTAGTCTTTAATATGTTAAAATAAGGCATTAAAAATGTTTTAAATCAAATAAATAATTCAAAAGGGAAAATTGGAAGAAGTTGGAAACATTGTACATGAGGCACCGTTAGATGAGGCACCGCTCGACGAGGCACCTCTTGCGAGACGCCTTTATAAAACTTGAAAAACTGGTAATTTTGAAAAGTGTTGAAATTAGTCGCCTTGGTATCCCAAAAAACCTCAAATACTATATTCCCACAAAGTAATTGACCGGAGAGGTTTGTGCCATTACATCAGATACCTCTCAAACTATTCTCGCCCTTGAGAATTCAAAACCAACCTGGATGGAAAAGAGAATAAGGGTTTGAATAACCACCCCTTGAGATACCTCTAAAGGATCTTGAAACACTTGAAACACTACTATCAACTAAACACATCAATGTTTCAATGATAAACCACCTTCTGTTTTTTGAAAGCTGGGGTGGAAACCTCCACATCCAAGAACACCTCCTCTGAAATCTGAAAACCATGCCTCATCATGTTAACCAAATGACCAAAAAACACACCACACAATCTTAACAACCATGTTGTCTCTAACACATGAATCAGGGAGTTCCATCCTCCATGTTAAGATACTATCCGCTCTGGGTATCACTGACTCACCCAAATGGGTTTAATCACATCACAATAAATGCATCTCGATTAGTAATCTGGTCATCCCCTTTTCATATATCGAGAAATTTTCAAACATAACACCACACACCTCATAAAGCAAGGAAAAAAGATCTCATATAAAATAGGGTTCAAACATCACATTACAATGTAAAAAAAGTAGCGAACAACTCAAAATAACTCTGGGTATTGGGCATGTATCTATGTCTCTTGCTCCCAAGTACTCTCCTCCTAGCCACTATTCTTCAACAACACACAAACCAAGGGAATGGTTTATCCACACATCACCTTCCCTGGATGATCTTAGAACTCTATTAGTTTCTCCACAAACATCACATCATCTTCGATATCTAACACTCCCCAGTCGATGACAAGGGTTTCATCGTGAAGATACCGATGAATCTAAGAGACAGGAAAGATTCCATGGATCCCCTCCATCCATGGTGGCAACGCCAATCGGTATGCCACCTCACCAACTCATTTCAACACCTCAAAGGGTCCAATAAACTTAGGATGAATCTTACTACATCTCCCAAACCTCTGCTTCCCACATTGAGGATAAACCTTTAAGAACATGTGGTTCCCAACCTCGAGCTCCAAGGGCCTCCTCCTGTTATTGGTATAAGATTTTTTCCGATCATGTGCTACTTTCATCCTCTTATAAACAAGTTGAACCTTCTTGGTCATTCCCTAAACCACATCAGTACTAAGAACAGTTGTCTTCCCAATATCCATCTAGTATAATGGATAACAAAATAGTCTTCGGTACAAAGATTCAAATAGAGCCTTGCCAATGGAATAGTGATAGCTATTATTATAAGAAAACTCTGATAATGGTAGGTGTCGTACCCAAGATCCACCAAAGTTCAAGATGCATGCTCGAAGCATATCCTCTAATGTTTGGATGGTTTGTTTCATCTACCCATCTCTATGAGGGTGGAAAGAAATATTGAGGCATAACTGATTTTTAAAACCATGATGCAATCCCTTCCAGACTCGTGAGGTAAAGTGTGTGTACCAATCCAAGACAATGGACCTTAGAACTCCATGTAACCTCACCACCTCATCAATGTACCTCTTATCTAAAGTATCCATTGTGTCCAACTCCTTGATCACTACGAAGTGGGATGATTTCATCAACTGATCCACTATTACCCATATAGAATCACAACCTCCTTGATATATGGGTAAAAATGTGATAAATTCCATTGATATTTCATCCCATTTCCACTCAAGAACATCTAAGTGATGTAAAAAACCACCAGGAACATGGTCCTCAACCATCACTTCCTGGAAAACCAAGCACTTTGCCACAAAATCCGCCACTTCCTATTTCATCCTGGGCCCCCAAAACTACATCCTCAAGCCATGGTACATCTTGGAAACTCCTAGTTGTACCACCAAAGGTGAGTTATAAAACTCACGAAGGACTCTATCATGCATCACCACTAGAATAAACAACTTTTTATAAAACAAAATCTAGTTCTCACCATCCCTCTGAAGCATCACCATGATCAACATGATCACGCATCACCTCTGCCTTTGACTTCCCCTATTGAGACTCCTCCACCCGATGCATCAGATAAGGTTTCAATATCATCTGAAACAAATAGCCTCTATCACCATCTACCCTTGAAACTAAGTACAAGGCAGACAACACCTCCATCACTCTCCAAGCATCCGTAGATTCCTAATCAACCCCCTCCTGTTCATTTTTATTAAAGCATTTTCCACAACATTCCCCTTTTCTGATGTGTAGGAGAACTGAAAATCATATTCCCAAAGAAACTAAATCCACCTGTGCTATTTAAATTTTAGATCACATTGAAAAAATACATACCTCAATATCTTGTGATCCATGAAGACCACAAAGCGCTCCCCAATGAGGTAATGCTGCAATAACTTCAGCTCAAACACATCTACTTATAATTCCAGATCATTGGTGGAATAGTTACATTCATGGGGATATAACTTCTTATATCCATAAGAGATCATTTCCTACTTATGCATCATCATGCATCCTAAACCTAGATGGGAATCATCACAAAACACCTCAAACATCATCCCTTCCTCTGGAAACTAGATCAATGGGGCACTAACCAACTTTCCCTCAGGTAATCAAATGTTTTCTAGCACTGCTCACTCCACACAAAGTCTTGGTCCTTCCTATTCAAGGTTATCAGTGGTGCTAAAAATTGAGTGAAATTGGGTATAAACCTCCAATAATAGCCTATGAGACCAAGGAAATTGCAAACCTCTACCACTTTCTTGGGTACCGCCTAATAAAAACCCATCTAAAACATTAATGGTTCTACTTACATACCTCACTAAGACACCACATTCCCAAGTAAATACACCTATCATGTACAAAACTTTCACTTGGAAAATTTTCCATAGAGCTGGTGGCATTGAAGAACCTTCAAGATAGTTCTGAGATGATCGACATTCTCCTACTCTGACTTTGAGCAGACCAAGATGTCATCGATGAAAAAAAACAATGAACCAGTCTAGGAACTCATGAAAAACAAAGTTCACAAATACCATGAACATGGATGGTGTGTTTATAAAACTGAAGGGCAAGACTATAAACTCGAAGTGCCCATACCTGCATCTGAAGGAATACTTTGGTATATCACCCTCCTTCACCCTTAACTGGTGATATCCAGACCATAGATCAATCTTAGAAATCCAACTCGCCCCTCCCAAATGATCCAAAATATCTTATATCCTTCAAAGAGGGTAACGGCTCTTGATCGCCACCAGATTCAATCTCCAGTATTCTATAAACATCCTCAGACCATTTTATGTCTTCTTTATGAACAACATTGGAACACCCCAAAATGACACACTAGTCTGGATAAAACCCTTCTTCATCAGATCATCTATCTGAATCCTCAACTCCTGCAACTCAGAAGGTTCCATCTGATAAGGAGCCATGAAAATCGGAGAATTGTTGTGCTGCAAGTCTATCCTAAACTCAACATCATGTTGATGGGATAACATCACAACCTCCTTGTGGAAATCATACAAGAACTACCCAACTAACCTAGGAACCTCCTCCATCTCGACATCCATAGATTCCACTAACTTCTTAGCCAGCAAAAAATGAAGGGGCTCCACATGCTGACTACCCACCAGACAACCCCACTCGCCAACAAAAACAACATATTGGCCATCTAAATCTGAAAACACAACTTTCCTCTAGAATAACTCAATAAAAAAACTTATGGAATATAACGAGCTGTTGTTGAGGATGAAATCGTATGGATACATCTATAGTAATAAAAGAACCCCATGAGACTGATGTGTCCCCATCATTAGTCTATACCCCTAGTACACATCAAATAAGCTTTTCTGGCCTTCGACTAGCGTAGTTAACACCAGGGGTACAGAAAGCCTCTTTAAGTCTAGTCCTAGAGAATGGGCTAGAGTGGTTGAAACAAAGGAGTGTGAAGCTCTTGAATAAAACAAGACACAAACAAGAGTACTAAACAAACTGATCGTACCTCTAATGATCTCTAGACCCTTTAGAACTATTGCCCCCACTGTCTGCAATTGAACATACCCAGATCCTCTTCCTCTCTACTGATGACCACCTACACATCCACACTTGGCTCATGGTCCCTAAATATGAGGAACATCCTAAGGTCGGCCTATATCCACTCCATCTCCCCTCAGTGAAGAAAAATCCTATTGTCCCTACTACTAAAATGGTATTATTGGAAACTTCTACTGATACTGAAAGTGAACCTATCCACGTCCACAAAACAGAGCTCACAGAACTACTGGTAACTAGCTTTGTAAATGAACAAAAACCCCACAAAAAACACACTAACACAAATCTCCTAGGAAAATAATGGAAACCACTGGCACCAGAAGTTCAAAATGGAAGTTGCTGAGGTCGAATCCCTATCGTCCAAAACTTCAAAGGTCTTGGAACCTGAGATATACCACTAAAAAATATATCACTCATAGAACTATGTTGGATCCCCTCTTGTGATAGACCTCCTCATGTGTGAATCTGCACGATCACCCCCACCTTATTCTAAACCTCTAAATATGTCAGCAACATGAAAGGAGTAACAACAAACTAGATATAAGGAAAGAGTGGATCTTAAATACATCTCACCTGATACTCCTCATCTAGAAAGATATCTGGGGAAAAATAAAGAAGATCCCTGAACTTGATTCCTACCTCACGCACTAACATAATCCCATGCTGAAGAAAGAGTTACCCCTGACTCTTCTTAGCCTTCGTGGTCAACGAAAGGAACTCTAATTGAAACTCCTTCTAAAACTCTACCTAAAAAACATATGTCTCCTTCCGCTCCCCCATATATAGCATCCACCACTGATGCGCAGCTCCCCACATATGATTGACTACCAAATGGACCCAGTATCCCATCAGGGCATGGATCAAACAGAATTCGATCTCAAGATCCTCTAGCAAGCTCTCGATAGCCATAGCTAAAACATTGACCTCGTAATTTCCTAAAGCCTACTACTAGAAATAATACAAAGTCCTCTTCCACTAATAATCCTCGTTAACCGGATCAACCCTAAGTCAATCGACCAGATCCTCCAGTTGAAACTCAAATGCCTGATCCACATGAGTACGGTGACCAGGACTCATATCTGAAAGGTAAACAATGATTTCCTAAACCTGGTAGTGTGTAGTTTTATTAATATTCATTATAATTCAATTTACCCTTCCCAAAAAATCCAAATTCAAACAAGAACATAAGTCACTATAATTAATCTACCTCTCCTAGGTATCTACCCTGTAAGAAGGTCCATCTCACATAGTCATTCAATAAGCTCAGCCTTTGTGTAATGGATCATGGGGCCATAAAATCCCATGTACTATTCAATCTCCCTAGCCTATGTCCCCCACTAAAGTCAACTGGAATTGTTTCCATACCATCTCATGTAATTCTCACTGTGTATAACTCTAAAACTTCATCTGATCTCTCAACCATCACCTATGATGCCACTTTGTCACAACCTCGTCCCTCTAAAGATACCCCTCATGGGCTTGTAATGAAGAAAGGGATATAATGACCCCTGAGTCCCTCCTCCAGTAGACCCTAGGTTGGAGACTAGCACCGAGGGTGTACAAATCTCATAATATGGGAGGCATTACCCTTTATAAGAAACAAGATCAGGTGATATAATGAATCATCCACAACAACTCCAGGATATAATATAGAATAAATAAAAAACCATCCCACATGCATGTATAAAAATAGAATTGATACAAATAATAAAGTCCCCAAAGTAAATACCAAAAGTAAGGCTAAATAAGAGACACAAAAACTGTCCCAAGACCTGAGCTTGTAATGCCTAGAACAGTCTATGAAATACTCTTGGAAACCAAAAAATAGTTTTATATATATAGGGTGAGCATACAAGTATACTCATTAGGAAAACCAAGGTCTCTCGTGCACATGTGAAAAGACCATACTAATTCACCCATGAGAAAGCTAAAGAACCAAAAACACCTAAATAGGTATACTAACCAAACCCAAGATCACCAAGACACACTCACCAAGTAATGAAAGTCAAGTAATATAATTTAAATCACATCTATGATAGGTTACCCAGCACCACTTTCCCACTACTATGTCGCTCTCACCCAACGTCGTATGTCCTGATGCTCCCATCCCTTCTGTATACCACATTACACCTTGCCTACACAAACTTGATCCTCACAACACATCCAACCTGTACACACCCAGGAAACACAACACATCCCACCCACATAAACCTGATCCTCACAACACATCCCACCACATCCTGAAGACACCTGGGAATCACATCACATCTCATCCTGAAGACACATGGGAAAGCACTAACCACCTCTCCCACAAACACCTAGGTCATAACATCTCTCCCAAAGACACTTGGACCACGAAAACCACTATCTAAGACACTAATAGACATTCAACCATCACATAATGTTCCATACCTACCTCTCCAGGAAGTGAGAGCAGAAAAAAAGTGGGTACCCAGTCATCTGTAATCCTCACCATATGTTGGGAAAGACACCCTCTCCAATTACTATGGGGGTGTTAATCACATAGTGATCAACTAGGGTGGAGTGATGAAATAAATCTTAAGGAAAATATAGGTATATATGTATATAATACTAAACACTCAAGCCCAACCAATGGGTTCTCACACACATGACCAACTAAAAAAATCATCACCTTAGCTGCTACCTCTAGATGCACAACACCACACATCATGCCACAAACCCCATTTCATATTCCCAACCAATTCATTTAACCATTTTCATTTTATTAACCAAACCAACACAATCCATTCCAAAATTTATTAAACAATTATTTATTTATTCTATTATTACCCGAGAAACTACCAAGAACCACACACGGTAAGAAACATAGTCATATTCATGGTAAATTAACACACTTCACAATAAAAAAACATCACAATGACCTCTAGGTAAGGGGTGAAGATTTATACATGTTATCAATGGATAAGAACCCATACCAATCACTACTACCCTTCTTCAAAGTAATCTTGCCCGAACTATCATACCAACCAAAACAACCCCCAAATCACAACCACATCCATCATCACATTAAACCACACCCAGATTCACCATATCAACATAACCAACCCCCTATGAATAACCATTCCCAAAACCAATTCACCAGATGAACCAAGGAAAAACATGTTCAGATTTAACAAGGAATCCCTTATTTAATTCCACTTTCTAATTAAGAGGTTATCATAGAAATTGTATGATCCTAGGGAATATATTCATTAGATGAATATACATTGTTAAAAAAAATTCATATATAAGTGTTCAACGAAAAAAACAACATGGATTCCATAAATCATATGCTGTGAAAACAAAGACCCCCAACGACGACAATTTTCAGTGGGTAGTTAGCTCATACAATCACAATATCAACCAAAAACAAATAACAAAGAAAGATTATGCATCATTTTTACCATCCCCATATATACTGATATCAAACTAGTTCAATTATCATTATTAACACATATTCAACTATATTTTCAAATTAAAACATCTATTTAACAACCCTACATTTTTCACAATTAAAAAATATGAGGTAAAACCTACTTGGAAGGAAAGGCGATCGACACTTCCTTGTTTCACCAAAACAAGGGTGCACATGTAGTAGGAAAAACTCCAGGGAAACATGAACCAAAAGTTGAAACCCAACCACATGAATCCTATAGGAATAAGATTTTGAAATATCCCATACTGATATAAATAAAAAAGGAAGAATAATGAAGAGGTTATCTTGTATTTAGGAAGATCTAAATAGAGTTACGGGTTTGGATACGTTTTTTATTTTCCATTAAAGGTGGATCTGGTTAAGATCACACATTTTTACCAATTAAACCCCCCAAACTCTTAGTAAATTAAAGATAGGGATTATGGGATTTGAATTGGTCTCAAATCATTTCAAATAAGGCCTTAAAAACATTTTACATCAAAGAAAGATGCCAAAATGGAAAACTGGAAGAAGCTAGAAACACTGTACACAAGGAATTGTTAGATGAGGCACCACTCAATGAGGAACTACTTGTGAGCCACTGTTAGGTGAGGCATCACTCGATGAGGCACTGCTCGTGATCCACCATTAGAAAATATAGAAAACTGTGAATTTTGAAAAGTGTTGAAATGAGTCAACTTGGCCTCCCAAAACACCTAAAAACCAAATTCCCACAAATTAATGGATCGGAGAATTATGAGCCATTATATTCATAATCAAACATCAATTGTGACCATCCAGTATGATGTATCCTTACCATAGGAACTTTATTTAATATTAATGTCATACTATCTCAAGGTTCTCATTATATCCTGGGATCTACTATAACCTTTTGATATAAAAATTAATATATGGGCATTACCATTAAATAGTGGACGTAGAAATACCTACACTATAATGGTAAGTAAACATCACGTATAGTTCACTATATACATGATATGGTAATCAAAAACACTATTCAAGTTGGGTTTAAGGAACCCACAATTACAACACTCCCACTTGCACTAGAGACAACTTTATAATGTACCTTGTTATCTCTCACATGATAAGGATCATGTTAATGCTGAGTCACAGCTTTAGTTTCTTGGTCTTCCATATTTCCTCTACATGGATATTCTATTATATAAAACCATGTCTCCTTGAGTAAAACTTCTCAAGATATGGTATCCTCGAGTATATCCCTTTTTTCCACTGTCAAAACATGATATCTTGGTTATAACCGGTGAAAAAGTTATTATAATGATAAATCTTTACTTGGTAGGTGTAATTCCAAGAACTAGAAAAAAAAATCATTTAATAACTACTTCTTAGCTGCCTTAGAAGCTATAACACACTTGGTATTTGTAGGTGTGGATACCACTAGCTTTTATTATCCTTTCATGCTCAACACCATATCTGAACTATGATACTAGATCAAATTGATCCATAGGAAGACTAGTTTGTGTCCCACCAAAAATATTATCCCTTACTCTCTACATACCAGGTATATATTTTTTGTACTTTACCAAGTACAATCTGATAGTTCTAACAACCTCACTTGTAGTTCTCCTGGATACCATTGATATTTTCCTACCATAATATATATTGGAAATATCAATTCTTGTAAATATCATGGAATATGTTATTGATTCATACTATAATAGAATGTAATTCAACGCACTACTTTAGTCTCCTCTTATTCCATTGTATGTGAACTTAGAGGGATTTATTCCATGTGACATTGGAAACAATTGTTCTCTTGAATTGTTCCAGTTTTTATTTTTCAACACAATGTCAATATATGTATGATTGAATAAGTCTAAGAAACTGCTAGATATACCTTAGTAGATCTAGTTTTTTAGAAATTAGGTTTCTACTTTGAGTTTATCAATATAGATTTATATTCATCCAGGTCTTAACTAATAGTAATACCAATATCTATTTTTCATATGTTGTTGAACATATTTTACATAGAAAAAAATTTCACTCCCACTTACCTCTGGTTGACACATGGAAAAGGTTCATTCAAATTAATATTCTATGATCTGGTTGTTTAATTCAATCATAAACTGGATTTTAGTAAACTTAAACCTTTATTAGAATTTTTTGACATGATCATCTCTTTCTGGTTACATTTTATAGACACCTTCCATGATTGGTGGTCATGACATCTAATTCTCAATAAAACTATCACAGATATTAGCTATGATAATTAAAATTATAATGAATTTATGCATAATGACTTGGTGTTACCAATCGAGCCTTATTGATATCGTTCTTGTACCACACATGTATCATATCACTTGAATACCCACTACAGTATTCAAAATAATAATCCCTTTTTCACATTGATACATGGAATCCATTATTGAATTTTAATTGACCTTGTCAATCTTATCTGATTTCAAAATACTACCTAATTATAGTAATTATTATTCATAATGAATAATTTATCAATGGACATGGTTAATTTAAAACTATCACTATGATTATAACCTTCCTACGTAGTATGTATCACTAGAACATTTATATTCCACATGCAATTGGGGAACTTGTTCCTATTCCAACTATTTTTTCACCTCTAGAATTAATTAAACCTTAGTCAATTAGGATCCCACTATCTCTAATAGAGATGTTCACTCCTATATAGAAATTTAGTCTATCACTTGACCAAAAAATTTATATCTTAAGGATTTATGTAATATCCTAATCAACCGTTAGGATAAATACTTTGATGCATAATGTGTTTAACTTGATGAAAGTTTATTTATATCCTAAAAATTCACTTTGCATCCAAACACATGTTCTTATGACATTAAATATTTCCATCATATTATGAATTATATGATGTCCATTTTTTCATAATAGTTGGCATATGGTTATGGGATCTCACCATCATTTACAAAGCATGTCTTGAAATATAATAGACATTTCTGCAAGTTGAAACATTGATACTATTTACATCACAAATATGATGTATAAATTTTTCATTTAGGAACTTCTCCATTCTAAATTTTATTGACCAATGTTAACATGTAAGACTTATCATGGATCCTCTTTATAAACATTAATGTTGTGATGTAGATAAGTTAATGTGCATTTAGGAATTACTCCATGCAACATTATATTGATCGATGAATTCTTGTTCAAGATATTTTTTGTCATGTCGGCCTAAAGAAACTCATATCTTCTGACTATTCATATATTTCACTATCACATTCCTTAATTACTTAAAGTAACATAATAAAGTATATTTACCACTAGCTTACCCTTGGAATAGTTCATGATCTCATGATAAACTAACTCAGAAAGATTTCTAGAATACCTTTATTTATAAAGGTTTCTTTATCCAAACTAAAAAAGTATAAACATTGATAATATCTAAGTTAAATTACTAAAAAATAGGACTTTAATAGTTTTATAAATATTATTTATCAGCTCTAGAAAAGTGCAGACTACATGAGCAAGGTTAAAATCCATGGACTTTTATCAGCACTAAAAAATCACTGATAAAGGAACCATTTATCGGCGCTTTAATTTATCACTGCTAAAGAAAATATTTATCAGTTCTTATAAAAGGACTTATAAATGTGGTTTTTATTAGCTATTTTAAAAGTGTTGATAAAGGTCCATTCTGCAATGTGCAGTAACAACACACCACAGCACCAAAAAACACACCAGATATCAACAAAAACAAGTACCAATATAGGATTTAAGTGAAATGAAATTTACAACACAAACCCAAGAAAAAAAACTATATTATATACATTCTGAACATTGTTTTATACAATTACATAAATAAAAATTATTACATACATTCAAAAATATCAATGTTCCTTTATCTTTTAATCCTTACCCGACTCATTATATTATCAAAAAAACCACCCATGATTGAGAAAAATAATGCCCGTGTATAAGAAAACAATTCTTATGGTAGTAATAATATATATAAATTAATTACCAGAAGGTGCTAATCTTTCTAAAATTTATGTCAATTTTAAATAAAAAGACGCACTTGGAGTCATACCGGTCACACCGTGGATCGGATTGAGGTGTGACTAATTCAAAAATGTCTCAAATGACTTGTGGATCATTTTCCTAATG
Organism: Viscum album; assembly: GCA_963277665.1. Taxonomy (NCBI): domain Eukaryota; kingdom Viridiplantae; phylum Streptophyta; class Magnoliopsida; order Santalales; family Viscaceae; genus Viscum; species Viscum album. The sequence continues at coordinate 1,476,801,781 of OY728150.1, forward strand.
TATCAAAAAAATAGAATTTTTTTTCTTGTTTTTGAGTATGTCAGTTTTTATTTTTACTAAAATGTCATTTTAAACTGGGAAAACACACTTTTGACTCATTCTGATCACATTGTGTATCAGTTTGATGTGAAATAGATTCCTATATCACACATGACTCATGAATCATTGTTCTAAATTATCATGAAAATATGAGTTTGTTTGATCATTTTTTAGTGAGTGACACTTTTTGAACTAAATTATAAAAACAATATGAATGTGCTTGTTTTGTTTTTAGGTACAGATGATTCTTGAAAAGGAATGACATATTGAGTCATAGCGGTCACACCGTGTGTCGAATTGAGGTGCGGTTGATTTCTAAATGTATCAAATGACTTGTGGATCATTTCCCTAAGTGTGAAAGAAGTACACACCTCCATCGACCTCTTTTTCAAATCATATAAAAACCTATAATTTTTTAATAAAAAACAAAAGATTTCAAGAATAACAACAAACCAATACACAAGGCACAAAGAGTGATTTCCACAAAAATAGAAATCTCCAAATAGGCATGAGAGAAATAGGAAAACTAATTAAATAAAGGATAACCATTTAAAGGTTCAAATTCTGAAAAACAGAACCATTTTAACAATGAAAGGTTGATTTTTTCATACTTTTATAATGAAAGATGAACTTACAGTAGCCGCAAAACAAAATTATGAAAACTCTGAACATCTTCACCCAAACACGGGATACAACAACTGATCCAATGTATTGTATGCTTCTTTCATAACAACTTTGTCAAAAAACCTCCTCCACCAACTTAATTAAATGGATATCATTAGAGTAGATGACACAATCCATGATCCCTTTATGAACACCCCCAATAAAAAGACAATTTTTCAACAGATCCTGCGACACCACCTCCAAATAAAAGGAAACCAGCTCTCTGAACTGTTCAACATAATCCTTCACCATCCATTGACCTTGCTAGACACCCATGAGATCTTTAATTTTCATCATATTCACCTCCTTAGGTATAAACCATCTAACAAATAAGGACTTAAAAATTTCCCACATCATCCCAACTTGCATCATTGGAAAGGAAAAAAACTCTCATTCTTTCAAAGATGGACCCCACCAAGAAGACCCAGAACAGCATGAACTCTAATAGCTTTTGGAGTTCCCGACACTCTGAAGACATGATCAACTTTTTCAAGCCACTTCACTACCTCTAATGAACCTTGATTTCCATAGAATATGGGAAGAAACTGAGGAGAACTAGAAATTGGGAGAGACCCACTAGATACTTTGGGGACCTTTCTAGGTGGTATATTATGAATAATAAAAAAAATCATAAAATTAGGTTCATAATCAATTCCTCACATACACACACATACGAAAACACTCATAAGGAATACTGAGGGTCATACTTACCTCATTATCATCAAACCCAATAATTTACCAAATTTTCAGTTCAAAACATTTTCCTTTAAAACTCTTTTTTTCAATTTGAGACCATTTTAGAGAAATCATTTTAATTTACAAAATCGTTTTCATTTTTATATAATACTCACAAAAACTGAGACCAAAAGAAGACCCAATTCATGGTAAACCATCAGATTGAGGAACTAGTAGTCATTATTAACCCAGCGACATGGTAGTGGGTCATAGTTTACTTTGTATATGAGTTTACTAAGATTAAAAAGATCAAAAACCCCCAGCACTAATCAAATCTCAAAAGTGCCACCCTATACATAATACTAGGACATTGGGTTCTTTGTTGTGTTAACAGTGGCCCTACTTACACTATCCTATCAACATGTATCTAGTTCCATTCTATCAGGTACTCAGTGCCTACCGTGAAAGAATACTTTTATCTCTTCACAACTCTCTCCTATCAATTCCTCTAACCCCTCTTTTAACTCCCCTTAAACACAAAATAAACCCAAAATGAGACTAAGATACTAATATTAAAGTGGATTACATAGTTATATCGGATAGGGCATTTAAATCCTTCACATCCTCAATAATTTCATATTCAATAAGATTAAATCAGGTTCTTGAGGGAATAGATTCAACCATTGGGTTTTCATATGTGTAAGGCTAGATGTTAAGAAATTTCCTAGTCTTCTCCAATAATTTTAAAAGGTTTGATGTATTTAAAGTTAAATTTCCTCTTCTTTATAATCCATTAAAGAACCAATCTCAAGGAAACATAAATAAACACATGAAAATTAACATTAAATTATAAGGGTCACCTCTACTGGTTATTGAGGACATTGGTTGAATTTGAGTAGTTTCAAAATGTTTTTTAATTAACATCACTTAGTCTATTATTTCTTGGAAAAGACTAGAGAAATTTATAGGAGATTATTCTATCTTTATCCAACATAAAGTAGAGTGAAAATGTATTTAATATAATTCTTCATATAGGTCCATCTAGATAAATGATTGATAACTTTTTTTACAAGAGAATTCCACCAAGGAATGTTAATCCTTTCAGGAGCCACTGATGTCAAGAATTAAGGCTCAAAGAATATTCTCCAATATCAATATGTTCTTATTAGAATGATCGTTAGTCTGTGGAATAATGAAAATATAAAATTTCACTCATAACCTCATTGAGAATGAATTTCCTTTCTATAACCAAGATAAAAACACCATATCCCTATCAGATACAACACTAGATGGGACACCTAGAAGAAATATTATCTATTTAACATACAATTAATCATTTTCATCAACTGAGGAAGCCTATTTAATATGTAATAAGTTGTTCATCTTAGTTAGGTGATCCACTATAACCCACGATACATATTTCTATTTAGTTGATCTTGAAAAACTGTTCAAGAAATCCATCATGATTTTATCCCATTTCCTAATAGGAAAATAAAGTATTGAAAGAGTAATTATTGGTTTTTTTGTATTTTTCCTTCACTGCATTATAGTTAAACAATTTAGCGAGGAATACTACGATTCATTTCATCATTACATGACACAAAAACTGGTGAATAATATCATGGTACATCTCTATGATCCTTACATGAACTTAAAGGATTCATTCTTGTAGTGGTGAGGAGATGAGATGTAGGGTTCTTCATGGTTAAGAATAGCACAAAACAAAAAAATGAAAAACACAGAACCCAAAAGATCAAACAATGATAGAGGAAAAGTAGAAAATAACATACATTGGATTCTAGCCTTCATTTATCCAAGGGAATGTAGAGGAGTCACACCGGCAGTGGTGAGGAGATGAGATGTAGGGTTCATCATGGTTAATAACAGCACAAAATGAAAAACACAAAATGCCGAACCCAAAAGATCAAACAACGATAGAGGAAAAGTAGTAAAAACATACATCAGATTCTAGCCTTGATTGACCTAAGAGAACATAGAGGAGTCATGCTGGAAGCAGAGGAGTTCTGCTAGAGCTTGATAATCACAACTGACTGAGTACTAGTTATGGTTCTTTTAAATAGATCGGGCACACTTTTAATAGCACTTTTAGAAAAGCGCTGATAAATATACCTTTTATCAGTGTAAAATTGATAATAACTGATAAAAGGGATATTTATCATCACTTTTTTATCACTGACAAAGGATTTTTTTAAAATAAATTTATTATAATTTTATAATTATTAAATATATTTAATTATTTATTTATAATTATATAAATACTTATTTAAAAAATAATCATTATTTATTTATGAATAATTATAAATTTTTAAATTTTTAAATATAGTAAATATACATAAATAAATATATTTATTTACAAATACATTTTTATCATTATTAGTAGATATATAATCTTAAATACATGCATTTTAAAAATTGAGTGAAATTGAATAATTAAAAATGAGTACACTTTAAAAATATTGAAAAAATGAATAATTTTTATTAATTAAATATAAATTATTCAAAAAAATATGGATATATATATATATATATTGAATTAAGATGAATACAAATTGAAAATACTAAAACATAGTAAATAAGTATATATAAATAAATAATAGAAAATGATCGAATTCAAAAATAAAATAAAAAATAAAGAAATATTAAAAACAAATTCCCTGACTATAATAGTATTAAAATTAAATAAATAAAATTGACCTATTAAAAACATAATATATTAAATGTATTGTGTCATAATTAAATTCGAAAATATAATGAAATTTGAATAAATTACATAAATATTAAGTGTGTGTGTTTCTATATATTGAGTAAATATTTTTGTGTGTGTATTTGTATATAAAACTTCATTAATTACAAATATATATATATATATATATCTGTGTGTGTGTGCGTGTACGTATGTATGTATGTGAAACCAATGTAACGCATGAAATTTGATATATGTTAAATTGAAAAATCAAACAACATTAAAAATGAATAAGACATTAAGATGTTTTTAATTAACATTTTTTTCATTTTATATATATTTATATTTAATATATATTATTTATTACTATTTATAATTAATATATATATATATATTATACTTATTCATTTTTTATTAATAATTGTTTCATTAATAAATTTTTAAATAATTTTTTTATTTAATCATTTTTAAATTTTTTTTGTTTAATTATATATTCATTTATATATCTAATTTTAATATATACTATTTATCAATTTTTATAATCTATATATATTTATATTAAATTTATTCATTTTTATCGATATTTATTTAATTAATAAATTTTCAAAAAAAATTCTTCATTTACTCATCTCATTTTTTTTAAATTATTTAATTTTATTAATTTTACATCCCTATATATTTAATATATAATATCTATTAATTTTTAAAATTTATATATATGCATATTCAATTTTTTCATTTGTAAAAATAATTATTTAATTAATGAATTTTTTTAAAAAAATAATTTTATTTGTTTAATTATTTCATTTTATTGCGTACCTTTTTCAAAGTATTGATAAATGTTAAAATTTATTAGTAATTTAATTTTAGTACTCATAAAGAGTACTTTTTATCAGTGCTAAAAACATTGATAAAGGGTAACCTTTATCAGTGTAATAATAAAGCGCTGATAAATGTGAATTTTATCAGGGATAAATAAAAAGTACTGATAAAGGGTTCCCTTTATCCATGATTTTATTTAGTGCCGATAAAGGTCCCACTTTATGAGGGCTTATTTTAGAGCTGATAAAGATGGACTTTCTCAATGCATTTTTCTAGTGCTGATAAATTCGGGCGCTACTAAAGGCCCATTTTGTAGTAGTGTTATTTAGTCGCACCAAGTCTAAATACCAAACTAGGTATATACTTGAATTCTAATTTTAGTATTACTTGACAAATAATTATCTTGCCACAACTGAGTAAAAGTCTTACATTTTATATTCATCAAGTATTGCATATGATTAAAGTATCACTAAACTATTTGCTGAGTATGATACGCCACAAATAAAATGCATTCTTGAACTTGGAATAATGTCTCCTTGGGTCCAAAGGAAACGTGAGATAAATGTTTTTGGTTATACTCACAAATTTTTCAACTAGAATCATTCTCTTGACAATTAGAAGTTATGTGCTTCTTACCACTAACTTTAGGAATCACCCTTTATCAACCACTTGGATAATACAACTTACTACTTATAATGTTTATATACTTAGTTACTATATTTTGATACACGTATGAAATAATCATATTGTATTTAATATCCAAGTAGTATGTTAGAAACATTAATGGATGAACATACACTGAATAAGGTGTGAGTACTTTCTTATTCAATTCAGTTTATTGCGATTAAAATTCCATAAATGTATTTTATGATATGCAAAGAAAATAACTACTTGTTTATTAACCAACCTCTCTTTTAAGGATGTTTCAAAGGCGAATTTGGTTTTTATCTTACCATTGGATTTATCGTCATGTCTTTAAACTAGTTCTCTATAATAACTAAGGATTAAACATTCTTTTAGTTCTTTATGTACTTGGAAAACATTACCCAAAGGGTAATGAAGCATTTACTCCAACCTATTCATTTTGTAATCTTAAATGAAACTAGAGTAATTTGGTGAAAAATATGTGAGAATTGGATTCCATGAAAGGTCATGTTATACCTTTTATATTTATACATAAGCCAGTGTAATTAATAACTCTCATATCTTGCTTCACTTTCACCAAATAAGCTTCTCAGTGATGATACTACATGTTATATCATCCATGTCCTGATGTTGTAACCTCAACAAACATTGAAAATTGGTGATAAAATTCTGACATAACCATCATATGCTCCATTATTAGTCTCATGTAATCATCATTTACACCCTTGCTTCTTGAGGTGGCTTAACATGTATTGGGACACCGACAACTTGAATTTCCTATAACGTAGTATTATGTTCAATCACCTGTAGTAAACTTGGAAATTCATGCTAGTTTGGACTTTTAATTTGTCCAATATTTATCACAGTTTATCTTGTGGCATTTATTTCCATTTTCTAAAAAATAAATTCTTAAAGATTAGTACTTTTATGTTGACTAACGATTTAGAAATTATTGATTAATTAATTCAATCATTAAATGTCTCCCTTGATTTTATCAAATTCTAGGAACCCTTTGTACTAGAATTGGATTAATCTGTCACTTGATTATTCTAGTGGCTAGGATCCTTGAACTTCCCCTCATAGTCTACAAGTTATGGCTACACCACTACTTAAAGAGTTCAAGGTATACTTTTGACTGGCCAAACACATTAACTTGTAGCTCCTTGATCTATTGAGGGGAGTCCCAGCTTCTCAGAATCATAACTTTGACTCCCTTAATGCTTGCCTCTAAAGTAATAGTAAGTTAGCTATGGATAATCCTTGCTACCATTCTAGTTAATTCAATGTATCATTCTCATAATAACTCTTCAGTAGTAATAAGAAACCTTATTTATGCCTGACCGAGCACCTCAAACACTTGGTTGTGTTCAAATTCAAACGATGGAAGGAATTTATGACTTAATATTTCATTGAGGGTTTTTTTATTTTTCTCTCAATTAATGTAATATATTTCTATTAATATTTTTTATATATGTTGTCACATTCACAACTGAACATTAATAGAAAAAACATTCACCACTTCTTTATGCATTTAGTTATTTATTATTTTATATATTTTCCTGTTGTTAAAAAATGCATTAAATAATAAATAAATGCATAAAAGAAATATATAACCTACCTGGTATTGGGAATCTAATTTTGGTTGATCCATTTAAATTCAATGGACCAACCGCAACCTAGGGGCATCATACTCAAGTTGTGTCTTGACTCGTGATGCAACTCGCCTACGTCCAATATGTCCACTGCTCATCTGAAGTAATGTGTCATATTGGTGGGGTCCACATATCATCTTGTGTACTACCTCATCTTGGTGGGATCCGTGTCGTACATCATCTCGGTCAAATCTCCAAATGTACTTACAGGCAGGTGGGGGGACTAGGGGTGCAATGTACATCAGATGAATTTGGAAATGCATGCTCTTATACATAATGACCGAAAATAAATGACAATTTGCAGACCATCTAAATTAATCACAATCGTCGCATGTTGTTAAAAAAATTAAATAAATAAATGCATACATACACATAGGTCAATGATCAAGACTGATTAAAGGTAAAATAATGCACGAGAGAAATTAAATTACAATAAATTAAAGTATGAGGGGTATTAAATAAATTAAATGAATTAAAAATTAAAATAATTTAATTAACTCACATTTGATCCCTTAATTAATTTAATTTTAATACCAAAAAAATAATTAATTATTTAATTTAATTTAAAATCAAAATAAAATTATGTTTCCCCTCGATATTAAAGTTATTATTTTAAACCAAAATAAATATAATTATTTATTTAATTTAATAAAAAAATTAAATTAATTAATTTTTATTATTTTAAAAAAACTATCTAGCCCCTAAAAATCCTAGCATACACAAAGAAGGTCATTCCAAACCCACATAAACTAGTTTTGGGTCATGCAAAGACCGTTCTGGGCTTTTCTGGGCTAGACCGATCTGTGCAGACCCATATCAGGTCGGGCAGACGCACCTGGGCCCATTTCAGGGAAAACCGAATCCGTAAAGATTGGAACTACTGTACCACGGTGGATCTTGAAGGTAGTGGTGGCAATAAAAAGGGGAGGTGTCATAACAAAAGCCCGATCTGGCCTCTAGAGGAGGTACAGTTGCCACAGAATGTGGCCCAGTAGTGGAGGGTGGTGTCGAGGCTGGTCACTACAAGGATGTCCTGGATGTGGCTCACCGAAAGAGGAGATTGAGATCACGGGATCTGGCACGACAGCTTGGAGACAGACCTATGCAAGGAAAAGGGGGTTTTGTTTCCTGGCGGGATGGAGGAAGAAGGGGTGGCTGACAGGGTGGGGACCCATTTTTTATTTCCAAAAGTTTTTTTGTTGTGACTTTGGACTTTGAAACATCCACCCCCCACCTTAGGTATTTTTTCCTTTGTCTATGTGGATAATCCCACACTAATATACCAATTATTATGAAAAAAAACATCAATTAGGTTATAAATATAATAATATTAATACTATAAAAATTTTATTATTAATTGTCAAAAATAATTATTATTATTATTATTGGATTCCACAAATAAGTGGAACAAAGGGAGATCGGATAAAACTTTCCTAGCCATCATTGATCAGAAGAGATAGGTTTATAAAAAATAATACCATTATTCAAATTTAATACCTAAAAAAACCCGCACATGATCCATTTTTTTTAATGGCCGTAACTTGGCCATCCAACCTCAGATCATATCACGATCGAATCCATTAGTACTGATTTCAAACTCTACTTAAATTTAAGTAAAATTTTATTTTCTAGGATATGAATAATTATAGAATCGCTCTGATACCATCTAAAGGTACCATGACTACATCCTAATCTAGTGGCCCAGTATTTGGAAAATTTTTCATCATCGGGTTGACAAGACCTGCCATCTCCAACGATCTGAGCCTTGGTACCATCCGAGGAGCTCTCATAAATTAAACAGAGCACTGAAATAAAAATTAACGCATACCTTGTTTGAAACAAAAGCATGCACGAATGTAACTCATCTCCAGTGATCGTTTCTTGAAGGATCTGAAGTTCAACCCCACTAAATCATCCACACATGCTCCAAGAATTTTCATGATCATCGTTCATTATAATCTGGGTGCTAGCATGGAGTTCCAACAAGTCCTTCAACATTTCAATGATCACCATGATTTTTCTCTTTTGATCCATCAAAGACATGATTGTATTGGTGCTCGAAGAGAGGATTTATCTCTCTAGAAAGCAATAGGAGAGAGAGTATCTCATTCCTGGAAAATGAATAGAAAACCCAGAGATTCTCATATTCTACTTATATATTAGGTGAGTACATTACTTAGAAAAGGTTCCCCAATCCCCTGAAAGAAACGTCCACTAAATAAGCAATAAATAATATTGAAAAACTAAACTGCACCATAAATATTATTTATATTTTACTACACTCCTACATTATATATATTAAATATATTTCTTGATAAAACCAAGTCATTTAACTCGACTTTAAATTCTCTCTAATATTAAATGAACCTATAATATTAAATAATATTCATTTGATTAATATTATTCCTCATATTTACTTGACTTGTAAATACTTTTAACAAATATATTCTACCTAATTATTCTTTACTTGAATGATATGAATTTATTTATTTATTAGTGATTAATAACTTATACAACAATTAAACCATGTTTCGGGGATCACCGTGTCATATATACCTATTAACTAGGTGGATTCTTGAATACGCTATTGTGTGTGACCCTCTACACCCTTATCTAGATATCAATGAATAATATTCACAAACTAAGAGAAGAGTCTAGTAACCCATCAAGGCCCTTATAAGGATAAGAAAAGTCATAGCAACGACAACCAACCTATAAACATGAACTATGTAATATTATCTCTTTTTCTTTAAATATCTCATAAATCAGGATGCACACTTATGTTATCACCCTTTTCTTGATTTACTATATTTTTATCTAACTGGATGGATTTTCCCTCAAATGCCTTGGCCTAGGTATTATGAAGATAATATCATCCTAATAAAAAAGGCCCAATATATATTACTTCTTCAACCCATAAGTGACAAAACATTTCTTGACCATTCAACCAATGTCATATCACCAATGATGCACCCAACACAAGCTACCTCACTAGGATTTCAATATCATGGTTTTTCCCTTACATAAAAGTACACGATCAAATGACACACATTAATAATTATCTTAAGTCACGAGAACAATACACATGTCTGTATATAGGAACAAACAATGACACCCAAAACATGCAGTGTTCCCATTGGTGGGTATGTCCTCATGATCTCACTACTAGATATCACCAAGTGTAAACTTCATGAGAAGAAGTCTCAATGATTATGATCCCCCAACACCTAATAGTCAAACATAGACTGTGTCCAGTCAGTATGATATATCTAAACCATAGGACGTTTGTTTAATATTAATTTCATTATATCTTGAGGTTCTCATTATATCATAGGATCTATTATAACCTTTTGATATGACAATTAATCTAAGGACATTATCATTAAATAGTGGATGCATAAATATCTACACCATAATGGTAAGTAAACATTATACACATATTACTATATACATGATATGGTAACAAAAATTATTGTTCAAGTTGGGTCTAAGGAACCCACTATTACAACATTTTTGGTATTTTTCATAGAATTTTCATTTTTTGATTAATAGGGTAAAAGATAGAATTTTAATTGAAAACTATTTTTTGTCTAATTTATTTATATAGAAAAATTGTGTTTTTAAATTATTTTAACGTATAATTAGTTCAATTTTACATATATTCATCCAATTTAGCTCATTGGGATATTTTTTATATTGAATTTAGATATAAAAACTTAGAAAATGTTTGAACATTTTTTCACTTTATAAAACACGTTGTCTCATCCTGTCTGTGGGGTTAATTTTAAATTAATTTCTGCTACTTATGTGATTGGAATTTGAAAAAATTTATTCCATATTTTAAATATAAATAATTTATAATTAATATAAAGGTAAAATTAGTTTTTGACCAAAAATATTAGTGAAAGTAATTAAAATTAATTATAGTGATTAAGGTAAAAACAAGCTTACTTATTGATTGAACATAGAATATAAGGTGTAAAAATGACCCTACACTTGTCTAAAATATATTTAATAGCCATATTTAGACCATGAAACGTATAAGGATCTATATGTTTCTATTTTTAACCCTTGGGTGATAATTAAAACGTGGGGAGAACTCAAATTTCTTCAAGAATACCCAATTTGTCCATTTCCCCACTTATAAAAGGCCTCCTCTCCTCCTCTTCTAATCACACCTCTAAATCCATTTTATCTCATTATAAAACTGCCCAAATAAACTTCCAAAATACCTCCCCTATTCCTAGAGTGTTGAATTTGGTCTAAAATCCAACAAAGTATTCCATTAGGTGAAAACCAAAAGGAGTTACCCAAAGAAGAGGTAATATCCTTCAATAAGCACTTTTGTTTAATTTCCTTCTCCACCCCATAAATTATTATTATTCCATGATTATATAATAAAATAAGTATCCAAAATAAACTTATATTCTATTATGATAAGGTGAAGACCAAAAAACACACACACTTCCTTAAAATGGGATACACAATCATCATTCATATGTAAGGAAGACTGCAACTTCGCGAATTGATGTTGTTCATTATTCCATTTCAACCTTTAGAAGTTACAAATAATCATGTAATTTATATTTTTATGTTATATATATGATATTTATAAAGTATTTATGTTTCTGTAATTATTATATAACACATACCTTCATGGTTTCCATTTTGTGAAAATACGATAACTTTGTTTGTGGATGTGTGGACCAACATCTCCTCAAACTAATGTGATTCGTTCACACTTTACATGGAAGGTATTAAGGATAGTTTTAGTGAAATTATATGACATATATGACATAATAATTATAATTTAATGATATTATTTATATACATATATTTTATTTACTTTATTTCTTTGAATATGACAAGAAAAAAAAACAACATTCACGCGTATGTGCAGTCTACCGTCTCTATGAATTGTGTATTCCATTTCATACTTATATCTATTATAAATTGTTATAAATATTTATATACTAAATATATATGATATTTACATCATTTTATACATTATCTAAATAATTAAATCATGATCTAATTAATATATTCAAGAATAAAATGTCAAAACATATACGAAAAAAAAATTGGTTATTACCCAAAACATAACATTAACATGGAATTGTTAACCAATGGGTAATATAAGGTCAGAATAAAATAATATATGGTATTATATATAAGAATATGTTTCAATGGTATATTTATAATAAAATTATATTTATTATACAGTATTTTTTAACATGTACTAAGAAATTCAAGACTTAAGGTAAGGGTTTTCTCGTCTCACTTTTATTTTTGTAAGATATATATTATATTCAAGACTTATTCTTGTTGTGTGGTGTATATAATTCCCAATTAAATGTTATATCATTAATTTAATTTATTTAATATTATTAAAAGTTTCAATTGATGTTATTATTTCATGGATCTCACGATTCAAAAGTTACTCAAGTAGTAAGGGGATTTCTTGTGTCACTTTTATTTCTACGAGGCTTATGCCTTATACACCACTCATTTATTTTATGTGGTGTATATAATTTAAATCAATGTATCCCATGATACTTATACTTAAATTTGTGTGTATTTAAATATCCATTTTATTATATTTATTTCATGGTGTTTTACGGTTAAAAAGTTACCAAATTGGTAAGGTAATTTTGTCTCAATTTTCCTTCTTTGAGACACATGTTTTGTTATGCACCTATATTATTTTAATAGGTGTATATAATACTATTTTAAATTTTATAGCATAAATATAATTCATTTAATTATATTTTAAGGTTTAGGTATTTTTATTATTTCATGGAGATTAGGATTCAATGTTTCCAAGGTGGTAAGAGTTTATTGATACAATCTCATCATTTATCAGGATTGTTTACAATTATACTTCCATTGATGAAATATAATGATCCATATCTCAAGAAATATCATGAATTTTCTAATACTCTCTTTATTTAGGATATATTAATATAATGGTGTCATTTTACCACTCCTTTTTATTTCAGATAATTAAGATTTTTTTAATAAAATCCAATTTTATTTCTCTCTTCAATCAGAAATTTATTTTCTCCCAAAACCATGTTTTATAAAAATAGTTTTCAAAAATGTTCTATTAGTATCCAATGGTTTTTAAAAGAAAATTTTAAAAATATGTTATCTTTTTAAAAAATATATTTTAAAAGGAATATTCTTGTCATTTTCTGATCAAGGCACTTTTCTAAACTTTTTATGATGCAAAAGGAATGTTTGGAATATCTGGATTTACCAGTCATCACGACCATCATTTCCTTGAAGTTTCATTTGAAATTTTACGAGGTTATTTTTAAAGAATTTATTTTCTAATATTCTGGAAATTTATTTTTTTAATGTTTTTTTAAAATAAAAAGGTTTTTAAATTTTTTTATATTTTAAAATTATTTAAAATGGGTTTCAAATATTACATTATAAGTTTTCAAGGTTACTATCAAAGAAAAAGTTTTTCAAAAAAATTATGTTTAAAAAAATTAAATGATTTTCAAAAATTCATTTATAAGTTTTCAAAATTTTATTTTCAAAGAAAATGGTTTTCAAAATGTTTTTTGTTTTAAAAGAATTTTTGTAAGTGGAAAGGGTGTTTTCTACAAGAAATGTTTTTAAATGAAATTTCAATGATTTATTTATAATAAAGGGATATTTTAAAATGTTTTATGAAAGGAATTTTCAAAGAAATGATATTTTATTTAAGAAATTTTTCAAGTGATCTTTCAAAATCCTTCTCCATCTAAGATGAAATCCTTTGATATATCTTATTCTTTACTAGGGATATGATCTAAGGAAACCATTCTCATTTTTTCTCTGAATAGTTTATGTTTAAGATGTCAAGTTGTTTATGAAACCTGTTTCTCTTCCATGGGTAATACCATGATAATATTATTATGAAACCTGCTTCCTTTCATGGGTTATTCTATGATGAAATGATTATGAAACATGTCTTTTTATATAGGTAGGATATGATGAAATGTTTACGATACCCATTTCATTTCATGGGTTATGATATGATGAATGTTTATGATCTCATGGAACACGTATGTATGATTTCATTATGTGACTGGTGAGACCTATATCTCTATCCAATGCATAGGGTAAATATTTATATCTCATGAGATAATTATGGGAGAAATCCAACTAACTTGATCCAAAATGGGAAATAGGTGTGTCTTGATCCAAAATGGGAAATAGGTGTGTCCTGATCAATAATGGGAAACAGGTGTGCCATGATCCACAATAGGAAACAGGTGTGTCCTGATCCACATTAGGAAATAGGTGTGTCCTAATCCACAATAGGAAACAGGTGTATCTTGATCTCTTGTGTTGATGGTCTTGGTAGGTAACCTTGAAATATTAAATGATTTTCTATATTTATGATGGTTTCACACTTATATGGCATGAGATTATGATTCATGATTGATTTATGATGATTTATCACCCTTATGATTCACGCATTATGAACTTCCAACCTGTAACACCCCAAGCTTCCACGGTACGCTCCTCTTTGAATAATAAAGTAGCATGTGTTGTATGCAACTTCGAGTTCTAACACACACCACAACCAATCAAACTAGCTGTTATGAATAGTAATACCCACATTTTGAAATTTTATAAATTCTATCTTTCAAAATGGACTTCATTTTTGGATTCGGAATACCAAAATTATCCTAGGGTAAAATTTTGGAATTTTTCTGAAAACTTTAAATTTTTAATGAATAGTGAAAAATAATGAGTCATGGTTTAAGACCAAATTTTTATTTAAATAATTATTTATTTTATTTAAATTTATTTTAGGTCAAAATAGATACATAATACCTATATAAGTTCAATTTAATTCATTGGAGTAAGTTTATAATAATTTTAGATATATAAAAATTTTATTGAACTTTTCACCGTCTTTTACCCATCTCCTAGTAGAATTTGCAAATTCACATAAAACTTAATTTCACCACTTCTGTGAGTGGAATTTCGAAAATATGAGATACACAGTTAATATCAGGGAGTAAAATGTGGTTCAATAAGATAAAAATAATTTTTGGTGAATAGTAACTTTTTACTTTTATTTACCATGGTTAAATATAAATAGGGTAATTAAGGGTAAATATGATATTATTATTACCCTAACACATGTCTTAATTCTATTGGATAAATATAATTCAAACAAAAACAACCTTAGGAATAAAATATGAACCTATTTGGTCCGCTTGGATTAGATTAGGACATTTATTATTATTTAATTCAAAGAAGAGTTAAAAGAGTTAAAATCAAAGTTTAATAACTAAAACATTTTTAATATAGGTTTATATATAAGATAAATTCGATTATAAATATTAATTATAAGCCTAAAAATATTTCCTACATAATGGTATTTTATTTATAATTTTTAGACATTAAATAATTTAATTTATTTATGACACAAGGATGATGCAGTAATTACCTTCTTAGTGAAATATTAAAATAATTGATATTATAAATACCCAAATAAATATAATTTGAGACTTTTAATAAATTCCAAGAATTTTATAGGTTAATATGACATGTTATTATTGATTAAATGAATTATGTTAGAAGTAATAATGATGTTATGAATTTAGAAAAAACAAAATACCAAATAGTGTAAAATTGACATAAAAAAGTTTATAAAACAAATATTATATTATTAATTGATATTAAATTAATAAAAATATAAGGTTCATCCAAGAGACTTATATAATGATATTTTTATCATTAATGAACCACTTGGGGTTCACTTGGATGTATATAGTAAGTTTATTAACCATATAATATAAAAATACAAAGAGACATGGTAAATGTCAAACTATTTAACTAAGAGTTAAATATAAATGATAAGATTAATATAGTGACCCAAATCTATCTAAAACATATTGGTTGAGTGGTTTTCGACCCATCCCTACCTTAGACTTTAAATAATCCACTTTGGAGCCATTAGAAACCGAATATGAATTTATTATAAAATAATATTTCTAGCTTTTCCAATGGTTCCCCTCACCCCTCTAATAAAAGGGCACTCCCCCTTCTCTCTAATTCACACCCTCAAAGCCTTTTTGCTCGGCCAAACCCTGATCAAATATTCTCTAAACTTCCATAAATTCAACCTAGAGGCCTTATTTTGATCATAAATCCATCCTAAAGAGCCCTTTTGATTAAATCAAAAGGAAGAACCCGAAGAAGAGGTAATGTTTTCATCACCCTCTTTCAAGTTCCTTTCTTCTTCCACTTCTTCTTTATTTGTTATTTAAATTATAAAATAATAACTCCAATATATTCTATATATTATGATGTTATTATAAATATGGTACAACCATATTCAGTATTCTATCCATCCCTTGAATGACATGTCACCATACGTGCGTACGTACGGTCTACCGTCTCCACGTCGTGGTGTAATTGTTATTCAATAAATTATTATTTGTATGGGTATAATAATGATGTTTAATTCATGTAAATAATAAATATAACATGATAATGATTCTGTATATATGATACACCATCCAATTATATATTATTTTAATATCAAAAGAATTATATTGTCGCTCGTGCATACGTACGAACTATCGTCTCCACGAACACGACAAGATTCATTCCCCATCGTATCCATTCAAGACTAATTTTCATTTGATGATTAAAAATAATGTTTAATGACTTGATATAATTCTGGATATGAATAACATACAACCTATGGATAACAAACACGTCTTATGTAACAAAACATATAAAAAAACGAGTAAGTGAACACCTGAAACGACGATAATACTAAAATATTATTAACAAAGAAATATTAAAAGATCATATATGATATCATATTTATGTATATGATTCTTGTATAATTTAATAACATTTATTTAACTATTATACAGGAGGTAAACCTACCCTTGTCCAAGGAAAAGTACAAGGTAAGGGTTTATTTCACAATCTCTTCATTATCCGATGTTTTTTATACGTAATTATCTACTGGGACCTCTTTATCACCCACATACATGTTTCTTAAAAATGTATTTAAAATCATTCATACTATTTTACAGAATATGGGTTAAAGTCATTTATACCCTTGTTTGAATTTTTATAAGAAGTGTATAAAGGAATCTTTCCATCATTTTCCAAACAAGGTCTTTTTTAACCTTTTCGACAAAATTAAGGTAAGACTGTTTTTTTAACTTATGCGGCGGGTGTGGCTATTTTCCGCAGTTATAAAATCTTCAAAACTTCCCTTAAAATCTTATAATAATATTTTCAAAGTAAAAGTTTTAATTATGTGGCTTTTAAATGATTTCAAAAAAAGAGATATTTCTCTCAAATAGTTTTGATTTCATCTATGTCAACATCCTTTGATGGATTTTAAGCTTATTTGAAGATGATTTATTATGATACAAAACTTCCATATTGTATTGAAGGTTTTGTAATATGTTTGATTGTGGATGTGTTATTTTTATACCATTCATGGTTTATGGAGAAAGTATTGACATTTCGTATGCTAGTTTTAATACGAATGTTTATGTTATGTTTAAACTTGTTCATATGAGGAATGCATTGGACTTAATAAGTGACGGGTGGAGCCCGCTATATCTCCTCCACTACAACAAAATCACCGTTTAGTGGTGGTTTTGTAGCGGAAGTTCCTATAACCGCCTCTAAACCTTTTTTAAAAAGGTTTCACGGTGGTTTATAATAAATCGTCGCGAAACATTTTTTTTTAAGAGCCCTGACCCTTCCCCCCCACCCCGACCCTCTTTCTCACCCAGCGACCGCGATTCCCCCAGCCCCTCGCTTCCCCCGCGACTTCATACCCCCGCGACCCCGGTGACTCAGTGACCCCAGTGACCCCGCGACCCTAGCGACCCCACGACCTTGGTGATCCCGGCCTCCCGCGACCCCGGCAACCCCGAGACCCCGGCGACCCTGCTTCCCCAGTGACCTATACGAACCCTAGGGTTTGATTTCTAATTTTTTTTGTTGTTTTGATATTAGTTATTTCTTCTACTTGATTAACAGTTGGAATTTTGAGCTCTAAATATTTTTATACTATTTCTTAATGTGAAATATTTTTCTTTATCTCTTGGGTTTATTCTTCTGTTTCCTAGTAGAGTTCTATATTGTTGGTTGTGCATTTGTGTGGATAACTAAAATATTTGTTTTCAGTTTTTCTCATGGATGATTTTCCATTTATATTTGAATAATTTAAATTTTGTGTCATCATCCCTTGTGAATGTAACCATGATTGATTAGACATCATTAATTTTTATATAATGTTTCCCCAATATAGTTGAATTTGGGATGCTGAAGAAGCATAGTTTTTGTTTATTTTTCATCCATATAATTTTTTATTGATTATAAGGTGATTGTTTTGTTGTTTGATATATATTTCCTTGTGATTGTGATATAGTTTTAAAATCACATTGAGTAGGGAACCCAAGTAGACCCATGTTCTAGTTCATTTGTTGAGTAGACACTTGTTCCTTCTAAATAATTTTTTTGTTATTGTTTCAACTGTTTGGGTTGTAAATTTTTTTTAAAATTTCCTCTTATGAAAATGGAAAACTAAAATTTAGACATGATATGGTCAAACATGTTATATAGAGACATTTGATAATCATGACGATGTGCACAGTGTGGGAAATGTTCCACTTTGACTGCATGGACTGGCTTATCCAAACTTATTGACATGTTTTCTATCCTGAAATTGATAGATTCAAATTATATAGATATTAATGATTGATAATTTACTTGAATCACTCCTTCTATTCTTAATGAAAAATATTTCACCCACTTGGAATTTTTTTTTCCATATTTTGGATTAAGGTGACAATATATTCCAGACCCATTTCCCAAAACGCATTTCCAGTAGCTATGTTGATCTATGACTTACTCTTAAGTTAATTTCCATAGTAGAAAGTTTGCAACTAGTTTTATAACTTTTTCCCATGATGAGGAAAATGTGGTCGCATATCCTTTTGTCTCTCTCATGCTTCTCTTAGTGATTTATATTAGTTATGATAGAATGAGTTGAGTCCTTTATTTATTTTCAATCACTACAACAGAAACGCCGTTTAGCGGCGGTTTTTTTTTTTGCATGGATATAGAACTACTTAGAAATATATAACTACTGAGTACTCCCAAGTGTTCACCCCCTCTATAGTGTTCTTGAGTTGTTTTTTGGGAAAAATCGATAGAGATTTTATATGCTACTATTTGGGAAGCCAGATTAGATCTTAAGAGGTCTTTGTTCATTGTTCTTGATGCATTATATTCATTATTATATAGATTTTATGTTGTATGAAATTTTTTATTTATTTTATTTTATATATATAAAATATATATATTTTAAGTTGATTGGAGGTTCTATTTTTATACCTTGGAAATTAAGAAGGTGATTCCTCTCATACGTGTCACCCCCTCTAATAATTTTCTTGTTTTGATGTTATATAATGTTCATTGATCTTTATTGATTAAATATTTCATCATGAATTTCCATGAACACCACCACTTATCATGCCTCAAGACTATCCCTCACGTGGTTCTTGTCACTCCAAATTAACAATGTTTTGAGTTTTGTAAGCATCATAAGGTTTTCCTTAAACATTATTTATAATAGATTTATTCGATATTAGAGTTTTATATGAAGACTCTATAGAAAACTTAGGTTGGGGTTATTCCAAATTAACGATATGCTTTGGTTTTCATGGTAAAGTAGCTACCACATTGTTAGCACACTGTTTCTCTTTACCAAAGAAACTTCCCCTATCCCAAACACTAGAGGGTTCATATCTAACTCAGGGGATCATATTTATTATATTATGTTTCTGTAATGTTACACTATCGTATATATGAATCTCTTTCTATATTTAGTAGTAACTATGTGTTTTAATTAATTTTATTATTGTGTAGTAACATTGTGATATACATGGATAAAAGCTGGATCACATTACCGAGGAACACACCTCAGTATGTTAAGGGTTTGAATGAGTTTTTAGATTTTTCAATTTCTAATCGATCCGTTGAAGGGAGAATAAAATGTTCATGTTCTAAATGTAAATTTAGAACATGGCTGAAGAGAGATAACGTTTATGAACATTTAATAATGAAGAAATTCCCTGGTCAATATTTCTGTTGGATTTGGCATGGAGAATCGAATGTTATAGAAATATTGAGAACTGATGTTAATCCGCAAAATGAGGTCCCAAGTTCGTCGACAATGGAAAATGATATGAAAAACCTCATAAAGATGTATTCGGCACTGCAAGACCCCACTATCAGCATCAAAACATATCAGAACAACCAGAAGAGGGTGCTGCAAATTGTAACGTGATAAGTGATGTTTTTGAGACTGTAACACAGGCAGATCAAGATTGTAACATATCATTTGATCCTCCTATTGATTCTATGGAGACAAATGTAAGAGAAAACTTCACTGAGGAAAATGTGTTTCATGATTTATTTGACGATGGAAATCAAGAGCTGTATAGTGGGTGTTTGAAATATTCAAAGCTTTCATTTCTGCTAAAGTTGTACCATATCAAATGTTTATGTGGAATTAGAAATAAGGAAATGTACATGATATTGGAATTGATTCTTGATGCATTTCCTGAAGAAAAAATCCCAGAATCTTTTTATGATATGAAAAAAGTTGTTAACAATCTTGGTCTAAATTATACAAAAATACATGTGTGTCCTAATGATTGTATGCTTTATTGGGGAGAGGATTCATGTAGACAGAATTGCAAGAAATCTTCTTCTTCTAGATGGAAGGAAAAGGGTGGTGTTGGAAGTCTGAATAAACACAATTTCATGGAGAAGAAGAAAAATAACACACCTGCAAAGGTTTTGCATTACTTTCCTTTTAAGCCTCGATTGCAAAGATTATTCATGTCATCAAAAACCGATGAATACATGAAGTGTAATTCTGTAGATAATAACAATGATGGGTTAATGAGACATCCACGAGATTCTCAACCATGGAAGACATTTGATTCATTAAATCTCGATTTCTCAGCTGATCCTAGGAATGCTTGATTGGGATTGGATGTCGATGGATTCAACCCATTTGGGACTTTAAGTACCAGTTATAGCATTTGTACAGTTGTTTTGATCCCTTATAATCTTCCTCCATGGATGTGTATGAAAAAAACATCTTTTATCCTTTAGATGATTATTCCTGGAAAACAAATTCCTGGAAATGATATTGATGTATACTTGTAGCCTTTGATTGAAGAATTGCAAGAGTTATGGAGCAACAGTGTTGAGACATTTGATGCTTCTTCTAAAACAATGTTCAAAATTCATGCTGCTTTAATGTGGACCATTAGTGACTTCCCTGGGATTGGGAATTTATCTGGTTGGAACACTTACATGGGTTTGGATTTTCCCATTTGTAACTTTGATTTTGAGCCCAAACAGCTACCTCATATTAGAAAATGGCGCTTCTTGTGTCATCGAAAATTTATCGATGCATCTCATAGTTTTCAGCTAAACAGATCAAAATTTAATGGTTCCATTGATCGTAGACCACCTCCAAAGTTATTAACTGGTTATAAAATATTTACACAGCTTGAAAATGTTGAAACAAAATTTGGGAAGGTTCATCATTTGAATGAAAGAGGAAAACGGGTCTGAAGTGCATCGTCAAGCAAAACCGGAACACAACAATGGAATAAAAAAAGTATATTCTTCAAACTTCTATATTGGGAATTTAATTTTTTGTGGAATAATCTTGATGTGATTCATATTGAGAAAAATTTCTGTGAAAATTTGATATTCACATTGCTTAATGAGCAAGGAAAGTCGAAGGATCATCTCAATGCTTGCAATGACTTACAAGCAATGAACAAATAATGCGATCTTTGACCAGATGAGAATGAAAAGTATCCTCCGGCAATTTTTGAAATGAAAAATAGGGATAAAGATAAATTCCTTAAAATGTTAAATAATGTTAAGGTATCTGATGGGTATTCAAGTAACATCTCAAGGTGTGTTGACTTGAAGAATTGTAAGTTACATGGATTGAAAAGTCACGATTCACATATTTTGTTACAACAGTTACTACCATTGGCATTGCGTACATTATTACCTGAAAAAATTACTGTTGTTGTACTCCAGTTTTTCACATTTTTCAGACAACTATGTGAGAAATATCTACATCCATTTCATCTTGACAACCTCTATGAGAGGTTTTTATTGACCCTTTGTGCAATGGAGATGATCTTTCCTCCATCTTTTTTTACTGTAATGATGCAATTAACTATGGATTTGGTTGAGGAAGCTAAATTAGGAGGCCCCATTCATTATCGATGGATGTATCCAATTGAGAGGTACTTTATTTATATGTTTTCCAGTTAAGTAGTCAATTTTTGCTACTTAATTAAATGCATAATTATGTTTATTTTATTTCACAAATATCTTGGGCATTTGAAATCATACGTGAGAAATAATACTCAACCAGAAGGCTCTATTGCTGAAGGCTATTTGGTTGAGGAGTGTCTGACATTTTGTTCTCGATACTTGGATGATATTGAGACAAGATTTAATCGAGTTGTACGTGTTGATGACACATCGACTCAATCTAAAATACATCAGAAATCCAAAATATTTCCTGCTATTGGCTGATCATTTGGGAGGACCTCAAATGTGACATTGACTGAATTGGAATTATTATATGCACATAGATATGTGCTGCTGAATAGTGAAATTGCAGATCCATTTATTGAAGAGTTGAGGATACAAATAAAGAGACGAATGAGAGGCCGAACATGAAATGAGAAAGATATAACGAAAGTTGTTAATAAAGATCTTGTATAATGGGTTTCATGACGTGTAAGTTCATAAATATTGCAATAAATACGAATATTAGTTTGACACATACATTTTGTAATTCTAATAAAGTATATTTATTTTTTCAGATCATGAATACTGATAATAAAGCAGAGGTGTTGGAAGATTTGAAGTTTCTTGCTAGAGGTCCTCTAAAACAAGTTAGAAAGTTTGATGCTTAAAATGTGAATGGCTTTAAATTTCATACAGTCGATCAAGAAGTGGGTTTGAAAACATAGAATAGTGGTATATTTACATTTTTTTAAGTGGAATACTATGGAAAGCTGCATGATATTATTGAATTAAACTTCCACGGACATTTTTCGGTTGTTTTATTCAAATGAAAATGGGTCGATATTATCAGAGATGTTAAAAGAGATTCCTTGCAATTTACTTTTGTGAACTTATCTCGCTTGATGTATATTGGTGATCGTGAACTCCATGATACATATATCTTATAATTGCAAGAAAAAATGGTATATTATGTGAATGATGTTTCCGATGAAGGGTGGAGTGTAGTTTCTCACATAATACAAAGATATTTGTATAATATGGGTGATGAAGTGGAAAATTTGACCTCTGAAATTGAATTTAATTAGCAACAGGAAGCAGAATTATTTTTCCATCATGATATTAAAAATATTTGTCTAGAAAGGATGAATTAAGTGGATGAAGCAATGGAGAAGGAAACCGACATGATTGAAGGGGAAAATAATTGTATGTACAATTATTTATTTATTCAGCAACCACTTTTTTCATTTCTGCAGTCATTCATTATCATTGTTATATATATTTTTTCTGTTAGCACTAGGCATCTATTATCATTTTTAATTTTTTTTCTGCATAATTTTTTTGAAATATATATTCTGAACATAATTTTATTTGATTAAATGATAGTAATTTTAATGAGGAAGCGGTACACTATTTCATCTAGTTCTGCGACAGATGGAGATCCATCTGGCTCCCTCCCCACGACATCTAAGGCACCAACTGCCGACACCCCTGCACCATCTCCCCTTGCACCATCTCTCACACCATCTGTGTATGTCCCATTAGAGGGTGATTCATCGAATACCCCTTCAGGAGCCTCAGTAGTGGGGCAGCAACACACCCCTTCCAGTTCATCCCGGGCATACTAGAGTGTCACTGTCATAGGTACAAATTTTAATTAAATAAATTTATTGCATTTTTTTATACTAATTGTTTTCTCATTGAAGATGACAAAAATGAAACCGTGGATAAAAACATAAAAAGTTCAGATGTTTGTAATATGACTGGCGAGAAGATAGTCATGTAATTTGATTCTTATGGGGTCCCTACGGCTGACGCCGCAAGGTTACTTGGCCAGATTTTAGGCCAGCTGGCAGCGGAGCCTGTTTCCCTTCCCATTTCATATGACGATTGGAGACATATGCCTCCAAGCTGTAAAAATGAAGTTTATGATTCTCAAATAAAGGTAAATTTATTACATTATGGTTTAATTGTATGTAATGTTACTAATATGTTCAAAATGAATTTCTGTATACAGATGTTCTTCCATGTTACCATTGCTGATGTGATAGCATGGAAGTGGACGTTGAAAAATATAGGTAATAAGTGGAAAGATTTCAAAAGGAGATTTTGGTGTGATGTCAATGATACTTTGTTGACCGCTTAGCAAATGTATGAGAAGCTACCCAGTGGGGTACCGAAAGAACAATGGAAAGTGTTTGTTGACAGACATCGTGATCAGAAGTGGATGGTATTGAAATATATATTATTATATTATCCTCATTTTACATTTATACTTGTATATGAAAAGGACATGACATTAAATAAATTAGTATTAAATTGCATTTTATTTATTTCAATATCTCTCAAGACAGAATGCATCAAACCGGGCTAAGCACATAGTTGCCACCACACATTTTCATGTCCTAAAATTTCCTTGATTTCTCATGTTTCTTTTTATGCATTTTATTTATTTCTGATGTTCCTTTTTATGTATTGATTTCTCGAGTGTGGTATACATCATTCCATTTAGGCCTGTGTTTGAATTGGTAGTTGTCACCACACATTTTCATATCCTAACATTCACCCATACTATCACACATCAATCACTTCTACATCCTCCCTCAATAGTATAACTAATAATGGACTCATTAAACACTAAATACTTTGTTATTCAAGAGGGTTACAGGCTGCAATGAATGATCTATGCCTCAATGTGCATTATGTGCATCAACTGAGAGGGTTAACAACTCTATGAATAGAGGACCCATGTCATATCACTATGACAGGGTTACGTAATCCAAAAAAAATATAGGACTCATTCCTTGGATCCATTATGCTACCAGGAGGGTTATCGACCCGATGGATGCTCCAATTGTCCACCCACACCTATCATAATCCCTACAAAGCTATAAAGTACCATCTACTTGTATGTTATCAATATAAACCCCAGATTATGAATGCATGTGTAGCATCATGTTCTATATAGAAAAATTATTAGAATAGACTACTCATATGTCCCAAACTAACACTCTAGTGAGAATATATATACATTACTAGAATATATCTAGCACACAGGACCCTATAGGGTACACAGTGTGTAAGTCACTCTAGCAGAATTTTTATGTAATTTCACCACCCAATCTATGTGAAGTTGATCTACATGGTGTGTTCAATAAGGTACATGGAATATGGGGTCTATGCAGGTACTTTTCATGTACAACCTGTACACGCTAAACTGACTTTCTCTAGATACAAATCTTGTAGGGATGTGTGCACAATGTGGGTCTCTAATGTGTTGAATTGGCATGTATATGGAGTACACACAGAATATATTGGTAACATGGTATATGGAATGTGGCCCGAATTCACATGGAGTATGATATTTTTAAAATCACATAACCCCTCATGGGGCCTATGATACATGACATGTAACCTATAGGACTACACATCATGTAGTTTTGGATTTCATATCTAGTACATGCTTCTCCTCTACATATCATGACATAAAATCCTTTGAATCCACCACTACTAGTCATGCCACCTCCATTTTTTAGACTTGATGCCTCTAGAATCAACATCATCCTTCACTAGATCATTTCTAGTAATCCACAATGATTTTCATCTATTCCCATCAAACTTTTTCTCTAAACCACATCTGAACATCCACTAATCATATGAACCATCATCTTCCCACTATGGATCATCATTCATCACACATCTAATCCATATTTCAATTTCCAATGCCTCTCGTTATTCTTGTGATGCCCAATATTCAATTGAGGCTTCCTTTATAGAACCATAATTAGAAGGGAAATGAAATTAAATAATGGAGTTTATCAAAGATCATAAGTTGATGGAAAACCAGACCACCCAATATGAGTTTACTTCTAAGGGTCCTATATTATTCTTTTTATATGTGTTTGGTTATGACTACTTTATTACTCATGGTTATAAGGAATGGGAACATGGGGGAACACTATCTAAAGAAGAACAAACTAAATAAAGATAGTAAACTAGTTAAGAGTAAATTAGAAGGGAAAGTGAGTCGCTTGTACTTTATGGATTTTCATGATATTACTATGCGTTGAATCTTATTGATTGATAATTGATCATATGGAATACTTCTTGTTTTTATCATTTAAGAAAATTATTGAAGAGAGTTGATGGCTTATGAATGGTATGGAATGGGTAAATTAATGGAATAATAATCTTAATGAGGCTGGTAAATAGTAAATAATGAGATTTCAAAATGATGTAGAAAATGTAAAGTTTTTGATTGTGTTGTTTTCTTCTCTTGAAAATTTGGTTATGCTAATGGTGATGATTTTTTTGTGGAATGTGATGTTTTGGTGTGTGATTGTCATGTTGTTATTTTTGATATTGAGGAAGTGATTGTGGGAATGTGATGTAGTGAAGGAGGAGGGCTAGTGATGATGATACATGATGTGGGTTATGCATGGTAGGAGGGCTATAATGTATCTCAGTTGGTTTATATTTCTGGTTTGATTTGTTTTTCAGGGAAGTGGTGTAGCGGAAGCAGAAATTTTTTTTTCCCTGGTCAACTTTTAGTGGCGGTTTTAACCACCGCGACATTTATATGGGCAGCGGTTTAAACCGCCGCTAAACTGTCAAAACCGCCGCTAAACGTAAATTTTTTCTTACGTTTAGCGGAGGTTTTAACCGCCGCGACATAGCCGAATCATTGCTTCCCCGTTCCGCGGTGGTTCCCGTGACTTCAAGGGCGGTTTTACGGCCGCTGGATTGGCGTTTATTTGCGGCGGTTATAACCGCCGTGAATAAATTGATATCCAGGGACCGTAAAAACCACCTCTCAATTCAGGAAAACCACCGCGAAATGAGGCAACTACGACACTTTCCTTAAACCACCACTAAATGGAAAAAAAACCTCCATGAATAGATTGGCGAAGCTATATTAGGCAGTGGTTTACATAAACCACCACTAAATGATGATTCTGTTGTAGTGCTTGATGCATCGGTAGGTCTCATGAGAAAAACTAGTGTCTTGGCACAAGGCCTTGACAAAATCTTATTTGTAGTCCTGGCACAAGGCCTTGACTATGTGGTTATGATAGTCTGGCATTAGGCATTCCATCATTATGAAAGTGGTTATTGATATTGCATGTGATTATTAGACTAGTAGAATATCCATGTTAATAAGTAAATGGAATTATTTTCTTTTATTTCTGCCATATTATGCTGAAGTTTAAGTTTAAAAGGCTTTTGTTTTAGTTTTACATTGCCTTAAATGTTTATGCTTATTTATGAAATTTTCCACTATATTGTTATCCTTACTGGGCATCTGAGCTCACCCCTTTCTATGTTTTATTTTTCCCAGGATGTGAAGAAGTATTTTATGAATGACCTGCAGGGATAGTATAAGGGAATATGAGTAAGGAGACAATATGTTGTTGTAGTTTTCACTTTATGATGTAATGTAAACTTTATGAATGTATCTAGTGATTCCAAGGATACTAAACTAATCGGTCTTTCAAGACTTGATCTTTTGTGATCATGCCAATGTTATGTAATAATGCACCAACTCTGGGTAATTGGGGTTGGGGTGTTATAGTTGGTATCAGAGGAAGTTTATTACAAACCTTGAAAGCTAGATTTAGATAAACTCTGATTAGAGAACATAGCCCTAAGATATACTTTGAGGATGAGTACATAAGAACTTCCTAGAATTTTGGTATTGTATGGATTTTTTGAGTTTTCTGAGCAATACATCAGTGTTTGGATACGAGTTGGTAGAGGCGGCTCTAGAACATATGTACCTAGGTGTAAAACCCGAAAACACCGCTTTGAGCTAGACTCGAACGGGAACTGGTGCACGACAACGGGCCTTGCTGCACTCTTGGTTATGACACTCCTGGGGGATATGCTTAGGATAATTCTCATTTTCTTTACAAACCATTATGAAGGTTTTATGAGTATATACTTCCTCAAAGAAAACATTTTTTATGATTATGGATTATATCTATAAACTGTTCAATTTATGTTAAGTGTTTTACAAGTTTGATTTATGTATTGTGATTCATAAACTAATCTAGTGTATGCCATTGTTTAGAAATGATGCCTAGTGGAAGGAATAGAAACTGTATCAATGCACGCACTCTATGTAGGGATTTCCCTCCTGCCCAAGATAATTATAGTGGAGCTGGTGATGCAACTGGTGCTGATCAGAAAATCAACATACTGGGACAATTCACTCAGGTTATGAATAATAACCTTGCCCGTATAGAGCACCCCAATCAATAATGTGGAGGATCAATGTTATATCACTTCATGAGGAAACAGCCACCAACATTCAATGGGAGTACAAACCCCTTAGTAGCTAAGCAATGTTTAAATTCCTTATAGAAAATATTCCATACCTTGGGGAGTAGTGAAAGGGAAAAAGTTATCATGGAATTTTACCGCCTCACTAGAGATGCTGATCAATGGTGGTCATTGATTCAAAACACGAAGGAAGATGGTGAAGTGTAAAATATGGAATGGAGGGAGTTCAATGAGCTTTTATTAAAAATACTTTCCTCGTGACCATCGAGCATATATGGAAAGTCAATTTCTGAGTTTGAGACAAAAGGAGGATGAGAATGTCACAAAGTATGAGGCTAACTTTACAAGGTTAACGAGATATGCTACAGATTATATACATAACCCAAGAAGTAAGATTGATTGTTTATTTTATGGGTTAAAACTATTTCTCTATAGAGAATTAGTCTCACAAACCTTCTCGTTGTACGAATATATTGTCTCATGTGCTATCAATACATAAAAAGAATTATCTAAGTATTATGACTTTAAAGCAAAGCAAGAGAAGAAGATATCTTCCGATCACTCTGGAAATGGAAATAAGGGGAAGAAGGAAAAATTTGAATATCCATCATGCAGTAAATGTGGGAAGAAACACCCTGGTACTTGCTTGAAGGGAATGGGAGTTTGTTACAAGTGTGGTGAAAAAGGCCACCAAGCTCACAATTGCAAGGGGAAGAAAGAAGCTACCGAAGTTCAATGCTACAACTACAGGGAGATAGGACATTATGCAAATGAATGTCCTAAGCGTCAGGGGAACTTACCTCAGAAAAGGCTAAGGGATCAAGGACAAACTTATGCTATCACTACTTCTGAGGTAGAAGCTCCTAAAGACGCGGTGGAAGGTAATTTAATGGTTTCCTCAAGTTTAGAAAATACATTATTTGATTCTGGATCATCATATTATTTCATTTCTTCCCAGTTTACTAAGAAAATTAGATATTTCCAATTTTATTTAACAAGGGAGTTGTCAGTCAAAACTCCTAATGGAAGTATCATTGCTACAAAGTTTTGTGAATCAGTTCCCGTTAGAACACATAAATGTTCTTTATCTGCTGATCTCATCATCATACCCATGATTGAATTTGATATAATCCTTGGTATGAATTAGCTTTCAGACCATGATGAAAATATTTATTGCAAGAAGAAGGAGGTTAAAATTTTCACCACTTAATTCTTATATAGATCCACCCCTAGTAGCTCAACTAAATTCAATTATTAGGGAGGAAGAGAATGAAATGACTGTGGGTGAGGAAAGGAATGTTCAAATAGAGGATGTACCTATTTTGAAAGAATATGTTGATGTGTTTCCAGAATATTTAATTGGACATCCTTTAAAACGAGAAATTGAGTTTTCCATTGATTTAATTCCTAGATCAAGGCCCATATCGAAGACCCCTTATAGAATGGACACTGTGGAATTAGTGGAACTAAAGAAACAACTAGAGGAATTGAGTAATAAGGGATTTATTCACCCTAGTGTTTCTCCATGGGGAGCCCCTGTCCTTTTTGTTAAGAAGAAAGATGGATCTATGAGGTTATGTATCAACTATAGGAAGATCAATGCTATAATAATAAAGAACAAGTATCCCCTACCTCGCATTGATGATTTATTTGACCAACTGCATGGAGATCAATAATTTTCAAATATTGACCTTAGATATGTATACCATCAGTTGTGTGTGAAGCAGGAAGACATTCCGAAGACAGCATTTCGAACCAGGTACGAGCATTACGATTTTACAGTAATGCCTTTTGGGATGACTAATGCACCCTCTATTTTCATGGATCTAATGAACAGAGTTTTCAAGGAATATATTGATGAATTTGTCGTGGTATTTATTGATGATATCTTGTTGTACTCCAAAAGATAAAAAGATCATGAAAATCACTTTAGAATTATATTAAAGTCTCTGAGAAGACATGAATTATATGGGAATTTTAGCAAGTGTGAATTCTGGCTTTAGGAGATTTATTTTCTTGGCCATATTGTCTCTAAGGATGGAATCTCTATTGATCCTTCTAAGACAAGAGAAATACAAGAATGGCCAGCACCGACAAGTATAACCGAGGTACGCAATTTTATTGTTTTATCAGGTTATTATCGACGTTTCATCCATAATTTTTCCCGATTGGATAACCCATTAACAAAGATCACATGTAAAGGGGTTAAATTTGTTTGGAAAAAAGAGTGTGAATAATGTTTTGAAGAACTGAAGAGAATATTAGTCAATGCTCCTATATTGACTCTACCATTGGGGAATGACAGGTTTTTTGTTTATAGTGATGCATCGAAGAAAGGACTTGGTCATGTCCTTATGTAGAATGATAGGGTTATTGCCTATGCGTCACGACAACTGAAAATTAATGAGAAAAACTATCCTACTCATGATCTTGAGTTAGCAGCTGTAATGTTTTCTTTGAATATTTGGATACACTACCTCTATGGTGAAAAATGTGATATATATACCGATCACAAGAGTTTGAAGTACATTTTTTTACAAAAAGAACTCAACATGAGGCAAAGGCGATGGCCTGAACTACTCAAAGATTATGATTTCACGATACACTACCACTCGGGGAAGGAAAATAAGGTATCAGATTCTTTGATTTGAAAGGATCATGGAGTTTTGAACAAGATGAGAGTATAAAGGGATCCTATTTTCATGGATCTAGTGAATATGGACATGGGAATAACCATGGAAGGTGAAACATCAATGCTTTTTTAAATGGTTGCCAAACCATCTTTACTAGAAAGGATAAAGAGTTCTCAGGCCGATGATGAAGAGTTTAAAAATAATATTAAAGCTGTGAATGATGGTAGATTGAGTGACTTTGTATATGAAGATGGAATTTTTAAATTTGGGAGGAGACTTTTTGCTCCCGATATACCTGATCTAAAAAGGGAATTGTTGGATGATGCTCATAGTTCCAATTTCTCTATACACCCTGGGAGCACAAAAATGTATAGAGATTTAAAGGAAAATTTTTTGTGGGACAACATGAAGAGGGAGATTTCTGATTTTGTGTCAAGATGTATGGTTTTTCAACAAGTGAAATCTGGAAGGCAACAGCCTGGTGGTGTATTGAATCCTCTTCCCATACCTGAGTGGAAATGGGATAATATCACGATGGACTTTGTCATGGGACTACCAAAGACTCCTAGAAAGAACGATGCAATATGGGTCATTGTTGATCGTCTTACCAAGTCAGCACATTTTCTTTCTATAAGAGAAGATCCACCACTTGAACGTCTAGCAAGACTATATACTAATGAAGTAGTGAGACTTCATGGAGTACCCCTATCGATTGTTTCTGATCGTGATCCTCGTTTTACTTCAAGATTCTAGAAAAGTCTTCAGAAAGCTCTGGATAATGAACTTTTTTTGAGCACTTCCTACCACCCTCAAACAGATGGACAATTAGAATGGACTATTCAAACCTTAGAAGACATGTTTAGATCTTGATCACTTGACCTTCAGGGTATGTGGGATCGATATTTACCTCTGGTGGAATTTTCCTATAACAATAGCTTCCATTCAAGTATTCGGATTGCACCATATAAAGCATTATACAAAAAGAGATGTCTCACACCAACCTGTTGGGATGACATTGGTGAAAGAAAACTTGTAGGCCCAGATTTGGTGGAAGAAATGATGGAAAAGGTAAAGGTAATCCAAAACCACATCAAAGCATCTCAAAGTAGGTAGAAGAGCTATGATGATAACCGAAGTAAGGATTTTTAATTTCAGGTAGGAGATCATGTTTTCTTGAAGGTATCTCCATGGAAGGGGGTTATAAGTTTTGGTAAGAAGGGTAAATTGAGTCCCTGGTACATCGAAACCTTAGAAATTTTATAACGAATTTCGGTTGTAGCTTACCATTTGGCAATGCCACCAAGTCTCTCCAAAGTTCATGATGTGTTCCACGTATCACTACTGAGAAAATACATGCCTGACCTAATGCATGTACTCACCTATGAAGAATTAGAACTGGAACCTGATATGTCTTATTACAAAGAGCCTATCAAGATCCTTGATACGAGAGAACAAGTTCTGAGAAACCAGACGACTCGTCTTGTAAAAGTTCTATGGAGAAACCATAAGATGGAAGAGGCAACGTGGGAACCCGAGGAACTTATGATGAAGAACCACCCAAGTCTTTTCATGTGGTAGTATTCTAGAAATTTTGAGGACAAAATTATTTGAATGAGGGTATAATGTAACACCCCAAGCTTCCACGGTATGCTTCTCTTTGAATAATACAGTAGCGTGTGTTGTACGCAACTTCTAGTTCTAACACACACCATAACCAATCAAACTAGCCGTTATGAATAGTAATACCCACATTTTGAAATTTTATAAATTTTATCTTTCAAAATGGACTTCATTTTTGGATTTGGAATATCGAAATTATCCTAGGGTGAAATTTTGGTATTTTTCTGAAAACTTTCAATTTTTAATGAATAGTGAAAAACACTAAGTCATGGTTTAAAACCGAATTTTTATTTAAATAATTATTTATTTTATTTAAATTTATTTTAGGTCAAAATAGATATATAATACCTATATAATTTCAATTTAATTCATTGGAGTAAGTTTATATTAATTTTAGATATATAAAAATTTTATTGAACTTTTCACCGTTTTTTACCCATCTCCTATGAGAATTTGCAAATTTACATAAAACGTAATTTTACTGCTTCTATGAGTGGAATTTATAAAATCCAAGAGACACGGTTAATATAAACGAGTAAAATGTGGTTTAATAAGATAAAAATAATTTTTGGTGAATATTAACTTTTTACATTTATTTACCACGATTAAATGTAATAGGGTAATTAAGGGTAAAAATGATATTATTATTACCCTAACACATCTCCTAATTCTATGGAATAAGTATACTTAGACCAAAAACAACCTTAGGAATAAAATATGAACCTATTTGGTCCACTTGGATTAGATTAGGACATTTATTATTATTTAATTCAAAGAAGAGTTAAAAGAGTTAAAATCAAAGTTTAATAACTAAAACATTTTTAATATAAAGTTATACATAAGAAAAATTAGATTATAAATATTAATTAGAAAGATAAAAAGATTTAATACATAATTGTATTTTATTTATAATTTTTAGACATTAAATAATTTAATTTATTTATGACACAATGATGATACAGTAATTACCTTATTAATGAAATATTAAAATAATTGATATTATAAATACCCAAATAAATATAATTTGAGACTTTTAATAAATTCCACTAATTTTATAGGTTAATATGACATGTTAGGATTTATTAAATGAATTATTTTCAAATTAATAATTCTTTTATGAATTTAGAAAAAACAAAATACCAAATAGTGTCAAAATTGACATAAAAGAGTTTTTTAAAAAAATTATATTATTAATTGATATTCAATTCATAAAAATATAAGGTTCTTCCAAGAGACTTATATAATGACAGGTGTATCATTAATGAACCACTTGGGGTTATCTTGGATGTATATAGTAAGTTTATTAACCATATAATATAAAAATACAAAGACACATGGTAAATGTCAAACAATTTAACTAAGAGTTAAATATAAATGATAAGGTTAATATTGTGACCCAAACCTATCTAAAACCTATTGGTTGAGTTTTTTTTAACCCATACCCACCTTAGACTTTAAATAATCCACTTTGGATCCATTATAAACCGAATATGAATTTATAATAAAATAATATTTCTAGCTTTTCAAAAGGTACCCCTGACCCCTCTTATAAAAGGGCACTCACCCTTATCTCTAATTCACACCCTAAAAGCCTTTTGGATCAGCCAACCCCTACCCAAATATTCTTTAAACTTCCATAAATTCAACCTAGAGGCCTTAGTTTGATCATAAATCTATTATAAGGATCCCTTTTGATCAAATCAAAAGTAAGAACCCGAAGAAGAGGTATTGTTTTCACCACCCTCTTTCAAGTTTCTTTCTTCTTCCAGTTATTCTTTATTTGTTATTTCAATTCTAAAATAATAAATCCAGTATCTTCTATATACTATGATGTTATTATAAA
Organism: Viscum album; assembly: GCA_963277665.1. NCBI lineage: Eukaryota > Viridiplantae > Streptophyta > Magnoliopsida > Santalales > Viscaceae > Viscum > Viscum album. Next base: position 1,476,836,713 of record OY728150.1, read on the forward strand.
TATGTTACAACCATATTCAGTATTCTATCCATCCCTTTAATGACATGTCACCATACGTGTGTACGTACGGCTTACCGTCTCCATGTCGTGGTGTAATTGTTATTCAATAAATTATTATTTGTGTGGGTGTAATAATGATGTTTAATTCATGTAAATAATAAATATAACATGATAATTATTCTGTATATATGATACACCATCCAATTATATATTATTTTAATATCAAAATAATGATATTGTCGCTCGTGCTTACGTACGGACTACCGTCTCCACGAACGCGACAAGATTCATTCCCCATAGTATCCATTCAAGACTAATTTTCATTTGATGATTAAAAATAATGTTTAAGGACTTGATATCATTATGGATAAAAATAATATACAACCTATTGATAACAAACACAGCTTATGTAACAAAAAATATAAAAGAAAACGTGTAAGTGAACACCCAAAACGATGATAATATTAAAATATTATTAACCAAGAAATATTAAAAGATCATATATGATATAATATTTATGTATATGATTATTGTATGATATAATAAAAATTATTTAACTATTATACAGAAGGTTAACCTACCCTTGACCAAGGAAAAGTACAAGGTAAGGGTTTATTTCACAATCTCTTCATTATCTGAGGTTGTTTATATGTAATTATCTACTGGGACCTCTTTATCATCCACATCCATGTTTATTAAAAATGTATTTCAAATAATTCAAACTATTTTAAAAACTATGGGTTAAAGTCATTTATACCATTTCTTGAATTTTTATAAAAATTTTATAAAGGAATATTTCCATCGTTTTCCAAACAAGTTCCTTTTTAACCTTTTCGACAGAATTAAGGTAACAATGTTTTTTTTAACTTATACAATGGGTGCGGCTATTTTCCGCCATTATAAAATCGTTGAAACTTACCTTACAAGCTTATAAGAATATTTTCAAAGTAAAAGTTTTAATTATGTGGCTTTTAAATGATTTCAAAAAAAGAGATATTTCTCTCAAATAGTTTTGATTTCATCTATGTCAACATCATTTGATGGATTTTAAGATTATTTGAAGTTGATTTATTATGATACAAAACTTCCATGTTGTATTGAAGGTTTTGTGATATGTTTGAATGTGGATGTGTTATTTTTATACCATTCATGGTTTATGGAGAAAGTATTGATATTTTGTATGCTAGTTTTAATATGAATGTTTATGTTATGTTTAAACCTGTTCATATGAGGAATGCATTAGACTTAATAAGTGACAGGTGGAGCCCGCTATAGCTCCTCGATGCATCGGTAGGTCTCATGAGACAAACTAGTGTCTTGGCACAAGGCCTTGACAAAATCTTATTTGTATTCTTGGCACAAGGCCTTGACTATGTGGTTATGATAGTCTGGCATTATGCATTCCATCATTATGAAAGTGGTTATTGATATTGCATGTGATTATTCGACTAGTAGAATATCCATGTGAATAAGTAAATGGAATTATTTCATTTTATTTCTTCCATATTATGCTGAAGTTTAAGTTTAAAAGGCTTTTGTTTTAGTTATACATTGTCTTAAATGTTTATGCTTATTTATGAAAGTTTTCGCTATATTATTATCCTTACTGGGCATCTGAGCTCACCCCTTTCTATGTTTTATTTTTCCCAGGTTGTGAAGAAGTATTTTATGAATGACCTGCAGGGATAATATAAGGGGATATGAGTGTGGAGATAATATGTTGTTGTAGTTTTCACTTTATGATGTAATGTAAACTTTATGAATGTATCTAGTGATTACAAGGCTACTAAACTAATCTGGATTTCGAGACTTGATCTTTTGTGATGATGCCAATGTTATGTAATAATGCACCGACTCTGGGTAACTGGGGTCGGTGCGTTACAAAACCTTTATGTGATGACTTAGGATTATGACCTTTGATATGCATGGTATGATCGTCAAATGTTTTTCTCATGTTCTCATACCCTTATTTCCATGTTATGATTATGTATATCATTTATTTTTACCCTTACAGAGCATTTGAGATCACCCTTTCTTATGTTTCCTTTCCCCATGTTTTGAATAATGTTTTTAAGTAGGATTACTAATAGGGAAGATATTTATGGGAGATGTTTAAGATCTTTCAAAAAATTAGAAGAGTGTTTTCCCAAATTCAAAATACACTAAACTATTATGGTCCTTGGGAATTTACTTTTATAATATGTAAAATATTCATCTAAAATGACGTAATATCCATGTATGTTAAGCATGGGTCACAATAGTTGGTATCAAAGGAAAGGTTTAGTCAACCTTTGGAAACTAGGATGAAAAATATTTAACATGACCCCTAGGGATATTTCTAAAGATATATATAGGGATGTATCCAAGGATAAGCCTACGTTATTACAGATTAAAAATTTGGTGTCATATAACGACCCAAACTTTTATCAATGAAATTTTTCCCTTCTTGTAGTAATATCTTGATCACATAAAATAACATTAGGAAACACAATTACACATCATGATTAAATTAACTAGTATATGACCATTAAACATAAACTTTCCACTTCTGTGTTTTGAATTTTGAAAATCTGACATATATAGTTGTGATCAGTAAGATGTTTGGAGTCTGATAGGGTAAACTTAAATTTTTGGTGAATAGTAACATACCCTTATGAATAGAAACATATCCTTATGTATATTAATATGACCTTTATGAATATTAAATCATCCAAGTTAATAATAAACTTACCAATGATGGTACAAATAAAATTTATCCATCCTAAAAGTGACAATATGATATAATTACATTATAGTGTCAGTATGGTTTATAAGTCATGAATAATTAATGATTAATTTAATAATTTAAAAGCAAATTTATTTTCATAAAATTTATTAATAAACTAGTATTTATATTTCTTATTATTATATGATAATTTATGAGACCTTAATTAATTTTTCAAAGTTATAGAAAAGAAGTTTTTAATTTTAAATTTTTATTTTTCAAGTAAATTATGATTTTAATTAAAAATTAAATTAATAATTTTTAGAAAATTATTTTCATAAAATGGAGTTCATTTTTGAATTCTAAACGCTTAAAAATGGTTAGGGTGAATTTTTGGTATTTTTCTAAAATACTTGAATTTTTGTGAATAGTGAAATTCGATAATTTAAAAAATCTGCTAAATAAATGAATTTATGCATCATGCTTGAGTCACGGATGATGTAAATGGACAGTTTTTTGAACTCAAATGAACTTATTACTATATTTAGTCACAATAATCCTCACTATTTCTTTTCCTGTGGAGAAATAATAAATTAATGAATATAATATTGAGAAAACCCCTCTCTCCTCCACTATAAATATCACCTCTCACAACCTCATTTCCTCACACCTCTCAAAATCTAAGACTTGTCTAAATTATGAATAAACCTCTTCCCTATCCTCTAACCCATGTACAAGATATATTGGTATCATAAAAATACCAAGCCTAGGTTCTTTAAGGAGGATCTCAAGAGGAGGATTCATGAGGTAATTCTTCTCTCTCTTTTCTTTGAATTTCCTTTCAAATTTCATTTCATTTCTCCTATTATCCTCATATTCTCTTATCCAAATGTCATGATAACTCCAGTATGATTGATATACTGGTATGATATCATGTTAATGGAATATTATTGTTTATACTCCTCCATCTCTCTCTTTGTTTATAAAAATGAAATTGTTGCTTGTGATGTGTTAATTTACCTATATCATGGGCGATGCACTTCTATTTTCCTTAAACTATTTAAAGGATATAAATAAAACCATTAAATGGTTGAAAAAATATTTTTATATTTATTTTTCAACCCCTTTTATGTGCTGGAAACAAATTTTTTACATTATTTTAAATGATAAAACATAACATGTTCGTTGTGATCCAAAAACTGCCCAAATTAACCAAAACATTCATAATTAAATTTTAACTAATGATTCATCCACATGGTATATAACATAATTCATTAAAATATCTTTTAAAATCCTTAAATATAATAAATAACATGTAATATCAGTTCTCTATCTTTATCCATGTTCTACACGAACTTCCATTCATGTGTACAAGTGAACAATTCATGAAAATTAAGAAAAAGAACTCTCCCAAACAATGAATTTAAACTCTATAACTCATAAAAAGGCCCATAAAAGAAATTAATGAAACTATAATGAACCATATTCATGTATAAAAGGTCATGGAATTGTTAATTAATGAATCTAATTCCATTATACATGACATTGAAGTGAAGAAAGTGTTCGGAAACAAGGTAAGGGGAATTCTTGAACCCAACTTTCTTTCTTCAGGTTTCCCTCTTTCACTCTGTTTTCAGGATGGATATTCCATAAAAAAAATTATTCATAATTATATTAATTTTTTTGTTATATACATGTTTTCCACTGTATTTTATGTCAAACACAATGTTTTCCAAAAGAACTCTTCTTTTAAAAACACACCTTTTACTCCACACTCAAGGTCGATGGTTCTTATATCAAGTATGTTATTCCCCCTTTCATTTGGGGACCCAAAGTTTATAAATGTATGATTATGAAATGAAACCCATTCCTTTACATGGGTTATCTATGTTCATGCTTGATATATGTTTTATTTGGCATGCATGATAATGTAAATGTTATGATGAGACGAGTGCACCCAGAATTATATAGCGCAATGTTAATGTTATGATGTGAAGGGTGCACCCAGAATTATATATCACTCCAATGAATTGGGTAATTTTAATAACCTCATGAGTGATGTGAAATATGTGTGAACATGATGCTATATTTTTTCACAAATATTTGTCATAGTTGACCACTAATACATGATGTTTCATTTTTATGCATTGCCACATTCCAAGTCTTTTCTTAATGTTTCATCTTATGATTAAGATCTAATGACTATGTTATGATGATAATGATTATGATAATCCCATGTTATATTGTTTCATGCTATTATCTATCCTATTATTGGGTTTTTAGCTCACCCCTTTTTGATTTATTTCCTTATGTGACTACTTGTACTAAGGAAAATTCAAGGGTCAATAAGAAGCTAGAGAAGAAGGAATTAAATAAATGTGTATGTGTTTGTTATAAAAGTTATGTTTGGTCCAAGTTTTCCAAATACACTGATCCTTTGGATCCTATTTTTGTAATTATTTTATGTTTGTTATCATTAATGTGATGTAAAATTAATGTAAGAAAAGCATCATAGCTATAGTTGGTATCAGAGGCATGGTTTAGTTAATTTGGGAATTAGGATTAGAGAACCTTAGGGAAAACCCTACTATGAGACTAAGTATATGTAAGCGCACAAGAAGATTTTATAAACATAGGTATCCCATAAGATATTATTTTAGTGTTAATTTCACAAAGGAATAAAATTATTTATTCATGACTTGTTGAATTATGTTTTCTTCTATCCTTTTCTATTTTAGAAAATAGTGGGAACTAGGAGAAATAATGCCAATAACCCATGTGAGGGACAATTCAGTGATTGCCCAAATGACATCCCCAATGCTGTAGAAGGTGGAGTTAAAAAATTCTTGGTGATACTTACCTAGTTGTATTAGGTTATTAATAATAACCTGAATAATGTGGAACGTCCTCCTTCACCTAAGAGGGAGCAACTGGATATCGAGTGTTTTATGCAGAATCAATCACCAATGATTAGTGGATCTTCTGATTCACTATTTGCGGAATAGTGGGTAAACTTCAATAGAGAATATATTTTCTATGCTTCACTATTATGAGATAGATAAGGTGACTTTGGTCGTTTATCGTCTCAATGGAGAGGTCTACCAATGGTGAGATTTGATTAAGAACACCAAGCTGAGAGATGAAATTGAATAGATGGAGTGGTAAGAGTTTAAGATAATGTTTCTTGAAAATTATTCAACACAAACTCTTTATATGAATATGGAGAGATAATTCATAGAGCTAAATCAAAAGGATACAGAATCTATCATGGTTTGCTAATTGAATTTCCCAAGGCTTTCAAGGTACACTTTGGGATTTATTATCAACAATGATATAAAAAATGATAGATAATTTAGTGGATTAAAACCACACCTTCAGAAGGATCTTTCAATTTGAGACTTTAGGAGTTATAAATAAGTTTTTTTATGTAATCTCAAATTGGATATGGAGTTCGGAGAGTGTTCCCAAGTCTATTTTGATAAGAAACGAAAGATGGATTTTCATGCCAGAGGATCTAATGAAAAAGGTTGAAAGAAAACTCAACCACCGACATGTCAAAAATGTGGGAAGAAGCATCATAGGAATTTTTTAAAAGGGACAGGGAAATGCTTTAATTATGGGATAGAAGAACACAAAGCACAAGAATGTCGAAAAGACCTGAGAAGGAAGGATAATTTGGTAGAGTAAAAGAGAGAGTCACCCATGGTCCAATGCTAAAACTGTAGGGAACAAGCGCACTATGAAAGCTAGTGCACTAAACATCGAGTCCTCGAGGGTAATCAGTGTCAGTAGCCACTAAAGAAAAAGGAACAAGGGAAGGCTTATTCCATTACTATTTTGGAAGTGGAGTATGAAAATGAAGTCGTACAATGTACACTTCCTATTCACTCAAGAATAGAAAAAAAAGTCTTATTTGATTCAAGTTCTACGCATTCCTTTATATCTCGCAAGTTTTCAAGAACTATTGAATCGAAGCCCTGAAATATTGAAGTAGAGATATTTGTAATAACACCAAGTAGTGTAATCATTACAAACCAAGTGTTAGACTCTAATCCTATTGGTTTATGTGGGAATATTATTGCATAAAATCTCATGATACTTCTCTTCATATAATTAGATGTTATAATGGGAATGGATTATCTCTCATTATATATAGCACATATCAACTATCAAGAGAAGTAAATATATTTTCATATTCTGAACCATACCATGCTTCTATACAAATTTAGGGAAGATTATGAATCTCCTTTGAAAAATCCTTCAATAGTGTGGGTGTCGATTCCCTATGAAGAGGCATACCTCACTAAAATGGTTGAGTCAAAGGAAAGTTCTAACCTATCATAAATTACCATCGTGAGGGAATATAGTGATGTATTTCCCAAAGAGTTACTCAGACTTCCCCTAGATAGTGAGGTAGAGTTATCTATATATCTAATAACTGGAGCTACTCCTATCTCAAAGTGTCCCTATAGGATGGCTCCTATCTGGGTGAGTTAAAGAAGTGGTTGTAAGAGAATTTGGAAAGGGGTTCATATGAGCTAGTGTATCACCTTGGGGTTCACTAGATCTATTTGTGAATAAGAACAAGGATGGGACAATGTGGTTGTGTATTGATTATTGGTAACTCAAAAAGATCACCATACAGAACAAGTATCCTATTTCGAGGATTAACAACTTGTTTGATCAATTTAGAGGAGATCAGTACTTTTCAAAGGTGAATCTATATTCTAGATATCATCAAATAAAGGTGAAGAAGTAATATATTCATAAGACTACTTTATATACAAAGTATGGGCACTACGATATTATGGTGATGCCCTTCTGACTTACTAATTCCCCTGTAATCTTCATGGATTTGATGAATAGAGTCTTTAGACATTACCTTTAAAAAATTGTGGTAGTGTTTATTGATGATATTATCATCTATTCCAAGAGCAAGGAGGAACATGAATAACATATAATACTTGTGTTGGCGACATTGAGATAGGATAAGTTGTATGCCAAGTTCAAAAGGTGTGAATTTTGGATAAAGAAATTTGCATTCATGGGACATGTGATCACAAGTGAGGGAATTTATGTGGACCCTTCAAAAACAAAGGTAATTGAGGAATGGCCCAGAACCTCTAGTTTCATAACAATCTGTAGTTTTATTTGGTTTAGATGGTTACTACAAACGTTTTTTGAGATATTTATCATGATTGTCAATCCCACTAACTAAGTTAACAAGGAAAGGGGTAAAGTTTGTCTAGAAAGGAGAATGTGAGGAAAGCTTTACGGAGCTAAAGATAAGGTTGATCATTGTACCTGTACTCACATTACCGAAAATAGAGAAATTTTTTTGATATACAGTAATGATTTGATGAAAGTATTGGGTTTTGTACTCATGAAAAATGATAATGTGATATCCTACGCCTCACAACAGTTGAAGATCCAGGAGAAGAACTACCCAATGCATGATCTGGAGCTAGCAGTTGTGATTTTTTCCTTGAAAATCTGGAGGCACTACCTCTATGGTGAGAAGTGTGACATTAATACTGATCACAAGAGTCTAATTTATATATTCACACAAAAGGATCTCAACATGTGTCAAAGGTGATGGTTAGAGATAATCAAAGAATATGATTTATCTATTCACTATCATCCTGGAAAGGTGAACAAGGTAGCTGATTCTCTAAGTAGAAATAAACCTGCTACTCGATCTATGATCCAAATTGAGAAAGACACTATCTTCATGGATATAAAAAGATGGGTTTGGAAATCATAATGTCAATGAATACATCATACCTTGACCAAATTATTTCCCAGCCATCTATCCAATAGAAGATTAAGGAGGCACAAAGGGATGATCTGGAGTTATAAAAGAAGGTGAATGCAGTAAAGGAAGGGAAGCTGTAAGAATTCCATATCGAAGATGATGGTTTGATTTGGTTTGGAACGTAACTTTGTGTTCCTTCATCACCCAGGATAAAGAAGGAGCTATTGGACAATGCACATAGCTCAACCTTCTCTATATATCCTGGTATCACCAATATGTACTTAAATATTTAATAACACTTCTATTGGGATAACATAAAGAAAAAGATTACAAAATATATCTCAAGGTTCTTGATATGCCAGCAAGTTAAAGAAGAGTGGAAAAAGTCCAAAGGAATGATCAAACCATTTCTTATACCCATGTGGAAATGGGATAATTTCACTATGGAATTTGTCACGGGTCTCCCAAAGACATCTAAATGAAATAATTCAATATGGGTTGTTGTGGAATTACTCACCAAGACTTCCCACTTTATCACTATTCAGGTAGATCTCTCTCTTAAATAACTTTCAAAGATATATGTGAAGGAATTTGTGAGACTGTATGGGACTCCACTCTTGATTGTATCTGATCATAATCCAAGGTTTATATCAAAATTCTAAAGAGTCTCCAATATTCTTTGAGTACTGAATTAAATTTTATTATGGCCTATCACCCCCAAATTGATAGCCAATCTGAAAGGACTATTTAAATGATCAAAGATATGCTAAGAGCCTTCTATTTAGAATTAAAAGGTGGATAGGATTAGAATCTCCCAATGGTTGAGTTCTCATATAAAAATATCTTCCACTCAAGTATTCAGATGGCTCCATATGACTATCTGTATGGAAAGTGATGTAGAAATCCAACCTGTTGGGATGAATTTGGAGAAATAAAGCTACTTGGACTTGATCTTGCACAAGAGATGACAGAGAAGGGTCTAGTAATCCAGAATCATATCAAAGATTCTTAGAGTTGAAAAAAGATCTATGATGACAATCTTTGAAGGGAATTGGAATTTGACGTTGGAGATAAATTCTTCCTTCAGATATCTCCGTGGAAGAGAGTCATGGAGTTTAGAAAGAAAGGGAAACTAAGCCCAAGGTACATTGGCCCCTTTGAGATCCTTGACTACATAGAATCTGTGGCCTATCGGCTTTCACTTCCACCAAATATGATTCAATTTCATGATGTGTTTCATGTATCACTCCTAATAAAGTACATACCAAATCCCTCATATGTACTGAACTTAGAGGTGGTACAGCTGGAAGATGATGTCTCTTATGAGGAGCATCCGGTAAAGATTCTAGACCAAATAGATATGGTTCTATGAAAAAAGACAAGTCAACTTGTCAATGTTTTTTATAGGAACCATAAGTATGAAGAAGAAACATGGGAACTATAATATGTGATGAAGGAGAAGTACCCTCACCTGTTCTTGTAAAATGAAATTTTGAGGGAGAAATTTCAAAAGGGGGGAAAATGTAAAAACCCAAAATTTTATCAATAAAATTTTTTACTTCTTGTAGTAATTTCTTAATAACATAAAATTACATTAGTAAACACAATGCCACATAATTATTAAATAAACTACTATGTGACCTTTAAACATAAATTTTCCACTTCTATGTTTTGAATTTCAAAAATATAACATACACGATTGTGATTAGTAAGATATTTGGAGTCTGATAGGTCAAACTTAAATGTTTGGTGAATAGTAACATGCACTTATAGTAAAATACCCTTATGAATAGTAATATGAACCTTATGAATATTTAATCAGTCAAGTGAATAGTAACCTTACCAATGATAGTTTAAATAAAATTTATCTATCCTATAAGTGACAATATGATATAATTACATTATAATGTTGGTATTTTTTATAAGTAATGAATATATAATGATTAATTTAATAACTTAAAATAAAATTCATTCATAAAAAATTATTTATATGTCTTTTTATTATATGATAATTTTATGAGACCTTAATTAATTTTTCAAAGTGTTAGAAAAGCAGTTTTTAATTTTAAAATTTGTATTTTTCAAGTAAACTATGATTTTAATTAAAAATTAAATTAATCATTTTTAGAAAATTATTTTCATAAAATGGAGTTAATTTTTGAAGTATACACATTGAAAAATGGTTAGGGTGAATTTTTGGGATTTTTCTAAAATACATGAATTTTTGGTGAATAGTGAAATTTGATAATTTACAAAATATGCTAAATAAATGAATTTATGCATCATTCTTGAGTCATGGATGATGTAAATGGTCTTTGGTTTGAACAAAAATTAACTTATTACTATTTTTAGTCACAATAATTTTCTCTATTTTTTGTCTTGTAGAGAAATAATAAATTAATGAATATAATATTGAGAAAACCCCTCTACCCTCCACTATAAATACCACCCCTCACAACCTCATTTCCTCACACCTATAAAGCTTTAATAATGGTCTAAATTCTTCTCAAAACTATTCCCTATCCCCTACCCAACTTCCATGAGATCTTTTTTCTAATCAAAAGACAAATCCTAGGTTCCTTAAGGAGGATCTCAAGAGGAGGATTCAAGATGTAATTCCTCTCTCTCTCTTTTCTTTCAATTTCCTTTCAAATTTCATTTCATTTCTTCTATTATCCTAAAATTATATTATAAAATTTTTTTGATAACTCTATTATGATTGATATACTGGTATTATATCATGTTAATGTAATATTATTCATTATAATCCTCCATCTCTCTCTTTATTTATAAAAATGAAAATGTTGAACGTGATGTGTTAATTTACCTATATCATGGGAGATACACTTCCATTTTCCATAAACTACTTCAATGATGTCAATAAAACCATTAAATTGTTGAAAAAATATTGTAATATTTGTTTTTTAACAACTTTTATTTTCTGAAAACAAATTTTATAGAAAATACAAAATGATAAAACAAAACATGTTTGTTGTGATCCAAAAACCGCCCAAATTAACCTAAAATGATCATCATTAAATATTCACTAATGATTCATCCACATGGTATATAACATAATTAATTAAAAGATCTTTTAAACTCTTTTTATATCATTAATAACATGTAATATCAGTTTTGGATGTTTATCCATGTTCTACACAAACTTCCATTCATGGGTACAACTGAACCATTCATAAAAACTAAGAAATAGAACACTCCCAAACAATTAATTTAAACTCTATAACTCATCCAAAGGCCCATTAAATAAATTAATGAAACCATAATGAACCATATTAATGTATAAAAGGTTATTTAATTTTTAATCAATGAATCTAATGTCATTATACATGACATTAAAGTTATGAAATCATTCGGATACAAGCTAAGGGGAAGTCTCGAACCCAATGTCCTTTATTTGGGTTTCCCTCTTTCACTCTGTTTTAGTATGTATATTACTTAAAAATAATTTATTCATAATTATCTTAGATTTTATTCTATATAAATTTTTTCCAATGGAGTTTATGTGAAACACAATGTTTTCCAAAAGAACTCTTCTTTCAAAAACACACCTTTTACTCCACACTCAAGGTTGATGGTTCTTATATCAAGTATTTTATTCCCCCTTTCATTTGGGAACCCAATGATTTTTAAATGTATGCTTATGAAATGAAACCCATTCCTTTCCATGGGTTATATATGTTCATTATTTATATATGTTCTATGTGACATGCATGATATTGTAAATTTTATGATCAGATGAGCGCGCCTGGAATTATATAGAGCAATGTTAATGTTATGATGTGACAGGTGTGCCCGGAATTATATAGTGCTCCAGTGAATTGGTTAACATGAATAACCTCATTAGTAAAGTGAAATATGTGTGAACATGATGCTATATTTGTTCACAACTTTGTGTTTCATTTGACCACTAAGAAATGATGTTTCATTTTAATGCATTGCCACAATCCAAGTCTTTTCTTGTTGTTTCCTCTTATGATTATGATTCTATGCATGTGTTTTCATGATTATGATTATTTTCATCCCATTTTATATTGTTTCATGATATTATATATCCTATTACTAGGATTTTATCTCTCCCCTCTTTGATGTATATCCTTAGGTGACTACTTGTACAAAAGAGAATTCAAGGGCCGATAAGAATATACTGAAGAAGGAATTAAATATATGTTTATGTGTATGTTGTAAAAGTTATGTTTAGTCCTAGTTTTCCCAAGAAACTAAACCTTTGGATCCTCTATATGTAAGTATTTTATGTTTTTTATCATTAAAGTGATTTAAAAGTAATGTAAGAAAAGTATGGTTTCTATATGTCATGATTTAGGCATCCTATAAGTAATTTTTCATGATTATGTGGTTTCTAATATGATAATTTTTTCTCACACTATGATTTTTGATCTTAGTCAATAGAGAGAACTAGAAGGAACTAGGTTAACATTGAATGTTTTAGATGCGGAAAGTGTGGGAATAATACAAATTCATTTCCTAAGTGTAAATTTCATGAAAAGAATCATGAAGTTGGTATGAGTATTGGTTATACAACTGAAGATAAAGATACCATAAACAACATGTGAATGATATGGGATATTCTAACATTATTGTTTATATTAAACATAAGAAGCGTGATTAAATTGATTTTGAGGAACCTTAATACATTTTTCATATTTTAAAATTATATTAAAGGGGTATTAAGGAATAAGATTATGAAACCTAAGTAATGGTTTAAGAATAAAGTTGGATGATTGAAGTGTATATATATTATAATTTAGTAATTATATTATATGAATCGTGAAGGATGTGTTATCTATTAAGGATTTTCAAGAATATATTAAATTCTACTGAGGACCCAGAAAAGTGATTTAATGGAAATTTGATATTTTGATTAAGGGAATGTTACCCTTGATGTTTTCTTGATATTGAGAAAATTGTGTTTAATAAGGTTATGATTGATATGCACAAAGAAAGTTGGATAGTATTGATGACCTCAGAACTACTAAAGGATTTGGTGAAAAGGTGGTTTTTTCTATCATGAATGGAGATTATGTAATTTTCATATTTAGGGAAAATATCCAATGATACTTTGAATAATAAATCATGTATGTTTTCAATAAGGTTTTATGGTAATTCAGGTTATTAACATGTTTTAAGATAATTCATGATGAAGGTATTCACATGTTCGGTACGTGACAAAAAAGATCTAATTTTTTATATATTGGGGATCAATGCTAAGTTTTTTTTGATAAATTTAGTGACCTTATTTCTAAAGTTTTAGACTTTCAACTTTTGGAAGGGTTATAAGGTTAACCATTTATGTAATTTTTTGTGTTAAGCTTCAGATGAGGTTTTAGAGATTAAATTATTATACCTCCATATGATTATTTATTCATATTGGATAACTTGTGCTAACATTTTTGTTGTGATTAAGACAAATAGAATGACCTATCATTCTATTTATGGAAGTCATAATCTGCTAACACTTCATCAAGGACAACTTCACTTTAATTTATTAGAATAAGAGATGAATTGGAAATTGATCAAGGAATAAAAAAGGGTGAGGTTGTCCTGAAATCATGTAAATGTTGTCATGTTATCATCATATTTGATGATATCAACGACCATTTTCAAGCCTTTTTGGGTTATGGGGTTTTGATCATTAACTTTCTCCTAACCATGTCCTATATCACTCTCCATTAGAACTTGATAGTTAGATTTCTCTTCTATGCTCATGTTTTCACTTTCCACCTATGTTATCTGTTGTGGAAACAAAGTTATGAGTTACTTTGGGTAACTGTTATGTTTCTAAATTTCCCTTTTTAATGGAATTTTTAGTATTCATTTTTGTAATGTGGGTTTCTATGAAAGGAACTTTCAAGTATTAAACCATTGATAACCTAGATGAATTTAAAGGTTAAAATTCATTTTAATGGAGGTAGAATGTAACACCCCATGATTTTGTGAAAAAAAATCAAATAAATTTAATATTTTAAAAAAAATTCATTTCACACAACACTGAATATAGATTTTATTATATGAAAGCACTAAGTTTGGCTTACATTATACACATGACCAAGTTAATATTTTACTACATGAAACACTTAGATTAGATCGTGGTACATGAAATACTATTTTTCTTGTGTTACACACAGTACTGAGACTCTTTTATAACTTGTGTTACACACAATACCGAGTTTTACTGAACTAAAATATACTTTTAATAATATTATAAAAATATTATTGTAATTATCACCTAGCCATTAGAATGGAAGATATGAATGTTATTGAATAAATTATAAAACTATGGTTTACACATATATATATAACGAATCATTCTTTTATCAATTAGTTATAAATGAAAGTAAGAACTATTTTAGAATAAAGAAATTCCTTTTATAAGAAAACTAATTTTCTACATACAAACACCATTTTATCTCAATAAATTAAAAAAATTAATGAATGTTTTTAATAAAATTTATATATTACATATTAAATCAAATTTTTTTGACACTCATTCAATATATATTATAGGTATAATATAAGAATAAATCCAATTTTAAGAATAAAAATATCTATTTTTCAAAAAGGTAATTTTACTGCCTTTTAATAGAGAACTCGTTTTAAATATAATTTTTGACACTTTTATATTTTTTTATAAAAAATATACATCATTTTTGAAATAGTAATATCAAAATTTATTTTGGGTGAATTTTTGATATTTTTATGAGAAGTTTCATGTTTTGATGAATAATATAAATACTAAATTTTAATTGAAAATTTTCTTTTCATCTAATTTATTTATCTAGTAAAATTATGTTTTTAATTGGTTTTAAAGTATAAGTAGTTAAATTTTTCATATATTTATCCAATTTATGTCATTGGAATATTTTTTATATTGAATTTAGATAGAAAAATTTAGAAAACTTTTGAACGTTTTTTCACTTTATAAACCCATTGTCTTGTCCCATCTATGGGATTAATTTTGAATTAATTTATTCCACTTATTTTATTTGGATTTGAAAAAATGGATTAAATTTTTGGAATTAAAATAATTTATAATTTCTATTAATTTAAAATTAGTTTTTGACCAAAAATATTGTCGAAAGTAATTAAAATTAATAATAATGATTAAGGTAAAAACAAGCTTACTTAATGATTAAACATAGAATATAAAGTGTAAAAATGGACCTACACTTGTCTAAAAATTATTTTATGTCCATATTTAGACCATTAAATCTCTAAGGAACTATAATTATTCTTTTTTAACCCATGGGGGACAATTAAAATGTGGGGAGCAGTCAAATATTTTCAATAATACCCAATGTATCCTTTTCCCCACTTATAAAAGGCATCCTCTCCCCCTCATCTCATCACACCTCTCAAGACCTTTTAAATCATCCAAACCCTACTAAAATCAAATCCCAACATCCCTAACCTAATTCTAGAGTCCTAACTTTGGTAATAAAGCTAACCAAGGAATCCCTTAATGAAAATCAAAAGGAGTTACCCAAAGAAGAGGTAACATCCTTCAATAAGCACTTTTGTTTTATTTATTTATCCACCACATAAATTATTATTATTACATTATCATATAACAACCTAATTATTCTAAATATAATGATATTTTTTAAGCTAAGGGTATTACCTACACTCATACACACTTCCATCAAATGGGATACACAATCATAGTTTGTTTGTATGGCGGACTACCGCCACGCGAACCGATCTCATTCGTTCTTCCATTTCTATCATTCAAGGTTAGTAATAATGATGAAATTTATGTTTTTATATGATATTTATGATATTTATTTTGTATTTATGCTTATTTTATTATTATATAACACATACCTTCATAATTTCCATTTTTTATAAATATGATAACTTCATTTGTGGATGTGTGGACTACCACCTCCCCAATGCGATGTGATTCGTTCACACTTAGCATGGAATGTATTAAGGATGGGTTTAGTGACCTTATATGATATATATATTACATAATAATTATACTGTAATGATATTATATTTATATATTAATATATTTTATTTACTTTTTTTCTTTCAATACGACAATAAAACTGAAACAACATTCATGTGTACGTACGGCCTACCATCTCAATGAACGGTGTATTCCATTTCATATTTCTATATATTATAAATTATTATAAATATTTATATATTAAATATATATATTTATATTTCATATTTTCATTATTTTTTAAATTATTTATATAAGTAAATTATGATCCAATACATCGTTTATTTCTGTGAGATACATACTATATTCACAAAGAATTGTTGTTGTGTGGTGTATATAATTCCCTATGAAATTTTATGTCATGAATTTAATTTATTTACTGATATTAAAAGTTTCATTTTATTTTATTCTTTCACGTATCTCATGATTCAAAAGTTACTCAAGTCAATAAGGGGATTTGTAGTCTCACTTTTATTTCTACGAGACTTATGCCTTATACACCACTCATTTATTTTGTGTGGTGTATATAATTCCAATGAATTTATTACATTATATTTATCCTTAAATTTATTTTTATTTAAATATCCATTTTATCTTATCTATTTCATGGTGTCTTATGGTTCAAAAGTTACCAAATCGACCAGGTAATTTTTTCTCCATTTGCCTTCTTTGAGACACATGTTTTGTAATGCACCTATATTTTTTATGAGGTGTATATACTACCATTTAACATGTTATATCATGAACATACTTCGTTTAATTATATTTTAATCTTAATTTAGTATTATTATTTCTTGTGGATTAGGATTCAAATTTTCCAAGGTGGTAAGTTTTTATTGCTACAATCTCATCATTTGTCATGACTGTTTACGATTATACTTCCATTGGTGAAATATTATAATCCATATCTCAAAAAATCTCATGTATGTTATTCTACAATATTTATTCATGATATCTTCATGTAATGGTATAGTTTTCACACTCTTTGGTACTTAATATAATTAAGAAAATGTTTTTAAGAAAATATGACTCTTTTTCTCTCTTTGGTCAGAAATCTATTTTCTCTTAAAATTGTGTTTTATAAAAAAATCAAAAATGTACTATTATTATCCAATGATTTTTAGAATAAAATTTTACCCATGTTTTACCTTTTTACAAAATGGTTTTTAAAATGAATCTTCTTGTCATTTTCAAATCAAGGAACGTTTCTAAACTTTTTACATTGCAAAAGGAATGTTGGGAATGTACGAATTTACCCATTATTATGACCATAATTTTCTTAAAGCTTCCTTTGAATTATTACAAGGTTATTTTTAAATATTTGTTTTACTAATTTTCTGAAAATTCATTGTTTTAAAAAAAAAAAAATAAAAATGTTTTCAAAAAAAAATTATATTATAAAAAGTGTTGAAAATGGTTTTAAAAGGTTCCTTTATAACTTTTCACGGTTATTTTCAAAGAAAAAGGTTTTAAAAATATTTTATGTTTAAAATACATTTTAAATTATTTTCAAAGATTTTATTATATGTTTTCAAAAGTTTTTTTTCAAATAAAATGATTTTAATGATTTCAAATATTCTTTTATAATATTTCAATGTTATTTTCAAATAAAATGGTTTTTAAAATGTTTTATGTTTTAAAAAGTGTTTTTAAGCAGAAAGGATATTTTCCCTAAGAAATTTCGTAAATTTAATTTCAATGCTTTATTTATAAGAAAAGAATTTTTGAAAATGTTTTATGAAATGGATTTTCAAATAAAGGATGTTTTTTATTAAATGTCCCAAATGATTTTTAAAAATCCTTCTCCCTATAAGATGACATCCTTTGATAAATTTTATGTTGTACTGGGGATATGATCTAAGGACACCATTCTCATTTGTTTTATAATTATTTTATGTTTAGGATGTTAAGTTGTTTATGAAATATTTTTCTCTTCTAGGAGTTATACCATGATAAAATGCTTATAAAACTCTCTCCATTTCATGGGATATTCTATAATGAAATTCTTGTGAAACTTGTATCTTTTCCATAGGTTATGATATGATGAAATTTTTGTGATACCCATTTTATTGCATGGGTTATGATATGATGAATTTTTATGATCTTGTGGTAGATGTATATATTATTTCATTATATTACAGGTGAGACCAATATATTTTTCCAACGCATTGGATAAAGATTTATATATCCTGAGATAATGATGGGAAACAAGTTGAAGGGATTGATCCCCAATGGGAAATAGGTGTGTCCAGATCCACAATGGGAAGAAGGTTTGTCCTAATCCCCAATGAGAAACAAGTGTGTCCTTATCCATAATGGAAAATAGGTTTATCCTAATCCACAATGGGAAACATGTGTGTCCTTATCCACAATTTGAAATAGGTGTGACCTGATCCACAATGGGAAACAGGTGCATCTTGATCCACTATGAGAAATATGTGTGTCTTAATCCACTATGTTTATGGTCTTTGTAGTTAACCTTGAAACATGAAATGGTTTTCTATATTTATGATTATTCCACACTTATATGACATGAGATTATGTTTCATGATTGATTTATGATGATTTATCACCCTTATGATTCATGCCTTATGAACTTAAAACCTTTATGTAATGACTCATGATTATGATCTTTGATATTCAGGTTATGGTATTAAAATTCTATAATCGTGTTCTCATACCATTATATCCATGTTATACTTACATATATCTTTTATTTTTACCCTTGTCGTGCTTTTGATCTCACCCTTTCTTATGTTTTATTTCCTCAGTGTACGAAGAAAGGTTTTAATTAGGATTAATAGAGGGAAATATATTTATAAGAGATGTTGAAGATATTTCACCAAATTATAATAATGTGTTCCTAGTTTCCAAATATACTAAACTATTATGATCCTCTAGTATTCACTTTTGTAATATGAAGAATATTTATCTAAAATGATGTAATATCCCTATATGTTAATCATAGGCAGCTGTGCATACATTTAGTAATCATGATGAATGAAAAAGCTATTAAATGAATACAACCCATCCAAATAAAGCTTAAGTAATGAAGACCAAAAATAAGAATCTAAACATAGCTTATAAATTTTTAACAATGTTATATATAAATTACTCTATAAAAGAGACTAGAAAAATATTAGAGTTAATGATATAAGTATGACACAAAACAAACCAATATTACCAAAAAATCCACTTTAATTATTTGTTTATGATTTACCAATAAGATAACACCATAAATAAATATAAATCCTTTTAAAATTCAAACCCATAGCACTGGTATGAAATATAATTAAAATTAACTTTTTTAGAAAACAATGGATTTGAAAATGAAAAAAAGAACAGAGAATGTGAGTAGAATCTAAATAAACATATTTGAAAACATCATAGGGTAAATCATGGTCATGAGTATACCGTACCATGAATATAACACCTAATGGGACCTCAACATTGAGTTAAATGGGATAACCTGGAAGCTTGCTACATGAGGATCAACCTGTTGGCCTATAATGTGATCATAACAGGCACATACCCTAACATACCCCAAAGCCACTCTAGGTTTCAACACCCTAGAAAGCTAAACATCAGTATGGTACATTGGTTAGTGAATAATATATTCTAGTGAAGAACTAATCTTGAATAACCATATTGCTAAGAAATGTTTCCATGTGAATCTACCTAAAATCTCAATCCCATGATCTTCATGATCAATATCCCATATTTAATAATTATATCAACACAAATGACTACACCTAGAGTAAATAATTATAATCAATCACATTTATAATTCCAAATAAGCATTTATAAGTTATAAAGAAACAAAAAACCACAAAATAAATTTTTTACAAGTTATGCATGCTTTAAAACTATATTTGGAAATCTCTTAGAAACGTGAAAATACATGTAGACAATTTACCAAACATAATTTATTCCTGGAATTTTTTAAGGGGTATAAAATGGGAATTCTATAAAAAACTATTTTTTAAAAAAATAAATGAAACCCTAAAGAACCATTTTAAATCAATCAAATAAAATAAATATGAATACCAATTTTGGATACATATTACTTTGAAAATGTAGGCACCAAGTTTTTCCCAAAAAATAAGAAGATTAAATATACATAACCACATTTCATCAATGATTTCAAGTCAAATTATTCAAATACTGAGAGATTATGGAAGTAAAAGACCTTAGGGAGAAGAAAGAAAGAGAAATCATGTCACATCCGTGATTTTATTTTGAGGTTTTCTTTTGTTTATTTTCGGTCTTGTATTCACCCCTTGGTAGTATTGAGATTTTTTTGAAAAAAATGGATTTTTTGGACCCTACAGTAGGTGGTGCACAGTTAGGGGAAACCATGCACCACACTAGGATAAACTGTGCACCTTGGACAATGGCCCTGTCCAGGCCGCACGGCTTTCCAAATGGGTGTGTGACCTCCCCCTGGAAACTATGTGACCTTACTAGGTCATTAATAATTGTAAATTTACCTTTCTACCATTTTCCAATTTAACCCATTTTCACCCATTTCTTTCCCCACTCTGTATTTTCATCCCTAGGCACCTCCCTCTCTCTTCCTTGCTCCCTTAGACCTTCAATATTTGGGTGGTTTTGGTGTGGATATTCAAGAAATCATCAAGTAAGTTCCTTATTTCTTGATTTATTCCTTCTTATAGGGGTTTTATTCCTCCCTCTTTGATCTATTATACTCTAGTATATTGATTGAAATAATAAGGGTTCGATCTTGAGTTATTAGGTAAAATCTTGATGTTGATGTTTCGATATTTCCTTTCCAGGGTTCCTTTGAGGTGCAGTTGTGGTTTTCCACTGAATTCTGAAAGTCTCCAAGATTAAGGTAGGTGGTTCCATGATTTAGCATTATTAGATTATTTTTGGTATTCTTTCTTGGTTCCTTAAATGTGTTCTATGGATTATGTGTGGCGTGAAATGTGTTTTATAAAGGTTTTAAGGTGAGTATGGATTGAAATATGGGTTTTTAAAAGAAATTGATTTGGTTTCATGTGTGCTTACTTGTTTTTCTTCTTAAACATATTCTATAAATTGTGCAAGTGGTGTGAAGTATGTTTCCAAAAGTATTTAGTGTGCCCATGGATTTGAAATAGGTTTTTCCTATGAAAAATGGTGGCTTTAATGTGAAATTATACTTATTGGTATGTGTATATGAATGTGGTTATCTATATGACATCTAGAATGGAAATTGAGAAAAAAGGGAATCCTAGGTATCTAGGTGGATAGACTAGGACTAGTATTTTAGTTGGATCAGTGAGGAAATGTATTGGTTTCTTCTAGCAATATTGACGATACAACACTAACTAAATTATGATGATGGTTGGATACCACTAGAACTTTGGATGGATTCTTCTATAGAGGATCATGCATGAGGATGTTGTGGGTTATGGTTTCTATACTATGTTTCATAAATATACGAGATTCTTAGGGTCCCATTAGAGATTGATCCTTTAGGGATTACACGTGGTTCTCTCTTGTGATGTGGTGCTCTTCGTCCATATATGGTGGTTCTTTCCTTCTTTATAATTGAAAATCATGTTTCCTTTAAACAAATATTTAAAAAAATTCCTAAAAATATTTCCTTAAAATGTTTCTGATTTCATTCTTAAAACTTTCATGTAATTTGTATTTTAATGTTATAGAATGAAATCTCTTTTGGGTGGAATTCTAATAGGCTTTGGATCACACCCTACAAATACCCTTGGGTGTTTATGGACTTTGTTATGTATGAACCAAGTAAGGGAAAGATGTTATGTGGTGGTAATGGTGGATCCAGTTTCTAGTGTCCCTTATTCTTGTAGATATTGGTGGAGGTGGCACAAGGAAGTTGTCCTTCTTATTTCATGGAGATTTTGGGTTGTGTAGTTGGTACCCCTCCCCGTTTTTGTATTTTTGTTTGTTTTGGTTTTTGGTTTAAGTTGTAAAATGTTTAAGTTGAATTATTGTATAAATTTTGTTTTGGATATTGATCTTGGTATTATTTTTCCTTTTAAGTATTAGTTATGGTTGTTATTAATGGGTTAAATCATTCCCAAATGTGTATTTTTTATACCCATGCACTATTTTCTAGCCCATGGGGATCGATAATTCCCTTTAGGCCATGCCATAAGCTGCGTTGGGTGTCAGGTTGGTTGAAAATCCGGCTTGGTTTGTGACAAAATGGTATCAGAGAAGGTTTCTACTTTTCTTTGGGTCATGATATCTAGGAGAATCTATATATACTGGATTTAGGATTTTCAGGGCTTGAGGTTTTGGTTGTGAGTGGGTTTTCTAGAAAACACACCTCATAATGGGCCTTGAGTCACCTTGGGATGTCAATAATTAGGTTAAATTTTCCTGCATGTGAGATGTATAGGCTGAAAACTGTATATGGACACCAGGTGGGAGTGAAGTGGTTTGGTTTTCCTTATTATTATGATGGGTATGGTTTTGTGTTGATTTTTTGAAGTGTTTAATGTGTGTTTTCATTGTTTGAAATTTTTCATAATAGTGTATTGATATGTTTTCCTTGTGGTTTTTTCTTGATGCAACAAGATGCCTCCCTGGAGACTTCCTATGCAATTATGGGAAGAGGCCAGAGAGGGTTATCCCTTTCCAGTTGATCGGTGACTGGTGGAATCCATCGTTCAGGTTGTTCAATATTTGGGTCATGGAGTGGAATCAGGTCCTGATCATGTTGGGGAAGCTGAAATAGCTATTGGAAAATAAAAGGCTTAGTAGTTCCTCAAGAACAAAACCTCCTTCCTTCTAGGGTAGCACAGATCCCAAGGAAGTAAAGGATTATCTTGAGAAGATTTAAATGATTTTTGGGATTCTTGACACTCCTAAGGATGTAAAGATGAAATTTATGTCCTTCTTGTTAGAATTTCCCAATCAGAGGTGGTGGGATTCAGTGGTTCAAGATGGTAAGCTCAAGCATATGGTCTGAAAGTAATTCAAGGTCATCTTTAATGAGAAGTATTTCCCTAAGAACTTGGACCATGCCAAGACCAAGTTTCTAGATCTCCACCAAGGGAATCAGACCATTATGGAGTATACCAGTCACTTTTCAAAGTTGGTTCGGTTCTCACTCGAGGTAGTTTCCAATGAATAGCTAAATAATCAAAAGTTTGAAATGGGTTTGAAACCAGATATCTGATCTTGTTTATTCTTGTTTAAATTGAAGAATTATATTGAGGTGGTTAACTATGTTTTGATGGTAGAGATAGATCATGGTGGAAATTATGGTTTCTCTAGGTCAGTGTAAGTAGTAGGACAAGGTAGTGGCAGTTTATCTGAGAAGAAGAGGAACCGGGATGAGTAGGAGAAGAAGGGAGGTGGTATTTTAGTCCATCCTTCCCAAATATCTTGATTTTTGGATTCATAAACTATATAAGTCATGTTCCATCAGTGTGGGAATCTGGTACATGTGAAGTATTCATGTTTAGCTCCACCCAGACCTTTCTATCAGTGTGGGCATATGGAGAACTTGTAGCAGTTTTGCAGATCCATACTTCTATACCAGGGTGGTGGAGGTTCAGTAACCTTCAAGGGAATTTCAGGCTAGTCAGATCCATATGGGGTGGTGAGTTATCGGTTTGGTGGTCATAGCAGTATCTCTAGATCTTTTTAGGGCAGAATCAGCCTAAAGAAAAAACTACAGTTCACTAGTCATTCTCAGGCTCAAGAAAAGGTGAGGCATATTCATTGTCTGAATCAGGCGCTAGCAGAATCTAATGCAAGAAATGTGACAGTTTGAGGTATCATTCATATTGCATCATCTATAGTTGTTTATCTATATTATATTGGTGTATCTTTTATTTTTATTTTTGACCATCTTGTGGATTTGTTGAATTTTCCAACTAATCTTATTATGTATGCGATACAGTTAGTGATGTCACTTTGTTCCGAAGAAAGAGTAGGGTTCCAAGTGTCTATCTTCTTCCCTCACTGTGTCAAGTGTTGATCTGGAATAGGATTTCTTGGTTTTAGAGATGGACCTCTTTGACATGATCCTCGGTATGGATTAGATGGTGTTTTTTTAGGAACACATCAATTGTTATTGATGGTGAGTGAGTTTTATGGAACAAGATGGAAGCTCTCGGGTTTTTCAAGGCCAGTGGAATCCTTGGTCAGGACATGCTAGACCTCTACTTCTTAAATTGGGAAATATTTTTTTCATATCTCATCACTCATATCAGGGGATGATGGTGGTAGTTCTGAGGGTGTATTTTCACCTGTGGTGGATGAGTTTCCATGGGTATTTCCAGATGAATTTTTAGGATTTCCTCCAGATATGTACATGGAGTTCACCATTGATTTTGTGTTGAGAGCATAGGTTATATCTCTTCCCTCATACCATATGGACCCCACTGAGTTGAGGTAATTAAATATTAAGATAAATTATTTGGAATCCAAAGGATTCAATCACCCAAGCGTCTCACCTTGGGCCACCCCAGTCTTTTTTCCTAATAAGGTCGATGGATCTCTTCAGTTGTGTATAGATTACCAAAAGTTAAATAAGTTAATGATTAAGAATAAATAATTGTTTCCAGGTATTGATGACCTTTTTTATTATATTAATGGGGAGATTTGGTTCCCTAACATTGACTTTCATTTCGGGTATCATCAAGTTAGATTCAGAGAAGTGGATGTTCTGAAAATATCCTTCTAAAGTATGTATGTCCATTTTGAGTTCCTGATCATGCCTTTTGGGTTAAAAAATGATCCAGTGGTACTTATACCGCTTATTAAATGATTATTCCACCATTTTCTTGAATCCTTTTTTGTGGTATTTGTGGATGAAATCCTTGTTTACTCCAGAACTAAAGATGAACATGAGTGGGATTTGAGGATCATGTTGGGCACTCTTTGAGATCATCATCTCTATATTATGTTTTCTAAGTTTACCTTTAGGATTAGGGAGGTGAAGTTTCTAGGTCATTTGATCTCAGAGTGATGGGTTTTAGTGTACCCTGAGAAGGTCAATGTAGTGATTTCATGGGAACAGCTGAAGAATGTTTTCAAAATCAAGAAAATTTTTTTCCAGATAGGTAACTATAAGAGGTTTTTTTGGGATTTCTCTCGGCTTGCTTCACCAATGATGAAGCTTACCTAGAAAGGGGTGAATATTTAATAGAGCTTGGAATTTCAGGAGTCCTTTGAGGAGCTTAAGTGGTGGTTTACCATGACCACTATTTTTTTTTCCTAAATCCATAAATGGATACATGGTCTATTGTGATTCCTTGGGTATTGTTATTGGGTGTGTGATGGTGAAAGATGATCATGTAGTGGAATATAGTTCTCTCCAACTCTGACCACATGAAAATAATTACCCAACCCATGACTTGGAGTTAGATTCAGTGATATATTCCTTGAAGACTTTGTGTCATTATCTCTTTGGTGAGAAGTTTGTGGTCTATTCTGATCATAAGATCTTGTCAAAAATTTTCTCCTAGAAGGATTTGAATTTGAGGAAGAGACTTTGGGTAGAATACCTTTAGGGTTTGATTTTTTTATTGTGTACACCCCCAAAAAAAGGTAATGTTGTAGCACACACCTTGAGTAGAAAAGTTTTGATACAGTCATTAAAAGATTCCAATGATGAGTGGACTTTGATGGGTATTTTTTTCAGATAAATTTCAAGACCAAGGAGCACAGTGGAGGTGCATTCTTAGTGATAATTTAGATAACACATTCCCTTATGGATTTTATTCGTCAAGAGCAGTCGAGTGATGAGCTATGTTAGCATTCTATGCACTTCCTAAATGGTGGGGAGGGGACTTGTGAATGGTCATTGTCTCCTAAGGGAGATCTCTATTTTAAGGGTTACTTTGTGGTGTCTTTATCATTGTTGAAGGTGAAGGGGGTAATGAGCCCGTAAGGGGAACCGCCGAGTTAGGGTTTCCCTATCGTCACTGTTTCTCCTCCACCTTAGGTTGGTTGCAGCTACTCCTTGGTGATTCTCCTTGACGTGGTAGTGGCGGGAGGTTCCTCCTTCAGTGGTGACTTGTGGGCTCAGCTTCAACCTCTTCGTTTCTGGTCTTTTCTCGCCCCATCCCCCTCGATCTGGCTAGGGCTTCCTTGGCGGCGCGAGGCAGGTCCATTGGCGGAGCTCCATCTATGGCTTGGGGGTTGGTGCCTCGCCAGTGTCGGCTGCAAGTGCGTTGGGTGGGTCTTCATGGTCCCTGAGGCGGTCTTGATGGCGGCGATGGGAAATAGATTTCATTTTCTATTGTGGCTCCTTCTTGTGAGTTTCGGTTTCAGGATGTATGAATCTATGATTTGGTTTGTGGCGGGTCTTCATCCTCAACAACAACAGAAGTTTTTGGTGATCGCGTACCTACTCGACGGCGCCCTCTCCTCCTCCCAGTCGGTTGCGTGGTGGTGTTCAAGGTCTCTTGGGAAGTGATTCTGAGCGGCCGACAGCATTTCAGAAGGTCGCGGTGCTCGGTGTTGTTGTTTTTTCTTATTTTTGGTTATGTTCATGGTGACTGGTTTGTTTTTGATCCTGTGGTTTTCGGTGACTGGAAATATGGCGCTTTTTTGGATGTTTTTTCTGAAATGCTCTCGTGATGGTTGTGAAGAATCTTCGTCTGTGGCTTTGATGTTATGTGGTGTTCTGTTTGGAGTCTCTTGGATGGTGATGTTGGATTCCGACGGGAGGCTCTTGGCGGTGGTCTGGTGTGGCCGAGATATATGGTTCAGGTCAGGGTGTGAGATGCGAGATAGCACATCAACCGAGGTGGTGATGATGGTTTGTGTTTGAATTTTGAAACTTGAAATTTGAAATTTGAAACTTGAAATTTGAAACTTTCCTTGGTACTCAATGGTTGTCCCGGCGATGTGGATGTGACGATGTTTGGAGTGGACGATTGGGACGTGGCATTGATCAGGATGGCATTCTCTGGGCTCGGTGATTTACATCTCATCCTTCCAACCTTTTAATGTTTGAAGTTTGAATTTGGCACTGTTTATGTTTTGAATTTTAAAATCTCTGGTCATTTGTGAGGTTACCACTCATCCTAAAAGTGGATTTTAAAAATACAAAAAAAAAAGTGGATTTGGAGTTATCATTGTGGAAGGTGGTGATGTAGGATAGCCACTAGTCTTATTGGGTCATTCATCATGGAACCACAAAGATATATTATGATGTGCGTTAATAGTTATGGTGGCCAAGTATAAGACAAGACATAAGTAACTTCATATCTAGGTGTTATACATGTTAGTAAGTTAAAGCATATCACTAGAGACCCTCATTTTTTCTTCATCCAATTCTAATTCCTATATTTAAGTGGGATGAGGTCGCTATGGATTTTATTATTGCCTTGCCTAGTACACCTTGGGGAAGGAATTCTATTTGGGTAGTGGTTGAATATCTAACCAAATATTTACATTTAATTTTGATCAGAGATTCATCTAAGGTGGATGAATTGGGTTAGTTTTATATCTAGGAAATAGTGAGTCTTCATGGTGTGTTATCTACTATCACTTCAAACAATGATCCATGCTTTACATTTCCATTTTGGGAAGGCCTTCAAAAGGTGATGGGGTTGCAGATCAAGTTTATTAAGGCAGACCATCCTCAAATGGATGGTCATATTGAGTAGGAAAAATAGATCATAGAATACATTCTTTGGGAATGTGTGTTGGAATTTAGAGGCTCATGGGATTACCATTTGGGTTTGGTCGATTTCTAAAATAAAAATAGTTATCAGTCCTTAATTCAAATGGAACATTTTGAAGTGATTTTGGTCATCCGTGTTGGTCCCCTTTATATCAGGCTAAGGTGGTTGAGACCTCATTATTGGGACTGAGCCTTGTGCAGTAAATGCCTAAAAAAGATAAGTCGATTAGGTAGTGTTTGTTGACAACGTAGAGTTTCCATAAGTCTTAAGTCGATCAGAGGCACTGAGCTTTTGAATTCTCAGTTGTTGATCGGGTGTTTCTAAAAGTGGACCCTCGTTTGGGTCACCATTTTTTGGTAATAAAGTAAAGCTAATGCTGAGGTATGTTGGACCTTTTGAGGTTACCAAAATAGTTGGTAAGTTTTAATACTGGTTATATTTTATATCTTAGTTGTCTTCAATTTATGATTTGTTCTATGTCTCTCAATTAAATAATTATAATCGAAACCCATCTCATGTATTTAATTGGGAATAATTGGAGCTGGAATCCAATTTATCTGTGTTTGAGTGACCAATGCAGATAATGGATTCCCAAGAGAACATGATTTAGGGGAAGTCTATACCATTAGTCCAAGCCCTTTAGAAACATCGAAATAATGAGCATGAGACATGGGAATATAATTATTGGGTTGCAGAGTAGTATCTATTTTTTTTTCTCTGATCATACTTAGTGTTGAATTTGTAGGGGTGGAAAGTTTTCATGGTGGAGAGAAATGTCACATCAATGATTTTATTTCAAGATATTATTTTGTTTATTTTCAGTCTTTTATTCATCCCTTGGTTTTCTTGAAAATTTTTAGAGAAAAAATGGAGTTGTTGGACCCTAAAGTAGGTTGTGCATGGTTGGTGTGTGATTAAAGGAAATTTTACACCAACCCAAGAGAAATAGTGTGCCTTAGATAGTGGAACTATCTAGGCCACATGGCTTTCTGCATGGGCATGTATGCTCCCCTGGAAAACTGTGCAGCATCATTCCTCTTGGACATAGAGGGATGCATGGTTTCTGCATGGTTTGTAAAACTGTGTGGGGTAATTGTGTGGCATATCCAAGTCATTAATAATTGGAAATTTACCTTTATACCCTTCCTCGATTTAACCCCTTGTTCACCCATTTCTTCTCCCAATTAATATTTCTATCCCTAAGTTCCTCCCCCTCTCTTCCTTGCTCCCTTGGACCTTTAATTTTTGGGTGGTTTTGGTGTGTATCTTTAATAAATCATCAAGTTCCTTCTATCTTTATTTCTTCCTTATTCTAGGGTTTTTCTTCCTCCCTATTTGATATTTTCTTCTCCAATTGATTAATTGACCTAATAAGGGTTCAATATTGTGTTTTTGGGTAAAATATTGATGTTTATGGTTTGATATTTCCTTTATAGGGTTTCTTTGAGGTATGATTGTGGTTTTCCAAGCTTGAGGTAGGTGGTTTCCTGCTTTAGAATTATTAGATGTTTTTGGTATGCTTTCCCAGTTCCTTAAATATGTTCTATGGATTATATGTGTGGCGAGAAATGTGTTTTATAAAGGTTTTGAGGTTTGTATGGCTTGAAATATGGCATTCTAAAAGAAATTGAATGTGTTTCATGTGTGCTTCCTTGTTAGGCTTCTTAAATGTATTCTATAAATTGTGAAAGTGGTGCGAAGTGTGTTTCCAAATGGATTTAGTGTTTGTATGGATTTGAAAGAGGCTTTTCCTATTAAAATGTTGGTTTTCATGTGAAAGAATACTTCTTAGTGTGTGTATGTGAAAGTGGTGATCTATGTGACATATGGAATGGAAATTGAGAAAAAAAAAAGGAAATCCTACATATCTAGGTGGGTGGACTAGGACTAGTATGCTAGTTATATCGGTGGGGCCGATGTATGGTTTCTTCTAGCAGGATTGAAGATACCACACTAACTAAAATATGATGATGATTAGAGACCATTAAAACTTTGTATGGATTCATCTCTAGTGTCTCATGCATGAGGTTGTTGTGGGTTATGGTTTATATACCATGTTTCACTAATATATGTGGTTACTAGGGTCCCAATAGATCTAGATCCTTTATAGATTACCCATGGTTCTCTCTTGTGATGTGGTTCTCACTATCGGCATACTATGGACCTTTCATTATTTATAACTGAAAATCATTTTTCATTTAAAAAAATTCTTTAAAAAAACGTTTTTCTTAAAATATTTCCTTAAAATGTTACTAATTTATTTCTTAAAACTTACATGTAATTTTTCTTTTAATGTTCTGGAATAGAATCTCTTTTGGGTGGAATTATACTAGGCTTTGGATCACACCCTAAATACTCCCTTTGGAATATATAGACTTTTTTATGTATGAACTAGGTAAAGGAAAGGTGTTCTATAGTGGTGATGGTGGATCCAGATACTAGTGTCCCTTCTTCTTATAGGTGTTAGTGGAGGTGGAATGAGGGAGTTATACCACTTGTTGCACGGGTATTTTGGGTTGTGCAGTTAGTACCCCTCCCCATTTTGGTATTTTTCTTTATTTTGGTTTTTTTAAATGTTGTAAAATGTTTAAATTGAATTTTTGTATCCCTATTGTTGTGGATATTTATCTTGGTATGATGTTTCCTTTTGATTATTGGTTATGGTCACTATAAAAAATGAACTTTAGCAACTGCCACCCAGCCACTTTTTGTGGTCACAATTGCCTTGTTTCTAAAGGGAAATAGTGATCGCCAAATTTCATCGCTATAGGTGTCTACAATCTAGCCACGAGAGTGGTCTCCAGTGTAGGATATAGAGACCGCCTATAGAGGTCACTAATATTCCATAGGAAAAACCATATCAGTAACCACCATGGTCTATCGCTAGACTATAGCTTTTTAAAAAAACTCCATTCACACACATAACCAAATAAGAATATAACCAAAAAACTATACATGGCCAATGACATCCACCATATTTATTTTTTACTATACTCATAATTTCACCACACAAAAAAAAAGAATATATTTATTTTTTTACCAACAAAAAAACCACTAAAAACTCTCTTCATAAATATAGCCAAAAAATTACCTCATCCCACGCCATCGAGTCACAAGAATGTCAATAAATAAATATTTCTAGATTTAAAGGTCTCTAAACCCTTTCGGAGGTTAAATTTTCATGAAACAAATATTGAACTTTAATTTTAATGAAATTATGAAGCATGTATACATATAAGAATATACTGATAAGAAATACATATTTATTTGATGACTATAAGAACCATGATTTAAGGAGAATTTAAAATTATTCTAGACTGGTAGAAATATCAATGATATCCCCATAATACCACCTGTTTCCCTCTGGAATTGGGTATGACCTCATTGATTTAAGATTCAAACATTCCAAGCGGTTTCGAATGGGTTTTTTCATAGAACCGGAAACATCCAATGATTCCATATCCATTTGAACCTACTTTCCAAAGGTAGGCGCTCATTAGTTGTGGACTGATAAGGCTTAGGAATTTTCATTGGTCGAGAGGATGGGAGGTCGGACTCATCACACCTTTTTGAGGGGAATTATTGTCTACTTTGGGGCTCTCTTTATAGATTTAAGTTATGTTCGTGAATCCTTATTACATTACCAAGTATAAAAGGAGTTTTCCTTTAGATCTGACAATCAATGATTGATATGTAGAAAATTTAGAGAATCTTTTATATGTATTATAGGTTCTTCATCGATAGAGAATCATCTGTATTTGTTTAGAGATTCTTATTCGATGTTATCCTTCAATACATGAAAGTCTCTTGGTCATTATGATGACAATACTAGTTTTAAAGCCACTCAGTGGGGAACTTGAAGTTTATTTTCATTCAAAATGACATTTATTATTTCAGAGTTGGGATCGTACTCGCAGATGGGCTACCTACGTATCCTTTGTTTTGGAAAAGGAATCAGAACCCACATAGTTCGAGTAAGGGAGTATGATGGTTATGCATGATTGATGGCTCAAAGAAATATTTCATGATTACTTTTACACTCTAAGCTCACGTGAGTCATGCTTGGTGTGAGAAACAAGAGGTATTGGTGAAACCAGACAGTTGTTCCACCAAAGATGCAATGATGTGGGGCTTATGTGTGTATGAATGCCCAAATAGATGAGGATTAAGATTTACTTGAGGGAA
Source organism: Viscum album (assembly GCA_963277665.1). Classification (NCBI taxonomy): domain Eukaryota; kingdom Viridiplantae; phylum Streptophyta; class Magnoliopsida; order Santalales; family Viscaceae; genus Viscum; species Viscum album. The sequence continues at coordinate 1,476,868,980 of OY728150.1, forward strand.
GAAATCCAGGAATAGGGTCCATAAAGGTATATGTGCTTCATGGAGATTTGGATACTCTAATCTTGGGGCTTACTCCTAAGGAATATGCCCAAGTTAGGAGGGGACTTATGATTGGTTTTTACTCTTGAGAAGGAAGCCCAGATCAAAAGTAAATTAGGACTGGTTAAGAGAAATTAAGACTCGGGCTTACTCCTGAAAAGGAGGCCCAGGTTAAAGGGATTTGAAAATTAAAAGGGACTTGGGGATTACTCCTAAAGAGGATGCCCATATTTGAGACTGGGTCTTACTCCTGAAAAGGAAGCCCAGGTTAAAATAATTATGGTTGGGGCTTACTCCTAAGGAGGATTCCCATATTTGGGAATTTTAAGATTGGGGCTTACTCCTGAAAAGGATTCCCAGATTAGAGAACTTAGGGCTTACTCCTAAGGAGGATGCCCAAAATTAATGGGAATTATGACTGGGACTTACTCCTGAAAAGGAGGCCTAGGTTAAGGGGTTCTATCATCTTAAAGGATGAGGTTGAATGAATGAAATCTCAATCTTTAGTGACATAAAGATGTGTAAATCACTAGGTTTTGAGAGATGTTCCACGGAGTTCCTTTCAGATAAGGAAGTCAAATCAAGAAATCATGCCATAAATGGCTTTGAAGAGTGTCTTGAAGACTGAATCATTAATAGGAGAGGTGGAATGGCATAAGAGGGGTGAAATGGGTAGGAAAGACACCCAAAAAGATAAGGGCGCGCAAGTCCTAGCAAGCACGCAGGTACTGCGTGGGCGCGCAATTCCCTGGTCGCACAGGTATACCTGCGCGGCACATGGGTACTTTCACGATTCTCATCCCTTAGGGTAATACTTGGGTGAGACTTGGCTCAAACCCTTGGTATTATCCCTAGAGGCTTTCTAGAAGATGGCACGCAAGTTCTGGTGAAGAAGTAGGGTGGCGCGCAAGTGTGTCCATTTCCCTTAAGGGTAAAACACTTAGGCGCGCAAGTGTTAGTGAATTCTAACACCTAGACCTTACTTCTCTTGTTTAGACCTTCCATTCTACGTAAATAATTACCTTATAAGTGTTTGGAAGACTTGAAGAAGAGACTTGGGCGTTTAGAGCTCTGTATCTGAATTTTGGAAAAATTTCTCTCCCAAATGGGGGGCCCATCGAGGGTATTTATAGGCTGGAGAAGACCCCGGGTGGTTATCACTTAGGGCACGCAAGTCAATTGCGCGATCAAAAATTTGGCGCGCAAGTGTACTTGCGCGATCAAAAATGCGGCGTGCAAGTGTACTTGTGCGATCATGGTATAACTTGCGTGACCCTTGTGCAATGTTCTTTTTATTCATTCCTTCGTCAATTTTTGATATTTTTCCAAAGGTTGAATCACTTTGAGTTAAGATATTCCCCTTTTCCAATCTTTAGACTCTGTGATGAAAGGAGCGTCAACAAAAGTCCCCCCTCAGGGTTGGATCAAAAAGAAATGAGGATTTGACTCTGAGGAAATCGAGAATCAAAAGGAAATTGGGGCACACTGGGTATGGCGCGCAAATGAGCTTTGGGCACACAGGGTCTGGCGCGCAGGGGTACGGCCATGTCTATAAATAGAGGGCCTCACTCCGCGCAAAGCACCTGGCTCTTGCTTGTTTTTTTTTCTCTCGACGCGCAAGTTGACTCCCAGCTCTCGCTTGTCTGTACTTCTTGCTTCTTGTGTTGCGCTTCTGTTTCTTGTGTCGCGCTGCTGTTAAGGTATTTAGACTTGCGCGGTGAAACCTGCGCACCCAATACTTGCACGACCGAAGGAGACTTGCGCACCAACTATGGGACTTGCACGCCTTAATGACTTAGCCAATTTCTTCAAATCCTTCACAAATATTATGAAAAATTAACATAATTTAAGAGTTAATTATTCAACTTTTGTGCAGATCAAATGGCTCCAAAGATAATCGGAATGACTGATAAACTGGCGAGCAAAAGAATTGATGAGATGATGGACATTGTTGTCCATGATTACTATTCCATCTGTTAAATCACTCTTATGGACTTGGCTAAGTATCTGAAGAAATATCATCATGATTTCCCATATAGCATCTATCTGCCTCTATATGGCCATGGTCATCTACAAGATGTCAATATTCTAGAGGCAAAGAACTATCTCTCGTCTTCCTGGTTTCAGTCGTATACCAACTTTTCTTCAGCAAATGTCTCAATCACAGGAACATTTTCTAATGCTGGAATAGTAAAGAAAGCCTATATAATGCATCATAGCTCTTGTGCACCAGATCTGAAACTTCACAAACCTGAGCTGCAACCACATTATTATCCTTCAATCTTTTGAATTTCTGAGGATGGATCAATCCAAAGGCTGGAAGGAGAAATGGGAATTCCGTTCTGGAGGAGGGGTGAAGCCAACTTGGATGTGGGCTTATTGGGTGCGACAAACTTGTGAAGATTTTGTCGAGGATATGAAGGGAGCTGCAATTTTTGAAGTCGTCTGGGCTGGGCAGATGTATGTTTATAGGAATGATAATTTTTCACCGGAGTTTCTTAGCCGCTGGATCCCATAAACGAATTCTTTCCATATAACCCATGGAGAAGTAGGCATTAGTTTGTGGGATGTCTACAAGATCTCATGGGTTCCAATTTTGGGTGATATGTATGACGAATTCATCCCTCCAAAGGAAACTTTGAATGATCCGTAGAAGACTCAGAATTTGGTTCGAGAATTATTGAAGATTTATCATAAGCTCAAAATCTCAAAGACTTAAAAGACTCATTCTAGAATGGATATTCACCCATAGGAATGGATGGATGTGTTTCTCAAGAAGAATAGGGAAAAGGGGCCCACCTGTACTCGTCCTACTAGATGCCCTAGAGTAGATAAGAGAGGTGTTCCTGGCACATTCTGTCCGACTCTGGAAGTAGGAGAGTTTGAGAAATGGGGGTATGAATTAAATCATAAAATCCTGGAGAAGACCCGTCTAGCAGGCTTTTTTTCCTTATGGCTCAGTGTCTATATTTTTTCAATTAGATATTCGAAGGGAGGCGTCAGTCCAGGGACCTTCGTTATCGCAACCAAGTTGGCTGAGAGGAAGATGGTGGGGTTGGATACCCCAATTTTGGTAAAGATTCACAGGAGCTTACTCCATGTCTATATGGGTAAGTCTCCTTTGAGATTAGTGGGACCATTCCAAGTTTTATGGGGATGGATCGCCACTCACTTCCAGAAATATGCTGTTCAAAACGGAATACAGATTCCTGGAAGTTCTTTCAGGATGTCTGTTCAGGCCTTCTCTGAAGTTTGTCCTTTGTCCCTCAATGATTATAATATTAGGCCAAGGCTAGGTATGCATAAGGAATTCCACTTCTTTCCCTATGGAAATCCGCCGACAGGGCAATTTGTTGATGATGGATCAGCCATCTTGGAACAGAGGTCTTATATGCTGGCCTGCAGAGATGGTGTATTGGCCACCAAAATTGATGGGGAAATTATATGTGAGGCCTATGATCTATATCGATTTTCACTCTAATTCAAGTGTTTGTAGACAACTGTTTTGTCTCCTCCAGTGCATGTCAGATCAGAGTATCATCCAATGGTTTCTCGGCAACTATGGTTTTTAATGGCTATGAAAAGGACTGGGGCAGTCTTTAACTTACCAGATACTGAAGCGGTAAGCAATTTGACCATATGGTATGCTTAAAACTGGATAGCGTCATATCTTGAGGCCATATTGAATAAACCTGTTTATGGGTTTGGGAAGAAGAAGAGAACCATTGAGAAAGAAACAATTCTGGTGGCAGGTGATTCTTCCACTCCTGAAGCTGGTTCACTAAGTTATTCAACCGAGGATGATTCGTCAGATTCTCAGAAGATACAACATGTGTCAAAATGGCCATGTGTCGTATATAATCCTCCTCTCATAATCAAGAGAGCCACTCCATCAAATCCTGGTGAGTTACTTTATTGAGTCAATTTTAATTGCAAGTAACTTTATAGATTAACAAGTTTTCATTATCTTTTTATAGTTGTAGGAGCTAGAAAGAAATTAAAATCCATGTTCATAGGACCCTCTTCGCAGCCTTCTAGTGCACCTACATATCTACGACTAGAGGCCATACAGGCATGGCGGGATGTATACTGTGATACTGAAACTATCTGGCTGGAGCTATGTGAAGGGTTATGTCTTCCTGGAATAGGGATTCTTTAGGCTCCTGTAAATATTCATTTCAAGGATAACCCTGATGAAGTAAGAGACTATGTCAAAGAGTTGAAGGCCTACATATATGCCACCAAAGATTCTATCTCTATCACCAAGCGGGTGAAGGAAATGATGGATCACGGCGCCACTGATGAGGAGTGGCATGAGTATGTGGCTCCTGAAGATGTAATTTTTCTTTCCTTATTTTCTTTGCAACTTGATTTCAGTTGAAGCTTTGTTATTCAAGGAAATTTTTTTCTTCATATTGCATCTTACCAAAACTACTGAGGTTCCTTCACCACAGTATAGACCTGGTGGTACTGCCATCGGGGCTGCTGATGAATCTCCTCGCGAACCGGGCGAGATATCTCCAGGCCAGCAGGCCATGAATGAGGAGTTGGACATGACTTTACATTCGCCAATTCAAGTGCCAATAAGGAAGACTGCTGACACTCCCAAAAAACCAAAAGGACAAAGGCGAAGAAGGAGGAAGTCCACCGCTAAACGCTTTATCAGTAGTGGTAAGTCCTTCGGATAATCATGAATTTTAAACCATGAAAAAGATTGATCACTTTCCTTGGGATTGCAGGGGATTATTCAATTTCCCTTCTGAGGGAAAGGACCGGTCCTCCTTTAATGACCATGGAGGGTGTTGTGGAACAAATGCAAATTCAGGCTGACTTGGATGCTTCTGAAAAAGATCCAACATCTATTCCCAGTACTGCTCTTGTTGCTGCTACAAGTAGAGAAGAACCTGCACCAGAATCATTGGCGGTCGTAGCAACTGAATCTTCCATCCTTCCTAAAGAAGATTTCTAGGGTCAGGGGCCACAGAATGAGGGTCGCCAAGAGGACACATCAAATTCTCCCACTGGTGAGACTAACCAATATTTTGAAATATCATTGGATGAAATGATTAATCATGGCATGTCTTTCGAAGAATTTTATGATCATGCTAAGTTATCGTGTGATTTGGAAGACCTTGGGCATGAGTGTTATCCTTCGTCTAGTAAATTTTCTTATAATTTACACTTCTAATCATGACTGAAAATAATATGCAATTCCATCTATAGAAGTTGTTGAACTGCCCATGCCTGAAGAGGGTGTGGACATTAATGTCAACCCTACCATTGCAGAAACATTAGCTCAAGTGGAGATAAACCCAGTAAACCCTCCTAAGACCCATCTTGAAGATCCTGTTGAAACTGGGAAAGATGGGGAGGAGTCTTCTCAAGCTTCTGATCTACTGTTATGTAATTATTGTACTGATTTTTCAATATAGACAACCAACTTCCATTATTCTATGAAACTAACTATACTTTTAATTGATAAAACAGGGCTATCAACTTCAATGTCTAGAACTAGAGTTGAATTCTCAACCTCCACCCAAACAGTAGTAGAAGGTGAAGCAACCAGGGTTAGGGGGGAAGGAGCAGAATAGGGAACTTCCTTAAGTGCATTAATCCCAGATTATATGCCCCCCTGTGATGATGATGCTGAATCAGACCCAGAGGTTCTTAAGGTGCTCAACTTTTCACGATGCAAGGCATTGAACAACATATGGAAAATCATATCTGAAGTGCCTCTTGAAGAGCTGTCATCAAAGATCCCTCGATTGTCATCCCAGTTCATCATGCTAGGACTTGGCAGTTTTGGATAGCAAGAGATTCATACCGCAGTGAAACAAGTCATCTTCAGGAGGGAGCAGGAGCAAAAGTGTCATGAAGATCTGACTAGGGTAAAACTGTCAGTCAACGTCGGCGAATTTGAGGCTATGGTATCCCGAGCTAAGGCTGACTATGCTTCCAAGATGAAGGAGCTGAAGCATAAGATCAAAGAAAAAGTTGTCCAGAAGATGCACCTTCAGCAACAGTTAGATGCTATTACTGGGGAACTTGACCAACTCAATAATTCACTGGAGGGAGCTCAAATGAATGGTATGAAAGCCATTGTATATGCCAAGAAGGTAATCCATCAAGATGAGAAGAGTGAAGTTGGTCGAGTGCACGAGCTTCAAGTAGCTACTGATGAAGCTCGGGATGTTGTACATCAAGTGAAGACTTATGTTGACAGTCTTTTGTAATTTCCTGAAAAAGAGAAGAGGCTCCAATCTGTGGATGTCCCTCTAATTCTTGTGCATCAATGGAGAGTACTTTTATCTTCGATCATATATACTTGTATTCTTTCGCTACCTGCTTTAAATTTTACCTAAGCCAATGGGCCTAGTAAGCATAGTTTGATTTTTTTTACTAGGATTAATGTAAATAACCCTACAAAATTTGAATCTTTTAATTGCTCAATATTATCAAAATCATACAAAATGTATGTTTAGTGAGATGGAACTTGACATTTATTCAGAGTTCCTTTGTATTTTGTGGGAAGTTTAAAGTCATGCACATCGGACATAAAAAGGATAATTTTTAAGGTTGAAATATCTTTGACCGAATGAATTAGAATTGACTCAATTCACTGACAATTCATCTGAAAAAATATTACCATACTCAAGTATGAGGGAAAATATGTAAACTATGACTTAAGAATATTTGAATCTGAGGAATGATATGAAAAAGAGCTAAAAGGAATTAGAATAAGTAGTTCCTAAGAATGAATTTACCATTATTTAACAAACCTGTTAGGGGGTTGAATTATACAGGGCCACCTAAGGGCATTGGCTTCATAGTCAAATAAATAGCATCTTTTGGCTGACAGGTCCATTATGTAGACTACTTATGCAAGGCCACCTAAGGGAACGTGATGCATAGTCATGCAAAAGAACTCTCAGAAATTTACTTTCCTAGTGCTAAAAATCTAGTGAAAGTTTATGGAGATTCAAATTTTCCAAAGTATAGAGTTTGTTGTATGGAAACAGGTACTTGAATATGGAGAAGATATTTCCAAACAAGATTATCGAAGAAATGGGTGGATATCACTCCTATGAAGGTCTGACCCAAATGTAGGGAAGGAGAATATAAACCATAGACTTGAATACTTTCATATCATGAAAAGGGATATGGGACAAGTATGTTAAGGATGGATATTTTTTCGGATCCCTACATATTTTCATTAAGACAAATAAGGAAAAAATAGGCTTTCTTCCCAAGAATGAAGTTACCAGAATTTAAAAAACCTGTTAGGGGGTTGAATTATGCAAGGCCACCTAAGGGCATTGACTGTATAGTCAAATAATAGCATCTTTTGGCTGACAGGTCCGTTATGTAGACTATTTATGAAAGGCCACCTAAGGGCACGTGCTGCATGATCAGGCAAAAGAACTCTCAGAATTTCAGGCCTTTTGTTATTAGAAGTTAAGAAAAGGGTTATAAAGATCTGAAAATATTTAAGGTTAGGATTATTACACATAAATATGGGTATTGTCCAATGTATGCAGAGATACATAGATCAATTCTAACCATAATCATGTTGTGACTGGGTCCTGAATGGAAATGTTACACTTCACTACGTATCCCATAATGATGGGAATAAAGTCATACGTAGTTCTTGAACTACAGTTTAACATTATGTGGGAAAAAAGTATTGGAGATCTTAGTTTAGGGTCATAGATCTTGGACCATTATAAGAAATACACAGTGTGTATTTTCATGGGGACTTTTCAGCCAGGGGACTGAAAGAGGAATTTGGGGTTAGGCCCAAAAGACTTGGGGCTGGATTCGAGGGACACTCAAACATTCCTACGTATCCCATAAGGATGGGAATCAAGCCCATGTAGTTCTATAACTACCCTATGTACAAATTAGGTTCGTACATGTGAAGGGTGAAAGGGGATTTTAGTGCAATGATGGTTTAACCCAAGATAAAAGGTTCAGGTATTTCCATGTATTCACGTAGTCTTTGAAAATGAAACATGATTGAAAATCAATGTAAATAATTATTCCCTCTCAGGTGAGGGAATAAAAGAATATTGTAGTTTATTTTCATATTGGACAAAAGTGTTTTATAGTTTAACGTCATATAGCAAGGATGAAAGTGAATCAATGTAAAGATATTGATTCTAGGGGCAGTTTCACGAATCAACATCGTATGAGATGGAGGTGAACCGATGTGAAGAGATTGGTTCTGGGCTTGAACCTTGGGAGGTTGCCTATGTACCTAGCCTGGAAGGAAAGGATCAAAGTCCATGTAGTTCAATTAAAGAATGAATTAGTGATCAAGTTGTTCTTGGGAACAACAAACTAAAAAATAATGTTGGGACTTACTCATGGTTAGTAGCCCAGAGAGAGTGTTATGGTCGAAGTTTGCTCTAAGCTCACGTGAGTCATACTCGGTGTGAGAAACAAGAGGTAGCAACAACCCTAATGATGCACAGTTTAATGTCATGTAGGACATATAAAGGGACTATGAAGTTTTAAGGTCTTGCAGTTAGGACTATTGGTGCTGCACAATTTAATGTCATGTAGCAGGGACAAAGTACAGTTTAATGTCATGTAGGACGTATTAAAGGACTTTTTGTACAGTTTAACGTCATGTAGTTAGGACGATGGGGACAATACAGTTTAATTTCATGTTGGACAAAAAGAGGGACTGTGCAGTTTAATGTCATGAAGTGAGGACAAAAGAGTACACCATTTAACATCATGTTGAACGTATTAGGGACTTTTTCACAGTTTAACGTCATGTTGGATGAAAAAGGGACGATACAGTTTAGCGTCATGTTGGACGTAAGTGATAAAAGTTTAAGGTCGTATGCATGGACCATTGGTTATGCAGTTTAACGTCTTGCTGGACATAAGGGACTTCTATATAGTTTAATGTCATATAGCAAGGACGATGAAGGGGGACACAGTTTAATGTCATGTTGGACGAAAGTGCAAATAGTTTAAGGTCGTATGCACGGACCATTGGTTATGCAGTTTAACGTCTTACTAGACGTAAGGGAATTATATATAGTTTAACGACATATAGAAAGGACGATGAAGGGGTACACGGTTTAACGTCATGTTGGACGAAAGTTCAAATAGTTTAAGGTCATATGTATTGACCCTGGATGGTGCAGTTTAACGTCATGCTGGACGTAATGGACGTTCAAATAGTTTAAGGTCATATGCATGGACTGTGGCTGTATTTTGTGTTCATACAAAATATTTCTTCATAAATATAGCATTGGTTGGAGTAGTGATGAGTTCTCCATCCATTGAGATTAAATAATAAGCTCCATTGGAGTAGACCTTATGTATTGAGTAAGGTCCTTCCCATTTTGGCTCAAGATCGGGAGGTTTTTTTCCTGGTATCATTGTAGTTCTGAGAACTAATACCAATTCTCCATGAGTAAATGAATGAAGACGAACTTTTTTGTTGAAAACTCTTGCTATTCGATTCTGATAGACTTCCAAATGGTGCAAAGTGCACAATCTTTTCTCATCTAACCGTTCCAATTCATTCAATCGCTTTTGATATTGTTCATCTGTAGATGACTGATCACAAATGGATACTCTAAGAGAGGGTAGTTGAAATTCAATGGGCAAGATGGATTTCATTCCATATACCATTCAATATGGAGTTGATCGCATTGCAGTGCGGGTGGTAGTCTGATAAGCCCATAAAGCATGAAAGAGTTTATCGGGTCATGATTTCTTATCTTTATTCACTATCTTTTGCAGTATATTTGAAAGAGTCTTATTAAAGGCTTCTATCTATCCATTGGCCACTGCATGATACCAAGATGAATGGTTGGATTTGATGTTGTATTCTTGATATAACTTCTTTACCTCAGATGAACAGAATTTGGTGCCATTTTCCATCATTATGGTATGAGGGACACTAAATCTAGTAATTATGTTAGACTTGATGAAGCTAATAATGAATTTAGAACTGACTTCCTTAATAGGTATTGCCTCTACCCATTTGGAAAAGAAATCAGTAGCAGTAAGAATATACTTAAACTTCTTGGTCGTAGCTGAAGGGTAAGGTCCCACCACATCCATTCCCCATGTGGCAAATAGCCACGAGTATTTAGTTGTATGAAGCAACTCCAGAGGTTGATGAATGAAGTTGGCATGTACTTGGCATGAATGACACTTCTTTGTGAAATCAACACAATCTTGTATCATTGAAGTCCAAAAGTATCCAAGCCTTTGAATCTAATCAGACAGTCTATGTCCAGATTGGTGGGAACCACAGACTCCTTCATGCACTTCTTTCATGACAGCCATTGTCTCTTCACCATCAATGCATCTGAAGATAACTCCATCAAAACCACATTTGTAGATAATTTTCTCTAGGTGATCTGGGCTATCATAATGAGTAAAATTGACCACACACCGCCGGATTTGTTCTTTCTCGTCTCTATCAGGTGGAAGTGTTCCATTTTGAAGGTATTCCATGATAGGTGTCATCCATCCTGTAGTATGACCATACGGTTCAGGAATGGGACTAATTTCATTAATTTCCTCTATTCTGGTTTGAAAATAAGGTGAAATTGCACGACGTTGGGCAATACTGATGGTTGTCTCGTCCCGATTTGGATCTGCCAGAGCTGTGGCTATATTAGCCAGTGCATCAGCTTGAGCATTTTGTGATCTTGGGACATAAGAAAATGTCTGTTCCGAAGGGAATTCTGCCATTAAATCTCTGACGTAATCATACAAAGGGATTAGTTCTTCTTTTCTAATGGAATAATCCCCATTGACTTGTTTGATTACGAGGTCTGAATCACCTTTCACCTTTAAGTGATTCACTTGTTCTTGAAGCACCAATTCCAAGCCTGCGATGAGAGCTTGGTATTCTGCTTCATTATGGGTACCACCTTCCCACAATAAGAAAGAATAGGGTAACACTTCCTTTTCTGGAGAAATAAGCACAATTCCTAAGACAACTTTGTTGAATTTAGGATTTTCCATTTTCCTCCCTGTTGGACTTATGGAAGCACCATCAAAATACATTTCTCATGCCTGATGACTTTCTTGAATAGAGAAGACTTCCTCATCAGGGAGTTCAATATCTGAAGATGTGTCTTCCACTGAAGGGTGTTCATCTAGCAAATCAGCCAGAGGTTGGCCCTTTATTTCCTTTTGAGACACATACTGAATGTCGAATTGCGGCAAAATAACTGCCCACCTTTCTAGACGTCCTGTAAGAATTGGACGACTAAGGATGAATTTGAGCGGGTTATTTCAAGATACCAATTGGACCTCATGATGTTGCAGGTAGTGTCTCAACTTCTGAACAGCAAATATTAATGCCAGGAATCACTTCTCAATACTTGAATACTGGGTTTCTACTGCAAGCATAGTCCGACTGAGGTAGTAGAGGCTGTTTTTATTCCCAGCATCATTATTTTGATCAAGAAAGGAACCCAATGATCTCTCTAAAGATGTCATGTAGAGGATAAGTGGTCTTCCTTCAACAGGTGGCATGAGTACTGGTGGACTCAAGAGGTATTTCTTTAGAATATTGAATGCTTCTTGAAATTCTTCAGTCCACTGGTAAGTGACTCCCTTCTTCATCAATTTGGTGAAGGGTAAACTTTTTCCTGCTAAATTGGTGATGAAACACTGAATATAGGCTAAGTGTCCTTGAAGTCCTCTTAATTATTTCAAATTTCGAGGAGGTTACATACCAAGGATTGACATTGTCTTCTTAGGATCGACTTCAATACCATGATGGTGTATAACAAATCCATGAAATTTTCCTGAGGTTACCCCAAAATCAAATTTTAAGGGGTTCATCTTCAAATTATGTTGTCGAAGATTGTGGAATATGACTTCCAAATCAGCCAAGTGATTATAACATTGTTTGGATTTGACCACCAAATATTCCACATATCATTCAACAAACTTCCCTAAAAAGGGTTTGAAGATACGATGCATGGCATGTTGATATGTTGCACCTTCATTCTTTAAGCCAAAGGGCATTACCTGGTAGCAAAACACACCCTGAGGGGCTCTGAAGGCTGTGGATTCCTCTTCTTCTGGGGCCATTCGGATTTGATTATATCCGTAATATCCATCCATGAAGGAAAGTGCTTCATAGCCAGCTGTTGCATCAATTAAAAGTTCTGTAATCGGAACTGGTAAATCATCCTTAGGACAATACTGATTAAGATCTCTGAAATCGATACAAACTCTAATTTGTCTATTCTTCTTATTTATAGGGACAATATTTGTCAACCACTTGGGATATTTAACTTCTCTGACGAATTTATCTTTGATAAGCTTATCCACTTCAGTTTCAATTTTGGAAGCATAAGTTGGGTGTATTCTTCTCACGGATTGCTTAAATCCTCGATGTTCTTCTGGTAAACCCAAATGATGAGTAGAAACATCAAGATCAAGCCCGAGAATCTCTGTATAGTTCCAAGAAAATATGTCTCGATTTTTCTTTAAAAAGGAAATATTCATCTCTTATTCTTCAAGAGTCATGGCCGCACTAATTAAAGTGGGGCGTGGATCTTCTTTTGTACCCAGATTTATTTCTCTGAGTTCATCCATGGTGGTAGAGATACCCTCTTCAAATGCTGGAGGAGAATCTCTGAGATCTTCCTCTTCTTCTTCAACATGTGTTATTTCTTCTATTTCTACTTGCATAGTAGATGATAAATCAGAATTTCCATGATCAGAAGAGATGTTAAAATTTGAACATCTTGAAGAAGAAGCTTCCATTTCTGACCCGATTGATGATGAAGGGTATTCCTTGGGAAATAAATAGGAGATGATGGATTGAGAATCGACATCATTGTTCACCTCTGATGTTGCTATAACTTCTTCTGGCCTGATTGGAGAATTATAGACTTGTTGGATTTCAGCAGATGAAATGAATATGTCACCATTTGGGCTTTCATCACTGCTTGGTGGGTTACCAATTTCTCCCATGTTGTCTGGAAGGATTGCCCTAATTGACATTATGGATCTTTCCATAAGAGTATTTTGATTTGGGTCTATATTGTCAATTTGACTGATAGGCAACACATAATCTGTACTCACATGTGTAAATGGATTTACTGGAATCTTATCCAAACCATATGGAGCATTAACTTTGGTAATCTTATTTGTTGTGGATTTCTCCTTTCCCTTCATGTGATAGAATTCTTCCTCAATGTATTGAGACTCACATGTCTTGAACGGGGCCTTATCACTATACAATGTCCCAACTTGACCATCGAAACAATATTTGAGACATTGATGGTATGATGAAGGTATAGCCGCATGTTGATGTAGCCAGGGTCTTCCAAGCAAGATCTTGAAGGCTGAGTCTTGATCAACAACCATGAAATCTGAATTGGATACAAGATCTCCAAACTGAGTTCTGAGTGTAACTTTGCCCAGTGGTTCTTTTTCATTTTTATCATATCCTTTTAACATCATGGTAGAAGGAGATAAATCAGATTCTGTGAGGCCCAATCGACGAAGTGTACAAATGGGCATGAGGTTGAATCATGAACCATTATCAATGAAAGCTATTCGGATGTCTACACCATTGACCTTTCCAGATAAGTACAAAGGTCTAATATGTCCATGCACGACATCATTTTCATCTTCATCAGTAAAATATATTACTGCATGGAAGTCCGTAGGATTATTCTCTATGTGATAGACTTCAGCTGCAGCAATTTCAGTTTCAAACTCCTGAGGACTTGACAAAGCCTCAACGAGTGCTTTCCGAAGATCCTTTGATAAATTCAAGGCATCCAGAATTGATAACTTGGCTGGTACTTGGGCCAGGTGTTTCAATATATCATACTTTTGATCCAAAGGTCTCCATTTCCCAACAGGAACATGTGGTTTAGCATGTGTCTTGGAAGTTGATGCTTTGTAAGTTGATGCATCTTGTATCAGGATAGGAGTTGGCAATATTCCTGGATTTGGAAGATTAGACTAATTAGATCCATTTACTTGCTGAGAGGAAGAAGATGGAACCTTCAACCGGTCTTCCAAAATAACTGTGCCAGGACTGAATTTTCTATTGGTGGGAGAACTTTCTTGTTCTTGTTGAGCTTGCTGAAGGGCTCTTCCACGAGTTTTTGCTGCATACACAGTTCTAGCAGGGGTAGAATTGGAATAGTGGCTTCTAAAAGATCCATGTCTTCCCCTGTATCTTGAGCCTCTAGAACTTCCTCTGATTCCTTTATTTGATATAGGGAATTCGGGCTCATCAAAATTGAAACTACAATTGGCATATGGATCTGTTAATTGAATCATATTAACAGAACTGAAAATCAACTCTTCATCTGATGAAGACTCTACCTGATTAGCCTGTTTAGGTTGTGCCGTTTGGTGGGATGGTGCCCATGGCTTCGAAGTAGATGGCATGAAATCTGCCAGAGTCAAAGACAGCTTAGGCTTTAACACATACTCATATTCTTCTGATTTTTCCTCTTTCTTGGAATTATTCCGCCCTTTTGAGGATTTTCCATCTAAAGAGGATTTTGTTTTGGAATCCATAGCAAAAGACACAATTGGTTTCTTCAATTGCGTTCTCAAAATGTCATGAGTTTGGTTGATCGTTTTTCTGACCATACAATCATCATATTTCTGTGCATTTTTGCTTTTAACTTCTTTCCATTCTCCTTCTTCTTCTGTAAATGTAGCAGTAACACATGCTACCTGGGCTGAAGAGCCTTTTAGTTTGACTTGCCGAGTAGACCATCTTTTATAGAAGGTCTTTGAAGACAAAACACTCTTGGATGGGATTCCCCAACATCTGATGAAATGGACAACAATTGGGATGGTCTTCATCTCCTTCCTTGTTTTGCCTCTTGGGCCTCGGCAACTGAACCAAATTATTCTCCAGGGCCGAAATGAAGTAACCAGGAACTTGTTCATTTCAGAAAGAATAAAATTTACTGTTAAACTCATCAAATTGTTTTCATCTTTGATCTCTTTGATTATCTTGACAAAACGGCCTCTGTTGTTAGCACTCATGAAGTGGAGCCCTTCGAGAAGATGAAGGTTTTGAAGTAGAAGCAGGTACAGGTGCTTGTTTAAGCATAACTGTAGCAGTCTCTGCTTTACCCATTCTCCTTCCTGGAGCTGATGGAATTACACAAGCTTTATCCTTAGTCTTTATAAGGTAATCTTCAATCTGCTGAGCGATTGAAGTAAGGTCTCGAAACCCTCCTGTGTATTTCACAGGGATCAGCAGTGTGCGTAATTTGTCACACAGATTGGCAACAGTTTCTCTTGAGGGAGTGCTAAGCTTAGAGAATAAGTTAATCCCTTCCAGCGAGAAATGAAATCAGATACTCTTTCATTCTTCCTTTGCTTATAGTTTGTAAGATCGAAAACTGTTGTCTTTGGAAAAGGTGAGCTGAATTGAAGAAGAAATTGTTGACGGAGATCTTCCCATCCGGTAATTGATGGGGATTTCAAGCTTGTATACCAGACAAAAGCTATTCCTTGCAAGGTTCGCACGAAGCATCTGAGTTTCACTGCTTCTTGCTGCTCCAGAGTTCCCATCATAGGATGGAAATAAGACACGTAATGCATCAAATATTGTTCAAGGTCACCTGATCCATTTAAAATAGGGAATACAGGGTTCCCAAAACTTGATGGGGGAGGGATTGAATCTACCCATTCAGGGTAAGCTTTCTTTTCTGGTTAAACCTGTGCACGCTTCCCTTCCATAGTCTCTAACCAAGCTGTTAATGACTCAATGGTAGTTATTAACTTTTGAGAAACATCCGGTTGAACTTGGACTTGGGCAGGTGTAATGACTGAAGTTTGGATAGGTATGGCAGCTGGTACTGCAACTAATGGAAACACTGCCAATTGTTGTTGCACTTGACATGTGGGATTAGACCTGTGAGGGTGTACTGATAAAGGAGGATATTCTTGATCCATCTCAGTAGCTGCAAAAAACTCCCTTGGCTGACTGACTCCAGCATGCTTAGGAGGAATACTACCTTGAAGTAGTTCTGCGTTCAACCTCCTCAATTCTTTCATTTATTCCTCTTGTTGCGCAAATCTTTTCTCTAGTGAGAGAGATTGACCTTCTCCAGAAGAAGGATATTTAACCTGATTCTTTCCCTTCCCCTTGTTTGATCCCTTTTGGAGAGGGGGAAGTGGGTTATTTGAAGGAACACCCAGATTTTGGGTAAACCTTTGATTTCTTGTACGCACAACTTCTTCATTTGTGTCTGTGTGTACAACTTCTTGAACAAGAACCTCTTCATCTAATCCCTCCGAGTGAGCCTCATCTGGTGGATCAGCAACAACGGCATTGATGACATTAATTTATGCATAATGCATTGCATCCCTCCTATCGACATTCCTGCAATATTGTCTCCTTCCATGTCTTTGATGATACATTGCCTTTTGTTGGTTTGATCCCTCAGAAACTTCTTGGAGAATCGTAATTTGGAGAGAATCTCCTGATAATTTGGATCTTCTTTCCTCTTGAGGCTTCTTCCCCAATCGAGAAAAGAACGATTTTCTCTGAGGAGGGGGTTGATGATTTGAAAAAGTCCCCAGTCCGATGGACTGGGGCTGTTCCTTCTGTCTTTGCTCAACTTCCTCGAATCCTATTCGTTGATTCTGAGGGTTGGGTTAAAAGAGTCCCCAGTCTGGTGAGCTGGGGTGGCTCTTGACATGTTATGTCTGATTATTTCTTAAAATCTCTCCTGATATTGCGGACCTTAGTCCGGAAATTAGCTAGATGCATCAATCGACATCCACTTTTATCACCCAGCTCGAAAGACCGTTGGATGATTTTTGACACTTCTGTCACGTGATGATGTGCTTGCTCCATATGCGAGGCCTGTTCAATATTCTCGTTTTCTTGATGTAGGAGTAATTCAACAACTTGTTCTCTGTATTCTTGATTTTGAGAAGAACTAGTTGAGGTCTGTTCTTGGGAAAGCTTTTGATTACAAACAAAACCCATTGACTGTGGCCGGACACGGGTAATAACATTGCATGAGACCATTTTCGACGGGATTTATTGACTGGAGAGCACAGTGAAATTTAGTGCTCCATGAACACCCCATCCTCTGACATGAATACTAGATGGGGGATTGCCAATTAACAGGCACAATCTTCTTAGTGCGCCAAGGCATGAACGCTGAAGGGCTCTCTGCTACTTTTCAGCCTTCGGATATCAAGAGACTGATAGAGATTCCAAATCAATCTGACGTTGTAACCCTTCTATTATCTTAACATGATTTTCATATTCATCATAAGATAATACTTTCTTTTTCAACTGACAAAGATTTTTCCATATGTTGAGATGAATATCATGAATTCCATCTTCCTTCAACATCTCTGGAATGTCATACTGAGAGTCATCCAGAGGCCAAAACATGACTGGCACTTCACCTTTAGCCAGTTGTTTTCTCATGTTCAGCATTTCCTCTTTATCATTCAATGAATATTCTTCTACCTGATTTGACCAGAGCTGGTGCTTCCTTGTTGCTTCATCGGATTCAACAAGATTGGTAGAGAAATCACTGATTAAACTAGAAGATGCATGACTTAGGGGTGGTTCGGAGAATGACCTACACCCTGGGCTATCTTCCGATTGAGAAAGTATTTCACCTGCTAGCGATGAAGCATTAGACATGACCAGTTTTGCATTTGCAAGTGCCTCAAGATAAGAGGGCTTTCTCAGCACTACATTGTCCACTAAATCATTTTCTGGGCAATGTACATCACTACTACAGAGAGGACTTTTGCAGCGAAATTCATCATCATGGGGAGGACCACCATGGTGGGTTACAGAAAAAGATGAGATCTCTTGCTCCTTGGTCTTCTGACCACACAGAGGGTTCCTGTGGCTCTCATCTGAAGATGAAACTTCAAGATCGACCGAATTGTCATGAAGCAAGCCTTCATGAGGAAGTGTCTGTTGAAGACCTTTAGAATTAATGTTCCCTCTATTGGGAAATGAGGGAGTACAATCTTGAATTCCAACAGATAACTGTGTGAGGGCTTCAAGAACTCCAGCATCGAGAAAGGCCTTGTTAAATATTGTCTCTTGATCTCTTGACTGTGCTAGGTGGGTCTTCTTCTTAGACGCCTTCTTACTCGCCTTGGAAACCACTTGTTGACGAAAGTGGATGCTCTAAGAAGGTGTATGTGCCTGATCAGGAGAGATGACCAGGTTAGGCTGACGATCTCTACTCAAATCAAGTGTATGTGCCTGACTTGGTTGTCCATATGATATGGGGGAGTATGCCCCAAAACCATCTTGGACTAAAGCAGATGTGTGTGTCTGTTCCGGAGTGAACTGTTGATGTGTCACTCCACTGGTAGGGATAGATTTATGTGTCATTCCCTAAGATGTTGTTGAAGCTGTTATAATATCCTGGAAAGCATCCAGAATATGAGCAGGGATTTGCTTTTTCTCTTTCACCATTTATAGAATATGCTTGGTGACTTCAGCTGCTGAAACGGGGATATACGTCCATTCCATGCTTGGAGTATGTGTATATTCCTGCTCCTATCCTTCTTTTCTTATCAGTGAATATTGACAGTACTCAAGTGTGGGGGCAGAAAGTTGAGTCTGCCTCCTGTTTGTCATCGGAGCTTTCCGACTGACTTCTCTGTGTGCTACCAAGCGAGACTGTTGGTAGGATTGATCAATACTAGCAGGTGTATGTGTCTGCTGATTGTACTTCGCCGAATGTGGTTGACGAGCTCCATCATATGTAGTCAGACGAGCCTACTAACTAGCTGATGATGTATAAACAGGTATATGTTCCTGCCTATAGTACTCCGCCAAAATTGCCTGGAGGAATTAGCGTGATGCTGCCAGACGAGTCTGCTGGACAGCAGAATTAAAACAGGCAGGTGTGTGTGCCCACTTGTTGCTTGCCACCAAGTTAGGTTAGTGGACTTCTCTGGAGATGGCAGAGATGAGAACCTGCTCACTGTTAACCCAATTTCGCCTCTGGCGATTCGTCTTGCCTACTCGGGTTCGAGGAACCTGAGCCGAATGCCTGGAGTCAGTACCCTCATCATGTTGAGGGCACACTACCGCACGAGTCTGGCAGCGATTGTTAATGGGAGCCCTCGAAAAGGACTCTTGTCTCCTTAAATTAAGGCCCTGAGGGACCTGCTCATTCACCTCCTCAGAATATGGGAGTGAATGGTGATTGTGTTCTGGGGATAACAACCCGAAACGGTTGGAGACGGTGTTTAGAACCGCCTGCTTCTTGATCACTGGTTGTCGTTGTCTGGACGACCAGGGTGAATTGTTCACTTGGAGGGCTTGTCGGGCAGCCTCTAGAGTTGGAATGGTACCGTATTGACGGTACTCCTAAACCACCGCGTTTGATACCTAGCATTGAAGACACTGAGTAGGTGATGTCGACCTCATAGCGGATGACGATCCAGCAGGAGTAGCAGCAGTGGCATTCACAGCAGCGGTATTCACAGGTGTGAACTTGAGAGCAACCATTTCTTAGAATATATAAAATCTTGGAAAAGAGTGTCTGTTTGATATAACATACATAATCAAGATAAATTCAGCCACTATATCTTTTGGATGAGCACATATGTCAATGATTGTTTTTCCTGGACCTCTCATTGAGTTTTAAATAGGGGCCTAACAAATAAGTAAAACATCATTTTAACTTGGTTAAGGATTCACGTCGGGTTCACCATTTTTTGTTTCCCTATGGAATTGGGGATGACCTCATTGATTTAAAATTAAAACATTCCAAGTGGTTTCTAACAGGTTTGTTCGTAGAACCGGAAACTTCCAATGATTCCATATCCATTTGAACCTACTTTCCAAAGGTAGGCGCTCATTAGTTGTGGACTGATAAGGCTTAGGAATTTTCATTGGTCGAGAGGATGGGAGGTCGGACTCATCACACCTTTTTGAGGGGAATTATTGTCTACTCCGGGACTCTCTTTATAGATTTAAGTTATGTTTGTGAATCCTTATTACATTACCAAGTATAAAAGGTGTTTTCCTCTAGATATGACAATCAATGATTGATATGTACGAAATTTAGAGAATCATTTATATGTATTCGAGGTTCTTCATCGATAGAGAATCATCTGTATTTGTTTAGAGATTATTAGCTGATGGTATCCTTCAATACATGAAAGTCTCTTGGTCATTATTATGACCATACTGGTTTTAAATCAACTCAGTGGGGCACCTGAATTTTATTGTCATTCAGAAGGACATTGATTATTTCAGAGTTGGGATCGTACCCGCATAAGGGCTACCTACGTATCCTTTGTTTTGGAAAAGGAATCAGAACCCACGTAGTTTGAGTAAGGGAGTATGATGTTTATGCATGATTGATGGCTCAAAGAAATATGTCATGATTACTTTTACACTCTAAGCTCACGTGAGCCATTCTCGGTGTAAGAAACAAGAGGTATTGGTGAAACTAGATAGCTATTCCATGAAAGATGCAATGATGTGGGTCTTATGTGTGTATGACTGCCCAAATAGATGAGTATTAAGATTTACATCAGGGAAGAAATCCAGGAATAGGGTTCATAAAGGTATATGTGCTTCATAGAGATTTGGATACTCTAATCTTGGGGCTTACACCTAAGGAATATTCCCAAGTTAAAAGGGGACTTATGATTGGGTTTTACTCCTGAGAAGGAATCCCAAATCAAAAGTAAATTAGGACTGGTTAAGAGAAATTAAGATTGGGGATTACTCCTGAAAAGGAGGCCCAGGATAAATGGATTTGAAAATTAAAAGGGACTTGGGGCTTACTCCTGAGAAGGATGCCCATATTTTAGACTGGGGCTTACTCTTGAAAAGGAAGCCCAGGTTAAAAGAATTATGGTTGGGGCTTACTCCTAAAGAGGATGCCCATATTTGGGAATTTTGAGATTGGGACTTACTCCTGAAAAGGATGCCTAGATTAGAGAACTTGGGGATTACTCCTAAGGAGGATGCCCAAAATTAATGGGAATTATGACTGGGACTTACTCCTGAAAAGGAGGCCCAGGTTAATGGGTTCTCTCATCTTAAAGGATAAGGTTGAATGAATGAAATCTCGATATTTAGTGACATAAAGATGTGTACATCACTAGGTTTTGAGAGGTGTTCCACAGAGTTCCTTTCAGATAAGGAAGTCAAATCAAGAAATCATGCCATAAATGGATTTGAAGAGTGTCTTGAAGACTAAATCTTCAATAGGAGAGGTGGAATGTCATAAGAGGGGTGAAATGCTCAGGAAAGACACCCAAAAAGATAGGGGCGCAAAAGTCCTGGCAGGCACGCAGGTAGTGCGTGGGTGCACAAGTCCCTGTTCATGCAGGTATACCTACGCGGCACATGGGTACTTGCGCGATTCTCAGCCCTTAGGGTAATACTTGGGCGAGACTTGGCTCAAACCCTTGGTATTATTCCTAGAGGCTTTCCAGAAGATGGCACGCAAGTTCTGGTGAAGAAGTAGGGTGGCGTGCAAGTGTGTCCATTTCCCTTAAGGGTAAAACACTTAAGCGCGCAAGTGTTAGTGAATTCTAACACTTAGACCTTACTCCTCTTGTTTAGACCTTCCATTCAAGGTAAAGAATTACCTTAGAAGTGTTCGAAAGACCTGAAGAAGAGACTTGGGTGTTCAGAGCTCTGTATCTGAATTCTAGAAAAATTCCTCTCCCAAATGGGGGGCCCACTGGGGGTATTTATAGGCTGGAGAAGACCCCGGGCGGTTATCACTTAGGGTGTGCAAGTTACTTGCGCGATCAAAAATGTGGCGCGCAAGTGTACTTGAATGATCAAAAATGTGGCACGCAAGTGTACTTGCACGATCATGGTATAACTTGTGTGACCCTTGTGCAATGTTCTTTTTATTCATTCCTTCGTCAATTTTTGATATTTTTCCAAAGGTTGAATCACTTTGAGCTAAGATATTCCCCTTTTCCAATCTTTAGACTCTGTGACGAAAGGAGCGTCAACACCACCACAATCCAACCGCTAAATCAGTTTTAGTAAATATATGATCCCTAAAATAACTTGAATGATTTAAACAACATATGAACATAAAATATAGTGAAATACATTTCATTTGAAAAACCTTATCTTTTCAAAGTGCATTCCTCCTTATTCTCAAAATACAAAAAGATCATTTTTTAATAACACACTTATCACGGAATAAGTCACCCCACTGGACATGTAGCTTCGAAGTTATCTTGATAATTCAAAATGTAACAGATGAAAAAATAGCTATTGCACTATGTATATAAACTAACTAATATTTATAAGAATATATAAAAATATCATTTTCCTTAGATCTTTGATCTCTATCTCGTACTGTATGAAGAAAATTCAGGCACCAAACAAGTAATAGAGGTTCTAAGAAAATAACTTTCATCCCCAGTGGTGAAAAACAATGGATACATGTATAACATCACATTAAATGATTAAGAAATAGGTTCATTTTGACCTAAGTGATGTGTTTAAAGAATTCATATCATTTCCAAACAAAAATATTTTTAATTAATAATGGGTTAAACCAGGATCTCATTTCATACACCCCATCACCCAATTGTCAACATAAGATAGACATCATATTTGTTTAAAGAAACTCTAGCTCATATACTCTATAATATACTTCATAAGACATTGTATCTTCTAATTAATATCTTAAAATTTATTTATGAAAAATAAAATAAAAAGTAATGTTTTTATGATTTTTAATGAATATTTTATCAAGGGGAAAATATTTTTTTTTGTAAGGTGTAAAACGTTGAACTTATTACAAACCAAGTATGAACATGATTGGGAAAAGAAATCTAGTAGAGTGAGAAGGTGGTATAGGAAATAAGAGTAGGGTGTGAGCAGCCCTCATCAAGGGATAAGGGACTTCATAAAACAATTAGGCAAAATCTTGATTTATGATGTGGAGGTTGGCTGAAATAGGTTCTGATACAGGATAAGTGAACTGTAGGGTACTGTACATTCCTAAGAAAAAAACTTTGTATTGGGAACAATCACACATCTTCTTCCTCAAATAGATGTGATACATCATCTTCATCCAACCTATGTCTTTATTTTCTATTGAATATGAATAGGGAACTTGATGTGAGGTCTTATGAAGGTAGAAAAAAATATGGGAAACTCCATGCACTACTACAAAATAATCCTTTAACAATGCAAAAAATGGACTTTATCAGTGCTAGAGAAGCATTAACTACTAGATTGAGATTAAAATCCTGAGTCTTTTATCAGTGCTAAAAAATAACTAATAAAGGAGCATTTATCAGTGCTTGTTAAAGTGTTGATAAAGGACCTTTTATCAATGCTTATAAAAGTGCTGATAAAGGGGAATACTATAGTGTGCAGTAACAATACACCATAGCACCAAAAACACCATGAAGTCAGAAAAATCAAGTA
The DNA here is from genome assembly GCA_963277665.1 of Viscum album. Classification (NCBI taxonomy): domain Eukaryota; kingdom Viridiplantae; phylum Streptophyta; class Magnoliopsida; order Santalales; family Viscaceae; genus Viscum; species Viscum album. The sequence goes on from OY728150.1 coordinate 1,476,892,435, forward strand.
CAAATACATAATTTAAATGAAGAGAAAACAATGTACTCTCATTTTCTCAGTTTGGGAAATGTGCTGCACATTTTAAACTAAAATGAAACTTATATATTAAAAAAATGCACTTAGAGTCATACCGGTCACACCATGCATTATATTGAGGTTAGACTAATTCTTACACGTCTCAACTGACTTGTGGATTGTTTTCCTAAAGTATTAAAACAATCTGAGGGTGTTTTCTTGGTTTTGAGTATGTTGCTTGTCTTTTTTACTAAAATACTATTTTAAACTGGAAGCACACACTTTGACTCATATTGGTCACATCATGTGTCAGTTTGATGTGATACTGATTCCTACACATCACAAATGACTTATGAATCATTTTCCTAAATTATAAAGACAATATGAGTGTGTTTTATCAGTTTTTAGTGAGTGACTTTTTGAACTAAAATATTGATTTTAAATAGATAACGTACACATTGAGTCATACTGGATATATAGTGTATTGGATTGAGGTTTTTCTAATTAATACATGTCAAAAATTACTTATGGGTCATTTTAATAAAGTATCAAAACAATCCAAATGCGGTTTATCAGTTTTGAGTAGGTAAGTTGTTCTTTTTACTAAAATTGATGTTAATTTTAAATAAAAATACGCACTAGGAGTCATATCGGACACATCGTGCATCAGATTGAGGTGAGGATAATTCCTACACATCTAAAATGACTTATAGATAATTTTACAAAAGTATCAAAACAATATGAATGTATTTACTCAGTTTTGAGTACATCACTTGTCTTTTTTACTAAAATGTCCTTCTAAACTGGGAACACGCACTTTGAATCATATCATTCACATCATGTATCGGTTTGATATGAGACAAATTCCAACACCTAAAAAATTAATTATGAATCAATGACCTAAATTATCAAGAAAATGTGGTCATGTTTTGTTATTTTTCAGTGAGTAACATTTTTTGAACTAAACTGTTGATTTTAAATTGATAACAAACACATTGAGTCATACCGAGAACATCGTGTATTGGATTCAAGTGCAGTTGAATCCTACACATTAAAAATTACTTTTGGATAATTTCCCTAAAGTATCAAAACAATATGAATGTATTTTATTAATTTTGAGTAGGCCAGTTGTCCTTTTTATTAAAATCAATTTCATTTTAAAATAAAGAGACGTACTTGGGGTCATACCGGTCACACCATGCATCAAATTGAGTTACATATGATTACTACACATATAAAATGTCCTATGAATCGTTATCCTAATGTATCAAAATAATTTGAATGTGTTTTCTCGGTTTTGAATATGTCACTTGTCCTATTTATTAAAATTGATGTCATTTTTAAATAAAAAGCTTTACTTGGAGCCATACCGGTGACATCATGCATCAGATTGAGGTAAGGATAATTCCTATACATCTCAAATGAGTGATGTATTGTTTTTCTAAAGTATCAAAACAATCCAAATGCATTTTCTCATTTGTGATTATGTCACTTTTTTTTACTAAAATGTCATTTTAAACTGGAAACACGCACTTTGACCTATACTAATCAAATAATGTATCAGTTTGATGTGATATTGATTCCTACATATAAAAAATGACTTATTAATCGATGTCATAAATTATCAACAATATCCAAGAATTTTTTCTTTGTTTTAAGTGGGTGACATTTTTCTAACTAAACTGTCGATTTTATACAGATAATGGACACATTGAGTCATATCAGTCACACCGTGCATCGAATTGAGATTCAGATGATTCCTACACATCTCATACGACTTATGGATCATTTTCATAAAGTATACAAAATAATCAGAATATTTTTTCTCGATTTTGAGTATATGAGTTGTCCTTTTTACTAAACGTAATGTCAATTTTAAATAAAAAGAAGCACTTGGAGTCATACCAATCATACCATCTGTTGGATTGAGGTGTGGCTGATTTTTACATGTCCCTAAATATCAAAAAATCATGTCTCCCAATTTTACCATGTCTCCATTGTCTTTCTATGTCTAATTTTCAACACTGCATATTGAATTGATGTTCTTAGCTAAAAAACTTTTCTCATTATTGAAAGTTATAATAGTAGAGGCTTTCAAAAATGAGAAAGGTTTTTCAGCTAATAACATCGAATCAATATGTAGTGTTGGCAGTTCGAAAAAGAAAGTAAATGAATATGGAAAACATGGTTATATTGGAAGAAAGAATCATTTTATCTTTTGTGTATCTTATTGTAGATAGTTGAAAGAAAAATATGACTTCCCAAAAGATTTTTGAAAAAAACTAAATAATTATTAGATGAAAATGATAAGAAAATTAACTTATGAATAGTAGATAAAATGATGAAAAATTAATTAAATAATTAGTAGAAATTCACCTTTTCCTGATGGATGTATGCATTCTTGAAGCATTTAATTATTGTCATTATCTCTGTTGAAGGCTCAAAGTCTAATCCCTCACGAGCATGAGAAAATTTGAACAAACCACCCCAACTTGAACAAAAGAATACACTTGTACAATAAAACAATTATTATATGGGTAATATTGAAAAAAAATTAAACATAAATAGGAGATAATACATTAATTTTATGGATAAAAATTTTATTGTGCAAACATTGTTGACTGTAGGGATATGCCGACGGTAAAGCAAGAATGACGATAAAAAAATTCAAATAGATCTCACCAAACAATCAATCAATGAGTTGGTAGGATGAGGATAAAATAAGATACATTGGATTGAATCTTTGAATCATCTCAGAGAATGTAAATATATCTTATTGGGTTCATAAAATATTCATTTTTTACAATAAATAAATAAATACACATATGATATTCATTATTGAAGGTGAATGCCTCCTATTTGTAAAAATTACATGGATGGTAATTAGAGATTCCTAATGGTGGAACCAAAAGGAAATATTAAAGAATGATATATTTTTATATGGATTAAATTAAAACATATATAGTTTTAATTAGATGTGTGATGAAAGAAATAAAGTGATTTTTAAGAAGTATTAATGAGTGGGTTATCATTTCAAATATCGCAATATTTTTTCAACTTCAAGAAATACAAGCATGGATGAAATTAATGAATAAAATTTCATTGGTGATCAGAATGTTTTGGTAAAAAATAAAAGGAGTAAGACTCTATAGAAAACCTCTTTATTTCCCAAGTAGAGCCTAAATCATTTAGATAGTCTGACAAGGATTAAAATTTGATCAAATCTATGCATGAGGATCTTGATCTGAATAAGAAAAATTAAGGCTTCTTATGGATCAAATTTTTGCATATGTTGTTCCAAAAAATGTTCATTAGTTTAAAAATACATGATTTTTTTAGTTAATTTTTTGACTTAATTCTTTAAAACTCTTAACATAAAAGGTCATGGTAATTTATTGTAATGTAAAATTTTTTTTATGTCATGTAATTGAGATGGTCACATCTATGGGGAAACATATTACCACTAGAAGGACATAAAAAAGATTAAATTTTATGTTAGTAAACCATAAAATTAAATATAATTAAGAATCCACAGTGAACATAGCATGTCATTAAATTATTAAATCCAAACTAATAAAGTTGACTTGAAGTTTGATTTTAAAGGTGTAATGATTTTATCCATGAAAAATAATTTTTATTTCAACAAAATAAATTTTATTAAAACTTATTTATTAAATTTACATCAATCAATGTTAATATTTTATTTTATCAAAATTAGTTAAATCTAGTGGTATAATATTTATTCTTGAATGATTTAAAATATTCTTTAAAATTTAAATAATAGAAATATCTTCTTGTTAAATAAGTTACTTTTCAATGAAAATGTCAAATTTAGAAAAAATTTGATCAATCCTAAAGGATTGAGACCAATAAATTCTATCAACAATATAATCTTCTTATGCACCATGTAATGAAATAGTATTTTATTTCTTAAAACACCGTGATGTTGAGGTTTTTCCTAGAAAATGAATCATTCCAATTGTTTATTTTCTGATATATATTTCAATAAAAAAAATCAAAATATCAATTACATTTTGTCTCAAAATCACTTTTTCATGTATAATACATTCCAAGGATTATCGAACTTAAACCTATCTGATTATTATTTTTATAGCATTTAAGTCATATTATTTAAATTCAAATTGAAATATTTAAAAAATAAAAACTAAAAAAATTATATTTTTTCAAGAAGTATTTAAATATATAATACAAAAGATCAAACATATATAATGTTTTTTCTCATCTGATTTTACAGATTCATCAAAATCATTAGATTGTTAAATTTATTAAGTGAACCCTAAATCTATCCTAAGTCTCATGAAATATTTCACAATCATCCTAAATAAATATATTATTTTTATACCATATTTTAGTGCTCATTATCCAAGGAAAAAATTTCATGAAAAAATCATTATATAGTTGTTCCCATGTGTCAGATATTTCATCATCCTTTTTTGGAAACAAATTCTAAAATTACCTTTAAAATAAAAGGGGAACCCTATATTTCAGTTCCTACTCACTCAACCCTCTCAGTTCTAATTGTTGTATGACATAATATAAGACCCCAATGGTGTTAGATATTTCATTATCCAAGTGATTTACAGTATAATATTCCAAACCAATGAAAACACTGACCACTATATGGATTAATTTTTCAAAATTTGACAATTGAAAAGAGGTAGATTTCATGGAATATAGGTATTGGGAGCCTATTATACCTCACAACAACATGACCCAACATTGGGTATGATATATTTCAAGTCGCATGGTACCAATGTTTTCCTAAGGAGACCTACATGATATCGAGGAAGATGATACTTCAATATATCTAAAAATAATGATTTTTGGGTTATTTTGTTATTGGATAGTGAAACTAGACATTTTGGGATACACAAATGTGGGATGAGAAGGTTCAGTGGATAATTGAAGGAAATTAGAGATATCAAAAAACCTAGATTTCATTCAAGCCATGGCTGCATTCAACCCTTAAATCTCTTGAGACATGGATTTGAGCCTTGGAATAGTTGGAGCCTTGATTATAGCCTAGATTTGATCTTGGATTCATCAAAAAGGAGAATCAATAATAGGTCACTTCCACGGAGAGCTTTGGATATCACGAACTGATTCGCAATGGTTATGGTTCTTAAAATAAATCGTGAAAATTTTATCAACGCTTCAAAAAAACACTGATAAAGATACCTTTTATTAGTGCTAAGTTAATCATTACTGATTAAATGAATCTTTATCAGTGTTTTTTTAGCACTGATAAAGATAGACATTTATCAGTGCTAAAAAGATGTTGATAAAACCAATCTTTATCAGTGCTAATGTTTTAGCACTAATAAATCTCAATTTTTTCAATGCTACAAAAGCACTAATAAATACTTATAATACTTTTTTTAAAAAATAATATCGTTTAAAAAAAGTTTAATTGTTATATATAATTATAATACTTATAATAATAAATTTTATAAAATAATATTTTTCTAATTCTTTGAATGTATAATTATTTATTTATAATTATATAAATATTTTTAAAAAAAATAATATTTATATCATTATATATATTTATATAATTATATATATATAAACATAGTAAATATATTCATTATTTAAATAAATTTTTTATAATTTTATAATTATTTATTTATAATTATAATAATACTTTTTAAAGAAATATTATTTAATTATTTATAATTGTAAATGTATAAAAACAATAAATATACATTTATAAATATATTTATTTATAAATATTTTTTACAAATTTATTTTCAACATTATTAATGAATATTTAATCTTAAGTTCATGTATGTTAAAAATGAGTAAAATTGATTAATTAAAAATGAGTACAATATTGAAAATTTGTATAAATTTGATTAATATAAATCATTAAAAAGATTAATATATATTGAAATATATATGAATATATATTGAAAATATTAAAACATAGTATATAAATATATATAAATAAATAATATAAATTTGTTGAATTCCAAAAACATGTTTGTGTGTGTGCGTATGTATATAAAAATGCATTAATTTTGTATATGTGAGATCAATATAATATGTTTAATCTATGTTATAAATTTAAAAATAAAACCGCATTCAATTATGTCCATCACTCAATGCAATTAGTTAGTATTTTTAATTCAGATTATTTTTTATTTATAAACCATTATTCACCAAATATATTGCTATTTAATGTAAATCATAAATAATATTTTGTATTAAATAAATCATATTTATATACATTAATATATATCTATATATTTAATATATACTATTTATTAACATTATCAATAATCATCTAATTAATAAAATGTTTAATATTTTTCTCAATTTACTTGTTTTTAATTTTAATTTGTTTAATTTTAGTTTTTCATTTATCTATATATTTAATACATACTATTTATTAGTATTTATAATTCATATATAATATAATCAATTTGTTTGTTTTTATCAATAATTATTTAATTAATAAAATTTGTAATTTTATTTAATAAACTCATTTTCTTTTTTTTTTATTTTATTTCATTGTTTCATTTTATTTATTCGGACCTTTATTAGCGTAAAAAAGCTCTAATAAAGGATTTATTTATAATCACTAAAAATACAGTACTTATAAAGGGTACCCTTTATTAGTGCTAAAAATAAAGCGTTGATGAAGGGTAATCTTTATCAGTACTAAAAATAAAGCACTAATAAAGTGACCTTTTATCGGTGATAAAAAACGATTGATAAAGGGTTAAATTTATCAGTGCTTTCTTTAGCGCTGATAAATATTCCATTTATTAGCGCTTTTTTCTAGCATTGATAAATACCAGTATTGTTAAAGACCTATTTTGTAGTATTGGTGGAAGCATATAAATAACTTCTATGATACTTTTAAATCCAAGAAGAATGAGGGAACACCATGCCTTCCCTATTTAAAGCTTGGGCTCATCACTGGGATGTTTGAAACACAATGGATGCCACTTTAAGCAATAGGATATCTACTGAGAGGCCTCAATGAGTTCATAAGAAGCTTGAAAACCTCTATATGGGTTTTTGAAGAATGGAAGTTCCATGAACACCATACATTCCACATATTCAACCTCTTCATGAGTCATGTAGTTTCTTATTTACACAATGTGTGGTACTAAGGTTCATACCAAGTTATTTTTAAAAACTTTTGAAACTGAAGAACTACCATTAACACCATACATGCCACGTATTTCTTGAACTAAATGTCTTGTTATTTCTAAAACTCTAGATCCTTCATATTCTTTGATCTCTTTATTGCTAATATGATTTCTAATTCCAATTACACCGGTTGTGCCACTCACCACTATCTAGGGAAACTGGGGTACTCAGTTATCTAATTGTTTCCACCTTCACTTATGAACCAATGATCCCTGACCAAATTATTATTTAAATCCCCAGGTCGGCCACTCATGATACACCCCCACCACAGCATCCCCATTCACACAACCCCTAGTCATGGCCCTTACGACACGCCTTTTCCATTACATGTGATGGATATTTCTAAATAGTGTAGTTGATAATACAATAATAGATATTGGGGATGGTGAATTTTTTGAGTGAGATATATGATAAATTTGAGTAATTTTCCTTTCATTCTTGAAGCTCTTAACAAAACTTATAAAAACTACAGAAGAAAAAAATCATGGGTAAATACAAAAGGAAAAAAGGTCAATGATGATTAAGAGTTGAATAGGATTGAAAATGTTAATAATAAAATTTAGTATGGTTTATTAGTAAATATAAACATGTTAATCAAAATGTAAAATTAAGGTGTATCTAATGAATTAACAGAATTTAATTTATCAAGAAGATCCCCTTCCAAAAAGTTCCTATTTTTTAATAATGGTTCAATAATGATTAAGGGTTATGATAAATAAAGAATTCTATGCATGTAATATATCTAACATAATATTAATAACATGACTAATATGTTAAAAATAAATTAATCTAATAAGTATTATAGGTTTCAGGTTTTCTCATGATGGTAGGTGATATCCATGCATGACATCTTTGGAATTGTTGTACGATAAGGGGTATAACACAATTGTGATATTCAAAATTGTTAACAAAAAATGTAATCATCAAAATGAAAGAAATATAAGTAATTGAAAATAGAGATAAATAAAAAATATATTTAAAGTTGCAAAATTCATGAATGTTATCATGAAAGGAGAAAAATGAATGGGTCTATATCCAAAAGATAATGATTTGCAAAAATTATTGGAAAAAATATGGAATTGGGATTAATGTTTCATAGAAGGTATGGCCAATGCCAAGGAGTATGAAAAAAATCATACAGGGACGAAAGAGGAACTAATTTTAGTATTATAAGGAGTATAATGAAATACAGAAATTTAATTGAATGATGGAATAAATATTAAATAAAGAAAATCTAATAGATAAAGTTGAGTTTGAATTATATGTAAATTAGAGAAGGCTATTTTTTATGCAAGTGAATAGAGTGGGATTTTTTGAAATACATATCGATAAGGTTGTAGGAATGGTGGTCTGACTTGCAACAACTACTACCATGATAGCAACAATACAGACAAGACAGTATATGATATCTTCAAATAATAAGAACATAAAAGCTAAGGTTATGATGGGTTCATGTAAACATTTTCATTTTTCATTTTTCAAAAACAAATATATGGTTTTTATCTCTATGTGTTTTCAGTTTTTTAATAAATATTTTTCATTTACTTAATCCAATATAAAATTTTGAATCTTTGATGAACTAGATGGATATTAGACTCTTGTGTAAATGAACCTAGCATAACAGTCTGAATCTTTGATCCAACCACAAATGTGAATAGAATAATAGAAAGTATGTATCAAAACAATCCTAGAATTGAATGATAAAATGCATCAACCACATGATTATGGTGTTCCATAATGTAGGAATCTTGTCTAGAATATGCCAAAAGTAGGTAGGGGAACACAATTACAATAAACGCAGTTTTTATGGTTGAGACTAGAAAATGAGCATGGTCAGCAAACAATGCTTCTATTCCAGAAAATTTTTATATAACTTTTTAAGGTCCCAAACAATCCACAATTTCATCAGATCATTATCATCAATTATGATCTATGAAAAAAATATAAAACTTTGACCAAATTTTGAAATGGAATGCAGTTCAAATCATTAACCATGACAAACAACTTACCTGTGATGCTCAACATGATCCCGCCTAGTGATGTCAAACCTTATTTTTTACATCTCTTGAAATATCAATATATATACACGGGTGAGAATGATTTTAAAACATTGGAATCATATTTTAAAATTTTGAATATGTTGACCCCTCCAATTATAAGGAACCATAGTAAAACCACTGGAGAAAACAACCAAATGACTCTGTGTGTTCCCAAGTATTGCACGCTAAACAGACCGATTAATATTATAACATCCAAAAGTACAACAGAATCTATGGAATAGAAAACACGGTTCAAAATTTAGGATTAAAACCAAATTCCATGGTTTAAAAAACATAAGTGACTTTAACATGTGTCATATCATTACTTATCCCTGGATGGTTTACCTTGATCCCACCAGAAGCTGAAAGAACTATAAAACATGTGTAAATTAACTGTCATGAGTGATATAGTAGATCAATATGATAACAATAAATATGATCATGAATATGTATGCCTTAATGAGGAAAAAATGGTTAGGTATTTTAGATGAAATGTCAAAGTGGATCCCAGAATACACGCACAGGGCTTGGACTTATAGACAAAATGAAAATAGATTTTCAAACCAGGTGTTTTGATATGATGGAAAACAAAATGAATATTGAACAGAGAACGAAATTTGGGTTTACATACTAGGAATCTAGATCCAAGTGATATATTTGGTGGTGGAGGCTCTGACGTAGGGTGCATCAAGGATGAGGGGGTGATGGGGAAGTGAGAATGGGTGTGAGAGGGGAGGGGGAGGGGTGTCATCTTTGAAGAAGGTGCAACGATGCTAAGGTGGAGAGGGTGAGTGAGACGACGGGGAAGGGAGAATGGGTTCACAAGGGGAGGGGTGGGGATCCTAATTGGGTGTGGCAAGGGTGAGGTAGGGGGTCAAACACGACAAGGGAGAGGATGGGGTTTCATGGGGTTTGGGGCATGATAGGAGGGTATTGTTTTTAGATTCAAAAATTGTTATATGGTCGTTGATATTATTCAATAGAGACCGCTTTAGGTGGTCACATTCCCAACCAAAAAAGCTCAGTTTTGTAGTTGTAGGTTGTTTTTCATGGGTGAAATTGTTCTCAGAGGTGTATTGTTGATACCCAAACACTAGTTTCCAACCCATGGGGATTAAGAATGATGTTTGAGCCATGTTATGGGATGGTTTAGGTTAGATAGAAATCTGGTATGATTTGTGACAAAACATGGTATTTCTCTCAAAGAACCACTTGAAAATTGAGAAAAATTGGTTTCTCATAAAATTAAGGAGTAGTTCAACAAACCTGAATCCATGGAAGCCGAGTGAGGATGGATTAAAGACTGGATATATTTTTTTCTACAACCAAATATTCAACCAAATCTAGGAATTAATTTCAAAGCGAGGTAGCCTGAGCTCGCACAAAGAAATTTTGTCTGAAGGTATTAGAAACCAAGGGAATCCGACTGAGTCAAAGATCGATGCCAGAATTTTTTCTATATATAAGAATTAATTTTAAAAATAAATCCATAAATAGAGAAAATAGGAATCTCATTACCAATCCTCATAATATTTTTTTAGTCAACATTTAAATGAATATTCACCTTTCTATCTCGCCAATCCCTCCTTCTGTAAGTTCTGTCTCCCCCAAATGGCATACCCCATCTCTTCCATGATTCTGGTCTTTTTCCAATGTTCTGTAAGTCTAGTGTAGCAAAGAACTGCTTGTTACTGAAGCACATTGTTTTTTCATGAAGACACCTATCTGAATCCAAATTTTATAAATCCCCCTACCCTTGGATAGTCCCAAACCTATGTAAAGTGATTAGGTATGTTTTCAATTTATTTATTTATTTTGTTTTTTTTATTTTATTGATTCAATAAATTTAGGTGTTCTCATATTGAATTTCCTTTATTATTAATCTTCCATTTAAATTCTTTTTATTTTTAATTCATATAAAATTCTTTATTTTAGATTTATTTTTATATTCAAAATATAAATTCTTATATACTGCACTATTGTGCTTCTGTGCAGGCCTATTGTTTGGTCCATTTTCATCAACCCTCATGTGCTTTCCTTCGGGATGCTCCTACAGATTCAACGATCCATGGAGGATTTATTGATATTGTTGATTGTAATGTCATCTCGTTCATCCACATCATCCATATTTTCTGTTTCAATTAATGTTGTATCTTTATTTTCTGTTCGGTGGCATGTGTGTGGAATTTCCTAGTTGATTAGGCTATTTCGAGGTGTAGGCTGTGTCAGTGGGATTGATGACCTCCTACAACCTATCATTCAGCATTATTTTCATTCTCATCCATCACCATCCAGGTTTGACTCACCCTCTGGTTCTAGAAACCCAATTTTTTAGTGTTTTCATCTCACTACTACACATAAGTCTTTTAACAGTGCACAAAAAATCATTTTAGCAGCCCTAAAAAAGTGATGTTAATCACAACGCTGATAAAGGAGTTTTTTATCCATGCTAAAAATGATAATAAAGTCCCCCTTTATCAGTGCTATTTTGAGCACTCATAAAGGTCTATCTTGATGCAATGTGATGTTAATATAACAACTCACCTAGCAAAATCCTGCAAGTATATACAACACACCCAGAAAATAGTACTATATACATTTAATTGACATCATGAATACAAAAATATCCACACATGGTATATACAAAAAAACATTGCTATATAAATTTCAAACAATGTTTTACATAATTACATTTACAATTATCCAACAAATAGTTAAAAACATTAATGTTTCATCTTTTGACTTCTGGGATATCCTTTCAAAAATGTTCACCCGTGGAATCAGTTATGGAACAAATCATCCCAACTCGAGCAAAATATTTTTCCTATATAATAAAAAAAATATTATGTTAGTAATACTATAAAGAAATAAATTAAAAATTAATACGAAATAATATATTAATTAAATTTCAATTTTTAATAAAAAAGACACATTTTGAGTTATATCGGTCACATCGTGCATCTTATTGAGGTGGAGTTGATTCCTACACGTAAAAAATGTGTTATGGATCATTAACCTAAAATATAAAAACAATCTGAATGTGTTTGCTTAGTTTTGAGTATGTCACTTGTTCTTTTATTAAAATTAATATCAATTTTAAATAATGAAACATTTGGAGTTATACCGGTCACACCGTGCATTGGATTGAGATGCGGATGATTCCCACCTATCACAAATTATTGATGGATCATCGTCTTAAAGTATCAAAACAATCTGAATGTGTTTTTTTGGTTTTTAGTATGTCAGTTTTTTTTTTTTACTAAAATGTCATTTCAAACTAGAAACAAGAATTTTTAGTCATACCGGTCACATTGTGCATCCTTTTGAAGTGAGACTCCTTCATACACATAAAAAATGATTTATGAATCTTTTTCCTAGATTATCAAAACAATTGGATCATGTTTGCTTGGTTTTCAGTGAGTGACACTTTTTGAGCTAAAATGTCAATTTTAAACTGATAACAGACACTTTTAGTCATACCGGTCACACCGTGCATCGAATTGAGGTGTGGTTGATTCCTACAGATCAAAAATGACTCGTGGATGATTGTTTTGAAGTATCAAAATAATTTGAATGTGTTTTCTTGGTTTTCAGTATGTCACTTGTTCTTTTTTCAAAATTTAATGTCAATTTATTATAAAATACACACTTAAAGTAATACAGGTCACACCATTTGTCAGATTGAGGTGTGGTTTATTACAACATATAAAAAATGGCTTATGAATAATTTTCCTAAAGTATAACAACAATCCAAATCCATTTGCTCAGTTTTCAGTATGTCACTTGTTTTTTTACTAAAATTATTGTCGATTTTAAATAAAAAGAGACACTTTGAGTCATACCGGACACACAGTGCATCATATTGAGGTGTGGTTGATTTGTACATGTCACAAATGACTTATAGATCATTATTATAAAGTACCAAAATAATACTAATGTGTTTTCTCAGTTTTCAATATGCCAGTTGTATTTTTTTTACTAAAATATCATTTCAAATTGGAAACATGTATTTTGAGTCATAGAGTTCACATCATGTGTCGGTTTGATGTAAAACTACTTCATACGTGTCAAAAACGACTTATGAATCACTTTCCTAAATTATAAATATAATCATAGCATGTTTTCTTGGTTTTCAGTGAGTGAAACGTTTTGAACTAAAATGTCAATTTTAAACTGATAATGGACACTTTTAGTCATACTGATCACACTGTGTGTCAGATTGAGGTGTGGTTGATTCATACATGTCACAAATGACTTATGGATCATTTTCCTAAAGTATAAAAATAATATGAATTCATTTTCTTGGTTTTCAGTATGTAGCTTGTTCTTTTTTCTAATTTTAATGTCAATTTATTATAAAAATACTCTCTTAAAGTCATGCCGTCCACACCATTCGTCAGATTAAGGTGAGGTTGATTCCTACACATCATAAATGACTTATGGGTCATTTTCCTAAAGTATAAAAACAATTATAATTCAACTTGTTCTTTTCTCTAAAATTAATGTTAATTTTAAATAAAAAGTGACAGTGAGTGATACTGGTCACACCATGAATCATATTGAGGTGCGGTTGATTCCTAAATGTCACAAATGAATTATAGATCATTGTTCTAAAGTATAAAAACAATTCTAATGTGTTTTATAAGTTTTGAGTAGGTCATTTGTTATGATACCAACTATATTGACCCAGACATTTCATACATAAATATCACATCTTAGTGGATTAATATTCCTTACATAACATAATGATCCATGCTAGAATAGTTTAGGTCTAGTGCTTTTGGAAACATGGAAACCTAAAGAACTAGTTCATAATAGTCTCTCACTAAGTTATTCTTTACTAGAAATCTTCTTAGACATATCATTTCTAAAACCATTCTACATAACTTAAGGATATTAAACAAATAAAGGGTGATCATAGATGCTCAATAAGTGTAGAAAAGGGAGATATAAATTATCATATAAGGATAATATAATCATAAAGATGTTATAAGGTGATATTAACATTATAAATTCATAACCTACATATCATATATCATAATCATGAGTTATGGATCAAAGAATGGTAGTTCATAAGACATGAATCTTAATGGATCAATGAATATTATAAACTAAACACTTACACTTTAAGTCATACTGAGCACACTGTGTATCATATTAAGGTGAGACTGATTGAGTTGTAGATGATTACAACAATGTTCAGGAAAATGTTCATGAAAGATCTTTTGGGAAGTCATAATTTACATTAAAATATTTAGAAATCCCTTATTAGATGCATCCTTATGATTCACTTCACATTTTATGAAACATGGGGTTTCCTCTTCCACCTGAAAGGAATATGTTCTCTCTTTTATAGCTTGTTACGATAGTTGAAAGAAAATATGACTTTTCAAAATATTTGTAAAAAAATAAATAAGTATTATATAAAAATGATAAGGATATTAACTTTAAAATAGTAGATAAAATGATGAAAAAATTAATTAATTACATAATTAGTAGGAATTCACCTTTCTACATTCTTGACCCATTTTCTTGTTTTCATTATCTCAGTTTCATCCTCGACGTCCAATCTCTCACAAGCATGATCAATTTCAAACAAACTAACCCAACTCGAACAAAGGAATCAACCTGTATAAGAAAAAAAATATTATGTAATTAATACAAAAAAGAAGTAAATTAAACATAAATATGAAACAATCCACTACTTCTATAGAAGTCACATCTTAATGCTATCTGTGTACATTCTTCCATAAGGTTTTTTGCCTATTCATTTCTAAGAAAATCAATATATTCTTGGGAATATGAGTCTTTTATACTATCATAGTAGTATTAAAAAAATATAAATACACAAAGTATTAATAAATATATTAAATGAAATAGTAATTATCATTGAAAATACCTCTTTAGGGATGATAGTTTGTTGATGTAATATGATCTCTCTCATAAATTTATAAACAAAATAACCAAAATATTTTCCATTTGTTTGTTTTAGACACTAAACAAGAATTGAGGAGAATAAGTAATGTGTTTTGATATATGTTTGGATAGTTAAATCTTATTATATATACCCTTATACTTGTCAAGTCGTAGTACTTTCCATGTTCATCATGCTTATCCCTTGGCCTCATTCCTTTTTTTCACGATATTGATACACCACCCTATCATAATAGAATCCTCATTAAAACATAATTTAAATTATATAACTTTATGTTTTGTTCTAAAATATTGGATATAGTTTATTGAAAATTGACAAATGCCATCATATGATGTTGTTTTGTTGGATATCCATGTATTGAATCCTGGAAATAAATAGTCAAAGTATCCAAATTGACCACAATGAGCATCCAATGTTGCATAAAACACAAAAAGGAATAAGTGATAAAAGAAATGAAAATATATTTTATATGATTAAATTTTATATTTTTACCCCTGTATCATTGGTAATAAGAAGAGTCTATCATTTTTATGTTTTCTTTCAAATGCTTTGAGCAGACCAGCCACAATTTCATTCTCTTTTTTGGAATCTATTTTTGGTTGTTCTATAGAGGATATGTGAGGACTAACGATTCCAAATTGTTTTCCATGGGTAAATACCTTAAATTGTTTTTTATATATTTTCTTTCCAATAATATGAAATGTATTTAGTCATAATTAATATATTATATTAGATTTTGGAAAATCAAATCATGAAAACATAACTCATGTATAAATTTACAATTGATCTGCCTAGCCAATCATAGTCGAGGATTTCAGTTACATTCTCAACACTAATTGTCACGACCCCCTCCCCACAAAGTGTACCCCTCCTGGGCCGGCAATGTGAGAAGGGAGATAATGACCCCTGAGTCCCGCCTCCAGTAGGCCCCGGGTTGGCGACTAGCACCGAGGGAATAATACACACACAAATGGGAGGCATTACCCTCTAAGAGAACACATGCAGAAGACAGAGATAGAATAGACTCCAATCAACTCCAACTTAGAACTGATATATAAAAGGAAACCGAGTACATATATGAAATTTCATGCAAAAGTACTACAACTGAAAGGGGAACTAAAAGTACCCAAAAGAAAGTAAAACGACAGCGACCACAAGCCCGAACAGCTCCTCCTCCAACCACACGCTAGAAGTAACCAGCTTGACCTCCAACCTACTCCAAGTGACCTGAAAAACAGTTTATATGTACATAGGGTGAGTATAACAGTATACTCAGTAGGATCCTCCCCAAGCCTCTCGTGCAAAAGTAAAGAAAGCATGCTAAAGCCCAATGAACAACAAGTGAAACTAACTCGTTACCTAAGCAGGTATACTAAGTTCCCAACCTCACCATGGCTACTCTCACCAAGTAACGCATACAAGAATATAGCATATAGTAAAGAATATCAAGGGTAGCCTGCTACTGCTTCCCCACTGATTTTCCGCTTTTCCCCAATGACATACGTCCTGTGCATCTCTCTCCAAAGGCTTGCCCGCAGACACCTGGGCTAAGCTCTACAATCTGCACCCCGTGCACCACATAGGCTTGCCCGCAGACACCTGGGCGAAGCACCACACCGTCCTCACAACCAAAAGTAACCAGGTAGTTTCCGGGAGCCACCACAGCCCGCATAACGTGTATCATACGTCGGGTATAATACCTCAAGCCATTACAGCCCACACACCGAGTAAGGATCCTCAAGCCATCATAGCCTATACACATTACACCTATAGTAGCCCATAGGATACTATATCCAGAATATATGTGTGTGAATAACCACAAGCCATTATAGCCCTCTACACACATATATGGGGTAACTAACCTCTGTGCCTCATGGCACAAGTATCTACCAAGAGAAGAGAGCGGGACCAAAGGGGGTAGTCAGCCATTCAACCTCCCATCAGAATGTTAGAGAAAACACCTCCCTAGGGCTCAGAATCCCCAGGGTGTCAGTTGCCCTCACCGACAGGGTGGAGTAGCGTATAGAAACACAAAAAGTACAGAATATATATAACTCACAACCACACTATGGGCATTACCTAGCCATAGGCACAACTGCAGCTAACATCTCTCAGACTCCAGGTTGCTACTTCTAAGACTAGGTATCCTATAAGAACACAACCATTTGAAGAGCCTTATTAGATTACTCCATTCTCATTTTATCAGTTCCACTGTACGTTAATTAATTCTTTAAACATTAATTAACCATGAGCAATTTACCACATTAAACTAAATTGGAATCACATTCAAAAACTGCTCCTTTTTAGGATTCACATCACTATTAAATTCCAGTTTCTCCATCCCCGTGGATTATCACCATTTAAACAAACTTTCATTATAGAATTACCTTCCCCATATTCTCAGGCATTCTAGAAAATAATCCTATGCTACTAAAGACAAATGGCTCAACACGGTGAGTAGATATACTACCCGTAGAGTCTTTGCCGCCTATAGCAAGAGCATAGACCCATCCTTCATCGAGAGGCTAAACACGGAAAGCACGTGGCATACCCCGTGTGTCTCCGCCTCCTTCGGAAAGAGGGTAAGCAAAACCAGCTGCCTTGAACAGTGGGGAAAAGTAAAGAAGATAAACAACCAAACCAAACCACCAACATCAAACCATCACATTCATCTCATACCATCATCCTTGGTGTCCTCCCCGACACCCACATGCATAAACCGATGCATCTCGCCACACTAGGCGTCATCCGCTGCCACAACCACAAGTCCCCATGCCTCCACATATCACAACAGCCATCCAGGCTCACATCAAATCACAAGCAGCAGGAAATCAAAGATCACAAAATGGGCTCTCGGCCCTTTAACAAGGCATTCAGCCTTCATACAAGATGATCACTCAGAGCTCCAAACCACAAGGCATTCAGCCTTACAAGCAAGTGGGTAACTCAGAACCCTTTTGAAATTATCAAACTAATAGTTCTTTAATCCATCTTGAATTAACAGATTCATTAACATGCCTCTTTATCTTTAGCCAATTATTTAGCAAATAATTCTGGCTTTACGTTCTTTATCAATTTCCATCATGAACGAGCAACTAATTAAAGAAAATCATAGATATCACTCTATCTAGGAAAACATGAGGCAAACCGTTATCACGGTACAAAGCAACAACATGCGATCAACCAATTCTTTTAATACGTTTCAAGTATTTAATTAGGTCAATTTCATTGTGATCTAAAGGGTTAAATCATGCTAATTCTACAGTTGCACATAAACAATTAGAGAATCCATGAATCCCCTACCTCGAAGAGTTCTTGACGTCCTTTATCCACACAACGGGTCACAGTCCTCTTCTCCTCATGACAGCTGCATCCACCGGAGGATGCCACGGTACGACAGTACCAACCAACCCCAAGAAAACTCATTAGAACCATAGAGATTACATGCTAATATGGAAGGGAGAACAAGAGAATGTGATCCCCGAAGGAACGATGATAAAACATACCTTATATGGAAGAATGATCGACACAACTTGGTTGCATCAAACAGAGCGGAACTGATCCGAGTAACGTTTGATTTTGAAACTCCTACGGGAATGATTGCAAGGTTCTAACGTCTCGTAGATGAGAACCAGGAGTAATAACAACGAAGAATGATATCTCGGTCCCTTTAAAAAAATAAATTAGAGAGGCGACAACTTAAGATCCGATTTATTCTCCATTAAAAACGGATCGCATTAACCCACACGGTTTGACCAAGTAAAAACATCCCGGCCTTAGGAATAATTAATATAGGATTTATGGCCTTTGAATCGGCCTGAAAGTCCTTAAAATAAGGTTTTAAAAGTATTTTACGTCAAAGAAAACGTCAAATTTGTGAAGCTGGAAACACTGTTCACATACTCAAAATTTGGCAAAGTATGGAATCGGTAGCTCTCATGAAGTCTGGAAACACTGTTCCTTCGTGAAATTTGGCAAAGTATGGAATCGGTAGCTCTTAGGATTCTGGAAACACTGTACAAGTCCACCGATAGAACCTCACCGATAGAAACACTGTTCAAGTCTACCGATAGAAGTCCACCGATAGAACCTCACGGATAGAAATGTTGTTCAAGTCTACCGATAGAAGTCCACCGATAGAACCTCACCGATAGAAACACTGTTCAAGTCTACCGATAGAAGTCCACTGATAGAACCTCACCGATAGAAACACTGTTCACTGAACCTCACCGATAGAAACACTGTTCAAGTCTACCGATAGAAGTCCACCGATAGAACCTCACCGATAGAAACACTGTTGAAGTCTACCGATATAAGTCCACCGATAGAACCTCACCAATAGAAACACTGTTCACTGAACCTCACCGATAGAAACACTGTTCACCTACCGATACTGTTCATAAAACTGGAAACACTGTTCCCAGAACTAGAAATTCGGCAAAGTGTTAGCCGAGATACTGCTATACAGCGGCTACCAGTATACCCAGCTACCGGTAGGATGTGGCTACCGGTAGACCGAGCTACTGGTAAGCGGCGGCTACCGGTAGGCAGCAGCTACCGGTAACCGGTAGGCATCAGCTACCGGTAACCGGTAGGCATCACCTACCGGTAACCGGTAGGCAGCCGCTATCGGTAGATCGAGCTACCGGTAGGCAGAAGCTACCGGTAGACCGAGCTACCGGTAGGCAGCAGCTACCAGTAACCGGTAGGCAGCAGCTAGCGGTAGACCGAGCTACCGGTAGGCAGCAGCTACCGGTAGACCGAGCTACCGGTAGGCAGCAGCTGGGGGATAAGTCACCTTGACCTCCCGGAACACCTCCAACACCACATTTTCACAAAGTAATGGACCAGGGAGGTCCGGGCCATTACATTAGATACCTCTCAAAACATTCTCGTCCTCGAGAATTAAAAACCAACCCAGAAGAAAAGAGGGGTCCGAACAACCACCCCATAAGTTACCTCTCAGGGGAAAACCACCCTGAGTTGTTCAAAAGTTGGAACAAAACTACGACATCCGAGAGTATGGAAACAAACAATCCATAACCAAACAATTAAAACATAACATCACATCAAAGGTACATAAATAAAACATGAAAGTTCTAACCATAAAGGAAACGTCATTACATGAAAAGAGTTAAACATTAGACAACTCTGGGTACTGAGCACGTATCTGTGACTCACGCTCCCAGGTACTCTCCTCCATGCCACCGTGTCGCCACAAGACATGAACTAAGGGGATAGAACGCCCACGCAACACCTTCTCCTTATGGTCTTGGATCTCCACAGGTCGCTCCTCGAAGGTTGCATCATCGTCAATATCGATCTCTCCCCAATCGATAACATGAGATTCATCATGAAGATAACGACGAAGTTGTGATACATGGAAAACATCATGTATCCGACTCATCTGAGGGGGAAGTGCTACTCGATACGCCACAGCTCCAACATGAGCTAACACCTCGAAAGGCCCAACAAACCGGGGAGAAATCTTACTTCCACGACCAAACCTTCGCTTCCCACGATGGGGATTCACCTTTAGAAACACATGATCCCCAACATTAAACTCTAACGGTCTCCTTATTTGATCATTATATGATTTCTGACGATCCTGTGCTGTCTTCATCCTCTCACGAATCACCTGAACCATCTCTGTTGTATTCTGCACTAGTTCTGGTCCGAGAATTGCTGACTCTCCGACCCCAGTCCAGCACAATGGAGAACGGCATGGCCGGCCATACAAGGATTCAAACGGCACCATACCGATGGTAGAGTGGAAACTATTATTGTAAGAAAACTCTACCAAGGGTAAGTGCTTCGTCCATGAACCTCGAAAATCAAGAACACAAGAGCGCAACATGTCTTCAAGATTATGGATGGTTCGCTCTGTCTGACCTTCTGTTTGAGGATGAAAAGCAGTTCTAAGGCACAGTTGAGAGCCAAAGGCATGCTGGAGACCTCTCCACACCCTGGAGGTAAAACGAGGATCTCGATCAGAAATGATCGTCCTAGGAACTCCGTGAAGCCTCACCACCTCCTCCAGATACTGCCTCGACAAAACTTCCACTGAGCTTGACTCCTTGATCGCTATGAAGTGGGATGATTTTGTTAAACGATCCACTACCACCCATATAGCATCATGTCCTCCCGGAGCTTGAGGTAAACCTGTAACAAATTCCATTGAGATGTCCCCCCACTTCCACTGAGGAATCTCTAAGTGCTGGAGAAGACCACCAGGAACACGGTGTTCGGCCTTTACCTTCTGGCAGACTAAACATCGAGACACACATTCTGCAACTGTACGCTTCAGCCCAGGCCACCAAAACTGACTCCTCAAGGATCGATACATCTTTTTCACACCAGGATGTACCTCCAAGGGTGAACTATGGAACTCTCGTAGAACCGTCTCGCGCATCGCCAAGGGAACAAAAAGCCTGCAATGATACAACACTCGGTGTTGTTCATCCTCCGACCAACCATCAGGGGCCTCACCACATACAACTCTGTCTCTCCAAACTTCCACCTCTAGGTCACCCAACTGAGACTCTTCCACCTTCTACATCAGGGATGACTGCACCATCATCTGGAAAAGACAACCTCTACCCCCAA
Source organism: Viscum album (assembly GCA_963277665.1). Taxonomy (NCBI): domain Eukaryota; kingdom Viridiplantae; phylum Streptophyta; class Magnoliopsida; order Santalales; family Viscaceae; genus Viscum; species Viscum album. Next base: position 1,476,914,203 of record OY728150.1, read on the forward strand.
CTTCTCCCATATCAAGATGCAAAGCTGGTAGCTCTTCCATCACTCTCCAAGAATCACCAGATTCACGCACAACATCATTACGTATCTTTCGGCTTAGTGTGTCAGCTACAACATTCCCTTTTCCAGGTGTATACGATATTTCAAAGTCGTATTCCTACAAGAAATCCATCCACTGATGTTGCCTCAAGTTCAAGTCACGTTGGGAGAAAACATACCTCAAACTCTTATGATCGGTGAAAACCACAAAGTGCTCACCAATGAGGTAATGTCTCCACAACTTTAGAGCAAACACCACGGCTGCCAACTCAAGATCATGGGTGGCATAGTTGCATTCATGGGGACGCAACTGCCGAGACCCATAAGAAACAACTGACCTCTGCTGCATGAGAACACAGCCTAGCCCCAGATGTGAAGCATCACAGAAAACATCAAACTGGACTCCCTCCGCTGGAAGACAAAGGACGGGAGCACTTACCAACTTCTCCTTTAGATACTCGAAAGTTGTCTGACACTGATCAGTCCATATGAACTCTTGATCCTTCCTAGTCAAAGCTGTCAGAGGAGTCGCAACTCGGGAGAAATTAGCTACAAACCTCCTATAATAGCCTGCGAGACCAAGGAAACTTCGCACCTCTGACACGGTCTTGGGGCTGGCCAAGACACCACTGCTTCTATCTTCGAAGGATCCACAGCTACTCCCTGTTGGGACACAACATGTCCCAAGAAACGAACTTCTCGATCCCAAAACTCACACTTGGACAACTTCCCAAACAACTGATGTTGGCGAAGAACTCCCAAAACGGCTCGTAGATGCTCTGCATGCTCCTCTTCAGATGTGGAGTACACAAGGATGTCGTCGCTGAAAACCACAACAAACTTGTCCAGGAATTCACGGAACACATCATTCATCAACCCCATGAAAATATCTGGAGCATTCGTTATGCCGAATGGAATTACAACAAACTCATAATGCCCATGACGACAGCGGAAAGCAGTCTTCGGGATATCCTCATCCTTTACACGCATCTGATGATATCCTGACCGCAAGTCTATCTTTGAGAACCAACTTGCACCCTTCAGTTGATCGAATAGGTCATCAATCTGCGGGAGAGGATAGCAGTTCTTTATTGTCACTTTGTTTAACCGACGATAATCGACGCACAACCGCAAACTGCCATCAGCCTTTTTCACAAACAAAACCGGTGCACCCCACGGTGACACACTTGGCCGAACAAAACCACACTGCAACAGACCGTCGAGCTGAATACGTGGCTCTCGTAACTCAGAAGGGGCCATCCTATACGGAGACATAGATATAGGAGACACTCCTGGCTGTAGCTCGATCCCATACTCGATCTCTCGTCAAGGGGGTAAGGATACAACCTCTTCTGGAAAGACGTCAGGGTACTCCTCTACGACCCTAGGAAACGCCAACTGTTGAACCTCTGAAGAACTCAGCGTCATCCCAGCCATCATGGATGATAAGGATGGAACTCGTCTATGACTCATCCGAGGATCTCTCTCACCAACAAACACCACTTTCTCTCCATCTTCATCAAATAAAATGACCTTCTTCCTGTAGCAATCCACAACAGCCTGCACCGAATACAACCAATCCATGCCAAGTATGACATCATATGGTTGTATTCGCAAACATAGGAAATCTCCCCAAGAGCGGTGTTGCCCCAACACTAGCTCACAGTCTCTACATACTTCAAACAAGTCAGCTCGACCTCCAACTAGCGTAGTCAACGCCAAGGGCACTGGAAGCCTCTCTACCTCAAGTCCCAAAGCATGGACAAGGGTAAGTGATATGAAGGAGTGTGTTGCTCCTGAACCAAACAAGGCATACACCAAGGTAGAAAACAAGCAAAGGGTACCTCGAACAACATCTGGCTCGCCTGGGGATGGTAACGCTAGAGCATGAAGTTGAACACGACCTCCTCCACGGCCTCTCTGACCCTGATGACGACCACCACCACGGCCGCGCTCTGCTCTCTGAGGACGGGGAGCATCATGGGCTGTCCTATGCCTGCTCCATCTACCCTTTGGTGATCTAAAGCTAGTGCAACCTGCTGCTGCTGCCTCGGCTGGAACTGCCTCAACGGAGGAACCTGGAGTGGAGCTCCTGGTGGACGATGACTGCTCTGAAAATTCGGGAACTCCCACTGCTGATGACCACGACCACCACAAGAAAAACAAGCGCCTGATCCCTTGGCATAGGCCTGAGAGTTTCTGCCTCCAGAAAAACGAGATGGGAAGGGCTGGGACCTACCCCCAGGTGAACGGAAACTCTTCTGTCCTGAAAACCGGGAACCCCGGACCACAGCTCTGCTTCGTGAGGAATCATGACGATTCCCCTCTCGTGACGATCCAGTCCTGGCCAAAGTCCTCTCAACAACCTCTGCCCTCGCCAGCACCACAAGATATGTCTTTAGCATAAATGGGGTGACCTGGCGCTGGATCTCTGGACACAAAGCCTCCTCGAAATGCCTCGCCTTGGCCTCATCATCTGGTAACAGGTCTGAAGCATATCGTAGAAGGTTCCTGAAATGGATTCCAAACTCTCGAACACTGGAGCTCTCATGTCGAAGGGTAAGAAGCTCCTGGCGACTAGACGCCTTCGCAGTCGATGAAAGAAACTCGACTCTAAACCTGTCTCGAAACTCCTCTCATTATATTGCTAACTCCTCACGATCACCGAGGAACAAGAACCACCACTGTCTCGCTGCTCCACGCAGCATCGTCACAACCAAGGACACCCAGTGTTCCTTCCGAGCACGAATCGAACTGAAGCCTATCTCGATCTCCTCTAACCAGTCTTCTGTGACTGCATCTGAAACGGATCCCTCGTACTTCTGTAGACTTTGGCGCTGAAACTCTCGAAGTGTCTTCCTCCAAGTGTCATCATCATCAACCTCTACTCGGCGGCGATTTGCTGGAACAGCCTGATGGGCATCTTCTGCGCAAACCTGACGAGGACGTCGACCTGGAGCCATACCTGCAAAATAACAACTGTTAGAGCTCCTAAGCCTGGAATATGGAAGACTCAACATTAATTAATTAATTGTTTTGTTTTATTTATTTTAGGTTACCTATCCCAAGGTCTACCCATTCAAACACATGAGCAAAGAATAATGATGCATGATCCTTTCCTATGTCTCTACCCTGCAACCGGTATCACTTTGTTTAGTAGCCATCATAAGCTTAAAGGTTCGTGCAACAGATCATAGGGGGCCCTAAACGCCTATGTCTCTGCCGGTCTCCAATGTTTACCCCACTTTCTAAACATGAATGACACCGTTGCCCTACCATCCCATGCATTCTCACCTGTGCCTAACTCCAAACTTCATCCTATCTGTAACAGCCCAAGATTTTATAAAAAATATTCTTTTTAATTTTATTAATGTCTTGTGTTGTACGCTACACCAAAAGGAGCTTGCACAACACGCATCCTTGACTTGCCTTGCATTACACACAATCGCGACCTTCCTCGATAGCGTGTGTAATACGCAATACCGAGTTTCACTAAACAACGATATGCTATTAAAATATTATTAAAACTAGCCGGTATGAATAGTAATAACCACTTTTTAAAATTCTGTAAATCTTATTTTTCAAAATGAACTTCATTTTTGGATTGGGAGTATCGAATTTAGCCTAAGGTGAAATTTTGGTACATTTCGGATAACTTTCATATTCTGATGAATAGCGAAAATTACTAAAAAAACAACTTTTTTAATCGAAATAATTAATAGTGATAAATTATTAATTGGAGTAGTTTTAAAGTATATTTAGAATATATTTTTACAATTTAATACAATGTTGGTCATTGGATGTAATTGCACATTTAAACCAGACATAAACAAGTGTCAATCTTTTGATAGATATTGTTTCTTAAAAACACGCTATTTGTTTTAACAACGGGATTTAATTATAAAATTAATTAATGCAAATTCTATGTTATGAATTTGGTAAAATAGACTTCATTTTTGAATTCGGAATATGAAATATAGCTTAGGATGAAATTTTGGTATTTTTCTGAAAACTTTCAATTTTTGATGAATAGTGAAACCACTAAGTGGTAGGTTGAAAACTGAATTTTTCATAAAACTTAATTTTACCGCTTCTGTGAATGGAATTTCAAAAATCCGAGAGACACGGTTGATGTCAGTAAGTAAAATTTGGTTCAATGAGATGAAAATAATTTTTGGTGAATAGTAACTTTTTACTTTTATTTACCACGGTTAAAAGTAAATAGGGTAATTAAGGGTAAGAATGATATTAATATTACCCTAACACATGTCCTAACTCTATTGGACAAGTTTATCTCGACCAAAAACAACCTTAAGTGTAAAATATTATCATTTAGTCCCACTTGTATTAGATTAGGACATTTATTATTATTTAATTCAAAGAAGAGTTAAAAGAGTTAAAATCAAAGTTTATTCACTAAAACATTTTTAATATGGGGTTATACATAAGATAAATTAGACTATAAATATTCATTAGAAAGATAAAAAGATTTCCTACATAATGATATTTTATTTATAATTTTTAGACTTTAAATAAATTAATTTATTTATGACACAACGATGATGCAGTAATTACCCTTTTAAGGAAATATTAACATAATTGATGTTATAAATACTCAAATGAATGTAATTTTAGACTTTTTATGAATTCCACTAATTTTCTAGGTTACTATGATATATTAGTGTTTATTTAATCAACTTGGTTCGAACATATAATTCTGTTATGACTTCCACAAAAATCATATATCAAATAGTGTCAAAATTGACACAAAATAGTTTTTAAATCAAATATTATATTATTAATTGTTATTTTATTCCTAAAAATCTAAGGTTCGGCCAAATGACTTAGATAATGATATATATATTAATAATAAACAATTTGGGGTTCTTTTGGCATGTTATAGTAAGTGTATTAACCATATAGTGAAAGAAAACAAAAAGACACGGTAAAAGTTAAATTATTTAACTTAGAGTTAAATCTAATTGATAAGGTTAAAATAAGAACCTAAACTTGTCTAAATCCTATTGGTTGATAGGATTTCGACCCATCCCCACTTTAGCTTCGAAATAAGACCCTTTGGAACCATTATAAACCGATTTTTACTTTAATATAAAATAATATTTTGAGATATTCCTAAGGTGCCCCTCTCCTCCCTTATAAAAGGGCACCTCCTCCCCCTCCTCCTCACACCAATTTGAGCACTCAAGCTCGGCCAACCCCTGCCAAAATCTTTTCTACACTTCCCTAGCAACATCCTAGAGGTTCTGGTCTTCCTCAAAGACCAATTTTAGTTCCATAAGAGGAGGTCTCCAAAAGGCGCTTCAAAGAAGAGGAGGTTCGGACACATACGAAGCAAATCGGACCTAAGGTAAGGGAAATATCACAATCTCATTTTTATCCGGGATTGTTTATTCGTAAGTATTTACTGGGGTGTATTTTATCATCCACATCCATGTTTCATCAATATGTAATATTATTTCCATCCACTTACACTAGTTTAAATCCAATTTTACACTTCGGTGAGTTTTTAGTAATGAATATGAAAGGAATCTTTTGTCGCTTTTTCGTACAAGGTACTTTTTGACTTTTCCAACAAAAGTACGAAGAATGTTTTTTTTACTTATACGGCATGAATGGATTTCTAAAACATTATTTACAAGAAGCTTCATTTACAAGTTTTCAAGTTTATTTTTAATCAACTTATTTTAGTTTATAATTGTACGACATGTTAAGAAAGGAAAAGTGTTTTTGAAGTAGAAAGGATATTTTCCTCAAGAATGGAGTTCAAGTATTTTATCAAAATTATTTTCCATCTAAGATAATAAAAGGGTTCTGTTTTTATCCCTATTATTACATGGATTTGATTATGTTGTGATGGAAACATTTTTATGAATTCCTTTATCTTATATGAATTGTTTTATGATGTCATGTTGTTTAAGAATCCCATTTTTATTACATGGGTTATGCGATGATGTATGATTTATGATTATGTGGCACACATAAGAAAGGATTAATTATAAGATGGGTGGGACCTATATCTCCCTCCAATGCATTGGGTAAAGATTTTATATCTCATGAGATAGACATGGCTGGAATGGTAGGTTATACCGGTTCAGTGAAACAGGACTGAAACGAGGGTTACTCGATTCAGAAAGGGACTTTGTCCACTAAGATAGTCTTGGAAATGAGTCTTGACTAACAAGAAATGATTCTCTATGATTATGTGTGAATGCCATAAAGTTTCATGTTTTATTTTATGATTATTGTGATTTCATTTCACTACTATGATTTATCCCATGTTATGAAATTATGCTCTCTTTTGCAGGTTAAGATTTCCAAAAGTTATGTTCTTATGAATATGATGTGATTGATTTTTCTTTTGTTTACCCTTACTGAGCATTTGAGCTCACCCTTTTATGTTTTATTTTCCCCAGGATATAAAGAAAGGTTCTAGGTAAAAAAAAAGGGAAGATCTTTATGGGAGATATTGAAGATCTTTCACCACGATTAGAAGATTACGTTCCGAGTTTCCAAAGACACTAAACTATTACGATCCTTGTGTGTGTGTTTTTGTTATGTACCAAGTATTCCGCAAAAGTAATGTAATGTCCATGTACGTCAAGATACGGGTCTCTACAGTTGGTATCAGAGGAAAGGTTTAGTCAACCTTTGGAAACTAGGATGTGAAAACGTTAGTGAGATCCCTAGAGATATTTCTACGGTATGTCTAGGGATGTCCCTAAGGTTAAGTAGACATATAAGTTATAGTACTAGAACTACGCTAACGATCATAGAATTAAACCTAAGATGTTAGATATTGAAGGTACTCCCCCTTTATTATGTTGTTTTCCCTAGCATGATTTTTGCCTCTCACACTATTCATTTTGGGTTTTAGAAAATGGCTGGAAACAAGATGATTCACGATAATGGAGGATATGATGGACAATGGAATGATATTCTTCATGAGCAACCAAATGAAATCGGATTTGGAAGTCCAAAGATCATTATTATGCCGAATCAGCAATCTCATAATATGATCAATAAAGTAAAATTTGGTAAGTTTCCTGACTCGGCTAATAAGAGAAAGATGGAGTTTCATGATGATCATAGAGGAAAGAAAGTTCAATTTCCCCTATGTAAATCATGTGGGAAGAGGCATCAAGGAGAATGTTTCAAAGGAACTGGAAGATGCTTTGGGTGTGGAAAAGAAGGACACAAAGCCAGTAAGTGCAAAGGAAAAGGTTCAGTTAACACCAGGGATGAAGATAATGGTATTGCTATGACATCAAAAATGGTTAAGTGTTTTAAATGTGGAATGTATGGGCATTATACAAACAAATTCCCTAAGGTAAAGACTCATGAAGAGAATCAGTATGGTCATATGGGTAGTATTTATGTGGATGATGATGAAGAGACTACAAATGATATGTGAGATGAAAGAATTGTTGAAGCTCGGTCAACGGTTTAAGAATGTAGTGGAATGTTGTATAAGTAATCTCATGGTACTATGGAATAAAGAGACATCTAAGGATTATTACACTGTTGTCCTTCCTTGAGTTTTGAAAGTGTATGATTAATGGTACAAGTATCCATGAAAGGTTATTCAGATATTTTTGGAATGTAGATGATATGTGCATAATGAAGGGATAAGACGATAATGAGATGTTTGATTGTATTCATGAGCTCATGATTGATATAAGGACTAAGTGATATCATGGTTTGAGTATATATAATTTTGAGGATTTTAGTATGTGGAAGGTGTTAACTTTTAACTGCATTCATGTTTTCACAAAGGTATTCAAGAGAATACATGATTAAGGACTTTGAATGTTTGGAATGTGACCAACAAAACATATCTTATGATATATGGGGATCGATGATGGTGTTAAATCTCTGGTAATCATTTTCACTATATTATGAGAGTCGACTGCAGTATTATGGATAGGACTAAAGATTGGAATGGATTATGTTGGACATAAGTTAGTATTGTTTAAGGATAGAAGTTTTTTCGATATTATGGGATGTTATAGTAATATAGTTTTAGAAAAAGGACAACCTGCAGGACAGGCGACAGCCCATCGCTTCAGACAAGGCTGTGGGAATCGAACCCACAACCGAAGTGCGACTGGCCTTTATCACCTACCACTGGCCTACAGGAAGTCCCTGTTTAGTAGAAACTAGTTTTATTATATTAAGCAGTATGATATATGAAGTATAAGTCCATTTTAGGAACTATATATGATTAATCTCACTATAGATTGACTTATGTATATAATTTTTGCTAACCATTTGTTTGAGACAGATGGAATGACCCGTCATTCTATCACATGATCTGCTAACACTTCACGAATAACAAATTCAACTTCATTTATTTAAGAGATGAAGTGGAAATTGTTCTAGGCACGAACAATAGTGAGATTGTACCAAAATAAAGAAAGTATTTATTCCAATTCAAATTTTCAACTTTAGGGAAATGATCTTGAAAACCAAAAATGTTGTCCTAGTGATCTTATACCTGATGAATCGGATGGTACCTTAGATCGTCACAAATTTATGGATTTGTGATTATTGGCATTTCCATAGCCATGTTCTCTACCACTCTCCATCAGAACATGATGGTTAGATTTCTCTTCCATATCCATATTTTCACCTATGTGGAAACCCAATGATTAGTTTATTTGGGTAACAGTTACATTTCATACTTTTGTTTTTAAAGATTGGTTTTGATATTCCTTTTTACGATGTGGGTTTCTATTAAAGAAACTTTCAAATAGTAAACCATTTATAACCCCGACGAATTTCGAGGGCGAAATTCATTTTAAGGGGGGTAGAATGTAACAACCCAAGATTTTATAAAAAATATTCTTTTTAATTTTATTAATGTCTTGTGTTGTACGCTACACCAAAAGGATCTTGCACAACACGCATCCTTGACTTGCCTTGCATTACACACAATCGCGACCTTCCTCGATAGCGTGTGTAATACGCAATACCGAGTTTCACTAAACAACGATATGCTATTAAAATATTATTAAAACTAGCCGGTATGAATAGTAATAACCACTTTTTAAAATTCTGTAAATCTTATTTTTCAAAATGAACTTCATTTTTGGATTGGGAGTATCGAATTTAGCCTAAGGTGAAATTTTGGTACATTTCGGATAACTTTCATATTCTGATGAATAGCGAAAATTACTAAAAAAACAACTTTTTTAATCGAAATAATTAATAGTGATAAATTATTAATTGGAGTAGTTTTAAAGTATATTTAGAATATATTTTTACAATTTAATACAATGTTGGTCATTGGATGTAATTGCACATTTAAACCAGACATAAACAAGTGTCAATCTTTTGATAGATATTGTTTCTTAAAAACATGCTATTTGTTTTAACAACAGGATTTAATTATAAAATTAATTAATGCAACTTCTATGTTATGAATTTGGTAAAATAGACTTCATTTTTGAATTCGGAATATGAAATATAGCTTAGGATGAAATTTTGGTATTTTTCTGAAAACTTTCAATTTTTGATGAATAGTGAAACCACTAAGTGGTAGGTTGAAAACTGAATTTTTCATAAAACTTAATTTTACCGCTTCTGTGAATGGAATTTAAAAAATCCGAGAGACAAGGTTGATGTCAGTAAGTAAAATGTGGTTCAATGAGATGAAAATAATTTTTGGTGAATAATAACTTTTTACTTTTATTTACCACGGTTAAAAGTAAATAGGGTAATTAAGGGTAAGAATGATATTAATATTACCCTAACACATGTCCTAACTCTATTGGACAAGTGTATCTCGACCAAAAACAACCTTAAGTGTAAAATATTATCATTTAGGCCCACTTGGATTAGATTAGGACATTTATTATTATTTAATTCAAAGAAGAGTTAAAAGAGTTAAAATCAAAGTTTATTCACTAAAACATTTTTAATATGGGGTTATACATAAGATAAATTCGACTATAAATATTCATTAGAAAGATAAAAATATTTCCTACATAATTATATTTTATTTATTATTTTTAGACTTTAAATAAATTAATTTATTTATGACACAACGATGATGCAGTAATTACCCTTTTAAGGAAATATTAACATAATTGATGTTATAAATACTCAAATGAATGTAATTTGAGACTTTTTATGAATTCCACTAATTTTCTAGGTTACTATGATATATTAGTGTTGATTTAATCAACTTGGTTCGAACATATAATTCTGTTATGACTTTCACAAAAATCATATATCAAATAGTGTCAAAATTGACACAAAATAGTTTTTAAATCAAATATTATATTATTAATTGTTATTTTATTCCTAAAAATCTAAGGTTCGGCCAAATGACTTAGATAATGATATATATATTAATAATAAACAATTTGGGGTTCGTTTGGCATTTTATAGTAAGTGTATTAACCATATAGTGAAAGAAAACAAAAAGACACGGTAGAAGTTAAATTATTTAACTTAGAGTTAAATCTAATTGATAAGGTTAAAATAAGAACCTAAACTTGTCTAAATCCTATTGGTTGATAGGATTTCGACCCATCACCACTTTATCTTCGAAATAAGACCCTTTGGAACCATTATAAACCGATTTTTACTTTAATATAAAATAATATTTTGAGATATTCCTAAGGTGCCCCTCTCCTCCCTTATAAAAGGGCACCTCCTCCCCCTCCTCCTCACACCAATTTGAGCACTCAAGCTCGGACAAACCCTGCCAAAATCTCTTCTCCACTTCCCTAGCAAGATCCTAGAGGTTCTGGTCTTCCTCAAAGACCAATTTTAGTTCCCTAAGAGGAGGTCTCCAAAAGGCGCTTCAAAGAAGAGGAGGTTCGGACACATACGAAGCAAATCGGACCTAAGGTAAGGGAAATATCACAATATCATTTTTATCCGGGATTGTTTATTCGTAAGTATTTACTGGGGTGTATTTTATCATCCACATCCATGTTTCATCAATATGTAATATTATTTCCATCCACTTACACTAGTTTAAATCCAATTTTACCCTTCGGTGAGTTTTTAGTAATGAATATGAAAGGAATCTTTTGTCGTTTTTTCGTACAAGGTACTTTTTGACTTTTCCAACAAAAGTACGAAGAATGTTTTTTTTACTTATACGGAATGAATGGATTTCTAAAACATTATTTACAAGAAGCTTCATTTACAAGTTTTCAAGTTTATTTTTAATCAACTTATTTTAGTTTATAATTGTACGACATGTTAAGAAAGGAAAAGTGTTTTTGAAGTAGAAAGGATATTTTCCTCAAGAATGGAGTTCAAGTATTTTATCAAAATTATTTTCCATATAAGATAATAAAAGGGTTCTGTTTTTATCCCTATTATTACATGGATTTGATTATGTTGTGATGGAAACATTTTTATGAATTCCTTTATCTTATATGAATTGTTTTATGATGTCATGTTGTTTAAGAATCCCATTTTTATTACATGGGTTATGCGATGATGTATGATTTATGATTATGTGGCACACATAAGAAAGGATTCATTATAAGATGGGTGGGACCTATATCTCCCTCCAATGCATTGGGTAAAGATTTTATATCTCATGAGATAGACATGGCTGGAATGGTAGGTTATACCGGTTCAGTGAAACAGGACTGAAACGAGGGTTACTCGATTCAGAAAGGGACTTTGTCCACTAAGATAGTCTTGGCAATGAGTCTTGACTAATAAGAAATGATTCTCTATGATTATGTGTGAATGACATAAAGTTTCATGTTTTATGTTATGATTATTGTGATTTCATTTCACTACTATGATTTATCCCATGTTATGAAATTATGCTCTCTTTTGCAGGTTAAGATTTCCAAAAGTTATGTTCTTATGAATATGATGTGATTGATTTTTCTTTTGTTTACCCTTATTGAGCATTTGAGGTCACCCTTTTATGTTTTCTTTTCCCCAGGATATAAAGAAAGGTTCTAGGTAAAAAAAAAAGGGGAAGATCTTTATGGGAGATATTGAAGATCTTTCACCACGATTAGAAGATTACGTTCCGAGTTTCCAAAGACACTAAACTATTACGATCCTTGTGTGTGTGTTTTTGTTATGTACCAAGTATTCCGCAAAAGTAATGTAATGTCCATGTACGTCAAGATATGGGTCTCTACACTATCCCTCAACCAGAGCTCTGATACCACTCTGTCACGACCCCCTCCCCACAAAGTGTACCCCTCCTGGGCCGGCAATGTGAGAAGGGAGATAATGACCCCCGAGTACCGCCTCCAGTAGGCCCCGGGTTGGCGACTAGCACCGAGGGTATAATACACACACAAATGGGAGGCATTACCCTCTAAGAGAACACATGCAGAAGAGAGAGATAGAATAGACTCCAATAAACTCCAAATTAAAACTGAGATATAAAAGGAAACCGAGTACATATATGAAATGTCATGCAAAAGTACTACAACTGAAAGGGGAACTAAAAGTACCCAAAAGAAAGTAAAACGACAGCGACCACAAGCCTGAACAGCTCCTCCTCCAACCACACACTTGAAGTAACCAGATTGACCTCCAACCTGCTCCAAGTGACCTGAAAAACAGTTTATATGTACATAGGGTGAGTATAACAGTATACTCATTAGGATCCTCCCCAAGCCTCTCGTGCAAATGTAAAGAAAGCATGCTAAAGCCCAGTGAACAACAAGTGAAACTAACTCGTTACCTAAGCAGGTATACTAAGTTCCCAACCTCACCATGGATACTCTCACCAAGTAACGCATACAAGAATATAGCATATAGTAAAGAATATAAAGGGTACCCCACTACTACTTCCCCACTGATTTTCCGCTTTTCCCCAACGACATACGTCATGTGCATCTCTCTCCAAAGGCTTTCCCGTAGACACCTGGGCTAAGCTCCAAAATATGCACCTCGTGCACCACATAGGCTTGCCCGCAGACACCTGGGCGAAGCACCACACCGTCCTCACAACCAAAAGTAACTAGGTAGTTTCCGGGAGCCACCACAGCCCACATAACGTGTATCATACGTCGGGTATAATACCTCAAGCCATTACAACCCATACTCCGAGTAAGGATCCTCAAGCCATCATAGCCTATACACATTACACCTATAGTAGCCCATAGGATACTATATCCAGAATATATGTGTGTGAATAACCACAAGCCATTACAGCCCTCTACACACATATACGGGGTAACTAACCGCTGTGCCTCATGACACAAGTATCTACCAAGAGAAGAGAGCGGGACCAAAGGGGGTAGTCATCCATTCAACCTCCCATCAGAATGTTAGAGAAAACACCTCCCTAGGGCTCAGAATCCCCGGGGTGTCAGTTGCCCTTACCGACAGGGTGGAGTAACGTATAGAAACACAAAAAGTACAGAATATATATAACTCACAACCACACTATGGGCATTACCTAGTCATAGGCACAACTGCAGCTAACGTCTCTCAGACTCCAGGCTGCTACTTCTAAGACTAGGTATCCTATAAGCACACAACCATTTGAATAGCTTTATTAGATTACTTCATTCTCATTTTATCAGTTCCAATGTACGTTAATTAATTCTTTAAACATTAATTAACCATGAGCAATTTACCACATTAAACTAAATTGGCATCACATTCAAAAACTGTTCCTTTTTAGGATTCACATCACTATTAAATTCTAGTTTCTCCATCCCCGTGGATTATCACCATTTAAAAAAACTTTCATTATAGAATTACCTTCCCCATATTCCCAGGCATTCTAGAAAATCATCCTATGCTACTAAACACAAAGGGCTCAACAAGGTGAGTAGATATACTACCCGTCGAGTCTTTGTCGCCTATAGCAAGAGCATAGACCCATCCTCCATCGAGAGGCTAAACACGGAAAGCACGTGGCATACCCCGCGTGTCTTCACCTCCTTCAGAAAGAGGGTAAGAAAAACCAGATGCCTTGAACAGTGGGGAAAAGTAAAGCAGATAAACAACCAAACCAAACCACCAACATCAAACCATCACATTCATCTCATACCATCATCCTTGGTGTCCTCCCCGACACCCACATGCATAAACCGATGCATCTCGCCACACTAGGCGTCATCCGCTGCCACAACCACAAGTCCCCATGCCTCCACATATCACAACAGCCATCCAGGCTCACATCAAATCACAAGCAGTAGGAAATCAAAGATCAAAAAATGGGCTCTCGGCCCTTTAACAAGGCATTCAGCCTTCATACAAGATGATCACTCAGAGCTCCAAACCACAAGGCATTCAGCCTTACAAGCAAGCAGGTAACTCAGAACCCTTTTGAAATTATCGAACTAATAGTTCTTTAATCCATCTTGAATTAACAGATTCATTAACATGCCTCTTTATCTTTATCCAATTATTTAGAAAATAATTCCGGCTTTACGTTCTTTATCAATTTCCATCATGAATGAGCAACTAATTAAAGAAAATCATAGATATCACTCTATCTAGGAAAACATGAGGCAAACCATTATCACGGTACAAAGCAACAACATGCGATCAACCAATTATTTTAATCTGTTTCAAGTATTTAATTAGGTCAATTTCATTGTGATCCAAAGGGTTAAATCATGCTAATTCTACAGTTGCACATAAACAATTAGAGAATCCATGAATCCCCTACCTCGAAGAGTTCTTGACGTCCTTTATCCACACAACGGGTCACAGTCCTCTTCTCCTCACGACAGCTGCATCCACCGGAGGATGCCACGGTACGACAGTACCAACCAACCCCAAGAAAACCCATTAGAACCATGGATATTACATGCTAATATGGAAGGGAGAACAAGAGAATGTGATCCCCGAAGGAACGATGATAAAACATACCTTATATGTTAGAATGATCGACACAACTTGGTTGCATCAAACAGAGCGGAACTGATCCGAGTAACGTTTGATTTTGAAACTCCTACGGGAATGATTGCAAGGTTCTAATGTCTCGTAGATGAGAACCAGGAGGAAGAACAACGAAGAATGATATCTCGTTCCCTTTAAAAAAAATAAATTAGAGAGGTGACGGTTTAAGATCCGATTTATTCTCCATTAAAAACGGATCGCATTAACCCACGCGGTTTGACCAAGTAAAAACATCCCGGCCTTAGGAATAATTAATATAGGATTTATGGCCTTTGAATCGGCCTTAAAGTCCTTAAAATAAGGTTTTAAAAGTATTTTACGTCAAAGAAAACGTCAAATTTGTGAAGCTGGAAACACTGTTCACATACTCAAAATTTGGCAAAGTATGGAATCGGTAGCTCTCATGAAGTCTGGAAACACTGTTCATTCTTGAAATTTGGAAAAGTATGGAATCAGTAGCTCTTAGGATTCTGGAAACACTGTACAAGTCCACCGATAGAACCTCACCGATAGAAACACTGTTCAAGTCTACCGATAGAAGTCCACCGATAGCACCTCACCGATAGAAACACTGTTCAAGTCTACCGATAGAAGTCCACCGATAGAACCTCACCGATAGAAACACTGTTCAAGTCTACCGATAGAAGTCCACTGATAGAACCTCACCGATAGAAACACTATTCAAGTCTACCGATAGAAGTCCACCGATAGAACCTCTCCGATAGAAACACTGTTCAAGTCTACCGATAGAAGTCCACAGATAGAACCTCACCGATAGAAACACTGTTCACTAAACCTCACCGATAGAAACACTGTTCACCTACCGATACTGTTCATAAAACTGGAAACACTGTTCCCAGAACTAGAAATTTGGCAAAGTGTTAGCCGAGATACTGCTAGACAGTGGCTACCAGTATACCCAGCTACCGGTAGGATGCGGCTACCGGTAGACCGAGCTACTGGTAAGCGGCGGCTACCGGTAGGCAGCAGCTACCGGTAACCGGTAGGCATCAGCTACTGGTAACCGGTAGGCAGCCGCTACCGGTAGATCGAGCTACCCGTAGGCAGCAGCTACCGGTAGACCGAGCTACCGGTAGGCAGCAGCTATCGGTAACCGGTAGGCAGCAGCTAGCGGTAGACCGAGCTACCGGTAGGCAGCAGCTACCGGTAGACTGAGCTACCGGTAGGCAGCAGCTGGGGGATAAGTCACCTTGACCTCCCAGAACACCTCCAACACCACATTTTCACAAAGTAATGGACCAGGGAGGTCCGGGCCATTACATTAGATACCTCTCAAAACATTCTCGTCCTCGAGAATTAAAAACCAACCCAGAAGAAAAGAGGGGTCCGAACAACCACCCCGTAAGTTACCTCTCAGGGGAAAACCACCATGAGTTGTTCAAAAGCTGGAACAAAACTACGACATCCGAGAGTATGGAAACAAACAATCCATAACCAAACGATTAAAACATAACATCACATCAAAGGTACATAAATAAAACATGAAAGGTCTAACCATAAAGGAAACGTCATTACATGAAAAGAGTTAAACATTAAACAACTCTGGGTACTGAGCACGTATCTATGACTCACACTCCCAGGTACTCTCCTCCATGCCACCGTGTCGCCAAAAGACACGAACTAAGGGGATAGAACGCCCACGCAACACCTTCTCCTTGTGGTCTTGGATCTCCACATGTCGCTCCTCGAAGGTTGCATCATCGTCAATATCGATCTCTCCCCAATCGATAACATGAGATTCATCATGAAGATAACGACGGAGCTGTGATACATGGAAAACATCATGTATCCAACTCATCTGAGAGGGAAGTGCTACTCGATACGCCACAGCTCCAACATGAGCTAACACCTCAAAAGGCCCAACAAACCGGGGAGAAAGCTTACTTCCACGACCAAACCTTCGCTGCCCACGACGGGGATTCACCTTTAGAAACACATGATCCCCAACATTAAACTCTAATGGTCTCCTTCTTTGATCAGCATATGATTTCTGACGATCCTGTGCTGTCTTCATCCTCTCACAAATCACCTGAACCATCTCTATTGTATTCTGCACTAGTTTTGGTCCGAGAATTGCTGACTCTCCGACCCCAGTCCAGCACAACGGAGAACGGCATGGCCGGCCACACAAGGCTTCAAACGGCACCATACCGATGGTAGAGTAGAAACTATTATTGTAAGCGAACTATACCAAGGGTAAGTGCTTCGTCCATGAACCTCGAAAATCAAGAACACAAGAGCGCAACATGTATTCAAGAGTCTGGATGGTTCGCTCTGTCTGACCATCCGTTTGAGGATGAAAAGCAGTGCTAAGGCACAGTTGAGAACCAAAGGCATGCTGGAGACCTCTCCACACCCTGGAGGTAAAATGAGGATCTCGATCAGAAATGATCATCCTAGGAACTCCGTGAAGCCTCACCCCCTCCTCCAGATACTGCCTCGACAAAACTTCCACTGATCTCGACTCCTTGATCGCTATGAAGTGGGATGATTTTGTTAAACGATCCACTACCACCCATATAGCATCATGTCCTCCCGGAGCTCGAGGTAAACCTGTAACAAAGTCCATTGAGATGTCCTCCCACTTCCACTGAGGAATCTCTAAGTGCTGGAGAAGACAACCAGGAACACGGTGTTCGGCCTTTACCTTCTGGCAGACTAAACATCGAGACACACATTCTGCAACTGTACACTTCAGCAGAGGCCACCAAAACTGACTCCTCAAGGATCGATACATCTTTGTCACACCAGGATGTACCGCCAAGGGTGAACTATGGAACTCTTGGAGAACCGTCTCTTGCATCGCCAAGGGAACAAAAAGCCTGCCATGATACAACACTCGGTGTTGTTCATCCTCCGACCAACCATCAGGGGCCTCACCACATACAACTCTGTCTCTCCAAACTTCCACCTCTAGGTCACCCAACTGAGACTCTTCCAACTTCTGCATCAAGGATGACTGCACCGTCATCTAGAAAAGACAACCTCTACCCCCAACTTCTCCCATATCAAGATGCAAAGCTGATAGCTCTTCCATCACTCTCCAAGAATCACCAGATTCACGTACAACATCATTATGTATCTTTCGGCTTAGTGCGTCAGCTACAACATTCCCTTTTCCAGGTGTATACGATATTTCAAAGTCGTATTCCTGCAAGAACTCCATCCACCAATGCTGCCTCAAGTTCAAGTCACGTTGGGAGAAAACATACCTCAAACTCTTATGATCGGTGAAAACCACAAAGTGCTCACCAATGAGGTAATGTCTCCATAACTTTAGAGAAAACACCATGGATACCAAATCAAGATCATGGTTGGCATAGTTGCATTCATGGGGACGCAACTGCCGAGACCCATAAGAAACAACTGACCTCTGCTGCATGAGAACACAGCCTAGCCCCAGATGTGAAGCATCATAGAAAACATCAAACTGGACTCCCTCCGCTGGAAGACAAAGGACGGGAGCACTTACCAACTTCTCCTTTAGATACTCGAAAGCTGCCTGACACTGATCAGTCCATATGAACGCTTGATCCTTCCTGGTCAAAGCTGTCATAGGAGTCGCAACTCGGGAGAAATTAGCTACAAACCTCCTATAATATCCTGCGAGACCAAGGAAACTTCGCACCTCTGACACGGTCTTGGGGGCTGGCCAAGACACCACTGCTTCTATCTTTGAAGGATCCAAAGCTACTCCCTGTTGGGACACAACATGTCCCAAGAAACGAACTTCTCGAGCCCAGAACTCACACTTGGACAACTTCCCAAACAACTGATGTTGGCGAAGAACTCCCAAAACGTCTCGTAGATGCTCTGCATGATCCTCTTCAGATGTGGAGTACACAAGGATGTCATCGATGAAAACCACAACAAACTTGTCCAGGAGTTCACGCAACACAGCATTCATCAACCCCATGAAAACAGATGGAGCATTCGTCATGCCAAATGGCATTACAACAAACTCATAATGCGCATGACGACAGCGGAAAGCAGTCTTCGGGATATCCTCATCCTTTACACGAATCTGATGATATCCTGACCGCAATTCTATCTTTGAGAACCAACTTGCACCCTTCATTTGATCGAATAGGTCATCAATCCGCGGGAGAGGATAGCGGTTCTTTATTGTCACTTTGTTTAACCGACGATAATCGACGCACAACCGCAAACTGCTATCAGCCTTTTTCACAAACAAAACTGGTGCACCCCACGGTGACACACTTGGACGAACAAAACCACACTGGAACAGACCGTCGAGATGAATACGTAGATCTCGTAACTCATAAGGGGCCATCCTATACGGAGACATAGAGATAGGAGATACTCCTGGCTGTAGCTCGATCCCAAAATCGATCTCTCGTCGAGGGGGTAAGGATACAACCTCTTCTGGAAAGACGTCAGGGTACTCCTCTACGACCCTAGGAAACGCCAACTATTGAACCTATGAAGAACTCAGCGTCATCCCATCCATCATGGATGATAAGGATGGAACTCGTATATGACTCATCCGAGGATATCTCTCACCAACAAACACCACTTTCTATCCATATTCATCAAAGAAAACGACCTTCTTCCTGTAGCAATCCACAACAGCCTACACTGAATACAACCAATCCATGCCAAGTATGACATCATATGGTTGTATTCACAAACATAGGAAATCTCCCCAAGAGCGGTGTTGCCCCAACACTAGCTCACAGTCTCTACATACTTCAAAAAAGTCAGCTCGACCTCCAACTGGCGTAGTCAACGCCAAGGGCACTGGAAGCCTCTCTACCTCATGTCGCAAAGCATGGACAAGGGTAGGTGATGTGAAGGAGTGTTTTGCTCCTGAATCAAACAAGGCATACACCAAGGTAGAAAACAAGCAAAGGGTACCTCGAACGACATCTGGCTCGCCTGGGGCTGGTAACGCTAGAGCATGAAGCTGACAACGACCTCCTCCACGGCCTCTTTGACCCTGATGATGACCACCACCACGGCCGCGCTCTGCTCTCTGAGGACAGGGAGCATCATGGGGCTGTCCTATGCCTGCTTCATCTACCCTTTGGTGATCTAAAGCTGGTGCAACCTGCTGCTGCTGCCTCGGCTGGAACTGCCTCAACGGAGGAACCTGGAGTAGAGCGCCTGGTGCACGATGAATGCTCTGAAAAGTCGGGCACTCCCGCTGCTGATGACCACGGCCACCATAAGAAAAACAAGCGCCTGATCCCTTGGCATAGGCCTGAGAGTTGCTGCCTCCGGAGAAACGAGATGGGAAGGGCTGGGACCTACCCCCAGGTGAACAGAAACTCTTTTGTCCTAAAATCGGGAACCCCGGACCACAGCTCTGATTCGTGAGGAATCATGACGATTCCCCTCTCGTGACGATCCAGTCCTGGCCAAAGTCCTCTCAACAACCTCTGCCCTCGCCAGCACCTCAAGATATGTCTTTAGCATAAATGGGGTGACCTGGCGCTGGATCTCTGGACGCAAAGCCTCCTCGAAATGCCTCGCCCTGGCCTCATCATCTGGTAACAGGTCTGAAGCATATCGTAGAAGGTTCCTGAAACGGATTCCAAACTCTCGAACACTGGAGCTCCCCTGTCGAAGGGTAGGAATCTCCTGGCGACTAGACGCCTTCGCAGTCGATAAAAGAAACTCGACTCTAAACCTGTCTCGAAACTCCTCCCATGAGATTGCTAACTCCTCACGATCACCGAGGAACAAGAACCACCACTGCCTCGCTGCTCCACGCAGTATCCTCACAACCAAGGACACCCAGTGTTCCTTCCGAGCACGAATCGAACTGAAGCCTATCTCGATCTCCTCCAACCAGTCTTCTGTGACTGCATCTGAAACGGATCCCTCGTACTTCTGTAGACTCTGGCGCTGAAACTCTCGAAGTGTCTTCCTCCAAGTGTCATCGTCATCAACCTCTACTCGGAGGCGATCTGCTGGAACAGCCTGATGGGCATCTTCTGCGCAAACCTGACGAGGACGTCGACCTGGAGCCATACCTGCAAAATAACAACTGTTAGAGCTCCTAAGCCTGGAATATGGAAGACTCAATATTAATTAATTAATTGTTTTGTTTTATTTATTTTAGGTTACCTATCCCAAGGTCTACCCATTCAAACACATGCGCAAAGAATAATGATGCATGATCCTTTCCTAGGTCTCTACCCTGCAACCGGTATCACTTTGTTTAGTAGCCATCGTAAGCTTAAAGGTCCATGCAACAGATCATAGGGGGCCCTAAACGCCTATGTCTCTGCCGGTCTCCAGTGTTTACCCCACTTTCTAAACATGAATGACACCGTTGCCCTACTATCCCATGCATCCTCACCTGTGCCTAACTCCAAACTCCATCCTATCTCTTAACCAGAGCTCTGATACCACTCTGTCACGACCCCCTCCCCACAAAGTGTACCCCTCCTGGGCCAGCAATGTGAGAAGGGAGATAATGACCCCCGAGTCCCGCCTCCAGTAGGCCCCGGGTTGGCGACTAGCACCGAGGGTATAATACACACACAAATGGGAGGCATTACCCTCTAAGAGAACACATGAAGAAGAGAGAGATAGAATAGACTCCAATCAACTCCAACTTAGAACTGAGATATAAAAGGAAACCGAGTACATATATGAAATTTCAGGCAAAAGTACTACAACTGAAAGGGGAACTAAAAGTACCCAAAAGAAATTAAAACGACAGCGACCACAAGCCCGAACAGCTCCTCCTCCAACCACACTCTAGAAGTAACCAGCTTGACCTCCAACCTACTCCAAGTGACCTGAAAAACAGTTTATATGTACATAGGGTGAGTATAACAGTATACTCAGTAGGATCCTCCCCAAGCCTCTCGTGCAAAAGTAAAGAAAGCATGCTAAATCCTAGTGAACAACAAGTGAAACTAACTTGTTACCTAAGCAGGTATACTAAGTTCTCAACCTCACCATGGCTACTCTCACCAAGTAACGTATAAAAGAATATAGCATATAATAAAGAATATCAAGGGTACCCCGCTACTACTTCCCCACTGATTTGCCGCTTTTCCCCAACGACATACGTCCTGTGCATCTCTCTCCAAAGGCTTGCCCGCAGACACCTGGGCTAAGCTCCACAATCTGCACCTCGTGCACCACATAGGCTTTCCCGCAGACACCTGGGTGAAGCACCACACTGTCCTCACAACCAAAAGTAACCAGGTAGTTTCTGGGATCCACCACAGCCCGCATAACGTGTATCAGACGTCGGTATAATACCTCAAGCCATTACAGCCCATACTCCGAGTAAGTATCCTCAAGCCATCATAGCCTATACACATTACACCTATAGTATCCCATAGGATACTATATCTAGAATATATGTGTGTGAATAACCACAAGCCATTACAGCCCTCTACACACATATATGGGGTAACTAACTGTTGTGCCTCATGGAACAAGTATCTACCAAGAGAAGAGAGCGGGACCAAAGGGGGTAGTCAGCCATTCAACCTCCCATCAGAATGTTGGAGAAAACACCTCCCCAGGGCTCAGAATCCCCGGGGTGTCAGTTGCCCTTACCGACAGGGTGGAGTAGCGTATAGAAACACAAAAAGTACAGAATATATATAACTCACAACCACACTATGGGCATTACCTAGTCATAGGCACAACTGCATCTAAAGTCTCTCAGACTTCAGGCTACTACTTCTAAAACTAGGTATCCTATAAGCACACAACCATTTGAAGAGCTTTATTAGATTACTCCATTCTCATTTTATCAGTTCCACTGTACGTTAATTAATTCTTTAAACATTAATTAACCATGATCAATTTACCACATTAAACTAAATTGGAATCACATTCAAAAACTACTCCTTTTTAGGATTCACATCACTATTAAATTCCAGTTTCTCCATCCCCGTGGATTATCACCATTTAAACAAACTTTCATTATAGAATTACCTTCCCTATATTCCCAAGCATTCTAGAAAATCATCCTATGCTACTAAACACAAAGGGCTCAACAAGGTGAGTAGATATACTACCCGTCGAGTCTTTGCCGCCTATAACAAGAGCATAGACCTATCCTCCATCGAGAGGCTAAACACGGAAAGCACGTGGCATACCCCGCGTGTCTTCGCCTCCTTTAGAAAGAGGGTAAGCAAAACCAGATGCCTTGAACAGTGGGGAAAAGTAAAGCAGATAAAAAACCAAACCAAACCACCAACATCAAACCATCACATTCATCTCATAACATCATCCTTGGTGTCCTCCCCGACACCCACATGCATAAACCGGTGCATCTCACCACACTAGGCGTCATCCGCTGCCACAACCACAAGTCCCCATGCCTCCACATATCACAACAGCCATCCAGGCTCACATCAAATCACAAGCAGTAGGAAATCAAAGATCAAAAAACGGGCTCCCGACCCTTTAACAAGGCATTCAGACTTCATACAAGATGATCACTCAGAGCTCCAAACCACAAGGCATTCAGCCTTACAAGCAAGCGGGTAACTCAGAACCCTTTTGAAATTATCGAACTAATAGTTCTTTAATCCATCTTGAATTAACAGATTCATTAACATGCCTCTTTATCTTTAGCCAATTGTTTAGCAAATAATTCCGGCTTTACGTTCTTTATCAATTTCCATCATGAACGAGCAACTAATTAAAGAAAATCATAGATATCACTCTATCTAGGAAAACATGAGGCAAACCGTTATCACGGTATAAAGAAACAACATGTGATCAACCAATTCTTTTAATCCATTTCAAGTATTTAATTAGGTCAATTTCATTGTGATCCAAAGGGTTAAATCATGCTAATTCTACAGTTGCACATAAACAATTAGAGAATCCATGAATCCCCTACCTCGAAGAGTTCTTGACGTCCTTTATCCACACAACGGGTCACAGTCCTCTTCTCCTCACGACAGCTGCATCCACCGGAGGATGCCACGGTACGACAGTACCAACCAACCCCAAGAAAACCCATTAGAACCATGGAGATTACATGCTAATATGGAAGGGAGAACAAGAGAATGTGATCCCCGAAGGAACGATGATAAAACATACCTTATATGGAAGAATGATCGACACAACTTGGTTGTATCAAACAGAGCGGAACTGATCCGAGTAACGTTTGATTTTGAAACTCCTACGGGAATGATTGCAAGGTTCTAACGTCTCGTAGATGAGAACCAGGAGGAAGAACAACGAAGAATGATATCTCATTCCCTTTAAAAAAAATAAATTAGAGAGGCGACGGTTTAAGATCCGATTTATTCTCCATTAAAAACGGATCGCATTAACCCACGCGGTTTGACCAAGTAAAAACATCCCGGCCTTAGGAATAATTAATATAGGATTTATGGCCTTTGAATCGGACTTAAAGTCCTTAAAATAAGGTTTTAAAAGTATTTTACGTCAAAGAAAACGTCAAATTTGTGAAGCTGGAAACACTGTTCACATACTCAAAATTTGGCAAAGTATGGAATCGGTAGCTCTCATGAAGTCTGGAAACACTGTTCATTCGTGAAATTTGGCAAAGTATGGAATCGGTAGCTCTTAGGATTCTGGAAACACTGTAAAAGTCCACCGATAGAACCTCACCGATAGAAACACTGTTCAAGTCTACCGATAGAAGTCCACCGATAGAACCTCACCGATAGAAACACTGTTCAAGTCTACCGATAGAAGTCCACCGATAGAACCTCACCGATAGAAACACTGTTCACTGAACCTCACCGATAGAAACATTGTTCAAGTCTACCGATAGAAGTCCACCGATATAACCTCACCGATAGAAACACTGTTCAAGTCTACCGATAGAAGTCCACCGATAGAACCTCACCGATAGAAACACTGTTCAAGTCTACCGATAGAACCTCACCGATAGAAACACTGTTCACCTACCGATACTGTTCATAAAACTGGAAACACTGTTCCCATAACTAGAAATTTAGCAAAGTGTTAGCTGAGATACTGCTAGACAGTGGCTACTAGTATACCCAGCTACCGGTAGGATGCGGCTACCGGTAGACTGAGCTACTGGTAAGCGGCGGCTACCGGTAGGCAGCAGCTACCGGTAACTGGTAGGCATCAGCTACCGGTAACTGGTAGGCAGCCGCTACCGGTAGATCGAGCTACCGGTAGGCAGTAGCTACCGGTAGACCGAGCTATCGGTAGGCAGCAGCTACCAGTTACCGGTAGGTAGCAGCTAGCGGTAGACCGAGCTACCGGTAGGCAGCAGCTAGCGGTAGACCGAGCTACCGGTAGGCAGCAGCTACCGGTAGACCGAGCTACCGGTAGGCAGCAGCTGGGGGATAAGTCACCTTGACCTCCCGGAACACCTCCAACACCACATTTTCACAAAGTAATGGACCAGGGAGGTCTGGGACATTACACTAATGAATTCATTAACTTCCTCTCCATATATATTTTCTTCAAAATCAACTATGTGATTATGACCATTTTTTAACTTTGTATCCACATGAACCTTCAATGATAGTAAATGCGGATATAGAATGGGTGGGGTAAAGGTTCTTTCAGTATATCTTTTTGATAAGTTGGTTGATACTTTAGATGGTTTTTAGCTGGTCTTTCATTTCACCCCTTCCCTTTGTCCATATGTAATAACATTCATCGGTTCATACCTTTTTCAATAATTGTTAGAGATTTATCTTGAAAAATAAATTGGAAATGAATTCCACCTTATCGACATGTTTTTTTACAAGATGTGATGAGAATGAAATGAATGTTCCAACATCTTGTTCAACCTTGTGAATATCTTACTCATCAATTGGAACAAGTAGCTCGGCACTCAGTTCATGGTCTATGCTAATCATCAATCTCAGATGAACTATTGGAAGTGGTCTGTTGTGTAGACTATTTTCTTTGATATTGAAAATCATAGCCCTCACTACAAGGCAATGGGTGGGTGTTGGTAAATATAAATCATAGTCATTATCACCATGTTGTTTATTAAATAAAAAATTAACATTCAAAATGATGAATCCTTGTATCATCAAACAACATATTACTAGCTACAATGTACCTGAAAAGACACATCTGCAGGATGACTAGTAAATTCATTCCACACTTCTTGGGTTATCAGTTGTGAATATATAAGCAATGGGTGTGGGTTTATTTTACCTTAATTATCATTAAGATAATTTCTCATTAGAATTGTGTGAAAGCCTCTGTGAATCCTTCCAACAATCATTAATACATATTCCTTGTGGGATTCATATACTATAAATGCACTCTGCAAGGGATGATGGAGAGTAAGTCAGTATTTCATTATTTTATTTTTTTAGTAAAATAAAGAAATGA
Organism: Viscum album; assembly: GCA_963277665.1. Classification (NCBI taxonomy): domain Eukaryota; kingdom Viridiplantae; phylum Streptophyta; class Magnoliopsida; order Santalales; family Viscaceae; genus Viscum; species Viscum album. The sequence continues at coordinate 1,476,940,450 of OY728150.1, forward strand.
TATTATAATTTTACCATAATCTCTTCCCACATAATAATCTTAATCCCAAACACAACATGGTTCCATGAATCTACATTAATTAGCACGTGTTGTTGAGTGATGATTCCAATGTAACTACTAAACATGGACTTTGTTGGGAATAACATGATGGCCTCATGCATTCCATCTGGCCTTGTATTTGATCCCTTTGACTTTCTCCTTAATGATTTTTTCTAACACCATCAAACTACGGTGCTCCTTTTTTCTGCATCGTTGGTCCTTCGTGGCCTACCATTTCCTTAGAATCAATATCATCAATATGTTTCTCTAGATTGGTAGCATTGACATGTGCATATGGTCATTGTACCTCTGCACAGGGGTAAACAACAGGTTGAGAAACTTGTTGTTCCTTAGGATTAGGAGCACTGGCACATGAAAAAGGTTATTGTTCCTCTACACTATGAGAACCAGTAGGTTTAGAGACCTGTTGTTCCTCGGTATTGGGAGAACCATCACATACAGAATTTATTATCTTTATAAGTGGTTTAATATTTAATTTAGAGTACATAAATACAATATCAAAAAGATAATAACATGAGGTAACACTATGTATATTACAAAAATATATATAACCTAATTATTGAACTCTTTTTTAAAAGGATGGAGGGATTTGACCCCTCTATTTACTATCCAAATCCTTTCATTGTGGTCTTCTTTGACATAAAAAATTTCATCAGCATTAGGACTGTTGTAAAATTATTACGACGTCATAATAAAAGGGTGATCCTCATTTGAATTTTCATATTCCCTTTTAGTGGTTTTGGTCAATAACAAAACAATTAACCACTTTCAATTTGCGTGATATGGAACATAAAATACTTGTACTGCATGTGATGCCATTATAAATAGTTTTTCCTTGTACCCTTCCTTACTTAAATCAACTTTCATGAATCTCAGTTCATCTATTTTAACATCACTCCTATTATCAACCCACTTGGATTGAAAAATCAGCACTTAGAATTTTTTATAATCAAACTCTCATATTTGTTTGATAATTCCAAACTATGACATATTCGCGTAAATTGGATTTATATCCTTAGTAACAGAAACATGCATCTCTTTAGCCAAAAGTGTAACTCCACTATTTTTCATGGTACTATATTCATCATGTTCATTTGTATAGAAGGTATAATCATTAATTACGTAACCATTGAATGATAATACATGCACACTTGGTCCTCCGGCTAGACATCGAAGACAATTTGAAATTGAATATGAAAATGGTCTCGAAACCATCCTATAAACTGTTGATTATGTGTATTTGATATCTATATTTCATCCCTTGATGGATTCCAATGCCTAAGAATTTATTTCTGGGTTACAAAATATGGGGAAACCTCCAAAATGTTATGAAAAATGTAAATGTGGGTCTGATCCTGATCTATAATATTGATTGTGACAACATATCTTCTAAAAATTCTTTCACCTTGCAAGTTTCCCATTGTGACGATATTTTGGTAGACTGGTGCTTTCCACACCGGATAGATATTCAATATAGAATTCTATGGATTCCTCAACAATATATTTCTCTGTAATACAACACTCTTGTCGACATTTATTTTTGACATGCCATTTCAAAATCTTCATATACCATTCAGTGGGGTACATCCATCTATAGTGTATAGGAACACATAGTCTAATCTCTCTCACCAAGTGAACCATCAAATGAACCATCGTATCAAATAATGTTATGAGGAAGAAAATTTCCAATTCACATAATATAATGACAATTTCTCTTTCCATAGTCAGAAATTTTGTCTGGTCTATAACTTTTTTTCATATAAATTTGAAGAATAAATAGAGCTTTGTTGATGTATTACAAACATTATTGGGAAAAATTCAATATAAATCTACAGGAATTATATATTTCATCAAAACATGGAGGTCATGTGATTTTAGACCCTTTAACTTTAAATCAGTCATTGACGCAATATTCTTGAAATTTGATGAATACCCCTATAGAACCTTTACGTCATTCAAGAAGTTTCAAAACTTATATCTATCCTACCTAGAAAGAGTATAAGCAGCTGGAGGAAGAAAAGTTCATTGTTCACCCGTCAATGGTGCCAACTCTTCTCATATTCCCTTGTCAACCATGCCCAACCTAGCATTAATTCCATCCTTTTTTTTAGTTCATTTAGAAACATACTGATGACACTATCACATACATTTTTTTCAAAATGCATAACATCAAGAAAATGTTCGACGTATAGAAAAATCCAGTATGGTAATTAAAAAATGGATCTCTTTTTCCAACAGGTTTTCATAAGGTTTTTCAAAAATGGTTTACCAAAAGCAGTGTTCACATCTTTTAATTTCTCAAACAATAGATCACCTGTTGGTAGAGATTGTGGTGTATGTTCTTCTAAACTTTTATCGGATAATTTCATCCAAGATCAGTACTTATGCCATCGGGTAGAAATATACAATGTCCTAGAAACATGGTTTTTAATGAATGTTTCAACCTAATTGACTATGTACCTTGTTCTTAAATGGGACACCCTTGAGTTCATTTAATGCTATATCCTAAAAACTTTACATAAGCGGGAAAGTTATTTATCATCCCGTACAATATGTTTCTCAATAGGAAATCTTCATTTATGTAAGAATCATACAACATAACATCATAATCCCACAATAATTTCAAATATTTGATCAATGGAGCCAAATAAACATCAATATCATTACCTGATTGTTTTGGTCTTGATATAAGCATAGATAACATGATGTATTTTCATTTCATGCATAACCACGGTGGAAATTTATAATTTACCAACATAATCTTCCATGTATTGTGAGTTCTTCTTTGAAAACAAAAAGGATTCACTTCATCTGTAGATAATGCAAGACAAATGTTTCTTGGATCATTTCAAAATTCAGGATACCCATGATCAATTCTCTTTTAATGAGGAGATTTTTTCAGGTGATGTAGTTTCCCTTATTTATTTCTTATATCTACATGCCACGTCAATTTCCTTATAGTCTCCTCACTTCCATATAGGTTCCTAAACTTTAAAATTATTATAAATTACCATAAAAAATTTGTATGAATAGATTCATCTTTCTTGTATTGAGAAGTTCCACACTTTGGGGATTCTATAAATGATTTATGGTCCTTGTGAAATAGTATACAATCATTTAGGTATGTGTGTATTCTTTTTGATATCACACCCATAGATATTATCATTCTTTTGGCATATTATGTTCGGCTTGGGAGATCATTATCTTATGGTAGCATGTCATTCAAGAGAGAAAATAGTTCTGTAAAACTAGTGTCACTCCATCTATTTCCTGCTTTCAAATTATATAGATTCTTTACGACTGATAATGCTGTATATTTAATCCAACCATCATACAATGGCATCTTTTCACAACTATTTAACTTCTCAAAAAATTTTGGGAAATCACATAGTTCATCTTCAACTATACTTATTATTTCCTCAATATAGTCTTCATCATCATTCACATGTGTAATCACATCCTCAATACGATCTTCTTCATTATCCACACTTGTAATAATATCAGATGATCCATTAAACACAGTGTTATCCTATCCACAAGCTACATTCACTTTTTCCCCACATTTATTCCAAAATTTATAACTTCGATCTATTCCATAACAGATCAAGTGTTCTTCCAAATCCTCTAGACTAATTAATCTTGAATAAAAAAATGTAAACATGGATAAAGAATTTGAGAAGGGTTATATGCATGATCTTTTGAAAACAAGATGAACTCTTTCACTCCATCTTCATACTCTTTTATAAGATGATTGGAATCCATCCATTCTTTATTTATATCCATCCTACTAGATTATATAATATTAATATTTAACAAAATAAATACAAAAAAGGAGCCTTTCAAATAAGGGGGACTCAACATTTGAATGATATTTATTATTGCATTTTATTTCCTGAGATTCATCCCTTTAGAATCTAACACCAAACCAAAAAGAAGGTGTAATTTTAGAGGACCCCTATAATTTAAACCATGCAGGTGATGTTGGATGTAAAGTAGGTTTAGAAGTTTTAATGTGGTTAAACATTAATTTACCTTTTATAGGAGTGAGGTAGTGATGGATATCATATGGGTTGGATAGAGTTAGTGACATGCCCTTTCCATGGTTCTATTATCAATCTATTTGTCTTACCTATTTAATGTAATGTTTTTCCTAATTCTATAAAAAATATAAACTTAAAAGATTATGGAAAAACTATATTTTAGATGTACTTTGAAAACTATTTATAAAATCACACATGAAATCCCATTAAAAACTCAACAATTTACATAAATTCTTCTTTAAAATAACACACCCTTTTTAAAATAAACCAAACAATTACAAGAACTCTTTCACAAAACCAAAATTACTTTTTTTAAGAATTCAAGGAAACTTCATGACCCAATAGCCTTAATCATTTAAAATGAGCAACAACCCTCTATATTTTACAAATTTTCATTTAAAACTTCACACACCCCTTGTTAAAATTATACCAGCATCAAATACGCTTTCAAAACATTCAAATACCTTTATGAAAACCAATCAGTTGAGTTGAAAAACACTTGGCATGCAACCTAAGTCCATGCCAAGTGTTTAAATAATTTTAAATCTATCTGAAACCAAAAAAGGGTATGTTTAATGCATATAATTTTTTAAAAAACATTTCAAAACACTTGAATCATTTTAAAAGAGCCACTTATGCATTTTCACAAAGACATAAATCTCAATAGATACACTTTATAAAAGATGCATGAATAAAAAATAACCATCATTTTATAAAATATAAAGTTATATAAGGTTTACACATGATCCAAAATATAAAGTTAAACTAAAAATAAATTTAAACAAATCACAATTTAATTTCAATTTAATCCCATTAAAACTAATTTCCTAATTATTTATTGGGTCCTATCACTACACTCAAACCATGACTAGATGCACATGGGAGGTCCACTACACCCTCCTAGTATCATCCCATTCCAATTCCATAACCAATGAAATTAAAAAAACCTCAAATTGAATCATTTTTTTGTAAAACATTGAAAGATATCTACTGTAACATATCTCCTTGAAATGGTATGTAATGATATGCAGACGTTGTCTTGGGATTTCTTCTAGCTTATCTAAGTAATATCCTCATGAGAAACATATGATTCCACTGTGATAGGCTAAAATCATCTCAAAAACCCTAACAAAATAGAAGGAAAATTATAATGAAAGGAGGATGATAACAAAGGAGACTAATTGAGGTTGAATCATACCATTGATTAATAATAAAATCCACTTAAAAAATCCCCTTGGCTTGAAGAGGAGAAGAAGGGGAAATAAACTCATAGATAAGAAATATAGAAAAGGGGAGATAATATGGGATTACCCCTCTAAAAATTAGAGGGGGTAAAAATGTAATTTTACCCTTTAAATACCTCATTGACTATTTGGTGGATAGCCAGCGACTTTCTGGTGGCTGCAGCCTACTGGATACCAGTAGCCCAACCACACTAGGCCTGCTCTAGTGACATCTCAAGCCTTCCTAATATCCAATAGAATTTTTTCAGGTCCATTAAAAAAAATTTAAGAGTAACCCACCTTTGGAATCATATTTTGAAGTAAAATTAAAAATTATACTATCCAAAGAGATGAAAATTAAAAAAAATTAGTAAAATGTAAGACTTGTACAGACATGGAATCTTAAAACCTCCCTACAATAATACTAATCATCCAAAATAAGACTTTTTGGTCTTTAAACCAAACTTAATGGCATTATATTTTTATTAATTCTAAGACAAATGACTATGTTCCATCCTTGAATGTTAGACATGCTTCTAGTGCATAAATTTGAATTGAATATTATTAAACTACCAAAACACAATCCATATATCAAATCCATTATCAAAACCCTGATATGACAGTCACCCACACAAATATATACCAAGACACCTGAGGGTTTTCATCCAACCAATCATTCATCCCATGGTGCTCCTCACCTTAGGTCCTAGATAAAAGAATCCAACTATGAGATATGGTACCCTCAACTATTATAATTTCCTATCAAAACACATTCTTATAATTCCAATTACATGCGCAGTGTAGTTTTTGATATGAAACACCTCCATAAATTTGAGAACACCAGTTCCGATTCTCATTTTATAGTTCCAAGTCTAAATTAATGCATACCCACCATCCAAAAAATAAGCACGAATATGCTGAATTTTCCATTAAAATACTTTCATTACCACCAAAATATACCCTTCGTGTCCAAAAAGACATACTAGACATAGTTATTATCCCACTCCATCCAATTCCACATGAGAGTATAAGTAAAACCTCTTCAATATGGCCCACCTAAAAACACTCAGTTTCCCCCAATGATGCAATACCTGAAACACTTGATTATGATTCCATTACTCTGAAATTCAACCTAATATCATCCCGATACATCCACTAAAGATTCAATCTGGTCTCTATTGTAATACCATGGTTGATTCATTAATCAACCAAAACTATCATCTTTCACTTCCACAAGTGTCGATACATCACTTATCTGATCCATGTTTGAATTACCTTGATTCCCATATCGAGCCTAAATCCAGCATGCATATTCAATAAATTATCATTTTTTGAATTTTATAACTAGAGGAATCCACAGAAATTCATATCCAGTTTCTCACCGCTATTATAATCCCATAATGATTGTCCAATGGTCGATATCACTAAACCACTACCGTACCCGCATGAGATCTTATCACTAGTGAGTGATATAACACTTCCCAATATTGGAGTGCCCTTATCATTAGTCAAACCCAATCTTCACAGCCCATATCCATCATTTACCACCATTAATGATTAGATATGGCCACCTCACTTATATATGAGCATTAACATGAAACAATAATCAATTCCAATCACTACTCACAGAGACGTATTCCTTAGTACTTTCAAAAATCAAATCATAATGGGTTTTATGCCCTTAAACAGCCAATAGAACACTACCCACCATATTTCCAAAATGAAATCACTCCATGAGTGCAACCTAAATAGATTCTGCCATCAAACATGCATTTCACCTTATGATCCACACTCACCCACTATCAACCTAATCCTTTATGGTGATCCATGTCACACCCCATACTTAGGTTGGCATCCCATAACACTCGATCCATTTCTTGAATATCCTCTACCACATAGTGAAATTTCTCATTTTGATCCAAGACTCAGGCGATAATACCCGCCCATTTTCACAATTCTCATTTTATAATTTTTTAAATATATTTATATTTATTTAGAATTATAATTATAAATATTTGTATTTATTCATAAATATTTGTATATATTTATAAATATGTTTATTTAATTAAATATATTGTTCACATTATAAGAATTATAAATATATTTATATTTATTAAAATAGTTATAAAATTATAACAAAAATATTTATTATGTTTATAATTTTATAACTATATATAATTAATATATTTATTATAATTTTATAATTTTATAAATATATATAATTAATATATTTTATATAGTTTTATAATTATTTAAATATATCTATATTTATTTATAATTATAATTATAAATATTTTTATTTATTTATAAATATTTGTATATATTTATAAATATATTTATTTAATTATATATATTTATAACTTTATAATTATAATAAATGTATTTATTAGAATTTTATAATTATTTACACACACCCACCCACACACACACACACATACATATATTTAAAATTATAACTATAAGTAAATATATTTATAAATATTAGTATATAATTATATATATATAATTATAATAGATGGATCTATTGTAATTTTATAGTTATTTAAATATATATATATATATATATATATACAGTAATATTTGTAATTATAAATAAATATATTTAAAAAGTATTTATTTATAATTAAAATTTTATAATTATAAATATAATAAATATATTTATTATTTAAATGTATTTATTGTAATTTTATAAGTATTTATGAGAATAGATTCATGGGTATAACATGAATGAATCATATACCTATTATATTATATAGATAATAAGAAATAAGTGACCACATATGGACAACATGAAAAATAATAATAAGGGTGTAATGTATAAATAAACATTAATTCATGATGAATACATAACATATGCACGTCAATTATACTCACGCATCAATATATTTATTGACCAAATTCATTGGAAGCATATATTTATTTAAATATATATATATATGATTATAATTATAATTATATATATATATTTAAAAATTATTTATATAATAATAATATATATATAATTATATATATATAATTATATATATATATAATTATAAATTTATTAAATTTATTTATTATTTAATAAAATTTATTATAATATTATAATTGTTTAAATATATATTTATAATCTTATAAATAATTTTTTTTAAACATTATATAAATATATTTGAATTATTAAAAAAATTAATTATAAATAGGTGTTTTTTATTTAATGTGTATAAATAAACATTATTTTTTTATATAAATATAATAATTTCATATAAATTAATAATATTATTTATTAGAAACTCGTATCATTACTAAAAATAGCATTGATACATATACATTTTATCAGTACTAAAAAACACTGATAAAGGGTACACCTTTATTAGCGCTTTTTTTAACACTGATAAAGGCCCCCTTTTATCAGTGAATTTTTCTTCGCACTGCTAAAGGTCAGTGCTTCCCTTTCCCCAATCTGTGGTAGTGTCTCTTTCAGCGATAGACCTCAAGTGCCTATTTTCCTCCTAGTATAACTCCGGTGTGCTTCTTATGGTGTATTTTTTATGATATCCTTCCTTTTGAAGATGTGTGGTGAGACTTTGGATCCAAGAACAACCAACTCCAACCAAGTGATACCTTCCTCTTTGGTGAAATCAAAGATTTATACTGGCTTTACAATGATAGATTTAAGAGAACAGGATGGTCGGACCATCGTATCTGACATTGTAAGTATTTTACCTTTGTTCTGTTATTCTCAACTCTATGTGTTGTAAATCTTCCATCGATATTTCTTTCTTTATTATTGTGTATTCTGTAAATCTTGTATTTGAGAAAAATAAAAAACTTGTGTGGGGGGGGTTGTGTTCATTTTATGCACATTACCAAACCGAAGCACATTAAATTCTTGTGTTCAATCTATGACAGATTATGGTGAGATCCTTGTTAGTTTAGCAAGGGTTAATTAATTCCTTGTTTGGACCTAATAAATTTATTTTTACTATGTATAAAACTGGATAGACCTCTACTATTTACCAAGATGTATCCCCTGATGTTCTTGTTAAGGCCCACAGTTCTCTTCTTCTTTTTTAAGTGATATAGTTTATTAAGAAGTTTCCTATGAAACTATTATTGTTGGTATATGACTTAAGTTATAGAAATTATATATGAAATCTTCACATCTTGGTAGAATTTATAAAAAAACATCACATTTTTACATTTAAAATGAAATTTGGAGTTTCAATTAAATCCCATTTAAATGAATTTAATAAAGTGATGTTATATTTAGCCAACATAAATGTGTCTGTTGATGATGAAGATAAAAACATTATTCTTTTAGTTTCTTTAGACAATTCCTACAACACATTAGTAGAGACAATGATGTATGTATATAAATCCCTAACCCTAGAAGAGGTTAAGTCTACACTACTCTCTAAGGAATTGCATTCTAAAACTATATTTAAAGGTGCGACAGTGAGAATTTTTACAATAGGTAAACCACAAACTTGGTGTAAGAATAAAGATTATAATAAGGATAAAGGTAATAATAATAAACAACCCAAGTCTTGGTCTAATTCTAGGGAAATAAAAATTGTTTTCTTCCACTATGGTAAGCCTGGGAACACTAGACCTGAGTGTAAAAAACTAAAGCAAAACCCTGAGAATAAAGAACCTATTAACCAGTCCCTTTTAGTGGATTCTGGTTATGACAATGATAAAGTGTTGAATGTTTCCAAAAATGAACCCGCCCATGAGTGGGTCTTGCACTCAGGCTGCTCATTCCACATGTGTCCCTTTAGGTATTCTTTCCTTAATTTTATATAATGGTAGAATGATATTGTGTTTTAGAGAATAATAGAAGGTGTTAAGTAATGAGAAGAGTTTCTGTTTTAATAGAACTGAATAACCACTCTATTATTACATTGTCAAATATTAGGTGGGTTATTAACCTCTATATAAACCTGACATCCTTATGAAATCTAGAATAAAAGGTAATTACTTTAATGTTTGAATCGGGTTGCCTAAAATTTTCCAAATTCTTTAGAAAATATCATTAATGGTTCACCTGTTAGTGGGTTTCATGTCTTGAATGGTAATATCTGTTCTGGATAGTTGGGTAGTGTGTGTATAACTAATACTGATAATAATCTGTTATGGAAAAGGAGATTAGGGCGTGTTAGGTACAAGGGTCTTGAGGAACTTAATTTTAAAAACTCGTAAATTTCAAGGAAATTTTTTTCTTAAATTATTTGGGATTTTATGAGTACGTGGTTTCTGACAGCACCTGGTTCTGAGGCCCGGAGTGCCCAGAATCAATTTCTGAATTTTAGCTCGGGTACGTTCAGCGAACGAACGAGCAAATTTTTCTATATTTTGAACCGGTGCTCGGAATTGAAATCTGAGGGCACCGATGGAATCGCAATGCCAATAAATGCTTAAGGGGACCTTTCCCAAAGGTGTGTTTTCTCGGGAGGTGTTATTAAAAATATTGAGGCTTAAATGTGAAGTAAATAAAATTATGGTACAATTTTATTTTCTTTATCTAAGTGGTTATATCCTAAGTGTCGGAGTTTGGGTGGGACCTATTGGTTCCTAACTACTCTTGTTAGGATATTTGAGAGGTGGGGCTCACACGAACCCCACCCCTTCACATTCCTTTAACTCCTCTAACCCCCCTCTTAAAGTTGGTAACTCTTCTTAACATGTTTAACTCCCCCATTAAGTGGGTGACTTCTCCTCTCCTCACCTTCCCCTAATTAAATTATGCCAAAACACACTTATTCAATTAATTGAATTAAGTATTTTAATTTTGTAATTTGAACCCTTGGCATGTTTTAATAAAATAAGAGGAGCTTATTTTATTTTGGGGGGTTAGTTGTTGTGTGAAGATATTGGGGAGAGAGAGATTTAGTTCCTTCCGCGAAGAACTTCATCCTCTTCGTCGAAGAATTCCAAATCCACGAAGTACGATGACATGCATCCTTTTCTTTTCTTCATGAAAAAAAGGGGAGATGTCACTTTCTCCTCAGATGCTCTCCGTTGACGTCTACGGAACCTCACCCCGCGACGTCGTTTTCTGCGATGTCTGTCGTTCAACAACTTTTGTTGAGGTAGGGGTGTGTTTATGAATGAGAAACGTTGTTCTTCCTTCCATGTTATTGGTTCTCTCTAAACCATTTTCTATCGAACTAATGTGGAAGGAACCGGACCAAACTAACACGGTCTGATTCCTCCGCCGTTCTTGTTGTGTGGTGTTCTCCAATCACTCTTGAGCGGTGAATCAAGGAAAGTTTTCAGAGCCGATCGGAGGCCTGAAAATATCATAAACGGACACGGAACATCGGGATGACCTAGGAGCGGAATTTTTGTAGCAAACGGATCATTGGAACGAAGAACGGACGCCTCGGAAGGTGTGCTGGCTAGAGACGTCGATTCTGGAAAATTCTAGAATACACGGCGTGTACTTCCAAAGCACACGCCGTGTAGTACAAGCGTTGAGTGGCAGAAGTGACGGACATAAGAAGAAGTGACACACAACGTGTGACACCGGTCACATAGCGTGTACTGTCCACACAGTTTGACAGAGGAGACTTCGATGGACATGGCGTGTATTTAAGGAAAATACACAGACATGGACAGAAATACATGGCCACGAGGCACGGCGTGTATTACCTTCCTAGAAAGGAAGAAGCGGCTTCGTGAGGCTCGGCATGTAATCTGGGAGATACATAGACGTGGATAGAACCACATGGCCAAGAGGCATGGTGTGTACTACCTTCACTATGGAAGAAGCGGCTTCGTGATGACTCGGCGTGTAATCCAGAAATACACGGACACGGGGTGGAGTACACGGGAATGTACTCCACCACACGGCCAGGCATGGCCAGTGCACATGGAACTGACTCTAGATGTCTCGACATGGCGTGTAACCATACTACACTTTGTGTACTTACTTATCTATGTGACCAGCCCTGCGACACGGGCCGTATCACACGGGCAGTACTCGGTGTTTGATGACACGGCATGTATCGCTTACCTACACGCCATGTAATTTTGGAAAATGTCTTGGTCATCTTGTTCTCTGTGACTTGGGCACGTTTTGATTGGTTTTTCCCCTATTATGTGGGACGTAACTATGGGATACATCAACTCTGGTCTTCGTGAAAATTTATGTATCGATCTTTGACTTGAGGAGCAGACCCTCCCGGAATCGAGCGCACTGTGTGCGGGAAACCTAGAGCTGGTTTGGACTGTGACGACCACCGTGTTGGGATCCTTCGTGGGTTCAACGACGATGGCGACTGTACTTGGATCCTACGTGGGTTCGGCAGCGATGACGACTGTACTTGGATCCTACATGGGTTCGGCAGCGATGGTTATTGTACTTGGATCCTACGTGGTTTCGGCAGCGATGACTTTTGTACTTGGATCCTATGTGGGTTTGGCAGAGGAGATGATTAAGAGGATACATATAATCATATCCACCCCTCTTCGTGGGTAGTATACCTGTGTGAGCTGAGTCTTGACTTTCAATCATTATCATCGATATGATTGACTTGTTATCCTGTGTGGATTGGGTTGTGCTTTCCTGTGTAGATTGGGTTGTACTTTCCTGTGTGGACTGGGTTGAACTTGTGCTCGGAAGTTGGAGCCGAACTGGAATTGATGACTTAGGTATATGTATGGGAATATACCTAAGTAGTGTTGGTTGATAATTTGTATTTGTATATTTCTTTTGTGGTTTATCCTTTGTGGATTCTGGGAGACCTTCGGGAGTCTTGGGGTCCCTACTGAGTATCGTATACTCACCCCTGCATGGGTTATGCCCGCACTACATTGTTTTGGTTGCAGATGACGGACAACACTAATTGTGGTTGAGGCTTGTGGAGCGGGAGAGTACTCGGAGGTGGAAAATCAGGCGGGACTTACATGGAGTGGACGACCGGACTCGAGGAGCTGACGAGACTATCTGTACTCACCCTTCAAGTGGGAGTTCTGGAGGACGTCATGGTGGTTTCTTCTCTACTTTTCAGCTGTTGTAATTTCTTTTCTCAATAGTACTGTACTTATAGTTGGGTTTTTATACTGGCCCATTTACTTTCCAGCACTTACTTTTGTACTCAGTTTACTTAGTGTTTACTTCAGCTTGCATACTCTGTGGTATTTGTTTTCTTATATAAAGGCAATTCCTTCCCTTTAATCAGGATTTACGCCTTTGTTGCTAGTTGGCAGCCCCTGGCCTATGGAAGGCGGGCTTGGGGTAGTCATGGAACGGGCCCTGAGGATGGGTCGTGACAAATTGGTATCAGAGCATTTGGTTCTGCCATAGAACTCAGGACTCTAATAAATTATTTTTTGTGAAGTAATAGTGTTTAGGGTATTGAGTGTGGTTATCAGTCTAGGGAGTCCAGTGTTGGGGCGGCGGCCGACATATCCATAAACCAGGACCCTGAATTCTGATTTCTGACTCAGTGCACGAAAACATTGATTGCTTGTGTGTTTCAAAGTTTTATTTGTGATTATTTTGTGTCAGCTCACTAGGTATACTGTATTAACCGTGGTGCACCTGTTTCTTTTCAGGATGGCCCCACGATGGCAGCCAGCTAGGGTTCCAAGTTTTGTGAGAGATGCCAGCCCACCGAGCGATGAGGCCTCGGTGTAGGGCCCCATTATAGAGGAGGCACTGGCGGTACCTCTACTCTCCGAGCCATCGTTTCCACCAACCCCATCATCTGAGAGTGCACGTCGCCTGAGTGCACTGCACGAGTTTCAGCATCAGAGACCGCCCAGGTTCCGCGGGGAGATGGACCCTCAGGCAGTAGAGGATTGGCTGTAGGCTATTGTTCGAGTATTCAGATTGGCAGGGACACCAGCAGATCTTATGGTGATCCTTACGGCGAGTCTCCTACACGCGGCAGAAGGTATATGGTGGAACCTGATGCTCCAGGTGAACGAAGAGGCATCTCTCCTTTGGTCAGACTTTGAGAGCCTCTTCCGCTCGGAGTTCGTTCCATCCACCCTCTGTGCAGTGCGCATTCAGGATTTACTGCAGCTGCGGCAGGGCAGAATTACGGTAGCCCAGTACTCGATGAGATTCACCGATCTCTCGCGCTACTCCACAGACATGGTACAGGACCCATTCTTCCGATCTCAAACCTTCGAGAAGGGACTGAGGCATGAGATCAGGGCTTCTATGATCTCCCTCAGCATTCTGACCCAGGCTGGAGTATTCGAGCGAGCCCTTCTTGTAGAGAGCTTTCTTGCTGAGCCTACGCTGGTAGCGAGGCCTACTGTAGGGCGAAACGTAGCGGAGTCTTCTACAGCTATAAGTAGACATACGTCGTAGAGGTACAAGCGGACCAGGCCATCAGGTGGACGACCTCAGGACACTGGTTCAGATGTGTGGGGCACATGCAGTAGATCCAGTTATACGAGAGGCAGACAGTGCTATGCATGTGGCGGGAAGGTCCACATGGCTCGTGACTGCCCGACTCGCCATGCAGAGGAGCAGCAGACGGTTGAGGGACCACCCAGGTAGAGGCAGAGGTTCGACCGTGGCAGTCCGCAGGGAACTAGAAGATGAGACAGGGGAGCTGACCGAGCAGCGGGTGGTGGGAGACGCTTTGAGGCTCTACCACCACCACCACCAGGAGGTCCACCCCGACCACAGGGAGCTGGCAGACATAGGCAGGCCCAGCTCCAGGTAGTAGAGGCTTACGATCATGGCGCACCTGAGATGATTCAAGGTACTATCTGTGTCTACTCCACCCTTGCTGCAGTTCTTATAGACACAGGAGTGAGTCATTATTTCATAGTCGCTGCCCTTTTTCAGAGCTCAGAGATTTCGACAGAGCTGTTGGATCGATCCTTACAGCTAGAGACTCCTACAGGAGCAGACTCGACGATTACACACTGGTACCGGAAGTGTGAGATTACTCTAGGAGGCAAGAGCTTCGGCTGGGATCTTCTTGTAGCGGCGTCGAGGCCTTACGACGTCATCTTGGGCATGGATTGGTTATCTATGGTTCATGCTCAGATCGACTGTATTAGGCGCAAGGTGCGGTGTGTCTACACAGATGGGAGCAGGTTCACCTTCACCAGCGAGAAGGGAGCCTTTGCAGTGCAGGATGGACTCACACAGAGGAGAGGATATCCGATCACTCATTAGTTGGCTAGTCTCATCCTAGGAGAAGTTGATGTGCAGAGTCCGAGTTTTCTTGTTGTGGTGGATCAGTATAAGAACGTTTTCCCTGACGACGTTCCAGGACTACCTCCTCATAGAGAGGTAGACTTCTATATTGACTTGTACCCCGGGACAGCCCCGATATCTACTCCAGCATATCGTATGGCTCCCGCTAAGCTTCGAGATCTACAGGTACATCTGGAGGACTTGGAGGTCAAGGGATTCATTCGACCCAGTGTTTCACCCTAGGCTTCACCGATTTTGTTCACCAAGAAGGCGGAAGGGAGCTTGTGACTGTGTGTCGATTACCGTCGCCTGAATTAGGTGACCTTAAAGAACAAGTATCCACTTCTGAGGATTGAAGACCTCTTCGATCAGCTCAAGGGAGCACGATGGTTCTCAAAGATAGACCTCAGTTCAGGCTTTCATCATCTCAGAGTTCGAGATGAGGATGTGCAGAAGACGGCCTTTAGGTGTCGGTATGGCCACTATGAGTTCTTGGTTATGCCTTTCAGCATGACCAATGCTCCAGAAGTGTTCATGATTCTCATTAATAGGATCTTCTAGCCTTATCTCGATCGATTTTTCATAGTCTTCATCGACAACATATTTATTTACTCGACTACTGAGGAGGATCACGCCTACCACTTGCGGGTTATACTGGACACACTCTGAGAGCACCAGCTTTATGGTAAGCTCTAGAAGTGTTAGTTTTGGATTCAAGAGGTCCACTTCTTGGTACATGTCATTTCTGAGGCGTGATTTGCGGTGGATCCTGCGAAGATCGAGTCAGTGCTAGCTTTGGAACCACCCAGGAGGGTGACGGAGGTGCGGAGTTTCCTAGGTTTGGCTGGGTACTATCGGAGATTTGTGCCAGACTTCTCTAGAGTTGCAGCACCACTATCAGGTTTGAAAAATAAGGGGAAACCCTTCGTGTGGTCAGATAGATGCCAGTAGAGCTTCCAAGAGCTGAGATAGAGATTGACCAGTGCACCCATCTTGAGGCTACCGGAGGAGGGCGTAGGGTACGTAGTTTACTATGATGCATCAGGGACCAGACTCGGGTGTGTCCTCGTGAAGGAGAGGTCAGTTATCACCTATGGATCATGACATTTGAGGTATCATGAGCAGAACTACACTACCCATGACCTGGATTTAGCAGTAGTGGTCTTCGCCTTGAAGATGTGGCGGCACTATCTGATGGGCGAGCACTTTACAGTCTATTCTGACCACCAGAGTCTCAGGTACATTTTCTCACAGAAGGAACTGAACTTGAGACAGTGGCGATGGCTCGAGTTCCTTCATGACTATGACTTTGAGATATTCTATACTCCTGGGAAGGGGAATGTAGTAGCGGATTCTCTCAGCAGGAGGTCGGGCATTCAGCTACTTGGAGAGGCAACAAAACAGTTGGCCACTTTACAGATATCCTTCGTGGATAGAAATGGAGCAGCCTTTCTTCAGTCACTCACAGTCACTCCTACACTACTTTAGTTGGTCAGAGAGGCACAGTGTGGGGACATTCACTATGAGACACTACGTGCACAGATATCCTTAGGACAGGCACCTGATAGATTTTCTGTAGGAGGATAGCACGTCATCCTTTTCAGGGGATGTACCATGGTACCAGTTTCTTTACAGGAGGAGGTGCTGATAGAGTTTCATACTTCCCCATTGGTAGTACATCTAGGAGTGGCGAATATGTACTAGGATCTCAGACGACAGCACTGGTGGTCGGGTATGAAGAAGGTCGTGGTAGAGTTCGTTTCACGATGCCTCACCTGCCAGTAGGTGAAGGCGAAGCACCAGGTACCAGCAGGATTGGTATATCCCTTGGAGGTCCCAGAGTGGAAGTGGGATAGGATATCTATGGATTTCGTGACAGGGCTTCCACATACTTCCAGAGGTCACGACTCCATCTGGGTGATCGTAGACTGACTCACCAAGTCGGCCCACTTCTTACCCATCAGAGAGCAGGGCTCAGTGGAGATCTTGGGGCGCCTCTACGTTTAGGAGATCATACAACTTCATGGTGTGTCATCTACTATCATCTCTGATCGAGATGCTCATTTTACTTCCCGGATTTGGAAGGGGTTGTAGGAGGCATTTGGGACGCAGCTACACCTGAGCACCGCCTTTCACCCTCAGACGGATGGCCAGACGGAGAGGACCATTCAGAAACTCGAGGACAGGCTCCGTGCATGTGTCCTTGACTTTGGTCGTAGCTGGTAGGATCACCTACCCTTGGTGTAGTTTGCGTACAACAACAGATACCACTCCACCATCGAGATGGAACCATACGAGGCATTATACGGCCAACCTTGCAGATCACCTCTGTGCTGGACAGACCCTGGGGAGTCAGCACTTGTAGGACCAGAGATAGTCCAGGCCATGACGGAGAATGTTCAGATCATCCAGGAGCGGATGGGGGCTGCTCAAAGCCGACAGAAGTCCTATGCTGACAGGAGGCAGAGACCACTAGAGTTTGAGGATGGCGACCACGTTTTCTTACGGGTCTCACCTCGACGTGGATTACGAAGATTTGGATGGGGTGGCAAGTTATCTTTGTGCTTAATCAGACCATTCCAGGTTCTCAACAGGATAGGTGAGGTGGATTATTGCCTGGATCCTCCACCTCAGTTGCACTGGGTGCACGATGTCTTCCACGTATCTCAGCTGAGGAGATACGTGCATGACCCAATGCATATCATTGATCATGGGGAGCTGAATATCGATGACGGGGCGACTTTTGCAGAGGTCCTGGTGGAGATTGAAGATTTACAGGAGTGGGTCCTACGTGGATGGTCAATTCCTCTATTACACATTAGGTGGTATCACGGGAACCTCCAGGAGAGCACATGGGAGCGGGAGGCTCAGATACGTGCTCAGTACCCTCATTTTTTCCCCAATTTTGTGATATATCTTTACGGGGATGTAAAGACCAGAGATGGGATTAATGTAAAGACATGTAAATTTCAAGGAAATATTTTTATTAAATTATTTGGGATTTTATGAGTACGTAGTTTCTGACGGCACCTGATTCCGAGGCCCGGAGTGCCCGGAATCAATTTCCGAAGTTTAGCTCGGGTACGTTCAGTGAACGAACGAGCGGGTTTTTCTATCTTTTGAATCGGTTCTTGGAATTGAAATCTGAGGGCACTGATGGAACCGCAGTTCCGGTAAATGCTTAAGGGGAGCTTTCCTGAAGGTGCGTTTTCTCGAGAGGTGTTGTTAAAAATATTGAGGATTAAATGTGAAGTAAATAAAATTGTGGTACAATTTTATTTTCTTTATCTAAGTGGTTATATCCTAAGTGTGGGAGTTGGGGTGGGACCCACTAGTTCCTAACTACTCTTGTTAGGATATTTGAGAGGTGGGTCCCACACGAGCCCCACCCCTTCACATTCCTTTAACTCCTTTAACCCCCCTTTTAAAGTTGGTAACTCTTCTTAACATGTTTAACTCCCCCATTAAGTGGGTGACTTCTCCTCTCCTCACCTTCCCCTCATTAAATTATGCCGACACACACTTATTCAATTAATTGAATTAAGTATTTGAATTTTTTAATTTGAACCCTTGGCATGTTTTAATAAAATAAGACGAGCTTATTTTATTTTGGGGGGGTTAGTTGTTGTGTGAAGATATTGGGGAGAGAGAGGTTTAGTTCCTTCCGTGAAGAACTTCATCCTCTTCGTCGAAGAACACCAAATCCACGAAGGATGACGAAGTGCCTCATTTTCTTTTCTTCGTGACAAAAAGGGGAGACGCCGCTTTCTCCTCGGACGTTCTCCATCGACGTCTACGGAACCTCACCCTGCGACGCCGTTTTCCGCGACACCCGTTGTTCGACAAATTTTGTTGAGGTGGGGGTGTGTTTATGAATGAGAAACATTGTTCTTACTTCCATGTTATTGGTTCTCTCTAAACCATTTGCTATTGAAATAATGTGGAAGGAACCGGACCAAACTAACATGGTCTGATTCCTCCGTCGTTCTTGTTGTATGGTGTTCTCCTATCGTTCTTGAGCGGTGAATCAATGCAAGTTTTCGAAGCCGATCGGAGGCCTGAAAACATCGGAAATGGCCTTGGAACATCGGGAGGACCTAGGAGCAGAAGTTTTGTAGCAAACAGATCATTGGAACGAAGAACGGACGCCTCAGAAGGCGTGCTGGCCAGAGGCGTTGATTCTGGAAAATTCCAGAATACACGGCGTGTACTTCCAAAGCACACGTCGTGTAGTACAAGCGTTCAGTGGCAGAAGTAATGGACATCAGAAGAAGTAACACACGGCATGTGACACCGGTCACACGGCGTGTACTATCCACACAATTTTACAGAGGAGACTTCGATGGACATGGCATGTATTTAAGGAAAATACACAGACAGAGACAGAAATACATGGCCACGAGGCACGGCGTGTACTACCTTCATAGAAAGTCAGAAGTGGATTTGCGAGGCTCGGTGTGTAATCTGGGAGATACATGGACACAGGCAGAACCACACGGCCAAGATGCACAGCGTGTACCACCTTCACTATGGCAGAAGCAGCTTCGTGATGACTTGGCGTGTAATCCGGAAATACACGGACACGGGGTGGAGTACACAGGCATGTACTCCACCACACGGCCAGGCATGTCCAGCGCACATGGAACCAACTCTAGAGGTCTGGACATGGCGTGTAACCATACTACACACCGTGTACTTACTTATCTACACGACCAGCCCTGCGACACGGGCCGTATCACATGGGCAGTACCCGGTGTATGATGACACGGTGTGTATCGCTTACCTACACGCCGTGTACTTTTGGAAAATGGCTTGGTCGTCTTGTTATTTGTGACTTGGGTATGTTTTTATTGGTTTTTCCCCTATGATGTGGGAATAAACTAAGGGATACATCAACTCTAGTCTTCGTGACAGTTGATGTATCGATCTTTGACTCGAGGAGCGGACCCTCTCGGAATCGAGTGCGCTGTGTGCGGGAACCCTAGAGTCGGCTGCGACTGTGACGACTACCGTGCTGGGATCCTCAGTGGGTTCGACGACGATGGCGACTGTACTTGGATCATACTTGGGTTCAGCAGCAATGAAGGCTGTACTTGGATCCAACGTGGGTTCGGCAGCGATGGTTACTGTACTTGGATCCTGCGTGGGTTTGGCAACGACGACTTCTGTACTTGGATCCTACATGGCTACATATGATCATCTCCACCCCTCTTCGTGGGTAGTATACCTATGTGATCTGATTCTTGGATTTCAATCATTATCATCGATATGATTGACTTGCTATCCTATGTGGATTGGGTTGTGCTTTCCTGTGTGGATTGGGTTGTACTTTCCTGTGTGGACTGGGTTGAACTTGGGCTCAGAAGTTGGAGCTAAACTGGAATTGATGACTTAGGTATATGTATGGTCATATACCTAAGTAGTGTTGTTTGATACTTCGTATTTGTATCTTTTCTTTTTGGTTTATCCTTTGTGGATTCTGGGAGACCTTCGGGAGTCTCGGGGTCCCTACTGAGTATCTTATACTCACCCTTACATGGGCTATGACCGCACTACGTTGTGTTGGTTGCAGATGACGGATAGCGTTGATCGTGGTTGAGTCTTGTGGAGTGGTACGGTACCCGGAGGTGGACTATCAGGCGGGACGTACACGGAGTGGACGGCCGGACTCGAGGAGCCGACGAGACTATTAGTACTCACCCTTCAGGTGGGAGTTCTGGAGGACGTCATGGTAGTTTCTGCTCTACTTTTCAGTTGTTGTACTTTCTTTTCTTAGTTATACAGTACTTACAGTTGGGTTTGTATACTGCCCCATTTACTTTCCAGCACTTACTTTTGTACTCAGTTTACTTAGTATTTACTTCAGCATGCGTACTCTGTGGTGTTTGTTTTCTTATATAAAGGAAATGTCTTCCCTTTAATCGGGATTTACGCCTTTGGTGCTAGTCGCCAGCCCCTGGCCTATGGAAGGCGGGCTTGGGGTAGTCACGGCACGGTCCCCGAGGATGGGTCATGACATTAATAAACAAGGGTTGTTGACTAAAATTAGACCTTCTAACCTTACCTTTTGTAAATATTGTGTAATGGATAAATCTAAGAGAGTTAGTTTCAATAGGTCTAGTTTCAAATTTTGATACTCCTTAGAATATATTCATTCTGATTTATGGTGACCAGTAAGGACTACCTCCCATGGTGGAGGCTCATATTTTGTTACATTTATTGGTGACTTCACTAGAAAGTTTTGTATTTACATACTCATGAAGAAATATGATTCTTTTAAAACATTTAAAACCTAGAAAATACTTTTATAAAATCAATTTGGAAATAAAATAAAATAAATTATAACTAATAATGTGTTAGAATACATCTCTACTAATTTCATTTTGCTCTATCGGTCTGAGGGAATTACAAGACACTAGTCTGTTAGGGAAACACCCCAATAGAATGGAATTGATGAAAGAATGAATGGGACTATTATTGAGAGAGATTGAAGCATGATTTCATGATCAGGAATCACTAAATCCTTTTGGGTAGAGGCTACCTATAATGTCCCAGGTTTTTGAATCGGGTCAAAAACCTCTCCTGTTTTAAACTTTTGAATTAGTGGTTATTTTAATTTATTTTTTGATGATCAGAATGGATTTAGGAGTGTTCTTATATCCTTATATAATGTTTCTAGATGTTTTTATATTCTTGGAGAGTTCCTTGGGTGTTCAAAAAGGTTTTGGGAGTTTCAGAGGCCCGAAAACCCTTTTTTGGTGTTATAGGTCAAGGCACACGGTATAGGGTAAACTGTACGGCCTCTTCCAAATAATCATTCTCCCTATTTTTCAACAGCCACATGGTTTGGGTAAATAATGCATAGAAGTTGAACAGCTATGTTTCCATGTCTACAGTTTTGGAAGAGGATTTCGTACATTTTTCACACAGTTAGTGCAGACCATGTGACAAGTCGTATGGGTAGTTCCACTTAGGGAGTACCCATGAATTGTATACCACCCGATTTTCACACAATTTGGAAAATCGTGCAAGCTAACTGTGAAGCCTTAAAATGTGTAAATAGCCCCTTTTTCCTCCTCTCCTATTTCTTCTTTTTCTTCTACCTTTTCTTGGGTCACACGTACAGCAGTGGGAGGTTCCACTTTCTTCCTCCTTTTGGGATTACTCTCCCTCCTTCAGTAATGCTCTGTTTTTAGATATGTCTGGTGCATTTAAAACATAGAGGTAAGAATTCCCTCACCCAGTCCTCCTTCTTGTTTTGATTTCATCTCATAGATTACTAAATCCATTTGATCTATTTTACCCTTTTTTCAGGGTGTTCGATAAAATCATTGATTTATTCCAAACCGATTTGAGTTAGAGGCTAATACTAGACGTTCCTACGTCTACGAGTCCAAGGATAGAAGTGCATGAATTTCTTTGTGTTTTGGAAATCAATTTGGGGGTGAGGATTTTAGTGTACTATTTGGTAATTGAGTGAGACCCTCATGCTTGATATGGTTGTATAACCTCATGGGGTGTCATTGGGCATGCCCAAGACATATTTATATGTGTGAGGTCGGGTTAGAGGTCATTGACCACCTTGGGTAGTGAGGCCGAGTTGAGTTCTTGATTTAATTTAAATTGTCCTTTTTAAATTGAATTTCTTAATTGTAGTGAATTAGTTTATATATATGTAATTCTTTATGATGTATTTCTTGAGATGTGGTCCTTGGGACCTTTACGGGCTTGGCCTAGGGAATTGGGATGGCATGGCCATCAGGATTGAGGCAATGTGGTCGTCTGGTTAGGCTTGGAACAAATTACTTGTGTGGTTTTAACCATAAATTGGGCATCATGGATGTCAATTGAGGCAGAAAGGTCATCGGGTATCAGGCATGGCCCACGATATTGTATGGAAAGACCATCGAACTCGAGTGAAATGGTCATAGGGTCATGAGGTGCTAGTTGGATGTGGATTAGGTACTATTTTGGTGATTGTCGCTCACCCGTGATGGACAAAGCGCCAATTGGATTCATGTGTACACAGGTTGACTCAGTGATGAGGTGGTTTTGACCACTCGTGTGGGTAGAGTTTCCCAGTGTTTCTTGACATAGAAATCCATGTGGATGTTTAGGTTCCATAAGATGATGGTTTTGAGGCTATCAGTTGGGGGATGAGACTCACCATATTGAGGTCATTGGGTATGGATTGTTTTGGGAGGACTGAGATTTCCATTCCTCGATATGTCGTACTATGATTTGGCGGTGGTTTTCACTTGATTAAAGACATCAATGTCCCTTCAGATGCCAATCTTTGAGCTGAAGAGTGCTTTTGAGTAGGGGTCTGAGGGACCAGTTACTATTATTTGGGCATGCCTTCAGGGCGTTGTTTCTTTATTGAGACACGAGGTGTTAAGAGGCAGGAAGGTGGTGCTAGGTTTCTTGATTCGAGGTGGAACCTAAGGGTTCACCTGGTATGTATGAAATCAGGGGATAACTTGGACCATGGGCCAAGGATCCTCTCATATTTAGTGATTTCGACATTGGATGAAGCAAGTGATGACTTCTTGGTAGCTGTTGAGCACCAGGGAAGTCAGGGTTTACTTTTCACAAATTCTGCTTTATTAATTTATTATTTCACATCTACTTAAGAACTTATGTTTGGTACACACACTTGGGTGGTATCCTACTAAGACACATTATCAAACCCTAAATGTGCCCTTCGGGGTGTGTTTGTACTTTATGTTTTTACTTTTAGTTAAAATATCATCCTCGGGAGATGAATCATAGTGTTGTTTAGCATGGGATGTTGGCAAGGGACCTTGAGGTTCTTTCCTCTTAAAGAGTTAATTTTGAGTTTTCCTTTTTGTTTATCTTCTTAATTATAATTCCTATATATGTATTGTACTATTGGTCTTCCATTGCTGACCCTTTAGGTATATTATATTGTATGACCTGTATTGATATGCATGCTCTATTTTAGTTTCTACAAGTGGTATGTTGACATGTTTATTTATTTCTGTTTCTTCTATTATTATATTTATTATGCTATTATTATATGATATTGACTATGCTTCCACATTTGATGAGTCTGGTTCGAGTCTGCTAAGTCTTTGTTTCACTGAATGTTATATATCATTACTCAGACCTTTATTATATCATTCCCCTAAGGGTAGAGCCTCCATATTATTACTCATTTACATCCTCACTACTAGTCGGCAGCCTTTGGAATACAGGGAGGTGTTCCTAAGGTTGGTGGCACTTGGTCTGATATCACTGTTCAGGTGGATAATCAGTTTGGGGATGCTACAAGTAGTATCAGAGCATTTCTTGACTACGATTTAGTAGTAGTGTAAGTCTGACTACTAATGAGATCAAGATTTCTTTTGAGTTTTCTTTTCTACTAGTCTTACAATTTGGGTTATGGTAGATTGGAGATTAAGATATTGTCGGAAATAGATTTATAACTCATTATTGGGTGCCTATATCCCCATTTATGAGGGACATACCAAGTTACCATGGGTGGAAATTGCTGTTTCATTTTTCTCAGTTTACAGTTTATATGATTTCCACCTTGAGCGGTATTCTTACAATGTGATTTTATTCTATTATGATTTGTGAACATTGGACTAGTATGGTAAGGTATGAGATATTGGAACCTTGGACCGGTGAGTAAAGGTTTGTTTGTGTATTCATACTTATGCTTTTGATTAGTCACAGGGTATGATGATTTAATTATGTATAATCATGCACCTGTGAAAGTTTCTTGTGAAATTATTTGTAAATGTGATACATCATGTGGTGTGATATATATATATATACATGTGTTCCAGTAATATATATTTCTTGTGATGTTTTAAATGGTCCTAGATCATATAACGGTAGGCATGTATGATATGGGGTGATATTGATTACCAGGTTGGGCGACAAGGTCATTGAATTGAGGAAATGTTGGTCGTCAGGATGGGCATGGACCGGGGTATGTTGATACATGGATCTATTGAGGGCGGGTAAGGATTCCATAGGGTTGGGATGTTTTGTGGAATGGTTGTGATAGGAAAGGGTAAGGGTAGTGAGGATGCACTGCTTGCTACTATTTTCCCTAACTGAATTTCATATATGTATGTTATTGGGCTATCTAACCATGTGGATGGTATTTAGTGGGTTCATCCTAGACAGCTTGGATGGAGAATCAAGAGGGTGATGTATTTTTGTCTTATGTGCACGAGTAGGTTGAGACCCTTAAGGGTCAGGCAAAGTAAGTGCAGGCTTAGGCACAGGCTCAAGGATAGGCCCAGGAACATGTTCTAGGGAAGGCAGGGAAGCCTCTATAGTTGGCTGATGTTGGGTCATAGATTGATGAGAAGCTCATAGAAAGCCTGGTACGTGTGATCCAAAGGATTTAAAGGGGAGTTTAGGGAGTAGAACCATCAACGGTGTATAAGACTTGATAGTTCCAGTCGTAGAACGCATTGCTTTTTCAGGGTTATGGTGGTCCATAGGTAGCTAATAACTGGATCGAGTCCATGCAGATGATCTTAGAGCATCTAGATATGCCTTTAGGGTGGAGGGTGAAGCTAGTGATGTACATGCCAGAGTTTTGTCTAAGCACTTGTGCGATGTTTAGGTGTAGGCAGACATACATGAGGGGCTGGTATGGAAGGATTTTGAGGTCATGTTCTTCGAGCATTTATTTCTGGAGATTATGAGGGAAGAAAGGGGTTGGGAGTTCTTGAGCCTTCAACAGGGTGACATGTCCGTCATGGACTATGTAGCGACATTCACCAAGTTTCCTCACTTCGAACTCAACATGGTGAGTGACTATACCTTGAGGGTGAGGCGCTTCATAGATGGTTTACAGAATGCCATTCAGGTGTAGGTAAACATATTTAGGTTGGACTCATTCTCATAAGTGGTGAAACAGGTGCTCATAGTTGTGGGAAACCTTAAAAATAGGTCTTAATCAATCTGGGCAATGGATTTAGGTTATTTCTGTGGAAATTCTTTAGATGGTAGGAAGCGAGGCCGAGACAAGTTCTTGTAGGGCAGTCAGATCAAGGACTCGGCTATACCACCTTAGAGTGGGACTTCTACAATTTTTTTCAGTGTGTGAAGAGGGGACATGTCTTGAATCAGTGTGAGTGACCTCAAAAAGTATGTTGGGCATGTGGATAGGTCGGACATATCGATATGTTCTGTAGGAAGCCTTCTCAGATAGCCAGAAGTCAGGGACCGGGGTAGATTTAGGGTTCTGAGGTCAGTTTTGGATTAGTAACTGGTGAGGGTAGTCAATCTTCAGTTGTATGTAGAGGTCGTGGAAGAGATAGAGGGACCTAATAGTGGACTTAGTAGTGGGTGGTTAGTGCAACACTGAAGGGAGTTCAGGCTTTAGGTAGTCGAGCTTCAGGCAAGGTGCACACCATGGAGCTGCCAGGGGCTAACCAGGATGGCGAGACGATGATTCTTAGAGGTATGCCATGGGTGTATCCTAGTTTCTTTTTGTTTTATTTTGGCATGTCCTATTGAGGCATGTCCATTTTGTGTGGATGAGGTGAACAAGATGTGTATATGGACTAAATAGGTGTTGGTTAGTAGTTTGGCAATAGTTTGGGTGCATGATATATATATATATATATACGAGGTGCGTGGAACCAGGTTTTGTATGTGATCAACATTGGGTGCATAATTTACTGAGGTTCTTGGCACTGGGGCATTAAGAATATGTGAGTTACTTAAGGTGTGTAGGAATCTGGTCACCATGAAAGTGTGATACTTGATTTAGGTACGAGGCATTGGGATTTATTTGAGCATCTGATGAGATATGGGACCTCATTGGTTCCATGTGAGACATGGGCATGAGGGGGGTGTCGATGCGGTGTGGGATTTTGATAGGTGTTTGGAATGGCATGGGATTAACCTATGAGGTGAAGGAGTGAAGATGTGTCACGAGAGGACTTTTGAGTCTGTAATTGGTCGATGTACCATTGTTTGATTTGAGTTTTGGTCAGGATTAGACCAGGGTAGGTCACTCCTAAGGTGGGAGACCCCTTGAGGTAGTTGACCTATTCCCTTATGACTGGGGTAGTTCGGGGTGTTTTTACTAGGATGGGTATGTTCAGTACTATCTCCTTGTTTCATTTGATAGCTTGGGGATGATCTATGTTAAGGTGGGGAGATTATAATGTGCTAGATTTTTGAATTGGGTCAAAAACCTCTCTTGTTTTGAACTTTTGAATTAATGATTATGCCATGTTTTTCAATGATTGGAACCAAATTCTGAGATTTATTTCATCCTTATATCATGTTTTTTGGTTGAGTTTAGAGTCATAGAAAGTTCCTTGGGTGTTCAGAAGGGTTTTTGGATCATTTGAGACCCAAAAACCCTATTTTGGTGTTGCAAGTCAAGGCGCACGATTTAGGGTAAACTGTGTGGCCTCTTCTAGCTAATTGTGTGCCCTATTTTTGAACTACCACATGGTTTGGGTAAACTATGCAAGAAAGTTTCATGGTCGTGTAGCCATGTATGTAGTTTTTGTATAGCCTTCTGCACAGTTTACACATGGTTAGTGCAAACTATGTGGCAAGCCACACATGTAGTGACACTTAGGTAGTACCTATACACTATGTACTGCACATTTTGCATATGGTTTGGAAAACCATGTGAGCTAACCATGTGGCCTTAAATTTTTTTGAAAAGTATGTTTTTTCCTCTTCTATTTCTTTTTTTTCCCTTTCTTCCTCCTGGGTTATGTGTACAGCAATGGGGGGTGCCACTTTTTTCCTCCCCTAGGTATTTCTCTCCCTCCTTCATCAGTGCTCCATTATTAGATCTATTGGGTGTGTTGGAACTATAGTAGTAATGCTTCCATCACCCATGCCTCCTTCTCATTTTGTTTTTGTCTCATGGAGTGCTAAATCTGTTTGAGCTGTTTTACCATTTTTTCAGGGTGTTTGATGAAATCATTGATTTCTTCCAAACCACTTCGAGTTAGATCCTAATATCATATGTGCCTACATGTATGAGTCCAAGGTAGGTGGTGCATAACTTTCTTCATGTTTTCACTATCTATTTGGGGGGCATGGATTTTAGCACACCATTGGGTAATTGAGTGAGACACTCGTGATTGATATTAAATTGACTGTATAGCCTCATGGGGTGTCATTAGGAATTCCCTATCCATATTTATAAATGTAAGGCTAGGTTATAGGATGTTGACCACCTTGGGTAGTTAGTTCAGGGTGAGTTCTTGATTTAATTTGATATTGTCCTTTTTAAATTGAATTGTTTAATTATAGTGAATTGGTTTATATATGTGTGGTTCCTTGTGATGTATCGCATGAGAAGTGGTCCTTGGGACCTTTATGGGCTTGTATTGAGGAATTTGTATGGCATGGCCATCAGGATTGAGGTTACATGGTTGTCTGGTTGGGCTTGGCCTGGATTACTTGGGTGGAGTCACTACAACATAAACAGTGTTTAGCGGCGGTTTTGTGGCGGCGGTTCACAAAACCGCCGCTAAACGTTATCCGTGAAAGATTTCGCGGCGGTTTTTAACAAACCGCCGCGAAACCCAACCTATTTTGAAAAACCGCGACGCTTTCCCCTCCCCTATCGCATACCCGTACCCCGATCCCCCTCACAAACCCTCCCCTCTTCCCCGATCCCCGTCCCGCTACCTCCGGCGACACCCGAGCCCCCCGGCGAACCCTGCACCCCCCCCTCGACCGCCGGTGACCCCCGCGCCCCCGCGCCCCTCGCGCCCCCCACGCCCTCCGGCGACCGCCACACCCCCCGCGGCCTCCATTTTGAGCCTCTCCTCCATTGATTTCTAGAAATTTATTGAGGTAAATGCTTTTTTCATCTTGTTCATCCCCTATACTCTCCCCTACACCCATTATTTCTTGTTTTATACTTATCCCATGAACTCTAGTAAATATGTTGGTGGATATTAGGGTATGATATGGTTCTAATATGGGGGTTTTATGTGTTTAGGGCTTCTAGAGGGCTCCCCTTTTCTTGGTTGATATTTTCTATAAAAGTAGACTCATTTTAACTTGACTTCCACTTGATTGAGGTAGGTAAATTTTTTAAATTTCCTTTAATTAGAAGATCATTGAGTGCCTAATGTTTTCTAATTCCTTTTATTGTTAAATTAAATCTATATGCGGTAATAGTAGTGGATTTAAAAAAAATATCAAGTTTTTCTTACTTTTCATAACGGTTTTTCAATAGTTTACTCATTTATAAAGTGATATTGAATTTCAAGTATTTAAAAAAATGTGTATATGGATCATTTAATGTTGATTTTAATTATTATGGTCAATTGGCCATGTTTAAGTCTTGGAATGGTAAAAGGTGTAGTTTTAAATAAAAAGTTTAAATAAAAGGTGGTGTTTTGGAATTTCAAATGATTTAAATGAAAAAAGGAAATTGATCCTTTAAATGGTTTTATGTATGGATTTCTATTATTTTCATTTAAATAAATTTTAAATAAATATTTCAAAATGGAAAAAAATGGCTTGCTATCCTGGACTAATTTTGAAAGAAAGTCATGTTTGTCACCTTCAAGGAGGTTTTCTCAAAAATGTACACAGCCCTTAGTCAAGGCCCTTGATTTTGTACTGATTGATACATATATATTTTTGTTACTGAGGAGAATATTTTATATCTTTATTATAGGAATTTTTTGTGAAATGGGGATGTTTCTTAAGATGGAATTGAAGGTGATGTGATATTTAGTTAAAGTGTTTTAAAATTTATTTGTGTAATGATCATATGACTTACTTGTTTCCTCACATACCTTGAGTTTTATCATGGGGATCATAGGTAGCTATGTAAAAGATCTATATGATTGTGACCCTACTGTATATTATTCATTGGCTAGGGATTACGTCCCAATTAGACCGAGTGAGCTAATGGGATAGATTTGTGACCCAATGAGACCATGGTAGCTCCCAAAATATTTAGGTTCACATGTATTAGGTAGTGTTCTGATTAGATATATCCAATATCATTCATGTTATACCCTAGTGATTTTCCCATGATACCAAGTATTTTTTATGAAATTAAAAAGGGTATTTTCATTTTCTTTTTCATGGTGTCCCCAAGATTGATTGGATTATGAAACCATTGTGTGTTTGTGTTTGTTACTCCTTATTCATTATTGGTTTAGTTATTTATTGATATTTTCTTTATTCTTATGATTTTATTTGTTTTATATAATGAATTAAATTATGGTGGATTTTAAATTGATTTTTTTTTCAAAGGAAATAAAATTTTATGTTTTATATTTGAGTTTTTAAGAAGATATAGATACATAGTAAAATATTAGTTTTGTTCTGAAAAAAAAAATTAAAGGTCTCCTATTTAAAGTTTTAAAGTAGTTATTTTTTCCTTATTTAGTTAAAAATGGATTAAATTTTTTAATATGTGAAATTTGGTGTGATATTTTATTTGATAATATTACATGTGAGAAACTTATTTTCCTAACTGTAGTTTAAACTAGAATTATTGAAATTTCATATGGAATGAATTTCACAGAATCTATAGTAGAATCCAAATGGGAATGTTTTTTCTCACACCCTACATACACACTGACATGTGTATATAGTTATCATGTTTTCTTTTATGTGCCCAAACTATAATCTCTTTCGAGTTATGTTCACTTTGCTTTAATTAGGGATGGTATTTGTAAAACCCCATATCTATACAGGTGTTTAGAGATCAAGGGAAACTTAAATTTTCAATTTAGTGGCTAAGTTGAATTTTGAAATGGGATTTAGAATCAAATTTTGAGTCTTTGAAAACCTCAATGGAGGAGTTTTAGATATGGTTGGAGGCTTTTGAGTTATCTCAAAGTATCATAGGAACCTTGGGAGAGGTCGGGTGGTAGATGTAGTCAAAACAGTTGCAGTGCCACCGGCTAGCTATTAGTGTCTGGAAATGCAAGAAACCACTTCCAACAGACACTAAATAGCTGGTGGTATTTTTAGAGTGGGGATAACTCTTTTTACCCCTTAATCTTTTGGATGGTGTAGCCAAATCTCCCAATTTTTTTCTCTCACACAATCTCCCAGCATTTCTAAAATATTACTTTTGAATAGCATGAATTGTCTTTAAAGTTTCCACATGATGAACTTTTTCCACATGAAGATCATGTAGTTAACTTGATTTAAAATGCATTATGATCAGTTTCGATCACACATTAAAGGGGTGTGTTGGTTGTTGTTTATTATGAATTGTTTTTACTTCTATGAAATTATTATTGTTTCTAAAATTTAATTTGATAAATCACCTCACATTAAAATGATAATGTCTTTACTTATGGTAATTGAATTTCCTATCTGTAAACAAGGAATCATTGTCTTTTCCCTTTTCTTGTGAGGTTGATTTAATTTGATAGTTTGCATAATAGATGGAATTATGGTTATGGTTACTTTATGAGTTTGGATTATGGATAAGGTGATGATTTGTGATGCAAAAATTGTGGGTTGGATGTGTTTGAATTTTATAACATTGTGTCTTGTTAGTTACTCAGTAGATATGGAATTCTTGAAATGGTAAATCCTAGTAAATGAATGATGATGGATAAATAGGATAATTTTGCTTAAATTAGGTTGAAAAAAATGTAGGTCTTGAATATATAATGGATTGTAATTAAATATATAAATATGGTAAATGATTATGTAGGTGGTTGGTAATTGATGTAGTTAAATTGGAACTATGAAACTGGTGTATGGTTGTGTGCTTGGTTAGTGGGGCAGTGGTGTAGCAGATGCAACGTATTTTTTTTTCCAGTTCAACGTTTAGCGGCGGTTTTAACCGCCGCTAAATGCCATACCTGTGAGCATTTAGCGGCGGTTTTAACCGCCGCTAAATAACCGGGAATCCGTTAGCGGCGGTTTTAACCGCCGCTAAATGATGAACTGGGCAGAATTTAGCGGCGGTTAAAACCGCCGCTAAATATATTATGTTGATATTTAGCGGCGGTTTTCACCGCCGCAGAATAGGCGCATCAAACGACAGAATTTAGCGGCGGTTAAAACCGCCGCTAAATAAGATACCCATATAACCGCCGCTAAATGAAGCAAAACCGCCGCTAAATGACGGACATACGACACATTTCTAAAACCGCCGCGGAATCAAAAAAACCGCCGCTAATAGATTGCCGACGCCAAACTTAGCGGCGGTTTTTGTAAACCGCCGCCACACAATATAGCGGCGGTTTAAACCGCCGCTAAACCGGAAAAAAACCGCCGCTAGGATCGGCATTTGTTGTAGTGAGTTGACCATCAGTTGGGCATCATGGACATCGGTTGAGGTGATGAGGTCATTTGGTATTGGGAATGATCCATGATATTGGATGGAAAGGCCATCTTACTTTAGAGACAAAGTTTCAGGGGCATGAGGTGTTGGTTGTATGTGGATTAGGTATTATTTTGGTGATTTCTGCTCACCTGTGATGTCCAAAGCACCAATTGGAGTCGTGTGCACACAGGTTGACTCAGTGATGAGGTGGTTTTGACCACTCGTGTTGGTAGAGGCTCCCGGTAGTGAGGCTTATAAAATTTTTTGGGGGTTATTTATATATATATCCACATGTATGGTGAGGATCCATCAGATAATATCATTGAGGCTATCGGTTGGGGGCTAAGGCTCACCTTTTTTAGGCCATTGGGCCTGGATTTTTTTGGGAGGACAAAGATTGTCGTTACTCAGGACATTGTGCTATGAGCTGACAGTGGATTTTACTTAAGGACAGACATCATTTTTCCTCCATATGTCAGGCTTTGAGCCAACTAGTTCTTTCAAGAAGAGTTCTGAGGGACCGGTTACTATCACTTGGGTGTGCCTTCGGAACGTTGGTGCTTTGTTGTGACACGAGGTGCTAGGAGGCATGTAGTGTCGAGTTTCTTGATTTGAGGTGGAACCTGAGGGTTCACCTAGACTATATGACATCTAGGGATACCTTGATCCATGGGCCAATGATCCTCTCCTATTCAGTGATTCTGACATTGGTTGAGGTAGGTGATGACTTCCTGGTGGCTGTTGAGCACAAAGGAAGTTTGTGTTTAATTTTCACATGTGCTGCTTTATTATTTTATTATATCACACCTACTTAAACACTTATGTTGGGTATAAACACTTGGGTGGTATCCTATTGAGACACATTCTCACACCCTACATGGTCCCTTTAGAATGTGTGTAGAATTTATGTTGTTATGTTTAGGTAAAGGATCAGCCTCAGGAGATGATCATAGTGTTGTTTAGCATGAGATGTTGGCAAGGGACCTTGAGGTTCTTAACTCTACAAGAGTTACTTTTGAGTGTTCCTTTTTGTTTATCTTCTGAATGAGCATTCTTATATATGTATTGTATTGTTGGTCAGCCATTGGTGACCCTTTCTGGATATTTTACTCTATGACCTATATTGATATGTGTGCTCTATTTTAGTTGATACAAGTGGTATGCTGACATATTTATTTTTTTTCGTTGCTTCTATTATTATATTGTTTCTGCTATTGTTATATGATATTGACTGTGCTTCTGCCTTTGGTGGGTCTGGTTTGAGTTTGTGAGTTTTTTTCGCTGCATGTTATATATTACTACTCAGGCCTTTATTGTATCATTAACTTGAGGGTATATTCTCCCCACTATTACTCATTTACACACTCGCTACTATTTGGAAGCCTTTGGCATACAGGGAGGTGCGTCTAAGGCTAGTGGAACCTGGCCCGATAGCACTATTCGGGTGACTAATTGGGTTGGAGATGCTACACTACCACTATGCCAGTTTACCTCATAAATAGGTGCTCATCCTTTTCCAATCATTCTAAATATTTGAAAGAACTTTGGAATGAAAACACACACTCTTATAATCACCTAAGAGTCTTTCATTTCACTATATATTCTCATGTCAGGAATGATATGCTTGAACTTAGAGTTCTTAGGTGTATTTTTGTTGGGTACCATGAGGGTTTTAAAGGTTATAAACTATGGGTTGATAAACCTGGTTACGAAAAATGCATAATTATTAGAGATTTGGTGTTTCATGAATCTCATTCTCCTGAATCTAAATCTATCACACTTGACAATGATGATGCAACCATTTATGGGGCTATAACCCAAGATGAATTAATCTATATTTCTAATTTAGATTCAGATAATGAACCTACTTCTGATAACACTAATTACTAGTTGACCAGTGATAGAGTTAAGAGAGTCTCTAGACCTCCAACTAGGTTTAGACAATATGATATGGCTTCCTTTTTCCTTTTATGTTTATTGTGATCTTGTTGGCGATGGTCCTTAGACTTATAAGAAATACCTTAATGATTAAGATTCTAAGTTGTGGATATCTACCATGGTTGAAGAAATTAACTCATTAAATAAAAATCACACTTGGTATACCATTGTTAAACCTTCCAGAGCTAAAGTAATTGGTTGTAAGTGGATTTACAAAAGAAAGGAGGATAACACTACTAAAAAGAATATCAAATTTAAAGATAAATTATTCACCAAGGGATTCATCCAAAGAGAGGGAATAAAATATTCTTAAATATTTTCACCATTTGAAAATCACTCATTAATTAGGTTTTTTCTTTCTTTTTATACCTATAACAACATTCACATTGAATAAATTTATGTGAAAACAATCTTCCTTAATGGTGACTATAGTGAGAAATTATATATGAATCCCCCTGAGGGTTATTTTAAATAATTAAAATCTAAACAAGTTTATCATTTAAATAAATCATTATAAGGTTTAAAATAGGCCTCAAGGTAATGGTATATAAAATTTTATTCTTTTATGCTTGATAACCATTTTACTAGGAGCCAATATGATACTTGTGTTTATTTCAAGTCAATTAAAAATATTATGCTTTACCTTCTATTTTATATTGATGAAATTATTATTATATTCAATAACATGAATCTTATCATTGATTTTAAATCTCAATTAACATGTTATTTTTTTTTGAAATGAAGGATCTAGGGACAGCAAAACAAATTCTTGGTGTAGAAATAATTATGGATAGACCCAATAAATAGTTATATCTCTAAAATCATTCTTATGTTCTGAAATTTATTATAGTATACCTTTTTAATATCTCAAACCTTTTAGTGTACCATTTGGACAACATTTTAAATTCTCATTAACTCAAAAACTCACTAATGGTATTTTTATTGAGTTTATGTCTAAAATTCCTTATGGAAACATTGTTGGAAGTGTCATGTATTCCATGTTTTTCACCAGACCTGATACAGCTTTTCCAATCTTCACTCTTAGTAGATTTATAGTCAATCTATGGAATCCATATTTTCATTCTCTAACATGGTTGTTTTTGTACTTATTATGTATTTTAAATTTATCTATGTGTTATGGAAAAAATGTTGATACTACTGAAATAATTATTGGATATATAGATGTATACTATACAGGTAATATTTACACTAGAAATTCATTAACATGGTATGGTTTCACTACTTTTAGAGGCCCTATATCTTGGAAATGTAATATGAAATTTGTGATTTCCCTTTAAACTATAGAATCAGAATACATAGCATTGTTTGCGACTGTCAAAGAAGCAACATGGCTTAGTGGTTTATCTCCTAAACTAAAAATTTATGATTTTTTTTGTTACCATTTATAGTGATAGTCAATATACTCTACATTTTTCAAAAAAAATAGTATTTCATGGTAAATCCAAACACATAGATATTAGGTTACATTTTATTAGAGATGTTATTGAATCTAGAATCGAATGTGCCAAAAAGATACATACTAATAATAACCCAATTGATAGTTTGAATAGAGATATGCAGTAATATAAATTCAAATATTGTTTAGATATATTTAATTTGGATCCAATTAAATAACCTTAGGTGCAATAACATCTCCAATTTCAATTAAAAATGGTGGATATTTGTGAATCTAGGGGTTTTTATAATGAAATGCCTTGTTTTTTAACCTTCCAATTAAATTCCTTTTGTTATACATGAAAAAAATGATTTATTTTATATTTTTTTCTCAAAATATATATGTTTATATGTTGGGATATTGGGATTCTATGTGGGCCTGTTTTTTGTGTCATTTTCATCAGCCCACTTGTACTTTCCTTGGGGATGCACCTACTAAGTCTGCAATCTATGCAGGATTTATTCCTGGATGTTGATTGTCATGTCACCTGTTTGATCCATGTCATCCATATATTTTTTTCCACTTGATGGTGACACTTCCTTTTCTATTTGGTGGTGTGTTCATGGCATTTTTTGGTTGGTTGGGCCGTTTCTAGGTGTAGGTGGTGTTAGTGGGATTGATGACCCCCTGCACCCTATCCTTTGGCCTTCATTTCATTCTCAACCCTCTCCATCTAAGTTTCAATCTCCCCTGGTTCTAGAAACCCTAGCTTAAGGTCATTCATCTCTTTCATTGATTAACCTCAAGTACCTTTTTTCCTCATAGTACACCTCTAGTGTACTACTTATAGTAGAGTTTTTAAGGTATCCTTCTTTACAAAGACATGTGGTGAGGCTTTTGATCCTAGAATATCCAACTCTAAGAAGGTGGTACCCTCCTCTTTAATGAAATCAAATATTTACACCAGCTTCACGACAACAACTTCAAGAGAATAAGATTGTTGGACCATCTCATATGGAATTATAAGTATTTTACATTTGTTTTGTTATTCTCAATTTTATGTGTTGAAAAGATTTTGTCATTGTTTCTTTTCTGACATGACTATATTTTCAAGTATTTTTATAAGCTTAATAA
This sequence comes from Viscum album, assembly GCA_963277665.1. Classification (NCBI taxonomy): domain Eukaryota; kingdom Viridiplantae; phylum Streptophyta; class Magnoliopsida; order Santalales; family Viscaceae; genus Viscum; species Viscum album. Next base: position 1,476,977,681 of record OY728150.1, read on the forward strand.
AATGTGTGGGTGGGTGGTGTTTTTTCCATGAATGTAGGTTCAAAATGAATCAAAGCACATTAAATCCTTATGTTCCTATTTACTACTTTCTTACCTTTCTCGCATCTTGAATGTTCTATTTCTTTTTCGATTCAAATCTTGTGAAAAAAACACCCAAACGGAACTTTTGGGTTTGTGTGAACTTTCCTTTGGCAGTGCACCTTCCCCTAATGGATTCAATGTTTATTATAATTATTAGAAATTTCTCAAAAAAATAGTATTTTGATTACATTAAAATTTTGTAATATTTTATTTTTTTTGTATTTAAAATTTTATTTTATGGTTTAAATTTTTCAACTCTGATTTTTTATAATTATTAGTGTATATTGTAATTTATTGGGATATTCTTTTAAATTTTTAAAGTATTTTTAGAAATGTATAATAATTTTTTTGGTAGTTTTATTTTGGTTTAGGTTGTAATTTTGTTGTGATGTATTTTTTCCTTGGATAATTTTCATAAAAAATATTACATTGTATTATATATATATATATATATATATATATATATATATATTACTATATTATATAAAATAATTTATTTTAATAAAAAAATAGCATGAATAATAAAATTTGATGTTTGATAATAAATTAATTTTTTTATGAAGTTAATGTAACATGAAATTTATTTTAAATAATAATTATTAAATTAAAAATAAGTTATAAATATGTTAATTTATCTGTATGATATGATTTTTTCAAAAAAAATAATTTAATTTAATAAAAATATCATAGCATATATTTGAATTTTATTTGTGATAATAGATTAATTTTTTTAAATTGAATTGAATTTGAAAATTTAATTAAAATGTGAATTGGTGATTTTAAATTTACAACTAATTTTTATTTATTAAGAATTATAATATATATACATGCACATGCATATATTAATTCATTACACTTTAAATGTTTTTTTAAATAAAATAGTTTAATGAAAAATAGGATGAATAATAAAATTTGATGTTTAATAACAAATTAATTTTTTAAGTTTATGGAACATGAAATTTATTTTAAATATTAAATATTAAAAACAAAAATAAGTTAATAATATGTTAATTTAGTTATATTATAGGTTTTTTATAAAATAATTCATTCTAACTCTTGAATAGAGAGCTTCTCTCTCATGAACTCCATGAAGATTGCTCCAAATATTGTGGTCTGACATTGTTTCCCAAGATGAACCATTAATGATGATATCATTGGCCACTATGAGATGTTCTCAGCATGTGTCTTCAAGCATACTCAGATGTATTCTTACAATGTTATTGAAATCGAATGTTTTGGGATCTTATCTGGAATGAGGAGTGGATGTGATCACCTTGGTGATCGATGTGGTGACTAGAAGTGGATGCCTGAAAATAAATCAAGTATGCTCTTAATTTTTATTATGCTTAAGGTTTCATGGGTCGGCATCATGGATTAGGGTAGGAACCTGATGGAGGTGATCGATAGTGGGGCTGGTGATGTAGTATTAATGGGTGGGCACTCCCATCGGCAGACTGTAGTTTGGTTTTAGGAGGCCCCTCTCGATGGCGGGGATGGTGAGCAGGCTGAAGATGACCTCAGGGTGCACAATATAGGCCTGTAAGGGATTTGGGACCCTAGAATGGGTCAGGCTGGTGATGATGCATGACTAGAGGAAGGCTCATGCCTCGAGCGGTAAGTGGAAGAAGCATTGCCTCGATGGAGAGGTTGTAGGTGGAATAAGGTCCATGAAAATATATAGCTTCACCAAATGGGGTCCTACCCAGTAGCAGTCCTGGTGATGATTAAAATATTACACTTGATAATGAATGTACCTAAAGCTTCCCCTTTCTTCTTTGTCCGGTGTAGTTCCGCTTATAATATCCTTGCTTTCCACATGAAACACACACCACATTTTTCTCTTTTTCTTATCATTGGATATTCTTCTTAGAAGGATGGTTCTCTAGATAGGGAATGAGTATTCATACCATTTTCTTTATTCTTTATTTTCTTACTCACAATGAGGACCATAGGTTTTTCATTCCCCGTGTCTTTATCAACTTGGAAAATAAGAGTAATAAGTTCCATAAGAGTATTCTCACTGTTGTTCATGCTGTAATTTATAATGAAACTAGATAAGGTTATAGGTAGTGGAAGAAAATGATATCTCTATAAAACTCATAAGGTATCTTAAACCCCAAGATGTCTAATAAATCTATATAACCAATCATATTGACTACATAAGGCCAAGCCAGTGAAAAATCTCCAAGCTTGTACGTGAACAGTGCGTTGGAGATCTCATATCTCTCTTGTCTCACCTTCTCCTGATAAAGATCATGAAGGTTAGAAATGATGGTATATGCATCCATATCCTTATATTTATTTTAAATCTCATTGGACATGGAGGATAGAATAAAACATTGGACAACAATTTCATCTTCCTCATTCTTCAGGTAGAGATATACTTCTTCCTCATTAGACTCTTTAGTAAGCGACTCAGGAAGTGACATTTCCAAAACATATAATTTATGTTCATGGCATGGTATAATTTGTAAGTAACTATAACATTCCTCAAAATTTGTGTATGTGATATAGTTATACTTCTCTAGTTTGGATCATAGTGATATAGTCGAAGTCGTGTGGTTTCCATTTCTAAAAAAATTTAAAAAAAAGATAATTAGTACTTCTATTATTACTAATTTAAATTAATAAATTTAAATTTTATTAAATCTTATTAATATCCCACTATTTTTTCGAAACATAATATCCCTCACCATTAGTTTCTAAATATCATGTTTCATAGATATTCTAGTGGTAAGGAACCATATTCACCTTCACATAACTCATATTTGGTCCTAACAAGTTAATTAAAGGGTTTTAGTTAATTATAACTCACTAATTACATTAAATTGCAGTTCTCTAGTCTGTTAAGTAGACTCCTCAATCCTAAAATTCTGGATAATGATTTCCCCAACCCTTGCCTCTCAGTTACACCAAGTCCTATTTATTCATTCAACCCTTGATGTGAACCAAATTATGTCACCCAAAAACATCATTCTAAAATTTCCCTGATAATTAAAAGTAACATAACTTGGGTTAGTCAAAGACTTTGAACTATGTGTTTGATTCTAACTTAAGTAGTGGAAGGATATTCCAACTTAATATTTTAGTTGAGGAATTTTTTTCCTTATGTGTAAAAGAAAAAATTTATCTTATCACCTGTCTTCTTAATATTAAGTGGATTTTACTTAAGTGATTAACCATGTATGATAAAATTTATGCATAATATATCTTTGTTTTATTTTATATTTCATGATTATTGATTCATTTATCAAGTGATTGTGTAGAATCTTCAAACATAAATAATCAACCATGAAACTGAAAGGAATTAAATATAATTGGTTTTATCATGAGATTCTCTAATGATTAGTCTATCTAGTGGATGAAAAACTAACCATCGAACCAAGGGAAAAGACCTTGAACTATAGCTTGGTTCATGTTGCAACATTCCACCATGGATCCTATGTATCACCTTGATTGGTTTCTCTATGGCTTTGGGACTCGGACTACCTCCTCTCACATGGGAGCTTCATCCTTATATAATATTTTACTCACATGCATGTGAGGGGATTCAATGGATTGGATAAGGGGATTTTACATAACACGACATCAAATAATAAGGAGGAGGGGATAACTAGCAGGCCATAATTTTAATTTAATAATAATAAATTAAAAGGAAATCAATCACATAAATATATCTGGTCGAATATCATGATCATCCACATAACATGTAATGGACTCACATTTTCAATCTATTCATCAATTACATCGATTCGTTCTTTAAATAATATAAAAAACAAAGAAATAATATAATTAATTCAATTTGTCTTAATTCCATCTAGGAATCCCTGAAATTCCATCATCTATAATTTCAAATAAATTAAATAAATAAGTTTTATTTAAAATTAGTAAATTACACAAGTGAACTTGCAGGAAACGATGTGTTCTCAACCAAACTACCCGGCATGATCATAGTGCTTGTGCATTCCCTTGGAATCCAACATACATGCATGGTAGGTAATTACATGGTGTGTACTATCAAACAAATGACACATAGAACACATGTGAATAACATTGCATGTGATGTTCATGGTCCACAAAGTGTACACTATAAAAAAGGACCATACACAACTTTTATATTTGAAATTTAACATGGAAATTAATTAAATATATAATAAAAAATCCTATGTAGTGATGTTTACTGTCAAATAAATGACACACAGAACACATGTGAATAATTTTAATTATATAATTAATTCTTATCACTATGTTAAATTAAGAACACTGGATGTAACAGAATACATAGCATGTATTGGGTTACACAATATATAATATCTTCTTCCCATGCCTTAGGAATAAACATGGGGACTAGGCATGTTCACCTATCACAGATGTGTATGATGTACATGACATGTAATCTTTTTACATGAAGTGTGGCCTTAATGTTGCGCGGTTTTTCGGTTCCCATGTCATGTATTAGATACATGAAATGTTTGTTATAAAAGTGGCTTCCCTAGACCCGAATTTATTATTACTTTATGATTACCATATCATTTATATAGTGAGTTATACATTATTTACACTTACCATAATAATGTTGATATTTATGCATCCATCATTTAAATGGTAATATCCATAGATGATTTGTTGTATCAAAAGGTTATACTAGTTACCGAGCTATAATGAGAACCTCAAGATACTATGAAATTAATCTTAAACATATGTCTTATAGTCTAGATACATTATACTAACTAGACACAAATGATGTCTAACTATCAAGTGTCAGTGTATTATAAGCATTGATACTTATTCTCATGAAGTTATCACTTGGTGATCTCGAGTAGATGAGATCATGAGGACTGAACTGCTAATATTAACACCACATGTTTCAAGTTTCATTCGTAGTTCCTATATATGAACACAAGTAATGGTCTCTCAAATTTATATTATTATCAGTGTATACTATTTGATCACATACTTTGATTCAAGACAAAAACAATTCCATTGAAGTTGTATCAAGGTAACTTATGTTGGGTGCATCATTGGTAGTATAAAAATGATTGAATAATCAAGATATAATTTGTTATTTCTGAAAGGAAGTGTTAGTTTAGGCTTATATGACCAGGGTGGTAGCACATTCACTAAATTCATGGCCATGGTAGAAGAATGTAAGTTCATCTATCTTGGTCAATAAACAATAAATCAATAAATGATGATGACATGAAGTGTTTTTTCTTCTTTATGAGATATATCAAGATAAAAAAGATTATATTACATGACATGTGTTTATAGTAAAGGATTTTATTTCTATTGTAGATCCCTTAGGATCAATGTATGATATCACTAAGAGGGGAGGGGTTTATCAGTGATCACTTTTTCTTTTATAATATTTTTTAACTTCTTAAAGAAGCATTCTTAACATATAAAAACTTTTTAGAGTTATGATACACTAATGTATACATCCCAACCTCACCTTTTGTAATCAAAAAATATAAAGAGATGGGTAGCACACAATATTTACAACATTTGGTTCAATGACCTACTCCTTTCCATTTTAGTAAGTACCCCAAAATGGATTCTTTTACAAATGTCTTCTGAAAATTGAAAGACACAAGCATCAATTGATTATACCCCCCCTAGTACAAGACCTCCAACTTACCCTAGTTCTATACTCCAGCAATCATCTCTTCTTACATGGTCGAATATACCACCCAACTATCCTTTTCATATCCACTAAATCCATGACTGGTTAAACCCCCCATCCAATAAGCCTTTTCAGCAACTAGTTATACCCCCCCCCAACTATAAGGTATTTTCTTATTATTATTTTCTGATCCACTTTAAGAAGTTCTTTTCTTCCTCCACAACTAAGCTAGATCAACTTTACCTATGTATAATCTTTAAGATCTTCAAAAGCCCTCTTAATAGTATTTTGGTCTTGAAACTTACTCCTGATCTTTAGTAGACCTAGATATTCTCAAACTTATTTTTTCTAAACTTCACCAAAAAAACTCCCATAGAAAATTTTCATCAGTTCTACCTCTATTCGGTAACCTCTATCTGATGGTCTCCGTCTGATGGATCTTCATCCAATGCTTCTCATTGCGCTTTATTTAGGTGTGATTTTTCATAATAGCTCTATTAGATGTCTTCATCTAATGAAATTTAATCTATTGGAAATATGTCTAGTGGAACTCCGTTCAACGGAACAAGTATGACCTTGGGAACTTTTGGCTCTGACTGAGTGGAAACTCCATCAGCAACTCACCACTTCTTCTCTATCTGATAGAAATATGATCTTGGTTCCTTCACTTGATGGGTCTTCATTTGGTCTTCTCAAATTCAACCTAATTAGTTGGAATCCTATCCATTCACAAAAACTTTAGAGTGTTAATTTTCATACACATGAACAATGTTAAGTGAGTGTGTAATTTCACCCCATTATATAGGTTCTCACGGTGTAAAATTGGTGGGAAATCGATTTCACATTCCCTCTCATTGAGATTCTAGTTTCAAATATCTTATTCAGTTAAATTCTAAATCTTAATTAATCACTCATTTTAATTTCATAGGATTCTTCTCAACACTTCTAGAATATTCTCAAATATTCCATAAGCTTCTTGAAACTCTAGCATCTTCCATCTTCTCTGAAATTCCTTAATCTTGATGTTAAGGAACTTTCAAAAAATTTATTAACCTTATAAATATCTCAAACATTTAATGAACATATCTAGCATCAAAGTATACTTTAAAAAGTGTATGTAAACCTCTTCAGAAATTATTTGTTTGTTGTATGATTTTTTGTTTCTCTTTGTTAGGACTTCTCTGTCTGTAGGTACACCTTCAGCATTATTCGTCTGATGAACTCACTAACATTAATCATTTATTTCACATTTATATGGTTTCCCTTTGATAGGAAACTTCCATCCAATTTGATCAATGATATCTCTATCTTATGATATCTCAAATCTTCATTCGGTAGATCTTCATAACTCACAATGCCCGATGATACTTCATACAAATCTTAGTCGAGTGAAACTTTTTTGTCATCTTAAACTTCATATTCCCTTTTCTATTTGGATATATTTCTTCATTTTTTGTCCTCCATGATATTCCATCTATTGGATCTTTCATGTGTCTTTTAAAAGGACTATGTCTGTTGTAACTTTATACAAATGTCTATATGGTGCTATACTTATGATTTCCTCCATATGATTTCTTTGACAAGCTATCTTATGTCTGATGTACTCTCTCATTCACTGTCAGATTATTCTACATCAAAACATTGTATAAACCATTTATTTAAAAAACTGTATTCATTGAATATGGTTGACTACATTTTTGAAACTTCTAAAGTATTCTATTTCGAGAAATCTCTCCATCTCAAAATTTTGGCTTAAACTTTTGATTTATTTATCCCTTCTCACAAATGTTTGACTTATGATTCATCTTCTAAAAAAATATACACTACTTTTCCCTTTGTTCATACTTCATAAAATATGCACTATCAATAAATTTTCTTACAAGTACTTCATCTAGAAAGTTTTTCTGATGAATTTCATCTAGAGTGTCAACTTCACTTCTTCTCCTTTGTACTTTTCTCACATTGTGCATAAGTGTACACACTTTGCATCTCAAACTTCATACAAAATCTTTGTCTGGAAAACCATGTCAGGAAATATTCATCTAGTAATGTGTGTTTTGAAAACTTCACATTCTTCCTTTATCTTGGATCATGATAAACTTCATGATGTTAGGATATTTGAGAACAACATATCAACATCTTATTTTGTTAAGGAACTTTCTTACATTTCTCCATGAGAAAAGTTACTACAATTTTCATCTCTGAAACTTTACCAACTTTCTATAGGAACTTTCACAGCCAACACATATTGATATATTGACAACAAATGAAACCAAAAACACTTTATGCCTAATATTTATGATTATAACTTATCTATTTAGGGGAATTTATGGGTTCTTAGACTATGATCTTTTTATTTGAATAATATTTTCTACTATCAAGATAAGGACCTAGAGGGTTACACACTAATTGTATTCAAAAGTCTGGTCTATTATGATGAATAGGAGTATAGGACATGGTGATTCCCGCCATGGGGTCCAAGTGTTTTCCAAGTATATATGATTACCATGAATAAATAAGTTCATATTATTCGAGTTTAAAATAATTGGTATTAAATTTATTTATTAAATTTATTTGAAAGTATTAAAGTAAATACATGGAAAAATATTATACGAATGAATATTATTTTAATATTCATGGTTTGTTTAATATTTTCAGGAATTAAAAGTTGATTTACTGACTCACTTTTATCACATAATATATTTATTATATTACAAGCAAGTGATAAAAGTATAAATGATATTTATGAATCAGTAAAGTAGTCATAAGATATTGTTTATAGCTTATTTGGTGGGTAATATATATCTGGAGGTCGGGGAGCCATTTTTGGGTATTTACAACTCTATATAAGTGGGAGAGTCCCTAATTTTTAGAAACTATTCATCATACGAATTTGAGAGTCTCTCTCTCCTCTCTTCTGTATCCTAGAGAGATAAGCTCTCAATCCAAGCAACCAAACCAAACTCTCCTCTGAGGATCAAAGGAACGTCAATGTGGTGATCGTCAGTATGTCGAAGTCATCATTTGATATTTGTATTGGCACTACTAATTTGAAGAATGACATTCCCGTGGAATTTCGATGCGTGTGTGGGGGATCAAGAGGGATCCAGTTTTGGTTCCTTTGAGAATAACCACCAACGACAAATGGTTAACGAATGCGGATTCTGGTCGAATGAGGTAATTGTTCATTTTTATTTTGTGCTTAAATATATTCACACGGGATTCTCTATAGTTTCCCCAGGTTGTGATTCATTAGTGATGACATAGTTACATTGATCGCTAATAAAAAAATGTAAATTATCGGCTCATCTACTTCCATTGCGTGCTCCGATACCTTTAATTGGTATCAGAGAGATCATGTGAAGTTTTTAAGTTAAGAAAAATTAAATTTTTATGACAAAAAAATCAAATTGACTATAATATCGGATACCCACTATTTAGGATACCCACATGACCTTTATGTTTTTGGTATCTGAGTTTAATTTTTCTGTTTGAATTCTTCCAATGATACCCACTATTTTGATCAAATTTCATGGCTGAAATAGTGTTTTCTGACATTGATTAAATTTCAGAAATATGTGGAATAATATAAAAAATCAAATTAACTATAATATAGGATTTTGAAAGGTTGATTGAAACAAAAACATAAAGGTCATGTGGGAAGCTTTGGATAGAGGGTCTTCAATCCAAACAAAAAATGTATATATTTTTAAAAGGGAAAGTGGGTCGGGTGGCTGGAAAGTTAAAAAAAGGGTTTCACCTATCGACGACAAGAAAACAAAAAAAAAGAAAAAGAAAAAAATCTGAATTAGTTGCAGCATCTCCAGCCTGCCCCTCTATTGCTTCACTCTTGGGGTGTTGGTCATGACCAACCTCACTCACCCCTTTCCTCATTCCACCAACCATCGGGCCACTCTCATCATACCCTGGCCTGGCCTGGCCCCGCTGCATGCCTCTCCAGCCGTCCAACCCTACCAGAACCTCGTTGTGTGGCCTCTTCTACATCATGAACCCCATGAAACATATTATTTATTGTCAAAAATTTAAAATATATTATTTAAAATCATTTTAATTTCCATCAACATATATTTATCACGAATTTTATTTTAATTACTAATTTAATTTGCATGTCATCTAATTTTGATCATTGAACAACCAATGTATGTCTGAGATTAATTTATTTAATTAATTATTGTAAATGCATGTGGAATGAAATAATTAATTTAAATAGATACTTTTTGCGTCATTATTTTTTTCTCACTTAATATCTAAAAGGGTATGTGTAACTACAAGAGCTGTATTGCATCTGTATTATGCATTTATGAGAACCCTCTCCTTCTTATGGGTATATATGTTCTATGATGAGGATATCGTAATATGTGGACCATTCCAAGATAGGGTGGTATTCTGGATGAGATGGTTATACATTAGACTGGGGTATGAGCTGCGATATGAGTCAGAGACGACTCTGGTATTTTACCCCTAGGGTCATGGTTGATTCATTGAGAATAAATGCTACAAATTACTTTTTTTTCATTTTCTCATGGTCGGTTTAAGGTCATTGAGAATAAATGGATCAACCAATATCAAATGATTAAGATCAGTCACACTTTTTTATTTAATCTATGCATCATTTATTGTTTTATTGAATCTGCAAGTTTATGAAACACATAAAATAATAAACTAAAATACATAGATTAAACAAAATAAGTCAAGATGAATGTTTTCTATTGACTTAAATATTCAATTATGAGTGAAATAACATAGTATAAGCATATCAAATAGCAAATGATTTCATTTGTTAAGAAATAATAAAAACCCTCAAATAAATATTAAGTCATAACTCCTCTCATTTGAATTTGAACAAAACTAGGTGTCTGAGACGCTCATTGGCCCTAGTTGAGGGTGTCACCTACTACTGGGGGGTTCTTATGAAATATATGGGTCGACTTAACTAATGATGGAAGCAAATAAGTATCCAAAGATATCTCGTTTCATATTTAGAGGCAAAGAGTTGAGTAAATCATGTTTATGATTTCTATAAGCTGGTATTTCACTCAACAGTTCAAGGAATCGTTTGTTAATACGGTTGGCTGGTTATTTGTCTATCTTGAAACTCTCTTAGTGATGTAGCCATAACTTGGACTGTGAGGAGAGTTTTTAGAGATCCTTACCACTATAATACTCTATCTACTGTGTATTCCCAGTCTAGTAGAGAAGGATACTAGGGTTTGATAAAATAGTGAGAGACATAAGATGATTTAATTAATCACTAATGTCTAATTAGTAATCGAGATAAAAATACTAATATGCTAGTGTTTTGTAGAAAAATGGAAAGTAATAACACATATACACTATGATTATTATTGGAAAAAGAACATGTCCTCACTGACATGAGTTTCCAAAGAGTAGTACCAACACTTGTGTAAAGTACTACGATATAGGAAATTCAATGTACCAAAGTCCCCAATACTTGTTGCGCCACCTCAGAAAGTTAGGATGAGAAAGATGCTTATAAGAGACTCATGTATGATGCGTTTCATGTTTACATCATAATCATAACACTACCACAGATCCGAGTAAGGGATGCGCTAAGTTTTATTAGCGTTAAACAGAAAGCGTTGATAAAAGGGGGGCCTTTATCAGCAGTAGCTAAAATCGCTGATAAAAGTTTTTAATAAAAAGTATAATTAATTTATATAAAATTATTTTATTTATATTCAAAATTAATGTTTATTTGTATACATTAAATAAAAAATTCATGTTTATAATTAATATATATATTTTAATAATTCAAATATATATATATATATAATAAATTTCGTTAAATAATAATTATATTTATATATTTATAATTGTATATAAAAATACTTTTAAAATATGTATATTTAAAATTATAATTATAAGTATATATATATATATATATATATATATATATTCATTAAATATATATATTTATTGTAATTTTTTAAAATGATAAATATATTTGTTATATTTATAATTGTATATAAATACCTTTTTTAAATGATAAATATATTTATAATATTTATAATTATATATAAACACTTTTTATAAAATTACAAGTACATTTATTATAATTTTATAATTATATGAAAATATTTTTAAATATATTTACTTATAATTATAATTATAAATAATTAAATATATATATTTAAATAATTAAAAATTTACAATAAATATATTCATAATAATTATAGTTTTATAAATACATATAATTATAGAAATATATTTATAAATATATACAAATATTTATACATATATACAAATATTTATACTTAAAAGGCTTAGACAGGGGCTTGGAAACCCATGACTAAAAATTTATTAAGAAAATAAAAACGTACAGCAGATGGAAAAGACAAACATGGCACCAAATGCCCACAAAAGAAAAACATAATATCACTTCTTATGACTTCCCATGTTTCCCATATTTCTAGGATATCTACCCCTCCCCTTGGGGTGTCGACCTCATCGCCATGTCTGATAAATCATGCTCATCATATGATGAATCAGGTGACGACTTAGAAACAACCTCTAAGATTCTAAATTTCCAAGAAAGGTCTCAGAAATTCATCGATGAATTCAAGCGAAATCCATCCTCAAAATTGATTGCAAGCGGTTTCTAGACAGCTAAATAATCATTAGAGCCAAACCCACCAGCTCCATCATGGAAAAAGTGACCTCCAACTGCAAAAAGAACCAATCGGCTGCTTCTTTCTCAATGCCTCTAAGTGGCCGCTCACCTTCTTGGCCTTTTGGGAAAGTGACATTCATGTTCTCCTGGCGTGCATGAAAACAATTATCATCTGAGGCCGTTCCAAAAATATACGTAGGCATTTTTCATGAGATCAAAGAAAAATGGAAGGTAAGTCTATTTCGAAAGCTGAGATGTTCCCCCATCCATAATTGTTGGTGCCTCCTGCATCACCTGATCCATACCAGAGAACATGTCCTTCTGAGGACCAAGATCCCTTTCATCCACTTGAACATCCGTACTGGAAGTTATCTTCTCCATTTCAGTCTCATTTCAACCATCCACAGTAGAATGAACCACCCTAGAGATATAGGCCTAAGGAACCTGTTCAGAAAGCGAAACCTGAGGATCATACCTTGGTTTTCGAGGCAATACCAGCTAAAAGCCATCTACATCTATCATTGTTTTCTTGCCCTTGCAACCTTTCATCACCACCAGATGTTCTTGCTATAGGTCATGGTCAGCAGATTCTTGAATAATCTCCCCATCAAGAGACTGATTGTCTGCTGAAGTTTCCTGAATTTCACAAGATGCATTGCCACTAGAGGCCCCAATATCACCAGATATTCTATTCTGGAAGTCATCTGGAGGTACCAATTCCAAATCATCTCCAGCAGCAAGTTCATCCTCCCAACCCTCCATAATTTCATCTCAGATTCACACACACCGCCCACTGCCACGATTAACATTAGCAGTTATCCACTCTTATCTAGTGCATGCGGCAGCTCCGTGTGCAGCAGGAGCCGCATTACCATGTGGATGTACACCACCCTTACACAGAGTACTACCATCACCCCTAACAACATCTGGTGGACCAGTCTTCACAGATCTTTCCTTGGACCCATTATCCCCCCCCCCATCTTTCTCCAATTCATCACCTCATGATCGATGGTCTTTCAATTCACACAGAAACATGGTATTTTTTCATATTCAGTACTCAGTTCAATTTCCTCACGTTCAACTAATAATAACGCCAGGTCCACTTCAACTAGAAATCTTGCATAATACCCAAATCTGGTAATTTCTGTTTCTTTATCCAATTAAATTGGCACCCCCAATGGACATTGCAATGTCATAGAGGATCCTGGGGTGCCAGAGGATCCAATTTAGACCAAAAAATGTAACCCACACTTGTATGGAAGAATGGCCAACCTCCAAAGGGTTTAAAGAACGGTCCATCCTTGCTTTAGCGAAAGTGACCCAAAACTCCATGTCTTCATCTTCGAGTCTACTGAAGTAAAGATAAAATGGAAGAATCCATGACCTAAGAAGATGAATCGCAACTCTTCAGCTCCCCAAATTCTTGAGACTTTGGCAGAGAGATCACTCACTTTCCATTGTACAGAGCCCTTTGGCAAGACAAGCTGACCAATAATGGAGAATTCTCCAATCCTCATTCTCTCTGAAATAACACTAGGATCAGCTCTAAATCCCTTGAAAATCGAGAAACTATTCAGACAATGACCTGTAGGGACCGAGCCCTTATCTATGCCAGCCCCCATAGACGCATCAACCATGGGTCGCTGATCCACTACCGCCTTCCTGTTCACCAGATATGATCCATCACTGACAGGTGCAGAAACCGCCGGTTGTTGATCCACCATTGAAAGACACGCGCCAGCATCACCAGGGACCACCGCCTTCTGGACAACGTCCTCACCACCAACCTGCACAAACCCAAAAAAATGGGGAATTGACATGGGACCGTGTCTGGCGATCTGTCGCTGGAAACACTAGATCGACGCCAAGTAAGCGCCTCTCCAGTCACCCGAATTCCAGACAGCCGTCGCACAGAACAACAAGCAGATAAATATAGGCTTTTATCAGCGCTAAACTTTTAGCACTCATAAATACGCATTTTATCAGCGTTTTTTTAGCATTGATAAAAGTCTATCTTTATTATTTCTAAAAAAGCGTTGATAAAAGATTTACCCGCTTTTATAAATAAACTCTAACAGTCTTCTCCTCTCGCATGCCTCAAGCTCTCATGGAAGCTGAACTCTGCCTCCTCATCCTCATCCTCTGCTGCCTCCTCCTCCTCCTCTTCCTCTGCTGTTGTTGTCGACTCCTCCTCCTCCTCCTCTGATGCCTCCTCCTCCTCCTCCACCACTGCTACTGCTGACTCCTCCTCCGCTGCCGACTACTCCTCTGTCGCCACGACTGACTCCTCCTCCTCCTCTACTATTGACTCCTCCTCCCCCTCCTCTGTCACCGCTACCATCGACTCCCCCTCCCCCTCCTCCGCTTTTAACTCCTCCTCCGCCACTGCGAACTCTCCTCCTCCTCCTCCTCTGCGGACTCCTCATCCCCCGACTCTCATACACAAGTTTCATGCTTCACATCATCTTTCGGAAAAATGTTCTTGTTTTTTACTTATATTTAATGCATTTTCGGTATCACATTGGATTTCACATTGGTGTTGTGGTAGCTCATACCCCGAGTAATTTTTTCTATGATTAGTGGATGTTTTTGAGGTCTGAGAAGCTAGAATCAGATGTTTGGTATTTCTGAAGAGATTAACTATTTTTCATCAGTTTCACTACCCAATTTATATATATGAGCATGAGATAACCATTTTGGAATCATTATATTATAGGATTATTTTGATTCTAGAATTCAATAATTGTTTCCCATATAAATTATTTTAATGGTGGGGATCATTCCTTCTTTATTTTATAAATTAATTAAGGTATTGTAAAGGCTCATCAAGGGTAGTAAAGATTGTTTTAGAATTCATGTTCCCGATTTTTTTGAGATTATGGTAATAGTGGAAAATCTGTGTCTTATGTGTGGATATTTTAGCTGCATGATGAATGATTTCATTCTAAATGTTGTATTTATAATCACTCGAGTTTTTTAGGTGTTGTTTAGAGGTTTATAGCCTATAGTGTATGGTTATCTGAATTATCATGATTGTGTTCTTGAAATTATGGTGTCTTGGGTAACCGATAATCTTTGGGTGTGTTGTATAATGGTTTGATGATTTTGACATTGTTTCATGATACGATCATAGTTTTATTTCATATAAAGAAATCATATCACAACCAAGAGAATTTTAACAATTTATGTGAGAATTTGGTTTTTGCATTTCTCAATAAAGGTGTGTTCTATAATGATCTATTTGATGGTACCCTTCATTATGGGCTGATATAAGGATTATTTTTATGGTTATTGGGTTTCTTCCTAATATGTGGATTCATGATCAATTTTTATAAGGATAATTGGTGTCGAATAAGGGTATAATCTACATGACATGAGCTTACACCATTTTGTCTGCCCCTACCAGAATAGGAATGAGTATAGAAATTACTATGAGGATCTGAAAATATATATCCCTAGTAGTAAGAGATAATGTGTCCCTAGTGGTATAGATATTACATGGCTTAATGATCAGAAAGATGTAGCAGCTTATATTTTTCAAAAGTAATAGATAATGTATTATTTATTTTTGTAGGCCTTGTTCCATTATGTTGGTAAAATTGTAAATTTACTCTCATGGATTACCTTATAAGATGTAGTGGCTTATATTTTTTGATGCTCATTATGAGAAGAGTCCCTATCGTCAGTATTAATACCACCCCTAGTATAGAGACCCATACATACATATATATAACATCTTAATAGATCTCCTATATGTATTTCCCAAGGAATTATCTAGGTTACCACCCAAGGGATAGGTTGAGTTTATGACTCTGTTCTTACTAGGTGTGGAGCATATATCTATTCCACCATAAAAGATGTAACCTGTAGAGATATTAGAGAAGAAGGCTCAATTGAACGACTTCGAGGTGAAGGGGTTCATATGAATTATTATATCCCCTTTGGGTGCCTTATATTTTTCCATAAAAATTCAAATGGATCATTGAGAATATGTGTGTACTATTATAGGTTAATGCTAAGTAATAGAAATGAACTTATATCCACTTAGATGTATTGATGGACTGTTTGATCAACTTAGAGGTGCTAAAGTGTTCTCTAATATCGATTTGATATTAGAGGGTCAACCAAGATTCTTCCTGATTGGAAGTGCTAAGAAGGCCTTAACTAAGAATGTTGTATAGTTCATTTTCTTTGATGTTCATGAGATATCCTTCTAAGATCTTAATGGGAGATTGATGAAAACACCAATATTAACCATAAATGAGTTGGTAAATGATTATGGTTTATATTGTGATGTATTAGGAGTCAGGATTTGAACAGTTCCAGTCCATGATGGTCATGTGGTTGCTTATGGGTTCATACAGTTAAGGACACATAGCGGAGAAGGTTTGAGTACCTATAGTCCTTTAACTTTGACCTAATGTATACCCTCAAGAAGGGGAACATTTTTTTGACGTATCATATTGGAAGGATCGGGATTAGGTAGTACATGATTCAAGCATCAAGTGAAAGATGGTTGCCCACTTTGAAGAGATGTGACTTCATGTTCAAAAGTATCATGGCCAAGTGACACTGATGTCTTTATCTATCGCTTATTCACTACTTAGTAGTATTATAGGATTAAACTATAGGACTCATAATATTTATTCATGAGATACATGATAAACCTTTTATATCTTTATATTTTATAAAATGTTGGCTATTTTTGATTCATGTATCCTTTATAAAGTTCCTCCCTTGGGATTTATGTCTTATTGAAAATGCCTAAGTGGCTCTTTTAAAATGATTCAAGTGTTTTGTAATGTTTCTTAAAACTTATATGTGTTCAACATACCCTTTTTTGGCTTTAAATAGATTTATAATTATTAAAAAAAGGAATTTTTTTTTTGAGAAAGAGTTTTTGGAATTGATTGGTTTTTTAAAAAAGGGATTGTTATTTTAAAGAGGAATTTGTGTAAATGGTTGGTTTTTTTTAATGTGATTTAAACTGTGATTTTAAAAAAAGTGTTCAAATTAGACTTAAATTATATAATTTTTTTAGCCTTGGTTAATTTTTATATCAATGTTTTATGTATTTATTTCATTAAATATTAATATTACTGAATCAAATAAGATGGATATGAATAAATAATGGATGTATGTCAACTGTCTGACAAAAGATTATGAAGATAGAGTGAAGGAGTTCATCAAGTTTGCAAAAGATCATGCATATGAACCTTTTAAAATCCTTTGTCCATGTTTACGCTGTTTTTATTCAAGAAAAGTAGTCTATAGGAGTTAGAAGAACACTTGATCTGTCACAAAATAGATCAAGGTTGTAAATGTTGGAATAAACACGGGGAAAAGTGAATGCAGCTAGTGGATAGGATAGTACTACATTTTATGGATCATATGATATGATTACAATCATGGAAAACGAAGAAAAATATATTGATAATGTCATTACAGATGTGAATGATGATGAATATCGTATTGAGGAAATGATAAGGATAGTTGAAGATGAACTCTGTGATTGCCCAAAATTGTTTGAGAAGTTAAAGAATTGTGCAAAGATGCCATTATATGTTGGTTGTACTAAATATACAGCATTTCCAGCCATACTAAAGCTATATAATTTGAAAGCATGAAATGTATGGAGTGATTCTAGTTTTAAGGAATTACTTTCTCTCTTGAATGACAAGCTACCAGAATATAATGAGCTCCCAGGCCGAACATACGATGCTAAATGAATGTTGCGCTCGATGGGTATGGTCTCTGAAAGAATACCTGCCTACCCAAATGATTGTATACTATTTCACAAGGACCAAAAATCACTTAGAGAATACCCAAAGTGCGGTACTTCTCGATACAAGAAATATGAATCCGGTCCTATGAAATTTGTATGGTACTTTCCAATCATTCCAAGGTTTAGGCACCTATATGGAAGTGAGGAGACTGCATGAAATTTGATGTGGCACACTGATACAAGAAATTAATATAGGAAACTATGTTACTCGACAGACTCTCCTTAGTGGAAGATAATTTATGAGGAGTATCCTAAATTTGGAAATGATCCAAGAAACTTTTGTCTTTCATTATCTACAGATGGTTTGAATCATTTTGGTTTTGAAAGTAGCACTCATAGTAAATGATCGGTTATGTTGTTAAATTATAACTTTCCATTATGGTTATGTATGAAATAAAAATAAATCGTGTTATCTATGATTATATTAGGACCAAAACCACCAGGTAATTATATTGATGTTTATTTGGCTTCATTGATTGAAGATTTGAAATTATTGTGGGATTTAGGTGTTATGTTGTTTGATGCTTGTAGAAATGAATATTTCACATTGAGAGCCATGTTGTACAGGATAATAAATGACTTTCCTGCTTATGGAAATTTTTTAGGATATAGCATTAAAGTAACTCAAGGGTGTCCCATCTATGAAAAAGGTACACAATCACTTAGTTTGAAACAATCATCAAAAACTGTGTTTCTAGGACATCGCATATTTCTACCCTGAAAACATAAATACCAATCTTGGATGACATCATTCAATGAAAGTTCAGAAGAATGTACAATACTGTCTCCACTAACAGGTGACCAACTATTTGAGAAAGTAAAATATGTGGACACTACTTTTGGTAAACTGTTTTTTAAAAATCTTACCAAAACTGGTTAGAAAAAAGGAAATTTTTTTTAATTACCATACTGGAATTTTCTGTATGTCAGAAATTTTCTTGATGTTATGTATGTTGAAAAAAATGTATGTGATAGTGTCATTGGCACGTTGCTAAATTCACCTGAAAAAACAAAGTATGAAATTAAGGCTAGGTTGGACAAGGTTGACATGGAAATATGATAAGATTTGGTTCTAGTGAAGGGGGAAAAACAAAATTTTCTTTCTCTAGCTGCTTAAAGTCTTTCCAGGTAGGAGAGATATCATTTTTTTAACTTATTGAATGACATAAAGGTTCCAAAGGGGTATTCATCGAATATCAAGAACATTGTGTCAATGACTAATTTAAAGTTAAAGGGTATAAAATCACATAACTGTCATGTTTTGATGAAATTTCTAATTCCTATAGATTTATGTTGTATTTTTTACAATAATTTCTATCATACATTAACCAAGATCTATTTATTCTTCAAATATATATGCAACAACGTTATCGACCTGATGAAATTACTAACTATGGAAAGAGAAATTTCCATCATATTATGTGAATTGGAAATATTCTTCCTGCCAACATTCTTTGATATGATGGTTCATTTAACAGTTCACTTGGAGAGAGAGATTCAACTATGTGGTCCTGTACACTATAGATGGATGTACCCCATTGAACGATATATGAATATTTTGAAAGGGTGTGTCAAAAATAAAATTTGTCCGGAGGGTTGTATTGCGCAGCGATATATTTTTGAGAAAGTTGTTAAATTCTATACCAAATACCTATTTGGTGTGGAAAGCATTGGTCTACCAAAATATTAACACACTGGGTGGATTACGGGTGAAGAAATTTATAGAAGAGATGTTGTCACAATCAATATTATAGATCAGGAGCATGCCCAACTTTACATTTTTCATAACAGTTTGGAGGTTTCCCCATTTGTTGAAACCCACAAAGAAATTCTTAGGCATTTAAATCCATCAAGGGATGAAATATGGATATCAAATACACATAATAAATGGTTTATAGGATAGTTTTGGGAGCATATTTTAAAGGAGTTAGATGAAAATACAGATTCAATTTTATAATGACTTTTATGTCTAGTTGGAGGACCAATTGTGTATGCATTATCTTACAATGGCTATGTAATTAATGGTTATACGTTATATATAAATAATCATGATGAAGAAAGTACCATGAAAAATAGTGGAGTTACACTCGTGACTAAAGCGATGCATGTTTCTAGTACTAAGGACAGAAATCGAATTTACGTGAATATGTCATACTTTTACATCGTCAAACAAATATGAGAGCTGGATTATACAACATTCAAATTGCCAATTTTTCAATGAAAGTGGGTTGATAATAGGTGTGCTATTAAAATAGATTAATTGGGATTCATGAAAGTTGATTTCAGTAAGGAAGCATACAAAGATGAACTATTTATAATGTAATCATAGGTAGTACAAGTATTTTATGTTCCAGATCCCATAAACCGAAAGTGGTCAATTGTTCTGTTATCGACCAAAACCATTTAAGGGTCTGATGAAAATCCAACTAAGGATGACCCTTTCATTGGGACATCACAATCATTTTGTAGCAGTCCCAATGTAGAAAGAGTTTTTTATGTCAGTGGAGAACACAATAAAGGGATTTGGATCGTCGATAGAGGGGTCAAATACCTTCAGTCTTTCAAAAAGAAAAATTGGGTTCAATAATCATGTTGCATTTTTTTGTAATATACATCATGTTACCTCAGGTTATTATTCTTTTGTTGTTGAAATTATGTACTCCAAATTAAATGTTAAATAACTTTTGTAGATAATGACTCCTATGAATGCTGGTCCTCCCAATCCTGAGGAACAATAGGTCTCTAAACCTACTGCTACTCGCAGTGCAAGGGGGTGACCTTCTGCACATGATGGTGCTCTTATTCCTGAGGAATAATAGGTTTCTCAACCTACTCCTTCTCTCAATGAAGAGGTACAATGACCATCTATTGATTTCGATTCTATCACTCTAGAGGAACATATTGACAATGGTGAATCCAAGTAAATGGTAGGCGACGAAGGACCAGTATCACAAAAAAAACAGGAGCACTGTAGTTTGACGGTGTTAGCAAAAATCATCAAGATGGAAGACAAAGGCATCAAATAAGAGGTCAGATGGAATGTGTGGGGATAGCATGTTAACCCCAATAAGTCCATGTTTAGCAGTTATATTGGAATCTTCACTTGGAAATGCTTTCTGATTGATGTATATTCGTGGAACCATGTTGTGTATGGGATTAATACACTGATGTGGGAAGAGATTATAGTAACATTATGATATCATTTCTTTATTTTAATAAAAAATAAAATAATGAAACATTGACTTACTCGTCATCATTCATTTCAGAGTGCATTTATAGTAGATAACTCCCATAAGAAATATGTATTAATTATTTCTAGAAGGATTCACAGAGGATTTCTCACAATTCTAACAAGATAATATCTTAAAGATGTTGAAGGGAAAATAAACCTGCACCCACTTCTTATCTATGCACACTTTATAACCCAAGAAGTGTGGGATGTATTTATTAGTTTTCGTGCGGATGTAGATTTTCAGGTATATTGTGGCTAGTAATACGTTGTTTAGCGATATGTGTATTCATATCTTTGACTGACATTTTTTTATTTATGAAACAAAAACTAAGTTCTAGAAATAAGGAACAAGAAGAAAAACCAGTGTACCCCTACTGTAAATCAAGTATGGGGTATGCTTCACTTGAAAAAAAATGGTACATATTTTAAATATACTGAAATACTTTTATGTGACATGAAACAAAACCATAATTATGTTTCTATATTTATATACAGAATCATGACTCCAAATCCAAATCCACTTCCATCCCATTCCATGTTCGATGGAAGGAGTCACGTGTAAATAAAGATGGGATACTAATAGTTGAAATCACAAAAAAAAGTTTGGGAAACATGTGTAAGTATTACACAATAAAAAAAATTCTTTAATTGTTATTACATAAAAATGATCAATTATTTTTCTATATTTTATATCTAACATAGTCACATGAATCAGAAACACCTATACCAGATGAACACATACTTTCGGTGGCCTTAAAGCGGCCAGAACATTATGGTCATGTTAGAGGTGTGGGTTTTGGGGTAACACCCCAAACATATTTTGAGAAAATATACAAAAGGAGGATCAAAGTAAATTAACAAAACAGATGAGAGAAAGAATAACTACCATTGGATAATAATTCCAATGGTAGAGAGAGATAATGAAAACTCCTACGGGGGGAGGCAAAGATAAGAACCATCTCAAGAACAACCACTACGTGGATATCCCACCCCACCCCCACCGGCTATGAAGCTATCCATTCCCCTCAAAGTGATGTCTTAGCTGAGGTAATCAATGTTATAATAAATGTTTCTGTGAAATTTGAATCAGACAGATGCTAATACCTTTCTCGTACTGATATTATACAGGGTGATAATGACTGTAATTTATATCTAGCAATACCCACCCATCGCCTTGTATCGAGGGCTATGATGTTCAATATTCAAAATGACATACTACATAGCAGACCACTTCCAACAGATCACGTGTGAGTATCGATTAGCATAGCTCATGATTCGAGTGTCGATCTACCTATTCCAATTAATGAGGAAGATATTAATACGGTCAAGAAAGATTTTGGAACATTCAATGCATGGCCATAACATCTTGTAAAAAAATATGTCAAAAAGGAGGTATTCATTTCCAATTTACTTATCAACCTAAACCTTTAACAATTAATGAAAAATGGTCTAAAATGATGAATATTATTACATATGTAAAAAAGGGAGTGGGATGAAATGAAAGAGACACTCAAAACCATCTAAAGGATTGACCAATAGATCTAAAAGATCTATCGAAAGCACCATTACCCTACCCATTCTATATCCATATTTACTATAATTAAATATTCGTGTGGATACAAAGTTACAATATGTTTATAATCACATCATTGATTTTGAAGAAAATATGTATGGAGAGAAAGATCAAGACTTCATTGGTGTTGAGAGTGTAAGTGAAATCCTCAACTATGAATGGCTAGACAACTCAGTTATAAATGTATTCATGAGGTATTTTTTTGTGATTTTATTTTCCAAAAGCTGATATAACATGTTAATTATGACTAAATACATTTCATATTTTTTGTAGACATATATATGAAAAAAAATTGAATGGATTTTTCCATGAAAGTTAATTTGGACTCATTATTCCTCACATCTCCTCTACAAAACAAATGAAAATAGATACCAATAAAAAGTATGAAATAGTGGAAAGTCTAATCAAATCGTTTGAAAGAAAATTTTTGGATGACAGACACTATTTAATACCAACATTTCAGGGGTAAAACATTAAAATTTAATCATATCTGATATATTTTCATTTCTTTCATTACTTATTATTGTTTGTTTTTTTAGGCATCACTGGATGCTCATTGTGGTAAATTTAGATACTCCAAAGATTTATTTTTTGGATTCAATGCATGGATATCCAACAAACTATCCACACATGATGGTGTTTTCCAATAATTAATACACTACATACAATGTTTTAGAAATAAACATCATGTTATATAATTTATATTATCTTTTAATGGGGATTCTGTTATGATAGGGTAGTGCATCAATATTGTGAAAAATAAGGAATGAGGCAAGGGGCAAGGCATGAGAAAGAAGAAAAGTTCTACAAATGGGTAAGTATCAGGGTATATATAATAATATTTCACTATCCAAAAACACATCAAAACAAAGTAATTATTCTACTCAATGTTTATGTAGTGTCCGAAACAAACCAATAGATAAGATTGTGGTTATTATGTTTGTAAATTTATGAGAGAGATCATATTCTATGAAAAAAATATCATCCTTAAAGAGGTATTTTTAAATATAATTACTATTTCATTTAAAATATGTATTCATCCTTTATGTATTTATATTTTTCCAGTACAACCATGAATATCGAAAAGACTCATATTCACAAGATGATATAGATGTGATCAGAAACAAATGGGTGGTATACCTAATGGAAGAATGTACACAAATAGCATGAATATGTATCTTCCATAGAATTATTGTATTATTTCATATTTATGTTTAATTTACTTATTCTTAGTATTACTCACATAGAATTTTTTTCTTATATAGGTGTATTCCATTGTTTGAGTCAGGACGATTTTTTTAAAAACTGATCATGCTCGTGAGAGATTGGAATTTGAGTCTGCAACTCAGGAATCAATGATAAGGTAAAGTTTTTTCAATATAATATGTTTTTATTCATAATATTATCTGTTCTCTAATTCATTAACATAATCTAAATTAGATGTTTGACTACTCATGTAGACAATATATTGCACAAACTTATTCTCCCTCAAAACCTTATCACCCATACATTTTTGGCATTTATCACTTTCCTTCAAATATAATGGAGGGAACTTGAAGGAAAGTGATAAATGCTGACAATTCAAGGGTGAAAAGTTGACAAAGAATAAAATGGAAATCATGGTAACACACAATGTGTCCGGTATGACTCAAAGTGTGTCTTTTTATGTAATTAATTAATTTTTTCATCATTTTATCTATTATTTTTAAGTTAATTTCTTTATCATTTTTATCTAATATTTATTTAGTTTCTTTATACTTAGGTTATCCTTATATGATCATTGATATATCCCTTGTTTACACTTATTGAGCATATATGATCATCCTTTCTTATATTTCATATCCTTAATTTATTAAGAATGGTTTTATAAATGATATGTCTAATAAGGTTTCTACTAAAGAATAACTTAATGATAGAATCTTATGAACTAGTTTTTATGATGTATATGAAGCATTCTCATGTCAAACCGATGCATGATTAAACTGGTATAACTCAAAATGTATGTTTCCAGTTTGAAATGACATTTTAATAAAACAACAATCGCCATACTGAAAACCAAGAAAACACATTTGGATTGTTTTAATATTTTAGGAAAACGGTCTATTAGTCATTTGTGATGTGTGGGAATCAGGTGCTCCTCGATACGATTCACGATGTGTCCGGTATAACTCAAAGTGTCACTTTTTAATTAAAATTGACAATAATTTAAGTAAAAATAACAAGTGACATACTAAAAACTGAACAAACACATTAGTATTGTTTTTATATTTTTGGAAAACAATCTATTAGTGATTTTTGACATGTAGGAATCAATGAAATTTCAATATGATGCATGTTGTGACTAATATAACTCAAAGTATCTCTTTTTTATTTTAAATTTACATCAATTTAAGTAAAAAAACAAGTGACATATTGAAAACTAAGAAAACACATTCATATTCTTTTGATAATTTAGGACAGTTATCAATAAGTCATTTTTGATGTATAGAAGTCAACCTCACCTCAATACGATGCACGGTGTGACCGGTATGACTAAAAGTGTTTGTTATCAGTCTAAAATTGACATTTTAGTTCAAAACATGTCACTCAATAAAAACTAAGAAAACATGCTCCAATTGTCTTGATATTTAGGAAAGTGATTCATAATTCATTTTTGATTTGCATTAAGCAGTCTTATGTCAAACTGATTCATGATGTGACCGATATGACTCAAAATATGTGTTTCTAGTTTGAAATGGCATTTTAATAGAAAAACACAAATTCCATGCTGAAAAATAAGAAAATTCATTCGAATTGTATTTATATTATAGTAAAAAGGTCTATTAGTCATTTGTGATGTGTTAGAATCAGCTTCACCTTGATACAAAACATGGTGTGGCCGGTATAACTCAAAGTGTCTCTTTTTATTTAAAATTGACATTAAATTAAGTAAAAAAAACAAGTGACATAATGAAAACTGAAAAAACACATTTATATTGTTTTTATATTTTATTACAATGATCTATAAGTCATTTTTTATGTGTGGGAATCAACCACTCCTCAATACGATGCACGGTGTGGCCGATAAAACTCAAAGTGTCTCTTTTTTATTTAAAATTTACATTAATTTAAGTAAAAACAAAAAGTGACATATTGAAAACTAAGAAAACATATTCATATTCTTTTGATAATTTAGTAAAAAGATCCATGAGTCACTTTTTTACGTGTAGGATTCAACAGTACCTCAATATAACGCACGATGTGACTGGTATTACTATAAGTGTCCATTATCAGTTTAAAATTGACATTTTAGTTCAAAATGTGTCACTCACTAAAAATAGATAAAACACACTATGATTATCTTGATAATTTAGGAAAATAATTGATAAGTCATTTGTGATGTGTATGAAGCATTATGATGTTAAACTGATGCACGATGCGGCTAATATGACTCAAAATACGTGTTTCCAATTTGAAATGAAATTTTAATAAAAAAACAAAACTTCTATATGTAAAACCAAGAAAACTCATTCATATTGTTGTGATATTTTAGTACAATGGTCTATTAGTCATTTGTGACATATAGGAATCAGTATCACCTTGATACGATACACAGTGTGGCCGATATAACTCAAAGTGTCTCTTTTTATTTAAAATTGACATCAATTTAAGTAAAAACAACAAGTGACATACTAAAAACTGAACAAACACATTTTTATTGTTTTGATATTTTAGTTAAATGATCTATTGGTAATTTTTATGTATAGGAATCCACCACACCTCAATACGATGCACGGTGTCTCTTTTTTATTTAAAATTTACATTAATTTAAGTAAAAACAACAAGTGACATATTGAAAACCGATCAAAAGTTTTTAGATTATTTTGATACTTTAGGATAATGACTCACGAGTCATTTTTGATGTCTAGGAGTAAAAAAAACTCAATCTGACACTCGGTGTGACTGGTATGACTAAAAGTGTCCATTATCAGTTTAAAATTGATATTTTAGTTCAAAACATGTCACTCACTAAAAACCAAGAAAACACACTCCAATTATCTTGATAATTTATGATACTAATTCATAATACCTTTGTGACATGTATGAAGTAGTATCACATCAGACCGACACACGATGAAACCAGTATGACTCATAATCCATCAGTAATTTATGACCAGTAGGAATCAGCTGAATCTCAATCTGACACACAGTGTGACCAATATAACTCCAAATGTTTCATTATTTGAAATTGATATTAATTTTAGTAAAATAACAAGTAACATACTCAAAACTGAGCAAATATCTTCAGATTGTTTTGATATTTTAGGACAACAATCCATCATTAATTTATGACATGTAAGAATCAAACTCACCTCTATAGGATACACAGTGTGATCGATATAACTCCAAATGCTTCATTTTTATTAAATATTGACATTTTATTAATGTATTATTTCATATTAATGTTTAATTTATTTCTTTATATATTACTAACATATATAGGTGGAATATTTTTCTCAGTTTGAGATGATTTGTTTGGAAACTGATACCATGGGAGAACATTTTTGAGAGGGGATCACGAGCATTAAAAGGTGAAATATTAATGTTTTAGAGTGTTTGTTGGATAATTGTAAATGTAATTATATAAAAAATTTGTTTTAAATGTAAATAGCAGTGTTTTTTTGTATATACCATGGGTGGACATTGTTGTATTCATGATTTCAATTAAATGTATATATAATTGTTTGAAATTAAAGCTTGGTTGTATATAGAATTTGAAATGGGTTTTTTCATTTGATATTATTGGTTGGTTGGTTTTTGCAGGTTGGTTGCATTTGCAGGTTTCTGGGTGTGCTATTATATTAACAACATGTAGGTGTTTAGGCCTTTATCAATGATAAAATATAAATGATAAATAGTGTCCCTTATTAGTGATTTTTTAGCAAAGATAAATTCCCCCCTTTATCGTCGATTTTTTAGCACTGATAAAGGAGACCCCCTATCATCGTTGTGATTAACAATGATTTTTTAGCACTGTTAAAAGCAAATTTGAGTGCTGTTAAAAGGAATTTTTGTAGTAGTGTAACATTAATTTCCAATGATTTGGGGTAATATAATCATGAAATGTATGGTTTTACATGTTGTTTCATCTTTGAGAAGCTATCAATGAGAAAGTGAACCGAGATATGAATGGGGTGATGATTGCACTGGATGTGTAAATTGAAAGGTGGATCATGATCTTTCAATGCATACCTTTATAATATTTTTATCATTTATTTACTCTAGTTTCATTAAGGATTAAAAAAATATGGATAAAAATGATTCATTACTTTTGGGTAAGGTTCACCAAGTTGATAATTGCTTAAAAAATATTAATATTTTATTCTTATGGTGAA
Organism: Viscum album; assembly: GCA_963277665.1. Lineage (NCBI taxonomy): Eukaryota > Viridiplantae > Streptophyta > Magnoliopsida > Santalales > Viscaceae > Viscum > Viscum album. The sequence goes on from OY728150.1 coordinate 1,477,006,002, forward strand.
AAAGTTGAAAGAAAATGTGAAAATGTCAATGATAAGTATGATGCCAAATGAACCTTTGAAATGTACTTAAGGAACATAGGATTATCATTATATAGGAGGTTATTTTCTTTTCACATTATGTGATAATACTACTAAACTTTAAATTCATTAGATTGAATTGAAGAAGCAAGTAGTTGCTTCTTCTTCAAGTATATTCATAAATTGTATGTAATGTTTCTATCATGCTTCTTGGGTATTCGATATAATATTATTATCACATATGTTTATTTAATATATAAAAAATGTATGTATAGAAATTTTATAAGAAGTAAGGTGAATTCTCCAAGTGGATGAGAAAGGGTGATTCCTAAGTCAGCATATACAAGTACACAAACTCTATTTTACAACTTTAATTATTCTAGTTAAACATTTTTTGATTATTACCAAAACTTTTATCTCACATATTCATTGGACACAAGGATACATTATTCCAGTATTGGAATGAATGTTTTTTATGGTTTTTAATACTCAACCAATAGTTCAGTAATGATTGAATCATTGGAAATAAATAATGAATATAAAATGTAAGACTCAATTATACCCAGTTGTGGAAAGATAATTCATTGTCCAGTGAAACTAAAAATAGTTTTCAAGTATATACCTAGTATGGTATTTGGACTCTTTATAGATAAAGACCTTGGATATTATCAAAACTTTTACTCATTTAGTTTATAAATATAAACCTATATAAATAAAGGTAAGCCACATAGATTTTGAAATAAGTTCAGCTAGAGAGTGTAGACTATTCCAAGGTTATGTTAGTGGTAAATATACTTCCTGATATTCTTGTAAGTGTTTTAATGAATGTAAAATTGAAGTAAGAAATATTCATGGTCATAATATATGAGTTAATTTGGGATTAAGTGCCAAAGAATATATTGACTAAGAATTCATCGATTATTAAAATGTAGTGTGGAATAATTCCTAAATGCACATATCTTTATACACATCAAAGCTATGATGTTAATAAGGAGGATTAATGATGATTATTATACAAAAAAAATGATAATTGAAATGTAGCATGGAGTAATTCCTAAATTCACATTTCTATATACACAACAGGATCATGATGTAAGTAAAAGGAGCATCAATGTTGAGATTCATATACATTGCAGAAAATTTTAATATTTGTGAAGAAATTTTTCACAAATAGAATCATTATCCCATAACCATCGGCCAAATATTATAAAAAATGGATATCATATGAATTATAATTTGATATAAATACATTATGTCATAATAACATGTGTTTATATGAAATTTTTTTATTATGGATATAAACAAACTTGCATGAAGTAAAGCACAAAGTGCATCTTAGTTAATATCTTAAGGTTCATATAGGATATTATTAAAATACCTAATATATAAAAAGTTATAGTCAATTGTTAGACTATATTTCTATAAAATGTTGAACATATATATTCAAGATAGTGGGAGAAATATTTACTTGATTTTAATCAATTCTAAAGATGAAAAAGTGGTTGGCATAGGAACGAATTCCATAGGATTTTTTAAAAAAGAATTATTCTAGAGATACATACTATATAGGAAGGAAAAAACCATGGTGATGGTTTTACATTCACCAAAGCTATTGATACTTTATTAATTGATAATAATTAACCCTACAAGTAATTAGTATATGGAAATTATATAAAATTTACTAGATCAATTAAAATTCAATAATTGATTCCATGAATCAAAGTAAAGGTGCATGTTATTTTGAATATTGTGGTGGTTATTCAAGTGAAAATATAAATGGGTGGTACAAGCATGGTACCAATAAGGCTCAATTGGTAATTCCAAGTTTTTATTTCTAAATCAATTATAATTATAATTTTCATAACTACTTTTTATGATCATTTAATTGAGAATTGGATTTCAAGATCACCAATATTGGAATGCATCTATACAATGAAACCGGAAAGGGTTGGTGACACCATAGAATGCCAATGAGGGGTATAAGTTACTAAAATACAATTTTGGATTGAAGTAATCAACCAGATCATAGAAAATATATTTTGAATTAATTTTTTACATGTTTCTACAAGAAGTTAGTGGGATCACTATAGTTTTCTATGGAAAATATATTTGATAGTATATGGAAAACAACTATTTTTCTTATAGTCAATTAAGACTATAATGAAAGAAACTCTCTAGATATTGACTTAAAGTAGCAATCTATGTTCTAGGGAACAAGATCTACTGAGGTGGATATAATGGTTTCTTAAACCAAGTCGATAGTATATAAACTGACAATGTATTTAAAAATACAAGTTGGAACAATTTGAGATATAATTATTACCAATTTCACATGGAATGAATCTATCCAAGAAGACATTTATGATACATGGGAGAAAATTAATGTTGTGAGTAGAATTCCCTACACTTCTATAATGGATCAATCACATATTCAATGCTATATACTAAATGTGATATTATTGACATATATTTTATTCAAGGAAAATATCAATATAATCCAAGATTACTACACAATAAGCAGTTAAAACTATCCAATTGTACTTGAGGGATTACAAGGGATATGCTCCTTGTACTTAGAGAGTAATAAAAACCAGTTTTTAAGGGACACAAACTAGTCCTCATTTGGATTAATATGATCTAATGTCGTAGTCAGACTATGGTAATGAGAAAGAGAATATCATTCAAGGTAGTGGTATCCATATCTACAAATACTGAGTGCATTGTGACTTCTGATGAAGCTAAAGAAGCAATGGATAATACACAACGATTTGTTACAGTTCTTGGAATTGCACCAAGTGAGTAAAGTTTTATCATAATATTAATTATGATAATAATTCTAATAGTACTATCCATAATGTTAAGTTTTTGAAAGTGGAAAAAAAGGAATATAATCAGGGATATCATCTCTTGATGATTTTTACTCAAAGAGATGAAGTCACAGGTAGTAGAATAGGCTCACAGCAAAAACATGGTAGGACCAATGACTAAATTCATAACTCAATAGATGTATGATTTTATCATGTGAGATCTAACATGGTTTTTTTAGAAATTTGGATCAAGTACGAGTGGGAGTGTTGTAAATGTGTGTTCCCTAGACCCAATTTTATCAATACATTTTGATTACCATATCATGTATACAATGAGTTATTCAGGATGTACAATTACTATAAAGTGTTGATATTTTCACATCCATTATTTGAATAGTGATTATCATGGATTATTTGTAGTATATAAAGGTTATATAAGTTCCCATACTATTATGAGAACCTCAAGATACTATGACATTAATCTTAAACATATTTCTTATAATCTAGATACATCATACTAACTGGGCATAGCTGATGTCTAACCACTAAGTGTTGGGGGTCATAAGCATTGATATGTATTCTTATAAAGTTCTCACTTGGTGATATCAAGTAGACTAGATCATGAGTATTGACCCTCCAATATGAACACCACATGTTTCAGTTTCTATTGGTAATTCCTATCTATGAACACATGTAATGGTCGCTCAACTTGAGATCATTATCATTTTATACTATTTGATCTTGTAATTTGATGTAAGGAAACAATTATGGGATTGAAGTCATAGCGAGGTAGCTTGTGTTGGGTGCATCATTAGTAGCATGAAATTGATTGAATAATCTATATAGAGTTTTTCCCTTCTAAAAGGAAGTGATATCATGAGCCTAGTTAACCATGATGGTAGTAACTTCACTAAATACATGGCTAGGATAGGAGAAGGTAAGTCCTCCCAGTTAGGTCAATAAAAAACAAAGCAAGAAATGATGACAACACAAAGTGTGTATCCTTATTTATGAGATATCATGAGACAAAGAGATTATATTACACGATGTGTGTACATAGGAAAGGTTTTCATTGTTATGGCTATACCTTATCTCTTTAGAGGCCTTCATGGGTTGCTAGACTCCACTCCTTTTCTGGGAATAATATTCATAGATATCGAGATAAGGACCTAGATTTAGGTATGAGTTCTTTCCAAGTATATATGATCACCAGGAATAAATAAATTCATATTATTTGATCTTGGAATAATTGGTATTGAATTTATTTATAAAATTTATTTACAATTAATAAAATAAATACATGAAAAAATATTATACAGATAAATATTATTTTAATGTTCAAGGTTTATTTAATATTTTTTAGAAATAAAATTTAAGTTAATGAATCTATTTTATAATGTAATATATTTATTATATTACAAGTAGGTGATAAAAGTATAAATGAAATTTATGACTCAGTAAAGTAGTCATAAGATATTTTTTATAGCATATTTAGTGGGTAATATATATATATATATATATATATATGTGTGTGTGGGGGTCAGTGATCCATTTTTTGGTATTTACAACTTCTCTATACAAGTGTGAGAGGCTCTTATTCATAAGAAATATTAATCAACCAAATTTGAGAATCTCTCTCTCCTATCTCTTGCATCCTAGAGAGAGAATATCTTGATCCAAGCAATCCAAATGAATTGTCCTTCATAGATAGAAATAACGTCAATGTGGTGATAATCGGGGCATCAAAGGCATCATCAAATATTCATACTAGAACCTAGAATTTGATGAAAGACATTTCCGTAGACATTTAAAGCATGTGGGGATAATCTAGATGGATATGGTTTTGGTTAATTCAAGCAACAACATCCAATGATGAGTGGTTGATGAAAAAAGCTTCAGATCGAATGAGGTGGTTTTTCATTTTTATTTTGTGCTTAAATTTATTCATGTGGGATCCTCAACATTTGTATCAGGTTGTGCTTCATCAGAAATGATGTAGTTATATCAATCACTAGTGAAAATTTTTAAATCCCCATCCCATATATTTTTGTTTTTCACCCCAATACCTTCAATGTTTGGACTCTCGTGATCTCCACTGTAAGAACACAAGGACTACATGTCTTGCATGTGATTTACACAACATGTAGTTCTTAAAATCACATGACTTCTTATCATGATCTTTGTAGATCTGATATCATTCGGCTGATCTGATAACCATGAAAGATATACATCAAATATGTAGTTTTTAAGCATAGTAGAATCATCTTATAATAGTATGACCAACTTGGATTTCAGTCTTAAATTGTGTGTATTCATTTATTTACATGATCATGAGATCATGTCCAAAAAACAATAGATTAATAGACTATATTAATATTCCATAACTATAGGGAATGGATCTTCAAATTTAATTTATAATTAATTTATGAGGAGATATAGAATTACCTCAACATGTGATTCTTATTTCATTGATGATATGATGGAATATAATTCATCATACCATCATTGTGCTATAGGATTCAAGTGAAAGAATCCCTCTAATAGTGATCCACACATTCAAAACATTCTATAATCAACACCACAGAATCGTCAGGTGCTATCACGATCAATCCTGGCCACTTGTGTTGTTTGTGGTTGATCGTAATAGTATTCTTCATGAAAGATAAAGAAAACGTGGTGTTCTCTCAAAGGATTAATGGGGGATTAAAAGATAGATAGAGCACTCTAGGTCTTGAAAAAATATCTCATTATCTACTATGCACACCGAATGTAAGTTAGGAAAGTGATATAATTAGATATTTATTATATCTGGTTTAGGGTTGAAAAATCTCACACAAGCCCCTAAACATCTCTAATATTATTAAATGACCCCATGTACAGTAATAATAATAATAATAATAATAATAATAATAATTGGTTGAAATGTTTGATGCATTAAGAATATAAATAAATATTAATTATAACTAATTGGAGCATTAAACTCAATATACTTTCCTTTGTTAGAATTTATTTATCCTTGAATAATAATTATTTAATTAAATAATTTTTATTGCATTATTTTATAATAAATATCATATTTTCCAAACTTGAAAACTAATAAGAATTATTATTATTTAAATTAGTATTATTTTCAATAACTATTGATTAAATTATGGAAATCAACTAAACCTAAATAAATATTATTTATTTTAACTGGTTAAATTCAATACTAGAATTTAACTAAGATTGAAGATACACTTAGTGTGTGGCCCTCTAGGCCTCTTTCTCAGTGGAATTTGGCATAACCACCTAAAGTCCAAGGTTAGCGTCTAGCAACATGGAAAGGCAGCCATAGAGAAAGAATTTAATTTCAAAATGGTATCCATACTTTTGTGAATTCTTACCATGTAATAAAATATCTTTATCATGTTATCTTTAGTCAAGTAGGTTGCATGTCAGTTTCATCAACATATATAATCTATTTCTCTTTCTTTGACTTTTTTAAAATGAACTCACCCACCAAACACCATGTCCATGGATTTATATAGGTTGTTCAATTCTATCAAAGGGCCTAAGATATAAAATTTCATCAAGAGAAAAAAGGTATAATTCCTTTCTCACATTATCCATTAATGTTATATCATTCATGATGCACCCAATGTATCATAATTCACCGCAAACATATATCATCACAATTTTCATCAATACATCAGAGTATGAAATTCATGATATCCATTAATGATAATATTAAAGTCTAAGGATCAATACACACATCCATAGATAAGAACATCAAATGACACATGGAAATGTGTTTTTCCTATTAACGAGCCTATTCTCATAACCTCCTATCTTAGATATTACCAAGGAAAAATACCATGAGAATTTGTCTTGATGTCTTATGAGCCTCCTACACCTAGTAGACTATATTTTCTATTTCCCGTAAGATAATATCATTTGAGAAAACACTCAATAATAATGTTGTAGAAATTATAGATTCTCATCATAGTGGGGAAATACTATGACTTTTCAACACAACATATATTCTAAGGACATTATCACAAACAAATATCATGTAGAAGAATAATCAAGATGTGATAAGAAAAATTATTTAATAATAAAAACATGTAATAAAGTACTAAATAACTTAGTTCTAGGGAACCAAATATAACAGACTTCTACTTGCACTAGAGCTAAATGAAAATAGATTTCAGTCTATTAACTCTCACATTATACTCATAATTATACTAATACAAATCCTTTATCAATGGGTCCATCGTGTTTTTCTATATGGATACTCTTCTCACTGCAACTTCACCTCATTGAGAAAAATTCCTTAAGAGATGAAAATTTTAAAGTATGTGCTTTATCCTTTGGTGTGACCTTGGATCATTAGAGGGATGGAACACTATAGTATTATCATAGTAAACTGTGATAGGGTATTTTATTATAGGAACCACATCAAAATCTTGGACAAAGTTGTGAATCCATACTTCTTCCTTGGATACATAGAAAGTTTCAATATGCTTAGACCCCACTATGAAATCAGTGAAAATTGGCTTCTTCGAACTCTTTCTACTCATAGCTCTTCCATTGAGACAAAAAAGATATCTGTATTGTGACTTTAGACTATTCTAATCTATTTTAAAACTAGAATCTATATAACCTATAATGACTAGTTATTCATCTTATCCATACACACTACTACAAAAATGGGCAAGGGAAGCGCTACCCTTTTATCAACGCTAAAAAAAAGCGCTGATAAAGGGGACCCCTTTATCATCGCTTTTTTAGTAGCGCTGATAAAGGGGGGATTTATCAACGCTTTTTCCTACCAGTGATAAATTTTATGTTAAAAAAAATCATGAAAAATAAATTATTGTTATATAAGTATATTTATATTGATATAAATATAATATATATTTTTTAAATATGTTTTAGATACGTATAAATAGACTATTACATTTAATATATAATAAATTTAGTGAAAACAGCTTTAAAATATCTAAAAAATATTATTAATTAATAATTTTCTAATTATTATTTATTAAAAATCATTTAATAACAATTTGAAGACACAAAAAATCAAAACAATTAATAAAAGATCTAAAATAAGTTGAAAATGTAACTCAAACTTCAAACGACCATAAATTTTGATCCGAGTGTCCGTTTGAGCTCTACAGCATATCAAATAGAAGAATGCGATGAGCTCTACGCGCTTATAATCAAAGAAAAGATTTTTTTCACATTTTTCAAGGCCAAAATAAGGACCAAAAGGCCTCCAAAACTGAGTTTTTAGTCGGGATACCCCGATTTGTTACCATTCAAACAAGTATAAATTCTGATCCGAACGTCCGTTAGGCCTATACCACATATCATATCGAATATTGTTTCATTTTATTCAATTTGACTGGTTGTGGAGTTGAAACGTGCTTCTGGATTAGAAGTTATGGTCGTTTAAACATTCTATGGATTTTTAAATACACATATATATGTATTTATTCGTAAATATATATGTGTCTGTGTGTGTGTCTGTGTGTGTGTGTGTGTCTATGTGTGTGTGTGTGTTGTATATATGTATGTATGTATGTATTTATTTATTTATAATCACACATAAAGAACATATTTCATAAATGTATTTAAAGCTAATCTTATAAGTATATATTAATATACAAATAAATATACGGATAAAAAATTATAACTAAATATATATATAAATAAATATAAATATATATTAATATACAAATGAATATATATATATATATTAATATATGAATAAATATATTTATATTAATATGAATCTATATCAATATATGAATAAATATAACTATATATATATAACTATATATATCTATAAATAAATAGATATATCATTAAATAGAGAAAAAAACGAAATGGATTAGTGGTAAAGGTGCAGTCGCGAAAGGGGGGAGGTCACAAATTCGAGTTCAGGTGGAAGCAAAGGGGTGCACGCTAGTGAGGATGCGTGGGAAGGGCAACGTGCGGGAGACCGCCTAGTGCTGATAAAGGGGGGGTCAAGCGCTATTAAAATCTCTCCCCGCATTATAGAATTCTTTTTAATTTTTTTTTAATTTTTTTGACTTTTATCAGCACTTTTTGAAAGTGCTCATAAAGGTCCCTTTTATCAGCATTAAAAAAAGCACTGATAAAGGGGTCTTTTATCAGTGCTTTTTTTAGCGCTGATAAAAGATTCCTTTTTCGGCGCTTTTCAGAGTGCTGATAAAAGGGACCCCCTATATCTGCACTGATCTTTATAACACTTTTTTAGTGCTTTTAAAGCCCGTTTTGAGCATTGATAAAGATCATTTTTATAGTAATGACACTAGGAACATATCCCTAGTATACTTCAGATACTTAAGGATATCCTTAAAATTAGTCCAATATTGTTCACCTAGATCTTCTTGATATCTTCCTACCATGATCAAAGAATAAGTAACATCAAGCCTCATACATAACATGACATACATGATGGATCCTATCACAGAAGCGTGTGAGACCTTACTCATTATCTTCCTTTACTCTTGTGTATGAGGATACATTTTCTTGGAAAATGTATACTATTTGACACTAAAACCAATCCTATCTTGGATTGTTCCATATTTAATATCTTTATTATTTGGTAGATGTATATACCTTGAATTAGTATGAGTAACCTATTGGATCTATCATGCATGATCTTGATCCCAAGAATGTAGGATGCTTCACCTATGTCCTTCATGGAGAAGCACTTACTCAACCATGCCTTAAACACTTGTAAGGATAGTATATATTTTCCAATTAGTAATATGTCATCAATATATACTACTAATAAAATAATTTCACTACCAACAAACCATTTTTAAACACATGTATCACATTTTTTCTTAATGAAACCAAATTCTTTTATGGATTCATTGAATCAAATGTTCCATATCCTAAATGATTTCTTTAATACATAAATGGATCTATGAAAATTTAAAACCATTTTAGCATTACCTGGAGTCACAAACCCTTGTGGTTGTGCCATATACACATCCTATTAAAGGTTCTTGTTAAGGAATATAGTTTTAAAAACCATTTTCCAAATGTCATAGTCATGGTAAGATACTATAGAAAAAAAATTATGATGGATTTAAACATGGTAACTGGAGAAAATGTTTCATCATAGTGAATACCTTAAAATTTTCTAAGCCCTTTGTCTACTAGTTGTGCGTTATAGGTATTTACATTACCTTTCATGTCCATTTTTCTCTTAACACTCTTGTACTCTTATTCAGCACTTGTGTTTCAGGAACACATTCTTCCTAATCCTAATCCATTTTTTTGTATTTTCTTAAATCCACTTTGTGGGTTAGTGGGAACCGCACATACCAATGCCCAAATACAACCTGACCGCATCATCCAAGTAGGAAACCAAATTCAAAATTTAAACAGACAATACCCAAATCAACCCAAATCATGAATTCAAAATTAAAAAGTGAACCTCAAACCAGGCACCGCAAACCACCACGGGCCTCAAGCCATCACCATCTTCGATGTCATTCACGTCAAGTAAACATCCACCACACCGTCATTACCATCAACAAACACCATTTTCACCATCTATTCCTAGACAACGCATGCCAGCGGCCTCAAAAAATCACACAGGCAACCAGAAACCAGAAGGAATTCCATATACAGTGTCGAACCAGGCCAACCAATCATAGAAAATAGTTACCAGAATCAACCAAACGAAACCAACAATAGAAATCCACCATCATCACCGAAAATTGAGGCCTCAAAGAAGCACCAAAAAAGACATGAACAACTAATCCAGCAGGTATCCAAAATAGAGACAGATGATAGATGCCTCCGGGAACACCGACAACCACTCAAACCCACCTCCCAAGACACCTTGAAAAACCACCGCACAACTCTGACTGGGAGGAGTGAAGTGGAGTCCTGGAGCAAGAGCAGAGTAAAGAGTGGATGAAGGCCTCAACAGAAAGAACCGACTGTCTTCAAGACCACCTAACTTTGCCTTGAATCTTTCACGAATTAAATAGAAAATATAAGGGGGAAACAAAAAGCTGAATCAGAAATCCAAGAATCCATTTTTGTCATCATGGAGGAAACACTAAAACCTCCTGCCACCTAGAAATTGCTATCACAATCCAAATCCTGAAAAAACTCCAGCACAGGATGAAGGCCACACAACTAGAAACCCAAAATCATGGTGATCCGAAATAGAAAACCAAAAAACAAAAATGAAATACCGAGAAAAAACTGAGACCGTGAAAGGGGAAGCATGAAGTAAGCAAGGAAAATTGGAATGGATAAAACTGGAATGGAGATGCTTTCAACACTACCAACCCATCATCCCAAACAGCCCTAAAACTCCATCGTGCTTGACCAAAAATGGGGTCTTGCATGGTGAGTAGGGAAATAAGGTCAGAGGAGAAGCACTGAAAAGAAGAACTAAAGCCGAGAGACGCAAGATCCAACAGAAACACACCCAAAAAAAGTGAGACCAGAAAGTTCCAGGATGAAGACAAGGGAACGAGGAAGGGAGAAGAAGAAGCACGAAAAAACCTCTCACCACAAGGAGGACGACGAGAGGGCAGAAGTGGTGGCACTGGGAAGGAACCCTAGCCCGATGGGAGGGCGGAGACCTAGAGAGTGGGGAGCAATCGATAATTCAACCTTCAAGAACACCTTCTTCAATGGGGACTTATGGAATCAATTTATGTACCAACTCCTGTATATCTTGAGCATCAAATTCATCAAATTCAACCTTTCTCCCACTATCCTCATTGAGGTTATTCTCACTCATAAGAAATATGTCATATCTTGTGACAATATATTTCTTATCTAAAGGGTTGTATAGATAGTATCCCCTTGTTTACTTAGGATTCCATATAAAGATACACATCATGACTCAAGGTTATAGTTTATTTCTTGAGCTAGAATTAACAAATTACTCACAACCTCATGCATAAACATGTGGTAAAACAGGTTTCTTTTCACTCTATGACTCGAAGGGAATACAATTTTCAATTTAGTCAGTACTCAGTTTATTAATTATAGTGATATATGTAATGCATATCCCCAAAATAGACTTTCATGACTCGTCATCTACCTCACCATGTCCAACAAGGTATGGTTCCTCCTTTCACTAAAATTATTCCACTATGGTGTATAAGGTGGAGTGAGTTGAGATAAAATTCCATACTTCTATAATAATTTAATAAAGTATTGGTTAAGATATTCATCACCTCAATATAATCAAAGTTTATTTACCTTCTTACCAAGTAAATTCTTAGCCTCATTTTTGAACTCTTTAAACTTATCAAAGGATTCAGACTTGTACCTCATTAAGTAGATATAACCATACCTACTCAAGTCATTGGTAAAAGTAATAAAACATGAGAATCCACCTATAACATCTAATTGAAAAGGTCCACACACATTAGTGTGTACTAATTCTAGAATATCTGTGGCCCTTTTACCTTGACCACCAAATGGTGGTTTGGTCAAATTTCCTTGTAAATAGAAATGACATCTTTCAAGTGGATTTAGATAAAAATAGTCTAAATAAATATATTGATAGTTCTTTTTCAAACATTTCTCATATATGTGACTAAGATAGTGATTCCAAAATTGGGTTTCATATGAGTCATGTGGATTAGTTTCTTTATCAATTTCCATTATTTGGTTTTTGTAATTTAATACAAAAATACCATTATTTAGTTTTTTCATACCATAACACATGTTATCTTTATAAAAGTAGAAACCTTTATTCCCAAAGATAAAAATAAATCCATGTATATCTAAGAAATAAACAAAAATAATGTTCTTGGTAACACTAGGTACATAATAATAGTTCTTTAAAACTAGAATCAATCATTTTAGAAATGTGAGATAGTATTTTCCAATAGCTAGAGCAGCTAGCCTCACTCAATTGACAGCCCATAGATTCACCTCACCTCTTTTAACCCTTTATAATCTACCTGGTTCCTATAATTGGATACAAATGTGAGCACCACATGCAATATCTAATACGCAACTTATAGTTATATAAATATTACACTTTATAAAAAAAAATCACCTAAATCTTCCCCTTTCTTTTTACTAGGTGAACTTCCTCTTCCAGCGGCCCTACTTTCCACATGAAAAACATAATGCATCCTCTTATTTCCCTTTCCATTATATCTTCTTATTCTAGGAAGGATAGTGCTCTAGATCCTTAGACTTGGAATTATTCTTCAATACATTTTCCCTATTTTACATCTTCTTATTTACTATAAAGACAATGAGTTTGTCACACCCCATGTATTTATCAACTTATAGAATAAGTGTAAGAAGTTCTGAAAGCATCTTCTCACTATCACTCGTATTATAATTCACAATAAAACTAGAGAATATTTTGGGTAGTTAGGACATAATGAAATTTGTGCACATCTCATCAAGGATCTTAAAATCCAAGATATCCAAGCACTCAATATAGCTAATCATCTTGACTACATGTTCCGCAGTTGGTGTCGAATATTCTAGCTTTCATGTGAATAGTTCATTGGAGATCTCATGCCTCTATGATCTTGGCTTCTCTTGATAGAGAACCTTATGGTGATAAATAATGTTATACACATCCATATCCTCATATTTCTTTAAAATATCATTGTACATGGAGAATAACATGTAACATTGGATATCCATAGTGTTTTCCATATGCTTTAGATAGGGAGAAACTTCTTCCTCATTAGAATATTTTCAAATGAACTCAAGAAGTGGGGTTTCCAGCACATACAATTTTCATTCATGGCATAGTACAACATACAAGTGCCTATACCATTCCTAGAAATTAACATCAATGATAAGGTTATCCTTATCTAGTATGGATCATAGTGATATTGTTGATGTTGTTTTATTTTCTATTTCTACACATTAATAGTATATAATTAGTACTTGTTTTGATTACAAAATAGATTAATAAATTTAAATTTAATTAAATTCCATTAATCTCCTACTATTTTTCAAAACCTAATGTCCTTTACCATCAGTTTTAGAATATATTGTCACTTATATATTACAGTTTCAAGGATCCATATTCCCTTCTCATAACCCAAACTTGGGTCTAACAAGCTATTTGAAGGGTTTTAAGTAGATGTAACTTGCCAACTATATTAACTCATAGTTCCTTGATCTGTTGAGTGGAATCCCTAGTCCTAAAATTCTATTTTAATATTTAATCAACATTTTACTCTTAGTTATAACAAGTCCTACTTGGGCATTCAACCCTTGATGTAAACTAAGTTAAGTCAATCCAAAACTTCAAGCTAAAATTTCCACAAAAATTAAAATCACCCTGAATTGGGTTGCTCAAGTACTTTAAACTATGATGTCGGTTTTAAATTAAGTAGTGGAAGGATAATTTGAATTGATAATTTAATTAATTTATTTTAATCCTTATGTGCAAATACCATTTTATACTTTTACATTACTTATTAATATTATGTGTATTTTACTTAGGTGATTAACCATGTTTCATAAAATATTTATGTATAATCTGATTATATTTTATTCTATATTTCATGCTTGTTAATTAATTTATTAGGTGATAATGAAACATACACAAAAATAAATAATTAATAACACAAATAAAAAAAATATAAGTGTAATAATCATGAGATTCTTTAATGGTTAGTTTATCTATCAGATGATAAAGTAACCCTTAACATTAGGGGAAAACACACCTTGAACTGTAGCTTGGTTTGTGTTGTAGCATTCCACCTTGGTTCCTATGTATCAACTTGATTAGATTCACTTCTGATCCTTGACTCAGATTTCCTCCACTAACTTGGGATACCTATCCTTATATAATATTATACTCACATGTGAGTGAGGGATCCAATGGGTTGGATAAATGGGTTTTCATAAAATAAACCACGGGCATGTGGGCCCTTACATAATGAGGAGGGGATGACTCGTAGTCCATCAATAGTAATTTGATCATAATAAATTAAAATAAACCAATCACATATAAGTGATTATCTAATATCATGATCATTCACAGATCAAGAAATGAGCATACATTTTAATATATTTATCAATTACTTTGATTCGTTATTTAATTAAGATCATGTGCTAAGAATTAATCCAATTAATTAAATTTATCATAATTCCATCCAACCATCCTTAACTCACCATTATCTATAATTTTATACAAGATTTAATTTATTTAAAATTAATGTAGTACAAAAGTGTACTTAGAGGAAACATTGTGTGTTCATCAAAATTTTAAGACGAAAATTAATTTTATATATAATTGTTAATCCTATGACATGGCATGTACTTTTAGATGAACAAAACATGGAAAAATAATCAATAGATTTAATTATACATTTAATTATTATTTCCAAAAAAAATTGGAAGCACTACTGACAGAAGACTACATGATGTATACAAAAGTACACAACTTGTACTTGTCTGTTGCCCATGTCCAAAGCACATGCCTTGATCTGGTAGTGTTTCCTACCTTAAACATGTTCGAGGTACATGACATGTACTGGGAATACATTATATGTAACCTTGGATTTTCACAACATGTCTATCCTTGTGTCATGTATCTAATACACGGATTGCTGGGACACCTTGTGTTCTTGGCCACGAGAAGACAAGGACTAAATGTTGTATAAGCTACTTACACAGCATGTATTTATACATTTCATGTTCTAGTATGTCTAGATCTACACTCTAATTCTATATATGAAGATCTTAGATCTGATTTTGTTGGATATGACCTGATAAAGAAAGATACAATTGCGAAAGAAAAAACACATGACGTGTACTTTGGGAGTACACAACGTGTACTTTGTTTTTCTCCAGACAGAGCATTTAGAACCTCTATATAGAATTCTCCATATGATTCTTTGTTTTTAATCATTAAATAGTTAGTGGTTATATAATCGAGAATTAAGAGGAGAGGAGAAAATAATGTCTTATTATTAAAATGGATCATTTTAAGTAGACTAAAATGCAAACACATTCAATCAACCAATGAATAATAAATAATTATAAATTAAACATGTGACCCCCTTTGATACCACTTGTAGGTTCTAGGTGCAGTGAAATCATCCTATGATGGTATGATAAAATCATATTTTATTACTAAATTAGATGTATTCATTGCTTCACATGATCATAAGATCATGTGTGTAACGACCCAGACCCGAACAGCCACCCGAATAGTGCTAAACGGGTCGGGTGTTGCTACCTTAGGCGCACCTCCCCAAACGCCAAAGACTACCGACTTGTAGTAAGGGTCTTTATAGGTATAGTGGGGAGGTTATACCCTCTCGAAGGATAATAATGGTACTAGTCTATGTATAATAATAAAGATGCAGTGGAATAAACAACTCAGCAGACTCGAACTAGACCCACAGAGTAGAAGTACATTCAATATCGATAAACAGTGGAAGCACTAAATACAAACAACAGCAGCAGAAATTAAACACAACAGCATGTTGATCACTTGTAACTAATACTGAACAATAAACATACATCCAAATCAGGTCATACATATCCATATGTAAAGGCGCCAATGGATAACCAATTTTAGCTACAAAACAGGTAAGCATGCTAATACAAGAAAGAAAACAAAACAAAGTAAACTCTATCTAGGCAAGACCTCAAGGTCCATACCATATCCATGCAACATCTAATCAGCCCAGCTCCTGAAGCTGGCCTCCTTCCTGCACGTAAATCCATAAAGTATGTACATGTCCCAAAGAGCCCGTGCAGGGTGTGAGATGAATCTCAGTAATATACCACCCAACAGTGCGTACCTAATATAAGTGTTGAATTAGGCATGCATTTATAAGGAAAATAGTAAACAATACTATGCACAAATAAACACAAACACCACTGGGGCTCAATAGCCACCATGGAGTTTCACCTACTTTGGCCAATGCCAGAATCTCTATCATGTAACCCAGCACCATGTTACAAATAAAGTAATCAGAGGTACAGTGATGTCTGCCCTCAAATCACGATGAGCCTCTACCCCCAACCCGATATCCTCAATGCTATCCCCTGAAGGCTCCTCACCTTTCACGTGGCTTCCAAAGGCAAGCACCCCCAAACCAATAGTACCTAAACCGCAACTAACGGGGGCCTCTACCCAAATGAGTGGTCAAAAACACTTCATCACGGAGTCTCTCTGTGTGCACACTACTCATAGTTCCAGGTGAGTTGTAATCACCAAAATAATACCCAATCCACAACATCTCTGACACCTTATTCCCCTAAAAAAATGTCCCTCAAGTCTAATGGATCTTCCATCCAAGTAAGATGGGCCATGCCCATCCTGATAGTCACACTTCCTCAAGCCAATGTCCATGATTCCCAATCACGTGGTCAGGACCACCCAATATAACCCAGGCCAAGCCCAACCTGTGAGCAACATCACTCAATAATATCCAGGCCATGGCCAACACAACCCAAAGGATCCGGCATATGCAATTCAGAAATTACATATATAACACATTTAAACAAAACACATAAACAGGAAAAACAATCTAAACAATTGAATTGCACTAGACCAACGGTTATCAAACAACAGTACCGAGGTCTTGAATGCCTCTAATAATTCATATCAAGGTTTAATAAACTAAACTCAATAGTTTAATCAATCAAAAACAATTATAAGCATTTTGGCATTCCCCGACCAAAATTCCTTGATGAGAAATGACCAATCGCCCAGCCCTACTCAAGTAAAATAGGTAACAGGGAATACCCAAAGGCATCCCATAGGTCAAATAATAGTTAAACAAGCAATGACAGGTAAAATAAGGTCACACTCAAAATACCCAAAAATGCACCAAAGGCCACACCATCCAAAAGTCTACAAAAAAAAGGTATACACCACCTACCTGAGACTCGTATACATAGGAAAATTCGATATCAATCTCCAATTTGAATCTGATTTTCATAGATGTACGTTTCTATCAAATCCAGCAATTCCACTCGAATGGAAACTGCAACGCATGAGGCAAGGAAACTAGAACGAAACAGAGTGCATGGGTTTAGCCTCATTGTTGTGATCCCGCAGCTACTGACAGATTGAAGAATGGAAATCAGATGATGATTCTAGGGTAGGAAATATTCTTCAGAACTTTGGAATGAACCTGTTCCAAAGTTGGGGAAGAAGAAGCTATTTTTCAAAATAAGACGTGACACCCTTTCATTTAAGCAAATAAAAAAAGTACACGGTGCGTATTTAAGGACTACATGTCGTGTAGTGGCCTTTTTTGTACTCTGACTTAAGCGGATATAGCCACACAGCTTGGGTACTCCACACGGGTTGACACACAGCTTAAACACAGCCGGTACACAGAAAAAAGGATACACGACGTGTCGAGCAACACTACACGTCGTGTAGTAGGAAATTTATACACGACCATCCCAAGACATGTACTTGGCAATAACACGGTTGGTACTTGCCTAACCCTTACATAGAATTTACTTTAGAGTACATGGAGTGTAGTCTAAAAATTTCTAGAACTTCCCAGATTTTCCCAGTTTTCTCAGAAACAAGTCAAAAATTCAAACAGGGTTGGGATTTTGACCCGTTCTAAAAACTCGAGTTCTTACAATCTCCCCACCTTAACATAGCTTTTCCCTGAGCTATGAAACAAAACCTGGAGATGGCACTGAACATACCCCATGATCAAAGTGACTCGGACTTCCCTGGTCTCAAAGGTTATGGCTAAATTCTTCAAGGGTATCCCCACCTTAGGAATTGCCTAGCTTAGTCTCAACTCGACAAAACTCAAAACAAGCAAAGGTTCACTAACCTGTTTTCCAGACGCATGGTCCTCTCGTGAAGCATCATCACCCCTGCACCTCATTGGTGCTTCCGTGTCATTCCTGACACCCAACGTATCCCACACCACATCGATGTTTTCCTCCATGAGGTCCTGCATCCCATGGACGCTCAAAATAAAACCCGATTCCATGCACCTCAAGTATCCCACATCCTCGATGACCCACTGCCTAAGGCACCTCAAGTAAACCGCATCCTTGATGCACCGATGCCCACGACACCTCAATTAACCTGCATCCACGATGCCCCTAATACTACGCATCTCATACATATATATAAATATATCACGCACACGATATGGCACCAATCTCACTGACCCACATCTAGTCAGTCCACATAAATCTTGTGCACCTCGTGCACTCAAAATGGACATTCCACAACACATCATGCCAAAATAAAACAAGAAAGTCATGGCCAAACTCGTGGTGTACCTCTAACCATCATTGGCTCACCAGCCTTCTCAACCACTGGCAGCTCCACGGTGTGCACCTGTACTGAACCACGACTGCCTGATGTCTGAACTCCCTACGGTGCTGCTCCAGTCACTAGCCATTGACCCCTCAGCTGGGTCCCGCTTTCTCTGTCACGTCCTCTATATGCAGTAGAAACTTGGATACCCTCTCCTGGTACTAAACATGAACCAACTCCAGATGCCACAGTCTGTCATGATCCCTGTCTACTAGCTGTCTGAGAAGGTTTCCTGCAGAACCTCTACAGATGCCCGACCTGTCCACATGCCCAGAATTCTTTTGGAGGCCTATCGCACTGATTCCGAACATTTCATGGCTATCCAAACTGAAAACAAACCACTTAAGAACTGTTATGAGGTAATCTAGTAGAGTCCTTGGCCTGACTGCCCTACTAGAACTCATCCCATCCTCACTTTCTTTTGTCTGAACCATCACCTGAAGCTGTCATCTAACCAACCTGGGGCCTATCCCTCTGGTTACCCAATGCTATAAGTGCCTGATTTACCACCTCTGAGAATTAACCCAGCTTGAGGATATTCACCTGGATCCAAATGGCGTGTCATAATCCATCCTAAAAGTGCATCACCCTTGTCGCACCATCACTTACCATACCAAGTGGAAAGTGAGATAGCTCGGTGAAAGTAACTGCATAGTCCATGATAGACATGTCTCCCTACTGAAGATTCGAGAACCCGCGAGCTCTCTCGGTCCTCAGTGTCTCTAGGTAAAAGTTCTCAAAGAACCTGTCCTCGAAGTCTTTCCATGCTATTCCTTCGTGCCTGCGAGCCTGAACCTGCACATCCCACCAACACTTCGCTGGTCCTCTCAGCATGTATGTCGCCAGATTGACCCTCCGCCCTGGAGACATCTCGAGCTGCTTGAAAATCATCTGAAATCTCTCTATCTAGTTCTCAGCTACCTATGGACCACCCTCACCCTAAAAAAGAAGTGGGTGTTGCGACTGGAACTCCCGCATCAGATATTCCATAAATGGCTCTATAACCTGCACACCTATGTCAATCCCCTGCAAGACACGAACCAGGCTAGCACAGAGCTGCTCATTGAGCCATGGTCTGAACGCTACCAAACCTGGTTGTTGTCCTGCCTGCACTGGATCCTAAACCCGATCCTATCCCTGAGCCTGTACTCACGGCTCCTACTCTGGCTGCACCAGATCCTGAACTTGATCCTACGGTATTGTATCATCTCCCACCTGACGCTCCATCTGAGTCGACTAAAAGGAACCTGCTGAATACCATAAATGGTTAGACATCCCATATATATATATAACTATATATACTCAACGCAGATAAGGAAAGCAGTAAATAGGCGGCATAAAACAATTACCCTTACTCTCAACTATCGCAACCCATGCACATGGCATCCCAGCCTCATGACCTCCTTACCCGCCCTCAACAGAGCCAAGTATAAAAAGTACCTTGGGCCATGACCATCCAGACAACCAACATTGCCTCAAAATGACGACCGTGTCACCCAATCATGTGAATCAAAATCATCTCAACCAATAGTACCTACCTGCTCGTACAAGAGCCAGACCCAAATACCCTACCAAATTAAATTCTACAACTATATAAAGCATGGAATAACACATTTCAATCATAAAACAATTCTATCAGGAATTTCACCTATTCACATTACAAAGAATACAAGCATGGAAATTTGATATTACTCACATGACATTATCACTTCACAAAGCATACATGCAGTTATGAAATTGAAATACCCTAAAAATGTGCCTATCAAAATCCAAAAAACCAAGCCTTGCCATACCAATTCAAGGTCCAATTCTCCCTTACCGCACCGGGTTAAAGGTCACATATCACAATCAATAACATCACACACCAAGTGAGTCACTGAGGTGTAAATCATTTAAATTGTAATCTCAACAAAAGCAAACAGCAATTCCCACCCATGGTAACTTGGTCCATCCCTCATACCTGGGGCTGCAGGCACCCAAGAACAAGCTAGCAACCCAGTTCCAGTCACAACCTATCTCATGTCTATCATATCCCAAATAGTAAAACTAGCATAAATAAAAAGAGAAGTCTCAATATCATTAGTAACCAGAAAAACACTGCTACTAAATCCCTGTCAAGAACTTCTCTGATACCACTTTGGAACAACCCGGACCCGAACAACCACCCGAACAGTGGTAAACGGGTTGGGTGTTACTACCTTAGGTGCACCTCCCCAAACGCCAAAGGCTACCGACTAGCAGAGAGGGTCTTTATAGGTATAGTGGGGAGGCTATACCCTCTTGGAGGATAATAATGGTACTAGTCCATGTATAATAATAAATATTCAGTGGAATAAATGACTCAGCAGACTCGAACCAGACCCGCAGAGTGGAATCACATTCAATATCGATAAACAGCAGAAGCAATAAATATAAACAAAAACAGCAGAAAGTAAACACAACCACATTCTGATCACTTGTAACTACTACTGAACAACAAACATACATCCAATACAGGTCATACATATCCATATGTAAATGCGCTAATGGATAACTAACTATAGCTACAAAACAAGTAAGTATGCTGATACAAGAAAGAAAACAAAATAAATTAAACTCTAGCTAGGCAAGACCTCAAGGTCCATACCATCTATGTAAATAACCAAGCTTGACGTACACGGACATTACATTACTTTTGTGAAATAGTTAATACGTAACAAAAATAGACACCCAAGGACTGTAATAGTTTAGTGTCCTTGGAAACTCGGAACATAATCTTATAATCATAGTAAAATATCTTCAACATCTCCCATAAATATCTTCCCCTTTTGTTTTCTTACCTAAAACTGTTCCTTATATCTTGGGGAAAAGAAAACATATAAATGGTGAGCTCAAATTCTCAGTAAGGGTAAAAATGGAAAACATAAAACAATCCATAAACATTTGAATGTGAAAACATGAACATAATATTTAAACATCAAAATCATGAGCAATGACATAAAACATTGCAGTACATAAGGCATAGATCATAAAGAAACATTAATGATGATAAAATAGCATGGGAATAAAACATGTAATTGTGGAAAACCATTAATCACATGTTATGATTTTCATAGTAGCCAAGTCATTGTCGCCAATACCATCATAGTGGACAAAGTCCATTATAGAACCGGGTTTACTTGCTGTTCCAACCCCATATTATTGAACCAGATTTTAATTACTATTCTAGCCATGTATATCTCATGAGATATAAATATTTACCCAATGCATTGGAGGGAGATATAGGTCCCACCCATCTCATAATAAAACCATTCTTATGTGTGCCACAAAATCATAAATCACACATCATATCATAACACATGTAATAGAAATAGGATTCTTAAACATCATGCCATCATAACATAATCCATATAAGATAAAAGAACTTAATAAAAATAATTACATCATAACATAATCAAATCAATGTAATAATAGGGATAGAAACATAAACCTATATCATCTTATATGGAAAATAATTTTGATAAAAAACTTGAAATCAATTCTTGAGGAAAATATCCTTTCTTCTTCAAAATAATTTTCTTTTCTCAAAATGACTTGAAATTTTAAAAGAAAAGGGTTTTTTTGAAAATAATCATGAAATATTTTACAGGAAGCTTCATTAAAATATGGCGTTATGAAACTGTAAAAATCTATTCATTCCATATAAGTTAAAAAACATTCTTCTCATACTATTTTCGAAAAAGTCAAAAAGTACCTCGTATGGTAAACAAAATAAAGATTCCTTCCATACCATGTGGTAAAAGTCAAAAAGGGTAAAAATGAAATTAAATATACATGGAAGAATAGTAAACATTTTATGAAAATATTTTGAGAAAACATGAAAATGGACGATAAATATAACCCCAGTAAATACTTACGAATAAACAATCTCGGATAAGAACGAGATTGGAATAATTATCCCTTACCTTAGGTCCAATTTCTTCTGTACATGTCTGAAACTCCTGTATAGTGGGTTTAAACATATTATTAACTTTTAACAGAACCATAATACTATTTATGATATCATATATGATTCACTTATGACTTTATATTACCCGTTCCTTTGTCAATTCCATGTTAAAGTAGCATTTTGGGTAAAATCGTTTCATTTATCGTACTTGTTTGGACTTGTTGTTATTGATATTATTACTTATATCCTGATTTACTTAATTGTATAATGTAAAACATGATTTATATATAATATATATTCAGCATATAAATATATATGGTAGATCGATAAATGGAATGAAATACACCGTTCATGGAGACGGTAGGTCGTACGTACACATGAACGTTGTTTTCGTTTCCTTATTGAATTGAATAGAATTAAGTAAATGAAAAATATATGTACATAAATATAGTGTCATTATTATGTCATGTATTTCATGATTTTTTAGTATATAGACTTTATAATCATTCTTGAATGGTTAACATGGAGAATGAATCTCATCGCGTCGTGGAGACGGTAATCCGTACGTACGCACGAGCGACGATATCATTCCCATAATTGTTGAATGGTATTGGAGTGGATTATATAATATCTAATAATTAGTAACATGTTATAATAATAATATATAGTTATTATTTCCACCATTATACCCATCCAAGTAAGGTGGTGGTGGAAAAACATATTACACCACAACGTGGAGACGGTATTCCGTACGTACGCACGTGCGGTGATTTCGTTTTCTGTAGGATGGATAGAAGGTGAAATGGGATTGTTTCATATTTATAATAATATATCAGTATATGAGTGATAATGATGTTGTTACTTTGAAACAAATAAATAAGAGTATTTAGAAGAAGAAATAAATTTGAAAGAATCGGTAATGGATATTATCTCTTCTTCGACGTGCCTCTTCTTAACCTCCTCTTAGGGCACTAAAGTTTGGCTTTGAAGAAGACCAAGACCTCTAGTAGGTTTCTAGGGAAGTGGAAAAGAGAAATGGTCATGTGTTTTCCGAGCTTGAAGACTCAAAATGGTGTGAGGGGGAGAGGGATGAGGTGCCCTTTTATAAGAGAGGAGAGGGGTGCTTTTGGAAACCTCTAAAATATTAATTTATAATAAACTCAAAACCTACATAAAACCTCCAAAAATGACTAAATTATAAGATTAGAAGAGATATGATTTTAATATGATCAACCAATAAAATTTAGACATGTTTTAGGTTTATTTTAAACCTTATAATTTTTATTTATCCTTATTTAATCTTTTTAATTTTATTTGTGGTAATAATATTATAAATTATAAATTTTAATAAATACATACTTATATGTTGTCAATTTCTCATAATTTGATACTTTATAAAATTTTAGACCATATAATTTTAAATTTGTAATTTTTAAATATTTTTGTGATTTTTAAATAATTTAATAATATGTTATTTTTATAAAATACCAATAGTGTAAATTTTGACACTATTCATTTATTTGAATTTAAATAAAATAAACGCAGAGAATATATTAAAAAAAAATATTTAATAGGTACCTAACATTTCATATTCATCTAGAAAATTATTGGAGCATATTAATTAGTTAATATAATATTTATTTTAATATTTTGAAAACCATTTATTTGATATTTCTCTTAATAAAATAATTACTACAACATTTTTCTATAATTATTTAATATACTTATTTGTTGCATAAAAATTAAAAATAAAATAATATGATAAATATAAATCTAATATATTTCATAAGAATACTTTTGGTTTAATTTATCTTCTAAAACACCCAACTTTTAAAATGTTATGTTTATTAAATTATGAAGTTGACAACTTTGACATCATTTAAAATAAAATAATATAAGTATCATAATTGATTTTATAAGGATCAAAATGGTCAAAAATTATACCTTAGGATGATTAGGGTTTATATGTACACGAACAATAAGTTTTGTTTAGGTTTTTGGGCCTTTTATGGGTATTATTAGTTTAATAAAAACTATATTATTGATTTTTCACTAAATAAATAATTTCTTCATCATTAATGTATAAGCTATTAAGGTAATTATATATTTCTTTAAAATTACTAATAAATTACCATGATAAATAAAAACATTTTAGATTTCAAATGAGTATTTATAACTGAATTTATATTCTGTAAAACCTTATATTAAAAATAATTTAATTATTAAAGTTTGAGTGAGACATATTTAACTTTCATTTAAATAAAATAAATTAAAGGTCTTAATCACATAAAAGTGGGTTCTAATAGATATCATTTCGACCCAAGTATATTTTAGTACATAATATAGTAATCCAACTATATTAAGACAAGTGTTAGGGTAATTTTATAATATTATTTTTACCCTTAATTACCTAATTTACCTTTAACTGTAGTAAATAAAATTTACCGTAGTTACTATTCATAATGCCCAAAATTAAAAAGTAGCCTATTAACATAATTTGGACCTACTGATTCCAAATATGGAATACATTTTTCCAAATTCAAAATACATAAGTTTCAGTAATTAATTTAAAATTACTCCCGTTGTCCAAAAAAATGGGTTTTTATTTAAAACATTACAAAAGATTGAAATGTTTTTACCTATGAATTCAATGTAAAATTAATGATAATGACATAAATTATATTAAATGGTAAAAATATATTCTATTTATACTTTATAACCATTCAATATTATAATTTAACCATATAAATTATCTTGATGAAAAAAGTTGTTTTTAATTAAAATTTAGCGTATTTTTACTATTCATCAAAATATGAATGTTATCAGAAAAATATCAAAACTTTATCCAATATAAATTTTTATATCCTGATTCACAAGAAGAAGTTTATTTTTAAAAATTTAACTTATAAAATTATTAAAAATTAGATTTAAAATAGGTGCGCCATCAAAAGGTGACATAACTACATTTTTTGAAAAATACTTATTTTACCCGAAAAATTTATTTTGTTCTCATACAATGATCTAGAAAATGTGTAAGATGAATGATAATTTTATAAAATTTAAAATGTGGTTAATACTATTTATAATGGCTAGTTCATAATAATATTATAACAATATATCGTTGTTTAGTGAAACTCAGTATTCAATATATCGTTGTTTAGTGAAACTCAGTATTGCGTACAACACACGCTATTGAGGAAGATCACTCTTGCATGCAACACAAGACAAGAATAGTGTTTGCGTATAATACAAGCTAATAAAGTGTTGTGTATAGAGAAATCTAATCTTGGTGTAGCGTACAACACAAGAAATCAAATTAATTAAAAATAATATTTCTCATAAAATCTCGGGGTGTTACATTCTACCCCCCTTAAAATGAATTTTGCCCACGAAATTCTTCGGGGTTATGAATTGTTTACTACTTGTAATTTTCCTTTATAGAAACCCACATCGTAAAATGGATTACTAAAACTTAATTTTAAAAACTAAAGTATGAAACATAATGGTTACCCAAATTAACTCATCACTGGGTTTCCACATAGGAGAACATAGGTGAAAATATGGATATGGGAGAGAAATATTACCATCAAGTTATGATGGAGAGTGGTAGAGAACATGGCTTTGAAAAAGCCAACAATCACAAAGCCATAATTTTTTGATGATCTAAGGTACCATCTAATTCATCGGATTTGAGAGTACTAGGACAACATTTTTGGTTTTCAAGATCATTTCCCTAAAGTTGATAAATTTTTGCACATGGAGAAATACTTACTTGATTTTAGTGTAATATTATCATTGGTCATTCCACGAAAAATTTCCACTTCATCTCTTATTGAAAGAAATGAAGTTTAATTTTTCATTCTTGAAGTGTTAGCAGATCATGTGATAGAATGATGGGTCATTCCACCTGTCTCGAACAAAAGGTTAGTAAAAGTTATCAAATATACATAAGTCTATATATGGTGATATTAACCGTATATGATTCCAAAAATGGACTTATACTTCATCTATCATACCAATTAATAAAATAAAACTAATTTATACTAACCATGGACTTCCTGTATGTCAGTGGTAGGCGATAAAGGCCCGTCGCACTTTGGTTGTGGGTTCGATTCCCTCATCCTTGTCCGACGCGATGGGTTGTCGCACGTCCTACAGGTTGTCCTTTTTTTCTAAAAATATACTATCATAATATCAAAAAATTCTAGCCTTAAACAATACTATCTGATGTCCAACTTAATCCATTCCAATATTTAGGATTATCTAAAATACTTTTGTCCAATCTCATAGTATAAAGAAAAAGATTACTAGAGCGGTCATCTACCAAGTATGTGATTACCATCATTTATCCCCATATATCATAAGATATATCTTGTTGGTCACATTCCAAACATGTGAATACCTTAATAATGTATTCTCTTGAAACATGAATTACCATATAACCTTAGTGAAAATATGAATGCTGTCAAAATTTAATTATTTCCACATACTAAAATCCCAAAATTTCTATATACTCAAACCATGATGTAACTTTGTCCTTATATCAGTCATGAGATCATTAATACTATCAAACATATTATTTTCTTCATATCCCTTCATTATGCGCATATCATATTCTTTCTAAAAGTATTTCAATTACTTTTCATGGTTACTGGTACCATACAATTATTGAAAACTAATACATTGATGTTCTAATAGTCCATAATACTATAAATGAGATTCCACAACACTATTTTGGAATCCCGTTATATATACACATAATCATTCCACCACTTAGTTGGCATATTCAAAATCACCAATAGTGATCGCATGTGACTTCCCTTTGTTCTTTACCTTAAGAGGTTTTTGATGTCGATCATCATTAACCCTTGAATTAGGGTATTAGTTAGCATAATTCCCCATTTCCTTGCACTTGTAGCATTGAATTATCGGTGGTGCGTTCTCTGTAGTCTTTTCTCTATTCACACCATTAGCTACCTTTTTCCCATTAATTCAACACTCAGCTACTCAATGAACTTATTTTACACACTTAAAACATTTTCTAGTCCCTTTAAGACAATATTCACCATGCTTCTTTCCACACTTTGCGCATAATGAAACATTTGTCTTCTTTTCACCATTGTTTTGAGATTTTTCCTTGAACTCTATCTTTCGTTTCTTGTCAAAACCATGAGATGGATATGTAACACCAACTTCCAGTTCTACCTTGATAGCACAACACACAATTTCTTCGTAGCTACTGAAGTCTCTTATAGCTAATTCCCTTAGAAGACTTGGTTTTAAGACACTGAAGAATCGATCAACTTTACTTTCAGGTTGGATGATAAAGCCAGATGCATGCCTTGCAAGCCCTATAAAATTCACCTCTTATATACCAATAGATTCATTATCCTTTTGCTTAAGCTCAAGGAACTCCTTTTCCATATTTGTTTGAAGAATACGAGGGAAGTACTTATTGAAAAATGAGTCCTTGAACTCATCCCATTCCATGGATTCAATTTCATCTTGGGGCCTTGTATTCTTAATTAGAGTCCACCACTGGTCACCTTCACCTTCTAAACGGTAAACAGCCAAAATGTATTTTTCATGTTCTGAACAAAAAATTATGGAAAATATATTTTCAATGGCACTGATCCATTGCTCAGCAATAAGTGGATCAGAAGACCCATTGAAAGAAGGTGGACGTTGCCTCATTAAGGACTCAATAGAATATTGTTCCCTTTTCTGCTCATTTGGAAGTCCAGAATGATTCATATCTTGTGTAAGTATAGAAATAAGATTTTTCACTCCATTTCCCATAACATTTGGTTGTTCAGGAGGAAAACCATTGCATTTCCCAGTTCATTGATCATTAACATGGTTCCTTCAAGTTCGAGCCATTATCTAAAACCCAAAAAGAATAGTGTGAGAGGAAAAAAACATACTAGGAAAAAAATATAATCAAGGGGGAGTACCTTCAATATATAACATCATAGGTTTAATTCTAAGATCATTACTGTAATTCTAGGACTATAACCTATACGTATACTTAATCTTAGGTGCATCCCTAGACATACCTTAGAAATGTCGCTAGGGATCTCACAAAAGTTTTCGCATCCTAGTTTCCAAAGGTTAACTAAACCTTTGCCCTGATACCAACTGTAGAGACCCAAGCTTGACGTACATGGACATCAAATTACTTTTGTGGAATACTTAATACATAACAAAAACAAACACCCAAGAACCATAATAGTTTAGTTTCTTTGGAAACTCGGAACATAATCTTCTAATCATGGTGAAAGATCTTCAACATCTCCCATAAATATCTTCCCCTTTTGTTTTCTTACCTAAAACTGTTACTTATATCCTAGGGAAAAGAAAACATATTAAGGGTGAGCTTAAATTCTCATTAAGGGTAAACATGGAAAACATAAAACAATCCATAAACATTTGAACCTGAAAACATGAACATAATATTTAAACATCAAAATCATGAGCAATGGCATAAAACATTACAGTACATAAGGAATAGATCATAAAGAAAAATTAATCATGATAAAATAGCATGGGAATAAAAAATGTAATTACGGAAAACCATTAAGCACAAGTTATGATTGCCATAGTAGCCAAGGCATTTCTGCCAAGACCATCATAGTGGACAAAATCCAATACTGAACCGGGTTTACTTGTCGTTCCAACCCTATATTACTGAACCAGATTTAACTTACCATTCCAACCATGTCTATCTCATGAGATATAAATCTTTACCCAATGAATTGGAGGGAGATATAGGTCCCACCCATCTCATAATGAAACCATTCTTATGTCTGCCACAAAATCATAAATCATACATCATAGCATAACCCATGTAATAGAAATGAGATTCTTAAACATCATGTCATCATAACATAATCCATATAAGATAAAAGTTCTTCATAAAAATAATTTCATCATAACATAATCAAATCAATGTAATGATATAGATAGAAACATAAACCTATATCATCTTAGATGGAAAATAATTTTGATAAAAAACTTGAACTCAGTTCTTGATGAAAATATTCTTTCTTCTTCAAAATCATTTTCTTTTCTCAAAATGACATGCAATTTTAAAAGAAAAGGATTTTTTTGAAAATAATCATGAAATATTGTACAGGAATATTTATGAAAATAAGGCATTATGAAACCCTAAAAATCCGTTCATGCCGTATAATTTTAAAAACACATTCTTCTCATACTTTTGCTGAAAAAGTCAAAAAGTACCTCGTATGGTAAACAAAAGAAAGATTCCTTTCATACCATGTGGTAGAAGTCAAAAAAGGGTAAAAATGAATTTAAACATACATGGAAGAATAGTAAACATTTTATGAATTTTTTTTGAGAAAACATGGACATGGACGATAAATAGAACCCCAGTAAATACTTACGAATAAACAATCTCGGATAAGAATGAGATTGAAATAATTATCCCATACCTTAGGTCCAATTTCTTCCATACGTGTATGAAACTCCTGTATAGTGGGTTTAAACATATTATTAACTTGTAACAGAACTATAATAATATTTATGATATCATATATGATTCACTTATGACTTTATATTACCAGTTTTTTTGTCAATTCCATGTTAAAGCAACATTTTGGGTAAAATCATTTCATTTATCATACGTGTTTGGACTTGTTGTTATTGATATTATTACTTATATACTGATTTACTTAATTAAATAATGTAAAGAATTATTTATATATAATATATATTCAGCATATAAATATATATGATAAATCGATAAATGGAATGAAATACACCGTTTATGGAGACGGTAGGTCGTACGTACGCACGAATGCTGTTTTCGTTTCCTTATTGAATTGAATGGAATTAAGTAAATTAAACATATATGTACATAAATAAAGTATAATTATTATTTCATATCTTTCATGATTATTTATTATATAGACTTTATAATCGTTCTTGAATGGTTAACATGGAGAATGAATATCATCGCGTCGTGGAGACGGTAATCCGTACGTACGCACGAGCGACGATATCATTCCCATAATTGTTGAATGGTATTGGAGTGGATTATATAATATATCATAATTATTATCATGTTATAATAATCATATAGAGTTATTATTTCCACCATTATACTCATCCAAGTAAGGTGGTGGTGGAAAAACAGATTACACCACAGTGTGGAGACGGTATTACGTACGTACGCACGCGCGGTGATTTCATTTTCCGTAGGATGGATAGAAGGTGAAATGGGGTTGTTTAATATTTATAATAACATATCAATATATGAGTGATACTGATGTTATTACTTTGAAACAAATAAATAATATGATGTAGAAGAATAAATAAATTTGAAAGAATCGGTAAAGGATATTACCTCTTCTTCAACGCGCCTCTTCTAAACCTCCTCTTAGGGCACTAAAGTTGGTCTTTAAAGAAGACCAGGACCTCTAGTAGGTTTCTAGGAAAGTGTAGAAGATAAATGGGTAGGGTTTGGCCGAGCTTGAAGGCTCAAAATTGTGTGAGGGGGAGAGGGAGGAGGTTCCCTTTTATAAGAGAAGAGAGAGACACTTTTGGAAACCTCTGAAATATTAATTTATAATAAACTCAAAACCTACTTAAAATCCTCCAAAAATGACTCACTTAGTATATGAGAAGATATAGGGTTGTAACATAATCATCCAATAAAATTTAGACATGTTTTAAGTTTATTTTAAACCATATAATTTTGATTTATCCTTATTTAATCTATTTAATTTTAAATGTGGTAATAATATTCTAAATTTTAAATTGTAATAAATACATACTTATATGTTTTAAATTTTCCATAATTTGATACTTTATAACCTTTTAGACCATATAATTTTAAATTTGTAATTTTTAAATATTTTTGTGATTTTTAAATAATTTAATAATATGTTATTTTTATAAAATACCAATTGTGTAAATTTTGACACTATTCATTTATTTGAATTTAAATAAAATACACACATAGAATATTTTTGAAAAAAAAATATTTAATACGTTTATAACATATCATGTTCATATAGAAAATTAGTGGAGCATATTAATTAGTTCATATATTATTTATTTTAATATATTGAAAACCATTTATTTGATATTTCTCTTAATAAAATAATTACCTCAACATTTTTTTATAATTATTTAATATATTTATTTTTTTCATAAAAATTAAAAATAAAATACTATGATGAATTTAAATATAATATATTTCATAAAAATACTTTTGGTCGAATTTATATTCTAAAACACTCAACTTTTAAAATGTTATGTTTATTAAATTATGAAGGTGACAAATTTGACATCATTTAAAATAAAATAATATAAGTGTCATAATCGCTTTTATAAGGCTCCAAATGGTCCACAATTCTACATTTGTATGATTAGGGTTTATATGTACATGACCAAAAAGTTTTGGTCAGGTTTTTGGTCCTTTTATGGGTATTATTAGTTTAATAAAAACTATATTATTGATTTTTCACTAAATAAATAATTTCTACATCATTAATGTATAAGATATTAAGGTAATTATATATTTCGTAAAAATTACTAATCAATTACCATGAAAAATAAAAACATTTTATATTTCAAATGAGTATTTATAACCAAATTTATATTCTATATAACCTTTTATTAAAATTAATTAAATTATTAAATTTTGAGTGAGACATATTTCATTTTCATTTAAATAAAATAAATTAAAGGTCTTAATCACATACAAGTAGGTTCTAATAGATATCATTTCGACCCAAGTATATTTTAGGACGAAATATAATCATCCAATTATATTAAGACAAGTGTTAGGGTAATTTTATAATATTGTTTTTACCCTTAATTACCTAATTTACCTTTAACTGTGGTAAATAAAATTTACCGTAGTTACTATTCATAATGTCCAAAAATAAAAACGTATCCTATTAACATAATTTGGACCTAATTATTCCAAATATGGAATCAATTTTTCCAAATTCAAAACATATAAGTTTCAATAATTAATTTAAAATTAATCCCGTTGTCCAAAAAACAGGTTTTTATTTAAAACATTACAAAAGATTGAAATGTTTTTACCTATGAATTCAATGTAAAATTAATGATAATGAAATAAATTATATTAAATGGTAAAAATATATTATATTTTTACTTTAAAACCATTCAATATTATAATTTAACCATATAAATTATCTTGACGAAAAAAGTTGTTTTTAATTAAAATTTAGCGTATTTTTACTATTCATCAAAATATAAACGTTATCAGAAAAATATCAAAACATTATCCAATATAAATTTTTATATCCTGATTCACAATAAGAAGTTTATTTTTTAAAATTTAACTAATAAAATTGTTAAAAATTATATTTAAAATAGGTTTACCATCAAAAGTCGGCAAAACTGCATTTTTTTAAAAATACTTATTTTACCCGAAAAATTTATTTTTTTCTCATAAAATGATCTATAAAATGTGTAAGATGAATGATAATGTTATAAAATTTAGAATTTGGTTAATACTATTCATAATGTCTAGTTCATAATAATATTATAACAATATATTGTTGTTTAGTGAAACTCAGTATTGAATATATCATTGTTTAGTGAAAATCAGAATTGCGTACAACACACGCTATTGAGGAAGGTCGCTCTTGCATGCAACACAAGCCATGAATATTGTTTTCATATAATACAAGCTAATATAGTGTTGCGTATAGAGAAATCTAATCTTTGTGTAGTGTACAACACAAGACATCAAAGTAATTAAAAAGAATATTTCTCATAAAATCTCGGGGTGTTACAATCTCCATTAAATAGATAATGCAGCCCAGCTCCTGAAGCTAGCCTCCTTCCTACACGTAAATCCATAAAGTTTGCACGTGTCCTGAAGGGCCCGTGTAGGGTGTGAGACGAATCTCAGTAGGATACCACCCAACGGTGCGTACCTAATATAAGTGTTTAAGCAGGCATGCATTTATAAGGAAAACAGTAAACACTACTATGCACAAATAAACACAAACATCACTGGTGCTCAATAGCCACCATGGAGTGTCACCTGCTTCAGCCAACACCAGAATCTCTATCATGTTACCCAGCACCATGTGTCCCCTGACACCGCGTGTCTCAAGTACCGACGTCCTGAAGGCACGCCCAATAAATAGTAACCTGGAGGAACGAAGATGCTTGTCCTCAATAAGTAACCGGAGGGACAATGATGTCTGCCCACAAGATAAAGTAACCGGAGGGATAGCGATGTCTGCCCTCAAAATATAGTAATCGGAGGTACATCGATGTCTGCCCTCAAATCACAGTGAGCCTCTGCCCCTAACCCGATATCCTCAATGCTATCCCCTGAAGGCTCCTCACCTTCCACATGGATTCTTACAACAAGCACCACCCAAACCAATAGTACCTAAACTAAAACTAACGGGGGCCTCTACCCACACGAGTGGTCAAAACCACCTCATCACGGAGTCTCTCTGTGTGCACACGACTCATAGTTCCGGGTGAGCGGTAATCACCAAAATAGTACCCAAGCCACAACATCTCTAACACCTCGTGCTGTTGTGACCATGTCGCTCAAGTATGATGGACCTTCCATCCAAGTAACCCAGGTCATGCCCAACCTGAAAGTCACACTGCCTCAAGCCGACGTCCATGACATCCAATCCCATGGTCAGAACAACCCAACGTAACCCGGTCCAAGCCCAACCTATGAGCAGCATCACTCAAGAATATCTGGGTCATTCCCAACACAACCCAAAGGATCCACCATTTGCGATTCATCAATTATATATATAACACATTTAAACAAAACACATAAACAGGAAAAACAATCTAAACAATTGAATTGCACTAGCCCAATGGTTATCAAACAATAATACTGAAGTCTTGAATGCCTCTAACAATTCATATCAATGTTTAATAAACTAAACTCAACAGTTTAATAAAAAAAACAATTATAACCATTTTGGAATTCCCCGACCAAAATGCTCTGATGAGAAATGACCACTCGTCCGACCCCACTAAAAAAATAGGTAATAGGTCATACCCAAAGGAATCCTATAGGTTAAATAACAGTTAAACAAGCAATAACAGGTAAAACATGGTCACACTCAAAATACCCAAAAATGTGCCAAAGGCCACACCACCCAAAAGTTTACGTAAATACAAAAATAGGTATGCACCACCTACCTATGACTCATAGACGTAGGCACGTCCGATATTGAGCTCCAATTCAAAGATGATTTTCATAGATATATGTTTCCATCAAATCCCAGCAATTCCACTCAGATGGAAACTGCGATGTATGAGGCAAGGAAACTGGAATAGAACAGGGTACATGGGTTTAGCCTCGTTGTTGCGATCCCGCAGCCACAGAAAGATTGAAGAACGAACGTTAGATGTTGATTCTAGGGTAGGAAACGTTCTTCAGAACTTCAGAACGGACCTGTTCCGAAGTTGGGGAAGAAGAATCTTTTTTCAGAAATAAGACGCAACACTCTTTCATTTAAGAAAATAAAAAAGTACATGGCGTGTATTTAAGGACTACACGTCGTGTAGTGTCCTTTTCCATACTCTGACTTAAGTGGAGATATCCACACAGCTTGGGCTCTCTACACGGGTTGACACATGGCTTGAACACAGTCAGTACGCAGAAAGGAGAATACACGGCGTGTCGAGCAACACTACACGCCGTGTAGTAGGAAATTTCTACACAGTCATCACACGACATGTAATCGGTGAGAACACGACCGGTACATGCCTAACCCTTATGGGCCTGTACTTTAGAGTACACGGCGTGTAGTCTGGAAATTTCCAAAACTTCCCAGATTTTCCCAGTTTTCTCAAAAACAAGTCAAAAATTCAAAAAGGGTCGGGATTTTGACCCGTTATAAAAACCCAGGTTCTTACAATGTGCAACAAAAATAGTAGATTAATAGACTAAATTAATACACTAGAATCATAGGGAGAGGATCTTCACATGTAATTTATAATTAATTTATGATAAAATATAGAATTATCATAACTTGTAATTCCTCTTTTTTCGATGATCTGATGAAATATAATTCATCACAACATCATTGTGCTATAGGATTAAAGTGCATAATATCTCTAACAGTGATACACACATGCACAATAATTTTTGATCAACATCATAGAATCGTTGGGTGTTAACACGGTCGATCCTGGTTGCTTGCATTGTTCATGGTTTATCATAGTAGTATTCTTCCTGAAGGATGAAGAACCTTTGGTTTTCTATCGAAGGATTGATAGAGGATAAAGAGGGAGATTACTCTATGGATTGATCTAGTCTCTCTTTATCCATTATGCACACCAAAAGTGAATTAAGAAATTGATATAATCTGAAACTTATTATATCTATTTTAGGGTTGAAAAATCACACACAAGTCCCCCACCATATTAATATTCATAAATGACCCCATGTACAATAATAAGGATATTGTTATTATTAGTTTCTTGACATGTTCAACACATTAAGAATAAAAATAAATATCAATTATAACTAATTGGACAGTTAAACTCAGACCACTTTCCATTGTCATTATTTATTGATTATCAAATAATGACTATTTAATTAAATAAATCCCACTTCATTATTCTATGATAAATATAATAAATATTATATTTTCCAAACATGAAAACTAATATTCATTATTATTATTTAACTGACTTATTTTTTCGAACAACTTGTGATTAAATTATAAAAATCAACCAAATCTGAATAAATATTATTTATTCCCAATTGTTAAATTCAATACTATAATTTTATTGAGATTGTGGATACACTTAGTGTGCGACCCTCTAGGACTCTTTCTTAGTGGAATTATGCATAACCACCTAAATTCTAAGGTTATAATATAGAAAAATGACAAGGAATCCGTATAGAAAGATGATAATGTCACAATGGAAACCAACCTCCTACGAACACTTACCATGTAATAAAATTACTTTATCAATATATCTCTAATCAAGAAGGTTCAATGTCGATGTCATCAAACTATATACTAAATTTCTATCTCTTTGAATTTTTGTAAATGAAATTTCCCACCAAACCCCATAGACATGGATTTATGAATGAAATTCAATTCCATCAAAGGGACTGAGATATCAACTTTCATCAAGATACAAAATAGATAAATCCTTTCCCGCATTATCCATTCATGCTATATAATTCATGATGAAACCAAAATATCCTACTATGATGTGAACATATTTCATCACAGTCTTCATCAATACATCAAAGTATGCAATTCATGATATCCATTAATGATAATTTTAATGTTTAATGATCAATAGACACATCCAAAGATAGAAACATCCAATAAAACATCAAAATGTGGATTTCTTATTAATGTTATTATTCCATAACCTCTTATCTTCGAGATTACCAAGGGATAACATCATGATAATATATCTCAATGTCTTATGAGCCTCATACCTTTGATATCCAATATTGTCTGTGTCCTATCAGGTAATATCATTTGACCATAGAATATGGTTCAAGAATAATGTTTTGGAACCTCTAATTTTTCATCATAGTGGAGAGCTACTATAACCTTTCAGTGTGACATATATTCTCAAGAAATTATCACATACAAATATCATACATAATATTAATCAAGATGTGATAAGAAAACTTATTTAATAAGAGAAACATGTGTTGACACCAAAATCCAGAGGAGGGGCACATCGGGCAGATCAAAGAGCTCCAAATGAAGCTGAGATGAAGAAAAGGAGATCCCGGTGCCCGGAGGGTGGGCACGCACAAAATTAAAAAAGTGGGCGCAAGTGGCCTTCAGTGTGAAAACTGTTGCACGCCAGCCTTCACTTAAGTGCCCAAAACGTTGCACTCCATGATAGGCCACTCCGGCCTTTCTTTCGCGCCGAAGGCATCATCGAAAGGGGGTTTGCGTGCGTGGGTTCATTTCTGTGTCGAAGGTGAAGATGAATGGACATTTGCGCGTAGGCTCGTTCCATGCCAAAGGTGACAATGAACATCCTTTGCATGGATGAGCCCAGTTCGGTGATAAAGGCAACATGGAATAGCTGTTTTCACAACGGCCGCTCTGGCCCCTGCTTCCACACCCAAGGCATCGTCGAAAGGGTGTTCTGTAGTCGGGATCGGTTCTGCGCTGAAGGAGACGTCGAATGACTATTTTTGCGTTCGGCCACGTTTCTGTGCCCAAGGTGATGGCGACCGGGGTTTCCTCACTGGTCCCTTGCGCATTGGTCCCTTGCGCGGCACTCCAGGGGCTCCGGCTATAAAACAATCCATCTCCCCTCTCTTTGGGGGATGGTAACCGAAGACAAAGCCACTCTCTGCTGTGCGAAAATACCATCTTCCTTGACCACATGAAAACCCATGGCCTTCAGGCAATGGTGGTCACCCGATAGGTTGGGGGCACCTTCGAACGTACCCTCAGATCCTAGTGAATTTTCAAGTTCTTTGCACGCAAGGGGTCTTGTCTTGCGCGCATGCCCCCTCTACGTCAGGCGTCCTTGCACGCACCCTGTCCGACCTGCGCACAGGCCATCTTCTTGCACGACTCTATCTAAATTGTGCGAAATCCGTCTTCTTCCATGCCTCAGTCCGACTTGCGTGCAATCCTTATTATTGCGCACTTCTGGCCCGACTTGCGTGCAGCCTGCGACTTGCACGCAACACCTCCATCTTGTGCACCAACCCTTCCTCTTGCGCGCAGACTTCCTATTTTCCTCGGCCCATTCTCTGACACGCTCCATGTACTGCCCTCACCTTGAGGCACCTTTTTCAAAGAACTCTTATGTGCGACACACCTGCGTCATGCGCTCATTCACCGTGTGGCCCCTCAAATTTGCACGGAGTAATTTCAAAGTCCCTTGGAAGATATTTCCCATTGCGTTTCTTTGTATCATTCTTCTTCGCATAGGCATGCTAACAACTATTTATTCTTCACATAGCCATGCTAACGTGGACCCCCCAATGGTTCGCTCCATGACACCCCCTAGCCACGACATTGGCGGTGCATTCCCTTCACCAAGGTGCAGAGGGTACCGGTTATGTAAGTCCTAGGGGTCCGGAGTTAACCCACCTCGTCCGAGATGCAGGACGTTAAACTTTCAAGCACCATCTATGGCATCCCGCCTTTTTAATACAAAACTTTTCATTACATTTTACATATAGAGGATCATTAAAGTCTAGTGTCTTGGAAATCAGGAAAAATAAAACTTGAATACAACATAAAACATTCTTCTAATCCACTTGTAAGGCTTCATCATAAGATCATCCTATATACAATTACTGCCTTTCATATCCTGCAAACATACATCAAAGGAAAGGGTGAGCAGAAGGCCCAATAAGGGTAAACAAGGGAATTAGTGTAGTTGTGATATCAATAAGAACTTGAATAACAACATAAAGATATGAGAAATAGAAGTATAGGCATATCATAATGAAAATAACTTGAAACATAAATTGAATATGTGGCTACAACATTTCATTTAGACATTCATGAACATATCACCAAGGTCCATCCCCAAGGTGTCATAAAAATTACCAAGGTTATTCACCAAGGTATCGTGAAACTTGTCATCTCTAGAGATTAAATCTTTACCCAATGAATTGGAGCGCTATTGGGGAACACCCTTAATATGTCTTTACTTTCATGTGATCTACATAGATCATAATCAAAAATTTCATAAATAACCCAAATAGAATCAAAGAAATGGGTTTCATGTCAAAATCATGACGTTTAAAAAGAGCTTAAAAATAAGATCATTATGTCATTTATAACCCATGGAAAGGGAGTGAGGGTTATATGTATGTCAATTACATAATAAAATATATATCATATTTATATATTTATGACCACCCATGGAAACTAAATAAGTCTGGGTATTCACATAAATAAACAATAGAATTTCTTGCGAGAAAGAGATCCAAATTTTGAGACGAAATTTCTGCAGCATAACGGCTATATAACATGGTTTTAGAAAACACTGAAAAGAGAGGGGACAAGGGTCACACACTCATAAATAACTCATAATACAGTATGGTTACTAAATAATATCATGTTATTGATATTGTAATGATGTACCACATGAAAAAGGAAACATGAAAGAAAAGAGAATATGCGATTTCTTTTTCGAAAAATTTGGCAGCTTAACGGCGTCACTTAAAAATTCAAAAAAGAAATTTATGAGAGAGGAAAGGGTATCTCAACAATTAGACATGAAAAGGACAGTAATGAGAACATATAATAACATACCCTCAACATAAAGAGATGAAAATTATAAAGGAAGTCATGACTTAAAAGAGGAGGGTGAAAGAATCCGTTACCTTGAAGA
The DNA here is from genome assembly GCA_963277665.1 of Viscum album. Lineage (NCBI taxonomy): Eukaryota > Viridiplantae > Streptophyta > Magnoliopsida > Santalales > Viscaceae > Viscum > Viscum album. The sequence continues at coordinate 1,477,046,410 of OY728150.1, forward strand.
GTAACTTCAAAAGCTTGAAGGTCGGGACCTTGGGAGGCTTGAGGGAACCTTGGGAGGACTCCTTGAGAGGTAAGGAGACCAGAACTTCATTGATGAGGATTTGGAAATGAAAAGGATGAGGGAAAGGCTTGGTATTTATAGTAGAAGTGAGGGGACAAGTCATTAATGGCCAAGGGACACCTCATCGGTGGTATTGGAAAAACCATGGGCTTGCCCATGGTATTGGCCACTTGGGACACCTCATACCTTATCTTACTATTCATAATTCGACCAGAATTATTGCATAATTATTACATCCTTAATGATGTCATTAAACACCCGAAACTCAAAACTGTATTTTCACTATTCACTGAAAATTCAACTTTCTCAGAAAAATCCCAAAAAATTCACCTTAACCAAATATCGATGCTCTGATTTCAAAAATGTGCTCCATTTTATCAAAATAAATTTTTAAATATTTTTAATTTAATTTTTAAATAAAAACACTATTCACTGAAAATTCAACTTTCTCATAAAAATCCAAAAAATTCACCTTAACCAAATATTGATGCTCCGATTTCAAAAATTAGCTCCATTTTATGAAAATAATTTTCTAAATATTTTTAATTTAATTTTTAAATAAAAACACTATTCAATGAAAATTCAACTTTCTCAGAAAAATCCCAAAAATTCACCTTAACCAAATATCAATGCTCTGATTTCAAAGATGAGCTCCATTCTACAAAAAAAAAATTCTAAATATTTTTAATTTAATTTTTAAATAAAAAACACTATTCACCTGAAAAAACTAATACTTAACCAATAATTTCTGAAATAGTTATTTACCTATTTTATTGAATCACATTACTTAATCAAGGTGCCTAAATTATATTATTACTTTTTTTAAGTGAGATTACAAATCGATTTGGTCACATTACTAATCCTAAGCATAAAATCACTATTCATAATTTATTATTCACAAAAAATTAAGTTGATCTTATTAGATTCTAAATTTATTACTGAACACATTTCCAGAAAAACATTTTATGAAAATCATTACACATCATTAATTATTTATGGTTTACATAAATATTTTAAAATATCCCCTTTTTTCCAAAATTTATCAATATACATCCTATATTTATTCGAATATCTAAAAGAAACACAAACTTCATCATAATAATAAATCACACTTTTTTTTATCTCAAAGGATTACACATAGTAGCTATGGTCTCATTACATAGCCCCTTATAACCCCAGCATAGGACCTAAGTGTAAGGTGTGTTAAGGTGAGAGAATCTGAGGGTGGCTCGGCCAACATTGCTCGAGTAGTGATTTCTATCAGCTTGAACTTCTCACGAAGGCGATTCTATTCCAGCTTCACATGATGAAGTTCAGCTTGGGTTTGGTCCAGAGAAAAGCCCAGTGGTGCTACCTCCTTCCCAAGTTCCGTTATATGGGCTTTGATCGGCCCGAGACTACTGGATGAGGCCATCGAATCCTCTTTCTATATTAATTAACCAAGATCACTTATATTTATAGACAATAATCACAACATTTAGTTTCCAATGGTCATACTGACCAATGGTTATATAACAGTTGAAACCCAATGGTCCCATTTTAATTATACTCATTTTATTAAATGAAATAGTTTTTTTGAGTACAAAATAAAATAATACACAAAATTAGGAAACAAAATTTAATCAAAATTTTGGGGTCATTACATTCTCCCCCCTTAAGAAATTGCATCCTTGCAATTTTAAAAATCGGGCTTGGAAATTTCATTGAAAGTCCCAAATTAGAAAAAGAGTCAGTAAAACTATTACTTTAAAAGAAAGAAAGATATGTACAAAGGTCACCCGAGTTAACCCATACTAGGATTCCATGTAAGAAAACATGGATATGGAAGAGAAAACAAAGGGTCAAGTTCTGATGGATAGTGATAGAAAACATGATTAGGAGAAAATTAACCACAAGAAGATCACAAATATATGATGTGTTAAATAGTCTTTGGTTACCCAATAGGAAACGTAAACCAACAACGTTTTTTTTACGTTCCTTTTCATAATTTTGAGGAATTCATTTACTACATAGAATAAAAACATAAGAAAATATACTTACCTTCAAGTAGAGTTTCATCCTTTAATAAGTTTCTACCAAGACTAATCTTTCCTCCAAACAATGAGCATTCAAAAAGACTTGGTCTCATCAAAAGCACAAGAATCATCTTCTAGAGAATCACATAATCCACAAAAGAAGAACTATATATTTCCCTTGTCTTTAGTCATCAACTAAAAATAAAATGGTTATTATGAGATCATATAATCCCCAAAAGGATAATCCTTTATAAAAATAAATATGACTATTAATCTCCAAAATTCAACAAAAAAGTACCCAAAGTTCCAGAAAGACCATTCAATACACAATCATCCTTAAAATTCTTCAAAATAATCCAAACCAAGATTGGAACCCAAAAATCAGAAGGATTTAATCAAATAGTCTTCCACAATAAATCTTAACATTTATCTTCAAATAACATAGACTATTATTAAAGTCTCATACTAAAGTGTAATTAAACTAATAACATATTCTCTATGCAAGGTTAATCATTTTCCAGAAATAACCCAAATCACCATATGTCCACAATAAATACATAGATTCTTACAAAAAAATTCAACCATTCCACCACAAATTAAATCGTGTAGTATTTTATTTTCCTTAGGCATATAGTATTCCAAAAGAGAAAACATCATCCAAAATAACCTTTATCATTTAATCACCAAATCATTTTCCTATACAAAGGATATACATTTGATATAAGTTTCTAAAATCAAATTATTCTTGATCAATAAAAATAGCAGGTGCATTAGTCCGAAGGGAAAAACAACAAACTCATAATGCCCATATCTTGATTGGAAGGCAGTTTTTGGAATATCATCATTCTTCACCCTCAATTGATGATAACCAGAACGAAGATCAATATTAGAGAAGAATTTAGCCCCATGAAGTTGGTCAAATAAGTCATCAATTCTTGGAAGAGGGAATTTGTTCTTCATTGTGATCCCATTCAGTTCTCTATAATCAACACATAGCCACATCGATCCATCCTTCTTCTTCACAAAGAGAACTGGTGCTCCCCAAGAAGAGACACTTGGTCGGATAAACCCCTTCTCCAAAAGATCTTGGATTTGTTTCTTTAATTCCTCTAGCTCCACATTTGACATCCTATAGGGGGTCTTTGACATCAAATGAGATCCAGGTATGAGTTTAATGGAGAAATCTACCTCTCTTTATAGGGAAGGTCTGGGTAACTCCTCAGGAAATACGTCAACATATTCCTAGACAATGGGGAAATTTTCTAAAAGAATAAATCCTTCGTGAGGAAATTATTTCATTTATGAACCTTTTAAATAAAAATGATTTTATGTCTTAAAACTTCAGGCTTAGACAATTACATTTTTCTATAATTCCTTCATAATGATTCATAAAAAGCTTGTGATTAACCAAACATATCCCCCAGGAGTGTCATAAACAAGAGTGAAGCAAGGACTGTTTTTGTGTACCAGTTCCCATTCGATTCTAGCTCAAAGCGGTGTTTTCGGGTTTTACCCCTATGTATATTTGTGCCAGAGCCACCTCTACCTACTTGTATCCAGACAGGGATGTATTTTCTTGATAAACCACTTACTCAATACTCACCAAAATACCAGGAAGTTTTCCCTATATTTAAACTTTTCTATAGGGTTATTCCTAAATTTTTCATATCCTAAATTCCATAAATAACTAAATTATCCTTTGATACCAACTGTGGCATTCCACCTTTTTAATACAAAACTTTTCATTACATTTTACATATAGAGGATCTTTAAAGTCTAGTGTCTTGGAAATCAGGAACAATAAAACTTGAATACAACATAAAAAATTGTTATAATCCATTTGTAAGGCTTCATCATAAGATCATCCTAAGTAAAATTACTTCCTTTCATATCCTGGAGACATACATCAAAGGAAAGGGTGAGCAGAAGGCCCAGTAAGGGTAAACAAGGGAATCAGTGTACTTGTGATATCGATAAGAACTTGAATAACAACATAAAGATATAAACAATAGAAGTATAGGCATATCATAATGAAAAGAAATTGAAAAATAACTTGAATATGTGGCTACAACATTTCATTTAGACATTCATGAACATATCACCAAGGTCCATCCCCTAGGTGTCATAAAAATTACCAAGGTTATTCACCAAGGTATCGTGAAACTTGTCATCTCTAGAGATTAAATATTTACCCAATGCATTGGAGCGCTATCAGGGTGCACCCTTAATATGTCTTTAATTTCATGTGATCCACATAGATCATAATCAAACATTTCATAAATAACCCAAATGGAATCAAATAAATGGGTTTCATGTCAAAATCCTGACGTTTAAAAAGAGCTTAAAAATAAGATCATTAAGTCATTTATAACCCATGGAAAGGGAGTGAGGGTTATATGTATGTCAATTCCAAAATCAAATATATATCATCTTTATATATTTATGAACACCCATGGAAACGAAATAAGTCTGGGTATTCACATAAATAAAAAATAGAATTTCTTGAGAGAAAGTGATAGAAATTTTGAGGCGAAATTTCTGCAGCATAATGACTACATAACATGGTTTTAGAAAACATTAAAAAGAGAAGGGATAAGGGTCACCCACTCATAAATAACTCATAATATATTATGGGTACTGAATAAGATCATGGTATGGATATTTGAATGACATACCACATGAAAAAGGAAACATGAAAGAAAAGAGAAGATGTTATTTCTTTTATGAAAAATTCAGCAGCCTAACGGCGTCACTTAAAAATTCAGAAAACAAATTGATGAGAGCGGAAAGGGTCTCTCAACAATTAAACATGAAAAGGAAAGTAATGAGAACATATAAGAACATACCCTCAACATAAAGAGATTGAAATTATAAGACACAACATAAAGGAAGTTATGACTTAAAAGTGCATGGTGAAAGAATCCCTTACCTTGAAGAGTAACTTCGAAATCTTGAAGGTCGGAACCTTGGGAGGCTTGAGGGAACCTTGGGAGGACTCATTGAGAGGTAAGGAGACTATAATTTCATTTATGAGTATTTGGAAATGAAAAGGATGAAGGAAAGGCTTGGTATTTATAAGAGAAGTGAGGGGACAAGTCATTAATGGCCAAGGGACACCTCATCGGTGGTATTGGAAAAACCATGGGCTTTCCCATGGTATTTTCCCATGGTATTGGCCACTTGGGATACCTCATAACTTATCTTAATATTCATAAGTCGACCAAAATTATTTCATACTTATTACATCCTTAATGATGTCATTAAACACCCGAAACTCAAAATTGTATTTTCAGTATTCATCGAAAATTCAACTTTCTAAGAAAAATCCCAAAAAATAACCTTAATCAAATATCGATGCTCTGATTTCAAAAATGAGCTCCATTTTATGAGAATAATTTTCTAAATATTTTTAATTTAATTTTTAAATAAAAACACTATTCATTGAAAATTCAACTTTCTTAGAAAAGTCCCAAAAATTCACCTTAACCAAATATCGATGCTATGATTTTAAAAATCAGCTTCATTTTATGAAAATAATTTTCTAAATATTTGTAATTTAATTTTTAAATAAAAACACTATTCACTAAAAATTCAACTTTCTCAGAAAAATCCAAAAAATTCACCTTAACCAAATATCGATGCTCAGATTTCAAAAATGAGCTTCATTTTATGAAAATAATTTTCTAAATAATTTGAATTTTATTTTTAAATAAAAAACACTATTCACCTGAAAAAACTAATACTTAACCAATAATTTCTGAAACAGTTATTTACCTATTTTATTGAATCGCATTACTTATTCAAGGTGCCTAAATTATATTAATACTTTCTTTAAGTGATATTACTAATCCATTTGGTCACATTACTAATTCTAAGTGTAAAATCACTATTCATACTTTACTATTCACAAAAAATTAAGTTGATCTTATTAGATTCTAAATTTCTTACTGAACACATTTCCAGAAGACCATTTTTTGAAAATTATTACACATCATTAATTATTTAAGGTTTACATAAATATTTTAAAATATGACCTTTTTCCAAAATTCATCAATATACATCCTATATTTAATTGAATATCTGAAAAAACACAAACTTCATCATAGGAAGAAATCACAATTTTATTTATCTCAAAGGATTACACATACTAGCTACGGTCTCATTACATAGCCCCTTATAACCCCAACATAGGACCTAAGTGTAAGGTGTGCTAAGGTGAGAGAATCTGAGGGTGGCTCGACCAACATTGCCCGAGTGGTGATTTCTATTAGCTTGAACTTATCGCAAAGGTGATTCTGTTCCAGCTTCACATGATGAATTTCAGCTTGGGTTTGGTCCAGAGCAAAGGCCAGTGGTGCTACCTCCTTCCCAAGTTCTGTTATATGGGCTTCGATCGGCCTGAGACCACTGGATGAGGCCATAGAATCCTCTTTCTATATTAATTAACCAAGATCACTTGTATTTATAGACAATAATCGCAAAATTTAGTTTCCAATGGTCATATTGACCAATGTTCATATAACAATCGAAAAACAATAGTACCATTTTAATTATACTCATTTTATTAAATGAAATAGTTTTTTTGGGTATAAAATAAAATAACACACAAAATTAGGAAACAAAATTTATTCAAAATTTTGGGTCGTTACACCGTCGTCCTTAGCACATGACGTTAAACTGTGACTTCCCTCCATGCATCCTACGTGGGGAAAGGGAGACCACCCTGGTGTAAGCCCCAAGCTTTTCTTACAGGAGGCAGCATCCCTACCCCTCCTTTCTTCAGTTCCAAATCCCTCTCCCGCTGGGCTTTTTCACCACCGGACCTCCATCCTAGAGTAAGTCCCAACCTCTTCGGGCAGCTAACCACGCATAAGCCCCTATTTCTTCTTGGGGCTACGATCACATGTAATCCCCACTCCATTTACCATGGACACACCTTTAGTGAAGTGATCGTTAGGTCTTTGGTGTCTCTTTTTCTCACCCTGATCATGACTCACGTGGGCTTAGAGCAAGCACCGACCATGACATCCTCTCTGGGCAGCCTAGAGTGTAATCCCCACACACAACTTGAACCACAAGGACTTTGATCCTTTCCAAGGCAGGGTACGTAGGAATCCTCCATGAGGTTCAATCCCACCACCCATTGGTCGCTCTGACCCCCTTCACGTCGGTTCACCAACACCCTGGGCAGCCTAGAGTGTAAGCCCCACACACCCTCCTGAACTATGTGGTCTTTGATAGTTTCCAAGGTAGGGTACGTAGGAAGCCTTCCTGAGGTTCAATCCCACCATCCACCGGTCATCCCGACCATCTTCACGTCGGTTCCCATCACCTGAACTACGAGGTCTTTGATCCTTTCCAAGGTAGGGTACGTAGAAAGCCTCCTTGAGGTTCAAGCCAACCATCCACCGGTCGTCCCAACCGTCTTCATGTCGGTTCCCATCACCTAAAATACGAGGTCTTTGATCCTTTCCAAGGCAGGGTACGTAGGAATCCTCTATGAGGTTCAAGCCCCACCATCTATTTGGGCCCCAGGTCCCCATTAATGTCAGTTTGACCCTATCGAGTAATAAGCTGTTGTGACCTCAATCAACGGTAAGCCGTTGTGATCCCATCCAGCGGTAAGCCTTTGAAAACCTGAATCGGTGGTAAGTCGTCATCAGATTAACAACATGGACTTTGATTCACTTCCATGGGGATATATAGGAATCCTCTTCGAGGCTCAATACCAAAACCATCGTCATCATCATGACAGTTCCATCCCATTCACCATCCACTTCATTCAACTGCTCCATCATCCATCCTGATTCTTATCTGGGCCGCCACATCCCGGTGAAATCATTCCATCTCATTCCCCATTCCCCTCAATAGTAATTGGGGAGTCAAACACACATTGGCCCCAACATCAGTGTTCCCTCCAGGGGTTGCACCCATCTCATCCACTCTAATCAGTGTTCTGATCAGTCCGATCCATCTCCGCTAGATGTTAAACTTGCGGCATACCCTATGTTAAACATGGGAAGATGAGGAAAACCTAAGAAACATGCCTATGACTATAATTCCTCGCATTTGATGCGGGATGCCCTAGGCTTCCGCGCCCTTGAGAAGCCCTGTAATAAGGGGAAGAAACTTAGACGCACCAGTGTCCCAGCGTCCAGACACGCCAATTGTCACGACCCGCCCTCGGGGTCCGTGCCGTGACTACCCCAAGCCCGCCTTCCATAGGCCAGGGGCTGGCGACTAGCACCAAGGCGTAAATCCTAAAAGAAAAGGGAAGGCATTGCCTTTGAAAGTAAACAATCACCACAGAGTTAGCAAGCGGAAAAGTAAACACTAAGTAAAAATGGTACAAGCTGTGCTGAAAGTAAAAGGGGCCAGAAATACAAGCCCAACTGTAAAGTACATCTGAAAGGAAAAACAGCAACTGAAAGGAAAAACTGCAGCGTCGAGCCGTCCTCTGGAAGTCCCACCTGAAGGGTGGGTACAAATAGCCTCCACTGCTCCTCGGGTCCACCTGACCGCTCCGAGTACGTCCCGCCTAGTGGTCCACCTCCAGGTACCGTCCTGCTCCGCACACCTCCACCACGATCAGCGCTGTCTGTCGTCTGCAACCAACACCACGAAGTGCGGGCATAGCCCGTGCAGGGGTGAGTATAAGCTACTCAGTAGGGACCCCGAGACCCCCGAAGGTCTCCCGAAATCCACAAAGGATAATCCACAAAGGAAAGGTACAATCATGAAGTAACATCTGACACGACTTAGGTATATGCCCATACATATACCTAAGTCATCAATTTCCCGTTCGGCTCCAACGTCCGAGCCCAAGCACAACCCAGTCCACACAGGAAAGCAAAACGTATACCCACACAGGATAGCTCAACAAAATCCACAAAGGAGAGTAAACAGTAAATCCACACAGGATAGCTCAACACAATCCACAAAGGAGAGGAACACAAGATTCATCTCACACAGGTATACTTCTTCGGATGACGATAAAGATGATCACTGATCCATCTAAGTCGTCGGACCCACGAAGGATCGATAGGTACTAACCCCCGCAGTGACCCACACAGGATCGGACCCACACAGGATCGGGCCCACACAGGACCAGGCCCACGCAGGACCTGTAGGCGCTGGCTCACACAGAACCGCTGAGCGCTGACCCACACAGGATCGGACCCACACAGGATCGGGCCCACACAGGACCGGGCCCACGCAGGACCTATAGCACTGATCCACGTAGGATCGCTGAGTGCAGTAGTCGTCGCAGTCCACTGAGGATCTCTGCACAGTCGTCGCCGCAGTCCACTGAGGATCTCTGGACGGTCGTCGTCAGAGTCCACGAAGGATCTCTGCACAGTTGTCGCTGTCGAGGAAGCAGTCGCAGCCAGCTCTAGGGTTCCCACACACAGCAAGCTCGTTCGGGAGGGTCCGCTCCACAAGCCGAGAGGCTGATACATCAACTAACACAAAGTCCGAAGTTGATGTATCCAAAAGTTCCGTATCGTCAACAGGAACTCAACGTCACAGACGACGCTTCAATCGGACGCCCGGTCTGAGAGTTATTGGCTTTTTCGTCCTAGGGGCCCGGTTGGTTTTTAAGGAAAAACCAACCTGACCGTAATCCACCTGCGTCCAAACCTCGGGCGGAGTGTGCCAAAAGATCCGTCTCACAAAGAGGAACTCAACAAAGCTGATGGCACGTCAATCGGACGTCTGTAGCTCAAGATATGAGTGTTTCCGCTCCGAGGGCCCGGTTGGTTTTGTGTACGAACCAACCCGGCCGAACTCGAAGTATTCCGAAACCTTGAGTGCAATATACCGAAATGACCGCCTCAATCCAAGGATCACGTTGCCGCTGACGGCGGGTCGTTTGGAGGCCCGTAGCTCAAGTTACGGGCGTTTGAACGAAGACCGTCCGAAGACGGGGGGTACGGGCCCGCGCCGACCCGGCCCGACCCCCCCCCCCCCCTGGGTTGGCCGAACCGGGTCAACCCGGTCCGACCCGGTCGGACCGGTCTGGCTCGGCCAGACCGGCCTGGCTCGGCCGAGTGGCCGACGCGGGGGGAGCCGCCGTCCCGCGTGACACCCCCGCGGCACCCGCGGGGTGTCGGCCAGGCGACCGGACGCGGCTGAAGCCGCGTCCCGGGTGACGCGGGGGGAGCCGCCGCCCCCGCGTGACACCCGCGTGACACCTGCAGGACACCTGCGGGGTGTCTCCCTGGCGTCGGGCGCGGCTTCAGCCGCGTCCCGCGAGCGCCGCCGCCGTGGCCGGTGACGCGGCGGTCTCGTCCGGCGGCGCGCCGGGCGCCGCCGCCGGCTTTTGCGGGCCGCCGGAGTCGCTCCGGTGGCCCTTTTTTCTTCCCGTATGCGTCGTTGCTCCTCCCGGGACTCGTTCTTCACTGCGGGATCGTCAAACATCCGTTGCGGCACATTCCGTCATCGCCCGTCAAATCCGCACAAAAACGAAGAACGACAGAGGGTTGTCGGGCCGTGTTTGTTTGGCCCGCACCCTCCACGTTAGAGATAAACATCGGGAGAAACAAAAATTCAACACATGAATTCAACAATTTTAATAAATTAAAATTGTTCTTATGTCTGGGTTCTTTATTCTTGAACGGAAACAACAATTTTAATAAATTTAAAATTTTTCACAAACCAGTTCTTTAACTTTTTAAAGAAACATTTACGGGAATATAAAAAGAAAAGGGGTAGTTCCCAAAATAAATCCCTACCTCGTGGGTCGTCACGTGTGAGCGTTCTTCGCGGAATTGCTCATCGCGGAAGGTGGAGATCGTCACGTCGCCGCGGAAGGGCGTCGCGTCGTTGCGGAACACGGCGTTGAGTCGGCGAACTCAACGCACCATGAAACAGCAGATTTAATTTAATTAATTAAATCCGTGTTTTGGTTAAGAACCACGAAGGAGATAAAAAGGAAGGTCCGAGACTCTTACCTCAAGCAGCTGATCGAAGATCCGTCGCGGAGGAAGAGACGTCGCAGAAGAACGTTGTCGGCGTCGCGGATCACGGCGTCACGTCGTCGATTTCCGGGTTCGGTGTTCTTCGTGTTCTTCGCATTCTTCACGTTCTTCATGAAGGAGGAAGAAGATACAAGGATTCTGTCTCAACGAGTAATCCTCCAAAAGATTTTGGTTGGTCTTATTTTATTATTATGCCAACACACGAAAACGGGTAAGTAACGACCCATCAATTCGTTGAATTAATTCAACGAAAGAAAGAACTCATTTAATTTACGAAATAAACCACCCAATTAAATGGTCTGTTAAGAATTTAAGAAACGCGTCAGTTGACTTTCATAATGACGGGTTTTCGCGGGTGCGTTACTTAGCGGAAAGAAACGGCGGGGCTTGTGCGGGCCCCACCTCACAAATATCCTACCAAGAGGGTAGGATATTTCTGGATAGAATCCTATCTGGTTCAACTCAGTTCAAGCCGCCTTTAAGTGGCTTAAAGTGGCTTCCAAGTGGCTTAAGTGAAATAAAATAAATTTGTCGCAAAATTATTTTATTTCTCAACTTTAAGCCCGAAAATTAAAAACCACACCCGAGCAAACACAACTCCGGAAGAGGCGTTTCTAGGAGAATACCGGCGATGCGATTTCATTGGTGCCCTCAGAATTCGATTCCGGGCACCGGTTCAAAAGTTAGAAAAACCCGCTCGTCCGTTCACTGAATGTACCCGAGCCAAACTTCAGAAAATGATTCCGGGCACACCGGGCCTCGGAATTAGGTGCCGTCAGAAACTACGCTCTTGTAAAATTCCAAAGAAAATTAAGAAAAAAAATTCCTTGAAATTTACGGGTCTTTACATTACTCCCACCTCAGGGCTTTACGTCCCCATAAAGATACATCAAAACTAGGGAAACAAATGTGGGTACTGAGCACACATCTAAACCTCCCGCTCCCATGTGCTCTCCTGGAGGTTCCCGTGCTGCCATCTGATGCGCACAAGAGGAATCGATCGCCCACGTAGGACCCGCTCCTGTCGATCCTCTATCTCCACTGGGACCTCCGCAAAAGTCGCCCCATCATCCACGTCTAGCTCCCCATAGTCAATGATGTGCGTCGGGTCGTGCACGTATCTCCTCAGCTGAGATACGTGGAAGACGTCGTGCACCTGGTGCAACTGAGGTGGTAGAGCCAGGCGATAAGCCACCTCGCCAACCCTGCTGAGGACCTGGAAGGGTCCAATGAAGCGTGGAGACAACTTGCCGCCTCAGCCAAATCTCCGCAAACCACGTCGAGGTGAGACCCGCAAGAAGACGTGGTCGCCATCCTAGAACTCTAGTGGCCTTCGCCTCCTGTCAGCATATGACTTCTGTCGGCTCTGAGATGTCCTCATCCGCTCCTGGATGACCTGGACCTTCTCTGTCGTGGCCCGGACCATCTCTGGTCCCACAAGTGCTGACTCCCCAGGGTCTGTCCAGCACAAAGGAGATCTGCAAGGCCTACCGTACAACGCCTCGTATGGTGCCATCCCGATGGTGGAGTGGTAGCTGTTGTTGTACGCGAACTCCACAAAGGGTAGGTGGTCCTCCTAGCTGCGACCAAAGTCGAGGACACATGCGCGGAGCATGTCCTCGAGAGTCTGAATGGTCCTCTCCGTCTGACCATCCGTCTGAGGGTGAAAGGCGATGGTCAGACGTAGTCGCGTCCCAAACGCCTCCTGCAACCCCTTCCAAAGCCGGGAAGTAAAGCGAGCGTCCCGATCGGAGATGATAGTCGATGGCACACCGTGAAGCCGTACAATCTCCTGAACGTAGAGACGCCCCAAGCTCTCCACTGAGCCCTGCTCTCGGATGGGTAAGAAGTGTGCCGACTTGGTGAGTCGGTCAACAATCACCCAAATAGAGTCGTGACCTCTGGAAGTGCGTGGAAGTCCAGTCAAGAAGTCCATAGATATCCCGTCCCTCTTCCACTCCGGGACCTCCAAGGGTTGTACCAAGCCTGATGGTACCTGATGCTCTGCCTTCACCAGCTGGCAGGTGAGGCACCGTGAAACGAACTCTGCCACAACCTTCTTCATGCCCGGCCACCAGTGCTGTCGTCTGAGATCCTGGTACATCTTCGCCACTCCAGGATGTACCGCCAAAGGAGAAGTGTGAAACTCTCTCAGCACCTCCTCTCGTAAAGCGACTGGTACCAAGGTACGTCCTCTGAAAAGGACATCGTGCTCTGCTCCAAGGGAGAAACCATCAGGTGCCTGTCCCGAGGATATCTGTGCACGCCGTGTCTCACAGTCAGCATCCCCATGCTGAGCCTCTCTGACCCACTGTAGAAGTGGAGGAGAGACGATGAGAGACTAAAGGAAGGCTGCTCCGTCTCTATCCACGAAGGATATCTGCAAAGCGGCTAGCTGCTCTGTCGCCTCCTCAAGTAGCTGGATGCCCGTCCTCCTACTGAGGGCATCAGCTACCACGTTCCCCTTCCCAGGAGTATAGACTATCTCAAAGTCATAGTCCTGGAGGAACTCGAGCCATCGCCGCTGTCTCAGGTTCAGGTCCTTCTGAGAGAATATGTACCTGAGACTCTGGTGGTCAGAAAAGACTGTAAAGCGCTCGCCCATCAGGTAGTGCCGCTATGTCTTCAGAGCGAAGACCACTGCTGCCAACTCCAGGTCATGGGTAGAGTAGTTCTGCTCATGCGGCCTCAACTGACGTGATCCGTAGGAAATCACGGCCCGCTCCTGCATCAGGACACACCCGAGTCCAGTCCCTGATGCATCGTAGTAGACTACGTATCCAACTCCCTCCTCAGGCAACCTCAAGATAGGTGCGCTGGTCAGTCTCTGCCTCAGCTCCTGAAAGCTCTGCTGACAACTGTCTAACCACACAAAGGGTTTACCCTTCTTCGTCAACGCTGAGAGTGGTGCCGCAACTCTGGAGAATTCTGGCACAAATCTCCAATAGTATCCGGCAAGACCCAAGAAACTTCGCACCTCCGTCACGCTCCTGGGTGGCTCCCAAGCTAGCACTGCCTCGATCTTCACGGGATCCACTGCAACTCCCGCCTCAGAAATGACGTGCCCCAAGAAGTGGACCTCACATAACCAGAACTGGCACTTCGAGAGCTTTCCATAAAGCTGGTGCTCTTGGAGTGTGTCTAGTACAACTCGCAAGTGGTAGGCGTGCTCCTCCTCCGTGGTCGAGTACACCAAAATGTCGTTGATAAAGACCAAAACAAATCGATCGAGGTATGGCTGGAAGATCCTGTTCATGAGACTCATGAACACTACTGGGGTGTTGGTTACACCGAAAGGCATAACCAAGAACTCATAGTGTCCATACCGACACCTGAAGGCCGTCTTCTGCACATCCTCGTCTCAAACTCTGAGCTGATGATAGCTTGACCTGAGGTCTATCTTCGAGAACCACCGTGATCCCTTGAGCTGATCGAAGAGGTCATCAATCCTCGGTAGCGGATACTTATTCCTCACTGTCACCTGGTTCAGGCGACGATAGTCGACACACAGTCGCAAGCTCCCGTCCGCCTTCTTGGCGAACAAAATCGGGGAATCCCAGGGTGAAACACTGGGTCAGATGAACCCCTTGCCCTGCAAGTCCTCCAACTGTACCCGCAGCTCTCGAAGCTCAGCGGGGGACATCTGATATGCTAGAGTGGATATCGGGGCTGTCCCGGGGTACAGATCAATATAAAAGTATACCTCCCTGCGAGGAGGTAGCCCTGGAACGTCGTCAGGAAAGACGTCCGCATACTGATCCACCACTGCAGGAAAACTGGGACTCCGCACGTCAACTGCTCCAGGGATGAGGCTATCCAACTGATGAGTGATGGGTTGTCCTCTCCTCTGCGGGAGTCCATCCTGTGCTGCGAAGGCTCCCTTCTCGCCGGTGAAGGTGAACCTGCTCCCATCGGTGCGCACACATCGCACCTTGCGCCTAAAGTAGTCAATATGAGCATGGACTGTAGATAACCAATCCATGCCCAAGATGACATCATAAGGCCTCGACGCCGCTACAAGAAGATCCCAGCTGAAGCTCTCTCCTCCTAGAGTAAGCTCACACTGCCGGAACCAGTGCGTAATCGTCGAGTCTGCTCCCGTAGGAGTCTCTAGACGTAAGGATCGAGCCAACGACTCTGTCGGAATCTCCGAGCTCCGAACAAGGGCAGTGGCTATGAAAGAGTGACTCGCTCATGTGTCTCTCAGAACTGCAGCAAGGGTGGAATAGACACAGATCATACCTCGAATCATCTCTGGCATACTGTGGTCGTAGGCCTCCACTGCCTGGAGCTGTGCCTGTCTCTGCCCGCCAGCTCCCTATGGTCGGGGAGGGCCTCCTGGTGGTGGTGGTGGCAGAGCCTCAAAGCGTCGCCCACCACCTGCTGCTCGGCCAGCTCCTCTGCCTCGTCCGCCTCCTCCCTGCGGACCGCCACGGTCGACCCTCTGCCTCTTCCTGGGTGGTCCCTCCACTGTCTGCTGCCCCTCAGTATGACGGGTCGGGCAGTCACGAGCCATGTGGCCCTGCCCGCCGCACTCGTAGCACTGCCTGCCTCTCGGAAGACTGGCTCCGTGCTGTGTTCCCCGCACTGCTGAGCCAGTGTCCCGAGGTCATTTGCCGGAAGGTCTGGTCCGCCTGGAACCCTGAGTCATCTGTCGGCTACCTGCTTCCGAAGACTCTGCCACCTACCGCCCTGCGGTAGGTCTCGCTGTAGACTCAGCCAGAAAGCTCTCGATCAGGAGGGCTCTCTCCAGTACTCCTGCCTGGGTCAGGATGCTGAGGGAGATCAGCGATGCCCTGATCTCGTGTCTCAATCCCTGCTCAAAGTTCCGGGCTCGGAAGAAGGGGTCCCGCACCATGTCTGTCGAGTAGCGATAAAGATCGGTGAACCTCGCCACGTACTGATCGACCGTCAAGCTGCCCTGCCATAGCTGAAGAAGCTCCTGGATACGCACCGCACGGAGGGTGGTCGGGACGAACTCTAAGCAGAAGAGGCTCTCGAAGTCCGTCCAGATGAGGGAGGCCTCATCGTGTACCTGGAGCATCAGGCTCCACCATCGTCCTGCTGCTGCGTGCAGTAGGCTCACCGCGAGGATCACCATGAGGTCTGCTGGTGTCCTCACTAGCCTGAAAACTCGGACGACCGCCTCCATCTAGTCCTCGGCTGCCTGGGGGTCCGCCTCCCCATGGAACCTAGGTGGTCGCTGGCGCTGGAACTCGTGCAGAGGTCCGAGGCATCGTGCGTCGTCAGCTGCCAGTGCTGGAAGCATCGGGGGCTCGGCGGGTAAAGGTACCGCCGGTGCCTCTGCTGTCAACGGGCCCTGTACTGAGGCCTCGTCGCTCGGCGGGCTGTCGTCGCGCTCTACTCTAGGAACCCTAGCTGGCTACTGTCGTCGGGCCATCCTGAAAAGGAAACAAGTATGCCACGGTCAGAACAGTATACCGGGTGAGCTGACACAAGTAATCACAAAGAAAACTTGAAACACGCATGCAATCAATGTTTTCGTGCATTAAGTCGGAAATCAGAAGTCAGGGTCCTGGTGTATGGATACGTCGGCCGCCACACCAACACTGGACTCCCTGGACTGATAACCACACCCAATACGCTAAACACTATTGCTTCACATAGAAGAAAGATCAGAGTCTGCGGTAGAACCGACCACCTCTGATACCAATTTGTCACGACCCGCCCTCGGGGTCCGTGCCGTGACTACCCCAAGCCCGCCTTCCATAGGCCAGGGGCTGGCGACTAGCACCAAGGCGTAAATCCCAAAAGAAAAGGGAAGGCATTGCCTTTGAAAGTAAACAAGCACCACAGAGTAAGCAAGCGGAAAAGTAAACACTAAGTAAAAATGGTACAAGTTGTGTTGAAAGTAAAAGGGGCCAGAAATACAAGCCCAACTATAAAGTACATCTGAAAGGAAAAACAACAACTGAAAGGAAAAACTGCAGCGTCGAGCCGTCCTCTGGAAGTCCCACCTGAAGGGTGGGTACAGATAGCCTCCACTGCTCCTCGGGTCCACCTGACCACTCTGAGTACGTCCCGCCCAGTGGTCCACCTCCAGGTACCGTCCTGCTCCGCACGCCTCCACCACGATTAGCGTTGTCCGTCATCTGTAACCAACACCACGAAGTGCGGGCATAGCCCGTGCAGGGGTGAGTATAAGCTACTCAGTAGGGACCACGAGACCCCCGAAGGTCTCCTGAAATCCACAAAGGATAATCCACAAAGGAAAGGTACAATCACGAAGTAGCATCTCACACGGCTTAGGTATATGCCCATACATATACCTAAGTCATCAATTTCCCGTTCGGCTCCAACGTCCGAGCCCAAGAACAACCCAGTCCACACAGGAAAGCAAAACTTATACCCACACAGGATACCTCAACACAATCCACAAAGGAGAGTAAACAGTAAATCCACACAGGATAGCTCAACACAATCCACAAAGGAGAGGAACACAAGATTCATCTCACACAGGTATACTTCTTCGGATGACGATAAAGATGATCACTGATCCATCTAAGTCGTCGGACCCACGAAGGATCGATAGGTACTAACCCCCGCAGCGACCCACACAGGATCGGGCCCACACAGGACCGGGCCCACGCAGGACCTGTAGGCGCTGGCTCACATAGAACCGTTGAGCGCTGACCCACACAGGATCGGACCCACACAGGATCGGGCCCACACAGGACCGGGCCCACGCAGGACCTGTAGCACTGATCCACGTAGGATTGATGAGTGCAGTAGTCATCGCAGTCCACTGAGGATCTCTGTATAGTCGTCACCGCAGTCCATTGAGGATCTCTACACGGTCGTCGTCGGAGTCCACGGAGGATCTCTGCATAGTCGTCGCTGTCGAGGAAGCAGTCGCTGCCAGCTCTAGGGTTCCCACACACAGCAAGCTCGTTCGGGAGGGTCCGCTCCACGAGCCAAGAGGCTGATACATCAACTGACACAAAGTCCGAAGTTGATGTATCCAAAAGTTCCGTATCGTCAACAGGAACTCAACGTCGCAGACGGCGCGTCAATCGGACGCCTGGTCTGAGAGTTATTGGCTTTTTCGTCCTAGGGGCCCGGTTGGTTTTTAAGGCAAAACCAACCTGACCGTACTCCACCTATGTCCAAACCTTGGGCGGAGTGTTCCAAAAGATCCGTCTCAAAAAGAGGAACTCAACAAAGCTGACGGCACGTCAATCGGACGTCCGTAGCTCAAGATATGAGCGTTTCCGCTCCGAGGGCCCGGTTGGTTTCGTGTACGAACCAACCCGGCCGAACTCTAAGTATTCCAAAACCTTGAGTGCGATATACCGAAACGACCGTCTCTATCCAAGGATCGCATTTCCGCTGACGGCGGGTCGTTTGGAGGCCCGTAGCTCAAGTTACGGGCGTTTTAACGAAGACCGTCCGAAGATGGGGGGTACGGGCCCGGGCCGACCCGGCCCGACCCCCCCCCCCCCCCTGGGACGGTCGAACCGGTCTGGCTCGGCCAGACCGGCCTGGCTCGGCCGAGTGTCCGAGTGGCCGATGCGGGGGGAGCCGCCGCCCCGCGTGACACCCCCGCGGCACCCGCGGGGTGTCGGCCAGGCGACCGGACGCGGCTGAAGCCGCATCCCGGGTGACGCGGGGGGAGCCGCCGCCCCCGCGTGACACCCGCGGGACACCCGCGGGGTGTCTCCCTGGCGCTGGACGCGACTTAAGCCGCGTCCCGCGAGCGCCGCCGCCATGGCCGGTGTCGCGGCGGTCTCGTCCGGCGGCGCGCCGGGCGCCACCGCCTCCGGGCGCCGCCGCCGCTGTGCCGACAACCCGCGCCGCCGCCGGCTTCCGTGGGCCACCGGAGTCACTCCGGTGGCCCGTTTTTCTTCCCCGTCTGCGCCGTTGCTCCTCCCGGGACTCGTTCTTCACTACAGGATCGTCAAACATCCTTTGCGGCACATTCCATCGTCGCCCGTCAAATCCGCACAAAAACGAAGAACGGCGGAGGGTTGTCGGGCCGTTTCGTTTGGCCCGCACCCTCCGCGTTAGAGATAAACATCTGGAGAAACAAAAATTCAACACATGAATTCAACAATTTTAATAAATTAAAAATGTTCTTATGTCCGGGTTCTTTATTCTTGAACGGAAACAACAATTTTAATAAATTTAAAATTGTTCACAAACCAATTCTTTAACTTTTTAAAGAAACATTTACAGGAATATAAAAAGAAAAGGGGTAGTTCCCAAAATAAATCCCTACCTCGTGGGTCGTCGCGCGTGAGCGTTCTTCGCGGAATTGCTCGTCGCGGAAGGTGGAGATCATCGCGTCGTCGCGGAAGGGCATCGCGTCGTCGCGGAACACGACGTTGAGTCGGCGAACTCAACGCACCATGACACAGCAGATTTAATTTAATTAATTAAATCCATGTTTTGGTTAAGAACCACGAAGGAGATAAAAAAGGAAGGTCCGAGACTCTTACCTCAAGCAGCTGATCGAAGATCCGTCGCGGAGGAAGAGACGTCACAGAAGAACGTTGTCGGCGTCGCGGATCACGGCGTCACGTCGTCGATTTCCGGGTTCGGCGTTCTTCGTGTTCTTCGCGTTCTTCGCGTTCTTCACGAAGGAGGAAGAAGATACAAGGATTCTATCTCAATGAGTAATCCTCCAAAAGATTTTGGTTGGTCTTATTTTATTATTATGCCAACACACGAAAATGGGTAAGTAACGACCCATCAATTCGTTGAATTAATTCAACGAAAGAAATATCTCATTTAATTTACGAAATAAACCGCCCAATTAAATGGTCTGTTAAGAATTTAAGAAATGCGTCAGTTGACTTTCATAATGACGGGTTTTCGCGGGTGCGTTACTTAGCGGAAAGAAACGGCGGGGCTCGTGCGGGCCCCACCTCACAAATATCCTACCAAGAGGGTAGGATATTTCTGGATAGCATCCTATCTGGTTCAACTCAGTTCAAGCCGCCTTTAAGTGGATTCAAGTGGCTTCCAAGTGGCTTAAGTGAAATAAAATAAAGTTTTCGCAAAATTATTTTATTTCTCAACTTTAAGCCCGAAAATTAAAAACCACACCCGAGCAAACGCAACTCCGGAAGAGGCGTTTCTAGGCGAATACCAGCGTTGTGATTTCATCGGTGCCCTCAGAATTCGATTCCGGGCACCGGTTCAAAAGTTAGAAAAACCCGCTCATCCGTTCACTGAACGTACCCGAGCCAAACTTCGGAAAATGATTCCGGGCACACCGGGCCTCGGAATCAGGTGCCATCAGAAACTGCGCTCTTGTAAAATTCCAAAGAAAATTAAGAAAAAAAAATTCCTTGAAATTTACGGTTCTTTACACCAATGATGTCCAACGTGACTACTCTCCTGACTGAAGGTTGCTGCCCTGACCGAACCCTTTGAAATGTCCTGACAGAAGCAGTGTAATTAACTGGTTTCCCTGAAGATATGACACCAGGAAGAGTTTCACGAACAATGTTTTAAGTTTATAAGGGAGACCCAGACTAGGTGATGAGTTTCGAGGAGGAATCCACAAAAGGAAGAACCTACATCCCATCATCCCATTTCGATTAAGGAGCAGACATACCTGAATAAAGAATGCCTGCTGCCCACCTTTGGAAAGCAAGAATGTGGGGAAACAAAACCATGCCTTTCGTCCTCACAGACGGACGCGCGTGCCCCAGTGAAATCGTCAGAAAAAAAATGGTGAACCCAACATGAAATTCTTCTCCTCAATATGGATATTAGTAGCACTCAAGGCATAAATGGATTAGCATGTCACTGGATCTAGTAATCCAGTGTCGGGTCCTGCTAGGAAAATTGCGATCTTGGCATGAAACTCACTAGAAGTTGGGGCAGTAGAACGTTGGAAATCCCGTTCTGCGACATTGTCAGCATGGATCCCTCTTACCGGTCATGGAAGATGGAATGGCACTGGGGCATTGGTCGTCGATTCCTTTTTCTTTCAGCACTAATGAGTTAATCTCTCAGCTTCTCAAGAATCAAGTTTTTGCACCTGGAACACGATCACCACCTACACACCGATGCAGGGGTAGGGGCGGTGCCAATGCAGTAGTCCCGCACATTTCTATCTCTTCTACGAAGACCTCTACACCCACAACCACGGGGTGCCTGTGACCCATCTCCCCATCCGAGGTCATCCAACGAAGGGTGATCAATGAACTCATACGCCGATACTAGGAGGAGGGCATAATCCCGACTCGGGATATGGCCCTCCTGGATCTGGAGGCATCTGCGCCTTGTCGTCAACGCCACACCCAAGGGCCACGCAGGGAGCCGCTGCTCCCCACGCCGACATATAACCATTTCAAGAGCCTCTCCCTAGAACGATTTGATGACTCCCTGCCTTATGCTGATGAGGTAGGTGATGTCTGGCCCAGCCTGGTCAGAGTCCCATTCCAGGGGATCCCAGCGAGGGCTCCCACCCGGTCGTATCAGCACCGCCACCCATTCTTGTTGGATGAGGAGCAAGTAATCCATGTACCTAAACCACCATCTCTAGTTCATCCGACCCGACACTAGTATTGATCGCAAGCTGAGGATACCCGCCAGGGAGCATCAACGTTGACAGCTACTATGGACCAAGCCACCACCGACGCATATCAGCAGTTCCCTGAATACACTGAGTAGGGGAACTTATACAACCGACCAGGATCGAGGCCCCAACCATCCCATGGGCAGGTTGGTCCACCTCTCTTGGTTGCCGACACAAGTAGTGGCTGGCGTGAACTAACCCGCAGTGATGCCACCTAGAACGGAGGTCCTCCCCGTACCACTACCACAGAGAGCGCGGGACTTCCCCACTTAGAGACTCGGCATGGAGGTCTTCCTCGTGCCACCCCCAATCCAAATGAGGGTCTTCCCTATGGCGGTGACACTCGGTACGAAAGTCTTTCCCGTAACCATTACACGGGTTATGGAGTCGCTCCTCCTACCCCCGACCACCGGTGTAGGGAAATTTCACATCTGGTCTCTCTTCAACATGGGGATCCTTCCCGTGTCCTCTTCATAGCTAGAGAAGGCCCTTATCACCTTGGAAACCGGAGGGGTGAAGGCCACCCTCGCCTCACTAGAACCCAACATGGAGGTCCTACCCGTGTTTAGCTAGACCGGTACAAAGGGCCTCATCATACTCCCCTCGATGCTCCTGCCAGTTCTAGTGGATGTCTTTCCAACTCCAGCACTATCCATGTAGGTCCTCCCCATGTCCCCTTTGACATTTGTCCTGGTGCTCCTCGCAACCCAGCTTACTCAGGTGGAAACCCTCTCCGCCTCATCCCCAGTGCAGTTGAAGGACCTCGTGTCAGAAACTAGCCCTATCCTGAGGATCCACTTAGGGGTAGGAAGGCGGGTCATCGCTGCCATAAGAAGAATTCTGGGAAGGTCCGAACATAGATTAAACCAGTCCGCTTCTCAGACTCTAAAGCAGAGTAAGACTCAGCATGGGAACCCTCCTCTCACTCATCTGAGTCAAGGGTTGGGGTAGAAATGAGGTGCATCAGCCTAGTACTCCCAGAATGTGAGGTTTATAGGATTACTGCCTCCCTATGCAGGTATATCCAGGAGGACGAAAATCTGGAAACCCCACAGGTTATCGTTGTGAAATCACCACCGTCGTCACTAGAAGCGCTCTCTACCTTGACAAGAGATCACAAAGAACTATTATGGGGACCGATGGTGGGAGAGGAGCAGCATGACCTATCACCAATAGCCCTATCCCCTGAGCTAGGAATGGTGGCCGTCAACCCGTATTATCGCGACGTAGTGGCCAGGTCGCTACACTCTTTGGAGGACAACCCAAGATTCGGTGGCTAGTCAGCCCGCTCGCTATACTCTCCACCGGCTAGCCTGCCATCCCAATGATCTGCCTCAGTACCGCTGCCATTTCCTCAGCCACCCCTAGTTCACTAATGGAGAAATCAAGGGACAGACCCTGAATCCAAGCCGAGGAGATTATGGAACATCCTTGTAGTGGACCACTTCCTTGAGATGTTATGGCCCATGGCAGTGCCAAATTTTCTCACGCCAGAATCCATCACCCTAGAGGAGGTTGAATGTTTCCTCCAAACCCTCAGGGAGACTTAATTTCACCTTCTTCTTTAGTGAGTGGTTTATCCCAGGATCCAATAGCATATTGAAGACATTGGGGAGAAATGTCATCTAGTTGATCTGGTCGTGCTCCCTGTGGCCCAGCGCCCCGAGTCATCAGGCCACCGTAAGGTCCTCCAAGAGCAATGTGTTCAGAGTTTCAAGATACTCTGCAAGATCATCAAGGAGGCTTCCTCCCCACACGCAAATTTGTGGCTAGGGGCAGTATGCTGCCCTCCTCTTCAGTCCTATCTAGAAGAAGCCCGACTTTCTATGCGATATCGAGGACATGCCCCCAGGAAGGGTCACAGTCAACATGGCCGACATAGTGGACAAGGAAGATGAGTTGGAGCTTCTTGATGGGGAATTATCCCTCGAGGGCGTGCCACCACTATTGGACCCATCAGGGAGGGTTACTCTCTAGCAGAGGAACCAACTAGGTCTCCCTGTTCCTACTGGGGCATTAATACTCAGTCAGAATTTCGGTAAGGGTAAAGAGCACGTCGGAACTGCCAAGCACTCCGACCCATCCTCCTTAGTGCAGAAGACAGAGGAAGACCCTAAGAAGGCCACATTGTACCAACAACTTTCCGAGCAGAAGAAGTTGGTCGATAACCTCTTGGATGAACACGCTGTAGAGAGACGACCAGAATATGGTGACCCTAGGTCGGGGCAGCAGGGGCAGGAACAACTTCCCCTCAATGAGCTGCCTCTAGGAGACCCTAACTATCCTGCCCCTGCAAACAGGGTTGAGGCCGGAACTTACGACAAGAGGGTGCGGTATGTCTCGCCAAACCCTCTCGAACGGAGCGACAATCCAAGGGACCCAACTCGGGCTCCCCCAGCAGCCCCGAGGGTCGTGCCTCCAACCACTCCATGAGCCGCTGGGCCTACTTACCATGTTGAAGAACCCGCCAACGTGATCGTGGTTAGGGATCCCCGTCAAGATAGGGACCCCACCCAGATGATCCAATGGTGGCACTCATTTCCCACCTTGAGGCATTGGAAACATGACAGGTGGCAATCTTGCCTGATGGAAATCCATATCCAGCATGGGTGGATGATATGTCGGCACCTCCAGGTTTTGGGAATCCCACCTTCTCCCCCTTTAACGGGACGAGGGTCCTGCCGTAGATCCAGGCCCACTTCAACTCAAGGTGTGGGCCCATGTTAGGTACTCCAACACAGTAGAAGGCTGCCAAGCTCCACTGTTTTGTTCAGAAATTGGAGGGGCGTGCATTCGTCTGGTACAACCAGCTTCCCATTGGATCTGTAACCAGTTGGGAGGACCTTTGCAGGAAATTCCTCTACCAATTCAGCTCCACCATTCAGAAAACGAGCATCGTAGACCTATTCAAGTGCAAACAAAGGCCTGATGAGAATGTCGTAGAATTTATCACCTTGTGGAAAGGGCTTACATATTCCCTTTGACATGCCACTAACTCAGGAGAAATTACTGACGATGTGTGTAGGAAATGTCAAGATGGAACTGGTTCCCTCTCTGATAACCCAGAACTACCCCGGGGGATTTTGAGACTTCTCTGATATGGCCAAGCGCCTAGAAGAAGCCCTGCAACAGGCTAGCCAGACACGTCTGTTGCCTCCCACAATTCCCGTGAGAAGGGATGTCAGAGCCGAACCTACCATGGTGGCCCAAATAGAGGCCCCCCAGATAGATGGAATTATTATCTATGGAGCCACCTCCCCATCCTTGCAGAGGCCCTCTACCACAGGCACTGCCTCCAGCCTAGGAGCGGCTTCCTCAGAATCGATAGGTGCCCCCATGAAATGCACCGCCACTACCTAGGTAGGACAACTAGGCTTCACCTCCTTGATAGGCTCCTCCAGCTCCTCGTCAGGGATAGGCTCCAAGGACCCCCTTCCCAGATAGAAGAAACTGGACCTACTCATTCAACGATAATCAGGTCCCCGGCTATTTCCAAAGTGCCTTGGAACAAGGGATTGTGCGTTTTCCTGAGTGCAG
Organism: Viscum album; assembly: GCA_963277665.1. Classification (NCBI taxonomy): domain Eukaryota; kingdom Viridiplantae; phylum Streptophyta; class Magnoliopsida; order Santalales; family Viscaceae; genus Viscum; species Viscum album. The sequence goes on from OY728150.1 coordinate 1,477,071,555, forward strand.
AAGGCCAGAAGAGTCTAACCTCACCGATCACCCCAACTATTACCCCTATCATCGGATCCTCATGCACACACTCAAGATGTGATATGTGTTCAAATACTGGATTCAAGACCAGGTCAATAACAACATATTCAGGTTGGGCTTAGCTCCGAAATAAGTTTCATGCATCGTCGTAAGACCAGACAGCAGCAGCGATAGCGAGGGTGAGTGGCAGCAGGTTTCTAACCGTGAGTCCCAGAAGTATGACAACTGGATGGCTCGAAAAATGGTTGCCCATGCCCATGGTATCATTCGTACATACCTAAATCAGTCAGAGCCTTCAGAAGCCGCAACTGCTACTTCTGCATCATCATCTCAACCGGCCTCTTCCTAGAAGAGCAAGCATCGGCGGTGCAAGGAAAATTAATGCACCCTCCCAATTCCATTATTGTCCCACACTCTCAGCAGCTTTATGCCTCTGGATATGGGTATTCCTCCTAGAATCCACCCAGTAATGGATTACTCTTCAAGTGATAGTCAAGGGTGCGCTATAGTTAACACCGTAGAGTTGGTAATCCCCTACATGACTCCCGATGATGGGGAGTGCCAGGCGGATCTCCCCAACGTCCTCAGCCAATGCAAACGTCAGCGGAGCTACAACCATATGGGTCATCGAGGCACATCATTTGGAACTTCTATTCAGGTTGTGCATGCAACTAAGACCAGACAGTAGACTCAGCACAGATCTCAGCACGCGTGGCCTCCTCATCTGGTGCCATCGGGCACGCCTCCACCGTTGTTTGTGCTACTGGACCAAGCAGATTCATCGAGACATTTCCATGATCAGCCACGCTACACCGCAAAACGGTCTTAGTCAGCTGGTCTCAGCATGGTAGTCACTCTGCATGCTTCGACTAGTGAGCAGCGGGACATTTCAAGCACCAGTCAGCCGTCGGCCCAACTGGTAGGGTCCACTGTACCGCTTTTCATAGAGCAACCTCCTACAAGCATAAGTTCATGCCTGGCACGGAAGTATGATGTTCTCAAGAATCTTGTCAGCATTCTAACAAGGCTCTCTATCCTCAAGGCCCTTTGCCTATCGCCTGATATGCATGAGTCCCTTGCCGAGGATTTAATAATCCCCTCCAGTTTGAGACGGAAGTAGCAGCCATAGAAGCCTTCCATGCTGTAGCAATTGAGAATACTGAATGCCAGGCCATAATTTCGTTCTCCGAAGAAGATGAAGGTTCTACTATACAAGGGCACATTCACCCATTGTATATCACTGGCTGGTTCAATGACGTGGATGTTTGCAGCTGTCTTGTTGATACAGCCTTTGAGATCAATTTAATCCCAACTTAGACATTGTAGAAGCTAGGGTTATCTAAGGACGACTTGACTCCCTCTGACCTGAAGATCTAAGGATATGAAAGGACATAGCAGACCCCATTCGGCAAGATCTGTTTTAAGACCCAATTTTATGGCCTATTTTCCAGCACCGAGATTATGGTTGTCTCCCAAGACACCGCATACAATGCATTGATGGGTAGACCATGGCTCTACATGCACGCGGAGGTCCCCTCATCGTATCACCAGTGCCTCAAGTACTCCCTTAATGGTCGATCAGGAGTACTCCAAGGTGATGCGTCTCCTTTCACCTCTTGTGAAGCCCGCTATCTAGATGCTGACTATTACAAGAGCAAGGATAAACAGATTTAGGCAAGTGAGGTTGAGCCCATCATGGTCGCAACTAACCCTTGGGCAGGTTTGGATGACGCCTACGTCTTCCCTATCCATAGATTAGAGGCCACGACCCCAGATATGGGGCAATGTTTTATTGTCTTTGGTATGAGGGGGAAGAATATTCCCAAGTCTAAGTGACGGTGGAAGATCACCTTGTATTCTTACAAAAATCAGGCTCAGGTGATCCCGGAGCCTCCTACCCCCATAAGGTATCGGGATGTCCACCCCATGGCAATGGAAGTACATCATACATGTCTATTTCGTTGGGCTGGAATTAAATGGCTCAAGCTGATGCATCACTACTGCTTTGATATCATCAAGAGTGGCCCCTTGGGATGAAGACCAAATGGGATCAGGTCGACAACCTTCATCGCTATGGTTTCGGTAGTATCAGAATCTCCCAATGCAGTGACCACTACTGATCAGGCTGGTACTAGCCTACCGTTGGAATTTGCTGACCCAGAGAAATCTCCTCTCGTTGGGGAGCCATCCTCCACAATTAAAGAAGAGGATCTGGAGGACGCTCTCCCCGCCTTTGAAGAGGGATTCTCCACCACAATTGATGAACTGGTACAGGTGAACCTCAGTAACGAGGTGAACCCGAGACCCACGTTGATCAGTGCCGCCATGCCCCTTGAGGATTAATAGTGGTACATGGACTTCCTTAAATAGCTCTGTGACATGTTTTCCTAGAGTTATGATGAGATGCCTGGACTAGATCATCAAGTAGTCATACACCACCTCGGTCTTTCGGCAAATCATCACGGGTTCAAGGAGCTTCCTAGAAAGATACACCCACCTCATGGTGCCATGGTCGAGTCCAAAGTTGACAATATCATCAGGGACAACTTTGTTAAGGAGTTCCATTACCCCAAATGGCTAGACAACATTGTGACAGCCAGGAAGAACAATAGATAGATTAGAGTCTTCATCGACTTCCGCGATCTCAATCGTCACTGTATGAAGGATGATTTTCCCCTTCCTGTGACGGAATTGTTGATCGATACTACGACTAGGTTTCAAGACCTCTCCTTCATGGACGGTTACTCCAGACACAACCAGATCTGAATGACCCCTGAGGACGAAGATTCCACATCTTTCAGGGTGCTGCAAGGTATGTTTTATTACCAGGTCATGCCCTTCGGCTTAAAGAATGCAGATTTCACCTATCAGTGGGCCATGCATCAAATATTCAAGCCAATCCTTAGGACATTGGTGGAATGCTATGTGGACGATCTAGTGGTAAAATCTCACTAGTTCCAGGACCATATCAAGGACCTTGAGAAATTGTTCGACTTCCTCCATTCCCACCACCTGAAGATGAACCCCTTGAAATGGGCCTTCGGGGTCACCTTTGGGAAGTTCCTTGGATTTGTTGTCGGGTACTGGGGCATCGAGATCGACCCAGAGAAGATCAAGGCCATCGGTTAGATGCCTCCCCCAAGAAATATTTGGGAGCTTCGAGGTTTCCAAGGACACTTAGCCTACATACACTGATTCATTGTGAATTTGTCCGGCAAGTGTAATCTATTTTATTGGATCATGAATAAAGGCTCCACCTACGAGTGGGACAAAGAGTGTCAGACCGCGTTTGAGGAAATCAAGCAGTATCTGCTCCAACATCTAGTCTTGATGCCACCCATCTCCAAAAAAACACTTATCATGTATGTGACTGCCCTGGAATGATCTCTTGGCATCCTTCTCACCTAGAAGAAAAATGAGGGGATAGAAAACAGCCTCTACTACCTTAGTCATATGTTCATAGATACAGAGACTAGATACACCCTCATCTAAAAGAGATGCCTTGCGCTGGTATTCGCAGTACAGAAATTATGACACTACTTACAGCACCACGAGGTACAGCTGGTGTCTCGGGTAGACCCGTTGAAGTACATTCTGAACTACCCCATGTTGACCGGCCATCTATAATGGTGGGTAGTGATTCTTCAGCAGTTCAATATCAGGTTTGTCCCTCAGAAAGCTATTAAGGGGCAAGCATTGGAAGAATTCCTTGATTCCCATTTGGATCCTACTGACCAGTCCTTGGATCTCGATTTTCCTGATGAGGCAATCATCTCAGTAGATCATGTCATCCCGTATTAGAAGATTCACTTTGATGGTGCTTCCTGAAGCCCCACCGATAGGAGGCTCAATGATCCCAGGATCAACAGGGTAGGCCTGGGTATTGTCTTTATTACCCCGGCACAATCCATTCTGCTATACTTATTCCTATTTTCAGAAGGTTGTACCAACAATGAGGCAGATTATCAGGCTCTTATCATTGGCCTTGAGCCGGCCCTTGAGATTGATGTGCCCCATTTTCATGTGAAAGGGGATTCCAAACTAGTCATCAGGAAGATCAATGGTGACTACGTCGTTAGAAAACCAAAGCTCGTACCATTGTTGGAGTGCACCCTCCAGCTAATGGACCAATTCCCATCTCAGACGGAAGATACTCATGTCCCTCGATCTCAGAACGGTCGAGCGGATGACCTGGCTGGCCCGGCTACATCACTTGTAAAACTCGAGCAAGATGATCTGATTATACACGTGGCACATCGGAGAGTCATTGCTCCCATCAACCCAGATGATGACGATGGCCTGTGGGTAAGCCATCTTACCGCTGGGGCCTCTATGTCAAGACCCCCAGGTTCCTCAGATGTAGTGGTTGAAGTGACCCCTGAATAGAGAGCCCCCTTTGTCGATTATCTTCAAAATGGTTACCTCCCGGTTGATCGGGTAGAGTGTGAGTGAATCCGATGCTGTGCGCTACAGTTTACCCTCCAGAGTGGTCCCAGTCTTGAGAAGACCATCTACAAGAACGGGTTCAATGGTGTTATCCTCCATTACATCCAAGGATTTGAGATTTATTAGGTCATGAAGTAGGTTCATTCCGGTTCCTACAACACCCACCAGACTGGGTCGAAGTTGTCCCATCAGATCTGAAGATTGGGGTACTTCTGGACCTCCATGATCCACGATTGCATCGAGTTCTCCAAATGGTGTCATGCATGCCAAATTCATGCTAACTTTATGAATTGGCCACCACAACCTCTCCACTACACCAAGTAATCTTGACTGTTTGTGGTGTGGGGGCTCGATGTCGTAGAACCATATCCAATGGTGACCGCTCGCCAGTGCAGATTCATCCTAACCGCTATGGATTTCTTTTCCAAGTGGGCAGAGGTAGTTCCGCTCAAAGAGGTCAAGGACCGTTCTATCGTTGACTTCATGATATCCAATATCATCTACCGATTTAGAGTCCCTCATGTCATCCTCACCGATAACGGCACCAACTTATGAGCAGCTGAGTTGAAGAAGTTGTATGCCAAGTACAAAATCTGTTTGAACCATACCACCTGCTATCACGCGCAGGCAAATGGACAAATCGAGGCATTAAACAAAACCCTCTCTAACATTATATAGAAAATGGTTGGTTATAATAAGATGATTTGGCCAGAAAAGCTCCCCAACAGTCTCTGGGCTTACCGTACAATGACTCGTAATTCCACCCAGGTGACTCCATACTCCCTGGTGTATTGAACTGAGCTCGTCCTGCCCATCGAGATCCATCTGCCTTCATTACGCACAGTATTCTATGACCATCAGGTGCCAGATAAGGTAGCCAAAATTCATTTCGCTGAATTGGAAGCACTTGACGAGAATAGGCTTCGTGCCCTGTATAATCTAGAAAGGCATCCGAATAAGATAGCTAGAGCCTTCAACAAGAAGGTTCACCTCTGCTCTTTCCTGAAAGGTGACTTGGTATTGGCCCTCCAGACACCAATGATCCCTGGTAGGAAACCACCCAAGTTGGAGCCCAAATGGGAAGGACCTTACATAATTCACAGGTTTTACCCCAATGGAGCATACTCCCTGGTGACCATGTATGGTGAGCATATAACTCCTCCCACCAATGCCAAGTTTCTCAATCAATACATTGCCTGAGCCATATGGTCATGCATGACCCTAAGCTACTGGGTCCGGCATGACCCTAAACTTTCTGGTCCTACACAACCTTAAACAGTATTGGTTCCGTCTTGACCATAATTTTTTCTAGTCCTGCATGACCCTAAACTGCTTTGTCCCGCATGATGTTAAACTATATGTCATCCTACAAGACGTTAAACTGCACCCTTAGAACTACGTGTGGCTTGATTCCCATCCGCATGGGATACATAGTAATTCTCAAGTGTTTCATCTTGAGCCTATCCCCAAACTCTTCTCTTTGACTACCCCCCCTGGGTATAGTTCTCTCGGAGGATCCTTACATGATATGGTGTAGGATTCCTTAGCCCCACTCATTCCAGGATTACAATAGTCACACCATGTGCCCACTCCCCATTCTTATATCTTCCCACGTCCTCATTGCACGACGTTAAACTGCATGACCTTCAAGAACTACGTACGGCTTGATTCCCATCCTCATGGGATACATAGGAACGCCCAGACATTTCATCTGTTGGCCCAGCCCAAAAGCCATAATCTCCCCTCGGGTCAAGACATATGGTGTGGTTCAGGTTTTTTCCCCAATACATATGGATATCATATCGATTCTTCCATACATCCCACTCCTCGGAGGTGTCTGCCTTTTTCACCACCCTGCTTGAATTTAAAATTTATGGGCACAGTTATGCTTCACCCATTCCTTTGATTTGGGCTCCATCAGGCTTCCCATCTAGAAGGGCCCTAGAATGGTAGGGATGCTAGTCCCAAGGGTTCTCCTACCACTTCGGGCCAACTCCCTCGAGGATGTTGAGTAGAAAGTTTATACAAGTCTCGCATTGCGAATATGGTCAGCGGTCGATGCTCATTTGTTGTTCCCATTCAAGGCCACTATAAGGACGTTGTTTTTTGAACATGGTCAATAGATATCCTTTGTCTTTAGATCCACCCCAAGATGTACCAAACATTGAGTGTAGTGGTTCATTCTGCCCCATTGTATCTCCAAGTGATGAACTCCCTTCGGGTGATGCCAGCTATCTGACCCTTATATGAGAGGTAAAGCCAAATTTGGCTCCTTGTTTACTACATCGAGCACTACTCACATGGGATTAGCATTTGTGATGAGGCGGTAACTGGACAAGAGGTCATATGGCTAAAATTAGTCAGGATGCCCAGCCTCAGGCCCCTTGGCCTTTATCGGCCCCTTGGCCTCTTTCGGCCCGTGGTGGAGCGGAATTATGTTCTCATTCATGTTAGGCTATTTCTCCACGCCACACATATCCCCTTCCATGCTTTGCGAGCCCCATCATTTGGGTTTCCATCACCCTCTATATCCAAAGGACCCCTGAATGGCATGGATTCTAGGCCCAAGTGATCTCCTACCATTATGGGCTAACGTCCTCAAGGATTGCGGGTGACAGGTTGATGTGAGTCCCATGTTGCGAATATGGTCAATAGTCAATGATCAATTGTTTTCCTTGAACTCTGGTCACATAAGGGTGGGTACTATGTTGTGAACCTAGTCAATAGTTGTCTTCAATCATCATTGCTGCTTTGTGGTCTTCCATAAGCACGATGGTTCACCCTTTCTGTCCCATGCATATGACATTAAACTAGGAATATATAGTCTGAGCTTTTTGACCCTAAACTAAGATCACCTCGTCCTCACTGCAAGACGTTAAACTGCAAGTTGGTCAGGAATTTCTGTCCACGTCCCAGCCTCAGGCCCCTTAGCCATTTCGGGGCCCCGTCTTAAGTTCCCATTTAGTGTTGTACGGTGTGGTATGGGATTATGTCCTCATTCACATCGGGTTACTCACTGCATCGTGCACCCCCTCTGTGTGGGGCACCTCACCCATTTGTGTCCTTACTGCATGACGGTAAACTACACATTACTCTCTGCAAGAACTACGTGTGGCTTGATTCTCATCCTCATGGGATACATAGGACCGCCCAGACGTTTAGTCTTCGGGTCCAGCCTCATCTTGGACCCATGGCCTGCATTCCCCCAGGGAGAGGGGTATATGGTGTGGTATGGGATTATGTCCTCATTAACGTTAAGTTTTGTAACAACCACACCATTTACCTCCTCCTCCTGAGAGTTTTCCATCCCCTTGTGCTATAATTGTCTTTTCAAATCGGTCGCTCTCAGGATGAGCCCCTCGGTCTTCTTCAGCGATTCACTAATGTGCCCAAGGATACTCTGGTTTAGTACTTGGAATTCCAGATTCTACCCGGACATGCTTTCACCCATTTCCCAGGCTTCGTGTTCCCCTTCATTAGGGTTTCCATCACCTTTCACATCCAAAGGGACCCCCAAATGGCATGGATTCTAGGCCAAAGGGACCTTCTACCATTACGAGCCAACGTCCTCAAGGGTTTCGATCAACAAATTGATATAAGTCCTGCATTGAAAATTTGGTCAGTGGTCGATGCTCGTTTGTTGTCCCCACTTCAGGCCACACGAAATGGATATTGTGTTTCGAAAATGGTCAATAGTTATCCTCCATCATCACGACAACCCCATTAAGCCCAAAATGTCGGTTACATGACTCACATACTTCTCCACCTCATCATGTCCAAATAGAATTTCAACACTCCTGGCACTATCCCTCAGTGTGAATTTTCACGTTAGGAGGAAAAATCCGTGGTAAGGGCATCATTCGGGGATCCACACTGATTTCCCTTCGGCGGGCATTCTAGGTATTGCAACAAACTTCTTTCGCCCTTGTTTCCCACACTGAGTTTGACTCACATGGGTTTAAGGATCAGGTTGAGGTATGCACTTACTTGGAAGGTTTTCGCTCCTCTATGGTCTGATCTCTAAGACCATAAAATAAGTTCTCTTTTGGAACTATGTACAACTTGATTCCCATTCTCATGGTATACGTAGGAACACCCAGATGTCTCGTTTTTTGGTCTAGATCAATAGGGAGCTAGTTTCTCTTGCCCCCCTTTTCTTCTAATCTTTCCCAGTTTCTCGGCCAGAGGTTTCCACCTCAGAATTACACATGATATGGTGTGGACCTTATCCTCATTCACATCGGGTATGCTTTATCACGCCATGCGCGTCCCCTATGAAACCTCATCTCTCCTGTATACGTCTGAGCCATATGACTTTAAACTATGATGCTCAGTCCCACATGACATTAAACTATTGCATCTATCTTGCACGATGTTAAAAGTGCATGGTTGGTCCCATCACATGACCCTAAACTGTGACATTATCATCCTGGACACATGATGAAAAACGACACTGCATTGTGATGTCCTCACCCAAGGGGACGTCATGTTCGGTATCGGTTACACACCGTACCATTTGTCAACACCTACATGTGGCTTGATTCCTGTGGCGATACCTGGACCTTCCATCCTAGGTCCATATCTTCACACACAAAAAAACATTCATCTTAAATAAAAAACAAGATCTATCAAATACTGCTCATTTTGGTGTAAAGGCCAGACCCGCACAACCATATCTTAGAACTACGTGTAGCTTGATCCCCATCCTCATGGGGTGAATAAGAACATTCGTGCACCTTTTTTTGTGCACAGCCTAACTTTTGTGTTCGGTCCCTTGACCTAAAACCTCCCCCAAGAAGCGCATGGTGATCCAGACCAGATCCTCATTCACGTCAGGTTTTGTAATTACATCACCATGTGTCCCTTATTTCCTACCATACATGGTCTGAGATCTAAGACTGTAAACTAAGATCTCTTCCAGAACTACGTTTGTCATGATTCCCATCCTTATGGGATATGTAGGAATGCCCAGACATTTTAGTCTCCGGGTCCAGCCCCAGGAATCCACAAATCTTGTCCCTCCTTTTTCGGCCCCTTGTCCTGAACTCATTTGGGAACATGTGGTGTGACGAGTACCTCTTAGGTTCTCATTCACGTCGAGTTTTTAGATAGTCGCACCATGTGCTTCCCAGATCTTTTCCCGGCGTGGTCCGAGTTCTATGACCCAAAACTAAGACCTCCTTATGTGAACTGTGCATCACGTTTGGCCAACACACCACCCTACGCACAACCCATTAAATTAAAACCCCCTTAATGGTCCACCCTAGGACCTTGAATTCAAAGTGTGTGACCCTAGAACCCTTTTCCTTGGGTAGGGACTCGACTCCCTCTATATAATGTGTCTCATTGTCGTACTCAGATGTGTTTTGACAAAGAGCCCAAAGTCTGGAATTTTCATGGGGATATTCCCCTCGTTCCATGTCCAAGATGCGTGAGCCCGTTGTTTGGATCCTCATCCTCTTTCATGTATAAAGGGAACCCATAACAGTATGGATGATCGACCTATGGCCCACCTATTGTCCTGGGATGATGTTCCAGAAGACTAATGGATGAAATTCTGAGCCAGGCCCCGTGTTTCGAACATGGTCAGCGGTTGGACCTCATTGTCGTCCCTATTTCAGGATAACGCCATATGGATACTGTGTTTTGAACATGGTCAATAGTTATCCTTTATTGTCATGCCACCACTACAGTGTTCCAAATCTTGGGTATTGTGATTCACACCTTCCACCCCCATGTTCGGATTTGTTCCAGCGCCCCTGGCGTTACTCTATTCGTGCACAAGAGCACATCAGGAAAATGATAATTTGACTATTCTGAGAACTTTATTCTCTAGTCAGGTCTCTATCTTCTATTTCTGAGAATCTGAATTGGTTGTTCGAACCTCGGGTGCCCGAAGCTTGGTTATAACTCCTACATTCAAACGAAGTAATAATGCGATCATCCCCCGTTTCTCACACTGGGTATGACCCACGCGAGCTTAGAAATGGATTGCTGTTTATTTCAGGATTGTGGTCGAATGCATTAAACCAAACGAATAAGTAAATAAATCTATCCATACATGCAGTCCAAAATAAGGGACATTAAGGAGAAATTTGTTTATGAGTTTGACCAAAACAGGGCCCTTAGGGATCAACATCTTGGATAAATCGCTCTAGAGCTGCTACCTTTTGTCTTGTGGACTCTAGTATTGCCTCCCGCCCCATGATAACCTTCTCTTCATCAGCGGCTACAGGGCGCAGTTCACTGACCCTAGCCTGTGCTTGCGCCTGTCCAGTTTGGAGTGCGGTCATTTAGTGACCCACTTCCACTAGCTGCTCTTGGGCATCCACCAGCTGGGCCCTCAATTTCTCTATAAGCTCAGAGCTATTTGCAATGAATACCTCCTTATCCTTCATCCATTCTTCGATGTGTTGGACTTATTGTTATTCCTTCAGAAACACTCAGGTACTCCCTGATTCTTCCTGACACTGGGCAACATCAGAGCGTTGGCTACTCTCGCGCAGCTTCTCGGCCATGTAATCGAAGACTATCAAATGAAGGAATTGAGCATCCACCCCTCCAGCACATAGAAATCATATCCATTTATGGAGTGATCCCATCCGTTTTAGCCACTCTGTCTGAGGCTAACTGAGAAATCACTTGATAAACTTTCACCCTTTGCGACGCGTCATCTAGATTTCATCAACCGCCTCCGAATCAGAATCATCTATCTCCTCAGGATCCATAGGATGATAGTAGGGGAAAGAAGCAAGGATCTCAACATTAGGGTCTTCTTCAGGAACCTCCACCTTGTCAGTGACCTCGCTCTTGTCAGGCTGGAGTTCCACCCAGGCAGCATTACCATCCCTCATTGTGATCTCTGTCCCATCGAGTACCAGGGATGGGTTTCTTAGAATGTTTACTTCTGTAAAGGCCAATGCAGTCACTGCCCATCCCGCTCCTGAAGATGTCCCAGATTCGACAGATTTTCGTGCCTTCAACATTGCGATCACTGCATCAGGAATCAGTATCTTGACCAGCTGAATTCTCTAGAAAAGATAAAAACATGGGAGAAAGGACTTACAGGAGCCAAGTGTAGCAGTGTCCAAAGCCTGTGTCATGGAGGGGGGCCCTGCCATGGGAGATCCTTCGGCTCTTGTCAACTCGATTACCGATGTTGGATCCTCTTGGACAATGGGGATGGAAGGGGGCTCACCTCCTGGCTCATCATCGCCTAGTCCAGCTGAGATCAGTGCCCCATTACACCCAGTCCCAAGGACTGACCCCCGAGGTTTCTCCCCAGTCTCCACAGGCGTACTCATGCCCTCAGCGGGGAAGGCTTCCTGGGGACCCTCACCCATGTGTTCCTGAATAGGATAATGTTTGGTTTATGGATCAAGACTATGAAAAAAATGAAGACCGGTATGAGGTTTAAACCATACCTCAAGATGCTCTGCCAATTTTGTACCAGTGCTAACAATTTCACCGCTCTCCTAGGAACTCCGCTGGTGAGTGGGAGCTTATTAAGTACCCTAACCATCAAGACCCTCGACTTGGTCCTCCTCCTATTCTTCTTCTCCTTCTTCTTCTCCTTCTTCTTCCTCCTCTACACTATCATCCTCGGATGGTAGCCTCTCTAGATCATGTGCTTGTCCAAGCATTACTTTCATCAAGAGATGCATCTCTTGAATGCGTACATGTCCATGGATGTTATGTATGCATTCCAACGATGAAATTTTACCTTATCCAGTATCCAGATGCACCCTATGTCTGGTAGATCGAGCCCGATACGCATCAACCTCCACCATAACTGTTCGGCGGACATGGACTGTCACAGTATTCTCCAAGAAGACCACAAAGAAGGGAAGATTTCATTGGTGGATAGTGTTAGGAGGTACCTGAGTTGCTTCCTTGGGAGGTCCCTAGTTGGACCCCGAGGTCGTGCAAAAGACCACCCTTCCCTAGAGGGTAGAGGCACGTTTTTGGTATGTGTTTCCCCTACCGATGAAGTACCGGCCTGCACCGCGCTATCCCCCGACCCGTTCTCTGCCTCACTTCCCCCATGGAACCTCGCTGACCTTCCTTATCTTTAGGCTCTATACTAGTTGCCTTGATTTTATGAATGTGTTTTCAAATAATCACCTTGGGGTATGTCCTCGTCCAGTGTTCATCATACTCTGTCGACAGTCCGACACTGACATCAGTGGGGAGAAGAGTAATGATTTCGCCCAATCCTTCCATCGTGAACATAAGCCACGGATAGCAGAGAATGTAGGGATGCTTCTCTTCCCGTACCTCTGTATAAACTTTCTTGGGCATCCGTTGTATGCACCTGAACTACCTGAAAAATCTGGTCAACACATAGGGTTCGCAGAAGATTTTGTCGTCAATTCGAGCCACCAACACGCCACCCTGAATACTCTACATGTACTCCCTCTACTCTAGTGGACCCCACCCATCTACTACCATTTGGGAAACAGGGGTTCGGAATGGGTTTTAGTAAAAGTGAGTGTGGATGTCGATCTTGAGCTTGACTCCATCCTCCCTGAGTGTCAATGGGCAGATCCTAACGATGTTCAAGAGGGATGGCCGCATACCATTTCCAGGGGGCGGATGGCATTCGGGAAGTCATACCCACCATAGTGGGTTGCGACCTAACCGTGGAGGATCTGAAATGGCCCGCATATACTCCTGGGTGTACTTCCACTTGAAATTCTCCCTAGGATACTGTATAGCCTAGCCAACACTGGTACCCCAAGGTTAACCCTTTTCTTTTCCACCATGATCTCGGCCATCACTAGAATCCCCAGGCGGACTCCCATCCTCATGTCCCTCAAAGGTAAAAACCAGCCACTCAAGAACATGGTGAGGAACACGGCATATATCACATTCGGGTCTCGACCTTCATTGATGCCAAATCCCCACGATCGATATTCTCCAGTCTCCAAAATCTTCCAATATGATCCTTCCTTTCCCCTTTGAGATGTGTTCAGGCATTCCTTCCCTCGACCTGACATTTTCATAGTAGTGTCCTGGGTTAGGAAGAGACTAAACCACCCTAAGTAGGATATGTCCTTTATGATATGTTTTATTTTGAGTTCCTCTTTATCTAGCTCCATCAAGTTCCATGAAAGAATTGGGGTGCGGGTCCTATCCCCCCATAAATTCTCTGTCAGAAGGAACTCATCATACTGATACCCCTCCAAGGGGATCCCTCTAATACACTGTACATCCCACAGATTGATGCCAACCTCCCCATGATGGAGGTGAAAATTATTGGTATCAGGCAACCAGTGATTGAACAACTCTGCTACTAAGTCTTGTTGTCGGTAAAAGTGGAATAGAGATGTACAAATGGACTCAAAAAGCCCAATGGCTCGTAGATCCAACCCAAATTCCTTGCATGTATAGTGTACCCAGTACGCCCATGCCCGTTCGATGGTAATTTTTTCCCCGGATCTGAAATCCCACTCCTTCCAACCTGTTGTCTCATCAGAAATGCTGCTTCTTAAAGTACTTGCATAAATAGCGGTAGATTCCTCGGGAAATGGATCACTTCCTGCAACCGTCCTGGTCTTTGGATTTAGGATGTAGATGGTTGTATTTTGTGTCTCCCTAGAAGGATGATCGTTGTTGGTAATGTGGAATTGTGGAAGACTATCATCGCGTGTCACCCACGACCACGGTGTGTCCATCTCAAAACCTAGCATCAACATTTCTTCCAGAAGACAGAAATTCCATAGCGGCAGGCTACCGCTCAGGACATAGTCCTTTTGAGCTTGAGTCAACATGCCGAAAATAATTTTATTGTCAGAAATGATCCTCCTCGTGCAAAGAATCAGAGGGTTCGTGATCATTTGGGTTCTTCTTGTTGCAGCGGCAACTTCCCTCTCAGCACCAGTCTGATGAGAGGCCATTTTTATAACTCTGAAGGGTTCGGCATGAAAGACAGAGGAATCGGCAACAAAACGGTGGTGGTGCGAAAGATGGTTGACGTGTGCGGAAAAATTCTGGACGGCATGCAAAACCTGGAGTCAATCGCGGAATCTTACGCGCAGAAGAGGAAGTGTTTCGCACGCAGGAGCAAGCAAGCCTGTCATGCGGAAAAATTCAATGTAGGGTTGGGGGGGACTTGGCCTATTTATAAAGCACAGACATGTATTTTGTGCCCACGCAGCCCTCTTGCATGTGCAATCTGTGTTTTTGTGCGCCACCAAGGATTTCGTTTCTATTATTCGGCGTACCCTCAAAATCCGACCTTTGGGTTCCCTTCCAGCTCCGATTCTGATGGGGGCATTTCTTGATGCCAAAATCTGGAGGGGCACTTCAGGTGGATCAAAGAGATTTGAATTAATCTGGGATGAAGAAAAGGAGATCCCAGGGACCTGGGGATGGGCACGTGCAAAATTGAAAAAGCACGTGCAATCAGCCTTCGTCGCATAAACCATTGTGTGCCAGCCTTTGCTTCGGTGCCCAAAACGCTGCCATCCGTGACCAGCTGCTCCAGCCCCGCTTCATGCCGAAGGCATTTTCAAAAAAGGGTTTACACGTGCAGGCCCATTTTTGTGCCGAAGGTGATGACGAATTTCCATTTTCCTACAGGATCGTTCCGCACCGAAGGTGACAATGAACATCGTTTGCGCGGTCGGGCCCGATTCCATGCCGAAGGCGATGTGGAATGGCCGTTTGCACGACGGATGCTCTGGCCCCCGCTGTCGTGCCCAAGGCATCATCGAAAGGGGGTTTTCGCAGCTGGAACTGGTTCCATGCCAAAGGTGACATCGAACGCCCGTTTACGCGGCCAACCCCATTTCCACGCCCGAGGTGACGGCGACCTGGGTTTCCACGCCGGTCCCTTGCGCACCGATCCCTTGCGCGCTGGTCCCTTGCGCAGCACTCCGGGGACTCCGACTATAAAAAAACCATATCCCCTATCTTCAGGGGACAATAACCAAAGATGAAGTGACTCTATGCTGCGTAAAAACCCCATCATCTACGACTGCATGAAACCCCATGGACTTCAGGTAATGGTGTTTTCACGATAGGTTGGGGGCGCCTTCGGATGTGCCCTTAGATCCTCATAAATTTTCAGGTTCTTTGCATGCAAGGGGTCTTGTCTTGCGTGCAAGCCCCCTCTAAGTCAGGCGTCCCTGCGTTCCCCCTGTCCGACTTGTGCGCACGCCTTCTTCTTGTGCGCCTATGTTCAACTTGCGCGCAATACTTCTTCTTGCACTCCTCTATCCAATTTGTGTGCAATCCTTCTTCTTGTGTGCCTCTGGCCCGACTTGCACGCAACCTGTGTCTTGGGCGCAACACCTACGTCTTGCATGATAACCCTTCCTCTTACACGCAGACTTTCTATTTTTCCTCGGCCCATTCTCTGACGTGCTCCATGTGCTGCCCTCACCTTGAGGAACCTTTTTCAAACCACTCTTATGTGCGACACACCTGCGTTACATTCTCATTCACCGTGTGCCCCCTTATATTTTCACGGAGTAATTTCAAAGTCCTTTGGATGATACTACCCATTATGTTGCTTCGCCTCATGCTTCTTTGCATAGACATGATAACAGATATTACTTCTTCACATAACCATGCTAATGTGGACCCCCAAATGCTTCTCTCCATGACACCTCATAGCCATGTAATTTCCGGTGCATTCCCTTCACCAAGGTGTAGAGGGTACTAGTTATATAAGTCCTAGGGGTGAGAAGTGAACCCACATCGTCCGAGCTGCAGGACGTTAAACTGCCAAGCACCATCATCCTCAGCACATGATGTTAAACTATGACTTCCCCCCATGCATCCTATGCGGGGAAATGGAAACCACCCTGGTGTAATCCCCTAGCTTTTCATGCAGGAGGAAGCATCCTTGCCCCTCCTTTCTTCGGTGCCAAATCCCTCTCCCGCTGGGCTTTGTCGCCACTGGGCCTCTATCCTAGATTAAGTCCCAACCTCTTCGGGCTGCTAACCACACATAAGCCCCTGTTTCCTCTTTGGGTTGCGATCACGTGTAAGCCCCACTCCATTTTCCACGAACTCAACTTTCACGACATGATCTTTAGGTCTTTGTTGTCTCTTGTTTCTCACACCGAGCATGACTCGCATGGGATTAGAGCAAGCACCGACCATGACATCCTCTCTGGGAATCCTAGAGTGTAATCCCCACACACAACCTAAACTATGAGGACTTTGATCCTTGCCAAGGAAGGGTACGTAGGAAGCCTCCATGAGGTTCAAGCCCACCACCCATTGGTCGCTCCGACCCCCTTTACATCAGTTCACCAACACCCTATAAAACCTAGAGTGTAAGCCCCACACACCCTCCTGAACTAAGTGGTCTTTGATCCATGCCAAGGAAGGGTACGTAGGAAGCCTCCCTGAGGTTCAATCCCACCATCCACCAGTCTTCCCAACCACCTTCGCATCGATTCCCATCATTTGAAATATGAGGTCTTTGATCCTTGCCAAGGCAGGGTACGTAGGAAGCCTCCCTGAGGTTTAATCCTACCATCCACCGGTCATCCCAACCATCTTCACATCGGTTCTCATCACCTGAACTATGAGGTCTTTGATCCTTTTCCAAGTCAAGGTACGTAGGAAGCCTCCACGAGGTTCAAGCCCCACCATCTATCTAGGCCCCAGGTCCCCATTCACGTCGGTTCGACCCCATCCAGCGGTAAGATGTTGTGACCTCAATCAGCGGTAATCCATTGCAATCCCATCCAGTGGTAAGCCGTTGAAAACCCCAATCGACAGTAATCCGTTGTCAGATGAACTATGTGGACTTTGATTCCCTACCACGGGGATACATAGGAAGCCTCTTCGAGGCTCAAGCCCAAAACCATCATCATCCTCATGACGGTTCCATCCCATTCACCATCCACTTTATTCAACCGCTCTATCATCCATCCTTATTCTTATCTAGGATGCCACATCCTGATGAAATTATTCCATCTCATCCCCCATTCCCTGAACGAGGAATGCATGTCACCCACCTTTAGAAAGCGGGAATGCGGGAAAAAAAACTACGCCTTTCGTCCTCACAGACGGACGTGCGCACCCCGATGAAAGCTTCAGAAACAACATGTAACCAAGTAATAAACAAGTTCATTTTAGGGAACCAAATCCAAAGAAATATATGGTTACACAACATGTAGTCCTATGTCATCTGACTAGAATGGTTGGAATCTCCATATGGTGTTTTTATATGTTTCTTTATTTTGATCTAAACCATTTATTATCTATGTGAGTGAGAACAAAGAAAGGTAAGAGAAAATGATTTTTGGATTCCATGAAGGAATAGATCTAAAGTAAAATAAATTTAAAATGAATACCATTCAATCAATGGTTAATAAATAATTATAAATTAAACATGTGACCACTCTGATACCTCTTGAAGATTCTGATCACAATGGATGCCCCTATTAGGCATAACCAACTTGGATTTTAGTCTTAATTTATAAATAATTTGAGCTAACATGATGAATGTCATATGACCAAAATATTTAAATCATAGATTACTGTACTTGTTTTAACACTGAAACCAAAAGAGCAGAATCATCACAAATAATATATGATTAATTTATAAGAAAATATAGAATTACCAAAACTTGTAATTCCTTCTTCATTTATTATCTAATTGAATCGATCTCATCATATCATCATTTCAATGAAATTTCCAAATGTATAACCCATGTAGTGGTGATCCGCATGTACACAAAAATATCTAAATGTTGTTGTAGAATTGTTGGGTGCTAGCATGGTCAATCCTAATCACTTGTTTCATTCATGGTTGATCACTGCAGAATGATTTTTGGGGATAAATAATTCTTGGTGTTCTCTCAATGGATTGAGAGAGGATGAGGAGTGATCACACTATAGATCTTTAAAAATATCTTTAGGGTTTTAGAGAACTTATATCTATTGGATGTGAACACAAAATCTCTTTTAGGAAAGAGATGCAACTATATTTATATTAAGAAAGGTTTAGGGTTATCTATTTCATATACACTCTCTTACCAATACCTTAATTCATAGTGATACCCACTTCTTAATGATAATATAATTATTATTCACTCTATATGTTCATCACATAAGAATAGATAAATATAATTTATATGATTTCCAATTAGGACATTAAACTCGGTCTACTTGTTCTCCTCAATATTTTTTGAACCATGAATAATGACTATTTATTTAATAAATAAATATCACTAAATTATTTATCAATAAATATAATAAATATTATATTTTTCAAACATTGAAAATAAATATTTATTATAACTCATATATTTTTTGAAATAACTTGGGATTAAATCTTGATGATCAACCAAACTTGAATAATTATAAACCAAAAAATAGGGATAATATTTATTCCAACTTGTTAAATAAAACATTGAATTTATATAAGATTATGGATTCTATTAGCGTGTAACCTTTTAGTCCTCTTTATAAGTGGAAATATATAGAGGTGCCTAAAGTCTAAGTTTAGGGTTTAGAAACACACCACGGAACCCATAGAGAAACAAGTTAATGTTGCAATGACATGAAACCTCCTATGAACATCCACTATGTAATATAATATTTTTATCATGATATCTCAAATAAATCATGTTGCATACTGGTATCATCCATATATGTGTTAAATGTCTCTTCCTTTGACTTTATAGAAAAGAATGTACCCATAGAACACTGTGGTCATGGATTTACCCTGGTGGTTTCATTCTCATAAAAAATCTTAAGATATTAATGTTTATAAAAGGAAAAAATGAATAAATCCTTTCTCATATTATCAATTAATTTAATAACACTCTTGATATACCCAATGTATCCTACTTCTCTATGAGTATATGTCATCATTTTTTTCATCAATAAATCAAAGTGTGTGACCTATGGAATTCATTAATGATAATATTAAATTCTAAAGATCAATACACATGTCCATATATAAAAACATCAAAGAACACATATAAATGTAGATTTATTACCGGTGGGTCTCATTCTCATTATCTCTTAATCAGAAATAACCAAGGGTGCATACCATGAGAGGGTACCTCAAAATCCTATAAGTCTCTAACTATGATAGCCTATATCATTTGTGTCTCGTCAAATGATATCATCTAGCTATAAAATATGTATTCAAGAATATTATCATGGAACCACCAGTGTCTCATCATAGTGGGGAACTACTATGACATTTCAGTGTGACTGATATTCTTAGGACATTATCATATACTATTACATGTATAAGAACAATCATGATATGATAAGAAACTTCATTAATATTCAAAACAATGAATACATGTAATCATAAAGTACATATAATTTGGTTCTAGGAAACCAAATTAAACATCACAACAACAACAATAATAATTAAGATATTCAATATGAACATCATTAAATAGAAATATATGAAGTAAATAGAAAGAGATGAAGAAGATTATCTAATGAGATAATATCCTTCCTCCAAATTGAAATCCCCTAAACTGATGGATTTCATCCAGTTTCATTATAGGTGGTTGGTTCACCAACCACACCAACCCAAGATTTCCAACATGACCTCTGCACATTCTACTGGTGCAGCCCCTATTCCATTGGTAGTCATGAGAGAAGTCCATGGTAGGTGGGGGATTGGTGGAAGTTGTGTCAAAATTGACACCTCCATCCATGGATATATAAGGAGGCCAAGGAGAGTCTTCTATATTCATCATATCCAAGCTAAGAGAGTTATTATATCTAGTGAGAGAGCCATGATGACTCTATTTTAAGAGAGACAGAGGTGTAGAGAGGGATTTTTTGTAGGGTTTGTTCAAGTTAAAATGAAGCCCATTTTTATTCCCATTTTCTTCCCCAATTCCCTTTATATATGATCAGTGAATCACAATAAGTGGTATTAGAGCCATTTGCAGTGAATCATAGGTGGGTAGAGGAGATTTTCTGATGGTCAGAAAATTAAAGTTTTTCATATTTTTGTTTTGAATCTAGGTTCTGAAAGTTCATGTTGAGGAAATTACAATGGAACAAACAGTATTTAAAATGGAGCTAAATGGGATCTGTATGCTCAATAAAAGTTCAGATGATTAGTACCCCCTTTCTAGAGAAGAAAATGATGTTCTGACACCAGTGACATTTCTGGTGAGATTCTGACAGCTACTTTAGTGTGCCACATTTGGACCATGTTAACACTACATAATTTTCATTTCATTGGTTAATCTTCGCCATAAGTACTAATTTGATCATATCTTGATCAATCATAAACCAATTTCTATGATCCAGAAGTCTATTCCACCATTTTCAACCATTTTAGACGCAACAGTACACTCTATTTTTTTAAAATTCAGCACTGCTATTTAAAGAATTAAAATACAATGGAAGAACCATCCATGGGAGGTGATCGAGGATACAAAAGTGAAGTCTAAATCTATATAAAAGGAAGGTCCACTAATGGTAGGATACCAATATAAAAATTTTACCATTGCGGCATGGATAGACAATTGATGAAGAACTGCTGAAAGTTGCTACAAGAAAAGGGCCAAAGTAGTAACCAAAAAAAGAAGAAATGGAGACTCGCACATGACAGTTACTAGAGAAATCATGCTTTTC
The DNA here is from genome assembly GCA_963277665.1 of Viscum album. NCBI lineage: Eukaryota > Viridiplantae > Streptophyta > Magnoliopsida > Santalales > Viscaceae > Viscum > Viscum album. Next base: position 1,477,092,609 of record OY728150.1, read on the forward strand.
TCTAAAGAAGAAGCATATACATGATTTTATACATTAGGATAGGACAAATAATGAGTGGTTGATACTAAGGAATCATACCACATCAATCTTTATCATGAGTATTTCTTGACTTATCAAGATGGTGACTTTGGTGTAATTGAGATGGGGGATAAAAATTCAGAGGAGATTGTTATCATGGGTGATATCCAAGTCAAAATGAATGTTGGATACAAAATCACCCTGAAAGATATTTGAAATGTTCCAAGTCTTTGACTCAACCTATTATCAAGAATAGCCTTTGATCACAAGTCTATGAAAACATATTCAGCAATGGAGCATGGAAGATGAAAAAAAGAGACATCATCATCGCTCAAGGATACATATATGATAAATTCTAAAAAACTCATGTGAAGATATGTAATGACGACCTCGACATGATGGATAAATATATTTCATCCAATCTATGGCATAGGATACTTAACCACATGAGTGGAAAATGGTTACCTACCCTAAATAAGAAGAAGTACATCATTGTTGATAAGGATGCATCACTCGATACTTGAAAATACTATTTATATGGGAAGTAGCATAGAGTTTAATTCAATACTACTTTATCAAGGAGATCAGAGTTGCAGGATCTGATGCACTATGATGTATGTGGTCCTATATAGGTGGACTCACTGGGAGGTGTCAAATATTTCCAATCCTTTATTGATGATGTATCTTGTCAAAACCTGACCCATGCCGGGGCTCAAGCCATAACTACCCAAAGCTTGCCTCCATAGGCCAAGGGTGGTGACAAGTGTTGAAGTCACAACAACTCAACGAATCCTTTTCCTAAGTACTTGTACACACACACACACAACCAAATCGATGCAAAGTGAAGAGGGAAAGAAATAAAATATGCAACCTATTGTAAAATAAACCATACATGCATGGACCACTAAACGGTATAGATATAGTAAAGTATGATGAAAGAAAAAAGGGGGGAAATACATGAACAACTAAAAAGTGTCTCAATCGGACAAGAAAACTGAGAAAGTAAAACTAACGAGGAAGCCCCTCTCTTGAATCCCCATCTGTGACCACCACACACAGTCCAAGATCCCATATCCCTAATCTCCTTTAGAGTCATGATCAAACATGTGAATCTCATTTATAAGGCACGATAAGTGAGGGAAAATACCATGTAGGTGTGAGTATAAACATACTCAGTAGGACACCTCGAAAATAAAGGGGAGTAGTGAGAGATACAAAAGGAAAATAAGTAAAATAGATAGAACAAAGTACTGTAAACGAGTTCAGTTCAACCCAACCAGAGAGTGAAGTAAGCTCATACAAACTAAAGGAGCTAGAAATGATGAGAAGGTGAACTTATCGTCGAGTCTTTGCTACCTATTGTGGGAGAGTAGACTCATCCAACCACAAGAGGCTATTCATGGAAAGCATGTGGCATACCACACACGTCTTCGCCTCTCCTAGGAGGAGAGTAACTAGATCCCAAGGAGTGGATACTACAATAGGATATATATATATATATCCTCAGTCAAAGAAGCCCAAACAAGAGATTAAGGGGATGTCCATCTCACAACTCATCCTAGGAAAAGAGTCTCCATTAGTTCTAGAAGTAACCACCATCGATACCTAGAATCCTCACGTCTTCCCTGAATCATAAGTCAAAGCGTCTCATATAACACACCTCGATACTATCCTCTTTAGGTGGGACTGTATCACCCACACAGTTTTAGGTCACATCACAAGGACGCGTCTCTGTGGGGAAAGTTCCCCTCTTACTTGTAAGCTCAAGGTAACGTCAAAGCACATCTCAACACTGGTCTGAAAAGATGGATGATGAAAACTCAAAGTAGAGTTCCAACACACTAGTATGCTAGGGTAATTCCACTCTGATATTCATCAAGGATCCACTCCCTAGTGCACCAGGGGGATTCCACTTGGATGTAGTTGATAGAGGACTCGTTCCCATGTAAATGCGATATTCCACTCTATTAGTCATCGTAGAGGACTGACGCCCTAATATTTCAAGAGGATTACACTCTTGTTCATTAAAGACCCACACTATAGTGTGTTAGGGGGATTCCACTCAGATGTAGCTGATAGAGGACCCACACCCATACCGATGGGGGGTTACACTCTTCAAACATGTCAAAAATATCTTCTAATGATATACCATTCATGTTTCTACATTTATTGAGATCACAAGTAAGGATCTACACATCAAAATGGATCACGCTACAGTGATCCTTGTGGAAAAACACCCGAGGTAGACTATTCACTCACCCCAAATGGACATCTGATGAAAAAGTTATGAAACATCGCACTACGCTCAACATGCATTTTGTGGGGCCCATACATTAGTCTTGAAATTAATTATACGGGTGGCACCATGTCGATCCTATTGAAAAACACATAGGATCAACTATTCGGTCTTCCAAAATGGATAACTGGTGAAAAAATTTTGTTTCATCGCAAAACACGTAAAACGGGCCGCATGGGGCCCGTATATTGACTTTAGTTTAAACACCGAAAAGTCATCCTGAAAAGTTATCCTAAGGACCAGGGTCGTGATACTGCTAATGACATTTCAAACAGACGTCCCTTTTAGGAGATAGATCAGATATAAGAACCTCAAATAATAATAAATATTTTATTATTATTAAACATAGGCGTTTCATGCAACTAAGAAATAGAAATAAAACTTTAAAGTCCAAAATTGGTCTAAAAAGATTCATCTTGAAGTGAGGGGCTCATGGACATAGATGTCATGTCAAACGAATACCTGATTTGGGAGATATGACTTTTTAAAGTTGTATGGACTCGATACCGACCAGTTCATCCCATTCTGGCCAGACTTGTCCGCTTGGGTCGGCCCACTTCAGCCAACCCTATTCTGCCAGCCCATGGCCCAACATGCATCCCGACCCACCTTCTCCTGGCCTAGCCCGTATATGTGGCCTGAACCTACCTGGGCGATCCACTAGCCGATTGGCCAGCCTCAGGACCTGTTTTTTCCCCTAGTCACCGCGGAGACCCATACCGCCTGGGTTCATGCATTGGGACACCGCCTCACCTCCATCCCGGCTGCAAAACCATTCTGTCATGCCGACGCCGCCAAACAACCCCAATTAGTCATCCAGGTCTACCCCACCGATGCAACCTTAGCATGTCATTCTACCCCTGGTTCTTCTTTCTACTACCTCAACTCCCCACCGCTTCCAACTTACTCTGCTCACCAGACAATCGTGCCACTAGCCACCTCAGCACCCCGCCACTGTGCTCCGCCTCCAGCCGTCGCTCTTGCCAGAGTCGCGCCGCTGTCTACTTCTGAAGGTCACCAGAATCAATCTGATGGTCAAAAAAAGAAAATAGAGCAGTTTTGGAATCCTCAGGTCGAGTTCTTCATAACTCCAGCCTCCACTTGTTTATTTTATGATGTTTCGATGTAGTGATGATTTAAGACGAAGAACAACAACGAACGCGACAAAACGGGGATTCAAAACGGGGGATCGGGTGATGGTCGTGTTCGTTTGGCCATCTAACTGACACTCAAAACAAAAAATTAATAATGAATTCAAGAATAAATCAAGAATTGAAAATTTTGTGTGTGAAAAATTAGCAATAATCCTACTTCAAGAAGGGATCGATTTGGAATTTATGATCATCCTTGGATTGATCCTACCGCAGTATTTTGAGGAGTTTTCGCAAATTCACTGAGGGAGGGAGATGACCTTCTCTTTTGTTAGATAAGTAATAAGGGACTAACCCTAATTAAATTTCATTAATCATGTATTTATACAAAAATATAGGGTTTTAAGGTTTCATTTAAAACTATCCTGCCAACAGGCGTAGAATCTTAACGTCTCGCTCCCCCTTATTTTATGTCTTTCCTGGAAAAAACACCCCATTTTAAACTCAATAGAATTCTCATATTTCAAATCCAATTCCCTGTTTAAAAGTTATTTTCTTTGGTGTTAGGGTTAAAATAATTAAGTTTAATTATTTTAATCATGATTTTACCCCTAGGTGGATTTTTCTATAAAATTCCAACGCCGATGAAATTTATGCCCCACCTAGGGTAAATGTCACATTCTAGACTCAATAGTGGCCTCATATTTCTGATCAGATATATCTTTTAAGAGTTATCCAATTTACTTTGTGTGTATAATATAAAATATTTTAAATATTTTAATTAAATTAATTCCAAGCACTTCAGGCCTCATAATTGAACACCGTATCAATTCCCAACTCTGGAATCACATGTAGAAATATTTAAAAGTATTAAAAGGTGAAGGGTCACTACATCATTCCCTCCTTCAATATTTCCATCCCCAAAAAGAAAAAACTAGGAAATCAACTCAGGATACTGAGCCTGCATCTGGCTCTCCCATTCCTAAGAATTCTCCTGCATGTTTCTATGTTGCCACAGTACACGAACCAAGGGGATGGCCCATCAAAATAAGTATCACTCCTATCGATCCTCAATCGCTACCGGGTGCTCTGAAAAGGTGTATTAATATTTAATTTCTAGCTCTCCCTAGTTAATGACGTGTGTAAAATCATTCATGTATCACCCCAGCTATGAAACATGGAAGATGTCATGCACCCGCTCCAGCTATGGGGATAGGGAAAGGTGGTAGGCAACCTCTCCAACTCTTCACACGATCTCAAATGGCTCGATGAGCCTCAGGGATAGCTTGCCTCCTTGGCTGAACCTCTAAATTATACATCGTGGGGAGACTCTTAAGAGTACATGGTCTCCCTACTCGAACTCCAAGGGCCTATGACGACGGTCTGCATACAATTTAGGTCTCTTATGGGTCATCTTCATCCATTCATGGATGGCCTTCACTTTCTCCATCGCGGATCACACCATCTCTTGGTCCACGAGGGATGATTCTCTAATATCCATCCAATACAGAGGTGACATATAGGATTTCCCATATAAGGCCTCAAACAGCACCATAATGATGGTATAGTGGTAGCTATTGTTTTATGCAAACTTTACCAAAGGCAGGTGATCCTCCTAGATCTGGATGAAACCTAGCACGCAAGCCCTCAGCATATCCTCCAGTACCTAGATAGTGTGCTTAGTCTACCCATCTTTCTGGGGGTGAAAAGCTATACTCATCCACAAATGGGTCCCAAATTCCTCCTACAAGCCTCTCCAAAACCACGACATAAACCACACATCACGATCGGAGACAATAGTTGAGGGTACCCTGTGAAGGCGGACGATATCTCGTATATACTACTACCCCAAACTCTCCACTGAAATTCAATCCCTCATAGCAAGTGCACCAACTTTGTGAGTCGGTCTACTATAACATAGATATACTCATGAACCTTCTCCATGCATAGAAGCCCTATGATTAAATCAATGGATATTTTATCCCACTTCTACTCCGAGATGCCTAGAGGCTGCAACAAACATGCTGGAACCTAATGATCATCCTTCACCTAATGATAGGTAAGGAATCGTGAGACAAACTCGGCTACGCTTAATCTCATACCAGACCACCAGAACTGCCGCTGTAGATCCCTATACATATTTACCACATAGAGATGTATAACTAAGGGGGTGTATGGAACTTCTACATCACTTCTTTCTACATTGTGACCAGAACCATTGTTCGCCCTTGGAACAAGATATCACAATTCCATCCTTTAGAATACCCATAAAGTGCATCGCTTGTGGATATCCGATCTCATAGAACTTCATAGTTGATGTCTCCTAGTTGGGACTCCCTTAAATGATCAAGGAGTGTATGAGTCAATACAATCGATTGTAGGAAATTTTTACCCTCCTGCTCCACTAGGGTCAGCTATAGAGAAGCCAACTACTATAAATCTTCATGCACTAGGTGAGACTGGGACTTCCTGATAAGGGAATCTTCTACAAAATTTCCCTTCCCTGGAGTATAGACTATCTCAAATTCATAGTCTTGTAGGAACTCCAACCAGTGTCACTGCCTCATATTTAGGTCTGAGTAAACCACAAAGTGCTCTCCTAGGAGGTAGTGTCTCCACATACTCAGGGATAAGGCTACCAATGCAAGCTCAAAGTTATGAGTCACATAGTTATTCTCATGGGGTCTCAACTACATCGACCCGTATGTGATAATTTTCCACTATTTCATCAACACAACTGAGCCCATATTCTGAGGAATCACAATACACTGCGAACTCAACACCCTCCTTTAGAAGCCTCAAAACTGGAATACTCATCAGTATTTGTTTCAACTCCTTAAAGGCCCTCTATAACTACTCAGACCAGGTAAACAACTATCTATTCCATGCTAGGGCATTCAAAGGGGTTGCAATCCAAGAGAAGTCTACCAAAAATCTCTAGAAGTACCCTGCCAAACCAAGGAAGTTATGAACCTCTATCACACTCTTGGGTGGATCTCAAGCAATCATTTCCTTGATCATTACAGGATCCACGGGTAAACCCTCTTCCGGGATGACATGTCCCAAAAAGTGAACCTCATGTATCCAAAATTGAAGTTGGTGCTCTCAGAGTAAATCAAGGACTATCCTTAAGTTCTCTATATGATTCTCCTCTGACACAACGTAAATGAGTATGTCATCAATGAAGACAACAACAAACTTATCCAGCTAATGCTGGAAGATCTGGTACATCAAACCCATGAAAATGATATGGGCATTCATTATATTAAAGAACATCAATAGAAACTCATAATGACCATAGAAACATCGGAAGGACAGATTCAGAATATTAGCCTCACGAACCTGTAGCTGGTGGTAGTCGGATCTCATTTTGATCTTGGATAACCACCTCACACATCGAAACTGTTCAAAGAGGTCATTGATTCTTAGTAGGGGTACTTGTTCTTTATCATGGCTTGATTCAGGTGAAGATAATCCACACAAATATACAAACTCCCATCTGCCTTCTTCACAAATAGAACAAAATTGGACTAGGGTCACACACTGGGTCTGATAAAACCCTTCTTGAGAAGGTCCTCCATCTATAAATATATCTCCCAAAGCTCAATGGGTTCCATATGATATGTTGCGGAAGATATCAGGGTAGTCCCTATTTTTAAATCAATACAAAACTCCAACTACTGCCTCAGGGGAAGTCCCAAGACATATTCAAGGAAGACATCCATGTAATCCTCCACAATTGAAGGAACCCAAGTTTCCAAAGAGTTTGCTACTTTGAGGGTCATGCTTGCTATCTGATGGAAAAAAGGTTGTAGTCTCTTTCTCTAGCACTCACCGGGCCTACTATGAGGCCTCATTCACCAAGAAAGGTGAACCCCATCCCATCAGTGTGTAGGAATCAAACTAACCTGTGGCGAGATTCAAATTGGGCTCGAACTATGAAAATCTAATCCATTCCCAAGATTATATCATAAGGATATATAATAATGACTAGTAGGCCCCACATAAACATATCTCCTCCAAAAGAAATATTTCACTACCATTAGATACAAGATATAGAAGAGACACTTCTCATAGGAACCTCAAGACAAAGCTGTTGTGATAGTGCCTCTACTGCGAGCTCTAAATACTGTACTAGGAGTAACAAGATAAAAGTATGACTATATCTTATGCCTAATAATACTGAGGCAAGGGTATAATAAGCACAGAGGGAACCTCATATCATCTCATGTGCTGGAAGATCAAGACATCCATATCCTCCATCTGTCTGTGGCCCTAGCCGCCAGCTCCCTGAGCCTAATGCGGGCCGCCCGATAGTGGTGGTGGGATGATATCATAGTTTCATCCCTCACCACCTAGTACTCCTAATCCTCTACCAAAACCACCTCCCTAGGGACCAACTTGATAACGACACTACCTCTGCCATGGTGGTTCACATACTGCCTTCCTGGGATACTCAGCTCGCCTGGTCGGGAAGTCTCATGCCATGTGACCTCACCCATAACAAATGTAGCACTGTCCCTCTCTAGGATGACCTGAATCCCTATGCAACCCAGGTGCCACTTGATCACATGCCCAAGCCTGATCATGGGGAGGCCTCCTACATTGTAGCCCTGCTACCAAACGTCTTCCAGCTGTTATGGATGTCTCCGCTCTGAAGTGACCATTATAGGCCTAACTAATTGGATTCCCTCTGATAGAAAACTCTCTGTCACAAGAGCCCTCTCTAGCACCTAGACATAAGTAGGGATGCATAGTGGAACTACACTGGAATGAATCTCTTAGCGGAGACCCTGCTCAAACTTTCTCACTCAGAAGTAACCATCCTAGATTATATCCAGGGAGTAGCATGTAAGGTCAGTAAACCTAGATGCGTACGCAACCACTGTTAGGGATCCCTATTTCATCTCTAGAAGCTCTTGAATCATGATGGAGTGCAAGAAAAAGGGGAAGTAATACTCACAAAACAGTTTCTAAAACTCATACCATGATATATTAATCTCATTGTGCATCTAGGTAACTAAACCCCACCAGTGCCCAACCAGTTTGAGAAAAAGGCTGAATGCCAAAGCCACCATCTGGTCTATTAGTGTCTGCACCAGCTTGAAAAGTCAGACCACTAAATCCAACTAATCCTATTCCACCTAAGGGTCTGGATCACCACGAAAACTCAACAGCCTCTGGTGTTGGAACTCACGAAGTGCGCTCAGCCTGTGCTCTTCATCGGCCTGCACTATCGGTACTAACTGTTGCTCCAAAGGTGGAGGATCTTCCATGGGCCCACCCAGAGGAATGAGATCACATGATGGTCCTTGAACTGAGGCCTTATCACTCATGAGATCATCTTCATGAACTAAAGTGAGTATCCTGGATGGTTGTCATCATAGATTAATCATGAAAGTTATCAAGGAGTACTTTGGTCAGATGAGAATATATATATATATATATATATATATATATATATATATATATATATAACTAGAACAATATTAAAGAGTATTTGACTCAACAAGGATAGTAAAATCCTCAATCTTATATGATGCATGTACCATTTATCCCTACAACAAGTGTCTTAGCATGCCGAGTTGAAAAGCGAGAAATCAGGGTCCTAGTGAATGGCTACATCGGCCACTGCACCATCACTGGACTCCCTAGCTTGAGAGCCACTGTCGAGACACGTTGACACTATTTCCCAAAACCCAACCAAGAAATTTTTAGGAAAGCATCCAAACAACATCCCAAGGGTCTAACCACCTCTGATACCACTTTGTCATGACCTGACTAGTGTCGGGGCTCGATCCATAGCTTCCCCATGCCCGCCTTCATAGTCCAGGGGGTGCCGACAAGCACTGAAGGCACACAAAACTTGGGGAGGAATTTTACTAAGTACCTGTACACACACACACACACACAACCAACTCGATGAGAAATGTAGAGGGAAATAAATAAAATATTCATACTACTGTAAATTAAACCATACATGCATGGACCACTAAACAGTATGGATATAGTAAAATAAATTTAAAAGAAAAAGAGAAAAAATACATGAACAACTGAAAAGTGTCTCAACACAATAGGAAAAATGAGAAAGTAAAACTAGAAATGAATCCTTGCTCCTAAATTCCCAGCTGTGACCACCGCATGTGGTCCAAGCTCCTGTATCCCTGAGCTCCTCCAGAGTCACGATCAAACCTATGTGTCGTCTTCATGAGGCATGATATTTTAAGGAAAAGCCCATGAAGGGGTGAGTATAAACATACTCAGTAGGACTCTCTGAAAAGAAGAGTGATTAGTAAGAGATACAAAAGGAAAATAAGTACAAAAGATGAAACAAAGTACAGTAAATGAGTGCAGATCAACCCAACAAAAGAGTGAAGTAATATCATCCAAACACAAGGAGCTAGAAACGGTGAGAAGTTGAACTTATAATTGATTCTTTTTATACTTATATTAGGATAGTAGACTCGTCTAACCATGAGAATATAAACACAGAAAGCATGTGGCATACCCCACACATCTTCTCCTCTCCTGGGAGGAGAGTAACTAGAACCCAAGGAGTGGGTGCTGCAATAGGGTGTGTGTGTGTGTGTGTGTGTCTATGTGATCAATAAAAGAAACTCAAATGAGAGATTAAGGGGATCTCAATCTCACAGATCAGCCTAGAAAAATAGTTTCCACCAGTCCCAAAAGTAACCACCAATGATACCCAAAATCCTCATGTCTTACCTGAACCATAAGTCAAAGGGGATCAAACATCACACCTCGATACTATCCACTTTGGGCTGGTCTGCCTCACCTGCATAGTTTTAGGTCACGTCACGAGGATGCATATCATTGGGGAAAGTTCCCCTCTTACTTGTAAGCTCTAGGTAACATCAAATAACATCTTTCCACTAATCTAAAAATCAGGATGATTCAAACTCAAAGTATAGGACTCATTCCCTAGCATGTTAGAGCGATTCCACTCTCATAGTCATCGAGGACCCACTCCCAAGTGTTCCAGGGGGCTTCCACTTAGAAGTAGCTAATATAGGACCCACTCCCATGCCGATGGGGGATTATGATTTGATAGTCATCATAGAGAACCCACACCCTAATGTTTTAGGGGGATTAAACTCTTGTTCATCTAAGACCCATGACCTAGTACATCAGGGGGATTCCGCTTAGAAGTAGCTGATAGAGGACCCATTCCCCTGCCAATGGGGGTTCCACTCTTCAAACACATCAAAAGGATCTTCCACCAATATACATTTCATGTTTGAACATTTAATAAGATCATGACTAAGGATCTACACACCCAACAGGATCACGACGCCGTCATCCTTTTAGAAAAACATGTGAGGAAGACTATTCACTCGCCCCAAATGGACATCCAATGGAGAAGTTGTATAATGATGCACTATTCTTGAGAGAAATTTCATGGGGCCCATGCCTCAGTCCATAAATTAATTATATGGGATGCACCTTTTTTATCCTCCCATAAAAACACACAGGATTAACTATTTGATCATCCAAAACAGATAACCAGTAAAAAAGTTACCTTTCACAACAAAACATGTGAACTGGGCCCTCTGGGTCCTGCATCTTGACTTTAGTTTAAATACCTAAAATTAATATTGAAAAATTTCTTCCAAGGACCAGGGTCGTGTTGCCATTGATGGTGCGTCAAACAGTTATCCCATTTAGGAGATAGATCTGATACATGAACCCTGAATAACAATTAATATTTTATTATTATTAAACAAAGGAATTTTGTTCAACCGAGCAATGAATCCAAAACTTAAAGGTTCGTAACTAGTTTAAAAAGATCCTTCTTGAATAAAGGGACTTGTGGCCACAGACAGCACATCAAACAGATTCCTGGTTTGAGAGATACATTTTTTTAAAGTCGTATAGACTTGATTCGGACCAGTCCGGCCCATTATGGCTGGACCCATCTACTTGGGTTGGCCCGCTTTGGCTAGCCTAAACTTGTTCTACCGGTTTGAAGCCCAGCACATGACCTGGCCCATTATCTCCTGGCCTAGCTCATATTTGCGGCCCAACCCTGCCTAGATGACCTGTTGGCTGACCGACCTGCCTTGGGACCCAGTTGGTCCCCTGGTCACCGCAGAAACCCACGCCACAAGAGTTTCTACCACCTGGTGTCGCACACCACAACCCCGCCTCACCTCCAGCTAGGCTACAGTGCCCTTACTTTGTGTCGATTCCACTAGACGACACCAACTCGTCATCCTGGTTTTCCCCGCCGAAACCACCTTAGCACGCTGGTCCACCCCCGGTTCTGCCTCAACACCCTGCCACCTCCATCATACTCCACCCACTAGACAACCATGCCACCATCCACCTTAGCACCCCACCACTACGCTCCACCTCCGACCACCTACCTTTATGGAGCCACGCCGCTGTCTACTTTCACAGGTCATCAGAATCACTCTAGTGGTCAAAAAAAATAATAGAGATCAGTTTCGGAATCCTTGAGTCAATGGATTCACAACACCATCCTCCTATCATCAATTTGGCGATGTTTTGGCATAGCGATGATTTAAGGCATAGAATGATTAAGAACACAACAAGATGGGGATTCAAAATGAGGAATCAGGTGATGTTTGTGTTCGTTTGTCCATCGCCTCGATGCTCAAAACAACAAATTAATAATGAGTTCAAGAATAGATCAATAATTTGTAATTTATGGTAAAAAAAATTAACAATAATCCTACCTTTAGAAGGGATCAATTTGGCATTGACGATCGTCCTTGGATTGATCCCACTGCGGCCTTTCAAGGAGTTGTCACAAATTCACCAAGGGAGGGAGATTATCTTCTCCTTAATTGGAGAAGAAATTATGGAATAACCCTAATTTAATTCTATTGATCATGTATTTACAAAAAAACATAGCATTTAGGGTTTCATTTAAAACTGTATCACCAATGGGTGTGGAATATGAACGCCTCGTGCCCCCTTATTTTAATTCCCACCTATGCAAAACACCCCATTCCAAACTCAATAGTGGTCTCCAATTTAAAATATAAGTACCCATTTGAAAGTTATTTTCTTTAGTATTAGGGGTAACATAATTAAGTTTAATTATTTAAATGACAATTTTACCCTTGGGTGGATTTTTCCACAGATGTCCCGCGCTGAAAAAAAAGTTATGCCCCGCCTAGGGTAAACGTCATGTTCCGGACTCAAATGTGGCCTCAAATTTCTTATCTAAGTTATCATTTAAGATTTATCCCATTTACTTTGTGTGAATATTATAAAATATTATTAATATTTTTATAAAATTAATTATGGGCACACCGAGCGTCAGAATTGCGCGTTGTCTCAATGCCCAACTCTGGAATCACATGTAGAAATATTTCAAAGTATTACAAAGAAAAAAATGGATATCTACATATCTAAAAAGGTGTGGGTGTTCATCTTGTCGATGAAAGACTAAGTACTAGACTACTTCAATATGTTCTATGTCATGGTGAATTGTGAAACTGGAAGGAAGATAAAGTGTATACATTCAAAAAATAGAGGGGAGTTCACATCCAGGGAATTTGATGCATATTAAAAGAGGCATGGAATATGACATGAGAATACATTCACATGCAACCCACAACACAACGGAGTTATGAAAAAGATGAACATAACCATCATAGAGAAGGTCAGGAGCATGATGAGTTTGACTAATCTATCTAAGACATTCTGGGGAGAAGTTGTTCAAGTTGCATGATACCTCAACAACAAACCACCATTGGTCCCACTAAATTTCAATATTCCATGGAAGATATAGTTTGGTAAACATCCCTCTTAGTCTCATCTATGAGTATTTGGATGTTCAACATTTTCACATGTATCCAAGGAACTCATAAGGAATCTATAAAAGAGATCTACTCCATGTGTTTTCATTATCTATAGAGATGAGGAGTTCATATACAATAATTGGGACCTGAAAGAGAAGAAGTTGATAATCATCAAAGATTCCATGTTTCAATATAATAAAATGATCAAGGACATTCAAAATCTTATAATATCTTGAAGGGAAAGTGTTGAGAAATCAATTTCTGGCCCAACACTTGTACTGGAACCACCTGTCACTGAAGTGGAGGAGGTGTAAGAAGATTCATCAGTACCGGAACCGGATGTAGTGAAGGATGATATTGAATAGGGGGAGATACAATCCCTTACAAAAGAAGTTACATAAAAATCACAAGATCTATGAGATATTGTACCTAGAAAACCTAACATTTCACATATTTGAAGATCTTCATGAGGAATAATTATACCAACAAAATAATCAGATTCAGAGTACCTATTGTTTAATAATGAGGGGAATCCATAAGGATACCATGAAGTAGTGTATCATCCTGAAAAACTCAAGTGTTTTCATGCAATGTAGGATGATATAGAGTCTTTGATGAAGAACCAGACATGCGATTTGGTGGAACTACCCAAAGGTAAAAAGACAATAATGAACAAATGGGTGTTCAACCTGAAGAAGGGTGACAACAAAAAGGAGGTCAAGCATAAAGCTCAGTTAGTAGTCAAGGGATTCCATTGAAAGAAATAAGTTGAATTTGATGAGATCTTTTCACTCATGGTGAATATGTATTCAATCCGAGTCATTTTTGGATTAGTGGCATGCTTGTACCTAGAGCTTGAACAGATGGACATGAAGATAGTTTTTCTTCACAGTAACCTCTCTGAGGAGATCTACATGAAGTATCCTAAAGGTTTTAAGGTTTCTAGACAATAAAAACTCATCTAAAAATTGAAAAATATCTTGTATGTACTAAAACAATCCCTTAGAAAATGGTACAAGAAGTTTCACTAATTCATGGAAAGTCATTACTACAAGCAGATACAAATGGACAAGTGTTCTTACTTCTAGAAATTTTAGGATGGTAACTTTGTTTCTATCTAACTTTATATTGATGACATGTTTATCATTGTGAAGGATGTAGTGAAGATTAGTCAATTGAAGGAGTTATCAAAGTCTTTTGATATGAAGAACTTCATAGCAACTCAATAGATTTTATGGGTGTAGATCATTTGTGACAGAAAGAGGAGGTTGATATGGATACCTTAGGAGAAGTAGGTTGAACATTTTCTAAAACATTTCAACATGGATAGAGACAAACCGGTGAGAATCCCTCTTCCCAACTATTTTATGTTGAGAAAGAGTTCATGTCCATCTTCCAAGGAAGAAATCGAGGTGATGAAGATGATATCATACTCCTAAGCAATTGTAATCTTGATGTATGTTATGGTGAGTACAAGGAAATACATTGTTAATGTAGTGGTGATCATGAGATGAATTCTCTTCAATCTCAAGAAGCACCACTAAGATGTATTCAAGTGGATTCTGAGGTATCTTAAGGGTACTTCAAGGGTATGTTTGTGTTACAGGGGAGTTAACACTATATTGGAGAGCTATACAGATGCATATATGGTTGGATATCTTGATAGTTAAAAGTATACAATTGGATACATCTATAATCTTATAGGAGTTGTATCATGACATACATGGTTGAAAATGTGTTTCACTATATCCACGATAGAATAATGGTACATTACTACTTTGAAAGATGACAAGAGGAGACATTGTGGCCAAAGTGTTTTCTCCGGGATCTTGTATTCATCCAAAAAGAGTATATGGTTAATCGCAATAGTCAAAGTGCTTTGGACTTGAGCAATAACTCCATGTACCATTCTCAAAAAAACACATCAACATTCGCTATCATTGGATAGGAAAAGTAATGGATTGACATCTGATGAGACTTGTAAAGATCCACACAAAGGAGAACATGGTGGATATGTTGAAAAATGTGGTTGCTTCAGATAATATGAACCTTTGTAGATGCTCTACCAAAGTTAAACTTAAGGGGGGGGGTTATAGATTTTTTCCAGATACCTTGTTTGTGGCTAGTGCACCAACCTCAACAACCCAAGATTTACAATATGGTCATTGCACATTTTACATGTGTGGCTCCTGTTTCTTTAAAACCCATGAGGGAAGTTCTTGGTAGGAAAGGTATTTATGTGAGTTATGTTAAACTTGACACCTCTTACCATCGTTATATAAGGAATCCTTATGGATTCTTCTGTATTTACCAGATCCAAACCAAAATAGTTATTCTATCCTCTATTTGTAGAGAGATAGAAGTAAAGATAGTGAGTTTTTGTAAGCTTTGTTCAAGTTGAAATAAACCTCATTTTTCTTCTCATTTTCTCCAACAATACCCTTTGTGCATGATTAGTGAATCACAACATAAACACCTACCCCAAGCACTAGACTAGCCTCAGGTCCTACCCCTCACTGTCCCGAATGAATGACTAGTATTTCTTTGCTAGGAATTATCTTTTATTTTCCTCTAAATAAAATAATTCAATCCCCATATGTAGTTATGTGACAAATTAGTGGAGGGTTATTCTTATTCCTTTCATCTCCATAACTACATTAGTAGAAAAACTCTTAATCAAACTTCCAACCACCTTGCACAGGAAATTAATTGTTCTAGCTATCATATTTTTCTGCATGAAATCATTATCCCTACTACCTACTAAATTAATAAATCTTCATCCCCTCCCTCTCGCTGACCTCAATGCTTCCCTCTAGACCTTAGCCTTGAAAATCAAAAAAACAATCGAAAAGTGGATTCTTCTTGTCTTGGGCTTCATTTTAGTCCCTTTTCGACACTTAACCTTAGATACATAGTTCATTCCCAATAAGAACATTGATCATCATCAACCTAACATCCACAGACCAGAATACTAGGCCTTAGAATTGGTAACTCATATACACTTCATTGACTACTAAAGATTGCATTGATATACCTCCATCAGAATTCTGCATCAGTTCTACCATGATGCGTAGGTTCGAACATGTCACACCAACTTCTTCATGTTGGAATTTTTTCTCTGTGGATGGTTCTGCTCCCACTTTGTTGAAGGGGGTGGGCTGGGCAGGTGGTTGGTGGCCAAACCCTACCAAAACTCTAGTAGGAGAAGGCATTGTGAGGGAGGAGATGCAACCTATAAAAGGGGATCTCCCCCAATGGTTTCAGCATCAATAGATTTACCATCTCATCATGGGTAGTCTATCTATGTGTGGTATTTCATGATTCAATTTTACCTATTATTCAAGAGATATATTTTACTAGGGTTTTATCCTTGTAATATTGAGGGAGTGTGTACCCACTTTTATTGATAGTGATCATTCTATTTGCCTGTGATTTTTTACCCCTTTCATTTTGGAGGGTTTTCCACATTACATGTGGTGTCTGTTTTTTTCACATTTTGAACTTCATTTTATATTGTGATTATTGATCCATCATGGGCCAATAATTTTTCAATCCCAACAAGTGGTATCAGAGGGAAGGTTCTATCCTGGTGATGTTCATGTTTTTGAGTATTAATAATTCTCATAAATATGAGTATGCTCTGTGATTACAACTCCAGTTGATCTATCACATCAGAAAAAATAATTGAGATTATTTAAAACACCATTGTGAAATAGAAGAGGTTTTGGACTGACGGTGTGTCCATATGGAGGTGAAATTTGAGATCAAAAAAATCAATGGGAATAATTTTTCATTGTGGAAAATGAAGATGCATGCAGTGCTGTAGAAGGATAATTGTCAACTGACAATTGGTGAAAGACTGGCAGATGTGATGATGGAGTGTGGTTACAGTGGTAGAAAAAATCATGACCTGGATAGAAATGTGGTGAGTACTTCTGGAAGTGGAGATATACTATTAAGTGAATCAGTGATGACTACTAGAAGTAGGAAACATCTCAACGATGCATGGATTATCGACTCAGGAGGAACATGGCACATGACGTCACGACGGGAATGGTTTGACCAAAATTAAATTATCACAGAAGGACTTGTGTACATGGGGAACGATCACACCTTGAATATTTTTGGAGTCAGTACCATCAAATTGAATATGCATGATGGTATTGTTCGAACCATCCAACGAGTACGTCATGTGAAGATCCTGATAAAGAACATATTGTCTTTGGGACAATTTGATGACATTAAATGAAATAATAACACTGAGAATGGAATGATGAGAATTGTGAAGTGTGAAATCTTGGTAATGAAGGCAGAGAATATCTTGAGGAACCAGTACATTCTTATGTGTGAAACATACTAGGAGGCAGAGATAGTTGTTGTATCAACTACCCTGATGGAAGTGTTAAAGATGTTATGGAATTGGAAGCTGGTCCATATGTAAAACTGAGGCCTGAAGATTATTGCAGATCAAAAGTTGCTTCTTGGTCTTAAAAAGTTATCCTTACCATTTTATGATCATTTTTTTGATCAAGAAAGATAGGTTAATGTTCAGGATGTCAACAGCAAGAATCAAAGAGATCTTAGAGTTGATCTATTCTAATATTTGTCAAGAACTAGTTCTATCCCTGGGAAGAGAAAAGTTTTTTTTATCCTTCATTGATGATTATTCCAGGAGATGTTGGGTGTACCCAATAAATAGGAAGGCATATATTTTTGAATTCTTCAAAACATTCAAAGCATAGAAGGAACTTTAATCTGGAAAGATGATCAAGTGTTTGAGGAATGATAATTGTAGAGAATATAAAAGTGAGGAATTTGATAATTTTTCAACAATAAGGAATCAGGAGACCGTTCATGGTGACGTACACTCCTCAGAAGAATGGAGTGGCAGAGCAAATGAATAAAACCCTGTTGGATAGAAACAAGGGCGGTGTTGAAGACTACATGAATTGCCAAAGCAATTTGGGCAGAAGCAGTGAATACTACCTATTATGTGATCAACAGATCTCCTTTGATGTTGATTGATCTAAAGACGCTAATGGAGATGTGGACTGGTAAACCTGTTGACTATTCTCGGTTACATAATTTTGAAATTCCTATATATCCAATGTTTAATAACTAGGAAATATCGAAGTTGGATTCAATATCCAAGAAATGCATCTTCTTGGGGTACGCTGATGGTGTGAAGGGGTATCATTTGTGGGACCCCAATGCCCACAAACTTATCATCAGAAAAGATGTCATTTTTTTAGAATACATGGTGAATATAACAACTATTCTATGCATATAGAAGAAGAATACAGAAACTACAATAGTCGAAGTAGATGACAAATATAAGGAAAAACCAGTTTCCTCTTAGGGATTACCAGAACATGAAGATCAAGAACCGGTTGAGTTTGGACCATGACGGTCAACTTGGGAGAAAAGAGAATCAGTATGGCACTCAAAATATGTGACTAAGAGAAATATTGTGTACTTATTATTGACGAAGTATGGAGATCCATCTTCTTTTGTGGAGGTGACCCAGAGTATAGATGTATCCTCATGGATGTCAGTGATGCAGGAGGAACTTGAATCCTTGTACAAGAACAAGACTTGGGATCTTTTGCCATTACCTCATGGAAGGAAGGCTCTGAGAAACAAATGGGTCTTTAAGATCAAACTGGATGGAAAATACTAGGTGGAAATATATCATGAAAGACTAGTGGTCTAAGGATTTTCTCAGAAAAAAGGTATTGATTTTAATGAAATATTTTATTTTGTTGTTAGACTCATGACTGTTCGGATTGTTCTAGTGATGTGTGCAACACATAGTTTACATCCAGATCAGCTGGATGTGAAGACTACTTTTCTCCATGGTGATATTGATGAAGAGATCTATATTCTCCAACTAGACAGTTTTTTAGAAGAAGGCAAAGAGAACTTGGTTTCCAGGTTGAAAAAATATTTTTACGGTCTCAAGCAGGCACTGAGGTGTTGGTACAAGATATTTTATTCCTATATCATGAGCCTCGTATACAGAAAACTTCATTCAGATACCTTTTTCATATTTAAAGGGTTCGTATGGTAATGAATTCTTTATTATTCTATTGTATTTTGATGACATATTGGTTGTAGGCCTCAATAATGATCAAATCTAGGAGACAAAGTCACATTTGGAAAGGGAGTTTTATATGAAGGACTTAGGACTAGAAAAAAAAGATTCTTGGGATGCAGATTTACCGAGATATAAATAATGGGAATATTTGGTTGTCACATAAGAATTACTTACACATAGTCTTGAAATGCTTCAACATGAAAGACTATAAGCCAATCTCTACCCATATTCTTATTAATTTCAATCCTCGATGACGAGTCCTAGTAGTGAAGTAGAGAGGATGAAAATGTATTGAGTACCGTATGCATTAGCAGTGAGTAGTCTGATGTTTGCTATGGTTTGTTCTAGACCACACATTGCACATGTAGTGGGAGAAGTTACTTGATACATGGAGAATCCAGGATGAGAGTATTGGAGAAAAGTGAAGAGGATCCTGAGATACATCAAGGAGACCTCAGATGCTACATTATGTTATGGAGGATCAAATTTCACTATTAGAGGCTATGTTGATTTAGATTTTGCAAGAGATTCTGATAGGATGAAATCCACTACTGGTTATGTGTTTACTCTTGTAGGAGGATATGTGAGATGGATTTAAAAGTTATAATTAGTTGTGGATTTATCCATGATAGAGGCAAAGTACATGAAAGATACACAAGCTTGAAAAGAATAAATTTGGATGAGAAGTTTATTGGAGGATCTTGATCATAAACAGAAGAAGATTCTATTATTTTGTGATAGTCAGAGCGCCTTGCACATTGCAAGGAATCCATATTTTCATTCAAGGACAAAGCACATTGGGGTAAAATATCACTTTGTCCGAGATGTAGTAGAGGAAGGAAGTTTGGATATGCAGAAAATCCATACTAAAGAAAATATGGTAGATTTCATGATGAAGGTGATTAACTTTGAAAATTTTAAATAGTTCAAATCCATGATTAGTCTCACAAAGATGTGAGCAGTATGGTTTTACAGATAGAAAGGATGTGTGGAGATGTGTTGGAAGTTTTTCTCCACGGACGGTGTCGCCCCCACTTTGTCAAAGGGGGTGGAATGAGTATGTGGTTTGTGGCCAAACCCAACCAAACCTCTAGTGGGAGAAGGCAGTGTGTGGGAGGAGATGTAGCCTATAAAAGGGCATCTCCCCCAATGGTTCCAGCATCAATAGCTTTACCAACTCATCATGGGTGGTCTATCTATGTGTGGTATTTCATGAGGTAGTTTTCCCCATTATTTAAGAGAGAGATTTTATGAGGTTTTTCTCCTTGTATTAGTGAGTGAGTGTGTACCCACTTTTACTTATAGTGATACTTCTATTTTCTTGTGGTTTTTTACCCCTTTCATTTTGGGGTTTTTTCCACATTACATCTGGTGTCCATTTTTTAATTTTTCACTTCATTTTATCTTTTGATTATTTCTATACCACGGACCAATCATTTTTCGGTCCTAGCACTTCATCCATCTACTTTCTATCATAACTTTGTAGTGGCACTCACCTTCGACCATATATACATGTCATTTTGGTTTGAGATTCCATTGCGGTGTTTCATCGAGTAGGTTTTTGCACACTACTTTTCATCATCACAGCGACAACATTGGGGATGACTGAGGCCCCCTCCTTCAAATCAAACCTACATAAGGAGCAAACACAATGATCAAATCCCATCCTTTTCAAGATTCTCTTGAGGTTCATCCACCTCGGCCTCAGATGGTTGTCTCCATTGCATAAAAAAACTTGGATATATGTTCTTCAGACTCACAGAATCTTCACAAAATCTCATCTAACCCAGTATTAATCAACTTCTATAGATGATCTCCTTAAATTTTAGTATCACCTTCTATTATTATTCTTCATCTCATCATGTTCAGTATGAATACAAGCTTCAGATCAAGCTACCTTGTCTCAGTTTCATCAACTGCTTCGAGTTCAGTCACGTCGATGAGTTTTTTTCTATATATAATAATTAATTTGAAAATAATTCATAAATTGTGAAAAATGGAATCTAATTACCAATCTGGTGAATATTTATTTTATTCAGCGCTAAAATGAAGATACAACTTCCACTCTCGACACTATAAAACCTCCTCCCTAAAATTTCTCCTCCCCCTTCGGTTGGAATCCCATCTCATTGTCACCTGCTTTCCCTACACCTTGTGCTCTAAAAAAATAGATCCAACTACTGTAAATCAAGATCCTAATACTCCTCAAATGGACCACAATACTCTCCTCTATTTTCTACTCACACACACTTTAACCATCTACATGTTTCTCTTTCCACATTCACATGAAACTTCTTAAAAACAACAAGCACTTGATCTTTAGTTTTCAAAGAAAAGGCCCATAATTTTCTAGAATGATCATCTATGAAGGTAAAAAAATAAATTGCACATCTCATTGACTTAGTGATAATCATGAAGACATTAGTGTGAATCAAATCTAAAACATTTTCTTTTAGGAATGGTAAATTACAATGAAATGATACTCTGTATTGTTTTACCATGATGAAATCAACACAGGTATCCAGATGTGTACCTTTTTGTTCGGGTAAGAGATCCTTCCTAGAGAGAATTCTGATTCCTCTCTTGATTATGTGACCAAGCCGCCTATGCTAAAATTCTGCAAGAACATCTTTTCTAGCCACATTGACTTATCCTCCACACGGTCTGGCATCTGTAAGATAAAGAGAAGTATATTTCTTTCCTTTAACAATTACCAAGTTACCTTTGGTAAACTTCCATTTCCCATCACCAAAGGAAATGACATATTCATCATCATCAAGCATTATATTGGATATCATATTGAGTTGAATATCAGAAACATGCCTCACATCCTTTAATAATAACATGTATCCAATATTAGCCTCCATAAAAATATTACCAATACTAGTAATTTTTGATGCACCATCATTTCCTATATTCACTTGTCAAAAACCCCTTGAATTATAAGATGAGAAGAAATATCTTCTTGTAGTGACATGGTAGTAGGTGCTAAAATAGATCACCCATACCAAGTTTGACTTTTAAGACTAACCTGATTATCTTCCTAAACAATAAATATTTCTTCATTGACAACTACAACATCATTTTTTCCTTACCTTCCGGATTCCTTTACTATGCCTTCAACCTTCTACACTCTTGGATGAAGTGTTCAGGATTTCCATAGTGGTGACACTTCATGTTATATCTTGATCGATAATTAGATTGTTTCCTCCTTTGATAAATTTTTTCATGGTGTTCTATTCCTCTACTTCTTCCCAGCCATTTCTACTTCCCTTGTCTTTTAGTGACAAGAGGCTCTGATTTAGGTGTACATACCTCATACTTCCTTCGGGATTCTTCATTCAGCATTCTTTCTTTCACCATTTTAACAGTGAGAGTTCCATCTAGAGTTAAATTGATGACTGATACAACTATTGTGTCCCACGTCTTCAGTAAATAACTCAACATAAATAGTGTCTACAACTCATCATCAATCATCATTTTCATGGAATTCAACTGATCAAAAGTTCCATGGAACTTGCTCATGTACTCTGATACGTTGGTCTCATATTTTTACTTCAAGTTTATAAGATTACATATCAAGTTTTATTTGCTTTGTATGGTTTTCCTCTTATACATCTTTTCTAATTTTCACCAAATAATGGAAGCATCGTGTTTTTTGGAAATTTTTTGGAAGATACTTTTGTCGATCCACTGTCTGATTTGGGCAGTGCATTTCCTATTGAGAACAACCCACTCTGCATTAACTGGTGGGATACTGGTTGATGTATTCTCATTGGATTAACTTTTTGTTGATGAATTCTCCTCTTTCACTATAATGGGCTTAGTGGTCTCCTCTATTGGTTTCCACAAATCTTTAATATATAAAAGATCATTCATTTTGGGTTTCTAGATAGCATAATTAAAAGATGTAAACTTAATCATATTACCTATATTTTCTTCTATTGATAGAGTAAGAATTTTGAAAATATAACTCTATGAATGTGTCTAGAATGGTTGAAATAGTTGGAAACTACTCTTGAATCATTGAAAAAATACTATGATTGGCCAAGTTATAGAAAAAACAATTTCAATGGTCCAGATCGACTGATGAGGTGGAAATAATGTGCCTCACTGAAAGAGTTGCTGGAATACCCCCTATAAAATCACCACCTATGTGAACAGTACTATCTTCTTCGGTAAGGGGTTACTATTGCACTAACATTTGACCAAAAAATTAATCGCCTATACTGGGTTTATTTTAACTTCATTTTTTACATCGCTTGCACGGTTGGAATCATCTTTTCGAGCTCTTCACGGATCTTACCTCATAGAATTTTTTTGAACAACTTCAATATTCCAATCTCTGTAAAACCACTCTATTGTGTCACTATTTCAACCCTGATGTTTCTTATACCACTTTGTTGGGGGACCGGATGCTTAGGATGATGAAAAACACACAAACAGAAGAACAAAACAGTTATCCTGGCTACCTGTGGCTACACCCACCTCTTCTGGATCTGAAGGATGACCCCTCCATGAGTCCCTTCACCAACGACCCTCCCCATTGCATCTCAACACCCGATCGGTGGCCCTCCTCTGCCTCTGACTGGACATAGTTGATATTTTACTATCAAGTGTTAGGGGGTCATAAGAATTGATACTTCTTCTCATGAATTTTTCACTTGATGATCTCTAGTAGTAAGGTCATGAGGACAAACCCACTAATAGGAACACCACATGTTTTGGGTGTCATTGGTTATTCCTATATATGGACATGTGTATTTTTCTTCTGAATTGAGATCATTACCAGTGTGTGCCATTTGATTATGTGCTTTTATACAAGAAAAAAATCATGATAATGAAATCATGGAGAGATAAAATGTGTTGGGTGAATCATTGGTGGTATGAAATTGGTTGAATGGATAAGATATGATTTTTCACTTCCAAGTTAAGGAAGTTATATATCTCAGGCCTGGTTGATCAGGATGGTTCTACCTTCATAAATCTTTGGCTGAATCAGTCAAAAGGTAAATCCATCATGTTAGATCAACAAATAATAAAGCAAGAAAAGGGTGATGACACAAGTGTGCATCTTTCTTTATGATATATTTAAATACAAAGATATTATAATACATAGTACGTGTTTGTAGGTTGGTTTCCATTGTTATGACAATCCTTATCTATTAGGGGCCTTGATGGATTGTTAGACTCTTCTCTTGGTATGTGGGTTTTATTCACACCTATTGAGATAAGGGCCTAGAGGTTCACACGCAATAGCTTATTCATGAATCCTCTCTATTTAGTTGAATAGGTACACTAGACATGGTGGGTCCCACCATAGGGTTCGAGTGTTGTCCAAGGTATCGATCATAAAAAAATCATTATTATTCAAGTTATGAATAATTGTTTGAATGTATTGAATGTACTTACAAGTTAAGTAAATATGAGAATATAGTAATCGAACAAATTTTATTTCAATATTAAAGGTTTATTTAATATTAATAGGAATTGTGAGTCGAGTTAAATGACTCAGGATTATCATGTAATATATTTTAAATATATTACAGGTATGTGATAAAATAATAAATAATATTGACATGATTTAGTTCATCATAATTATTTATTTAGTGGATGTTTATTACATGGGGGTCAGGGAACCCTACTGGGTATTTTAGAACATCCACTATAAATAGAGTGAGAGACTCTCTCCCAACGAACATGTCACACCAACCATGATAGGTTTGAACATGTCATATTAACCTCTTCATCCATCTAGTTTGTATCAAAACTTTGTGGTGCCACTCACCTTCGACCATAGAGACATTTCCTTTTGGTTTGAGATTTCATTGCGACATTTCATCAAGTAGGTTATGCGCACTATTTTTCATCATCACAGTTGCAACATCGGGGATGAACAATGCCCCCTCCTTCAAACCAAACCTGCACAAGGAGAAATCATAGTGATCAAATGTCATCCTCAGTAAGATTTACTCAAGGTTCATCCACATCATCTTCATATGGTTTTCTCCCTTGCATAGAAAAATATTAGATAGATGTTCTTCAAACTCATAAATCTTAGATCATCTTCACAAAATCTAGTCTAACCCAAAATTAATCATCTTCAACGGATGAGATCCTTTGATTTCAGTATCACCAACTTCTGTTCTTCTTTTTATCATCACGATGAGTACTCATACGAGCTACAGATCTAGCTACCATGTCTCAGTTTTATCAGGAGCTTCGAGTTTGGTTGGTGTGGAACTAAAAAGTTAAAACTAGAATCAAATTCTTGTCTGAATCATCTACATCTTCCATAGTTTTAAGAAATAAATCACTAGAATACATCTCATATTGAGTCATGGTATTCACCTCAAATGATTCTTCTTCTGTTTCAACATCTTTTTCTTATTTCTTCATTAACTCGCTAAACTTCTCACAAAGTCTTCTCATATGACCTTTTTTTCCCACACTCATAGCATAAAAAATAACCTCTTGGTCTTGATTGAGTTTGACATCTTCTTCTCCCTGAACCATTCATTCGTTATGTCGACCTTCCTTGATAGTTACATCCACCAATCACTGTAAAGAGCCCAATATTACCTGATGATCCATCATCATTGGTCTTTCTTTAAGTCTTGTTCATTAGCAATGATGAAATAACATCATCCAATTTTAGAGTGTCTTTTCCAAATAATAATTTGGTGATGAGATATTCATATGAATCTGGAAAAGAACCTAGCAAGAGTAAATCATTTTCTTCTTCTTCCATTTATATGGGCACCACATTGCCTTTATCATCAGTTTTGATCATCACTGAAGACAATTTCATCAAGATTCTGGTGAACTCATCCAAATGGTTTCCCAAATCTCCAATTTCTAACATTCAAATATGATACAATTTTTTTTTCAAATGTAAACGATTTTTCTAAGATTTAGATTTATACTTAGCTTCCAGCTTCATCCAGATCTCCTCCGGATCTGTTAGATTCATCACCTCCTATAGTGTATTGTTCACCAAATACAATTGAATGGTGCTTGTCTCCAAATCTCTCATATCTTTCCAATCATTAGATTTAGTCTTCTTCAAGTTCTCTGATTTTTTCCTCAATGATTTGAATGTCCCTTCCCAATTCAAAATATTCTTTACCCATTTTTTCCACAATATTAAATAATTTTTTCCATTAAACATATCAATATGGACAGAAATATTTGGACGCAAATCTCATATAATTATTCAACAAGAAATAACAGACAACCTCCTCTAATATCTGATGTAGGGTTAGAGATTTCAGATGCAGCGGAAATAAAATGAGAAAACATCAAAAATTATCGTGGTTTGGCGAAATCCTATTCCACCTGAGAATCAATAATTTATTTTCAAATAAAATTTACAAGTCTTTCAAATCACACACTACAATTGGTGCAACAATCCATACTATGCTCCTTACTTTATTTCAGCCACCATCATGATCCTAGGCTTCCCTTCTCCGCTTGCAGCTACACCGTGCACCACACGCCACCACTAAAACCCTCAACGTAGTGTATCCGTTAAGGCCCCCCTCCAATATATGCTTTCAAACATTCAAAATTCATGCCTCCTATATTTTCTTGCTCACCTCTTATAAGTCTCTTTTTTCAACCTTTCGCGTGGTTTAAATTTAGTCAAAACAAGATCCCATTTTTCAAGAAAATTAAACCAAAGTTTCTATTTAGATTTTAAATTACTCCCAATAGCCCCCTCCTTCAAATCAAACCTGCACAAGGAGAAAACACAGTGATTAGATGTCTTCTTCAGCAAGCTTAGCTGGGGGTTCATCCACCTCAGCCTTGGATGGTTGTCTCCCTTACACAGAAAAATCTTGGATAAATGTTCTTCAGACTCACAAAGCTTAAGTCATTTTCATAAAATCTCATCTAACCTAGTATTAATTATCTTCAAGAGACGAGCTCCTTCGATTTAGGTATCACCGGCTTCTGTTCTTCTTTGAATCATCACAGACAGTATGAATACTAGCTGCAGATCAAGCTACCTTGTCTTGGTTTCATCGGTAGCTTCAAGTTAGGTCGGTGGAACTAAAAAGTGAAAATTGGAATCAAATTTTGGATGTTCCCGATGCACCTTCCTCTCTGTCCACTATAAAAATAATTAAATAAAAATATTAGAGAACATATTTCATTAAATTACATTTTTTTCATAAAAAAAATTAATTTAATAAAAATACTAGAGCACATATTTAAATTTAATATGTGATAAATTTAAAAAAAATTAAAAAATATATTACACTGAAAATTTAATTGAAATATAAATTATTATTTCTTTAATTTATAAGTGTTTTTTAGTTTCTAAGAATTGTAATATATATATATATATAAAGTTATGTTGTAATTTAAGTGTTTTTTAATTAAAATACTTAACTTTAAAAAATATAGTGAATAATAAAGTTTGATGTTTCATAATAAATTAAAAAAACAACTAAGTTAATAAATCATGAAATTTATTTTAAATAATAATTATTAAATTAAAAATTATTAATATTTTAATTTAGCTATATGATATTTTTTTAATAAAAATAATTTAATTTAATAAAAATATTAGAGAATGAATTTAAATTTGATATGTGATAATAAATTAAAAAAAATTAGAAATTATATTGAACTTGAAATTCAATTGAAATATGAAATATGAATTTTTTAATTTATAAGTAATATTGAGTTATTAAGAATTGTAATATATATATAGACACATATATTAGTACATTGTAATTTAAAATTTTTTTAATTAAAATAATTTAATGAAGAAACAAACTGGATAATAAAATTTGATGTTTTATAATAAATTAAAAAAATAGAAAGTTAATTAAACAGGAACTTATTTTTATTTTAATAATTAGAACATGAAATTAACATATTAAAATACATATAATTTAACTAAAATAACACATTAAAAAACTTATAATTTTAATAGAACATGAAATTAACGTATTAAAAAAATTATTACTTTTTTTACATTTATAAGTAATTTTTATTTTAAGATGCAATAGATAAATTAACGTGTTGTAAAGTTATTTTTATTTAAAATAATATTTATGGTCTATTAATTTTCTAAAATTTGTTTTATATAACAATATATATATATATAAATACATTATATATATCTATATTTAATTATTTATAATTTCATTTATTCATTTATAATTATATGTGTAGATAAATATGTAAATATGTCTGTATTTGTGTGTCAATACTATGTAAATGTATCATATAAATGTATTTATATAAATATATCATTGAATATATAATATAAATGTATATAAATGTATATAATCAGACATGAAATTGATGACTTTAAATATATTATAAAAATATATTATATAGACATATTCACAATAAATGTGCATTTTATAAATACATTATAAAACATTTAGACATCGATACACAATTATATGTGTATATATATATATAATTATATAAATAAATACCTGTATAAATAATATGTGTGGAAAAAAATATATCGTAAAATAAAAAAATAGGATTGTGTATTGGTAAGGGAAATCAATTTGGACAAGGATGTCTCACGTTCGAATCATTCCATGTACAGTTGGGTGAGTAGGGCGCATAGCATTGATAAATGGGGTTAAAAAGCACTGATAAAATGATTAGTTTTATATAAAATTAACTTTTATCCGTGCTTTTTTTAATGATGATAAATTGTACCACTTAATAAGGAAAAATCTATAGTAGTGATGAAAAATCTTGATCTATATATGTTGAGAAGAGGACTATCAATTCCAAATGCACATGTTCTTTCCATAAGATCAAAATATGTTTATTGTTGGGATTGTCACACATGTAGTTTGACACTCAAATATTAGATGCTAACTTCTGTATGACACATACCTCATGTTTTGGTTCAAAGATAGAAACCATGTAAATATTATTGTTATATAATTCATTAGGGATAAAATCACATTAATTAGATATCCAATGCCCTGGATGTTCTAGATGATAGAAGAGATCATGGGGAAGAATGGGAGAGTACCTAGTGACTAATCACCCCCTGATCCTGGGATGATTCAGTAAGATTTTGAGGAATATATCTAGATTTGGATCTAGTTTTCATGTGCCCAAAAAACGGATACAACAATCCCTTCGTCATCATCTAATTTCTATAAGGAGGAGCCACGTGATATTCAACATTAGCTACGGTCAAATGAGTAAAATAATTGGTGGATAAGATGGAGCCATCATATATCTTGTCTACAGGAGGAACCTAAGGATTATAAGAAGTTGAGATAAGACCTTTATTGGCACAAAATCCCTCAAAGAAGATGGAAGATGAGAGCTCTTGTTAGAAGATGAAGTAACACTATTGGGATCAGCATGAGTGTGTGTCTCAAATTAATCAAACTCATCAAGAAGAGGAAGAAAAGGTTGAGGAAAAGTTATAAAAGGATGAGGTTCCAAATGGAAGGCATCCTCAACAACACCTCCAAACAATACTGAGCTAGCAGGATAATCTTCATCGTGAAAATCAACTTGTATAATTGAGGGGTGTTTCTTTATGTCTGATGCAACATTGTTATAAGAAGTAAAGGACCCACACACAACCTAGATATCGTCCTGGGGCTGGATAATTAGTATATTGGGGCAGACCAATGCTTGGGGGTGATTCGGGATGGGAGGATCAACCCCATGAAGCTTCAGGGTTGAAATAGGAGAGGAAATCATAAGAAGTTAAATCATCATATAAATCCATATGTCACAATAGAGTTTCTCTACATCAGAAAGAAGATATTGGAAGAGTGATCTTGGAAATGGAAAATGGAGCAGTAGTTGGATTTATTGTTGAAATGAAGATCCTACCAATAAGAGACATTTGTACCAACATTGTTGGATTTGATTTATTTGGGACCATTGCCCTCTGATTGTGCACAAACTATTATAATGCACCAATAGTGGAAAATAAAAAAACAAATGGACAACCAAAACGCACCAACACAAGCCTATTATATCACTTTGGACCTATACTAATCAGACTCTTACATGAACCTATTTAAAAGAAAATAAAAAATGACTAAAAAAGACTCTAAATAACCAACTAAGTAGTGGGTGAAGTTAATAGGTAGTGGAAGTGATAGCACATTAGTTTTGGATCAACTCTTAATGATCTACATATGGTTTATGATGGAATAATTCCATGAAGAAACACATCATTTTAATGGATGAAGGGGAGATTGATCCTTATCAAAATTTGAAATCAAAATCCATTTGTGGAAAGAGGAAGTTGAACCAAAATCCTCTGTATAATAGAAAATCACAATGTTATCATCAATGATGTTTGAAGCCTTTCTCAAATCCTGAACTGAGGGAATAAATAGAATCAGAAGATATTATGAGGTACACTAACTACCATTCAACTCTGATTAGAAAGATCAAGGATGCTCTAGAGAAACCTTCCCTTGAACTGATGAGGAAACCTAATTTGTCTCCATCAACTAAGTAGATAACTCACCAGAAACGACAGATAATATGGAAGCAGAAGTGCCAACTCCCACTAAATCTAGAAGGACCAAATAGGGATAAACACTGATTTCAAAACTAATAGGTAGGAATCCCCAAGCCTTAGCACCACCTGAAGGGATAAACCTATTAATTCAAGGAGAATAAAGACCGAGAGGATCACACGCAATGTTTAGAAATTTAAAAATGGGTAGAGGCACATGAGGTGTGTTCTCAGTGCAAATTTAAAGCTATCGTTCATTAAAAAACAAAAAACAACATCCAAATTGTGTTGTTTCAATAACATCAAAATTATGTAAAACTAAAAAATTCATCCTTTTATAATAAAGTCTGAATAAATTTAGTAGTCATGAAATTGGTCTCATAATATCCTTAGAAATGATACATCAAAAATGGAATCATAGAGGCTTTCAGACAATGATCTCTAACATTAAGATCTAGAGCTTCCATGATAGGCCTTCAGCCTGAATTTTAAACATGTCAAACATAATTAGATTCCAAAGACATGATAAAGATCAATTAAATATGATAATTTAAAATTTTAAAACATAAAATATGATCTTGATAACCCATCACTTAAATTCATACAATTTTTTAAAGATAATAGATA
This sequence comes from Viscum album, assembly GCA_963277665.1. Classification (NCBI taxonomy): domain Eukaryota; kingdom Viridiplantae; phylum Streptophyta; class Magnoliopsida; order Santalales; family Viscaceae; genus Viscum; species Viscum album. The sequence goes on from OY728150.1 coordinate 1,477,124,017, forward strand.
AACAAGTAAAAACCTGATACATCATTTGTAGTGTGATTTTTAGTCTCCATCCTCAATGTCATGATTTTTTTCCTTCATAGAAAAACATGTTGAATATGTAATGAAAAAAAAAATAATGTAATTTAAATTTTCTAAATAATCATCCCAATTAATCTCATAAATGAATACAATTTGAAGCCAAGTATATTATCTAAACTCCTTATTAATTTCTCATACACATTATTACCCAAGTTAGTAGCCCATGAATTTTTAAATCTCCAAAAATAAACTCCTTGTTCATTAGTACCCCATCCTAATACCAAAATACAATGAACACCGATTTTTTTCTGAATCATTCCTTTGTATGTTTCCTGCATAATAAAAAATATAATTAAAATATAAATATATAAAAATAATCATCTTTTAAGAAATTTGAATAAAAATAAAGATGATGAGACTCACTTCTTTAGAACACGAACCAATCATGAAAATATAATTGATATTAATTACTACTATCAAAGGGTAATTGAACTAATATAAAACCCTATTCATTTCATATTCAATATTTTCTATGATTTGTGTGTAATTTTTTAAATAAATTACAAGAATTTTCTTCCATAATGAATTTTCATTGTTTCCCGTGAAAGGATATATTTTCTTATCATTTATATCCAATTCATGAATATATCTTAAAGATATAATTACAACATTATTTATCTATTACTTCTACTATACCAAATACATTATTTCTTATATTGAAAACATAATGTCTTTACCATCAAATAGTTTTTTCCAAATATTTCTTAAACAGACTATAATTGTGAATGCCCAGAAGAACCCAAGAAAACATAAATAACTTTTTTATAATGTATATATAAATAATTATTAAAAATAAATGGAAATTATAACAATAATAAACATATGAGTGTGTGGCTGGTATTTTATAGGCAAGATCTCAAAAACAACAAAAAATTCTAAAGAGTCAAGGAAATTATCCATCTTCCCAGAGAGTGAAAAAAATTGTACTGAAAAAAAACAAGGAATTAGGTGATAAAACACACTGAACAAATAGAATTATTAAAATTGCATAAACTTAACATGAATTGAGTATGCAATCAATTTTTTTATCCAATTTAATCAAAACATAAAATTATATTCAATGATTAAACTCAAAATTCATGCACATTTAAATAAAATAACGATTTAAGTGAATAAATCAAAAGTATATGTGTATGAGTATCAATTCTCATGAATTTAAGATTTGTATTCATGAATAAAAAAATTAAGATAAATAAATGATTTTTTGGATGAATAAATTAAATGTGAGTGAAATGTTATTGAACCCAAGATACACATAAAGAAAAAATTTATGTTATTAAAAATAAATAACTATATTAAAAATTATCAAACTAGGTATAAGAAATTTTATAACGGGTGATGAATAAAAAGTAGTTTAAACTATTGAACATAACAAAAAGGTAATATTACCTAAGAAGGTTCGTAATCAGCATAGAGGAGACCACATAGGAGAGCTTCTATCCGGAGGTAAGAGGCAGTACATATGAGGGTTTAATGGATGAGTCAAAACCGAGAGATCATAGGTATCACAAAGGAGTCCTAGCTTAATGGGAGAAGCCAAATGACCTATAGGAGGAAAAGAGGAGGAATGGGTTCACCACAAAAGAGGGAATCTGGCTGGAGGAAGGATGATAGATTCCAACTAGATGAATGTGGTATCATGTGGGAGGATTTGATAGAGGAGTCGAGACCAAGGAATTATAGGAAGCATGAAGGAGTCCTAACATGATGGACGAAGCTAGACAACCCAGACCAGATAAGGAGGAGAACTAATATCACCACAGATAGAAGAGGTTTTTCTTGATAGCTGAGGCTGAAAAATCAGGAGGAGTGATCTTGGGCAGTAGGGATAGGATCACCATGGAAAATGGATCTTATGAATGGATCTATTTTCTAAAATTTTATACCAATAATTTTAAAAAAAAAATCAATTTTAAATATATTTTTAATTTAAACTTTGTTATTGTGGTATTTTTTTGTAACAGGGATTATTAATTTTAAAATTTTAAAATATGTTTACAATTGAAAAAAAATGTTCAAAATTATTACTGTAAAATTTTAGAAAATGGAACCATTCATAAGATCCCCCACCATGGTGATCCCATATCTACTCACTGCTACGTAAGATCACTCATACATCTCATATGGGATTTCCCATTGATAAAACCCTCCTTTTTTCTATGGTGATCTTATTCCCCATTCTTACCTCCTCTAGGTCATCTAGATTTTCCCATCATTTTAGGACTCCTTCATGCGGCCTACAATCCCCCAGTCTCAACTCATCCATCAAACCCTCCTATGTGTTGCCTCCTTCCTCTGACTGGAATCTCTCCTCCTTACTCCATCTAGAATCTATATATTATAGTTATTTCAATCCTCCTTACCATATATGGTTAATCTGTCTTCACCAATCAATCCATGAATCCTCCATGATACCTACAATTCCTCAACTTTAGCTTATCCATCAAACCCTCCTATATGCTTCCTCCTTCCTTCAGGTGTAAGATCTCCTCTTAGTTTCCTCTATGCCGACTAAAAACCTTCTCAAGTAATATTCCTATTTTTTAATTCTCTATAGTTTAACCTACTTTTTATTCATCACTAATAATAAAATTTCTGATTCATAGTTTGATAATTTTTTTTATAGAAATTTAAATTCAATAACATAATTTTTTTCTTCATGTGTGTCTTGGGTTCAAAAAAATTTCTCTCACATTTAGTTTATTTAGTCATGAAATCATTTATTTTTCTTATTTTATTAAAATGAATATGAATCTAAAATGTATAATAATTGATACTCATACACATATACTTTTAATTTATTCACTTAAATCATATGTTTATTTAAGTGTGCATGAATTTTGATTTTAAGTATTAAATGAGGTTTTATTTTTTGATTAAGTTAAAGAAGAAAAAATTGATTGCATACTCAATTCATGTTACATTTATTCAATTTAAATAATTCAATATGTTCAATGTATTTTTTATCACTTGATTCCTTGTTTTTTTCATTATAATTTTTTTCACTCTTAGGGAAAATGAATTATTTTCCCGACACTTTCAACCTATTTAATGTTTTTGAGCTCTCATCTATGAAAGATCTATCACAAAATAAAAATTTATTATTGTTATAATTTCCATTTATTTTTAATAATTTTTTATATATGCATTACAAAAAGTTATTTATGTTGTTATAGGTTCTTGTTAGTTATTCACAATTACATCATGTCTAAGAAATATTTGGAAAAATATATTCAATGGTAAAGATGTTGTTTTTTCAATATAAGAAATAATGGATTTTTTAGAGAATAATGAGGAAGAAAATAAAATTTTAATTATATGTTTAAGATAAATTTATGAATTTTACATAATGGATGAGACAATATATCCTTTCATTGGATACAAAGGAAATTCGTTGTGAAATAAATATCCAAAAATTTATAATAAAATGTACACACAAATCAAAAAAATATTTAATATTAAATGAATAGGTTTTTTATGAACTCAATTTCCCTTGGATAGTGGTAATTAAGATTGATTATAATTTCAAGATTGGTTTGGTTTCCATAGGAGTGAGTATCAATATATTTATTTTTTGTTCACATTTCTTAAAAGATTACTGTTTTTACATATTTTTGTTTTAATTATATTTTTTATTATATAGGAAATATACAAAGGAATGATTCATAAAAAATAGGTGCTCTTTATATTCTGGTAGTTGGATAGGGTACTGAAAAACAAGGCATTAATTGTTAGATATTTAAAAATTCATGGGGTAATTTCAATGTATAATCCATTATGAGATTAATTAGGGTTAGTATCTGAAAATTTTAAATTAATTTATTTTATTTTATCATTATATATTTAACATGTGTTTAGATGTAGGAAAAAATTCATGTCATTGATGATGGATACTAAAAATTTCATAGCAGATGATGTATCAGGTTTTCACTTGTTTACATATTGCCTTAAAAAAATTGTATGAATTTAAGCAATGGGATATCAACTTCATCTTTTATATTATTTTAAAAAAATTAAATTATAAATATTACCATATTTAATTTATCTTTACCATATAATTGGAATCTAATCATGTATGACATGTTTAAAATTCAGGATGAAGGCCTATCATGGAAGCTCTGGATCTCGGTGTCAGATCTCATCATTTGAAAGCCTCTATGTTTCCATTTTTGACCTATCATTTCTAAGGATATTATGAGACCAAATGTATGACTTCTAAATTTATTCACAATTTATTATGAATGATGATTATTTTAGTTTCCCAAAATTTGGATGTTATTTTTGAAACAGTATAATTTGGATGCTTTTTTTTGTTTTTTTTTTTGTTTTAGAGATTCTAATCGGTGATAGGTAAAGGAATGAATGTTGATACCCCATCAATGATCATTATGAATGATATATCTAAATCCACACCAAGAAAAAACCTCACATGCCTCCATCCATTTTAAAAGTTTCAAACAATTCTATTGGTCTGGATTCTCCTTGGACAGTGGCAGTGATCCCCTCAGGTGGCACTACTTCTCTAGGCTTCCTCACTATAGGTTTGAAAACTGATGTTCATCCCTCTCTAGTACTTGCAACTTTATTGGGAACCGGTGCTTTAAATTTCCTATTCTATCACATTCCTAGTGAGTTTTCCACTTAGTTGAAGGACATAGATTAGGTTTTGTCATTGGTTCAAGGGAAGGTTTCTATGGAGAAACCTTGCTCTTTCCAATTAGATCCAGCTGGTAGTTAGGGTTCCTTGCAATATTTTATGATTATGAAAACTTCCTCAGTTATTTATTTGAGAATGTCTTCAAACATCACTGAAGATAACCTTGTGACCTCTTAGTATGCATATTATTTTGGATCAGTTTCTTATTTCCAAAAATAGATTTTGATTTTGAAGTTTGGTCAGGATCTCTTATCCCTTAATGAATTCAAATACTTCATTTACTCATAGAATCTTTCCATCCTTAATCATACGTAGATATTTCAGAGTTGATCCAACAACATTGGGCCACCACTTTCACTACTTTGTTGCTTTACCTAGCGATTGGCTATTTTGAGTAAGTTTTTAGTCATTTTTCCCTTTAAGCAGGTTCTTATAAGAGTCTTATTAGTAGAGGTATGAAGTGCTATAATTATAGCCAAGAACCTGTAGTAGTATTAATTGTTTATTCCTAGTACCTTTATTGTGTGGTTTTTGTTGGTGAATTATTGTTTAAAAATTGTTTGTTTTTATTTTCCACTTTTAGTGCATTCTCATTATTCACACAAAAGCGAAGGGAAATGATCCCAAATAGGTTGAATCCAACTACGTGTTGTTTCTAATGTCTCCCATTGGTAGGATATTAATTTCAACAACAAAGATGATTATTATTCCATTTTCCAACTCCATGGTCACTCATCCAAAGTAAGCTTACTGATGTAGGGAAACTTCAGTATGACACATGAATTTTTATGATGATCTGACCTCTATGGTTTCCTCTATTATTTCATCCCTAGAGATTCTTGAGTTTTATCCTCCCTACCATAATCACCCTAGGTAATTTTCTGCCTTATTATACTGGTTTTCCAACCCTATGGTGATCTATAGGTTTCATGCATGTATTTTTCTTCTTCTCAACATGTTGCATCAAACATCAAGGAACATCCTTCAGTTATATAAATCCAATTTTCATGACAAGACTAATTTTTCTTGATTATTTTTTGTTGGAGTTGATATTGAGGCTACCTTTCCTTTGAAACCTCCTTTTTTTCACAGCTTCTCCTCATCCTTTGATTTATATTTTTGAAGATTTTGATTAATATGATATGCACTCTCACACTGATCCCAACATTGTTACTTCTCCTTCCAACAAGATCTATACTATTACAGCTTCTTTGAGGTATTTTGATCCAATAAAGGTCATGTACCATATTTTTCTAAACCTCAAGTGCCTATTATGGACATGACATATGATGACTGCATCTTATACCCCAATTCCTTTACTCCTTTGATCATAGCTGATGTTGGATATCCTAGGGATTCCACTTCTAGAAATAAAATAAAGAAGAAGGGATTTTTGTATCTATCTTCTAGGTGCATTAAAACTAGATAAAATTTTAGATTTAATCCTCAAAATCCTATTTCCTATTCCCAGGATCAAAGGGTGATTAGTCCCAAGGCATTATCACTTTCTTCCCCATGATCTCCTCTAACCTCTAGAAAGTCAAATAAATGAATCTATAACTAAATGTATTTTTAACCCTAATGAATTACATACCAATAATATTTCATTGGTTTTTATTCTTGAACCAAAATATGAAGTAGGTGTTGTAAAAAAATTCATCCAAGATTCACATGTTATGGGGAGTACCCCTGTATGAGAGGAGTCCCCATAAAAATGACAAAATATTCTTGGTTATTTTGGTTTGAAAAATCTGAAACTAATAATAAAGATTAATTTTCATTTTATTACATATAAATATAATAACACAAATCAACAGGGTTCAAGTTACATAACTCAATACATCAAGAAACAATTCAAATGATTGTTACAATAAATGAAAAACATACTAGAACTGGTCAAAAACATACCAAGAGTGAACAAAAAAACACACAAGTGGATAAGCACACTTGGTTGTGGCCAAAGTCACATTGATAGTGGAAAATAATAATTCAAAAATGCAATGGCTATTAAAAATCACTGACAATAGTGGAAATTACATCAATAAATAATGAAATAATTAACATTAAAACATTACAGAATACAAAAATATAGATATTGATTCAATAAGGTAGAATAATACAATAATGATAATTTGATTCCATAATCAATAAATATAGATTCCCATACATAAACAACCAACAAGATTAAAAATTCACAACAATGAAAACCTGAGTAAAAAAAGGCTAAAAAACTTCTATTATCATAAAATTAAAAATCAAAATTGAAAAAAAAATCTAGAAGCAAGAGAATCTAATCAGAAATTATAGGTCATAAAAATTTGAAATAGAAAGTAGTAAATGAACAATAGGATTCACGTGCTTTGTTCATTTGACCTATATTTGTGGGAAAAATCATTAAGCAATTTTCCACTATATAAAAGAACAATAGTACAAGAAAAATTAAATAGAAATATATAAGAGGAAGAATACAAAATCACAAAGAGAAACATATGGAATAGAAAAGACCTTAGATAAAAAAATAACAACAAATAAAACTATAAACGGGTCCAAAAATACCCTTATCGTGGTTGGTACAAACCTTTTTTGAAGAAGAAGGGTCGACCCATTTATTGAAGTCATTGATGCAAAGTACTTAAAGGGACACATCCTCAAGATCATTGAAATCCAAGTTCCTCTCCTCTTTCTAAGCTCATCAATGTCTAGGGTCACACACTATAGTTGTGGGAACTCTAGGATCCAAATGCAAACTCCAAAAAGTTGGCATTTGACTTCTTCTTTGACGATCCAAGCACCAAAGGCCTCCATTCAAGTTTCTCTCTCTCTCTCTCTTAGTGTAGCTAAGAGGCTCTCCATGATCAAGCCAACCCCCAATTTGAACTTCTTTTGATCTATAAGAACAAGGAAGATATACCCTTGAGAGATTAAAAGGGTTGTTGCACCGGTATAACAAACTTGAGAGAAGGAATGGATTGTAACCATTTAACCATAACATATTGATTTCATTTGAAAAAAAACCACATGTAAAGGTAAATAAAACCTATGCATGGAGGCCTATATAGAACCCACAGAAAGGTAAGCTATGTAAGGGTCCTATGTGGGTAAAGGTACCATGTAAGGGTAGGAACCCGTAGCGTAAGGGTAATCAAACCACTATGTAAGGGTACTTATCTCTACGTAAGGGTCACTGAACACTCACGTAAGGGTCCTGGATGCTTGTGTAAGGGTCCCAACTACTTGCTTAAGGGTACCATGTAAGGGTAATAGATGCATCATAAGGGTAAGAACCCACTGTGTAAGGGTATAGACACCAACATAAGGGTTAATCTCACACTACATAAAGGTAGAAACCTACATGTAAGGGTACAACATTTCTTACATAAGGGTAAAGACTAATTCATGAAAGAGTACAAAACACTTGCATAAAGGTCAACCTGAGAGACCAAATCCCATGTAAGGGTAACCTGGGATTTATGTAAGTGTAAAAAAAGAGAGGAATAACCCACATAAGGGTACCCAAAGACTTGTGTAAGGGTAAATAGGAACTCACATAGGGGTAAATTCAAGGAAATAGATCTCAAATATTAATTCCCATGCCTATACACCAATTGTTTTCTAGAACCATTGGTATAGAGTAATTTCTAGTAGCCTATACCAATGGTTTTTAAAAACAGTTGGTATAGATCATCCTATACCAATAGTTTATTAAACAATTTCGATACAGGGTCTTGACATAAGATCCATGACCTACCCTCCTCCCCTCCCCACCCACAATCCCTAATCTCCCCCCAACTCAAGCGATATAATACCCTCTCTTTCCCTTAGATATATCCCCTCATTCATTTATTTTTTGATTCTGTTATTCCTAGTATCAAATTAGTTAGTTCCAAGTCCATTATCTATTCTTTTGAACATTGTTTTCATTTTTATATACATATCAAAACCTAAATAAGATCCTATTAGGTTACGATTCTTCCAAATTATTTAAACAAGGGTCCCTTTAGATTATTTTTTATATTATTTCATAATAAATGGGATTAAAGTAGATATATATGTTTATTTAATTTACTTATTCACAAATTTTACATAAATGAAATATAAATTTTTTGTGTAATATATATTAATTTATTATCTAATTAATTATTATAGTAAATTTTTTATTAATGTATTATAGAGTTATGAAATTATTCATTTAATTGTTTTATTTTCATAATTGAATGATCAAAATTTTTTCATAATTAATTTTAATCTAATAGTATGTATTAGTTGTTTAATATTCCATGCATTATACTTTATTTGGGTTATTACTAGTGCACATCGATTATAGAATATTTCATCTCTTATTATTTGTTTGGATACCTACTGGTATGATCTGATGAATTTCGTATTAAAATTGGTATTTGGATTATCTTATTTGAAATGATTAACAAACATGTGATACTAAATCATGTCTTGATGCTATTATGAATGTTTCCATGATAAAAACATATTCATCAAAGACAAGAGTTTTGTTATTGGGTGAGACATTATTGTTATTCTTGAGTAAACATTCTCCGTGATAAATACATATTTATTTAATTAGATTTATTTCATATTCAAAACAATGTAGTTGTTTTAAAAATAATTGTTTACTAAATACATATGTATTTAATTATATTATGTAATATTTTTTTCTCATTCCTTGTCTTATAATTTTTTTAGTTTGTTACTTGTATGCATCGGTTATAGCATATTTCATTTCTCTTATTCTTTGTTTGGATAACTACTGGAATGATTTGATGAATTTCATTTTAAAATTGGTTTTAATGAATTTTTTAATTATTTTTTACTATTTTGATATTAATATAAATTTTTTTTCTGTAATATAATGGATAAAAGTTGGGTGTATCATACAGATTGGATCTCAACTGAGTTTCAAAACAATTTTTATTTTTTTAGATTTTTCATTTAATAATGCTTCATATGGTGGTGTTATACATTATATGTCTTATAATTGTGTTAGAAGACCTTGGCTATACTGAGAATAATTTATATACCATATAAAAAAATTTATATTTCAAACAAAAAATTATGTTTTATATCACAATGGAGAGATGAGACAATATTCTATTACTCATGAATGAAATTAAAGGAGTGGTATGAAGAATTTGATATTTGACTGGTTTTAATTTGTGAAAGATCAATAGAAAGATAATATGAGGATGTTAGAAGAAAATGATATCAATACAAATTAGAAAAATACTGAAAATTATGATGCTAATAGAGTGAAACAAAATAAAAGATGTTAGGACTCCTGTATATCGAGAATGTACTAAAATAAAAAAAATGGAATTTTTAATGTGTCTATATCATGAAAAACCATATATGTAATTTCTAATACTGAAATTGATAATATTTTTATGTTTTTGAAGGACCTAATACCTGATAATATAGATATTTCCTCCAATAATTATATGGATGTAATTTAATTAGGCAGCTTGAATTTTCTATGAATAAAATTAATGCTTTCTCGAAAGATTTCTGCTTATTCTAGGAGAAAACAACTGACCAAAATTATTATATAAAATTTGTTATGTCTATGTGGAAGATAAATATATATGTGACACCATATCTGGTTCCACAAAAAGTCATGTGCCACTTTTTATTGATCCATGGGATTCAAAATATATTTATGTTTGCTAAAATACCAACAAATATGGGATGGCATGATGCTGAGGGAATTAAATATAATTATGAGTTGGTTTATCCTATAGATGAATTATCATGGTGGAAATTTGATGCATGATATCTTGATTTTGTAGCTGAGGTGTGTAATTTTAGTTTGGCCCTATTTTACGATGGTTTTAATCTGTTTGGTTAGATGCTTACTTCTCACAAAACGTGGCCAATTTTTATTCACGTTTATAATATTCCTCCATGAATGTGTATGAAAAAACTATAAAATTTATTGATTATACTAATATTTGTAACTTATAATACTAGAATTGATATATATTTTTACTTGAAAACTTTAATAAAATATTTTAAGTAGATTTGGGATGTGGGTTTATGCACATTCGACGCTTCTTTGAAAAATATACTTCATATGTGTGTTGTGCTTCTGTGGACTATAAATTATTTCCCTAATTATTCAATGATGTTTAGTTAAAGCATGAAGGTAAAACTATCATGTCCTATTTTTATGAATAATATGTGATCTAGAAGGTTTAAATATCATCATAGTTTCAATTTCTTGGGTCATCGATGATTTTTTACAATGGATCATCCATACAGGAAGAATCGTTGGAGGTTTGATAATTCTTTTGATATTGAAAATCCACCAAAACATATTTTTGAAACTAACGTGCTTAATGAATTTCAAGATGTTATTTTTTCATTTGGGAAATTTCATATAAAATCTAAAAGGATTAATAATTTTTTCATTGAATCTACTTACAATTGGAAAAAGAAAATTATATTTTTTGAGATTGAATATTGTTCAACCAATTTGTTAAATAATTGTTTAATTCAAATTGAAAAAAAATATATGCTAAATACCAATTTAAAATCTTTTAAATATCCAGTGGAAGACTAAATGTGACTTACAATCTCGACATGACTTTTTGGATTGGGTTATAATAAAAAAATGTAGTCATCAAAGGGGTTATTTTTTAATTATAGGGGGTTTTAACCCACTCTAAATATATTAATGGAATTTATGAGAAAGTAATTCTAAAAATGCCTCGTGATCTTATTACCGGTTATTTTTTTAAAGCATTGGTAAGGTTAGATGAAAATTAGAGGTGGTTATTTAGAGGGAGTTTAAACCCCTTCTAAAATTTTTAGTAGAAATTGTGGTATGGTGCACTAGTAACTGCCTCAAATATTTGTGTATATGTATATATTTAGGGTGGTTAAAATTTGATATTTTTATAAAAAAAATAGATGGGTAAACCTCCTCTAATATAAGAAATTATCAATCATTAATAACTGCCACTAATCTCTCATATTAGAGGAGGTTTTAACCCCCTCTAAATTTTATATTTTATATTTTAGTAGTGGTTAATTCATAACCACTACTAAATTAAATTTTGGAGGTAGTTTTGACATAACCCCTACTAATTTACCTGAAGATTTAATTTAGAGGGGGTTAAAACCCCCTATAATTAAAGATATTAGTAGCGATTATTAAACACCGCTAATCTGTCATACCTAATGGGTTCTTTAATGTTCTAGGTGCAACAAAAGAGTGAGTTGGTGGGAGATAAATTAAAATATATTTTAATATTTAGTTACCCGGAACCCTATGTGAGGATATTTCATGTTAAATTTATAATTAATTTATTTAGATCTAAAGAAAATAAATACATCATCTTAATATCATTTCTTCGTTGACAATTTTTATATTTTGAAAGACCATTTTTGCATTGCCTTCATTGTGATGTGAGTATCCAAGGGTAGAATCCCTCTAGTGGTGATCCACACATGCTCCTTTGATCTCTAAGAAATGGAAATCGATTTATGGGTGCTATCATGGTGAATCAGTTGTCTTGTGTTGTTTGTGTTGATCTCTTATCCTTTGGTCTTGAATGAACCTCCATTGCATTTATCATTCTTGATAAGGAGAGAGGAGGAGTTGAGAGAGAAATTTGGTATGTACTAAAATTCTCTATTTTCGCATCATGCCACACAATAAACTTAACCGTATATTTATAAAGCTAGAGTTTAGGTTAAAATATTATTTAATTAAATATAAGACACTAAACAATATCATAACATTTAATAAACTCCATGTCACATAATAATAATGATATGTGCCAGTGTTAAACAAAATCAATGCCATAAAAGAAGCAATAAACACCATATCTCTAACAGTGGCCAACTCAAAATCCAATTCATCTAGAAAAACCTCTACTGCATAGAGACACACTGTATTAGACCTTCCCTAAGTATTTTTTCCCTAATGAGAATCTAACTTACCATGAGGGTGTGATCCTCCACCCATGGAAGTCTTTGACTGCACTTGAGATCCCTTCGAGAAGGTGGACCCAACACTGCTCCCCCACAAATCCAACTAACGCTAAATATGCCATGACTGCCCACACTGGTGGCACATCCTCGGATTCTATGAAAATTTTGATATTTTATTCCCCAAATTTCCACTAATAATAAAAAAAATATCCTTACACCCCAAAGAATCCATAGGAACTAAATGTGAAGACTATTAGACACTTTTTCTTCTTCCCTTAAGAGACTTATCCCACTTTCACTTCTTTCTTGATGAAGAACTCTAGATACCACTCACTAATGTAACACCACTAAGAACTTTATTTCCCATCAAATATGCTTATTCCATATCTTTCATGTCAACCACATCTGAATAGGTCAGTAGACAGAGAAGGATGAGCATAGATTTGATCTCTAGACTCAATACCATATCAAAACATCGTGCTTTGAGGTTTTCATTTTCTAAGGGATCCAGATAGACATGAACCATCCTAGTAAATTTGAGTCATACTCCATCACTGAATGATCACCCTGCTCTAGCTTTAGAAAGTCATGGGACTTCTCTTCTCTCAAGGTCTCAGGGTAGAACTGCCGATTAAAATCCACCTTGAATGTGCTCCACAAGAGATCCCCATGCCTCCTCTAGATCACTATCGACTCCCACAACTTTATAATGGTTCCTTTTAGAATATAAGTTAAAAATACCACTTAAGAGATCTCAAGGGTCTTAAAAAACTCAAATATATACTCAATATGATCCAACCACTCCTTGTGCTCATTGGGTCACTTTTATTCATGGAACACCGGTGTATTTTTACATTAAAACTCTTGATAAAGGTCCAACATCTTTGTCTTCTCACAACCACCCACTTGAACCAAGGTTTGGATTATATGAATCACCGACTCCACCAAATCTATATACATAGGAGGGTTCACTTGTGTGGTAATCTCTATTTTACCCTCTCTACACCTAGATGAGGTCCTTCCAGGAGTCATTTTTTACAAGAAACAAAACATAAATTTCATCAAGAAAAATTTAACCTCAAATACAACAAAATATCTAAAAGAAACCCTCAACATGGGTATCAATAAGTAGTATGAAAATCAAAATAAAATCTAAATGAAAAATGATGAAAACATCCAAAATACCAATTATATTCCATTATGCATGGTTTAGAAAAACTTGTTCCAACCAGGTGGTTTTCATTGGAGTTAGAGGCAAGGCCACATGGGATGTGCATGGTTACTACTAACCATGAAAACTAACCATTCACCTTCTCCAGGACTACCTATTTCACTCCCAAACCTCAATATCACCCCTGGTATCACCCCACTACCTTCCACTAACTAATAAATACATTTAAACATCTTAAAAATAACCCATAACCAAGATATGAATATAAAAAAACTTGGACCACCCATGGAAACTTAAGGTTTGATACAAAGAAGATCTAGCTAGGAACTCCCTCATTCCTACCTATTGAGTCCCAATGGTCCTAGCTCCAAACTACCACTGACTCCCAAATAACAAAACCCTCTCTGATACCATTTTGTAATGAACCAACCTGGGTCGACCCACCCCGTCACCCGAGCCATCCCAAAACATGTTTCTAATCACCACAGGATGACATCAAGTGTTGGGAATAACCAATTATCACTAGGGAATGGTTTACCACTAGTAAATTGGCTTGACTTATCCATACATAGGATGACCACACTAATATCATTATATTCACAACATAAGATAATAAAGTACCATAAATAATGACATACATAAAAATACAAAGAAGATCATAACTGGAAATATATGTGGTATCTCAAAAAAACCCCAAAATTTAAAAGTAAGGGGGGGAAATCCAAAAGAGTCCTACACATATAACCCATAGGGTACAAAACCTAAAATGACTCCATAAGAGCCAATCCCTATAATACCATATCTCCTATAAAAAATTACTGGATGATGGTAATCGATAAATTCTACCCTAGAACATGGTTCCCTTGCCTTTGTCCTGTAAAATGAAATATGAAAATGCCTGAAGGCCCAAGTAGGGTGTAACATCCCCTGATCTTACACTCTCTCATGTGTCCAAAAATATTTGGTTATGAGACCTCAAGATCACCTCCTCAAATGTCAGAGGATTTTGACTAGAAATGGGGGTGTAAAATGTATAATGGGTAGAATATACCCCCTAGTATAAAGTGTCATAGTAGTATAAAATAAACTACACTAATAAAAGAAATCAAATTATAGAAATAGAAGAAAACAAAAATAAGATCCAACTAAATAATCTAACAAATACTTAAGGAATAAGGTAATGATTTGATATAATTTAACTAAATTTCATGCTAGAAACAATACAAGTAAAATAATAGAAGAATCAAATAAAGACTCAAAATTCCTCGGTCCTGATCCCCATGATAGTCCCACCTTCAAACTCCATCCCATCCAACAAGCAAAAAATCAACAGAAAAGTCACTTTCCCTTGTCCAAAACCTACATCCATGTAATCTTATTGGGTACCAAATAAAGTTCCAAATAGGGTGTGAGAATAACTCAATATTTCAACACCACCATTTATAAACTAACTAGTTTGATATTAATTGTATGCAATAAAGTGATAAATATGAGTATTAATTAATTCATCAATTAATAAAATACAACAACAGCTTGCTTCATCACTGTTCCAGAGTATCTCTGAGCATGTCTTATGACCATTCCAACCACCACCATATAACCATAGTAAATTAACCAACTTTAGAATCATGTTGCAATATCTCAGATCATATATTATGACCATTCCAACCACCACCATATAGCCATGGTATAATCACAATAATCTGGGTCAAGTCCCTATAAGAATTAAAACATTTGGATTAAATCTCTATAATCATTATAGCATGGGACTAAGAAAATTCCTCTCACTATAATCATTAAAACATGGTAATGGGGTGAGCCCACTCAATATCATCATTAAAACATATAAGTGTGCATGTTCCAAGGATGAGCCTAATATATAATAATTTCAACATAGAACACAAGTATTATCATACAACATGGATATCACAATATAACATCATATGTCTCAAAGGTTAATTATGTGAATTTCCATTTATCTTTCATATACCACTTTCAATTAAATAAAAATTGATTAACAGTCATAACAATAATCATTAAGCCAAAAATTAGGGATTCTATATCAAGCAATCACCTAAGGTCTCATGTCATGTTAAACACACTTTAAACCATTATCATATTCAATTATATTCATGGTTTGATCACCCAATGGGTAGACATAAGCCAGGTCAAAATCCAATTGAAAAAAGTACTCCAAGTAATAATCTCATTCATTACTTAATTAGTTTGGTTGCACATTATGTTGGTGAAATCACAATATTGCATAAACTTTAAAATTATCAAACCATAGGGTTAAGATTTAAACCCCCTACCTTTAACTGGAAATCCAACAATTCTTCTAATGAGAAAATCCCATGAGAAAGAAGGTGAGGATGATCATCAAGAGAAACCTAGATCAAAATTGATCATGATCAAATCCAACAATGAAAACGGTCAAAGTATTTCACCATAATGGATGGAGAAGAAGATAGAGATGGGAAAAGACTAACCAAAAAGACTTATCAGGGTTTTCTCACACAAACAGGATGTATAGAAGGGAGTTTGGCAGTCTAAATTTGTTTAGAAGATTCCCTACGGTCGATAAAAGAAGGATGTAGTATAATAGAATGAAATTAATCCACACATAATACTTCAAAATAGAAGGTTAGGTAATTACATGGTGTATAAAGTAGTTACACATTGTGTAAATATTTTTAATGGAATACACTAAAAAACTCATTGCCTCATATTTATTTTATTAAAAACACCTAAATGTTACATGACGTGTAATCCATTTACACAGTGTGTAAATGTTCTAAAGATGATTTTTCATCCCATTTTACCTTTAAACAACCCAAAATCACTTTACATATTCTAAACTTACCAAGAACCCATGAAATGATTAAACTTTTTATACCCAGACTCTATTAATTCAAACAAGCATACATTTCTAAAATTTAAGTTGTTTTTTCCAATAAAAGGATCTTTATGTGGATATCATCTGGTTTTCCTAAGTTTCCTCACAACCCAAGACTATGTTTATTTAAATGATATACATTCACAATGAAAACAAAACCAAAAGAAAAGTTAATAAAAATCTCAAAGAGAGACATACCTAGAAAAATATATGATCGTACAACCTCCCCACCATATAACAGCTCATCCCTGAGCTGATCTAATTGTCACTATGATTTATCAGCAAACAAGTCTGTACATTATGTTTTCATGTAAGACTCCCTCTCTTAGGTCTCCTATTTAACTCATCCATGCTGCCAATACACTCAAACCAATGGAATATTCCTAGACCAAAGATGTTTCTCACTAAGATCCACAACCTATGTCAGATACTCCTCAAAGGACACATTAACACAGAGCTCAACGTCTTCTATGTCTATCACATGGGAAGGGCCTGGATGATATCTCTATAGTTGTGACATGTGGAACATATCATGTATGGAATTATATCATTTTTTAAGGGCTAAACATTACACCACTGAACTGACCCTTTCCACTATCTCAAAAGACCTGAAAAACCTAGGCACTAGATTTCCTTGTTTCTTGATACGGTGTTTCCCCAATCTAGGTGACACTCGAAGGAAAACATGATGACTAACCTTGAATTATAAAGTTCATATTTTATGGTCAATATAAATTTTTTTCTTTTTCTACATGATCATGAACTACTGTCTGATCAATTGAACCTATTCAGATGACTCCTACATGAGACTAGGCCCAACAAGTGCTGACTCGCCCACCTCTATCCAACAAAGAAGAAAACAAAATGACCTACCATATAAAATATCAAAAGGTTCTATTTGGATCACTGTATATAAGATATTATTATATGAATACTCCATGAGTTCCATATGTTTCTCACATGAGCCAAAAAAATCCAAAACATGGTCTGATAACATATCCTCTAGAACCTGAATAGTCTACTCAGATTGACCATCGATTTGTAGATGATAGGATATGCTGAAAATAACCTATAATCCCAGAGCCTTCTGAATACCCTACCAAAAATGCAATGTGAAATTAGGATCTCTATCTAAAATGATACTCCTCAAAACACTATACAACCAAACCACCATGAACACATTAATAATTCCCTCTTCATCAACTATGAAGGTTTCCCTGATAGGAAAGAATTGGAATACCTTAGTCAGTCAATCTACAATAACCCATACCACATCATTCTTATGGGTTTTCCTGGGTAATATTGTCACAAAATCAATAGTGAAATCATCCCATTTTCACTCAGGAATGGGAAAAGGATTCAAAATCCTAGATATCCTCTGATGGTCGACTTTCACCTATAAAAAGTAAATCACCTAGTTATGAAACCTACTACATCCTTATTCATTCCTGTCCAATAGTACTATCTACAAATATCACGAAACGTCTTTGTCAACCTAGGATGAATCTCCAATCTAGAAGCATGAAACTCCCTCATCATCTCCTTGTGTAAGTCCGTAGGAACCCATACTCATCCATAGAAAATAAGAGAATTTATGCTGCCAAGATACTATCTTGATGGTGTATCCCCACCATATAATTTTTCTTTCAAAACTAAGCACTCCATATTATAAAACTTCACATTATTAATCTGGTCCAAAAGTATGGGTATAATAGATGTTGAAGTTGGAGCTACCCATCCCTAAGACTCCTGAACATCCAGAGGCATGTCTGCAAAAAGGGCCATTATACGCCACTTGTCACAAGACTTCCATACTAACTTCGTATGTTTCTTTCATCTCAAGGTGTTAGAAACAATGTTTCCCTTTCCTGGTGTATTATCCAATTCAAATTTGAAATACTATAAATACTCGACCCACCTCCTCTTTTTAAGGTTCGGGTCTTGCTAAGAAAAGATACACTGGAGGATATTGTGGTATGTGTATACAAAAAACCTCTCACCCATGAGATAGTGTCTCCAACACCTCAGGTCATGTACCACTACTACTAACTTCAGATCATGAGTAGGATAATTGATCTCATGTGGTATCAATTTCCTGGATCCATAAGCAACCACTTGATCCTCTTTCATTATAACTTATCTGAGTCCAACTCTAGATGTGTCACAATACATGATATATGAATTATCCAGCATAGGTAAAATAAGGATAGGTGTTTCGGTCATCCTTCCATTCATATCCTATAAATATCTTTTGCAAGCATCATACCAAACAAACTTCACCCCTTTATTGGTCATCCCAGACATTAGTGCTTCCAAACAGAATAAATAGTGGATAAATATCTGATAATATCCTACTAAATATAGAAATATATAAATATTGAAGGATTTATTGGGATATTCCCAAGATACCATAGTTGTGACTTTATCTGGGTCTACTGACACTCCCTCCTCTAAGATGACATGGCCCAAGAAGTGCACTTTATTAATCCAGAAACTAAATTTATTAAGCTTATATTAAATCTGATGCTCTCTCAATCTACTCAGGATGATTTCAAGATGTTTGGCATGATTTTCTACTAAATGGGTGTACACTAAGATATAATCAAAAAAATCACCACAAACTAGTCTAGAAAAGGACTAAAGATCCTCTTCATTAGGGCCATGAATACCACCACTGTGTTAGTCAACCCAAACTACATCACTTCGAATTTATACAAATCATACATTCTCCTAAAAGAAATTTGAGGTATGTTCGATGGTATCACCCTTAATTGGTGGTAAATTGGTCTCAAATAAATATTGTTGAAGATATTATCACCACTAAATTTATTGAAAATATCATCTATGCATGGAAGAGGATACTGGTTCTTGACCATCATCTGGTTCATCTGCCGATAATCTACACATAAGCACAAAGACTCATCAGCCTTCTTAGTGAAGAGAACTAGAGAAACACAAGGATATATACTAGGACATATAAGTCCATGAAGCCTTTATATTCTATATCTTCCAATGAAAATTTCAACTCCAAAATCTCTAATGGTTTCATTCTTTAAGGCGGGATAGAAACTTGATCTACTCCTGACACTAACTAGATCGTAACCTTGATATATTTCTTGGGTGGTAAGTTGTATAACTCGTCAGAAAAGACATCCTGGAAATGGTCTTCCATTGGAGGAAAAAATCCTACTACAATCCTCTATCATCTAGAGAAATACCATCTTTATGAGCCATGATACAATTCAATATACATTGAATTGGTCCCACACAACCAGTCGAAATATCCCAACCATTTTGGTGAACATAGTTGCCTCCTACTAGAGATAAAAAGGAAAATATCCTTATATAACAATAGATATGATACTGGTATAGAAATAACCAATCCATACCAAGAATCAATCCAAATACTATCATTTAAAATACAAACTTTTCCCAAAAGAAATGGTAATGAACAATCTCTAGAGAACATGCCTTGCAACATTTTATATTCTTTGACTACACTCCAAACGGTGTGTCGATGGTCAAATAACCATCTAATATTTCCACATAAAAGCCAAAAACGTTTGAATAAAGAGTATATAGAAAATTAATGAGATGATATTGTATCAAAAAAACACAAGATAAGGTATTAGATACAAGAATCATACTTATGACAGTAGATGGTTCTGCATCCACAATATCCAGAGTAGTATGCATAACATGCAGCTAACTTATCCCTCTACCTTGGGCTACAGTCTGACTAAACTGAGATATTTCCCTGTCCTGGTACTTTTACTCATGAATTAGGGTACCACATCCCTTTCCTCAGTCTAAATGGCCAGTGGAACTCCAGCTACTAGCCTACTGAGGGGTAGTTGAGCCCCTTCCCAAATCAGGTTCCTATCATGATCCCCAACCACTGGTCTACTTCATAAAGTTCACATAGAACCTATGAAGATGACCTAGTCTACCATAGATGAGACAATCAACTATAGGGTAAAGACATTGCAGGTGATTTTGGTTAAACATTCCACATTGATAGAACTGGAATGGAACATGGTCTTGAGATGGTTGTCCACTACCCTAACTGCTCTTCCCACAACTTCCTTGGCAGAAACAATCATAGTGGTACTTATTTCCATATGAATAAGAGATCCTGGATTTACCTACTAAAATATATTGACCACTCCTCAGGGCCTCTCTCATATTCCCTTCCATGACGAGTGATTGGTTCATCACACCCTCAAATATGCTCAAGCGAAAAATGTTTACCTACAACCTGATCTCATAGTGAAGACCGTCCAAAAATGTATCTCCCTATAGATCTCATCAGCTACCAAATATGGCATAAAGAACTGTAGGTAGGTGAATCACCTAGAATATTCCATCACCAACATTCCCTCATATATTAGATGAATGAACTCACAATCTTTTTCATCCCTTAATGTATCAAGATAGAAATAGATCAAGAACCTTTTCTTTAATTCCTTTCAATATAGCTCATCCTGCTACCCAGCTTCCTCCTGAATATCCCACTAATGCTTTCCAATCCACAAAAAATATAAGTAGTAAGTTTCACCTTCTTAACTGTAGGTGTCTCAAGAAGCTTGAAGATCATCTAGACTGACTCGATCCATAACTTAGCTTCTTGGGGTCCCCCTTCCCTAGTAAACATTGGAGGGTGTTGTAGCTAAAAATCTCTTATCAGCTTAGACATTAAATTAATGGTACAAACATGATACCTTTCCATAGACCTCATGACCCTCAGGAAGCTATTGTAAAGATGAACATCCACGTCAGTCTCACCTCCAAACTCTATCCCATCTAGTAAGAAAATAATCAACAACAAGGTCCTTTACCCTTTTCCAAACTTGAGTCTGTATTATCTGCTTAGGTACCAAACAGTGTCCCGAATAGGGTGTGATTATAACTCAGTAGGTTGAAACCAACATGTCTAAACTCTGTACTCTAATAAGATTTGTATGTAATAAAGTGATAAACATGTGTATTAATTAATTCAACTATTAATAAAAATACAGAAACAACAATCTCTAGCTTCATGATAGAATATCTATGACCATGTAATATGACCATGCTAACCACCACCATATAACTATGGTAAAATAACCTACTTCGGTATTATGCTAGAATATTATTGAGTGTGTCTAAAGACCATACCAACCACCACCATAAAACTATGGTTTAATCACAACAATCTGGGTCAAATCCCTATAAGCATTACAAAATCCAATTAAAATTCCTATAAGAATTATAGCATGGGACTAGAATTACCCACTTTCTATAAGAATTACAGCATGGGACTTGGCCGATCCCGCTCAATATCAGTATTATATCATATAAGTATGCATGTTCTAGAGCTGAGCCAGATATATAATCATTTCATCATGGAACACAAGTCCTATCATAAAACATGGATATCACAATATAATGTCATATATCTCAATGATTAATTATGAGAATTACCATTTATATTTTATATACCACATTCAATTAAATCACAATTGATTAACAGTCATAATAATAAGTAATAAGCCACAAATTAGAGATTCAATGTCAAGTAATCACCAAAGGTCTCATGTCATGTTAAACACACTTTAAACCATTATACAATTCAATTATATTTAGGGTTTTCTCACCCAATGGGTAGCCATAAGTTGGGTTAGAATCCAATTTAAAAACAAAGGACTCCAACGAATTCGCATTCATTAATTATTTTTTTTGGGCGTACATTACATTGGTGCAATCACAATATTGCATAAACTTGGAAATTATCAAACCAAAGGGTTAATATTTATACCCCCTACCTTTAACTGATGATCCAAAAACACTTATAATGGAAAACACCCATAGGGAAGAAGGTGCGAAAGATCTACAAGAGAACCCTATATCAAAGCTAATCAAGATCAAAACCAACAACACACACGGTTAAAGGATTTCACATAAATGGTTGGAGAATAAGGGAGAGAATGAAAAACATAATAAAAAATACTTACTAGGAATTTTTCACACAAACGGGACATTCAGAAGGGAGGTTGGCACTCCAAATTCTCCAATATGATTTTATAAGATCAATAGGAGAAGGTTGTAGTAGAATAGTATGAAATTCATCTGTATAACATACTTTAAAATATAAAGTTAGGGAATTACACTGTTTGTAATGTAGTCACATGTCATGTAAATATTTTTAATGGAATATGCTAAAAAACCTATCTCCAGAGATTTATTTCATTAAAAACACAAAAACATTACATGATGTGTAATCCATTTACATGGTGTGTAAATGTTCTATAGATGGTTTTTCAACAATTTTCCATTTAAACAACCTGAACCTCCTTTAAATATTCTCAACATACCAAGAACCCATGAAACACTTAACCCATTTATACCCAAACTCCATTAATTCAAACAATCATACATCCCCAAAATTTAAGTGATTTTTTTCCAAAAATGGATTTCTATGCAGATACTATCTAGTTTTCCCAAGTTTCTTCACAATCCAAAACTTCTTTTATTTAAATGACAAAAATCTACGATGAAAACACAACTAAAAGAACAGTTAACAAAAAACATAGAGAGAGTCATGCCTGAAAAAAAGATGGGATGTTACACAAGGTGTGAGGAATGAATCCTAGTAGAATACCACCATGAATATATGTAAGTATCTTACCCATTCAAACCAATAAACTATTTTGAAATAATTTTCAAAACTAAACCACTTTGAAAACATAACATTTTCCAATACACCTTTAAAATCACTTTGTTTTTTCATTTAAAAAAAACTGACTTTCCAAAAAAAAATCCAACACAGATAAAATAGATTAACATATACACAAGTCATAACATGATCAAACAAAAAAAACATAACCAAGGTTTATTATAACATCAAAAATATGTAATCACATCAATATAAATGATAATAATATAACTCATTACATTAAAATAGAACTAATAAAATTCATCAATCATGTAAAAAAATCTAGAATGAGTAGTGTGATCCTAAGGATTTGACCATCAGGCCTATCATGAGTGATTAAACAAGTATGATAGCTATATAAGAAAAATAGAAGCTCTTATGGTCTTCCTCGAGCCCAGTATGGAAGTTCTCATGGTCTTCCTACCCAAAGGCTCTCAAAGTCCCTTGGAAACCAAATTGTAGGATCAAATGGTCCTCCCTATGATAGATAACACAACCACTCAGAAAAACCAAATGGAATCTCGCACATCCATCCCCTTGAAGGATTATATGGTCCCTCAAACAAATCCCTCACTCACACCCTGTTAACCCATGTGTTACCCCATGCCAACACATCCACAAACAAGTACCCATATCAATCAAGCTATATCACAATCCATTTCATAAGAAACATGCTCATTTTATCAAAAAAATATTTCCTAAGGTGAAAAATATTTCTAAAACCACTTTATAAATCCTTTTGAACCCATAAAAACCCTTTGATCCATTGTAACAAAAACTAGGTGTTCATACAAGCCACACCCATTTGGAAAACCCCTTTAAACACCCAAATTTCCAAACCAATATATGAATCATAAAAAACATGGAATAATAACCAATAATAAATCATTTCAAAGGAAATTTAAACAATAAAAATTAAATATTGTTATAAATATAATGTTATTCCATGGTAAAAACTCTTAAATAGAGACGCATAACTCATATTTGGTCCAAAGTTTGTCACCTTCAATGATGAGCGCCCAGAAGTATAAGATCAAGTATTTACACACCTTAGGAATAAGAAAACAAAAATCTTCTCTCATCAAATACCCTATATTTTTTCAAAACCCCTACTAGGGTTACAATTCCCCATGAATATGGAGGAACAAGTAAGAATAGGGGAAAGGAAGAAGAAACCAAGGAGAAATTGACTTACCTAAAGACAAACACAAAGATCACTAAGAGGAATCACCACCAAGGAAGAGTAAGAGCTCAAAAACAAGGTAGAGGATGTGTGAATAGTGGAGGAGGGAAATAATCTCCCAAATAAAAACTTTATAGGGGTATTTTGGTAAAAAAAACTACTTTTAAGTGAGTTGGACAGGGCCGCACGGTTTGGAGACACGGTTAAGAAAACTGTGCACTAACCATGTTGTTTCCACTTTCAACCCAAAAATAGACACATGGTTTCCCCTAGGGAGCTGCATGGTTTAGAAAACCATGCTCAAACCATGTGAAACCCACTATCCCGACCCGAAACCCACCTTTCATGGTTAGATGCACGGTTAGACAAACTATGAGCTAACCATGTGTCTTGTTCTGTCCTCCCAAACCCTCCTTTTTTCAACCCTTAGCACTCTGGAACTCTAAGAACATGTCAAGAGATAAATGAAACTTAAAATTATATGTATCGGTGACCTGAAGGGTGTCACATGCACCCATAACTAGAAGAATCTCCTTTTAAGGTTATGTGTCTAGGACCAATGTACTACATAGTTTAGAGTCATACAACAGGGACTATAGGGGTCGTCTTATGATCATCACCTGAGGCATATTATATTTCCTAGCTAGGATCTAAGTATCACTAAGAGGGGGAGGGGTGAATTAGTGATAGATTTTTCTTATAAGTTTCCTTTCTTTTGAAACAACCTTCAAATCCTATTAAAGAGTTGTCACTTTTTTTAAATCAAAACCAATCACACATCCATAGGAACATAATAATTTACAAGTTTAACTAATCAACAAGAGTAGCTACATACTTGGTATGGTTTAAAAACAATCCAACACCACAAAATCCACTAGAAAACAATCCTTTTATGTGGATAAAAAAAAGTATGATATGCCCTTACACTACTGTAGAAGTATGTTTAATACAATAGTGAATGTTATTGAATTAGCATGAAATGATGTAATAAAAATTTGTTTAATAAGTTAAGAAAATTTCACCATTTTCTTCAAAACATGTTACTGTGCTTCCTTGTTAGCTTTCAAAAATACAATCTTCAAAACAATTCTAAACTTTCCTACCTAGTAGTAGGTAATAAATTCCTTGGACTTTGTAATGATACTCAGTATGATATTGCATACAAATTAATAAGTCTAATTGCTTAATAAAAAAATATAACTCTGCTAGAATACCACTGAAACAACTCTGAACTACTTCTATCCCAGTCTAAAAATCCCAAACCAATTTCTCAGTTCGATCCGGAAACCATTGAGTATGATCTTTTTTATTCTTCTTCTATTTCGAAATATTTGTAAGGAAAGATCAATATGGAAACTCTTTTTATAAAAATATTCAGAGCTCCACATTCTCTATTCACCTATGAATAATACAAGTTTCATAAAGTACAATGTACTAGCCTCCTTTTATAGGTGTGCCAAAAATGGTTTAGCCGGGAATCTGAAAAAAAAACCCACTTAACCAAATTTCCTAAATCTTCATTTTCCCCTTACATTTAGGATACATCTTTGACTTCCAAAACACTTATCAACTCTTCGCATTCCTTATCAAACATTATCTAATCTTCTCACAACTTCATCTCACTTCAAAATTTCTAACTATTATTCAGTTTGATTCTGACTATCATTCTGATTTCCTCAATACAATGAAGAAATATGTACAACAAAAGATTATTCGTTTTGTTTATTTGTACCAAATAAAATAAAAACAACTCATTTTAATGCTCCAAACCAAATTATGGATATAAAATTTGAAATCATTATTAATTTCCTTTCTTTATCCATAAACATATTCACAAATTCTAAAGATTCATTCACTTCCTCAGCAACACTTTTTCACTAGCCTCAAACTCCTAAAATAAATTTCCAGACCCCCTTTGACAACAATTTTTCAAAACTCTTCAACTAAATATCTTCTTACTATTTTCTTAAGACTGATGAATTTCATTAGTGTTATCTTGTATATAATGAATTAGTTCCTATCTCACTCTAATAATTGGTGTCAGCACCATTCCAATGACTCTTGACTCAATTTATAAAAACATGATACATTTCTTCTTTATCTATTGAACCGATTGAAAAACAATTCATCCTGATGAAATTATTTTAATACATTGTTCATTTTTCTATGATACCATTTTTCATCAATCCCAAAAAAATCACATTCTTTTCTTTTTCATTGTTCCCAACAACTCCCAATAAAAACAATCTTCTTCAACAAACTTTTCTACCTCTGATTCCCTTTTGAAACCATCACTGCATCTAATGATCGGTGTCAGGATTACTCTGATGATCAGTGGAACACTACGTCCGATAAACCGGTTTCAATAGAAACTTATTTCCTTACTAACATCTTTTTTCGAATATTTGTATATTATGGATTTTTAGTTTGACTAAAAACCATCACCTTCATTTTCTCATGTTCCGAACAAAACTTTATAGCCTTTAAACAATTATGCGTCTGGTGATTTCACACCGATGAACTGAGACTGGAAATCTTTGATATAATAAACTTTCTTCTTCTATAAACATGAGATTATATCATGAATTTATCATGAAATTATGAACATTTGATATTGATACAGAATATTCTAACTTATAATGGAAAGTTTTGTAACTTTCCTTTCTTCCAGTGTCTTTTTTCTTTCCAACCAATCCCCAATCCAATTGGAAACACTTTTTCTCCCCTTTACTTTATATAGATTGCATAAAAAGTTTTCCTAGAAACTTATGATTTATGATAACTCCAAGATAATTAAAGCATCATCAGGTTTTCATTGGAGACATTCAGACTCTGATACACTTCCTCATTATGATCAAAACTTTCATTTCGGACCCAAGGTGAGTCCGATGAACCTTTTCTCCCAGAATACTTCTTCACAAACTGATGGACCTTATTAATCATTTTGAGTCTAATTTTTTTATTATGATTGTGAGTTTTATCATCAATAATTATAGATTGAATTGATTTCTTTCTTCTTTTACAACAAAAGAAAACACTTTTCAGCAAAAACTTATTCCATCTTCCAAAAAAACTTCTTTCAAACTTGGTCCCAACAGGCCCCCTTTGGATTTTTTTTTCAACCAAGTTTCAAAAATCAATAAAATTTGTAACCTAAAGCAATGGATTACTTATCAACATTTATAATACTATATTATCTAACTCATTGTAGGAAATAAGAATCATTGACATAAAAAATATGTTGTCAAAAAATAGTGACTCATGAAACTTATTTATATTTTCTTCACACATTTCTTCACTTATTCCACTTTATTATAATTTTTTTCCTATAACCACTCCAACAAACTATTAAAATATTTCCTACACTTACATGTTGAGATCATATAATTCCAATAACCCTTTACATACATTATTATTTAAATGGTTTTTCACATATTAGTGGATTGAATTATGAAATAATTCTCCCACTTGACAACACTACCTAAAGTCAAGATGAGAGAAAGTAAAAAAACACATACCTAGACCTTGATGAAGAAGAGTTTGGATTCCCATTCTCAACCTCAGTTTGAAAAAAATCTTCCTTTAGTAAAGGTTTTTTGAAAATGTTAGGAACTTGTTCCAATGTAAGAACATACTCTAGCTTTAATTCATTCTTCTGCACATTCTATTTGACAAAGTAGTATTTTATGTCAATATGTTTTGAATGATAATGTTGTACTAGATTTATTGTAAGGTTGATTTCACTTTTATTGTCACAACCCAAGATAAATGGCAACTCTACTTCAACATGTAAGTCTTCTAACTGAGTATTCATCCAAATAAGTTGGGTGGTGCCTTAGGTGGTAGAAACATACTCAACTTCATCCTTATAAGAGTTACTAAAAATGTTTTCTTTGTATGCCATCTTACACAACTTTTCCCCAGAAAGATAAATTCACCAGATGTGGATCTTATCTCATCAACATTTCCTTCCCTATCAGCATCTGAATACCCAAATAGATAAATAATTTTTGAGTTGTCATACCTAATTTTGAATTTTTTGTGCCTTTGATATATATGAGGATTATTTTTCCAGACAATAAATGTGATTATTTATGAGCACACTGAAATATTTCACATAAGGTAACAACATAAAAAAATTTGGGTATTGAGGTAGTAAAGTACAAAAACTTCCAATTATCTTTTGAAGCTATTTAGATCCAACTTACTTACCTTCTCTATCTTTTATAAACTTGGTTCCCACTGAAATTGGTGTGGAAACTAGTTTCTAATTTTCCATGCCGAACTTCTTAAGAAGTTCCTTAGCATACTTTTCTTGATAATGAAATATTTGTTTCTTCTTTTGTGATATTTTTAACCTAAAAAAGTATTTCATTTCACCCAGCATGGAAATTTAAAATAACTTTTTCATCTCTTTAAAAAATATTTCACGATTTATTTCATATTTCCCATAAAATATAGTTTCATTATTTTAAATAATTATAATGAGGTCAAAATACTGACTTTCTTTGATGTAAAGATTAATACCAACCCTTACTTTTTAAAAAATATTTTTTCTTAAGCAGGTATCTAATTTGGAATACCATTCCCTCAGAGCTTATTTTATCCCATAAAAGGATTTACTTAACTTTCACACATTACTTTCATCCTTCCCAAAAAACCACATGTTTGTTTAGTATAAACTCCCTCGTCAAGTTCACCATTCAAAAATGTTGATTTCACATCCACCTGAATCATTTTGTAACTTCATTGTGCAGCAATAGAAAGAAAGATTATAATTGTTTCTAAACATTACATGAGAGAAAAGGTCTCATCAAAATCAATGTCTTTAATTTGTGAGTAACCTTTTCACAGTAATATTTATTTATTTCTTATCACTTCACCATATTTATTCAGCTTGTTCCAGAAAACCCACCTTATACCGATAAAAAAAAATTATATGGTTTAGGTATAATTTTCCATGTATTATTCTTCTCTATTTGATCCATATCTTCATTCATTTAATGAACCCATTCTAGATGCTCAAAATCTTCATTTACATCTTTCAGATCAACTTTTTAATATAAATAAGTATTTGTAATAACTTTTGATGTTATTATTTGAACCTTTTGATGTTGATCACCAATAATGTTTTGAGCTTCCATGTGTGTCACGAACTTGGCCGGGTTGCCATCCGACCCGGCGCCCAACCCGATCCATGACATGGCCCGAAGGGTGTTCCCGATCCCCACGGGCTGGCACAAGTGCCTAGGTATCAAACGTTACATGGGAATGATTTACCTAAAATAAAAGACAGAAAAATTACTAGCCAGATAAATAAACTGAAACTAGAAAAAGACAACCAAACATGTCTTTAAACTATGAACATTTTTAAAGTCTACAACTCGAACCAATAACTAAAAATAAAAGATGACAGCGGAAACTAAAACTCTTACTCAAACCTCCCGGCAAAAGAGAGGCCACATCAACACCACTCTTCATGAAAAGACCAACTGCAACCTGAACCACCATCACTGAGCACGATGTCACAACCTGGAATACACAAGAAACAAGGTCTACATACACCCAAAGGTGTATGTAGGGTGTGATCCAAAAGCCCAGTAGGACATCACCCAACAAAAAGGTTCCACGTATAAACATTAAATGACAAATACATTTGCAGGATAAATAAATGAAAGGAAACTGAATCTTAAACAACTTTAAATAAACAGTTTCTATAAGGAAATCACTTTTAAAGAAAAAAACTTAAATAAAATAAAACACCCTTGCATAAAAGAAAAACTCAAACCTTCACAGAAACCCAAAAGCTGCACCGTATGCCGACGATGGGTATATAGTAGTCCAGAAGCACCAAAAGTGGGAGAGGCCCTAAAGTACTAAAGTTGTGTGGGGCCCTAGAACCTCGTGTCTCGGTGAACCATATCATACATTCTCGTGCACGAGCCACTAGTAGGAAAACACCTCCTACCATAGTGGTCTCCAATCATCAACCAATTTTTAGTTAGTGTTGTAAGCGTCAATCTCTCTAAGTGAAACTGGGATGAGGCCACTCCTGTATCACTAGCACGCTAGTCTAGTCCGCCCACCAAGTACCCAGGCTTCCCCTTTTGTGCTCAAGATGTTACAACCTCACATTTCATGTCAAACTCAAACAAATAAAACAAATAGGGTGTAACATAAACCCAACGCCACACTTCCGCACACACCGAAAACCATTTGAAAAAGGATGCACTCCAAAATATTTCACCCAACTTAATTAAAACAATTTCTGCATTGCTAATAATTGTTTATTAAAAACATATTAAATTTTAATAGTTAATAATTTTATTAAAACATATTAAATTATTTGTAAACAAATTCTTAAAAAAAATATAACACATCTTTAACACACAAAACCACTCAACCCTCTTTCATGACCAAACACACCCAACACCACATCAAGAACACAAATTGCACACTTTGGACATTTTCACAAAACAAACACAAACTTTATAAAAACACTATAACACAAACATTGCACTTTGCACATATGAAAAACTATCTGCAAACATTAATAAACACTAGAAATTGACTAAAAAAGAGTTTCTAGACAAAGAACGCACCAACTGTAAACATTAATAAACACTAGCAATTGGTTAAAAACGAGTTTCCAGACGAAGAACGCACCTGCACCACATAAACATATTGCTAAATGAAAGTAAAGCATAGAAAAACTTCAAGATAAACCAATCTGCACCCATAAGAATTAATCAAGTAATATTTTAAATTAACTAAGCAAGCAAATTAACTTATTAGACAATGTTTAAACGCGGAACAACCTACCTTTGGTGTCAAAAACTCCAAAACTCGACGTGGAACTCCAATTTCCCATCAAATGCACCCCAACAATTCCAAAACGAACATTAGAAACAAAATATCGACAAATGAATCAAAATAGAATCAAGTTCAGTACAAATTAAACCGCCACCAACATGAAAAATCACCCTAAAACCTTAAGTGGGGAGGGGAAACTCACCCGGGTGGAATGCAGTTGCGGCGAAGGGGAAAAAATGGTGGGACAATGGCTTCCGAAGTTGTCCGTGAGAGAAGTGGGTCACTGGAGGTGAGGGCGGAGGGCACTGACCGGGATTTTTCAGAATAGAGGAATCCCAGCGGGTTCCGGGTTGGAAACAGGAGGGGGGGTACGACAGTTCTGAGCAGGGGGAAGGTTTCGACCATGGAGGGCAAGCCAGAAGGGGGTGTCGGGTTCGTCAGAGGGCAGCGCTGCACCGATGGAGAGTTCTGGCGGACGGTGGGAATAAGGGGAGCGGCACAAAGAGGGGTCGCGAATGATGTAGGGAGGCGGCGCAGGCTCGCGACGGGTGCGACAGGGAGCTGGCGGCAGGGCGAGGAGGCCGGGAGAGGGAGGAGGGCGACGGGAGTGGAGGAGAGGGAGCGTGACGGCTAGGGTTAGAGGGGAGGGGGTGAGCCGCGTGATAGGAAGGGTTAGGAGGGGGAGAGGAAAAACGGGGGGGAGAAGAATGGGAGGGAGAGAAAAAAAAAGAAAGGAAAAAAAATAATGATAAAATAAAATAAAAAGAAATTAAAATAGAATAAAATAAAAAGGAAATAAAACCTAAATTCAATATTAAAAACTAAATTAAAGTATTAATAATAATAATAATAATAATTGGAATATTATAAATAACTTAAATAATTTATCATCCTTCGAACTAATAATAATAATGATAATAACGTCCCTAAATATTAAAACAAACCATTAAATTTTTATCACGCTTCTTAATTTTTTTTCTTTTAATTTTTATCCCTCTTCTAAATTTTTTTTTTCTTTTTTTCTTTTTTAAAAACTCTTTTATTTAATTAGTTGAACATCAGATAGGTGTGCGGGGAACTGATTGAGGCCGCGCGGTGACCCAGGTGAGGTCATGTGGCTTCGGCCACGGTGCGATGGATGCGGTCAAAGCCAAAACACACTTTTTTAAAAAGGTACTCAATTTTTTTTGTCACGACTCAACCTAAACCACCCAACGTAAAGAAAATTGATAAAATAACTAATTCAAGGGTGACGGGTGTGACAATTCTCCCCACCATAAATATTTCTGTCCCTAGAAAGCCACAACTAGGGTTGAGACTCAAAGAAGAAGTTGTTACCCCACTCAAGTTCAAAGATGATCCCCAAAATCAACAAGTGAAAAGAGGAAAAAGCATCGTGCTCAGAGAAAGTGACTCAAGGACAACTTCATGAAATACGTCAAAAGAAATTCTGATATGTGTCGCCCGCCCCAAAGAGCTAGAACGCCTCCAGTTGACTGATCGAGGAAGGGAACTCTCACACCCACGGAAACCAAATTCACAATCTGAAACACCTCAAGCACTATTAAACGAAAACCAAGACATATTTAAAAACAGAAGCAAAATATCAACATGGGGAGGCCTGAGGGGCTCCCCACCATTAGGAAGTCACTGACGCTTGAAACGAGACTGGAAAACCGACACAGAGAGGTTCAAGCGGACTCCCTGCCATTAAAGAAAAGTCCAGCACTGATTCATTCTAGAGACATTCGTGTGATACCCAATGTGGGTCTCCCCACCATTAAGAACCTACCAACGCCCAAGGAGAGACTAGAAAACCAACATGGAGAGGTCCGAGTGGACTCCCCACCATTCAAAAAAGGCCAACACCGATTTATTCTAGAGACCTTTGTACGAGATCCATCGTGGGTCTCACCGCCACTAGAACTAACAGAGGATACAAAACTTTGAAAAAATTCCCGATGGTGACCAAACACCCCACCACAAGGGGCGGGGAGGGAGGGGCCTGACTACCGGGGTGTCAAAAGCATGACCCAAGACAAACCAGCATTTCCACATTCCTGGATGAGCTTTATTCATATTTGAGACAGATTTACTCAACAAACTCCCATAAGGAACACTAAAGCGATTGCATCCAATGGGACGCACCCCCCCCCCCCCCAAGACTTTGAGGAAATGAGGTGGACATGCCTCCACATAGTTACTGAAACCTTACGCAACTAGACGGTTCGTTCGAAATGGAACGACCATAGAAAACAATTTATGTTTCTTTCACTCTCAACACCGATGACAGAAATAAGGTCGGGGTCCCATACACTCCTGGGGTTCCTGAACACGTGCCAGCTTCACTCCGAGGCCTATGGCTGGAGCCCTGATGTTTGAAGCATCTCCTGCCTCGCAATCAGGTATTGAAGACTCCTGAATGGAGCTTATCCTTTTGGTGTCATACGCAACCACACTGCAACTGAGACAACACCATCAAACACAACACATTACGACATCCAATTGATCATACATGGAACATTCACCAACACAAGAGCTGAAATGGTGCATGCGCATCACCCTTTGTCACACTGAATGAGAACACGACACCACAAATTGTTGTCGAGAATGATCATTGTTGTCAAGAGAAACATTACGCTGAGAAAGACTTTAAACCGCGTCTTGAACAACACGTGATTCCTGCAAACGACCATAGCATCCCCATGTGACTGGGTCTGCCACACTAGTGGCCTAACATAGACCCTTCCTTAAACGAAACCAACGAAGGATCAAAGGTTATTTAGAATAGTGGCCCGCACCGACCACTCTAGGATGCTTCCACCTCTCCCCACTGGAATCTCCTTCACCATTTCCAAACAGAACATTATAATTAAAGAGGTCAGACTTCACCCTTGACTATCAAAGATAACTCACACTACGAGACGTCACCAAACATGACCCTTGCAGCCGATGAAAGTACTACAAAGCCCTTCAAGACACTGGTCAACACTAATAATTCTGAATCGTCTTCACCCTTCCCCGCTGGATTTCCTTTCGCCGTTTACAGGGGGAACCTTCAAATGAGACAGAGTCAAACTTCATACCCATCGAGTCAAGACACTAAAAAGACCAAAACTCCCTTAAACTCCCATCGCATATGTCATCCTGCTGTGAGAGGATCCGCTTAATTGTAAAAAGGAGAGATGGGTTCAATTCTAGAATTCAAGAAGAGGTTCCCCTGATCAACTGGAGGGTCGGCCAACGACGATTTGCCTGTGGCCGCACTTCAATCACATGTCAACGCTTTATGGGGGGCATACACTAGTCAAGAAAGAAAAACATGGACCCAACCAAACTGGTCCAATGGTCAAGACATACAACAAGTGAACACCAAATGTGCAGGGGGAACCACTGCAAGGGCTCCTCGATGTACTTTTCAAAAGAATTCACTATCTTCATGCTTGCATACCAACTTACAAATAAGAATTCAAAATCAGGACACAAAATAGTCAAAAAGGATTCTCATCTCGAAACGCCTCACATCCAACCTTTCAAAAATACAAAGACACACCACACAATCACCGGTTATATAAAAACACCAAATTTTCCTTTAACAAAACATTTTGAAAATAAGTAAAGCTAGTGAGTTGGAAAACACCAATGGTGTCCCATGGGCCTCACACATGCATGTTCTCGTGCCGCACTGGCACCCACCTCATATCCATCCAGGAATTTACCTGCTCATGCCATTAACCTTTTATTTTTCCCATATACCCTCATGCATGTGGTTTCCCATGAGAACACCAAGGATCAAAACCAGACCTTTCTGTTTTTCAAAACCAAATTCAACTCAAGCCTTTCAAACCTCATACATCATTTCCTTTTTAAAGTGCTTTATTTCAAAACATTTTCCAAGACAAAATCATTTTTACATAAAAACCAAATGTCCACAATTCCAAAACAATGAAACGAGAAACAATGCAGGAGGAAACTAGTGTCAGAGGGTGATTGGAGCATATGGTTGGTGGTCATACGCCAATCACGCCACTGGCCATGGAGAGTATTTTAGGACAGTGTCCCCGGCTCCACAAGGCTTTCCAGACCCTGCGATCTCACTAAGACCACTGACCCTACTCCTTTTTCGTTTCCCCTAGACAAGATTAACCGCAATGACCAAAAACTCGGACAAACATCAACATACTTTGGTAACTTGAGTCCCGCCATGAGGTGTGCTGGCCAGGCACCTTACCCGTAGCCAGGACGTCGAGTCCCGACAACCTTAACTCAAGTATACCTTGACACTATCCCAAAATATCACGACTCAAGAGAGAAAACCTGCACCTCTGATACCATTTTTTCACGAACCTGGCCGGGTCACCATCAGACCCAGCGCCCGACCCGGTCCGTGACATGGCCCGAAGCGCGTTCCCGATCCCCACGGGCTGGCACAAGTGCCCGGGTATCAAACGTTACATGGGAACTATTTACCTGAAATAAAAGACAGAAAAACGACTAGCCAGATAAATAAACTGTAATTGGAAAAAGACAACCAAACACGTCTTTAAACTATGAACATTTTTAAAGTCTACAACTCGAACCAATAACTAAAAAGAAAATACGATAAAAGAAACTAAAACTCTTACTCAAACCTCCCGGCAAAAGATAGGCCACATCAACACCACTCTGCATGAAAAGACCAACTGTAACCTGAACCACCATCACTGAGCATGATGTTACAACCTGGAATACACAAGAAACAAGGTCTATATACACCCAAAAGTGTATGTAGGGTGTGAGCCAAAAGCCCAGTAGGACGTCACCCAACAAAAAGGTTCCACGTATAAACATTAAATGAAAAATACATTTGCAGGCTAAATAAATGAAAGGACACCAAATCTTAAAAAACTTTAAATAAACAGTTTCTATAAGGAAAGCACTTTTAAAGAAAAGAACATAAATAAAAGAAAACACCCTTGCATGAAAGAAAAACTCAAACCTTCACAGAAACCCAAAAGCTGCACCGTATGCCGACGGTGGGTATATAGTAGTCCAGAAGCACCAAAAGTGGGAGAGTAACTAAAGTACTAAAGCTGTGTGGGGCCCTAGAACCTCACGTCTCAGTGAACCATATCATACATTCCCGTGAACGAGCCACTGGTAGGGAAAAACCTCCTACCATAGTGGTCTCCAGTCATCAACCAATGTTTAGTTAGTGTTTTAAGCGTCAATCCCACTAAGTGAAACTAGTCCAAGGCCAGTCCCATATCACTAGCACGCTAGTCTAGTCTGCCCACCTAGAACCCAGGCTTCCCTTTTTGTGCTCAAGATGTTCCAACCTCACATTTCATGTCAAACTCAAACAAATAAAACAAATAGGGTGTAACATAAACTCAACGCCACACTTCCGCACACACTGAAAACCATTTTACAAAGGATGCACTCCAAAAGATTTCACCCAACTCAATTAAAACAATTTCTACATTGCTAATAATTGTTTATTAAAAACATATTAAATTTTCATCATTAATAATTTTATTAAAACATATTAAATTCTTTGTAAACAAATTCTTAAAAAAAATATAACACAACTTTAACACACAAAACCACTCAACCCTATTTCCTGACCAAACACACCCAACACCACATCAAGAACACAAATAGCACACTTTGCATATTTTCACAAAACAAACATAAACTTTATAAAAACACTAGAACACAAACATTGCACTTTTCACATATGAAAAACTAACTGAAAACTTTAATAAACACTAGAAATTGACTAAAAACGAGTTTCTAGACAAAGAACGCATCAACTGCAAACATTAATAAACACTAGAAATTGGCTAAAAACGAGTTTACAGACAAAGAACACACTTGCACCACATAAACATATTGCTAAACGAAATTAACGCATAGACAGACTTCAAGATAAACCAATCCGCACCCATAAGAATTAATCAAGTAATATTTTAAATTAACTAAGCAAGCAAATTAACTTATCAGACAATGTTTAAACGCGAAACCACCTACCTCCGGTGTCAAAAACTCCAACACTCGACGTGGAACTCCAATTTCCCATCAAACGCACCCCAAAAATTCCAAAACAAACCTTAGAAACAAAATATCGACAAATGCATCAAAATAGAATCAAGTTCAGCACAAATTAAACTACCACCAACATGAAAACTCACCCTAAAACCTTAAGTGGGGAGGGAAAACTCACCCGGGTGGAATGTAGTTGCGGCGAAGGGGAAAAAATGGTGGGACAATGGCTTTGGGAGTTTTCCATGAGAGAAGTGGGTCGCCGGAGGTGAGAGAGGAGGGTGCCGACCAGGATTTTCCGGAATAGAGGAAGCCCGACGGGTTCTGGGTTGGAAACCGGAGGGGGGGTCCGGCGGTTCTGAGCAGGGGGAAGGTTTCAACCATTGAGGGCAGGCCGACAGGGGGGCGTCAGGTTCATCGAAGGGAAGCACTGCGTCGGTGGAGAGTTCCGGCGGACGGCAGGAATAAGGGGAGCCGCACAAAGAAGGGTCGCAGCTCATGTAGGGAGGCGACACGGGCTCGTGACGGGTACGACGAGTGCAACGAGGAGCTGACGGCGGGGCGAGCAGGCTGGGAGAGGGAGTAGGGCGACGGGAGTGGAGGAGAGGGAGCGTGACGTCTAGGGTTAGAGGGGAGAGGGTGAGTCGCACGATGGTAAGGGGTGGGAGGGGGAGAGGAAAAACGGGGGAGAGACGAATGGGAGGGAGGGAAAAAAAGGAAAAAAATAATGATAAAATAAAATAAAAAGAAATTAAAATAGAATAAAATAAAAAGGAAATAAAACCTAAATTCAATATTAAAAACTAAATTAAAGTATTAATAATAATAATAATAATAGGAATATTATGAATAACTTAAATAATTTAT
Organism: Viscum album; assembly: GCA_963277665.1. Lineage (NCBI taxonomy): Eukaryota > Viridiplantae > Streptophyta > Magnoliopsida > Santalales > Viscaceae > Viscum > Viscum album. The sequence continues at coordinate 1,477,162,347 of OY728150.1, forward strand.
CATCCTTAGAACTAATAATAATAATGATAATAACGTCCTTAAATATTAAAACAAACCATTAAATTTTTATCATGCTTCTTAATTTGTTTTCTTTTAATTTTTATCCCTCTTCTAATTTTTTTTCTTTGTTAAAAACTCTTTTATTTAGTTAGTTGAACATCAGATAGGTGTGCGGGGGAACTGAGTGAGGCCGCGCGGTGACCCAGGCGAGGCTGCGTGGCTTCTACCATGGTGCGATGGATGTGGTCAAGGCCAAAACACACATTTTTAAAAAGGTACTCAATTTTTTTCAGGACTCAACCTAAACCACCCGACGTAAAGAAAATTGATAAAATAACTAATTCAAGGGCGACGGGTGTGACAATGTGCTTCCTCAACCTGGGATGATATTTTCAATATTATGCCTCATCACTATAAATAGATGATTCTTATTCTTATTCTTGAGTAGTATTACAATTTTTTTCTTCCTTATCATAATTGTTAACAAAAATTATTTCATCTTGTTCATATTCCTTATCTGCACGAGTTTGTTAAGAATATTCCTCATCATTTCCAATAACTTCCACATCAACTGTGTTAACTAATCTTCCTAAATATTTATTGAAATATTTATATCCACTTCCATCTAGATTATATCCAATAAAAATTCCATATTCACCTCTCTGCTCAAAATTCTCAAGGTTTCAACCTTTCCTTTTTATGATGCATAGACTCACAAAAAATCTTAAGTGTTTCAGACTTGGATTTTTGTCATAAAACCTTTCATATGGAGTCATATCAGAACTTTTCCTATAGAAACATTGGTTTTGAAAATACACAATAGTTCTCATGACTTTCCTCAAAAAGTAAAGAGAGACCATGTTCAAGTAACATGGTCTTCCCCATTTCAACCAACTTTTATTTTTTCTTTTTAGTAAACCCATTTTTTTAGGAGTTTATGGTGAACTAAAATCATGCTAAATTCCATGATTCTCAAGTTAAATTTCAAAAAATTTATTATTGTATTAACGACCATTGCCTATTCTCAAATTATTTACTAAATAATCACATTCCTTCTCAGCTTTCCTCTTAAAACTTTTAAACATTTTTAGAGCATATGACTTATGTTTCATATACATAAAAAAAGTTATGAGAGTAAATTCATAAATTAAAGTAATGAAGTACTAATATCCATAAAAGGCATTGTCGTGGGTTCTCTCAAATGAAGCGTGATTTTTTGGGTACTTGGGTGCAGTATAGTGGCTGACCAAGGTCGTCTCTTAAAGGAGGAAGTAAATTAAAACAACTTCTTAAAGGTATTCTAAAAACAAAGTAAAAGAGAATAAAAACACTACATAAAAATTATGAGGTTTTTTTACCATTTATAAAAGAAGAATAAGTATGTTGGAAGAATATTTCATTATTTTTGCTTTTGAAATGAAAATTGATTAATAAAACACAATAAGAATATGGTTTTTTAAGAAAATATTTTAAAAGGCGTAATATATATAACTCTACCTCTTCACTCAATTATTTATAATTATCATTTAAATTAACATAAAATTAATTATAATCCCCTAATTTTTTAACCCTCAAACCCTACAGGAGTTAACTTAACCACAAAGATGAAATTACTTAAACCCTAGGCAAGCTTCGGAACATGCAATCGTAGCACCCTTATTTGATTAATATTCTTGGGTTAGATTATGTTCAGTGGTTAATTAGTGAACATATAAACTCTAGAAATTATGATTAATTTAATTTAGGTATTATATTTTAACTCTATAAATTTATCCCTTGTGGTCTTGTATTATCGATTAAGATCGCACTCTCACAATTTACACAAATCTCAACCTCGTGTGTTTTTGTGTCAATTGTTCAATTACTTGCTTAGTTTCATTTAAATTGAAAATTAAATTAATATATAATATTAAGTGAATTATATTATCTCATTTATTCAAAATAAATAAATGAAAAATGTAATAGGTAGATCGATTACTAAGAAAACTACTCTTCCATGGGTGGCGTAGTCATCATAGAAACTGATTGCATTCACAAATATTTAGAAAGGGTATAACCCAATCTTGTTTCTACTCTTTAATTACCGCCCAAAGATGAATATTAATGAGGAAGATAAGTGAACAAAACATAGTAAAATAGAAGAAATTAAAGAATAACTAAGGAGTTTATTACACAAACAAAAGTATTACAACACGAAGAAGAAGAAGAAGACGTCATCGAAGGGATCCTTCCTTCAACAGATACCCTTGTTGAAATGGTTGGATAATTGGAGTGGATCCACTTCTCCTCTTTCCTAAACTTACTAATTCACGTACCAACCCCTAAAAATAATAAAAATACATATTTATAGAGAGGAGGGGAGGCTAGGTTACAAGTGGTTTCAAGTGTGAATGGAGAAATTCATCCAAATATTTTAAGCCAAATTTCACTGCATATTTGACCTCTAAAACGCATGATTAAGCTGTCCTTCCAGTAAGATAAAATGTGAGTAATTAGGTCCCCGAGATCCTCTAAATATTTGGGCCAAATCCAATCTTTTATGAAGAAGATATAGCCCAAATATAGAACTGATATCCAAACTAGCGGGTCCATCCCATCTTTGACTTCATGGCCCTTTTACACCCATCAAATGCACAATTTAGCTCCAATATCCTGAATGAAATTTGTATCCCACTAAGTCAAAAATATAGTTACGAAATTTTAAGTTCAAATAATGCATATCAAAATATTTATGTCTGAAATGCTACAGTGAATTTTAAAGGGTAAAACTGGAATTTTCACTAAATTTTCAAATGAATGATCTAATCCCAAATATTTTATAAATAAACATATTTAACACAATGTGAGTAAATTTTTTCATTTATTATCAATAAAATATTCAACAAAATTGTGTTTTATGAACTCCCCCACACTTACCCTTTTTCACTCCTGAGAAAAACCTCGTATCATGTATTCGAAAAAATTGTGACAAGATATGAATATTCAAATTTCTCAATACATAGTGAAAATATAGGAAAAGTAAGAATCTCATCAAGAGTCAATATAAATAAATTTTAAATTCATTGTCTCATAAATTATTTCAAAACAAAATCTAATGAGATTCATAACACTAATCATAGCGAAACAAGTCATGGGTCTACTATGCCACTAATTCTCCACATGTGTGTGTGTGCCAACCATTACAAGCTCATAAATCCACCCTTTATTCAGTATATTCAGATCAAGTAAAATAATTCTTCATACCTAGTTTAATTCACTAAACTTGTTCTACATTCTTTTACAATCTAATTTCAAGACCTGCTCACTTAAGCATTCCCGAAATTCAAACTTTAATCTCTCGACCTAGATATTCCCATATGTTGTACATTTCATCACTCCCCTCATTGATTGATTGATTGATTGATTGATTTATTAAGTTTCACTTGTAATAAATCTCACACTCAACTCTCAACCCATGTTTGATCTCCTTAGGAAACTAATTGTAATAGTTATAATAAGATAAAAGGTTAATGAAGAGTGGTTTTTGACCTGTCCAAGACACAACCCATATTTTTTTAAGGGCGTACAATAGTCGGATAATAGGTACACATGCATAGGTCAATTCGGTACAGTAATGAAACTGATCATAATAGAAATGAACGTATGGATCAACCAATGAATTATTTTACCTTACTTGACTATACCTTCAATTGAGTAGGAAAATTTTCAAAAGTCATGGTTGAGTGAAAATTTGTATGGAGAAATCAATGACACAATCATTCATATCATTGATGACTTCAATTTTTATAAAAATCAACCCTTGATGATGAAATCTTACTCATGCTTATAATTCTACCAATGAATTTTGAAAACATGCATTTTCTATATGTTCCACATGAGAATGTTACATAATATATTTGTTTTTTTTATGGTTTTTTTGGAATTTTAACCAAAAGTTTTTAAAAAATACACACAAAATGCACAAATAAAAATCCTAAATATCTACCGCAAAATTTTGTTCCCTCCACCACACTTAAAATATTTCATTTTCCTCAATGTGAAACTATGAGATGATATATGCACATGAAATGTTATAATTTTAAATAGGACAAAGAATATAAAAGTTAAATGGTTAGAAATAGCTGATATTCTAAAGTGGTGATAAGGTCATGCAGTGTGATGAAATCCACTACATTAGTAGGAAGTCCCTCAATGTATTTCTTCAAACGTTGCTCGTTGACTGTAAAGATCCTTCCAGTGACCTCTTGTGTGATATTCACTACACCATAAGAAAAAAAACATTAGATACAATATAAGGACCTAACCATCTATAATGTAACCTACCAAGCATCAACTTCAATCGTGAACTATAGAGAAGGACTTTCTATCCAACATGAAACTCCATTTGTTGGATCATTATATCATGAAATTCTTTTGATCTTTCCTTGTAGAGCCTTGAGTTCTCATATGATGACAATCGAATGGTTTCAAGCTCCTGAATTTGTATCTTATTCTAGCTTGGGCCAAATCCTTGTTACATTTCTTTATATCCCAATATGTCTGATGCTCAACTTCCACGGGTAGATGACAGGATTTCCCAGAAACAATCCAAAATAGGGACATACCGATGGTAGTTTTGTATATTATCCTATAAACCCATAATGCATCATCCAATCTCTTGCTCCAATCCTCCCTATTCGGCTGCACGGTTTTCTCCAAAAAAAAAATTCAACTCACAATTTTAAACCTCAATCGGACTATTTGTTTGGGGGTGGTATGGTGTTGATGTTTTGTGTGTCTCCCCATACTTCCAAAGGAGGGAAGCCAAATTTCAATTGCATAACTATTTCCCTTGATCACTGATGATGGCCTTTGGTACTCCAAACCTACAAAAAAATGTGTCTTGAAAAAGTCCACTACAACATGAGAATCATCAGTCCTGGTGGCCTTAGCCTCCACACATTTACTCACATAATCAAAAACAACCCAAATATACAAAAAAAAATGAACTTGGAAAAGGTCCCATAAAATCAATGCCCTATACATAAAAAATATCACAGAATATTATGGGTTGTTGAGGCATCTCATGTCTCCTAGAAATGTTCTCAATGTGTTGGAAATGAGAGCATGACTTACAAAACACATGGGAATCATGGAATAATCTAATCCAATATAATCTAGAATCTAATAAATTCCTAGCTATATATCGGGGTCCAAAGTGTCCTCTATAAGCAAGTGTATGGAAAAAATGCAGAACAGACTCAAACTCATGATCAGGAACACACCTCATAATAAATTGGTCACTACACATATGCCAGAGCTATGGATCATCCCAAACAAAAAATATTGACTCACTCTTTAACTTTTGGACTTGATGTTTCTTTAAATTTGTGGGTATTTTAGAGGCAATAAGGTAGTTAACTAAATCTGTATACCATGGATGTGTACCTGAGATGGCATAAAGATGCTCATCAAGGAAAGTGTCTTGAAGTGGTACCTGGTCCAAGGTGTCATCCTATAGTGTGTGAGTAAGCATACTCATGTGGTCCACCACTAATTTATCTGAATCCTTCTTAACTTTATCTCAATATAAAATTTATGAAGAAGGAGCATCCATCGGATAAGCCTGGGCTTTGCATCTGTCTTCTTTAAGAGGTACCTCCGAGCTGCATGGTCAAAAAAACAACTACTTTAGAGCCCGATTGTCACGAACTGAATCTGGTCGCCGCCAAAACCGGCACCCTATCCGACCCATGGAAAGTCCCTAAGGGAGTTCCTGATCCCCATGGGCTGGCACAAGTGCCTGAGTATCAAAAACTGAAAATTGGGAACGATTTACCTGAGCTTTTATACTTAAAACAACAAATGAATCCAAGAAATCAAATCTGGATTTTTCAAACCAAAACATCTTTTACAAAAATTCATAATTGAATTACACAATTTTAAAAAATGTTTGAAGACCATTACAAAGGTAAAAATTCAATAATTGATAGCCCAAGAACCTCCACATGGAAAGAGGCACCGCCCTCAAGCCATATCCACGACACTGCATCACTATGGACCGCTAAAACCCCGAACCAAAGGCATAAAACCTGTACCCAAACCTATGACATAAAATAAGCAAGTCTACTTACACCCAAAGGTTTAAGTAGGGTGTGAGTGAAAGCCCAGTAGGATACCACCACTAATAGATTCCATGTGATAAACATTTCATTACAAAAAGCATTGCATGTTTTGTAAATAAAAAAAATGCTTGTTACACTTTTCTAAAGGATGCATTAATAAATGAAAATAGTTTTCATGTGGGATAATTTTAAAGGACCAACAATTTTAAAATAAATAACAAAGATACTGAATTTTCCAGCCAACAATACCGTATACTTACGGTAAGTACAAAGGATCTAATGAGCACAAGTAATAGGAAATAACCCCTAGGCACTAGCAAGTAGTGGGTCCCAGGTACCTCGTATCTCGGTGAGAGTAACCAAAAAAAAATATATGTTCTCGTGCACGAGCCACTAGTAGGTATCATACCCATAACCTAGTGGTCCCCAATCATCATCATCATAGTTTAGTTAGATTTGTAAGCGTCAATCTTGCTAAGTGAAACTGAGTCCAAACCCCACAGATTCACTAGCATACTAGTACACGTCCACCCACCTAGATACCCGGGTTTTCCCTTTGTGCTCAAACAAGTTCAACAATCCATGAAATATAGTTTTCACATGAAAATATCACTTCCACATTACACATTAACCAAACAGCCCCATGTACATCACACAAGTCATAAATTCCACTTTTCATTCAAATGCATTTTGAAATCAAACTCACACCAAAATTGCCTACAACACTTTTCACGTTTCTTTAACACTTCCACAAATCCTTTAAATAATTTTATAAAACCATTACAAGATATTAAACTCACATAACAGCCCACACACATGTCACATAAGACCTTTCTTACCTTCACAATTCATTTTATCAATAAACTCACACGAAACATCCCACACCCGTGTTTCGCAAACAAAACACAATTTAGTAAAACATTTTAGAAATTTATAAAACATTCTAAAAATGTTTGACATCTCAAATCACCACTTTACCATTAAAAACCCCACATTAGGTGAACAAACTCACCCAAACAGTACATATACACCCTTTCCCAACTTTGTTTAACCAAATAAAACATTTTCAATTTTTATAAAAAAACCCAAGAGGTATAACCATTGTTTGCACACTAAACCAATTTCAAAACCCTCATTAAAAACCAAAATCATACCAATACCAATCCAAAACAGAATTTTCATCCCTAAAACAATTATTGAACAACCCTCAATTTTTATAAAAATACATCAAATAATACCACAAAGATACACATGAAAAACACACGTTTTCATAAATCACCTACAAGAAGTAAAACACGGTTTTACACCTTAAACTCATTCAAAAACCTATATTCAAGGCCCACGTGACAATAAGGAATTAAAAAACCAGAATTGGAAGCCCCTTCCAAGAGTAATAAATCACTTTCATATGTTATAAACTAAACCCAAACATTACCCCAAGAGTCACACATGAAAAGTACCCAATTTCAAGAAAAAATACAACTAAAAATTAAATGTTTAACCAAATACATCAAAAATAGTTTTCACACCACAAAAAACAGATTATAAACATACTAAATTAATAAACCAAGAAATCTAACTCATCATAAAATGGTTACACATGGAATCACCTACCCTTTTGAGTCGAAACCCTCAAAACTTCGTGCGAAACCCTAAGCGCACCAATGCTGCACCACAAGGGATATAAATCCAGAACTAAACCACAATAATTGACCCAAAAGACACCAAATCAGACCTTAGGATCGAAACCCAGCTTCTGGATATGAGGAACTTCTAGAAAGGGGGAATAAAACTAAAAGAGGACGGAAGGAACAAAGAAGGAATTCCCTTACTTGAAATATATTGAATAAATCAGCCCCAATACACTAATATATGAATCTCCAAGTACCCAAAAATGGTATGAAGGTTCAAAGGAGTCAAATTAGGTCATTTGGGGACTGAAATGGGGGGAAAAGGATGAAAATTGAAAAGGTTATGAAAGATTCATTTTACCTCATCAAATCTGGTCGATTTGAGAAAGATTCTGAAAGATATCCATAATCCGAGGGGTATATGAGCTCCAAAGAGGAAAATGCGCTAATGGGGGTGATCCTGAGGTGTTTTTATTCGAGTGGGAGGTCAAATCACCGAAAAATAGTAAAAAAATTAGATATTGAAATTTTAAAAAAATAATTTTAAAGGAGGAAATGGGCTTACGGGCAGGCCCATTACCTTAATCAAAAACTCAAATCCATCATGATTTTGGATTTCTATGTGGTCCAAATGGATATGGTGGTTTTAATATATCAAGTTATTCCAATTGGGAAGTGGAATGGGTATAAAATAGTAAAAATTGAAGGAGTTATAGAAGAAGCAAAATTTGTTTTTAAATCTGGAATTGTGATCACGGTTTGGCCCAAATTTCCAAAACCCACCATTTTCACCAAATTGAGTGGTAAACCCCCAAAAAAATCAGGAATGGAAATTAAATGAATAATGAATTTAAAAAAAAGTCATGGGTGTGACAATTCTCCCCACCATAAAACTTTCCGCCCTTGGAAAGCCACATCAAGGAAAAAGCAAAAACCAAACCCAACCGAAAGGCAGAAATGGACTCCTTTGCTAAGCTTCGCCCCCAAAGGCCAAAACACCTCCAGTGATCAATTAAGTAAGGAATACTTCACAACCAAAACATACACCTCTTTACTGAAATGATCAAGCACATTCATATTTATCCTAAAAAAACTCCTCAACCACTATCTGAACAAGGCTCAAGAAATTTTTTCAAACAAACAAGAACATCAAACAAGGTTACACTTACCTTGATATAACTAAACCATTGGGCACTCTCCAATCCCAACGTTTAACCAAGGAAGATGTATGTGTTTATATAGCTCCGAATGAGACTAACAAATTCCAAGCCAAGACCAAGGACAAAAGTGAGTTACTGGTAGAAGAATACACAAATGGGATCCACACCATAAGAGACAACTTAAATTTTTCCGAGACAGAATCAAGACACTAACAGGGGAGCCCCGAACAAACGACTTGGTACAAGGGGTAGAATCCCATTATACATTTAAAAAAAATATACATGAGACTCATATTGGGTCTCTCCAACATAAGAACCAGCCATCTTAACTGACCAATATGGGTCGGCACAGAAAGACCCCAAAACTTCAAGAGTTGGGACGACCGCACGGTTAGCTCGCGCAGTTTGGGAAACTATGCGCTGACCATGTGGATCCTTATACCTACATGGTTTTCTAGGGATTGTTTACTACTAAATGTGCACTCAAAATGTCTATAAAAATCCAAAACCATTCCCCCAAACCCAAAGGAAACCAAAGGGGAAAAGAAAGTCATTGAGAGATAACATGGGGATGAGTCCCTCCACCTCTTTCCACTAAACGGGATCAACAGAAGCAAGATGATAACACTAAATGTTTAAACTATTCCCATCTATCATACTGAGAACAGTTCTTTGTATAAGGTTAAAAAATACACTGGGATTTCCTCTGACTACGTTTCAGCTTCTCTCTGGGACCTATGGCTGGAGCTGGAATGATTGAAGCATCTTCGGCCTCGCAGTTAGGATTTGGAAACCCCCAAATAGAATTTCTTCTTTTGAAGCTAAAAAAAACTACATGAAATCCCATATGGGTTCACCAAGACAAAACACACTCCAGAACTCACTTTACCCTAATATGTAATTTCACTGAAATAAGGGTTTAGAGGATGCACTCACATCACACCTTGTTTCTTCGGGTGAGAAACAACAGAAATAAAGGACACATATAAACACCTTCCTCTAAAATGAAGGATGTCGAGATCTCCCGAAAGGAGAAACACTTTTGAAAAAAATAGACTCACAAAATATTGTACAAGTTAACCTTTACAATCAAATGGGCATGTTACATCACAACGTGTCTCCAAAAATGACCAAAGAGACTGATAGAAATAATACAAGGAGGGGGCCTTATACAACATCCCCAAACATCACAGTATTCCAGAAAGTGTCCATAACTGCCTCTCATGGCCAGATTTCCCACACGGGTGGTTTAACATAAAACCCTTCTTAGAAGAGACTATGAAGGACTCAGAGGTCCTCTTAGACACTATCTATACTGACAATCCTAGACAACTTCCACCTTCGACGAATCAGGTAGCTTAAGAAACTAAGGTCTCTTTCAACCATCCACGACCACTCTTCCGCAACATGAGGATCCGAAAAAAACAAGAATGTAAATGGTGTAGACACATTCTATAAATCTCGAGAAAATATTCCTTACATTGATCAACTTGAGGATTTTCCAATGGCGAAACAATCCGGGTTTCACTTCAGTTGTGCACTAACCCTAAATGGGGGCGTACCCTATCAAACGGGAGAACCCAAGGACCTGACCAAGATGGTCCATTGGTAAAAACATTCCACAAAACAGATCCAAACACATTAATGGAACCACCATAAAGTTTTCCTGAAACATATATCATAGGAGACTACTAACTGGACCTTCTACCCAGCTTACCGACAAAACACAAACCCAAAACACAGTTTGAACAGGAGGGGTTCTTGGACTCAAAACATCCCACAACATCAAAATTTTCCAAAAACACACAATATACACCATCCCAAACAATTCATCAAGACATCATGTTTTTCTTTAAAAACATTTCTTTGAAAACCAACGGTTCAGCGGTTAGCGTATCCACCAATGGTACCCCATGGGCCTCACACATGCATGTTTTTGTGCACACCGGGAACCCTCCTCATATTCGTCCTGGAACTCATCCAGTCATGCCATAAACCATCCATAATCTCATATAACCCCATGCATGTGGTTTCTCATGAAAATACCAAAGGTTAAAACAAAAATTCTTTCCACTTTTCAAAACCAAAACGGTCAACCAACACATCCTTTTTCTCAAAACCGCTAACCACGAGATCAAAATCTCAACTCACATCTTACAAAACTTTTTAGAAAGACACAAACATTTATAAAAGAACTCAATTTCAAGATATTCACATCAATTTCAAAACATATCATCCCATTAAAACACTCTTTTATTGTTTAGAAAACTCTATTGGAAACATTTTTCAAAACCAACTTCAATATAGTTCTTACTTTCAAAAGAGGTGTAAGTACACTATTTTCCATTTAAAAAAAATTATGAAAATTAAGTTCCACCATTTCATAAATCAAACCATTCCCTCTTTATTTGAAAATCATTTCACAAAAACTTTAAACTTCGTAAAACCAAGTCACTTTAAAACCAAAGTTCCATGATTTATAAACTAAAGCACAAAACAATGCGAGAGGAAACTAGTTTCAGTGGGTGACTTGGAAATATGGTTGGAATCCATATTCTATTCACTTAACCATCATAGAGAGTGTTCTAGGGAATATCCCTGGCTCCACATGTCTTTCCAGACCCTGTGAGCTCAATGAGACCATTAACCCAACTCTCTTTTCATTTCCCCTAATCATCATCAAACCAAGAAAACCAAAGGACTTAGATAAATCCTGACTTCCCCTGGTGACTTGAGTCCTGACATGAGGTGTGGTGATCAAGAACACTACCCATAACATGAATTTCATGTCCCGATAATCTTAACTCCAGACTATCCCAACTATTTCCCATATAACATGACTCAAATAGAGCGAACCTGCTCTGATGCCATTTTGTCACGAACCGAATCCGGTCGCCGCCAAAACCGGCACCCGACCCGACCCGTGGAAAGTCATAAAGGGCATTCCAGATTCCCACGGGATGGAAAAAGTTACCGAGTATCAAAAACTGAAAATTGGGAACGATTTACCCGAGTTTTTATACTTAAAACAACAAATGAATCCAAGAAAGAAAATCTGGATTTTTCAAACCAAAACATATTTTACTAAAATTCAGAACTGAATTACACAATTTTAAACAATGTTTGAAGACCATTAAAAAGGTAAAAATCCAAGAATTTATAGCCCAAGAACATCCACATGGAAAGAGGCACCGCCCTCAAGCCATATCCACGACACTGCATCACTATGGACCGCTAAAACCCCAAACCAAAGGCATAAAACCTATACCCAAACCTATGAAATAAAATAAGCAAGTATAATTACACCCAAAGGTGTAAGTAGGGTGTGAGAGAAATCCTAGTAGGATACCACCACTAAGAGATTCTATGTGATAAACATTTCATGACAAAAGCATTTCATGTTTTGTAAATAAAAAAATGCTTGTTACACTTTTCTAAATGATGAATTAATAAATTAAAACAGTTTTCATGTGGGATAATTTTAAAGGACCAACAATTTTAAAATAAATAACAAAGATACTGAATTTTTCATCCAATAATACCGTATACCGACGGTAAGTACAAAGGATCTAATGAGCACAAGTAATGGGAAATAACCCCTAGGCACTAGCTAGTTGTGGGTCTCAGGTACCTCGTATCTCGGTGAGAGTAACCACAAAAAATATATGTTATCGTGCATGAGCCACTAGTATGGATCATACCCATAACCTAGTGGTCCCCAATCATCATCATCATAGTTTAGTTAGAGTTGTAAGCGTCAATCTTGCTAAGTGAAACTGAGGCCAACCCCCACGGATTCACTAGCATACTTATACACGTCCACCCACCAAGATACCCGAGGTTTCCCTTTGTGCTCAAACAAGTTCAACAATCCATGAAATATAGTTTTCACATGAAAATATCACTTCCACATCACACATTAACCAAACATCCCCATGCACATCACACAAGTCATAAATTCCAGTTTTCATTCAAATGCATTTTGAAATCAAACTCACACCAAAATTGCCTACAACACTTTTCACATTTCTTTAACACTTCCACAAATCCTTTAAATAATTTTATAAAACCATTACAAGATATTAAACTCACATAAAAACCCACACATGTGTCACATAATACCTTTCTCACCTTCGCAGTTCATTTTATCAATAAACTCACACGAAACATCTCACACCCGTGTTTCGCACACAAAACACAATTTAGTAAAACATTTCGGAAATTTATAAAACATTCTAAAAATGTTTGACATCTCAAATAACCACTTTACCATTAAAAAACCCACATTAGGTGAACAAACTCACCCAAACAGTACATATACACTCTTTCCCAACTTTGTTTAACCAAATAAAACATTTTCAATTTTTATAAAACAAACCCAAGAGGTATAACCATTGTTTGCACACTAAACCCATTTCAAAACCCTCATTAAAAACCAAAATCATACCAATACCAATCCAAAACATAATTTTCATCCCTAAAACAATTATTGAACCACCCTCAATTGTTATAAAAATACATCAAATAATACCACAAAGATACACATGAAAAACACACGTTTTCATAAATCGCCTACAAGAAGTACAACACGGTTTTACACCTTAAACTCATTCAAAAACCTCTTTTCAAGGACCAAATGAAAATAAGGAATTAACAAACCAGAATTGGAAGCCCCTTCCAAGGGTAATAAATCACTTTCATATGTTATAAACTAAACCCAAACATTACCCCAAGATTCACACATGAAAAGTACCCAATTTCAAGCTAAAATACAACTAAAAATTAAATGTTTAACCAAATACATCAAAAACGGTTTTCACACCACAAAAAACAGATTATAAACATACTAAATTAATAAACCAAGAGAGCTAACTCATCATAAAATGGTTACACATGGAATCACCTACCCTTTTGAGTCGAAACCCTCAAAACTTGGTGCGAAACCTTAAGCGCACAAACGCTGCACCACAAGGGATATAAATCCAGAACTAAACCACAATAATTGACCCAAAAGACACCAAATCATACCTTAGGATCGAACCTCAGATTCTAGATATGAGGAACTTCTAGAAAGGGGAAATAAAACTAAAAGAGGATGGAAGAACAAAGAAGGAATTCCCTTACTTGAAATATCTTGAATAAATCAGCCCCAATCCACCAATATATGAATCTCCAAGTACCCAAAACCGGTATGGAGGTTCGAAGGAATCAAATTAGGTCATTTGGGGACTGAATGAGGGGAAAATGATGAAAATTGAAGGAGTTATGAAAGATTCATTTTACCACATCAAATCTGGTCGATTTGAGAAAGATTCCAAAAGATATCCATAATATGATGATTATATGAGCTCCAAAGAGGCAAACGAGCTAATGGCGGTGATCCTGAGGTGTTTTTCTTCGAGTGGGAGGTTGAATCACCAAAAAAAAGTAAAAAAATAATGAGATATTTAAATTTTAAAAAAATAATTTAAAGCAGGAAATGAGCTTACGGGCAGGCCCATTACCTTAATCAAAAACCCAAATCCATCATGATTTTGGATTTCTATGTGGTCCAAATGGATATGGTGGTTTTAATATATCAGGGTATGCCAATTGGGAAGTGGAATAGGTATAAAATAGTAAAAATTGAAGGAGTTGTAGAAGAAACAAAATTTGTTTTTAAATATGGAATTGGGCTCACGGTTTGGCCCAAATTTCCAAAACCCACCATTTTCACCAAATTGAGTGGTAAACTCACAAAACAAATCAGGAATGGAAATTAAATGAATAATTAATTTAAAAAAAAAGTCATGGGTGTAACACCGATAAATATGAATGAAATTTATCTAAATCAAATATGACAGTAAGAAAATAATTTTATGTGGTTGTGTAGTTTGATTGGGCTAAATCCAATGTCCTTGATGCATATGAAATCACATGTGAATTTCCCCCTACCCTCTAAGATAAGACAGCTCCGACTACGAAGTTGGAGTTGTCACACATAATCTCAAAAGCAAGCTCCCACTATGAGGGATGTATGATTGGTGGAGTGGTCAGACATTTCTTTAACTCATCAAAGGAGTACTGAAAAAATCATCAAACACAAAATCATAATCCTTTTGAAGTAATCGTGACATAGGAAGAGCAATCTTACTAAAATCTTTGATGAAGCGCCGATAAAATTCTGCATGCCTTAAAAAATATCTAACATCACGCACACATAAAGGATATGGTAAGAATGAAATAATATCTACCTTAGATCTATGAACCTCTATCCCATGTTTTGACACTACATGCCCTAAGACAATTCCATTCTCTATCATAAAATGACACTTTTCAAAGTTCAGGACCCGATTCTTCTCAATACAACAATTCAAAACCTTTCCCAAACTAGAGATAAAATCATCAAATGAAGACTCGTACACTGTAAAATCATCCATAAATACCTCCATGCAGATCTTGATGAAATCTGAAAAAATACTCACCATACATATCTAGGAGGTACCTGGGGTGCTGAAAAGTCCAAATGGCATCCTTTGGTAGGAAAACATACCGAATTGATAACTGAATGTTGTCTTCTATGAGTGATAGGAACATGAAAATATCTAGAAAATCCATCCAAGAAACAATAGTGTGTTTTCCCAGCAAGTCTCTCAAGCATTTGATCAATAAATGGGAGGGGGAAATAGTCATTGCGAGTAGACTGATTTAGTTTCCTATAATCAATACACACGCACCAACTGTTTTGAACCCTCATTGGAACTAACTCCTCTTTATCATTTTTAACAATAGTAACACCACTTTTCTTAGGCACAACCTGAATAGGACTCGCCCACTGAGAATCTGAAATGGGATAAATTATACCTACCTCAAAAAAAATTTCAACCTCTTTTTTAACAACTTCCAGAAGGGTTGGATTAAGTCTCCTTTGTGGATGCCTAATAATTTTATCCCCATCCTCCAAAAGAATCATATGCATGAAAATTGAGGGTCTAATGCCTGATATGTCATATAAGGTCCACCCGATTTCCCTGATGTTCTCCCTCAAAAGATTCAAAAGATCTTCTTCATGTTCAAAATGGAGATTGTTAGCAATTATAATAGGTAATTTCTCACCACTTGACAAGTATGATTATTTGAGATTAAGTGGTAATGGCTTGAGTTCCAGTGTAGGGGGTGATGTATGGATGGAGAAATTGAAGGGACTGAAATATGTGCACAATGAACATCAGTATCATAATATACATCATCAAAATCATAGAATAAAGCATCAAATCCATCATCATACTCAACATCCAAGTCATAATCAGAGTGAACATGATCAAAATCATTATATGAATCCACATCAAAATCAAATACAAGAGGGTATTGTGTATCATAAAAATGTGTGGAAGTGCTCTTAGACATCAAACTGGAACCAATGCTCACAATCTACCTAATCATAGGACAATCAAAATCCATGTGGTTTTTTCTTGGTGGTTCAAAATGGGAGATTACAAAAGAATAATGGTCTTATAGGGGGTACTTCATGGATTCAGTGACATTAAATATCACAACTTCATCTCCAAACTCCATGTAAAGTGTAACCTCATTGACATTTATGATAGTTTTTGCAATTTTGAGGAATGGTCTACCTAAGATAATGGGATCATGAGAACTTACTGGGTTATCCTCCATGTTAAGCACATAGAAATCTGCTAGAAAGATCATGTCACTTACCCGGACAAGTACATCCTCAAGGACTCATGTTGGATATGTTTTAGCTCTATTTTCCAACTACACCACTACTCTCGTCAAATTCATCTCAAAAACTTGTAAATAAGAAAATACAGAGTGAGGAATTACATTTATGGAATCTCCTAAATCACAAATATCATCAGAAAAGTGAAACTCCTCTATGGTGCATGGGATGGTGAATGTCCCTAGATCCTTGCACTTTGTTGGAATTGCTAGAGTTGCTATAATGAGTACTGAAACATTCATTACAAAATTTATCCCCTCATTTCCCTTGAGACCTCTTTGATTGGTATGAAGTTCTTTTAATAATTTGGCATACCTTGGGATTTTCTCAATGGATTCAAGTAGAGGGATGTTGATATCCACACACTTGAATGTGTCCAAAACCTCTTTTTTCATCACCTCTTATCCATCTTATTGGTTTGTACAACCATATTTGGAAAGGGAATGGGTTTAATAGAAACATTATTAATCTATTTTTTACCTTTATCATTCTCCTTGGTTTGCTCATTAGATGGTTTTGAATGGGGCTTCTCCAGAGTTGAGGTGAATCTCGGTGAAACAATAGGTACATATGTATCAGTTGTTTTCTTCCCACTTCTCAATGTGATTGCACTGACATTCCCCTTGGTATTTGGAGTAGGTTGGGAAGGAAGATTTATGGAGTTATTACTTACCAGTTCATGGAGGGTAGTGGAAATCTGGCTTATCTGTGTCTTCAACTCCCTCAACTCTGAACCTTGACTCTTCTGCTCATTCTATTGATTAAGAAAATTTTGTTTCAAAAGGTCATCAGTGTTAGAATCTACCTTGGTTTGGGTATTACCTTGTTGTTGACTTGTTGATTCTTGAGCTTAAAATATTTCTTGGGGTTTTTGGAAACCCTATTGGTACGGTGGAGGCTACTGGAAGTTTTGTTGAAAGGGGGTCCTTTGTTGTTGTCTAGATGGATACCTCATGTCTGATTGATCCTTCCACCCTTGGTTGTATACTGGTTCAAATGAATAAAACTTCTTTTGGGGATGTGGCTATTATTGATGCTAATATGATCTCCCAGGAAATATAGCAGCGCAATCCTGTGTCTCTTTTAATTGGTGACAACAGTCATTTGGGTGGTCTTTTTTAGTGTAAATTCCACATGGCCTCATAGGAGTGGGTTGGGATGTCTTTTTAGATAAAGAAATTTGCCTCACCATAGTGTTCAATCCTTCCAACTTAGTATCAATAAAATTATTTTCAAGAGAGGAAGGACCTACGTGATGTACTCCTCTAACATGTGGTGTGCCTCAATCACCAAATTATTGGGAGTTTTTGTGCCATCTTGTCGATCAATGCACATGTGTCTACTGGTGTTTTATCCACCAATGCTCCTCTAGCTGCATCATCCACCATGCTCTTCTCCATAGGTGTGAGTAATTCATATAAGTATTGGATGAGGAGTTTCTCACTGATTTGGTGATGCACACAGCTTGCACACAGCTTCTTGAATCGCCTCCAGTACTCATACATTGACTCACCTTGTGCTTGCTTGATCCCATAGATCTCTTTTCGAATGGATGCAGTCCTTGATGCTGGAAAAAATATCTGCAAGAAAATACGTTTCAAATCATTCCAACATGTTACATCTTCAGGTTGTAAATAATACATCCAATCCTTTGTAGGTCCATCAAGTGAAAATGGTAATGATCTTAGTTTAATTTGATATTTAGATACATTTATTTGTTCCAGGGTTGAGCAAAGCACATTAAATTCTTTAGAGTGTTTGTTTGGATCCTCACCAGATAATCTGCGAAATTTTGGAAGAAGGTGAATTAATTCATATTTTAGTTCAAAGTCTGATTTGAGATTTGGGTATGCAATACAATTTGGTTGATAGTTAATATCAGGTGCAGTAAATTCTAGAATGGTTCTATTAAGTTCATTTCCATTATTTTCAGCCATTGTTTCATGTTTTAGGTTTGATATAGATGTGTTTCCAATTTCAGTGTTCCAAAAATGGAGGAATTCTCCAACTGATTTAATGTTGAAACTTCTCATAGATTGAGAATGTTGGATTTGAGCCCGAAGGCTACATTCAATCTCAGGGTCAAGATCTAAAAGATCCTTGGGATTAGTTTTTATCATAAATCATATAAAAATAAAAATAATGAAAGTGGACTATAAATAAAATGGGAAGTTTTAGTTGATGGTTCAAAAATAAGAAGAATAAAATAAAAGAAGAAGAAAAATAGATTGGGTAAAGAAGGAAGAAAGAAGAGAAGAAGAGAATAAAATGTAAAATAAAATAAATACCTATAATTGGTTGAAGTAATTACGTGCCTCCCTGAAAATTGTGCCAATTTAAAAGGCGCTATTGTGGGTTCTCTCAAATGAAGTGTGATTTTTTGGGTACTTGGGTGCAGTAGAGTGGCTAACCAAGGTCGTCTCTCAAATGAGGAAGTAAATTAAAAAAATTAAAGGTATTCTAAAAATAAAATAAAAGATAATAAAAACACTAATTAAAAATTATGAGGGTTTTTTTTTACCATTTATAAAAGAATAATAAGTATGTTGGAAGAAGATTGCATTTTTTTTGAAATGAAACTTGATTAATAAAACACAATAAGAAGATGGTTTTTTTAGAAAATATTTTAAAAGGAGTAATTGATTTAAATATAACTATTCACTCAATTATTTATCATTATCATTTAAATTAACATCCAATTAATTATAATCCCCTAATTTTTTAACCCTCTAACCCTATGGGAGTTAACTTAACCACAAAGATGAAATTACATAAACCCTAAGCTAGCTTCAGACCATGCAATTGCAGTACCCTTCTTTGATTGATGTTCTTGGGTTAGATTATGGTCAGTGGTTAATTAAAGAAAATATAAACTCTATAAATGAGGATTAATTTAATTTAGATATTATATTTTAACTCTAAAAATTTATACCTTGTGGTCTTGTATTACCGATTAAAATTGCACTCTCACAATTTATACAAATCTTGACCTCGCGTGTTTTTATGTCAATTGTTTAATTGATTTCTTAGTTTAATTTAAATTGAAAAATTAATTAATAGGTCATATTATTTTAATTAAATTATCTCATTGATTCAAAATAAATGATTGAAGAAGGTAATATGTAGATTGATTACTAAGAAAACTACTCTTTCATGGGTGGTGTAGTAATCGTCGAAACGGATTGCATTTGAAAAGATTTAGAAAGAGTATAAACCAGTATCATTTATACTCTTAAATTCCATCCCAAAGAGGAAGATTAATGAGGAATATAATTGAAAATAATAGAGGAAAACATAAGAAATTAAAGAAGAACTAAGGAGTTTATTATGCAAACAAAAGTATTACAACATGAAGAAGAATAAGAAGGCTTCGTCGAAGGGATCCTTGCTTCAAGAGATACCCTTGTTGAAATGGTTGTATAATTGGAGTGGATCCACTTCTCCTCTTCCTTAATATTCCTAATTCACGTACCAACCCTTAAAAATGAAAAAATACATATTTATAGAATGGAGTGGAGGCTAGGTTACAAGTGGTTTCAAGTGTGAATGAGGAAATTCGTCCAAATATTTTAGTCCAAATTTAACCGCCTGTTTGACCACTAAAAATCGTGATTCAGATATCCTTATAGAAGGATGAAATGTGATTAATTAGGCCGCATAGATCCTCTCAAAATTTGGTCCAAATAAAAGTTTTTATGAAGAATATATGGCCCAAATACAGAACTGATGTCCAAACTAGCGGGTCCGGCCCATCTTTGACTTCGTAGCCCTTTTACACCCATCAAATGCACAATTTAGCTCCAATGTCCTGAATGAAAGTTGTAGATCGTTAATTAGATAATATATTTACAAAATTTTAATTTCAAATAATACATATCAAAATATTTATGTCTGAAATTCTATAGTGAATTTTAAAGGCTAAAACTGGAATTTTCACCAAATTTTAAAATGAATGATCTCATCCCAAATATTTTAGAAATAAACATATTTAACACAATGTGAGGAAATTTTATCATTTATTTTAAATAAAATATTCAAAAAAAATTGTGTTTTATCACTCCACGATTTTATTATTTTATAATTGGCCCACATATATCAAAATGGATAAGTTTCATGGGTAGTGTTGAACAAATTTCAACTTTCTTATGAATAGAGTTCGTAATATTTCCCTTCTAAAAAATTTTGAAACACCAATCTCTTATTCTTGACATATCAGGAATACCAAAAACACTACCTCACTTTGATAAATTTCTCATCTTTCTCTAACACATGTGTCCCAACCTTTTACTTAATATCTAATTATATTACACTATTCCTAATTAACAGGAGTTTTAAACCTTGCCAACTTGGAATAAGTTTCCTTTTATATGTTGGCCTCTTGTAACTATCTTTCCATATTCCTATATTTTCATAAAAACCCCATATTTTCTAAAAATTACTATGTCACCTTAATCACAAAGTTTTAAAATACTTAGCAGGTTGTGTTTCATCCCATTAACAAAAAATATTTCTTGGATTTCAGTTTTTCTTCCCCAATGATAGTCGATCCCACACCTTTGATTATAAGGTATTCATCATTGCCAAATGTCACTATTCATTATTTGAAGTCTTTCACATTATTCAAAATTTTTATGTCTCCTATCATATGAGAAGAACACCCACTATCCAAGATCCAAGTTCGTTCTCCTTTTGTAGCTTTGAGAGAGGTTTCAACAATAAGATATTTTTGTTTCCCTTTATCTTTCTTCACATCCAAATTCTAAAAATTGTTATAAACTTTCTGTTGTGTTGGTAACAAAATTAGACACCCTTTTAAAATATTTCCAGGTTGATCACATCTTTCAGAAATAGTTTCCAAAGTTTGGAACCTATTTTCAATTTTCACACCAACCTTATTAGGTTTCTTCATAATATCCTTATCAGAATTATTTCTTTGAAAGGATTGACTCCCCCTCAAACTTTTCCTTTTTTAAGTTGTGGAATAGTATTAATATTGTTGATTAAACCAACATATATTTTCTTTATTTCCAAAACCACCACAATACCAGCAGTATCCATAGAAAGAATATTTTCCTTCGTAACTTCCATACTATCTGAAGTTGTGGGAATGTTTCTCAACAATATTCTTATCTAAACATTTTTTACCACCAACCTTTTTATTATCAAAAATAATTTTCTTTTTCATCTTTTTTTTATTTTCATCCTAATTAGATTCAGAAGTTTTAGAAACCTTTTTAGAATCATAATTTTTATAAACTTCGATCTTCTCAACTTTCTTGGTTTTGGATACATACATAATTTTCCCAGATTTCTTCTTTTCAGAAACAATTTCAAATTTATTCTCAAACTTTGAAGGTAAATTTTTATCATTCTCATGTTTACCCTTTCCAAATATTTCACCAAATTTATAGGTAGATTTGTTGAATCTTGTAACCCTCTGCTCAGCTTTATAAAGTTTTTGTTGGACAAGTTCCAACTCTTCTCCTTTTTCCTTTAACTTTACTTCCAGTTGTTCATTTTGATTCATTTATTTTTCAATAAATTTATTTAAATCATCAATATATTACAGAAGCTTAACATTATCATCAAGAAAACATTATTTATTATTTTTTTAGGAATTTTCAATTTTCAATTTTCTGATTTCTTTATCAATCCTCCCAATATTCCCCATACATTCTTTCAATTATTCTTTCAGATGAAATTTTAAGCGAGTTTCTTCTTATTCAAAACTGTTTCTTCTGAACTCTTCATTGTTAAATATTGTAATAAAATTATTCTCTTGAAACTTTTCAAAAATAATTTTCAGATTTAGATTCATTGTCTTCTTCTTCTTCACATTTATACAATAAAATCTCTTTTTGTATTTGGAGAACTTTTTATCTTTCCCTTTGGAATAAGATTAATCATTATAAATATATTTCTTTCAAAATCTTATTGTCCTTATTTCATCTTCATCACTATCATATTCTTTATTTCTTCTAGGATAATTATTCACAAAGTTCCCAACGAATTTACATTTGAAACATTTCAAGGGAAGTTTCCCCTTATATTTTATTGTACCTCTTTTCACATTTTTATAAAACAAGGATAAAAATTCATCAATATTTTTACATACCTCATTTTTGGAATTAGATTCAGAAAATTATTCTTCAAGAGCCTTATTAGATTTTCCTTTCTTAGAAACCTTGAAGGAAATTTCTTTATCAACTTTTTTTTCCTTTCACATCCTTTTACCTTCTCATTTCATAAGTGATGATAGTACTATACAAATCATCCAGAGATGATGCTTTTGGGTCTCTATCTTCCAATGAAGAAACTTTATCATCAAAATTTTTAGAAAAAATTCTCAAGATATTTTCAACAATAGTAGAATATTCTAAAATTTCACCAAGACATCTAATAGTGATAGCAATTAATTCACCCTGGTAAAGAAGTCACCAATAGATTCATACTCATCCATCTTGATATCTTCATACTTCAGCCTCTAAATATGTAACTTAGACTTCTTCACCTTTGTATTGCCTTCATAAATGTTCTTCAGCTTATCCCAAATATGTTTAGTAGTGGAAACGCACTTTACTATTAAAAACTCACTTTCATAAATTGATTATAGTAAAGAATTATTATCTCTTCCATCATTCTAAATATTCTTCTTGTCAACAGATGTGATAGGAGAATTTTCATCAATAAGAGGAAATCTATCTA
Source organism: Viscum album (assembly GCA_963277665.1). Classification (NCBI taxonomy): domain Eukaryota; kingdom Viridiplantae; phylum Streptophyta; class Magnoliopsida; order Santalales; family Viscaceae; genus Viscum; species Viscum album. The sequence goes on from OY728150.1 coordinate 1,477,185,667, forward strand.
TTGCATCTTCAATAACATCGTACCCAAGAGACATAAGATAAGTAAGAATTCTATCTTTCCAGATATAATAGTTCTTACCATCAAAGACCAGAATCCCCATACAGTTCACACAATTTAGATTCTCCATTGCAACTTATCTTCAAAAACTTCAAGAAAGAGTAAACAAGGGGAACCTTCGATATGATACCACTTGATATTTCCCAGCCAAGATCTAAGTATCACTAATAGGGGGAGGGGTGAATCATTGATAATATTTTCTTTTAAGTTTCCTTTATTTTGAAAAAACCTTCTACTCCTATTAAATATTCATCAATTTGATGAAATAAAAACCAATCACACATCCATAGGAACACAATAATTTAAAAGGTTCACTACTCAAAAAGAGTAGCTACATCCTTGGAATGGTTTGGAAACAATTCAATACCACACAATCCACTAGAAATAAATATTTTTGTGTGGATACAACAAGTAGGGTATACCCTTGCACTTTTGTAACAATGTTTTTAATACAATAGTGCATTTTCTTCAATTATCATGAAATGATGTAATAAAAATTTGTGTAACAAGTTAAGAAACTTTCACCAATTGCTTCAAAAAATGTTATTGTACTTCCTTTTTAACATTCAAAAATATAATATTAAAAATAATTCTTCACTTTACTACCCACCAATAGGTATTAATTTCCTTATACTTTGTAATAATACTCAGTCTGATACCTTAGTTAGATTCCTCAGTTCAATTTCCCGATTTGAAAATATAACTCTTCTAGAACACCATTGAAACAATTTTGAACTGCTTCTGTCTCAATCTAGAAATCCCAGTCTGATTGCTCGGTCTAATTCAGTAACCAATGAGTATGATCTTTCTTCTTCTTCTTCTATCTGGAAATATCTATAAGGAAATCTCAATATGGAAACATGTTCTCTAAAAACCTTAAACACTCCACCTTCTCTCTTCACCCATGAATTGTACAAGTGTTAGAAAGTACAATGTACTCTCTTCCTTTTATAGGTGCACCAAAATTGGTTTAGGTGTGGATCTGAAAATTTTTTCCCACTTAAAAAATTTCTTAAATCTTCAATTTCCCCTTAAATTTCAGATACATCTTTGACTAATTCAGTGCTTCTCAACTCTTATCATTCCTTCTCGAACATTCTCTAATCTTTCAATAACTTCATCTCACTTCATAATTTCTAACTATTCTTCAGTACGATTCCAATTTTCATTCTGATTTCTCCATTATGATGGAGAAATATGTATAACAACAGATTATTCATTACATTGCTCCATAAAAAATGAAATAAAAACAACTCATTCTGATTCTATGAACCAAATGATGGATATAAACTTTGAAACCATTATTTACTTTATTTTTTCATAAACATAGTCAAAACTTCTAAAGATTCTTGTACTTACTCTGTAACACTTTTGTTCCAGCTTCAAACACTTCAAATAAATTTCCATACCCCCTTTGAAAACACTTTTTCAAAACTCTTCAACTAAATATCATCTTCTTCTTTTCTTCATACCGATGATCCTGTGTCCGGTAAAGTCTAGCATTTTATGACTTATCGGTGTCAGCCTGTTTCTGATGGATCGATTCCTATCTCACTCTAATAATCAGTTTTAGTGATAGTATGATGACTGTTGACCCCATTTATAAAAACATGAGATAGTTATTCTTTATCTCCTAACCCAATTGGAAAAAAGTTATCTTGATGAAACTAGTTGACTATATTGTTGATTTATCTCTTATCCCATTTTGCATTGGTCCCAACAACTTCACTTTATTTTCTTTTTAATTGGTCCCAACAACTCCCAAGAAAAACAATCTTCTTCATAAAACATTTCTTCCTTTGATTCCCTTTTGAAATTACCACTGAATTTGATGATCGGTGTTAGGATTACTCCGATGATCGGTGGAACACCACATCTGATAAACCATTGTCAGTATAAAATTCTTTCCTTAACAGCATATTTTTTAGAATATTTTCATCTTGTGGATTTTTGGTCTGATGGAAAACAAGCACCTTCATTTTCTCATGTTCTAAACAAAACTTCACATCCTTTAAATAATTCCTCATCTCATGATCTCACACTGATGAATTGAGACCAGAAATATTTTACATAATAAATGTTTTTCTTCTACAAACTTCAAAACGTATCATAACATCCTCATGAAATTAAAAATATTTAATATTGGCATAGAATTGTATGAATTATAATATAAAGTATTTTGACTTCAATTTATTCTAGTTTCTTCTTTATTTCCAACCAATACTCAATCTAATTGGAAGAATTTGTTCTCCCCCTTTCCTTTATAAGGCCTGCATCATAAGTTTTCCCAGAAAAATTATGATTTATGAGAACTCCAAGATCAGAAATAAATTATCAGTTTTTCATCGGATCTATTCAGAATTTGATACACTTCCTCATTATGATTAAAACTTTCATTCCCTACCCAAGGTAAGTCTGATGAACCTTTTCTCCTAGAAAATGTCTTCACAAACTGATGAAATTTCTTAAGCATTTTGAGTCCAATTTTCTGATTATGTTGGTGAGTTTGATCATCAAAAATTACAAAGTGAATTGATTTCTTTCTAATTTTACAAAAAAATACAACAATTTTCATCACAAACTTCTTACAGCTTATAGAAACAACTTCTTGAAAACTTGGTCCTAATAGAATCTTACACTGGACATGTAAGGCATCTCATGCTTTCCAAATGAGGCATCTTATGCTCATCACATATGGAACAATACATTTTAACATCATACTAATTGGACTTGTAGGCATAAGATTCCTAGAAATTGATGGCATGGAACTTATGCTAATGTATCCCTTTGTTTTTCAACCTAGCATAGGAGTTGGTTGATGAGGTTTTAGGAATTTCTTGAGGAGTATTTCTACTCAAGGTATTTTAGAAAACCAAAAAGATAATATTATCTCATGACATGGGAAAGGGACCATGTGGAGTATGTTGAATCAAGTAATTTCAGTGAGTATAGAGGATTATCTTGACTCATGGTATTATATAGGGTGGATGTTGTGGGTCAGTGATGGTAGAGAAGTTATCGATTTGAAGGAATGTGACTACAACCATTACCTAATCCTAAGTAGGGGTGCAGGGGCGCATGCCTCGTAGTATGGATCAACCAGTGTGCATTTGAAAAAACCCTATTTCATGTTATTTTTCAATGGGTTTCACAAATTTCCATTTTTTCTCACAACTTTGCATTATGTCACACAAATTTTGGTATTTTTTGAAAAGGATTTTGTGTGAGGCATGACCGATGAGTGTGATTTTGGAAAGCACTATCTCATACAACTTTGGAGTAGCGTGTAAATAGTGTTCCATGGAAGTTTGGACTTTACACAAAATTGGGCTCCCCATGGAGAAAGTTGCATGAAAATGTCTCAAACAGAAGCTCATGCATTGAAGGACTTCACATGGTAATTTCACACAATTTTAGGATTTTAGGGTTACATGAAGCATGAAACCCTGATTTGTGCAAATGAGCGCTTCAAAACTCAAATTCAAGAGGTCCTCTCTAAAATGGGTGGGGGTTGATAATCTATTTATAAATAAACTAGATTTCCAGGCACTGGGCTGCACAACTTCAACCATCTTGCATAACTTTTGGTTGGCTCATGTAACTATGGGTTTCATGACTCTCATGACTTTTTTATGGAGGACTATCACGTAAGGTTGTGATTTAAAATTTCCTTTCTTGCACAACTCATCATCTTAGGAATTTTTGTGCACAGTGGGAGAGTTGTGAAAAACCTTTTCCCTTTTCTTTTTGAGGTCTTTTCTAGAATATATTCATCTTGTAGCGTTTGAATTTGTCTTTATCACACAAGCTACTTGCGCACAAAAATTGAGAGTTGCGTGTAAATTCACAAAGCTTAACCCACATTCCCCCTTTTCTCCAAAATGGTCACCTAGGATGATTTTTTCCCTTGATTTAGGGAAAACATGCATTTTGAATATCGAGATTCATTTTTGACATTAAAAATCCCCCTGTAGAATGGGGTTTAATGAGGATGAAGAGAGTGAGGTGGACCAAATTTTTAGGAAATTGATGAGAAAGACACCTTATATTGAGGTCCATTGTATCTCAATTGTGTTGATGAAACAATCAACTAAAATCTCTAAGTTCATGTGAGTTATGCTCAGTGTGAGAAAGAAGATACAATAGAAGATTGTTTACCTACATGAGAGTGCTGAACATAGGTGGAAGTGTTGCGATAAGAATGAGACATCGATCACCTTTAAGACCCATGAGGTTTGAAGGTACCAGGATGCTCAATGGAAGCTTATGGGCTAGGAATTTAACTTTTTTATATCACTGGAGTGACGTAACATCATCAAACTCTAGTGATCTCATCCAAGTACAGTTTGAGGACCATGTGTGGTTTAAATAGAGTACAAAAATTAAACAAACTATACCTTGTTAGGATCTGATGCGCATATGCTTTTCACACAATGTCGGCATCCTTTTCTTGAAGACTCTGATACCAAAACCCTCTAGATCATCTACACACACTTATTGAGTCTTCTTGCGCACCATTCTTCGGAATCCGGGTGCTAGTGTGGAACTCCAACGACCACTTAAACACAACGATGATCACCATGATCCACTATCTTCGATCTGAGAAGATGAAACGTGAATCACAAGCTTGATTGAGAGAGTCTCTCTCTATGAATCAGGAGGATAGAGAGGCCATCACTTCCAAGGGATGAATATTTATCAAGAGAAGAGCCTCTCTCCACTTTTATATTGGAAATCTATAATACCCAGTTTGGGTTCCTGGACCCTGTGTAATAAATATCCACTATATAAATATTATAAATAATTATTTATGACAAACAAAATTATGACATAAATAATTATTTATATTTTATCACTAAATTTTAATATATATTAAATATATTACATGATAATCTTGAGTCATTAAATCAACTCCAATCTCCTGATAATAATAAACGAACCTGAGATATTTCATTAATATATGTTCGAATAATATTTATCCTTGTATTTACCTAATCACTTGTAAATACATGTCATAAATAAATTCAACCTAATTATTCCTTAATTGAATAATATTGAATTTATTTAATTCTTGGTGATCCATGGAACCTGGATAATACCCAAACCCTATGGTGGGGCCCACTAATTTCTATATTCCTATTCAACAAAATAGGGCAGATTCTCAAAGTGTTATTGTGTATGACCCTCTAGGACCTTATCTAAATAGAAGCTAATAATACTCGCAGACCAAGAGCGGGGTCTAGCAACTCATCAAGGCCCCTAAAGAGATAAGGAAAAGTCAAAGCAATGACTACCTTCCTACGAACAAGGTTTGTGTAATATAATCTATTTTTCATCAATATCTCTTAAAGTAGGACAGACACTTGTGTCATCATCCTTTTCATGATTTATTATTTGTTGATATTTCCATAAAGACTTACCTTCGACTATCATAGCCATGGATTTCTGAAGGTATCACCATTCTAATCAACTTAGCCTAAGATATATCTTCCTCGACTCAGAAACGAAAAATCTTATCTTGATCATTCAATCAATGTCATGTTACCAATGACATACCCAACACAAACTACCTCACCATGACTTCATTGCCATGGTTTTTTTCTTGCATAAAAGTACGCAATAAAATGACATACATTGACATTGATCTCAAGTCAGGAGACCATTACATATGTTCGTAGATAGGAACAACCAATGACACCTGAAACATGTGGTGTTTCTATTGAAGGTCTATACTCATGATCTCAACCACTAGAGATCACCAAGTGAAAACTTCAGGAGAATAATCCTCAATAATTATGAGCCCCGAACACCTGATAGTTACACATCATCTATGTCATTTAATAATGATATAACTGGACCATAAGAGATTAATTTAAGATTACTACCATAGTATCTCTAGGTTCTCATTATAGCTTGGGATCTTCTATAACCATTTGATATGACACATAATCTAAGTACATTATGATAAACATAGTGGACACAAAAATATCTACACTATTATGTAAAGATAAACATGTTTATATATAAAAAAATGTATACATGTGGTAGTAATCAAAGTACAACAAAAGTTGGGTCTAGGGAACCCAATTTCAATACTCCCACTTGCACTAGAGCCAACTGCTAACAAGTCTCAATTTGCTAGATCTCACATGATAATCATGCTTCTATTGAGATATGGCTTTAGTCAGGGGGGTTTCCATGATGTCCTCTATGGATAATCTAATAACTGTGACTTCACCTCTCTGAGTAAAATACCTCAAGAGATGAAACTTCTGAAGTATATTATTTGTCCTTTGGTGAGACCTGGGATTTTTGGAAAGCACCACTATAGCAGTATTATCACAATAAACTAGAACAGGGTCTGCACTACTAGAACAACACCAATTTCTGAGACAAAGATACATATCCATACTACTTATTTTTCTACATTGGAAGCTGTTATATACTCGAATTCTGTTGTAGAATCGGCGACCACGGATTGCTTTGAGCTTCTCCAGCTCATTGAACCACCATTCAGGAAAAAGATGTAGCCTGACTGCAATTTCAGATCATCATGATCTTTTTGGAAACTAGCATTATTGTATTCCCTCACAACTAGTTCTTCATCCCCTCCATACACTAGGAACATATCCTTTGTACACCTCAAGGACTTCATAATAGTTTTAACAGCTGCTCAGTGTGGCTCTCCTGGATTGACTTGATATCTTCCCACCATGCTTAAATAAAAGGCAACATAAAACCTAGTACATAGCATGACATACATGATAGAACCCACTACCGAGTCATAAGGGATTCTACTCATTCTATCAATCTCCTCCTGTGTTTATGGATACATTTTCTTGGAGAGATTAATACCATGTGACATGGGAAACAAACCTCTCTTGGATTGATCCATATTGTACCTTTTGAGTACCTTGTCAATATATATACTTTGACTTATCCCAAGCAGCCTTTGAGATATTTCTTGATAGATTTTAATCCCTATAATGTAGGCTACTTCACATAATTCTTTCATAGAGAAGCATTCATTTAACCAAGTCTTAACTGACTGTAAGACTTGCACTTCTTTTCCCATAATTAATATGTCATCAACATATAACACTAGGAAAATAATGGAATTCCCATCAACCTTCTTATAGACACAAGGATCACTTTCATTTTTGAAAAAATAAAATTCTCTTATGGCCTCATCAAAACGAACATTCCATGATCGAGATGCCTGCTTCAATCCATAAATGGATATCTGTAGCTTGCACAACTTATTGGAATTCTTTGACCTAACAAACTCTTCAGGTTGAGTCATATAGATATCTTCAACCAACTTCCCATTTAGAAAAGAGGTTTTGACATCCATTTTTCAAATATCATAATCATGAAAGGATGCTATTTCAAGTAATATTTTGATGGATTTAAGCATTTCTACTAGTGAAAAGGTTTTATCATAGTTAATGATTTGACATTTCCTAAAACCCTTTGCAACCAATCTTGCTTTATAGGTATTAACCTTACCATCCATGTCTAGATTTTTCTTGAATACCCATTTTCACTCAATCAGTTTTACATCAGCTGGAGGCTCTACCAAAATCCAGACTTGATTTTGGTACATGGACTCCATCTCAGAATGCATGGCATCTTTCCATTTAGAAGCTTATTTGACTTCTACTTATTCCTTGTAAGTTATAGGTTCATCATCCTCAAGGAGTAATGTGTCACCTGACTCGGTGATAAGAAAACCATAACGTTATGGTTCTCTAACATATCGAGTAGACCTACATAGTATTTGTTTCTTGGAAACCAATTTTTCTTCCACTTTCTCTTGTGGAGATTATTCATATACCAACTCTTGTGCATTTGGAGCATTAACTTCATAAAAGTAAATCTTTCTCTCACTATTTACATTGGAAATGTGTTCCATTTCTAGAAATATGGCATGTCTTTCCACAAAAAAAATCTATCTAAAGGGTTGTATAGATAATATCCTTTGGTTTCCTTAGGATAACCTATAAAGATACACTTTGTGCTTCTGGATGCTAATTTTTCACTTGGTATAGTATTGAAAAAAACCTTGCATCCCCATACATGTAAGTGTTCTAGATTGGGTTTCTTTCCACACCATAACTCATATGGAATCCCATTTGAAACCTTAGTTGGTACTTGGTTAAGGGTATATGTCGTTGTCTACAAAGTGTATCCCCAAAAGGATAATTAAAGAGTTTTCTGACTCATTAGTGATCTGACCATGTCTAGAAAGGTCATATTCTTCCTTTCACTAACACCATTCCACTATGGTTTATAAGAAGTGAGTTGGGATACTAACTCACACTCCTTCAAGTGATCAATGAAATCTTGGTTAAGATACTCTCTGCCTCAGTCTGAGCAGAGTGTCTTAATCTTCTTACCAAGTTGGTTTTCTACTTCATGTTGATATTCCTTAAACATCCAAAAGGAATCTTACTTATACCACATTAAGTAGATATAACCACACCTACTATAGTCATTGGTAAATTTAATGAAGTATAAAAACCCACCCCTTTCCTCTATTGGAAATAGACCACATACATTAGTATAAATTAATTCCAGTAATTGATTGTCTCTTTCTCCCTTCCCATAGAAGGTTGATTTGGTCATTTTCCCTTGTAAACAAGCTTGACATACATCCAAGGGTTTTAACTGTACTGATTATAAATACCATGCTTGATGTAATTTCTATAATTGCTTCTCATTTACATTACCTAGCCTGAAGTGCCATGGGCAGGTGATATCTGAGTATTGATCAATGGTTTTGTCATTTATTTTCATTACAGGGTTTTCCATATCAATTGTATATAATCTATTGTTAAGATGTTTCATACCATAACACATATTATCCTTATAAATGAGGAAATATTTATTTCGGAACATGAAATAAAATCCCATCGTGTTTAAACATGACACTAAGATTATGTTTCGTGTTACAGAGGGTACAAGATAATAATTATAAAATACTAGAACCAAACCACTTGGAAAGTTTAAGTGATAGTCTCCCAATTCCAAGGCTGCCAGACTTTCACCATTTGCAGCTCGGAGATCCACTTCGCCTCTTGCAATCTTCTTGAATCTACTTGGTTCCTGTATATGAATACATATGTGTGAACCACATGTTGTATCCAATACCCAACTTGTAGTAAAGGGAAAAATTTCATTCAATTATAAAAATACCTAAAGTTGAAGCATAAACTTGCTTCTTCTTCATAGTTTTGAAATTTTTCTTTCAGTGGCCTTTCTTGACAAATGAAAAATAGACAGCCTCCTACTCATTGTTGTACTTCTGAATCTTTGGATTCTTTGAAGGATGGTGCATTTGAGTCTTCAGCCTTGACATGGCCTTAGACCCCTTTGTGTTGCCTTTCTTTCTCTTGTTCACCATAAGGACAAATGAATTAGTGTTTTTTATATCCTTATCAGCTTGGCGAACTAAAGCCAAAAGGTCCAGGAGTGACATTTTCATATTCTTCAAGTTATAATTAACAATGAAAGTTGAAAAGCTTGGCGGTAAAGAGGAAATAATGAGATTCGTTGCTAGTTCTTGGTTCAATTTGAACCCAAGGGCTTCAAGCCTATCAATGTACCCGATCATCCTGAGTACATGAGGACATGTTTGGTGCCCTTCTGCTAGCCTACACCTATAAAGGGAACTAGAGATCTCATACCTTTCCTACCAGGCCCTCTCCTGATATAATTCTTGGATATGAGAAAGCATCTTGTAGACATCCTCGTCCTCATGCATTTTCTGCAATTGGTTGTACATGGATGACAACATGATGCACTGAACATCTAGTGTATCCTCTACATGCTTTTTCCATTTATCCTTTTCTGCCTTGCTTCTTGGGGAGGTTGAGCAGGAACTGAGGATTCCAGTACATAAATCTTCCTTTCTTAGCATAGTACTATGCGCAAGTTCTTGTACCACTCTTGGAAGTCATGGCCGGTTATGATATTTTCTTTATCCAGAATAGATCGTAGTGATAGTGTACTTGTGGTGTTGGTGATTGGAATTTTAAATCTACAACAGATAAACATTACCAGTTAGTGATTTATATTGGTTACCTTTAGACATTTATGATTAATTAATTATTATATCATTGTTAATGTCTCCCACTAATTTAGCAAACTCTAATAGCCCTCACTATTAGATTCAGAATACTCTATCGCTTGATTATTCTAGTGGAAAGGATCCTTGAAACTACTCTATATAGTCTATAAGCTTTGTCTACGCCACTACTTGGAGAGTTTATAGGTAGGATATAGTATGGACAACTACATTAACTTGCAGTTCCTTGCACTATTGAGTAAAGTCTCAACTTTTGGAATCTGAACTTGATTCCCTCAACATATTGCCTCTAAACTGATATCAAGCTAGATTTGGATACTTCTTTGCTACCAGCTTTAGTCAAGTCAACCCACTACTCTTATAGGAATTACCCGATAGTATGGAGCACTCTCAACTTTGGCATACGAGCACCCCAAACAGCCATCTCTACTCAAATTTGAGTAACGGAAGGCTTTAAGACTTTATATTTATTTGAGGTATTTTATTTATTAACGAATATAATCCATTTCTATTTAATATATTCAAACTAGGTTGTCATGCTCACAACTGAACATGCAATATAAAAATATCCATCACATCTTTATACATTTTATCTTGTTGATTATTTTACATGATCAAGAAATAATCATGCACTTTCATAAAACAACAAACAATGCATAAAGAAAAATCATGCAAACTGACTGGTCTTGAGCATTCCATTATGATCGATCCATAATGGATCAATCTTGACCTAGGGGGTTCCATACCCGAGTCCACTCTTGACTCGTATCGCAGTTAGCCCCTAGTGCAAAGTACTCGACTCCCATTTGGATTACCACCTCAACTTGGCGGGGTCTGCATCTTAGATCACCAACATCTTGTTAACAAATATACTAACATGTAGGCAAGGGGGTCTAGGGGTGCAATGTACAATAGGTGCATTGGACTCGCAAGCCCTTATATAACACAATTCGCAGATTGTCATTTATCTACTTAATTATTACAATCATCGCACGCAATACATAACTAATTAAATAAATAAAACCATACATGCACAGGTCGGTCACTAGCTCAAAAACCAGTCTGTATAAAATAACGCGCAATAAAATTAAACTACGATAAATTTAAATAGCACGAGGTGTTGTAATAAATTAAACAAATTTAAATAAATTCAAATAATTTATTTATCGGTTACAATTGTTTAATTTAATTTCTTTAATTCAAAAAATTAAATTAAACTATTAATTTAATTTCAATCTCAAATTAAATTAAAATTTTGGATTCTTTTAAATTTTAAACCCCCAAAATTAATTTTAATTAATTTAATTTAAAAAACTAAACTAAATTAATCAAATTAATTTATTTGGTATAAATTAAATTTAATCAAGCCTGAAAACCTCGCCATGGATCTACCCGAGCCCATTTGGTGTTAAACAGGCCTGCCCCAGCCCTTCTGTGGGGGGCAATTCGGATCTGGATCCCGGGTAGATCCGGACGGTGACGCCTGTTTGGTCAAGGACGGTGGCCAGCTGGGGATGATGGCGACCCGTAGGGTCGAGGCCGGTGGCCAACTGGGGGCGGCGGCATCCAGGACAGTGAGTAGGGCGGCGGTACTGGGACGGCGTAACACCTCGGGATGGCGCGGTGGCACGGGATCCGGGCGGCAATGAGCTCAGGCAGCAGCGGCGTGGGAAGAAGGCCACCGGGTAAAGGAAAGGGGGCCACCCATATGGAAGACCCAGGTATTAGTCTCCCATTGTTTAAAAAATACAAAAAGTCGATAATAGGCTTTTGAAAAAAAACCAAATCCTCCACCAGAGGTTTGACAAATAAAACAAAGTTTTAAAAAAAAAATTAAATAAAATACTCTTCATGAAAAATTTGGAAAAATAAAATTTCCACACCCTTGTATCATTATGATAAAAATAAAAAAAATATAATAAGATATCATATTTTATTGATCTTCAAAATTGGGTCACCCTCGGATTAACTTCGGTGATGGGATTCTGGCCAATACTTGGCCAGATTTCGGTATAATCAAGAACACGAAAATTAAATACTTCATTCTTCAAAAAATAAGAATCCTAAAAAACATAAAATCATCCACCACGTTGTCGATCCTTTTAAAAAATTTCAAATGGAAGTTACTTTTCCCATTCAGATTCTGATCGACACGCAATCAGATCCGTTGAAACCGTTTTAACACCCTCAACTTAAAATTTAAAGCAATTTAATTTTCTTTGAATCAGAAAAACTAGCATCACTCTGATACCAATTTAAGGTGCTAGGATGCTCAGTGGAGTCCGATAGTTCAGGAATTTAATTTTTTTTGCATCACTGGAGCGACGTAACATCGTTGACTCTTGTGATCTCATCCCGGTACGGTCTGAGAACCACGCATGGTTTAAACTAAGTAAAAAAATTAAATGAATGTATACCTCATTCAGATATGATGTGTGTACACTTGTCACATGATGTCGGGGTTCATTGCTTGAAGACTTTGATGTCAAATCCCTCTAGATCATCCACACACACATATTGAATTTTCTCGTGCATTGTGTGTCGGAATTTAGGTGCTAGCGCGGAACTCCAACGACCACTTCGACACAACGACAATAACCACGATCCACCGTCTTTGATCTAAGAAGATGGAGCATGAATTACAATCTTGATTGAAAGAGTATCTCTCTAGGAATCAGGAGGAGAGAGAATCTCTCACTTCCAATGGATGAATAATCATCAAGAGAAGAGCCTCTCTCCACTTAAATAGTGGAAATCTATAATACCTAGTTTGGATTCCCTGCCCCTGTGAAATAAATATCCACTATATGAATATTATAAATAATTATTTATGAAAAACTAAATTATGCCATAAATAATTATTTATATTTTATCACTAAATTGTAATATATATTAAATATATTACGTGATAATATTGAGTCATTAACTTGACTCTAATTGCCTAATAATATTAAACAAACCTAGGATAATTCATTAATATCCATTCTAATAATATTTATCCTTGTATTTACCTAATCACTTGTAAATACATGTCATAAATAAATTCAACCCAATTATTCCTTACTTGAATAATAATGAATTTATTTATTTCTTGGTGATCCATAGAACCTAGATAATACTCAAACCCCATGGTGGGGCCCACCAAGTTCTATATTCATATTCAAAAGAATATGGAAAATTATCAAAGTGTTATTGTGTGTGACTCTCTAGTCCCTTATCTGAAGAGTAGTGAATAATATTCATTGACCAAGAGCAGGGTCTAAAAACCCATCAGACCCCTGAAGAGATAAAGAAAAGTCAAAGCAGTGACTACCTTCCTACAAACACGGTATGTGTAATATAATCTCTTTGTCATCGATATCTCTTAAAGCAGGATGCACACTTGTGTCATCATCTTTTTCTTGCTTTATTATTTGTTAATCTTTCCATATATGCTTACCTTAAACTACCATGAACATGGATTTGTGAAGGTATCACCATCCTAATCATCCTGGCCCGAGATATCCCTTCCTCAGCTCGGAAGCAACAAATCCTATCTTGATCATTCAATCAATGTCATGTCACCAATTACGTACTCAACACAAACTACCTCTCCATGACTTCATTGTCATGGTTTTCGTCTTACATCAATGTGCATAATCAAATGACATACATTGATAATGATCTCAAGTCAGGAGACCATTACAAATGTTCATAGATAAGAACAACCAATGACACCTGAAACATGTGGTGTTCCTATTGGCGGGTCTATCCTCACAATCTCAACTACTAGAGATCACCAAGTGCGAACTTCATGAGAAAAAGTCTCAATGCTTATGATCCCCCAGCACCTGATAGTCACACATCATCTGTGTCCTCTCAGAATGATGTAACTGGACCATATGACATTAATTTAATATTATAGTTATAGTATCTTTAGGTTCTAATTATAGCCTCTGATCTTCTATAACCATTTGATATGACATATAATCTAAGAACATTACCATAAACATAGCGGACACAGAAGTATATACACTATTATGGAAAGATAAACACACATATATATAAAAAATTGTATACATGTGGTGGTAATCAAAGTACAACACAATTTGGGTCTAGGAAACCCACTTTCAATAGGGTTTGGGAACCAAGATGCTACAGTTCTAGGGATTTGATATGTTATATCAATGTGTAGATTGAATAGGGGTGTAACACCAGGGGTGCTAGAATTACAATTGAGAAAATGGAAAAGTAGAGAGATGTAAATTGAGACCTCAAGAGTCTAAATTGACAAATGAAGGCAGGTGGGTTGAGGATAACCATTGACCATGTTTGAAACACAGATTCCACAACCATTATTCTGAGATTTTATCCTTCAAGATGTGCTCCCTAGATGGGAGGTGATCCTATTTTGGCTAGGAACCATTTATGTAGGGGACTCCATTCAAAGATGATGAAAATGGGTCCTTCAAGGCATGTTCTATAAATGGGAGGTGAGTCAGTTTTTTCCAGACACCATGACTGAAAGAGATCTTGTTTGGACATCCAAGTGGATGTCAATCTAAATCAAAAGGAAAAAAAATCGATGAAGGAGAAGGATGCTTGAGAAGAGTTCAAACACTCTATGGGATACACCATCATACATCAAGAATATTGATGGGAGCATACCAAACAGATGGAAGGCTCACAAGCCAGTGGGTAAAACGCAAATGCCATCCTGGTGGAAGGCATGAGGGAAAGTCTCAATCATGTTCCAAGGAGGAGATCAGTGGTCCCCCATGTTTATTAGTTCACAGTTGTATAAATTTTACCAAGGTTCATGCCTTTTAAAGTCTTACACTTAGTATTGATAGGGTAACTATAGTTTAAGGTCATGTATCTAGGGTCATAGTGAGGTTACACATCTTGGACCACGAAGAGGTGGGGTTGTTGTCCAAGTTAAAACAAACTCTTCATGAATGGAAATACCCAAGTGAGTCTAGTTATAGCTCAAGAAACCTTGGATATGGGAAGAAGTTTATTATTGGTCTTGGGATAGGAATTTTGGGTGTCACTACATATCTTGCACATGAGAATCAAGTCACACATAGTTCTGTGAAGTGGTGCAGCAGAAGTCTAGCATCTAAAGGAGCAGTCCTCTCGAGTGAAAATGTAATGAAGAGAGACATTAGTCTATGAATCACCAATGTAAATGAAAAATAAATGTGGATTGAGGAAAAAAAGAGTCCATATACACATAGTTTAAGGTATGGGTGTTTGGACCAGAAGGATGCTACTAGTTTAAGGTCATAAAGCTTAGACTAAGGGGAGTGAGATGATCTATTCAGCCAAAATCAGATCACACCCGGTGTGAAAGTAAGGACCTAGGTGGGGACCAAAAATATCTTGGGTGGAAAAGGTGACCTCAAAGATGGTGGTATGAACATTTTAGGGTTGTATTCATAGACCATCTCATATATTTTATAGTCACGATGATTGGACTAGAGCAACTAGTTTAATTTCATGGATATTAGACCAAATTAGGGGTTATTTTAGAGAATTTTGTATGGAATGAAAGAGAGAATGAAACCAATGTGAACGGAGGGCCAAGAAGACCTTTCAGTAGACAACTATCTCTAAAACAAGTTGCACACATTTTAAAGTAATGATTCTTAGACCATGGTTTTGATGGGGAAGCCTGTGTGATACTAATGTTTTTATAAACACTATGTGAAAGGAAGGAATTTACCATTATGAGTTTTATACAACTTAATATCATGATTCTTGTACCAAGATCTTATGCATATCAACCATGTGGGTGTAGACCCTACCAAGACTCCTAATCTCACATGATTCATGATCATTATGAGAAACAAGATTGGAAGGGGACTTCCCCTTCCATATGGAAGTGCACATTAAGGAAAAATAGAAGTAGGGTTGAGAAGGCCCCAATGACACCAACTTTCTTGGCCAATGTGAGTGAATTCATGGTGGGGTAACATAAAGGGTATTAAAACTCCACCTAAATAAAGGTAGGTGTAAGGGAATTAAATTGTATATTCTAAGATTTGAACCACAAAGGGGGTGACCATAGGTGATAAATGACTGATGACCATGTTTGAAACATAGATTCCACAACCACATCAGTCAAGTATAGGGTGAGAAAATATAGGATTGATCTTTTACCATGATTGAAACATAGGGAACACTGCTTTTCATAAGAGATCCTTTGAGGCATGTCCCCAAGATGGGTGGTGAGCTAGTTTGTACTGGCACTATCATTGTTAGGGGAGCCCATTCAGATTTGGAGGATAATGGAGATCTAAATCAAGGAAGACTCAAAGTGTGGAGGTGTACATGATAAGATGTTCAGGGAAATATTAATTCTCCAGAATTCATGCCATCATGCACTCAAATTCACTAAATGTGCATATCAGTGGGCAAGATCTGAACTCATTCTCAATGAGAGGGGTCTGGAATAGATCAATGGTTGATTTTCACCCAGGATGTGGGATATGGGTGTCTCTATCTATCCTGTGAAATAGGAATCAATCCATACATAATTATCTAAAGGGGTGAGATTAGTGATCAAAACCAGATGGAGGTCCTCTCATACGAGGTCCAAAGTATCACGTAGTTTTACATCATGTGATAGGGATGTGAACCATGCATTTTAATGTCTTATAACATGAATATTGATCATGAATTTTTGTAACACCCTGAGATTTTATGAGATAGATTCTTTTTAATTTATTTCATGTCTTGTGTTGTATGCTACACCAAGATTAGATTTTACTATACACAACACCATATTAGCTTGCAGTATACACAACACTATTCTTGGCTTGTGTTATATACAATTTCAATTTCTTTTGATAGAATTCATTTCATGCAATAGTGAGTATAAATTTTGTTCCATTTATAAAAGAACTATGTTTGGATTATGTTATAAGAAACACCAAAGGAAGCTTGTACTAAACGTAACACTGACTTGGCTTGCATTACACGCAATAAAGACATTCCTTGGTAGCTTGTGTTGTACGCAATACTGAGTTTCACTAAACAACAATATATTATCAAAATATTATTATTTAATGGTATATAAACCAGATGTTATGAATAGTATTAACCACATTTTGAATTTTATAAAATTAAAATTCATATTATGTATTTTCTAGACATTATATAAGAACAAATTCATTTTTTTGGATAAAAAAGTATTTTTCAAAAAATGAAGTTTGCCGTCTTTTGATGGCACATCCATTTTAAATCTAGTTTTTGACACGTTTATAAGTTAAATTTGACAAAATAAGATTCTTCGTTGGAAGTGGGATATAAAATTTTACTTTGGATAATTTTTTGATATTTTTCTGATAACTTTCATATTTTGATGAACAATAAAAATAAACTGAATTTTAATTGAAAATAACTTTTTTCATTGAAATAATTTATATGGTTAAAATATATTATTGAATGGTTTTAAAGTATAAATAGAATATATTTTTATATTTTAATACAATTCAAGTAATTTTCATTAATTTTACATTGAATTCATATGTAAAAACATTTCAATCTTTTGTAATGGATTAAATTTAAAACAAAAACCTGTTTTTTTCCAACAACGAGATTAATTTTAAATTAATTAATCCAAATTCTGTGTTTTGTATTTTGAAAAATGGATTCCATATTTGGAATGATTAGGTCTAAATTATTTTAATAGGCTAATTTTATTTTTGGGCCTTATGAATGGTAATTTTGGTAATTATTTTTATTAACATGGTTAAAGGTAAATCGAATAATTAAAGGTAAAAATAATATTATAAAATTACCTTAACACTTGTAAAAATCCTATTGGATGACTAAATTTGACCTTTATAATTTATTTTTTGAAATTGAATAACTTAATGGCCACTTACCTATGAATATTACATGAATAAAAAAAAATAATGAATGTGATAAAATGTCACACTCTCATTTTATATAAGTATATTAATTTTAATTTAGGGATTACCAAGGAATAAAATCTACTATAGGTGATCTCTAGAAAGATAATATAATTACCTAAATCATATAAATTTATCTATAATTTTTAGAGATTAAATATTTATCATTAATGATGACTCAATAGTGATACATAAATTATTTTAGTAATAGAAATATCATATAAATGATATTAAAAATATTAAAATAAATATAATTTGAGTGAATTAATGTCATCTAATAATTTTATGGATTCCTTTGACATGTTATTTATGGTTTAAAGATTTTTTTCTAACATATCTTAAGTTTATGATATTTCTAAAGAGTCAACTAATGAATAGTGTCAAAATTGACACTATTCACTACTACAAATAGGGCTTATAATAGCGCTAAAAACCGCCTTTAACAGCGCTAAGAAAGTGCTGTTAATCTCGGTGAAGATAAGGGGGGAGGGTCCCCTTTATCAGCGCTAAACATAGCACTGATAAAGGAGGACCTTTATCAGTGCTAAAAAAAGCGCTGATAAAGGTGGGCCTTTATCCGCACTTGCTTACACTGATAAATGCCCCCCCTTTATCTGCGCTTTTTTTAGCGATGATAAAGGTAGTATTTATCAGTGCTAAAAATAGAACTGATAATTACTACCTTTATCAGTGCTATTTTGAGCGCTGATATATTATCCATTTATCAGTGCTTAATTAGCGCTGATAAATGCCAAATTTCCTGTGCAAACCCAGAACCTACACAACACTTGCACACATGAGACATCACCTGCACACACAGCACAAACAACACCTACCACAAAGCACATAAGAACAAAAATGCTATATACATTTGCTTGAAATCATGAATACAAAACAACACACTGCTATATACATTTCAAACAATGTTTAATTTGGTTACAATTACAATTATCCAAAAAACAGTTAAAAAACATTGATGTTTCGTCCTCTTTGCATCCATGATCCGCTCTAAAAAATTGTCGTCCATGGTATTAGTTTCCGAACAAAGCATTCGAACTCAGGAAAAAGATTTCACCTATATAAGAAAACAAATATTATATTAGTAATACAATAATGAAATAAATTAAACATTATTATAAAATAATACATTAATAAAATGCAAATTGTTACCTGTTACAACCTTTACATGTCCATATTTCCTTGGATTGAATTAATATTTTAGAAGAGGCTCAACATGATTCATTGACTTATAAATATTGTTTTGTATTTCTCAGTTTTAGAGAGGTCCTGATGAGAACCTACATAATAAGATAGGTCATGATCATACCAGTTCAATTTTCTTTTGATCTCCTAGTTCTTTAGTGTGATTAGCCAAAACCCCCTCCCTCCCCTATCCGAGATAGCCCCCTGGATAGCCCCCCTCCCACCACTCCACCTGCAACTCCCTCCCTCCCCTTGCAGCCCCCTCCCTTTCCCTGGACAACCCCCTTCCCACCTCCTGGACAACCCCCTCCTCTCCTGGACAGCCCCACCTCCCCTCTCAGACACCCCCTTCTTCCTGGACAACCCCCCCTCCCCTTCTGGACACCCCCTCCATTCCTGGACACCCCCTCCTTCCTTGACAACCCCCTCCCTCCCCTCCCCGAGACAACCCCGATGGACAGAACAAAAACATATTGTTTTGCAAATCTATAGTGAACTTGAACCAGCAAAAACCAAATAATATCTTTGGACAATGAAAGAAAATCAACCACAAATCAATCAATGAAAATAGTAACAACAATAATAATAGATTTTAGTGGGTATGACCAAATGAACATATTGTCATAAATTTTTTTCCGTTACAAAAAGAGGAAGAAACCCTTGAAAATTTCAGAATTAAGCCATTGTATCCAAAATGGAATCTCTCACGTTGCACCAGCAACGGTGGGATCAAGAGCAGCGCAAGTGGGAACATGAGTTGACGGAGCAAGCTGAATACTGAAAACACACCACTAACATGCTACACAGCATGGAGAAAGTGCCGCAACACAAGGGGGAGTGACTTACATTGGCGATGATAATGAATGAGACGCAGGAAAAGGAAGATGATTGGTTGATGCTGGCTATAGAGGCTACTGACACGTTCTGACAGAGGCGGAAACAGGGAGACGAATGGGAGAGATGCGATCAGGATGCTGGTCACATATTTGGTGGAAAATGCGACTGAAATTGAGCAAGAGGAACTGTCTACACTTTTTTTGCCAGATGACCACGTGCAACATTCGGAAAGTATGGTGAAACTGAAAAATCATGCGTTTGGACTTGAAGAAACTACGACAGACAACGCTCGGTCAACAGTGATCATGGAGGATATAGCACAGAGGTGAGAACAACATAGAGAACGTGATCACAGTTGCATGCGATGGGAACCAAGTTGCCCAAGGAACTGAAAAACCTTTTTTCGATGGAAGAGAACTGAGGAGATGGGACACATGAGTGGAAACATGCGAGAACTTATCCATAAAAGATGTTTGCACTACCATTCAGACTGCGACTAATTATGAATCAGTGCTGTTTAATCCAGTGGTACCGTCTGACGTTCTTGTTCGGAGGAAAAAACCCCATTGATGGAACCACACCATCACTCTTGAGATAGTGAACTGTAACAGCTTCTTATTTTAAGCACCGAGGTGAAAATTTTAGAAAAAACCTGGCACAGAATGCATGGATTCTACAACCTACATTTGAGTGAATTTCAGTCTTATCTTTTGGGATTTTAGTCATGTCTTTGATAGACTAAATGAAGATATTAAAGTCTATTTAAAGACAATATGTTGATCTTTTTAAAGGCTCAAAACAGTCTTTTATCATGTTTTCTGATCTATCTCGATGATCCGGTTAACATCAATGCCCCCCCTCCCTACCCCTGGACAACACCCCCTCCCTCCCCTTGCAACCCCCCTCCTTTTCCCTGGACAGCCCCCTTCCCACCTTCTAGACAACCCCCCTCTTCTCCTGGACAGCCCCCCTCCCCTCCTGGACAACCCCCCTCCCTCCCATCCCCGAGACAACCCCATTAGACAGCCCCCTCTCTACCCCTAGACAACCCCCTCCCCTTGCAACCCCCCTCCCTCCCACCACTCCACCTGCAACCCCCTCCCTCCTCTTGGACAACCCCCTCCCTCCCCTTGCAGCCCCCTCCCTTTCCCTGGACAGCCCCCTTCCCACCCCCTGGATAGCCCCTCCCCTCCTGGACACCCCCTCACCTCCTGGACACCCCCCTCCACTCATGGACACCCCCTCCTTCCTAGACACCCTCTTCCTCCTAGTTCTTTAGTGTATAACCATTAATAACCTTCTTTATCCAACTATATTTTCATCATCTATTTGATAATGGAATAAATATTATTCATACACCATCATTCAATAATATGAATTATAAAATCATATATATTTTGAAGAGATACAGTTCAAAAAATCAAGGAAAAACACCAAACAAAAAATATATTGGAGGAATAGGAATAAAATTTCAAATAAATCTAATGTGAGAAAGGTAAATGATGCATATGTTGGGTCTTTATGACATTAAATAAGATATATTGGGCCTCAAATTGAATTGGAATATAATTCTTGGGCCTTTACATGGGCTTGAAATTGGTTTGGTTGGTTGGAACTTTTGATGCCTCACTACGGACCCACTTTAGGCTACTCTATAAGTGATCTACCCATTATATATTATTAATATTGAATGGAATTGAATGGATCTTTTTCTGGACACCCTCTCCCTTTTGGACACCCCCACTCCTGAACACACCCCCTCCTGGACACCCCCCCACTCCTGGACACCCCCTCCCTCCTAGACATCCCCCACCCACATCTAAGGGAAACTAAAATTAGAAAATTGAAAATCCAAGATATTGGTTCCCATCAAGATTTTAAGATGCTCATGAGTGGACTAAATGACTATGAATTGTTCGACTTCCACACTATCGACCAGTGTAGTCCAATGAGTTATGCTTTACTAGAAAGAAAAATCATTTCTAAAACCATTCTTCATAACATAAGTATATAAAACATAATAAAGGGTGATCATATAT
This sequence comes from Viscum album, assembly GCA_963277665.1. NCBI lineage: Eukaryota > Viridiplantae > Streptophyta > Magnoliopsida > Santalales > Viscaceae > Viscum > Viscum album. The sequence continues at coordinate 1,477,207,794 of OY728150.1, forward strand.
TCTCAATAGGTGTAAACAAGGGAGATATCAATGATCATATATGGATAAAATTAGTAGGAATTCACCTTCATCCTATTTGTGTACAATCTTCCATCAGGTATGTTGCCCATTCGTTTCTAAACACATCTATATCATCTTGTGAATATGAGTTTTTGTGACAGTCATGGTAGTACTGAAAAAATATAAATACACAAAGGATTAATAAATATTTTAAATGAACTCATAATTATTTTCGAAAATACCTCGTCAGGGATGCTAGTTTGTTGGTGAAATACGATCTCTTTTATAAATTTACAAACATAATAACCACAATCCTTTCCGTTTTTTTGTTTTGGACACTGCAGAAACATCGAAAAAAATATGTAATTTGTTTTGATATGTGTTTGGATAGTGCAATGTTATTATATATACTAGGATACTTTTCCAGTTGTAGATATTGTAAGCGTTCTTATCCTTAGGCCCTGGATTCATTCCATACAGTAGATGATATTGATGAACCTCCCTATCATAACAGAATCCTCATTAAAAGATAACATAAATTATATAACTAGATGTTTAGTTTTAAAATGTTGGATCTAGTGTATTACAAATTAACAAATGCCATCATGTGTGGTCAGTTTGTTGGATATCCATGCATTGAATCCAGAAAATAAATCTTTGGAGTATCCAAATTGACTGCAATCAGCATCCAATGCTGCCTAAAAATACAAAAAGGAATAAGTAAAGAAAGAAATGAAAATATAGTTGATATGATTAAATTGTATAGTTTTACCCCTGCATCATTGGTATTAAAAAGATTTTGTTATCCATAATTTTTTTTTCAAATGATTTGAGTAGGGATGAGATTATTACAGCCTCTTTATCAGAATCTATTTTGTCTTTTAAAGAGGTGGCGTGAGGACTAATGAGTCCAAATTTTTGTTCATAGGGAAATCCCTTCAATCGTTTTTCATATATACGCATGAAAAAAATATAAATTGTATTTAGTCATAATTATCAGAGTATATCAGCTTTTGTAAAATCAAATCATGAAAACATACCTCATGTATACATTTATAACTGAGGCGCCTAGCCATTCATACTTGAGGATTTCATTTACATTTTTAGCACTAATGAAATCCGATGCTTTCTCTCTGTACATATTTTTTTTCAAAATCAACTATGTGAGCATTTCCATCTATCAACTTTGTATCCACATGAGCCTGCAATGATATTAATTATGGATATAGAACGGGCGGGGTGAAGGTGCTCTCAGTAGACCATTTCAATCGGTTGTTTGATCCTTGAGATAGTTTTGAGCTGATATTTTATTTCACCCCCTTCTCTTTGTCATTTTGTAATAACATTCATGGGTTCAAACCTTTTTTCATTGAATGTTAAAGTTCCAGTTTGAAAAATAAATTGGAAATGGATACCTCCTTGTCGACATGTTTTTTTACAAGAATTGCCGACCATGTGATGAAATTTCCAACATCTTGTTCAACCATATAAATTTCATCATCATCATTTGGAATAGGTATCTCAGCACTCAGCTTATTAGCTACGTTAATTGACACTTTTAAATGATCTGTTGGAAGTTGTCTATTGTGTAGCATGTCGTTCTGCATATTGAACACCGTAACCCTCGCTACAAAGCGATTGGTGGGATTTGATAGATATAATTCACAGTCATTTTCACCTTGTAGAATATTAGTACAGGAAAGGTATCAGTGTCTTTGAATCACATTTCACAGAAACAATTATTAAAACATTGATTACCTCAGCTAAGTCAGGTTTTTTAGGGGAATGGATCGTCTCAAAGATGGTGGGGGTGGGGTGGGATCGTCACGCATGGGTTGTTGTTGAGTTGTTTCTTCTCTTTGCCTCCCCCCCATCAAACTTGCTATCGTCTCTATCTGGTATTGTAATTCTTCTTGTAAAATAGCAAATTTTTCTTACAACTTTTCCATTTTTTTCATTTTGATCCTCCGCTTTTTTTTGTTTTTGAAAATATGTTCAGGGTGTCACCCCAAAACCCACACCTATGATGTGGCCATACTGTTCTGGCTGCTTCAAGGCTGTTGAAAGTATGTCTGCATCTGGTGCGGATGTTGCTGATTCCTGTGACTATGTCAGATAGAAAATATAGAAAAATAAGTATTCATTGTAATGTAATAGCAACTTAAAGAAAATAAAATTTCTATTATGTCATACTTACACTTGTTTCCCACACTTTTTGTGTGTTTTCATCTATCAGTATCCCCTCTTTATTTACATGAGCCTCCTTCCATAGCACATGGCGTGGGATGGATATGGCTTTCGATTTCAATTCATCAATCTACATATAAACAGAGAAACATGGTTATGGTGTTGTTTTATGTCACATACAAGTAGTACAGTAGATTTAAAGGACATACCAATTTTTTCTCAAGTGAAGCGTACCCCATCCTTGCTTTACGGTAAGGGTATGCTGGTTCTGTTGCGCATTTTTTATTTTCAGCACTCAGTTTCTGTTTCATAAATAAAAAACTGTCAATCAAAGTGATGAATACAAGCAACGTCAAACAATGTATTACCCCACACAATGTACATGAAAATCCTTCTCCCCACGACAGTTTCTAAATGCATCCCATGCTCCTTGGGATATCAAGTGTGCATAAAGAGTAGGTGGGTGTGGCTTGATTTTCCCTTCAGCATCTTTAAGATGATATTTAGTTAAAATTGTGTGGAAACCTCTATGAATCTTTCTTGAAACTCTTAATATATATTCCTTGTGTGAGGAATCTACTATAAATTCACTATGCAATGGATGATGAAGAGTAAGTCAATGTTTTGGTATTTTATTTTATTTTAATAAATTAAAAAAATGATATCATAATGTTACTATAATCTCTTCCCACATTAGTTTCTTAAGCCTGATGACAACATGGTGCCATGACTATACATCAATCGTCATGCATTTCCGAGTGAACATTACAATGTATCTACTAAAGATGGCTCTATTGGGGTTAACATGTTGGCCTTTCTTATTCCATCCCACCTCAAATTTGATGCCTTTTGCTTTTGTCTTAAGGATTTTGGCTAACACTGTCAAACTACGACGCTCTTTTTTTTTGCACTTTTAGGGTTTCATTTCCTAGAATTTTCTCAGAAGTATCATCAATATGTTCCTCCGGAGCGCTAGAATCGGCACTAGGACCAGCATCAACAGGTTGAGAAACCTATTGTACCTCAGCACTGGGACTAACAACAATAGGTTGAGAAACCTGTTGTACCTCAACACTGGGACAAGAAACAACAGGTTGAGAAACCTATTGTTGCTCTACACTAGGACCACCAATAGCTGGTTGAGAAACCTGTTGTTGCTCTACACTGGGACCACCAGCAGCTGGTTGAGAGACCTTTTGTGCCTCGGGATTGGGCGCATCAGTAGGTGCAGAAGTCATTATTTGCAGAAGTGGTTTAACATTTAATTTAGATTACATAAAAGCAACAAAAAATAGATAATAACATAACGTAACACAATGTATATTACAATAAAAAAATAACCTGATTATTGTACTCTTTTTTTTAAAGGCTGAAGAGATTTGACTCCTCTATCGACTATGTAAATCCCTTCATTATGGTCTCCTCTAACCTAAAAAACACTGTCTACATTGGGACCACTGCGAAATGATTGTGAAGTCCCTATAAAAGGGTCATCCTCTATTGAACTTTCATCTAACCCTTCAGTTGTTTTGGTCGATAACAGAACAATTGACCAATTTCGGTTTGTGGGGTCTGGAACATAAAATACTTGTACTGCTTGTGATGCCACTATAAATGGTTCATCTTTCTCCCCTTCCTTACTGAAATCAACTTTCACAAATCCTAATTCATCTATTTTAACAACACTCCTATTATCAACCCACTTTCATTAAAAAATTGGCACTTTGAATTTTGTATAATCCAACTCCCATATTTGTTTGATGATGCCAAAGTATGACATATTCACATAAATTGGATTTTTGTCCTTAGCACTAGAAACATGCATCGCCTCATCCGCAAGTGTAACCCCACTATTCTGTATGGTACTGTCTTCATCATGTTCATTAGTATAGAATTTATAACCATTAACTGCATAAGAATTGTAAGATAATACATACAAACTTGCTCCTCTGGATAGCCATCGAAGTTGTTCTGATATCGAGTCTGGATTTTCATCTAACTTCTTAAAAATATGGTCCCAAAACCATCCTATAAACTGTCGATTATATGTATCTGATATCCACTTTTTATCCCTAGAAGGATTCAAATGCCTAAGAATTTCTTTGTGGGTTTGAACATATGGTTCAACCTCGAAACTGTTATGAAAAACGTAAAGGTGATCCTACTCCGGATCTGTAATATTGATTGTGACAACCTCTCTTCTAGAAATTCCTTCACTCTCAATCTGCTCAGTGTAATGAGATTTCGGTAGGCCAACGTTTTCCACACCAGACAGGTATTCAGTACAAAATTCAACTGATTCCTCAACAATATATTGCTTTGCAATACAACCCTTTGGTAGACTTTGATTTTTGACATACCCTTTCAAAATTTTCATATACCGTTCAATGGGATACATCCATCTATAATGTACAGGACCACATAGTCGAATCTCTCTCACCAAATGAACCATCATATTGAAAAATGTCGGTGGGAAGAACATTTCCAATTCACACAATATGACAACAATTTCTCTTTCCATAATTGGCAATTTCACCGGGTCTATAACTTTTCTGCATATAGCTTTGAATAAGAAACAGAGCTTCGTTAATGTATGACGGACATTCTTGGGAAAAATGCAACATAAAGCTATAGGAATTAGATCTTGCATCAAAACATGGCAGTCATGTGATTTCAGACCCTTTAATTTTAAATCTCTCATTGACATGATGTTCTTGATATTTGATGAATACCCCTCTGGAACCTTTACTTCATTCAAGAAGTTGCAAAACTGATATCTCTCCTGCTTGGAAAGAGTGTAAGTAGTAGGAGGAAGAAATGTTTGTTTTTCACCCTTCACTGGTGCCAACTCTTCTCGTATTCCCATATCAACCATGTCCAATATAGTCTTAATTATAACCTTTTTTTGTTAGGTGCATTTAGCAACATGTTGATGACACTATCACATACATTTTTTTCAACATGCATAACATCAAGAAAATGTCTGACATACAGACAATTCCAGTATGGAAATTCAAAAAAAAACTGATCTCTTTTTCCAACCAGTTTTCATAAGGTTTTTCAAAAATGGTTTACCAAAAGTAGTGTCCAAATATTTTACTTTCTCAAAAAATTGATCACCTGTTAGTGGAGACGGTGTTGTACATTCTTCTGAACTTCTGTCGAATGATGTCGTCCAAGATCAGTACTTATGCCGTCGGGGTAGAAATCTGCGATGTCCTAGAAACACAGTTTTCGATGAATGTTTCAACCTAATTGACTGTGTACCTTGTTCGCAAATGGGACACCCTTTAGTTCCTTTAATTCTATATCCTGAAAAATTTCCATAAGCAGGAAAGTCATTTATTGTCCCGTACAACACGACTTTCAAAGTGAAATCTTCATTTTTGTAAGCATCATACAACGTAACACCTGAATCCCACAATATTCTCAAATCCTCGATCAATGGGGCCAAATAAACATCAATATCATTACCCGGTTGTTTTGGTCATGATATAAGCATAAACAACATGATGTATTTTTGTTTCATGCATAACCAAAGTGGTAAGTTATAATTTACCAACATAACCGGCCATGTACTGTGACTGCTGCTTTGAAAACAAAAAGGATTCACCCCATCTGTAGATAACACTAAAAGAAGTTTTCTCAGCTCGTTTCCAAATTCAGGATACTCGTGATCAATTCTCTTCCACTGGGGAGAGTCTACTGGGTGATGTAGTTTCCCATATTTAATTCTTGTATCTGCATTCCATGTCAATTGTCCTGCAGTCTCCTCACTTCCGTATAGGTGCCTAAACCTTGGAATGATTGGAAAGTACCATAAAAATTTTGTAATACTAGAATCATATTTATTGTATCGAGAAGAACCACACTTTGGGAATTCTTTAAGTGATTTTTGGTCCTTGCGAAACAATATACAGTCATTCGGTCAGGCGTGTGTTCTTTCAGAGATCATACCCATCGATCCTAGCATTCGTTTGGAATCATATGTTCGGCTCGAGAGTTTATTATCTTCTGGGAGAATGTCATTTATGAGAGCGAGTAGTTCCATAAAACTGGCATCACTCCACTCGTTGCCTGCTTTCAAATTATACAGCTTCAGTACGGATGACAATGCTGTATATTTAGTGCAACCAGCATAGAATGGCATTTTTGCACAACTCTTTAACTTCTCAAACAATTTTGGGAAATCATGAAGTTCATCTTCAACTGTCCTTGTCATTTTATCAATACGATCTCCATCATCATTCATATCTGTAATCACATCTTCCATACGATCGTCTTCACTGTTCACGCTTGTAATCATATCAGATGATCCATAAAACGCCATGTTATCCGAGCCACTACCTACATTCATTTTTTCCCCGTGTTTATTCCAACATGTATAACTTCGATCTATTCTGTGACAGATCAAGTGTTCTTCCAACTCCTCTGGACTAATTTTTCTTGAATAACAATAGTGTAAACACAGACAAAGGATTTGAGAAGGGTCACATGCATGATCTTCTGCAAACTTGATAAACTCTTTCACACCATCTTCATACTCTTTTCTCAACCGATTGACATTAATCCATTCTTTATTCATATTCATCGTCTTTATGGGTTTGATCTCTAACTTGCCTAATATTATGTTTTAATTAATCAAGTAGCATTGTTTGGGTTTTATAAGAAAAAATCATGGTACAAATGCCTCTATAATGAACCATCATTGGATACAATTTAACTGTTACTCTAACCTCACTAACTCCATGTCCACAAATTTCATCTCCAAACTATAAAATATAAAAATAAACACATCACATGTTGTTATAAAGACCATACAGGTGTGATTTTAAACATAACCAGTAGGATTCCCTAAAAAAACAATGTAAGGATATAATGGCCTACTCATACATGAAATAGAGGAACCTACCCTAAAACATGTGAAAGTACTTGAACTCTATCTATATACGGGGGACTATGCCTTGTATTTTGTATATCTTCATGGAGTACCTAAAACCTATACATGGAGAACTCTTCACCGAAACATGGGGGAGTACCATACTCCATATTTTCTCTAAACATATCACTTGTCACTTGTCAACTTTCAAGCAGAGTGAAGATAATTAAAATATACAAACCACATCTTGTGCAATTTTCAATGATTGAGGGAATCATACTATTGTGATCTACATGAGAAGATATTTATTATGGTCTACTCATACATGAAATACTATCATCTAAGTGAAAAATAAATAATAATAATGAAAATAACATAGCACACAATTTGTTCAATGGATACACAATGTGTAGGGTTCTCAGTCAAGGTTGGTTGTATACTACCATTTCTAAACTCATGTGAAATCCATATACATGGTGTGTCCAGTAGGGTGAACATCATGTATGGATAAGATACCTGATTTAATCTGACATATATCAAATTAATTCCAAGTTAGTCTTATAAAGACTGCATGATGCCTTTAAAAATACATGACATATAGAACAACTTGAGCTAAAGGCATGCACTTTAGATACATACTGAGTCACCTCACCGGATATGCATCACATTTTTTTGGAATACACGGTGTGTAGTCCTTACATGACCACTAGAGGTGTATAGTCTATAAAAATTAAGTTTCTATGGTATATATACATGGTGTGAGTGAAGTAAAACACATATCATGTGGTTATACCATTAGTTCATGGCATTTACATGGTTTCATGCTGAAGTATATGTCTTGGAGATACATTGTGTGTGACCTAGGTTCACATGACATGTAGCATTTAAAATGAAACTTATTCCAAGTTTGAGTCATAAGATGATTCATGTGGTGTAAATTTTGGAGATAAATGTTGTGTGGCATTAAAATCTATATGAAATCCATGTATAGTGAAACATGTTCCATTTAACAAGACTAAATACCATGTATTTTAAAAATATATAGAATTTGAAAAACATCATCTTCACACCATAAAGTGTCTCATAGAGTCCTCTAGAAGTGGTTTTCTAGGATTCAGTGGAATTGCACCAGTAACAAAGTGGTGGTGTCATTGAAATGGGTAAAGTTTGGATTGATATTCAATGGTGTAAGAACTACAACATGGAAAACAAATGGCATATCAATCATTCCAACAACCGCAACACCATACAAAAACACAATCGTGCTCATAATCGCAACACCATACAAACCAAACAATCACAATTTCAGATTTTACAAAGCATCCCTTGTTCAATTTTTTTTGTTAATTCATGGGTTATCACAGAAGTTTTATCATCCTGGGGTGTTCATTCATAAGTCAAGTATACGTAAATTACCAATTTTTATATTCAAATATTCAATAGGAACCAACCAACATGCAATTCATTTAGTGCGCAAATAAGGAACACCAATGACCATGATTTTCAGCAAGGTGTTTAGTCCGTACATTTCACATTATAACCATCAATATCAAACAGTAATAACATGAGAACAAGAGGAAACCAATGAGTAATAGGAGAAAACTCACCACGAAGGTGTCATTCAGCACACGACAGAGGTGCGTTCGTGGCAGAGGAGAGGCACACAACAGAGGATATTTCCAACTGAAAAGAAAACATAAAATAGCGGAAACCCATGAGAATAAAATAATCTAAAACCGAGTACACCATTTACCACATCCCACAAACCCCAAGAACCCACTAAAAAATTATGTGTGATATCTTTTTCATTATATTCTCCTTTTTTTATTTTACTAGTGAAAACAATGGATTAAAAACTATATTGACTAAATAAAGGGTGCTTTATGTGATAAAAAATTCATGAACTCAATTCACCCTCTCTTGATTCTTTGTGGTGATCTTCTTCAACCAAAATCCTTATCCATATGGAAATTTATGACCATTTTTGGATCACTTCAAGTACGAAATTCCTTTGTCGACACACTAGGGATGTCTATGCATCCATTTCATAAAGATCCTATACATACACCACTACGGATCATTATAAACTAGGATCGAATTGACATACAATTATAATTCAGTTGACAATGAATCCACCAAACTTTTACATTGAAAAACTATATATAAGTTATTGATGACACTTTAAACAGCCGAAACTCCCATAAAAAATCATTTAGAAACATGTAAGAACATTTCATGTGAGTCCTACATTATAACCATGATACATGTAGATAGGCCTATTTGCAATGGAGAATGAGAAATTTGAAATAATTACATCTAAGGTAAATACCTAGTATTTAGTAAACATATCAACAATAATATCTCAAACCAGAAAATAATAATCTTTTACCCTAGTAACTAGGACTTACTATAAGAAAGGTGCTTGGGGTACAATCAAATCAAATGGACCTTGGAGATGGAGAAGCTACGGCGGAGGCAGTCACGGAGGAGGCAGCGGCGGCGGAGGCAGTGGCAGTGAAGGCAGCGGTGGTGAAGGCAGCGGTGGCGGAGGCAGCAATGGCATAGGTAGTGGCGGTGGAGGAAAACCCACCGGCAGTGGCGGAGGAAGAGGAGGAGAAGGAGGAGGAGGAGGAGGAGGAGGAGAGGTCGCGGCAGAAGAGGGTCCTGGTTCTGCTTCCGCGAAATCTTGACCGCATGCGTGAGAGGAGGTCCTGTTAGGGTTATTAAATAAAAACTGCTGGAACCTTTATTAGCACTCGTTAAAAGCGCTGATAAAACATACCTTTATCAGCACATTTTTAGCGCTGATAAAATACCTATTTATAAGCACTATAATTATAGCACTGCTAAATAGTTATTTTATTAGTGCTAAAAATGCGCTGATAAAGGTATGTTTTATCAGTACCTTTATTTTAGCGCAGATAAAACATACCTTTATAAGCGCTTTTAATGAGCGCTGATAAAGGTTCTAGTGGTTTTTATTTAATAATTTATTTATATTCTTATATATTTATTTAAAATGGCATATAAGATAAATATATATCTATTTATTAATAATTATAACAATAAAGAGTATATATTTATAAATATTGGTATATAATTTCCAATCTATACCAAAAACATTATTTTTGATTATAAATATTATAATTTTATATAAATTAATAATAAAAACCATTATTAGCGCTAAAAAAAGCGCTGATAAAGGGTAGATTTATCAGAGATTTTAACTAGTGCTGATAAAGGCATAGCCCTTTATCAGTGCTTTTTGTTTAGCGCTGATAAAGGGCAGCGCTTCTCTTGCCCTGTTTTGTGGTAGTGATTGATATTTTAAATAAATAATATTTTATTAAATTATATAAAATTCATAAAAATATAAACTACGACCAACTAATTGGGATGAAGTTAAATATGTCCCCAATTGTCCATTTATGGATCCTTTGGAATTTTATAGTGACTACATTAACCCTTATTAAATAAAAAGACATGTTGTTATGGTAAGAGTTAAAGGAATTAATTAAGGGTAAATCAAAATTATAAGGTTTAAAATAAAACCAAAACATGTCCAAAAACATTATTGGATGAATAAGATTAAATAATTATCACAATATGATCTATTTTTAGTTTTTTAACGGACACTTGTACATGAAAATAAATTATATATTATTTAAATCAAATATAGTTACAAAATATCACTATCTTGTATTTTAATATCTTTTATGTATCCACATAGAGACAAAATCAATCTATGAACGAATATAAAAGTCTATTTTGGTATAAATGAAACCATTTTCATTATATTAATTTATTTTTAATTTTTAGAATTTATATAATTACCTTAAAGGTCTCTTCAATTCTAAAACAATATTTATTCATTTAACATAAAAATAGAATAAATAATTTTAATAATATTAATTTTGTTATATTTTGGATTAGTTAATGTGTATCACAAATTTACAAGATCTATAAGATATATTATAGATGTTTAAAAGCATTATATTTGAATTCCCACTTTTTCTTATTGTATTTTAAGTCAAATTAAATGAATACTATTAAATTTGGAAATAATAATATCATATTGAATTAATGTATTATTAAATTATTTAGAAATCGTAAAAATGTTAAATAATAACAAGGGGATAAGATATGGTAAAACATTTATTATAGAATTCATTTATGTTTTATTTGTAATTATTTAGATCTAGAACAGTCTTATTATATTTTAATATTTTGACAGTTTCCTAAAGTGCCCCTCTCCTCTCTTATAAAAAGACACCTCCTCCCGCATTTCCTCACACCTCCTTGAGCCTTCTAGCTCGACCAAACCCTGGAAAATTCTCCTATAAAAAATCTCATTTAACTTCTAGAGGTCCCAGTTTTCCAAAAAGTCCATCTCTAGTGTCCCTAAGAAGAGATCCAAAGGAAGTCCAACGAAGAAGAGGTAGTTGCTTTACCAATTCAATTCAATTTATTTTCTTCTTCTAATTAATATTTCTATGTTGATTCCATAATAAATTAATAAATAAATTATATTATACATTCTGATATGTTATTATAATTATGGGATAACCTTATACCTCCTTTTATTCATCCTATGAATAACAATATCACCATGTGTGCGTGCGTACGACTTACCGTCTCCACGTCGTGGTGTAATTTGTTATTAAAAAAAATAATTTATTAGGATGGGTATAATGATGAGTATAATGTATTAATATAATTAATATAACATTATAATGATTCTGTATAATTAATATACCAACCAATTACATACCATTTAACCATCAAGAGAATGATACTGTCGCTCGTGCATAAGTACGGCCTATCGTCTCCACGACGCGGTGAGATTCGTTCTCCACATTAAAAATTAAAGAATTATTATAAAATTTATATGATGAGTGAAAATAATAATAATAAATTTAATTTAATTAATAAAATACATCCTATGTATAACAATCATGACTTACACGACAAAACAGGAATGGGAAAACGAAGCAGTTAACACCCAAAATAATGGTAATATTGAAATACTATTAAAAAATGATATAATGAGATCATATATGATATCATAAATATGTATATATTCCTGTTATAATTTAATAACACGATTTAACCATTATATAGGTGGTGACCACACCCTCATCTAACAAAAAGTACAAGGTAAGGGATAATTTTTCAATCTCATTTTTATCCGAGATTGTTTATACGTAGGTATTTACTGAGGATATATTTATCATCCATGACCATGTTTTCTAAAAAAATCATCATAAAATTTTTACTATTCTTATATGTATGTTTAAAGTCAATTTTATCCATTTTTTACTTTTACTACATGGTATGGAAGGAATCTTTCTTTTGTTCACCATATAAGGTATTTTTTTACTTTTCCAACAAAAGTACGAGGAGAATGAATTTTTAACTTATACCGCATGAATGGATTTTTACAGTTTAATGAAACCTTATTTCCATGAATCTTCCTCTACATTATTTCAAGATTATTTTCAACTAAATTATTTTCTTTTAAAATTGGGTGGCATTTTGAGAAAAGAAAACATTTCTGAAAAAGAAAGGATATTTTCCTCAAGAATTAAGTCGAAGTGTTTTCTAAAAATTATTTTCCATCTAAGATGACATAGGGTTATGTTTCTATCCCTATTATTACATTTATTTTATTGTTTTTATGATGGAATTATTGTTATGAAATCCATTTATTTTATATGGATTATGATGGAATGATGTTTAAGAAACCCATTTTATTTCATGGGTTGTGGTATGATGAATGATTTATGTTTTTGTGGCACATGTAAGAATGATTTCATTATGATATGGGTGGGAAATATATCTCCCTCCAATGAATTGGGTAAATATTTATATCTAATGATATAGGCATGACTGGAACATCAAGTAAATCCGGTTCAGTAATAGAAGGCTCGAATGGTAAGTAAATCCAGTTCAGTAATACATGGCTGGAATGACATTTAAACCCAGTTCAGTAATAAAATTTTTCCACTACGATGGTCTTGGAAACAATGCTTTGGATACTATGGAAATAATATTATGTGCTTAATTATTTTCCACAATTTTATATTTTATTCCAATGCTATTTTATCGTGGTTAATGTTCCTTTATGATCTATGCCTTACGAACTGCCAAGATTTATTTCATGACTCATGATTTCGATATTTAAAATTTATGTTCAAGTTTTTACATTATTATGTTTATGGTTTGTTTTGTGTTTTCCATGTTTACCCTCAATGATCATTTTATCTCACCCTTTTTATCTTTTCTTTTCCCCATGATATAAATAAATGTTTTAGTTATAAAAAAAGGGAAGATCTTTATAGGAGAAGTTGAATGTCACGACCCGCCCTCGGGGTCCGTGCTGTGACTACCCCAAGCCCGCCTTCCATAGGCCAGGGGCTGGCGACTAGCACCAAGGCGTAAATCCTGGTAAAAAGGGAAGGCATTGCCTTTGTAAAGTAAACAAACACCACAGAGTAAGCAAGCGGAAAGTAAACACTAAACAAAAGTAGAGTACAACTGAAAGTGCGGAAAAGTAAATGGGCCAGTATACAAACCCAAACTGAAAGTAAAGTACAACTCGAAAGGGAAAACAACAACTGAAAGGTAAAAGCCGCTACACCGAGCTGTCCACTGGAAATCCCACCTGAAGGGTGGGTACAGATAGCTCCTCTGCTCCACGGGTCCCGCCGTCCGCTCCGAGCACGTCCCGCCCAGTGGTCCACCTCCGGGTACCGTCCCGCTCTGCAAGCCTCAGCTAAGGTCAACGCTGTCCGTCGTCTGCAACCAACACAACGTAGTGCGGGCAAAGTCCGTGCAGGGGTGAGTATAAGCTACTCAGTAGGGACCCCGAGACCCCTAAAGGTCTCTCAAATCCACAAAGGATAAACCACGAAGAAAGGTACAATCACGAAGTAACAACCGACACTGCTTAGGTATATGCCCATACATATACCTAAGTCATCAATTCAAATACGCTCCAACGTCCGAGCCCAAGTACAACTCAGTCCACACAGGAAAGTATACGTATTCCACACAGGAAAGAAAAACGTAATCCACACAGGATTGCACAACACAATCCACACAGGAAAGCAATAGGTTTCAGCTCACACAGGTATACTTCTTCGGAAGACGATAAAGATGATCTCTGATCCATCTAAGTCGTCGGACCCACGAAGGATCGATAGGTAACTAACCCCCGAAAAAGACCCACACAGGATCGGGCCCACACAGGACCTGTAGGCGCTGGTTCACACAGGACCGCTGAGCGCAAAGACCCACACAGGATCGGACCCACACAGGATCGGGCCCACACAGGACCTGTAGCACTGATCCACGTAGGATCGCTGAGTGCTGAAGTCGTCGTCATCAAATCCACACAGGATCTCTGTACTGTCGTCATCGCAGTCACAGTAGCAGTAGTAGCAGTCACAGTCACAGTAACCGTCGCAGCCAGCACTAGGGTTCCCGCACACAGCAAGCTCGTTCGGAGGGTCTGCTCCACGAGCCGAGAGGCTGATAAATCAACTGTCACAAAGTCCAGAGTTGATGTATCCAAAAGTTATGTATCATCAACAGGAACTCAACGCAACAGACGGCGCGTCGATCAGACGCCCGGTCTGAGAGTTATTGGCATTTTCGTCCCCGGGGTCCGGTTGGTTTTTAAGGCAAAACCAACCCGACCGTACTCCACCTGCGTCCAAACCTCGGGCGGAGTATGCCAAAAGATCCGTCTCACTAAGAGGAACACAACACAGCTGACGGCACGTCAAACGGACGTCCGTAGCTCAAGATATGAGCATTTCCGCTCCGAAGGCCCGGTTGGTTTCGTGAACGAACCAACCCGGCCGAACTCAAAGTAATCCGAAACCTTGAGTGCGATATACCGAAACGACCGTCTCCATCCAAAGATCGCGTTGCCGCAGACGGTTCGTCGATCGGAGGTCCGCGGCTCAAGATATGGCCAAAAGACCGAAACTAATTCGAAACGGGGGGTCCGGGTCCGGGTCGACCCGGCCCAACCCCCCCTGGGTCGGCCCGAACCGGGTCGACCCGACCCGGGTCCGACCCGTCCCGGCCGGCCGGCGCGGCGGCGCGGCGGCCCGGCGCCGCACGGAGGCAGCGCGCGGGGGGGCAAAGCCCCCCGCTTGATTGGAAGGCGGCGCGGCTTTTTAGCCGCGCCTGTTTGCAACCCCCCCCCCCCCCCCCAACGTGGGGGGCTTGATTGGAAGGAAACGGGGGGCCGCCTGCCCCCCCTCAAAGGAACCACCCCCCTCATAAAGAGGGGGGTTTTGTGCGATGGCCGGGGGATTAATTTCCCCCGGTTTATTACCATCCGGCCGGCCAGCTGGCCGGCCGGTTTTCTACAACGGGACCGGAAAATACGGTACCCTCTTCGGCTTCCGACGCCGGCGGGCCGGCCGCCGGTCTTCTCAATTCGCCGCGGCCCGGAACCGGCCGCGGTGTTCATCGTCCGGCGCGGTGCGACGACACCGCGCCCCTCCGCCGCACCTTGATTTCCCTCAACGCGGCGCGACGGCGTCGCGTTCTTGATGATCCTTCCATGGCGCGGCGCGACGGCGTCGCGTAATATAATTGCACGATTAACCGCGTGGTGCGTCGGCACCACGCCACCTTGTTTCCACCCGCAAGGTAAATCAACAAGAACGATGGAGGGGGGGTTCGGCCGTGTTCATGCGGTCCGGCCCCCCTCACGTTAAATAATAACGCAACTTAAAATATTCAAAATCCTTACGTTAATCAAGCATGAACCACGAACAAGGATAAAAGAATAAACAAAATACAACAACCCCTACCTCGGGTATAGGTTCGAAGATTTGACAACGTCCCGCGGAAGACAACGTCGCGGAGGTCGGGCGTCGCGGTCGTCGTTCGTCAAATCCGATGACGAAGAGATACGCCCGAAGAGATACGTCGTTGGCGAATCTTCTTAAGTCGACGAAGGGAGTCCGAGGAGGAAGCGGCGTTCCCTCTCGTTGACACGGAAGACGAAGAAGAGAGGAGCGGCGTTCTTCGTCGGAACTTGAGCGTTCCTCGTCAAGTTGAGCGTTCTTCGTCAAGTTGAACGTTCTTCGTCAAGTTGAAGAAGAAGAAGGAGGAGCTCTCAAAAACTCTCAAGTTGGCTAAAGAGTTCTAACCCAACAAAAAGAGAGAAGAGCTTAATTTAATCACAAACTTAACAAAGAATTTCAAAGGTTTGAAATTCAAAATGGATAACTCCAAAATTAAACTCACTTATTTAATATACATGAGTTGTATAATTAAATAGAAGTTAAGTTGACAAGCCTTTAAGAGGGAGAGAGGGGAGTTAGGGAACTTGAAAAGTTTAGGGTTCGTGTGGGCCCCACCACACTTAATCCTCTCAAAGGAGGTTAAGTGGGTGTGGGTCCCACCCCTAACTTCCTTTGGGAGAAGTTAACCCACAAGTTTAAATAAATTTTGTATTTCACAAAATTTATTGAACTTAATCTAAAAACCCAAAAACTAACTTTCAACCCGCAACAAACGCAACTTCCGAAAAGGTCTCTTTAAGCGAATATCGGCGCTGCGAGTTCATTGGTGCCCTCGGATTTCAATTCCGAGCACCGGATCAAAAGTTAGGAATTCCCGCTCGTTCGTTCACTGAACGTACCCGAGCCAAACTTCGGAAATTGATTCCGGGCACTCCGGGCCTCATAATCAGGTGCCGTCTGAAACCGCGCTCTTGTAAAATTCTAAAGAAAATTAAGAAAAAATTTCCCTTGAATTTTACAGGTCTTTACATTACTCCCACCTCAGGGCTTTACGTCCCCGTAAAGAGACATCAAAAACTAGGGAAACAAATGAGGGTACTGAGCACGCATCTGAGCCTCCCGCTCCCATGTGCTCTCCTGGAGATTCCCGTGCTGCCATCTGATGCGCACAAGAGGAATCGATCGCCCACGCAGGACCCGCTCCTGTCGATCCTCTATCTCCACCGGGACCTCCATAAAAGTCGCCCCATCGTCAACGTCAAGCTCCCCATGGTCAATGATGTGCGTCGGGTCGTGCACATATCTCCTCAGCTGGGATACGTGGAAGACGTCGTGCACCCGGTGCAACTGAGGTGGTAGAGCCAGGCGATAAGCCACCTCGCCAATCCTGCTGAGGACCTGGAAGGGTCCGATGAAGCGCGGAGATAACTTGCCGCCTCGGCCAAATCTCCGAATACCACGTCGAGGTGAGACCCGCAAGAAGACGTGGTCGCCATCCTCGAACTCTAGTGGCCTCCGCCTCCTATCAGCATATGACTTCTGCCGGCTCTGAGCTGTCCTCATCCGCTCCTGGATGACCTGGACCTTCTCTGTCGTGGCCTGGACCATCTCCGGTCCCACCAGTGCTGACTCTCTAGGATCTGTCCAGCACAAAGGAGATCTACAAGGTCGGCCGTACAACGCCTCGTACGGTGCCATCCCGATGGTGGAGTGGTAGCTGTTGTTGTACGCAAACTCCACCAAGGGTAGGTGGTCCTCCCAGCTACGACCAAAGTCGAGGACACATGCGCGGAGCATGTCCTCGAGAGTCTGAATGGTCCTCTCCATCTGACCATCCGTCTGAGGGTGAAAGGCTGTGCTCAGACGTAGCTGCGTCCCGAACGCCTCCTGTAACCCCTTCCAAAGCCGGGAAGTAAAGCGGGCATCTCGATCGGAGACGATAGATGATGGCACACCGTGGAGCCGCACAATCTCCTGAACGTAGAGACGTCCCAAGCTCTCTACTGAGCCCTGCTCTCTGATGGGTAAGAAGTGTGCCGACTTGGTGAGTCGGTCAACAATCACCCAGATGGAGTTGTGACCTCTGGAAGTGCGTGGAAGTCCAGTCACGAAGTCCATAGATATGGTGTCCCACTTCCACTCCGGAACCTCCAAGGGCTGTACCAAGCCTGCTGGTACCTGATGCTCAGCCTTCACCTGCTGGCAGGTGAGGCATCGAGAAACGAACTCTGCTATAGCCTTCTTCATGCCCGGCCACCAGTGCTGTCATCTGAGGTCCTGGTACATCTTCGCCACTCCAGGATGTACCGCCAAAGGAGAAGTGTGAAACTCTCTCAGCACTTCCTCTCGCAAAGAGACTGGTACCATGGTACGTCCTCTGAAAAGGATGTCGTGCTCTGCCCCAAGGGAGAAACCATCAGGTGCCTGTCCCGAGGATATCTGTGCACGCTGTGTCTCACAGCCAGTGTCCCCATGCTGTGCCTCCCTGACTCGCTGCAGTAGTGGAGGAGTGACTGTGAGAGACTGAAGGAAGGCTGCTCCATCTCTATCCACGAAGGATATCTGCAAAGAGGCTAGCTGCTCCGTCGCCTCCTCAAGTAGCTGAATGCCCGTCCTCCTGCTAAGGGCATCGGCTACTACGTTCCCCTTCCCAGGAGTATAGACTATCTCAAAGTCATAGTCCTGGAGGAACTCGAGCCATCGCCGCTGTCTCAGGTTCAGGTCCTTTTGAGAGAAGATATACCTGAGACTCTGATGATCAGAAAAGACTGTAAAGCGCTCGCCCATCAGATAGTGTCGCCATGTCTTCAGAGCGAAGACCACTGCTGCTAACTCTAGGTCATGGGTAGCGTAGTTCTACTCATGCGGCCTCAACTGACGTGATCCATAGGCGATCACTGCCCGCTCCTGCATCAGAACACATCCGAGTCCGGTCCCTGATGCATCGCAGTAAACTACGTACCCTACTCCCTCCTCAGGCAACCTCAAGATAGGTGCGCAGGTCAATCTCTGTCTCAGCTCCTGGAAGCTCTGCTGACATCTGTCTGACCATACGAAGGGTTTCCCCTTCTTCGTCAAAGCTGTGAGTGATGCCGCAACTCTAGAGAAGCCTGGCACGAATCTCCGATAGTATCCAGCTAGTCCCAAGAAACTCCGAACCTCAGTCACGCTCCTGGGTGGCTCCCATGCTAACACAGCCTCGATCTTCGCAGGATCCACTGCAACTCCCGCCTCAGAGATAACGTGTCCCAAGAAGTGGACCTCACGTATCCAGAACTGGCACTTCGAGAGCTTACCATAAAGCTGGTGCTCTCGGAGTGTGTCTAGTACAACTCGCAAATGATAGGTGTGCTCCTCCTCTGTCGTAGAGTAAATCAGGATGTCGTCGATGAAGACCACGACAAACCGATCGAGGTATGGCTGAAAGATCCTGTTCATGAGAGCCATGAACACTGCTGGAGCATTGGTTACACCGAATGGCATAACCAAGAACTCATAGTGGCCATACCGACATCTGAAGGCCGTCTTCTGCACATCCTCGTCTCTGACTATGAGCTGATGATAGCTTGACCTGAGGTCTATCTTCGAGAACCACCGTGCTCCCTTGAGCTGATCAAAGAGATCATCAATCCTAGGTAACGGATACTTGTTCCTCACTGTCACCTGGTTCAGGCGACGATAGTCAACACAAAGTCGCAAGCTCCCGTCCGCCTTCTTGGTGAACAATATCGGGGAAGCCTAGGGTGAAACACTGGGTCGGATGAACCCCTTGCCCTGCAAGTCCTCCAACTGTACCCGTAGCTCTCGAAGCTCGGCGGGGGTCATCCGATATGCTGGAGTGGATATCGGGGCTGTCCCGGGGTACAAGTCAATATAAAAGTCTACCTCTCTGCGAGGAGGTAGCCCTGGAACGTCGTCGGGAAAAACGTCCGCAAACTGATCCACCACTGCAGGAAAACCAGGACTTTGCACGTCAACTGCTCCAAGGATAAGGCTAGCCAACTGATGAGTGATGGGATGTACTCTCCTCCGCGGAAGTCCATCCTGTGCTGCTAAGGCTCCCTTCTCGCCGTTGAAGGTGAACCTGCTCCCATCGGTGCGTACACATCGCACCTTGCGCCTAAAACAGTCAATCTATGCATGGACCGTAGATAGCCAATCCATGCCCAAGATGACGTCGTAAGGCCTCGACGCTGCTACAAGAAGATCCCAGCCGAAGCTCTCGCCTCCTAGAGTAAGCTCACACTACCAGCACCAGTGCGTAATCGTCGAGTCTTCTCCCGTAGGAGTCTCTAGCAGTAAGGATCGAGCCAACGGCTCTGTCGGAATCTCCGAGCTCCGAACAAGGGCAGCGGCTATGAAATAATGACTCGCTCCTGTGTCCATAAGAACTGCAGCAAGGGTGGAATAGACACAGATAGGACCTCGAATCATCTCGGGTGCGCCGTGGTCGTAGGCCTCTGCTGCCTGGAGCTGTGCCTGTCTCTGCCCGCCAGCTCCCTGTGGTTGGGGTGGACCTCCTGGTGGTGGTGGTGGCAGAGCCTTAAAGCGTCGCCCACCACCGGCTGCTCGTCCAGCTCCTCTGCCTCGTCCGCCTCCTCTCTGCGGACCGCCACGGTCGACCCTCTGCCTCTGCCTCGGTGGTCCCTCAACTGTCTGCTGCTCCTCGGCACGGCGGGTCGGGCAGTCACGAGCCATGTGGCCCTGCCCGCCGCACGAGTAGCACTGTCTGCCTCTCGAAAGACTGGCTCCGCGCTGTGTGCTCCGCACTGCTGAGCCAGTGTCCTGAGGTCGTCTGCCCGAAGGTCTGGTCTGTCTGGACCCCTGAGTCATCCATCGACTGCCTGCTGCAGACGACTCTGCCACGTGCCGCCCTGCGGTGGGTCGCTGTGCTGGTGTAGACTCAGCAAGGAAGCTCTCGATCAGAAGGGCCCGCTCCAGTACTCCTGTCTGAGTCGGTATGCTGAGGGAGATCAGCGATGCCCTGATCTCATGTCTCAAACCCTGCTCGAAGGTCCGGGCCCGGAAGAATGGGTCCCGTACCATGTCGGTCGAGTAGCGCGAGAGATCGGTAAATCTCGCCGAGTACTGAGCGACTGTCATGCTGCCCTGCCGCAGCTGAAGAAGCTCCTGGATACGCACCGCACGAAGGGTGGCTGGGATGAACTCCGAGCGGAAGAGGCTCTCAAAGTCTGTCCAAAGTAGAGATGCCTCATCGTGCACCTGGAGCATCAAGCTCCACCATCGTCCTGCTGCTGCGTGTAGTAGGCTCGCAACGAGGATCACCATGAGGTCTGCTGGTGTCCTCACTAGCCTAAACACTCGAACCACTGTCTCCAGCCAGTCCTCTGCTGCCTGGGGATCCGTCTCCCCGCGAAACCTGGGCGGTCGCTGGCGTTGAAACTCATGCAGTGCGCTGAGGCGACGTGCATCGTCAGCGGCTGCTGCTCGAAGCATCGGGGGCTCGGCGGGTAGAGCTACCGCTGGTGCCACTGCTGACAAAGGGCCCTGCACCGAGGCCTCGTCGCTCGGTGGGCTGTCGTCACGCTCGACTCTCGGAACCCTAGCTGGCTGCCGTCGTGGGGCCATCCTGAAAAGGAAACAGGTGCGCCACGGTCAAAACAGTATACCTGGTGAGCTGATATAAGTAATCACAAAGAAAACTTTGAAACACACACGCAATCAACGTTTTCGTGCATTAAGTCGGAAATCAGAAGTCAGGGTCCTGGTGTACGGATACGTCGGCCGCCGCACCAACACTGGACTCCCTGGACTGATAACCACACTCAATACTCTAAAAATTATTGCTTCACATAGAAAAGATCAGAGTTCGCGGTAGAACCGAACTCCTCTGATACCAATTTGTCACGACCCGCCCTCGGGGTCCGTGCCGTGACTACCCCAAGCCCGCCTTCCATAGGCCAGGGGCTGGCGACTAGCACCAAGGCGTAAATCCCGGTAAAAAGGGAAGGCATTGCCTTTGTAAAGTAAACAAACACCACAGAGTAAGAAAGCGGAAAGTAAACACTAAACAAAAGTAGAGTACAACTGAAAGTGCGGAGAAGTAAATGGGCCAGTATACAAACCCAAACTGAAAGTAAAGTACAACTCGAAAGGGAAAACAGCAACTGAAAGGTAAAAGCCGCTACACCGAGCTGTCCACTGGAAATTCCACCTGAAGGGTGGGTACAGATAGCTCCTCTGCTCCACGGGTCCCGCCGTCCGCTCCGAGCACGTCCCGCCCAGTGGTCCACCTCCGGGTACCGTCCCGCTCTGCAAGCCTCAGCTAAGGTCAACGCTGTCCATCGTCTGCAACCAACACAACGTAGTGCGGGCAAAGCCCGTGCAGGGGTGAGTATAAGCTACTCAGTAGGGACCCCGAGACCCCTGAAGGTCTCTCAAATCCACAAAGGATAAACCACGAAGAAAGGTACAATCAAGAAGTAACAACCGACACTGCTTAGGTATATGCCCATACATATACCTAAGTCATCAATTCAAATACGCTCCAACCTCCGAGCCCAAGTACAACTCAGTCCACACAGGAAAGTATACGTATTCCACACAGGAAAGCAAAACGTAATCCACACAGGATTGCACAACACAATCCACACAGGAAAGCAATAGGTTTCAGCTCACACAGGTATACTTCTTCGGAAGACGATAAAGATGATCTCTGATCCATCTAAGTCGTCGGACACACGAAGGATCGATAGGTAACTAACCCCCGCAAAAGACCCACACAGGATCGGGCCCACACAGGACCTGTAGGCGCTGGTTCACACAGGACCGCTGAGCGCAAAGACCCACACAGGATCGGACCCACACAGGATCGGGCCCACACAGGACCTGTAGCACTGATCCACGTAGGATTGCTGAGTGCTGAAGTCGTCGTCGTCGAATCCACACAGGATCTCTGTACTGTCGTCGTCGCAGTCACAGTAGCAGTCACAGTCACAGTAACCGTCGCAGCCAGCACTAGGGTTCCCGCACACAGCAAGCTCGTTCGGAGGGTCCACTCTACGAGCCGAGAGGCTGATACATCAACTGTCACAAAGTCCAGAGTTGATGTATCCAAAAGTTCTGTATCGTCAACAGGAACTCAACGCAACAGACGGCGCGTCGATCGGACGGCCGGTCTGAGAGTTATTGGCATTTTCGTCCCCGGGGTCCGGTTGGTTTTTAAGGAAAAACCAACCCGACCGTACTCCACCTGCGTCCAAACCTCGGGCGGAGTATGCCAAAAGATCCGTCTCACTAAGAGGAACACAACACAGCTGACGGCACGTCAAACGGACGTCCGTAGCTCAAGATATGAGCGTTTCCGCTCCGAAGGCCCGGTTGGTTTCTTGAACGAACCAACCCGGTCGAACTCAAAGTAATCCGAAACCTTGAGTGCGATATACCGAAACGACTGTCTTGATCCAAGGATCACGTTGCCGTAGACGGTTCGTCGATCGGAGTTCCGTGGCTCAAGATATGGCCAAAAGACCGAAACTGATTCGAAACGGGGGGTCCGGGTCCGGGTCGACCCGGCCCGGCCGGGCGGCCGGCGGCGTGGCGGCCCGGCGCCGCACGGAGGCAGCGCGCGGGGGGGCAAAGCCCCCCGCTTGATTGGAAGGCGGCGCGGCTTTTTAGCCGCGCCTGTTTGAAACCCCCCCCCCCCCAACGTGGGGGGCTTGATTGGCAGGAAACGGGGGGCCGCCTGCCCCCCCTCAAAGGAACCGCCCCCCTCATAAAGAGGGGGGTTTTGTGCACTGGCCGGGGGATTAATTTCCCCCGGTTTATTACCATCCGGCCGGCCAGCTGGCCAGCCGGTTTTCTACAACGGGACCGGAAAATCCGGTCCCCTCTTCGGCTTCCGACGCCGGCGGGCCGGCCGCCGGTCTTCTCAATTCGCCGCGGCCCGGAACCGGCCGCGGTGTTCGTCGTCCGGCGCGGTGCGACGGCACCGCGCCCCTCCGCCGCACCTTGATTTCCCTCAACGCGGCGCGACGGCGTCGCGTTCTTGATGATCCTTCCATGGCGCGGCGCGACGGCGTCGCGTAATATAATTGCACGATTAACCGCATGGTGCGTCGGCACCACACCACCTTGTTTCCACCCGCAAGGTAAATCAACAAGAACGATGGAGGGGGGGTTCGGCCGTGTTCATGCGGTCCGGCCCCCCTCACGTTAAATAATAACGCAACTTAAAATATTCAAAATCCTTACGTTAATCAAGAATGAACCACGAACAAGGATAAAAGAATAAACAAAATACAACAACCCCTACCTCGGGTATAGGTTCAAAGATTTGACAACGTCCCGCGGAAGACAACGTCGCGGAGGTCGGGCGTCGCGGTCGTCTTTCGTCAAATCCGATGACGAAGAGATACGCCCGAAGAGATACGTCGTTGGCGAATCTTCTTAAGTCGACGAAGGGAGTCCGAGGAGGAAGCGGCGTTCCCTCTCGTTGACACGGAAGACGAAGAAGAGCGGAGCGGCGTTCTTCGTCGGAACTTGAGCGTTCCTCGTCAAGTTGAGCATTCTTCGTCAAGTTGAGCGTTCTTCGTCAAGTTGAAGAAGAAGGAGGAGGAGCTCTCAAAAACTCTCAAGTTGGCTAAAGAGTTCTAACCCAACAAAAATAGAGAAGAGCTTAATTTAATCACAAACTTAACAAAGAATTTCAAAGGTTTGAAATTCAAAATGGATAACTCCAAAATTAAACTCACTTATTTAATATACATGAGTTGTATAATTAAATAGAAGTTTAGTTGACAAGCCTTTAAGAGGGAGAGAGGGGAGTTAGGGAACTTGAAAAGTTTAGGGTTCGTGTGGGCCCCACCACACTTAATCCTCTCAAAGGAGGTTAAGTGGGTGTGGGTCCCACCCCTAACTTCCTTTGGGAGAAGTTAACCCACAAGTTTAAATAAATTTTGTATTTCACAAAATTTATTTAACTTAATCTAAAAACCCAAAAACTAACTTTCAACCCGCAACAAACACAACTTCCGAAAAGGTCTCTTTAAGCGAATATCGGCGCTGCGAGTTCATTGGTGCCCTCGGATTTCAATTCCGAGCACCGGATCAAAATTTAGGAATTCCCGCTCGTTCGTTCACTGAACGTACCCGAGCCAAACTTCGGAAATTGATTCCGGGCACTCCGGGCCTCGGAATCAGGTGCCGTCTGAAACCGCGCTCTTGTAAAATTCTAAAGAAAATTAAGAAAAAATTTCCCTTGAATTTTACGGGTCTTTACATTGAAAATATTTCACCAAGTTAGAAGATTATGTTTCAAGTTTTCAAAGGCACTAAACTAATACGATCTTGGGCATCTGTTTGTGTCATGTATTAAGAATTATACAAAAAAAATTAAAGTTCATGTATGTCAATCTTGGGTCGTTAGATTTGGTATCAGAGTGAAGGTTTAGTTAACCTTTAGAAATTAGGATGCGAAAACTTTAGTGATATCCCTAGAGATATTTCTATGGTATGTATAGGGATGTCCCTAAGGGTAAGTATAAATATAGATTAAATTTATAGAATTATGGTAATGATCATGAATAAACTAGGATTGAACCGAAGATGTTAGATATTTAAAGTACTCCCCCTTGATTATATTTTTTTCCTAGTATGATTTTTGCCTCTCACACTATTCTTTTGGGGGTTTAGATGATGGTTGGAACCCGAAGGAACCATTTTAATGATCAATGAACTGGGAAATGAAATGATTTTCCTCCTGAACAACCAAATTTTATGGGGGATGGAATGAAAAATATTATTTCTATACTTACACAAGCTATGAATTATTCTGGACTTACAAATTAGCAGGGAAGATAACAACATTCTATTGAGTCCTTCATGAAGCAACTCCCACATTCTTTCAGTGGGTCTTCTGATCCAATTTTTTCTAAACAATGGATCAGTACCATTGAAAAGATATTTTCCATCCTTTTTTGTTCGGAACATGAAAATTTCATTTTGGATGTTTATTGTTTAGAAGGTGAAGCAGACCAGTGGTGGACTCTAATTAAGAATACAAGGCAGCAAGATAAATTGAATCCATGTAATTGGAAGAGTTCAAGAACATGTTTTTCAATAATTACTTCCCTCTTATTCTAAGAACAAATATGGAAAAGGAGTTACTTGATCTTAATTAAAAGGATGATGAATCCATTGGTACATACAATGAAAATTTCACAAGACTTGCAAGGTATGCTTTTGGATTTATCATCCAACCTGAAATTAAAATTGATTGATTCTTCAGTGGCTTAAAACCAAGTATTCTAAGGGCATTAACTATAAGAGTATTCATTAGCTATGAAGATATTATTCTTTTTTCTATAAAGGTTGAAATGTAATTTGGTGTTACATATCAATCTCATGGTTTTAACAAGAAACAAAAGATGGAGTTTAAAGGAAAATCTCAAAACAATGGTGAAAAGAAGATGAATGTTTCCTTATGATCAAAGTGTGGAAAGAAACACGGTGGAGATTGTCTTAAAGGGACTAGAAAATGTTTTAAGTGTGAAAAATAATGTCATTGAGTAGTTGAGTGCCAAAGTAATTAGAAAAAGGTTTCTAATGATGTGAATAGAGAAAACACTATAGATAATGCACCACACACACTTCAATGCTACAAGTGCAAGGAAATGGGTCATCATGTTAACCAATGCCCTAATACAAGGGTTAATGATGATTGATGTCAGCAACCTCTTAAGGCCAAAGACAAAGGAAAATCACATGCGATGACTATTGGTGATGTTGAGTATGACAACAAAGTGGTAGAATAATTATGTGTTTATGTAATTGGATTCCAAAATAGTGTTGTAGGATCTCTTTTATAGTATTATGGAATATTAGAATATCAATGTATTGGTCCATTGTGTTTTTTCATAATTATATGGTACCGATAACCATGAATAGTGATTGAAATATTTTTTTAAAGCACATGATATGCACATAATGAAGGGATAAAGAGAGAGTGATATGTTTGATAGTGATATCATGGTTTGAGTATATAGAATTTTTGGTATTTTTGGTGTGTGGAAAGAGTTAATTTTGATAGATTGCATGTTTTCACTAAGGTTATATGGTAATTCATGGCATTACCATGTTTCAAGAGAATACATGAATAAAGTATTCACATGTTTGGAATGTGACAACAAAAAAATGCCAAATGAGATATGTGAGACAAATGTTAGGTTGATTTAGTTTACCACTTTTTAAAGATTTATATTTTTAGTTTTTGGAAGGATTGTAATGTTATCTATTTATGGATAATATGAGTTATACTCTGGTTGAACTTTGTTAGATCAATAAATTATCTCACCGTATATGAACTTATGCATATTTGATTACTTGTGATAAATATTTTGTTGAGACAGATGGAATGACCTATCATTCTATCACATGATCTACTAACACTTCAAGAATGAAAGATTCAAATTCATTTCATTAAATAAGAGATGAAGTGGAAATTATTCATTGAATAACCAATGGTGAGACTGTAATAAAATCAAGTAAGTATTTATTCTCATGAAAAATTAATCAACTTTAGGTTAAGGATCTTGAAACCAAAAATGTTATCCTAGTACCTTCTTATTGGATGAATCTGATGGTGCCTTAAATCATCATAGATCTATGTCTTTATGGTTGTTAACTTTATACAAACCTTTTTCTCTATCACAATCTATCAGAACATGATAGTTATATTTTTATTCTATATCTATGTTTTTACTTCCCACCTATGTTCTTATATGTGGAAATCCAGTGATGAGTTACATTGGGTAACTGTTATGTTTCTAAAATTCCTTTTTAAAATGAAGTTTTAGTATTCCTTTTTACGATATGGGTTTCTATGAAAGAAACTTTCATGTAGTAAACCATTTATAACCCCAAAGAATTTTGAGGGTGAATTTCATTTTAAGGGGGTGGAATGTAACACACCGAGATTTTATGAGATATATTCTTTTTATTTTTTTGTATTTATTGTGTTTTATGCTACACTAATATTAGCTTTCACTATACACAACACCATATTAGATTTCAGTATATGCAACACTATTCTTGGCTTGTGTTACAAATAATTTTAAGTTCTTTTGATAGAATTCATTTCATGAAATAGTGAGTATAGATTTTGTTCAATTTATAAAAGAACCATGTTTAGATTATGTTATACACAACACCAAAGTAATCTTGAAATAAACACAACACTGAATTGAATTTCATTACTCGCAAGAGTGATGTAACGACCCGAAATTTTGAATAAATTTTGCTTCTTTTTTTTGTTTGTTATTTTATTTTATACTCAACAAAACTATTTCATTTATTTAATGAAATGATTATAATTAAAATAATACCATTAGGTTTCAACTTTTATATGACCGTTGGTCAGTATGACCGTTGGTCAGTATGACCGTTGGTTAATATAACCATTGGAAACTAAACTCTTAATGTTGTGATTAATGTTTATAAATACAAGTGATCTTGGTTACAAAAAGAAGATTCGATGGCCTCATCCGGTATTCTCGGGCCATTCGAAGCCCATCTGATGGAACTTGGGAAGGAGGTAGCACCACTGGGCTTTGCTCTAGACCAAACCCAAGCTGAACTTCATCGTGTGAATCTGGAACGGAATCGCCTTCGGGAGAATTTCAAGCTGATAGAAATCACCACTCGGGCAATGTTGGCCAAGACGCCCCAAGATTCTATCACCTTAGCAAACCTTACACTTAGGTCCTATGATAGTGTTATAAGGGGATATGTAACGAGACCTTAGCTGCCTTATGTAATCCTTTGATATAAATAAAAATTATGATTTCTTCTTATGGTGTAGTTTGTGAATTTTCAAATGTTCAGATAAATATAGGATGTATATTATTGATGATTTTTGAAAAAAAGGATATTTTAAAATATTTATGTAAACCTTAAATAATTAATAATGTGTAATGATTTTCAAAAAATGGTCTTCTACAGTTGTGTTCAGTAAGAAATTTAGAGTCTAATAAGATCAACTTAATTTTTGGTGAATAGTAAATTATAAATAGTGATTTTACGCTTATGAATAGAAATGTGACCAAATGGATTAATTAACCTCACTTAAGAAAGTATTAATATAATTTAGGAACCTTGATTAAGTAATGTGATTTAATAAAACAGGTAAATAACTGTTTTAGAAATTATTAGTTAAGTATTAGTTTTTTCGGGTGAATAGTGTTTTTTATTTAAAAATTAAATTAAAAATATTTAGAATTTTTTTTATAAAATGGAGTTCATTTTTGAATTTAGAGAATCTATATTAGGTTAAGGTGATTTTTGGGGATTTTTCTGAAAAAGTTGAATTTTCGGTGAATAGTGAAAATACAGTTTTGAGTTTTGGGTGTTTAATGACATCTTTAATGATGTAATAATTATGTAATCTTTCTAGTAGAATTATGAATAGTGAGATATTTTATGAGGTATCCCAAGTGGAAAATACCATGGGCAAATACCATGGGCAAACCCATGGTTTTTCCAATACCACCGATGAGGTGTCCCTTGGAAATTAATAATTCATTCCCTCACTTCCCCTATAAATACCAAGTCATTCCCTCATCCATTGGATTAAAAAATCCTCATAAAAGAATTTCTGGTCTCCTTACCTCCCAATAAGTCCTCCCAAAGTTCCCTCAAGCCTCCCAAGGTCCCGACCTTTAAGATTTCGAAGTTACTCTTCAAGGTAAGGGATCCTTTCACCCTCCTCTTTTAAGTCATGACTTCCTTTATGTTGTGTCTTCTAATTTCAATCAATTTATTTTGAGGGTATGTTCTTATACATTCTCATTTATTTCTATTTAATGTCTAATTATTGAGAGACCCTTTCCGCTCTCATCAATTTTTTTTCTGAATTCTTAAGTGACGCCGTTAGGCTGCCGAATTTCTCGTAAAAGAAATCACATCTTCTCTTTTCTTTCATGTTTCCTTTTCATGTGGTATGTTATTCAAATATCCATAACATGATATTATTAAGTAAACATACTGTATTATGAATTATTTATGAGTTTTTGACCCTTGTCCCCTCTTTTCAATGTTTTCTAAAACCATGTTATATAGCCGTTATGCTGCAGAAATTTCGTCTCAAAATTTCTATCTCTTTATCTCAAGAAATTCTCTTATTTTATTTATGTGAATACCCAGAACTATTTATTTTCTATGGGTGTTCATAAATATATAAATACGATATATTTGATTCTGTAATTGACATACATATAACCCTCACTCCCTTTCCATGGGTTATAAATGACATAATGATCTTATTTTTAAGCTCTTTTAAAACGTCACGATTTTGAAATGAACCCATTTATTTTATTATATATGGTTTATTTATGTAATGTTTTATTATGATCTATGTGACTCACATAAAATTAAAGGCATATTAATGGTGCACCCTGATAGCTCTCCAATGCATTGGTTAAAGAATTAATCTCTAGAGATGACAAGTTTTACGATACCTTGGTGAATAACCTTGGTAATTTTTATGACACCTTGGGGATGGACCTTGGTGATATGTTCATGAATGTCTAAATGAAATGATGTAGCCACATATTCAAGTTATGATCCAAGTTATTTTCATTATAATTTTCCTATTCTTTCATTTCTCTTGTCTTTATGTTTTTATCAAGTTCTTATTGATATCACAAGTAAACTAATTCCCTTGTTTACCATTACTAGGCCTTCTACTCACCCTTTCCTTTGAATGTATGTATCCAGGTTATGAGATTCAATAATTTTACTTTGGATGAACTTATGATTAATCCTTACAAGTGGATTAGAAGAATTTTTTATGTTGTATTCAAGTTTTATTGTTCCTGATTTCCAAGACACTAGACTTTAAAGATCCTCTGTTTGTAAAATGTAATGAAAAGTTATGTATTAAAAAGACGGGATGCCATAGTTGGTCTAATAAATATAATGACAAGAAGAGATCAATGGAGCCCATATTAGGGAGGAATTTTGACCAGGAAAGAAGAGGAAAGCAAGTGTAACTTCCCACGTGTAATAAATGTGGGAAGAAGCATTTGGGTAATTGCCTGCTCGGGAGAGGAAAATGCTACAAGTGTGGAAGAGATATCCATATTGTAAGGAATTGTCATAGTGAGGTGAAATATAAACTTCCAAACACAAACGACAAGGGAAAGATGGTCTTGGAATTACCTGATGTCTAGTGCTTTAAGTGTGGACAACATGGGCACTTTTCCAATCACTGTCCAAATCTGAGGGCAGTGGAGGGGAACCACCATCAGCCTCAGCAAAGGCCAAGGGATCAAGGCCATGCTTTTGGTATCAAGAAAGCTGAAGTTGAAGCTCCAAATGATATAGTAGTAGGTACTTTTGTTGTTCTCTCAAATCTAGCAAGTACTTTGTTTGATTCTGGTTCTACACATTCCTTTATTTCCTCCAAGTTTGCAAAGAATTTAGAATCAACCCCCCGATTTTCTAAAAGTAGAGTTATCAACCAAGACTCCTAGTGGGATTATACAAGAATCATCAGTGTTTAGAAACTCATATTTACTTTAGTGAGATCAATATTATCACAAATATAGTAGTCATTCCCATGTTGGAATTCGACATTATACTAGGGATGGACTGGCTCTCGAAGTATAATGATAAGATCAAATGCATAAGGAAATCTCAGTAGTCTTGAATGGAAAAGCTACAATTATCTTCCAAGGAGAGATATCTCAACCTGATATTTGTCTAGAAGAACCTCCTATATCCTTCTTTATGGAATAGATCAGTGAAGAAGAAAAAGGAGATGAGAGTTTGAGGATATAAAATGTCCCTATCGTCTAGGAATATGTTGATGTATTTCCTAAGGAGTTGTAAGGACCTCCCCCAGAAAGAGAGGTAGAGTTATCCATTGAACTCGTACCTAGATCTCATCCAATATCAAAGACCCCGTATAGGGTGGAAAATGTGGAGCTGAAGAAATTAAAGAAACAACTCCAAGATATTTTGGAGAAGGGGTTTATCCGACCGAGTGTGTCTCCTTGGGGAGCACCAGTTCTCTTTGTGAAAAAGAAGGATGGATCAATGCGGATATGCATTAATTATATAGAACTGAATGGGATCACATTGAAGAACAAATACCCTCTTCCAATAATTGATGACTAATTTGACCAACTTTGTGGGGATCATTTCTTCTCTAAGATTGATCTTCAATTTGGTTATCATCAATTGAGGGTGAAGAAAGAAGATATTCCGAAAACTGCCTTCCGATCAAGATATGGGAAATATGAGTTTGTTTTCATTCCCTCTGGACTGACTAATGCACCTACTATTTTTTTGGATTTGATGAATAAAGTCTTTAAGGACTACCTTGATAACTTTGTGGTATTTTTTATTGATGATATTATGATATATTCTAAAATTCATGAGGAGCATCAGGATCATCTAAGGGTTATTTTGAAAACTCTATGGAAGGAGAGGCTTTTTGGAAATTTAAGTAAATGTGAATTTTGGTTACAAAAATTGGATTTCTTGGGGCACATTGTAACCGATGAAGGAATCACCGTTGACCCTACAAAGACAAAAGTTATAGAGGAGTGGCCTCAACCTACAACAATAACTGAGATTTATAGTTTTCTTGGATTAACAGGATATTATAGGAGGTTTTTGAAAAACTTTTCACAACTTTATAATCCATTAACCAAGTTAACTCGAAAAGGGGTCAAGTTCATTTAGATAAAGGAGTGTGAGGAAAGTTTCCAAGAGCTAAAGAAGAGATTGGTTACTACACCCATGTTAACTCTGCCCTCAAGTGGAGAAGGATTCGTTATTTTTAGTGATGTATCTCTGAAAGGGATTGGGTGTGTCCTCATGAAAAATGACAAGGTCATTGCTTATACATCTTGACAGTTGAAGAATCATGAGCAGAATTATCCTATGCATGACCTGGAGCTGGATGCAGTTGTTTTTTCTCTGAAGATATAGAGGAACTATCTTTATGGGGAGAAATGTGATATATACACAAACCATAAAAGTTTGAAGTATATTTTCACATAAAAGGGATTGAACACGAGACAAAGGAGATGGTTGGAACTTCTCAAAGACTATGATTGTTCAATTCATTATCATCCCAGAAGAGCAAACAAAGTTTCTCATGCATTAAGCAGGAAAGACCCAGTTGTCCTTTCCATGATGATAATTCAAAGAGATCCTTTGATCAATGACCTAGTAAAGAAAGACTTGGGAATTATAAGGGAAGGGACATCATCAACCCTAACCCCAATTATTTCTCAACCTTCATTACTAGAGAATATCAAGAAAGCTCATAAAGAAGATCCTTTGTTACAGAATAAGTTTGAGGCTATAAATGATGGGAAGTTTCCTGAGTTCAATATTTATCAAGAAGGTGTACTGAAATTTCATACAAGACTATGTGTTCCATCTATTACAGAAATAAAGGAGCTGATGGATGAAGCTCATAGATATACTTTATCTATACATCATGGAAGCCAAAAAATGTATAGGGACATTTGTGAACATTATTGGTGGGATAATATGAAAAGGGAGATTGCTGACTACACTTCAAGGTGCCTAGTATGTCAGCAAGTAAAGGCAGAGCGACAACTTCCTAAAGGGCTATTACAACCACTACCCATACCAGCATGGAAGTTGGACAGTATCACTATGGAATTCATCACTAGTCTTCCGAGAACTTCCAATGGAAATAATGCGATATGGGTTATTGTGGACCGTCTCACCAAGACTGCCCATTTTATCTCCATTCGGGAAGATTTCTCTCTTGATCAACTTGCCAGGATTTACGTGAAAAAAGTTGTAAGGCTGCATGGCGTTCCACTTTCTATCGTATCTGATCATGATCCAAGGTTCACATCAAAATTCTGGAAAAGTATTCAACATGCTCTGATCACTAAATTTAATTTTAGTACAACCTATCACCCCCAAACTGATGGCCAATCTAAAAGGACTATTCAAACACTCGAGGACATGCTGAGAACGTGCTCAATGGAATTTAAGCATGGATGGGATCAACATCTCCATTTAGTTGAGATCTCTTACAACAATAGCTTCCACTCGAGCATTCAAATGGTGCCCTATGAAGCTCTATATGGGAATCAATGTAGATCTCATACTTGTTAGGATGAAGCTGGCGAGAGAAAGATTCTTTTGCATGATGTTGTGCAAGAGATGACAGAAAAAGCCCATGCCATCCAACAACACATTAAGACTGCTTAGAGTTGGAAAAAGAGCTATGCCAACAACTGTCAAAGGGACTTGGAGTTTGATGTCGGTGATAAAATCTTTCTTCAAATTTCACCTTGGAAGAGAGTTATGAGGTTTGAGAAGAAAGGGAAGCTCAAACCTAGGTACATTGGCCCCTATGAAATCCTTGATCGTGTGGGAGAAATGGCCTATCGAATTTCTCTTCCTCCAAATCGAGCACAAATTCATAATGTCTTCCACGTATCCCTCTTGAGGAAGTACATAATTGACCCTTCACATGTACTAAACCCAGAGGTGGTACAACTGGAACATGACCTCTCTTATGAGGAGCAGCCGGTGGAGATCTTGGATTGTAGAGACAAGGTTCTACACAATAAGACTACCCACATTGTTAAGGTGTTGTGGAGGAACCACAAATGTGAAGAAGCCACATGGGAACCTAAGGAATATATGAGGAAAAAGTACCCACACCTTTTCTCTTCTTAGGGTACGAGTTAAAATTTTAGGGGATGAAATTTCTTAAGGGGGGAAGAATGTAATGACCCAAACTTTTAAATAATTTTTTTCCTTTTTTGTTTGTTATTTTATTTTATACTCAAAAAAAATATTTCATTTATTTATTGAAATGGGTATAATTAAAATGATATCATTAGGTTTCAACTTTTATATGACCGTTGTTCAGTATGACCGTTGGTCAATATAACCGTTGGAAACTAAACTTTTAATGTTGCGATTATTGTTTATAAATACAAATAATCTTGGTTACAGAAAGAAATTTGAAGGCCTCATCCAGTAGTCTCGGTCCGTTCGATGCCCATATGATAGAACTTGGGAAGGAGGTAGCACCACTGGGCTTTACTCTGGACCAAACTGAAGCCGAACTTCATCGTGTGAAGCTGGAACAGAATCTCCTTTGGGAGAAGTTCAAGATTATAGAAATCACCACTTGGGCAATGTTGGCTGAGCCGCCCCAAGATTATATCACCCCATCACACCTTACACTTAGGTCCTATGCTAGTGTTATAAGGGGCTATGTAACAAGACCTTACCTGCCTTATGTAATCCTATGATATAAATAAAAATTGTGATTTCTTCTTATGGTGAAGTTTGTGAATTTTCAAATGTATAGATAAATATAAGATGTATATTATTGATGATTTTTGAAAAAAAAGATATTTTAAAATATTAATGTAAACCTTAAATAAATAATAATGTGTAATGATTTTCAAAAAATGATCTTATACAGTTGTGTTCAGTAAGAAATTTAGAGTCTAATAAGATCAACTTAATTTTTGGTGAATAGTAAATTATGAATAGGGATTTTACGCTTATGAATAGTAATGTGAACAAATGGATTAATTATACTCACTTAAGAAAGTATTAATATAATTTAGGAACCTTGATTAAGTAATGTGATTCAATAAAATAGGTAAATAACTGTTTCAGAAATTATTAGTTAAGTATTAGTTATTTCGGGTGAATAGTGTTTTTTATTCAAAAATTAAATTAAAATTATTTAGAAAATTATTTTTATAAAATGGAGTTCATTTTTGAATTAAGAGCATCAATATTAGATTAAGGTGATTTTTGGGGATTTTTCTGAAAAAGTTGAATTTTTGGTGAATAGTGAAAATACAGTTTTGAGTTTTGGGTGTTTAATGACATCTTTAATGATGTAATAATTATGTAATCTTTCTGGTAGACTTATTAATAGTTAGATTTTCTATGAGGTGTCCCAGGTGGCCAATACCATAGGGAAATACCATGGGAAATCCCATGGTTTTTCCAATACCACCGATGAGGTGTCCCTTGGAAATTAATAATTTATTCCCTCACTTCTCTTATAAATACCAAGTCATTCCCTCATCCATTAAATTCAAAAATACTCCTCAACGAATTCATGGTCTCCTTACCTCCCAACGAGTCCTCCCAAGGTTCCCTCAATCCTCCCAAGGTCCCGACCTTCAAGCTTTCGAAGTTACTCTTTAAGGTAAGGGATCCTTTCACCATCATCTTTTAAGTCATGAATTCCTTTATATTGCGTCTTCTAATTTCCATCTCTTTATGTTGAGGCTGTGTTCTTATATTTTCTCATTTCTGTCCATTTCATGTCTAATTGTTGAGATACCCTTTCTTATCTCATCAATTTGTTTTCTAAATTTTTAAGTGACACCGTTAGGCTGCCGAATTTGTCGTAAAAGAAATTGCATCTTCTCTTTTCTTTCATGTTTCCTTTTCATGTGGTATGTTATTAAAATATCCATACCATGATCTTATTTAGTAACCATACTATATTATGAATTATTAATGAGTGGTTGACCCTTGTCACCTCTCTTTTTAATTTTTTCTAAAACCATGTTATATAACCATTATGCTGCAGAAATTTCGTCTCAAAATTTCTATATCTCTCTCTCTCAAGAAATTACCTTATTTTATTTATGTGAATACCCAAACCTATTTAGTTTCTATGGGTGTTCATAAATATATAAAGATGATATATTTTATTCTATAATTGACATACATATAACCCTCACTCCCTTTCCATGGGTTATAAATGACATAATGATCTTATTTTTAAGCTCTTTTAAAACATCATGATTTTGAAATGAACCCATTTATTTTATTATCTATGGGTTATTTATGAAATGTTTGATTATGATATATGTGGATCACATTAAAGTAAATAAATATTAAGGGTGCACCCTGATAGCTCTCCAATGCATTGGGTAAATAATTAATCTCTAGAGATGACAAGTTTTACGATACCTTGGTGAATAACCTTGGTAATTTTTATGACACCTTGGGGATGGACCTTGGTGATATGTTCATGAATGTATAAATGAAATGTTGTAGCCACATATTCAAGTTATGATTCAAGTTCTTTTCATTATGATATTCCTATTCTTTCATTTCTCTTGTCTTTATGTTTTTATCAAGTTCGTATTGATATCACAAGTAAACTGATTCCCTTGTTTACCCTTACTGGGCCTTCTGCTCACACTTTCCTTTGAATGTATGTATCCAGGTTATGAGATGCAATAATTGTACTTAGGATAAAATTATGATGAATCCTTACAAGTGGATTAGAAGAGTGTTTTATGTTGTATTCATGTTTTATTGTTCCTGATTTCCAAGACACTATACTTTAAAGATCCTATGTATGTAAAATGCAATGAAAAGTTATGTATTAAAAAGGTGGGATTCTATAGTTGGTATCAAAGGAATGTTTATTTATTTATGGAAATTAGGATATGAAAAATTTATGAATAATTCTATAGAATAGTTTAAATATTGGAAAATTTCCTGGTATTTTGGTGAGTATTGAGTAAGTGGTTTATCAAACAAATACATTCCTATCTAGATATGAGCAGGTAGAGGTGGTTCTGGCATAGATATATATAGGGGTAAAACCCAAAAACACCACTTTGAGCTAGAATCGAACAGGAACTAGTGCATGACAATGGGCCTTACTGCACTCTTGGTTACGACACTCCCGGGGGATATGTTTGGTTAATCGTAATATTTTTATGAATCATTATGAAGGAATTATAGAGAAATGTAATTGATTAAGAATGAAGTTTTAAGACATAAAATCTTTTATAGTTATAATATTCTCACTAAGATTTTTTTCTTTTAGAAAATGGAGGGAAATAGGAGGAACCATGAAAATGGTGACCGCAATAGACCATGCACTGACGACCCTCTGATGAAATCCATAATGGAAACATTCATGATAATGATGAACCAACTGACTCAAGTTATGGGAAATAACTTGAATCAAGCTGAGAGAATGATCTCACCTGAAGGGAACAACATTTTGTTGAGTCCTTTTTGCGTCAACAACCACCAAACTTCAGTGGATCGACCGACCCATTGATTCCTGAGCAGTGGATCAGCTCCATCAAGAATATATTTTTTGTGATCCGCTGTTCAGAGCAAGAGAAGGTCACCCTGGCTATCTATAACTTAGAAGGATAAGCTGATCAGTGGTGGTAACTGATCAAAAACACGAGGCCAAGATTTGAGGTTGAATATATGGAGTGGGAAGAGTTCATAAGGATCTTTTTCCGTAAGTATTTCCCACATTCCATGAGAACAAGGATGGAGAAGGAGTTTCTCGAACTGAAGCGGAAGGAGAACGAATCTATTAGAAGACATGAGATGAACTTCACTTGAATTTCAAGATATACCTCTAACATTTTCATGGATCCAAATGGTAAGGTTGGTAGATTCTTCGATGGACTGAGACCTCATCTGTGGAATAATCTAGCCAACCGAGACTATGATAGCTATGAGGAGATCGTGCAGAGTGCGATGAAAGTTGAACTGGAGTTTGGAGATACATAGTGGTC
Source organism: Viscum album (assembly GCA_963277665.1). Taxonomy (NCBI): domain Eukaryota; kingdom Viridiplantae; phylum Streptophyta; class Magnoliopsida; order Santalales; family Viscaceae; genus Viscum; species Viscum album. The sequence continues at coordinate 1,477,246,196 of OY728150.1, forward strand.
TCATAAATCCAATGAAAAGAAGAGATCGATGGAGCCCAGATTAGGGAGAAATTCTGATCAGGGAAGAGGAGGAAAGAAAGTGAAACTTCCCATGTGTAATAAATGTGGGAAGAAGCATTCGGGGAACTACCTGCTTGGGAGAAGGAAATGCTACAAGCATGGAAGAGATGGACATATTGTGAGTAATTTTTGTAGTGAGGTAAAACCTCAACTTCCAAACACAAACAACAAGGGGAAGATGGTGCAGGACCTACCTGATGTCTAGTGCTTTAAGTTTGGACAATTTGGGCACTTTGGAAATCACTGTCCAAATCCGAGGGCAGTAGAGGAGAACCACCATCAGCCTCAAAAAAGGCCAAGGGATCATGGCCGTGCTTGTTCTATCACGAAAGCTAAAGTTGAAGATCCAAATGATGTGGTAGCAGGTACTCTTGTTGTTCTCTCAAAGCTATCAAGTACTTTGTTTGATTTTGGTTCTATGCATTCCTTTATTTCCTCCAAGTTTGCAAAGAATTTAGAATCAACCCCCAATTTTCTAAAAGTAGAGTTATCATTCAAGACTCCTGGTGGGATTATCCAAGAATCATCAGTGTTTAGAAACTCTAGTATTTACTTTAGTGAGCAAAATCTTATCACAAATATAGTAGTCATTATCATGATGGAATTCGACATTATACTAGGGATGGACTGGACCTCAAAGTATAATGCTAAGATCAAATGCAGAAGTAAGAAAATCTCAGTAGTATTGAATGGAAAAGCTACAGTTATCATCCAAGGATAGATATCTCAACCCGATCTTTGTATAGAAGAACCTCATATATCCTTTTTTATGGAATTTATCGGTGAAGAATAAGAAGGAGATGAGAGTTTGAGGATAGAAAATGTCCCCATAGTCCAGGAATATGTTGACGTATTTCTGGAGGAGTTGTCTGGACCTCCCCCAGAAAGAGAGGTAGAGTTATCCATTGAACTCGTACCTGGATTTCATCCAATATCAAAGACTCCGTATAGGATGGAAAATGTGGAGCTGGTGGAATTAAAGAAACAACTCCAAGATCTTTTGGAGAAGGGGTTTCTCTGACCGAGTGTGTCTCCTTGGGGAGCACTAGTTCTATTTGTGAAAAATAAGGATGGATCAATGTGGCTATGAATTGATTATAGAGAACTAAATGGGATCACAGTGAAGAACAAATACCCTCTTCCAAGAATTGATGAATTATTTGACCAACTTAGTGGGGCTCATTTCTTCTCTAAGATTGATCTTCGATCTGGTTATCATCAATTGAGGCGAATAAAGAAGATATTCTGAAAACTGCCTTCCGATCAAGATATGAGCATTATGAGTTTGTTTTTATGCCCTTCAAACTGACTAATGCACCAGCTATTTTTATGTATTTTATGAATAGCATCTTTAAGGACTACCTTGATAGCTTTGTGGTAGTTTTTATTGATGATATTCTGATATATTCCAAAATTTGTGAGGAGCATGAGGATCATCTAAGGGTTATTTTGAAAACTCTATGGAAGGAGAGGATTTTTGGAAAGTTAAGTAAATGTGAATTTTGGTTACAATAAGTGGATTTCTTAGGGCACATTGTAACCAATGAAGGAATCATAGCTAACCCTGCAAAGAATTTTTTTTAGAGGAGTGGCCTCAACCTACAACAATAAATGAGATTCGTAGTTTTCTTGGATTATCAGGATATTATAGGATGTTTGTGAAAAACTTTTCCTAACTTTCTAATCCATTAACCAAGTTAACACGAAAAGGGGTCAAGTTCATCTGGACAAAAGAGTGTGAGGAAAGTTTTCAAGAGCTGAAGAAGATATTGGTTACTGCACCCGTGTTAACTCTTCCCTCAAGTAGAGAAGGATTCGTTATTTTTAGCGATGCATCTCTAAAAGGGCTTGGGTGTGTTCTCATGAAAAATGACAAGGTCATTGCTTATGCATCTAGACAGTTAAAGAATCATGAGTAGAATTATCCTACGCATGACCTGGAGCTGGCTGTGGTTGTTTTTTCTTTGAAGATATGGACGTACTATCTTTATGGGGAGAAATGTGATATATACACAAACCATCAAAGTTTGAAGTAAATTTTCACAAAAAAGGAATTGAACATGTGACAAAGGAGATGGTTGGAACTTATCAAAGACTACGATTGTTCAATTCATTATCATCCTGGAAGAACAAACAATGTTGTTGATGCATTAAGTAGGAAATACCCACTTGTCCTTTCCATGATGAGAATTCAAAGAGATCCTTTTATAAATGAACTAGTAAAGCTAGACTTAGGAATTATAAGGGAAGGGACATCATCAACCTTAACCCAAATGATTTCTCAACCATCATTACTAGAAAAGATCAATAAATCCCAGAAAGAAGATCCTTTTTTATAGAAGAAGTTTGAGGCTATAAAGGATAGGAAGTTTCCTAAGTTCAATATTGATCAAGAAGGTGTAAAAAAATTTCATACAAGACTATTTATTCCATCTATTCTAGAAATAAAGAAGGATATGATGGATGAAGCTCATAACTCTACTTTTCTATACATTCTAGAAGCACAAAAATGTATAGGGACCTTCATGATCATTATTGGTGGGATAATATGAAAATAGATATTGTTGACTACACTTCAAGGTGCCTAGTATGTCATCAAGTAAAGGCAGAATGACAACTTCCTAAAGGGGTATTACAACCACTACTCATACCAGCATGGAAGTGGGACAATATCACTATGCACTTCGTCACTAGTCTTCTGAGAACTTCCAAAGGAAACAATGCGATATGGGTTATTGTGGACCATATCACCAAGACTGCCCATTTTATCTCCATTCAGGAAGATTTCTATCTTCATCAACTTGCCAGGATTTACATGAACGAAGTGGTAAGGATGCATGAAGTTCCACTTTCTATCATATCTGATCGTGATCCAAGGTTCACATCAAAATTCTGGAAAAGTCTTCAACATGCTATGAGCACTGAATTGAATTTCAGTATGGCCTATCACCCCAAACTGATGGCTAATCTGAAAGGACTATTCAAACACTCGAGGACAAGCTGAGAACGTGCTCAATAGAATTTAAGGGTGGATGGGATCAACATCTCCCTTTAGTTGAGTTCTCTTACAACAATAGATTCCACTCGAGCATTCAAATGGAACCCTATGAAGCTCTATATGAGAAGCGATGTAGAACTCCTGCTTGTTAGGATGAAGATGGTGAGAGAAAGCTTCTTGGGCCTGATCTTGTCTAAGAGATGACAGAAAAATTCCATGCCATCCAACAACGCATTAAGGCTGCTCAGAGTCGACAAAAGAGCTATACCGACGACCATTTAAGGGAATTGGAATTTGATGTTAGTGACAAGGTCTTTCTTCTAATTTCACCTTGGTTGAGAGTCATGAGGTTTGTGAAGAAAGGGAAGCTTATCCCTTGGTACATTGGCCCCTATGAAATCCTTGATCGCGTGGGAGCAGTGGCCTATCGGCTTGCACTTCCTCCAAATCTAGCACAAGTTCATGATGTCTTCCACGTATCCCTCTTGAGTAAGTACATACCCGACCCTTCACATGTAATAAACCCATTGATGGTACAATTGGAACATGACCTCTTTTATGAGGAGAAACCGGTGGAGATCTTGGATCATAGAGACAAGGTTCTACGCAACAAGACTACCCACCTTGTTAAGGTGTTGTGGAGGAACCACAAATGTGAAGAAGCCACATGGGAACCTGAGGAATCTATGAGGCAGAAGTACCCACACCTTTTATCTTATTAGGGTACAAGTTAAAATTTCAGGGATGAAATTTATTAAGGGGGGAAGAATGTAATGACCCGAACTTTTGAATAATTTTTGTTTCCTTTTTTTGTGTGTTATTTTATTTTATACTCAACAAAACTATTTCTATTATTTAATGAAATGAGTATAATTAAAATTATACCGTTAGGTTTCAAATTTTACATAACCATTGGTCAGTATGACCATTGGCCAATATAACTGTTGGAAACTAAACTCTTAATGTTGCGATTATTGTTTATAAATACAAGTGATCTTGGTTATAGAAAAAAGTTTCGATGCCCTCATCCAGTAGTCTCAGACCGTTCGAAGCTCATATGACAGAACTTGGGAAGGAGGTAGCACCACTGGGCTTTGCTCTGGACCAAACCCAAGCCGAACTTCATCGTGTGAAGATGGAACAAAATCGCCTTTGGGAGAAGTTCAAGCTAATAGAAATCACCACTCAGGCAATGTTGGCCGAGCCGCCCCAAGATTCTATCACCATAGCACACCTTACACTTAGGTCCTATGCTGGTGTTATAAGGGGCTATGTAACGAGTCCTTTGCTTCCTTATGTAATCCTTTGATATAAATAAAAATTTCAATTTCTTCTTATGGTGATGTTTGCAAATTTTCAAATGTCCGGATAAATATAGGATGTATATTATTGATGATTTTTGAAAAAAAAGGATATTTTAAAATATTTATGTAAACCATAAATAATTAATAATGTGTAATGATTTTCCAAAAATGGTCTTCTATAGTTGTGTTCAGTAAGAAATTTAGAGTCTAATAAGATCAACTTAATTTTTGGTGAATAGTAAATTATGAATAGTGATTTTACACTTATGAATAGTAATGTGACTAAATGGATTAAGTAACCTCACTTAAGAAAGTATTAATATAATTTAGAAACCTTTATTAAGTAATGTGATTCAATAAAATAGGTAAATAACTGTTTTAGAAATTATTAGTTAAGTATTAGTTTTTTCAGGTGAATAGTGTTTTTATTGAAAAATTAAATTAAAAATATTTAGAAAATTATTTTTATAAAATTGAGTTCATTTTTTAATTCATAGCATCAATATTATGTTAAGGTGATTTTTGGGGATTTTTCTGAAAAAGTTGAATTTTTGGTGAATAGTGAAAATACAGTTTTGAATTTCGGGTGTTTAATGACATCTTTAATGATGTAATAATTATGTAATCTTTCTAGTCGATTTATGAATAGTGAGATATTCTATGAGGTGTCCCAAGTGTCCAATAGCTTGGGAAAATACCATGGGCAAGCCCATGGTTTTTCCAACACCACCGATGAGGTGTCCCTTGGAAATTAATAATTTATTCCCTCACTTCCCCTATAAATACCTAGTCATTCCATCATCCATTGGATTCCAAAATCCTTCTCAACGAAGTTCTGGTATCATTACCTCTCAAGGAGTCCTTTAAAGGTTCCCTCATGCCTCCCAAGGTCCTGACCTTCATGCTTTCGAAGCTACTCTTCAGGGTAAGGGATCATTTCACCCTCTTTTAAGTCATGACTTCCTTTATGTTATGTCTTCTAATTTCAATATCTTTATGTTGAGGTTATGTTCTTATATGTTATAATTTCTTTCCATTACATGTCTAATTGTTGAGAGACCCTTTACACTCTCATCAATTTGTTTTCTGAATTTTTAAGTGATGCCGTTAGGCTGCTGAATTTCTCATAAAAGAAATCACATCTTCTCTTTTCTTTCATGTTTCCTTTTCATGTGGTATGTTATTAAAATATCCATACCATGTTCTTATTCAGTATCCATACTATATTATGAATTATTTATGAGTGAGTGACCCTTGTACCCTCTATTTTCAATGTTTTCTAAAACCATGTTATATAGCCGTTATGTTGCAGAAATTTCGTCCCAAAATTTCTATCTCTTTCTCTCAAGAAATTCTCTTATTTTATTTATGTGAATACCCAAAACTATTTAGATTCAATGGGTGTTAATAAATATATAAATATGATATATTTTATTCTATAATTGACATACATATAACCCTCACTCCCTTTTCATGGATTATAAATGACATAATGATCTTATTTTTAAGCTCTTTTAAAACGTCACGTTTTTGAAATAAACCCATTTCTTTTATTATCTATTGGTTATTTATGAAATGTTTTATTATGATCTATGTGTCTCACATGAAAGTAAATACATATTAAGGGTGCGCCCCGATAGCGCTCCAATGAATTTGGTAAAGAATTAATCTCTAGAGATGACAAGTTTTACGATACCTTGGTGAATAACCTTGGTAATTTTTATGACACCTTGGGGATGGACCTTGGTGATATGTTCATGAATGTCTAAATGAAACATTGTAGCCACATATTCAAGTTATGATTCAAGTTCTTTTCATTATGATATTCCTATTATTTCATTGCTCTTATCTTTATGTTTTTATCAAGTTCGTATTGATATCACAAGTAAACTGATTCCCTTGTTTACCCTTATCGGGCCTTATGCTCACCCTTTCCTTTGAATGTATGTATCTAGGTTATGAGATGTAGTAATTGTACTTAGGATGAACTTATGATGAAGCCTTATAAGTGGATTAGAGGAATGTTTTATGTTGTATTCAAGTTTTATTGTTCCTGATTTCCAAGACAATAGACTTTAAAGATCATCTGTATGTAAAATGTAATGAAAATTTATGTATTAAAAAGGCGGGATTCCATAAGCGACCTTCCTCGATAGCTTGCATTGTACGCAATACCAAGCTTCACTAAACAAAGAGATATTTTTAAAATATTATTATTTTATGGGATATAAACCAACTGTTATGAATAGTATTATCCACATTTTATATTTTATAAAATTAAAATTCATATTATGTATTTTATAGATATGATATAATAACAAATTCAATTTTTCAGATAAAATAAGTATTTTTCAAAAAATGTAGTTTTGCCACCTTTTGATGGCGCATCCATTTTAAATATAATTTTTGACATGTTTATAAGTTAAATTTGAAAACAATAAAATTATTATTTGGAAGTGGGATATAAAATTTTACTTTGGATGATTTTTTGATATTTTTCTGATAACTTTCACATATTGATGAATAGTAAAAATATGCTAAATTTTAATTGAAAACAACTTTTTTCATCAAAATAATTTATATGGTTAAAATAAATTATTTAATTGTTTTAAAGTATAAATAAAATATATTTTTATATTTTAATACAATTTAATTCATTGTCATTAATTTTACATTGAATTCATATATAAAAACATTTCAATCTTTTTCAATGTTTTCACTTTTTAACAAAAACTCTTTTTTTTACAATGGGATTAATTTTAAATTAATTAATGCAAATTATTTGTTTTGAACTTCGAAAAATGGATTCCATATTTGGAATCAGTAGTTTCTAATTATGTTAATAGGCTACTTTTATTTTTGGGCCTTATGAATAGTAACTTTGGTAATTATTTTTATTACCATGGTTAAAGGTAAATCGGTAATTAAAAGTAATAACAATATTATAAAATTACCTTAACACTTGTAAAAATACTATTGGATGACTAAATTCAACCCTTATAATTTATTTTTTGAAATTGAATAACTTAATGGCCACTTACCTGTAAATATGACATGAATATAAAAAAATTAATGAATGTGACAAAATGTCACACTCTCGTTTTATATAAGTATATTAATTTCAATTTAGGGATTACTAGGGAATAAAATAAACTATAGGTAGTATATGTAAATTTAATATAATTACCTACATCATAGAAATTTATTTATAATTTTTAGAGATTAAATAATTATCATTAATGATGACTCAATAGTGTTGCAGAAATTATTTTATTAATAGAAATATCAAATAAATGATATTAAAAATATTAAAATAAATATAATTTGAGTGAATTAATGTCATAAAATAATTTTATAGATGACTTTGACATGTTATTTATTGTTTAATGGAGTTTTTTATAACATATATCTATACTATGATATTTCGAAAAATTCAACTAATGAATAGTGTCAAAATTGACACTATTGATATTCTAAATAAATAATATTTTATTAAATTATATAAAATTCATAAAAATATAAAATTCATACAACTAATTTGTATTAAGTTAATTATGTCACCAATAGTCCATTTATGGCTCCTTTGGAATTTTATAGTGACTATATTAACCCTTAGTAAATAAAAAGACATGTTGTCATGGTAAGAGTTAAAAAAATTAATTAAGGGTAAATCAAAATTATAAAGTTTAAAATAAAACCAAAACATGTAAAAAAAATTATTGGATGGATAATATTAAATAATTATCACAATATGATCTATTTTTAGTTGTTTAATGGACACTTTTACATGAAAATAAATTATATATTATTTAAATTAAAGATAGTTACAAAATATCACTATCTTGTATTTTAATATCTTTTATGTGTCCACATAGGGCTAAAATCAATATATGAATAAATCTAAATGTATATTTTGATATAAATGAAACCATTTTCATTATATTAATTTATTTTTAATTTTTATAAGATATATAATTACCATAAAAGTCTCTTCAATTCTAAAACAATATTTATTCAATTAACATAAAAATAGAATAAATGATTTTAATAATATTAATTTTGTTATATTTTGGATTATTTAATGTGTATAATAAATTTAAAAGATTTATAAGGTATATTATAGATGTGTGAAAGCATTATATTCTAATTACCACTTTGTCTTATTGTATTTTAAGTCAAATTAAATGAATAATGTTAAATTTGGAAATAATAATATCTTATTGAATTAATTTATTATTAAATTATTTTAAAAAAGATAAATAATCACAAGGGGATAAGATATGTTCAAACATGTATTATAAATTTCATTTTTGGGACATTTTTAATTATTTAGATCTAGAATAGTCTTACTATATTTTAATATTTTGAGAGTTTCCTAAAGTGCCCCTCTCATCTCTTATAAAAAGGAATCTTCTCCCACATTTCCTCACACCTCCTTCAGCCTTCTAGATCTAACAACCCCTGAACAATTATCCTATCAAAATTATTATTTAAATTATGGTGGTCTTAGTTTTCAAAGAAGTCCATCCCTAGTGTCCCTAAGAAGAGATCCAAAGGAAGTCCAATGAAGAAGAGGTAATTGCTTTACCAATTCAATTCACTTTATTTTCTTCTTATACTTAGTATTTATATGTTGATTTCATAATAAAGTAATAATTAAATTATATTATACATGATTAGATATTATTATAATTATGGGACAACCTTATACCTCCTTTTATCCATCTTATGGATAATAATATCACCATGTGTGTGTACGTATGGATTACCATCTCCATGTTGTGGTGTAATTTGTTATTCAAAAAAAAAAATACTTTATTACGATAGGTATAAAGATGAGTATAATGAATTTTAATAATTAATATAACATGATAATGATTATTTATAATTAATATACCATCTAATTACATACCATTTAACCATTAAGGGAATGATATCGTCGCTTGTGCATGCGTATAGCCTACCTTCTCCACGATGCGATGAGATTCGTTCTCCATGTTAACAATTCCAGAATTATTATAAAATTTATATTATGATTTAAAATAATAATTATGATGTTAATTTCATGAATAAAATACATATTATTCCTAAAAAACATGATTTATACAACAAAACAGGAATGAGAAAATGAAGTTGTTAACACCCGAAATAATGGTAATATTGAAATACTATTAACAAAATGATATAATAGGATCATATATGATATAATAAATATGGATATAATCATGGTATAATTTAATAACATGATTTAACCATTATACATCAGGTGACCACACCCTCAACTAATGAAAAGTACAAGGTAAGAGATAATTTTTCAATCTCATTTTTATTCGAGATTTTTTATACGTAAGTATTTATTGGGGATATATTTATCATCCATGTCCATGTTTTATAAAAATGTTATCATAAAATTTTTACTATTATTCTATTTATGTTTAAATTCATTTTTAACCATTTTTTACTTTTACTACATGGCATGGAAGGAATCGTTCTTTTGTTTACCATACGAGGTACTTTTATACTTTTCCAGCAAAAGTATAAGGAGAATGTTTTTTAACTTATACGGAATGAATGGATTTTTATGGTTTCATGACAAATTATTTTCATGAATATTACTCTACAAAATTTCAAGATTATTTTCAACTAAATTATTTTATTTTAAAATTTGGTGACATTTTGAGAAAAAGAAATATTTCTAAAAAAGAAATGATATTTCCTTAGGAATTAAGTTCAAGTGTTTCATCAAAATTATTTTCCATCTAATATGACATAGGGTTATTTTTATATCCATATTATTACTTTGATATTATTATTTTTATGATGGAATTATTGTTATGATTTTTATTTTATTTTATATGGATTGTGATGGAATGATGTTTAAGAAACCCATTTTATTTCATGGGTTGTGCTGTGATGAATGATTTATGTTTTTATGGAACATGAAAGAATGATTTCATTATAGATGGGTGGGACATATATCTCCCTACAATTAATTGGGTAAATATTTATATCTCATGATATTTACATGACTGGAATGGAAAGTAAATCCAGTTGAGTAATACAGGACTGGAACGACAAGTAAATCCAATTCAGTAATACATGGATGGAACGAAATATAAACCCAGTTCAGTAATGGACTTTTTCCACTATGATGGTATTGGAAAAAATTATTTGGGTACTATATAAATCATATTATGTGATTAATTGTTTTCCACAATTATATGTTTTATTCCAATGCTATTTTATCATGGTTAATGTTCTTTTATAATCTATGCCTTACAAACTGCCAATATTTATTTCATGACTCATGATTTTGATATTTAAACTTTATGTTCACGTTTTTATGTTATTATGTTTATGGTTTGTTTTATGTTCTCCATGTTTACCCTTACTAAGAATTTGAGCTCACCCTTTGTATGTTTTCTTTTCCCCAAAATATAAATAAAGGTTTTAGGTAGGAAAAAAAGGGAAGATCTTTATGGGAGATTTTGAATATATTTCACCAAGTTAGAAGATTATGGTCCAAGTTTCCAAAGGTGCTAAACTAATATAGTCTTGGGCATATGTTTTTGTAATTTATTAAGTATTCTTCAAAATTAATGTAATGTCCATGTACGTTAAGCTTGGATTGTTAAAATTTTAATATCATATGGTGAGTAAAATTCATCATACAGTTTAACATCTTGTGATAAGGACATTTTATTATTATTTAACATCATTTTTCCAAGGTATTAGGGAGAAGCGTAGTATGTACAACACCAAGGGTAACAAAAACCTGATATAAAAGGAGGGGAAAATATTTGGGTGTTTATGAATATAAATTTATTCTGGGGGAATGTATCCATCTTCAAGGCATTTTGTATGGGTTACTGGTTGTTTAAGGTCATATAAATTAGACCAAAGATGATACCAATTTATGTTCATGAAGCTTAGACTAAAATAGGGTACTAGTTTGTGTGACATAAAGGAGAGTGAGAACCTTATGTGAAAGGAGGTATAAGGAGGCCTCACTCCAAACAAACTTCTCCAATAAAATTTGCACATGTTTTAAGGTCATGATGCTTGGACTATAGTTTCTACCAATTTAAGGTTGTGAAGCTCAGACTGAAAAAGGGGACTAGTTTGTGTGTCATAAAAGAGAGTGATAATCCTATGTAAAAGGATGGTTAATGAGGCCTTGCACCAGAAAACATCCCCAAGAAAAGTTACACAGAGTTTAAGGTCATGATTCTTGGACCATGGTCGTGATGGAAAGGCATGTGTGCATAAAAGTTAATATAAACCATATATAAAAGTAAGGATCTTCCTATTATGAGTTGTAAAAAGTTTAAGTTCGTGATTATCATACCAAGATCTTATGTGTCTTAACCATGCAGGTGCAGACCCTACCATGACTCCTAGGCCCATGTGACCCATGATCATTGTGGGAAATAAGGAGTGGTGATGGAATTCCATTTTCACAAGGAAGCACACAACAAGGGTAAAGAGTATTTGAGTTGAGAAGGTCCCAACAACACTGGCTTTATTGGTCAATGTGGGAAAATAGACAGAGGAGTAACACCAAGGGTGTTAAAAATCCATCAAAACAAAGGTAGGTGGAAGATAAGTAAATTAGGATTTATGGGATTTGAACCACAAAGGGGGTGACTAATGGGTCAGAAAAAACCATTCACCACATTCAAAACACAAGTTCTATAACCAAATAGTTCATGGAAGGGGTAAAAAAATGAAGGATCGATCACTGAACATGTTCAAAACTTGAGAAATGCTGCTTTTCACAAGAGATCCTTCGAGGTGTGTACCCAAGATGGTAGATGAGATAGTTTTTCCATACACCATTACTTTTGGGGGATCCCATTCATATTTGGTGGATGATGGGGATCCAAATTTAGGAAGACTTGATGTTTGGATGTGAACATGAGGGGATTTTTGATGAGATATCATCACTTTGGGAGCCACACCACCATGTGCTCGAACATGCTGAATGGGTGTATCGATGGGCGAGGGTCAAACTCATTCTCAAGGAGAGGGACCTATATTGGATATAGGTGTATCTATATATCCCATGAAATTTTAATTGGACTATATGTAATTATATAAAGGTTCCTAGATGGAAATTGGTTCCAAGGGGAGGCCGTCCCAAGTGAGGGCCAAAGTATCATGCAGTTTTACATCATGCGATAAGGACATGAGTCATGTAGTTTAACATATTGTAGTAAGGATGTTGGACACATATTTTAACATCAAATGGTGATGAAAAAGCATCACATAGTTTAAAATCTTGTGATAAGAATTTTTTCCTATAGTTTAATGTCATGTAACCAAGACATTGTCTTGTATTTTAATGTCATGATACTAGAAATTTGGGGAGAATCTAGGTTAGTACAGAAACAAGGGTAACATGAAACTGGTGTAGTAAGGGACAAGTTTTGGGAATGTATGAACATGGATCTCCTCTAGGGGAATGTACTCAGCTTTAGGGAATACTCCATGGGTTGCTGGTAGTTTAAAGTCATATATCTTGGACCAAATTTGGTACCAATTTAAGTTCATGGAGTTTGTATTGAAAGAGGGGACTAGTTTGTGTGACATAAAAGAGAGTGTGAAGCCTACGTAAAGGGAGGAACAAGGAGGATTCATTCCAAAAAAACATCTTTAAGATAAGTTGTACACCATTTAAGGTCATAATTATTGGATCATGATCGTCGATAGTTTATAGTCGTAGAGCTTAGATAAAAGCGTGTTGTTTCTCCCTTGGACAAGAATAAATATTGGCAGGGGGATACCAATATTCCTAAGCTCACATGATCCATGATCAATGTGGGAAACAAAGAATATTAAGGATCCTCACCTATCACATGGGAGTGAATGACAAGGGTAAAGATTATCCTATTTATGACAGTCCCACTAACACTGAATTTCTTAGTCAAATTATGTGAATGCATGGAAGGGTAACACCAATGGTGTTAAAGCTCTACCGAAAAAAGGGATGTAGAATGGAACTAAATCATGAATTTTGAGAATTGAACCATAGAGGGGGTGACCAATGGGTGAGAAATGTTGAACACATTTTAAATGAAGTCTCCATAGTCACATAATCCAAATTTGGGGAGATAAAATGCAAGATCAACCATTGACCATGTTCAAAACATTGGAACTACTGCTTGTCATAAGAGATCCTTCAAGGCATGTATCCAGGATAAGAGGTGAGCCAGTTTGGAAAGGCACCATCATTGTTAAAATATATCATTAATATTTTTAGGATTATGGGGCTCCAAATTGAGGAAGATATGAAGTGTGTAAATTAATTTGGAAAGTGTTCGAGTGCAATTCAATACTCTAGGTTCTACACCACCAAGCATTTGAGCACATTGAAGGGATGTATCGGTGAGCAAGATTAAAACCCATTATTAAGGATGGAGGTCATAAAAATAGATTAGTAACTGGGATAAATCCATGATATGGGATCCATGTATCTCTATATATCCCATGAAACTGGGAATCAAGACTCATGTAGTTCTACAAAGTGGTGCAATAGATGATCGACATTGATAGAGAAGGTCCTCTCAGGAGAGGGACAAAGTATCATAAATTTTTACATATTGTGATAGGGATGAAAATTTTATGGTGTAACATTTTGTAGAAAGGATATTGGACATGAATATTAACATCTTATAATGAGAACAAATCATAATATAGTTTAACATCTTGTGATAAGGATATTTTCCTGTAGTTTAATGTCATATGACCAAGATGAGGTATCATACAGTTTAACTTCTTGTAGAAAGGATGTTTTCCTATAGTTTAAAATCATGTTACTAGGATGAGACATGAAGATTCCTAAAAAGTACCACTTGAAGAGCCTAATATTGGTGGGAGGTTTGATGTGCTCCCCATCCATGGTGATCAATGAGTATGAACTATTGGAGTATAATTTATGAATGATGTAAAGTATTTCCCATTTGGGTTATATCTTTGGTGGATTATTCCTTAGTATCATCATCATCCTTAGATTAAACACCACATCACCTTGAATTAAGGAGTAAAGGATAACCTTTATTTTGAATGCTTGCATCACTAGATTCTTTAAAGCACTATGCACTTAGGTTGCTACTTTATTTTTCTGCCTATAAGAACTTTCACATTGAATAAATATATGTGAAAATTGCCTTCCTTTATGGTGAAATTAGTAAGAAATTAGATATAAATCCTCCTAATAGTTATTTAAATAATTCAAATCTAACCATTTTTTTCTTTTAAATAAATCATTATAAGGTTTAAAATAGGCCTCAAGGTAATAATATAGAAAATTTGATTCTTTTATGCTTAATAACCATTTTACTAGGAGCTAATATGATGTTTGTGTTTATTTCAAGTTAATTAAAAACAACATTCTTTACCTTATGTTTTATATTGATGACATGATTATTATATTAAATAACATGAATCTTATCGTTATTATTAAATCTCAATTAAAATTATTTTTTGAAGTGAAGGGTCTAGAAGTAGAAAAAAAAATTCTTGGTTTAGAAATAATTAGGGATAGACCCAATAAAATTTTATACCTATAAAAACATGATTATGTTATGAATGTTCTTATAATATACCTATTTTAATATCTCAAACCTATTAATGTACCATTTGGATATCATTTTAAACATTAATTAACTCAAGCACCCACTGATTTTACCAATGTTGAGTTTATGTTTAGAATTCCCTATTCCATCATTGTTGGAAGTGTCATGTATTCCCTAATTTAGATCATACCTGATGTATATTGTTTAATCTACACTCTTATAAAATATATGGATAGTCTAGGGAAGCCACATTGGCATGACCTGGAATGGTTGTTATGGTACTTATCATGCACTTCAAAATTATCTTTATGTTATGGTAAAAATATTGATACTACTAAAATAATTTTTGATATATAGATGTCAGCTATATAGGTAATATTGATACTAGAAATTAATTAACTAGGTATGTTTTCACTACTTATGGAGGTCCTATTTCTTATAAATATAATATGAAATTTGTGGTTTCCCTTTCAACTATAGAATCTGAATACATAACATTGAATGAGGATGTCAAAGAATCCTTATGGATTTAGGAGTTTGTCTTATGAACTAAAACTTTATGATTCTATTATTAATATTTATAGTGATAGTCAATACTCTCTACATTTATCAAATAAATTAGTATTTCATTGTAAATCCAAACACATAGATATTAGGTTATATTTTATTAGAGATGTTATTGAATCTGGAACTGTCTGTGTCAATAAGATACAAACCAATAATAAATCATATGATATTTTGACTAAAGATATGGTATTATATAAATTCAAATATTTCTTAGATAGATTGAATTTGGCTCCTATTCAATAACATTAGGTGTAAGAAAATCACCAATTTCAATTAAAAATGGTAGAGTTTTTTGAATTTAGGTGTTTTCAGATGGAATCGCCTTGATTTTTAATTTTCCATTTAAATACCTTTTATTATATGCATGAAAAATGATTTATTTTAGATTTATTTTTATAATCAAAATATACATGTTTATATGTTAGGATGTTAGGCTTCCGTGTGGGCCTGTTGTTTGGGCCATTTTCATCGGCTCACTTGTGTTTTCCTTTGGGACACACATGTTGAGTCAGAAATATATGAAGAATTTATTCATGGATACTAATTGAAATGTCACCCATTTGATCCACACCATCAATATATTTTGTTCCTCTTGATGGTTCCTCTTCCTTTTCTGTTTGGCGGTGTGTGCATAGCATTTCCTAGTTGGTTGGTCCGTTTTGAGGTGCAAGCACTGTCAGTGGGATTTATAACCCCCTATACCCTATCCTTTAGAATTTAGTTCATTATCATACCTATCCATCCAGATTTGGATCTCCATCTGGTTCTGGAAACCCTAGATTCAGTGCATTCATCTCTTTTAGCGATCGACCGCAAGTGTCTGTTATCATCTGAGCACACCTCTGGTGTGTTGCTTATGGTAAAGTTTTGACGTCATCCTTCCCCGTGAATATGTGTGGTGGGGGTTTCAATATAAGAAAAATAAAATTTGTATAGGTGAGTCCTTTCTATTTGGTAAGGTCAAATATTCAGTGTACATTTTAATTTATTCGGAGATTATTTTTAAATTTTTAAAGTATTTTTAGAAATGTATAATATTTTTTTACGTTAGTTTTATTTTTGTTTAGGTAGTAATTTTTTTGCGATGTATTTTTTTACCTAAATATTTTTCATAATAATTATTGAATTTTATTATATATATATATATATTACTACATTGTATAAAATATCTTATTTTAATAAAAAAATAGTGTGAATAATAAAATTTTATGTTTGGTAATAAATTAATTTTTTTATAAAGTTAATGGAATATGAAATTTATTTTTAAAAATAATTAGTAAATTAAAAACAAGTTATAAATATGTTAATTTAGCTATATGATATGAGTTTTTTTAAAATAATTTAATTTAATCAGAATATTAGAGCATATATTTAAATTTGATGTGTGATAATAGATTAAATTTTTAAAAAAATTGTATTGAAGTTAAAATTTAATTAAAATATGAATTAGTAATTTTTAATTTTTAAGTAATTTTTAGTTATTAAACATTGTAATATATATATGTAGACACATGAATATATTATTTCATTTCACTTTAATTTTTTTTAAATTCAAATAGTTTAATAAAAATAGGGTGAATAATAAAATTTGATGTTTAATAATAATTTTTTTAAGTTCATGGAACATGAAATTTATTTTAAATATTAATTATTAAAATAAAAATAAGTTAATAATATGTTCATTTAGTTATATTATATGTTTTTTTAAATAATTCATTCCCTCTCTTGAATAAGGAGATTCTCTCTCCTAAACTCCAAGGAGACTGCTTTGAAGATCGTAACATGACACTTCTTCCCAAGTGGAACCATTAATGATGAGATAGTTGGAAACTACAAGTTGTTTTCATCATGTGGCATCAAGCGTACTCAAATGGATTCTAGTAGTGAGATTGAAACCAAAAGTGTTGGAATCTTCTCTGGAATGAGGGGTGGATGTGATGACCTTGGTGGTCGATGTGGTGACTCGGAGTGGATTCATGGAAACAAATTAGGTGCACTCTTAATTTTTATTATGCTCAAGGTATCATGGGTTGAAATCGTGTCATTAGATGAGACCTCAGTGATGGTGATAAATATTGGGGTTAGCGATGTAGGATCAAAGGGTTGGAACTCCCATCACTAGATTTCAACTTGGTTTCAAGAGGCCCCTATTGATGAAGGGGGTGACGAGTAGGCTGGTGATGACCTCGGGGTGTATGGTGTAGGCTAGTGAGGAATTTGGGACCTCAATGGGGGAAATTCGGGTGATGGTGCAGGGCTAGAAAAACTATCGTGCCTCAATAATTTAGTGGTAAGATCACCACCTCGATAGTGATGATGGAAATAGAATAAGGTCCATGGCATGATATGGTTTTGTAGAAGGGGTCATGCCTAGTGGCATGATTAGTTATGATGGAAAGATTACACTCGATAATGAAGGAACCTGAAGCTTATCTTTTCTTCTTTGTCCTGGTATAGTTCATATTCTATTATCCTTACATTCCATTTCAAAACACACCACATTTTGATCCTTTTATTATCTTTGGATCTTCTTCTTGGAAGGATAGTGCTCTGGACATGAAATGATTCTTTAGAACCTTTTCCTTGTTTTTCCTTTTCTTACTCACCATAATGACCATAGTTTTTTCACTCCCCATGTCTTTATCAACTTGGTGAATAAGAGTAAGAAGTTCCAAAAGTTTCTTCTCACTATTGTTCATATTTTAATTCACAATGAAACTATAGAAGGTTTTATGTATTGAATACATAATGAGATATATGTGCAACTCATCAAGGGTCTTAAAACCTAATATTTCTTAGAATTATATGTAACCAATCATCTTGACTACATGAGTCCCTACTAGCATCAACTCTCCAAGATTTCACATGAATAGTGCATTGGAGATCTCATATCACTCTTGTCTCACTTTCTCCTGATAAAGATAATGAAGGTGATAAATGATACTATATGCATCCATATCCTTATATTGTTTTATAAGATGACTAGACATGGAGTAGAACATGAAAAATTAGACATAAATTGCATCATCCACATTATTCAAGTAGAGAGATGCTTCTTCCTCACTAGCCTCTTTAGCAAGAAAATTGGGAAGTGGTGTTTCCAACACATATAATTTATGTTCATGGAATAGTATAATCTGTAAGCGCTTATACCATTCCTAGAAATTTTCATATGTGAGAATTTTATCCTTCTCCAGTATGGATCGCAGTGATATGGCTGAAGTCGTGTGGTTTTCCATCTCCAATCCACAATGTTTAGGATCCAAGAAAATCTCATTCCAAGAAAAATTTATTAAAATAAAGGGAGAGTATTATTACAAGGGGTTTTATATAAAAGATAATGAAAAAACCACGCACATCCGAATAAAAAAAAGATAGAAAAGTTTGGTATAAAAGAAGACCATCTCAAACTTTCCTTATCAATTAACCTTTTTTAAAGAACATATATAAATTTATTTTATTCTTAATAAACATGGGTGACATCCAAATCAATTTGATCAATTAACTTAAGAAATTCAATCTAGAATGGGACTATTCACCATGGAAACAAAATTTAAATTTTATTAAATTTTATTAATCTCCCTTAGGTTTTTTAAAACATAATATCACTTTCAATTCGTTTTTGAATATCCTGTAGCATAGATATTCTAGTCAAAAGGACTCATATTCCCCTTATCATAACTCAGATTTATGACTAACAAGTTAATTGAATGGTTTTAGGTAATAGTAACTCGACAACTACATTAACACATAGTTCGTTGATCTTTTGAGTAGACTTTTCAATCTTGAAATAATAGATAAAGATTTTCTAAACTCTTTCCTTTTAGTTACACTAAGTACTATTTGTGCAGCCAACCCTTGATGCGAACCAAATTAATTCACCCCAAAACTTCAAGCTAAATGTTCCCTAATAATTGAAAGCACCACAACTTGGGTTGATCAAGGACTTTGAACCATATGTTCAATTCTAACTTAAGTAGTGGAAGGATATACCAGATTAATATTTTAGTTGAGGTATTTTTTTTCTTAGGTGTAAAATCCCAATTTTATCTTATCACATGTATTCTTAATATTAAGTAGATTTTACTTAATTGATTAACCATATCTGATAAAATTTACACATAGTCCAGTTTTATCTTATTTTATCTTGCATGCTTATTAATTCATTTATTAAGTGATTGTGTAGCATCCACAAACATAAATAATCAACCATGAAACCAATATAAATAAAACATAAGTGAAATGATAATGAGATTCTCTAATGGTAAGTTTATATAGTAGATGATAAAACTAACCCTTGAACCTAAGGGAAAACACCTTGAACCATAGATTGGTTCATGTTTCATCATTCCACCTTGGTTCCTATGTATCACCTTGATTGGTTTTTCCGTGGCTTTGAGACTCAAACCGCCTCCTCTCGAATGGGTGATCTATACTTATATAATCTTTTACTCACACACAGGTGAGGTGATCCAATATATTGGATAAGGGGGAGTTTTACATAAAAGAAATGGAAGACACGTAGGCCCTCAAATAATAAAGAGGAGAGAATGAATCACAAGAAATCATTTTAATTTAATAAAAATAAATTAAAAGGAAATCAATCACATGCATAAATCTTGTCTAATATCATGATCATCCACATAACATGCAATGAAAACACATTTTCAATCTAGTCATCAATTACATTGATTAGTTATTTAAATTAGATAAAATACCATGAAATAATTTAATTAATTCAATTTATCTTAATTACATTCATGCATCCTTGAAATTTCAGCATCCATAATTTTAAAAAAATTTAATTATTTAATTTTATTTAAAATTATTAATTTACACAAGTTTACTTATAGGAAATGTCATATACTCATCCAAACTACCCAACATGATCATTATACTTATGCATTCCCATTTCATATGATATATATGCATGGTAGATAATTACATGGTCTGTACTGTTAAAAAAATGGCACATGGAACACATGTGAATTACAGTGCATGTGATGTTCTTGGTGCACATAGAGTACACTATAAGTAAGGTCTATACACAACTTTTATATTTAGAATTTAACATAGAAACTAATTTAATATATAATCAACAATACTATGGCGTGATGTGTGCGATCAAATAAATGACACATAAAACACATGTGAATAAGTTTAATTACATAATTAATTATGATTACCATGTTAAATTAATCACACTAGATGCAATAGACTACACGGTGTGTACTGGGTTACATGATTTGTAATATCTTCTACCCATGTCTACAGTATATAACTAGGGACTAGGCATGTTACCTTTTCATGGATGTGTATGATGTATATGACATTTAATCTTCTTACACAATGTGTGGCCTCAAAGTTTCATGGTTTTTTAGTCCCTATGTCATGTATAAGATACATGACATGTTTTTTGTAAAAGTGGGTGCCCTAGAACCAACATTACAATTAATTTTCAATTACCATATTATGTATATAGTGACTTATGCATGATTTACACTTACCATAATAGTGTTTATATTTCCACATCCACTATTTAAATGGTAATTTCTATAAAATATTTATCATATCAAAAGGATATATAAATTTCTAGTCTATAACGAGAACCTCGATATACTATGAAATTAATCTTAAACATACGTCCTATGGTATAGATACATTATACTAACTGGACACATATTATGTCTAACCATCAAGTGTTGGGGGGTTATAATCATTTCAATTTCTTCTCATAAAGTTCACACTTGGTGATCTTTAGTAGATGAGATCATGAGTACTGACCCAACAATAGGAACAAAACATATTTTGAGCTTCATTGTTAGTTCCTTTATATGAACATGTGTAATGGCCTCTCAAATTGAGATTATTATCAGTGTATACTATTTTATCACATAATTTTATGTAAGATAAAAACTATTCCATTGAAGTTGTAGTAAGATATCTTGTGTTGGGTTCATCATTGGTAGTGTGACATTTTTTAATAATCAAGATAGAATTTGTCACTTTTGAAAGTAAGTGATATCTCAGGCCAAGTTGACCAGGATGGTAGTACCTTCACTAAATTCATGGACATGGTAGAAGAAGGTAAGTCCACCCAGTTAGGCCAACAAACAATAAAGCAAGAAATAGTGATTACGTGAAGTGTGCATCGAGATATCATGAGAAAAATATTATATTACATAGAGGGTGTTCATAGGAATGGGTTTCATTGCTATTCTAGATTTTTTGGGATCAATGTATGAGATCACTGGGAGGGGGAGAGGGTGAATCAATTATCACCTTTTCATTTATAAGAATGTTTCTTAACATCTTAATAAAACTTTCTTAACATCTATTTTTTATAGATATTATCCACTCAAGAATAAATCTCAAAATAATCTTTATTATACAAAAAATATAAAGGGAGATAAGAACATGATATTTACAAGGTTCATTACAAGGAACTACTCCTTTACATGTTGGTTAGTCCCCCCAAAAAGAATTATTTTACTAACTTATTTTTGGAATACAAAGGCACGATCGAATACTAGTTATACCCCCCAGTACTAGACCTCCAATGAACCCTAGTTCTATGCCCCTACAATCATCTCTTTTTCCATAGTTAGTTATACCCCCTATTATCCTTTTAGTATCCACTGAATTCACAACTGGTTATACCCCCTAGCCAACAAGCCTTTTCAGCAACTCTTTATACCCCCCAGACACAACCTCTTTCCTTATTCTTCTTTTTTACCCACTTTAAAAAGTTATTTACTTACTCCATAAGTAATGTGGATAAACTTTACTTGTTTATAATATCTAATATCTTCAAAAACCATATTAAGAGTGTTTTGGTCTAGAAACTTCCTCATGATCTATAGTATACCTGAATATTCTCAATTTGAGTTTTTTTAACCTGACTAAAAAATCCCTCAACAAATTTTCATCCATTCTACCTCTATTCAGTAACTTTTGTCTGATGGTCTTCATCCAATGGATCTTTTTTAATGCTTCTCACTGCACTTTGGTTGGGCGTACTTGGATTTTTTCAACGTTGAATATTCACAAGTGGTTGGCATAGGAACAAGTTCCACAAAAGATTTTGGAAAATGAATGTTTGAGAGATACATACCATGTAAAAAGGATAAAACCATGGTAAAGGTTTTATATTCACCATGGCCAGTGATACTTTATTCATTGATAATAATTAATCCTACAAGTAAGAAGTATATGGTAATTATATAATATTGATAATATCAATCAAAATTCAGTAATTTAATCCATGTATCAAAGTACAAGGGCTTATTATTTTGAATATTGCGGCTGGTATTCAAGTGAAACTATACATGGGTGGTACAAGCGTGGTGTCAATAAGTCTCTATTTGGTAATAACAAGTTGTTATCCCTAAATCCATTATAATTATACTTATAATGAATAATTTTTATGATCATTAAATTGAACATTAGATGTAAATACCACCAATATTGGATGGTATCTATAAGATGCAACCAGAAACTGTTAGTGACACCATAGAATGCAAATAAGTGGTGCAAGTTACTAAAATCCATTTTTAGATTGAAGTAAGAAACAATATAATAGAAAATATATTTGGGTTGAATTATTTCCACATGTCTATAGAGGTTAGTGGGAAAACCATATCAAATAAAAATATGTTTGATAACACACTAACCAAAAAATATTTTGAAATATACACTAAAATCATGGATATACATTACCAAATACATAATTTTATTAGGATCCCCTCCCTATTTTTCATTACCCTTGCATGAAACCTATCCTAACCTCACTTACCTATACCTCTTGGCCCTCTCCTTACCTCCCAGACCTCGAACTCCATGACCTCCCAGCCTCCGCCTATGCCTCAACATCCCGACCTCTGCCTCCCAGCCCCTAGCCCCTCTCAGCTCCCTCTCCTCCGGTGATGTCCCCCTCCCATATCAACTCCTTCTCCTATAGGGACATCTCACATCCCCTCTCGACTCCCTCTCCTCCAGTGACATCCCCCCCATCCTCCGGTGACTTCCCCCATCTCCTCTGACAACGTCTCCTTCCCCCCTTAACCGCTCTAGTTGTGCGCGAGACCCCCCACAACCGAACACCCTGCATGACATCCCCATCTCTCAACTACTTATCCTACCACCATTTCTCCTAAATTTCTTGAGGTTCTTGGTCGGTACTTCTAGGTAAGCATTCATATTCTTTAATTATTCAATTTCTTAGAGTTTTACTCTCCCCCATTGCTCGGTTTCATTCAGTCGAACCCTAGGGGTTTTGAGGTTCCCTGATTCTAACTTTGATCCTTGTTTCTATGGTGCATCATGGCTCTCTAGAGTCCTTCTTGAGTGTGTTTTGGAATCCTCTACTAATATAAAAGAAGTTTGGATCATATTGGTTTATATTCCACCATTTGAGGTTAGTTTATTCTGCTCTCTTTGTTTGGTCCAATTTAATTTAGGGATTTTGGTGATTTATTTGCCTATGAAAAATTGTTAGGTCCACTAGAATAGATACCCTGGTGGGTGAATCAGGATATGGGAGATTAAAATAACTACCACTTTTGATCTTGTTTTATTTAAAAAAAAACACTCTTCTATCTCTTTACCGTAGCCAAGCATGAACATAAATTAAAGCATGCATGGGACAATTTTTTTTACTTGGTTCACCCTCACTAGGCTACGTCCAATGATAATACAATGATAATGTGTCGATATACCAAATCTACTAAAATCACACTACTATTTACAAGTTTGTAGGGGACTCAATGTCCCTCCTATTTTATAACCAATCACAATTTGAAATCTCACTGCTCCATCAACTAAAGAGTTCTCACTGTTTCTTTAGAATATCCACTCACAATTTAAAGACTTGTAGGTCCCTTAATTATCTTAATTGAATGCATCCTTCACTGTATATAGATGCTCTATTGATGTCCCAATTTCATCTACTGATGAATTCCACTTTACCATAGTATTACTAGGCAACCTAATATCCTTCTTGCAACCCTTACTGCGTCTTGAGCATAAATTTAATGACTTTCGCACAAGATTCCACTTTTGTTACAAAACACCACTTGTATGCAACTTCAATATTATGCGCAACTCAAATCTTATGCACAACTTCCTTAGATTGAACACCGCTCAAAATCTTTTATGCACTTCCTTTTCTTAAAATTATTATGCGATCTGAAGCTTGGATTCTATCTAAGAGTTGAGCTCTCTCAAATGAGAGGGTCACCTCTTATTTATAGGCATCACTGACCCCTGTGCGGAAGATTCATCACATCACAGAATATCCCTTATGTGCGTGATAAACCCAATTTAACATCGCATTGGGTGCACAAATTTCTTTTGCACAATCCTCATCTTTCACACACTTCATTCCTTTACCATTTTTTGACATTATGATCCTGAAACATGCCTTGCATGAAAGTTTATAAATCACCTTCAATATTACATTAAAATACCAATATTTCACACAAATTTCAGATCTTTTATGCACCTTCCTTTACCAAAAAACCTTTCTCCATTTTTTTATTTTGAGGCCCAAAAATTTGGAAATCACTGGAAAACGGTTCAACCTTGTATCTTTTCTTTTTGTGCTGCTTACAAACCATCACTTCCTTTTTCACGGTTCTTTGTCAACATAGATTGTCAACAATATCTCTGGAACACCACAACTGACCATGGAAACTCTCTTTCTCAACAAATTCAACCAACCCATAAATGATTCAATGTTTCCTTGAGGTATTTTCCCCAACAATCTCCTCCTTTGGGTTTGTTGAAAACTCTTTCACATAACATGATATGTATTTAGCTTCGACCATCTTATGCCACTATTCTCCTCTTGTAATTCAAATAGATATCAAGGATTTACTCAATACATACTCTAATCCCACATGAGTAATGATCATCATGAGAAACAAAAGTATGATGAAAATCTTATCAATGAATCACTTCATTACTGACACTAATTCTTGAAACCAATCTACTACTTTCATCACTAACCATAGTTTTCATGATATATATTCTTTAATCGATCAGTACTATCATCACCAGGTTTAACATTCTCCCCCTATCTCATTGCTCCCCCTATCTTGCCGCTCCACCTGTAAACTTCTCCCTGTGTATTTGACTAAGGCATTTTCTCCCCCTTGAAAAATCACATTTCTCCTCCTTTTTCAATGAACCCAAAGGTCACTCCTTTGCAGCCCGAAACAGGGTAAAAACACATATCAGTACATCCAAGAAAAACACATCATACCTCAGGGAGAGGGGGTCCCATATCCAAAATTTTTCAAGTGCGGGGAGTTGGCTAGAATCCCAATGCTAGTCAATGCCTCTCAAAAGCTTCTTTGGGCAAGGCCTTTGTCGAAATGTCCATAACATGTAGCTCTGTAGGCACATACTACAACTTCACAAGCCCTTGCTCCACCTTCTCCTTGATAAAATGATATTTGATATCAATGTTCTTTTTCCTTGAGTGATGGACTAGATTTTTTCTAAGATTGACATCACTTGAATTATCACACTGGATTCCAATAAGATACTTCACTTAAACTCCCATATCATCAAGATGTTGCTTTATCCACAATAATTGTGTGCATTCTTAAGTGGAAAAAATATACTCAGCTTTTACGGTGCATAATGAAATGAAATCTTGATTCTGGATTAGGCAAGAAATACAAAAACCACCAAAATATAAAGCACATCTTGACATTGATTTTCTATCATTTTCTAATCCAAACCAATCTGTATCTGTATATCCCAATAGTTATGGATGAGATTTTTCAGTATACTTCAAACCGAAATCCACAGTTCCTTTGATATAATGAAGTATTATTTTCACTACAATCATGTGGATTTCCTTGGGATTGATTTGATATCATTCTTCTTGTCATGTGGTGAAAATAATATCAAGTCTTTTTTTTGTCAGGTATAGTAAACTTCCAATAATCTTCCTATGTTTTGTGATATTAAATGCCTTTCCATCATCATATTTTGATAATTTCATCTAAGTAGAAACTGGAGTCTTCATATCCTTGTAATTTTTCATTTCAAATATTCTCAAAACCTCCTTATCATATTTATATTGATAAATGAAAGTACCACTCCTTCCTTGTGTCATCTATAAACCAAGGGAAAACACCATCTCACAAATCATTGACATTTTTAACTCACTTTTCATAAATTCAGAGAACTGTCTGCACTGAGCTTCATCTGATCTGCCAAATATTATGTCATTGACATAAACCAACACCATCATCATTTGATTATGGTCATTGTTGAAATAGATATTGCAATCAACTCCACCATGTTGAAATTCAAGCTTCTTCAAATATTGATCAAGCCTTGAGTACCATGATCTTGGTGCTTATTTCATCCCATATAGTGTTTTCTTAAACTAAAAAACTTTGTTCTCATCTTCATGAATGAGAAAAACATATGGATTATTAATATACACTTCTTTTTATAGAAACCCATTAAAAAATGTAGATTTGACATCCATCCAAAAAACTTTGAACTTCCATTACACTGCAATGGCCAAGAATAATATGATTATCTACATCCTTACAACATGTGTAAATGTTTCATCGACATCGATACCCTCTATCTGGGAGTACCCTTTGCACACCAATCATGCTTTATTTCAAATCACTATACCATCTTCATTCATCTTGTTGCAAAAGAACCATTTAGTTCCGATGAAATTCTTATCTATTGGCCTCAAAATAATATATTGGGAAAAAATCTCTCAAGATATCATTGAATCATTTTTGAGGTGATTGTGTTTTTTGACAAGGTGGGCCACTGTGTTGTGTTTGTTGAAAAAGAAGACCATGATGTTCAAATTTGTTGACAAAGGGGGTTTACATGGTGATTTGTTGAGTTTAAGAGATGTTGTTGACAATACTTTATTGTCAGAAGAACCTAAAAAAAGGAATAAATGATCTAGAGGTGGTACAAAAAGAGTATATAAAAGGTGGTGCCGTTTTCCAGTGTTTTCCAAAATTTTGGGCCTCAAAATCGACAAATGGAGAAACTTGTTTTTTTTCAAAGGGACTTGTGTGCCGGTGTCTTGGAGGATTTCAAACTTGTGTGCCATATGTTTTTCAATATAATAACATCAAAAAATGGTAAAGGAAATAGGGGTGACCAAGTTTTTGTTTGGGCGTGCAAGGTGACTAGGGTGACAAAGACTAGGGTGGTTAGACTTGCGTGCCAGGAGGAGACTTGCACGCCAGCGCTCAGGGTACCCAAAATGCCTATAAATAGAGGTCTAACCCTCCTATTTTTCAAAGAATCTAAACACTTAGAGAAAATTAGAGCTCTAATCACCCAGGTGGTTTGGGCATGCAAGTGGTGGTTTGGTCGCACAAGTATAAAGATATTCAGAAGTTGCACACCAGTTGATAGTTGCTCGCTAATATTGGTTTGGGTGTAAAAGGGAGTGAGTCGCCCAAGTTTTGTGTTGAAGAAGGGAGTGTCATGCAAGTGGTTAGGTGACACTTGCATGCCAAGCTTGGAGAATCATTATAGGAATTAGAGAAGCTCACCAAGCATAGAGAAGCGCGCCAGTCACTCTAGGGCTGTGTGAAGGTTGGAGAAATTTCCCGTTACCTTCGGTGAAAAGTGATATTCATCTGCGAGTGAATATTGGACATCAACAAAGCATATACATACAAAGAAATATGTATTAATTTGTGATGATTAAGGGACCTACAAGTCTTTAAACTATGAGTGGATCTTTTGGAGAAGCAGTTGGCACACTTCTATTGAGAGAGCAGCGAGCTTTCAAATTATGATTGGTTGTAAACTAAGAGGGAAAATGATTCTTATCCAAACATTGTAAACAGTAGTGCACTTTTAGTGGATTTGGTACATTGACACATTGCTGGTGTATTCTCCTTGGACATAGCCTAGTGAGGGTGAACCAAGTAAAATTGATGTGTCATGTGCTTTCCTTAAAGATTTTTTCATACTCTGCAATAGGAAGGATAGTGAAGAGAGTTTTGTCTAACAACAAAACTAGATCAATAGGGGTAGTTGTTTTAATCTTTCATACCCTGATTCACCCCCCCTATTAGGGTATCTAACCTAGTGGATATAACATAATATTTTACATATGATTCTTCTCAATCTGATCAAGCTCTTCATGCATAGCCTGAACCTAGTTTTCATCTTTAGCTACATCAACAAAACATTTCAGCTATTTCTGAGATAATAAAGATTCCTACTGTAATGACTTCATTATTCTTGTTTGAATAAGTATTGTCTAATCACCAATGATATTTTTCCTATAAATTTTATCTCAAATATTTATCTTCTTAGTAGATACAGACTTAAGTTCTTCTTTCTCATCACCAGTATCTTCTTCTGAATCAGCATCTACCACTTCTTCTCCCCCAATGTTTCTTAATTCCTCATCACTCTCATCAGAAAACTGTTCATTTTGTTGTTGAATATTCTATTAATTTTCCTCTACACTGACATCATTACTCTCTAATACTTTTCTCAACCTGTTATTAAATCATATATATGTTTTTATTTCACCTGAGTAGCCAAGGAATATACCCTCATCTCCACATGAATCAAATTTATTGTGTTTTTCTTTGTTGAGAATAAATCACTTACTTCTAAAGATTATAAAGTATTTCACTGTTGGATTATTTCTATACCACATCTCATATGAAGTATTTCCTTCCTTTAGACACAAAAAATCCCTGTTAGAAATGCAGAACGAGGTCAAGACTACTTCCTTCCAAATTTTCTCTGGTAGGTTTTTTTCAATAACCATAATTCTATCCATGTTGTTGATGATCCTTTTTCTCCTCTCAACCACTCCATTCTGCTGGTGATTTTTCATTGAAGAAACTTTATGCCTTATCCTATGTTTCTTGAGATAGACTTCCACCTGACTATTTGTGAATTTCATACCATTATCAATAAGAAACTTCAGAATTTTATGTTTAAGCATCCTTTCAAATTCCCTATGATACTATTTTATGCATCTTAACACATCAAACTTATGGGAAATGACAAACACCCATGTCATTTTACTATAGTCATGAATGAAAAGAATGTAATACCTCTTCCTTCCAATGTCTCTTGGTGAGATAGGTCCACAAACATTAGCATGTACCAATTTAAGCACTCCTGTTGACTTCTTTTCCTTTGTTATGTACGTATTTTTGATGATCTTCCCTTGTTGACAAGCATTTCACGTATGTGTATGATCACGTGATAGATTAGGGAGGTATATAGATGCATCACACTTCACCATATCTTCTAGGGATGGTTGGAATAGATGGCCTAGTCATTTATGCGACATTTTGTTTTCTTCCCCTCTACAAGAAGCACATATCTTCTTCTCCACTTACAAGGTAGATATTTACCTTTTTCCTTTTCCCTGTAAAACCATTTCACCATCTTTTCCTTTGATGATACACATCATCTTAGTAAACTTATAGAATTACCTGAGTCACATAGTTGGATAATTCTAAGCAAATTGTGACTGATGCCTTATACTACCAAGACATCAACACGTCTCATTTTTTTACCCCTAAACATGGCATTTACTGAGCCAATAATCTTTAGGCCTTCATCATTTACAAACTTGACAACTCATTCTTTTTAATATTTTATACATGTAACAAGATCCTTATTATATGTCATGTGGGATGTGCATCCGTTGTCAAGGATCCATACACCAGAATGATATAACGCTTTAAGTGAAATTTACGCAACCACTTCATTCTCTTCTATTTTCTTTTTGATCCATGTTTTTGAATTCACACTTGGTATAGATTGAAAATCTTGATCTTCCTTAGAGTATGAAGGACCAGCTTCATCCTCCAGATCTAGAAATTGATTTTTTTGTTTTCAGCTCACCTGTCGATTTTTGGGATTTTCTGCTTACAGTCACCTGGGTTCTGCTTTGGCACATTATTCTGCAAGGTTGATGTACACTACCTGAAAATGTTTCTAAATAATTTTCACCAAAAACAATGTCCTTTGAAAGATATTCTTGAATATCGAGCTGAGTTTGGCTACCACTGTTGTTCTTGTTCCCTTAGATATCTCTTGGCTATGGAACACACATATTGTGAATGTACCATCTTTACAGAGTAATAAAACCTTATATAGGGTGACTTTAGCATTTCCAGTTGTCCCTCAGGTTCTCTAAATATTCTGATTCTACTTTGTACCCAACTCAATTTTCAATTTCGGAGCGGGTGCTTATGGTCTGACTTCAACTTTCACAGGTTTCTACTTTTATTCAAGCCCCACATTAGCCTTACCATCTAAACATGATTATTGATTCTTTTCTACTTGGACACTATGATCTACTTTCAACGTTTCAGTCTTCTGAATGATCTGCTTTTCTGGTATCATATTAGGAGTAAATAGTTTTTTTTGATCCTTTACTTTTCATTGTAGACCGAAAAATTATTCTTTAAGTTCTTCGATACACTTGATTTGATCTTTCACTGTGCTATTCAAGCCATCGATCTCACTTTTCTATTCTTCAACCTTGAGTTTATAATCACTAACTATTTTTGATTACTTTAGTAATGAAGGCTTGAGATTCTCAATATCATTCATTAACTCAGCCTTCTCTTCATCCTCTTGCTGCATGTGGAGTTTGGCATCATGAACCAATTTGTTGGATTTCTTCATTTTCGCTCTCTAAACGTCTATCTCGTCAAGTTTTGATTCTAATTCAGCCTCCATATTAACTCTTCCATCAACTTATTATTCATCAATGTTGGTTTCTTCATTTTTTCCAGCACTACCAACAACTGCCACCATAGAATTTTCTCGATGATCTTTACAGTTCTCTATATCTTCAACCTCTTCAGCCTCAGATTCATCTGAACTATCACATTATTTTGAAAGAATATTCTTTTTCTTAAATAAATTTTTCTTGAACCGATTCTTGCCTTTCACATAGGCTAAATACTTTTTCCTAGGAATTTAAACTTCATCCTCATCATCTTCATGGAAGTTCTTGGGTCACCTTTCCACAAGATATCCAACCTTTCCACATTGAAAACACACTATTGGAAGTTTCCCCTTAAACTTTCATTTTCCTATTTGAAAATCCGAATAAAGGAATGAAATCACCTCATATGTTTCTTATTCTTTCTAAGAATCTTCAATGGTGATCTTTTTTATGGCCTTGAATTCCACCTCTTTAGATTTCCCCTTTTTCGCAACATCATTGTCATCATTTTTCATTTTATATGATATAAGGGTTCTATAAAAGTCATCCAGTGTCATCTATTTTGAATCTTTATATTCTAAGACTGAAACTTTCGGATTGAACTGAGGTGGAATCTTCTTCAAGATACGCTTCATGATCTTTATATCTTCAATGATTTCTCTAAGTCCTCATATGTCTTCCACTACAACATTTACCCTATCAAAGAATGCATCAACAGACTCATTCGAGTTCTTTCTCAGATATTCATAATTATTCCATAGTAATTGAAGCTTTGCCTCTCTGACCTTTCTATCTCCTTCATATATATTCAATAGATTTTCCACATAACACATGATGTTTCAAATGAAATCACCTTCATATAGACTGCATTGGAAATAGATCCACCTAGAGCATTGATTCCTTTTGCGTCAGCATCTAGTTCCCTTATTTAAGATTCTGATAGTGAACCGCTATTGATGTCGACTAAGATACCATGAATTACTACTATAAACACATCCATTCCTAAAGATCAAAAATAGTATTGCATCTGATTCTTCCATAGCTGAAAATTATTCCAATCTAAGATCAAAATCCCTTTATGATTTGTGACCTCCATTGAGAGAGAAATACTGACACCAACCTTTCCCTTTGATACCAATTGCTAGGTCCACTATACTAGAGACCCTAATAGGAGGAGGGGGGGGGGGTGAATTAGGGTATGATATATTAAAACAACTACCCCTTTTGATCTTGTTTCATTTTTAAACAAAACTCTCTTCTCTCTCTTTCCTATAGTAAAGAATGAACATAAATTAAATCATGCACATGACACAATAATTTTTACTTGGTTCACCCTCAGTAGGATATGTCCAAGGAGAATACAATGACAATGTGATGATGTACAAAATCCACTAAAATTGCACTTCTATTTACAAGTTTGATGTTTACCCACTATCCCTTCTGGTTTACAACCAATCACAATTTGAAAGCTCACTTCTCTCTCACCTGAAGTGTGATCACTGCTTCTTTAGAAGACCCAATCATAATTTATAGACTTGTATGTCCCTTAATTATCTCAAATGAATGAATCCTACACTGTATGTAGATGATCAATTGATGTCCCACTTTCATCCACTAATTAATAACACTTAACCATAGTATTACTGGGCAACCTCAAATATTTTGCGCAACCCTTACTGTGTCTTGCACACAACTTTAATGCCTTGAAAGTAAGATTTCACTTTCATTATGAAACACCCCTTGTGTGCAACTTCAATCATACACACAACTCAAATATTATGCGCAACTTCCTTAGCTTGTATGCAACTCAAAATATTTTGTTCACTTCCTTTGCTTAAAATTCTTACGCTATCCGGAGATCATATTCTCTCTAAGAGTTGAGCTCTCTTGAATAAGGGGGGTGGGGGGGGGGGGTCACCTCTTATATATAGGAATCACCGAACCCTATGTGGAAGATTCCCTGCATCACGCAATATCCCCTCTGTGCATGAAAAACCCAATTTGAAATCATATTGGGCACATAAGTTTCTTTCACGCAATCCTCATCTTTCGTGCACATCATGCCTTTGCTATTTTTTGACGTTATGATCCTAAAACATGTCTTGCATGAAAGTTTAAAAATCAACTTCAATATTGCATGAAAAGACCAATATTTATCACACATTCTAGATTTTTTGAACGCCTTCCTTTTCCAAAAACACATTTCTCCATTTTCCGATTTTGTGACCCAAAAATTTGGAAAACACTGGAAAAATATGCCACCTTGTATATATTCTTTTTGTGATGCCTCAGATCATCCATTCATTTTTCATGGTTCTTTATCAACATAGATTGTTAAAAATATCTCTGGAACACCACAAATGACTATGAAAACTCTATTTGTCAACAAACACATTCAACCCAAAAATGATTCAATGTTGCCTTGAGGGATTTTTCCCAACAAAAAACTACATTTGGTATGAATTTCATGAATAAGCCTACTTTACATCCTTCATATCTATTTTTGTGTGTTTTTATCTCATATTATGTGTATATGTTAAAGATTCATCCTTTGGTATAATCATGTCATGTTTTTTTATCAATGGGTGAGTGGAAGATATGATGATAAACATGATATTGCACAATGGATATATGGGTATAATTGATTTTTTATTATGTTTTGGTATGCATTATTATATTTTTCAACTTGAACTAGTGTATGTTTGATAATACTTTCATTAAATATTATTTTTATGATTAATTTTTTTTAATTTTGAATTGCTGTTAATTATGTTAATCTCATTTGTTTTTTTATCTTTTTTACTTTTATTTATTTGATGTTTCATGGATGTCCAATGTATAGGTGACCCATTCTAGATTCTTAATAACTGATTCAATGTATTTAACATAGCATTGAGGATGAAACTATTCGTAAGGTGATGTTTGGTGATGATCTTCTAGTAGTTTCTAGCCAGTTGTGATCAGAAACAACTTATGTGATATTTGTGGTTTCCTCTCCATTGTTCATTTCATTTTTGATTACTGCAATTGAAATTATATACTCACCAATTCTTGAAGTATTCAATTACACATCCATGAAATAGATACAACCATCCTATTAACCTAAACCAATACATTTTATTTTCCCTAATCATTCTTTTTGGATTGTCTATTGATTATAAAGAAACATCATTCCTTTCTGTTTTTATGTAGACTCACAAATTCAGAATTAGTTTTTTTTGGAAAAACTAAAAATTCACCATGGATTATAGGTATGTTTTGTTTCATTTCAATTCTTTGTTTTTTAATTTATGGGTTTTGTGGTTGAGTTTTATGTTTTTTTCTAGAGTATTTTGGACCTTGCTACGATGGTTTTAGGTTTCTGTTGTCAAAGGTGACTTGCACATGTATGCATAAGTAGGCATATACATATATAAGTTCCCCAACATATATATATTTATTCATGGAAGTATGAATATATATATTGGGTCTAGGTGTGATTATTTATATATATGAAAAATGCATATGTGTGTAAGGTAAAGGGGTATATGCATGTATAAGCATATATGTAAGGATCACCTTGTAAATATTTGGTCATGGAAATATGTACATAGGGTCCATGCGCCCTTATATATATACGAAAGTGAATATTCTTGCAAGAGGTAAATGGAAGATTCAAGTTTCTGTCTTCATAATCAGATCTCCTAGAGTTAAAGGTAGGTTCCCCTATGCATTGGACTTTAAATTTTAATAATCATTGATTTCTTGTAATTCACACCATGTTTTTTTACTAAATAATGAGATAGATCTTTTAGAATAATTGTTTGATATGAAATGAAGTGTTTACCAAATTGAATCAAATAGAGTCAACCTAACTTGATCCAAATCAAAACAACCAATTTAAATGAAACCATCATAAACTCATTCAAACTGAATTTAATGAAATAGTACATAATATAAGTAGGAAAAAACGAAAACAATCTGAATTATATTAACCTATAAAGAGTAAAACTGAATATTCCTAAATGAATCTACAATAAATTAAATTATCTTATACCAAAAAAATAAATTAAAAATAACTAGATCTAAAAAAAATCATATCATATTTTACCAAAGTGAATCATACATAATCAGTATAATCCAGTTAGACCTCTCCTGACCTACCTCAATTAGGATTGCATCAAACATAACGAACCAAGACGAACCACAGGAAACCAAACCAAATAATATTATGAAGATTAAACCCAAAATGATTTGAACTAAATAAAGTGGCACCATACAAACTCACAATGGATAGAATAAAACCAAATAAAAAATAGAATGATACATTTAAAAAAACATTCACAAAATAACTAAACCTTACTGGTATAAATTCAAATTAGATAAACCAAAATAGATCTAGAATGATCAAAATCAAGAAAATATAATTCAAATAGAAAAAAAATTAGTGAAACTAAATTGTACCAAGTCTAACTAATCTAACTTGAACTAATATGATATTATAAATGATGAATCAAATTGGACCAAATATAATGAATTCAAACCTATATGACTGCAATTGACATGAAATAAACTGAACTAAACCAAATTAATATGAACCAAATGTAATAAAACTGAATCGATTAGAACCCAAATGAATAAAATTTTCCAAGATAATATAAACAAAAACAAAATAAACTAAATCTAATGAAAAATTACCAAACTAACTTGTATCGAACAAAATCAAACTAAGCTAAAACTCAATCCGAACTTATTAGCAGAACTAAAAAATGCACTAGTGGTTTGATGAATATAGAGATGATGATAATCTTTAACATCCTAAAAATTATAAATGATTAGGGGTCACCTTATTCAAAGACCCTCGACTAGTTAAAATTTCCTCCAATGGATTCATTAATCAAGAAAAATAGTATAGAGCTCGATGAAATATTTCAAAAACATGAACTGGAGTATCTTGTATCAAATGCTCCCATCCTTGTATAGAAATTGAATACCAAGGGAGGTAGGAATGATTAAGGTAACAAGTTTAATACCCTAGAAGAGAACCAAATGAAGTCCCAAATTAGGGGAAACTCTTCCAAATTATTTTTGTATAATTGTTGAGGGATAGATATTTCTAAAACCTTCTCAACCATATAATCAAATAAGGAATCCTAAACCAGATTTATCTTGGCTTATTTTTTAGGATTTTAACTATTTTCTATGACCTAATGAGATGATTGGAAGCACCTTAATCAATATTTCTACTATGTAATTTTCATAGGTTTTTTAACAGAAACTCCCTTTATTAAATCAACATATTGGGTTCTAAATTCACTTAGTATATATGCACTGTGAATAAGAGACAAGCTACCATGATTGACCAATCATTTATCTCATATGCTGGTGATAATATTATCTCCTTAGTTACTTGTACTACTCTTCTTAAAATGAACTTAAATCCCAATCCCTTTATTCTCTAACTACTAAAACTAGACATGAATCATCCTAGAATATTTAGATTTAATGACACTTGGATCGCTATATCCTAGTGTAATGAAATTTTTGTCATGAAATTGAACAAGTTTGATATTGGAAATGACTTTTAGAGGATCTCATAAAAACTCAAGTGAGTTAGTTTAGTCCTATAAAACTAGGCTATGGAGAAATTTAGTGATTTTTATATTGATATAAAACTAACCAAAGAAATAATACTTGATGTTCAAAATAGAGTTCCTAAATATAAGCTATCATTGGAGGTTGAGGTCCACATATAGTGTAAACTATAGGATTTTATTATATTCTCATAGAATGAAGCTATATTGAGTGGCTCAAGGATGGAGACATGAACTCAAAATTCATTCACATATTTCACAAAGATAGTAAGGATAGAATTCAAATATTGTCAATTTTCATACAGTGTAATTTTTACTCAAATGGTAGAGATAATGCACTTGTTCAGGATAGATCATTTTACATGCATGTTTACTGATTTTATTGATTATAAGGAAAAAAATTCAACTGATGGATGTTATTCCACATTTGGTATTATATTTTCAAAACTCTAAGCTCATAGATGAGCCTTATAAAGATGAGGTAAAGGCTACCCTCCCCAATCAAGACACCACCCACGATCTTTATGGTTTCATTAATATAATTTTCATGAGTTAGTGGGATGTTGATCATTCTAATGTATATCTTGTTATGGTGGAATTTTTATCACATCATAAATTCTCATGGGTTCCAATTCTCAAATTATTGTGATTATTACAAAATTTAAACATTATTAAACCATTCCTAAGGGTTTACAATTCTCAAATTCTCAAATTATTGTGTTAATACCAATTCTAAAATTATTATATCGAGTTATAAGATTCATGACCCCAACTTACATGAACTAAACTGAACTAAAACAAACTGATATGAAACAAATGTAATCAAAATGAATCGATTAAAACCCAAATGAATGAATTTTCCCAAGATAATATAAACAAAAACAATACAAACTAAATCTAATGAAAATGTCCCAAATAAACTTGTATCAAACAAAACCAAACTAAACTGAAACTTGAGATAAAATAATTATATGACATTAATAAGAAGAATAATTGTTAATTAATAGGAATGTAATATTTTATAGTATCAATTTGAAACTTGGATCTATTTTCCCCTTGCTTACAGGAACATGATTTGACCAATGAGGCATTTTGGTTCTTATATATTGGGTGGTGACATATATAGTCATAGGAGACATGTATGCTTTAGCTTAATTTTTATTTAATTTTCTTTATCGCATTGTACACTTAGGCCTTTTACCACTTTCTACGGATGATGGGTAGTTATATTCTATGAAGGGGTCCTGAAGGGCACTATAAGCAGCTACATAGTTTTCTTTACAGGGGAGGGAGATTAGGGTAGTGAAGAGATTGATTAGTGTGTTTCATTTTTATCTGCCTTTATACCATGTTTCTGTTGTTTATTTTCTTTTCCTTTAGTGTGGACATCCGACGTATGGATGGGTCATGCTGAAATTTTATTTATTCTCTACTACTGTTTTAATCAATTTTTTGTGAGAGAAATTATTCCCAAAATTCCTTTTTGATTGGTTCCAACCCTCATAAATAGAAATCAAACAACTATTGAAAAACCAACTCCTCTAGTAATTGAAAATTAAAACTTTTCCTCAAATTATAAATGCCTGTATGAACACATGATTTCAAAAATATCACCACTATAATTATTCTCATACCAAATAATTCTAAGTGAGCAAACCATCTAGATACCCTAACTTATGTTGATCAATAATTTAAGGCTAAACAACCTCATTCCAATCTCGAACGCTCAAAATACATCCAAGGAATAACCTTTAATTTACGGTTCTTTGACTGGAAAACCAGATCCAATGCCTGTTTTCAGAATTGAAACACATGATGTTTCTTACTTGAGCCCATATATCTAAAACACTGATGGTGTCATTGTTCAATACCTATCAGGCTTATAGTTCTCCCCACCATAAACTTCATCTTACCACCACCAATTCATATGCTTTAGTGCCTCCTCCTTTTAATATTCATATTGAAACATTTCTCCCATGTTCTAATGAGAATAATTATAGCAGGGACACCCAATATAGGTGTTCTTCTCACCATGGTTGACCTATGTATAGTGAAGTATATAAATACACTTGAGATATCCCTACGTCATTTCCTTGAACATTGTTTTGGTGAGATGGGTGTTTTGGGGTATCATGATTTTGTAGTGGAGGAGGAAAATGGATAAGTGGTCAAGGTGTCCAATGTTTTGAAGGGAATATTTCATAAATAAGTGTTTAATTCCTTGGTGTATAGGTTAAAGGAATTTTGTTTGGAAACACGATTCAAAAAAGAGTTTCTTTGTCACGAGGTTTGGGATTTTAAAAGGAAAGTTTGAATGGTGTTTTTATTCCACATATATTCAATTGGAGGTTTAAAAAATTGTCAAAGTTATATAAAGTGTGGAGAAATACAATGGAGGTATTCTTACAATATATTCAGATATTCTAAGTGGTGGGTTTAAAAGGAGATATTTTCAGATTATATGGGTGGATGGTTTGATTGTAGTTAATAGTTTTCAATGAATGATGATTTAAAAAATGAAGAAGTTTATGGAAACTGCAGTGAATGTGACCAAATATTGTGGACTCATATTTAGTATATTTATTTGAATTCAATTTTTTTTTATGCATATACACTTGGAGGAGAAAGAGAAGATTATAGAAGCCTGGTGTGATCCACACCATTCTTAGTTGTGCATGGAAATGGGCCAGCATATATATATATATATATATATATATATATATATATATATATATATATATATATATATATTTCATGGGGCCATTATGATAAGGGAAGATACCACCTACACAACATTGCAACATCTATTTCTTCAATAATGAAGTAGGGAAGGATAGACCTAAGCTATATTGATATATTTGTTTCAAAAAGAAAAAAAGGTAAGAAAAAGTGGGTGAACATGCGAACATATTTCCATTGAATAAATCTAGGCAGCCTGTAAAGACAAAAGCTTACCATTTTTATATTTTGGGTAAAAAAGGAGGAGTAAATTAAAGAAATAATTCTATTTTAAAGTAAGGAGGCAACAAGTATTTAATATCAATGATCATATATTCAGAATCAAAGGTGAAAGGTTTATCAGTGACCCATACCGTCATGTCTATAAAAAAATCTTTTATCCCTTAATTTTCATGATAT
Organism: Viscum album; assembly: GCA_963277665.1. Classification (NCBI taxonomy): domain Eukaryota; kingdom Viridiplantae; phylum Streptophyta; class Magnoliopsida; order Santalales; family Viscaceae; genus Viscum; species Viscum album. The sequence continues at coordinate 1,477,286,140 of OY728150.1, forward strand.
ATGTGGTTTTTAACCAAATGAATCCAATTCTGATAGGAACTTGGAGTCAGATTCAATGCATAATGAATTCAAATTATATTGGATAGTGTATCCAATTACATACACCATATCCAATAATTTATCTTCATATGAAACCCCAATTCTAATGTAATTATAGAAACACCCTTTGACAAAGCCACAATATGTGTAGAAGACACCCTCACAACCTAAGGGCCAAGGCATACTAGAGGCTTCCCCATTTACATTAACCTTAACCCATGGGATGATTAGAGGTATCCAATAAATGTTCTTGATCATTCTAGGCTTCCATGGTCGACCAGTTACACCCAATAGTCTGACAATATTCAGCTCATGCATAGTATTTTTCATACCTCTTGTTTGTACCATAGATTCCACATAGACATCCTTGTGTAATTTGATCATTCCCATGCGCAAAGAGGGATGATTTCCATCAAATATTTTATCATTTTGAGCATTCCATATAGTTGAAAAAATGGACCCAACTGTTGCATATAGCGGATTCTGGATTTGTTCACTAAAATCACCATTTTAGATTTCCTTCAATAGCTCATTACACCATATATTTATATCAATTCTCAGTCCAAAAATTGATCTTTTTAATTCCCATAAATCATGTGAAAATCTACACACCACAAATAGATGATTTATGTCCTTTTCTCAAAGATAGATAGTTTAGGTAGAAGCAAGTTGGTATCCAAATCTTTAGATTTGATTCAGAGTGGGTAGTCGATGTTTCCATATTCTCCATAACAGGAGGAATTTGGAAGGTTGAATAAAGAAGCCTTTGAATTTTATTAGCCATCAAGGTTAGTCGAGTCTAGATCGAAGATTATGTCACTTTTCTAACATAATGGTGTACACATCCCAATACTCATTATGGTCCCACCTATGCTACAATGACACATGTACCAAAATGATTTCATTGATGTCATATTATATTTTCTTGACTATACAAAGATATGAATTTCTAGGTGAACCCAAGAATATATCTATATTGGGAACCAAAATATTCAAACTACCTATAAAAAGAATCAGATTCACTAGTCTTCTATAAGATATGAGAAGAATGATACCACATAATTTTCTTAACCGAAGAGGTTTTGTTAACCACTAGGAAAACATATAAAGTGTATGTCATTCATGAAACTAATAAAAAATGAATAACCTTATAGTGTGATGATGATTTATAGAGAACATTCAATATACTCAACAAATATATCTCACACCCTCTAACTTTGATACTACCTATAGAAATAGAGCCTCTCATTATCTACATGGGTTTACTAGAGTGATCTCTTGGTGACCTCATTTCCCAAAATAATAACATAGGAAAAGAAAATAGTCTCTAATAACTCATCGAATCAATGTTGGAAATTGTGATGTGTTGTTCCACAAGGATTAGTTTAACCACATGAAGATTTGGGTGAATAAGTGTGTTCACTTATCATTAATTAAAACCTTTATTTCACATATCAACCTATTCAATTATTGAGTCTAATTACCTCTCCTTGCCTTTGGTTTTCATTCAAATAATATAAGTAGGAATGTAAAACAATAACAAATGCTATGATTTGATCATGGGGTTCACCTATTATATGGAATACTATGACCCAGGTGTATAGTGGTTATTATAAAATAGGAAAATGTATTCCCTTTTATTATCATGAAGTTTCATAGACAAGGGTATATCCTTGAACCTATTATCCTAGCACTGAGTAGGTTACATTCAAGCACCAACTTTCTCTCTACTTCTAATCTTGCATCAACCAGTCTTGCTCCAAATACCAACACTACTTCTTTAAGCACATATATGTTTCCATATATCACAACTAATAAAGTCTTACATAGTATCTTTCCTTAACCATTACATATCATGTTGAATTTCCACTCAGCCATATACTTCACTATGAAATTCACTATTAAGTATAAATATGGATCAAACCTTTTACAAATTCACTAAAAAAGTTCTTACATACCTATAGAATATATTATTTATCAATTTAAATATCTTAAAAATTATTTGAAAAATATTACATATCAACAACAATATCATATGTATCACTTGTGAACTATATCACTTTTATAATTCTCACTATGATAGAATATTATATAGCATCTTTGACATATTGTGTATTACAGTGTGGTGTTTTCATTTACTGTATTAAAGTGACACATCCTTTATATATCTTCTTTATGCACTAAAATACATTACATAACTTAAAAACCTCATGTACCATAAAAAAATATGATATGTATCATAGTGTAACCTTTTAGGTAGTTTTCTAATTATTTAAAACATTTTTATAACCATCTTAACAATATTTTATACCATAGTGAGCATGAACTTTTTGTAAATTTTCTGACACTAAAGATATATATTACTTCTAATTTCTAAATTCACTCAAAATTCTTGATCTTCTACAACTAAACAGAAGACTTATGGAGTGGGGGATGCATATGTTTTGTTCTGTGTGTTGGATGCATACTGAGCGGATGCATATGTAGTGAGTGGGCAGTGGGGGATGAATATCCAATGGGGGATACTGTAATTGTCATTGATACATGTGTTGGATGTAATGGGGGATGTAGTGGAGTATTAGGTGATTCAATTTTTAAGTTGTGGGTGCAGGGTATGGTGGATTGGGCTGCAGTGCAGTGGAGTGGTGAGTGGGGAGTGGGGTATGTTGCTGTGGAATGGTAAGTGTAGGTTAGGGGTGTATACCAACAATTATATAACTATTGGTATGTATCTATAATTGGAAAAGGCATATCCCAATGGTTTTAAACCTTTGGGATAGCCTCGTTCCAACCCCTATGCCAACGGTTCACCCAGAACCGTTGGATTAGAATTCTTTCAATGGTTTTAAAACCATTGGGATAACCTCATTCCAACCCCTATTCCATGGTTGAAATAGAACCATTTACATAGTATTCTCCCAATGGATTCAGTTAACACCTATTGCAATGGTTTATGGATACAATTTTAATAGGATTCTCCCAATGGTTCTCAAACCCTTGAGATGGATTCATTCATAGCCCTATCCCAATGGTTAAAAAAAACTGTTGGTATAGGATTCTACCAACAGTCTAAAAACATTGGGATAACTCTCTCCTAATGGTTAAAACCATTGATTTACATATATTACAATGATTGTAAACAATTGGAATATATCAATGTCAATGGTACACAGAAAACCATTGGGTAATCTAAATTCCAACTAGCCCGTTCCAATGGTTTTCACTGAACTGTTGGTATAGGGCTACTAGAACGGCCCACATGCCAATGGTTTATAAAAATGTTGGGATAGTCTATCCCAACGGTTTCAAACTATAGGTATGGGTTAGATTTCTAGTAGTGAAATATGAAAAACAACTATTGGTCACATAGTTAATTAAGACCAGAATGAAAATAACTCTCCAGATATTGACTTAAAGTATCACACAATGTTCCAGGGAAGAGATCTACTGAAATAAATCTAATGGTTTCTTAAACCAATTTAATTGTACATATATTTACAAGGTATTGAAAAAAATAAAATTTGGAACAATCTAAGATATAATTATTACCAATGTCACATGGCATGGATCTCTCTAAGAAGACGTGTATGAGACATAGGAGAAAATTAATGTGGTGAGTAGAATTCAATATTCTTTTGTGATGGATCAATCACATATGTCATGTTATGTACTAAATGTTATATGTCCAACGTATATTTTATTCTATAAAAATATCAGTATAATCCAAGAATACTGCATAGGTTGTAGTTATAACTATCCAATTGTACTTGAGGGAGTACAAGGTATATGTTCTTAGTACATGGAGAGGAAGGAAAACTAGTTTTGATGGAAAAAACTAGTCTTCCTTTAGATCAATATAATCTAATATCATAGTCAAGATAAGGTAATGAGTAAGAGAAGCTCATTCAAGTGAGTGGTTTCCATATTTACAAATATTGAGTGCATTGTGTCTTATGATGTAGCTAAAGAAGTAGTGGATAATATACAATGACTTGTTCTAGTTCTTGGAATTGCACCTAGTGAGTAAAGTTTTATCATAATAAATATTATGATAATCCTTATGCTGGTACTAGAAAAGATTTCATGTTTTTGAAAGTGGAAAAAAAGAATATACTTGATGTCACGTACGTAACCTATTCTAGGGTTATTTTAAATTTATTTTCCACTCATGATTTGTTTTGGTGGTTTCCAAAGGTTTTATTGAGAATAGGTGAGTTTTCATGAATTGGGCCAAACTGCGAGCCCAATTCCAGATTTAAAAAATAAATTTTGTTTCATTTATAACTTTTTCAATTTTTATTATTTTTGACTCATTCCAACTCCTAATTGTTCTCCCCTGATATATTAACCCCAAATTTAAATTTGGGGCCTTTATAAATCCATAAGCATGAGGGATTTTTGTTTTTATTTGAGAGTTGGGCCAACCCGAAGGCCCATTTTCCAGTTTTAAATTGTTTCATTAATTTATTAATATCTTATTCATTAAAATGGATTTTTCGGTGATACCACCTCTCTATAGACCCTAAGAAGCCCAGGCGCGACCCCATGCCCTCCTCCCACAATTTTGAGCTCGATAGAGTCGCTAAAATAGTCGAAACGTTCTGGATTTCAGAAATCGTCCAGATTTTGGAGAGGTAAATTGATCCTTTCATAACTCCTTCTATTCTTAATATTTTACCTCCATTCCAATTCCTAAATGACCTAATAATTCTTGTGAGACCATCCCCTTATTTTTGGCCGTTTTAAATTTCAGATACTAGTGTTTTGGGGAGATTGATTCTAGATTTCTCAAGTAAGTTTGTCCATTTCTTTTCCCCTTTCAAATTGATTAGGGTTTCATTCTATTTTTTTAGGGTTTCCTCCCTTTTTATTGAAGTGAACAATGACCAGTGGGTAGGGGTTCGAACCTAAGGTTTAAACTTGGGTTTTCTTGGTCCAATTTTCTATTTTTAGGTTTGATCTACCCTTCTTGAGGTGTGGCGGTGGTGCGTTTGTGTTTTCGCACAAAGGATTCAATGGTTTCATTTGATTTGGTAGGTGATTCCAATGTTGATGCAATATTTGTGTATTAGCATGCTGTATTTATCATATTTTCAGATTTATATAATTTTATTATTGCTACAAAAATTGGTTCTAATGATGTTTCCATTGCAATTGAATTTAAAATGCCAATTTGGTGTGAAATTGGGGGTTTTCCAAAGAAGTGTTTTGTTTGTTTATTTGGGGATTCCCTATAAATACTTAGTTGTTTTTATTGATCTGTAATAAGGCATAAAATACTGTTTATAATGTTTATCCCCTTTGGTAATTTCTGCAAAAAAATGGGTTTTAATTGTGTTTGTAAAGAAAGTGATGTTTTGGTTCCACTTTTGTGTGAAAATGAAGGTTTTACAAAGATAACACTTCTTGTTTAACATAAGGATGCCCAAAAATTGATTTGTTGTTTTAATTGATATTTATTGGGCTGCCTTTACTGTTTTGGTAACTTACAATTGTGAACATCATGTACAAGTGGGTTTCTTAAGGGGGTTTGTGTGCAAAACTACACGAGATTTTGTGAAATTGATTTATTCAAATTCAAAGAGTTTGTTGTGTGTTTTAAGTGGTAGAAAATGAGATAGCTACTGTATTTGGTGTATGTGACCAGTATTGGTGTTTTACATTAAAATGTATGTGTGTTAAATCCTGAAATTGTTTGAGCACAAAGGGGGAAGCCCGGGTACCTAGGTGGGGCGGATTTGTACTAGTACGGCTAGTGGACCGGATGGGTTTTGTCCCTGTTTCACTTAGAATTTGGATAACGACAACTCTAACTAAACTTTGTGGATTATGATTGGGGACCACTAGGTTATGGGTATGTTCCCTACTAGTGGATCGTGCACTAGAAAGGATTTTACTATGGTTACATTACACTGAGGTACGAGGTACATGGGGCCTGAGACTATCTAGTGCCTAGGGGTGTTCCCGGTTTTGTTGCTCAGTGGATTTGTGGTATTTGCCCTTGTTTTTGGGTGTCTTTGCAATTATAATGCAGTATCTAATATTCCTATTTAAATGTGTTAACATTCTGAAAGTTTTATCTTGAAAAATGTTTTCAATTTAAAGTTTCATTTTGTGGAATTTTTCACCGCTTTTAATTGCATATTAAAATTGCTTGCTTTTTCACCTTGTATTGCATGCACCTTGGAATAATAGGGTGGTATCCTATTGGGCTTAGGCTCAAACTCTACTTACACCCCTTGGGTGTAAGTAGACCCTTTTTTTTGACCCTGGTAAAGGAAAGGCTAAGGGTGATGGCGGTTCAGGGTGTTAGTCCTCATCCTTGGGGCGGAGTAGTGGAGACGACTTGGGGGTGATGACCCCTTGTCATGTGGAGTCCATGGGGCTGTTTTGTTTCTGTTATATTGTGTCTTTGGACCTTTTGTATTGAATCTAAACCTATGTATTCCGTTCTGGTATTTGTTTAAACATCATTTGGTATAAATTTTCAGATTCAGTTTATTGATTGTTTTTAATGGTTTATGACTTCATATTCGGGTAAATCGTTCCCAAACCTAAATAAATGATACCCGGGCACTTGTACCAGCCCGTGGGGATAGGGAGCGCCCTTCGGGTCATGTCACGGGCTGGGTTTGGTGCCAGTTTGGGCGGCGACTAGATTTGGTTCGTGACAAAATGGTATCAGAGGAGGTTCGCTCCATTTGAGTCATATTATTTGGGAAATAGTCAGGATAGTCTAGAGTTATGATTGTTGGGACATGGAATTCTGGTTATGGGTAGTGTGCTTGATCAACACACCTCATTTCAGGATTCAAGTCGCCAGGGGAAGTTGGGATTTGTCTATGTCTTTGGGTTTTCTTGGTTTGATGATGATTAGGGGAAATGAAAAGAGAGTTGGGTTAATGGTCTCAATGAGCTCGCAGGGTCTGGAAAGCCATGTGGAGCCGGGGATATTCCCTAGAACACTCTCTGTGACAGTGAAGTGATTGGAATATGGCCTCCAACCATATGTCCAAATCTTGGCATTTTGGTTTTAAGGTGACTTGGTTTTAAGAAGCGTAAAGTTTTTATGAAATGATTTTCAAATAAAGAGGGAATGGTTGGGTTTATGAAATGGCAGAACTGAATTTTCAGAATTGTTTTGAAATATAAAATGGTGTGCTTACACCTCTTTGAAAGCAGGAACTATATTGAAGTTGGTTTTGAAAAGTGTTTCCAATAGAGTTTTCTAAACAATCAGAGTGTGTTTTAATGGGATGAGATGTTTTGAAATTGATGTGAATATCTTGAAAGTGAGTTATTTTCTAAATGGTTGTGACTTTCTGAAATGTTTTTTAAGATGTGAGTTGGGATTTTGATCTCGTGGTTAGCGATTTTGAGAAAAAAGGATGTGTTGGTTGACCGTTTTGGTTTTGAAAAGTGGAACAATTTTTTGTTTTACCCTTTGGTATTTCCATGAGTGACCACATGCATGGGGTTATATGGGATGATGGATGGTTGATGGCATGACTGGATGAGTGCTGGGATGGTTATGAGGAGGGTTCCCGGTGTGACACAAAAACATGCATGTGTGAGGGCCATGGGGTACCATTGGTGGATACGCCTACTGCAAAACCATTTGTTTTCAAAGAAATAGTTTTAAAGAAAAACACGATGTATTGATGAATAGTTTGGTATAGTTTTTATTATGGGTTTTTGATAATGTTGATGTTGTGGGATGTTTTGAGTCCAAGAACCCCTCCTGTTTGAACTGTGTTTTGGGTTTGTGTTTGGTCGGTGAGCTGTGTTGTAGGGACGATTAGTGGTCTCTTCTGAAAAATGTTTTAGGATGCCTTTACGGTGGTTCCCTTCATGTGTTTGGATCTGGTTTGAGGCATGATTTGACTAATGGACCAGCTTGGTTGGGTCCTTGGGTTCTCTCATTGGATAAGGTATGCCCCCATTAAGGGTTAATGCACAGCTGAAGTGAAATCCATATTGTTTCGCCATTTGAAAATCCTCCAGTTGATCAATATAAGGAATATTTTATCGATCATTGTTGATTGAGTCTACACCCATTCCTATATTTGATTTTTAGATCCTCTTGTAATGGGAGAGTGCTTGTGGATGGGTGAAAGAGACCATAGTTTCTTATGTTTCCTAATTCGTCGAAGGTGGATGTGGTCTAGGGTTGTTATTGTGGATGAGTGTCTCGATGGTGTCTAAGAGGGCCTTTGGGGTTCTTCAAAGATTCTTTGAAGCATGATTTCATGTTAAACCACCAGTGTGAGAAATATTGTCATGATAAGATATTGTGGCCACTTTCTAGAATTGTGGGTTGTTTGGGGATGTTGTATAAGGTCCCTCTCCATGAATTGTTTCTATCAATCACAAGGGTCATGTTCGGTGACGCATTGTGATGTTGTGTGCTCTTTTGACTGTAAAGGTCAAGGTCACACAATCCTCTTAGGTTCTCTGTTATGTTGGGAGTATGTCTCCCTTGGGAAAAATATCAAATATCTTGTCTTAGAGGAAGGTGTTTATACGTGTCCTGCCCTTCTGTTGTTTCTAACCTAAAGAAACAAGGTGTGATGTGTGTGTATCTTCTTAGCCCTTGTTTCAGTGAAATATCGGGATCGGTTAAAGTGAGTTTGGAATGTGTTATGTCTGGAAAACTTATCTGGGATTGCGTTGTAGTTGTTGGTTTCATTGAAAGAAGAATTATCGTTCATGGGGTTTCCAAAGCCTAACTGCGAGGCCGAAGATGCTTCAATCATTTTAGCTCCAGCCATAGGTCTCAGAGAGAAGCTGGCTCGTAGTCAGGGAAAATCCCAGGGCCATTTAAACCCTTGTACAAAGTCCTATCCTTAGTATAAAAGATGGGAATAGTTCAAACCTATGGTTTCGTCATGGTTGAGAACATAGTTTGTGCACGTTTAGCAGTGTCCGTGTGCTAGGAAGCCATGTAGAAAGAATTATATTCATAGTTAGTGCACAGTTTCCCAAACCATGCATACTAATCCTGCGCCCTTCCTAAATCTTTGATTTCTTTTTCGGTCTTTCTGTGTCGGCCCATGCTGGTCGGTTAAGATGGTTAGTTCTTATGGTGGGGAGACCCACTATGATTCTAATGAATATTACTTCATAAAAATTTAATGGAAGTATATCCATTTTACTAGAGAGTATGTTTGGGCCTCCCACTATTAGTGTCTTGATTCTGTCTCGGGAAAACAATTTAAGTTGTCTCTTATGGTGGGGAGCCCATTTGTGTCTCTTCATACGAGTAACTCACATTTTTTTTTCTTTGGACTTGTCTGGGAAGTAGGTATTATCATTCGAAGATATATAACTACCTACATATTCATTGGGTAAACATTGATATTGGAGAGTTTCCAATGGTTTAGTTATAGTAGGGAAGTGTAACCTTGTTCAATGTTGTTTTTTTTGGGTAAATTGATTGAGTATTGTTCAGATTGTATTTGAGGAGTTTTCATTTGGGATAAATCCTGAATGTACTTTATTGTTTCAGGAAAGTGGTGTATGTTTGGTTTGTGATAGTATTCCTTCCATCATTGATCACTGGAGGTGTTTTGACCTTTGGGGGTGAAACCTGGCAAGGGTGTACCTATTGGTTTCTCAGTTGGGTTTGATTGTTGCTTTGACCTTGCTGTGACTTTCCGGGGCGGAAAGTTTTCAAGGTGGAGAGAATTGTCACGTACGTAACCTATTCTAGGGTTATTTTAAATTTATTTTCCACTCATGATTTGTTTTGGTGGTTTCCAAAGGTTTTATTGAGAATAGGTGAGTTTTCATGAATTGGGCCAAACTGCGAGCCCAATTCCAGATTTAAAAAATAAATTTTGTTTCATTTATAACTTTTTCAATTTTTAATATTTTTGACTCATTCCAACTCCTAATTGTTCTCCCCTGATATATTAACCCCAAATTTAAATTTGGGGCCTTTATAAATCCATAAGCATGGGGGATTTTTGTTTTTATTTCAGAGTTGGGCCAACCCAAAGGACCATTTTCCAGTTTTAAATTGTTTCATTAATTTATTAATATCTTATTCATTAAAATAGATTTTTCGGTGATTCCACCTCCCTATAGACCCTAAGAATCCAAGGAGCGACCCCATGCCCTCCTCCCACAATTTTGAGCTCTATAGAGTCGCGAAAATATTCTAAACTTTCTGTATTTCATAAATCGTCTAGATTTTGGAGAGGTAAATTGATCCTTTCATAACTCCTTCTATTATTAATCTTTTACCTCCATTCCAATTCCTAAATGACCTAATAATTCTTGTGAGACCATCCCCTTAGTTTTGGCCGTTTTAAATTTCAGATACTAGTGTTTTGGGGAGATTGATTCTAGATTTCTCAAGTAAGTTTGTCCATTTCTTTTCCCCTTTCAAATTGATTAGGGTTTCATTCTATTTTTTTAGGGTTTCCTCCCTTTTTATTGAAGTGAACAATGACCAGTGGGTAGGGGTTCGAACCTAAGGTTTAACCTTGGGTTTTCTTGGTCCAATTTTCTATTTTTAGGTTTGATCTACCCTTCTTGAGGTGTGGCGGTTGTGCGTTTGTGTTTTCGCACAAAGGATTCAATGGTTTCATTTGATTTGGTAGGTTATTCCAATGTTGATGCAATCTTTGTGTATTAGCATGCTGTATTTATCATATTTTCTGATTTATATAATTTTATTATTGCTACAAAAATTGGTTCTAATGATGTTTCCATTGCAATTGAATTTAAAATGCCAATTTGGTGTGAAATTGGGGGTTTTCCAAAGAAGTGTTTTGTTTGTTTATTTGGGGATTACCTATAAATACTTAGTTGTTTTTATTGATCTGTAATAAGTCATAAAATACTGTTTATAATGTTTATCCCCTTTGGTAATTTCTTCAAAAAAATGGGTTTTAATTGTGTTTGTAAAGAAAGTGATGTTTTGGTTCCACTTTTGTGTGAAAATGAAGGTTTTACAAAGATAACACTTCTTGTTTAACATAAGGATGCCCAAAAATTGATTTGTTGTTTTAATTGATATTTATTGGGCTGCCTTTACTGTTTTGGTAACTTACAATTGTGAACATCATGTACAAGTGGGTTTCTTAAGGGGTTTTGTGTGCAAAACTACACGAGATTTTGTGAAATTGATTTATTCAAATTCAAAGAGTTTGTTGTGTGTTTTAAGTGGTAGAAAATGAGATAGCTACTGTATTTGGTGTATGTGACCAGTATTGGTGTTTTACATTAAAATGTATGTGTGTTAAATCCTGAAATTGTTTGAGCACAAAGGGGGAAGCCCGGGTACCTAGGTGGGGCGGATTTGTACTAGTACGGCTAGTGGACCGGATGAGTTTTGTCCCTGTTTCACTTAGAATTTGGATAACGACAACTCTAACTAAACTTTGTGGATGATGATTGGGGACCACTAGGTTATGGGTATGTTCCCTACTAGTGGCTCGTGCACGAAAAATGATTTTACTATGGTTACATTACACTGAGGTACGAGGTACATGGGGCCTGAGACTATCTAGTGCCTAGGGGTGTTCCCGGTTTTGTTGCTCAGTGGATTTGTGGTATTTGCCCTTATTTTTGGGTGTCTTTGCAATTATAATGCAGTATATAATATTCCTATTTAAATGTGTTAACATTCTGAAAGTTTTATCTTGAAAAATGTTTTCAATTTAAAGTTTCATTTTGTGGAATTTTTCACCGCTTTTAATTGCATATTAAAACTGCTTGCTTTTTCACCTTGTATTGCATGCACCTTGGAATCATAGGGTGGTATCCTATTGGGCTTAGGCTCACACCCTACTTACACCCCTTGGGTGTAAGTAGACCCTTTTTTTTTACCCAGGTAAAGGAAAGGCTAAGGGTGATGGCGGTTCAGGGTGTTAGTCCTCATCCTTGGGGCGGAGTAGTGGTGACGACTTGGGGGTGATGACCCCTTGTCATGTGGAGTCCATGGGGCTGTTTTGTTTCTGTTCTATTGTGTCTTTGGACCTTTTGTATTGAATCTAAACCTATGTATTCCGTTCTGGTATTTGTTTAAACATCATTTGGTATAAATTTTTAGATTCATTTTATTGATTGTTTTTAATGGTTTATGACTTCATATTCGGGTAAATCGTTCCCAAACCTAAATAAATGATACCCGGGCACTTGTGCCAGCCCGTGGGGATAGGGAACGCCCTTCGGGTCATGTCACGGGCTGGGTTTGGTGCCGGTTTGGGCGGCGACCAGATTTGGTTCGTGACACTTGAGGATATCATCTCTTTAGGTGTATTTGTAACACCCCGAGACTTTATGAAAAATATTATTTTTAATTTCATTAATGTCTTGTGTTGTACGCTACACCAAAAGGAGCTTGTAAAACACACATCCTTGACTTGCCTTTCATTACACGCAATCGCGACCTTCCTCGATAGCGTGTGTAGTACGCAATACCGAGTTTCACTAAACAACGATATGCTATTAAAATATTATTAAAACTAGACGTTATGAATAGTAATAACCACTTTTTGAAATTTTTTAAATTTTATTTTTCAAAATGTACTTCATTTTTGGATTCGGAATATTGAAACTAGCTTAGGGGGAAATTTTGGTACTTTTCGGCTAACTTTCATTTTCTGATGAATAGTGAAAATTACTAAATTTTTAATTAAAACAACCTTTTTAATCGAAATAATTAATAGTGATAAATTATTAATTTGAGTGGTTTTAAAGTATATTTAGAATATATTTTTACAATTTAATACAATGTTTTTCATTAGATGTAATTTCACATTTAAACCAGACATAAACAAGTGTCAATCTTTTGATAGTTATTATCTCTTAAGAACACACTTTGTTTTGACGAAGGGAATTAATTTTTAAATTAAATAATGCAACTGATATGTTTTGAATTTGGTAAAATAGACATCATTTTTTCATTTCATAATATCAAATATAGCTTAGGCCTAATTTTTGGTATTTTTCTGGAAACTTTCATTTTTTGATGAATAGTGAAACCACTAAGTGGTAGTTAAAAAAATGAATTTTTCATAAAACTTAATTTTACCGCTTCTGTGAGTGGAATTTCAAAAATCCGAGAGACACGGTTGATTTCAGTAAGTAAAATGTGGTTCAATGAGATGAAAATAATTTTTCATGAATAGTAACTTTTTACTTTTTTTTACCACGGTTAAAAGTAAATAGGGTAATTAAGGGTAAAAATGATATTATTATTACCCTAAAACATGTAATAATTCTATTGGATAAGTGTAATTCGACCAAAAACAACCTTAGTAATAAAATATGACCATTTAGGCCCACTTGGAATAGATTAGGACATTTATTATTAATTTATTTGAAGAAGGGTTAAAATAGTTAAAATCAAAGTTTAATAAGTATATCATTTTTAATATAGGGTTATACATAATATAAATTCGACTATAAATATTAATTAGAAATATAAAAAGATTTCCTATATAATTGTATTTTATTTGTAATTTTTATACATTAAATAAGTTAATTTATTTATGATACAAAGATGATGTAGTGATTATCTTATTAATGAAATATTGACATAATTGATGTTATAAATACCCAAATAAATGTAATTTGAGACTTTTTATGAATTAAACTAATTTTATAGGTTAATATGACATGTTAGTATTGATTTAATTAACTTTTTTTAACTAATCATTCTGTTATTATTTTCACAAAAATCAATTACTAAATAGTGTCAAAATTGACATAAAATAGTTTTTAAAACAAATATTATATTATTAATTGTTATTTTATTCCTAAAAATCTAAGGTTCGGCCAAATGACTTAGATAAGGTTATATATATTAAAAATAAACAACTTGGGGTTCGTTTAGCTTATTATAGTAAGTTTATTAACCTTATAGTGTAAGAACACAAAAAGACACGGTAAAAGTAAAATTATCTAACTTAAAGTTAAATATAAATGATAAGGTTAAAATAGGAACCTAAACTTGTATAAATTCTATTGGATGAGAGTATTTCGACCCATACCCACCTTAGATTCTAAATAAATTAATTTGGAGCTATTTAAAACCGAATTTGACTTTATAATAAAATAATATTTTTAGTTATTCCAAAGGTGCCCCTCTCCTCCCTTATAAAAGGGCACCTCCTCCCTCTCTTCCTCACACCACTTTGAGCCTTCAAGATCGGCCAACCCCTGCCAAATTATCTTCTACACTTCCCTAGAAACATCTTAGAGGTCCTGGTCTTCTTCAAAGACCAATTTTAGTGCCCTAAGAGGAGGACTCAAAGAGGCGCTTCAAAGAAGAGGTAATATCCGTTAGCGATTATTTAAACTTTATTTCTTCTTACACTTATTCTTCTTAGGTTGTTTCATTATGAAGTAATAAAAACAGTATCACTCATATACTGATATGTTATTATAATTATAAACAACCCTATTTCACCATCTATCCATCCTACGGATAACGAAATCACCGCGCGTCCGTACGTACGGAATACCGTCTCCACGACGTGGTGTAATCTATTTTCCACCACCACCTTACTTGGATGGGTATAATGGTGTAAATAATAACTATATATGATTATTATAAAGTGATATTGATTCTGAAATATTATACATACACTCCAATACAATTCCACGATCATGAGAACGATATCATCGCTCGTCCGTACGTACGGACTACCGTCTCCACGACGCGATGAGATTCATTCTCCACGTTAACCATTCATGAATGATTATAAAGTATATATAATAAGTAATCATGAAATATATGACATAACAATGATACTGTATTTATGTGTATATATATGTATGTCATCTAATTAATTCCATTCAACTCAATAAGGAAACAAAAACAGCGTTCATGCGTACGTAAGGCCTACCGTCTCCATGAACGGTGTATTTCTTTCCATTTACTGATCTATTATATATATGTATATTATGAATATATATTATATATAAATCATGTTTTATATTCTGGAATTAATTAATCATGATCTAAGTAATCATATGAATAATTACAAGTCAAAACACGGACGACAAATGAAACGATTTTACCCAAAACGCTCTTTAACATGGAATTTACAAAAGAACAGGTAATATAAAGTCATAAGTGAACCATATATGATATAATAACAATGAGTATGATTCTAGAATAAGTCAATGACATTATTTAAATCATTATACAGGAGGTTCGGACACTTACGAAGCAAATCGGACCTAAGGTAAGGGAAATATCACAATCTCATTTTTATCCGAGATTGTTTATAATTTGGTATTTACTGGGGTATATTTTATCATCCACATCCATGTTTCCTCAATATGTAATATTATTTATATCCTCCTACAATTTTTTAAATCCAATTTTACCCTTCGGTGAGTTTTTAGTAAAATATGTGAAAGGAATCTTTTGTCGTTTTTTCGTACGAGGTACTTTTTGACTTTTCCGACAAAAGTACAAGAAGAATGTTTTTTAACTTATACGACATGAATGGATTTTTAAAACATTATTTCCAAGAATATTACTTTACAAGTTTTCAAGTTTATTTTTAATCAACTTATTTTAGTTTAGAATTGTATGACATGTTAAGAAAGGAAAAGTGTTTTTGAAGTAGAAAGGATATTTTCCCCAAGAATGGAGTTGAAGTGTTTTATCAAAATTATTTTCCATCTATGATAATAAAGGGTTCTGTTTTTATCCCTATTATTACATTGATTTGATTATGTTGTGATGGAATTATTTTTATGAATTCCTTTATCTTATATGAATTGTTTTATGATGTCACGATGTTTAAGAATCCCATTTTTATTACGTAGGTTATGCTATGATGTATGGTTTATGATTTTGTGGCACACATAAGAATGGTATCATTATGAGATGGGTGGGACCTATATCTCCCTCCAATGCATTGGGTAAAGATTTTATATCTCATGAGATAGACATGGCTGGAACGACAGGTTAAACTGGTTCAGTGAAACAGGACTGAAACGAGGAATGAACTCGGTTCAGAAATAGACTTTGTCCACTAAGATAGTATTGGCAATGAGTCTTGACTAGTAATAAATGATTCTCTATGATTATGTGTGTATGACACAAAGTTTCATGTTTTAAGTTATGATTATTGGGATTACATTTCACTACTATGATTTATCCCATGTTATGATATTATGATCTCTTTTTCAGGTTAAGATTTTCAAAATGTTATGTTCTTATGAATATGATGTGATTGATATTTATTTTTTTTACCCTTACTGAGCATTTGAGATCACCCTTTTATGTTTTCTTTTCCCCAGGATATAAAGAAATATTTTAGGTAAAAAAAGTTAAGATCTTTATGGGAGATGTTGAAGATCTTTCACCATGATTAGAAGATTATATTCCGAGTTTCCAAAGACACTAAACTATTACATTCCTTGTGTGTGTGTGTTTCTGTTATGTACTAAGTATTCCGCAAAAGTAATGTAATGTCCATGTAAGTTAAGCTTCAGGTCTCTACAGTTGGTATCAGAGGAAAGGTTTAGTCAACCTTTGGAAAATAGGATGCGAGAACTTTAGTGAGATCCCTATAGATATTTCTAAGGTATGTATAGGGATGTACCTAAGGTTAAGTATAAATATAGGTTATAGTACTAGAATTACGGTAACCTAAGATGTTAGATATTGAAGGTACTCCCCCTTTATTATGTTGTTTTCCCTAGCATGATTTTGCCTCTCACACTATTCTTTTTGGGTTTTAGAAAATGGCTGGAAATAGGAAGATTAATGATAATGGAGGATATGACGGACAATGGAATGATATTCTTCATGAGAAACAAAATGAAACGGGATTTGGAAGTCCAAAAATCGTTATTATGCCTAATCATCAATCTCATAATATGATCAATAATCTCAACTTTGGTAAGTTTCCTGACTCAGATAATAAGAGAAAGATGGAGTTTCATGATGATCATAGAGGAAATAAAGTTCAATTTCCCTCATGTAAATCATGTGGGAAGAGGCATTGAGGAGATTGTTTCAAGGGGACTGGAAGATGCTTTGGGTGTGGAAAAGAAGGACACAAAGCCAGTAAGTGAAAAGGAAAAGGTTCAGTTAACACCATGGATGAGGATAATGGTATTGCTATGACATCAACAATGGTTAAATGTTTTAAATGTGGAATGTACGGGCATTATGAAAACCAATGCCCTACGGGAAAGTCTCATGAAGAGAATCAGTACGGCTATATGGGTAGTATTTATGTTGATGATGATGAAGAGACTACAAATGATATATGAGATGAAAGAATTGTTGAAGCTCGGTCAATGGTTTAAGAAGGTAGTGGAATGATTACATGTTTATCAAATGTAATGTTGTATAAGTAATCTCATGATACTATGGAATAAAGAGACATCTAAGGATTGTTACATTCTTGTCTTTCCTTGAGTTTTGAAAGTGTATGATTAATGGTACCAATATCCATTAAAGGTTATTCAGATATTTTTGGAATATAGATGATATGCGCATAATGAAGGGATAAGGAGAAAATTAAATGTTTGATAGTATTCATGAGCTCATGACTGATATAAGGAGAAGGTTATATCATGGTTTGAGTATATAGAATTTTTGGATTTTGGTATGTGGAAAGAGTTAACTTTTGAGAGCATTCATGTTTTCACTAAGGTTTAATGGGTATTCATTTTTCAAGAGAATACATGATTAAGGTATTCACATGATTGGAATGTGACCAACAAGATATATGGGGGATAAATGATGGTATTCGCATGCTTGGTTGATGACATTTCAAGTAATCGTTTTCTTTATACTATGAGCTTGGACCGAAGTATTTTAGATAAGCCTAAAGATTGGAATATATTATGTTGGACATAAGTTAGTATTGTTTAAGGATAGAATTTTTTTTGATATTATTTATGGGATGTTATAGTAAAGTAGTTTTAGAAAAAGGACAACCTGCAGGACGGGTGACATCCCATCGCGTCGGACAAGGCTGTGGGAATCGAACCCACAACTGAAGTGCGACTGGCCTTTATCGCCTACCACTGACCTACAGGAAGTCCTTGTTTAGTAGAAACTAGTTTTATTATATTAAGCAGTATGATATATGAAGTATAAGTCCATTTTAGGAACCATATATGATTAATCTCACTATAGATGGACTTATGTAAGTTTTGATAACTTTTCTAACCTTTTGTTTGAGACAAATGGAATAACCCATCATTCTATCACATGACCTACTAACACATCACGAATGACAAATTCAACTTCCTTTCTTTAAGAGATGAAGTGGAAATTTTCCAAAGAACGACCAACGGTGAGACTATACCAAAATCAAAAAAGTATTTCTTCTAATTTTAATTTCATCAACTTTAGGGAAATGATCTTGAAAACCAAAAATGTTGTCCTAGTGCTCTTATATTTGATGAATCAGATGGTACCTTAGATCATCACAAATTTATGGATTTGTGATTGCTGGCTTTTCCATAGCCATGTTCTCTACCACTCTCCATCAGAACATGATGGTTAGATTTCTCTTCCATATCCATATTTTCACCTATGTGGAAACCCATTGATTAGTTTATTTGGGTAACCGTTACGTTTCATACTTTTGTTTTTAAAGATTGGTTTTGGTATTCCTTTTTACGATGTGGGTTTCTATTAAAGAAGCTTTCAAGTAGTAAACCATCTATAACCCCGACGAATTTCGAGGACGAAAATCATTTTAAGGGGGGTAGAATGTAACACCCCGAGATTTTATGAAAAATATTCTTTTTAATTTCATTAATGTCTTATGTTGTACGCTACACCAAAAGGATCTTGAACAACATGAATCCTTGACTTGCCTTTCATTACACGCAATCACGACCTTCCTTGATAGCGTGTGTAGTACGCAATACCGAGTTTCACTAAACAACAATATGCTATTAAAATATTATTAAAACTAGCCGTTATGAATAGTAATAACCACTTTTTGAAATTTTTGAAATTTTATTTTTCAAAATGGACTTCATTTTTGGATTCGGAATATCGAAATAAGATTAGGGTGAAATTTTGGTACTTTTCGGCTAACTTTCATTTTCTGATGAATAGTGAAAATTACTAAAATTTTAATTAAAAACAACCTTTTTAATCGAAATAATTAATAGTGATAAATTATTAATTTGAGTGGTTTTAAAGTATATTTAGAATATATTTTTATAATTTAATACAATGTTGGTCATTGGATGTAATTTCACATTTAAACCAGACATAAACAAGTGTCAATCTTTTGATAGTTATTATCTCTTAAGAACACGCTATTTGTTTTGACGAAGGGAATTAATTTTTAAATTAAGTAATGCAACTGATATGTTTTGAATTTGGTAAAATAGACATCATTTTTTCAGTTCATAATATCAAATATATCTTAGGACTAATTTTTGGTATTTTTCTGGAAACTTTCATTTTTTGATGAATAGTGAAACCACTAAGTGGTAGTTAAAAAAAATGATTTTTTCATAAAACATAATTTTACCGCTTCTGTGAGTGGAATTTCAAAAATCCGAGAGACATGGTCGATTTCAGTAAGTAAAATGTGGTTCAATGAGATGAAAATATTTTTTGGTGAATAGTAACTGTTTACTTTTTTTTACCACGGTTAAAAGTAAATAGGGTAATTAAGGGTAAAAATGATATTATTATTACCCTAAAACATGTCCTAATTCTATTGGATAAGTGTAATTCGACCAAAAACAACCTTAGGAATAAAACATGACCATTTTGGCCCACTTGGATCAGATTAGGACATTTATTATTAATTTATTTAAAGAAGGGTTAAAATAGTTAAAATCAAAGTTTAATAAGTATATCATTTTTAATATAGGGTTATAAATAAGATAAATTCGACTATAAATATTAATTATAAAGCTAAAAATATTTTCTACATAATGGTATTTTATTTTTAATTTTTAGACATTAAATAAGTTAATTTATTTATGACACAAAGATGATGTAGTAATTATCTTATTAATGAAATATTGACATAATTGATGTTATAAATACCCAAATAAATGTAATTTGAGACTTTTTATGAATTACACTAATTTTATAGGTTAATATGACATGTTAGTATTGATTTAAGTAACTTTTTTATAACTAATAATTTTGTTATAATTTTCACAAAAATCAATTACTAAATAGTTTCAAAATTGACATAAAACAATTTTTTAAAAAAATATTATATTATTAATTGTTATTTTATTTCTAAAAATATAAGGTTCGAAAAAATGACTTAGATAAGGTTATATATATTAATAATAAACAACTTGGGGTTCGTTTGGCTTCTTATAGTAAGTTTATTAAACTTATAGTGTAAGAACACAAAAAGACACGGTAAAAGTAAAATTATCTAACTTAAAGTTAAATATAAATGATAAGGTTAAAATAGGAACCTAAACTTGTATAAATTCTATTTTATGAGATTATTTCGACCCATCCCCACATTAGCTTCAAAATAAATCAATTTGGAGCTATTTAAAACCGAATTTGACTTTATAATAAAATAATATGTTTAGTTATTCCAAAGGTTCCCCTCTCCTCCCTTATAAAAGGGAACCTCCTCCCTCTCTTCCTCACACCACTTTGAGCCTTCAAGCTCGGCCAAACCCTGAAAAAGTCTCTTATCCACTTCCCTAGAAACATCCTAGAGGTCCTGGTATTCTTCAAATACCAATTTTAGTGCCCTAAGAGGAGGACTCAAAGAGGCGCTTCAAAGAAGAGGTAATGTCCGTTACCGATTCTTTCAACTTTATTTCTTCTTCCAATTATTCTTCTTAGGTTGTTTCATTATTAATTAATAACATAAGTATCACTAATATACTGATATGTTATTATAATTATGAAACAACCCTATTTCATCATCTATCCATCCTTCAGAAAACGAAATCACCGCGCGTGCGTACGTACGGAATACCGTCTCCACGCCGTGGTGTAATCTATTTTCCACCACCACCTTACTTGGATGGGTATAATGGTGTAAATAATAACTATATATTATTATTGTAAAGTGATATTGATTTTGGAATAGTATACATACACTCCAATACAATTCCACGATCATGAGAACGATATCATCGCTTGTGCGTACGTACGGACTACCGTCTCCACGACGCGATGAGATTCATTCTCCACGTTAACCATTCATGAATGATTATAAAGTATATATAATAAGTAATCATGAAATATATGAAATAATAATGATACTGGATTTATGTGTATATATATGTATGTCATCTACTTAATTCCATTCAACTCAGTAAGGAAACGAAAACAACGTTCATGCGTACGTACGGCCTACCGTCTCCATGAACGGTGTATTTCTTTCCATTTAATGATATATTATATATATGTATATTCTGAATATATATTATATATAAATCATGTTTTATATTCTGGAATTAAGTAATCATGATCTAAGTAATCATATGAATAATTACAAGTCAAAACACAGACGACAAATGAAACGATTTTACCCAAAACGCTCTTTAACATGGAATTTACAAAAGAACGGGAATATAAAGTCATAAGTGAACCATATATGATATCATAACAATGAGTATGATTCTGGAATAATTAAATGACATTATTTAAATCATTATACAGGAGGTTCGGACACTTACGAAGCAAATCGGACCTAAGGTAAGGGAAATATCACAATCTCATTTTTATCCGAGATCGTTTATACTTTGGTATTTACTAGGGTGTATTTTATCATACACATCCATGTTTAATCAATATTTAATATTATTTATATCATCCTACAATTTTTTAAATCCAATTTTACCCTTCGGTGAGTTTTTAGTAAAATATATGAAAGGAATCTTTTGTCGTTTTTTCATACGAGGTACTTTTTGACTTTTCCGACAAAAGTACAAGAAGAATGTTTTTTTAACTTATACGACATAAATGGATTTTTAAAACATTATTTCCAAGAATATTCCTTTACATGTTTTCAAGTTTATTTTTAATCAACTTCTTTTAGTTTAGAATTGTATGACATGTTAAGAAAGGAAAAGTGTTTTTGAAGTAGAGAGGATATTTTCCTCAAGAATGGAGTTGAAGTGTTTTATCAAAATTATTTTCCATATAAGATAATAATGGGTTCTATTTTTATCCCTATTATTACATTGATTTGATTATGTTGTGATGGAATTATTTTTATGAATTCCTTTATCTTATATGAATTTTTTTATGATGTCACGATGTTTAAGAATCCCATTTTTATTACATAGGTTATGCTATGATGTATGGTTTATGATTTTGTGGCACACATAAGAATGTTATCATTATAAGATGGGTGAGACCTATATCTCCCTCCAATTAATTGGGTAAATATTTTATATCTCATGAGATAGACATGGCTGGAACGGTAGGTTAAACCGGTTCAGTGAAACAGGACTGAAATGAGGAATGAACTCGGTTCAGAAATGGACTTTGTCCACTAAGATAGTCTTGGAAATGAGTTTTGACTAGTAAGAAATGATTCTCTATGATTATGTGTGTATGACACAAAGTTTCATGTTTTAAGTTATTATTATTGGGATTACATTTCACTACTATGATTTATCCCATGTTATGATATTATGATCTCTTTTACAGGTTAAGATTTCCAAAATGTTATGTTCTTATGAATATGATGTGATTGATATTTCTTTTGTTTACCCTTACTGAGCATTTGAGCTCACCCTTTTATGTTTTCTTTTCCCCAGGATATGAATAAATATTTTTGATAAAAAAAGGGAATATCTTTATGGGATATGTTGAAGATCTTTCACTATGATTAGAATATTATATTCCAAGTTTCCAAAGACACTAAACTATTACGGTCCTTGTGTGTGTGTTTCTATTATGTACTAAGTATTCCGCAAAAGTAATGTAATGTCCCTGTACGTTAAGCTTCGAGTCTCTACAGTATTACTCAAAGTGGTGAAGTCGCATATAGTAGAATATCTATATAGTGGGATCATGGTAGGCATAATGACTAAATTTATAATTAGTGGAAATATGCTCTTATCATGTGAGAGCTAACAAGGTTCATTAGAAAGTTTTCTCTAGTACAAGTTATAGTTTTGTAAAAGTGGGTTCCCTAGATCTAATTTATCAGTACTTTTTTATTACCATATCATGTATATAGTGATTTATACATGATGTACCCTTACCATAAAATTGTTGATATTTATGTGTACACTATTTGAATGGTGATTTCCATAGATTATTTTTTATATCAAAAGGTTATAAAAGTTCCTAGACTATTATGAGAACCTCAAGATAATATTAAATTAATCTTAAGAATATGTCTTATGGTCTAGATACATCATATTGACTGCGCATAGACGATTTTTCACCATCAAGTGTTAGGGGATCATAAGTTTCAAGACTTATTCACATGGAGTTCACACTTGGTGATCTTGAGTTTTTGAGATCATGAGGACTGATCTGCTAATAGGAACACCACATGTTTCGGGTTCCATTTGTTGTTCCTATATAAAAACACGTGTAATGGTATCTCAACTTGATATTATTATCAGTGTATAATATTTGATCACATAATTTTATGTAAGGGAAAAACTATGGCATTGAATTTGTAGTAAGATAGCTTGAATTGGGTGCATCATCAATAGTATGACATTGATTAAATAATCAAGATATAACTTTTCACTTCTGAAAGGAAGTGATATATCATGCCTAGTAGACCATGATGGTAGTATCTTCACTAAATCCAAGGACATGGTAGAAGAAGGAAAGTCTGCCCAATTAGGTCAATAAATAATAAATCAAGAAATGATTATTACACAAAGTGTGCATCTTACTTTATGAGATATCATGAGACAAAAATATTATATTGCATGACGTGTGTTCGTAGGAAAGGTATTCATTTCCATGACTATAACTTATCTATTTAGGGACCTTGAAGGGTTTCTAGAATCCTCCCCTGGTCTATGAATAGTATTCATTGATATAAAGATAAGGACCTAGAGGGTCACACAATAAGCATGTTCAAAAGTATGGACAAATCGAATGAATAGAAGTATAAGACATGGTGAGACCCACAACGGGGTATGAGTGTTGTACAAGTATATACGATCACCAATAATAAATAAATTTATATTATTTTAGTTTAGAATAATTGGTATTGAATTTAATTATTAAATGTATTTACAAGTATTAAAGTAAATACATGGAAAAATATTATATGAACGAATATTATTTTAATATTCCAGGTTTATTTAATATTTTTAAGAATGATGGGTCAATTTTATGACTCACTTTTATCATGAAATATATTTATTATATTACAAGTAAGTGATAAAATCATAAATGATATTTATGACTTGGTAAAGTAGTCATAAGATATCGCTTATAGCCTATTTAGTGGGTAATATATATCTGGGGTCAAGGAGCCATTTCTGGGTATTTACAACTTCTCTATATAAGTGTGAGAGGATCTTATTCACATGAACTATTCATCACATGAATTTTAGATCCACTCTCTTTTCTCTCTCTCATACTAGAGAGAGAATCTCTTAATCTAAGAAATCTGACCGAACTCTCCTTCATGGATCAAAATAACATCGATGTGGTGACCATCAGACCATCAATGGAATCATCAAATCTATTTTATAGAACCTAGAATTTTATGAATGATGTTACTGTAGATTTTCAAAGAACATGTGGATGATCTAGATGGATCCGACTTTGATTCCTTCAAGCAGCGACTGTTGGTGATGAGCGGTTGATGAACACAAATTCCTATCGAACAAGGTAATTGTTCATTTTTATATTATGCTAAAATTTCTTCACACAGGATCCTCAATAGTTGTATTGGGTTGTGCTTTACTAGTGATGTTGTAGTTACATCAATCATTAGTGAAAATATTTAAATCCCCATCCCATCTATTCCCATTACATTCCCCAGCACCTTCAATGTTTTGACTCCCATGTTGTTCACTACAAGAACACAAGGACAACATGTCATGTATGTGAGTTACATAGCTTGTAGTTCTTCAAATCACATGTCTTTTGGTCAATATCTTTATAGATCCTATATTACCATATCAAATCAGATATCATTGGATAGATTTGATAACCATGTGAGATACATGTTAAATATATTGGTTCTGGTCATATCAGAAGCGTCCTGTGCTGGTATAACCAACTCAGCTTTTAGTATTAAAGCGCATGTATTCATTATTTTACATGATCATGAGATCATGTCCAACAAAAATAATAGATAAATATACTATATTAATATACAAGAATAGTATAGTGAGGATCTTCACATGTAATTTAGAATTAATTTATGAGAATATATATAATTACCTCAACTTGGAATCCCTATTTCATGGAGTGTTTCTCTCTTGATGGAGATCCACCTAACTGAGATTCCCTCCATGAATAACCAACTGTAGGAGAAAGTTACAATTAAAAAAATGGTTCGTTGAGGAGCGAACCCCACTCTCAGACTCCCAAATTCGACTCATTCCTTGCTACCTGCAAACCCCCCCTTTAGTTTCAAAGTAGCTATGAAAATCGCATTTTTGGATGAATAGGTTAAGATCTTGTCTGCAAACTTTCATCTTATGATAGTATGGTCCTTTTAAGGTTATCTACCTAATCTAGATACAATCTACAAGAATATATAGGTTATTGGATTTTCTAGGGTTAAAATCGGTCTCCTTGATCATTTCTGGGTTACTCTTCAATTCGATGTCATCGATGGATTTTATCGATGTTGGAATTGAGAATCGTGGATGATTTCAGGTAATAGAATGGATATCTCCAAGTGGTATCCATTCATTCTTGAGGGCTAATAATCTCAGGTCCTTCTAGTTTTGGTTGGTTTTGCAGGCTTACTGCTTCATCTATTTTTTCAGGATTCCCTTTTACCTATTGGAAAGATTATTGGCAAACCTATCAGGTTCGAATCCACTACTCTAGATCTTTCCAGACCCAATATTTTCTATGTGTATAGAAGTTGATATTTCTAGGGAGATACCTGAAGATATTTAGACTATTAATGGGTCAGAATGATTCTTTCAGTATGTTTTCTTTGATAATATCTCTTCTTATTGATCTCTCTATCGTCATCATGGCCATCTGGCTTCTAACTGCAGCCTTCCCCATATATCATGGGTCCTTCTAGTTTGGGTCAGTTTTGCAGGCTTACTGCTTCATCTATTTTTTTAGGATTCCCTTTCAGTTATTTCAAGGATTATTGGAAAACCTATTAGGTTCGAATCCACTACTCTAGATCTTTCCATACCCTATATTTCCTATGTGTGTATAGAATTTGATATTTCTAGGGAGATACTTGAAGGTATTTAGATTATTAATGGGTTAGAATTATTCTTTCAGTATGTTTTCTATGAGGACATCTCTTCTTATTTCTCTCTCTATTGTCATCATGGTCATCTGGCTTATAACTGTAGCCTTCCTTGTATATCATGGGTCCTAAAATATCATATAGAGCCTAGTGTTGTTCATCATCTGATAGGGGGTGGGGATGGCATGGAACTTGTCATTTTTTGGAATTAAGGAGGATCAAATTGTAGTGAATTTTGGCGATATTCCGATGGATGCGAGTTCTTATAGATCTAATTGAGGTAAAGCTGATTCTTTGATCCAAAATTCTGATGTTTAGGATTCTAGAAAAGCTACTAGATGAGAAATTTTTTTAGGCTTGGTTATTGGAGCTGCTCCCATCCAGGTGCTAGATGCCTCGGTGAAGGAACGACATGTATTTCATGCTGGGGGACAATTGGATTTGCCTCACACCACTGTGCCGACTATTTTTAAATAATATAAGCCTACTAATACATAAGGAATCTAATCTGTAGCTGATAAAGGAAAACATATTTTTTTTATGGGGATGACTTTACATTTTTTAAGGACTAGAAATCTCAACCCCAAAGGGACTATTATAATACTCCTAGAACTGTGAATACAAGTTCAACCTCCCAAACCTTGGAAGTGGTTATTCATGGTGATAAAGAAAATGAGATCCTATTAGGCAGATTCATTGGTAAGGAGGAAGCAACAGATGGAAAACCTTGGGAGCCAATTATTTATTCTAAGTATTGAGTAGGGCCGTTCTCATGTCATCCTCGGTGCAGGGAAGGTAGGGTAGGAATTGGCATCACATATTTACCCAGGCAAACATAAAAAACCTAGGGAAATGGGTATTTGTGATCTTAGTTTTACTGCTCTTTGGATGGTCCTAGTGTGGAAAATTTTAAAGCTCCTTTTGTTCAGGGTGGCTATTGTACTTCTCAAAAATCAGTTTTAGGAAATGAGATGCAACATCCATTATGAAACCTTAACCTGAATATCTATAATTTCCCTCCCATCTCCCCAAGGGGAGAGGCCAAGAATACGGTACAAGTGAACTGGATAATTTTACTTACATGAGGGGTCAGACTAGAGGTTTATTCAAGTGAGTGCCCAAGACCGAATCCTGAATCACGGATTCAACAGAGGTAAGTTTAGGTAAATTTTATACTAGACACTTATTTGTTTAATTTCTTCCAAAACAATGTGGTGATGTCCTTTGAAACATTTCTCCTTGTCTGATGTTTTTCTGGTTTGGACTTGTGAGGTTTTCCACTTTATACTTAAAAATTATTTTGAAAATAAAAATTTGGGTTCCAATCAATTCAACTTTCATTGATGGTCTTATGGAATAGAATTCATCATGCAATCATTGCGCTAAAGGATTTAAGTGAAAAATACCTCTAACAGGGATAAAAAAATGCAACACAATCTCTAATCAACACCATAGAATCTTAGGGTTCTTCCACGACCAATCCCGATCGCTTGTGTTGTTTGTGGTTGATCGCAACATTATTCTTTAGGAAGGATGAAGAACCCTTTGTGTTCTACAGAAAGATTGAGAGGAGTAAGAGAGAGATCACTCAAGGGATTGATAAAATCTCTTATTATCCATTGTGCACATGAAAAGTGAATTAGGAATGTGGTATAATTATATTTTTATTATATTTGGTTTAAGGTTGGAAAATCATACACAAGACCCTAATAATAATAATAATAATAATAATAATAATAATAATAATAATAATAATAAATTATAACTAATCAGACTATTAAAGTCTATCCTCTTTCCTTTTTCACCATTTACCAATCCTCGAATAATGACTATTTAATTAAATAAATGTCACTGCATTATTCTATAATAAATATAATAAATATTATATTTTTTAAACTTAAAACTAAGTCATTATTATTATTTTACTTATTATTTCAAATAACTTGTGATTAAATTATGGCAATAAATTAAACCTATATAGATATTATTTATCCCAACTTGTTAAATTAAATACTATAATTTAACTAATATTACAGATACACTTAGTGTGTGCCCCTTTAATATTCTTTCTTAGTGTCATTAGGAATAATTGCCTGAAGTATAAGGTTAACGACTAGAAACATGCCAAGACATACATAAATAAAGAAGTTTGTAACGCCATGACCCCAGAAGCCTAGAGTCGATGCATTATTACATATCATTGGCATGATCATAAAATATAAACTCTCTAAAGATTGATTAGTTTAGTAGAATTGGAAGTACAAGATACATTCATAAGGTTTACATTACATTATAAAATGGAAAACTATAACAACACTGTTTCCATATACAACACTGAGATCCCCTAGACTATCCCTGCAGGTCAGTTATAGTATACTTCTTCGCATCCTGGGAAAAATAAAACACAGAAAGGGGTGAGATCAGATGCTCAGTAAGGATAACATTATAACAGAAACTTTGATAAATAAGCATAAACATTTAAGGCATTGTGTAAGACTAAAACAAAATACTTCTAAACTTGAACTTCAGCATAATATGGAAAATATAAAATCAAATAATTCCATTTACGTATTCACATGGATATTTTACTAGTCGAATAATCACATGAAATATCAATAGCCACTTTCATAATGATGGAATGCATAATGCCAAACTTTCATAACCACATAGTCAAGGCCTTGTGCCAAGACTAAGAATAAGATTTTTTCAAGGCCTTGTGCCAAGACACTAGTTTGTCTCATGAGACCTACTGATGCATCGAAGAGCTATATCGGGCTCCACCCATCACTTATTAAGTCCAATTCATTCCTCATATGAAAATTTTGAAACATAACATAAAAATTCATATTAAAACTAGCATACAAAATTTAAATACTTTATCCACAAACCATGAATGGTATAAAAATAGCACATCCACAATCAAACATATCTCATTAAATACAATATGGAAGATTTTATTGTAACAGATTAACCTCAATCGAGAATAATGAAGTATATTGGCATAGATGAAAATAATTATCAAAACTATTTGAGATAAATATCCACCTTTTTCTTGAAAACATTTAAAAGTCACACTATTTGTCAAGAAGCCGTTTAAAATAGATTTTTGAATCAAAGTGTCCCATACCAATTTGAAACTTTTTAAAGGAATTTCAATTTTAAAACTTTAATTTTCATATAAATAAGTCCTTAAAACCATTTTTAAAACATGGACATTAATGAGAAAGATTTAGAATAATAAATATTTAAAACATTTAAAACATTTAAAATGATATTTTAGTTAGAGTTCCTAACCAAAAGAGAGACACTTGAATACAAATAATTGAGGTAATAAAAACTTTATAATATCATGAGAATAAAGGGATTCATGATATACTATGTCAAATTAAATTATATAGACCATATAAAAGTGAATTGGTGTATAACAACAAATAAGTCTCAATGGAAAGTAAATTGAGATGAAATATCTTATAAAGACCGTATCCTTAGGTTAAGGATAAATAAACGACATAATTATGTGTGAAAAATATAAATACACTCAATATGATTGGATATTCAGTGTAAATCAATCAGAGGAAATTTACACATATTCTTGTAAAAACAACACCAATGAATTGGATGTTTAACTCAATAAATGGAGATTGAGTTAAAATTACTCCTATCAAGTTCATATTGATGACTTGAGAATTTATCAATGGACTGATTATGTGTATCAAAAGTATATCCATAGAAAGAGGAGTGGAAATTAATACACAAATAATAAATAGTGATTCCACACACAATCATGGAGTAAAATAATTAATGAAGTATACGTAAAGCCCAATGAGTGGAAATTGAAATTTGAAATTCCCTTACCGATTTGGTAACTTATGAAAAATACACCCCATGAAAGAAGTATCATACAATGAAGATGTAAATACCCATACATTAAAGTATATTAAAAAAATAATACAATAAGGGGCAATACATACTACACACAAAATGAAATAGTGGCCAATATAGCATGAATCTCACGGGAATAAAATTGAGATGAAAAACCCTTACTTCGTTGTAATCAATCGAGTCATATGAAAAAAGTTAATAACCACCAAATGAATCACATAATACCATTAATATAAAGATAATCATGATAATATATATCAAATGTCGGTACACAATACACCACATGCAATAAATAAGTGGCGAACAATGGAAATCTCACGGAATTAAAAGTGAGATAAGAAAACCCTTACCTTGTACTTTTCCTAGGTCGGGGGTAGGTTAATCTCCTATATAATGGTGAAATAATTGTTATTAAATTATACAAGAATTGTATACTTTAATATGATATCATATATGAACTTTTAACATTGCTTTGTTAATAATATCTTAGTATTATCATCATTTCGGGTGTTAACGGATTCGTTTTCCTTTATATTCTTTGTTATTTGAGTCATATTTGTTATGGATGAGATGTATCTTATTCATATCCAGAATGATATCAAGTATTTAACATTATTTTTAATCATAAAATGAAAATTAGTCTTGAATGGATACGATGGGGAATGAATCTCATCGCGTTCGTGGAGACGGTAATCTGTACGTACGCACGAGTGACAATAACATTATTTTGATATTAAAATAATTTATAATTGGATGGTATATCATATATAAAGAATAATTATCATGTTATATTTATTATTTACATCAATTACACATCATTATTATACCCATAAAAATAATAATGTAATGAATAACAATTACACCATGACGTGGAGACGGTAAGCTGTACGTACGCACGTTTGGTGACATGTCATTCAAAGGATGGATAGAATAATTAATATGGTTGTACCATATTTATAATAAAATCACAGTATATAGAAGATACTGGAGTTATTATTTTATAATGGAAACAACAAATACAGAAGAAGTGGAAGAAGAAAGGAACTTGAAAGAGGTAATGAAATATTATCTCTTCTTCGAGTTCTTCCTTTTGAATTGATCAAAAGGGCTCCTTAGGCTGGATTTCTGACTAAAGGAAAGCCTCTAAGATGAAGGGAGGACATTTTATAGGGTATTTGGGAAGGGGTTTTTTGATCCAAATGTCTTTCAAGGTTTGAATTAGAGAGAAGGGTGAGTTCCATTTTATAAGAGGGGTGAGGGGCACCTTAGGAAAAGCTAGAAATATTATTTTATAATAAAATCATTTTCTGTTTCTAATAGCTAAAAAATGGATTATTTAAAGTATAAGGTAGGAATGGGTCGAAAAACACTCAACCAATAAGTTTTATACACGTTTGGATCACTATATTAACCTTATATTTTAAATTTAACTCTTAGTTAAATAGTTTGACATTTACCATGTCTTTTTGTCTTTTTATATTATATGGTTAATAAACATGATATATAATTCCAAGAGAACCCCAAGTGGTTCATTAATGAAACACCTATCATTATATAAGTCTTTTAGCAGAACCTTATATTTTTAGGAATAGAATATCAATTAATAATATAATATTTGTTTTAAAAATTGTTTTATGTCAATTTTGACACTATTTGGTATTTTGTTTTTGCTAAATTTATAAGAGAATTATTACTTCTAAAATAATTAATCTAACCAACCCTAACATGTAATATTAATCTATAAAATTAGTGTAATTCATAAAAAGTCTCAAATTACATTTATTTGGATATTTATAATATCAATTATTTTAATACTTCATTAATTAGATAATTACTGCATCATTATTGTGTCATAAATAAATTAAATTATTTAATGTCTAAAAAATATAAATAAAATAACATTATATATTAAAACTTTTTATCTTTCTAATGAATATTTATAGTTGAATTTATCTTATGTGTAACCCTGTATTAAAAAATTTTAGTTATTAAACTTTGATTTTAACTCTTTTAACTGTTCTTTGAATTAAATAATAATAAATGTCCTAATCTAATCCAAGTGGACCAAAAAGGTTCATATTTTATTCTTAAGGTTGTTTTTGGTCGAATTATACTTATCCAATAGAATTAGAACATGTGTTAGGGTAATAATAATATCATTTTTACCCTTAATTATCCTATTTACTTTTAACCGTGGTAAATAAAAGTAAAAAGATACTATTCACCAAAAATTATTTTTATCTTATTGAACCACATTTTACTTACTAATATCAACTGTGTCTCTTTGATTTTTGAAATTAAATTCACTGAAGCAGTAAAATAAAGTTTTATTCAAATTTGCAAATGCTCCTAGGAGGTGGGTAAAAGACGGTTAAAAAGTTCAATAACATTTTTATATATCTAAAATTATTATAAACTGAATCCAATGAATTAAATTGAAAATATATAGGTATTATGTTTATATTTTGACCTAAAATAAATTTAAATAAAATAACTAATTATTTAAATAAAAATTCGGTTTTAAACTATAACTCATTGTTTTTCACTATTTATAAAAAATTTAAAGTTTTCAGAAAAATACCAAAAATTCACCTTAAGATAATTTCGATATTAAGAATCCAAAATGAAGTCCATTTTAAAAGATAAAATTTTTAAAATTTGAAAAAGTGGGTATTACTATTCATAACGGTTAGTTTGATTGGTCGCAGTGTGTTAAAATCTTAAAGTTGCATACAATGCAAGCTATTAAATTATTCAAAGGGAAACGTACCGTGGAAGCTTGGGGTGTTACATTCTTCCCCAATTTTGGAAATTGCGTCCTCACAATTTTTTTTAAAATTGGGCTTGGGAACATAACTGAAAGTCCCACATCAGAAAAAGAGTCAATAAAACTATCACTTTAAAAGAAAGAAAGGGAAGTACAAAGGTCACCCGAGATAACCCATACTAGGATTCCATGTAGGAAAACATGGATATGGAAGATAAAATAAGTGTCATGTTCTGATGGAGAGGGATAAAGAACATGATCAGAAGAAAGTTAACAATAAGAAAACCACAAATTTGTGATGGGGAAAACAGTCATTAGTTTCCCAGTAGGAAAAGTAAACAGACAACATTTTTTTTTGTTTTAAGTTACATTTCATAAATATGAGGAATTTATTTATGATATTGACTAAGAACAAAAAGATATATACTTACTTTTTAAGTAGAGTTTCATTCTTTAATAAATTTCTACCAATAAATCATTTTTTTTTCAAACAATGAGTATTCAAGATGACTTGGTCACACTAGAAGAGATAGAATCAATTTCTAGAGAATCAAATGATCCAAAAAGGATAAGAAATATATTTACATTGTCTTTAGAGATTAATCAAAACCAAAATAGTTAGTACAAGATCAGATGATCCCCCAAAAGGATATTCCTTTAGAGAAAAAAACACTAATATTAATTTATAAAATTAAACCAACAATACCCCAAAGTTAAATAAATACCATTCAATAAACAATTGTCCTTAAAATCCTTCATTATAATCCAAACTAATATTGAAACCCAAAACTTAGAAGATTTTGGTTATGTAGTCTTCCACGTTAAATTGTATCTCCAAATGACATCGATTACACTTAAAGTCACATACTTAAAAGTAATTAACCTAATCACATATTCCCTTTATAGGTTAATAATTTCCATAAATAACCCAAATCACTATAAATACACAATAAAAACATAGATAAAAATCCACAATTTCTCCTCAAATGAAGTCCCATAGTATTATATTTTCCTTAGGCATATAGTGTTCCCAACAGAGCGAACATCTTCCAAAATAACATTTATCACTTAATCACAAAATCAATTTCCTATACTAAGGGTATTCATTTGATAAGACATAATATCTAAAATCAACTTATTATTGATCAATAAAATCATTTAACTAAAAATAATTAGTCACACTAACCAGGGACTTCACGTAGTCCAGTGGTAGGTGATAAATACCAATCACACTTTGGTTGTGAGTTCGATTCCCAAAGCTTTTTCCGACGCAATGGGTTGTCACACAGTCCGCGTATTGTCCTTTTTCAAAAACTATATTTTATAACATTACCAAAATGAGATAAATTCCTCAAAATAACTATAACATAATTTAACCACAAATGTTATCTCATACCTTGAATTTTCGTCCCAAAATGTAATAACATGTAATTGCCTCAAACCCAATGATCATATAAAACCAAATTGTTATTTATAACTATATTCGCAAGAGAAAAGATAATTCTTCCTCAAATATCATTTTCACATGACAAACTACATGGTTACAAATACAAGAGAAAATTATTCCAAAGTAATCCCATCAACAAGGAGCGCTAATATTTGTAGACATTTCTCCAACCATTTATTTCCACATAGCTTCTTCTCTAACCAAGAAAATATCCTATAGAATATGACATTCACTAGGGTAATGGCTAGGTCCCCTAAATTTAAGGAAAATGACTATAAATGGATTCTTGGGACCATTTTTATTTTATTCCATAGTACTCTTCATTTTTCCTTAGAAATTATTTACTTTATGTCCTTTCCCACACGTAAAGCATTTCTTTCTTCCATTGAGACACTTTCCGGGGTGTCTCCTTCCATATTTCCTGCATGATGGAAATTTAGGATTCTTTTCTCCATGGTCTCCACTGCTAGAGCTCTTATCATTCATCACCTTTCTCTTATTTGTTAAGTCCGGGAGTTGGTTAATATATATGTTGTCGATCATATTTTTGGAAAACTGATTTGGCATGAACATGATATCTTTTATACCTATAAACATTCCATTTTGTTGCTCATTTACACCACCGTTCCCACGTTATACATCATGCTGAAGGTTACTATGAATTCCTTGGAATCTAGCCATTGACTAAAATCAGAAATCATTGTGTGAGTAACAGTAGTCATAAAATCATTTAGAGAATATCATGACACAATATTTTCAATTTGAAACACCTTAGGATAAAACAAGGTCATTTATTATCATATTATATTAAAATCCTTCAAATTAGTTTGTAAGGATAATGTAAATTATCCTAAGAATATCCCCTAGGAGTGTCGTAACCAAGAGTACAGCAAGGCCCGTTGTCTTGCACCAGTTCCCGTTCGAGTCTAGTTCAAAGTATTGTTTTCGGGTTTTACCCCTAGGTACATCTGTGCCAGAGCCGCCTCTACCTGCTCGTATCCATACAAGGATGTTTTTCTTGTAAAACTCACAAAATATCTACAATACCAAAATTCTAGGAAGTTCATCTATACTAATCCTCAAAGTCTATCTTAGGGCTATATGCTCTAATCAGAGTTTATCTAAATCTAGTTTCCAAGGTTTGTACTAAACTTCCTCTGATACCAACTGTAACGCCCCGACCCCAGAAGCCTAGAGTGGGTGCATTATTACGTATCATTGGCATGATCACAAAAGATCAAATCTCGAAAGACTGATTAGTTTAGTAGCCTTAGAAGTACTAGATACATTCATAAGGTTTACATTACATCATAAAATGGAAAACTACAACAACATTGTTTACATAGACAACACTGAGATCCCATAGACTATCCATGAAGGTCAGTCATAATATACTTCTTCACATCCTGGGAAAAATAAAACATATAAAGGGGTGAGCTCAGATGCTCAGTAAGGATAACATTATAGCATAAACTTTCATAATAAGCATAAACATTTAAGGCAATGTATAAGACTAAAACAAAAGCCTTTTAAACTTGAAATTCAGCATAATATGGCGAAGATAAAATCAAATAATTCCATTTACTTATTCACATAAATATTCTACTAGTGTAATAATCACATGCAATATCAATAGCCACTTTCATAATGATGGAATTCATAATTCCAGACTTTCATAACCACATAGTCAAGGCCTTGTACCAAGACTACAAATAAGATTTTGTCAAGGCCTTATGCCAAGACACTATTTTGTCTCATGAGACCTACCGATGCATCGAGGAGCTATAGCGGGCTCCACTCATCACTTACTAAGTCCAATGCATTCCTCATATGAAAATTTTGAAACATAACATTAAAATTCGTATTAAAACTAGCATACAAAATGTCAATAATTTATCCACAAACCATGAATGGTATAAAAATAGTACATCCACAGTCAAACATAACTCATTCAATACAATATGGAAGATTTTATTGTAATAGATTAACCTTAATCGATAATAATAAAGGATATTGAAATAGATGAAAATAATCATAAAAAATATTTGAGATAAATATCCCCCTTTTTCTTGAAAACATTTAAAAGTCACACTATTTTTCAAGAAGTCGTTTAAAATATATTTTTGAATCAAAATGTCTCATACCACTTTGAAACTCTTAAAAGAAATTTTAATTTTAAAAATTTAATGTCCGAATAAATAAATACTTAAAACCATTTTTAAAACATTGAAATTATATCATATATACAGAATAATTATCATGTTATATTTATTATTTACATCAATTACACATCATTATTATACCCATCCATATAATAATGTATTGAATAACAATTACACCATGACATGGAGATGGTAAGCCGTACATATGCACGTATGGAGACATGTCATTCAAAGGATGGATAGAATAATGAATATTGTTGTAACATATTTATAATAACATCACAGTATATATAAGATAATGGATTTATTATTTTAGAATGGAAAAAACAAAGAAAGAGGAAGTGGAAGAAGAAAGGAACTTGAAAGAGGTGATGAAATATTTACCTCTTCTTCAAGTTCTTCCTTTTGATTTGATAAAAAGGGCTCCTTAGGTTGGATTTTTGACTAAAGTAATACATATAGGATGAAGGTAGGAGAGTTGAGAGGGTATTTGGTCCAGTTTTGGCCAATCCAAATGGATTTGAAGGTGTGAATTAGAGAGAAGGGGGAGTTCCTTTTTATAAGAGGGGTGAGGGGCACCTTAGAAAAAACTAGAAATATTATTTTATAATAAAATAATTTTCGGTTTATAATGGCTCCAAAATGGATTATTTAAAGGATAAGGTGGGTATGGGTCTAAAACCACTCAACAAATAGGTTTTAGATAGGTTTGGGTCACTATATTAACCTTATTTTTTAAATTTAACTCTTAGTTAAATAGTTTGGCATTTACCATGTCTCTTTGTATTTTTATATTATATGGTTAATAAACATACAATATAGTTACAAGAGAACCCCAAGTGGTTAATTAATGATACACATATTATTATATAAGTCCTTTGGATGAATATTAGATTTTTAGTAATATAATATCAATTAATAATATAATATTTGTTTTAAAAACTCTTTTATGTCAATTTTGACACTATTTGGTATATTGTTTTTTCTAAATTCATAAGAGCATTATTGCTCAGAAAAAAATTCATCTAACCAGCCCTAACATGTAATATTAACCTATAAAATTAGTGAAATTAATAAAAAGTCTCAAATTACATTTATTTGTATATTTATAATATCAATTATTTTAATATTTCATTAATTAGATAATTACTGCATCATCATTGTGTCATAAATAAATTAAATTATTTAATGTCTAAAAAATATAAATAAAATACCATTATGTATTAAAACTTTTTCTATTTCTAATTAATATTTATAGTCAAATTTATCTTATGCGTAACCCTGTATTAAAAATGTTTTAGTTATTAAACTTTTATTTTAACTCTTTTAACTCTTCTTTGAATTAAATAATAATAAATGTCCTAATCTAATCCAAGTGGACCAAAAAGGTTCATATTTTATTCCTAAGGTTGTTTTTGGTCGAATTATACTTATACAATAGAATTATGACATGTTTTAGGGTAATAATAATATCATTTTTACCCTTAATTACCATATTTACTTTTAACCGTGGTAAATAAAAGTAAAAAGATACTATTCACCAAAAATTATTTTTATCTTATTGAACCAAATTTTACTTACTGATATCAACTGTGTATCTTGGATTTTTAAAATTCAATTCACAAAAGTGGTAAAATTAAGTTTTATTTAAATTTGCAAATGCTCCTAGGAGGTGGGTAAAAGACAGTTAAAAAGTTCAATAAAATTTTTATATATCTAAAATTATTATAAACTGAATCCAATGAATTACATTGAACTTATATAGGTAATATGTATCTATTTTGACCTAAAATAAATTTAAATAAAATAAATAATTATTTAAATAAAAATTCGGTTTTAAACTATAACTTAGTGTTTTTTCACTATTCATCAAAAATTGAAAGTTTTCTGAAAAATACCAAAAATTCACCTTAAGCTAATTTAGAAATTCCAAATCCAAAAATGAATTCCATTTTGAAAGATAAAATTTATAAAATTTCAAAAAGTGGGTATTACTATTCATAACGACTAGTTTGATTGGTCGTAGTGTGTTAGAATCTCGAAGTTGCATACAATGCAAGCTATTACATTATTCAAAGGGAAACATACCGTGAAAGCTTAGGGTGTTACAATGTTAATGATGCAATGACAACCAACCTCCTACGAATTCTTACCATGTAATAAAATCTCTTTATTGTGGTATGTTTAATCAAGCATGTTGCATGTTGGTGCCATCAACTTATATACTCAATTTCTATTTCTTTGACTTTTCATAAATGAACTCGCCCACCGAACACCATGTTCGTGGATTTATACAGGAAATTAAATTTCATCAAAGGGCCTGATATATCAACTTTCATCAAGATACAAAAGGGATAAATACTTTCTCTCATTATCCATTAATGCTATATCATTCATGATGCACCCAATGTATCCTACTTCACTGTGAACATATGTCATCAGAGTTTTTTTCAATACATCAAAGTATGCAAGTCATGATATCCATTAATGATAATTTTAAAGTCTAAAGATCAATAAACACATCTGAATATAGGAATATCCAATGACACATGGAAATATGGATTTTTTTATTTAACGAGCATGTTATCATAACCTCCTATCTTAAAGATTACTAAAGGAAAACAGTGTGAAAAGTTGTCCCAATGTCTTATGAGCCACCTAATCTTGAATCCCTGTATTGTATGTGTCCCATCAAAAAATATCATTCGAACTTATAACTAGTTTCATGAATAATTCCATGACACCTCTAGGTTCTCATCATAATGGGGAACTGTTATAACGTTTAAGCACGACATATATTCTAAGGACATCATCACATACAAATATCATGTAGAAGAATAATCAATATGTGATAAGAAAACTTATTTAATAAGAACAACAAGTAATCAAGTAATAAATAAGTTAGTTCTATAATACCAACTCTGACAGACTCCCACTTGCACTAGTGCCAATGGAAAAAAACTTTCAGCCCATTAACTCTCACATGATAATCATTCTTCTATTGAGATAAATCCTTAATAAAGGGCTTTTCAATGTTTTCATTTTTGGATACTCTAATCACCACAACTTCGCATCATTGAGAAAAATCCCTCAAGAGACGAAACTTCTAAAGTATGTGCTTTTTTATTTGGTGTGACCTTAACTCTTTGGACTGAGCCACCACTATAGTATTATCACAGTAAACTCTGATAGGATATTTACTGCTAGGAACCACATCAATATCTTGGAAAATTTTTCAAATCCATACTACTTCCTTGGCTGCATCAGAAGTTTAAATATACTCAGACTCCACTGTAGAATCAGTAACCACTATCTGCTTCAAACTCTTCCTACTCACAGCTTCTCCGTTGAGACGAATAACATATCCAGACTGTGACTTCATATCATTCTGATCTATCTAGAAAATAGCATTTGTATAAACCTTGATGACTAGTTTTTCATCTCCTCCATACACTGAGAAAATATCCTTAGTATGCCTCAAATACTTAATGAAAGCCTTAATAACAGTCCAATGTTATTCACTTGGATCTTCTTGATATCTACCTATCATGCTCCAAGAATAAGTAATATCAATCCTCATACATAACATGACCACTATAGAAAGAAAAATATATTTCATTGTGGTTCTCAAAATCACTACTAAATAATTTTCGAGGGAAAAATTTAGCAGCAGTTTTAAAAACCGCTGCTAAATGTGTTTTCAATTTTTTTTTATTATAATATTATTTTTTTAAAGTTTTTTTAGCGGCGGTTTTTTAGAAACCTCCACAAAATAAAGGCATATTTTATAAACCGCAGCTAAATTAAAAGAAAAAAATATAAAATATAAAATATCTAATTATGATTTATAATTTATAATTTATAATTTATTATTTACTATAATATATTGTTTATTATTTACAATTTTAGATAATTATAATGTGTTAGTTAATAAATATTTATAATTGTTAGTTAATAATAATTTTAAACTTAAAATAATTCTTCAACAAGTTGAAAATCAGACTTCAATATTAAATGACCATAACTTTTGATCTAGGGGGTCCGTTTTAGCTCCGCAACTAGTCAAATTAAAACTTATGAAATGAAATAAAACCACATTGGATAATAATTTGGTAATAATTAAAATAATAAAAGTTATCATAGTTTTAAGAAAAGTTAGAAATCAAATTTCAACTTCAAATGACGGTAACTTTTGATCCGAGTATCTGTTTGGGCTCTACCACATATCAAATCAAATCCTATGCTAGTCTCTACATCTTGGTGACCATTGAGAACCACGGTAACTCTTTTTTCAAGGTCGAAAAGGCCTAAAATACCTTCAAAACTGAGTTATTAGTTCGAATATCATGAGTTTTGAACATTTGATTAGATTTCATCTTCATTTAAAAGTGTCTTCATATGGTTTTTATGTTTTTTATGATTTCATTCCATTTATTTACAGTCCTATTGATTTTATTGTGTTACAATTATTTTGGATTCCCCTATGCTGGTGATTTATTATCTATTTTATATATCTGTTTATATGTATATATGAATATTTGTTTATATTTATATATGTTTGTAAATGTTTATACATATTTATTTTTATATATTTTTATATCATATATGTGTAAATATATAGAGAAATATTTATATTTACTTGTGTTTATATATATATATTAATATACAATTATATATTTGTGTGTTTATATATATTTATGTAACATAAATGTGTCTTTATATATATCCATATAAATATCGTTATATATATATATTTATAGATATATATATCCGTTTATTATTTATTATTTATTCAATTATTATTTATTATTTATTATTTTAATATTTATATATTATTTTAATATTTATTTATTATTAAATTATTGTTAAATCAATATTTAATATTTATTTATTATTTAGTATTTATTATATATTATTACATATTATTTAATTATTAATTATTATCAATTTATAATTATCATATTATTTATTATATATTTAGTAGTTATTTATTAGTTACTTGTTTATTTATTATTTATTTATTATTTATGTTTTATTAAATTATTATTTATTATTTATTTATCTATAATTTATTTATTATTTATTATTTATTTATTATTTATTTTTAATTTTTTATTTAGTTATTGTGTACACATTAATTAGTAATTTATTTTTAATTGATTATTATTTTATTATCAATTTAATATTAATGTCTTATTTATTATTATTTTTTTCATTATTACTTCATTATATATTTCTTATTTTTTAATTTGTTAATTATTTATACTTTAATTATCAATTTATTTTTAATTTATTATTATTTTATTACTAATTTAATATTAACATATTATTTATTAGTTATTTATTATATAATCATTATATATTTACATTTTATTTATTCGTGTTTTATTATCTATTATCTATTATATGTTAATTTATTATTTAT
Organism: Viscum album; assembly: GCA_963277665.1. NCBI lineage: Eukaryota > Viridiplantae > Streptophyta > Magnoliopsida > Santalales > Viscaceae > Viscum > Viscum album. The sequence goes on from OY728150.1 coordinate 1,477,328,198, forward strand.
TTATCATATATTAACTTATTTTTTAATTATTTAATTATTTATTCATTACATATATATTACTTATATATTATTTATTCATTACATACAAATTAGTAATAATTATTTATTATTTATTACCGTATTATTTATTTATTGTTTTTTGTTAATTATTAATTATTAATTATTAATTATTAACTATTAATTATTAATTATTTAATTCGTATATATTTGTTATGTATTTTTTGTTTTTTCTATTGATATATATATATATATATAATTATATTAAATTTTATTTACTTACCACATGAAGAGCCTACTGGAGTGGTAAAGTCTTTATAGAATAATCAATAGGTAACAAGTTCAAATCTCACCCAACGCAGAATTTCGGCATGACATATATGATATATGCATGAATGACATCTGCATGTGCATGGTAAATAATAATAAAAATAAATAAAATGAAAAAAAATAATTATGAAAATAATAATAATAATAAAATAATTAGTTGTGAAAAATAAAAAAAATAAAAAATAAAAAATAAACCACCGCAAAATGATTACGGACACATGATTTTGCAATAGTTTTTCAAGACCTTCATGAAATGATTTAGCAACGGTTTAAACCACCGCTAAACACTTTGGCGTAGTGGACATACATGGTAGATCTCATTACAGAAACATATGAGACCTTACCCATTCTCTTTATTTCCTCTTGTATTTGAGAACACATTTTCTTGGAAAGATGTATACCATTTGAAACTGGAACCAATCCTCTCTTGGATTATTCCATACTGAATGTCTTTAGTTTCTGGAAAATGTATTCACCTTGACTTAGTTTGAGTAGCTTCTTGAATCTAACACATGTGATCTCGATCCATAGAATGCAAGCTGTTTCACCTAAGTCCTTCATGGACAAGCACTTGCTCAACCATGCATTAACCACTTGTAAGGATGATATATCTTTTACATTTAGTAATATGTCATCAACATATACTACCATGAAAACAAGCGTACTGCCACTAAATCGTTTGTAAACACATGGCTTGTATTTGTTCTTAATGAAACCAAATTCTTTTATGCCTTCATTGAATTGAATGTTTCATGACCTTGATATTTTCTTTCATCCATAAATATATCTCTGTAACTACATACATTTTTAGCATTACCTAGAGTCCAAAACCTTCTGGTTGTGTCATATACACATCCTCTTGAAGGTTCTTGTTAAGAAATATAGTTTTGAAAATCATTTCTAAATCTCATAGTCATGGTAAGCTGCTATAGAAAACAAAATTATGATGGATTTAAACATGGAAAATGGAGAAAAGGTTTTTCCATAGTCAATTACTTGACATTGCGAATGGTTTGAATTTCAAATGTTTTCTCTGGTGCGCAAATACAGGGATCCTCAAGTTGCTCATGGGATTCGCGGTGATCTTTATGAATTGATATTCCAATGACTTGCATTTTGAATTTTTGGTTGGATTTGGAATTTGGAATTTTCCCACTATGTTATGTTGAATTTTGTGTGATGATGTGTGGGTGCCCACTATCCCTAAAGTGACTTTATGAAAATTTAAAAAAACTTATTTGGATGGAATGCCTTAACATTGTCTAAACCCTTTGTCCATTAGGTATTTACTTTACCTTTCATGTCCAGTTTTCTCTTGAATACGCATTTACACCCAACAAGATTTACATCAACTGATGGATCGATCAAAACCCAAAATTGGTTTTGATAAATGGAATCCATCACAGAATTCATGGATTCTTTCCATCTTACAACCTCTAAGATCTCTACTACCTACTTATAGGATATATGATCATCATTGTCAACCAATAATGCGTCACCGACATTAGTGAATAGAAAACCATACCTATGGTTCTCTTACCACTCTTGTACTCCTATGTAACACTTGTTTTTTAGGAACACCTTCTTCCATGGGGACCTATGGAATCATTTACTGTACCAACTCTTGTGTGTCTTGAGCATCAACTTCATCAATGTAAATCTTTCTCCCACTATCCTCCTTAAGCATGTGCTCACTCTCAAGAAAGATGGAATGTATTATGATAGTTACATTCTTTTCTGAAGGGATGTATATATAGTATCTCCTTGTTTCCTTGGGATATCCTATAATGAAACACTTCATGCCTCAGGATTCTAGTTTGTTTCTTGAGCTAGCCATAACAAATTCCTCACAACCCCATGTATGAACATGTGAAAAAATAGGTTTCTTTCCACTCCATAACATAAAGGGAATATTGTATTACTATTTAGTTCATAATCATTTTATTAAGAATAATTTTTTCTATATTTCATATCCCCAAAAGGATAATCGTAAATTTGTGTGACTCATCATTGACGTTAGCATGTCCAACAAGATATTATTCCTCCTTTCACAAAGACCATTCCATTGTGGTGTATAAGGTGGAGTGAGTAGAGATAAAATAATATACTCCCATAGAAATTCGATAAAGTCTTAGTTAAGATATTCACCACCATGATCTGATCGAAGATTCTTTATCTTCTTATGGAGCTAATTCTCAGACACATTCTTGACCTCTTTGAACTTCTCAAAGGATTTAGACTTATACCTAATTAATTATATGTAACCATACCTACTCAAGTCATTGGTAAAATTGATAACGTATGAGAATCAACCACTATCTTCTACATGAAAAGGTATACAAACATTATTACATTGGTCACAGGAGGGGGAACAAATATAAAATTTTAACTAATTGCGCATGGAGAGGCTCAAAACCAAGACCTCCCAAAATACCACCACAGGACGCAACCACTAGGCCACACCCATGGGGTAAAAGTTCTACACACATTAGTGTGTACCGATTCTAGAAGTTATGTGGCCCTTTTATCTTGACCACTGAATGGTGGTTTGGTCATCTTTTCTTGTAAACAAGCATAACATCTTTCAAGTAGCGTTAGATCAAGAGTTTATATAACTATCTTGATAGTTATTTATCAAATGTTTCTCGTTTATGTGACCAAGATAGTGATGACATAATTGGGTGTCATATTAGTCATGTGTATTAGTTTCATTATCAATTTCCAATATTTGGTTTTTATAATTTAATAGATAAATACCATTATTTAGTTGTTCCATACCAAAACATATGTTATCATTATAAAATTAGAAACTGTTATTTCCAAATATGAAAATAAATCCATCTAAATCTAAGAAAGAAATGGAAAAAAATATTTTTGGTAACACTAGGTTCATAATAATATTTCTATAAAACCAAAATCAATCCTGTCAGTAATGTGAGATGGTAGTCTCCAATGTCAAGAGCATCCAACATCACTCCATTGGTAGTTGATGAATCCACCTCACCACTTACAAACTTCCGAAATCTACTTGGTTCATGTATTTGGATAAAAATTAGATAACCACATGCAATATCTAATAACCAATTTTTAGATATGAAAGGATTAAACTTGATAAAAGAATCACCTGAAGTTTCCCCTTTTTTCTTTGGATGGGTACAATTCCTCTTCTAGTGACCTTGCTTGCCTTATGAAAAACATACGACATCATGTTCTTTCCCTTGCCATTATATCTTCTTCTTCTTGGAAGGGCAATGCTCTGGAGCCTTATACTTGGAATTAGTCTTCGAAACCTTTTCCTTATTCTTCATATTCATATTTAACATAATGAAAACTATTTTTTCATGCCTCATTTATTTATCAACTTGTAGAATAAGTGTAACAATTTTTTAAAGCATCTTATCTCTATTGATCATATTATTATTGATAATAAAACTAGAAAAGATTTTGGGTAGTGAGGACATAATAAGATCTATGCACAAATCACCAGGGATCTTAAAACATAACATGTCTAGGTGGTCAATATATACAATCATCTTGACTACATGTGCCCTAGTTGGTGCCGACTCTCCATGTCTTCATGTGGACACTGCATTGAAGATCTCATATCTCTCTGATCTTTCCTTCTCTTGATAGAGAACCTTAAGGTGAGAAATAATTCTATATGCATACATATCCTTATATTGATTTAAAATATCATTGTAAATAGAGGATTACATAAAACATTGGACATCAATAGTGGCGTCCACATGCTTTAGATAGAGAAAAACTTCTTCCTCATTAACCTATTTGGAAATAAACTCAAGAAGTGGGGTTTTCAACACATAAAATTTCTGTTCACGGTGTAGTATAACACACAAGTGATTATACCATTCCTAGAATTTCATGTTGATGAGAAGGTTATCCTTATCTCATTTATATCAAAAATATATTTTCTATGTCATTTGATTTAACATTTCTACAAATTAAGAGCAGATAATTAGCACTTGTTTTTATTACAAAATATATTAAAAAAATTTAAATTTAATTAAATTACACTAATTTTCCACTATTTCTTGAAACCTAATGGCCCTCACCATCAGTTTTAGAATATATTATCACTTATATATTCTAGTTTCAAGGATCCATATTCCCTTATCATAACCCAAACTTGGGTTTGACAAGCAATTCGAATGATTTTAGGAATGTGCAACTTTCCAATTATATTAACTTATAGTTCCTTAATCTATTGACTAGACTCCCCAATACAAATTTTTTATTTTAATATTTCCTCCAAATTTTCCTCTTAGGTACACTAATTACTTCTTGGATAGTCAGCCCTTGATGTAAACAACATTAATTCAAACCCAAAAACTCAAACAAAAATTTTCACGATAATTAAAAGCACCCAAACCTGGACTGGTCAAGTACTTTGAACTATGAAGTTGATTATAACTTAAGTAGTGGAAGGATAAGTTTAATTGAGGGGTTTTATCCTAATATATAAATCCCATTTTATCTTTTTACATGCCTTTTTAATATTAATTGGATTTTACTTAAGTGAATAACCATGCCTGATAAAACATTTACGCATAATCTAATTATATTATATTCCATCTTGAATGCTTGTTAATTAATTTATTAGGTGATCATTTATTATCCAAAAACATAAATAATTAACCATGAAACTGAAAAAATAAAATATAAGTGTCATGATCATGAGATTCTCTAATGGTTAGTTAAACTAGAAGATGATAAACTGACCCTCAACCCTAGGGGAAAACACACCTTAAACCATAGCTTGGTTTGTGTTGCATCATTCCACCTTGATTCTTATATATCTCCTTGATTGGTTTTTCCTTGTCTCCTTGGCTTAAACTACCTCCACTTGTTTGGTAGATCCATCCTTACATAATATTTTACTCACATGCAAGTTGAAGGATCCAATAGATTGGAGAAAGGGGTTTTTTGTATCGTTTCTACCAAAGTGTTACTTTCGACAATCCAAATTAATTTACCCAAACAAGTATAGTATAAGGGATGGATCCACAGGTTGAGGGAATTATTGTGTTTTGTTTTTTTAGCTTGTGATTAATTTAGTGAAGTTTTTTGAAATTTAGAGTTGACTTTTGTGTTTTAATAACAGGGTGATTGAATTTTAATTACTTTACAAATTACTATAAAGATAAAGAAAAACACATAAATTTGATTTTTGGTGAGAAATGAGAAGAATGCATTGGGGTTGTGGATTTTTAAGGTTGTTTATTAAATAAATTTTCTTATTAGGATGTGTTGTCCATGATAACTAAAATCTTTGGGTTATGAATATAACAGAACCCCCTTGGTCTGGTGAGTTTTGTTTAAATCATTAGAAAACAATTCCTTGGTCTGGAATTTGATTTCTCTTAATTTTATTAATTGCAACCCTTTTGAGATGATAAGAACATCCAATGACCATGTATGTACTTGATCATATTTCCTCAAAAGTTCCCTAGAAATCTTGTTCTTGTTCTGACATGAGATTTCTAGCGATATATAGAAAGGATTATTAAGGAATTATGAGAGAAGAATGAATAACACAAGTATATCATAACAATTGAAAAAATAAAACCCATAATCGTCCACAACCCCAACACATAGGGGGTTTATCTACTCATGGATTAGTTAGTAACTAAACTACTTGTGATACCTGAATTAAACATGGTACAAACTTTGGATTGAAGATCATCAGGGAGGTAGTGACATCACCTCCTTTCTTCTCTTCTCTCCTTGGGAATCTCTGGAATTTTCCCCCCTTAGCCTGGTTTAGAATGAATCATCCCAAACATAGAGGTCCTGTCCTCCTTTTATAGTATTTAGGAATACACAATGTGTATAAGAAATTACACAATGTGTACCCTAGTCAACATGCTTTGGCCCTATTTTCTCCACCGGTGGGAGAGCTACAACGCCGCCCTTGACTTAGAACATGATGTCGCCTGGTTGGTGGGAGTACACAGTGTGTAATGCTGACCTACATGGTGTGTATTATCAATCATTAGCCACAAATCACTTCTATAAGGGACAACACGAGGTGTATATTAAAAGAACACAACCTGTATGCTTTGGTCGGCAACATGGGTGTGTATCCAGTCTTTCCAATCCGTGTTGTGGCAATAATAAATGGTGTGTGTAAGAAGTACACGCCATGTATATTTGAATTTTTGTTTTTTCCTTTTCCGATTTGTGACTTTGGATGGAAAACACCTGAAAATCATTATAATCACCAATATAAAGAATTGATCCAAAAAGATATTTATATTTGGTGAAAAAAAGGTTTTATGGTCGTTAATATATATGAAAAAGTATACATAAATCAGGCACATCAAATTCCCCAATACTTAGTCATTTTCTTGTCCTCAAGAAAGATCTCAACATCAAATCAATAGAATCCATACTCTAAAAAGGGAAGAATTTAACCAATTATAATTTTAAATACTATATCCATATAAAAAGATTTTAAAAAGCACAAAACATATTTAAATTCCAAAGATATTCTAATTGCGCCTCATAAATAATTTAATCAATAAATTTGCATCCTATTTCATCCACATTATTTATCTTTTCATAAATAAACATGCCACTTGATGATTTACCTCACCAAAAAGTACCACACTCATCACTCAAGATTATTTAATCAGTGTTATGCTCAATCTTAAGTATATGCACTCTATCCATAGGCTTGAAAGTGTTCTCATTCTTTACTTTAGAAACCAAATCACAAAAATCATGAGGGATTTCAATAAGGTTCAAATGTTTATGAGGCTAAGGGTTGGTAGGAAATGATGAAAATTAATATCAAAGTATTGAAAAGAAGGTTGAATTCTTAAACAATAATGCATGATATTCAAAATAAAGTTTAATGAAAATGCACCCCCAATCAAGATCTCTCAAAGGGTATCATTTCCATGATATTCCTTTGCCAATATGGTCCCATAAACCATTAATGAATCTGGTCTCCCTGTGCATTTTTTTTGAATAAAGAGACCACTAAGAATAAAATGACTAGTGTTTTTGGAAACCCTTCTGCCCAAATTAAGAGGTGATAAACTCCCCCACACTTGAATTCATGGTTTCTCACCAACATATAACATGAATGGCCAAAAATCCCTCTCTAAAGCTCAAGTGAATAATCATGAAAAATTATAAAAGAATTAGGGTAGGAAGGGAAAATAGGCTTGTAATGTAGATTCCTATCAATGAAGTTCATGATTTATAAGGGTTTTATGAAGATTAGATTTAGGGTAGGTCTCAAGGTCAAAGGAGCTAAAAAACAATCAAATGCCTCAATCATTTTAATGTGATTAAAAAAACTACATGTTTTGAAGAGAAAAACTAGGAAGTTATGGTAGTTATGCATATCCCAAGAATCTCTCAATAAAGAGGGTATAAGAAATAATATGTCAAAAAGTCTTAGAATACCTCTCAGGAATGAGAAAAATATAGGGGTCAATCAGGTCATGACATGAGTACAAATGATCAGTTCTAATAAATGTAAATGTCTAAGGCTTTAAAGCCAGAATCAAACTATATCAACAATCATTTTAAAATACTTTGAAAATTTAAATAAGCATGTAAGTTGTAAAATTACCTTTTATGTATTTATTATTTATAATTAAAATTAATCAAAAATTTTCCACAATTTAAAATATTTCAATAATTAATGATGTCTCCTAAATCAGTTTAAGGAAAAGAATAGTGTAATCAGTGACCCTCCCCCACACTTTATACAACACATGGTTTTCCAAGTGCAATACCATGTAATAGGAGAGAAAGGAAAAAAAGTGGGTGGAAGACGAGGAGCAGCAATGGAATAAGTAAATCCAAATTAAAAAGGAAAAATAAATACTGAAAAAAATACTCCCCTCGTGGTGAATCAACAAAATGTAGAAGTAGTCAAAAAAGGGATTCCCAAGTTACCTTAGAGTACCTGTGACTGTTGAGGGAATGGAAAAACAAATATACAGATACATACATCATCACATCCCAAGCAGAGCACAAAAAATATATATATAATGGAAATAAATGTGCTCAAAAATCCATCACTGGGTCACCTTAGAAGAGGAATCATCTGCTAAAGAGGAATCCGATAATGGAGAAGCAGCCACAATGAATACCAGAGGCACGGGAACAACACTATGAGTGGTAGGAACAGAAGGCACTACAATCCCAGAAGTGGATGTAGTAGTTGGGACATCCACCGTAGGAGGTGTTCCAGTGACAGTTGCCCCGGTAGGAGAGATGAGAACAAAATTTGTGACCAGAGCTACCGACGGCGACTGTGTAGTGGGAGGTTATGGAGCAGATGGAGGAGTAGGTGATGGGGGTACCAAAATGCCTAGATGATTAAGAATAAGGACCAAAATCTACTCAATCAGTTTTTGGGACTCAAGAAGGGTACGCTGCTGATGCTCAAGAACAGTCAGACAGAGGCTGGTGGGGAGACTAGCCGAGGGTGCGGATGGCAGTGGGAAGGTGGAAGGCTCAGAGGAAGAAGGAATGACAGAAGAAGGAAGGATAGAAGAAGGGGGTGGGGTGGTGAGGGAACATCCGTAGGTGGCTGGGGTGGGTCCTGGTCAGGAATACCAGTGGGAGTAGTGGGTTTATCCCTCACCCCTACATGAGAAGGGATATCCTACACAAGCCCACGGTCTTCCCCCCAATGCTCGACCATACTCATGTGAGTAATCTTGAGAAATTAAAGACATCAAGGAGACCCCAAGGGGTTACGAGGGAGAGAAGGCTCAAAGACTCTCAAATGGTGCACCAGGCGGGTGGCATAGAAACTTCCATTTAGGTTGCCCTCATAGCCGTGGATCAGAGAATTGAAGTAGGTGGCAGCAAGAAAAGAGAGGTTAGGGTAGTCATGCCAGAAAATACAAGTAAGGAACTCCATGTCCAGTCCAGACACGACATCCATATCCTCATGGTGAGGAAAAAGAATGGCGCTAAAGCACCAATAAAGGAAATGAATGGGTGGGTCCAGAATGAGCATGCTCTTCTATGACGTGGGGGTGTACCTATGGTCAGAACCAACAAGCTCCCACCACATGGCAATGAGGTTAGAGTGCTTGAGGTGAGTAAGGGAGGAGACATGAGGTGGAGTGGCAGGATGGGGGTAGAAGCTACACCCTCGGCCAGAATTTTCCATGGTGAGGGAAAAAGGGAAGCCACCTAGCCAAAAGCAGATAAGGGTAGCAGTATCGGTGGGCATCTAACTATAGGTGGGACCATCGAACTCAATGGTCAAAATGAACTCTAGAAAAAAATCCTTGTAAGTAGGAGTGCTGACTTGTAGTGCCTTAAGGAGATGCGTATGTCCTAGAATCTCCTCAATCTACTCAAAAATGCCCAGATGCTGGGGAACGCTGATGTATAGGTAGCAGCCACTCAACTGGATCTTGCGGCGGGAGAATCACCATAATCTCTCGGCCGCAGGATGACCCTTAGGAAAGATCAGGCATGGATGTGGCGGAGGGCGGGCAGCAGCCGGTGCAGGCGGTGGTGGAATGGCTGGTGCTGAAACATATGGTCCTACCATAGTGGCAGGAGGCAGAGTAGTGGATACCTGAGCTGGCTCAGAGGGATGGATAGTAGAGAGTGGAGGTGCCGGCTCGGTCGGGTCCACGACAAGCGTGGAGGGTAGCTCTGAGGGGGTGGAGCTAGAAAAAGAAGTGGCAACACCTGAGCTCTTAGCCACCATAGAAGGTGTGGAAGTAGCGGGGGAAACACTGGGTTCCACAGAAGAGACCGGTCTAACAGAGGTCACAGAGGGAGGCGCCATCAGAAGAGGAGGAAAAGCAGCCAATGCTGGGGGTTGGAAAACTAAGAAATCCAAATTCGGTTTCTCGGAATGTCTAATATAATTCCGAAGGTGAGGAGGCTGCTCTCCCTCAGCAGTGGAACCAGGACGCTTCCCACTCACTTGACCTATATTAGTCATACCTAAAAGAAAAGAAAATAAAACAAATGAAAAGGAGAAAAAGAAGAAAGAAAGAAAATGTGAGAAAACAGAAAAGGTAGGAGAACACAACGTATGGATCCAGGGTACATGACGTGTAATAAGATCTATGTAAGAACCCATATACTCTAGATAGACATGTCATGGGGGCATGTGGTCTAGTGGAAACTAGTACACGACATGTATCAAAGGTGTACACACCGTGTGTAACAACATGGAGTGATGCCCGTGTAGGTGTCTAGACACGGTGTCGACGAGGGTAGGGGCTAAGGGGAATACACACCATGTGGAAAGGGGTACATGCCATGTATGGGTAACATGAAGTGAAATACGTGCATACTTTCCACACAGAGTCCTCCCAAGGGTCGAAGGACATGGCGTATCCCGAACAGACACGCCGTGTAAAATGACATGGGAATGGGGCTTTGTCCCAAATAACACATTTTGGGCCAGAAGGACAGGGGAGGAATGGTACAGGATGTGTACCAAAATTAAACACCATATATATTTCAAATGGTGATAACGTGCCATGTGTGTTTGTGTACAATATGCACATGGTGTGTGTTCTTTGCGCACTCCGTGTACTGCGTGGGAACCTGAACGGTCAAACGATCGGGAAATTGACCTAAACACAAGTAAAAATATAAAAGAAAGAGTTTCAAAAGGCATACCTAGTCAGAGTATCACAATGAAAAAGAAATTATCCATTAAAACACTCAAAAACAGTGGATTTGTGGGAGGGGAAGGCAGACGACGTGCGGGAGAATGAAACGAGGAGGAGGGGGAGGGGTCCCGTGACATTGGCTGAGGCGTGATTCGAACCAGCGATCGACAGTTCTAAATGTAAGACCTCAACCACTGGAGCAAAGGTTGTAGTGATGCTCATTTATAATTACTTTTAATATTTAAAGTAATGTTATAATTCTACACGGGACAAAGAAAATGCATGACGTGTGGTTTTTAGTTGGAATAATAGGGATGAAGTAGGGAGATTAGCCGAGTTCAAACTCGGGTCTTTTGAATCCAGAACCAAGACTCTGCTAATCTTTCAAATTCACCTGCATGTATTCTTTTGTTTTGAAAATCATTTGAGTTATTAATAAAAACTTGGCTCACATGACATATATTGAAATGCATGCTGTGTGGTTTCATTAAAATGAAAAATGATGGAAATGGATTGGTTGTCAGGATTCAAACCCGGGTCTTTTGAAACCAGTTTATGAACTTGGCCAGCTGGTCCATTCCCATTATGAGTTTTATTTTATTTGGAAAAATTATATATTATTTTGAAAAATAACACACATGCTGTTTAGTTAAACATGGGTATAAAAAAGAAGAATCTTGTGACAAAGGTTGGTATGGAGGGATTCGAATCAGTGACGAGTCAGATATATTCCAGTGACCTTACCATCGACATTGGAATCATCCCTATTTATTAACTTATTTAATATCTATATATATAATATTATAATATACACTAAAAATATAACTACATGCCGTGTGTGTAGATGGTACATGAAGTTTACCCTCTGGGTTGACTCCGAGGCAACGCCTTTGTTTTACGTCATTGGATCGACCTTACCTGAGTGTCTTACTACCTGAATTGTATGGTGGAGATTGTGCCCACCATATCTTCCATTTGAAAATAGGGTTTCAAACACTTCCCATTTACCATGAATTGTTGACTATCTTCTCCAGAAACTTCCACCGTACCATGGTGGAAAACCATGATCACTTTGAAAGGTCCCAACCACCGGGACTTGAGTTTACCTAGAAACAATCTCAAACAAGAGTTAAATAAAAGTACCTCATCACCAGGATGAAATTATTTCCCAGAGATCATTCAGCCGTGGACCACCTTTGCCTTCTTATTATGTAGCCTGACATTCTCATATTCCACCCACTGAGTCTCTTCAGGTTCCATTAGTTGAAACTTTCACTTTTCCTCTACATATTTGATATTGTAGTTTAGGGTTTCACATCCCAATAATATTTATTCTCAAGATCCATAGGTAAATGAAATTTCTTCTCGTAGATCAATCGTAAAGGAGATATCCCCACTGGTGTCTTGAAGGTGGTACTTTATTCTCATAAGGCATCATCTAGTTTCTTGGACCAGTCCTTCCTTGAAGCTCCCACTATCTTCTCCAGGATCTAATTTATTTCACAGTTTGAGACCTCCACATGGAAACTAGACTGGGGATGGTAAGGTGTCCCCTGGTTATATCTCAATCCATACTTTAAAAGCACATTTTTCATCAATGCATTGTCAAAATGCGTTCTTATATCACTGATCAGCACCCGTGGAACACTAAACCAGCTGACAATGTTCTTCTTCAAGAAATCCACAACAATATTTGTGGTGTTGTGTGTTGTGGCAACGACTTCCACCCATTTTGATACATAGTCCACACAAACCAGTATGTAAGAGTTTCCAAATGATGGAGGAAAAGGGCCCATGAAGTCAATACCCCATACGTTGAATATCTCGACCTCAAGAATGGGGTGTTGAGGAATTTCATCTCGGCGCCCCAAGTTACCTGTCCACTGGCATAAATCACAACGTGTCACAAAATTTCTAGAATCCTTGTGCATGGTGGACCAAAAAAAAAATAGATTATAGATTTTTTTCCATTGTTTGGTCTGTCCCATGATGTCCCCCAGCTAGGGAAGAATGACAGAATGACTGAATTGCTTGAATTTCTTCTTCTAGGATGCAGAATCGGATCACCCCATCTCCACATGAGCGGAAAAGCAGAAGGTCTTCCCAAAAGTATCTTTTCACGTCATACATAAATCATTTCTTTTGGTGGAAGGTCAAATCTGGGTGAATGACTCCCATAGCAAAGTAATTGGCTATGTCGGCATACCACTAACGAGGTGAAGCTCCAATAGAGAAAAGTTGCTTGTCTGGGAAGTCCTCTTTGATTTCTCTATCATCTTACCTTTCGAGATGAGGCAATTATAACCTGGATAGATGATCAACAACAACATTTTCACTGACCTTCTTGTCACGGATCTCCAAGTCAAATTCTTGGAGAAGAAGCACCCAATGGATGAGTCGTGGTTTTACATCCTTCCTGTTGAGAAAGTATTTAAGTGTTGCATGGTCAATGTATATAATTACTTTAGATAACACTAAATAAGAATGGAACCTGTCGAATGAAAAAACCATAATGAGCATCTCCTTCTTAGTAGTAGTGTAGTTGATCTGTGCTTCATTTAAGGATCAACTGTAATAATATATCGGTCTGAATATTCGATCGAGTTTCTTCCCAAGAACTACTCCCATTACATAGTCACCTACATCACACATAACTTCAAAACACTCCTCCCAATTTGGGGCAATAATGATATGGGATTCTACTAATTTTTGATTTAGAAGTTGTAAAGTTGTGGTACATTGTTCATCAAATTCAAAGATAGTGTCTTTTGTAAGAAGATTGGTTAATGTTTGAGCTATTTTGAAAAATCATGAACAAATCTCCTATAGAAACTGGCATGCCCAATAAAGCTTTGGATTGCCCTGATAGACATGGGAATAGTCAATTATGAGATGATTTCAATATTTTCCAGGTCAACTTCAATTCCCTTCTTAGAAATATGATGGCCTAAGATGATGCCATGTTGTACCATGAAGTGGAACTTCTCCCATTTTAACACCAGATTTATGTGTTCACACCGTTCCAAAATTAATTCTATATTTCGTAAGCAAGTGTTGAATGGTTTCCCATAGACGAAAAAAATCATCCATTAAGACTTACAGAATTTGTTCTACCATGTCATGGAAGATGGACAACATGCAATGCTAAAAGGTGGATGGAGCATTACACATTCCAAAATACATCCACTAATAGAAGAAAGTCCCATATGGGCATGCAAAGGTGCTTTTTTCTTGGTCTTTAGGGGAGATAGATATCTGGTTATAACCAGAATAACCATCCAGAAAGTAATAAAATTTATGCCCTGCTAAGTGCTCCAGCATTTGATTCATGAAAGGGAGTGGGAAGTGGTCCTTTCATGTGGCATAATTTTGTTTTTAGTAATCCACATATACTATCCACCCCATGACTATTATATTTGGGATATTTTTATTTTTATCATTAGTGATTATGGTGATACCCCCCCGTTTTGGGTACCACTTGTAGAGGACTTACCCATGGGATGTTGGAGATTGGGTAGATGATCCCCACATATGAGAGATTGATTACCTTCTTCTTCACTACCTCCTTCATGGGAGGATTTAACCATCGTTGCAGTTGTTAAGAGGGATTAGATCCTTCTTCAAGTAAAACCTTGTGGGTGAAAATGGTGGGGATAATCCCTTTAAGATCAGCAATTTTCCACCCAAGGTCCTGTTTTCTTCTTCTCAAAACTTGTAGTAGTGCATCCTATTAATCCTTTGTGAGTGAAGCATTGAGGATTACTGGTAGAGTCTTCTCATCACCCAGGTACCCATATTTTAATAATGATGGGAGAGGCATGAGTTCAAGTTGAGGGGCCTTCAAAACTGAGGGCCCCATGGGTTCTACTTTGGCTCACTCTAGGATTTTTGGAATGATTGAATGTTTCCAATAATGACCGACCTGGAAAATGAAAAATTGCAACTCCTCTAGTTCATATTCAGATTGGATGTCATTGTTGACTGGTTCAGTGGTGATAGAAGAACATTTCATGTCATCGCCCATGTAACCCAAGGGATTTTTCACCATTGTCAAGGAAAAACAGTCCTCATTCTCCATTAATGATACTTTCTTAACTGCTTCGAGAACGTTGTAGGATACTTTTTCATCTCCCACTTGGAAAATAAACTTGCCTTTGTGCACATAGATTAACACCTTCCCAGTATTCAAGAAGGGTCTTCCCAGATTGAGAGGTGCCTGTTGATCTTCCTCCATGTAAAGTATGATAAAGTCAACAAGAAGAATAAGATGTCCCACTTTCACGAGCACATACTCAAGTAACCCTTTAGGATATTTGATGGATCGATCTGCTAGTTGAAGGGATACCCGAGTTGGTTGGAGATCATTTAGCCCTATATTTTTAAAGACTCCATAGGGCATAAGGTTAACACTCGCCCCCCAAGTCATAAAGGTCTTTCCCAAACTCACAAGATCCAATTGTACAAGGTATTGTGAAACTACCTGGATCTTGGAGTTTGGGAGGAAGAGAATGTTGTACTACTGTTGAGCATTCATTAGTGAGAGGAATGGTCCCAAAATCTTCCATCTTCCTTTTTTTTGAGAGAATATATTTCATGAAATTCATGTAAATTGGCATTTGAGTTAATGACTCAGTGAAAGGAATATTTGTATAAATTTTCCTGAATACCTCCATTAATTTCAAAAACTGCTGGTCCAAATTCCATTGCTTCATTCATGCAAGAAATGACAAGGGGGGTTAAAAAAGTTTAACCACTTCTTTTCCCTTTACATGTATAATCTCTGGTAGTTCTTGAGTTGAGGGAGACTCCTCGAATTTGAATTATTTTTCGAAAGAGGACGTTGGTCGAGCTGGATTTTCACCTTCATTTATAGTTTTATTGAGAGAGAGCTCCTTCCCTCTTTGTAAAGTGACATCATTGGCTTCTTCCTATGGGTTATTCTTGGTATTACCTGGTAGTGTACCTGATTTCCTTGAAGATAGATGATTGGAAAGTTTCCCAATTTGATTCTCAAGGCCTTGAATGGATGCCTCTTGATTTTGAAATTTTTTTAGTAGTTGTTATGAATTTTTTCATCATATCCTCTAGCTTGGATGGGGGTTCTTGGTGAGTTTGTTGGGTAGATAGTTGAGATTGTGGATAACTTTATTATTGCGCCGGATGAGGGTTTTGATACCCTTATTGTTGGAAGGGTCCCTACTGCTGCTGTCTTGAATATGGATTCTGGTATTTTTGTTTCCCATAACTTGTTGGACTTTGGGGTCGGGGTTGAGAAGTTTTTTGTTGTTTTCCCCAGCCCGTATTTGAATTATCTTGCTATGACAGGTTTTTTTACTGAGGGTACATATTTGGACCTCTATTCTAGGATACACTGTTTACCTCACTTGTCGAGGCACCGAAACTTGTCCCTGGGAATTCACCAATGATGTGATCTTCACCACATTCACCGCATGCTGGGTGATTCACAGTTTGAGCTTGAGATGTGTTTTTTAGATTTAATGGATCGATCTTCTTGGACACTGCATCGAGTTGAGTGACAATAATCATAGTGGAATCAATGTTGTGCATTCCTCTCTTATGATTTCATCTCTCCCAGTGCCATTGGAATCTATTTTCAGACATATCTTTGAGAAAGTTAAAGAGTTCCTCCAGTGATTTCCTCATTACTGTTCCTCCCGCAACTACTTCCACCATAGATTCGATGTTCATTGTGAGACTGCCATAGATTGTTTGGACTTGCATCCATAATGGAAGTCCATGATGAGGGTACTTCCTTAGTATTTCTTTGAAACACTCCCAAGATTCATATAAGGATTCTGAATCATGCTACGGGAAATTATGAATTTCATTCTGAAGTGTCACTGTATTGGAAGGTGGAAAATATTTTGACAGAAACATCTGGGATAATGCCTCCCATGAGAGGATAGAACGTTGAGGCAGTCCTTTGATCCAATCCTTTGCTTTATCCCTTAAAGATAAGAGTAATAACCAAAGGTGAATGGAATCCTCAGACACCCAATGGTAGCAGAAGGTGTCGCATATCTCCAGAAAATTGGAGAGATGAACATCAGGTCTTCACTCGGTAATCCTCTAAATTGCACCGTGTTTTGAATGAGTTGCATAATGGATGGATTGATCTCGAAATGCTGGGCCTACACCAGTGGTTTGACATTTCTCGTATCTACCCCTTGGAAGGAAGGAAGACCGTACTCCATAAGGGTGCGACGCAGGGGCAGTTGCTCTCAAGGAGGTGGGGGCACAAAATGTTGCTTAGGAGAAAAATAAGGCCCCTGACCTGGCTGCAGGTACAAAAACTGCTCTGTTTGGAACTGATGGAGTTGCTGTGGGACATACCCTAGAAAAAATGGGGCTATTTGTTTTTTTGGTTCCGGTTGTCATCCAGGAAAATGGTTGTCCAACTCCTTGGATAGTAGCTGGATCTCCCTCTTCTATGTTCGCCTTGGGAGTGTTCTGGTTGTGTTCGTCCATAAGGAACGTATTCACCATGAGTTCATTCATTTGATCTCCAGATCAAGATAAAGGATGTCTGATGATTCAATGCTCTTTAAATGTGTGATTTGACCACTCATGCACTTTTTGAATCTACATAACATGAAACAAAATACCAAGTGTAAAAGAGGAAAAATAAAATAATAAAAAATAGAAATGAGATTAAGAACCAAAATTTTTATTATTTTTAATTTTTATTTTCACTTTAATTAATAAAAATTTATTAATTAAAACATCGTTAACTTCCATTTCCCAGCAATGGTGCCAAAATTTGGTATCGTTTCTGCCGAATTGTTACTTTCAAAAATCAAAATTAATTTACCCATACAAGTATAGTGAAAGTAAGGGATCGATCTAAGGGGAGAGGGAGTTATTGTGTTTTGTTTTTCTAGCTTGTGATTAATTTAGTGAAGTTTGATGAAATTTAGAGTCGATTTTTTTGTTTTAATAACAGGGCGATTGAATTTTAATTGCTTTAACAAATTACATTAAAGATAAAGAAAAATGAAGAAATTTTATTTTTGTTGAGAAATGAGAAGAATGCATCGGGGTTGTGGATATTTAAGTTTGTTTATTAAATAAATTTTCTTATTAGGTTGTGTTGTCCATGATAACTCAAATATTTGGGTTATGAATGTAACAGAACCCCCTTGGTCTAGTGAGTTTTGTTTAAATCATTAGAAACCAATTCCTTGGTCTGGAATTTGATTTCTCTTAATTTTATTAATTGCAGCCCTTTTGAGATGATAAGAACATCCAATGATCATGGATGTTCTTAATCGCAATTCCTTATAAGTTCTCTATAAATCCCGTTTGTGGTCTGACATGCGTTTTCTAGTGATATATAGAAAGGATGATTAAAGAATTATGATAGAAGAATGAATAACACAAGTATAATATAACAATTGACAACATACAACCCATAATCATCCACATCCCTAACACATAGGGGGTTTAGCTACTCATGGAGTAGCTAGTAACTAAACTACCTTTGATACCTGAATTAAACATGGTACAAACTTTGGATTGAAGATCATCAGGGAGGTATCGACAACACCTCCTTTATTCTCTTCTCTCCTTGGGAGTCTCTAGAATTTTCCCCCTTAGTCTGATTTGGAATGAATCTTCCCAAACATGGAGGGCCTTACCTCCTTTTATAGTCTTCAAGAATGCATAGCGTGTACAAGAAAGTACACGGAATGTACCCTGGTCAACATGATTTGGCCCTCTTTTCTCCACCAGTGGGTAAGCTACCATTCCACCCTTGACTTGGAACACAACACCACCTAGTTTTTGGGAGTACACGACATGTAATGCCACCCTACATGGCCTATATTATCAATAATCATCCACTAACAGCTTCTAGAAGGGACAACACATCGTGTATATTAAAAGAACATAGTGTGTATGCTTTGGATGACAACATGGGAGTGTATATAGTCTTCCTGATCCATGTTGTGTCAATAATACACGAAGTGTGTAAGAAGTACACATCATGTATTTTTAATTTTTTGTTATGTCCTTTCCCAATTTGTGAATTTGGATGGAAAACACCTGAAAATCATCACAAAAACCAATATAAAGAATTTGATCCACAAAAATATTGATATTTGGTGAAAAACAATTTTTTATGCTTGTTAATATATATGAAAAAGTATACAAAAAATCAAGAACATCCGTTTTCATAAAAGAAACCATGAGCATGTAGGCCCTTATATAATTAGTTGGAGGGTATGAATCACATACCATCAATAATAGTTTAACCATAATAAATTAAAAGAAACCAACCACATACAAGGGTTGTTCTAATCTCATGATCATCCACACATCAAGAAATGAGCATACATTTTCAATATAGTTATCAATTAATTTTATTTTTTCTTTAATTAAGATAATGTTCCATGATTTAATCTAATTAATTCAATTTATCATAATTCCATTCAATCATACTTAACTCACCATCATCTATAATTTTATACAAGATTAACTTTATTTAAAATTAATGTTATACACAAGTGTACATGGAGGCAATGTTGTGTGTTTGTCAAAATTTTTATATAGAAATTAATTTAATATATAATTGTTAATCCTATGACATTGCGTGTACTGTCAGATGAATGAAACATGGAACACATAATAAATAGGTTTAATGAAACTTTTAATTCTTCTTTCTAAAAAAATTTGGAAACATTTTCGGTGGAAGACTACACGACATATACAAGAGTAGACAACATGTACTTATCTTTTTCCCATGTCCACAATGCATGCCTTTATCTTGTCATGTTTCCTATCATGGACATGTTCTAAGTACATGGCGTGTACTAGGAATACATGACTTGTAACCTTGGATTTTCATGACATGCCTATCCCTGTGTTGTGTATCTGATACACCATAATAAGATAGAGACTATATAGTGTGTAAGCTACTTACACAATGCATAGTTCTACATGTCATGTGTTAGTATGTCTGGATCTACACATTAATTTGATATATTCATATCTTAGATTCAATTTTGCTGGATATAACCCGATAAAACAAGATATGGATGTGAAAGAAAAAATACACGGTGTGTACTCTGGGAGTATGTGACATGTACTTTGTTTTTCTCCAGGAAAAGTATTATAGGACCCCGAAACACCCTGAGAGGGGAGGGGTGAATTAGGGTGTCAAATTTTCTTTTAAAGTGACATTTATTATTTCTACATTGGTAGGAACTTGTTAAACCTGTATCATGGATTAGAGTAGTAACAAAACAATCACATGTAGAAACACAACACAACACTTTTACTTAGTTCACCACTAAGGGCTACATCTAAGAAGCATACGATGACAATGTGTTAGACATACAAAAATCCAAAAATCTTTACTAGATATGGAATACAAAAGTTTGGTCATAGTAACTCTATTCCAGGCACACTGCCTTTATAAGAATGCAGGGATAGCTCACTGCGTCCCTCGTAACACTTTTTTTTGAACCCCCTTTATCACTATTGTGGGTGAAGTCTTACTTAGTTTATCAACTTGAAGGTCTCTTCAATAGATTTTCATTGAAGTCTTTGTCTCTATACAGTAGGAGACACTTCTTGCATAGAATTCCTAAATTGATGCACTTTAAAGAGCTAATCAAACAAGCCAGATGTTCAAAGCTTACTAGAAGCACACACTAACACTTGCACACAACACCTGCCCTTGCTCTCAAGATTTGGGATTATCGTACAAGATGGATTTTGTGCAACTATTATTTTTTGTGCACCCCTTATATTTCGTGCAGCCAAAACACAAGGTTCACTTGGTCATTTTAGACTAAATGAACACTTTGCACACAAGTTTTTCTCTCCACTTCTCTTCCACGTGGAAGAGGAACCCGATCTTCATTTAAAAATTTCTTAAGTCTTGAGTGGGGGTAGATTTATATTTATAGTCCTCGATGAACCTGCACGCAATTTTCTAATGCATATTTTTTGGTTCATGTAAGATTCTTTCCTAGCACGCAAAACCCCTTTTGGCATCGCAATGGGAACATAAGATTCTTCTGTGCAACCTCATCTTTCACACACATTTAAATATTGTTCACACTTTTTTACTTTTCCAAAATTTTATACAATGATCCAAAAACAATCCTTTAATGCAATTTTCCAAACCCCCCTTAAATCTTACACACAAATCCCTTTTCTAAAAACACTTATATCCATTTTCCAATTTTTTGACCCAAAAATTTGGCAAACACTGGGAAATGACGCCACCAAAAATACCATTTTTTTCTTGAACTGTATGATTCATTTCATGGAAAAATTCCCGATCTTTCAATGAGGATTGATAATAAACACAAACTATAAACCATTTATAACAAAGAATAAACTTGGTTTCAACAAGTATTTGGTACCTTCAGATGGAATTATCCAAATGATTATTTTTTTTAATCATTAACTGGATATTGATTATGTTATCGAAAATGAAGACCAAAAAAGAATATGATGTTAGATTATTAAAATGAATCATTTTAAGTAAAAGAAAACGAAAACACATGAAATAAATCAATGAATAATAAATAATTATGAATTAAACATGTGACCCCCTCTGATACCACCAGTAGGTTCTAGGTGTAATGAAAGAATTCTATGCTGTTATTACCAACTCAACTTTTAGTCTTAAATCACATGTATTCATTTCTTTACATGATCATAAGATCATGTAAATTAAATAGTATATTAATATAATACATTAATATACTAGAATCATAGGGAAAGAATCTCCACCTGTAATTTATAATTAATTTATGAGAAGATATAGAATTACCGTATCTTGTAATTCTACTTTAATTGATGATTTTATGGAATATAATTCATCACACCATCATTGTTTTGTAGGATTTAAGTGCATAATCCCTCTAGTGGTGATCCACACATGCACTACAATCTCTGATCAATGTCATAAAATCTCCAGGTGCTAGCACATTCAATCATAATCACTTGCTTTGTTCTTGGTTGATCATAGTAGTATTCTTTATGAAGGATGAAGAAACTTTTGTGTTATCTCAAATGATTGAGAGAGGATGAAGAGAGAGATAGAGAGAGTAATATAGGGCTTGATCCACTATCTCTTTATCCGTTGTGCACACCAAAAGTGAATTAAAAAAGTTATATAATTAGATATTTATTATATCTTGTTTAGGGTTGAAAAAACACAAACAAGCCCCCAACCATCTTTAATATTCTTAAATGAATCCATGTCCAATAATAATAATAATAATAATAATAATAATAATAATAATAATAATAATAATAATAATAATACTTTTACATGTGTGACACATTAATAATATAAATAAATATTAGTTATAACTAATTGGACCAGTAAATTCAATCCAATTTCCTTTGTAAGCATTTAATGATCCTTGAATAATGAATATTTAATTAAATAAATGTCACTTAATTATTCTAGGATAAATATAATAATTATTATATTTTCCAAACTTGAAAAATAATATTCATTATTATTATTTAACTTCATTATTTTTTTAAATAACTTGTTATTAAATTATGGAAATCAACCAAACCAGAATAAATATTATTTATTCCAACTTGTTAAATTTAATACTATGATTTAACTGAGACTGTGGATATACTTAGCATGTGACCCTCAAAGCCTCTTTCTTAGTGGAATTATGCATAATGGCCTAAAGTTTAGGGTTAGCATCTAGTAGCACGTGAAGGCATCCGTAGAGAAAGAAGTTAATGTTGCAATGAAAACTAACCTCCTACAAACATTTACTATGTAATAATATCTCTTTATCAAGATATCTATAATCCAGCAAGATGCATGTCGATTCCATCAACCTATATACTCGATTGCTCTCTCTTTGAATTTCCATAAATGAACTCACCCACTGAACACCATGGCTATGGATTTATGCAGGCAGTTCAATTCAATCAAAGTGCCAGAGATATCAAATTTCATCAAGAAAAAAAAAGAAAAATCATTTCTCACATTATCCATTAATGTTATATCATTTGTGACATAACCAGCATATCCTACATCACAACGAACATATGTCATCATGGTCTTCATCAATAAATCAAAGTATGTGAGTCATGATATCCATTAATGATAATTTTAAATTCTAATTATCAACACACACATCCACAGATAGAAACATCTAATAACACATAAAAATGTGGATTTCCTATTAATGATTATATTCTTAAAACCTCTTATCTTGGTGATTAACAAGGGTGAACACCATGATAAGGTGTCTCAATTTCTTATGATACTCCTACCCTTGATAGCCTAATTTTTTTTATGTCATTAGATAATATCATCTGACCATAGAATAAGGATCGAGAATAATGCCATGGAACCTCTTGGTCCTCTTCATAGTGGGGAACTACTATGACCTTTCAATGTGAAATATATTCTAAAGACATTATCACATGAAAATATCATGCATAAGAATAATCAAGATGTGATAAGAAAACTTATTTTATAAGAAAAACATGTAATCATGTACTAAACAAGTTCATTCTCGAGCACCAAATCCAAAAAAATACATGATTACACTACATGTAGTCTTGTGTCATCCAACAAGAATGCTTGGCATCTACAGATGGAATTTTTGGATATTTCTTCATTTTGATCTAAACCGCTTATTGGAAATGTGAGTGAGAAAGAATAAAGTGAAGAGAAAAAGATGTTTGGATTCCAAGAATGAATAGATATTAAGTAAAAGAAATTTAAAACACATGACATTCAATCAACGATTGATAAATAATTATAAATTAACCATGTGACCACTTTGATACCACTTAAAGGTTCTATGCGCATCAGAAGTATCTGTAAGGAATAATCAACTTTAATTTTAGTCTAAATTTATGAATAATTCGATTTGTACCTGAAGAATAACATCATGAACAATGGATTTAAATCATATATTACATGAAATGTTTAAACATCAGAACCAGAAGAGGAGGATCATCATAGGTAATTTATAATTAATTTATAAGCAGATCTAGAATTACCAGAACTTGCAATTCATTCTTCATTAATGATTGGGTTTCCTCGATCTCATCATATAGTCGTTGTGTCACAAGATCCAAGTGTATAATCCCTCTAGTAGTGATCCACATATGCACTACAGTCTCTAAATGTCATTGTATAATCTTTAGGTGTGAGCGTGGTCAATTTTGACCCCTTGCATTGTACGTGGTTGGTCGCAACAGAATACACTTTGGGGAAAAATAATTCTTGGTGTTCTCTTGATGGATTGAGAAAGGATGGGGATATATCACACTCTATATCTCTTAAAATATTTTTCAGGGTTTTAGAGAGACTCTATTTATCAGTTGCACACACCAAATCTCTTTTAGTAAAGAGATATAACTAGATATATATTAAGGAAATCCAATTATTGTCTATTTGTATATAAGAGCTCTTAGTAATTGCTTAATTCTTAATGAACTTCATGTATTAATGATAATATAATTATTATTCACTTAATATGTGCATCACCAGAGAATAAATTAATATAATTCATATTATTTCTAATCAGAACATTAAACTCGGCCCACTAATTCTCCTCGATATTTTCAAACCTTGAGTAATGACTATTTATTTAATAAATAAATATCACTTCATTATTCACTGATAAATATAATAAATATTATATTATCCAAACCTTGAAAAGAAATATTAATTATAACTCACATATTTTTCAAATAACTTTTGATTAAATCTTGATGACCAGCCAAACCTGAATAATTATAAACCACAAAGCAAGAATAATATTTATTCTAACTTGTTAAATTCAGCACTGAATTTATCTGAAATTCTAGATATGATTAGTGTGTGACTCTCTATGCCTATTTCTTAGTGGAAAATAGACAGATATGCCTAAAGTCTAATGTTAGCATCTAGCAACACACCAAGGCACCCATGGAGAAATAAGTTAATGTCGCAACAACATACAACCTCCTACAAACACCCACTGTGTAATATAATATTTTTATTTTGATATCTCCAAGAAATCATGTTTCATATTAGTATCATCAACATATGTGATCAATATCTATTTCTTTGATTTTTTGGAAAAGAACATTCTCACATAATACCATGGTTATTGATTTATCTAGACCATTTCATTCTCATCAAAAGGAATGATATATCAATTTTTGTCAAATGAAAGAAAGGAATAAATCCTTTCTCGCATTATCCACTAATGCAATATCACTCATGAAGCACCCAATTAATCCTAATTAACTAAGATTATATGTCATTATGGTTTTCATTAGTATATAAAAGTGAATGACTTATGGAATTCATTAATGATAATCTTAAAGTCTAAGGATCAATACACACATCCGCATATAGAAACATCAAATGACACATATAAATGTGGATTTCTTGCTGGTGGATCTTGTTCTCATTATATCTTACTCAAAAATAACCAAGAGTTCATACTATTATAGGGTGCCTCAAAATCATATAAGTCTATACCCCTGATAGCCTGTATCATTTGTGTCTCATTAAATGATATCATCCAACTATAGAATATATATTTAAGAATACTTTCATGGCACCTCTAGTTTCTCATCATAGTGGGGGAACTGCTACAACATTTAAGTGTGACATATATTCTTAGGACATTATCATATACTATTTCATACCTAATAAAAATCGTGATGTGATAAAAAAACTTTATTAATAGTCAAAATAATGAATACATGTAATCATTAAGTACGTAGAAGTTTGTTCTAGGACACCAACTCTAGCATCAAAACAACAACAACAATAAATATATTCAATATAGACATCATTAAATAAAAATATATGAATTAAAGAGAAAGAGATGAAGAATATTCATTGATGAGATCACTTACTTCCTCCAACTTGAACTCCCCTAAATTGATGGTGTTTGTCCAGTTTTCTTGTAGGTGGATGGTTCACTAACCACACCAACCCAATATTTCCAACTTGACTACTGCACATTCTATATGTGCATCCCCTATTCCTTTGGTGGCAATGGGGGAATTCCATGGTAGGTGAGGGGTTGGTGGAAGTTGTGTCAAACTTGACACCTCCCACCATGGGTATATGAGGAGGCCTTGGGGATTGTCCTATATTCATCATATCCAAGCCAAGAGATCTATTATATCTAGTGGGAGATCCTTGATAGCTCCATTTTTGGAGAGATAAAGTTGTATAGTGGGAGTTATTATAAGATTTATTCAATTTTAAATAAATCCATCTTTTGTCTTATTTTCTTTCCCAATTCCCTTTCTCTATGATTAGTGAATCACAACAAGTGATATCAGATCCATTTGTGGTGAAACGGTGATGGGAAGAGGAGACTTTATACCTGTAAGAAAATTCTAGTTGCTTGGATTCATATTTTTAATCCTATTTCTTAAATTTCATATCGAGGCAATTTCAACGGTGCAAACAACATTGAAAACAAAGATAAAAGAAGCTCCCTAGACTCTATCAAAATTCTAAAATGGTGGAATAGACTTATGGATCTTCGAAATCAGATTCTGATTGATCAATATATGTTCAAATCAGTTTCAATGGATGAGATTGACCAATGACATGATGCATGCAAAGGTACACTCTGGTTTTTGAAAATTATGAACTCCTATTTACATAATTAAAATCCAATAGAGGGACCATCCACAAGAGGTGGTCGAGGGGCTAGAAGAAGAGACTAAATATAGAGTAGAGGAAGGTCAACTAATAGTATGAGACCAATATACAAATGTTACCATTGTGACATGGATAGACACTCAAAGAAGAACTACTAAATGTTTCTATAAGAAAAGGGCCAAAGTATCAACTAAAAAATATGAAATGGAGAATCACATGTGACAATTACCAGATAAATCACTCTTTTATCTAAAGAAGATGTACTAACATGATATTATACATTAGGCTAGGAAACATAATGGGTGATCGACACTGAAACATAATACCACATCACTCTGCATCGTGAGTATTTCATGACTTATCGAGATGGTGAATTTAGTGTAATCGATATGGGAAATACCATTTTGGTGGATATTGTTAGCATGGGTGATATCCAAGTCATGAAAAATGTTGGATACCAAGTCACCCTAAAAGAGTTCAACATGTTTTAAGTCATCGAATCAATTTGTTATCAAGAATAACCTTTGATCGACAAGGCTATGAAAACATCTTTAGCAATAGATCATGGAAGATAATAAAAGGATCCATCATTAGTACTCAAGGACACATATGTGGTATATTGTACAAAACTCATGTGAAGATATGTTCTGACAGCCTCAAAATGATGGAAAGAGATTTTAACCAATCTATGGAATAGAAGACTTGGCCACATGAGTGAAACATGATTATCTACCTTGAAGAAAATGAAGAAGAAGAAGTACATCAGTTCTGAAAAGGATGCATCACTTTATCCTTAAAAATACTGCTTATATGGGAAGAAACATAGAGTCTCGTTCAATACTACATCACGAAGGAGATCATAGTTTATGGTTCTGGTGCACTTTGATGTATGTGGTCCCATGGAGGTGGACTCACTGGGAGGTAACAAATATTTCTTATCCTTTATTGATGATGTATCTCGAAAGGTGTGATTGTTCTTCATGTAGACGAAATATCAAGTATTGGAATACTTTAGGATGTTCTACACTATGGTGGGGAATGAAACTGGAAGGAATATAATGTTTCTTCATTCAGACAATAGAGGAGGGTACACATCCAGGGAATTCAATGCATATTGTAGGAATCATAGAATCCAACATGAGAAGATGGTCCCACACACCCCACAACACAACAGAGTTGTGAAAAGGATGAACATCACCATCATTGAGAAGGTCAAGAGCATGATGAGTTTGACTACGTTTTCAAAGAAATTCTAGGGAGAAGTTGTTCAGGTTTCATGATACCTTATCAATAGATCAACATCAGTCCCTCTGAATTTCATGATTCCATATAAAATATGGTTTGATAAAGATCTCTCTTACTCTCATTTATGAGTATTTGGATGTTCAACATTTGCACATGTATCCAAGTAACTTAGGAAAAATCTTTATGGGAGATATACTCCCTGAATTTCCATCGGTTATGGAGATGAGGAGTTCAGGTAAAAGCTTTGGGACATGAAAGAGAATAAGATGATCAGAAGTAGAGATGTCATGTTTCACAAGAACCGGATGATCAAGGACATTCAAAAGATTATAATGTATCTAAGATAAAGTATTAAGGAATTAATTCCTGATCCAACACTTTTACCAGAACCACGAGTCACTAAAAAGGAGAAGGTGTAGGAATATTTATTATTAGTGGACTGGTAGGTGGTGGAGGAGGATATTAAGTTTGGGAGGATCAATCCCATCCATAAGAAGATGCAGAACTGTAACAAGAGCAAGGTGATGTTGTGCCTTCCGACCCTAACATTTCAGACGTTCAAATATCTTCATGGGGAAGGATTCTATCAACAAAATATTTAGATTCAGAGTACCTGTTGTTGACTAATGAGGGGGTTATAGAAAGATACCAGGAAGTGTTTTATCATCCTAACAAACTCAGATCACTACATGCAATGGATGATGAGATAGAGTCTTTGACAAAAAACCAAACATGAAATTTGGTGGAAATACCCAAAGGTAAGAAGGCACTAATGAAAAAATGTGTATTTAGGCTAAAGAAGGATAACAGAAAAAAGGAGGTCAAGAACAAAGATCATTTATTAGCCATAGGATTCCTTTAGAAGAAAGAAGTTGAATTTGATAAGATATTTTCACCCATGGTGAAGATGAATTCCATACGAGTCATTTTCATATTAGTTGCAATCTTGGACCTGGATCTTGAACTGATGGATGTGAAGGATAATTTTCTTCACTATGACCTCTTCTAAGAGATCTATATGAAAAATCCTAAAGTTTTTGAGGTTTATAGACAAGAAAACCTCATATAAAACTTGAATAAGATCTTATACGAACTAAAAAAATATCACAAATAGTTGTAGAAGAAGTTTGACTCATTCATTGTGATTCATGGCTACAAGCAGACATAATCAGACTAGTGTGTTTACTTCTAGAGATTTTAGGATAGAAACATTGTTACTCTCATACTTTATTTGTATTACATGTTGATCATTGGGAAGGATGAAACAATGATTATCCAGTTGAAGGAGCTATCCAAGTCTTTTTATATGAAGGGTTTGGGAGAAACTCAATAGATTTTGGGGATGTGGATCATTTGTGACATAAAGAGGAGGTTTTTATGGCTATCTGAGGAGAAATATGTTGAACATGTTATGAAAAGTTTCAACATGGAAAGAGCCCAATTAGTGAGAATTCCTCTTCCCGATGATATGAAGTTAAGAAAGAGTTTATCTTTGTTGATAAGGAATAAATCGAGGCAGTGGAGATGAAACCATACTCTTTACTATTTTGAAGCTTGATATATGCTATGGTGAGTATGAGGCTAGACATTACCCATATAGTGGCGATCATGATCTAATTTCTCTTCAATATCGGGAAAGAGCACTGAAATGTGGTTAAGTGGATTATAAGGTATCTTAAAGGCACTTCGAGGATATTTATATTCTATAGGAAAGTTGAATCTCTATTAGAGGGATATACAAATGAAAATATAGTTGGAGATCATGATAGTTGAAAGTCTACATCAAGATACATATATAATTTTACAGAATGAGTTGTATCATGGTAGTCATGATTGCAAAAGTGTGTCACTTTATCCATTATAGAAGCATGGTAAATTGATACTTTTGAAGCTGGAAAAGATATGGGACTAAATAATTATATCCAAGAACTAAGATTCAGTCAAATTAAGTATATGATTTATTTCAATAGTCAAAGTATTTTGAACTAGAGGAAGAAATCCATGTTCCAATCTTGGATGAAACACATTGATGTTGGAAATTATTAGATGCATGAAGTGATGGATCAACAACTTCTGAGACTTGTGGAGATCCACACAAAGAATAACCCAATGGATATGTTAAAAAATGTGGTTGTTTGAGAGAAGTTGGACCTTTGTAGGTGCTCTATCTGATTATAGCTGGAGAGAGAGAATTGTTGGAGTTTGTCCAGCTGCCTTGTGGGGGGCTAGTACACCAACCTCACCAACCTAAGATTTCCAACATGGGTACTGCACATTCTTGTGGGGGCCACTCCCAATTTAGGGAGTGATTTTTGAGAGGAATTCCATGGTTGAAAACAAATCTAGAATACAGTTTCTTTATTGGATAGATTCCAACCCAACGACACCTCCGTTGAAGTAGAAAATATGGAATTTAGCTGATGGCAGGAGAAAATTAAAAGGTTGATGAACCAACCCTTAACATTGTAGAATAAATTCCTCTATAAAATGTGATTAAAATACCATGAACATGTAATTTTTTTGATCCTCAAAAGATTGATCTAGAGATAAATAATAAAGAATTATCCTCATTCACCTATGGATGTAGGAAATCTTGTCGAACCACATAAATCTGTGTGTTATTTGATTTATTTCTTATGCTTGTGTGTTTATCAACGCCACGAACCTCTACTACCCCAAAAAGTGGTTTCAGAGGTAGGAAGTTAGAAATAATTAAGTGGTAGAGAAGTTTTTTGGTGACAAAAAATTGAAATTTCTCAGATTTTTTGAGCCAGATCTATGAAGAGCTTGGAAAGATGATTCCAATGGCTCAAGCAGCATCAAAAACAGAGTTGAAATGAATTCGGTAGATCCAGTCAAAGTTTTGGTCAAACCATGGGTGCTAAAATACCCCTATCGAAGAAGAAAACTCTGTTCATACCGGGGAAAACTTTCTGATGAGTTTTTCGGATACTGTTCCGGTGAAGCACATCACTGCCACATCATCGGCCGATCTAAATCATTGATATTGTTTTGGATATATCTCAGCCAAGAAGACTATATTTTCAGCGATCCAGGAGTTGATTATAGCTATTTCAACCATTACAAAGGCATCTGTAAAGTTATATTTTTAAAATTATTACCTCATCAAGTGGTATGAAATGGGTGATACATTGATAGTGGTAACCATGTTTTGTTACAATGATGATGGCTGGTGGCGGTGCACTACCAAAATTTGATATTGAGAAGTTCGGTGGTTGGAACAATTTTAACTTATGGAAAATCATAGTGAAAGATATTCTAGTGAAATAGGGAAGGATCATATTTTTGATCAGAGAAAATTCTGATAGAACCAATGACATTGATTGGAAAGAGCTCGAGATGCGGGTTATTAGCACAATTCAACTATGTATGACGAATGAAGTAAAGTACTTAGTGTTGGATGAGACCTTACCGAAGGAGATCTAGAGAAAGTTGGAGCAACAATATATCAATAATTCAGTCACCAAAAAATTATTCCTAAAGAATAAATTGTACCACTTGAAAATGGACGAGGGAACAATTTTTTTGGATCACACCCACAAATTCAAGAAAATCATAACATAATTATTGGGGTTCGGTGTGAAGGTTTAAGAGGAAGACAAAGAACTTTTTATTTTTTCATCTCTACCAAACTCATTTGATGGACTTGTGACTACATTACTTGTGTGGAAGGAAACATTGAACCTGGATGATGTGATGATGTCATTTCAAGATTCAGAGGCATTTTGAAGACCCGCGACATATTCGGGTGAGAAAATCATGGTGATGCGAGATGATCAACGTGGGAGGATCCAATATCAGATGTCAGGAGGTAAATAATGGCATCCAAAACCTAGTGGAAATGATCCTAGTGAAATCACATTTTTCTGGTGTGAGAAAAAGGACCACTATAAAAGTAACTGTGAAGAGGAAAAATGGTATATTTCTGGGTAAGAGAAAGATGAAGAGAAGGTTGTGAACATCAAAGAATCATTAGGTGATGATGATGTCTTGTTGACAATGGGAGGTTAACAATAATATTGGAGAATTGAAGGGGAAAAATTATGGTTTAATTACTATAAAAGATACAGGTAGGTGAATTGGTAATGTCGAATTTTAAAAAGGGAGAATGAGTGGGCTCAAAATCCAAAGGAAAATGGACGAGTTTTGGATTTCGGGAGCTTGGTACACATATATACGAAAAAAGGCGTGTTTTGTAATTTTTAGTAGGTGCAAGATTTAGTGAGACTTGGTGATGAGTCAACATGAAAGGTTTTTGGAGTCGAGATAGTGAAATTGAAGACACCCGATGAAGCAGTACAAAAAATTGCTGAGGTGAAATTTGTTCTAAGGATGAGATGAAACTTAATATCATTAAGTAGGCTCGATGCGAAAGGGTGTAAGATATACATAGTAGTTGGAGTGTTGAAAGTCTCACATGGTGATGCAGTGATGCTTATTGGGAAAGAGACCCAAGGGTTGTATCATTTGTTGGGGACCATATTCAGCTTGAGATTGATTGAAGATAGTGGAAGTGACACATCATCTGACAATAAGAAGCATGTTTGATTTGCTGACGAAGTTTTCAATTCCTGCAAAGAGACTACAAGTTGGGTTTCTACCCCAACTTGGCCTTGATGGGGAGATTTTTATGGGCCACTCCAAATTTATGGAGTGATTTTTGGGAGGAAGTCTATGGTCGATAACAACTCCAACAGATAGTTTCTTCCTTGGTTGGGTGCCAACCCAACGACACCTCTGTTGAAGAAGCACATATGGAATGCATCCGAAAGCAAGATAAACATAAAAGGTTGATCAAACAAACCTTGACATTTCATAATAACTTCCTATATAAAATTAAATTAAAATACCATGAACATGTAATCATTATGATCCTTCAAAGTTTGATCTGGAGAGAAATAATAGAGAATTTCCCTTTCCTTCAAGGACATAAGAAATCTTATCGAACCACATAAATTTGACTATTATTTGATTTATTTCTTCTATTGGTGTGTTTATCATCACCACGAACCTATTCTATCCCAACAAGTGGTATTAGAGCTAGGAAGTTTTAAATGGTGAAGCCGTAGTGATGTTTTCTGGTGACCGGAAAATTGAAAGTGCTCAGAATTTTTTTTGAGCCAGATCTATGAAGAGATCAGCTAGACAATTCAAATAGCACAAATTGTTTCAAAACAGAGTTGAAATGAAGTTAGTAGATCCTATAAAAGTTTTGGTCAAACCCTAGGTTCCACAGTACCCCCTGCTGAAGAAGACTACACTGTTCATTCCATTAGAAACTTTTTGGTGAGTTTTCCGGCTACTATTCTGACAAGCCTCATCAGCGCCACATCATCAGCTGATCTAGACCATTGATACTATTTTGGATATATCTCAGCCAAGAAGAATCTATTTTATATGATCTAGATTTTGATTCTAGTTAAACCATTCCAACCACATCCATATGGATAGATTTTCAAAATTCACACTCCATCAAGTGATATTAAAGGGGTACGACATCAACAGTGGTAATCGTGTTTTGTTACAACGATGATGGTTGGTGGAGGATAACTACCAAAATTTTATATTAAGAAGTTTGATTGTTGGAACAATTTTGAATTGCAGAAAATCATAGTGAAATATATTCTAGTGCAGTAGGGAACGATCAAAATGTTGATCGAAGAAAACCCTGATAGAACCAGTGATGATGATTGGTAAGAGGTTGACATGCAGGCCATCAGCACAATTCGAATATGTCTAGAGAACAATGTAAAGTAATCGGCGTTGGATAAGACCTCACCAAAAGAGATCTGAAGGAAGTTATAGAAAATATATATGGCAGAGTCGCTCATCGAAAAGTTATTACTAAAGAAGAGGTTTTACCAGTTATGAATGGGCGATGGAATAGATTTGTTGGATCACACCAATGAATTCAAAAAAATCCTGTCATAATTATCGGGGATCGGTGTGAAGGTTGAAGAATAAGACAAAGAACCTTTTCTTTTGTCATCTCTTCCAAGACCATTTTATGGACTTGTGACTGCATTGTTCATAGAGAAGGAAACATTGAACCTGGATGAGGCAATGACGTTCCTTTAAGATTCAGAAGCATTCCGAAGACCCACGACATATTCAGGGGAGAAAATCATGGTTATGCGAGATGATCAACATGGAAGGATCCAATATTGGAAGTCATGAGGTAAATAATGGTGTCCAAAATCAAGGGGACATGATCCTAGTGAAATCACGTATTTCTAGTGTGAGAAAAAGGGTCACTATAAAAGTGTCTGTGAAGAGCCCAAATGATACGTTGCTTGGAAAGAGAAAGACGAAGAGAAGGTTGTGAACATCACCTAATCATCAGGAGATGATTATTTCTTGATGATAATGGGAAGATTTCACTCAGATGAGAGAATTGATTGGGGAAAAGTGGAGTGTCATTACTTCAAAAGTTACAGGCACATGAAGTGGGAATGTCGAATTTTAAAAAGGAAGAACGACTGGGCTCAAAATCCAAAGAAATATGGATGAGTTTTTGATTTGGGGAGATCGGTACACATATATATGAAAAAAGATGCATTTTATACTTTTCATTAGGTGTGAGATTCAGTGAGACATGGTGATGGGTCAACATGAGAGGTTTGAGGAGTCAGGATGGTGAAATTGAAGACACCTGATCAAAAAGTATGAAAACTAGTTGACGTGAAATTAATTTTGAGTATGAGACCAAACTTTATATCATTAAGTAGGATTTATGTGAAAGGGTACAAGATTTATATATCAGGTGGTGTGTTGGAAGTCTCACATGGCGATGCAACGATGCTTACTGGGAAAGAGTCCCAAGAGTTGTATCATTTTATGGGGAATATAGTCATCTCGATATCTATTTAAGATAGTGTAAGTGACATGTAATTTGATGAGAAGAAGCATGCTCAATTTGTTGATGAAGTTTTAAATGCCTGCAAGGAGACTGTAGGTCTAGATTCCACCCAAAATTGGTCGTGAGGGAGAGATTTGTGGGGGCCACTCCAAATTTAGGGACTGATTTGTGGGAGGAAGTCCATGGTTGAAAAAACTCCAGTGGATAGTTTCTTCCTTGGTAGGATACCAACCCATTGACACCATCATTGAAGGAGAAAATATGGAATGAAACTGGCTGCGGGAAAAACTTCAAAGGTTGATGAACCAACCCTTGACATTGCAAAATAACTTCCTATATAAAATGAGATTAAAATCCCATGAACAAGTAATCATTGTGATCCTCTAAAGTTTGACCTAGAGAAAAATAGAGAATTGGCCCCATTCTCCTGTGGACATAGTAAATCTTGTCGAACCATGTAAATTTGTTTGTTCTTTGATTTCTTTCTTCTATTTGTGTGTTTATCATCGCCAAAAACCTCCACTACCCCAATAAGTTGCATCTGAGGAGGGAAGTTCGAAATGACGAAGCAACAACGAAGTTTTTCTGTGACTAGAAAATTGAAATTGCTCAATTGTTTTTGACCCAAATCCAAGAAGAACTCGACAATATTATTACAATGGTGAAAGAGACGTAAGAAAAACAGAGTTGAAATGAATTCAGTAGAGTTAGTCAAATTTTCAGTCAAACTCTGGGTGCTACAATACCCCCTTTCAAAGAAGACAATACTATTCATACTGCTGGAAACTTTTCAGCTAGTTTTCCAGCTACTATTCTGATGAGCCTCGTTAGCGGCACATCATTAGCTGATCTGGACCATTGATAATATTTTGGCTATATCTTGGTCAAGTGGACTTTGTTTACAACAATTTCGGAGTCAATTCCAACTATTTTAACCATTCCAGATGCATATTTATGGTTATATTTTCAAAATCCGCACTCCATAAAGTGGTATCAAAGGGGTGTGACATAGATAGTGGTAATCATGTTTTGTTACAGTAGTGATATCTAGTAGCAGAGCACTACCAAAATTTAATATTGATAAGTTTGATGGTTAGAACAATTTTGACTTTTGGAAAAGCATAGTGAAAGATATTCTAGTGCAGTAGGGCATGATCAGACCATTGATCGGAGAAAGCCCGATAGAACCAGTGATGATGATTTTCAATAGCTTGAGATGTGGGTCATGCATATAATTTGATAGTGTCTGGAGAACGATGTAATGTACTTGGTGTTGTATGAGACCTCATCGAAGGATATTTGGAGGAAGTTGGAGAAACAATATATGGTGAAGTCAATCACCAACAAATTATTCCTAAAGAAGAAGTTATACGAGTTACGAATGGATGAGGGAAATTTTTTTTTGGATCATACCAACAAATTCAAAAAAATCTTGACACAATTATTGGGGCTCAGTGTGAAGGTTGAAGAGGAAGACAAAGAACTTTTTATTTTTTTAATCTCTACCAAGATCATTTGATGGACTTGTGAATGCATTACTCATGGGGAAGGAAACATTAAACCTAGACGAGGTGATGGAGTCACTTCAAGATTTGAAGGCATTCTGAGGACCTACAACATATTCGAGTGAGAAAATCATAGTGATGAGAGATGATCATTATGGGGGGAGCCAATATCGGAAGTCAACAGGTAAATAATGGTGGAAAAAAATGGAGGGGACATGATCCTAGTGAAATCATGTGTTTTTTGTGTGAGAAAAAGGGTCATGATAAAAGTGTCTATGAAGAGTGTAAATGGTATGTTTCTGGGAAAGAGAAATATGGGGATAAAGTTGTGAACATCACAGAATCATTGGGAGATGATGATGTCTTGCTGACAATAAGAAGCTCGCACTCAAATAGGATAATTGAACATGAAATGTGTAGTGTCATTACTGCAAAAGATACAGGCACATGAAGAATAAATGACAAATTTTAAAAATGAATAATGAGAGGGCTCAAAATCCTAAGGAAGACAGATGAATTTTGGATTCAAGGAACTCAGTACACATATGCACAACAAAAGGTGTGTTTTATACTTTTTAGTAGGTACGAGATTAGATGAGACTTGGTGATGGGTCAACATGCGATGTTTGAGGAGTTAGGATAGTGAAATTGAAGACACCTGATGGAGGAGTATGAAAACTGGATGACGTGAAATTCGTTTTTAGGATGAGAAAAAACTTGATATCATTAAGTAGGCTCGATGTGAAAGGGTATAAGATTTCTATAATAGGTGGAGTGTTGGAATTCTCACATGGAGATGCAGTGATGCTTAATGGGAAAGAGTACCAAGGGTTTTATCATTTTATGGGGACCGTAGTCATCTCAAGGTTGATTGATGATAGTGGAAGTGACACATAATCTGATGAGAAGAAGCGTGTTTTATTTTTTGATAAAGTTTTCAATGCCTGAAAGGATACTACATGTCTAAATTTTACCCAAAACTGGTCACGAGGGAGAGATTTTTGGGGGCCAATCCAAATTTAGGGAGTGATTTGTGGGAGGAAGTCCATGGTCGGAAACAACTCTAGCAAACAATTTCTTTCTTGGTTGGTTGTAAACCCAATGACACATCCGTTGAAGGAGAAAATATGGAATGCAGCTGGTGGCTGGAGAAACTTCAAAGGTTGATAAACCAACCCTTGATGTTGTAGAATAATTTACTATATAAAATGGGATTAAAATCCCATGAACATATAATCATTGTGATCCTCTAAAGTTTAATCCATAGAGAAATAATAGAGAAATGTCCCCCTTCTTCTGTGGATATAGGCAATCTTGTTGAACCATATAAATCCGTGTGTTCTTCAATTTCTTTCTTCTGTTTGTGTGTTTATCATTTCCAAGAACCTTTTATGCCCTATAAATTCTATATGTGCGGCTCTTGATCCTTTAATAGCTATGTTAGAAGTTCATGGTGGGAGGAGGATTGATTGGAGTTGTTTCAAACTTGGCATCTCTCACCATGGCTATATAAGGAGGCCATGTGGAGTCTTCTACATTCAACAAATCCAAACCAAAATAGCTATTATATTTGGTGATAGAGCCTTGATAGTTTAATTTTTAGAAATATTGAGGTAAAAAGATTGAGTTTTTTAAGATTTTTTTAAGTTGAAATAAATATTATTTTTCTTCTCATTTTCTTCCCTGATTCTATCTCTCTGTGATTAGCAAATCACAACATAAAAACCTTCCCAGAGCACTAGACTATCCTCTGGTCTAGACCCTCACTATCCCAAATGAACCAATAATATTTATTTTTTAGGAATCATCTTTCATTTTACTCTAAAAAAACAACTGCATTCCCCACCTTCAGTTATGCGACAACCGAGTGGAGTGTTATTCTTATTCCTTCATCTCCTCAACTATAGTAGTAGAAAAACTCTTAATCAAACTTCCAACCACACTGCATAGGAAATAAAATTCTCCAACTATCTAATTTTCAACATGAAATCTTCATCCTTGATACCTCCTAAATTAATAAATCTTAGTCCCCTCCCTCTGGATGACCTCAGTGGCTCCCTTTAGACCTTATCCATGACAATTAGAAAAACAATCGGATGGTGGATTCTTCCTATCTTCGGCTTCATGTTGGTCCATTTTCAACACTTAACCTCAGATACACAGTTCATTTCTAATAAGAAAGTTGATCATTATCAACCCGACATCCATAGAGAAGCATGATAGGCCTCAGAATTGGTAACTCGTATGCACTTCATCGACTACTAAAGATTGCATTGATCCACCTCCACTAGAATTCCACACCAGTTCTACCATGATGTATAGGTTTGAACATGTCACATAAACTTCTTCATACATCTATTTTTTATCAACACTTGTAGTGGAAATCACATTAGACCATAGAGAAATTTCATTTTGGTTTGATATTTCATTGAAACATTTCATCGAGCAGGTTCTGTGCACTTTTCATGATCACAGCAGAAACATCAGGGACGACTGAGGCCCCAATTAGGTCAAATATTTTATATGTAGTGAAAATAAAATGATAAAACCCCCAAAATTGCCATGTTTTAGAGAAATACTAATCCACCAGAGAATCAATAATTTATTGTCAAATAAAAATTAAAGTCTTAAAAATCACACACTCTAATTGGTGCAATAATCCCTACTCCGCTCCATGCTTTATTTCAACTGCCTTCATGATCCCAAGTTTCCCCTCTCCACTTACAACCATGTCGTGCACCACACACCACTACTCAAAACATCAGTGTAGTGTATCCATTAATGCCCCTTCAATATGAAAGGGATTTTGAACCTTCAAAAGGCATGCGTCCTCTGTTGTCTGCCATGCCTCTTATAGGACTCTTTTTTTCCAACCTTCCGCATGGTTAAAATTTAGTCAAAATGAGATCCTATTTTTCAGGAAAATTAAACCAAATTTTTCATTCAAATTTTAAATTAATCCCAAAAATATCCATCATGATTTAAAAATTTAATAGTTAACCATAATCATCCATTTTGACCTTTAATGTCATACCCAATATTGTCATGACCCACCACACCCATAACAGCTGTAAAAATGCTCAAATCTGATGAACAAAATCTTGTGGATCCACTTTGCCATGAACAACTAAAGAAAATGTTACATTCCTTTTCAAATATCCATTTGTAGACATATCTTTTTGAACATAAATTGTATTGATAATTTAGGGCCTTGAATAAGCTTCACCTACTCAAATCTACTTGTATAGATTCCCAGTTTTCTTCCATTTGATCACAGTCATTACTCCTCACGTCACTTTGAGAACTCCAACGCCAACAAAAAATATAAAACCTTTGGAATCCAAAATACCCAAAGAAATAAAGTTCACTCTAAAATCAGGTACATACCTTTCATTGGAAAGTGTGCGAATAACCCAATCAAACATACGAACTTTCACCTTACCGATTCCAAAAATTCTACTTTCTGACTTGTTGACTATTTTCACAATATCACCATCATACTTCTCATAACTGTCAAAACATTATTTTTTTGAACATATATGATAAGAGAAACTAAAATCTGAAATCTATTCTAAATCATCAACATCTTCCATAATTGTAATCAATAAATCACTAACATAACTCTCATTTTGAGTCACGGTATTCACCTCAACTGATTATTCTTCTGTTTCAGCTTCTTTTTCTTCTTTATTCATTCTCTCACAGAACTTATCAAAATTCCTTATCAAATGAACTTTTTTTCCACACTCCCAACATAAAAAATCACCTCCTAGTTTTTATTGACTTCGATCTATCCTACTCCCTAAACCATTCCTTCATTCTATTGACATTACTTGATAGTTACATCCAAAAAACACTGTAAAGATCCCACTATTACTCAATGATCCATCATCATTGGTCTTTTGTAGAGTCTCATTTATTAGAAATAATGATATAAAATCATTAAATTTTAGAGTGTCTTTTCCAAATAATAATGTGGTGATGATATTGTCATACAAATATG
Source organism: Viscum album (assembly GCA_963277665.1). Classification (NCBI taxonomy): domain Eukaryota; kingdom Viridiplantae; phylum Streptophyta; class Magnoliopsida; order Santalales; family Viscaceae; genus Viscum; species Viscum album. The sequence continues at coordinate 1,477,368,444 of OY728150.1, forward strand.
GAAAAGAACCTAACAAGAGTAAAGTATTGTCTTCTTCTTCCATTTATACAGGCACCACACTGCCTTTTTCATCAGTTTTGATCACCACTGAAGACAATTACATCAAGATTCGGGTGAACTCATCCAAATTACTTCCCAAATATCCACTTTATGACATTTGAAGATGATGAAATCATTTTTTTCAAATATAAACGATTTTCAATAGATTTAGATTTATACCTGGATTTTAGCTGCATCCATACCTCCTCTAGATATGTTAGATTCATCACCTACTGTAGTGTATTCTCTGCCAAATATAATTGAATGGTGATTATCTCCAAATCTCTCACATATTTCCAATCATCAGAGTTGGTCTTCTCTAGGTTCTCTGATTTTTTCCTCAATTCTTTCACTGTCCCTTCCCAAGTCAAAATATTCTTTACCCATTGTTGCCAAAATGTAAAATCATTTTTCCAATTAAACAAATCAATATGGACAGAAATATTTGGATGTAAATCTATCATAATTATTTAGAAATAAATAATGGATAACTTCATCTAATATCGGATGTTGGGTCCAAGATTTTAGATGCAGTGAAAATAAAATGAAAAAACACAAAAATTATCATGGTTCAGCAAAAGACTACCCACCCAAGAATTTGTAATTTATTGTCAAATAAAAATTACAAGTATCAAAAATCACACACTCCAATTGGAGCAACAATCTCTACTCTGCTCCGTGCTTTATTTCAACTGCCTTCCTGATCCCAGGCTTCCCCTCTCCACTTACAGCCACGACGTGCACCGTACACCACTACTTGAACCCTTGACATAATGTATATGTCAATTCCCCCACCAATATGAAAGGGCTTTCAAACCCTTTAAAATTTATGCCTTCTCTATTGTATACCACACCTCTTATATGCCTCTTTTTTTCAAGCTTCCTTGTGGTATAAATTTAGTCGAAATGAGATCCCATTTTCAAGAAAATTAAACCAAATTTTCCATTTAGATTTTAAATTACTTCCAACAACCCACTACTTCAAATCAAACCTACAGAAGGAGAAAACACAGTGATCCGATGCCATTATCAACAAGATTCACTAGAGGTTCATCCACCTTGGCCTTGGATGGTTGTCTCCCTTACACAGAAAAAGATCAAATATATGTTCTTCAGACTCAAAGATCTTAAATCATCTTTAAAAAATCTATTCTCACTTAGCATTAATCAGCTTCGATATATGAGCTCCTTCGATTTCGGTATCACCAGCTTCTGTTCTTCTTCATCTCATCATGGTCAGTATGAATATGAGCTGTAGATTGAGCTAATTTTTCTCAGTTTCATCAGTATCTTAGAGTTCGGTTGGTGTGGAACTAAAAAGTGAAAATTGGAATCAAATTCCAGATTTTCCTGATGTTCCCTCCTCTCTGGCCACAAAAAAAAACAATTTAACAAAAATATTAGTGAACATATTTACTTATATTTTTTTTCATAAATATAATTTAATTTAATAAAAATACTATAACACTTATTTAAATTTTATATGTGATAAATTTAAAAATATATTAAACTGGAAATTTAATTAAAATATAAATTTGTATTTATTTAATTTATAAGTGTTTTTTAGTTGCTAAGCATTGTAATATATATACATATATATAGTTGCATTATAATTTAAGTGTATTGTAATTAAAATAATTTATTGAGTGAATAATAAAGTTTGATATTTTATAATAAATTAAAAAAATTATGAAGTTAATAGAACATGGAATCTATTTTAAATAACAATTATTAAATTAAAAATAAATTAGTAATAGGTTAATTTAGCTATATGATTTTTTTATCAAAAAAATTATTTAATTTAATAAAAATATTAGATCATGCATTTAAATTCAATATGTAATAATAAATTAATTTTTTTAAATTTTATTGAACTTGAAATTTAATTGAAATATGAATTAGTAATTTTTTAATTTATAAGTAATCTTTATTCATTAATAATTGTAATATATATATTTATATAGACACATATATTATTTCATTGTAATTTAATTTTTTTAATTAAAATATTTTAATAAAGAAACATACTGGATAATAAAATTTGACATTTGATAATAAATTAAAAAAATCAGAAAGTTAATTGAACATGACCTTATTTTTATTTTAGTAATTAGAACATGAAATTAACATATTAAAATAAATATAATTTAACTAAATTAACATATTAAAAAAATTATAATGTTAATTGAATGTGAAATTAACATATTAAAAAAATTAGTACTTTTTTTAAATTTATCAGTAATTTTTATTTTAACATGAAATAGCTAAATCAATATGCTATTAGGTTGTTTTTATTTAAAATAAATTTCATGTTATATTAATTTTCTAAAATTTGTTTTATATAACAATAAATATATATATCTATATGAGTACATTATATATATATATAATTATTTATAATTTCATTTATTATTTTAAAATTATTTATAATTATATATATACATAAATATATAAACATGTGTATTTGTGTGCCAATATTGGGTAAAAACATCATATAAATTTATTTATATAAATATATCATTAAATATATAATATAAATGCATATAAATGTTTATAATAGATATGAAACTAATTTATTTAAACATATTATAAATATATATTTTATAAACATTTTAAAAATAAATATGAATTATTTAAATACATTTTAAGAAATTTATATTTTGATACACAATCATATGTAAATATATATAAACATATAAACATATTTTATAAATGTATTTAAAAATAATTATATAAATGTATATCTAATTATATAAATAAATAAATGTATAAACAAGATGTGTGGAAATATATTCAAATAAATAAATACATCATAATATATATATATATATATATAATTGGATGGTACATTGGTAAGGGCGGTCAATTTGGACAAGGAGGTCTGGTGTTCAAACCCTTCCAAGTGTAGTTGGGTGAGAAGGGCACATAATGTTAATAAATGGGGGTAAAAGTACTGATAAAAGGGTTACTTTTATATAAAAATGAATTTTATCTACATTTTTTAATGATCATAATGGACAATGCTTAATAAGAAAAAATATGTAGTAGTGATGACACATCTTGATCTATATATGCTAAGAAGAGGACAATCAATTCAACATGCACATGTTCCATCCATAAGATCAAAATATGTTTATTGTTGGGACTTTCATGCATGATGTTTTCCATATTAAGCTTGGATGAAAACTTTTGTATAACACACTCTTCATGTTTTGGTTTAAGTATAGCAACCATGAAAATATTATTCGTATGTAAATCATTAGGGTTAAAATAACATTAATCCGAGATCCAATTCCCCTAAAGTTCTAGGTGATGGAGGAGATTATGGGAAATAAAGGGAGAATGCCTTGGGAATAATCACCATTTGATCCTAGGATGAGGTAGTTTGAGTATGAGGAATAGACCTGCACTTGGATCTAGTTTTCATGTGTCCAAAAGATGGATATGAGAAGCCCTTTATCATCTGTTTTTTAGAAGGGGAAGCCATGAGAGATTCAACATTAGTTGTGATCAAATGAGTAAAAGAATTGGGGGATAAAATGAAAACATCATCTATCATGTCCATAGGAGACATCTGAGGATTATAAGAATCCAGGACAATACCATGATTGGCTAATAATCCCTCAAAGAATCTAGAAATATGAGAGCTCTTTTTGGAAGAAGAAGTATCACTTTTTGGATTAGTGTGAATGCACATCTCAGATTAATCAAACTCTTCAAGAAGAGGAAGCAAAGGCTATTGAGAAGCTGTAAAAGGAGGAGGTTCCAAAGGGTAGATATACTCAAAACCACCTCCAACCAATACTAATATAAGGGGATAATCTTCATCGTGAAAATTAGTTTTCATAGATGAGGGGTGTGCCTTGATGTCTGATGTAATATGGTGAGAAGAAGAAAAATCCCTGTACATAACCTTGAGATTTCCCTAGGGCTGGACAATCAGTATATTGGGGAAGACCAACACCTGGGGGTGATTTAGTTTGGGAGGATCAAGCCTAGGAAGGTCTAGGGTTGAAATAGGGGTGGTAAATACAAGAGTTCATATTATCATAGAAATCCCTATGTCATACTAGAGTTACCCTGCATCATTAAGAAGACATTGGAAGAGTGACCTTGGTGGTGGAAAATGAAGTAGTAGTCATCTTTTTGTTGAAATAAATATCCTGCTAGTGGGAGACATCAAAACCAACATACTATTGGATTCAAAATTTTTGGGATCACTACCCTATAATTGTGTGAAAACTATGATAATGCACCAATAGTGGAAAATAAAAACAAAAAAATATTGAACTAGAATGCGCTAACACAAGCCACATAATCAAGGAACTGAGAATAACCAATTAATACTATTGTAGGGACTTGTTTATAATTACAACACTTTGGGCCTCTATTAATTAGACTCCTATATGCACTTATTTAATGGAAAATAACAAATGACTAAAAATAGACTCCAAATAACCAACTAAGTGATGGGTGAAGTTACTAGGTAGTGGAAGTTATAGCCCATCGGTTTTGGATAAACTCTAAAAGATCTATATATGATTGAGGATGGAAAGATGTCATGAAGCAATAAAGAATTTGAAAACATGAAGGGATGAGTGATCCTTACCTAACTTTTAAATCGAAATCCATTTTTGGAAAATGATAGTTGAGCCAAAATCCTCCACAGAGTTGGATATTACAGGGTTATCTTAAATGATATTCAAAGCCTTAATCAAAACCAGAACTGAGAGAATAAATAGAATCAAGAGATATTGTGAGGAACCCTAACCACCAGTAAAATTCAATCAGAAAGTCTGATACTGTTCTAGAAAACCTTCCCTTGAACCGATGATGAAACCTGAGTTGTGTCATTCAACCGAGCAGACATCTCACCAAGCATGCCAGAGAATAGGAAAGTCGAAGATCTCACACTCACTAAATCTAGAAGGACCAGAGATAGATGAGAAATAGTTTCCAAACCCATAGGGAGAGATCCTAGAGCCTCCTCACCATCTGAGGGTATCCCCATTATTGTTTAAGGAGAATACAGATTGAGGGGATCACACACAACATTCAAAAATTTCAAAATGGATGGAGGAGCATGAGGCCTATTCTTAATGTAAATTTAGAGCTATCATTCACTAAAATAAACAACATTCAACTTGTGATGTTTAAAAAACAAAATCAAAATTGTAAAAAACTAAAATAGACATCCTTTCATAATAAAGTGTGAATAAATTAAGCAATCATGCAATTGCTCTCATAATATCCTTATAATGGTATATAAAAAATAGAAACTTAGAGGCTTTTAGACGATGGGATCTGACATCGAGATCCATAGCTTCCATGATAGGCGTTCAGCATGAATTTTAAACATGTCAAACCTAATTAGATTCCAAATATATGATAAAGATAAATTAAATATAGAAATATTAATAATTTAAAAATTAAAAACAATAAAAAATATGATCTTGATAAATCATCACTTAAATTCATAGATTTTTTTAAAGAGAATAGATAAACAAGTGAAAACATTATACATCATATGTAGTGATATTTTTAGTCTCCATACTCAATGTCATGTATTTTTTCCTACATATAAACACATGTTAAATATGAAGTGATAAAATAAAATAAAATAATTTAAATTTTTTAAATAATCATATCAATTAATATCATAATAATATGCACCTTGAAATCAGGTATATTATCTGAACCCCTTATTAATTTTCCATACACATTATTACCCCATTTAGTGCCCCATGAATTTTTAAATCTCTAAAAATTAACTCCTTGTTCATCAGTACCCCATTTGACTACCAGAATACAATGAGCACCTATTCTTATATGAACCATTACTTTGTATATTTTCTACATAATAAAAAATATAATTATGTATATAATCATCTTTTAAGAAATGTGAATAAAAATAAAGATGTTGAGACTCACTCCTCTATAACCCAAACTAATCACGAAACTATAATCGATCTTAATTACCACTATAAAAGGGTAATTGATTTCATACAAGACCTTATCCATTTAATATTTAATATTTTATTTGATTCATGTGCGCTTTTTTATATACATCATGAGATTTTTATTCCCTGATGTCTTTCCTTTGTATCCTATGAAATGATTTATTAACTCATTAGTTATGTCAAATTAATGAATATATCTTAAAGATATAATTACAACATTATTTCTCTCTTTCTTATACTATACCAAATACATTATTTATTATAATGAAAACAAAATGTATTTACCATAAAATAGTTTTTTTCCAAATATTTCTTAGATGGGATGTAATTGTGAATGCCTAGATGCACCTACGACAATATAAATGTATTTTTTATAATGTATAGATAAATAATTATTAAAAATAAATGGAAATTATAATAATAATAAATTCACGAGTGTGTGGATGGCCTTGGATATGTGAGAGCTCAAAAAAATCATATAGGTCGAAAGAGTCAAGGAAATTATCCATCTTCCATGAGAGTGAAAAATTTTATAATGAAAAAAAACAAAGAATCAAGTGATAAAAAACACACTAAACAAATTGAATTATTGAAATTTCATAAACTTAACACGGATTGGGTATGCATTCAATTTTTTTTCTTCAATTTAATTAAAAATAAAAATTACATCCAAGGATTAAACTCAAAATTCATGCACATTTAAATAAGTTTATGATTAAAGTGAATAAATTAAGAGTATATGTGTATGAGTATCAATTATTATACATTTAATATATATATTCATGAATAAAAAAATTATGAAAAATAAATGATTTCATTACTGAATAAATTAAATGTTAGTGAAATGTTATTAAACCTAAGACACATATGAAGAAAAAATTTATGCTATTAAAAATAAATAAATACATAAAAAAATATCAAACTAGGTAACAAAAATTATATAATTAGTGATGAATAATAATTATATTAAACCGTTGAACATAACAAAAGGGTAATATTACATGAGAAGGTTCATAATTATCCCATAGGAAACCAAGGAGGATAGATTTTTTCCGGAGTAAGGATGTAGTGCATAGGAGGGTTTAATAGATGAGCTGAAAATGGGAGATCGTAGGTAGCACAGATGAGTCCTAGCTTGATGGGAGAATACCAATGACTTAGAGGAGGTAAGGAAGAGGTCTGGAATCACCACATAGGAGGGAATCCATCCATATGAAATAGGAGAGATTCCAACCAGATTAATGAGGTAGCACGTATAAGGATTTAATAGATGAGTCGAGACCGAGGGATTTTAGGTAGAAATGGAGGAATCCTGACATGATGAGTGAAGTTAGACAGCCCATAGGAGGTAAGGGGAGGACTGAGATCACCATATACAGAGTAGGGATTTCTTGATGGGTGAGGCCAAACAAGTCAGAGGAGGGATCTTAGATAGCAGCGAGTAGGGCTAGGATCACCATAGAAAAGAAATATTATGAACAAATATATTTTCTAAAATTGTATACTAATAATTTTAATCATTTTTTTCAATTGTAAATATATTTTTAATTTAAGCATTTTTATTCCATATTTTTCAATAAAATTGACTATTTATAATAGCCCAAAACCCATACTCCTGGATCCCATGCTGAAATGGTAAACTTTACATTTATGAATTTGATGCCGATAATTGTGACATAATTTTTACCAATACAAGCCTTAAAACATCAAAAGGAAACATTTTATGGCTTAAAACCTATATAACCTTTTAGATTTATAGTTTTAGAGAATTAGGAATAACTCCTATATAAACAATTTAAATGACTTTAAACGTGAATTTCTCCCACTTACCAGGCACATATTTTTCACATTAATACATCGTTATCATCCATATGACATCCCTTCTAGACATAAATCATTCAACATAATTATTTATAACATGGGGAAAAGGAAAAATAAAAAGGGTGAGCTCAAATTCTTATTAAGGATAAACATAATAATTAGTTATTGAATTTCATCAATGATCATAAGAAGTGCATAAGGTTATGATGACATAATCATAGTGCATGATCAAATCATAAAAGAAATAATACCCATGAATACCTAGATCATCAACTATATAAACATGGAAAAGGAAAATTTCATGAGAATAAATTACCATGAGCCATGTGATATCAACATTGATAATAAGAAATATTATAAACCCATGGAAATAAATTAAAACCAATTTTTAGTAACTTGGAGCATCACTTTCATAACCCATTTTAAACCCATTTCAAAAGTAACTAGAGCCCAGTTAAATCTATAAGATAAACCCTCAAGTAACTCCCTCCTTACCTCTTAAGACAAGGTAAATTACCCAATGCATTGGAGAGCTATCTCATCACACCCATCATATAAGATATAATGAGATCACCTCACGCTATCTTGGAAACCCCATAAAATAAGCTATAACGGGATCAATCTGTGCTATCTGGTCCACCCCATCATATAATCTATAATGGGCTCACTCGACACTATTTGCTTCACCCCATAATATAATATGTCCAACAACCACAACATGAATAATGTACATTGATCTTTCATTATAAGACTCATAGAAAAAATCATTATTATTTCATAACATGATTAACCCATGAAAAAGAAATGTTTATCATGTAAATCTCTTTGAAACATGATTAACTCATGGAAAAAAATGGTTTCTATAATAATATCTTTGAAACATGGTTATCCCATGGAAAAGAAATGGGTTTCATAACAATCCCATTGAAACAATCATAATCCATACTGAGAAGGAATGAGAATGGTATAATTAAAAACTAACCCTATTAGAGAATAAGTAACAATAATGTCTGTTTAAATTGATATATTTAAATACCTTTAAAATATCATTAATTTTTTTTGAGGAAAATATCCTTTTAATTTTGAAAATCACTTTAAAAAAACATTTTGAAAATACTTTTATTTGAAAATAACCTTAAAAGAATATAAAGGAAGACTTTAAAAACCATTTATAACATTTATTGAAGAAAATATCATTTCATAATTTTAAAAAACTTTTTAAAACATTTTTTAAATCATTTATAGAAAAAATAAATTTGAAACGACATAGATTTCTGGCTGAAGAGAGAAATAAGATCAGATTTTCTTAAAAATACATTATTAAATATTTTAAGTACCAAAGAGTATTAAAATGTTAAAATTACTTTAACATAACATAAATAACCATAATATAAAATAATTCATGATAATTATATGATTTCAAAATCAGATACTTAATCATACAAAACCCTGATAAATAATGAGATTGTGACAAAATACTCTTACCACTTTGGTAACTTTGAATCACAATCCCCATGAAAAAATAACATTAAATTATAATAATAATATCATTAGAATAATTATATTCATGATATAACCAGTAAAATTAGTATTATATACACATTTTAAAATATTATAGGTGTATAACATAAGAAATATCTCAAAGAAGGAAAATTGTGATAAAAATACCTTACCACTTTGGTAACTTTGAAACTGTAAAAACCATGAAAGAGATATCCTAAAATGGTTATGTGAATCTCAATAAATTTAATTATAATAATCATAAAATAAATTCATGAGTATTATATACAACACACAACAAAAATAATTGGTGAATATGGATGCATCTCATAGAAATAAAAGTAAGACGAGAAAAAACCCTTACCTTGAGTCTGATTCATCACGATTGTTCTTTCTCTTCTAGAATAATAAAATTATGCTAATTATTTACTTGATTTATAAAATTTTCCAAGTTTATTATTAATTTTAATTCACTTATAAACAAGTTATATACAATTACTTAATCAATTAAGTTTAAGTCGCATGTTTTGACCATATCCGGCTTATGTGTCAAAACCGAATTTGATAGGTCAACTATGGTCAATGAGGTAAATATTTAAAAATATAAATAATAATTATATTTAAATAATTATAATATTTATACATCAATTATAATTTTAAAATCAATAATGAAAAAGGTTATGAAATTTGAACTAACATTACGATCATGGAGATAGTAGGTCGTACATACGCATGAGCAATGCTTCCATTTTTTAATGATCATTATGGAAATAAGTTATGTAATATTTTTTATTTATATAATTATCCCTATATAATTAATAAAATTATATTTAATTATATATACTTATTTATATCATTCTTATGATGTAAAAGGAATCACATTACTTCGAGGATACGATATTCCACACGTCCACAAATGACGTTTTTACTTTTTAATGTGTGAAAAGGTAATAAATAAAATGATATATTATATTTATAGAAATATAATTATGTAATTAATATTATAATTATTTCATTTATATCATATATATTCATTATAGTTACCCTTATTACATTACATGTAAGACGTTAGTGAAATACACTTCACATCACTTCACGAAGCGGTAGTCCACCGTACACATGAGGGACATTATCATATCCCCTACGGTATGAAATGTAAATTTTTTTTATATGATATAATGAATAAAAAGGTATAATTATGTTATAAATATCATAAATATAATATATAAACATAATTTCCATCATTATTCCCAACCATGAGAGGTGGTAATAGAAAAAATAATGACATCACTTTGTGAGGCGGTAGTCCGCCATACACACAAATAATGATTTCATAACCCATTTGATGGAAGTGTGTATGGGTGTTGGTCATAATATTAACATAACAAAATATTATTATATTTAGGATACTTAGGTTATTATATATTTATTATATAAAAATAATTGAAGGATGTGGAGATGGAAATAAAATAAAAATGATTTTAGAAGAACATTACCTCTTCTTCGGGTATCCTTCTTAGGTTTGCACTAAAACCTTGAATGTTTTTATTTATGCCAAAAATAAGAATTTTATAATGAGGTTATATAATTTTTGATGTTATTTGTTCTAGTTTTGGATGAGACAAATTGTTTTATAGGTGTGAAGAAGTGGGGAGAGTGAGTGTCTTTTTATAGTTTAGGAGGAGTGTCATTCTTGTAAATACTCAAAAGTATTTACTATTAGGAGGTCTCCATTACCTCATGTGCCAAAAAATTAAATAATAATAGAGGTTAGTAATTATTTAGTCAATAAACACCTCCAAAACAAAATAAATATATTTTGTAAAACATTTTTTTCTTTAAATCTTAAGTTTCCTTATTTTTTTCATTTTAGTTTTTCATTAAGGTAAATAGTTTTATAACCTTTGTAATTCATCCATTAAGACTAAATTAAAGTGAGAATTATTAGAAAATTTATAACCACTAATATTACATATGAAATAAAAATTATAAAATAAAAATCTCATGTGGGTCAGAAATTAATTTTAACAGAAGCCCACGTAATGCATAAAAACACTTCTTTAACCCTAACCATGCTACCAATGTTTTTACTATTCATGGGTCAATATGTTGATTATAAAAAATAAATTGGTAAATTAATGGACCATATTTTATATTTATTAACATTTAAAAATCACTTTATAGAATATCAGAATTTTATTAATTTTAAATCATCTAATAAAATATCATTTATTATAAAATAAAATTAATGTCAATTTTGACATTATTTATTTAATTTAAATTTAAAAAATATCAAGGAAATAATTGAATTAAAATATATTAAGTTAAAATATCTGTATCATGATATATTCATCTAAAAAAATAATGGAACACAAAAATTCATTTTATTTTCCCCACTTTTAGTATTTTTACTATCATTTATTTAATTTAATTATTAACTAAATAATCCATGCGTTAGTGTTTCTCAGGCACTTAATGTAATTATATCATCTATAAAAATTAAAGATGAATTATTATGATTAAAAAATTAATTTATATTTCAATATAATATTTATAACTGAACCTATGTAGTTTTTTACTATTCCAAAAGCATTATAGAAATTAGAAGGAAGAAATGTACATTTTTTTGTCATTTTATTTTATTAAATTATTATATGGGTCAACTTTAAGGAAAAGTGTCCCAAAAAACTCATATATTTCAATAAAAAGATCATTAACTTAGAAATATTTCTATAAAATAGGTTTTTACAAGTATTTTGTCATTTTTACACCTTATATTCTAAGTGTAACCCCTAAGTAATCTCATTTATACCTTAATCATTATAATTAACATTAACTATTTTCACTAATAACTTTGATCGCAAATCAAGTTAGAATTATTATAAATTATAAATTATAACAATTAAAAATATGGATTTCATTTTTCCAAATTCAAATCATATAAATGGTAGAATTTAATTTAAAATTAGTCCTGTGGATGTGATGAGAAAGAGAGTTTTTAATGTGAAAATGTTTAAAAGTTTGAAATGTTTTTATATAAAAAGTCTATATGAAAATGATTCCAATTTAATAAATTGGATTAATATATTTATAATTTATATATTTTTACTCTAAATCAAATTTAAAATATAATTTAACATAAAAAATAGTTTAGCTGAAAAGTCAGTTTTCAATTAAAATTAGGTATTTTTCACTATTCATCAAAAAATGAAACTTCTCAAAAAAATGCCAAACAAAATTCACCCTGAGATAATTTTTAAATTATTATTTAAAAAATGAATTTTATTTTTTCAAATAAAATTTATAAAAGTGTCAAAATTTAGTATTAAAACAATAACGACATCAAAACTCGACAAAACCGCCTTTAGAAAAATACATTTTTTATGTGTATAATTATATTTATTTTTATATCTTGCTAGAAAAGATATAGGATGAATTTTAAACATTAGATTGAATATATTATATATATATATATATTTATTATCAATATAATTTAATTTATTAAGATAAAACACATTTGGGTACGTAAAAATAGTTTTTTATAAAACATTTCCTTTATATTCAATTGATTTATAATGAATTTGGATCCAATGAATAAATTATATAAAAATAAATAAACCATATTTTCATAATTTAGTTAATTTTATTCGTTCCCACCATTCTAATGTCTGGGTTACAACTATCATGTAAAATAATAATATTAATAGTATATTTTTGTTCGATAAGACTCGACTTTGTGTGTAACACAAGTTATCAAAGAAAATTGATGTTATGTAAAATGAAAGATAAAATTGGTGTTGTGTATAATTTATCCTAAACTGTGTATTGTGTGTAATTCAAGTTATCAAATAATTAAATTAATTTGAAGGAAGATATTTCATAAAATCTCTGGATGTTACATCCCGCCCCCTTTAAAATGAATTTCTTCTTTGAAATTCATCTTTGTTACCAAAGTATTAACATTTTTAAAATTCATTTATTAAAACCCACATCATAATAATGAAATAAATAAAACAACCCTTAAAAAGGTAAAGTGAGAAACATAAAGGTCACACAAAGTTATGCATTACTAGGATTCCTCATAGGGAGAACATAGATGGGAAATTAAATGATGGATTTGGAAGAGAAAACCAACTCCCATTGACTCATAGAGTGTGATGTAGAATGTGGTCAAGGGGATGTCATTGAAAGAAAAACCACCAGAAAAATAGGTGTGGAAAAGTTCATTAATATCATTATAAAAAATGGTAATAGGATAAAATTTTAATTCAAGATGTTTTTCTTAAAGTTGAAGGATTATTTAACCATCTAGACTGAAAGCATAATGAAATATTCATGAAAAGTAAAATTTCATACTTTAACCAATTTCCACCACAATATCATATTTTTCTCGATAATATGAGAATTAAATATGAAATTTACACACTTGAATTTCTAAAATAAAAATTTAAATACCACATAACCATAAATGGGATAACAACTACTCCTACCATCTTTAAACATTAACTAAAACCAAAATGGTCAGAACATGGTAAGATATTTACCAAAATTAATGAACCTTCATATGATAAAATAATATTTGAAATTCAACAGTAATAGCCAAAGTTTATACTAAATCATTCCATAACCCTATATCCTGAATAACCTCCATAATCTCAAAATTAAAGAGAATTTTAATTGAGAAGGTTATCTCAAACCTTACAGATTTCAAGCCCAAAAAGATAAAAATATTCTTTTGAAGTAACATTAATCACTTGGAAACCAAATAAATTTTTAATCCTGTGGTCATCTATATGATAACACTTGTGTTCCCATAATTACCTCAATATACAAGATCATATAAATCCTAAAGGTTATAAATTCCTTAAAACTTATTTCCACACAAATTAAAGGAATACTTCACATTAAACAGAAGTTTTATATATACTTCAACCCAATAAAACGTCTCTAAAGATGGCAGTGATAAACTAAATATGTTTACTACTTAAAACCCTCAAATAAGATGTCTAGTACTTTTAACTTATGATCATCCTTAATATTATATACCTATTATGGTTTAAATAACTCTTAAGATAACCTCTCATGAAAACATCCTAATCTCCAAAGTTATCAAAATCAACCTTTGATACCAACTATAAAAGCCCATAACCTGCACTCCTAGATCTTGTGTTGAAATCCTAAAATTTAGATTTTTGAATTTGATAACAATAATTGTGACCTAATTTTTACCAATCCAAGCCTTAAAACATCAAAAGGAAAAATTGGATCACTTATAACCTTGAGGACCTTTTAGGTTTAGAGTTTTAGAGAATTAGGGTGAATTACTGCATAAAAAATTCACATGACTTTAAATGAGCATTTATCCCACTTAATCGGATTTTATTTTTTAGATTAATACATCGTCATCATCCATATAAAATCCCTTTTAGACATAACTCATTAAACATAATTATTTTTAACTTGGGGAAAAGGAAACATAAAAAGGATGAGCTCAAATTCTCAGTATGGGTAAACATAATCATTAGCAATTTAATGTCATTAATGAGCATACGAAGTGTATAAGGGTATGGTGACTTAATCATAGTGCATGGGAAAATCACAAAATAAATCATACCCATTAATACTTGGATCATAGAATATTTAACATGGAAAAGTAAAGAGTCATCAGAATCAATCACGATCCATGTGATATCAATATTGATCAAAAGAAATATTATCAAACCATATAAAGAAATTACAACCCATTTTAGTTAACTTAGATAAAAACTTTAATAACATTTTTTAAACCCATTTTAGAAGTTACTAGAGCCTAGTTAAATCCATTAGAGAAACCCTCAAGTAGTTTCTTCCTTATTTACTCTCAATACAAGGTACATTACCCAATGCATTAGAGCACTATCTGGGTGCACCCATTGTATAAGCTATAACAGGCTCTTCCAACACTATCTGGGCCACCGCATAATATAAGATATAATAGGATTACCTGATTCTATTTGGGCCACCCAATCATATAATTTATAATAGGCTCACCTGAATCAATCTGGGACACCCTATCGTATAAGATTTCCAAGAACCATAACATGAATAATGAACATAGAGCTATCATCATAATAATCATAGAAACAATCATTATTACTTCATAAACTGATTAACCCATGGAAAATAAATGGGTATCATGTAAATCTATTTGAAACAAGATTAAACCATGGAAAATAAATAGGTTCCATAACAATCACTTTGAAACATAGTTATCATATGGAAATGAAAAGACTTCTATAACAATCTTATTGAAACAATCTTCATCCATCCTGAGAAAGAATGAGGATGGTATAATTAAAAACTACCCCCATTTTATAATAATTAAAAAAAAGTTTTTTTACATTTATGAATGGAAATTACTTTAAAATATCATTAAAAACATTTTGAGGAAAATATATTTTTCTTTTTAGAAACCACTTTTTTCAAAACATAAAACATTTTAAAAATCCTTTTATTTAAAAATTTCCTTGAAAGATTTTAAATGAAGCCTTTAAAATAATTTAAAAAATTTCATGATATAAACATCCTTTCATCATTGAAAAAAACTTTTTAAAACATTTTTTAAAACATTTTTAGAAGACATGATTTTGAAAGAATACATATTTTTGACCGAATAGAGAAATAAAGTCAAATTTTCTTAAAAAAATTTCTTAAGAATTTTAAGTACCAAAGAGTGAAAAAATGGTATAATTAATTGAAAATAACATGAATAACTATAGGTTAATATAATTTATAAAAATTATAATATTTCAACATCGAAGACTTAATTATACACAATCCTGATAAATGATGAGTTTGTGACAAAAGACTCTTACCACTTTGGTACCTTTGAATTATAAACCCAATGAAGGAATAAAATTAAATTAAACATATAATATCATTATAATAAGTATATTCATGATATAAAATTTAAAATGAGTAGTATATACACCTAATAAAATAATGTAGTTGTATAACATAACAAATGTCTCAAAGAAGAAAAACTGTGACAAAAATACCTTACCGCATTAGTAACTTTGAAATCATAAAACCCGTGAAAGAGATATACTCTAAAATTTATTTAAATCGACATAAATTTAAGGATAATAATCATAAAATACAATCATGTTCAATATATACACAACATAACAAAAATAAGTGGTGAATATGGCATGTATCTCACAAAAATAAAATTGATACAAGAAAAAACCTTTACCTTGAGTCTGATTCACCACACTGGTTATTTATATTCCAGAATAATAAACATATGTTAATTATTTAATAACATTATAACAGTTTAAAATTTTATTATTACTTTTATTACACTTATAAATAAGTTATATACAATTATTTAATCAACTAAGTTTAAGTTAGATGTTTTGACCGCATTCGACTTATGTGTCAAAACTGACTTTGATAGGTCAAAAAAGGTCAAAGAGGTCATTATTTAAAAATAATAAGAATAAGAATAATTAAATAATTATAATATTTATAAATTAATTATAATTTTAAAACCAATCTTGAAAATGTTTTTGAAAAAGGAACTAATTTTATGATCATGGAGACGGTAGGCCATACATACGCATGAGTAACATTTCCATTTTTAAATGATCATTATGAAAAAGGTAAGTAATATTTTATCTTTACATAATGATAATTATATAATTAATTCCATGATATTTAATTATATTTACTTATATATATAATTATTTTGATTTAAAGGGAACCACATTGATTCAAGGAGGTGGTAGTCCACACATCCACGAATGGCATTATCTCTTTTTTAGTGTGTGAAAAGGTAATAAATAAAATGATATATTATATTTTAAAAAATATAATTATGTAATTAATATAATAATTATGTCATTTATATCATATATATTAATTAGAGTTACCCTTATTACCCTATATGTAACATTTTATTGAAATACAGTTCACACCGCTTTGCGAGGTGACAGTCCTCTATACAGACAAGCGACATTATCATATCCCCTACGATATGAAATGTAAAAGGTTGTATATGATATAATGAGAATAGATGTATAATTATGTTATAAATATCATAAATATCATATATAAATACTATGTCCATCATTATTCCCAACCATGAGAGGTGGTAATGGAAATACGAACGACATTGTTTCGTGATGCGGTAATCTGCCACACACATGAATGATGATTTTGTAACCCATTTGATTGAAATATGTGTGGGTGAAGGTCATAATATTAACATAAAAAAATATCATTACATTAAGTAAAATGAGGTTATTATATAATCATAAATTAAAAATAATCGAAGGAGGTGGATAAAGAAATAATATAAAAATGATTTTAGAAGAACATTGCCTCTTTTTGGGTATCCTACTTAGGTTTTAACTAAAACCTTGAAAGGTTTTATTTATGACCAAAATAAGATTTATAGTATTAGGGGAGATAGTTTTTAAAGTTATTTTTTCATGTTTTATATTATACAAAAGTCTTGAGAGGTGTGAAGAAGTTGGGAGAGTGAGCACCTTTTTATAGTTGAGGAGGGACATTCTTTTAAATACTCAAAAGTATTTAATATTGAGAATTATTCATGACCTAATGTGAAAAAATTTAATAATAATGCAGGGGATGGATTATTTTTTCATGAAAAACCTCTACCACACAAAATAAATACATTTTTTAAGCATTTTGTTCCTTAACTCCTAAGTTTACTTATTGTTTTTTCAATTTGGTTTTTAATTAAGGTAACTAGTTTTCTACCCTATGTAATTAATAAATTAAGACTAAATTAAAGTGATAATTATTAGAAAATTTAGACCCACTAATTTTAAATATGAAAACAAAATTATAAAATAAAAATCTCATGTGTGTTGTAAATTAATTTTAATATAAGATCATGTAATGCACAAAAACACTGCTTTAACCCTAACTGTGCCAACAATGTTTTTACTATTTAGGGGTCAATATGCTGATTATAAAAGATAAATTGGTCCATGAATGGATAATATTTTATATTTATTATCATTTAAAAATCAAATTACAGAATACAAGTTTTTATTAATTTTAAATCATCTAACAAAATATCTTTTATTATAAAATTACATTAATGTCAATTTCGACATTATTTATTTAATTTGAATTTAAAAAATACCAATACAATAATGGAATTAAAATATATTAATTAAAAATATTTTTTATAATTATATATTAATCTAAAAAAATAACTTAACACAAAAAATCATTCTATTTACCTCGCTTTTAATATTTTTAGTGTCATTTTTTTATTTAATTATTAACTAAATAATCTATGTGTTGGCTTTTCTCATACATTTAATGTAATTATATCATCTATAAAAATTAATGATAAATTATTATGATAAAAATAATTTATATTTAAAAACAATATTTATAACCTAACCTATGTATTTTTTTCTTATTCTGAAAGCTTTATAGAAATTAAAAGGAAGAAATGCACATTTTTTGTCTTTTTATTTTCTTAACTTATTATAAGGGTTAGTTTCTTTTAAAAGTGTCCCTAAAAATAATAAATTTAGGGACTATGGTTATAAGGGTATAAATATGTCTATTAAATAGGTTTTGTATAGTGTTGGGTCACTTCTACACCCTATATTCTCTGTTTAACCACTAAGTAAACTCATTTTTATCTTAATCGCTGTAATCAACTTTAACTGTTTTCACTAATAACTTTAGTAAAAAAATAATTTGGACTTATTAGAAATTATAAATTATTCTAATTCAAAATATTGAATCCATTTTTTTAAATTAAAATTAGAAAAATAGTATAATATAATTTAAAAGTATCACCGTAGATGTGAGGAGAAAGCGAGTTTTTAAAGTGAAAATGCTCAAAAGTTTGAAATATTTTTATATAAAATTAAATATAAAAATAATTTAAATGAAATAAATTGGATTAATATTTTTATAATTGATCTAATTTTACTTTAAAACTAATTTAAAATATAATTTTACATTAAATATTATTTAGATGAAAAGTCTATTTTTAATTAAAATTCAGTATTTTCACTGTTCATCAAAAAATGAAATTTCTAAAAAAAATACCAAAATATCACTCAAATATAATTTTAAAATTATTATTAGAAAATGAATTTTGTTTTATCTAAAAAAATTTACAAAATTTACAAAATTTAGTTTTAAAACAAGTGCATCATCAAAAGAAGGCAAAATTACCTTTAGAAAAATAAAACTTTTTATGTGTAAAATTTGATTTATTTTTGTATCATGTCTATAAAAACATGTAGGATGAATTTTTAACATTATATTGAATATATTATATATATTTAGTTAATATAATTCAATAATATTAATTTATTTAATTTTTATGATAAAATGCCTTTGGGTGCATAAAAATAGTTTTTATAAAAACATTTCCTTTATATTCAATTGATTTATAATTAATTCTATAAATTTGTGTAAACCATATTTTTATAATTTATTTAATCTTATTCATTTAATATATTTCAATGGCTAGGTGATAAATATCATGTTAAATAACAATATTAATGGTATATTGTTTTTCCGGTAAGACTCGGCTTTGTGTGAAACATAAGAAATTGAAGAAACTTGATGTTATGTACAACAAAAGATAAATTTAGCATCGCATATAATGAAAAATAAACTCCGGATTTCATGTACCACAATATATTAAAGAATTTATATTAGTTTGAAATAATATATTTCATATAATATCAAGATGTTACGTTATTAATTTAAAAATTTTAAAATATATTTACAATTGAAAAAAAATATTCAGAATTATTGATATAAAATTTTAGAAAATGGATCCATTCATAAGATTACCCCTCATTGGTGATACTAGCTTTAATACCTTCTTACTAAGATCCATACTTTGGCTCATCTATCCTTTCCCATAAAGCTTTCCCTCCTCTATATGTGGTGATCTTGGTACCCCTCTTTACCTCCTATGGGTTTTTTGGATTCACCCATCAAGCTAGGACACCTTTGTGCTACCTATGATCCCTCGATCCAGAATAATCCATAAACACCTCTTACATTATACCTAATTCTTATGGATATAATATCTCCTCATTCCTCTAATTGGAATACCTCATATGTGGTTATTTTAGTCCTCCTTAACTCCTCTGGGTCATCTAGATTCGCCCATCAAACCAGGACTCCTCCATTCTACCTATGATCCATCAGTTTCAGCTCGTCCATCAAAACCTCATACGTGATGAATCCTTCCTACAGTTGGAATATCTCCTCTATGGTTTCCTGCATCATGACTATAAACCTTCTCAGATAATATTCCACTTTTTTTATGTTCAATAGTTTAGCGTACTTTTTATTCATCACCACTTATAAAATTTCTGATACCTAGTTTGTTAATTTTTTATATTGAAATTTATTTTTAGTAACATAAATATTTTTCTTCAGGCGTGTCTTGGGTTCAAAAACATTTATATCACTTTTAGTTTTATTTAGTCAAAAAATATTTTCTTTTTCTTATTTTTTTATTCATGAATATAAATCTCAAATGTATAAGAATTGATACTAACACACATAAAATTATAATTTCTCCTTGGATAGTGGTTGAGATCCCCTCAAGTGGTGATAAGGATATAGGATTCCAAAATATGAGTTCTAAAACTAGTGTTCATCCCTCTCTAATCCTTCCAGATTCAGTGGGCGCCAGTGTTTTTTCTTCCCTATTCTCTGGCAGTCCTAGTGAGGTGTTTTCCTAGTTGAAGGAGATAGCTCAGATTTCTTTGTTGGTTCAAGGATTTTTTTGAGGATTAGGATCTCTCTTTCTTGTTAGTTCTAGCTGGTGGTTAGGGTTCTTCATTATCTATTCTAATTCTATATATTCACTCTTTTATGGATTTGAGATAGGATTAAAAAATTATTTATGATAGCCTTATGATCTCATATTATGTGAAGGATTTTAGATCGGTTGCAGCTTTCCCAAAATGGATTTTTTATTTTAAAGTTTGGTTAGTATTTCCCATCCTTTCATGCATTAAAACAATTTTTTACCTATTGGAATATTTACATCACAAAAAATATGTAGATATTTCATAGTTGAGCTAAAAACAATGGGCCACCACTTCCACTACCTAGTAACTTCGCCCAACGCTTGGCTATTTTGAGTATGTTTTTAGTTATTTTTTATTTTCCTTTAAAAAGGTTCCTATAAGAGTCTAATTAATAGAGTTATGATGTGATGTAATTTTTTCTAATATCCTACAGTAATAATAATTAGTTATTCATAGTTCCTTGATTCTATGGTTTGTGTTGGTGCATTCGGTTTCAAAAATTGTTTGTTTTTTATTTTCCACTATTGGTGCATTCTAACATTTCACACAAAAGTAGAGAGCATTGATCCAAAATAGTTTGAATCCAAAAACATGATGGTTCTAATGTATCCCATTGGTAGGATCTTCATTTAAAGAAAAATCCGAATACTACTATATTTTCGACCTCTAAGGCCAATCTTCCAATGTATTATTATTGATGCAGGGAAACTTCAATATGGGACATAGATTTCTATGAAGATCTGATCTCTTATGGTTTCCTTTCACATTTCATACCCGGAGCTTCCTAAGGTTGATACTATTATAGTTAGTTCCCTAGGACCAATAGTTTTTACTCTGATTACATGTATATTTGATATATTGAATATTAATAAAACATCTTATTACATATTTTTTATTGTTCTACATGAATCTGATGTAATTATATCCTAGAGTATATGTGTCACATTGATAATGTCATAGAAGTTTTACACTATGATGAGAACCATGAAGTTCTATAGTTATATTCTTAAATAATGTTAATAGTTGGATAATGTACTATGATGGGACACATAGTATATAGACTCTTAGGTGGCCTTAATCATAAGAGGATGAGGCTTCTTATCATGAAGTTTGCACTTGATAATATCCAGGATGAGAGATTATAAGAACATAACCTCCAATAATAATTCTATATGTTTTGGTGTGATCATATATTCCTACCCATGAGTGTGTGTAATGATCCTTATACTTCAATGTTTTCATTAATTCATATCATGACTTGCACAGTTAGATTTTATGAAGAAAACAGTGATGAAATATGTTCGTAGCGAGGTAGGGTAAGTTGGGTTCATCATGATTGACATGTCATTAATGGATAAGTTGAGGAAGGATTTTCAACTTCCATATTTATGGAAGTTGATATCTCAACCATTTGATTGGAATAGAAATTTTACCTTAAATTCCATGACCATTGTGCAACGACGTGTTTATTTTATATAGGCAAAGAAAGACATATTGAGCATATAGGTTGGTGACATGAATGTGCAACCTTCTTGATGAGATATTGTGATAAAGGGGTTATATTACATAGTGAGCATTCATATATGGCTATCATCATTACTACATTAACTTCTTTATCTTGGGTACCTTGACCCATTGCTATATATTAATCTTGTACTTTAGGTATGGCCACCTAATGTAAAAAAGAAATAATCATATAGGGTCACACACTATGTGTTTCCAATGATCTCAATTAAATTATATTTGAATTTAATTAATTGAATAAATATTATTCTCAAGACTAAGAAAATTTTTTATTAACATTTTTTGTAAATATAAAATATTTACTGATGAATGAAATATTTAAATATGTATTCAGGTGTTCAACAAATGCTAGAGGAGTTTGAATGGACCAAGATCGTATTCAATGACAAATATTAATTAACAAGCCAGTTAAATAATATTTGTTATTATGGAATTTGTTGTGCACCAAATAATAATAATAACAATATTATTATTATGTGGAATATAGTTTATTAATGGTTATAATATCATTTAAGGATTGAAATGAAATTATATAATATTTTAATCTAAACCCTAGATCTATAAATAGTTGGTTATGTCTATTGTGTAGAGTGTGAAATCCAAAAATAGATAATTTTTTACACAATAAATTCTCTCTCAACTCCTCCTTCTCTTCCTCTCTCAATAATGAGAAATGAAAGAGATATTCCTTCATGATCTAAGGATGAGCGATCAACCCAAATAATTCAAGACAATCGATTCTCCACGCTAGCACCCAAAGATAAAATAGCATTGCTTAGAGATTAAAGGAGAACATGTGGATCACCTCTAGAGGGATTCTATAATTGGATCCTCACATTTCAGTGAAGGTAATCTGAAAGGGTCTTTTAAGATGATCAAAATTTACATCAAATAAATATCATAACCCCATGTATTCATTTTTTCTAATATTAAATAAATAAATTATAAATTTAACATGCACGATCCTCACTTGGTGTTTCGGGAAACTCTATATTAAAATAAATTTTAATATATCATCCACTACCAAATGATTCTTCCATCCCGAAACCAATATGTGGTATCATAGGGGTCACATTTAAATTTATAATTATTTATTTTATTATTGATTCATATAAAATCATGGTTTAATTTTCATTTCATATTATTCATTCTTTAATAAAATTTGAATTAACATGTTATATACATATTAATCATGTTCGTTTAGTGTTTCATTTTCCTAAAGGTTTTATGAATGGATGAATAATGACTAGATATGCCATCAATAATTGCCATTTTTGTTCAGTAATATAGGGTTACATGGAATGTATATAGAGTACACACCTTGTACCCTATTACGCAACACCTGACCGTGTCATAGGATACACGACATTCCATGCAGTTATTACACGTAGTGTACGCTACATGTTGCCCATCCAACCTGGTACACGGTTTTCAGATTACAATAAATGTATAAAACATACACACCTTGTAGTATACATGGGTTAGCAACGTAAATTGAGCAATCTATCTGGTTATTATACATGGTTAAACCATGTGAGACCGGAAACCTAGAGCATTTATGCTATATATGATGTGTATGTGGTGTACATGGTGTATAGTTCATCAATTACCATGTCTGAGATACACACTAAGATATCTACAAAAATGAAATTAGAGATACATGGCGTATATCTGGAAACACACATTACATTGTCTCTCTCTAGAGAACACACTGAGTCTTTCAGAAAGTTTCATGGGCATATGGAATTCGGATAACACGGTGTGTAGGTGTCATGTAGAAGTCTTGTGATCCCACCAAGATACATTCCAAATACCTAGGTGAGTATCTCGGGCACACGACAAGTAGGTACACAACGTGTAGCTGGCATGTATAAATAATATAGTATGGATGATTCAATATGTTGAATCCCCAAGCATGTGACCCAGTTACACAACAATTGAGGTACACAACCTGCATCTAGATAGTACATGTTGTGTAGTCTCCCAATTACTAGAAGAATTAAATTAAACTATATTGACAATTCCAACATTAAAACCTTACTTATTTGATTGACACTTTCACTGTTTGAAAATTTAATAACGGTTTTAAAGAATTTTAAATACTCAATTAATTTATTGTTGTAAATCTATAACTATTAGTTCTACCATTTATTTTACATTAATTATTTTATGATGGTTATCTCTAAGTGGATTCAAATGGTCAATAAAATGAAAATTAATTAATTAATTAATTAATTAATTAATTAATTAATTAAATCATGTTTATCTTAATAAATAAATAATTAATAAGAAATAAATGTTATCCATTTACATTTTCATATATATTACATGTATGACAACTCATGAGATTCACCAAGACCTGTGTATATGTTGGGTGTTTTAATTTAAATTATTACATGGGTTTGAAATTATTTATTATTAAATTAATATTATAGTCTACAAGACATACCTTTCTCCAATATTATATAGGATCTATGTGTCCAAGGATATTTATGTAATCTCCATTTAACTAATCCTTTGGTTCCCCTCACCTATGTGTGAGTTATAAATACTTGTAATTAATTGAGTTACCCAAGGAATATGGAGACGAGCCAAGATAGAACCATAATGATGTCAACCTAGGTGTTACATAGGTGGATCATTGGAATGTTGTAACTGATTCCAATACCAGCAACAAGAGTTATTTCCCCTAGGTCATAGGTTGATTTAATATTCTCTCATTAAAAAAACCATTAGATAAAGCTTATGAACATGTTATTTAATTATTTAATTATTTCTATCTATTCAATTATTTATTTATGGATGCAAGAACATGATCACATTAATAAATGAATTAATTTTCAAATATGTAAATTTAAATAAATGAATTATGCATAAATGTTTTATCCAACATGGTTAATTAATTAAGTAAAATCCACTTAATATTAACAAGACATGTAAAGGATAAAAAAGATAAAATTGATGTATAATAAATTAAAATAACTCAATTAAATATTAAGTTAGACTTGGACTTAAATTACTTGATTTGGAATAAAATCCTTGAAACTAAGTGTTTGACCAACCCTCATCGGGACACTTACTTTTAACATGGAGTTCTTATGAAGGTTATGGGTTGACTTCACTATATTACATCAAAAAGAAGTATGCCTCGCTTGACTTGATGTAACTTGGAGGAAAGTATTGAGGAAATCCAAGTTAGGATTGGATCAAGGAGTTACAAGCCCAAAGTTGGGAAATACCTACCTACCTAAATACATTCATGTAGCTTGATCAAAGCTCATTGGGGTTATACAAAGGGTAATATGGATCCTTGACACAATAATTTCCTAGAAAATAGAAATTCCAAGTTCAATGGTGAGGGATATTAGGACTTCATAAAATAGTGGTATATTTAATCAAAATAAACTAATTTATTATTTATCACATAATTTTTAATCATGAAAAAGTAATAATAATATTCTCTTTAATTGTAAAATTAAATGGAAATCTCATCATCCACATTATCCCTATAATCAATATTGGAGAAACACAACCTCCTCACCATCAATAACTTCAGAGAGTGGTTTATACACCTTCATGTTGTGCTACTCCATGGAAAAAATATTACATGCTAGAATCCTAAATGGTTAATCCACCTTCCAAGGAGGTGAGTGATGAATAGTTCCTTGTTTATTAAAAAAATCTGAGCATAAAGATCGATAATCAATGTTCCATTATTTCTCTACATCAATTGAACACATGAAGTCTCATGTAAACATGGATATATATAGCATACTTGAGAACCTCCATGGTCTTTACTAGGAGAGATATAGATAGGAACAATTTGAGATTTTTAAGGTGACCATTTAGAGAAATCTTGGAGAGGGTTCCCTAGATGGGCCTCACAAAGTCAATCTCATTGGATATATTGAGCACCTAAAGGTTATAGGGTTTAAACTCACTGAATAATTGGGTATTGATATCATTCTTACATCACTTCATTAGATATTCTACAAATTTGTTGTAAATTTTAATATGAAAAACATTGAGAAGTATTTTCCAGATATTCTAATTATTCTTCACCCAGTAGATAAGGATATAAAGCGTGAAAAGTATTCCATACTTATGGTGAACAAACAGAAATGGAAAGTGAATATCTCTAAGTATAAAGCTTTTTCACACCCTTATAAGAAGAGGAAGATCAAGGGGAAAGAAAGAGAACAAGACGTTTTCTATTTCTCAAGTGGGAAGAAGGGATACTGTAAGAAAAACTACATCTAAAGAAGAAAGAGGAATCTATAGATGTGTTTGTTATCAAGTGAAATTTATCTATTTCTACAAATTGGGTATTAGATAATGCTTGTGGTTATCACATATCTATTCAAATATATGAACCAATTAGATTCAGAAAAATTGAATGAGAGGAGGTAGATCTATGAGCATCCAATGAAGCTAAAATTGCTATTATAGCTATTGGGGAATACCAACTCACATTGTTGACCAAAATGTTCTTGGTTTTGAAGGGTTGTTATTATGTGTCATCTATTACACAAAAAATTATTTCTATATCTAGACTTGATACATATAAAAATTATTTTTAAATTTGGAAATAAATATTTCTTATTTTATAATGGTATAATTTTTTATGGAAATGCGCATTTAAATAATGGTATTTATGTGTTGGATTACACAAACCAAGTAATGGAAATCGATAATGAAGTTACTTCAAATGACTTATACCACACCCAATTATAGTATCACCAGCTAGGTCATGTAAACGAAAATCGCTTGACTAAATTATACCAAGATGTATATTTAGATTATTTTTAACTAAAACCACGTGATATATGTCACACATGTTTACAAGGTAAAATGACCAAATCCCCATTTAGTGGAAAATGGGAAAGGGCCAAAGAGGTTCTTTAATTAGTTCATACAAATATGTTTGGATTATTCCCTATTGAGAAAAGGGGTGAGTACTCATACTTAATAACATTTACTGAAAATTTAGTAGATATAAATATATCTACTTAATGAATTATAAGTTAGATTCTTTTGATAAATTCAAGAATACATGAATGAATTTGAGAACTCTCTTGGTAAGAAGATTAAGATACTCCGCTCAGTTTGTGGTGGAGAGTATCTTAATCAAGACTTCATTGATTACATATGGGAATTTGGAATCCTATCAAAAATAAATCCTACTTATAATCCTCATTGTAATTTTGTAATTGAAAGGGGGGACCACACCTTTTTAGATATGGTGAGATAAATGATGAGTAATGTGAGTCTTCCATTGTCCTTTTGGGAATACACATTACAAAAAAATCACAAATACTAACCTAAGTTTAAACTAAAGTGAAAGATAGTATACCATACAATTTATGAAATGTAAAGAAACCCGTTTTTCATACTTACATGTGTGGGGTTATTAATCATTTTTAAGGCCTCTTCAGGTAATAAAATTATGCCCTGAGGCACAAAGTATACCTTTACAGGATACCCTAAATAAACATGGGGATATTACTTATATGACCCCTCATAAAAAAATGAAATAATAATAATACATTCCATATTCCTTGAGAGGGAGAACATATCTAAAAGAGATAGTGGGAGTGAGATATACTTAAATGAATTCGATTCTCAAGGTACACAAGAGTTATCATAGGAATAGATTCCACAAATCCCTGTGAAAGAAGAAACTATTCCAGAGACATAAGTTTCACATAGGAGTGTAATATAGGTTAGAGAACTAGAATGGTATGATTTTATAATCACTGAGTATGGTGACTCATTATTAGTTGATAATAATGATCAACCTCTAGTGAATGTAAAGACCATTGGTTAAAAATGGGTATTCAAGAAGAAACTAGAAATGGTAGGATAATCCAATACATATAATGAATGAATGGTTGAAAAAGGGTTTAAACAATGACAAGCCATTTACTATGAATAAATATTTTTACCAGTTGAAATGTTGAAATATTTTAGAATTATACTTTTCATTACATCTTACCATGTTTATGATATTTGGAAAATGGATTTCAAAAACAACCTTCCTTAATGTGAACCTTTAGAATGATTTCTATATGACACAACCTGAACGGTTTGTGACACCATTGGATGCCAAAAAGATATGAAAATTGTAAAAATACATTTATGGATTAAATAAAGAATCTAAGTCATGAAACATTTGTTTTGATGAATCCATAAAAAAATTTAGTTTCATAAATAATGAGTGTAAGACTTGTGTCCATGAATGGTTTAATGGGAGTGAAGTTTTTTTCTTAATAATATATGTTGATGACATATTTTTCATTGGAAAAAAATACCATTCATTCACTTTATTAATGAACAATTAAATAAATATTTCCCTATAAAGGTCTTGGGAGAGGCAACACATATTCTTGAGATCAAGATTCATCCTGATATGTCCAATAGGTTTCTCAACCTAAGTTAAATTAAATATTTACAAGATACTGTAGGGATTCAGTATAGAAAAATCCAAGATGGGATTGTTTACAATATCACATGGCATTCATAAATCTAGGAAAATGTGTCTTTATACACATGAAGAAATAAAAAATGGAAATTATTCCCTATACATAAGTGATTGGATAGTCATGTATCCTATGCTATGTACTATGATAGATGTTTCCTATGCATTAAGTGTTGTGGGAAGATATCAAGATTACCTAGGCAATCACCATTGTATGACAGTTAAGACTATCCTTAAGTATACGAGGAATACTAAGGATATGTTCCTGTTTTATAGTGATGATGAGGAACTAGTCATCTAAGGATATGTGCATAACCCGCAGCAAGTCTCGCAAAGCCCCTTTAGACAGGACTTCCTGCTCTTGGGAAGTCCCCCTGGACAATCACATGAGTACCCCCAAGCCGCACAGTTTTTCATTGGAAAGTCCCTAATAAACTG
Source organism: Viscum album (assembly GCA_963277665.1). Classification (NCBI taxonomy): domain Eukaryota; kingdom Viridiplantae; phylum Streptophyta; class Magnoliopsida; order Santalales; family Viscaceae; genus Viscum; species Viscum album. Next base: position 1,477,398,026 of record OY728150.1, read on the forward strand.
TCTAAAATACTTCAAAAATAAGGAGGGATGACATTATAAAGGAAGATACCCCCAGTGGTCATGAATCTCATGATCCAAATAATCATTTGAAGGAATAAAATCTCTTGGTGATATATAGGAAATCTTGTGTGACCTATGAGACTTCACCACATAAAATGTACACTACCACAAAAACCATTTTTCCCAGTGCCAACCTTTATCAGCGCTAACGGAAAAGCACTGATAAAGGGGGGGGGGGGTACCTTTATCAACATTAAAAAAGTGCTGATAAAGGTACCCCCTCTATCAGTGCTTTTTTTAGCACTGATAAAGGTACCCCCCTTTATCAGTGCTTTTTTTAGTAGCGCTGAAAAAGGGGGGCCTTTATCAGCACTTTTTTTAAAAGCGCTGATAAAGGGTCAACTTCAATATATATATATATATATATTAATATATAAATATATAAATATAGTTATATTGATATAAATATAATATATAATTTTTAAATATATTTTAGATAAGTATAAATATACATTTACACTTAATATACTTAATATATAAGATATTTAGTGAAAATGGATTATAAAAAATTAATAAAATATTTTTAATTAATAATTTTCTTATTATTATGGAGGAATAGTCATTTCATAACAATTTAAAGACCCAAAAAATCAAAAAATTTACAAAAAGACTCAAAATATGTTCAAAACGCAACTCGAACTTCAAACGACCATAAATTTTGATCCGAGTGTCCGTTTGAGCTCTACCACATATCAAATCGAATTCTGTGACAAGCTCTACACCCCTATGACTTGGGGGGACCCCAGTAAAGGTTTTTTTGAGGCGAAAAAAAGACAATAATGCCTCTAAAACTGAGTTTTTAGTCGGGGCACCTTGATTTTTTTAACATTTTGTGGATTTTTAGCCTCGTTTAAGGGGGTATTGTTGCCTTTTTTGGTTGGGACTGAATTTATTCCCTGGTATTACATTCATATTGATATTATGTATTTGAAATTGTATCATTTTTTATAATTCACTGCTATTTATAATCAAATATATAACTATATGTACATATTTTTTATATATTCACTCCTAAAAATTTAATTTTTTAAATAAATAATTAAACATATTTACAAAATATATTAGCTTTATCTAAATAATAAATAACATCCATTTTATTTAAAATACCAATATATGAATATTTATATAACTATATTTTAATATAACTATATATATATTAACATAACTATATAACTATATATATATTAATATAACTATAAATATATATATTAATATAACTATAAATATATATATTAATATAACTATATATATATATTAATATAACTATATATATATTAATATGAATATATATTACTATAAAAATAAATATAACTATATATATATATATAAATAAATAGATATATCATAAATAAGAGAACAAATCAATATAGGGGAGTGGTAAAGGATTTAGGCGCGCAGGGGGGAGGTCTTGAGATCAAATCCAGGTGGAGGCAGGGGTGTGCACGCAAGGGTGAATTAAAGGGGATAGTGCTGATAAAGGGTGGAGGCGGCACATACGGGCTCTAGAGGTGTGGGAAAGCACTGATAAAGGGGGGGGGGGGGGGGCTCCAGCACTGTAAATATCCCCCCTGAGATTGGAAGTATTTTTTTAAATTTTTTTAGTTTTATCAGCGCTTTTAAAAAAGAGCTGATAAAAGGGTTCTTTTATCAGTGCTAAAAAGAAGGGGTCTTTATCAGTGCTTTTTGAAACACTGATAAATGGAAACCCCCCTTTATTTTCGCCGGCTTTAACAGTGCTTTTCTATCACTGTTAAGGGCCATTTTTAGCACTGATAAAAGGGGTATTTGTAGTAGTGGTTAGAGATAAAGAGGAGGAAGTGAGAGGGGTTCACAGTTGCTAAAATACATATGACACCCACCCTAAGTGAACCATAAGACCTTAACATCACCTCAAGGAATCACTTCGGCTTGTTAGCCTCACCATAAGGAAATCCTTGTGAATGTCTAGGCAACTCTGTGGTGCTCTAAGGATAGATGTATAGACTTTTCCACTGCATCATTACATACTCTCCATATGACCTATATCGATCATGTGAGATATCATCCAAAAATTGAGAAAAAACCAAGATATTACTCATGAAAACTCACATGATCCCTAAACTTTGTAAAATTAAACAAATGAGATAAAAAGGGAGGAGTTGAGAGGGGTTCATTGTCACTGAAAGACATGCGACGTGCCCTTGGTGACCCACAAGGTGTCGCAAATCCTCGATGACACATCTTCCTCACCTCACAAAATCCCCATGGCTAGTCAGCCTCATCGTAGAGAAGTCCTCACACATGTCTAGGAAACTCCACAATGATTTAAGGATGAATGGATAAATTCTACCATGGAAGGATCATGCACCCCTATGCAACCCATATTGTTCCCATGATGCATCTCAAAAAAATAGAATAACTACCCTCCAAAACACACATGAAATCTCACATGACTCCCAACCTTTGTTACATCAAACAAATGGGATCAAAAGGGAGGATGCAATAGGTATTTGTGGAAGATTAAAGGCATGTGACATGACTAGAGCACCCATAGTGTTGTCCTGAGAGACCCTAGGACAAGTCACCCAAGGTATCATGGGTGTCTTTTCATAGGCACTTAGATCTTGCGAAGGTTCCCCAGCATGTTAACATGAAAAAATGGAAGTCCTTTGACACATCTTCATGATCAAAAAAGTATTAAATAATTGGAAATAATCCAATAAAGGAAGAGTTGATGGAGAAGACTTGTGATCACTGAAAATTAGGCAACTCACTCGTAGAAGTCCATAATAGAGACTCGCGAAACTGCGTGGCACCAGGCCCCTTCACCGACACTAACCTAGACTTGCACCAGATACCCCGCACAAACTGAAGAACATTTGGGGTAGTGAGGCCTATAAATCCCCCACACCAGCTATAGGGTCCTGAAAAATACAAAAAGGAGAATGTGAATACCCCTTAATTTGAGAAAAGATTCTACCCAATTTCCCAAAAAGAATTGGAAAAAAATATGTAGAACACTCAAGATTGGAAAAGGACCGACCAGTCCGTTTACCGGTCCAACATTGATGGTACGTGGCCGGTTCAGTGAGCCGCCCCCTATGCGGACCAACATCGTTCGCAAAATGGAGGAGGGAACCCCTCCACAGGCGCGAAGCAGGACGGGCACCAGGCTGGTCCACCATCACGAACCGCCCCAGCCGCGAAATCCGCCAACCGGCCCAGACCGCACGCGCCGTCATTCATAGAATGGAGGTGGATCCTTGAGCGGCCACAAAGCACCGGTTTGGTTCGCAGATAAGGTGCATTAAATGACCCCTGTGAGTTGCAGATTGACCAAGTCATCCGTAAATTGGGTTTTCGGTCAAGGGCCTCCGCAAAAGGTGCCGCATGACAATAAATAAATCTCTTTCCCCCGCTATAAAAGGACATCTAGGGGGAGAAGAAAGGGATCGATCATATTCAGGTAGAAGGATTCAGAGATCGGGGGATTGATTGATCGGACTCCATCAGCGAGAAGGCTTAGAGACCGACTTCTAAAGGAATGATTCCAGAGGAAGGAGCTTAGGATTTCACGAACAAGAAATGTTCCAATTCACAAACTAGAACATGTATCAAAATGGAAATGAATTGATAAGGAACCAAAAAACGCATAACAAATTGGTGAACCACGAACTTAAAATAAAAACCTCGAGCCATGGACCCTCCGTGGATGTACTCCCCGCAGACCAGGGAGTTTATTCCCCCTTTTAGATCTAACGCACCGAGTAGAACCCTCCTACGCAGGCAAAGCCCTGACTGGCGAACCCCTGACCGACGTCGCCCCTGGCCGCAGCTGCTCGCGTGGACTCCACCACGTACAAACCTGGTACGTGGGCCAAACCCAAATCCGCGTACCACCCTGGTACACAGACGGCCTCTCCAGCCGTGTAGCACCCCCCTGCGCGAAGGGCACCAATCCTCATGCACCCATGCAGCCGGCCAACTCCTTTGGTGGTCCCATTCCTCGAGCCAGATAAAACCATTCCAATATGGCATGATCCTTCGCAATCCCTTCATTGTCCTATTCATCATCCCCAAGCCAAGGCCTCTACCAAAGCCACCAGACCCATATGATGAAACCTTCGGGCGCATCAGCGTACCACTTTGAGTTTACATACGGATGGTAGGAGAGGAAAAATGGGTTGCCCCGGCTTTTGAGAAGATCCCCGAAGCATTCTTAGGTTCACATTCCCACAGTAGTGCAGGGTCTAATCCCAGGAGTCCCCTTTGTGCCTCTCCACTCGTCAGGATTGAGGGACCCCACTTGCATTTCCTTTTGACGAGCGCCAGCGGTGAGCACTTCTCCCCTCTCCTAGGAGTGGCTGGGCATCCCTCCGTGAGTAAGCCCCGCACCATCCTCACCGAAATCCAATGGCCCCTCCCCTCTCATCACAGAAGGTTCATTGCTCCATGGTGCGACTACTACCTTCCTCCAACATCAGGGAGAAGGAGAGTCCAGTGGTCCTAGACTTATCCTCCGATCGTCACCTTCCTGCCCTTCCATCGGTAGGGAGAATGTGCGAGGCTTTCCAAGTCCGTTTCATTCTCTTGTTTCTCACACCGAGCATGACTCACATGGGCTTAGAGATTTGTGATGGTCATGACATCCGCACAACGACGGCCCTTAAAACAAAATATGTGGGTTTTGATCCCTATCTCCAAAGCAGGGTATGTAGGAAGCCTCCCTGAGGTTCAATCCCAATTCGGGCCACTAACCATGTGTAAGTCCCAATCACGACCCTTGAAACGAACTACATGGGTTTTGATCCCTGTTTCCTAAACATGGTACGTAGGATGCCTGTCTGAGGTTAAATCCCAATTCAGGACACTAACCATGTGTAAGTCCCAATAATGCCCCTCAAAACGAACTATGTGTATTCTGCTTTCTATCAAGAGTATGTGTAGGAATCCCGTATCACAGGTTCGATCCAAATGCTCAAGTCGTTATCTGTCCCCCCTGGATGAAAATAAACTTTAGAGTGCCCAGTTATGGGGCTTTAAAATAGTGCAGTCTCAATGAGTGAAAACTCCTCGGAGTCATTAATCCAATGAGGGATGGTAAACCTCAGGCCTAAATGATTTTGAATCCCTGCGTTCAGCTGACCATTTCCAACCAGGAGTAATATGTGGATACTATTCTTGGATATAAACCAAAGATTCGCGAAAATATAAATATGTCTTAAATCTAAAAGAGAGTCCTGGAACAGGCAATAATTCCCCCCAAAAGGGTGCGATGAGCCTGAATTCTCATCCTCTCGACCAATGTGTGTTCTTAAGCATCGCTGGCCGAATCGCCCAACAAACGCCTCCCTTTGGAAAGCAGGTCCACAGATCGTTGGATATAGAACCATGGGGCATTTCGAAACAAAAACAGTGCACCTGATATGAGTGATTAAAAAGAACCCAAACTTCTCTAATCAACCATCAGGCATCACATGTTTCCCCCGGTAGAAACAAAAATGGTGAACCCGACGTGAATCTTTAACCAAGCATGATAGATTTAACCTAATCCCACTCTGTGCCCCCTTATACTCATAAGGAGGGCCAATAGAGGTCATTAATTATGCATGGGATCATGAGATACGTCTTTGACAGGTTTTTTGTTTGTATTTGTTAAAATATTTTACAGGTACCAATCATAACTCCCTTCCATCCAGTGGAATCACAGAGGAACTCATAGATACATACTTAAAACAACGCAATGACCAGACATCCTCAACAACGAAGGACCCCATAACCTACTTAGTGTCTTCAACGCTGGGTATCAGAAGCATTGATCCGAGAGTACCACTTTAACAGTACTCTCCCAACGGTGCAGGTGGCCATGCACGACCTCCAATCCGCCAAGACCTGCCATTCGCCTACCCAGCAGTGGTTGTGAAAGCAGATCCAGATGGATCTTATTGCCGTCTCAAACCGTTTTGGGAGCCTATCCCCGGAACGAGACAATGCGTACCTCCCTTATCTTAGGGAGGCAGATGAGGTTGACACTAAGGACTCCATCCCCACTGAATGGGGGTTCCTCTCTAAGGCCCCCACTGGAAGACATTGTCGCGGTTACGCCGCGACTCAAAATCCTCACGCTAAGGAGGATGTCACCCCGAGGATCTAGGCCCACACTCCCTAAGCTTCGGACCCCTCAGGCCGCTCGACGAGGGTGGAAAACGTGAAACCAGGGACCGGTCATCACCCTTGTCCCTGAGGAGGAGCTCCGCTGCCCAGTCGCGGAGACATATTGTGAGCAGGCACATACACCTGTCCGCTCCTCCAAAGTCCGCCATCCAGACATGGTGACATCATACGAGCAGGCGCGCATCCCCGCCGAGCTCCATCAAGCCAGTCACTCACACAGGACAACACCTACCTGACATGCACCTCTCCCTGCCTAGGGTCATGAAGCCCTTCAACCAGACGTGGTGGCTACCCAGCACCTGTAGGACCAGCTCCTAGCAGATGCTCCTGACGCCTACCATCTCGATGTGGTGGTGATCAACAAATCCCGCCATCCAGATGTGGTAGAAATTAATAGGCGGGCATGTATCCCTACCAACAAAGGCCACTAATTTGATACAGTGGGGAACCAACATATGCAGGGCCAGATCCCTATGGATGCAAGTAAATTCCACCATCCCGATGTGGCGGCAAATAGAGAGATAAACCGGCATATCCCGGCATAGGGGTAGACTCATTCACCTGCCCCGACACAGGATAATTGTCAGTACCCACTGACCACCGGAGGACCAGAGCAGGATATTCCTACTCCGATACCGGAATGGGACTTCATACCCATTCCATCCAAAGATGTATCTCTACATATCCTGGTAATTATGGAGGAGCAGGTATCAATCCCAGATCATATCTTGCAGAATTTCCAGAATGTAATTGCATCAACGGAAATAGTAAGGACTCGAGCCCGTGAGCCCATCTCCCCAATTGAGGCAACTCATCTAAGAGATGAGATAGCTTCCTCAGATTAGATCTGCATCCCTGATTTCTCCTAGGAGGGTCGTCGGCCATATTCCACGATACAAGGGCAACTAGATCGAGCAGCTTCACTCATTCCAACTAGGGGACACCCGTCCATCATGGTGAATGCTCCAGAGTAGGCATATATCCCTGCTAAAAGTCAAGATGTTCGTCGGCATATCCTGGCAGCATCACAGGACCCAATTAGAAAGGGACCCAAAGGTGAAGGGCATTATCAATAGTAGACGGTCCCCGCCGCCCGTAAGGAAGCGCCCCGAACGCGCCGAAGGCAGCCGGAAAATAAAGAGAGGGTTCATGACTCCACTCTACTAGAAGCTAGGGTTCCCAATGCCTCTAAGAACATATTGAAAGCTTGGAACCCTACCCACCCATTACCATATTATGGGAGTGGTAGTAGCAGTTTCAAAGGTCCTCCCTGCAATGTCGCTACTAGCAGCTCTGAAGGTCCTCCCCAGAGCACCCGTGGGGGACTCCCCCATGAGTGTATAATGATCGATCACAAGAGATTATCTTTTGATGCGATTCACAGAATCCCTTCGTGTGACCAGAAGATCGAGCAGCAAGAAGGCCCCCCACTTGCTGCGGTCCACCCTGAAGGTCCTCCCCGGGGTATACACTACAAACACCTTCCTTGCAGTGGGACCACAGATTATGATAGTATTCCTCACTATCGTAGTCGAAACTGTGGAGGCCCTCTCCGCAGTAACGTCTCATCACGACAAGAAGGCCCTCCCCTTGTCGTGGCCTTCCCTGAAGGTCCTCCCTAGGTGTTATGTTGCAATGACACTCCGCACTACCAGGCATTAGATCACGATGGTAGTCCTCGCCACTCTGATAATGGAGGTCCTCCCCATAGAGACGTAAAGCAACGAGAAATCCCTCCCCTCATTGTGGTACATTCTGAAGGCCCTCCCCAGGGTGTACCCTGCAGACATTCTCCCTACAATAGCAGTGACGGTATTCCTTTCCATTACAACAGCTGTGATGGTAGTCCTTGCCACCATGGCCACTATTACGAAGGTCCTTCCTGCAATGGCCCCAAGAAACTAGAAGGTCCTCCCCTTATCGCAGTGTGTCTTGAAGGTACTCTACAGGATACACATCGAACTTCAAACCATGATGGTCATCTTCACCATGATGGAAGTTGTTGCGAAGGACCTCCCCGTAACAACACTACATAGCCAGAAGGTCCTCCCCTTGCTATGACACAACTTTGAGGTCCTCCCCAGGGTATGCACTGCAAAAGTCCTTTATGTAGTGAGGCGTCAAGAAGTAATGGTAGCCCTCACCATTACGACATGGATAGTAGAGACCCTCCCCGCCTAGACACTGATCAATGAGAAGGCCCTCCCCTCATTGTGGTACATTCTGAAGGCCCTCCCCAGGGTGTACCCTGCAGATTCTCTCCCTGCAGGAGCTGTAATGGTAGTCCTCGCCATTGCGGCCGCCATTGCGAAGGTCCTCCCCGCAGTGACATATCATATCGATAAGAAGGTCCTCCCCCTACCGAATAAAGCACATAAAATCCATCATATGCTGAGGCACTCAGAAGGACGGGATCATGCATGTCAGATTCCTATCTAGTCACCAACAACACCCTTCTTCAATCTGGAGATGGTCTGGGGCCCCGTTCATCTTCTGAACCACCTCAGAATCTCCCACATGATAATTAGATACCTACCAGCCCCACTGACTCCGACCACACTATCAGTGAGTGTCCCAGTTGGGCCGACCAGGTATAGGAATCACTAGCGGAGGAGTATGTCGATATGTTGCACCAGAGGAAACGACTGGCCAGAGATGATGTATCAGTTATGTTTTGGCCCACAACCACATCTCAATTCGACATACCCAGAAAGTTTCCAGAAGAATGTGTACACGACATCCGCTCCAATATATGGACAACCCTCCGCTGGCTGAAATCAATCTTCCTACCCTACGATGGGTATGTAGACCATGTCGAGACAATAGTAGACCTCCTGCATCACATCGACCTGGAAGCTCTTCCTTTGGCGAGAAAACCGCGACCTGAGAGGCGTAAAGGAAACATTGAGTTAGCCTACCTCTGTCCACTACACCAGTTGCGCCGCCTCATTGGTGACGCTCCAACGGGAGTCCATATCAGAGGATGGGGAGAACATGGAGCTCTGCATTTCACTCCGCTCCCCACCCAGAAGAACCCGTTCGACATAATGTCTTGCAACATCATCACATCAAGAAAGCAATCGAGTGGGGTACCAGTTCAGGAAAGGTGACACACCCAATAGAGACAAGCCTCGAGTATGTCCCAGAAGCATCAGGCCTGATGGGAACAAGCCATTCACAAACTCCTGAATCAGGCCACCGAAAGCATACAACAAGCCTCTCGCCTAAGAGGGTCCAATCTATAGTCATTTCTTGCTTCCCCAGAGGGGATTGATTCACAGGTGAACTCAACATCATATTCAGTTCACCCCTGAATAGGGGCACACAAGATCAGGTAGGTAGCGATAATAGCAGCCACTACCACAATCTAGGGTCAACCCCACACTATAGGGCTGGGGGAATTTTTAACAGAAAATTACCATGTAAGACCAACAAAAATGAGAAGAGACTCAACGTCCAAGGAATGGAGCCAACCCCAGCCCTCAGGGTTGGGGGTTTTTTTACCACCTCAACAACAACCTCCCCCACGAGAATCAGTATTCTCTCATTTAGGGAAGACAGTCAGAAGAGGAGGTTCCTGCCCTATCCTGTCCTTTGAATCATCATCCCCTTCAAGAGGGAGGCGTACCGTAAGGTCGCATCAAAGAACTCTCTATATCACCCTTCATTAAGGAGTCCTAAAGAAATCCCAGGATAGAAAGGGGAAGACCAGTAAAAGGAGTGGGAGATCCTCTTTCTATTTGGAAGATGACATATCCTCCACCCCACAATATGCATCCATAAATGCCATAGAGGTTAACCCCATGGGTGACACCGAAGATGATGCATGTCTGGATGGATTAGGAGATGATGATTCCGGTCAGGTTGTGATTCACAACGAACCATCAGGTGTGCACACCCGGAACTAGAGGGCCACCCTAAATATGGCCGCCCCTCCAGCCGTCCCTCCTCCACTTACCCTGCGAGCTTCCAACAAGGATAATAACAAAGGACCGGTTACCCTTAACCCGCCTCCTTCTCTCGATAAAAATGAGACACTTATGCTCGAAGAGAGATTCACTCGATAGGAATAGGAAATGAAAGAATTGAGGCGGCTTAACACCGAGCTACTCTAGAGGAACCGTCTTATTGAAAGTGCTTCCCAAGAAGAGACACACCTTGCACTCCCAGCAAGTGCACCTCAAAGACCAAGGTTTGCCCCGGAAAACGAAGCTCGGTCAGGTCCCCCACCCAATGCGGCGCCCGACCCGTCCAACTACCTGAACATGGATTCAGATGAATACCAAGACTTCTTTCCACTCAGGAAGCAACCAGAGCGAGTACGTCTGAACCCTCTGTAGGCGTCACAAACGGCATATGCACCCTTGGTTCTGGCCGATCCGGATCCTCAAGCAATGCCACGGGCTACACCTGCCCAAGACCAGGCCCAACAAGATGTAAACCAGGGTCTCAACAACACCATCGAGGCACTGACAGCTTGATTGGAAGAAATAGAAGGTTGACGCACTCCAGTACAGCCAGAGCGAAAGCCCTACCCAGATTGGGTGAGAAACACACCTCCTCCACCCAATTTTGGGAGCACTGTATTCCCTATTTTCAATGGATTAGGCGATCCAGAATAGAATTTAATGCACTACGCGTCTTATTGAGACCCTATGATGGGAAATCCGGAACAATAAGAAGCAGTGAAACTCAGATGCTTCATACGGACCTTGCAAGGATCTGACTTTTTCTGGTATACGAGTCTGCCAGCTCAGTCAATAAAAAGCTGGAAAGACCTTCGGCAGCAGTTCCTGTTCTACTTCAGCTCAATGCTACCTAAAACAATGGTCAACGACCTCATGAATTACAAACAGAGGGAGAACGAGAGGGTCTCGGATTTCATCGCTAGATGGAAGGGTCTGACCTACTATGTAAACATGCCAATGCCCCAAGATGAGATTCTTGCCATATGCATCGATAAAATTCGATATGAGCTGCGAACACTGCTCATACCAGTAGAGTGCACCACTAGCTTCTATAATCTATCTGCCATTGCCCAAAGAATTGAAGACTCCATGCAGCGGACTAATCTGAAGTCCTGAATAGCCTCACAGGATCCTACAAAGAGAGCAGTTAGATTTGAAGAGTCCTCTATCACGCTCAAGCCAACCCCTGTGCCTGTTCCACCGCCTAGGCCTCCACCAAATCATAAATCCCCCCCTGTATATCAGCGGCCACCTCCACCCAAGCGGGACGATCAGAGAGGATCGAAGCGGAACTGGTTTGAGGAACGAAGACACAAAGTATACTCGTTCCGAGAGGACCAAGTCCGTGGATACTTCATCACTACCATGAATTGAAATTTTCTCCACCTCCCGGAGCCAAGGAAGCCCGAAGAAGTCAGCCACGATGACATTACAGATTACTATCCCTACCATTCAATGTTGGGAAAAAATATCTAGGAATGATTTGCCTTCAAAGACCTCCTGCAAAGGATGGTAGACTCCGGGTAGGTCGAGCTGGGACCACCCCCAGCACATGTGACATATATTTCTACCACCGACCCTAAGAAAGAGGAGGGGTGGCAGGAAGTCACCAGTAAGAAGGGGTAGAAATTTGATGATTGGATGACTCGGAAGACTATCAATCGAGCTCAGGGCATAATCCAAGCTCAGATACAGCAACCGGTGTTGCCGCCAATGGCCCCTAATGCCGCACAACTGACAATATCGGCCTCACAACCCTCCACGATCTGGTCATCTAGGCGTAATTTAAAAGGGGGAGACAAGCGCAAGAGGAGAATTCCGCAACGAGGCTGAATCTAGCCCGAAAACTGTCAGATTTTGTGCCCTCAAACTTGGCACCACGGGCACCGACCCACCAAACAGCTCCATCAGGGACAACTAACCAGGTTGACCTATCACAGGATGAGGATCTAATATTTGGTTCCATCAACGTCGTCTATATAATGGAATCATTACCTGACGAAGGGTATGGTTACAAACCTGAGTTACCAACACAAGGGACAGGGAGGAGGAATCTTAAAAGCAGGGGATACCTGGGGAGGCACAGTCACAACTGAAACCAACCCTATGGTTTTACCCTGGACCAAACCGTTAATATCGTAGAAACTCATGGGAGATCCCTTAAACTGACTCAACAGGAGAAAGAATATCCATCCACCTCCACAAGTAGCCACTCTGGCCCAGTCATTCTGCGGTACCCATAAGAGGGGGAACAAGTGTCTAGCCGCCTAGAGTGCACAAACAGACTGGACGGGATGAGTCCCCAGAATGTGGGAACACCGTAGACATCCGACCCTGCGGCTGGTCCCTCATCCTCACATACTACAGCTCCCAAAGTGCCTACTAAAACTCTCCTGCCAATGGAGAATTGTCGGACACTGGAGCAGAAATATGATATCCTTAAGAAGCTGGCATCAGTACCAGCCAAACTGTGAATCCTTGATGCCCTGAGTTTGTTAGAAGATCTCAAGGAGGCGCTTGTAGAAGCCTTGCTCAACCCCCAAGAGTTTCAAGTTGAGGTAGCCACCGCCGAGATTTACCAGATGGAGACTGGCCCAACTGAATGCAATGAGGTGATTTCCTTCACTGATCAGGATGAATATGCCATCATACAAGGACACATAAAACCACTATATGTGTCTGGTACACTAAATGGTGTTGAGATCCAGAAAGTCTTTATTGAAAATGGATATGGAGTTAACCTCCTTCCGCTACGGACACTTCATAAGTTGGGCTATAGTGAGGATGATCTAATACCCTCAGCCACAACTTTGTTGGGTTACAATAAGAGTGAACAGAAGCCAATGGGACAAATCAAGCTAAAAACCCATTTTGGCGACCTTGTGGCCTACATGGAATTCCTGATGGTCCGGAAGAACACAACATTTAATTCCCTGCTGGGAAGGCCGTGGCTCCATAAGCACATGGTCATTTCTTCATCCTACCACTAGTGTATTAAGTATTGTGTCAATGGACCAGGTGGAACATTTCACACTGACAAGGCCCCTTTCAAGCTCTCCGAGTCACACTACATTGACATTGGGTTTTATGTGCAAAACAAGAATAAGCCTTCGATTGATGGTATCGAATGGATCCCCGCTCCAAACGGCCTGGAAATGGTTCCTGATGACCCCCTCAAGAATATCGGTAAAGACTACGTACTCCCCATCAACCATGTTGAGAGTAGGAGTTCAAGTCTGGACACGTACTCAGCTATCCTCATGACTTCATCCATGACGTCCGAGCATAGCAGTGCAGAAACGACCGCTAACCCTCAATTTGGGGGTGACTACTTGAGCGAGGACACCCACAATGCCTCGCCTCTGGACTCCCAAGAGCTCATGATGAGAACTCTCCCCCCATTGGATCAAGAAGATGAGAATGTGGGGGAATAAGAGGAGGAAGATCTTAGGGATGCACCTCCCGCATTTGAGGAAGGTATCTCCACCACTGTGGACGAGCTCAGGGAAATAAACCTAGGTACCGAGGAAAACCCGAGGCCTACTCTCATTAGTACAGCCATGTCTCACTAGGAGCACTAGGTATATACCTTTTTCCTGAGGTAACATTGAGATGTTTTTTTCTGGAATTACACAAAAATGCTGGGACTCGATCTCGAAGTGGCGAAACACCACTTAGGTCTACCAGAAGACCAACAGGGCTATAAACAAGCCTCCAGAAGGATGCACCCCACACATTCTGCCAAAATAGAGGCTGAAGTCGATAAGATTATTAAATCAGGAATCATTTGGGTGGTAGAATACCCCATCTGGCTAGCCAAAATTTTCCTCGTCAAGAAAAGGAACGGAAAAATCTGCGTCTGCATCGATTTCATAGATCTCAATCGGCATTGCTCGAAAGATGATTTCCCAGTCCCGATCACCGAGTTATTAATTGATGCAACGGTTGGGTATGAGTCTCTCTTCTTCATGGATGGTTATTCCGGGTATAATCAAATTAGGATGGCCCGATAAGATGAAGAAGCCACTGCCTTCAAGGCCCCTCAAGGAGTATTCTATTACAGGGTCATTCCCTTTAGTCTCAAGAATGCTGGAGCCACATATCAACATGCCATGCATCATATCTTTAAACCATTCCTGGGGAGATTCGTCGAATGCTACGTGGATGACTTGGTGGTAAAATAAAGACAACGCTTAGACCACCTGTCAGACCTTGAAACTGCCTTCAACAAACTTCGACAACATATCCTAAAGATGAACCCCTTGAAATGTGCCTTCAGGGTTACCTCAGGGAAATTACTTGGATTAGTCGTACGCCATCGTGGCATCAAAGTTGATCCTGAAAAGACAAAGGCTATCCTTGTTTTACCACCTCCTCACAATCTCACTGAGTTGAGAGGACTCCAAGGACACCTTGCCTATATGAGGCAGTTCATAGCCAACCTGACGGGAAAATGTTTTCCCTTCACCAGGTAATGAAAAAGGGGGTTAAGTACCTATGGAAAGATGATTTCCAAGAGGCATTTGACATACTAAAGAAGTAACTCTTAATCCCACCAGTTCTCATGCCCCCAGTTGAAGGAAGACCTCTTATCCTATATGTGATGGCCCTAGAGTGGTCACTAGGAGCCTTCCTCGCACACAAAAATGACGCCTGCAGTGAAAAAAATCTCTATTACCTCAGCCGAACCATGATTGATGCTGAAACTCGATACTCAAACATCGAGAAGAGTTTTTTGGCCTTGGTCTTCGTAGTTAAAAAATTGTGACATTATCTGCAGCATCATGAAGTCCATTTGGTCTCGCGTAGTAACCTGCTCAAGTACATCCTCAACCGCTCGATGCTAACCGGGCTCCTATCCTGATGGGAAGTCATCCTAAAATAGTTTGACATTCGGTTTGTGCCTCAGAAATCCATCAAAGGCTAGGCATTAGCAGATTTTCTGGCAGAGCACCCCTCGACGGGGACCACCGCACTAGACGTCGAGCTACCTGATGAAGACATTTTCTCAGTTCAAGAAGAGTTCCCAACATGAGAAATTTACTTCGACGACGCAACCTGAAGCCCGACAGGGAAGAGGATTGAGGATCCCAAATTTATCAAGGTGGGTTTTGGGATCATACTCATGTTCCCAGAAAAGGCAGTCTTTCCATATTCCTTCCTTCTGTCAGAAGGATGTAAGAACAATGAGGCAGAGTATCAAGCCCTCATTGTAGGCCTAGAGCTTGCACTCCAGGCACAAGTACATCACCTTAAGGAAAAAGGTGACTCAGAACTAGTCATCAAGCAAGTCGATGGTGACTATGATATTAAAAAAGAGGAGATGATTCCCCTATTTGAACATGTCCGAGGGTTAATGGAAGAATTCTACATAGAACCAACATTAAACTATATTCCCTGGTCTCAGAATGCCCAGGACAATGCATTAGCTAATGCGGCCACAACCCTAGCTTTCCTAGACCGGGATGAAACAATTATCAGTATTTCTCATCATCGAATGGTCTTGCTGTTTGTTCAGACTATGATGGAAGAAATCAACGAAGTCAATCCTATACCTGAGCCATATACTCCTGCCACCAGTTGGATGAACCCCATTGCAAAATAACTTCAAAGGGGATAAATTCCATCAGACAGGGTTGAATGAGAGAAAATACAGAGAAGGGAAATCAACTTTGTCCTATATGGAGGCACGAGTCAGCAAGAGGTCCTCTATAAATGAGGCCTCGACAGAGATCTCCTCAGATGCATTGATGGAGAAGAAACTGCTGCTGTCATAAATGAAGTACATGCCGGAGTATGTGGAGCACATCATTCAGGGTCTAAGCTTTCCCATCAGGTTTGAAGGATTGGGTACTATTGGTCCACCGTGGAACGAGATTGCGAGCACTTTACCACAAAGTTCCACTCCTTCAAAATTCATGCCAACTTTATTCACCAACCCTCGAAGTTACTTCATCAGGCCAAGTACTCCTGGCCATTTTACATTTGGGGAATGGACGTCATGGGACCATATCCTCCTGCCACGACTAAACAACTGAAGTATATCCTCAAAGCAACTGACTTTTTTTCCAAATGGGCAGAAGTTGTAACCCTAAAGAAGGTCAGGGAAAGAAACATTGTTAGATTTGTGAAATCCAATATCATCAACATATTTGGCTTCCCTCATACGATACTGATGGATAACGACAAAAACTTCTGCTCTGTTGAATTGGAGAAACTATACCAAGAATATGGTATCAAGGGTAACCACTCATCCCGCTACCATGAAACGGCCAACAGATAGATAGAGGATTTAAACAAGACCCTGTCCAACATTCTCCAATAAATGGTGGAAAAAGACATGAAATCATGGTCAGATAAACTCCTTCATGCATTGTGGGCTTATCGAACCACAACACACAACACTAATCGGGCTACTCCGTACTAATTAGTATACGGAACAGAAGCGGTCCTGCCCATTGAGCTCTAATTTCCCTCACTCCGTGTTTCCATTTGTGATCAGTTATCCAATGATGAGAAATCAAAAAAATGGCTAGGTGAATTGGAATAGCTAGATGAGAAGTGGTTGCACACTTTGAACCATGTAGATGTATATCAGAACCGGGTCGCATGATCCTTCAATAAAAAGGTTCTTCTTCGGTCTTTCTTGGAAGGAGAATTGGTGTTGGTCCCCTGGACCACAATGATACCCAGAAAGAAACCTATAAAGATGGAGCCCAAGTGGGGGGGGGGGACCATATGTTATACACAAGGTCTACTCCAATGGAGCATATGCCATGATCTCCATGGACGAGAAGTTCACTACCGATCCTATGAATGAGAGATTTCTGAAGAAGTATTTCACATAACCAAAAGCAGTTATCGTCCGAGATGCAGGACGTTAAACTGCCAAGCGCCTATCGTCCGAGCTGTAAGACATTAAACTGCCAAGCCCCAATGGTCCAAACTCTATGACCCTAAAATAAGAGTATTTTTTCCTCACTGAATGATGTTAAACTACGCGGATTTCAGAGAACTATGTATGGCTTGATTCTTGCCCTTGTAGGATACGTAGCGACACCAGGATTCTGTATCCTGGCCCAGCCATCCCCAAATAAAGTTAAAAGTGCCCTTTTTTTCCCCGTGTATGGACCAACCATGAATAGGGTGTGTCCCTTTCAGAGAACTAAGTATGGATTGATTCCTGCCTTTGCAGGATACGTAGCGACGCCAGGACCCCACATCTTGGCCCAACCACCCCCAAATGAAAAAAATTCCCTCTTCCCCCATGTACGGACCAACCCTGCACGAGATATACCTCTTTTAAAGAACTACATGTGGCTTGATTATTTCCCTCACAGGAAACGTAGTGACACCCGGACCCCATGACCGGGTCCAGCCACCTCCTTAATCACTGCCCTCTTAGCATGCCTATTCACATGTTACGCAATCAGGACTTCCGCCATTCCTTGTTTCTCACAACGGGTATTACTCACATGAGCTTAGGAATTGTGTACGGATCCCTTTCATGAACAAAAACTACATGGATTTTGGAGAATTACGTTTGGCTTGATTACTACCTTTGCAGGATACGTAGCGATGCCAAGGTCCTCCATCCTAGCCCAACCACCCCTGAAGGAAGATTAAAAATGCCCTTTTCCCCAGTGTATGGACCGGACCTACACAAGGTGTATTATCTTCTAAAGAA
The DNA here is from genome assembly GCA_963277665.1 of Viscum album. Taxonomy (NCBI): domain Eukaryota; kingdom Viridiplantae; phylum Streptophyta; class Magnoliopsida; order Santalales; family Viscaceae; genus Viscum; species Viscum album. The sequence continues at coordinate 1,477,415,894 of OY728150.1, forward strand.
CTACGTATGGATTGATTCCTGCCCTTGGAGGATATGTAGTGATGCCAAAATTCCACACCCTAGCCCATCCACCCCAAATGAAGCTAAAAATACCCCCTTTCCCCCATGTAAGGACCAGACCTGCACGGGGCGTATTCCTCGTCCTTACCGCACGACGTTAAACTGCAAGGATAAGAAAGAAAAAAATTTCCCCTTTCCCCATACAGACCAGACCTGCATGAGGTGTATTCCCAAAAATAACTACGTGTTGCTTGATTCCTTCCCTCACAGGATACGTAGCGACGTCGAGATCTTATCTCCTAGCCCAGTAGCCGATAAAAGAAAACACAGGTATATATACCCCTCGTCCTTACTGCATGATGTTAAACTGCACAGTCCAGTGTCCTTACCGCATGATGTTAAACTGCACAGAATCCCCTTTTCACGTCAGTTCATCTTTTTCCTCACCACACGACGTTAAAACTACACGGACTTCATCCTCACTGCACGACGTTAAAACTGCACGGACTTCGTCCTCACCACACAAAGTTAAACCGCACAGACTTCATCGTGACCCACCCAAGATATATGGCGAAACGGGATGGGAATACTCCTTGCGCATTTGGATGAATCCTCTCAATACATTAGACTCTGCAACCCAGATAATTGCGGATCTTAATAACCACCCATGTCCATCAGAATTGGAACGTTATTAACCCGTGGACACCTTTTTATGACTATGCATACCATTCCCTCAGCAGCTCTGCATATTGATTGCCCCTGGCTCATCTACCAAAGGAAATATTTCCTCAGGCGATACTCTTCCAATCTCTGTACACTTACCAGCCTCAGAGCCCTTATATCATATCTTCCAATCCAAAAATTTATGGAGCAATGGTTTACAAGTTCGTTTCCCTCTCACATCCAAACGTTTCCAAGGTATCCCTACCTGTTTAGCCTATGTATCCGCCCGTGGTTCACATGACGATATGCATCTACAAACATTATGCTAGGGCTAGGCTACTTTGACTCAATAGGCAATTGCAGTGAAGATGTTTCTTCTATGCTTGGACACCATTATCCCTATATGACAAACTCTGTGCAATGAGCAATCCCAGATTTTCATAATCATCCATGGCCATCAGAAGTGGAAATTCATCAACCCGTGGACACCTTTATATGACTATGAATACTATGCCCTCAGTGGATCTGCATATTGATTTCCCCTGGCCCATCTACCAAAGGCAATATTTCCTTAGGCGATACCCTTCCCATCTCCGTACGCTTACCGGCCTCAAAGCCCCACACTATATCTCTAGATCCGGGAAACCCCAGAGTTACAGTTTACACCCTCATTCCCTCACACTTGTTCAGTGTATACCAGAGCATCCTAACTCAATTTCCCTCTAGGTGATTATAGTAATAGTCACACAATGGTCCGAAATCTATGACCGCTAAACTAAGAGTACTTCGTCTTCACCGCATGACATTAAACTGCATGGAGTAAAGGTACACCCCATGCACAAGATAAATCGGCACAGTGAACTCTTCGAGTTTTAACAGCAACTAGGGATGAACATCCCCGAAATGTCCAGATATTTCCTTACCAAATGATATACTTCGTGGCCCGGACAATCGTGGATACTCATAATCATTCATGGCCATCAGAAGTGGAAAGTCATCGACCCATGGACACCTTTGCATGACTATGCATACCATGCCCTCAGCAGCTCTGCATATTGGTATCCCCTAGCCTGTCTACCAAAGGAAAGATTTCCTCAGGCGATACTCTTCCTAGCTCCGTATGCTTACTAGCCTCAGAGCCCCCATATCATTTCTCCCGATCCAAGAAGCCCCAGAACCACGGTTTACACCATCAACCCCTCTCCACATCTTGGACATGCTGAGATATTCGAGCCCAGTTACATTTTAATCAAGAGTGGCCTTTGCAACTACATCCTTACTACATGACGATTAAAACTACAAGGAACATGCCTTTACTGCTTGGCATGAAGCTGAAAAGACTAAACATTAAACATACAGGGAAATGCCTCCAACTACAAGCATTTTCACGGATTTAAAAATGCCCCCCGTCCTCACTGAACGATGTTAAACTGCATAGTATCTTTAATAATTCTCCCCATATTTACCACATGATGTTAAACTGCACTGAATCCATCCTTAACGCATGACGTTAAACTGCACGGAATTTAAAATTCCCTCTGTCCTCGCCGCATGACATTAAACTGCACAGATTTAGTAATAATAACAATGCCCTTCATCCTTGCCGCATGACGTTAAACTGCATGGTCAAAACCTGTCATGGGTTCAGTCAGGAATGGAGGCTTTCCTCTGTCCCTCAGTGCACGGGTCAAACCTATACAAACCATCGTCTCACACCAGCGTGAGAAGGGATGACTTCAACCATTACTGGGAAGTTTAGCCTAGATGTTTCTCTCATATCCAGGCACCCCCTTTTCACAAACTATACTCTATACTCAGAAAAAGCCGAACTCTCGTAATCCACCCCTGGTGGTCCCGAATCTCAACTTCCCTGAAGTTTCCCAGCTATCGAGAGAATACAATCATTGACCTAAGGAAACCTTTGCACGACTATGCATACCATGCCCTCAGCGGCTCTGCATATTGATCACCCCTGTCCCGTATACCAAAGGCAATATTTCCTTTGTCAATGCTTCTCTCCATATGCCTCTTGGCCTCTGAGCCCCCATATCCATCCTAGGATTCAGAAACCCTCTGAGCTGAAGTTTACCAACCTCTTTCACAACCTTGCCTGAATATGGTGGAACGTCTTTGATGAGATTACCAAGAACCAGGAAAAGCCGTTCCATTTTAAGGATTGTCCCAGCTTCATAACTTTAAACTGAGCCAAGCTCCAACCATCCTTTACACTAACTAAATGCATTGGAAAGTGGCCTCCCGACCACACTCTTGATTAATACAGATGTTCCCAAACCCTTTCAGACGTCACATACCCTTTCCGAGCCACCCCTGGTGGTTTTCATAATTCTCCAAGCCACCCATGGTGGTTTCCATAATTCGGACTTCCATGAAGTCCTCAAGCCATAAGAAATGGACAGTCATTGGCTTAAGGACACCTTTGCACGACTATGCATACCATTCCCTCAACAGCTCTGCATATTGATCGCCCCTGGCCCGTCTAGTAAAGGGAAGTCTTCCTTAGATGATGCTTTTCCTACCTCTACACGCCGATACGGCTCCCATGCCTTGTAAAATGCCCTGCATGTTGTTCAAATCTAAACATGTTCCCCCCACATGTGTCTGAAAGGTATTGAGACATATTTTAATCAACCAAACCTCATCGGGGCCCTCACCCCATCATATTTGGTCAAATATGTTCGACCTAAAACATCAGTAATGATAGTCTTGTCGGTGGTACTTTAAACAACTCACAAAAATAGGCACAAAGCCCCTTAGGACGAAAACCCGAAAAGGGCAGCCTAAGAAAAAGCCAGGATATACCTGTTGGGTCCACACTAAATGGGCCCAGGAAAAATTAGGGTATTGACAGAAAAAACAAATTTTTTTAGGGTTTTTCTATAAAACCCTAGCAAAATTTGAACTTTCCTCACTGAGTCCCTTGGATCAGGAAAAATTTAGATCATTTTCCAATCACTCATCGATTTTCAGGACTACTCTACATCGGAATAGGCTCCTCTTCATTCCGATCAGACCCTATTCTGATGGAGGGAATTTGTAGGGTCCTGAAAAATCTGAAAAGGAGAATGAGAATCCCCCTTAATTTGAGAAAGGATTGTACCCAATTTCCCTCAAAGAATTGGACAAAAATATGGAGAACACTCAAGATTGGTAAAGGACTGACCGGTCCATGTACCGGTCCAACATTGATGGTACGTGGCCGGTTCAGCGAGCCACCCCCTCTACGGACCAACATCGTTCGCGAAACGGAGGCGGGAACCCCTCCGTGGGTGCGAAGCAGGATGGGCGCCAGGCCGGTCCACCGTCACGAACCACCCCAGCTGCGAAAAGGGCCAACCGGACCAAACCGCACGCCCTGTCATTCATGTAATGGAGGCGGAGCCCTGAGGGGCCGCAAAGCACTGATTTGGTTCGTGGATGAGGTGCATTCAATGACCCCCCACGAGTTGCGGATTGACCAAGTCATCTATAAACTAGGTTTTCGGTCATGGGCCTCCGCAAAAGGTGCCTCATAACCACAGATACATCTCTTTCCCCCCCTCTATAAAAGGGCATCGAGGGGGAGAAGAAATGGATCGATCAGATTTGGGTAGAAGGATTCAGAGATCGGGGGATCGATTGATCAGACTCCATCGGCGAGAAGGCTTGGAGATTGACTTCTGAAGGAAGGATTTCAGAGGAAGGAGCTTAAGATTTCACGAACAAGCGAAGTTCCAATTCATGAACCAGAACATGTATCAAAATGGAAACAAATTGATAAGGAACCAAAAAATACATAACAAATTGGTGAACTGTGAACATAAAATAAAAACCACGAGCCATGGCCCCTCTGAGGATGTACTCCTGTGGACCAGGGAGTTTATGCCCCTTTTTTGATCCAATGCACCGCGTAGCACCCTCCTACATGGGAGAACCCTTGACTGGCGAACCCCCGACCGACGTTGCCCCTGGCCACCGCTGCTCGTGTGGACTCCACCACGTACTAACCTGGTATGTGGGCCGAACCCAAAGCCGCATACTGCCCTGGTATGCGGGATGTCTATCAGTCCGCATACCACCCTGGTATGCGGACGACATCTCCATCCGTGTAGCACCCCCTACATAAAGGGCGCCACTCCTCATGCACCCATGTGGTCGGCCAACTCCTTCAGTGTTCCTATTCCCAGATCCAGATAAAACCCTTCCAATCTGGCCCAATCCTTTGCAATCCCTTCATTGGCCTATTCATCGACCCCGAGCCAAGGCCTCTACCGAAGCCACTAGACCCATATGATAAAACTTTCAGGTGCATCAGTGCGTCACTTTGAGTTCACATACCTATGGTAGGTGAGGAAAAAGGGGTTGCCCTGACTTTTGAGCAGATCCCCAAAGCATTCTTGGTTTCACATTCCCACAGTAGTGCAGGGTCTGAGCCCGAGAGTCCCCTTTGTGCCTCTCCACTCGCTAGGATTGAGGGAACCCACTCGCGTTTTCATTTGACGAGCGCCAGCGGTGAGCACTTCTCCCCTCTCCTGGGAGTGGCTGGGCATCCCTCATGGAGTAAGCCCCACACCATCCTAGCCGAAAGACAATGGATCTTCCCCTCTCATCACGAAAGGTTCATTGCTCTGCTTTGCGACTCCTACCTTCCTCCAGCATCAGGGAGAAGGAGAGTCCAGTGGTCCCAGCCTTCTCCTCCGCTCATCTTCTTCCTCCCCTTCCATCGGTAGGGAGAATGTGTGAGGCTTTCCAAGTCTGATTCATTCTCTTGTTTCTCACACCGAGCATGACTCACGTGGGCTTAGAGATTTGTGATGGTCACGACGTTCGCACAACGACGACCCTCAAAATGAAATACATGGGTTTTGATCCCTGTATCTTAAGCAGGGTACGTAGGAAGCCTCCCCGAGGTTCAATCCCAATTCGGGCCACTAACCATGCGTAAGTCCCAATCATGGCCCTAAAAAAAACTACGTGGGTTTTGATCCCTGTTTCCTAAACAGGGTACTTAGGACGCCTCCCTGAGGTTCAATCCCAATTCGGGCCAATAACCATGTGCAAGTCCCAATAATTCCCTTCAAAACGAACTACGTGGATTATGATTTATCTCACGAGGATACGTAGGAAGCCTGTATCACAGGTTCGATCCAAATTCTCAAGTCGTTATCTGTCTCCCATGGATGATAATAAACTCCAGAGTTCCCAGTTACGAGGCTTTAAATAAGTACCGTCTTAATGAGACCAAACTCTTTAGAGTCATTAATCCAATGAGGGATGGTAAACCTCAGGCCTAAATGATTCTGAATCCCTGCGTTCAGCTAACTATTTCCAACCAGGATTAATCCGTGGATACTATGCTTGGGTATAAACCAAATATTCTCGAATATATGAATACGTATTAAATCTATAAGAGAGTCCCAGAACAGGAAATAATTCCCCCCCAAAAGGGTGAGATGAGCCCGAATTCCCATCCTCTCGACCAATGTGAGTTCTTAAGCATCACTGGCCGAATCTCCCAAAGAATGCCTACCTATGGAAATAAGGTCCATATATCTTTGGATTTGGAACCGTTGGGTGTTTTGAAACAAAAACGGTGCACCTAATATGGGTGATTAAGTAAAACCCAACCTTATCTAATCAACTGTCGGGCAACACACGTTTTTCCCTCCAGTCAAAACACCAGCATGAAAAATGCACCACTACTATGTACACTAGATGCTAAGACTCTTTTGGATTCATCTCTTGACTTCTACGGACTTCTCAAAGAGATCACACAACCGTTTGACTTTACTTCAGGTAATACACCTGTTGACAGACAGAGTAGACATGCGCTAGTCATAAAGTGATTCATGTGATCACTCATTGATCAAACTAAGGACCTCTAGTAGATTATCCGAAGAACATCCCACAATCCTACTAGATCACGCAACACTTGAAGACACAGATACTAAGCAAAATCAAGGTATTCACAATACAAGGGTGGGAACCAGGACCCATAATGGAAGGCTCAAGCAGAAGACATGATCACTATCCCCTATACACTTAATGTGCATAATCCAAAGACATGTGATAGAAAAAGGTCAAGTCACCTACATCTCATGACACCCCTTCAACATGTCAGTTGGGACACGTGGAATACTTCATACATGTCATAATGTGTCATACAACTCTCCCGTAGAAACCACTTTGACCTTGAAGACCCCCTGGATCCATCACCCAGGACTTTTGACGTCCCTTATACACATCACCTAACTCATATAATGACACCTTCTCATTTCATCCAAGTCTCAAGAAGTCACCTGGACATGAAAAACAATCCCTTTCAACACTCCCTAGGAAAGTCATCTGAGAATCATGATGACCTCTAGAAATGTTAGCTAGGTCTCACGATGTATCCCATAGGTTCCATCCATGATATGTGACAACCCTCAGACTACGAGACACTAAATATTGCGACAACTAACATACGTGTCAAGCCATGTCATGAGATTTCTCACATGAAATGTCAATTGGGTAATGTTATTCCCTTTGAACAAGAATCTTATGTCACCAGGGCATCTGAGGACTTGGTGATATTGTCTATTCTCAGTGTATAATCCCTGACCAATATGGAAGCCTTAGTGTGCAAGCCCTGACATATGTGAACTATGAGAACTATGATTCCTTCTATAATCAGGATACATATGAAACCTTCTTAAGGCTTGAGATCTATACCAAACATCCCAGGGACTGTCCCAATATACAACCCCCCTTTCCATATTCCATTTGTCTTATCACTCACTCCCCCTTATTTCTCACACCAAGAATGGATCACATGAGATTAGGGGGATGTAATGAACACATCATTGGGAATCATGAATCTCCATGATATAGGGAAACCTTAGTGTGTAAGCCCTACATTGAATGTAAATATGATGACTCTGATTCTTTCCATATTCAGGATACATAGGCTACCTCTCCCCGAGGTTCGAGCTCCACATTGATCATCTAGGGAAATATCATCATATGAACCCCTTAATCAAAGTAATGACATCGTTTAATTGATATCCCTTGTTTTTTGACAATGAGCAAGGCTCATGTGGGATTAGGAAATATCAATAATCATGTTATCTACACTATGAACCACTATAATGGTATAGGGTAACCTCAGAATGTAGGCCCCAAAAGAAACCGAACTACGATAACTTTGATTCCCTCCATAACCAGGATACGTAGGGTGTATCCCTGAGACTTGAGCTCAAATATATGGCATCTCAGTACCCAAACATAAGTCCTTTTGTACGATGTTAAACTACATGGGTTAAATGAACTATGTGTGTTTTGATTCACGCAATAACCAGGATATTTAGGATGCCCTATACTGGCATAATCCCATCCTCGGAATATTAATAGCCGCCTCATGTAGGAACATATTTTGAAACACATGGTTATATGGCTTCAGCATATAAGCAACTACCTATAACTAGATAATGATGAAGAACCTGGATATATAAAAATAGACTCACCCAAGATATCTCGGTCTTTTTCATATAAAATATAATTAACCTATAGTCATTTTTAGGGTAATCAGTCCCGTATCAAGATTTGGAAGAGATTAAAGAACATATCTTAAATCTATAAGAGAGTCCTAGAGTAGGAAATAATTCCCCACAAAAGGTTGGGATGAGACCGACCTCCCATCCTCTCGACCAATGCGAGTCCTCAAGAGTCACTAGGCTTGAAAACCCAGATGACCACTATCCTTTGGAAAGAAGATCTATACCCAGCTAAGGATAGGGTAACTGTTGGGAGTTTCAAGGGAATACAAAACAAATGGAAGACCTGATGAAGGTGATTGATCAAGGCTATAAAACATCCCTAAATAAATCCATCAAGGGAAACCCCATTCCATATTCCCCATCCAAAACCCAATGAAACAAAAATTGTGAACCTGACTTGAAATCTCTCTAATAAAAAATGATTAGGTTATGATCCATCAATTTATGTTTCTTTCCCCCTATATGAAAACAACACTGATAGGCATGAAATGAATCTCTTAGGCCACTTTATTTTGAAAACCATATATAAACAAACTAGTAAGACCGACATAAACTTGGATTTCTGTAATTCCATCCTCATGTTGACAAGTTCACACAAGAATGATGCTCATAAAGGAAATACAGGAAAATTGTGTTCACTATGCATATCAGGTTGAGAATTTTAATGCTTATGATATAGCAATTATCGGTAACCCTATTCATTGTTCTCTGTGTGATTTAAGACACTCCTTTCATCGACAACATCCCAACCCGAGGAAACATCTTTATCTCCCAGCACTCTTTATGGTACCACATTAGTTGTTGTGACCGCCTCAGGTTGTAAAATAATATCTCTTACCTGACATATTCAATAAAAGGTAGTGAGTACAATGATTCGAGAGTACCGCCGACATGGTATGATCCCAACCATGGAAGTTTATCGTGAGATTCTTTAGGCATGAAAATCATTGATCCCACGTTGCCTAAAAAAGGTTACTACTAAGACAGTAGCCCCTATCACTACAGACAACCGCTTTGGGTGCTTATCCCCGAAGTGAAAAAACCACCACCTTCTATATCTGATAAAGGTGGACCAAGAATCCAAATATGGATCCCTTTCAGTCTAAGTGCCGTTGAGGAGGGAACATTCTAACCACCGTCACCAGCATCATCCTACTGGTACCCATAAGTTTCCTCTTGGGGGTATCGTCTGATACACAACCCCCTCTGACGCCCATGCACAAGATCTAAGGAAAACTCATTGATGTAGGAGGGAATTGGACACTCAGGAGAGGGATCATATTCCTACTCCATCCAACGATGTCTATCAGAATACTTTGACAGGAACTAGTAAGCAGGCTCATATCTATGTTAACTCAGAACTAGTTTGCAGGAATATTCCTATATCCATTCAAAAGAGGGATCATATTCCCACTCCTGCCAATGAAGCCTACCATTATAATCTAGCAGGAACTAGAAACCAAGCTCATATCCCTGCTCACTCAAAACAAGTCTGTGGTCATATCCCCATAGTAGGCATGGGGAGGCTCATACTCCTACCCCGTGCATGAAGCCCATCGACATACTCAGATGGAATAAAAAGGGAAGAAGTAGGCACATATCCCCAATTCAATTGAAAATATCTATCAATAGATAATGGATACTAAAAATGTGATGGCTTATATCCCTACACACACTTTTATGAAATGAAAATTCATTTTAGCAATAGATGAAGAGCTTTTCCAGCATATTTCAGCACTGTTCCAAATAAAGGGAAATGTGCGTACTCCTATCCCTACATCTATGAAAAACGAAACACTCTGATCATCACGATCAAGTGGTTGTATTAGAGAGGGATCACATTCTTGATCCTACCTGAGAGGATTATCGACATATTTTGATGAAGGGCGAGGTGTCAGACGGAGCTCATATCCTTGTTACAACCAGAGATAATAAGGTGAGAGTGGCTCATCCCTCAGGACAAGGGTACATACCTATCGAAAAAGTATATAGGCATACTCTAAAATCCCATTATGAAACTCATATTCCTATCCTAGCTGAGGATAACCACATGATAGGGGAACAAGCCTCAGGATAGTTTCAAATTCCTATCGATAAATCTGGATGGCATATTCTCACAGGTCATGGAAGCAAGGAACATATCTCTACTTCCACTGATGAATGACTACACCAACATCATTCGAAGGAAATAAAAGAGGCTCATATTCCTTCTCCCATTTTGGAGTTCTATCAGTATATTATAGTGGGGAATGAATATTTGGACTGGGCCCATATTTTTGATCCAACTGGGGAAAACCAAGTGAGAGCAGCACATGCCTCAAGACAGGCTCATACTCTTTCCAAGAAAGACCAACAACATATCCCAAAGGCTCAATATCGGGCTCATACTCCCATCTTGACTGAGTATCACCGAGTGGGAGTGTCACACGCCATAGTACAGGCTCATACCCTTATCAATAATGATACAACATATCACCATACTCCAATAGCTTCTCAGTAGTGGTATCATAATCCCACAACACCCGATGGTTATATAAAAGTTTCGAAAACCATCACACAGTAGGCTCACACCCCTATACAATCACAAAAGGAAGGTTATCACATTTCAACCACGATGAAAAACATGGACCGTATTCCTAATATTCTCAATGAAAGTGTCCTTGAGGTTGTTTGAGACACATTCCTAACACCACAAGGGTTTGTTGAATCTTCCATTGAAGCAGAATCAAGATACACTTATTACCACAATAGTCATCCTCGTGGTAGTGTGGAGATGGATTGTATGGACTCTAATCTAGAAATCCATCATGGTCAACCTCCCCAAAATGATATCTCTCATGGAAAATGTAATCATCCCTTTTCCCAGACACCTATGTATAGAGAGGTGAACCAAAACCTAAAAAGTTTTTACAAAGAGATGCTCGAAACACCGGGGTCAACTATATTTGGTTCCCCATCAACTTCCAGCAGCACTCCATTCCCATCAGCAGGTGACCATCAGAGAAATATTTTATGGTATAACTAGATGGAGGCATGTTAGTCTAATGAAGAGGAGGATGACATTGATATATGGAGAGAGTTAGCTGGAATCAACTTCCCCATTAGGGTTTTCCCCTCGCTACTTCCAGCTATGAGATCCTAGACGAGATAGAGAAGGAGTGAATTACTTATCTATATTAGAATATGTGGGATACTCATCAGTGACTGAAGGATCGACATCACCCTTATCCAAGATATGAATTTCATCTTCATAAAATTAGAATACTCTATTTTTAGCTCGACCTAGATGCTATCTCTATGGCCCATGATCCAAAAATGGAAAAGCACAATGCAAATATACAACACACTTTCTGCCATTGCATCGCGATGCTTCAACAACTAATATCTAAAGTCGCATCAGGCATACACATTTGAGTATGGGGAAATTATAAAGAATTACACTTTTATGCTACCCTGGAATAGTATATCCCTTTAGATATGACATCCTACAATTCTATAACCTCAGGTGAAATCAGGGGACTGGGTAATGCTCGAGCTAGTTGGTCACTGAAACAGAATGCCCCCACTTCAATGGTGCCCAGACACCACAGAATGGGAGAGAGGATAACTAAAAAGATACCAAATTGGGCCTCTAAATATAATAAGAGAATATTAAAAAAGCATTAATCAAAGTTGCGTTCACCTAGAAAACTTTATGTAGGGAATAACTCTCAACATGGGATGCCATTTCACCTAACTCCTACACAAGCACCACTGCGCCACATCACCGAGACCATAGTATTAGCTACCATAATGGCTATCTAGGATCATATTTCCCCCCCAGGCTAGGATAATATCTACCAACACCTCTACCAATTGGGTCATCAATTACCAAGAGGATTCATGACATATCTACGACAACCAAAGGTGAACCCCATCCCAAAGGGTTGGGGGAATTCATATCTCAATCACCACCTCTAAGTTCACTGTACCCCAAAAGGACCCTGGATATATCAGTGGTGATTCTATATCACCCCCATCCCATTAGGATGGGGGAATTTATATCTTTATGTCTTTCCTAGGAATCATCAACTCTCTGAATGGAGTCATTGAGTCCCAGATAGTAGGACCAATCGATGTCTATTTTAGCCCCAAATGAACCCCACCACACAAGGCTAGGGTTATTTTCATCATCATCAGCACCATACAAAGAATCAGTGTTCTCTAGGTTGGGATGAAGAAATCAATGGTCGACGTCCCACCAGTTCCTCCCACAGCCAGAAAAACCTCTCTTGTTCGGGGCTCACTCAACAATCATGACTGAAAACGCTATACAGGTTACTGTTCATAATCTAAGAGGAGAGGGATGTATGATGAGATCAATGAAAACCCACTGATGTCACAATCCAAAAAGTCCCAATAAGGATGAAGGTTTAAATAACAACCCTAGTGGAAGCTGCATAGAATCAACTTGTAGTGTAGAAAGAAATAGAACAAACACCATTGCTCGATATGCCTCTATGAATGTCATATTTTTCAATATGAAATAATTTGATCAATATGAGAATGTAGAAGGTCACAATATCGAAAATATACCCCATGAGGGGGGTGATTTGGATACACCAAATGAGGTTTCACGCACAAAGAACCAAAGAAGGCTTCAAAATTTAGCACTGCCAAATATGGAGCTGCCACCTACCCGAAGAAATATTATCTAAGATAAATGTAAATATTCAACCACATCTCAGTTTCCATCCATATAAGAACATTTATTGTAATATGAGGGTGAAATATGAGCTCTCTGGAAACTCAATGAGGAGCTACTCAGGGGAAATATTCTCACTGGGTATCGTCTCTAGATAAAGATGAATATTATCCCCCCATGGCTGATATTCTAGCTAGAGAAATATTCTAACATTTGGTTGGATCTAGATCTAGACAACCAGTCTACATAAACAAGGAAGCCGAAAATGATCGTAACTTGCCTCTGTTGCGGAAACTGCCTCTCCCTCTATAGGGTAATCATTTAGTCATAGGTTGAATCGAGGACCAACGGGAGATGAAATCAAGACCACCTAATTAGCCCCCATCCACTCCCTATGTAAGGGAGGTGGCTCAGAAAATAGTGACTCCAAAGCTACTTACCTCCATTGAATAAATAGCTAACCGAATGGAAGACATAGAGGGCTGGCGTACACCTATATAGCCTGAAAAGAAGCCACATACTGAATGGGAGGATGATACTCCACCTCCACCCAACTTTGGAAACCCTACCTTTTATACCTTCAATAGTGTAGGCAACCATGAGCATCATCTCACACACTTTATGTCCCGATGTGGGCCAATGATGTCCTTTGAGATCAACAATAGGCCACAAAAATAAGGTGTTTCATATAAAGTCTGACTAGGACAACCTTTTTTTGGTGCACTAGTCTACCAAAGAGATCTGTAATAGGATGTGAAGACCTTCATCGTCAGATCCTTTATCAGTTCAGTTCAACACTAAGGAAGACAATGATCACTGACCTGAAGAATTTCAAACAATGAAAGAATGAGAGGGTGTTTGATTTCATATCAAGGCAGAAGGGTTTTACCTATTCACTTAATATCCCTATATTGTAGGAGAAAATTCTAGAACTCTATGCAGAAAATATTAGGGATGAGTTGTAGATGCCCCTAATACCCATGAAATATCTAAGAGGATTTTGAGAGTTTGTTGAAACAGAACAATGTATTGAAGAGGCTATTCGGTGAACCCGATACAAGTCTCAGCTCATGACCACAATATAGGGGAAAAATCCAGGCAGAGAGGAAGATATAGTTGTCACCCTCAATCCCACAATGGTGCCCATCCAAGAACCCAAGCAAGCTCCAAACTGGCCAGCACCTCCTATCGAGTGACAACAACCACAAAATTTCCCTCATCCAGAAGCATAGAAAAATCAGGGTGTCTTGGGATATGAGGAATGGATGAACAAAGTATACTCCTTCTAAAATGAACAAGTACAAGGTTATTTCTTGTCTTACATGTATAATAACCTCCTCACACTTTTGCAACCTAGTAGGCTTGGAGAGGTCAACCTCACCGACCGTCCCGACTACCACCCTTTCCATAGATGGCTGAGTCATAATATCCAGAACAAATTCATTTTCAAGGATGTCCTTCAAGTCATGGTAAACACTGGATAGGTGAAACTGTATAATTATCTAGAGTAGGTGGCTTGCATCACCATCGTCCAGTCAGAAAAAGAGGAAGGACGGAAGAAAATTCCTGCTAGGTGAGCGTAAAATTTTGATAACTGGATAACCCATAAGATAGTTGACTGAGATCACAATGCCCTGAAGGCACATTTGAAAAAACTTGAGATAGATATACCCCCCAATTTGGATACTTCAGATGTCCCTCCCAAGGGTGGTCATGATTATCAGAATTAGGAAGGAATAAAGGAGGAAGAGTCATAATCTACTCTAAAGCAAGCCCCAACCCTTGAACATTTCTTCCCTGCGACATTCGCAGCTCGAGCACCACCCCACCAAATGGAATCCTCATTAGACTGAGAGGTCATATTTGGTTCTTTCAACACAATACACTTGATTAACCCCTTTTCTAATGATGATTATGCCCCCAAATATGGTTTTTCTACATATAATAGGGGAACAGGAGGCTGGATGCACTGAATCCAAGGATACAGGGGACAATATAGACATGGATGGACTCAATATCCCAATAATATCCCCATGGGGGATATATATGTAGTTGAGACTCATGGGAAAGCACTCGATCAGGATCAAAGGAGGTACAAAGGTGCATTAGAGCCCTCCAATAGTTTCCCTGACCCGATTTTATTACATAAATGCTTAGTGGGGGTTCAACCCGATCAACACAGGAAATAGGGAAGGCTGGCTCAACCTTAAACACTGGTAGAAGATATTCCATCAACCTATGAACAAGCTCCAGGTACATCCACATAAATTTCCTTAGCCCCTGAACCATATGCTCTAGTGTAGCCTCATATCGGGAAGCATTAACCTTTAACTCAAAAGTAGAATGTTCTAAAATAGCTAGCTGTAGTGCAAACCAATATCTGAATCCTAGATGAACTCCATCTTTGAAACTAACTTAGATAGGAACTTGTTGAAGCCCTCTGAAGCCCATAGGAATTTAAGCCCGAAGTCACTACCACTGAGGTATATCAAGTGCAGACTATGTCCTTAGGATTCCATGTTTCCATCTCATTCACTGATCAAGATCTAGAGGAGGTCATCAAAGGGAACACCATACCTTATACATTTCAGGTAGAATCAATAATGTCAATATCCAAAGGGTACTGATTGATAATGGGTCAAGAATCATGCTTATTTCAGTCTGGACTCTATGACATCTGGGGTACAATGAAGGGGACTTATAGCCTACAAGGATGACCATTCTGGGGTATGATAAGCATGAGAAGATACCTATTGGGAATATTGAACTCAAGACCCAATTTTGATAGATCACATATGATGCTGAGTTAATGGTTATCCAAAAATACACTTCATATAATATCCTTCTTGGAAGGCCCTGGATCCCGAGACACCTCACAGTACCATCATAATTCCATAAAAGTATGAAGTACCCCATCAATGTATAGGTTAGCATACTACATGGTGATAGGTCCCCCTTCGAGGATTGAAAATCTGTACGTTCTGAATTAGATTTCTACAAGAAGGGAGGTAAGAAACCGATGTAATATGATGATATGTGGGTTACAACTCCCAATCGAATAGGGAACACCCCTAAAAATCCCTAGAGAATTCTTAATGATGATTATGTGCTCCCCATAAACATGGTCAAAATATAAGATCTGGCTCTGGAGGTCCAAAACCCTCCTATCCTCGGTGACAATAAACTATGGAATCCCTTTGCAGTGACTCAGATGAAAAGGGATGATAATGATCCTCCTTATGGCCTCCCTCACCTTGATTGTGATATGGAGTCCCCCATGCTGCCATCCTCACCCAAAGATGTCTCCATAGACTCAAAAAATGGAAGAAGATGAGGAAGATATCAGGAACTCCCCTCCAACATTCGAGGAAGGTGTTTCCACCATTGTAGATGAGCTTAGGAAAATAAACATAGGGACATAAGAAGATCCACAACCTACTTTGATTAGTGCCTCTATGCCCCCCTGAAGATCAATAGATGTAAATTACATATCTAAAATAGTACCGATATGCATTTTCTTATAATTATACGGAAATTCCCGAACTGAATCCAGATGTGGCTATGAATCATCTCAGACTACCTGATGAGTATCGATGCTTCAAGCATATATCCAGGAAGATTCACCCCTCTCATTCCACCAATATAGAGGTGGTGGTTGACAAGTTGATCAAAGCCAACTTTTTCTAAGAAATGAAATACCCAAGATGTATTACCAACATCATCCCCATAAAGTAAAATAACTGGTAGATTAGGGTCTGCATTGAATTTAGAGACCTTAATTGGAATTTACTAAAGGATGATTTCCTATTTCCGATCACAAAACTCTTGATTGATGCAACTTCTAGATTCTAGGATTTTTCCTTCATGGATGGGTACTCAAGGTACAATAAAATCAATATGGCCCCTAAGGATGAAGAATACAAGGCCTTTAGAGAACCTCAAGGGATATTCTACTATCAGGTCATGCCCTTTGGATTAAAGAATGAAGGCGCCACATATCAGTGTACCATGAATCACATCTTTAATCCATTCTTGGTAAGGATAGATGAGTGTTATGTCAACAACTTCTTCGATAAATACCGACAGTGATGTGACCACTTCATGGACCTCCGAGAAATATTCAACATGCTGCAATAGTACAGTCTAAATATAAATCTGCTAAAGTGAATTTTCAAAGTGACATCAAGAAAGTTCCTAGGCTTTTTGGTATGCCACCGTGATATCGAGGTATACCCAGAGAAGAAAAGTGATATTCTAGCAATGTCGCCCCCCCTGAAATCTAAAAGAACTAAGGGGGATCCAAGGGTACCTCGCTTATATTCAGCAATTCATAGCCAACTCGGCCAGAAAATCTCTCTTCTTTACAAATCTAATGAAGAAGGGAATCACCTATAAATAGGACGATGAATGTCAAAAGGCCTTTGAAAGTCTCTAGCAATACTTGCTGCACCCATCAATTATGAGGCCTTTGGGGGAAGGGAGGCCACTCATCTTATATCTGGATGCCATGGAATGCTCATTGGGCACCATCCTCACACATAAAAATGATGTAGGAAGCAATAATAGTCTTTATTACCTTATCCAAAATATGCCGGGTACTGTGATGCGATATTATGATGTCGAAAAGAACTTCATTACACTCATCTTCATAGTGTAAAAGCTAAGGCATTACTTGAAGCACCACGAAGTCCACATATTCTCTCATATTGATCCACTCAAGTACATACTTTTCCGCCCTATATTGACTGGGCACTTTGATCTATGGTAGTTCATTCTATAATAGCATGACATCCATTTCATATCCCAGAAGTTGATGAAAGGGAAATCCCTAGCTGACTTCCTGGAAGCATATCCTGCCCCAAAAAATACATCAGAGGATACCGAGATCCATGATGAAGAGGTTTTCTATTCCCATGAAACTACCTGGACACAAGAGATGTAGTTTGATGGTGCCTCTCAAAGTCCTATTGGCACAAGGATGGAAAAACCGAAGCTTAATCAGGTTGGCCTAGGGATTGAATTTGTCTCTCTAGACAAAGCAGTTTTCCTTACTCCTTATCACTATCTGAAGGCTGCACAAATAATGAGGCCGAGTACTAAACCCTTATCGCTGGATTGGAACTAGCATTATAACTATACATAGCCTACCTAAACATAAAAAGGGATTCAAAATTAGTAATAAAGTCGATAAATGATGAATATTTCATCAAGAAGGAAGAACTGACCCCCTCAATGGATATGTCAGGGGACTGATGGTGGAGTTATCCTTTGATCCCACATTTCATTATATCCCCTGACCATAGAATTATCATACTGATATATTATCTAATTCATCCACCATCCTATCCAACCCTGATCAGAAGGAAGCTACCTTCTGTATTACACATCTAAGAATGATCTCATCAATCACGACATGTGATATGGAAGAGATCAATCATGTTAACACCACCCAAGAGTGTGATAAACCAATGACTACCCCTGGATGGATGGGCCCCATAATTAGCTATATTAGATATGGGACCCTCCTAAAAGACCATGATGGAAGGGAACAAATCCGGCCCTGAGTGAAAAACTTCACTCAACAGGATGGACCAAATGATCCGAAAATCCTCTACAAGCATGGATTTGATGGAGTTATCCTAAAGTGCATAGCAGAAGGAGAAGTTTTATCTATCATAGAGGAAGCCCACACAAGCTCTTGCATCACCCATCAATCTAAAACCAAGCTCACCCACGAAATCATAAGGTTGGGATATTACTGGAAAACCATGATAAAGGATTGCATGGAAATCATTAGGAAATGTCATGTGTTCCAGATCCATGAAAATTTTAACCATCATCCCCTATAATTTCTACATATAACTAAATATTCATGGTCATTCACCATTTGGGGGATGAATGTTGTGGGGACATATCCCCTAGCCACAGGTAATCAGTTCAAGTACATATTTATTTACATCAACTTCTTTTCCAAATGGGATGAGGTAATACCCCTCAAGGATGTTAGGAAGAAGAATATCATCAACTCCATGAAGTCCCATATCATCACCAAGTTTTGATTACCTCACACAATATCAATGGAAAATGGCACAAACTTCTGTTCCATAGAGCTGAAGAAACTTTACCAGGAGTACAACATTGTGCTATCATGCAATGACATTGGATAGATAGAAGCCTTCAATAAGACTATATCAAACACAATCTAGAATATAGTGAACAAGGATAAAAATTCTTGGATGGAAAAACTACTCCATGTTTTATGGGCCTTTCGTACCACCACGCATACCGCTACACAAGAAAATCCATACTCACTAGTGTATGGGACTAAGGCAATGTTACCCATAGAGGTTTAGCTGCCTTCACTTCGAATAACCATTTTTGGACAAATCTCAGATGAAAAAAAATCACAAAATCAGCTGGATGAGTTGGAATGATTTGATGAGAAAAGTTTTAACACACTACACCACATTGAGATCCACTATAACCACATAGCATAAGAATTCAATAAAAAAGTTATCCTCTATTCATTTCTCCAAGGAGAACCGGTGCCGACCCTCAGAACCCCAATGACACCAAGAAAGAATCCCCCGAAGTTGGAACCCAAGTGGGGATGACCTTATGTCATACATATGTTCTATCATAATGGAGCCTATTCGCTGGCTACCATAGACTAATAGTGTGTCAGACCACCCACCAATGCGATATTTCTTATGAAATACTTTTCATAGTTTCCAGCAGTAGGAAATACACATCGGTGTAAGCCCCCCAAACATCCTCACCGCATGATGTTAAACTACTTGGTATGTCTTGTCCTAACCACATGACGTAAAACTGTATGTAATTCATCCTAGTAGCAAGACATTGAACTGAACGACACCCATCGTCCTTACCACAATGTGATAAACTGTATGGAACATCCATAACTACGTAAGTCTTGATTCCTATCATCATAGGATATTTAGTAACGACCGAACATTTACTACTAGGCCCATACATAGTATTATTATCCTCTCATAATGGGTGATCCAATTTCCTTACCACAAGACATTAAACTGCATGTCTAATTTCCTTACCGCATGACATAAAACTACACGGATTCAAAATTCCCCCTTTCCATTCACATCGAGTCACCAACATCCTCACTGCAATATGCTAAACTGCCCAGTCCTCTTAGAACTACGTATTACCTGATTCTCATTTATAATAAGATTTGTAGGGATACCTTGATCCTATATCTTGGTCCATCCTCTACATGATACAAAACACCATTTTTGTATACCCTTATGTCTCTTCATTATAGGGAGATTCATGTTGTTACTTTTTTCTCACACCGAGCATAGTTTACATGGGATTAGGAATTGTGGAAAAGGCCTACCTTCAAAAGAAAGGCATAAAGGTGCATGATGGGTCTATTACTATCCTGAACATGAGACTATAAAAGGCATACAATGGGTCCTTACCACATGATGTTAAACTACACTATCCTCTTAAAACTATGTGTGGTTTGATTTCTATCCTTATGAGATACATAGTGACACCTAGAACTCCACGTTCGGGCCCAACCGCAATGCCCCCTCATTTGAGATGGTTCACCTTCATCCTTACCCCAAGACTTTAAACTACATGGAACTTCAAGCACTACATGTAGCTTGATTCCTACCCATACAAGATATGTAGTGATTCCTGGATCTCCAATCCTAGGCCCAGCTGTAACCGTCAATATAAATAATGCCAACCCCTATATATGAGCAAGACCTACGTATAATATTACATTTTCCAGAAGTATGTGTGGTTTTATTATCATCTTTATGAGATATGTAGTGACACTCAGACATTTCACCCTTGGTCCCAGCCATAGGTATAACCCTTTTCAGCCTCTTGGCATGAGTTTTTATGGAGGGGTGCATGGTGTGGATGAGACCTCTTTAGTACTAATACACGACGGGTTGCTTCATGACACCACACCACACATCTCCATATTAGGAGCTTCATCTTACAATCTAACCCACATGAACCTAAACTATCCATGTATGTCCCTGAAACATGGCTTTAAGTTGCAATGTACCATCCTCACCGCATGACATTAAACTGTATGACCTTAAAGAACTACGTATGGCTAGATTCTCATACTCATGTGATACGTAGTAACACCCAAGCTCACATCATTGGGACCAGCCACAACATTAACACTTTTCACATCGATTCCTATGTCCTTCCCGCATGATGTTAAACTACATGGAAATACATCTTTCCTATATGAGGCTAAACTGTATAGAAATACATCCTTCTTGCATGAATTTAAACTCCATGGAAATAAGTCCTTCCCACATGAAGTTAAACTATGTGGAAATACATCCTCCCCATATGAAATTAAAATTTATGGAAATAATTTCTTCCCTCATTACATTAAACTTCACAAAAATACGTCCTTCCTGTATGACATTAAACTGCATGGAAATACATCCTTCCCATGACATTAAACTACATGGAAATACATCTTTTACTTATGAAATTAAAATGCATGGAAATACATCCTTCCAAGATGATGTTAGACTAAAAAACAAATTTCTTGGTCTCATGACATCAAAACCGCACAAAAAACATCCCTACTACATGATGAAAAACTATGCAAACCATCTACCAGTTTTTATTCCTTATCAAAGGATCTCAAGAGACTCACCTAGGTCAACTAGAGTACGAGGTGTGTCCACTATCTTTCAAGGGAACCTCAAATTTATATAACATAATTTATGTCTTATGTACATTGGGTCACCGTCAACCTTCCATGGCCCTTGTAAAGGATATCTAGCTTCAAGGACCTTTTTTCTTGAATATGAATACATGACTATAGATCCTGCATATGTGCCTATTGATGTCAACCAAATGTGTCACTCTGAAAAAGGACATTCTGATTCTAATGATCATTGACATCATCATGGCAGTACTCAACATATCATTATGTCTGAACCGCTCCTTGTATGACTATCCCAGATCATTACTCATGACTTGAGAATTTCAAACTGTGATTTAAGACATTTCCATTCGATGTTTGGGAATATGTTGGAGCACTCTTAAACCTAGGTATGCTAATTAACGTAGTGTGTAACATCCTCTATATTAGGTCCATGCAATTCATTACCTTAAACTATCTTTGATTTGATCAAATTTGTGTGACCCTAAACTATATCTCATAACAGTCTAAATTGCAAGACCCTAAACTACTAACAAAAGAGACATGAGATAAAAAACTCATCAGGCCGACGACCTGTAAAGGGTGACCTGAGAAAAAGTTGAGTCTCCACCATTTAAAATCCTCATTCTCAGGGTTTAAGAATAAATTAGGGTGTAAAACTGAAAGGCATATAAGTGTTAGGGTCTATAACCCTAGTAAGATAAAATCTATGCTCACTATAGACCTTGGTCTAGGAAAAGGTTAGGGCAATGTTTTTCATATCGCCTCATTGCGAGAATAAGTTTTCTAATGGTGGAGAAACTTTTAGGGTACTCAAACCGTCCTTGGATTTTACATCTTCTAAAAAACACAATTTGGGAGTTGGGGTGTCTCGAATCACCACAACCTTCTATATCCCCTGAAAAGAATATCCATCTTCAAGGGACCTTTTCTTGACTACACATACATTACCATGGATCCTACATATGCCCCTATGACCATCAACCAAATGCATCACACTAAAAAAGTCATTCTGATTCTCATGAGAATTGAAATTATCATGGAAGCACTCAACAACTAAGTATGTCTAAATCATTCCTTGTATGACTTTCCCATACCATTCTCTTAATTCTAGCACTCCATATCATGATTTATAATCCTCAAACCAAACTATCCGAGCAAATTTGATATCCTTGATGTTACGTCACCGTGTTTCATTCCCTTCTTCAAGGATGGACTATGACAATTCATTACCTAACCTTTGATGGCCTATATATCATGGTTCAAAACCACATGACATAGATCCCAAGCTTCACTTCAAGAGATAGTTTCCCTAGGGTGCGAGAACCCTTCCTGTATAGCTTTCTTCCAATATCCAACATCATAATCTATAAATTTTTGTCTTTTAAAATCTTCCATATGCCTAAGAAAGAAGTGGATGTCATATTTTCTTGTCCTTTCTACTGATGTATAAGGGCCCTAACCCACCATCTAAATTCATATTCTCCTTACAAGAAAGGGGCTTTAATCCTTGTGAGCCTTTGCAACACCACGACAGAACATTGCATTTCAGAATGTCAAGGGACGTACTAGGCATGTCTACACAATATTATATTCATGGACTCAAACTACATAGTTATTATTTACATCATCCATACTACAACTACCTAGGCGGGGCTAGTATCTCTAGTATTCCAACCTCATAAATAGCACATCCATAAATCATGCACTTCCCTTAGAAAAGATACCCAGCTACAAGGACCCTTTTATTGAATATGCATATATGCCCATGGATCCTGCATATTACCCTATTGACATCAACCAAATGTGTCAATATAAAAAAGGAAATTCCTATCCTCGTGAGACTCAACAACACCACGACAGAACCTGGAACCCCAAAGTGTTTTATGACACTCATATCATGTCTTAACTATATCCCATGATCATCTAAAAGGTCCAACCTAAAATACATTAAACAAAAGAAACAAATGGTCTAAGCTAAAATACCCTAAAATAATGAAATAAAGGGCCCGGTCTAAAATTCGTCAAAATAAAACAATTTATGTTCAGAGCTAAAAGACCTTAAACTAAAGCAATAGAAGGTCTGAACTAAAATACCTTAAACTAAAGAAATAAATGATCTGATCTAAAAGACCCTAAACTAAAGATAAAAAAGGTCTGAGCTAAAAGACCTTAAACTAAAGAAATAAATGGTCCAAGATAAAATACCCTAAACTAAATCAACATAGGGGATAAGATAAAATACCTTAAACTAAAGGAATAGATGGTCTGAGCTAAAAGAACTTAAACTAAAGAAAAAAATGGTCTGAGCTATAAGAAACTAAACTAAGAAAGAAGGGTCCGATCTGAAAGACCTTAAACTAAAGAAAAAAATGGTCTGAGATAAAAGACCTTAATCTAAAACAACAGATGATCCGAGCTAAAATAGTTTAAACTAAATCAATAGATGGTCTGAGCTAAAAGACCCTAAACTAAAGCAACGAATGGTTTGAGCTAAAATAACTTAAACTAAAGTGTTTATAAATTATCATGAGGCCCACTAGATGGACCTATCATGTTAGAGATACTTTATATATACTTAAAAAGCACTCATCCTTAAAGATTTATCTCCCACCTTGATTATCCCTCTGCACATCAAGAATTTTCACTTCTCCTTGGGGACTCGTGATTGTGTTACCTGAACATGGTCACGTGAATTGCCAATGATTGAATGATCAGGCCAACAGATCCCACAAAACCCTCAAGGAAAACA
The DNA here is from genome assembly GCA_963277665.1 of Viscum album. Lineage (NCBI taxonomy): Eukaryota > Viridiplantae > Streptophyta > Magnoliopsida > Santalales > Viscaceae > Viscum > Viscum album. The sequence continues at coordinate 1,477,440,220 of OY728150.1, forward strand.
TATCCCTCATAACCAAAGTATATGAAATTACCAGAAAATGGGTTCATGATCAAGGCCAACGAGCGCCTAAGCATAAAGCAGTCTTATGCAAGAGCTTTGGTGGAATGGAATCATGACACAGACCTGCAGACAAGATTCACGATCAGGGTTCACAAAACGGTCTTACGATAAGAGAAACAATGAGAATGTTATATAGGAGAGGAATAAAATGGAATGAATTTTCCTACACCACCTCCCCTATATATAGGTAGTTTTCGGAATACCAAATGTCACCCAGTAGACCAAAGTTCACCTGAATCACTGGTTCTCGACACTACCAAGGGCTTTGACGGGAATTAGTTTTCCTCAGAACTGAGTCCTTGTCCCCTCAAACATTTCTCCTAAGGGGGGGACATTTGTTGAAGCTCTCAAAATAAGCATCGATGAAGTTATAACTGAATAAATACCTAAATATCAGTATTATTTCCCCCGCAAATGTAATGAAGAATAGGGTGGTCAGAGACTCGTGAAGTCTCTAAGAGACCCGCAATCGCATGAACAATTCATGCACATATGAAGGCTTCACATATGGTGCATAACCCATAGAAATTCCCATGAAGATCCTTTAGATAGGCCTTATTTCTATTAAAAAGGACCCTATACAATCAAATTAGCACCCTTATGCCACATAATTTATCATTGGTAAGTACCTAACAAACTGTCTGAAATCCTCCAAAAATAAGGATGGATGAAATTCTAATAGAAGAGACCCCCAATGTTCATGAAGCTCATGATCCAAATCATCATTGGAAGGAATAAAATCCCATGGTGATATCCAAGAAATCTTTTATCACCTCTAAGCCATCACCACATAAAACACATGAAATAAATAGGAGGAGGTGAGAAAGGTTCATGGTTGTTGAAAGACATACAACGTGCACCCCAAGTGCACCACAAGAACTCAACATCACCTTGTAGAAAACCTCTATCTTGTCAGCCTTGACACATGGAATTCCTTACACATGTCTAGGTTACTCTATGGTGATCTAAGGAAATATGGATAAACCTATCCACAAAATTCTTACATACACTCCATATGACCCATATCGGTCATGCGGGACATCATCAAAAAATTGATTAAAAATACTAGATATTACTCATGACAACTCGCATGATCCCTAGAATTTGTAAAATAAAACAAAGGAGATAAAAAGGGAGAAGTTGATAGGGGTTTGAGGTCACTGAAAGACCTGATACATGCCCCTAGCGACTTACAAGACTCCGCGATTCCTCAGAAACACATCCGCCTTGCCACACGAAAGACCAATGGCTTGTCAGCCTCACCCCATGGAAGTCCTCATTAATGTCTAGGAAAATATGTGGTGCTATGAGGAATAATGGATAGATTCTCACATAGAAGGCTTGCACACCTCTGTGTGAGCCATATTGGTCATGTGATGCATCTCAAAAAAATAGAAGAAATACCCTCCACAACAAACATGAAATCTCTCATGAATCCTAATCTTTGTTACATAAAAAAAGGGGATCAAAATGGAGGATGCGAGAGGTATTAATAGATGCTAAAAGGTATGAGACAAGACTAGAACACCTACAGTGCTATCCTATGAGACCCTAGGACAAGTCACCCAAGGTCTTGTGAGCATCTTCTCATATGCACTTGGATCTTGCGAAGGTTCCTCGACATGTCAACATGACAACATGGAAGTCATGTATGCATGATCAAAAAAGTATTAAACCATTAAAAATAATCTAATAAAGGAAGAATTTATGGAGAAGAATCACAATCTCTGAAAATTAGGTGACGTACCTAAAGAAATCCATGACAGAGACTCGCGAAATCGTGTGGCCCCATACCCCTTCACCAGCTCCAGCCTCGACTCACACCAGATATGCCGCACAAATGGGTGAACATATGAGGTGGAGAGGCCTATAAATCCCACACCTCATCATGAAACATTCACCACTACTATGCACATTAGATTCCCAGACTCTACAGGATTCGACTCTCAACATCTACAGACTTCTCAGAACGATAATGTGACTGGAAAACACTCCATCAAGTAATACACTGACGGGAAGCTGGAGTAGTCATGAAATAGGAATAGAGTTCTTCACACTATCACTCATAGATCACACGAAGGACCTCAATTAGGTTATGCAAATAATATACCACAAGCTTCATAGATTATACAAGACTTGAAGACACTAATACTGTTCAAAACCGAGGTATTCACAATACAAGGGTGAGAACCGGGACCTAGAGAGGATGGATCAAGTGGAAGACATGATAAATGAACTCCATATGTTTTTTGTGTGTAATCTAAAGACATGCGACATCACCAGGTCACATCACCCAGATCTTTCAAAACCCCTTCAACATGTCATCAAGGACATGCAGAATACTCCATACATGTCAGAACAAGTCTCACAAATCTTCCATAGACACCACTTTAACCATGAGGACCCCCTAGATCCATCACCCAGGACTTGAGACGTCCCTCATACACATAAACTGACTCATATAACAATATCCTCTCATGTTAGACTAGTCTCACAAATTCACTTGGACATAACAGTCAATCCATCATGGAACTCACTAGGAAAGTCAGTTGAGACTCACGATGCCCTCCAAACATGTCATCCAGGTCTCACAATGTCTCCCAGAGGTGCTAGTAAAGATACATGACACTCCTAAAACCATTCCACAATGACTATTACAATAACCCACATAATTTTCAAGCCAGGTCATGCGATGGATCCTAGGACATGTCAACTGTGTCATGCAATTCCCTTTGAACAATATGGTCGTGTCACCAGGGAATCCCATGACTTGGTGATATTGTCTATCCTTGGTGTGTAAGTCCCAACCAATAGGGAATCCTTAGTGTGTAATACCCAAAATATATGGACTATGAGAACTCTGATTCACACCATAACTGGGATATGTAGGACGCCTTATTAATGTCTGAGCTCTATACAAAATATTCCAGAGACTGTCCCAATACACAAGTCCCCTATCCACATTCCACAAGGTTGATCATTCACTCCCCCTTATTTCTCAAACTGAGCATGGATCACATGGTCTTAGGGGGATGCAATCAACATCTCATTAGACATCATGAATTTCCATGATATAGGTAAATCTCAGTGTGTAATCCTCATCATGAAGGTAACTATGAAGAATATGAATCCTGCTATAATTATGATATGTAGGCTATCTCTCCTTGAGGTTCGAGATCCATATTGATCATCTAGGGAAATATCATCATCTGAGCCCCTTACTACAAGAAATTACCTTGATTACTTGCTATCCCTTATTTCTCAAAATGAGCATGGATCATGTGGGATTAAAAAATAGCAATGATAATTTCATCATTAATATGAATCTCTACAATGGTATAAGGTAACCTCATCATATAGGCCCCAACATCAATAAAACTATGATAACTATGATTCCTACCATAACTAGGATACATAAGATGTATCCAAGATACCCAATCTAAAATATATGGCATCTTAGTGCCCAAACATAAATCCTTATGCATGACCTTAAACTGTATGGGTTAAATGAACTATGTGAGTTTTGATTCCAGCAATAACTAGGATATGTTGGATGCCAAATACTTCCTCAATCCCATCCTCATAATACTAATAACCTCCTCATGAGGGAACACATTCCAAAACAATTGGTTATACCACTTCAGTATATAAGCAACCACCTCTCATTGGAGAATTATGTGGAACCCCATATACAAAAATATGGAGTCACCCAAGAGATCCCTATCTTTTTTATATAAAATAGAATTAACCTATAGTCATTTCATTAGGGTAACCAGTCCCATGTTGGGATTAGGAAGATATTCAAAAACATATCTTAAATCTATAATAGAGTCCCAGAGTAGGCAATAATTCCCCAAAAAATGGTGTGATGAGCTCGAACTCCCATCCTATCGACTAATGCAAGTTCTCAAGAGTTTCTAGGCCTGATAACCCAGATGATCATCGAAATTTGTATAGCAGGTCCATACCCAACTATGGATAGGGGAACCATTAATATTTTCAAGGGAAGATAGAACGAATGGACGAACCGATGCGCATGATTGAGTGAGGCTATAAAACACCCCTCAATGAAACCATCAAGGGAAAGCCCATTCTATGTGCCCTATCCAAAACATGACAAAATAGTGTGTCATAATTGACATGTTATTAATGGATAAGTTGATGAAGAATTTTCTCCTTCCATATTTATGGAAGTTGATTTATCACCCCTTACCATCACCTTAAATTTTATGGACATGGTTTAACGATGTGTTTACTTTATATAGTCATATAAAGATGTATCAGGCATATAGGTTGGTGACATGAATGTGGAACCTTCTTGATGATATATTATTATAAAGGGATTATATTTCATAGTGATCATTCACATATAGTTGTTTTTGTTGTGATACTAAGTTGTTTCTCTTGGGTTCCTTGACCCATTTCTAGATATTAATCTTGGACTTTAGGCAATCCCACCTAATGATAATGAGAAATAATTATAAAGGGTCACACATTAAGTGTTTTTTATGATCTTTATTAAATCATATTTGAATTTAATTAACTCAATAAATATTATTCCCAAGATCGATGGCTATTTTATTCACATTTTTATCAATCAGAAATATTTTTTTATGAATGAAATATTTGAATATTTATTCTGGTGTTAAATAAATTCTAGATGAGTTTGAACATACCAAGTTCATGTCAGGTGAGAAATATTAATTTAAAATTTGGTTAAATAATACTTTTTATTGTGTAAGTTGAAACGTTCCACAAAATAATAATAATAATAATAGTAATAATAATAATAATAATAATAATATGTGACATGGGGTTTATTAAAGGTTATAATATTGTTTAAGGGCCTACATGAAATTAAATAATATTTTAATCCAAACCCTAGCTCTATAAAAAGGCGGTTATGTCGATTGTATAGGATATGTAATTGAAAATATATATTTTTTGCGCACAATGAATTATCTCTCGACTACTCTTCTCTCCCTCTCAAGAATAAGAAATTAAAGAGAGATTCCTTCAAGATTAAAGGATGAGCGATCAATACAAACAATGAAAGACACTAAATTTTCCATGATAGCACCCAAAGATCAATTGGAAGTACTTAGAGATCAAAGTAGAATGTGTGGATCACTGCTATAGGGATTCTATCCATGGATCCTCATAGTGCAATGAAGGCAATATGAAAGGGGATTTTTTGATGATCAACATTCACATCGAAGAAAGATCCAAATATGACATATTTGGTTTTTTATATTAACTAAATTAATTATAAATTTTACATTCAAGATCCTTGCTTGGGGTTTTTGGAAAATCAATATTAAAAGAAATTTTAATATATCACCCACCACCACAAGTTAATTCTATTCCCAAAACTAATAGATCCTAAAGATCCTTTGTGATGTTTTTGTTTTAACAAAGTTTTGTTTTTATTGAAAACTAACTTTTTTAATGAATGTTTTTCTAAAATAGGTGAATGTTATTAAATGAGTTTTCTAAGTTTCTAGAAAATAAGGAAGTTATAAAACCTGAATGTTAGGTAAGTTGGGAAGTTATAGAAATTTAAAAATTTAAATCAGATGATTTTAAAACTATTATTCAATGTTACTAAACATTGTAAAAGAATTTCATGATCCAAGAGTTTTGAAGAAACAAAAGATTAAGTTTTCCAGACGTAGATATTTAGAAGTAACTCTAGAATCATAACTTTAGAAACATATTACCATATAGTAAAACTTCAAATGGAGTTGTGTTCAATATTGATGTTTTAGGCTCATATTTTGAGAAAACTTTCTCTAGAAAAAGAAAATTCAATAGTGTGAGAAGTTTAATGTTGATGAATTTCAATGATGTACAACCTTGCTACTGAATGGACACAATTTATGGACAAAATTTTCAAATGAAGTTTTTTTTGTTAGAAAGTACGATTTTCTGAAAATAAATGAGTTTGTAAAGAACATGACAACATAAAGATGCTGTTTTTATAGTCAGACCCTTAAGGAAGAGGTTTTTATTAGAATCTATGACATTGTAACATTTCTTATTAGAAAAACTTGATCAGAATAATGTACTGGACTAACCAGATTAAATGATGGCTATTGGATGGAACAAGAAAGAAGGACATTATGCGATTAATTGAAAAAAGAATTCATAAGAATCTCTAAATTTGTGGTTTTTGAGTTTTTGTGTTTTTTGAAAAATAGAAATGAAATGAAAAGTGACTCAAGGAATCAAATTTGAATATATGTGCAAAGACAAATATGGAGATAAAGTTTGTAATAGGACATTTCTCTCTATATAAATAAGATTATATATAGTGTTAATGAGTGAATAGATGCAGTTTAGTGTACAAAGTCTCCAAATAGATAATAATTTAGATGTGTTGAAGTTTCTACTAGAAAGAGATGGATCATGCAATTGATATCTTTAAAAGTTGTAAAAATATAGTCAACCCTCTCTAGTTGACATAGAGAAATGGAAAAAACATAGTTTTTATTCTTTTTTTGTTTTAATAGTGTTTTTTACTTAAATGGGTCAAGAAAATCTGACAGTGGTTGGATGAAGTTCAAAGTTGTAAAGTTTTTAATCTCTAGTTAAGAAAGTCCATCAGAAATTCTTTTCATAAGAAAGTCTATTGAATGAATGTTTCATAAATATTTTCATCAGAAAAAACTTGTTTCCAAAGTTTTAAATAAGAAGAATTGACCAAACTGAATCAATGTTTTCTTTTCAAGCGGGTCAAGAGAACTAGATAGATGAAGAGAGTTTTGGAAAAATTTATATATAGAGAATATCTGGACAATCAATTTTTGGATAGAAATTTTGATATAACTTTTTAAAGTTCTAATTTGAGTAAATTTGAGATTTATGAAGTTATGGACAACTCATGAAGATTAAAAAACACTACAAAAGTGTTGAGAAGATTATATAAATTCTTAAATGAAGTTAAAATATCTAATAAATTTGGATCTATGAATTTGGGTGATCGGGAAAACATTTCAGGTTTCCTACCTTTGATTTTTCTGGAGCACCTATAAATAGGAGTGAAAAAGTACATTTTACTACTCACTATTCATGCATGAAAGAAGTAAAATTTATGAAGATTTTGTTTCGGAGTGAGTTTCCAACTAAATTTGAGTTTCATGTGGATGTTTTTCAGATACAATTTTCTTTTAGAAGATCAAACAGACAAGTGTTCAGAAGACCAGACAGAGGAGAAATGGATAGTGAATATCATATAGAGTTTCAAGAAGAATTTTTTGAGGCACCATGTTTTCTAATTAGACAAAACATAAGTTTTGTAAAAGGCATAGTTTCAAAAAAGATTCATCAGACAAAGGATATCAGACACAAAAGATCAAGTAGAGGTAGATTAGATGGTGATTTTTGATGAAACATTTTAAAGAAATGTTTCATAGTTACATTTTCTTTTGTGGGTCAAATTTTGTAATATTTTTTTAAATGTAATCATTCCTATAAGAATATTGAAGGTTTCTAACAATATTTTGCATAAAATATTTATTCACTTCTTCATTATAGTTAATTTCTATAGACCCATGGGAGTGGCTATGACAAGGATGTGGGTTCTCACACTGAGGCCAAACATTGTAAATCTTATTTTCCTTGTTTACTTTAAAAAATTCTTATTAATTTGAGTTTAATAAAATTTTATAAGGAATAAAATATAACAAGTTATAAGGATTATGTTTCTTAAAGTTTAAATTTGTAAAAACAAAATTACTGATTCAACCCCTCCCCCCTATTTATTCAAATATCCTTAGGAACTTCAAGTGGTATCAAAGTCAGGTTCCCCTGTTGAATATTTATAATAGATAATATTAATTCCATAAACATTAGAGTAAATACTAATTTCAAAGAAAAAAATTATCATGGATGAAAAAAATGATACCCTGTCTTCTATCTCTTTTCTTGGAGGTTACAGATGCATCAACTACTGGGTTTCCATCAATTAAGAAATACGATCTAATGACTTTTTCTAATAAGAGAAATGTTGAAGTTGATGGAAATGATAGAAATTCTATTCTTATGTGTCTTATAAAAAAAATTTACAAAAAGGTGATGGGTCTCAAAATATCAAAGATAATGTGAGACAAGCTCAAAAGTATTTTCAAAGGAAATACTAAATTGGAAGAAGCAATTCTACAAATACGATGTAGAAATTTTAATGACATGAGAATGAGAGATGAAGAAAATATTGATGAGTAATTCAATAGAGTGAATTAATTTGTATGAAACATCATAGGTTTCAAAGATTTCTTGGAAGATTCTATAATTTTTAAGAAACTCATGAGAAACTTTCCAAGTAGGTTTGAATCTAAAATATATTTCTTAGAAGATAGAGAAGGTTTATCTCTTGAATAATTTCATAACTTTATTGTTTCCTATGAAATGAGAAAATCTCAAAAATTAAAAAAGAATATCAAAGATAAAATGTATTTTGAAGCTATGAGAAAGATGAACATTCAATATATTGAAGATGTTGATAATTGTGATTCTAAATATAAGGAGGATGATGAGTTAAAAAAATCGTGTCTTTTATCTCTAATAATTATTAAAGAGTAAGAGTAAAGTATGAATGAAAAATTCATATAAAATATTTCTAGTATGGAAGAAGTGTGAAATTTTCTTTGAATTCCCCTAAAAAGAAAATTAGTAAATTTGAATAATTCATGAAGAAAAGACTCAATGGAATAAGATGAATAAAACTTTTAAGGAATAAAATAAGTATATTGTTGGAAATAAAACGTTCAATGGAAACATAAGAAATATGTTGTTTAAGAAACTAAAATATGAATATGATGAGATTGATTCATTAGAAGAATAAATTTCATAAAGAATCAGAACCTTCTATTAAAATTTTGAGAAAAATGAAGATTTGTCAAATAGTGAAGAAGGAGGGGGTCAAGAATTTTACAGAGAGTATGTTATTAAATTAGAACTTGTATCATGTATTGAGTAAAGATTAAAACTCAAGAAAGAAGTTAGATTAATAAAGAAATAATGTGGAAAAGTTTTTCAAGGTTGAAAAGATATAATTAAGACATAATAAGAGTACATCCAGGAAATGTTAAACTAAAGACTAAGAATTGATGAACAAGGAAATATGGTTGTAGAACTTAGTAATAAGTTGGCAGCTAAGGAAGATGAAGTTAAAAAAACAAAATAAAAACTCCTTGAGGTTGAAATTAACTTAATAATGTTGAATGAAAATTTTATAAAGTCATCACAAGTAAAATAATAATTATCTAAATATTTATAAAAATTTCACTCTAAGAATCAGGTGAAATATTCACCCATTAAATGTCAAAATTCATCTGATTTTTCTAACATTTCAGGTGTTAAAAAAGTGTTGGAAATAATTGGGTTGATAAGGGGTTTGAGAAACCTATCAAATCTAATAAATTTTAAAACTCCTTCGATAAGAAAGATGGTTCATGCCCAGAGAATGTTAGAGTAGAAAGAAGTTATGAACCTCAAAAAAAAATTATAGAGAAATATCATACTTCCATAGAGAACCATGATTTGATAGATTTTATTGGTTTTGTAGAATCTATGGGAATAGGGAATATAATTTTTGGAATAATTTTCCACTTTGTGTAATAAGTTATGAACAAAAGGGAAGAAATGGTGGAATAAAAATGAGTAAATTTTCTAAAACACATAAAGTTGGGAAAGTGAAATCTCAATATGGTAGAAAACTTTAAACGGGAAAATATTGGAATTTCTAGAATAATTATATGGAATATGTGACTAGGTTGGACACCATACCAAATAATGTATGAAAAATATTCCAGGGAAAAGTTCTTATGCTAGAAAATAAAAGGAATCTAGAAAGAAGAATGTTGAGGAAAGAGCATTTGTTATTGAGACATCCTTAAAAGAAAGTAAAATAAAAAGAAAATGGATTCTTGATAGAATTTTTTTCACACATAATGGGAGATATCAAAACCTTTAAATATTTTTAAAATTGATATAGAGGAGTAGCTACCTTTAAGAATGAGAGTTCCTTAAAAATCAGAGGAATTAGAGTGGCTGAGATTGAAGTAGAAAAATAAAATATATGGAAGTTTTATTTTTCAATGTGATAAAGCACAAATTAATAAGTGTAAGTAAAATTTGTGATGATGGGAAAGAATTTATCTTTAGAAAAGATTATTATATCATTAAATGTGTGAAATATAGAAAATTTGTAACTAAAGGAGAAAGAACTAGTGGAAATATTTTTCAGATATAATAATATCATGACACGTTCTATCTAAATGATGAAGATGAGAAAAATTGTGGAATAAAAAACTAGGGTATCTTGGGTAGAAAATCATAAATAAAATATTATAAAGTTGATGTTGTATGAAATTTACAACAATAAAATGAAGATAAAATGATGTTTTCAAAATTTTTTAGAAAGTGAAAATGACTTCTAAAATCCATAATAAAGTTGAGATTAAATCTATCAGACCTATTGAACTTATTCATTCAGATATTTATAGAATGATGATACTTCTATAAAAAAAAGAAGATTTGTACTTTATCACTTTTATTGATAATTTCACTCAAATGACCAACAAAATGTTTATGAAACATAAGTCAGAGGTTGTCGAAATGTTTAGATTTTTCAGAAGAGATGTTAGAGAGAAATGAGGGGTTATATAAAGAAGATGAGAATAGATAGTAGTATATAATTTATATGAAATAATTTTTAATATTATCTAAAAAATAATGGATTCAAATATCAGTATATTGATCCATACATCCTACAAAAAATGGAGTAGTGGAATTAAAAAATAGAATTTTGGGGGAAATGGGAAGGATCAGCTAGTAGAATACAATATTTTGAAGTTATTCTAGATAAAAGTTGTGAGTGTTTCTATACATGTGAAAAATATATGTTTTCTAAGTCAATAACCTAACATAAATTCTTAAAAATGTTGTATAACAAAAAAGCTTCTTTGAATTAATTAAAAGTTTTAGAATTCCATGTTTGATAAAAAATTAGATCTTAGAAAGTTTTATGAGAAATATAAAGAAGGAATTTTTATGGGATACTCACCAATAGAAGAAGTTATAAGTTTTATAACAGAAATTTATAGAAATTAGTGGATTCCTATGATGTGAAAGTTATATAAAATTTAAATTTTCTTAATAATGGATTTTGAAAATGTTAAGGAAGAAAAACTAAATATTTTCAATGAAAATAAAAGTGAACCAAAATAGATATATCAAGATTAAGAGGAATTGTGTGATGAATAAAGTAAATATGGAAGAGAAAAATTGAAATTTCATACCTTATAGAAATAGCTTGACACAGAAAATAAACTTGGAAATTATAAAGGTCTAATTTATACAAGAAGAAGGTTGAGATTATAAAATCAGACATCACTCATTTCACAGACTGTACTAGAATCAATTTTTCAACGAGTAAAACATAAATAATGGGTTAATTAAATGAATGAATATTTAGATTAAATTGAGAAAAATGAAATGTGGAAACTTATTCTATGACCAGTAGATACAAATGATATTAGAACGAAATGGGTGTACAAAAACAAGTTGAATGGATATTGAGAAGTTTCAAGAAAAAAAGAAAGGATTGTTTATAAAGGTTATGCATAGGTATAAGGTGTGGAATATGAAGAAACTTTTCCCATAATAGCAAGATTATAAACCATCAAAATGTTTCTAGCAGTGGTTATTCCTCAAAGTTACAATGTTTATCATATGTGTTTAAATCCAGATTTCCTTAATGGTGAGATTGAAGAAGAAGTTAACATTGAGATACCTTGTGGGTTTCTACTTTATTAAAGTGAAATAAAGTTATATAAATTTAATAAATCCTTTTATGGGTTGAAACAAGCCCCATGTTATCGGTATTCCAAAAATAATAATTTTTGGATAATACTGATTTTTTCTAAAGTAAAAGTTGATAGAAACTTTTATGTGAAAGAATATAACTCCATCACCCTGATTATAATTATTTATATAGATGATATAAATTTTTTTTGGAGATGAAGAAAAAATTTTCAAAGAGTTTTTAGAGGAGATGAATAAGAATTTTGAGAGTAAATGTTAGGAGAATCAGCTTTTTTCCTTGGTTTATATGTTAAAAAAAATACATTTTTCTATCTCAAGAAAATTGTTATAGGTATTTGTTATAAATGTTTGGTAGGAATAATTTGAAGAATTTTCTAATATTATTTCAGTTGGGATGAAGTTGAGTAAAGATGAAAATGGAAAAAGTGTGAATCAAAAATATTTTCTAAAGTTGATAGGAAGTTTACTTTACCTTACAACCTCAATAAATAATATTGTTTATGTTGTGACTTTGTGTGCCATATATCTAAGTGATCATAAATAATTTCACATATTGGTAGTGAATAGAATACTAATATATGTTAAAGGAACAACATCACATGGTATGTTATACAAAATAAGTCGTGATATAAACTTTCATGGTTATAATGATGCTGATTAGGCTAGAGATTACAATGATAGAAAATCACTTTTTGTAGGAACATTTTTCTTAGGATAATGTTGATGTTTTTAGACTCATATTTCTAGAAAAATTTATATAGAATGATAAACTACAGGAGAGAAAGAAATTTTAAGTTGTTTAAGTTCAATGAAGTACAACCATGCCACTAACCAGACACACTTTCTTGAAAAAATTATTGGATGAATACATTTTTAGAATGTCTGAGTTTTTAGAAATCACTAAGTTGTTAAAATCACGAGAAGTGAAAGATGCTATTTTTTTAGTTAGTCCATTAAGGCAGAGGTTTTTAAAAGAAGTCCTAATGTTGAAACATTGCTTACCAGATAGACCTGATTGGAATGATAAAGTGGACTAACTAGACTAGATGATGGAAATCTAATGAAACATAGAATAATAATAGAATGTAGTTAATTAGACATAGAATTTGTAATAATCTCTGAAGTTTTGATTTCTTATTTTTATGGGTTTTTTTTAAAATGATAAAGAAGTGAAAAGTGACTCATGGAATCAAATTTGGATAACTATGAAAAGAAAAATGGGTACAATATATTTGTAATTGGACACCATTCTCTATAAAAAAAGATCAGATGTAGTATTACTGAGTGACCAGATGCAGTTGAGCAGAAAGATTCTATGAATAGAGAAAATTCCAGATGTGTTGAAGTTGCTATCATAAAGAGATGGCACAGAAAACTGATATCTTTAGAAGTTTCAACAATATAGTCAACCATCTCCAGTTGGCATGGAGAAACAGATATAATCGATTTTTCATTGTTTTTTAGAGAGTTTTTTTTTTACTTCAGTGGGTCAAGAATATACCATAGATGAAGAATGAAAATAAAGTTGTGTTGTTTTGATTCTTTGGTTAAGAAAGTTGATCAGACTATCTTTTTCATAATAAAGTCTATTGAATGAAAATTTTGTAAGGTTTTCCATTAAAAAAAATTCAAAATTTTAACTAAGAAACAGTGATCAGATTGAATCAATGTTTTGTTTTTCATGTGGGTCAATAGAACGGGATAGATGAATAAATTTCTGGATGGATTTCTAGATATAGAAGTTTTTGAAAATAAATTTTTGGATAGAAATTTTGGTACAACTTTGTAAAGTTCAAATTTGAGTAAAGTTGAGATTTCTGAAGTTCTAAAGAATACAAAAAGAATCAAAAGACTCTAAAAGATTTGATAATATTAGAGAAGTGATCAAATGAAGATAAAATATCTAATAAATTTGTATCTATGAAGTTGGATGAGTTGGAAACATTTCAAGTTTCCCACACTTTCTTTTTCTAGAGAACCTATAAATAGGAGTCTAAATGTACATTGTACCAATCACTATTCATGCATGCAATAAGTTGAAGTTCTACAGATTGTGTGTCAAAGTTAATTTCCAATAGAAGCTGAGTTTCATGTTGAATTTTTCTAAACAAAATTTTTAGTTAGAAGACCAGATAGAGAAAATTTCAGAATATCAAACAAAGGAGAAATAGATAGTGAATACTGAATATAGTTTTAAGTATAATTTTGTGTGGTTCTATATGTTTTATAATTAGACAGAATAGAGGTTTTATAAAAGGATAAGTTTCATAAAATTTTAATTGAAAAAAGGATATCAAACACAGATGATCAGATAGAGGCATATCATAAAGGGATTCTAGAAAGACCTTAATTGAGTAGAAAGTTTCATAGTTATATTTTTTTATGGTTCAAAATTTGTAAGAAAAATTTTCGAACTGATGGGATTAAATATAATCATTCCTATTGGGAGAAATAAGGTGTCTAATGAGAGTTAATACAGATGTTTTATTCAATTTTTCATTACAAGTAAATTTCATAAACCCACAGGAGTGGTTATGGTAAGGATTCAGGTTCTCACACTGAGGTCTAACACTGTAAATCTCGTGTGCCTTGTCTACTTTCCAACATTTATATGAATTTGAGTTTACAAAAATTTGATAAGGAATAAACTCTAATAAGTTATAGGGGTTAAGTTTCTTAATGTAATTTAAAAAAAAAAATACAATCATTGATTTAACCCCCCAAATGATTAAATGATCCTTAGGAACTTTAGATCCTCCCAACCTAAATTACCACTAAGAATTGGCCTGCCTCGATATACTAGTTGTCTAGACCTAGGGAAATCTCCAGGTTCTATACATGGATTTTTATTCTTCTCAACATGTTTTATCAGATATCAAGGAACATCCTTCAGTTATAAAAAGATGGTTTTCATGATTAATTTGATCCTTCTAGCTTAGTATTGGTTATAGGGGCTACGAAGGATGCCTATCCTTTCGAATCTCATCTTTTTTCACAGCTTCTCCTCATCCTTTTCTTCCTCTTCTTATGGGGTTTTATTAATCTGAGTTTCACTCTCTCACTGATCCCAATAGTGTTACTTATCCTTATAAAAAGATCTCTATTGTGACAACTTCTTTGAATAATTTTAATCCAATCAATGTCCTATAACAACTTCTTCTAATCCTCAAGTGCATCTTATAGAAAAGATAGATAATGAATGCATCTTATCACCAAACTCTTTTAATCCTTTGAACACATTAAATATTGAATATCCCATTTTTTCCCATTATGGAAATCATATGATGAATAATGTATTTTTTTATCTATCTTCTGGGTGCATGAAAACTAGATCTAAGTCCATATATATTTCTCAAACTCCTACTACCTCATTCTAGGATCAAAGAGTGATTAGTCCCAAGGAACATCTTCCTTTGTTTCCCATGATCTCCTCCATTATCTAGAAAGTCATGGTAATTTTATCTACAGTTAAATGTGATTTTATCCCTAATGAATTATGTACCAATAATATTTCATTATTTTTTATCATTGAACCAAAACATGAAGAAGGTGTTATACACATGTTTACATCCAAGCTTCACATGTTACGAGGAGTACCCATGCATGAGATGAGTCCCCCAAAAAATACCAAGATCTTATTGGGTATTTTGGTTAAAAAAATCTTAAATCAACAAGGAATATTAATATTCAGTATATTACGTGCAAATAGAAGAATAGAAATCATCATGGTTCAAGTTGAATAACTCAATTCAACAGGAAACAATTCAAATGATTATAATAGTAAATGAAACACTTATGAGTAGTTGTTAACAAGCATACCTAGAGTGAACACAACAAACATGGCCATGGTTAAACTCACATGGTTGTTTCCAAAGTCACATTGAAAATGGATAAGAGAAGTTTAAAAATACAATGGCTATTATAAAGAAATAACAACAACGGAAGTTATATCAATCAATATTGCTATAATTATCATTAAAACATCATAGAATACAAATATATAAATGAAGTTTCAATAAGTCAGAATTATAAAATAATGATAATTTCATTCTAGAATAAATAAATAAATATTCCCATACATAAGCACCAAACAAGAATGAAAATCCGTAGCAACGAAAACCTGAGTAAAAACAAAGGCTCAATAATAAATTTTATTATCATCATATTCAAAATTGTAATTGAAAAATATTCAAGAAGTGATATAATAAAATAAAAAATTATAGGTTGTAAAAAGCAGAAATGGAAAGCTAGAAAATGGACAAAAATATTCACATGATTCGACTATTTGACCTATGTGCATTGGATAGGATCATCATTTGGGTTTCCACTATAAAAAAATAGAACTAGACAAGAGGAAGAATAAAAAATCACAATAAAGAAACATGCGTCATAGAAAAACCTTCCACAAAAAAGCAATAAATAAAACCATAAATAGGAAAAAAACCCTTTACCAGGGTTTATCCAAAACTTTGTTGAAGAAGAAGGGTCTAACTGGTTATTGTAGTTGTTTATATGGAGTCCTTAAAGGGATATATCCTCAAGATCATCAAAATCCAAGTTTGTATCCTCTATACGAGCTCATCAATGTCCAGGATTGCACACCATGGTTGTGGGAACTTTGGGATACAGAGGAAAACTCCAAAAAGTTGAAATTAGACTTCTCTAGTGATCAAACCACCAGAGGCCACTAGATATCTCTCTTCAAGCCCACCCTCTCTCTCTCCCACTTAGTGTAGCCAAGAGGTTCTCCATGAGCAATCCAATTACTAATTTTATTTTACTTTGAACTAGAATAGAAAGGAAGATATACCCTTGATAATTTTTGGGTTGTTTCAATGGTATAACAAAATAGTAAGAATGAATGGATTAAAACCATTCAACCCTAACATTGTGATATCAGTGAAAATAATAATAAAAACCATGATTAAAGGTAAATAAAACCTTTTTGTAAAGTTTCTCATATAAATCACATAAGGGTAAGCTATGTTAGGGTTGAATTTAGTAAAGGTACCAAATAAGGGTAGAACCCTGCTACATAAGGGTAATCAACCCGCTACGTAAGGGTCGCTGAACACTTGCATAAGGGTCCTAGATATTCTTTTAATGGTCCAAACCATTCTCTGAGGGGTACCACATAAGGTTATTAGATATAATGTAAGGATAAGACCCCTCTGTATAAGGGTAGAGATACCTACATAAGGTTCAAGCTCATAATACATAAAGGTAGTGACACACACGTAAGGGTATACCCTTTCTCATGTAAGGGTTAATAATTATTCCTGAAAGGGTATGCATAACTTGTATAAAGGTAAAACCAAGAGAACTAAATCCCATATAAGGGTAAACTGGTAGTTATGTAAGGGTAATCCATGAGAGGAAGAACCCACATAAGGTTTCCTAAAGGCTTATGTAAAAGTAAAGATGAACTCATGTAAGGGTAAAGGTAAGGAAGTAGAGATCATGTAGGGGTAAAAACAACACTACTAGAATTTGAGGTATTTATCATGCCTCTATAGCAATGGTTTTCTAGAGTTGTTGGTATAGAGTAATTTCTAATACCCTATACCAATATGTTTTACAAACTGTTGGTATAGAACATCCTATACCAATGGTTTTTTAAAAACTGTTGGTATAGGGTATTGTCATAAGATCCCCGAACTTCCCTCCTCCCCTTCCCACCCATGATCTCTAATACCCCAAACATGAGTAGTGGCCTCCCCTCTATTATCCCCAGAGATATCCCCCCATTAATTGATTTTTCTATTTCATTCTTCTTTAGCATCAAATTAGTGAGTTCCAAATCCATCATCTCTTCTGATGACCATTGTTTTCATTTTTATTGATGTATCAAAACCTAACTGAGATCCTGTTAGGTCACAATTCTTCCCAATTATTTAGAAAGGGTTCATTTAGATTATTTTTATTATACTATTTCATAATAAACGTTACTATAGTAGATATATATGTTTTTTAATTTTATTATTCTACACTTTTACATAAATCCAATATCCTTTTTGTGTAATATATATTAACTGATTATGTAATTAAATATTGTAGTATTTTTTGTTTTATTAATGTATTGGGGGGTTGTGAAATTATTTATTTAATTGTTTTATTTTCATAATTTAATGATCAAAATGTTTTCATAATTATTTTCAATGTAATAGTATGTATAAGTTGTTTACTATTCCATCTTTTATAATTTATTTGGTTCGTTACTAGTATGTATTGATTACAGAACATTTCACCTCTTGTTCTTTGTTTAGATACCTACTAGTTTGGTTTGATGAATTTAATATTATTTTTTTGGAATATCTTATTGGAATTGATCTATATAAATATGATACTAAATCATGTATTGATGCTATTATAAATGTTACCCTGATAAAAACATATGTATCGAAGACATGGGTTTTGTTGTTGGGTGATACATTATTGTTATTCTTGAGTAGATTTTTTCAATGATAAAGAAATATGTATTTAATTGGATTTATATCATATTCAAAATAAGTAATTTGTTTTAAAAATAATTGTTTCATTTAGACATATGTATTTAATTTGATTATGTAATACTTGTTTCCCATTCCATGTCTTATACTTTGTTTGGTTTATTACTTGTATGCATCAGTTATATCATATGTAACTCCTCTTATTTTTTGTTTGGATATCTAGTAGTATAATTTGATGAATTTCAAATTAAAATTGGTTGTAATGATTTTTTTAATTATTTTATACTATGTTGATATTAATATAACTTCTTTTTCATATAATATAATGGATAGAAGTTGGATTTATCCCACTGATTGGATATCAACTGAGTTTCAAAAGAATTTTTATTTTTTTTTAGATTTTTCATTTAACACTGCTTCAGATGGAGTTATTATATATTTTCCATCTTATAATTATGTTGGATGAACTTGGTTATATAAAAAAGAAGTTACCTACCATATAACCGAAGTTTTATTTCAGATAAACTATTATTTTTGGTCTCACAATGTAGAGATGAGATAATATTTTATTGTTCATGAATGAAATGAGTGCTATGAAGAATTTGATATTTGATCAATTTATATTTTTGCATCATCAGGAGAAAGATAGTATGTCAATATTAGAATAAAATGATATCAATACACATCAAGAAAATACTGAAAATGATGATGTTAGGAGAGTGAAATAAATAAAGGATGATGTCCGGACTCCTGTATATTAGGAATGTACTAAAATGAAAAAAATGAAATTTTAATGTGGATATATCAAGGAGGAAAATTGTATAGAATTTATAATACAACCATTGATTATATTTTTACCTTTTTGAAGGACCTACTACCTAATAATGTATATAATCTCTCAAATTATTATATAGAATGTAATTTCATTAAGCAGCTTAGCTTTTTCTACTAGTAAAATTATCATATGGTTGAATGATTGCAGATTATTCTGGGAAGAAACAACATACCCAAATTAATGTAAAGAATGTGTTATATCTCGATGGAATCCAAATAAATATAAAACACCATATCATGTTCTATATAAATTCATGTGGCACTTTCTATTGATTCCTAATCTTCAAAATCTATTCTCGTTTGCTGAAATATCAAAAAATATGTAATAGCATGATGCTGAGATAATTAAAGATGATGATAAGTTAGTTCATACTATAGATGTATTAGAATGGTGTAAAATTTATGCATGATATCCTGAATTTGGAGCTGAGGTGTGTAATTTTAGGATGGGTCTGCCCTATGATGGTTTTAATCTGTATGGTCAGATGCTTACTTTTTACAACACATGACCAGTTTTTATTCACTTTTATAATCCTCCCCCATGTATGTGCATGAAAAGGATTCAATTTCACGAGTATACTAATATTTTTATCTTCTAATATTTACAATGATATGGATTCCAACTTTCAACATTTAATAAAAGAGTTGAAGCATCTTTGGGATGTGGGTCTGTGCACATTCTATGATTTTTCAAAAAATATATTTCAAATGCATGTTGTGCTTCTATAGTCTATAAAGGATCTCCCAAATTATTCATTGATGTCTGGTTAGATCATTATAGAATACTATCAAGTCCTATTTTTATAAATAATACATGATCTAGAAGACTTAAATATTGTTGTAGTTTTAGTTTCATGGGGAATCAATGATTTTTTCCAATGGATCATCTATATAGAGAGAATCATAAGAGGTTTGATAATAATATTGACACTAAAAATCCACCTCAACATATGTTATCAACTAACATGATTAATGAATTTCATGATTTTAGTTTTTCATTAAGGAAAGGTCAGATAAAATCTAAAAAGATGAAGAATGTTGGAACTGAATCCACTTACAATTGGAAAAAGAAAAGTTTTTTTTGAGTTGGCATATTTGTTAACAAATCTTTTACATAATTATTTAGGTGTAATATATATAGTGAAAAATATATATGAAATTATTCTATTAATTATTCTAAATATCAAGGAGAATACCAAAGATGATTTATGATCTCGACGTGACTTGTTGGATTGGGTCACTATAAAAACATGCAGTAATTAGAGGGAGTTTTAACCCCCTAAAAATATATTAATGGAGTTTATGAGAAACAGCTTCTAAACATGTTTTCTGATCTTATTACCTATGGTTTTTGTGAAGTGTTGGTATGGTTAGATGAAAATTAGAGGCAATTATTTAGAGGGGGGTTAAACCCCTTCCAAAATTTATAGTAGAAAATGTGTATGGCGTGCTAGTAACTACCTTATATTTTTGTGTATATGTATATATTTATGGTGGTAAAATTTTTATATTTTAATAAAAAAAATATAGGGGGTAAACCCCCCCACTTATCTAATAAATTAGCATCCGTTAATAATTGCCACTAATCTATCATATTATAGGGAGTTTAACTCCCTCTAAATTTTATATTTTATATTTTAGATATGGTTAAGTCATAAACACCACTAAATTTAAATTTAGAGGTTTTTTTTTCATAACCACTACTAATTTACACAAAAAATTAATTTAGAGGGGGGGGGTTTAAAGGTTATATAAATAGTATAATCATGCGATGGTGGGAGATATATTAAAATTTGTTTTAATATTTATTTACCTGAAACATTGAGTGAAATTTTTTCATGTTAAATTTATAATTAATTTATTTATATCAGAAGGAAATAAATACATGAGCTTAATATCATTTCTTATTTGATGATGTTGATCTTCTAAAAGACCCTTTTTGGATTTCCATCATTGTGATGTGAGGATCCAAGTGTAGAATCCCTCTAGCAATGATCCACACTTGATCTTTTGATCTCAAAGAAACATCAATTAATTTATGGTTTCTAGCATGATGAATCAATTATCTTGAGTTGTACATATTGATCAGTCATCATTCGATCTTGAAGAAATATCTCTTAAATTTTTTGTTATTGAGAGGGGGAGAGAAGGAGTATTTGAGAGATAATTTCATTGTGCACAACGATTCTCTATTTTTATATCATGCCACACAATATACATAACCATCTATTTATAGATCTAGGGTTTAGGTTAAAATATTATTTAATTACATGTCATCCCTTAAACAATATCATAACCTTTAATAAACCCCATGTCACATAATAATAATTGTGATAATAATAATAATAATAATAATAATAATAACAATAATAATATTTTTTGACAGGTACCAACTTGAGAAATAAAAAATATTATTTAATGGGCTTGTTAACTAATATTTTTCATCAGACAAGGTCTTGGTTTGTTTGAAGTCCTCTACAATTTATTGAAAACCTAAATAAATATTCAATATTTTATTCATCAATAAATATTTGTGATCGATAAAACATGAATAAAATTATTTTACATTCTTAAGAATAATATTTATTCTATTGATTAAATTAAAATATAATTTAGTCAAGATCAATAGAAACACTTTGTGTGTGACCCTCTTGGATTCTTTCTCATTAGCATTAGGTGGGATTTCTTAAAGTCCAAGATTAATTTCTAGCAACGGGTCAAGGAAACCAAGAGAAAGAACTTAATGTTGTAATGAATACAACCACATATAACACTGATTGTGTAATATAATCACATTGTCACTATATCTCATCAAGAAGGTTACAAATTTATCTCACCAACCTATATGATCAATACATCTTTCTTTGAAAATCTATAATAAACACTTTGATACACCATGAACATGAAATTTAAGGAAATGGTTCTATTACAAAATAATGGTTGAGATATGAACTTTCATAAATATGGAAGGGAAAAATCCTTCCTTGACTTATCCATTAATAACATGTCAATCATGACGCACCCAACACACCTTGCCTTATCACAAACATATGACGTCATGGTTTTCATAAAAAAATCTAAGTGCTTGAGTCATGACATGCATTAATGATCATATTAAAAGTCTAAAAACCATTTCACATACTCATAGATATAAATATCTGATGAAATGAAAACATGAGGAATTCATACTAGTAGGTATATTCTCTTAATCTCCCTTCTTGGAGATTACAAAGTGTGAACCTCATAAGAAGAATCCTCATCTGCTTACGAGTACTCACACCTAATAGTCACTTTCAATGTTTCCCATCATATAATGTTATCCAACTATAGAACTATTTTTAAGAATATCATCATAGAACTTCAAGGTTCTCATCTGTTAAGTCAAGGCTTTAGTTAGGATGTACACCATGTTGTCTTCCATGGAAATACTACTCATTGCAACCTCAAATCTCTAAGAAAATTTTTATAAGATATGATACTTCTAAAGTATGCTCTTTATCCACTTATGTGACCTTATTTCTTTTTCGAGATCCACCAATGTAGTATTATCACAATAGAGTGTGATAGGATCTTTAATTATAGGAATCATCTCAGTATCTTAGGTTTATCACTATAGAACCTCTTCGATATCTTGTCAATATATATACCTTGACTTATTCTGAATAGTCTCTTGGATATATCATAATAGATCATGATCCTAAGAATATATTCTTCCTTTCCTAAGTCCTTTATGGAAAATAATTTATTCAACCATGCCTTAAAAGACTATAGGGCTAGTATTTCATTTCCAATGAGTAATATGTCATTAAAATATACTATTAATAAAATGAACACTCTCCTAATAAACCATTTTTAGACACAAGGATAACATCTATTGTTTATGGAACTAAATAACGTTATGGATTTACCAAAATTAATTTCCATGACCTCGATTATTTATTTAATCTATACATTTTTTTTCAATTTTCATATCTTATTGGAATCATTTGGAGTCACAAACCCTTTGGGTTGTGTCATATAGACATCATCCTAAAGGTTCCTATTATGGAAGATTGTTTTGGCAACCATTTTCCAAATCTCATTGTCATGGTAATCTGTAATTTCTAGTATAATTCTAATGGATTTCAATATTACAATCGGTGAAATGGTTTCATTATAGTCAATTCCTTGAAGTTATTTAAACCATTTTTGTAACCAATCACGCTTTATAGGTACTATAATGTTCTTCCATGTCTAGTTTCTTCTTGAAAACCCATTTAAAACCAATATTATTTACTTCCAATATAGGATATACCAAAATACAGACATGGTTTTGGTATATGGAATCAATTTTAGAATTCATGGATTCTTTCCACTTGGAAACTTTTGTGCCACTTACTAGTTTCTTGCAGGCTATATGATCATTATTATCAAAAAATAATGAGTCACCATACTTGGTGACTATAAAATTATACCATTATAGTTATCTAACCTCTCTTGTACTCCTACTCAGTACTTATGTCTCTAGAACAACTTGTTATTCCATGGGGATTTTTGGAATTTATTCCTTTAAAAACTCTTGTATATTTTGAGCCTCTACTTCATTGAAGTCTATCTCTCTCCCACTATCTATTTTAGAAATGGGATCCCTCTTAAGGAATTTAGTATGTTTTCAACCACAACCTTCTTATCTAAAGTATTGTATAGGTACTATAACTTTGTTTCTTTCATATATCCTACAAAGATACACTTTTTTCCTTAGGGTGGAAGATTGTTACCTAAAGAGTACTTAACAAATGACTTTCAACCACTCACATGTAAGTAATAAAACATGAGTTTATTCCCATTCCATAATTGGTATAGTATATCATCTATCACTTTATTTGGAACTCATTTTAGTATTTATGGTGATATTCATAACGTGTATCATCAAAAGGATAGTGGAAGACTTTAATGACTCATCATTGATCTAACCATGTACAACAAGGTTTGATTCCATCTTTCTCTCACACTTCTCTAAAAAGAATATAAGGGGGATTCATTTTGGATAGGATCCCAAACCCCCATAAGTAATCAATAAATTTTTGATTAATATATTCTCTACTATATTCTGAGAGAAATTTTTTAATCTTTTTACCAAGCTGGTTCTCAACCTCATTCTTTTGTTCCTTGAATTTGTAAAAGTAGTTTTACTTATACTATATCAAGTAAACATATCCATATCTACTAAAATAATTAGTAAAAGTTATGAATTATGAGTACCCACATCTTTCCTTAATAATAAATGGTCAAAAAACATCAATATGAACTAATTCAAGAATATCTTTAGCCCTTTCACCTTTCCCACTAAATGGGGTCTTTGAAATTTTTACTTGTAAAAATGCGTGACATACACCAAGTGGTTTTAGTTTAAAAGAATATAAATATCCATATGTGTGTAATTTATTCAAATGATTTTCATGTACATGACATAATCAGTGATTCCATAGTCTGGTATAATATGGGTCATGTGAGGAATTTTTTTTATCAATTTCCATTACTTGGTTCATGTAATCCAACACACAAAGGTCATTATTTAAATATGTATTACCATAAAAATGAAATATTTATAAAATAAGTAACATTTATTTATAAACTTGAAAATAAAACCATATGTATTCAGTAAGGATACACAAATAATGTTTTTGGTAACTGGTGTAACATAATAAAAAACCTTTAAAAATAAGATCATTTTGGTCGGCAGTGTGAGGTGGTAGTCTTTAATCGATACAACAACAAGTTTATCTCCATTTGATTCTCATAAATCTACCTCCCACCAGTCAATATTTTTAAATCTACTTGGTTCATGTATTTTAATACATATGTGATCACAAAAAATATATCTAATACCCAATTTGTAGAAAAAATAAATTTCACGTGATAACAAAGGTCCTTAAAGCTTCCCCATGCTTCTTTGGCTAGGTGTAGTTTTTCTTCCAATGTCCTTTGTTTCCATATGCGAAATAAACATCATATCATTCCATTACATTCCCCTTGATATTCCTCTTCTTTGAAGGGTATGAATAATCTTTGAGATTAGATCTCTTTTCTCGCCCTTTAATTTTATTCATTATAAGTATTGAAGGATTTTTAGGCTTCATTTTCTTATCTACTTGGAAAAGAAGAGTTAGAAGATATGGATGAGACATATCAATGTTGTTAATATTAAAATTAACAAAAAAATTGGATAATATCTAAGGAAGTGATTTCAGAATGAAATTTGTGTGGAGTTCATTGAGGAGTTTAAAACCTATAACCTTAAGGAACTCAATGTAGATAATTATTTTGACTACGTGAGTCCCAACTATAACACCCTCAACAAGATTACTCCAAAAGAGTGATTTGGAAATCTCAAACCATTCTTGTCTTGCTCTCTCTTAGTATAAATCTTGAAGGGGATCAATCATGCTATATTCATCCACGTTTTAATGAGACTACATGAGTTTACTAGACATAGATGAAAGAATAAAACATTGAACAGTGACAACATCACTCAAATGTTTCTCATAGAAAAGGAACTATTCATCACTCACCTCCTTAGCAAGTATATCAGGATGTGAGGATTCCATCACATAAGATTTCCATTCATGGCACAACACAATTTTAAGGAATTTGAACCATTCGTAGAAGTTACTACCAGTGAGGAGATGTTATTTCTAAAATATATATAATAGGGATAGTGTGGGTAAATAACTTTATATTTTCTATAATTATAAAATATCATATTATTTGTAAATTTCTTGATCAGAATTTTTTCAAGAAATAATAAATTAATTGATTTTATTAATTCAACTACTTTATTGAGTCTCAATATCCCTCACCATTGAACTCAGAATGTCTAGTCTCCCAAACTTTCGATTGGAAAGGATCCATATTACCTTTCTTAATGATCTAGAATTCATCCATGAAAACCATAAGAAGTTTTTAGGTAGGCAGTCTTTCCAACTACGAGCTTTCAGCTCCTTGATCTATTGAGTGGAATCCCCAAACCCAAAATCCTAACTTGGATTTCCTCAAAACCTTCCTTCAAATTCTTATTGAATAGACTTTGACCATTAAATTTGATACAACTTTAGAAAATTCAACCCAAAAACCTTATGAGAACTCCCTAATAAAAGTAAGTGTCCAGACTTTGTCCATGAAAACAACTAGTTTTATGGTTTCATTCCCAATAAAGTAACGGAAGACATAGTCTAACATAATTTTATATTGAGATATTTTAATTTATTATTAATAAATTTTATATTTTTTATCCATTACATTTCATGTTAATATTAAGTCAATTTTACTTAATTAATTAACCATGTTGGATAAAACATTTATGCATAATCCATTTATTTAAATTCTGTATTTTCACATTAATTCATTTATTTATGTGATCATTGTTACAAACCATCCCAAATACCCTGATTATTGAGTCGACCCTGACATATCCCAAAGGGCATTCCCAATCCCCATGGGTTGGAAACTAGCACCTAGAATTACACAATATGAAAGTGGGAATGAATTTTTCATAAACACAATAGAAGAAAGAGATATGAGTTAGTATGGCTACAAGAAAAACTCCATAGGGAGAACTGTACCAGAAGTCAAATAGGTAAAAACAACCCAAATTACCAAAAAAAATATTACCACCCAATTACCAATGGACACAATAACTGAAGCCCAAAGATAAAAAACAACTACCACCGCCAAGTGGTTATTTATCCTTGCTCAAACCAAGCAGGAGTAAATCCAAAAATTCCCAAAGGAACAAGTAGGGTGTGAGCTAAAATCCCAATAAGGTTTCACCAAGGATTCCATAATAAGATTCCAACATAATTAACTAGATAAAAATTTCAATTTTAAATAAACATGCATGGATTTTCAAAATTATTTTAAAAAAAATCATACTTTACATTTCAAATGATGGAAATACTTTAAACAAATGTATTAATACACATTTTATCGAAAATTGTTTATATAAATTCACAAGGCATGTGTAAAATAGTTTACAACCAATGGAATATATATATATATCAAATCATTAACAATGAGAAACATTGTGATTTTCTAGGAGTTATGATAGTTCTAGTTTATGGGATCCTCACACACTCATATGATGATGAAAAAAATGTGTACACACTTCCCTCTAACACTGGCCAAAGAAGAGAAACCAAAATCCCACTTGGGATAAGATCTTTCTATAAGTTTATACGAGAGTTGTAAAGCGTCAATCCATTATTAGGGTAATTCAAACCTATCGTGTTTTTCCCAAATAACTCACTAACTACCTAAGATTTCATATACTAAAACAATAACCAATAATGGTCAATTTATTTCAAAATTGTTTAAAATAAAATTAACCCATTTTTCCAATTCATTATTCCAATTTCCATTTTGAAACCAAAACACATTTTTAATCAAATCATGTCTTTTTAAAGGATAAAACTAATGGGTTTCTATAAAAACAAATTAAGCCATTTTCTCAAATAAAAATTTGGAAAAAATTTCAAAAATAAATTTCACAATTCAATTTCACAATTTAAATTCCGCATTTAAAATTTCCACAATTTCTAATCAAACAAAAATCACACCCCAAATCAATGGAATTAGTGGTTTTTCCCAATTTCATGCCAAATCAAATTAAAATCCCCAATTCAATGGAATTGGATTGTTAAAAAACCATTTAAAAACAATTAAATTTAAATCAAGCAATTTTATTTAAATCAAGAAATTTAGGGTTAATCAAATGGAAAATTTTAAACTGAACAACCTACCTTGGGATCACGGGATAACGAATCAAAAATCTCTAAATAGGAAAATCCAATGAAGAAAGTTGATAATGAAGATTTGAGAATAAAACTTAGATTCAATATCTAAAACAACATATATTAGATCGTCCTACAACATGGAGATAAAAAAACCTAAGTAATAGAGGATAAGAGAGTGAGAGATAAGGAATAAGGAGAGGAAACTTACCAAGAAAGGACCGATTGAAGATTTCTTATCTTCAATCTGCCTTGAAAGGTGGTTGGAAGATCCAAAATTCGTCCTTGAGAGCCCTATCAACCCTAGAAATCATAATTGGGAAATTTAGTGTCGATCAAGGTTCAAAAGGGTGTGTTTAATAATTTTTAAAGAATTTTCGGATTAATTAAAAGTCACGCGCACAGTTATCTGTGCAGGGATTCACGGTTAGAAAAACCCTGCACCCAAGAAATATTCCCCTGCTATTGGGGTTTCATGGTTTCTCATTGGTTCATGCATAGTTTTTCAAACCTTTCACCAACTGAGAAAACCCTCACTGCCTAGGTTTTCAAAGTTTTCACTAGTAGGGAGCATGGTTTGGGAAAACCATGCGCCAATTATACACAGTCCAAGAGCCCTTCAAAATTTCCAAAATTTCACCCAAAGAACCCTTAAATGAAACCCAACCAAAAAATAATCAAAATAGAGGTATAGAAGTACCTAAAAATAGTATGTGGATGTTATGATCTTCCCACCATAGAAACTTTCTCTCCCTGGAAATCCTATCAAGCAGCTTCCATGTCAGAAAGATGAGGCCACTGCTCCCTCATCAGTTCCTCTATTTCTCAAGTCTCATGAGTATAAGAACCATGCTTCCATAAAACCCAAACCAAAGGTATCATCCTCCCACGAATTACCTTGGTTATAGAATCAACTATCATAACTCTATGCTCAATCATAGATAAATTAGGCTCGATATAAAGATCACTCTAACACGGAACATGATATGGACTAGAAAGTTACTTCTATAGCTGCGATACCTAGAACCAATTATGTATCGATTTCAACTACAGAGGAAGTTATAAATGGTAATCCACTTTACCTTAAAACTCTATATCCTCAAAAGGTCCCAAAAAACTGGGAGAAAACTTCCCTTACCACCCAAGCCATTGATGACCCAAATGGAGTGAAACATCTAGGAACACCTAGACACCAACTGAAAATTCCAACAGCCTAAGATAATGATCATCATAAGACTTATATTTTCTATGTTTTTTCAACATTATCTAACTAATAAAATGAATC
Organism: Viscum album; assembly: GCA_963277665.1. Taxonomy (NCBI): domain Eukaryota; kingdom Viridiplantae; phylum Streptophyta; class Magnoliopsida; order Santalales; family Viscaceae; genus Viscum; species Viscum album. The sequence goes on from OY728150.1 coordinate 1,477,469,442, forward strand.
TATTATTTTGTATATTGAACCAAGCTTTATCCAACCAAGGAACTTTCACCAATATCTGACTGACTAAACAAAGATTTTTAAGGCCAGCCATACAAGGCCTCAAAAAGATCCATTCTAATTATAGGTTGGTAAATGTTATTATAAGAAAAATCAACCATCCCTATATGTTCATCCAAATATCCACAAAATTCAAGAATGTAGGTGAAAAGTATATCCTCAAGAATATGTATAGCTCTTTCTGTCTGGCCATCCACCTATAGATGGCATGTCATGCTCAAATAGACTTGAGAATCTAGTGCCTCCTGAAGGCCTCTCCAAAAGTGAAAAGTGAATAGAGGATCCATATTAGAGACTATAGAAGATGAAACTCTATTAAAATTGAAAATATCTTTTACATAGATATTACTCAACTCTTCAACTTTGGATGTATAAAAAATGGGTATAAAATGAGCTTATTTATTCAACCTATCAATCATAACCCATATTGCATTATTATTTTTCTAGGTACGTGAAAACCCAACCAAAAAGTATATAGAGATTTCATCCCACTTCTAAGTTGGCACTGGAAGTGGATGAAGGAAACCTAAAGGTCTCTAGTGCTCAACCTTGACCTGATGGAATATATAAGAATGAGAGGAAAAAATCAACAATTCCATATCTCATACCTATCCACTATAATTGTTGCCACATGTTATATAACATCTTCATGGTTCTTGGGTAGGCTGCTGACTTGGAATTATTAAAATCCTATATCACAACTTTCTTGACCAATAATGGAACCAAAAAACGATTCTAATAACATATAATTCCATCTAGGGAGAATGACCACTCAGTAATGGTTTTCCCACCATAAAGAGAGTATCTAATGCCACATAACTCTTCATCAAGATATTGTTCCTAAAGAATAATCTCATGAAGAGTGGAGGTAAACTAAACACTGTACAAAAAAACATCGATTCCTGATTCCAAGAATCCAACATGAAACTATAAAAAAAGAGACATCATGTTCCACTATTTGGTGATTCTTTCATAGCCTGGGTAAAAAATTTCATACTCAAGGCATCCATGAAAACATTCCCTTTACCCCATAATAGGTGATGTGAAAGTTGAAAAATTGAAAATATTCCACCCAATGCCTTTGGAGAAGATTCAAATATTTATAAGGGAAGATATAACTCATGATCTAGTGGTGAGAATACATGATAAACCATTCTAAAAAAAGGTAATTTCTCCAAATATTAAGTGCATGCATCAAAACTGTGTAATTAAGGTCATGGGTTGGATAATTTCTCTCATGTGTCCTAAGCTGACGAGAGCCATATATAACAACATGATCACCCAACATAATAACACAACCCAAACCTGAAACTGATGCATCATAGAATACCATATAGCTATTCTCGGCCTCTGAAAGAGTCAACACCAACACAACATTCAAAATATGTTTTAGTTTAATAAAAGAACTATGAAATTTATCATCCCAAGAAAACTTTACTCCCTTACAAGTTAGAAAAGTAATCATAGAATCCAACTTTGAGAAGTACTTTAAAAACTTGAAATAATAACCAAATAAACCTAAGAAGCTCTGAATGTCGATTTTTTTGTGGTTGTTACCATGTCATAACAACTTTCAACTTTTAAAGATCAAATAAAATACCATGTTCTGACACTATGTGTCACAATAACTTAACTTCCTAAATCCAAAAACTATATTTTGATAGCTTGGACTAAAGTATATGATTTTTCAATAATTTCAGCACTGTTATCAAATAGAGCATGTGATCCTTCTCATAATTGTAGTAAAAAATGATGTCATCCACAAAGACAACCAAAAAAGTATCAAGATACTCATGGAAAATCTAATTCATTAAATCTATAAAGATTTCAGGATCATTGGTTAAAAGAAATGGTATGATAATGTACTCATAAATGGGAGTACTTGCTCCGAAAGTTAGTTTGTTGAATGTTAGGCTCTTTTATTCTAAATTGATGATAAATATATCAAAGATAGATCTTCTAAAACCAGTTAGACCTTTAAAATAGTCAAATAGATCATCAATCCATGGAAATGAATAATTGTTCTTTTCTATGACCCTATTGAGTTTTTAGTAATCAACACAAAGGCAAAGTGACCCATCTGATTTCTTTGCAAAGAGAACAAGTGCTGCCCAAGGTTACACACTTGGGCATATCAATCCTTTATCTAAAAAATTATCCAACTAAGTCTTCATCTCATTCATTTTAGATGGAAACATGTGATAATAAGTAATATAAATGGTTTAATTACTATGCACTAAATCGATATAAAGCTCTACCTCCCTTACTGGTGGAAAACCAGTGAAGTTAGAAGGAAAAACGTTAGGAAAATCAATGACAACTAGAGGGAAATAACCATTCAAGGATTCCCGATATAGATACAAAGAAAACACTGATATCAATTCTCCCATCTCTGGATAATAAGTTCTATCTCTACTCGACCTTGGGTCCCATTCTCCTTGAAAGATGCGGCACACCCCATCAGGCACAGTAAATGAGACCATCATAGATAATAATCAATCCAAGATTTATTAGAAATGAGACAATCCATCCTGAATATGACATCAATAGGTTTCATGTCGAGAAATAGAAGATCCTAAGAAATCATAATATCCGATAAAGAGAAAAAATATGTTGAACTATAAAGACCCCACTCCCTATTCATTCCAAGGGGTATAGTAATATCCATCACATAAGATAAAAGATCTATAGGAAGATTTAGTAGTTTGAAAATACAGGTTGAAATAAAAAAAATGAGATACAGTAGTATCAAAATAAGTTGTCACTAATGAAGAAACTATAGTGATGGTAACTGTAACATTTTCTGGACCCGTATTTGCTTCCTCTATAGACTCTTCCATTGCGTGATGAATCTTCATTCCCAATTATTATGGTTAGAACCCCTTTTTCATTGAATAATATGATTTCACCCTAGTTTTAAAAGGCATTTATGATCTCATTCCACTATGTGGGGTGGAATTGACAAGTCATAACTTTTGAAATTTACCCGAGCATCTTCAGAAACCACATATCTTGGGTGGTTTTGTGTAAAACCATTTCAAGTGCCCTGAATTTTTACACTGGTGGAAAATCAAAGGGCCTATTCCTAGAACTTTATGAGGTCTAGAAGAACCATGTTATTGATAATAATCACAAAAATTATCATGCTTCCTCTTTCCATTAAAGGCACTAACACCTCTACCAGGATAAAATAGAACTCTCATCAACCCTGATTTACTATCACGGTCCATTTCAACCATCAACAATCTATCTAGAACATCCACATAAGAAGTCAAATTTTACAAGAAAACCTGGGAATGGATATCAGATTAAAGTCCCATCTCAAACCATAAAATATTCATATTCTCCTTCATCATAATCGCAGGTGAAGAATGCACAAGATCAAGAAAACAGTTTACATATTCTGTTACGGTCCTGTCAGCCTACTCAAGTTTTAAAAACTCTAAAGCCTTAGCCAATACAATAGAATTTGGATATAACTGGTTAGTGAAAATAACTTTTAAGTCTTTCCACTATAATCCTCTATGCTTCTTATCCATCACCATTATGTCCCACCATCTTCTACTAGGTCCCTCTAGCTTGAAGGTGACACATTTCATCTTGATTTCATTAGAAATTTCTAACAACTCAAACAGAAGCTCGATATCTCTCAACCAATCCTTCTTCAGTTGAGGATTATTATAGCCTAGTAATGTTGGTGGCTTTTGGTGAATGAACTATTGAGAACGATTATATAAAAAATCCCTTTGAGGTTCCACACCTGTATCCTGAATGGGAATGGGTGTAGGTGTCTATCCTATATCTTGGAAAGCACGCACAATGACCTCAACTAGATTCTAGTCCATGTGAGTATTTTATCACTAAGGTTCATCAATATCTTTCTCCTGGATTTGATTCACATGTCTTCTCATAGGCATGATGCTATGCAACATCAGCATAAACATTGAAGAAATGAGATTAATACTCAAACTTAGAAACATGGAAAAATTAATCCCAATAGATGGATAAAAATTATTTTTATTTCTTACTATCCAAATAAAAAGTAGGGAAAATAATAGAATTAATCCTTAAGATGTATTTCCCAAACCACACCTAGTGACTTAAGGTTCATTGTAGTGAGATGTAACTAGACACTCAATTGCAACTACCTCTTAATTATTAACAATATTTCATAACTTCATAAAGACATCAAGGTAATATGCTTAACATGTCCCTATGATACCACTTTTTCATTAACTATTTTGAATACCTTGTTACCCTAATACCCGATCCAATCCTAACATAGCCCGAAGGGTGTTCTTGATCCCCATGTGTTGGCGACAATCACCTAACATCACACAATATGAAAGTGGGAATAAATTTCCAACAAACACAATAGAATTAAGAGATAAAAGTTAGTATAGATATAAGAAAAACTTCATAGGGAGAACTATACTTGAAGTAAAAAAGGTAAAAATGGCCAAAAGTACCCAAAAAATAGGATAAACACCCAAGTCCCAATAGATACAACAACTCAATCCCAAACATCAATATAAACCACCACCTCCAAGTAGTGCTTTACCCTTGCGTGAACCTAGAAGGAGGAAATATACAAATTCTCAAAGGCACAGATGGGTAAGGTGTGAGCTAAAATATCAGTTGGGTCTCACCAAATATTTCATAATAATATTCCATAATAATTAATGAGATAAAACTTTCAATTTTAATTAAATAGGCGTGAAATTTCAAAAGCATATTTGAAAAAAATAATGATTTACATTTAAAATGATGGAAATACTTTAAATAAATGTCTTAATACACATTTTTATCTAAAATAGTTTATATAAATTCATAAGGCATGTGTAAAATAGTTTACAACCCATGGAATATATATATATATATATCAAATCCTTAACAATGAGGAACACGTTCATCCTCTAAAAGGTATGATAGGTCCAGGTTATGGGATCCTCACACAATCATATTATGATAACAAAAATGTTCACACACTTCCCTCTAACACTAGCCAAATAAGGCAAACCAACATACCACTAGGGATAAGATCTTACTATAATTTGATGTTAGAGTTGTAAAACATCAATCCATTTCTAGGGTAATTCAAAACAAGTGTTTTTTTCCAAATAACTCACTAACTACCTAGGCTTTCTTATGCTCAAACAACAATAAAAAATGAGAAATGTATTTCAAAACTATTTCAAATAAAATTAAACCATTTTTCCATTTCATTATTCCAATTTCCATTTAAAAACAAAAATGCTTTTTAATAAAATCATGCCTCTTTCCAGGATAAAACCAATATGTTTATATCAAAACAATTTAGTTTATTTTTCTTAAATAGAAATTTGAAATAAATTCAACAAAAAAATTTCACAATTTAAATTACTTAATTTAAATTTCCATTAATTTCCATCAAATAAAAATCACACCCCAATATAGTGGAATTAGGGGCTTTCCCCAATTTCATGCCAAATCTAATTCAAATCCTTAATTAAATGGAATTGGGTTTTCAACAAACCAATTGAAAGAAATTAAATTTTAATTATGTAATTTAATTTAAATCAAGAAATTTAGGGTTAATCAAATGGAAAATATTAAATGGAACCACCTACCTCAGGATCATGGGATCACAAATCACAAACCCCTAAATGAAAAACTCCAATGAAGAAAACTGACATTGAAGATCGGATAATCAAACCTAGAATCTAGATCTAAAAAAACTTAGATTATATCCTCCAATAATAAGGACATCTAACAAACCCTAAGGAAGAGAGGAGAATAGATCAGGAGAGAAGGAACGGGGAGGGGAAACTTACCAGGAAAGGACCAAACAAATATTTCCTGGATTTGATCAGCCTTGGAAGGGGTTTGGTTGAGCCAAAATTAGTCCTTGAGAGCCCTATCAACCCTATTAATCATAACAGAGAGATTTAGGGTTGATCAAGGGTTAAAAAGAATGGTTCTAGAATTTTTAAATAATTTTCAGATTAATTAAGAATCACACATGAAGTTAGCTAGGAAGGTCCACACAGTTAGAAAAAACCGTGTTCCCTAGTTGCGCACTATTACTGTTGTGGTTGCATGATTTATCCTTCATGGGAACATGGGTTTTAAAACTATGCACCAAATATTTAAACCCTCACTACCTGGTTTTTCACAGTTTGAAGTAGCAGGGCACACAGTTTGGGAAAAGCATGCGCCAACTGTGCACATCCCAAGAGACCTTAAAAATTTCCAAAATTTCACCCAGAGAACCCTTAGACAAAACCCAACCAAAGCATAATCAAAAGAGGAGTTTTGGAGTAACTAAAAAAAGTAATAGTTTATTAAAATCATGGTCATTCATCCATAAAATAAATAATGCATAGACATAAATAAATAAATAATTAAATTACCCATTTATGGGCATATCTAATGGTTGACTTAAAGAATGGTCATTAAATCAGATTATTACCTTGGGAAAATAACTCCTATTATCAGTATTTCCATGAGTTAAAACATTCCACCTGTCCACCTATGTAACACCAGAGTTTTCATCATTATGGTTCTGTCTTAAACCACCTTTGCATGCCTTGAGAAACACCATTAATTATAAGTATTTATAACTCACATACTGGTGATTGGAGCTGAATGATTGGTTAAAGGGGAATAAATAACTTTAAAAACATAAGTTCTATATAATAAGGGTAAGGGATGAACCAAATTCCATCAAATTAATTTAATAATTAATATTTCAAAACCATGAAATAAATTAAATTAAATAAATTCCAACACATACATTGGTCTGGGTATAGCTCACAAATGGTCATACATGCAACACATATGCAAAAGTAATACAGTTAACAACTTCTTCTTATTCACTAATCAATATTAATATAAAATCACTTTCATTAATTGGTCAATTAATTAATTATCTTTCATCTTAATGACCATCTGAATCCTATTGAAGATAACCATCATTAAGGCATTAATGGAAAATAAATAGAAGAAACAATTATTATAGGTTTTTATAATAAATTATTTGAGTACTTAAAATTCTTTAAAAACATTATTAAATTGTCAAACATAATAGGTTCCAACAAATAAAATAAGGTTTTAGTGCTACAATTTTCAATTTAATGTAATTTAATTCTTTTAGAAATTGGGATACTACACAGTGTGTACTATCCAACTACACATCATGTACCTCGGTTTCCATGTATCTGGGTTACACACATAGGGATTTGGTATGTTAACACAGCCAGACTACTTGAAATGTACATTCCAGCTACATGTCATGTATTTTATTTTCGTGTGTTCAAGTTAAACACCTAGGCTTATGTGTGTATATCATTTGGACTACATAGTGTGTACAAGCTAGATACACACCATGTATCCTTTATACCGTGTGTTTGTTGTTCTCACCAAATAGGTTAGTGTATATTTTTGATGTAATAAACGATGACCTACATGATGTGTACACCACATACACATTGTTTAAATCATAAATTCTCTAGGATGTCAGTATCACATGGTTTGACTAGGTATAATGACCACACAGATTGCACGATTTATGCTACTAACCCATGTAGACTATATGGAAAGTATTCCATCTATAAGCCATGTAATCTGACATCCTATGTTCCAGGTTAGGACAATATACACGTGATGTGCAATAAATTCACCATGTGTAATTAACTTCTCAACATTTCATGTATCCCCTAACACATCTAGGTGTAGTGAACATGGGTACATGATGAGTACTCTAGATACACGTCATGTAACCCAGTTTTACTGGAAAAAAATTTGGAACTTCCCAATGGCATCTCTAGTCATTATTTATCTGTTCTTAAACATTTAATAAAATTTAACACTAAACGAACATGATTAATATGTTGGTAACATGTTAATTAAAATTGGATTAAAGAATGAATAATATTAAATGAAACATTCAACCACAATTGTGTATAGATCAAAAATAAAATAAATAATTATAAACTTAAAACTTAACCCCTTTAATACCACGTGAAGGTTTTGAGAATAGTGGAATCATGCATTGGTGGGTGATATATTAATTTTTTTAATATTTAGTAACCTGAAACCCTAGGTGAGGATCTTTCATGTTAAATTTATAATTAATTTATTTAGATTTTGAGAAAATAAATACCTCGACTTAGGATCCTTTCTTCACTGACAATGTTGATCTTCCAAAAGACCCTTTTCAAATTCCATTTGTTGTGATGTGATTATCCATGGGTAGAATTTCTCTAGTGGTGATCCATATGTTCTCCTTTGATCTCTGAGAAACACAAATCAATTTTTGGTTGCTAGCATGGTGAATCCATTTTCTTACATTGTTCATGTTGATTGATCATCCTTTACTCTTGAAGGAATCTCTATTATGTTTCTTGTTCTTAAGAGGGAGAGAGAAGGAGTTGAGAGATAATTCCATTGTGCACAATGATTCTCTATTTTCATATCATGCCACACAATAGACATGAACTTCTATTTATAGAGTTAGGGTTTAAGTTAAAATATTATTAAATTACATGTCAGAACATAAAAAATATTATAAACTTTAATAAACCTCATGTTATATAATAATAATATTATTATTATTTTGTGTCTCACACAAAATTTCACAATAAAAAATAATATTTAACTAGATTGTTAATTAATATTTTTCACCGGACATGGTCTTGGCCCATTCTAGCTCTTCTAGAATGTATTGAACATCCAAATAAATATTAAAAAAATTAATTCTCAGTAAATATTTTTAACCGTTAAAATGTGAATAAAACTATTTGTAGACCTTGGAAAGAATATTTATTCTATCAATTAAATTAAAATAGAATTTAATAGAGATCAACATAAATAGTTAGTGTGTGAATCTCGATGATTCTTCCTCATTGACATTAGTTGAGCTTGCCTAAATTCTAAGATTACTATCTAGAAATGTGTCAAGACACCTAAGAGAAAGAACTTAATATCACAATGATGAAAACCAAATATGAACACTCACTATATAATATAATCACTTTTCAACAATATTTTATATAGCAAGGTTCACATCTATATCACTAACCTATATGCTTGATACGTCTTTTTTTGACTATTTGAAATAAACATGTTGATACACCATGGATATTGAATTTAATGTGAAAGTTATATTCCAATAAAAGGGTAGAGATATCAACATTCATAAATATGGAAGGGATAAATACTTCCTCGACATATCCATTAATAAAATGTCAATCATGATACACCCAACGTACCCTACCTCATTTCAAACATATGTAATCATAGTTTTTATCATAAAATAGAAGTATGTGAGTCATGAAATTCATTAATGATAATATTAAAGTCTAAGGACCATTACAAAATCTTACAGATTGTAATATCCAATGACACAAAAACATGAAAAATTCCTATTGGAAGGTCTGTTCACATAATCACTTTTCTAGGAGATTACCAAGTGTGAACTTTATAGACAGAAGCCTCATTTTCTTATGAGTAATCACACCTGATAGTAACATTCTATGTGTCCCCTCACATAACATTACCTGATCATAGAACTATATTTACAAATATCATAATAGAATTTCAAGGTTCTCATCATAGCATGGAACTAATATGTCCTTATCAATGTAATAAATAATCTAGGAAATTATCACATTTAAGTCATACAAAAGAATAAACAATATGATATAAGATATTTTATTAATATTCAAATCATCAAATATACATGAAATAAAAATACAAAAAATTGATCTTATGACACCAACTCCAACATTTTTAACCCCCTCTAAAATTTTCATTTTATATTACAGTGTCATTTAAGTAAAAAACTACCACTAAATCAATTTTTATAGGATGTTTTGATATAAAACATGAAAATTTAATTTAGAGGGGGTTGTGCACAACCCCCTCTAAATAACCACCACTAAATGCATTGTTTTTTTATATTGGGTATTCACCTAGAACTATTTCCGGTTTGTATCAAGGAAAATAAATGGAAATTTCCCTATGATTCTTATGTGATGACACATTCAGAGAAAAATAAATTTTTGGAAGTATTGTATAATGTCAAGGTTCATGATGGATATTCAGGAAACATATCTAAATGATTCAATATAAGATAATTGAAACTAAAATTCCTAAAAAATAATTATTATCACATCCTTCTTCATGAATGGATTACAATCGAAATCTAAAATTTAGTATCCAAAAATGTAAGGGTGATGATTATTTGATTGTTCCATTATTATAAATACCTTTATGTAAAAAGGTTACCCAAGTCTTTCTTGAAAAAAAATGTATAATGAGGCGTCATTAATTTTGTATGAGTTAGAGAAAATTTTTACACTTTCATTTTTCACTTTCATGTTATATCAAATAGTCCATATCCCAATCGAAACACTTCTTAAGGGATTTTTTTTCTTTTCAATGGATTTATCCCACTAAAATAAATATGTGCATAATGAAGTATTATGTTGGGAATAAAAATCACCCTGAAGGTTTTGATGTGATAGGTTGTATGGCTCAGGAATGTATGGATTTTTATTCAATATATTTATCTGATGTGAGAACAAGGAGTAACCAGAAAATGATAAATGAAGATGAGTGGTATGGGGAAATTGAGACCTTATTTCCATATCTTCCCCAAATAAGAGGTATTCATGGAAATATACATTGGCTATATTGATCCTTGAAGAGTAGGATATGTAACATTGCACAATCTTGTTTAACCGTGGTTTGTTCATTATCTATATCAAGTTGGTAATTTGAATATGTATATGTTATCTAATACAACATAATTTCACATATACCTTAAAATTTTAATATCATTTTATGTAGGGAACATGGAAAAATTATTATTATATTTCATAATTATTTTCCTTTGAGAATAAGAGAGACTTTTCATAACCCCGAGTTTCCTGGATGGTTGAAATCAAAGGTATGACCCTTAATTTAATCAACTTAAAATATAGATATTCATCTAATTTTATTATTCATATATATTTCAGTTTTATAGTTTACCTACTGACTCTGTCTTTCAAGAATTATGAGTGTAGGATTTTAGTCCCAAGTTTTTGGTTCATGAATACAAATATTTAATAATAAATGGGTATAAATTTGTTACAACTGGTAATGTAGTGAGCATTAGAACACAACATGATGGTGTTATGTTAACTTCTACAAAAAAATTTTATGTTAGTGCATCAGATAGTAGGCCTCAATATGAAAATGTTTCTTATTGTGGATTTGTTGAGAAAATAATATTATTGGATTACTAATATCATGGTCTAGTTACTATTATGAAATAAAAATGGGTTGATTCAATGAAAAGACATTGTAGATTTATTTATGATCGAATATTTAGTGTTATTGACATGACTCACTTCCTATTTACTGATGAACCATATATATTGGAATCAATGGAACAAAATATTTTGTGTGAAGGATCATCTAAGACTTAATTATGGTTTCATTATTGAAGTAATGCCAAGTAATATTTTTTATGATGGTGGGGATGAAATTGACATCATTTATTCACCCATTTGTGTAGACGAAAATATTTTATTTGACAACTCAAATTGTCTAATTGTTAAAATTGATGTTAAAACTAAAATAACGGTGGGTAATATATATAAGCAACCATATATGTTCACAATTAATTTATTTTAGCTTGACATGGGTTTCTCAAGTTCAAACCATTGTAATTACTTTAATTTCGTTTTATTTTTGTTTTTCATTGAATTTAATTAGATTTATTTGAATTCTGAAAATAAGGTTTAAAATATTTTTTATATACATGTATAACTTGGTTTTAAATTATAATTTCTAAAACATTATCTTAAATAAATATCTTTAAAATAGTATTTTAAAACTAGTAAAAAACACTTTTTAATAAAAGTTTTTAAACGGGGTTCTTAAAACTGTTTTAAAACAGGTGTATACAAGAGGATGTTATGATATTATTTATGTCCTGTTTAACTTCTAATTTGTATGAATAATATTTAAAAATAATTTTAAAAAATGTATAACTAATTTTTATATATATTATGATATATATCGAAGAAATTCAAAGTAAGAGACTATTTGATAATGATCGATGATTACATGACCTAGTGCTACCTCCTCTGGTTCCCATAGTGAGTATAGTAATTGTAATATTTTTATACTGCATTACATTTAATTTCATGATCTTATTATTCATCCAATTTCTTGTAGGTACCTTTATCTGAATCATACTTGACCTCTACTCATCCTACTAATATGGGTCGAAAACATGGAAAATCGAGCGAGGGTGCTACTAAAGTTACATGGAGCACCCATCATACCTGTTCACACCAAGACTCTCCGAAAAAATCCCATTTACCGCACTTTCTCTCTCTCCACTTGATCCTCTAGGGATATTCCCACTTATTTCTCTATTATCATCTTATTTAGGCTCTAATTATCATATACCATTTACATATCCTATTATGTATCCTCATCACTTCTATCCTTACCCTACCATGTCTATACCACCTCTATTTCCTACTCTTATCCATTCAGGATCTGATGATTGTGCTCTTTCACCTTCTACTCCACAAAATTTAGATGAACTAGAGCATGGATTGGAGAAGGGACATCCATTAGAGGCTAATGATCTAGAAAATATGATAGAACCATCAGAGCCTACTGGTTAGCCTGGATTGGGTTTATATTATTATCGTGACAAATTATATCACATTAATTTTTTTGAGTTATACCATGAATTAATTCTACTTTTTTCTTTTATATTATTCAGTGGGATATTTTAATAGGTGAATTGGTTACATTTTTATGCATGAATCTATGAACTATCAAACACAAATAATCATAGATTATAAAAAATATGACAAAATTATAGGTAAAAGTACTAGACAATTTAGAAGTTTCATAGAGATGTTAGCCATGTATATAGATATCATTCCACTTTAACGAGTCTCTATAACGACCCATACTTTACATACATTGTTAATACCTCAAAATTTAATAATACTTATTACATCATATAACAAAACCATGAAAGGACCATATAGGTATAGTGTCTTTAGAAACTGGGAAACATAAACAACTGGTTCATAAAGGGTCTACACTGTCTCCCATTTATTTCATCATATATATAGTCCCTTTTGGCATATCTTACTTAATAACCATCTTCCTGACCTGGGGAAAGAAAACATACAAAAGGGTGATCTCAAATGCTCAGTAAGGGTAAACAAAAGAAATATCAATCACATCATATTCATAAGAACATAACTTTTGGAAATCGTAACCTGTAAAAGAGAGCATAATTTCATAACATGGGATAAATCATAGTAGTGAAATGTAATCCCAATAATCATAACATAAAATAAGAAACTTTGTGGCATACACACATAATCATAGAGAATCATTTCTTATTAGTCAAGACTCATTTCCAAGACTATCTTAGTGGACAAAGTCCATTTCTGAACCGAGTTCACTCCCCGTTCCAGTCCCGTTTCACTGAACCGGTATAACCTACCGTTCCAGCCATGTCTATCTCATGAGATATAAAATATTTACCCAATGCATTGGAGGGAGATATAGGTCACACCCATCTCATAATGATACCATTCTTATGTGTGCCACAAAATCATAAATCATACATCATTGCATAACCCATGTAATAAAAATGGGAATCTTAAACATCGTGACATCATCAAACAATTCATATATGATAAAGGAATTCATAAAAATAATTCCATCACAACATAATCAAATCAATTTAATAATAGGGATATAAACAGAACCCTATATTATCTTAGATGGAAAATAATTTTGATAAAACACTTGAACTCCATTCTTGAGGAAAATATCCTTTCAAATTCAAAAAACATTTTCCTTTTTTAACATGTCATACAATTTTAAACTAAAGAAGTTGATTAAAAATAAACTTGAAAACATGTAAAGGAAGATTCTTGGAAATAATGTTTTAAAAATCCATTCATGCCGTATAAGTTAAAAAAACATTCTTCGTACTTTTGTCGGAAAAGTCAAAAAGTACCTCGTACGAAAAACGACAAAATATTCCTTTCATATCCTTTACTAAAAACTCACCGAAGGGTAAAATTGGATTTAAAAAATTGTAGGTGGATGGAAATAATATTACATATTGAGGAAATATGGATTTGGATGATAAAATACACCCCAGTAAATGCTAAAGTATAAACAATCTCGGATAAAAATGAGATTGTGATATTTCCCTTACCGTAGGTACGATTTGCTTCGTAAGTGTCCGAACCTCCTGTATAATGATTTAAATAATGTTATTGACTTATTCTAGAGTCATAATTATTGTTATGATATCATATATGGTCATATTCTTAGCTTCTTATTAGTAATATTTCACTACTACTTGTTATTCGGGTGTTTATTACTTTTTGTTATTATGCGTGTTTTGTCGAATAAATTCTTATTATTCTCTTTAGGTTATAGATACCTCATTTAAAGAATGGTATTAGTGTAATATATATCATATTAATTCATTCAATTCATTTATATATTCGTTATTCAATGAATATCATGTAGAACGAGTCGAACCACATCGTGGAGACGGTATTCCGTACGTACGCACGAGTGATGATATCTTTCCTATGATCGTGGAATTGTATTGGAGTGTATGTATACTATTTCAGAATCAATATAACTTTATAATAGTCATATATATTCATTATTTACACCATTATACTCATCCAAGTAAGGTGGTGGTGGAAAATAGATTACATCACGGCGTGGAGACGGTATTCCGTACCTACGCACGCGCGGTGATTTCTTTTTCCGTAGGATGGATAGATGGTGAAATAGGATTGTTTCATACTTATAATAACATATCAGTATATGAGTGATACTTATGTTATTACTTCATAATGAAACAACTAAAGAAGAATAAGTCGAAGAAGAAATAAAGATGAAAGAATCGATAACGGACATTACCTCTTCTTTGAAGTGATTCTTTGAGACCTCCTTTTAGGGCACTAAAATAGGTCTTTGAAGAAGACCATAACCTCTAAGATGTTTCTAGGGAAGTGGAGAGGATACATTGGCAGGGGTGGCCGAGCTTTAAGGCTCAAAGTGGTGTGAGGAAGAGGGGGAGGAGGTGCCCTTTTATAAGGGAGGAGAGGGGCACCTTTGGAATAACTAAAAATATTATTTTATTATAAAGTCAAATTCGGTTTTAAATAGCTCCAAATTGATATATTTCGAAGATAAGGTGGGGATGGGTCGAAATCCTCTCATCCAATAGAATTTAGACAAGTTTAGGTTCCTATTTTAACCTTACCATTTAGATTTAACATTAAGTTAAATAATTTTACTTTTACCGTGTCTTCTTGTGTTCTTATACTATAAGGTTAATAAACATACTCTAAGCAGCCAAACGAACCCCAAGTTGTTTATTATTAATATATATAACCGTATCTAAGTCATTTTGCTGAACCATATATTTTTAGGAATAAAATACAATTACTAATATAATATTTGTTTTAAAAACTATTTTATGTCAATTTTGACACTATTTAGTAATTAATTTTTGTGAAACTCATAACAGAATGATTATTTAGAAAAAAGTTAATTAAATAAATACTAACATGTCATATTAACCTAGAAAATTAGTGTAATTCATAAAAAGTCTCAAATTACATTTATTTGGGTTTTATAACATCAATTATGTCAATATTTCATTAATAAGATAATCACTGCATCATCGTTGTGTCATAAATAAATTAAATTATTTAATGTCTAAAAATTAAAAATAAAATACAATTATGTAGGATATCGTTTTATATTCCTAATGAATATTTATAGTCGAATTTATCTTATGTATAACCCCATATTAAAAATGATTTACTTATTAAACTTTGATTTTAACTATTTTAACCTTTCTTTAAATAAATTTATAATAAATGTCCTAATCTAATCCAAGTGGGACTAAATGGTCATATTTTATTCCTAAGGTTGTTTTTGGTCGAATTAAACTTGTACAATATAATTAGGACATGTGTTAGGGTAATAATAATATCATTTTTACCCTTAATTACCCTATTTACTTTTAACTGTGGTAAATAAAAGTAAAAAGTTACTATTCACCAAAAAATTATTTTCATCTCATTGAACAAAATTTTACTTACTGAAATCAACCGTGTCTCTCGGATTTTCGAAATTCCACTCACATAAGCGGTAAAATTAAGTTTTATGAAAAATTCAGTTTTTTAACTACCACTTAGTGGTTTCACTATTCATCAAAAATTGAAAGTTTTTAGAAAAATACCAAAATTTCACCCTAGGCTAATTTCGATATTCCGAATCCAAAAATGAAGTCCATTTTGAAAAATAAAATTTATAAAATTTCAAAAAGTGGTTATTACTATTCATAACGGCTAGTTTTAATAATATTTTAATAGCATATCATTGTTTAGTGAAACTCGGTATTGCATACGACACAAGCTATCGAGGAAGTCTGTGGTTGCGTGTAAAGCAAGCCAAGATAGTGTTGTGTGTAGTTAAAGATTCCTTTGATGATTTATATAACATAAAAACAAAATATTTCACATAAAAGTCTCGGGTGTAACATTCTACCCCCCTTAAAATGAATTTCGCCCTCGAAATTCGTCACTTTGTAACAGACAGATGAGGATACCTCTCACTCATCATATCCTCAAGATCCCATGTAGCTTCTTCTAATTGGTGGTTCCTCCATAAAACTTTCACCAAGCGAGTGGTCTTGTTTCGTAGGACTTTTTCGCTATGATCCAGAATCTCTATCGGCTGTTCTTTATAAGAAAGATCTTGCTCTAGCGGTACAACTTCTGAGATGAGTACATGTGAAGGATCAGGTATGTACTTTCTCAGGAGAGATACATGGAACACATCATGAACTTGAGAGAGATTCGGTGGAAGCGCCAATCAGTAAGCTACCTTCCAAACATGATCCAGTATTTCGAAAGGACCGATATATCTAGGGCTCAACTTCCCCTTCTTTCCAAATCTCATGAATCTCTTCAAGGGAGATATTCGTAAGAACACTTTATCACCCACTTCAAACTCTAGGTCTTTTCTTCGGTTGTCAGCATAAATTTTCTGTCGACTCTGAGCTGCTCTTATGTGTTGTTGAATAGATATGACCTTTTCTACCATTTCATCAACGAGATCGGGTCCTAATAGATTTCTTTCCCCAACTTTATCCCAGCAAGTTGGAGTCCTGCATTTCTTTCCATAGAGAGCTTCATAAGGATCCATCTGAATACTGGAGTGAAAGCTATTATTATAAGAAAATTCCACCAAAGGTAGGTGTTGATCCCAACCACCTTTGAAATCCATAGAGCAAGCTGTCAACATATCTTCTAGAGTTTGAATTGTTCTCTCAGACTGACCGTTTGTCTGAGGATGATAAGCAGTGCTGAAACTCAACTTTGTATCCATAGTATGCTGAAGACTTCACTAGAACTTTGAGGTAAATCTCGGATCCCGATCAGATATATTATAAAGTGGTACTCCATGCAATCTTACCACTTCCTTTACATATATCCTGGAAAGCTGATCCAGAGAGAAATCCTCTCTAATAGCAATGAAGTGTGCAGACTTGGAAAGACGATAAACTATGACCCAGATAGGATTATTGCCTTTGGATGTTTTAGGAAGTCCTGTGACAAAGTCCATAGTGATGTTTTCCCATTTCCATTCGGGTATGGGTAATGGTTGTAACATCCCCTTAGACTTCTGTCTCTCAGCTTTAACTTGCTGACAAACCAAGCATCGAGAGACATATTCAGCAACATCTCTTTTCATGACATCCCACCAGAAGTATCTTTCAAGTCCCTATACATCTTCGTTATTCTAGTATCAATAGAGAATGAAGAACTATGAGCCTCATCCAGCAGCTTCTTCTTTAATTCCGGGACGGGAGGAACACAAACCCGATTCCTGAACTTTATTATCCCCTCACAATCAAGGTTGAATTCAGGAACATTTCTCACCTTCTTTTGTAACTCGAATTCTTCTTTCTATGCCTCTTTAATCATCACATGTATAGATGGTTGAACATTCATTTGATAAAGATAAGATCTTTCCCCTTCCATTTTAATTCCAAGATCCATTCTTTGTAAATCCATAAATATTGGATCTTTTGTGATCCTCATCATGGATAAGCTGGCATGGTCTTGTCGACTTAATGCATATGCCACCTTGTTTGCTTTCCCAGGGTGGTAATGTATTGAGTAGTCATAATCCTTAATCAGCTCCAACCATCTTCTTTGGCACATATTCAGCTCCTTTTGTGTGAAAATATACTTTAAACTTTTATGATCAGTATAAATATCACACCTTTCACCATAAAGGTAATGCCTCCAAATCTTTAATGCAAAGATTACCGCAGCTAACTCCAAATCATGAGTTGGGTAATTTTGCTCATGTATTTTCAACTGTCATGAGGCATAACCTATCACCATATCATTTTTCATAAGAACACACCCCAATCCCTTCTTGGATGCATCACTATAGATCACAAACCTTTCTCCACTACAAGGCAGTGTGAGCACAGGTGCACTGGATAACCTTCTTTTCAACTCCTTGAAATTCTCTTCACATTATTCTATCCAAACAAACTTAACTCCTTTCAGAGTCAGCTTGGTGAGTGGATTAGATAATCGTGAAAAATATTTCACAAAACATCGATAATATCCAGCCAAACCAAGAAAAATTCTGATCTCAGTCACTGTTGTTGGTCTCGACCATCTTTCGATAACCTCTGTATTTGCTGGATCCACAGATATCCCCTCTTTTGAGATTATGTGACCCAAAAATGAAACTTTTTGAAGACAAAATTCGCACTTGGTAAATTAGGCATAAAGATTATCCTTTCTCAGGGTCTTCAATATAATTCTCAAGTGATCTTCATGTTCTTCCTGGCTCTTTGAATAGACAAGAATATCATCTATAAAGACTACCACAAACTGATCATGATAGTCTCTAAAGACTCTATTCATCAGATCCATGAAGATAGTAGGGGCATTAGTAAGACCAAATGGCATCACTATAAATTCATAGTGTCCATACCTTGTACGAAAAGCCGTCTTTGGTATATCCTCCCTTTTTACCCTTAATTGATGATACCCTGAATGAAGATCAATCTTGGAAAAGTATTGAGCTCTGCGTAGTTGGTCAAATAGGTCATCAATGCGTGGTAGAGGATATTTGTTCTTGATAGTGATCTTGTTAAGTTCTCGATAATCAATGCAGAGCCTCATTGATCCATCTTTCTTCTTAACAAACAGAATAGGTTCTCCCCAAGGTTACGCACTAGGGCGTATGAACCCCTTATCAAGATTCTCTTGGAGTTGCTTCTTCAATTCCTGCAACCCAATTGGGGCCATTCTATAAGGTGTATTTGAAATATGCAAAGCACCCGGTATGAGTTCTATTGAAAACTCAAATTCACAATTTGGTGGAAGACCCGACAATTCCTCTGGAAATACATCATCAAAATCCCGTACAATGGGCATATTCTTAATCGTGAGTTTCTCACCAACCATTTGAGATAAATAACCTTCATTTAGTGGAATCAAGACCCATAAGATGGAAGGAATATCCACTGGAAGGTTATGTTCATCCTTGCATTGATAGACGATCATAGATTGATCTGTAATATGAAATGTGACTTCCCTTATTTGGAAATTGATATGAGATCCATATAAAGAAAGAGAATAAATGCCAAGAATCACATCAAATTCCACTATAGGAAGGATCACAAGATTTTTAGGAAGCACTTTCCCACAAACTTCGATCGGAGAAGAATTATAAACTTTTGATGCGACTGTTGTGCCATTAGGTGTTGTCACAGCTAACTCAACATCTAATTGCTGAGGTAATACGGTGATACCCTTAGAAAATTCTTCAGAAATAAAAGAGTGGGTGGATCCAGAATCAAATAAAACATTTGCTACTTTAGAGTGGATGGTAAGTGTAACTTTCACCACATCATTATCGTACTCCACATCACTGATAGAAATTGCATGTGACTTTCCTTTTTCTTTTGCCTTAAGAGTTTGTTGACATCGACCATCATCATCAACCCTTGGATTAGGGAATTTATTGGCATAATGCCCCATCTCCTTGCACTTAAAACATTGAAGTGTAGTAGGTTCATTCTGTGTATCCCTTCCTTTGTTTTCATCATTAGACATCTTTTTCCCATCATCGCGGCATTCAAATGCCCAATGACCTTCCTTTCCACATTTGAAACATTTACTTGTCCCTTTAAGACAACTCCCTCCATGTTTCTTTCCACACTTTGAACATAAGGGAAAGCTCATCTTATTTTTAGTGTGCTCTTTAGATTTTCCTTTGAATTCCATTTTCCTCTTCTTATCAAACCCTTATTACTGATGGGTTACTCCAATATCCATCTCAACTTTGAGGGCACATCGAATGATTTTCTCATAGCTATTGAAGTCCCTTATGGCTAGGGCCCTTCGAAGACCTGGTTTTAAGCCACTAAAGAATCGATCGATCTTACTCTCAGGTTGGATAATAATACCAGAAGCATAACTTGCAAGTCTTGTAAAATTTGATTCATAGGTACCAACAGATTCATCATCCTTTTGCTTCAGTTCGAGAAACTATTTCTCCATCTTTGTTCAGAGAATACGAGGGAAGTACTTATTGAAAAATAAGTTCTTGAACTCGTCCCATTCCATGGACTCAATTTCAACCCTTTGCCTCGTATTCTTAATAAGATTCCACCATTGATCAGCATCACCTTCCAAACGATACACTGATAAGACGACTTTATCATGCTCAGAACATTGATGAACTGAAAATATCTTTTCAGTAGTACTAATCCATTGTTCAGCAACTAATGGATCAGTAGATCCGCTGAATGAAGGTGGACGCTATCTCATGAAGGATTCAATAGAATGTTGCTCCTTCCATTGCTCGTTTTGAAGTCCTGAATGATTCATATCTTGAGAAAGTTGTGTGAGCATGGCTACAAGATTTTTCATTCCAGCTCCCATAACGTTTGGTTGCTCAGGGGGACAATCATTGCATTGCCCGACGCATTCCGCATTAACACGGTTCCTTCGGGTTCCAGCCATTGACTAAAACCAAGAAGAATAGTGTGAGCAACAATAATTATAATAGGAAAACCACAAAATCAAGAATAAAATTTCACACTTAGGGTCTTATCCTAGGTTATTCATGGTCATTTCTAAAACACTAAGATTGTGTTCTATGCTTAGACTTATCCTTAGTGTTCTTACTAAGGCTTTCACATCCTAGTTTCCAAAGGTTGACTATACCTTTCCTTTGATACCAACTATAACGACCCATACTTTACATACATTGTTAATACTTCAAAATTGAATCATACTTATTACATCATATAACAAAACCATGAAAGGACTGTATATGTATATTGTCTTTAGAAACTGGGAAACATAAACAACTGGTTCATAAAGTGTCTACACTGTCTCCCATTTATTTTATCATATCTATAGTCCCTTTTGGCATATCTTACTTAATAACCATCTCCCTAACCTGGGGAAAGAAAACATACAAAAGGGTGATCTCAAATTCTCATTAAGGGTAAACAAAAGAAATATCAATCCCATCATATTCATAAGAACATAACTTTTGGAAATCGTAACCTGCAAAAGAGAGCATAATTTCATAACATGGGATAAATCATAGTAGTGAAATGTAATCCCAATAATCATAAATTAAAACATGAAACTTTTTGGCATACACACATAATCATAGAGAATCATTTCTTATTATTCAAGACTCATTTCCAATACTATCTTAGTGGACAAAGTCCATTTCTGAACCGAGTTCACTCCCCGTTTCAGTCCTGTTTCACTGAACCGGTATAACCTCCCGTTCCAGCCATGTCTATCTCATGAGATATAAAATCTTTACCCAATGCATTGGAGGGATATATAGGTCCCACCCATCTCATAATGATACCATTCTTATGTGTTCCACAAAATCATAAATCATACATCATTGCATAACCCATGTAATAAAAATGGGAATCTTAAACATCGTGACATCATCAAACAATTCATATTAGATAAAGGAATTCATAAAAATAATTCCATCACATAATAATCAAATCAATGTAATAATAGGGATATAAACACAACCCTATATTATCTTATATGGAAGATAATTTTGATAAAACACTTGAACTCCATTCTTGAGGAAAATATCCTTTCAAATTCAAAAAAACATTTTCCTTTTTTAACATGTCATACAATTTTAAACTAATGAAGTTGATTAAAAATAAACTTGAAAACTTGTAAAGGAATATTCTTGGAAATAATGTTTTAAAAATCCATTCATTCCATATAAGTTAAAAAAAACATTCTTCGTACTTTTGTCGAACAAGTCAAAAAGTACCTCATACGAAAAACGACAAAATATTCCTTTCATATCCTTTACTAAAAACTCACCGAAGGGTAAAATTGGATTTAAACAATAGTATGTGGATGTGAATAATATTACATATTTAAGAAACATGGATTTTTATGATAAAATACACCCCAGTAAATACTAAAGTATAAACAATCTCGGATAAAAATGAGATTGTGATATTTCACTTACCTTAGATCCGATTTGATTCGTAAGTGTCCGAACCTCCTGTATAATGATTTAAATAATGTTATTGACTTATTACAGAATCATAATTATTGTTATGATATCATATATGGTCATATTCTTAGCTTCTTATTAGTAATATTTCATTACTACATGTTATTCGGGTGTTTATTTCTTTTTGTTCTTAGGCGTGTTTTGTCGAATAAATTCTTATTATTATCTTTAGGTTATAGATACCTCATTTACAGAATGGTATTAGTGTAATATATATCATATTCATTCATTCAATTCATTTATATAATCATTATGCAATGAAGATCATGTAGAATGAGTCGCACCACATCGTGGAGACGATATTCCGTACGTACGCACGAGTGATGATATCGCTCCTATGATCGTGGAATTGTATTGGAGTGTATGTATACTATTTTAGAATAAATATCAAATATAATATTCATATATAGTCATTATTTACACCATTATACTCATCCAAGTAAGGTGGTGGTGGAAAATAGATTACACCACGACGTGGAGACGGTATTCCGTACGTATGCACGCACGGTGATTTCTTTTTCCGTAGGATGGATAGATGGTGAAATAGGGTTATTTCATACTTATAATAACATATCAGTATATGATTGATACTGATGTTATTACTTCATAATGAAACAACTAAAGAAGAAGAAGTGGAAGAAGAAATTAAGATGAAAGAATCGGTAACGGACATTACCTCTTCTTTGAAGTGCTTCTTTGAGACCTCCTTTTAGGGCACTAAAATAGGTCTTTGAAGAAGACCAGAACCTCTAGGATGTTTCTAGGGAAGTGTAGAGGAGAAATTTCCAGGGGTTGGCCGATAATTAAGGCTCAAAGTGGTGTGAGGAAGAGGGGGAGGAGGTGCCCTTTTATAAGGGAGGAGAGGGGCACCTTTGGAATAACTAATAATATTATTTTATTATAAAGTCAAATTCGGTTTTAAATTGCTCCAAATTGATATATTTCTAAGATACGGTGGGTATGGGTCGAAATACTCTCATCCAATATAATTTAGAAAAGTTTAGGTCCCTATTTTAACCTTATCATTTAGATTTAACATTAAGTTAAATAATTTTACTTTTACCGTGTCTTCTTGTGTTCTTATACTATAAGGTTAATAAACTTACTATAAGTAGCCAAACGAACCCCAAGTTGTTTATTATTAATATATATAACCTTATATAAGTCATTTGGCCGAGCCTTAGATTTTTAGGAATAAAATAACAATTATGAATATAATATTTGTTTTAAAAACTATTTTATGTCAATTTTGACACTATTTAGTAATTGATTTTTGTGAAAATCATAACAGAATGATTAGTTCAAAAAAAGTTAATTAAATCAATAATAACATGTCATATTGACCTATAAAATTAGTTTAATTCATAAAAAGTCTCAAATTACATTTATTTGGGTATTTATAACATCAATTATGTCAATATTTCATTAATAAGATAATTACTGCATCATCGTTGTGTCATAAATAAATTAAATTATTTAATGTCTAAAAATTAAAAATAAAATACCATTATGTAAGAAATATTTTTAGCTTTCTAATTAATATTTATAGTCGAATTTATCTTATGTATTACCCCATATTAAAAATGATTTACTTATTAAAATTTGATTTTAACTATTTTAACCCTTCTTTACATAAATTAATAATAAATGTCATAATCTAATCCAAGTGGGCCTTAATGGTCATATTTTATTCCTAAGGTTGTTTTTGGTCGAATTAAACTTGTCCAATAGAATTAGTACATGTGTTAGGGTAATAATAATATCATTTTTACCCTTAATTACCCTATTTACTTTTAACCGTGGTAAATAAAAGTAAAAAGTTACTATTCACCAAAAAATTATTTTCATCTTATTGAACCACATTTTACTTACTGACATCAACCATGTCTCTTTGATTTTCGAAATTCCACTCAGAGAAGCGGTAAAATTATGTTTTATGAAAAATTCAGTTTTTTAACTACCACTTAGTGGTTTCACTATTCATCAAAAATTGAAAGTTTTCAGAAAAATACCAAAATTTCACCTAGGCTAATTTCTATATTTAGAATCAAAAAATGAATTCCATTTTGAAAAAGAAAATTTATAAAATTTCAAAAAGTGGTTATTACTATTCATAATGGCTAGTTTTAATAATATTTTAATAGCATATCATTGTTTAGTGAAACTCGGTATTGCGTACGATGCAAGCTATCGAGGAAGGCCGCGGTTGCGTGTAAAGAAAGCCAAGATAATGTTGTGTGTAGTTAAAGATTCCTTTGATGATTTATATAACATAAAAACAAAATATTTCACATAAAAGTCTCGGGTGTTACAGTCTCATTGAGACATGTCAGTAATAAAATCAAGGAGAATGCATGATATGAGACATGGGTAAGAAAATTTGTTAAATTGAAATATATATTATTATTTTATTTATATAAATTATCATGTTTATCACTATGATGATTTAACTTACCCGTTAGTCAATCTTTGAAGGTGACACAATTGATATAACTTTGGGAATTGTGGTGGTCATATAAACATGAGCTATATGTTGGTTGGAAGAGTATAGTTGACACCAAGTTTTAGGGTGTACCAATCTTCAACAAATTTCCAACTACACAATACCAAGAAATGGTCATTTATTAAAAGATTTATTAGTTTACTATATTCTTCAACCTTAATGGTTTTTATTAAAAATTTAGTTCTTATTAATTGTATTGAATTTTTTATTTCATAATTTTTCAGAAAGAAACATAAAAGAATACGGTTTCTATGAAGTACATATACACTTTGGGGCACACTAAAATGTAGGAGCATGATAAGCACTGAGTACTTTTTATGAACAATTGACTTTACTAGGAACTAACACAATTGAATGAAACCAAATATTTATTGTATTTAACTAAATATAAGTTAATGGAATAAAACGGAAATGAATCAAAACTTACATAAAAAACTAATCTGACTTGTGCCTAATAGAATAATACCCACTAAAATCAATGAGAACCAATACTAATTGAACCAAATAAACATTATATAATCAAAATTGAACCAATATTGTCCAATGAAACCCACCCTAAAATGAGTTGGACCAAACCAAACCAAATAGACCAAAGCAATATTGAACTAAACAAAATAGATCTTAATAAATTTAAATGGAATAAAACCAAACTATAGATAAAAAACTCTATGATTCTTTACCATATAGAATAATACCCACTAAAAAACTGAACAAAATGACATGAACCAAACATCAAAATTGTCGAAATAATTCGGTGAAAACTAGCCTACCCCAAATAGAATCAAACTAACAAACTATATTTATGTGAATTTTTTGAAAGTGGAATAATGTAAGCTATATCAATTATAACTAAACTAATTGAAAATTAGTTAAATTGAATCATCATGAAACAAATGAAAGGTAAATTAATTGAATCATACTGATTGGAAGACATGAAACCATATTTAATAGATCTAATCTGTAACACCCAAGACTTTTATGTTATATAAATCATCAAAGAAATATTTTACTACACACAATACTTTCTCGACTTGCTTTACACGCAATAGCGACCTTCCTCGATAGCTTGCGTCGTACGCAATACCGAGTTTCACTAAACAACGATATGCTATTAAAATATTATTAAAACTAGCCGTTATGAATAGTAATAACCACTTTTTGAAATTTTTTAAATTTTATTTTTCAAAATTGACTTCATTTTTGGATTCGGAATATCGAAATTATCCTAGAGTGAAATTTTGGTATTTTTCTAAAAACTTTCAATTTTTGATGAATAGTGAAACCACTAAGTGGTAGTTAAAAAAAACTGAATTTCTCATAAAACTTAATTTTACCACCTTTGTGAGTGGAATTTCAAAAATCAGAGAGACACAGTTGATGTCAGTAAGTAAAATGTGGTTCAAGGAGATGAAAATAATTTTTGGTGAATAGTAACTTTTTACTTTTATTTACCACGGTTAAAAGTAAATAGGGCAATTAAGGGTAAAAATGATATTATTATTACCCTAATACATGTAATAATTCTATTGGACAAGTGTAATTCGACCAAAAACAACCTTAGGAATAAAATATGACCATTTAGGCCCACTTGGATTAGATTAGGAGATTTATTATTAATTTATTTAAAGAAGGGTTAAAATAGTTAAAATCAAAGTTTAATAACTAAATCATTTTTAATATAGGTTTATACATAATATAAATTCGACTATAAATATTCATTAGAAATATAAAAAGATTTCCTACATAATAGTATTTTATTTGTAATTTTTAGACATTAAATAAGTTAATTTATTTATGTCACAAAGATGATGCAATAATTATCTTATTAATGAAATATTGACATAATTGATGTTATAAACACCCAAATAAATGTAATTTGATAATTTTTATGAATTCAAATAATTTTATAGGTTAATATGATATGTTATTATTGATTTAATTAACATTGTTCTTACTAATAATTCTGTTATAATTTTCACAAAAATCAATTACTAAATAGTGTCAAAATTGACATAAAATTGTTTTTAAAACAAATATTATATTATTAATTGTTATTTTATTATTAAATATCTAAGGTTCGGCCAAATTACTTATATAAGGTTATATATATTAATAATAAACAACTTGGGGTTCGTTTGGCTGCTTATAGTAAGTTTATTAACCTTATAGTATAAGAACACAAGAAGACACGGTAAAAGTAAAATTATTTAACATAATGTTAAATCTAAACGATAAGGATAAAATAGGAACCTAAACTTGTCTAAATTCTACTGGATGAGAGTATTTCAACCCATCCCCACCTTATCTTCTAAATAAATTAATTGTGAGCTATTTAAAACCGAACTTGACTTTATAATAAAATAATATTTTTAGTTTTTCCAAAGGAGCCCCTCTCCTCCCTTATAAAAGGGCACCTCCTCCCCCTATTCCTCACACCACTTTGAGCCTTAAAGCTCAAGAAACCCCTTCCAATTTCTCCTCTCCACTTACCTAGAAACATTCTAGAGGTCCTGGTTTTCTTCAAATACCAATTTTAGTGCCCTAAAAGGAGATCTCAAAGAGGCGTTTCAAAGAAGAGGTAATGTCCGTTACCAATTCTTTCAACTTTATTTCTTCTTCCACTTCTTCTTCTTTAGTTGTTTAATTATGAAGTAATAACATCAGTATCACTCATATACTGATACGTTATTATAATTATGAAGCAACCCTATTTCACCATCTATCCATCCTACGGAAAACGAAATCACCGCGCGTACGTACGTACAGAATACCATCTCCACGCCGTGGAGTAATATATTTTCCACCACCACCTTACTTGGATGGGTATAATGGTGTAAATAATGACTATATATGACTATTGTAAAGTGATATTGATTCTGAAATATTATACATACACTCCAATACAATTCCCCGATCATGGGAACGATATCATCGCTCGTGCGTACGTACGGAATACCGTCTCCACGATGTGATGCGACTCGTTCTACATGATCTTCATTGCATAATGACTATATAAATGAATTGAGTGAATAAATATGATATATATTACACTAATAACTTTCTGGAAATGAGATATCTATAACCGAAAAAGAAGCATAAGAATTTATTCGACAAAACACGCATAAGAACAAAAAGTAATAAACACCCGAATAAACAAGTAGTAATGAAATATTACTAATAAGAAGCTAAGAATATGACCATATATGATATCATAAAAATAAGTATGATTATGGAAATAGTCAATAACATTATTTAAATCATTATACAGGAGTTTCGGACACTTACGAAGCAAATCAGACCTAAGGTAAGGGAAAATATCACAATCTCATTTTTATCCGAGATTGTTTATACTTTGGTATTTACTTGGGTGTATTTTATCACCCACATTCATGTTCCCTCAATATGTAATATTTTTTCCATCCACCTACAATGGTTTAAATCCAATTTTACCCTTCTATGATTTTTTAGTAAAAGATATGAAAGGAATCTTTTGTCGTTTTTCATACGAGGTACTTTTTTGACTTTTCCGACAAAAGTACGAGAATAATGTTTTTTTTAACTTATACGGCATGAATGGATTTTTAGAACATTATTTCCATGAAGCTTAGTTTACAAGTTTTCAAGTTTATTTTTAATCAACTTCTTTTAGTTTAAAATTGTATGACATTTTAAGAAAGGAAAAATGTTTTTAAATTAGAAAGGATATTTTCCTCAAGAATGGAGTTCAAGTGTTTTATCAAAATTATTTTCCATCTAAGATAATACAGGGTTCTGTTTCTATCCCTATTATTACATTGATTTTATTATGTTGTGGTGGAATTATTTTTATGAATTCCTTTATCTTATATGAATTGTTTTATGATGTCATGATGTTTAAGAATCCCATTTTTATTACATGGGTTATGAAATGATATATGATTTATGATTTTGTGGCACACATAAGAATGGTATAATTATGAGATGGGTGGGACCTATATCTCCCTCCAATGAATTGGGTAAAGATTTTATATCTCATGAGATAGACATGGCTGGAATGACAGGTTAAACGGGTTCAGTGAAATAGGACTGAAACGAGGAGTGAACTCGGTTCAGAAATGGACTTTGTCCACTAAGATAGTCTTGGCAATGAGTCTTGACTAATAAGAAATGATTCTCTATGATTATGTGTGTATGCCACAAGGTTTACTACACACAACACTTGCTCAGCTTTCTTTACACGCAATCACGACCTTCCTCGATAGCTTGCGTCATACGCAATACCGAGTTTCACTAAACAACGATATGCTATTAAAATATTATTAAAACTAGCCGTTATGAATAGTAATAAACACTTTTTGAAATTTTGTAAATTTTATTTTTCAAAATTGACTTCATTTTTGGATTTGGAATATCGAAATTAGCCTAGGGTGAAATTTTAGTATTTTTCTGAAAACTTTCAATTTTTGATGAATAGTGAAACCACTAAGTGGTTGTTAAAAAAACTGAATTTCTCATAAAACTTAATTTTACTGCTTTTGTGAGTGGAATTTCAAAAATCCGAGAGACATGGTCGATGTCTGTAAGTAAAATGTGGTTCAATGAGATGAAAATAATTTTTTGTGAATAGTAACTTTTTACTTTTATTTACCACGGTTAAAAGTAAATAGGGTACTTAAGGGAAAAAATGATATTATTATTACCCTAACACATGTCCTAATTCTATTGGACAAGTGTAATTCGACCAAAAACAACCTTAGGAATAAAATATGACCATTTAGGCCCACTTGGATTTGATTAGGACATTTATTATTAATTTATTTAAAGAAGGGTTAAAATAGTTAAAATCAAAGTTTAATAACTAAATCATTTTTAATATAGGTTTATACATAAGATAAATTCGACTATAAATATTCATTAGAAAGATAAAATGATTTCATACATAATGGTATTTTATTTCTAATTTTTGGACATTAAATAAGTTAATTTATTTATGACACAAAGATGATGCAGTAATTATCTTATTAATGAAATATTGACATAATTGATGCTATAAACACCCAAATAAATGTAATTTGAGACTTTTTATGAATTAAAATAATTTTATAGGTTAATATTACCTGTTAGTATTGATTTAATTAACTTTATTCGAACTAATCATTCTGTTATGATTTTCACAAAAATCAATTACTAAATAGTGTCAAAATTGACATAAAATAGTTTTTAAAACAAATATTATATTATTAATTGTTATTTTATTCCTAAAAATCTATGGTTAGGAAAACTTACATAGATAAGGTTATATATATTAATAATAAACAACTTGGGGTTCGTTTGGCTGCTTATAGTAAGTTTATTAACCTTATAAGAACACAAGAAGACACGGTAAAAGTAAAATTATTTAACTTAATGTTAAATCAAAATGATAAGGATTAAATAGGAACCTAAACTTGTCTAAATTCTATTGGATGAGAAAATTTCGACCCATATCCACCTTAGCTTCTAAATAAATCAATTTGGAGCTATTTAAAATCGAACTTTACTTTATAATAAAATAATATTTTTAGTTTTTCCAAAGGAGCCCCTCTCCTCCCTTATAAAAGGGCACCTCCTCCCCCTCTTCCTCACACCACTTTGAGCCTTCAAGCTCGGCCAACACCTGCCAAGTTATCCTATAAACTTACATAGAAACATCCTAGTGGTCCTGGTCTTCTTCAAAGACCAATTTTAGTGCCCTAAAAGGAGATCTCAAAGAGGCGTTTCAAAGAAGAGGTAATGTCCGTTACCAATTATTTCAACTTTATTTCTTCTTCCACTTAATATTAATTAGTTGTTTCATTATGAAGTAATAAAATCAGTATGACTAATATACTGATATGTTATTATAAGTATGAAACAAACCTATTTCACCATCTATCCATCCTACGGAAAACGAAATCACCGCGCGTGCGTACGTACAGAATATTGTCTCCACGCCGTGGTGTAATCTATTTTCCACCACCACCTTACTTGGATGGGTATAATGGTGTAAATAATGACTATATATGACTATTTTAAAGTGATATTGATTCTGAAATAGTATACATACACTCCAATACAATTCCACAATCATGGGAATGATATCATCGCTCGTGCGTACGTACGGAATACCGTCTCCACGGTGTGATACGACTCGTTCTACATGATCTTCATTTCATAATGATTATATAAATGAATTGAGTGAATAAATATGATATATATTACACTAATAACATTCTGTAAATGAGGTATCTATAACCTAAAAATAAGGATAAGAATTTATTCGACAAAACACGCAGAAGAACAAAAAGTAATAAAGACCCGAATAAACAAGTAGTAATGAAATATTACTAATAAGAAGCTAAGAATATGACCATATATGATATCATAAAAATAAGTATGATTATGTAATAAGTCAATAACATTATTTAAATCATTATACAGGAGGTTCGGACACTTACGAAGCAAATCAGACCTAAGGTAATGGAAAATATCACAATCTCATTTTTATCCGAGATTGTTTATACTTTGGTATTTACTAGGGTGTATTTTATCATACACATCCATGTTACCTAAATATGTAATATTTTTTCCATCCACCTACAATGGTTTAAATCCAATTTTACCCTTCGGTGAGTTTTTAGTAAAATATATGAAAGGAATCTTTTGTCGTTTTTCATACGAGGTACTTTTTTGACTTTTCTGACAAAAGTACGAGAAGAATGTTTTTTTAACTTATACGGAATGAATGGATTTTTAGAACATTATTTCCATGACGCTTCCTTTAAAAGTTTTCAAGTTTATTTTTAATCAACTTCTTTTAGATTAAAATTGTATGAAATGTTAAGAAAGTAAAAATGTTTTTAAAGTAGAAAGGATATTTTCCTCAAGAATAGAGTTCAAGTGTTTTATCAAA
The DNA here is from genome assembly GCA_963277665.1 of Viscum album. Taxonomy (NCBI): domain Eukaryota; kingdom Viridiplantae; phylum Streptophyta; class Magnoliopsida; order Santalales; family Viscaceae; genus Viscum; species Viscum album. The sequence continues at coordinate 1,477,501,589 of OY728150.1, forward strand.
ATTATTTTCCATATAAGATAATGTAGGGTTATGTTTCTATCCCTATTATTACATTGATTTGATTATTTTCTGATGGAATTATTTTTATGAGTTACTTTATCTTATATGAATTGTTTTATGATGTTATGATGTTTAAGAATCCCATTTTTATTACATGGGTTATGCAATAATGTATGATTTATGATTTTGTGACACACATAAGAATGGTATAATTATGAGATGGGTGGGACCTATATCTCACTCCAATGCATTGAGTAAAGATTTTATATCTCGTGAGATAGACATGGCTGGAATGACAGGTTAAACTGGTTGAGTGAAACATGACTGAAACGAGGAGTGAACTTGGTTCAGAAATGGACTTTGTCCACTAAGATAGTCTTGGCAATGAGTCTTGACTAATAAGAAATGATTCTCTATGATTATGTGTGTATGTCACAAGGTTTCATGTTTTAAGTTATGATTATTGGGATTACATTTCACTACTATGATTTATCCCATGTTATGAAATTATGATTTCTTTTGCAGGTTAAGATTTCCAAAAGTTATGTTCTTATGTATATGATGTGATTGATATTTATTTTGTTTACCCTTAATGAGCATTTGAGCTCACCCTTTTGTATGTTTTATTTCCCCAGGTCAGGAAGAAGGTTATTAAGTAGAATATTCCAAAAAGGGACTCTAGATATGATGAAATAAATAGGAGGCCAAGTAGATGCTTTATGAACCAGTTGTTTATGTTTCCTAGTTTCTAAAGACTCTATACCTATACGGTCCTTTCCTGGTTTTTTATATGTTGTAATAAGTGTGCTTCAATTTTGAAGTAATAATAATGTATGTAAAGTATGTGTTGTTATAGTTGGTATTAGCGGAAAGGTATAGTCAACCTTTGGAAACTAGGATGTGAAATCCTTAGTAAGAACCCTAAGGATAAGTCTAAGTATAGAACACAATCTTAGTGTTTTAGAAATGGCCATGAATAACCTAGGATAAGACCTTAAGTGTGAAATTTTATTCTTGATTATGTGGTTTTCCTATTATAATTAGTGTTGCTCACACTATTCTTCTTGGTTTTAGTCAATGGCTGGAACCCGAAGGAACCGTGTTTATGAGGAATACGACGGGCAATGCAATGATTGTCTCCCTGAGCAACCAAACGTTATGGGAGATGGAATGCAAAATCATGTAGCCATGATCACACAACTTTCTCAAGCTATGAATCATACAGGAATTCCAAACGAGCAAAGGAAGGAGAAACATTCTGTTGAATCCTTCATTAGGCATCACCCACCTTCATTCAGCGGGTCTACTGATCCATTAGGTGCTGAACAATGGATCAGTACTACTAAAAAGATATTTTCAGTTCTTCAATGTTCTGAACATGATAAAGTCATCTTAGCAATGTATCATTTGGAAGGTGATGCTGATCAATGGTGGAATCTTATTAAGAATACGAGGAAAAGGGATGAAAGTGAGTCCATGGAATGGGACGATTTCAAGAACTTATTTTTCAATAAGTACTTCCCTCGTATTCTCCGAACAAAGATGGAGAAAGAGTTTCTTGAACTGAAGCAAAAGGATGATGAATTTGTTGGTACCTATGAAGCAAATTTTACAAGACTTGCAAGGTACGCTTCTGGTATTATTATCCAACCTGAGAGTAAGATCGATCAATTCTTTAGTGGCTTAAAACCAAGTCTTCGAAGGGAGTTAGCCATAAGGGACTTCAATAGCTACGAGGAAATTATTCGATGTGCTCTCAAAGTTGAGATGGAGATTGGAGTAACCCATCAGTCATATGGGTTTGATAAGAAGAGGAAAATGGAATTCAAAGGAAAATCTAAAGAGCACACTGAAAAGAAGATTAGATTTCCCTTATGCTCAAAGTTTGGAAAGAAACATGGAGGGAGTTGTCTTAAAGGGACAAGTAAATATTTCAAATGTGTAAAGGAAGGTCATAGGGCATTTGAATGCCGCAATGATGGGAAGAAGATGTCTAATGATGTAAACAAAGGAAGGGAAACACAGAATAAACCTACTACACTTCAATGTTTCAAGTGCAAGGAGATGGGGCATTATGCCAATCAATGCCCAAATCCAAGGGTTAATGGTGATGGTCAACGTCAAAAAACTCTTAAGGCTAAAGACAAAGGAAAGTCACATTCAATTTCTATCAGCGATGTGGAGTACGATAACAATGTGGTGAAAGGTACACTTACCATCCACTCTAAAGTAGAAAATGTTTTATTTGATTCTGGATCCACCCACTCCTTTATTTCTGAAGAATTTTCTAAGGATATCACCATATTACCTCAACAATTAGATGTTGAGTTAGCTGTGACAACCCATAATGGCACAACAGTCGCATCAAAAGTTTATAATTCTTCTCCGATTGAAGTTTGTGGGAAAGTGCTTCCTGCAAATCTTGTGATCCTTCCTATAGTGGAATTTTATGTGATTCTTGGCATGGATTGGCTTTCTCTATATAGATCTCATATCAATTTCCAAAGAAGGGAAGTCACATTTCATATTCCAGATCAATCTATGATCGTCTATCGATGCAAGGATGAACATAACCTTCCAGTGGAAATTTCTTCCATATTATGGGTCTTGTTTCCACTAAATGAAGGTTATTTATCTCAAATGGTAGGTGAGAAACTCATGATTAAGAATATTCCCATTGTACGGGAATTTGAAGATGTCTTTCTGGAGGAATTGCCGGGTCTTCCACCAAATCGTGAAGTTGAGTTTTCAATAGAACTCGTACCAGGTGCTTTACCTATTTCAAAGACACCTTATAGAATGGCTCCAATTGAGTTGCAGGAATTGAAGAAGCAACTCCAAGAGAATCTTGATAAGGGATTCATACACCCTAGTGCGTCACCTTGGGGAGATCCTGTTCTGTTTGTTAAGAAGAAAGATGGATCAATGAGACTCTACATTGATTATCGAGAACTTAACAAGATCACTATCAAGAACAAATATCCTCTCCCATGCATTGATGACTTATTTGACCAACTACGTGGAGCTCAATACTTTTCCAAGATTGATCTTCATTCAGGGTATCATCAATTAAGAGTAAAAAGGGAGGATATACCAAAGACGGATTTCCGTACGAGGTATGGACACTATGAATTTATAGTGATGCTATTTGGTCTTACTAATGCCCCTGCTATCTTCATGGATCTGATGAGTAGAGTTTTTAGAGACTATCTTGATCAGTTTATGGTAGTCTTTATAGATGATATTCTTTTCTATTCAAAGTGCAAGGAAGAACATGAAGATCACTTGAGAATTATATTGAAGACCCTGAGAAAAGAGAAGCTTTATGCCAAATTTACCAAGTGTGAATTTTGGCTTCAAGAAGTTTTATTTTTGGGTCACATAATCTCAAAATAGGGGATATCTGTGGATCCAGAAAAAAATAGGTTATCGAAAGATGGTCGAGACCAACAACAGTAACTCAGATCCGAAGTTTTCTTGGTTTGGCTGGATATTATCGACATTTTGTGAAAGATTTTTCATGATTATCTAATCCACTCACCAAGTTGACTCGGAAAGGAGTTAAGTTTGTCTGGATGGAGGAATGTGAAGAGAATTTCAAGGAGTTGAAAAGAAGGTTATCCAGTGCACCTGTGCTCACACTGCCTTGTAGTGGAGAAAGGTTTGTGATCTACAGTGATGCATCCAAGAAGGGATTGGGGTGTGTTCTTATGCAAAATGATATGGTGACAGCTTATGCCTCACGACTGTTGAAAATCCATGAGAAAAATTACCCAACTCATGATTTGGAGTCAGCTGGGGTAATCTTTGCATTAAAGATTTGGAGGCATTATCTTTATGGTGAAAGGTGTGATATTTATACTGATCATAAAAGTTTAAAGTATATTTTCACACAAAAGGAGATGAATATGCGCCAAAGAAGATGGTTGGGGCAGATTAAGGATTATGACTTCTCAATTCATTACCACCCTGGGAAAGAAAACAAGGTGGAAGATGCATTAAGTCAATAAGACCATGCTAGCTTATCCATGATGAGGATCATAAAAGATCCAATATTTATGGATTTACAAAGGATGGATCTTGGAATTATAATGAAAGGGAAAAAATTGTATCTTTCTCAAATGAATGTTCAACCATCTATACATGTGAGTATTAGAGAGGCACAGAAAGAAGATGTCGAGTTACAGAACAAGGTGAGAAATGTTCCTGAATTCAACCTTGATTGTGATGGGATAATAAAGTTCAGGAATCGGGTTTGTGTTCCTCCCATCCCCGAATTAAAGAAGGAGCTGCTGGATAAGGTTCATAGTTCTTAATTCTCTATTCATCCTAGAAGCACGAAGATGTATAGGGACCTGAAAGAGTACTTCTGGTGGGATGGTATGAAAAGAGATGTTGCTGAATATGTCTCTCGATGCTTGGTTTGTCAGCAAGTTAAAGCTGAGAGACAGAAGTCTAAGGGAATGTTACAACCATTACCCATACCTGAATGGAAATGGGAAAACATCACTATGGACTTTGTCACCGGACTTCCTAAAACATCCAAAGGCAATAATGCTATCTGGGTCATAGTTGATCGTCTTACAAAGTCTGCACACTTCATCGCTATTAGAGAGGATTTCTCTCTAGATCATCTTGCCAGGATATATGTGAAGGAAGTGGTAAGATTGCATGGAGTACCACTTTCTATTATATCTGATTGTGATCCGAGGTTTACCTCAAAGTTCTGGTGAGGTATTCAGCATACTCTGGATACAAAGTTGAGTTTCAGCACTGCTTATCATCCTCAGACAGACGGTCAGTCTGAGAGAATAATTCAAACTCTAGAAGATATATTGAGAGCTTGCTCTATGGATTTAAATGGTGGTTGGGATCAACACCTACCTTTGGTGGAATTTTCTTATAATAATATCTTTCACTCCATTATTCAGATGGATACTTATGAAGCTCTCTATGGAAAGAAATGCAGGACTCCAACTTGTTGGGATGAAGTTAGGGAAAGAAAGCTATTAGGACCTGATCTCATTGATGAAATGGCAGAAAAGGTCAGATCTATTCAACAACACATAATAACAGCTCAGAGTTGATAGAAAAGTTATGCCGACAACCGAAGAAAAGACCTAGAGTTTGAAGTGGGTGATAAAGTGTTCTTATGAATATCTCCCGAGAAGAGGGTCATGATATTTGGAAAGAAGGGGAAGTTGTGCCCTAGATATATCTGTACTTTCAAAATACTGGATCGTGTTGGGAAGGTAGCTTACCGATTGGCGCTTCCACCGAATCTCTCTCAAGTTCACGATGTGTTCCATGTATCTCTCATGAGAAAGTACATACCTGATCCTTCACATGTACTTAGCTCAGAAGTTGTACCGCTGGAGCAAGATCTTTCTTATGAAGAACAGCTGATATAGATTCTGGATCGTAGCGAAAAAGTCCTATGAAACAAGACCACTCGATTGGTGAAAGTTATATGGAGGAACCACCAATTAGAAGAAGCTACATGGGAGCTTGAGGATATGATGAGGGAGAGGTATCCTCATCTATTTGTTACAAAGTGACGAATTTCGAGGGAGAAATTCATTTTAAGGGGGGTAGAATGTAACACCCGAGACTTTTATGTTATATAAATCATCAAAGGAATATTTTACTACAAACAACACTTGATAGGCTTTCTTTACACGCAATCACGACCTTCCTCGATAGCTTGCGTTATACGCAATACCGAGTTTCACTAAACAACGATATGCTATTAAAATATTATTAAAACTAGCCGTTATGAATAGTAATAACCACTTTTTGAAATTTTGTATATTTTATTTTTCAAAATTGACTTCATTTTTGAATTTGGAATATTGAAATTAGCCTAGGGTGAAATTTTGGTATTTTTCTGAAAACTTTCAATTTTTGATGAATAGTGAAACCACTAAGTGGTAGTTAAAAAAACTGAATTTCTCATAAAACTTAATTTTACCGCTTCTGTGAGTGGAATTTAAAAAATCCGAGAGACACAATTGATTTCAGTAAGTAAAATTTGGTTCAATGAGATGAAAATAATTTTTGGTGATTAGTAACTTTTTACTTTTATTTACCACGGTTAAAAGTAAATAGGGAAATTAAGGGTAAAAATGATATTATTATTACCCTAAAACATGTCCTAATTCTATTGGACAAGTGTAATTCAACCAAAAACAACCTTAGGAATAAAATATGACCATTTAGGCCCACTTGGATTGGATTAGGACATTTATTATTAATTTATTTAAATAAGGGTTAAAATAGTTAAAATCAAAGTTTAATAACTAAATCATTTTTAATATAGGTTTATACATAAGATAAATTCGACTATAAATATTCATTATAAATCTAAAAATATTTCCTACATAATGGTATTTTATTTGTAATTTTTAGACATTAAATATGTTAATTTATTTATGACACAAAGATGATACAGTAATTATCTTATTAATGAAATATTGACATAATCGATGTTATAAACACCCAAATAAATGTAATTTGAGACTTTTTATGAATTCCAATAATTTTATAGGTTAATATGACATGTTATTATTGATTTAATTAACTTTTTTCTTACTAATCATTCTGTTATAATTTTCAAAAAAATCAATTACTAAATAGTGTCAAAATTGACATAAAATAGTTTTAAAAAAAATATTATATTATTAATTGTTATTTTATTCTTAAATATCTAAGGTTCGGCCAAATTACTTATATAAGGTTATATATATTAATAATAAACAACTTGGGGTTTTTTTGGCTGCTTATATTAAGTTTATTAACCTTATAGTATAAGAACACAAGAAGACACGGTAAAAGTAAAATTATTTAACATAATGTTAAATCTAAATGATCAGTATAAAATAGGAACCTAAACTTGTCTAAATTCTACTGGATGAGATTATTTCGACCCATACCCACCTTATCTTTGAAATAAATCAATTTGGATCTATTTAAAACCGAAATTGACTTTATAATAAAATAATATTTTTAGTTTTTCCAAAGGAGCCCCTCTACTCCCTTATAAAAGGGCACCTCCTCCCCCTCTTCCTCAAACAACATTGAGCCTTAAAGCTCAGGAAACCCCTGCCAATTTCTCCTATCCACTTACCTAGAAACATTCTAGAGGTCCTGGTCTTCTTCAAAGACCAATTTTAGTGCCCTAAAAGGAGATCTCAAAGAGGCGTTTCAAAGAAGAGGAAATGTCCGTTACCAATTCTTTCAACTTTATTTCTTCTTCCACTTCTTCTTCTTTAATTTTTTAATTACGAAGTAATAACATCAGTATCACTCATATACTGATATGTTATTATAATTATGAAACAACCCTATTTCACCATCTATCCATCCTACGGAAAACGAAATCACTGCGCGTGCGTACGTACGGAATACCGTCTCCACGCCGTGGTGTAATCTATTTTCCACCACCACCTTACTTGGATGGGTATAATCGTGTACATAATGACTATATATGACTATTGTAAATTGATATTGATTCTGAAATATTATACATACACTCCAATACAATTCCACAATCATGGGAACAATATCATCGCTCGTGCGTACGTACAGAATACCGTCTCCATGATGTGATGCGACTCGTTCTACATGACCTTCATTGCATAATGATTATATAAATAAATTGAGTGAATAAATATGATATATATTACACTAATACTTTTCTGGAAATGAGGTATCTATAACCTAAAAAGAAGTATAAGATTTTATTCGACAAAACACGCATAAGAACAAAAAGTAATAAACACCCGAATAAACAAGTAGTAATGAAATATTACTAATAAGAAGCTAAGAATATGACCATATATGATATCATAAAAATAATTATGATTCTGAAATAAGTCAATAACATTATTTAAATCATTATACCGGAGGTTCAGACACTTACGAAGCAAATCAGACCTAAGGTAAGGGAAAATATCACAATCTCATTTTTATCCGAGATTGTTTATACTTTGGTATTTACTAGGGTGTATTTTATCATCCAAATCCATGTTCCCTCAATATGTAATATTTTTTCCATCCACATAAAATGGTTTAAATCCAATTTTACCCTTCGGTGAGTTTTTAGTAAAAGATATGAAAGGAATCTTTTGTTGTTTTTCATACGAGGTATTTTTTTGACTTTTCCGACAAAAGTACGAGAATAATGTTTTTTTAACTTATACGGCATGAATGGATTTTTAGAACATTATTTCCTTGAAGATTCCTTTACAAGTTTTCAAGTTTATTTTTAATCAACTTATTTTAGTTTAAAATTGTATGACATGTTAAGAAAGAAAAAATGTTTTTAAAGTAGAAAGGATATTTTCCTCAAGAATGGAGTTCAAGTGTTTTATCAAAATTATTTTCCATATAAGATAATATAGGGTTTTGTTTCTATCCCTATTATTACATTGATTTGATTATGTTCTGATGGAATTATTTTTATGAATTTCTTTATCTTATATGAATTGTTTTATGATGTCAAGATGTTTAAGAATCCCATTTTTATTACATGGGTTATGCAATGATGTATGATTTATGATTTTGTGGAACACATAAGAATGGTATAATTATGAGATGGGTGGGACCTATATCTCCCTCAAATGAATTGGGTAAAGATTTTATATCTCATGAGATAGACATGGCTGGAACAGCAGGTTAAACTGGTTCAGTGAAACATGACTGAAACGAGGAGTGAACTCGGTTCAGAAATGGACTTTGTCCACTAAGATAGTCTTGGAAATGAGTCTTGACTAATAAGAAATTATTCTCTATGATTATGTGTGTATTCCACAAGGTTTCATGTTTTATGTTATGATTATTGGGATTACATTTCACTACTATGATTTATCCCATGTTATGAAATTATGATTTCTTTTGCAGGTTAAGATTTCCAAAAGTTATGTTTTTATGTATATGATGTGATTGATATTTCTTTTGTTTACCCTTACTGAGCATTTGAGATGACCCTTTTGTATGTTTTATTTCCTCAGGTCAGGATGAAGGTTATTAAGTAGGATATGCCAAAAAGGGAATCTAGATATGATGAAATAAATGGGAGGCAAAGTAGATGCTTTATGAACCAGTTGTTTATGTTTCCCAGTTTCTAAAGACTCTATACCTATACAGTCCTTTCCTGGTTTTGTTATATGTTGTAATAAGTGTGCTTCAATTATGAAGTAATAAAAATGTATGTAAAGTATGGTTTGTTATATAATCATTACCAAACAAGACAAAATGAGATACAAAAGAACTGACTTAAACCAGAAAATACTATACAAATACAACTCAATGAGAATAGAATTAAATGAAATTGATTTAAATAAAATTGAATTGAATTCAATGAAAGTGAACCCAACTAACACATACAAAACTGAACCAATGAAAACAAAATCAAATCAAATCAAATCAAATTGAACTGAGATGAAAAAAAAACTTGAAATTACTTATATTGAATTGATTATATTTGAACCATACTTAATTTAAATAGATATAAAAGGGTTAAATCATCCTAAAAATGTTTCTTTAAACTGAACTAACTTAAACCTAGTTAAATTTATACAAAATGAACATAAATTATTAAAACTTAATTAAATATCCAATCTAACCCGACTTAATACAAAATATAATAAAACAAATCTGAATACACCTCAACAAAATTAATCGAATTTGTTTTAAATTTAATAATTTTTTTTTGGATTTGATCAGTCTAACGTTGGTTAGAATAAGTTAATTTATTTTATAAATTTAATATTATTCAATAATGAAGTCTTATAGTAATAAATTTCATTTTCCACAAGAAAAAATGAGCCTCAGAGTTCGTGTGCCTCAAGAAAAATTGTTTTTCTCGAGTAGGAGGAAAAAAGATGGAAGTGTTGTAAATGAAAAAATAAAATAAAATACTAGAAGAATTATTATTTTTATTTCAAAATTTGACACATAATTCATAATTAAATATATTATTTATATATTTAGTTGTGGTATTACACAAGTGGTAAAGGCTCCTTCTAATCCAGCATGAGACCCGAGTTTAAATTTGGGTGGGATAGAATTTCCGCACATACTATTGCAGTACTATACCATATGATGACACAAGTATATGGGGACACAAGCCTGATATAGGCCTAGTTATGAAGGCAGTAGGATGTAGGCATGATGCTTCACTAGTATCTCATGCCAATTAGTGGTCCTTTGGGGCATGTAATGGTCTTCATACCCCTTAGGCCTTCGAGCCATATACTGAATAAATAAGCCTTGATGGTTTGGTTATCCCTTAAGTGGGGTTATGGCCTACCTTTCTAGACTGTGTGTGTGGTGTGTGTTTTTTAATGAAATTTTACCCAAAACACCTAATATATATATATATATCTTGTTTATATTTTCAACAGTGTTCCCTGGAGGCTCTCAATGAGAAAGAAGATGAAAACTTTAGTCTGAATGACCATTTGAGATTGGTATTAGATTGGAAGAACCAAGGGGGAGTTTGATGTCAACTTGGGGAAAACATAACCCCCACTAGGTATTGACCCTCATCAAGTGACCCTCAAAGCTCTGGCAGCACCGATCAAAAACAAACACTTATACAGAAGTACTTGAGGCAAAAAATAGCTATAAAGGAGCATGAATGAGGTAAAATGGTCACAAAACAGTTACTGGAAGCTATGAAAGACTTATATCCATCACTTACATTAGAGACTAATATAATTTTTAATTCATTTATGTCAATAATTCGCTCTTTATATGATATACCAGGTGATAGAAATTATGGTCCTAGTGATGGTCGAGGTGATGAAACTCCTAGTGATAATGATGATGCTGATGACGAAAATGTTGGTAATGATGTTCGTGATGCAAGTGGTGATTATGATGGTAGTGGTGGTGATATGGGAGATATTGATGTCCTCCATTTTTAAGTTGACTGTAACGAAAAAAATATTGATGATGTTTAATGATTAAAAATTTTAATTGTTTGTATTATATATATATGTTATAGTTTTTTGAATGGGTTGAAAGATATTAATATAGTAATCAGTTAGTTAGATGTTAAATATATAGTATATGTAGGACCCCAGGACACCCTGAGAGGGGAGGGGTGAATCGGGGTGACAAATTTTTCTCTTAAAGTATAGGATCTTGTTCCCACATTGGTAGGAACTTGTAAAACCTGTGTGACAGATAAGATTAGAAAGCAGACATTCACATGCAGAGAGAAGAAACAACACGTTTTACTTGGTTCACTACTAAGGGCTACGTCCAAGGAGCATATGCCGACAGGTTGTCGGTCATACCAAATTCCACTAATATTCACTATTTGTGGATTACAATGGTTCAGGAAAAATCACTATGTCCCAAGCTCACTGCCTTTACAAAGGTTCAGGGATAGCTCACTGCTTCCCTTGGGTCACTCCCGTTGACTCCCCCTGGCTCACTGCCCTTGGTGAAGTCCCACTCAGTTTATAGACGTGAAGGTCTCTTCAATAGATTTGCATTGAAGTCTTTGCCTCTACTTAGCACAAGACTCTGCTTGCATCAAAGTCAGGAATAGATACACTAGAACGCACAGAACCACTGAACCAGATAACCAGAACATGCCGATAAACTTCACTGACAATTGCGCGCAACACCAAACCTTTGCGCGCAAAACCTTCTTATCCCGCGCAAACTTTACTTTTTGTGTGGAAAAATATTTCGTGCAAAAACCCCCTTTTTAGCGCAATTGTATATTTTATGCGCGTACCCAATTTTTACGCGCAACTCTTCATTTTTCATTCATCCCGAAATTTTCCGCACAATTCAGAGAATTTCACGCAAGCCCATTTACGCGATCCTTTTTCGTGCATCAGACCTCATATCTTTTCTAAAACTTCAACTATATGGAATGAAGGGGGTCACCTCATATTTATAGGCGTCTGAGACACCCGTGTGAAAAATCCCCTTCGGTACGGAACCTATCATTTGGCGCGTAATATTTCACGCAGGTATAATTTTCCGTGCACCTCTCCAGATATTTCACGCAACCCATGCCTTTGCTATTTTTCGACGTTTTGATTCCAAAACACTATTTGCGCAAAATCTTCGCTCCGCTATTTCGCGCACCACGCTGTTTTTCCCACCCAGCTCAAGTATTTCGCGCACAACCCTTATTTTCTGCACACCACTTACTCTTTGTGCGCACATCCTTTTGCAGACAATCCATGTCTTCATTTTCCGATTTTGAGGCCCAAAAATTTGGCAAACACTGGGAAACATCGCCACCTTCAAAACTGTTGTCTGCTTGAACTGTATGATCACTTTGCTGGCACACATTCAAAACATCCACTTTGGATTGACAAAAAGCACAAACCAAACTCCAATTCCTGCATAGAATAGCCATGGTTCCAACAATATCCCCTTTTGGGTTTGTTGGCAATCACCAAATAAATTCAAAAAGATCACCATCCCCATGAAATCCAAAAAAGCAAGGATCAACTCAGCCAACACTCTAAGTCTACATGAGCAATGATCGGTGTAGAAAACAAGAGAGGAATCTTGAATTGGGTTCCCGTGTTTTGCAATTCTCAATGACGCCCAAGAAATTTTCTTACAGTGTCACAAAAGCATTATATGTCCAATGAATTCCTTCTCATCCATCTCATCCTATCACTAACACTGAATCCAGTACATGACTGAACATGCCTGAATTTATTCCTTTCTACCCCATTGACAATAAACCCAAAGGCTGGTAATTTATTCAATGTTCAACTCAAACCATACTCCCCTTGGATAGTATCTCCCCCATAAACCTATAGCACAACCATAAACAGATAGAAACAGTTACCATAATCGAGGAGAGGGGAATTCAGAACCTCCTTATGCAGTAGGTGGTGGTTGAACACCGAGGTTCAACCGATGCTTTTCAAACATAGCTACTGACAGTGGTTTCATCAGGATATCAGCTACTTTCTCATTAGTTCCCACATGATCCATTTTAATTATCCCTTGCTCAACTTTTTCTTTGATAAAGTGATACCTGATTTCAATATGTTTTTTACGATAATGATGAACATGATTCTTCGTGAGATCAATTGAACTCTTGTTATCACAGTAAATTACCATTGGTTGATTTACCTCATCACCAATATCTGTTAATTGTTGCTTCATCCATAGTAGTTGAGTGCATGCCTTTATGGCAGATATATACTCAGCTTCAGTAGTACTATGAGAAGTACTTTCTTGTTTCTTGGTCAACCAGCCGACACCTTTATTACCAATAAAGAATGCTCCACCACTGGTGGATTTTCTGTCCACAACATCGCCAGCCTAGCCAGTATCTGAAAATTCTGATAATTCACAGTCCCTTCCTGCAGAAAAGTATAAGCCATAATTGTGAGTACCTTGAATATACCTCATGATTCTTTTTACTGCTGCCAAATGTTCCTCCTTTTGATTACTCTGAAAGCGGGCGGCAAGACATGTGGCAAAGACAATATCTGGCCATGTCGCTGTCAGGTATAGTAGGCTCCCAATGATCCTCCTGTACATGGTGGGATCTACAGATTTCTCATTCTCATGCTTTCCAAGTTTGGTTCCAACTACAATCAGAGTTGACATTGGTTTGGATTCTTGCATATTAAACTTCTTCAACAACTCTCTTGCATACTTTTCCGGAGAGATAAAAGTGTAGTCTTTTCTTTGAGTCACTTGCAGTCCCAAGAAATATATGAGCTCCCCAATCATTGACATTTCAAATTCCGATTTCATATGATTGGAAAATTCATCCACTGATTTCTGCCTGCTTCCACCAAATATAATGTCATCGACGTAAACGAGAACCATGAACTGATCTTTCGAAGAATTATTCACATAGATATTGTGATATACTCCTCATATTTTGAATTCCATCTTCTTGAGATAAGAATCTAGTCTGGAGTACCACACCCGTGGTTCCTGTTTCAAGCCATAAAGTGATTTCTTTAGCTTGTAGACCTTTGATTAATCAGCCCCAAGAAGAAAACCCACTGGTTGTTCAATGTAGACTTCTTCTTCGAGTATACCATTTAAAAATGCTGTCTTGACAGCCATTTGATATACTTTATATCCTCTCTAGAGAGCCATGGAAAGGAACGACCTGATTGACTCCAGTCTAGCCACTGTAGCAAAGGTTTCTTAAACATCAACACCTTCAATCTGAGAATACCCTTTACATACCAGTCGAGCCTTGTTTCTGATAACACTTCCATGCTCATCAAACTTGTTCTTGAATATCCATTTTGTTCCAATCACATTGTGACCTTTGGGTCTCTGGACAAGATCCCATGTCTGATTCTTGTCAATCTGATCTAACTCTTCATTCATGGCTTTCACCCAGGATTCATCCTTTCCAGCTTCTTCAAATGAGGATGGCTCCACAACTGAGAGAAATGCAGAAGGTGTGTTATTCCTCATCCTCCTTGTCTGTGTGGGTGCATTCCTGTCTCCAATAATGTTAGATGGATCAATATCTACTCTTCGATTTCTCATATGAGGTTCAATCACATTCTCACCATCCAAGATTTCCTCTTCAGATTCTTCATCTAATCCAACATCATGATGTGACCCCTGATTGTTTTGTACACCTTCCTCTATTTCTGTTTTTGTATTTATTCCATGTTCATATTCATTCTCATCTTCTATCTCATCAGCATAGGTACTATTTGAAGCATTTGGGGTTTTTCCATCAATAATTTTAACATCGTTTCTTTCCAAAATCCTTCCCAAGAATTTATTGAAACACTTGTAAGCTTTTCTGTTCATTGGATACCCAAGAAAAATTCCTTCATCAGCATTGTCACCAAACTTTACTTGGTTTCTTTCTTTATTCCGAATGAAACATTTGCTTCCGAAAACATGAAAGTATTTCAAAGAAGGCTTCCTTCCATGATACAATTCGTATGGTGTCTTTGTTTCTCCCATATATATCCCTGTTCGATTCTGAATGTGCACTGCAGCTTCAACAGCCTCCTTCCAGTAATGGCGAGAGATACCACTCTCAATCAACATAGTCCTGACCATATTGTTGACCTGTCGATTCCGACGCTCAACAACTCCATTTTGTTGTGGAGTTCTCACAGCAGCTACCTCATGCTGTATTCCATGTTTTTCTAGGTAATTTACAAACTCTATGGATGTGTATTCCCCTCCATTGTCAGATCGTAGGACTTTTATTGACCATCCAGTATCATTATCGGCAATCCGACGATAAGTTTTCATGCAATCAAGTACTTGTCGCTTCCTGTGAATAACCATTACACAAGCCATTCTGCTATAATCATCAATGAAAAGGACGAAGTACCTTTCTCCATAGGTTCTAGCAACATTTGTTGGGCCACATACGTCAATATGAATGAGATGAAGAAGATGTGATGCCCTTTTCTTCTTTGGCCGATATGAATTACAGACCAGCTTCCCACAAATACAAGCATCACAAGACTTTTCCCGTTCACATTTTATAATTGGAATATCCATGACTATCTTCAGCTTAGATATCTTTTCCATGTTTTGTTGGTTAATGTGCCCCAGCCTTCGATGCTACAAATTTTTTTCTTCTTCAATAGACAAATAGCAAGAGTTCACTTTGCTGTCAACCTGATATAAGTTTCCATCTGTTCTACAACTTTTCATAAAATAATTCCCTGTTTTTCCTTTTATAGTGCTTCCTTTTTGATTAAAGGTTACAATAAGCCCTGAGTCACAGAGTTGACTTACACTGAGGAGATTTTGGCATAGACCATCCACATAAAGAACTTCAGTCTTCTTCAACTCCCCGTTGGCAAGAGCAGTATTCCCACTACCTTTAATCTTCAAAGAACCATTATTACCAAACCGTACTGTTCCATCAACCTTCTTTTCAATGTTCTTCAAAAGGTCAGCATTTCCGGTCATATGGGAAGAGCATCCACTATCAAGGATCCAGGTGCTTCTACTCTTTGTATCTTTGAGGGCTACTTCTGCAAGATTGGATTTCTGGATCTTCTTCTTCTCTTTCCAAGAGATATTGGATTGAGCATAAGATACTGATGGACTTTTAATACTTTTATCCACATAATATGATTCTTCATACCCATAATCTTCTTCTAGAGGTGAAAAACTGTTTGTGAGAACAACATCATCAGGAGGATGAAAACTAGCCCGTCTTTGAGTGTTGTATGAATTTATCCTGTCGTACTGCTGCCTGCAATACATAGCTTTATGGCCAAAGTTAGAACAATTAAAATAGCAACCACAGAAGTTATTTCTTCTATAAGATGGAGGATATGAAATCAGTCTCCTTTGTTGACTTCCCAGATCTTCCCCATTCAAGTAGCTCCTTGCCTCTTCGCAGTACGACAAGGTATGGCCCAGATAACCACAGAACTGACACTTCATGAGAGGAAATGTATTTTCACTTGAATTTCTCCTCATGACATATTCCTTGGGAGAATAGTTTAACTGCCTGTCATTTCTGAAAGTTTGAGGATAATTTTCAGTTCTTCTTTTAGTTTGGGTTGATCATTTCTTTTTAAGCATTTCAGGTAATGTTTCAGCATGTCCAACTTTCATCTTCTTGTTATTTTGGCTATCTTTACTTCCAGCAGTTGACATCTCAGATTCATAGCCAGTTCCACTCTTTCCCATGTAAGTGGGTCTTTGATCACTTAAGATTTTTCCAACCCCATCTGAACCACACTTGGCTCTTGCTAGTAATTCTGCATATGAGAATATTCCTAAATGAATTTTCTTCTTTCCCTCATTTGTCATTGATTGACATTCAATTTTACTTCTAAGAGTCACAACTTCTTCCTCAAGTCCCTCAATAGTCTTGGACTTCTCTTATAGTCTGGATGAAAGGTCATTTATGACCTTTGCTTGTTCTTCAATTTTAAGCTTTAGTTCCACTACATCATCTGTGCTTTCAAGGATTGAAGATTGAACTCTCATTAGTTCTTCTAGTCCTTCAATCTCTGCTTCAAGCTCATCAACATATTCTGATGATTATTCCACCATTTCCTTCCACTTATTACATCTCTTACATTTATTCTGAAGCTTGGAAAAATCATCCTTAATTTGAGTCTTTGAATCACCATTAGAAATAATCTGATTATCTCTATCTTTATTGATCAAGGGTTCTTGACTTTTCAATGGTATCCATCATGGAAGCATGGTTTCCTGCTTTGAATTCTGGTTCTTCTTCTTCACACAATTCAGTATCATCATTTTTCTCTTCATAGAAAAACGCTTCCTTTGTATTTTCTTTCCATATTTGAAGTATCCCTTTTTGAAAAACCTTCTATGAGGCTTCTCGATTTCTTCTGATTCGCTTTCATCATCATCAAACTTTCTTTGGCACTGAGAGGCAATGTTCCCAACTCTTCCACAATGAAAAAATGCCATAGGTATCTTGCCTTTAAATTTACCTTTTCCCTTCTTCAACTTCTTGGCGATGAGAGAAAGAATTTCCTTTTCCTCTTCATCTTCACCACCACTATCTTTAGAAATTTTCAGTTTATCCATGGCTTTGAATGCCATTTCCTTGCTTACACGAGTTGTGGAATCTTCAGGTTTAACTCTCATCTCATATGCCACTAGACTACTTAAAAGATCATCCAGAGAGAGTTTGGATAGATCTCTTTCTTCAAGGGCTGACACCTTTTCATTTTACATAGGAGGAAGTCTTCTCAGTATCTTCTTAATGATATCAATGTCTTTGATTTTTTCTCTAAGACCTCTAATTGCTCCTACTAATTCTATAATTCGATTGAAGAATGAATATGCATTCTCATTAGGATGCATCTTTAAATCATCAAACCTGTTGTGTAAGACTTGAAGCTTCACCTCCTTCACTTTGTTGTCTCCTTTATAGATGTTTTCAAGTTTATCCCACATAGAATTTTCTGAGGTGCAACTCATCACCTTTAGATAGATCTGATCTGAAAGAGCTGTAGTGAGAGCATTCTGCGCTTTAGCATCAGCATCAATAATTTTTCTATCGGCAACTGTCATAGCCAGCCCTGTTGGATCAGTAACATGTGTACCTTGGACAGTGGAAAATAGGACTTCTATTCCAAGGGATCTTAGATGAGATCTCATTCTATTATTCCAAATCTGGAAATTACTTCCATCGAAGAGAGGGACTCCCCTGACATTGACTGCATTCTCCATGACGACAGAGGAAAGATTTAACATCAGCATCCTTTACCTTATGATACCACTTGTAGGACCCTGGGACACCCTGAGAGGAGAGGGGTGAATCAGGGTGAAAATTTTTTCTTTTAAAGTATATGATCTTGTTCCCACATTGGTAGGAACTTGTAAAACCTATATGATAGATAAGATTAGAAAGCATACATTCACATGCAGAGAGAAGACACAACACTTTTTACTTGGTTCACCACTAAGGGCTACATCCAAGGAGCATACGCCGATAGGTTGTCGGTCGTACCAAATTCCACTAATCTTCACTAGTTGTGGATTACAATGGTTCGGGAACAATCACTATGTCCCAGGCTCACTGCCTTTACAAAGGTTCAGGGATAGCTCACTGCTTCCCTCGGGTCACTCTTGTTGACTCCCCCTGGCTCACTGCCCTAGGTGAAGTCCCACTCAGTTTATAGACATGAAGGTCTCTTCAATAGATTTTCATTGAAGTATTTGTCTCTGCTTAGCACAAGACTCTTCTTGCATAGAAGTCCAGAATAGATGCACTAGAATGTACAGAAACACTGAACTAGATAACCAGAACGTGCAGAAAAACTTCATTGACAATTGCACGCAACACCAAACCTTTGTGCGTAAAACCTTATTATGGCACAGAAACTTTACTTTTCAAGCGGAAAAATATTTCGCGCAAAAAATCCCTTTTTTGAGCAACTGTATCTTTTATGTGCGAACCCAATTTTTATGCGCAACTCTTCATTTTTTGTGCATCCCGAAATTTTCCGCACAATTCAGAGAATTTCGCGCAATCCCATTTACGCGATCCTTTTTCGCGCATCAGAGCTCAGATCTTTTCTGAAACTTCAACTATATGGAATGAAGGGGGTCACCTCATATTTATAGGCGTCTGAGACCCCCACGCACAAAATCCCCTTCGGCACGAAAGCCTCTCATCTGGCACGTAATATTTCGCACAGACATCGTTTTCCGCGCACCTCTTCAGATATTTCGCATAGCCCATGCCTTTTCCATTTTTCGACATTTTGATTCCGAAACACTATTTGCGCAAAAAACTTCACTCCGCTATTTTGCGCACCACGCTGTTTTTCGTGCCCAGCTCAAGTATTTCACGCACAACCCTTATTTTTCGTGCACCACTTCCTCTTTGTGCGCACATCCTTTTGCAGACAATCCATGTCTTCATTTTCCGATTTTGAGGCCCATAAAATTTGGCAAACACTGGGAAACAATGCCACCTTCAAAACTGTTGTTTGCATGAACTGTATGATCACTTTGCTGGCACACATTCGAAACTTCCACTAAGGATTGACAACAAACACAAACCAAACTCCAATTCCTGCATAGAACAGCCATGGTTCCAACAGTATATTTACTACATAGAATGTGTAATGTGGTTATTATTTTGTTTACAGGTTGTGTTATTGATTGTACAGAGTTGCTGGATGGGTCTATAGTGATGGATGGGCAGGAAAACTTATAAAAACTATTTACCTAAGTCATTGGTATACATCTATACCAATGGTTTAATGTAAACTATTGGTACACAAAATTTTCCATGGTATATACCATCAATTTCAATAAAAACAATTATTATAGACTTATAGTAATAAGTTAAGATCCTACAATTCATAGTACTTGGAATAGGGTAGTTTTTCAATAGTGCAAGCTATGTAAGGGTCAAGAAAATACTAGGAAAATAATTAAACAAAGTTAACAAGAATATTAAATCAAGAATATAAACATGAAAATATTAAATGAAAAATTCAGAGATAATATTAAAACCCACATTTAATTAACAAAAAAAGGCATACCCAACACAAAAAATCCCCACCTTGGAAATTAAATGCAGAAGGGATTTAATATGTGATATCCTCACACTCTTAACCTTTCAAATTAAAACCCTAAACCACATGATGATTCTGAATCACCTAAATTATCATCAATTTGGGTATATCCTCCTAAATAGGAAACTAATAAAGGGGAAACAATTATACAACCTAAGTCACACTATTGGTCTAATTACCCCTAACACACATCAAAAGTGACACATGCTACCCAAAATTGATTGATATACAAAAGCTGTTAAACATGCTTGGAATTAAAATATTCTAAATACCTTCATGGTCAAGGTCATACCTGTACTTACCAAAGTTTCCATCTGAGGTGATTACAATGAGTAAATCAGGACCAACAAATCACATGCTATCATAGGTCCCTAGAATATCTCACTAGTTCCTGTTGAACACCAAAAAAATAGGGCATAATCCATCCTAAAACAAAACATCAGAAACAATGCTCAAAAAAATCATAAAGAATGACTCTATAAAAATAATGCAATCATGGAAACAACAAAAAAGGAAATGAATAGAGAGAGATTGAATAGTAATGAAACACACTAAAATAGTCTCCACCCGAACCCATAAACAAACAAGAGGACCAAAGAACCTAGAATCATTGACTTTAAGCCAAGACGTACCACCTAAAAACCTAATAGGAAGACTCTTGATGAAAAGAACTAGAATATCCTTAAAATATAGATTCATAATCTACACCAAATGAGACAACAACCTAACACAAAAGTCAAAGGTGAGATACTCAAATGAAGGGAAAATATAACATCACATGCAAGAAGTCCCAAAATCCTAGGACAAATATAAAACACATGAACAAAAGTGAGGCATCCAACTAGATACCTAGGGGAAAATAATCCATGTGAGGCCACACCTACGAATTTAGTATTACTAATGGAACACAGTTCCTAACACTAGGAAACCAACAAAAAAGATCCACTAAAAGGGTTAAAAAGAAAAAATAACAACACTGAACCCAAAAACTACCCAATATCAAAAACTAAATATGATACAGATCCATATTTGGAGAAAATATCCCTATAGGATGCGGAGGAACAAAATAGAGATAACATAATATCAACTCCTAGGAAAATGACATATGTCAAAGATAAAAGATCCTTTTAACACACCTTACTACTAAACAACTCTCAAACACATGCCAACCTTACGTAAAACCCTTTCCTAACCCAAAGCCAGAGATACACATAGGTAGCCCCTATCAAAGGAATATATAAGGATATGTCTGACATAGAAAATATGGAAACAATAAGGAATCAAAAATAAATAACAGATTATAAAATTAAATCCAATATAGAGATAAACAACCTAGATGAATAAAAATTTAATCATGTTGTAAAAGAAAAATCCACTAAAAAATCATTTGAAATCATTGAAAAAGTATTATCAAATTTTAAAAAAACAAAAATTAAACCCAATGAGGCACTGATACAACTTTGTTTTTGGGATTTCCCTTGCATGAGATGAGTCCCCAAAAAATTTCCAAGATCTTATTATGTGTTTTGGTTTGAAAAATCTGAAACTGACAATGAATATGAATTTTTAGTTTAGAACATATGAATAGAAGAAAAAAAATCAACATGGTTCAAGTTGCATAACTCTACACATTAGGAAACAATTCAAATGATTACAAAAGTAAATTAAACACATACTAGTAGTGTTCAGCACACATACCAAAAGTGAACACAACACACACAAAAAAGGATAAACTCACATGGTAGTGACCAAGTCACATTGACAGTAGATAATAAAAATTCAAAAATTTAGTGACTATTACAAAGCACTGAAAATAATGGAAATTACTTCAATCAAGATTGTGAGAATTATCATAAAAAAATCCTAGAACACAAATCTATAGATGAAGATATGATAAGGTAGAATAATAGAATAATGATAATTTCAATCTAGAATCAATAAATGAATATTCCCATACATAAGTGGCAAGCAAGATTGAAAATTTGGAGCAATGAAACCCTTAAAAAATAAAGGCTCAACAATAGTTTCTATTATCAGCAAATTCAAAATAAAAATTGAATCAAAATTTAAGAAGCAAAAGAACCTGATCAGTAATTACAGGTCAATAAAAGGGAGAGGAAAGTAGTAAATAGACAATAAGATTTACATACTTTGGCCATTTGGTATATAGGCATAGGGCAAGATCATCACACAATTTTCCACTATATAAAAGTACATGAGTGCAAGAAATAGTGAACATAACTGGAAAAGATGAAGAATAAAAATCCCAATAAATAAATATGTAGAATATAAAAGACCTTCTACAAAAATAAAAATAAAAAACCATAAACAGAAACAAAAAAACCCCTTACTAAGCTTTGGCCAAACCATTATTGAAGAAGAAACATTGAATCTACTATTTTAGTAATTGATGTAATGTCCTCAAAGGGTGAAATCATCAAGATCATCAAAATCTAGGTTCATCTCCTCTATATGATCTTGTCACTATTTAGGATTACACAACATGGTTTTGAGAAATCTGGGATCTAAAGGTGAACTTCAATAAGATTACATTCAGATTCTTCTCTAGAGATCCAAGAACCAGGGGCCATTAAGGATATCCCTTCGATATATTCTCTCTCTCTCTCTCTCAGTGTTGTTGAGAGGTTCTCCATAATCAAGATGATTCCCAATTTGACCATCCTCTGATCTGTAAGAACAAGGAAGATATACCCACAAGTGATTCGTAGGGTTTTTGCAACAACATAACAAAATTGAGAGATTTAATTGATCAAAACCACTCAAACCCGATAGCCTGATATCAACATAAAAAAGGAATAAAAATTACACATAAAGGAAAATAAAACCTATGCACAAAGGCCCACATATCACTCTTATATGGGTAAGTTATGTATGAGTCTCTCTTGTATTAAGGTACCACATAAGGATACCATTACTACAATGTAAGGGTAAGAACTCGTGCCATAAGGGTAATCAACCCACTACATAAGGGTATCTACCATTATGTAAGGGTCATTGGAAACACGCATAAGGGATCCTACCACTCACGTAAGGGTACCGTGTAAGGGTGTCAACCATGATGTTAGGGTAAGATTCCACTGGGTTAGGGTAGATACACCTACATAAGGGTCAAGATCATATTATGTAAGGGTAGAGACCCGCATGTAAGGGTACAACCTTTCTCACATAAGTGAAAAGACTCATTCATGTAAGAGTATGAAACACTTACATAAGGGTCAACCTGAGAGACCCAAATCCCATATAAGGATACCTAGGGAGTTACAAAAGTGTAAACCAAGAGAGGCAGAACCCATGTAAGGGTACCAAGGGACTTTCTTAATGGTAAAGAGGAACTCACCATGTATAAGTAAGGGTAAATAGAACCTCGTGTAAGGGTAAATATAAATATATAGAGCTTGTGTAGGGGCAAAACCAAGCTATGTAAGGTTCAAGACAAGACCAAGAAGATTATGAAACAAAGGGAACAAGCATATTAAATCAATAATATTAACATAAAAATATTAAATGAAAAATTAAAAGAGCACATTAAAATACACATTTAATTAAAAAAAGGGGAAACCCAAAAAATAATCATGTATGAAACTTCATGCACAAAGTCCCAATAATAAAAACATATTTGGATCTTATGGAAGGCACATGTGCATGTGTAATTGATAGTCCTCTTCTCAACATTTCTAGATCAATATTTTTCATCACTAGTATAAAATTTTCCCTATTAAGCACTGCACTTTATAATCATTAAAAAAAGTGTGGACAAAATTCATTTTATATAAAAGAAATCATTTAATCAGTGATTGTTACCCCCATTTATCAACTTTATGCACTCTAGTCACCCAAATTCACCAGGAAGGATTCAAACACCAGACCTTTGTGTCCAAATTGATCACCCCTACCACTAAACCATCATGTTTTTTATATATTTTTTGATATATATATTTATTTATATATACATACACAAATATTAATTATACATGTATTTATTTATATAGGTATATATTTTTATATAATTATTTTTAAATATATTTATAAAATATGTTTATATATTTATATATATTTACATATAATTGTGTATCAACATATAAAATTTTTATAATGTATTTATAAAATGAATATTTATTATAATATTATTATATAATATATTTTTATAATATGTTTAAATACATTAATTTCAGGTCTTTATATATACATTTTTTTAAATAGGCTAAGTCATGCCCCTTTTTTATTAAACTAAAGAAACACAACTTTTTTACTGGGTAGAGGGAAACCCATTAGATACCATGTAATCCTAGTAGAAATTGAAGTCTATTACAACATATACTATAGGCCATAACCCATAGGTCCATGTCAGGCTCGTACCACATCCTTCCTCTTCATACGCTCACCTGTACCTCCACCACTATCCTCCAGTAGCCTATGCCACCCCAACCTCCCTAAGAGTAGCCCCACCAACATCACCCTTATTTTCGTCCCCATGAACCCACTCTACTGGTGTTGCCCCACCTTCATCCCATGAACCCACACACCTCTAGCATTGATACACCCACCTATCATAGGCTTCCTCCATCCAAAAATAACCCTGTGTCGCACAAAGATCCATCACCTCATGAGGGGGACCTCCTGATTGTCACACCTAGTGTCAACACTCTAGTTTTCTCTATACCCCCAATTATATTAGGGAGAATAAGCTGTCAGGGTCGAACCCCCAACCTCATATGTGTTGTAATTGGGTTCCCTAGTCCCAAATCATGTTTGTACTTTGATAACCATTACATGTATACATTTTTATATATATTCATGTTTATCATACCATAATAGTGATGATACTTCTCTGTCCACTATATTTAAGGTAATGTCTTTAGATTATATGTCATATCAAAAGGTTATAACAACTCCTAGGCTATAATGAGAACCTAGATATACCATGATAGTAATATTAAAGCTATGTCCTATGTTCCAGATACATCATTCTGATAGGACACATATGATGTGTGACCAATAGGTGTTGGGGGATCATAATCCTTGAGACTTCTTCTCATGAAGTTTTCCCTAGGTGATTTTGAGTAGATGAGATCATGAGGACAGACCTGCCAATAGAAACACAACATGTTTCAGGTGTCATTGGTTGTTATTATCTATGGACATGTTTATTGGTATCCTAAATTTAGATCATTATCAATGTGTACCATTTGATGACATACTTTGATGCAAGGAAAAAATAATGACATTGAAGTTGTGGACAGGTAGGTTTTGTTTGGTGCATATTTGGTGGTATGGAATTGGTTGAATTATCATGATAAAATTTTCCCTTATTATTTGAGGAAGTGATATCTCAACCTTATTTAATCAGGATGGTTGCACCTTTACTAAATATATGGACATGATAGAAGAAGGTATGTTCATCCAGTTAGGCCAATTAATAAAAAAGTAATAATGAATGATAACACAAGGTGTGAATCCAGATTCATGAGATATCATGAAACAAATAGATTGTATTACACAATATGTGTTTGTAGGAAAGTTTTCACTACTATGAAGGTTAATTATCTCTTTAGGGGTATTAACGAGTTTCTAGACTCTGTTCCTGGTATGTGAATAATATTCACTACTATCAAGATAAGTGTATAAATTGTCACACAAAATAGCATATTCAAAAGTCTTCTCTATTCTAATGAATAGGAGAATAGAAAATGGTGGGCCCCACCACAGGTTTTGAGATATGCCTGAGAATAATCGATCACCAATAAATAAATAACTTCATTATTATTTGAGTATTGAATAATTGAATTTGAATTTATTTATTAAAAGTATTCACAAGGCATTAATTAAATATGAGGGAAAATATTATACGAATGAATATTATTTTAATATTCAGGTTTTGTTTAATATTGTAGGAATTATGATTCACGTTAAGGACTCAGTTTTATCATATAATATATTTTTTATATATTTCAAGTATGTGATAAAATATAAATGACATCTATAATGTAGTTAGTTCGTTATAACATGTAATTAACTGCTTATTTAGTGGTCATTTTATATATAGGGGATGAGGAACCCATTCCAGGTGTTCAACCTTCCCTATATAAGAAACGATGATCTCTTTTTAGGGGACTATTTATTCCCACTATTTTGAGAGATCCTCTCTCTTCTTACCATGTTCAAGAGAGAGAAATATATCATCCAAGCATTCAATCTTTGATTTCCTTCATAGATCGAAGGGACAAGATCGTGGTGATCATCGAAATGTCAAAGGCATCGTCAGACCTCTGTGCTAGCACCTAAATTCTGATGAATGGTGTTTTCACAGATTCTTAAAGCTTGTGTGGATGATCTATAGGGTTTTAAACTTTGATACTTTGTGCAATGATCATCAGTGATGAGTAAAAGTTGTACACATATTCATTCTTTACAGGGTAATTGTTTGACTAAATTTTGTGATTAATTAATTCACACAGGATCCTCATAACTATACCAGGTCTCAGATCATTAGAGATGATGAAGTTTCATCACCCCAGTGATGAAAAATTTTAAAATCCCCAATCCAATGGATTTTGTTGCGTGCCTTGGTACCATCAACTA
Organism: Viscum album; assembly: GCA_963277665.1. NCBI lineage: Eukaryota > Viridiplantae > Streptophyta > Magnoliopsida > Santalales > Viscaceae > Viscum > Viscum album. The sequence goes on from OY728150.1 coordinate 1,477,528,222, forward strand.
ATATGAAAGGGATCATGTAAATTTTTTAGTCAAGAAAATTATTTTTCCATAAATTTAATTAGAGGGATTAATTTTGATCCAATCTTGGATGACCAAGTTATGGTCATCTAAAGAAAATAATTAAGATCGACATGTGGGTTAAATTTTAAGAACACACAAACACACACACACATACTGTTTTTCTAGTGAGTTTTGGATGGATCAGTGTCTTTCTAGCCATCATGTTAAGACTAGATTTTGGTAGGAACAATTTTTCTTGGAGGAGCATATTTTTACACGATTTTTGGAAATTCAAACAACAAAAAATCATAGATTATAAGTCCTTTATAAAATAAAAATAAAAATAATTTATTTTCACAATGGGATCAGCGGGTGTGGAGAAGTCCACAAAAAGAAACCAAAAAACTTTTACTTTTAAAAAAAGGGTGTGGATGGCTTTGGAATCTATTGGATTATTAAAACGGGGGGAAAGGGAACTAGGGGAGGGGGTAGTTCTATCCAAAGAAAATTAAAAAAATTTGGGCTTCTGGAGGAAGCCACCACTATGTCACCATATCCACCCATGGCCACCTCCCACCAGCGCACCGTCCTTCCCCATACTATCACCTGTGTTGCCGCCCTCCTCTCTAGAACAGCTAGCCACTACTACACACCCCACTATTGGACCAAACTATCACACACCGTAGACATCAGGTTCCCCAGTCACTATCATCACTATGGTATGATAAACCCTCATCTACAGTGGGACTTATCCCTTTCTTGATCATATTTCCCCCTTGGTGTGCCCCAAATGTTGGCATTAGCCCCTCTGTTGGATTCCCCTACCAGTGACCACCACCCTTGTCGGTGTCCATGAACCCCATGTGTGAGTCCCCTTTGGCAACCCTCCCATCACTCGCTCCAAATGGGGATCAGCTAATCCGTGGTCCAAATCGAGTCCGCCCAACCTAAAATAGCCTTGAATGGGTCTATCTGACCCAGAATAGCCTTGTATAGATCTTCCCAACCCAAAAAGGACTTGGGAATGTTTTAATTAAACCACAATGGTCCTGGGAATGTTCTAGGACCTGTGAAATTTTTATATAAATGAAATATTAATTTATTAATTTTTGGAATTTAAAAATAATAATAATTAAAAAATAATTTAATTTTTGGTTTGAAATTAAATTAATATTAGGATTGAACAAAGATAAATTATTTGAATCACAATAATTCTTTTAATTTATTTAATTTACTTGAAATTTAAATTTATTACAAATTAATTTTTGTTTCTTATTTATTTTACCCGTCGCTTGGTCTTGATCTATGACAAAAAAATTTTATACAGGTTTTATTTTATTTAATTAATGATTAAAACTGCATCCGATGGTTATAGTATTTAATTAAATTTTATATTTTCTGTATATCCTCTCTCATTTAATATGTATATGGGTTTTCACGTTCATCGGTTTTATTTCTGTATATATATTTCAATTATAGAGTACCCGTCATTAGTGTGAGAGTATGTTTGTACTATTGATGATGACACTATAAGATATGGACTACATCAAGATAAGGTGGTATCTCCAACAAGGAGAGAAAACATTTGACACCCCTAATCCGGCTTTATAAAAAAAAAAATTCACGTAATTAATTTATCCTATGCATTGTTTATTATTTTATGGGTATGTGTGTTTATGAGAAACACATAAAATAATAAACAGAAAAATGCATAATTACATGATGAATGTTTTTATATTACTGCATGTTTATTTGTGAACATGACAACATAATAGGAACATATTTAATAGAAAAATATTACATTCATCAAGAAATACTAAAACCCTCAATGTAATATTAATCCATGTATGCATTCTATCATTTACATTTGAACAAAACTAGGTGTACGGGGTGCTCGTCAGCCCTAGTTAAGGATGCCTCCTACTACTGGTAAGTACTTATGTAAACATTTTTTTGACTTTACTAAAGCTGGTAGAAAAGAATTAGTTATAGCTAGCTTGATACCACTTTAGACGCAAAGAGTTTAGGGAATCAAGGTTACGATTCTAAGAAGTCGTGACTTCACTCAATAGTTAGGAACCATGAGTTAATGTGGTTTGGCAACCTAGTTCCAACCTTGGAACTATATGAGTAGTGGAATATCCATATCTTGGACTATGATGAGAGGTTTCAAGATTCTTAGCACTAGAATAATCAAGCGAGGAAGTATTTTGAATATAGTAGTGAGGGATACTATGTTTCGATAAAATAGTGGGATATATTTAATGATTAATAAATAATGTCTAAAAGGGAATCAGAATAAAGTAATAACTTTTAAATTTATTATTGTAGATAAAATGAAAATCAACACCAATGGTTCATTATCAATTTGATCAATATTTTGTAAAGAAAATATCATAACTTGATATAAATTTCAAGATTTGTACAGACACTTGCACATAGTACTATGATAAGAGAGTAAGTTTTATGTGTCTGAGTCCTCACTTATTTTTTAGCATCTTTAGGGAGTAAGAAAGGTGGATAATAAAAATAGGAAAATCATATAAATGATGAACTATATGTACATTGTATCATGTTGTCATCAATGTCCATTAAAATATAGAAAATTCATGAGAATGAATATTACTACAAGATGGTAACTCATCTCAAATAGTTATATCAACTAAGAGCTAAGTACGAAAGGTATGATATATCGAGTGCACTGTATAGGTGCAGGATAGAAGAAGGGTATCAATAAGGACCTCATGTACTCAATATGATCGGGTACATCGAGATACCCCTAGGTTCAAACTAAACAAAGAACTAGAAATTGATCTCATTCTTTCCCATTTATCACCAATATTTTTGACTGTTATTGTTAATTACAACATGAATAACATGAAACAGTCTCTCCAAAATCGTTGGGATTTAGTTTTCCATAATGATAAGGATAAAAAAATACCAATTCTTCATCCTTATGGTGAATAAGAGGATAAAGGGAAAGGGTAAGGGGTCTGAGGCTAAGACCAAGATGAAAACACCTACACACCATCCTTCCAAAATGAAAATGATATAGATGGAGGGAAATTACCTTGAGGTAATTTGATTTTCATACATCAATAAAGGCCACTGGAAGAAAAATTACGGAGCTGGGAAAAAGAAGCAAGGCATCACTTCTACTTCATGAATTTTTTTCATTGAATCCAATATATATTTACCTATAATTTGGGTATTAGATACAACATGTGGTTCACACATTTTTATTCTCATATAGAAACCAATTAAATTCTAGATTATAGAAAAGGGTGAGGTAGATATCAGAGCCATGAATAGTGTGAGACTAAAAGACTTGGTAGTGGTAGATTATTACATAACATTTCCTAGTGGTTTGGTTCTTATGTTAAATAATTATTACTATGATCCTTCAGTAACTAGAAAACATATTATAAATTTCAATTTTGAAATAAATATTATCTATTTTATAAAGATTACATATGTTATGGTATGGTGCATCTTAACAACGGATTGTATCTGCATGAACTAAAAAACCCAATAATGAAAATCAATGAAAAAACTAGTGAAAATGACTCATATAACAACATCCTATGGAAATTCTAGATTGGTGATGTAAATTAGAATCATTTATAGATATTACATCATGTAGGGTTCTTAGACTCTGCTAAGTTAAAACCCTTAGATGTATGTCATGCTTGTTTATAAGGGGAAATAACTAAAGAAATATTCTTAGGGAAAGGAGTAAGAGCCACCAAATTAGTAGAATTAATTCATACTAACGTATGTGGTCCCTTTCCAGTAGAAGCAAGGGGTGGGTTTTTATATTAAATTACTTTTATTAATGACTATAATAGGTATGTATATAATTAATTAATGAGGTATAATCCATATTAATTTCACATGTTTAAGGAATACCAACATTAAGTAGAAAACCATATTGGTAAGAATATTATGGAACACCGCTCAGAGTAAGGTGGAGAGTGTCTTAACCAAGCATTCATTAATCACTTAAAAGCGTGTGGGATAGTATCCCAAATCACTCCTCCTTATACACCTCAATGGAATAGTATTAGTGAAATGAGGAATCATACCTTTCTTGACCTAGTCAGATCAATGATGAGTCATGTAACTCTTTCATTATCCTTTGGGGGATATTCTTTGCAGACAACCACATATACCATTAATCAAGTAATAACTAAATAAAAAGATGGGATTCCATATGATATGTGGTATGAAAAGAAACTCAATCTCTCACACATGAATTTATGGGGATGTGATGATTTTTTCAAGACTATACCTAGTAAAAAATTAACATCCCAAATCACAAAGTGCATCTTTATAGGTTATCAAAAAGAAATTTAAGGATAATACCTATATAAACCTTGATAAAAAAAGTTATTGTGGAAAAAAATTAAATTTTTATAGAAAGGGAAAACATTTCCAATGAAAATATTTTGATCAAGATAGATTTCAATGAATTTGATGCTCCAGATGCAAAAGAGTTGGTATGGGAACCATCTCTACAAGAAACAAAAGAAGATAAAGATGTTCTTAAGACACACGTATTGCATAAGTCTACTTGAGAGGTTATAAAATGAGAGAGATATGGTTTTCTTATAATCAATTCAAGTGAAAAACAACTCCTTGAGATTGGTGAACCACTAACCTACATGGAAGTAGTAAAAGGAAATGATGATGCTAAATGAAAAAAATGTCATGCATTCTGAGATGGAGTACATGTATCAAAATCATGTTTGGATTTTGGTAGACCCTACAACTAATGAAAAATCCATTGGGTGAAAATGTCTATTCAAGGAGAAGATATACATGGATAGTAAAGTTAATACTTAAACATGACTGGTAGAAAATGGTTTTAAGAAACTTTAATGAATAGAATATAATGAAACCTTCCCACCAGTAGCAGTGCTAAAATCCAATAGGATGTTACTTGTAATTGCATCCATCCATGATTATGAAATTTAGAAAAATGATGTCAAATATGATTTTATAAATGGGAATTTGGTTGAAGATGTTTATATTGCTCAACTTACAGGGTCTATTAATCGAAATAACACCAATAAATTATGAAATATTTAGAGATCCATTTATAGATTGAATCCAAGAACACAATCATTGAAAGTTCATTTTGATGAGGCCATAAGAGAGTTTGGTATTTTCAGAAACCAAAGTGAGCCATGGGTATATAATAAGGTTAATGGGAATTCAATTGTCTTTCTAGTATTATATGAAGATGACATATTAATTATGGGAAACAAAGTATAAGTCTTATAGTCAGTGAACACTTGGTTAAATGAATGCTTCTCTATGAAATATTTAGGTGTAGTAGCCTACATTTTAGGGATTAAGATCTATCGAGATATATCTTAGAGGATTATTTGTCTAAGTCAAAGTTTATATATATATATAAAGGTGCTAAAAAGGTACAATATAAAATAATTCAATATATGGTTGTTTCAAAAGTCACATGGTATCAATATCTCTACGAAAATGTGTCCATAAAAACAATAGAATATTAACAGAATGAGTATAATCCCTTATATATCGTTAGTGGGATCTATGATGTATGACATGCTATATAATAGGTTTGATGTTACCTTTGTTTAATGATGGTGGGAATATATAAAACTAATCCAAGATATTTGTAATAGGAAATTGTGAAAACTATCTTGAAGTACATGAGACATAAAAAGGATGTGCTCATGGTGTATGGAGAAGATGAGAAATCGGTAGTGAGAGGATACACCAATTCTAGTGCCTAAAAATATCATGATGATTGGAAATCATAGTCAAACTATATCATTTTTCTAAATAGTAGAGAAATGAGCTAGAAAAGAACAAAAAAACATGTGGTTACTGACTCAAGAAGAAAAATGCATGTATATCACAACTTCTGATGTAGCCAAGGAAGTAGTTTGAATGTAAAACTTTTTCTCATACATTGGTGTTGTTCTTAGTAGTACATACAATGTTCTAGTTTGTTGTGATAATACCACAATAATTTCACTTTATAAGGAGCCTAGGTCACATTAGAGGACAAAAAATAGAATTGGGAAGTTTCATCTTTTATGGGATTTTACTCAGAGAGGTGAAGTCACAGTTAACCGAGTAGCAATAGGGGGTATCAAGGTAGATCCCCAGACTAAATACATATCTCAGAAGGAGAATTATTATAATGTGAGAGCTAACGGGTCGTGACTTATTACACTAAAAATAGTTTTTATTAGCAACGATTATAGTAACTTCCATGAAATAAATATGGTTAAAAAATAAATAATATAGTAACAGTTTCATAAAACCACCAGGATATTTTTTATTTTTTTAATTAGAAGTGATTTCAATTAAATTGCCACTAAACATAAAAAAACCAAATCCCTCCCCCTCCCCTGCTCCCTTTGTGCGACCCCTTCACCCCCACCCCACTGACCCAAACTCCTCCTCTCCTCTCCTTGGTGGTGACCCCGATCCCACGACCCTATTCCCGTGACCCCCACAACCCCCTAACCCCGAACCTCCACCCTTAGACCTCCTATATGGCTGGATCACTAGTGATGTGAACCTCCCATCCAACCTCCCTCACCCTAGATCGGTTACCCCTATCCGTCAATGATGAAGACCCCCCTTCAAGCTCACTCTATCTGGATCAGATCCCCTCCTCGGTGGCAACACAGACCCCCCTAAAGGTTTCATTATCCTCACCCTAAATTTATTATTGGTTTTCATTAATCATGGGTGATAAAAACAATATTATATTTTTTTATTCATTGGACAATAATTATATATGTAATTTTGGTTTATAATGTGTTATTTGGATTTGCAGTTAGTTGTTTAGAGTTATAATAATCATTAATTTTGGTTATGTTGTATTAAATTAAAAAAAACATTTGTGAAATATGTCACTTATCTAATTGAGATCATTAATAATTTATTGTTTTTATTTTATATTAATGAATTACACTTTGTTTTAAATATGTTAATGCCTAAAATTTTTGATAGATACTAAATTGTGGCTATTTTCAAACTCATGACCAATTGGTGGTAGGGTTTGGGGTCACACACGGTTTCATCACCAACCCTAGCAAGGTATTTAAGGATAAAGGCCTTGAAAATGAGATATTAGACTCTTTTTAAATTTTTCATAATACTTCATGTTTTCTTTGTATTTGAGGAATCATTTAGTTGAATAGAATATGTTGAATACTGATAGAGTAGTTAGGGTTAAATTTTAAATGCATGATAATAAATTATTTATTATGGTAACTGGAACATCCAACATAGTTTCATTGATTTTATTTTAATTAAAAAGATTTATAACAGAACTATTTTTAATAGAAATAATTATAGTGTGTATTTTGTTTTTTTGAGTCAAATGACTAATTTTTTGTCATTCAATTTGACAATTACAATACCTAATATTAAAATTTATGTTAACATCATGTTATGTTTAGCTCAAATTGAAGAAACTTACTATTTGATGTTATGTGAACAAAGTTGATTTTTATAATTCATGGAACAAAATGAAGTCACACTAAAATATTTCAATAGAATGTAGACATATAGAGTGGAAATTCTTAGGTATGCATGAAATATCTTGATATCCAAATAAATTATACATTGCATTCATATTTTTAAATGGGTTCTCTTGGTATTAGTTATATCATGAGAAATGGTTTGGATATTGATCAATTTAGCTAATTTTTTAATGGAATGAACCCTCCTTTGTTACAACACTTGGGTAGAATACAACATTATCTTTTATTTTATTCATACCATTCATCTAATTTTGTGAGAAATAATAATTTATTTGATTCATGTTTTTATTTTATAAGTATAGTAATAAAAATTTCATTATTTAATTCATCCCATTTCCCTTTGTAGTTATTACGAAAGAGTCAATGGAGAAGTTGGGTGATATTTAATTTTGATTTTACTTATTTTATTAAACATTTATCTCTTTATATTGAAATGTATATGGAGAATAAAATCCAATAGCTATGGATAAAAGTTGGATTAATTTACCACGAAACACACCACAATATGCTAAGGGTTTGGAATAATTTTTAGATTATGCAATTGAAAATTGGTCAGTGGATGGTAGAATAAAATGTACGTGTCCTAATTGTAAGTTCAAGTGATGGTTGAATAGATACTAAGAATAAGATAATTTTATATTGAAATATTTTCCTACTCAATATGTATGTTGGATTTGGTATGGTGAATCCAATGTTATGGAATTTCAAAATAATGACAATACTATAAACAAAATATAGAGTGACCTACACAACCACAAAACAGGGCATGGCATGCGCCTGCCTTTATCAGCGCTAATGGAATAGCGCTGATAAAGGGTCGGACCTTTATCAGCGCTAACAAAAGCACTGATAAAGGTTGTATTTATCAGCACTTTTCATTTTAGCACTGATAAATACACCCTTTATCAGCGCTTTTTACTAGCGCTGATAAAGGTTCACGTGGATTTGTTAAAAACCCATGGGTCCTCTTCCTCCTCCCTGCACCCGGTCAAGCTCTCGCAGAAGCCCTCCTCTGCACTGCTGCCGCCACCTCCTCCTCCTCCTCCTCCTCCGCGGCCACCGCCTCCTCTTGCTCCTCCTCCTCTGGCCTCCGCCTCCTCCTCCTCCACTGCGGCCTCGTCCTCCTCCTCCTCCACCGACGCTTCCTCCTCCTCCTCCTACTCCTCCTCCTCCGGCTTCCGCCTCCTCCTCCGGCCGCCGCCTCCTCCTCCTCCACCGCGGCCTCGTCCTCCTCCTCCTCCACTGGCGCTTCCTCCTCCTCCTCCTAGTCTGCTGCCTCATCCTCCTCCTCCACCGGCGCCTCCTCCTTCTCCTCCTCTGCCTACTCTGCTGCCTCCTCCTCCACCGCAGTTTGAGAGGTGCCTCAAGTACTCAGGTGAGTCTCACAAGATTTATTTTAGTTTTATATGATGTTTTTTTGGAGATTTTTCAAATGAAACATGGTTTTGTGTTCATATTTTTTGAGAAACAATGTATAACCTTGAGCATGAGGAGGTTTTCCTACCTCATGTATAAGAGGCATCATGATGGTATCTGCAAGTCACCAATCATTATGAAAGATTTGTGTTTCCTTTTGTAGTTTTCATGGATATTGGATCAAATTATATAATGTTGTCTATGGATTTGGTTCTGATGGTTGGGTATTTTTCCTAATATGGCACTAAGATCCCACTTCAGATCTTATATGGGTTTTTGGTCTTGGTTCTAACATGAAAAGTCCCCAAGATGAGTTTCTAGTGAATATAACTAGTTTAAATTGATTTGTCTAGCTAATTAATTATAAATGTTATAATTTATTAATTTTGGTTTTTTGGAGAGAGGTAGGAGCTATATTGATGAGTTGATCTTGGGGTAGACATTGGACGACACTTAGTGAGCCTAGGAAAAGTTTTCAACTTGGAATTAAAATAGTAGAAACATATAAAATAGGAATGTGGTCTTGGTAATTTCTTTATGGATTTATAAATTCCTTATGGTGTATGTGGATGTTGAGTCTCACCACTAAGGGTGAGAGACCTCATTTTAATAAATAAATGGTGTAATTTAAATTTAAATTGTTAAAAGCTTATAAAGTTATATGAACTGAGAAAAGTTCCAAGGGACACCATGGACCCTTGAACAATGAATTACTTGAATAATCTACTGATGTTTGATGATATGAATATTTTTTTGATGTTTTATGACATCCTAAAACCTTAATGGGTGTTATTAGAGTGAGTGTGACTTAGATGACCTTGTTAGGGGGAACCCGGAGACCTCTTGGAATACATTCTGTGACTTTTATGTATTTGTTCCCATAAGCCACACATGGAACTAGTGATACATCAGAGCCCTTGGCCTTATTGAATTGAACCTAAAGTGTGTGAACATCCCCCTTGGGGATGTGACTACTTGGGTGGGTATAACTTTGTAAGGTTGTTGATAGGCTGGATGTGTAGACTGGCCCAGAACAAACCTATATATTGAAATGGGACATGAGCCATCTCTTGAGACTATTTATAGTATGGATTACTATGTAAATATTATGAGGCTATACCATGTAAGACACTGATAAATAATATGATGATCTCATGCGATGAGTGTTTCACTACATCATGTTCTTCTGTTGGATGGTGACGTTGCAATGATGGTCTTCATTCTTAACATCTTATTGATCCAAACCTTTAATGGTTTTCCTTTCTAAACATTGGTTTTAATGTATTAAGGTCTTTCGCAGGTTTCATTTCAGCCCTTCATTTTAAAATAACAACTGTATAACAGCATGAATAACATAACTCAATCCCTACTGGTGTAAGTTCTTTTCACCTTGTGTTTGTACTTGTACTCTTTTTTTAATTGAGTCCTTTGAATTAGGTGACCAATTCATGTCACCACTTTTATTAAAAAAATGACCTTGAGGTGGTATTTTATTGAAATGGAAAAAATTACATAGTAGTGAGGTCTATGATACTACTAATAGGGATGCCATCGATTTTGAGTAGTGATTATATTTGTTTTGAAAAGTGGATAGGTGAGAGATTTCAGTTCTTATTGTGTATTTGGCCTGTTTGGTTGAGTGTCCTGCACTACTGGGGTTAAGTTGTTGGGAACAATTTTATACTAGTATGGATACTACTCAAGTTGTGATAATGGGATGGAGGTTTTCCAGGTTATTATCATATTCACCAGGGTGAGTTTATATCTAGGGTAATTATCAATGTATACTAGGGTGAAAGACCTCATGATTATTGTTATGGTTGGTATAGTCATCACAATGTTCTCAAATACACTTTGGCACTAGCCAAAGTTGGTATGGATGATCGAGGCTACGAACCTGAGGATCAATGATGATTTATTTATTTATTTTTTAGATATTATTTATTTATTCAGAGCATGAAACATGCACATATAACTAAAAATTAGAATTTATGAAACCACATTGGTGGTACCCTACTGAGTACCCAAGAAATCCTCATGTATTGAAGGTTAGGTAGAATTGGGTCCCAGTGTTTCCAGATCGAGTTAGAGTAACTTTGATGGGTTTTAGAGATCTAGATGATGTGAGGCTTGGAGATTGTAGTGGTTCCCAATATATTTTTTATTTTGGTATTTAGTTATTCCTTTATTTCCTTGAATCCTTCTCCTTTAACCTATATACTTATCCTATGGATTTTAAATAGGATGAATATAAATAAAGAATGGATGAATGCCAATCGGTTGACAAAAGAGTATGAAGAAGGAGTGAAAGAATTTATCAAGTTTGCAAAAGATCATGCATGTTACTCTTCTCAAATCCTTTGTCGGTGCTTATGCTGTTGTTATTCAAAACAAATTAGTCCATATGAGTTGGAAGAACACTTGATCTGTCATAGAATAGATCAAAGTTATACATGTTGGAATAAACATGGGGAAACAATGAATGTAGGTAGTGACTGGGGTGACACTGTGTTTTATGGATCATTTGATATGATTAAAAACATGAACAATGAAGATGACCGTATGGAGGATGTGATTACAGATGTGAATGATGATGAAGATCGTATTGAGAAAATGACAAGGACCTTCGAAGATGAACTGCGTGATTGCCCAAAATTGTTTGATAAGTTAAAAAGTTGTGCAAAGACGCCATTGTATGATGGTTGCACTAAATATACACCATTGTCAGCCATACTGAAGCTGTATAATTTAAAAGCAGATAACGGGTGGAGTGACAACAGTTTTACAAAACTACTTGCCCTCTTGAATGACATGCTCCCAGAAGACAATGAGCTCCCGAGCGGAACATACGATGCCAAACGAATGCTAAGCTCTTTGGGTATGATCTCTGAAAGAATACACGTTTTCCTGAATGACTGTATACTGTTTCTCAAGGACCACAAATCACTTAAAGAATGCCCAAAGTGTGGTGCTTCTCGATACAAGAAAGATGAATCTAGTCCTACTAAAGTTGTATGGTACTTTCCAATCATTCCAAGGTTTGGACACCTATATGGAAGTGAGGAGACTGCAAAACAATTAACATGGCATGAAAATACAAGAATTAAAGATGGGATACTATGTCACCCGACAGACTCTCCTCAGTGGAAGAGAATTGATCATGAGTATCCTGAATTTGGAAACAAGTTTAGAAACCTTCGTCTTACGTTATCTACAGATGGAGTGAATCCTTTTGGTTTTCAAAGCAACAATCACAGTACATGGCCGGTTACGTTGATAAATTATAACTTACCACCGTGGTTATGCATAAAACGAAAATACATCATGTTATCTATGCTTATATCAGGACCGAAACAACCGGGTAATGATATTGATGTTTATTTAGCTCCATTGATCGAAGATTTGAAATTATTGTGGGATTCAAGTGTTACATTGTATGATGCTTATATAAAGGAAGATTTCACTTTGAGAGTCATGTTGTATGGGACAATAAATGACTTCCCAGCTTATGGAAATTTATCAGGATATAGCATTAAAGGAACTCAAGGTTGTCCCATTTGCAAAGAAGGTACACAATCAATTAGGTTGAAACATTCATCGAAAACCGTGTTTCTAGGACATCGCAGATTTCTACCACGATGACATAAGTACCGTTCTTGGAAGACATAATTCGATGGAAGTTTAGAAGAATGTACAACACCGTTTCCACTAACAGGCGATCAATTGTTTGAGAAAGTTAAAAATTTGGACACTACTTTTGGTAAACCAGCTTCGAAAAACCTTACGAAAATCAGTTGAAAAAAGAGAACAATTTTTTTTGAATTACAATAATGGAATTGTCTGTATGTAAGACATTTTATTGATGTTATGCATGTAGAAAAAAATGTATTTGACATTGTTATTGGAACGTTGCTAAATACATCTGGAAAAACAAAAGATGGAATTAAGGCTAGGTTGGACATAGTTGATATGGGAATATGAGAAGAGTTGGAACCAGTGAAGGGTGAAAAATGAACATTTCTTCCTCCTGCTTCTTACACTCTTTCCAGGCAGGAGAGATATCAGTTTTGAAACTTCTTGAATGACGTAAAGGTTACAGAGGGGTATTCGTCAAATATCAGTAACCTTGTGTCAATGAGCGACTTGAAGTTAAAAGGTCTGAAATCACATGACTGTTATGTTTTGATGCAAAATATCATTCCAATTACTTTACGTTGCATTTTTCCCAAGAATGTCTACCATACATTAACAAAACTATGTTTCTTCTTCAAAGCTATATGAAGCAAAGTTATAGACCCGGCGAAATTTCCAAATATGGAAAAAGAAATTGCCGTCATATTATGTGAATTAGAAATGTTCTTCCCACCTTCATTTTTTAATATGATGGTTCATTTGATGGTCCAATTGGTGAGAGAGATTCGACTATGTGGTCCTGTACATTACAGATGAATGTACCCCATTGAACGGTATATGAAGATTTTGAAAGGGTATGTCAAAAATCAAAGTCGGCCAGAGGGTTGTATTGCAGAGCGATATATTGTTGAGGAAGTCGTTGAATTATATAACGAATACTTGTCCGGTGTGGAAAGCATTGGCTTACCAAAATATCGTCACACTGGGTGGCTTGAGGGTGAATGAATTTCTGGAAGAAAGGTTGTCACAATCAATATTACAGATCGGGAGCAGGCCCACCTTTATGTTTTGCATAATAGTTTCGACGTTGACCCATATGTTGAAATCCACAAAGAAATTCTTAGGCATTTGAATCCATAAAGGGCTGAAAAATGGATATCAGATACACATAATCGACAGTTTATATAATGGTTTCGAGATCATATTTTTAAGAAGTCAGATGAAAATCCAAAGTCAATTTCGGAATGACTTCGATGGCTAGCCGGAGGACCAAGTGCATATGCATTATCTTACAATGCTTATGTAGTTAATGGTTATACATTTTATACTAATGAACATGATTAAGACAGTACCATGCAGAATAGTGGGGTTACACTTGTGGCTGAAGCGATGCATGTTTCCGGTGCTAAGGACAGAAATCCAATTTATGCGAATATGTCATACTTTGGCATCATCAAACAAATATGGGAGTTGGATTATACGGAATTTCAAGTTCCGATATTTAAATTCAAGTGGGTTGATGACAAGAGTGCTATTAAAATAGATGATTTGGGATTCTTGAAAGTTGATTTCAGTAAGGAAGGGGAGAAAGACGAACCATTTATAATGGCATCACAGGCAGTGCAAGTATTTTATGTTCTAGAACCTGCAAACCGAAACTGGTCAATGGTTCTGTTATCGACCAAAACAACTGAAGGGTCAGATTAAAATTCAACGAAAGATGACCCTTTCATTGGGACTTCGCAATCATTTCACAATGATCCCAATGTAGACGACGTTTTGTATGTCAGAGGAGACCACAATGAAGGGATATGGATAGTTGATAGAGGGGTCAAATCCCTTCAGCCTTTTAAAAAAAGGGAGTTCAATAATCAGGTTATTGATTTTTATTGTAATATAGATTGTGTTACATTATGTTATTATCTGTTCTCTACTGCTTTTATGTGATCTAACGTAAATTTTAAACCAGTTCTGCAGATAATGACTTCTTCACCTGCTGATGCACCCAATCCCGAGACACAACACGTCTCTCAACCTGTTGTAGCTGGTCCCACTGCTGAGAGACAACAGGTCTCTCAACCTGTTGCAGCTAGTGTCAGTGCCGAAGCTAGTGCTTCAGAGAAACATAATGATGATGCAGAAACTGAGGAAATAGTAGGCGATGAAACCCCAGTGACAAAAAAACAGGTGCGCCGTAGTTTGACAGTTTTAGCAAAAATCCTTAAGGAAAAAGCAAAAGGCATCAAATATGAGGTAGGATGGAATAAGCTAGGCCAGCATGTAAACCCCAACAAATCCATGTTTAGTAGCTACATTGGAATCTTCACTCGACAACGCATGCCGATTGACGTAGAGTCGTGACACCATGTTGTCAGCGGGTTGAAAACATTAATGTGGGAAGAGATTACGGTAACATTACGATATAATCTATTTAATTTATTAAAATAAAATAAAATATTGAAATATTGACTAACCCTTCATCATCTCTTGCAGAGTGCCTTTATAGTAGATGTTTCGCACAAATAATATGTTTTCAGACTTGCAGGAAGGATTCATAAAGGCTTTCACACCATTTTAACGAAACACCATCTGAAAGATGCCGAAGGGAAAATCATGCCGCACCCGCCTTCTCTTTATGAACAATTGATATCCCAAGGAACATGGGATGCGTTTTGCAACCATCGTGTGGAACAGAATTTTCAGGTACATTGTGTTTGGTTACACGTTGTGTAACGTTTCTTGTATTCATCACGTTGATTGATAGGTTTTTATTTATGAAACAACAACTGAGTGCTAAAAATAAAGAACGGGCAGCAAAACCAGCGTACCCCTACCGTAAAGCATGGTTGGGGTACGCTTCAATTGAAAAACAATTGGTATGTATTTTAAAAGTACTGTAATAATTTTATGTTACATAAAACAACACTGTAACCATGTTTCTCTGTTTATAAGCAGATTGATGAAGCAAAATCTCAAGTCACTTCCATTCTACACCATGTGCTATGGAAGGAGGCTCATGTTAATAAAGAGGGGAAACTGATAGATGAAAACACACAAAAAGTGTGGGAAACATGTGTAAGTATGACATAATATAAACTTGTTTTGCTTTAAATCACTATTACATAATGATGCTTACTTATTTTTTCATATTTTCTATTTGACATAGTCACAGGAATCAACAACACCCGCACCGGATGCAGACATATTTTCAAAGGCCTTGAAACAGCCAGAACAGTATGGCCGCATCAGAGGTGTGGGTTTTGGGGTGTCACCCCGAGCATATTTTCAGAAAAAAAAGAATAGGATGAAAAAACTAAAGAATTGCATGTAATGAGAGATAGAGTATCTACCCTTGAAGAACTAATCCAAACTCAGGGAGAGATGTTAAAGAGTTTGATGGAGGAGAGGCGAAGAGAACAAACAACTCAAGAACAACCCCCGCGAGAAGATCCACCCCACACCAGCTTTGAGGTGAGCCATTCCCCTCAAAGACCTAACTTAACCGAGGTAATCAATGTTATAATATTCGTTTTTGTGAGATGTGAATCACATAGACACTGATACCTTTCATTTAATGATATTCTGCAGGGTGAAAATGACTGTGATTTATATCTGTCAACTCCCACCCATCGCCTTGTAGCGAGGGCTACGGTGTTCAATATGCAGAATGACACGCTACACTCCAGACCACTTCCAACCGGTCATGTAAAAGTGCCGATTAACGTAGCTCATGAGCCGAGCGCCGAGCTACCCGTTCCAAATGATGATGACAACATTCATACGGTGGAAAAAGCAGTTGGAACATTCGTTGCATGGCCGTCGAATCTTGTAAAAAAACATGTCGAGCATGAGGTATTCATTTCCAGTTCATTTTTCAAGCAGAACCTTTAACATTAAATTAGAAAATGGCTGAACCGATGAATGTTATTACAGAAGGATAAAATGGAGAAGCTAAAACGAAAGAGTGGCTCCAACATTGGATCAACCAACTGATCAAAACGATCTACTGATACCGCGTTCACCCCGCCCGTTCTATATCCACATTTAATATCACTGCAAGCTCATATGGATACGAAAATGAAAGACAGCAAGAGTCATACAATTTTTTGTGAAAAAGATATGTACGGAGAGGAAACAATAGATTTCGTTGGTGCAGACGCTATTTCTGAGATCATCACATACGACTGGCTAGGCGCCTCAGTTATAAATGTATACATGAGGTATGTTTTCATGATTTGATTTTACAGAAGCTGATATAATTTGATAATTATGGATAAATACATATCATATTTCTCACAGGCGTATATATGAAAAACAATTGAAGGTATTTTCCCATGAATACAAATTTGGACTCGTTAGTCCTCACACCATTTCTACACAACGAACAGAAATAGATTCGAATTTTCAGGCTGAATTGATGTCAAATCCTCTCAGAACGTTTCAAAGAAGAATTATGACTGACAGGATCTTTTTAATTCCAACGATGCAAGGGTAAAACTCTACATTTTAATCATATCAATTATATTTTCACTTATATCAGTACTTATTTCTTTTTGTGTTTTTAGGGAACATTGGATGCTCATTGCAGTCAATTTGGATACTCCAAATATTTATTTTCTGGATTCATTGCATGGATATCCAATTAACTGACCATAAATGATGGTGACTGTCAATTTGTAATATACTAGATCCAACATTTTAGAACTAAATATCTAGTTATATAATTTATATTATCTTTTAATGAGGATTTTGTTATGATAGGGCGGTGTATGAATATCGTCTAAAGGCTGGAATGAATCCAGGGCATAAGGACGACAATGCCCACAATATCTACAAATGGAGAAGTATCCGAGTATATATAATTATATTTCACTATCCAAATACATATCAAAACAAATTACTTATTTTTCTCGATGTTTCTGCAGTGTCCGAAACAAACAAATAACAAGGACTGCGGTTATTATGTTTGTAAATTTATGAAAGAGATCATATTTCATGAACGAACTAGCATCCATGAAGAGGTATTTTTGAAAATAATTTCTAATTTATTTAAAATAATTATTAATCCTTTGTGTATTTATATTTTTTCAGTACTACTATGACTGTCGCAAAAACTCCTATTCAGAAGATGATATAAATGTCTTTAGAAACGAATGGGCAGCGTACCTGATGGAAGAATGTAAACAAATATGACAATTAAGGTGAATTACTAATACTTATGTTATCTTTATATGGTCATTGATATCTCCCTTTACACTTATTGAGCATCTATGATCTCCCTTTCTTATGTTTCATATTCTTAGATTAGTGAATTCCTACTACTTAGTTTGAAAATGACATAAACTTTAGAAAACAACACCAATGACATACGCCAAACCGAGAAAAAGTGTTCGGATTGTTTTGATAATTTAGGAAAACGATCCACGAGTCATTTTTGACGTGTACGAATCGACCTCACCTCAATCCGATGCACGGTGTGACCGGTATGGCTAAAAGTGTCTGATATCAGTTTGAAAATGACATAAACATTGGAAAACAACACCAATGACATACACCAAACCGAGCAAATGCATTCGGATTATTTTGATACTTTAGGAAAATGAACCAAGAGTTATTTGTGACATGTACCAATAGACCGCACCTCAATCCGACGCATGGTGTGACCGGTATGGCTAAAAGTGTCTGATATCAGTTTGAAAATGACATAAACTTTGGAAAACAACACCAATGACTTACGCCAAACCAAGAAAACGTGTTCATATTGTTTTGATACTTTAAGACAATGATCCAAGAGTCATTTGTGATGTGTAAAAATTGACCGCACCTCAATCCGACGCACGGTGTGACCGGTATAGCTAAAAGTGTCTGATATCAGTTTGAAATTGAGATAAACTTTAGAAAACAACACCAATGACATACGCCAAACTGAGAAAACGCATTTGGATTGTTTTGATACTTTAGGAAAACGATCCACGAGTCATTTGTGACGTGTACCAATCGACCGAACCTCAATCCGACGCACGGTGTGACCGGTATGGCTAAAAGTGTCTGATATCAGTTTGAAAATGACATAAACTTTGGAAAACAACACCAATGACATACGCCAAACCAAACAAATGCATTCGGATTGTTTTGATATGTTAGGAAAACGATCCACGAGTTATTTTTGACGTGTACCAATCGACCTCACCTCAATCCAATGCACGGTGTGACCGGTATGGCTAAAAGTGTCTGATATCAGTTTGAAAATGCCATAAACTTTGGAAAACAACACCAATGACATATGCCAAACTGACCAAATGCATTCGGATTGTTTTTATACATTAGGAAAACAATCTACGAGTTATTTGTGACATTTACCAATCGACCTCACGTCAATCCGACACACGATGTGACCGGTATGGCTAAAAGTGTCTGATATTAGTTTCAAATTGAGATAAACATTGGAAAACGACACCAATGACATACGCCAAAATGAGAAAACGCGTTCGGATTGTTTTTATACTTTAGGAAAACGATTCACAAGTCATTTGTGACATGTACCAATCGACCGCACCTCAATCCGACACACAGTGTGACCAGTATGGCTAAAAGTGTCTGATATCAGTTTTAAAATGACATAAACTTTGGAAAACAACACCAATGACATACGCCAAACCAAGAAAATGCATTCGGATTATTTTGATACTTTATGACAATGATCCAAGAGTTATTTTTGACGTGTACCAACTGACCACACCTCAATCCAACCCACGGTGTGACCGGTATGGCTAAAAGTGTCTGATATCAGTTTGAAAATGACATAAACTTTGGAAAACAACACCAATGACATACGCAAAACTAAGCAAATGAGTTCGGATTGTTTTGATACTTTAAGAAAACGATCCACGAGTCATTTGTGACATGTACCAATAGACCGCACCTCAATCCGACGCATGGTGTGACCGGTATGGCTAAAAGTGTCTGATATCAGTTTCAAATTGAGATAAACTTTGGAAAACAACAACAATGACATACGCCAAACTGAGCAAACGTGTTCGGATTGTTTTGATACTTTAGGACAACGATCCACGAGTTATTTGTGATTTGTAACAATCGACCGAACCTCAATCTGACACACGGTGTGACCGGTATGGCTAAAAGTTTCTAATATCAGTTTGAAATTGAGATAAACTTTGGAAAACAACAACAATGACATACGACAAACTAAGAAAACGTGTTTGGATTGTTTTGATACTTTAGGAAAACGATCCAGAAGTCATTTGTGACGTGTACCAATTGACTTCACCTCAATCCGACCCACGGTGTGGCTGGTATGGCTAAAAGTGTCTGATATCAGTTTGAAAATGACATAAACTTTGGAAAACAACACCAATGACATACGACAAACCGAGAAAATGTGTTCGGATTGTTTTGATACTTTAGGACAACGATAAAAGAGTTATTTTTGACGTGTACCAATCAACCACACCTCAATCCAACGCACGGTGTGACCGGTATGACTAAAAGTGTCTGATATAAGTTTGAAAATTCCATAAACTTTGGAAAACAACACCAATGACATATGCCAAACCGAGCAAATGCATTCGGATTGTTTTGATACTTTAGGACAATGATCCATGGGTTATTTTTGACGTGTACCAATCGACCACAACTCAATCCGACGCACGATGTGACCAGTATGGCTAAAAGTGTCTGATATCAGTTTCAAATTGAGATAAAATTTGGAAAACAACCCCAATGACATACGCCAAACTGAGCAAACACGTTCTGATTGTTTCGATACTTTAGGACAACGATCCACGAGTCATTTGTGATGTGTACCAATTGACCGCACCTCAATCTGACGCACGATGTGACTGGTAAAGCTTTTCATTAGATAAAGAATCAGTATTTATTAAATGAGATAAATCAATCAAAAACATATTGATTTTACATTATTCCCTTTCATTGTTATGAAAATGAAAACTTTTGAGTTTAAAATTTCATATTTTAGTTTCACATTTCCATATTAATGTATTCTTTCATATTACTGTTTTAATTTCTTTCATTATTGCATTACTAACATAATATTTGTTTTCTTATATAATTGAATTTTTTTCCTTGAGTTCGGATGCTTTGTTCGACAACAAATACCGTCGAGAGCTGATCACAGATATCAAAGGATGAAACATGAATGTTTATAACTATTTTTGAATAATTGTAAATGTAACCATGTAAAAAAATGTTTGAAATGTATATAGCAATGCGTTTTTTTTGTATTCATGATGTTAAGTAAATGTATATACCGTTGTCGGTCAAAATATTGGGTGCGGGTGATATGGTGTGCAGGTGTGCATGTGCTACTTTGTGCAGGTATTCTGGTGTGCAGGTGTGAAGGTCCTGTTTTGCAGTTGCAGGCGATGGGGCCTTTATCAGTGCTTTTTTAGCACTGATAAAGGCTACCTTTAACAGCGCTAGTGGAGCGCTGATAAAGGAAACCTTTATCAGCTCTAAAAGAAGCGCTGATAAAGGGTTCCTTTATCAGCGCTCTGAGAAGCGCTGATATAGGGGACCCCCTTTATCTATGCCGGAATTAACAGCGCTTTTCTAGCGCTTTTAATGCCAGTTTTTAGCGCTGATAAAGGGCCATGTTGTAGTAGTGTTAGAGGAGAATTCAGTTCAAAATTTATTAAATGATACATTTGGTTTTATAGAATACAATGTACAAGATTTCAATAGATCTATAGAGCCTTCAATTGATCCTGAGTAGGTTAATCTTTCTCAAAACTTTAGTGACAAAAAATGATTCTTATTAATCAGTTGAAGATAGATAAAAAGAACTGTATGAAGGATGTGCCAAGTATTCAAAGTTTTATTTTCTAATTAAGTTGTATCATATCAAGTGTCTCTATGGAATTACTAAAAAATCAATGTCCATGATTTTAGAGTTACTTAATTATTCATTTAGCGAGGCTAATATACTTGCATCATTCTATGAGACGAATAAATTCATCAACAATCTTGGACTTGATTATAAAAATATATGTAAATTCCCTAATGATTTCATGCTTTACTAGGAATAAGAGTTTGATAATGAAGAATTTGAAAGATTTCATAAAATAAGATAGAAGTCAATGAATAATAGTGAGAGTATAAATTAATGTATCCCCATGAAGAAATAGAAGAAGAAAACTCCTGCAAAGGTATTGTGTCACTTTCCTCCGAAACCACTCTTGAAAAGATTATCTATGTCATCTAAGACTATAAACGACATGAAGTGGAGTGCTCAGGATAGTAACGATGGATTGATGAGACATCCAAAAGATTCAATATCATGAAAGATGTTTGATTCTCTATATCTATATTTTTATTTGGATCCTAATAATGTATGTTTGGGATTGTATTCTGATGGGTTTAACCATTTTGGTACTTTAAAGACTAATTATAGCAATTGGATAGTTTTTTTATCCCCTACAATCTACCTCCATAGATGTGTATGAATAAGAATTATTTCCTTATTTTTATGATTATTACTATATAGAAAATGCTTGGAAATGAAACTGATGTATATCTTCAACCTCTAATCAAAGAATTGTGAGAATTATGGGATGGTGGCATAGAAACATATCATGCGTCAACAAGATAACTATTCAAAAGGCATGCTGATTTAATTTGGAAAATTAGTAACTTTTCTAGACTAGAAAATTTATCTGGTTGGAACACTCATATTGGTTTGGATTGTCTAGTTTATAATTTTGATTTTGAACCTCGAATATTACCTTATAGAAGAAAATGGTGTTTTATGTTCCATCGTCTATTTCTTTATGGTTCTCATAAATTCATGTTTAACAAGATACAATTCAATAGAAATTTTGAAATAAGAAAGTCACTGAAGGGGTTATCTGGTTCATAAATATTGGGACAATTAATGAATTTCCTTGAAGAATTTGAAAAATGTCATCAGTTTAAAGAAGGGGGAAAAGGGTAAGAGGTACAATATCTGAAAAAGACAGAACACAAAAATGGAAGGAAAATAGTTTATTTTTCAGACTTCATTATTGGGAGTTTAATTTTATATGTCATAATATTGATGTAATGCATATTGAAAAGAATGTATGTGACAATGTAATTTATACAATGATTAATGAGTAGGGTAAATTGAAGGATCACCTTAATGCTTGTAAGGACTTGGAGTCAATGAATATAAAGCATGGTTTGTGGGAAAATGTGAATGGAATGTATCCTTAGACTAAATTTACAATGAAAAATCATGATAAAGACATGTTATTTTGAACATTAAAGAATGTAAAAGTGCTAGATAGATATTCAAGTAATATATCAAGGTTTTTTGACTTAAAACATAAAAAATTATATGGATTAAAAATTCACGAATCACATATTTTGATAGAGCAGTTGATGCCATTGGATTTTCGTAATACTTTACCTACACATGTAACTACGGTTCTAGTTGAGTTTGTACCTTTTTCAGAGATATTTATAGAAAAACGCTAAATCCAACTAAGATTGATAAACGTCCAGATTTTTTTTAAAACTATGTCATTTGGAGATGTTATTTCCTCTTCATTCTTTATAGTCATGATTCATTCGACTATTCATTTGGTTGAAGAAGCTCAACTTTGTGGACTGATACACTATCGATGGATGTATCTAATTGAGAGGTAAATTGATATATTTTTTATTTTCATTAGTGAATTTATTTTTATAAAATCATTGAGTAATTTTTTTAAATATGTTTCTTATTTTTTTAATAGGTACTTTGGTCATTTGAAATCATATGTGAGGAATAAAGCTCAACCCAAAGGCTTTATTTTTGAAATTTACATATCTAAAGAGTGATTGAACTTTTGTTCTATGTATTTAGATTGGATTAAAACTAGATTCAATCATTATAGACATGTTGATGACATATACACTAATTTTAGTTCTAAAAATAAGTTATTATTATTTCGAAATATTAAAATACCAATTGGAAAGGGGTCAAGTTTTACACTGATTGGATTGGATTTTCTACAAGAACATAGATATGTGTTACTCAATAGTGTTATTAAAGTTACATTTATTGAAGAATTTCAATTAAAAACAGAGAGGAGATTATGGGTTTGAGCTCTAAATGAGTTGGAATTAACAAAAGTTGTTAATAAAGATCTTGTAGAATGGTTCTCCCATCATGTAAGTATATAATAATATTCATATTATTGATGTGTTGTTATTTTTTATATCTTAAAAGTAAAAACTTATATCTTTTTTTCTAGATAATTAATGTTTAAAATCATGATAAAATATCGAATGATTTGAATTTCTGTCTTGAGATCCTCTAAGGTGGGCTAAGAGATTTGATGCCTACAATATTCATGGCTTCAGGTTTTGTACAATTTATTATGAAGAAGACATGAAAACTCAAAATAGTGGTGTATTTACATTTGAAGAGGTGGGATACTATAGGAAGATGATTGATATAATTTAATTAAACTATCATGGATAGTTTACATTTGTCTTATTCAAATGAAATTGGGTCCACATTGATAGGGGTATAATGAAATATTTCTTACATTTTACTCCTGTCAACTTCTCTTTCTTGATGGATACCAGTGATCTTGTAGAGAATGAACTATTTATCTTGGTTTCACAAGAGAATACGGTTTATTTTGTGGATGATGATATACATGAAGGTTAGAGTATTGTTATACACTAAAAGTAGAGATACTTGTATGATATGAGCGGTGAAGTTAAACTCGTGCTATTTAATAGTTAACATCATCAACCACAAAATATTGAATAGTTTTTTCTGACAATATCAAAATTGTAGAACATAAAAGAGTGGGTGAAAATTAAGGAATCTTCATAGTAGAGTTTGATAACGATGGAGATAATGAAGATAAAGATAATTGAATGTATAAATTTTTAATGAAATTATATTACAATTTCTCATTGATAAGTGTTTCATTCATATATACATTGTTCTAGTTTTTCTTTTCTTTTTTTAAAAAAATATTTTAGTTTTTTATTTTTTAAATATTTAATATATCTTAACTATTTGAAATACAGGAATGAAGAGAAAAAAAATTCAGGATTCTATCCAATCAACATCTCGGAGCATGCAAACAATTTCATCATGTTTTTTGGATCATAGTGATTCCATTTTACTCGAGGTTTCTAGTGATCCAAATATTTCCCCAGATGTTGTTGGTATCCCACCAACTGATTCACCTCCTGTGATGGTGCAGTTGGACACCCCTCCATTTAAGGGATATTGGCGAGTTACTATTATTGGTATGTATGTCATTTTTCAAAAAACCTTTATATTTTATTAATTATTTAATGCATTTATAAAATAGATAAATCCAACCCTAAAAGGGATAAAATTATAAACATAGTGGATGTATGATACCGGAATGGATTCATGATTATTATTCTATTTTATGAGTTTAGGGTGCCTACGGGTGACACTGCTAGAATATATGGGTAGATTCTTAGGCATCTTGCATGTGAGACAGTGAGATTTACCATTAATTATAATGATTGGAGGCATATTCCTACAGCTTGGAAAAATAAGGTATTTGATAGTCAAGTAAAGGTAATATTAATTAAATATTCCTTGATAACTAATTTAAAAGACATGAGTAAAATTTTAAAATACACTTATAAAGTGTTATGTTTTTTATTTCTAGATGTTTTTTCATTTTAATATCCCTAACTCAATTTCACACCCATAGCCATTACAAAGAACACATACCACATCTATAAAAAAAACTAAAATGAAACTTTTATATAGAAAACATGAATTTGGAGTTATACCAACCACATCTTCTACCATATTGATATTTATTTATTCTTACACATCAAAAATAAATTTTATATCATTATCCATGAGTTTGAAAACAATCCGAGCTTGTTTTATTGATTTTGACTTTGTAAACACTTATAAAAGGTACAAAAGCCTTTAAAAAAAGTGTCAGGGGGATAAAACCAAGAAAAAAACATTAGATCATACTTAAATCAGGGTATAACTATATTATATTTAATTTTAAATACAAGAACCGACATAACATTATTCTGAATGACAGTTTTCCTCTTATGGTTGTGAATGTGTTTTTAGTGGTTTAAAACACTGAAACATGCATGGAATGGTCAAAATCAAGAAAATGATGTCATATTCTCCTAAAATAAAGGTAATACTATATATTTAATTGTAAAATGTAGAAACTTATGGCATGTCATTTTAAATGACAGTTTTCCTGTAATTGCTGTAAATATAGTTTTAGTGTTTTAATACACTAAAATATGTGTGTAATTTTCAAAAAAATAAAAATGATGTTAGATTGTCATGAAATCAGTGTAAAGTGATTGTATATTTAATTATGAAATGTAGAAACTAATTTCACATCTTAATAAATGATAGTTTTCCTGTTATGGATGTAAACACATTTTTAGTGTTTTAAAACACTAAAACATGCATGGAACGATCAAAATAGTAGAAAAAGACCTAAGATTGATGTAAAAACATGGGAAAACCATAACTTATTTGTTTTTGACTTGTACATATAGAAAAAAAATGCCAATATGATGTTTGGTGTGGTTGGAATTACTTAGTAAACACTTATGAAAGGTACAAAAATCCTTTAAAAACAAGTATTGGGGGTCAAAATCAAGAAAATAGTGTTTGATTATCTTGAATTTAGGGGAAAATGACTATATATTTAATTTTGAAATGTAGGAACTGACGAAACATAATTCTAAATGACAGTTTTCCCATTATTTCCTCAAATGTGTTTTTAGTGTTTTAAAACACAAAAACGTGCGTGGAATAGTCAAAACTAGACAAACTTTGTTATATTATCCTAAAATCTAGGGAAAAGTATCGTAGATTTAATTGTGAAATGTAGGAACCTACATCACATCATTACAAATGAAGGTTTTCCTATTATGTCCATAATCACAATTTTATTGTTTTAAAACACTAAAATGTATGTGGAATGGTCAAAATAATAGAAAAATACCCCATGTTTATGTTTAATTTGGAAAAAACCAATGCTTAGTTGTTTTTGACATATATGCATTGAAAACACATCAATCAGATGTGTGGTGCATTTATAATTACTCAGTAAACACTTATGAAAGGTACAAAATCCTTTAAAAACAAGTGTTGGGGGTTAAAATCAGGAAAACAACGTCATATTTCCTTGAAATATGGGTAAAAATACCATATATTTAATTAAGAAATTTATCCACTAAAGACACATCATTGTGAATGATGGTTTTCCTTTTATGGCCATAAATGAGTTTTTAGGGTTTTAAAACACTAAAATGTGTGTGGAATGGTCAAAACCAGGAAAATGATGTCAGATCACCCTGAAATTAGGGTAAAACCATTTCTTAGTTGTTTATTATGTGTATACATAGACAACACATCAATCCAATGTGTGGTGTGGTCAGAATTACTCGGTAAAAACTTATGAAAGGTACAAAAACCTTTAAAAATAAGTCTTGGGGGGTCAAAACTAGTAAAATGACATTGGATATACCTGAAATAAGGGGAAAACCTCTGATTAGTTGTTTTCTACTTGTACACATATACAGCATGTCAATCTGACATGCGGTGTGACCGAAATTACTCAGTAAACACTTATGAAAGGTATAAAAGCCTTTAAAACAATATCCGAGGGTCAAAACCAAGAAAATGATGTCAGATTACCCTAAAATCAGGGGACAACAACCGTATATTTAATTTTGAAATGTAATAACTAACAGTATATCATTATGTATGATTGTTTTCCCATTATGTTCATGAACTCGTTTTTAGTGTTTTAAAAAACTAAAACATATGCAAAATGGGTAAAATAAAGAAAATTATTTATGATTGTCCTCAAATCACAGTACAACCACCTCATACGTTTTTTTGGGATGTACATGTAGACAACATGTCAATATGACTTGTGGTGTGATTGTAATTACTCAATAAACACTTATGATAGGTATAAAAGCCTTTAAAACAAGTATCGGGGGTTAAAACTAGGAAAATACATCCTATTTTTATATAATTAGGGGACAATGACCATAGATTTAATTGTGAAATGTTGGAACCAATGACATGTTATTCCAAATGATGGTTTTCCAGTTATGGATATAAACACATTTTAGTCTTTTAAACTAGTAAAACATGTGTAGAATGGTCAAAACTAGGAAAACAACATTAGATTATCATGAAATTATGGAAAATGGATATAGATTTGATTGTGAAATATAGTAACTGACGACACATCATTCTGAATGATGATTTTTCCGTTATGGATGCAAACATGTTTTTAGTGTTTCAAAACACTAAAACTTGCATGGAATATTCAAAACCAGACAAACAACATCAGATTGTCCTAAAATTTGGGGAAGCAACTGTATATTAAATTATGAAATATAGGAACCAATGAAACATAATTCCAAATAACGATTTTCCCATTATGGCCGTAAAAACATTTTTATTTTTTTAAAATACTAGAACATCTATAGAATGGTAAAAACTATAGAAAACGACCAAAGATTGATGTGGAATCATTAGAGAATGACCACTTAGTTGTTTTTTAAATATATGACATGCTGTGTTATCAAAATATTAAAAATAATTATTATGTATATTTCAATCACATCGAACATCACTTTAAAAATAAATTAGAATATTTACTTATACCTTTTCAATTTAATGTGTTGAATCTTATCTTAAATATATATGTTTCTTTTTTCAAAGTGTTTTAAATTATATATTAGTTTTGTATGTTAAAATTCCTTCTATTTGATTAATAAAATAAAAAAAATTTATATACAACATTCTGAATATATTCTGTATCTTTTCTCTTACTCGTTTATTTTCCTAAATGTTCTAGTTTTCATTATAGGTGGAAGATGCTGGCAGTAGGTAAGAGTTTTACCATTTAAATACATGAAATTTTCAAAAAGGTAGTCATGACGGATCTTATTTTTTGTGGTATGTTAACATTTTATCAATTATTCTAATGTAATACTGATTTATTATGTTTAGTTTTAATTTTTGTTTCATTTTTGTTACAGCTTATGAGATCACGCGGTCAGTTTCAGTTGATGAGATGATGTGAAGGTATATAGATGCAGTGGAGGTTGTGAAATGGATGTATATTGGGAATGGGTTGTTGTTGGACATATTTTATATGTATGTATTAATGAATGAGGTATTTGTTGATGTATGGGGTGACTGATTCTTAGGTTATGATAACCATGGCTGTTTGTATATGTTTTGATGTGTGATGTATGAATGATGGGTTTATCATATATTTATGTTTTAGTTTATAGAATGTTAGTTTTTTTATATTTATAGTTTTTTATAAAACATTTTTTTAAATCAAAATAGATTTAACGACGGTTTTTAGTAACCACCGCTAAACCTGTTATATTGAATGTATTTAGTGGCAGTTCAGCGTAACCAGTGCTAAAAATAACCATTGATAAATGGTTTGTGGAATTTTAATTTTTTATTTATATTTTTAGTTGATATTTTTTTATTAAAGAATCGCTGCCAATTAAACAAAAAAACACCACAAAATTCTCCTAAAATAAAACTTAAAAAAACTTTCATGAAATAAAATAAACGAACGCTATTTGACTAGAAACCGTGAAATACACGACAATTTTAAAACCATCACTAAATAATTAGGTGGTGTTTAAACCACCACTACACCACTAAATAGCCATCTCTACTAACCCTTTACTTTATAGTGTTAGAATTTGGATCTAGTTCAAGTGAGAGTGTTGTGTGTGGGTCCCCTAAATCCAAGTCATATATGTACTTTGATTACCATTACATGTATACTGTTTAATATATATATATATATATATTTATATGAATTTATCTTACCATGAAAGTATTGATACTTCTGAATCCACTACATTTATGGTAATGTCCAAAGATTACATGTCGCATCAAAAAGCTAAATCAGTTCTCAAACTACATTGAGAACCTAGAGATACCATTACAATAATCTTAAAGTTATGATCTATAGTCCAGATACATGATACTAACATGACATGTCTGATGTGTAACCATCAGGTGCTGGGGGCTCATAACCATTGAGATTTATTCTCATGAATTTTTAACTTGGTGATCTCAGGTTGATGGGATCTTGAGGACATGTCCGCCAATAGAAACACCAAATGTTTCAGGTGTCATTGGTTGTTTCTTTCTATGAACATGTTTATTGGTCTCTAGACTTGAGATAATTATCAAATTGTACCATTTGATCACGTAACATGATGTAAGAAAAAAAAAACATGACATTGATTTCATGACAAGGTAGATTGTGTTGAGTGTGTTTTTTGTGGTATGCCATTGGTTGAATGGTCAATATAGAATTTGACACTTTTTATTTGATGTAGTGATATCTCAGGCCTAGTTTATTTGGATGTTAGTACCTTCACTAAATCCATGGCTATGATAGAATAAGATAAGTTTGTCTAATTATTTCAATGAATAATAAAGTGATAATGGATGATGAAACAAGGCGTGCATCCTTCTTTATGACACATCATAAGAAAATAATATTATATTACACAGTGTGTTCATAGGAAGGTTGACATTACTACGAATATTCCTTATCTCTTTAGGTATGTTGATAGGTTCCTATACTCCACTCCTATTATGTGAATAGTATTAACTATTATCAAGGCAAGTGTCTAGAGGGCCACACACAATAGTGCATTCAAGAGCTTACCCTATTTCAGAGAATATGTGAATAAGACATCTATTCTGGTGAATATGGGAATAGGACATGGTGGGCACCATCATGGAGTTTGAGATATGTCCAAGAATAATTGGTTGGAAACAAATAAAAAATTCATTATTTTTCGAGTATAGAATATTTGAAGTATAATTTATTTATTAAAAGTTTTCAAAAGGCATTAAGTGAATATATGGAAAAATATTATATGAACTAATATTATTTTAATACTCAAGGTTCCTTTAATATTGTGGGAATTACGAGTCAATTTAATGACTTATTTTTTATTAGTTAATATATTTATTATATAGTACAAGTAGGTGATAAGGTATATATGATGTTTATGAAGTATTTAGTTCATCATAACGCGCCATTTACTGCTTATTTAGTGGTAATTTTTTATACAGGGTTCGGGAAACTCATCCCGAGTGTTTAACCTATGTTATGTAAGAAAAGAGGAACTCTTTTTTCATGGGATTTTTCATTCTCATCATTTTGAGATATCCACTCTCATCTTCCTATATCCAATAGAGAGAAAACTCTCATCCAAGCATTAGATCATCAATTTCCTTCATGGATCGAAAGGACAAGATCGTGGTGACCATTAGGACATTGAAGGTGTTGTCGAACTTCCACTCTAGCACTCAAATTCCAATAAAGTACATTGTTGAAGATTATTAAAGTGTGTATGTATGATTTAGAGAGGTTCAAGATCAGATCCTTGTGTGATGATCACCGACGACGAGTGACAGTTGAACACCTCTTCGATCCAAATGAGGTAATAGTTAGATTAAATTTTGTGCTTAATTAATTCACATGAGATCCTCAGACTTACGTCAGGGCTCACATCGCCAAAGATGATGAATTTTTGTTTCTCTAGTGATGAAAAATTATAAAATCCCTGGTCCATCGGCTTTCGATGCGTACCTTGGTACTATCAATATGCAAATAAAAGTTCTTGTTCCACTTGAATGGGAACCCATTTAAAAATATACAATTATATTATATATTTTATTATATTTTATATAAAGGCATTTTTATGATCTATTTACACCGTATTGGAAAAGAAATACACACATATTTTTATATTTATCTATATATATATAATTATAAAATAATAAATGAAATTATAAATGATTAAATATATATATATATATATACATATATCCATATAATGTATTTATATAAATATATATATTTTTATATAAAGAAATTACAATGTTAATAGAACATTAACTTTATCTTAAAAAATAATTTTATAATATGTTAAATTAGTTATTTCATGTTAAAAAATAAAAAATAAAATAAAAATTAAAAAATTTGTTTAATATGTTAATTTCATGTTCTATTAAAATTCTAATTTTTTTAAATATGTTAATTTAGTTATATTAAATGTTTTTTAATATGTTAATTTCATGTTATTATTATTAAAATAAAAATAAGTTCATGTTCTATTAACCTTCTATTTTTTTTTAATTTATTATCAAACATCAAATTTTATTATTCAATATGTTATCTTATTAAAGTAAACTATGTTAAATAAAAAACATTTAAATTACAATGAAATAAGATATATGTGTGTATTTCAATTCTTAATAACTAAAAATTACTTATAAATTAAAAAAAATTACTAATTCATATTTCAATTAAATTTCAATTTCAACACAATATTTTTGAAATATTTAATTTATTATCACGTAGAAAAATTAAATATATGATTTAATATTTTTATTAAATTAAATTATTTTTTTAGAAAATCATATCATATAACTAAATTAATATATTAATAACTTCTTTATAATTTAATAATAATTATTTGAAATATATTTCATGTTCCATTAATTATATATATATTTTTAATTTATTATCAATCAAAAATTATTATTCATTCTATTTTTTATTAAACTATTTTAATTAGAATAAATTTAAAGTACAATTCAATAATATACATATTTATGTATATTATAATGTTTAGAAACTAAAAATCACTTCTAAATTAAAGAAATACTAATTTATATTTCAATTGAACTTTAAATTCAATATATTTTTAAAATTTTTTAATTTAACACTTATCAAATTTAAATATGTCCTCTAATACTTTTATTAAATTAAATTATTTTTATTCAAGACGGTTCGACCATGGATTTGGAGAACCAAACCCATGATATGAATATTTATTGATAAAATAAAATGTATAAGGAAATCCATGGAGAGATGTTACATGGTACAACTACCCAAGGATAGACATATCCAAAAGCCACTAAAAATAACGACAAAGATTCAACTCACTATCTATGATGAATGTGAAATAGATGGTTATGCCTTTGTATATTATTTTTCGAGTTTTTAAAAAAATATTTATCATTTTTCAATTTACCACACACCATAAAATAATAGTAATAATAATATTATTATATGGCATGAGTTTTGTTAAATATTATAATATTTTTTAAGGATCAACATGAAATTAAATAATATTTTAATATAAACTCTAACCCTATAAATATATGGTTATTTCTATTGTATGTGGTTAAGTAAAAATTGATGATAGATAATTGTTGTGCATAACGGACTTCTCCCTCTATCATTTATTCTCTCTTCCTATCAAGAATAAGAAGTACTTATTCAAGATCAAAGGATCTTTGAATAATCAAGATGGAAAATGCAAGACATTTGATTCATCACTCTAGAACCTGGAAGTCAATTGGAATTAGTTAGAGATCAATGGAGTACGTGTGGATCATCACTAGAAGGATTCTGTAATTGAATCCTTATAGTGAAAATAAGGTCATTCTAAAGGTTTTTCAAATGATAAAAAATGTCATCAAAGAATGGATATTAAGATGAGACAATAATTCCTTCCAGATATAAATTAATTAATTATAAATTTAATGTGAATGTTCAACTCTCAGGGTTTCAGAAAACTCTAAAATAAAAGTAGTTTTAATTTAATGCCCACTAAAGACACTTCCACTGTGACATGAACCTACAAAAATCTCAACTTGAATAACCATATTACAAAAAAGGTTTTGATGCAAATAAAAATAAAATCTCAATCAAATTATCTTCATGATCAATACCCCATATTCCATAATTATATGACACCAATGAATACACCTAGAGTGAATAATTAAAATCAATCACATTTATAATTCCAAATAAGCATTCATAAGGTATAAAAAACAAAAAAAAACCATAAAATATATTTTATACAAGTTATGAATCATGAAAAAATATATTTTTAAATATCTTTGAACCATGTCAAGTCAAGTAGATAATTTACCAAACCCCATTTCTACCTAAAAACATTTTATGGGGGTTTAAGAGGAATGCTATAGAAATAACTATTTTTTCAATCATAATTTAAAGAAACTGTAAAGAAGAGTTTTAAATAAATCATATAAAATCAATATTAATAACAATTTATTATACTTATTACTTGGATAATGTTGGTTCCAAATGTTTCCTAAAAAATAATATTGCATAGAAACAAACACCTTTCATCAATGAGATCAAGTCACCTTCTTCAAATACCAAGATATTAGGGAATTAAAATACCTTAGGGAGAAAAAATAATGAGAAAAAATTGTATTTACCTCAAGGAATCACTTAAAGTTGAAGGAGGATTTTTTGGGACCATAAATTATTTACCCACTCGTGCATCAATAATAACGAGATAAAATAAAGTAAAAAATACAGAAATAAATGACACCGGATGTAACGTGGAAAAACCCTCCAAATTAAAGGGGTGAAAAACAGTAGCAAAAATAAGGACCACTATAGGTAAAAGTGGGTACACACTTCCTCACTATTACAAAGATAAAACCCTCAAAATATATCTCTTGAATAAGTGGGGAAACTTCTTCACAAAATACCAGACTAAAATTGATGAATTGATGATGAGATGGTGAAAATGATGAGAAACCTCAGGGGAATCCACTACCTTTTATATACAAGCACCCCTTTGCTTCCTCCCTCCGCTAGATGGGTTTGGTGGGGTTTTCCACCCACCCATCCTCCACTACTAGCCCCCCTTTGACAAAGGAGGGGGCATCACTGTCTAAAAAAAAACATTAGCTGACATATCTCTTACTTGAAGATTTTATTGAGAACTAATCACACATCCACACATCATTTTTATATTTCAAAGCATGATACTCACATCTATTCAAGACTGATCGATGATCTACTCCATCTAAACTTATTAGAGTCAATCACCTTCATTAGGAAATCTAACATATTTTCTTCAATGTAATTTTTTTGCATGTACACACTTCCTTTCTTCACCAAATCTCAGAAAAAGTGATATTATACCCCAGTATGCTTTATAAAAGAATGCAAATATGAATTCCTTGCAATGTGAAAGGAACTCTGACCATCACAAAAAATTTAATTTGATTCTGTTTGTACCCGAGCGCCTCTAACAACATTATCATCCAAATCACCTTTTTGAAATCCTATGTAGCTATCATGTACTCTGCCTAAATCATGGATAAATCCATAACTGAATGTAACTTTGAAATCCATCTCACAGCTCCTCTTTCAAGAGTAAATACATAACCAGTAGTAGATTTCCACCTATTAGAATTGTTGTGCACTGTGTTGCATTTTTTGTCAATAAGGTGTCAAGTATTGAATGGATAACAAGGAGTGTCAATATGTGAATGACAAAGGAAGTGATGGTGATGATGATGTTGTCAATAAGATGTCAAGGATTGAATGGATGACAAGAAGTGTCAATATGTTAATGACAAGGTGATGGTGATGATTGGAGAATGTCCATGGTACTGAAAAGTATGTCACTTATGAGAATCACTAAGTGGAATAGGAGGTAATGGTTGAAACATTCTCCATACAACATCAGACGATTGTAGAGCTGATATTTAGTTCAAAGAACTTGTATTAAGAATATACAATGTCACAACATTGTTAGAAGTCCATGCATTGTCTTCACAATGCACGAGGAGAGTAAGAAGCCATCCATCCACAACCTCTAAGTGGATGAAGTGAAAAGATGAAACATCCACAGCTACTAAGTGGATGAAGTGGTTTCAAGAAGACCATGCAATATCTTTTAGTGCATGAGGATTTGAAGATGATCCAACCTCATCTATGATTGGATCAAAGAAGAACATTTAAGATCAAGTGATTTATGATTAATAGTTGATGAAGATACTTGAGAGATTCTAGGGAATTCCATCTTCTAATAGGAGAAGAAGAAGATATGTTGAAGAAGATAGATAGAGTTATTAAGAAGATGGAGAAGTGAAGAAGAAGAAAATGGCATGAAGAAGACTTGTTCCTACTTGGTTATTTAACTAAGTATACAAGGTGGAGCTTATGCAAAAAAATATGCCAACTATTGGGCCAGCCTTAGAGCCTCAACCCAAGGCACATGTGGGACTAGGTCACCACACCCATGGGGAAACCATAGGGGCCATACCAACAATGGCCAGGCCTTTTGTAAGCCTGAGCCACGTGGAGGTCAAGCCCGAGTAGCATGGGCGCCAAGGGAACGCTCGTGGAGGAGCATAGTGGGCGCTAGAGCGTGCTCGTAGGAGCATAGTGGGCGCTAGAGCATGCTCGGAGGAACATAGTAGGCACTAGAGTGCGCCCGTAGGAGAACCGGTGTGGGGAAACACCGGAGGGGGGAGAGGAGTAATCTGATCTGAGAATGGGAGGCGCTGTTTGTTAAACCGTGAGAAATTCGCGGTGCATTTCGATGTGGGATGAGTTTTTAAAACGCGGAGGAAATCCTAGCCGCTCATTCGATCGTGCGTCTGATCGCTGCCTTCTATCTCATCTGCAGTGCTGTGTTATAATCCCAGTTGTCCGCAACCATTTAACGTGGATCCAATGGCCATGACATCATCTCCTACCTCTCGTCGAGCTGAGGACTCCCCGCGACTCTTCCTGTGAACCAGAGGCACCCGAGAGATGTAGATGGAGCTCCCAGCCACCTCTGATGAAGCTGTTTCCTCCAGTGTGTTCGTATCCTCTTCACGAACACATGCATTTGTTAAAAGTCACATGCATGCAACGAGATAAAGAATTTGAACTTGGATGAAGAAAACAGAGTTGCCAAGGCCACGTGGAACCGTGTGAGATTCATGCACGAGAATCATCCATATGATCTTGAATCCACACACCAAGAATGAAAGATCATGTGGTTTAAAAAGAAAAAGGAAACACCCGAGATATGCGGAAAATATTGAGCGTGGGTTGAATGTTTTTAAAGAACCGAATATCTCGGTTATTAAAAGGAATAAATCTCAGACGATTCATGGACGGATCTTGAACATCCTCTGCCTATAAGAGGAGGAAACGATTCCTTGAAGCAAGCTGCTGATCGTCTGAGAGAAGATCCGTGAAGCTTTGAGCAACGCGAAGAGAAACTCTGCACATAAACTGCGCGACAGAGCAGCCCGGATCCAACTGAGGCTTCGAGATTTCCTTTTGTGCAACCCCTATGCGAAAGAAGT
Source organism: Viscum album (assembly GCA_963277665.1). Classification (NCBI taxonomy): domain Eukaryota; kingdom Viridiplantae; phylum Streptophyta; class Magnoliopsida; order Santalales; family Viscaceae; genus Viscum; species Viscum album. The sequence goes on from OY728150.1 coordinate 1,477,565,035, forward strand.
TTAGGAGGAGGCCTCCCTGCGCACTCGCCTTGCGCAATAGGGAAGAAGCTGGGCCTTGCGTGCCCGCTTCCCACAATACTTGCGCGGTAGCAAGTGGCCTCACCCTGCGCACCCTCTATGCCCGTGAACTCACACGGTAGGAGGAAGCCACCACGGCACTTGCACAGTAGGAGAGAGCTGCCGCACCTGTGTGGCAGAAGGAGTTTCCGCACCACCCATGCGGTAGAAGCCACTCCCACACCCTGCGCGGTTGAAGGCAAGAGTCGACCGCATCCTTGCACACCCCCCTTTGAAGTGTGTACAGGTGAAGAGAAGACCACACACGGTGTGTGTGTGTGCAAACAAGGAAGATCACACCCTTTGAGGTGTGTGTGTGTGCAAAAGTAGATGAAGGCCACACCATCTTTGAGTGTGTGTGTGCAAAGAAACAAGAAGGCCGTAGCCTTGTATGTGCACAAGTGAAGGAGGCCATACCTCTTGTGTGTGCCCAAGTGAAGGAAGAATATACATGCATGTCCATGCATGTATGAATAAGTGAACAAGTGGGTGAACACCTTGAGAAGAAAGAGAGAAGGAGAAATTCACACTAAAGAACAACAAACAATTTGGTGTGTGTGAGAAAGAATAAAAGAGTGTGACTCCAAGAAGAAGGTGTGTGTGCTAAAAGGGATTACATCCTTTGAGGTTTTATCACACCAAGAAGAAAAGGGGAGAGAATGCTTGCATGGATGCACATGCACATGTAAAAAAAGTTTAAATCAGTGTGTGTGCATTTGAGAATTCCAAGAACAAAGGTTCTTGAAGATAATTCAGAAGCCATGCAATCAGTGCATGAAGATTCATAGATGCCATGCACTCAGTGCATGAAGTTCAATTGAAGAGTGACTGAAGCCAGACTAAATTTAAAGTCATCATTCATCTGAGTTTTTCAGTAGTTGAGAAAACCAAGAAGATTGAGTGGGTGTACTCAGTGAAAGAACATATTTTCCCATCAAGATTCTTGAAGACAGAGGCCGGGTCGTCCTTAGAAGAAGGAGACAAATCCCGAGCAAAGAAGAGGTGTCCTGATCACCACAAGTGATCTGAAGAAGTGATCAATTCCAACAGACCATACTCAAGGCTGTTGAAGACTCTTGAAGAGCTTAAAGAAGAAGAGCTACTCGTGTGACTCGAGGAGCTAGGAGAGGACCCCCTGTGAGACTCAGGGTGGAGAATTCTTCGGTGGAAGCTGAAGCAGGCTAATGGGACTCTCGTAACACTATGGGATGCAGTATAAAGACCCTCCTGTGGGACTCAGGAGAGGTAAAGTGTGACTTTGTACCGACCATTGTAATTTAGAAATATTATAGCGGAGAAACAATGTTGGGGCGTTTAACCAACATGGCAAGGACGTAGGCCTTTGGAGCCAAACCTTGAAAATCCTTATGTCCTGTGCCTTTACATTTACTGCATCACTCGAGGAAAGGCTGAGAGATACAAGAAGAGTGGATCGAGGCCTTAACAAACCATAGAGGTTTAATTGATAAAGAATCAATTAGTAAAAAGTTTAGAAGGATCACTGATTCACCCCCTCCCCCTCTCAGTGATCACATTGATCCGGGCACTTCAATTGGTATTAGAGCCAGGTTGCCTCTAAAAGATCTGAGGGAGTCTTTATGAAGAGTAGATTTGAGGAAATGAGTGAAAACTCTAAAATGGAGATATCTTCCAAGACTCAGAAAAATAGAAAGAAGAAATAGGCCAAGAAGATGAAGAAGAAGGTTGCTACTAATAGAGAAACACCTTCTATTGAAGGTAATGTGAAAGTCACAACAGATGACAATTCGTTTTATCACTCTTCTAATGAAGCCTGCTCTAGCTGTGATTATGATGGAACAATCAATGATCTTCTAAATGCACTCAAATATCTTTGGAAGACTATCCTCAGGAAAGTTTCAATGTGTATTGCTACAAGTATCCATGATCTTCAAGAAGAAAAATTACAGCTAGAAGAAGAAGCCAATTCTATGGAAGATCCATTGGAAAGAAGGGTTTTCATAACCAACACTCTCACAAAGATGGTGAAGGATAAAGATGAAACCATTTCCCTTTGTAGTGAAAGACTTAATTATGTCACTGAAGAACTACAAAGAAGCATTTGTGAGAAAGAATTCATTGATATAGTGTTTAAAGAAGTTTTCCATGCACTGGAAAAGAGGCACAGAGTTTCAACGGTTGTCAAATATGCTCAACTAGAAGACAAAGTAAAAAGGTTAAAAGGGATTGAAAATTCATTGATAGAAATGAAGAAGGTTCATGGAGATCAGATGAAACAACTCAAAGAGAATTGGGAAGGAAGGCTAACATTTTTCGAGGATGAGATTAACTCTCTCAGCATGAAATTCTTAGAACTATAGGTGATATTGAAAAATCATAAATTACCCAAATCCAAAACCTCCCAGTCAGCTAGAAGTATAAATGTTTCCACTCAAGTGTGCATTGAGAAGGATGATTCCAAAAGAAGGACATCCTCTAATGGGAGGGAAACATCTACTAAGAAGAAGGTACAATCCGTCCCATCTTGTGATCATGCTTCTAAATGTGTTTCCACAAAAAGTGCAGGATGGAAGAGTAACTCTAAACAAGTATGGATGAAGAAGATGAAGAAAGAGAGATCTCCTGAAAAGACATAGCAATTCAAGAGAAAGACCCAACAACCAGAAGAAGTCAAGAAGACATGATTTTTGGGTCAATGTTGGTGTTGCAATAGGTATGGGCATTGTGCAATGGATTATTGGTACAATCATCTAAATGTAAATGTACAAAGGAAGCCCATTCTAAGGGGAATCAAGCTAGAGAAGAAGAAGCAACATCCACAGGTCCAGAAACATCTATTTACTACAAACAGATTTGGAATGTTTGATAACATATGGGGTGTATGAAAAAGTGGTCACTAGAATGATACATACAAATCTCCAAATGTATCTAAAGCTGAAGAGAAGATAAGATCACAGAACCTAGATAAGAAAGAAGAAGTATCCTTGGTAAGAAAATAGAATATAGTTGAAAATGCTCCCAAGAAGATTTTGCAAAAGAAAGAGAAGTCCTTGGATTTCAAATCCAAGAAGGGTGATGCATCCAGAAGGATCACCAAGAAAAAATGATTCTACCATGGAAAGAAAGGCCATACCATGGATCTTTGTAAACAATCCATGAAACTAAATAGAAGCAAACTGCACTCAACAGGACAGTCAATCTAGAAGAAGAAGAAGGGATTGATTGAAAATAAGTTGCCAAATAAAGGTAACTTAAAAGCATCAAAGGGACCATGTGGAACATCCAAATCTGATGCCTCACTTCCAAATGAAATATTAATCATCTGGCCATAAGACTTGGAAAGAATGAGAAAGGAATAAAATAAACATGCCAAAGCTAGTGAAATATACAACAAAAATATTTCACATGAAGATGATGTTCTGTGTGTGAGGTATAATAAAGCTGGTTATATTAGTAATAAATGCATGACACTCATTCCAGCTCAAAAAGAATTCTACAAAAGAATAAAAATTGCTCCAAGAGATTTTAGTGATCAGAAGGCACTTAGAAAGAAAGGAGTCACACACAAAGAAGTTTAAGAGTTGTTAAGATCCACACTGTCACAAACATCATTGAAGATCAAATGTGCAAGTGTGAAGAATGGAGAAAGTGGAACATCTTAGTTGAGAGAATCTTCTCAACCTTGTTGTTCAAACTGATGAACCAAGGAGGTTCCATCTTATTCCCTAATCAATGGTATAAACATGTGCATACATTTCAGGGAATTGGAGATGATGATCACTCTCAAATTGAGAATGGTATGAACAGAATGGAGTGCATCCCTTGGGGGGGAGATAATCTAAAGAAGATGATATTTTGGGATTCATATCATCTTGTGAAAAATATAGTTATTCCAATCACACTTTCATCCCTTTTTTCTTAATTTTATTTAACATGTCAATTAAGGGGGAGTAATTTATTGAAGACAAATGGAAGAAAGGGGGAGCTTTATCTTTGCACCTGATCTTTCTAATGAGTTTGGTGAAGTATGTGCAGGATTTAGCAATTCATTGATATATCTGAACAATTTCAACCCCTTGAAGCCTAAGAATGATCTCACATGTATAGTGAATTGTGGACAACATTGAATTCCTTGGCTACATCACTCTTGTTTTCTACACCGAGTTAGCCCAAGTAGACATAGAGTTGATTTACTAAAGACTCTTTGTTAAAGTGAACATGTGACATCATCCCTCTCTTAGTGATTTTAAAGAAGATTCTATTCAAAGGGAGGAAGAAATATTTTGAATAGAACCAAACCACACCATTGAATTTGGTTTCCAATAAGTGGGAGAAAAGCTTGGCACACATATTGACCCATTCATATGTGCTCTAGTGATATTGACAACAAATACAAAGGGGGAGATTGTTGTGCATTGTGTTGCATTTGTTGTTAATAAGGTGTCAATGATTGAATGGATAACAAGGAGTGTCAATATGTGAATGGCAAAGGAAGTGATGGTGATGTTGATGTTGTCAATAAGATGTCAAGGATTTAATGGATGACAAGGAGTGTGTATATGTGAATGACAAGGTGATGGTGATGATTAGAGAATGGCCATGGTACTGAGAAGCTTTTCACTTAGGAGAATCACTAAGTGGCATATGAGGTAATGGTTGAAACATTCTCCATACAACATTAGATGATTGTAGAGATGATCTTTAGTTCAAAGAACTTGTATCAAGAAGATACAATGTCACAACATTGTTAGAAGTCCATGCATTTTCTTAACAATGCATGAGGAGAGTAAGAAGCCATCCATCCACAACCTCTAAGTGGATGAAGTGAAAAGATGAACCATCCACAGCTACTAAGTGGATGAAGTGGTTTGAAGAATACCATGCACTATCTTTTAGTGCATGAGGATTTGAAGATGATATAACCTCATCTATGATTGGATCAAAGAATAACATTGAAGATCAAGTGATTTATGATTAATGGTTGATGAAGATACTTGAGAGACTCTTGGTAATTCCATCTCCTAAGAGGAGAAGAAGAAGATATGTTGAAGAAGATAGATGGTGTTATTAAGAAGATAGAGAAGTGAAGAAGAGGAAAATGGCATGAAGAAGACTTGTTCCTACTTGGTTATTTAACGAAGTATACAAGTTGGAGCTTATGCAAAAAATATGCCAACTATTGGGCCAGCCGTAGGGCCTCAACCCAAGGCACATGTGGGACTAGGTCACCAAGCCCATGGGAAAACTACTGGGGCCACCCCAATAGAGGTCGGGTCATGTGTAATCCTGAGCCACACGGAGGTCAAGCCCGCGCAGCGTGGGTGCCAAGGGCACGCCCATGGAGGAGAATAGTGGGCGCTAGAGCACGCCCGGAGAAGCATAGTGGGCGCTAGAGCGCGCTCGCAGGAGAACCGGTTCGGGGCGGCACCAGAGGGGGGAGAGGATTAATCTGACATGAGAACGGGAGGCGTTGTTTGTTAAACCGTGAGAAAGTCACGGTGCGTTTAGATGTGGGACGAGTTTTTAAAACGTGGAGGAAATCCTGGCCGCTCATTCGATCACGCGTCTGATTGCTGTCGTCCTCTCATCTGTGGCGTTGCGTTATAATCCCAGCCATCCGCGATCATTTAACGCGGATCTCACGTCTGTGGCATCATCTTCTACCTCTCACCGAGCCGAGGACTCCCCGCGACGCCTCCCACGAACCAGAGGCACCTGAGCGATGTAGATGGAGCTCCCGGCTGCCTCTGATGAAGCTGCTGCCTCCAGTGTGTTCGTATCCTCTTCATGAACAAATGCATGCGTTAAAAGTCATATGCATGGAACGAGCTAAAGAATTTGAACTCGGCTGAGGAAAACGGAGTTGCCGAGGCCACTTGGAACTGTGCGAGATTCCTGAACGAGAATCAACCATACGATCTTGAATCCGCACACCAAGAATGAAAGATCACGTGGTTGAAAAAGAAAAAGGAAACACCTGAGATATGCGGAAAATATTGAGCGTGGGTTGAATGTTTTTAAAGAACCAAATATCTCAGTTATTCAAAGAAATAAATCTCAGACGATTCATGGACGGATCTTGAACATCCTCTGCCTATAAGAAGAGGAGCCGATTCCTTGAAGGAAGCTACTGATCGTCTGAGAGAAGATCCGCGAAGCTCAGAGCAACGCGAAGAGAAACTCCGCGCACAACCTCTGCGGCAGAGCAGCCCGGAGCCACCTGAGGCTTCAAGAGTTCCTTTTGCGGAACCGCTGCGCGAAAGAAGTTTAGGAGGAGGCCACCCTGTGCACTCCCCTTTCGCAACAGGGAATAAGTCGGGCCTTGCGCACCCGTTGACCGCCACATTTTCGCGGTATCAAGTGGATGCACCCTATGCGCCCTCTGTGCCCGTGAACTCATGCGGTAGGAGGAAGCCACCGCGCCACCTGCGCGGTAGGAGAGAGTTGCCGCATCTACGTGGCAGAAGGATTTGTCGCACCACCCACGCGGTAGAAGCCACTCCCGCACCCTGCGCGGTTGAAGGCAGGAGTTGGCCACATCCTTGCACACCCCCCTTTGAAGTGTGTGTAAGGGAAGAGAAGACCACACACAGTGTGTGTGTGTGTGTGCAAAATAGGAAGATCACACCCTTTGAGGTGTGTGTTTCTGCAAAAGGAGAGGAAGGCCACACCATCATTGAGTGTGTGTGTGCAAAGAAACAAGAAGGTCGTAGCCTTGTATGTGCACAAGTGAAGGAGGCCATACCTCTTGTGTGTTCCCAAGTGAAGTAAGAAGATACATGCATGTCCATGCATATATGAATAAGTGAACAAGTGGGTGAACACCTTGAGAAGAAAGAGAGAAGTATAAATTCACACTCAAGAAAAACACACAATTTAGTGTGTGTGAGAAAGAATAAAAGAGTGTGACTCCAAGAAGATGGTGTGTGTGCTAAAAGAGATTAGATCCATTGAGGGTTTATCACACCAAGAAGAAAAGGGGAGAGCATGCTTGCATGGATGCACATGCACATGTAAACAAAGTTTAAATCAGTTTGTGTGCATTTGCTAATTCCAAGAACAAAGGTTCTTGAAGATAATTGAGAATCCATGCAATTAGTGCATGAAGATTCAGAGATGCCATGCACTCAGTGCATGAAGTTGAATTGAAGAGAGACAGATGCCAGACTGAAGTTAAAGACATCATTCATCTGAGTTTTTCAGTAGTTGAGAAGACAAAAAATATTGAGTTGTCCTACTCAGTGCAAGAACATATTTTCCAATCAAGATTCTTGAAGACAGAGGCCGGGTCATCCTTAGAAGAAAGAGATAAAGCCTGAGAAAAGAAGAGGTGTCCTGATCACCACAAGTGGTTAGAAGAAGTGAGCAAGGCCAACAGGCGTTACTCAAGGTTGTTGAAGACTCTTGAAGAGCTTAAAGAAGAAGAGCTACTCGTCTGACTCGAGGAGCCAGGAGAAGACCCCCTGTCAGACTCAGGGTGGAGAAGTCTTCGGTGGAAGTTGAAGCAGGCCAGTGGGACTCTCGTAACACTGCGGGATGTAGTATAAAGACCCTCATGTGGGACTCAGGAGAGGTACAGTGTGACTCTGTACCGACCATTTTAATTGTGAAATATTATAGTGGAGAAACCATGCTGGGGCGTTTAACCAACATGGCAAGGACGTAGGTCTTTGGAGCCGAACCTTGTAAATCCTTGTGTCCTATGCCTTTAAATTTACTGCATCACTCGAGGAAAGGTATAGAGATACAAGAAGAGTGGATCGAGGCCTTAACAAGCCATAGAGGTTTAATTGATAAAGAATCAATTAGTAAAAAGTTTAGAAGGATCACTAATTCACCCCTCTCCCTCTCAGTGATCACACTGATCTGGTCACTTCAAGAATCACCTACGAAATATGAATCAATATGACCTAAGATGGGAAAATATGATCCTGTATAACATAATGCAACATTTTAGGTCTCCTTAATGTATCTCAGGATCTTGTTCAACGTCATCCAATGCTCTCATCATGGATTCTCCATGTGCTGACTAACTACTCCCATTGCATGTGTAATTTTTGGTCTAGTACAAACCATAGCGAACATCATACTCCCCACTACTAATGCATATGGTACTCGGGAAATCTTCATCCTCTCTATTTCACTACTAGGAATCATTGTAGAGGATAACTTGAAATTAATAGGAATTGTGGTATAGATTGGATTAAAATCTTAAATGTTGAGGTGTTTCAAGACTTTTCATAAGTAATTATTCTATGATAGGAAAATTTTCCCATTAAATCTATCTTAGTAAATCTGTATCCCAAGAATATTTTTTGCTGGTCCCAAGTCATTCATATCAAATTACCTATCCAATTGGGCCTTCATCTCATCAATCTAGTCATTTTTAGGCCTACAAGCCACATGTCATCCACATAAAATAGAACAACGATGAAATCATTACCATACAAACCCCTAAAATATACAACAGAATTTGAATGAAGTCTACTATATCCAATCCTCATGTTATAGGAATACAATCTCCTATACCAACACCTATGTGCCTATTTGAGACCATAAAAATATTTTTTCAACCTAAAAACTAAGTTAGTATTGCTTTCTTTTGCAAAAACTTTTGGTAGGAGCATATAGATCTCTTCATCAATATCACCATGGAGAAAATTAGTCTCCACATTTAGATACTATATATGTAAACTGTATATAGCACACATTTCCAGAACTATCCGAATAGTCTTCAGTCTAACAACATGAGAAAATATTTTATTGAAATCAATACCTTCCTTTTGAGCATATTCTTTAAGAACTAGTCTTTCATGATATATTTCAACCTGGCACTTTTTATCCTGCTTGATCTTAAAGAACCATTTGTTTATAATATCCTTCCTTTAATGAGGTAATGGAACAAGATCCAAAGTCTTGTTCTTGTTCAAGGATTCAAGTTCTTCCTGCTCACTACCATCCATGAAGATACATCTGGAATATGGGTCACCTTTAAAAAATAATATGACTCTCCATCCCTTGTCTATAAGCAATATTAAATATTGCTCTCAGTGGAATATTTTGAGTACGATACTGGTTTCATTTTCTCCAAAGTTAACCATTATGTTCCAGAATCAACCGACACTTGATTATCATGCTCTGTTAATGCCTTAGGGGAAACTAGTTCTTCCTTGGATTTTCCCTCCACCTCGACTATTGTAGTCTTTGTATTCTCATTCTCCATGTCTCCATCAATTGTCATTTTCACCTTGTCTTCTGAAAAAATGATATATTTTTTGATGATAAGTTAATGAGTAGTGGGGTCCCACAAAATATACCCCATCATACCATCATCATACACCAAGAAAATACATTTCCTAGATCTCCAATCCAACTTCGATCTTTCTTGGTCATTAAATAGTTTATATACAGGACTTCCAAAAGTATGTAACTAAGAATAGTCAGTGGGATTACCAATACACACCTCCATCAGTGTGTTTAAATCAATCATCATTGAAGGAGATTAATTTATCACATAACAGGTGGTATTCTCTAATTCTACCCAAAGTGTTTCGGAAATTCCTGTAGACTTCAACATCGCCCTTATTCTATCCAATAAGGTTCTATTCATCCGTTCTAACACTCCATTATACTGAGAAGTGTATTCCACCATGAACTTTATCATGATTCCTTATCATTGATAAAAAGTATCAAAATCCCCATTTGTATATTCTCCACCATTATTAGTCCTTAGACACTTTATGTTATTTCCAGATTCAACCTCCTTCTACTATTTAAAAGTTTTAAAGAATTCAAAACATCTACTTTACTCTTGATTTGATACACCCAACATCTCATGGAATAATCATCAATTAAGGGTACACAGTACCTCTCTCCTTCCAAGTATATAACCGGTGCTTTCCAAATGTTGTAATGAATCAAATATAATAACTTCTTACTTTTCATTATTGATGTCCCAAACTTTAACCTATGTTGCTTTCTAAAAACACTTTGGCCACAAAATTGAAAGGATACCTTTGTAAACCAAAGAAAAAACTTTTAATCTACAAGAATATTTAGGCCTCGTTTTGACATATGGCCAAACTTCCAATTACATAACGTCATCAATGCTTCCGTCGAGGTAGTTGATGTTACAAATATCATTTCCTCGTTGTATGTTTCAACCAAAAGCATGTATAAGTTCATTTATATATTCACCACCTTCATTACCATATGTTAACCCTTCACAATTATCATCACTCTATTCTTAGTACGAGTCTTTCATTCGATATCATAAAATTGTAGCAAAGACAATAAGTTCTTCTTAAGGACTTTCACATGGCGTACTCCTTGGATGGTTCATACCATGCCATCACGTATTTTCAATTTTATGGTACCGACTCCAATGATATTTAGGGTGTGATTGTTCCCCGTGTACACAAGTCCTTTCGGAATAGTCTCATACTAGTCAAACCATTCTTGTTGAGACTTCATGTGACTTGTTTATCCTGAGTTGATTATCCATGCGTCGTTGAGATGTTATTTGCTTCTAGAAGTCATCGCCACTTCACTGACTAGTTTATCCACACTTATAGAAGTACTTTACACATTTTTTTCCATGTAATGATTTTGGATCTAAATGGAACCATGATTCATCATCACATCTTCCAATATTTTTCAAATTGTTAGCTAGCAATTATCCTCCCGCAACATAACCTACATCTTCAGTCTCCACAATGAAAAATTATTCCCATTTGATTTTTTATTTTGAATTTCACCGCCATATAGAAATTCCATCAGTACAGAACCTCCACTATTTCAAATTAGTTTATTTAATAATATCAATATTTTTTTTTCTGATGTGAAAAATTTTAGACTGAAGGACGAGTTCGACAAACCCAAACCCATGGAAGTATAGTGAAGATGGATTGAAGACCGAATATCTTCCTTTATACAACAAAATATTCGACCAAAGCTAGGAATAAATTTCAAAGAAATGTAGTTGGATCATGCGGAAATCAAGTCTCTGTGAAGGGATAAGAAACCAAGGGTGTTTGAGTGAGGAATATGCCGACGTTGATGTTTTTTAAATATATATCAGAATTAATTGTTTTCAAAAAATCATGTAAATAGTGAAAATGGGTTTTAGTCGGCACTCTCTCACCACTAAAACATCCTTCCCAAATTTTATTCTCATCCACCACCCCTCACCAGGCATTACCTTGGGTTTTCAAAAAGTTATTTAATTTATTAGAAATATTATATCATATATTTAAATCTGATGTGCGATAATAGATTAAATGTTTCTAAAAATGACATTAAATGTGAAATTTTATTAATATATAAATTAGTTATTTTTAATTTATAAGTAATTTTTATTTTTTAACCATTTTAATATATATATAACACACATATATATTATTTAATTTTACTTTAAATGTTTTTAGGACCCTGGTGGCAGTGAGGATGGTGGTGATGAGGGCCTAGCCGAACACCCATGCCTTGAGAGATTGGTGGTAGGAGCACCACCTCGACAAAGGGGATGGATGTAGAAGAAAGTTTGTGGCTTGATATATCTTCACATAAGGGGCCCCTACTCAAAGGCATTCCTTGTGATGATGGAAGGTATACACATTGTGAGGACAATGAAGGCACCCCAACTTAATGATGGGGTGGGTGACAGAAGATTGTGGTGAAGACAAAGAGAGTTGGATAGCGTTGACTTCAGATGCTGCATAATGAGGATGGGTTCCATTTCTGATGGAGAGGATGGTGGTCGAGAGCAAGTTAAAAACATCATAAGGAACAAGAAGTAAATAACTATATTTTTATGTAGTGACACTGGAGGCCTAGCTGTTGGAAAATATGTAGGCTAATGGAGAAGACAAATTTAATCCCTATGCTTGAATTTAATTCACTTTCCAAAAGTGTTTAATCCACCCCTCCTTTTATGGTGTGTGGTTCTCAATGTAATTTTCCCTAGAGGATTTAACTATGATTTGAGGAAAATACAAACAAAAATTTTCAACAGCCCCATAGCATAGATGTTGAAAAAATATCTAGAGATTTTTTCAGATTGAAGAAGAAATAACCCATAATTGATCTCTTCATCACTTATTTATAAATTGAAATTGGTGTGAATAGCACTAGTTTGATCTCACTGTTTTGATAAAAGAACACCTTGGTTTGACTGAAATGAGACAACTCTTTGTGAGGGGCATCTATTTGGATTTTGAAAAATCAACATCTAACTGCTACTACTAATCACAATATTAGTCATTTTTATAAAATATTTTAGTTTTTTTTTGTCTTATTATATATATATATATATATAAATTTTACTATATATATATATATATTTTAAAACACTTTAATACCATTTAGTAAAATATATATTTTATGGAAAATACTAATTACCTAGGATCCTTTTACAAGGGACGATCAATGAGAATTCTACCCACATTTCTAATGTGGGATTCCTATTTTTTTTCCACCTCATCAATCCAAGGAAAGGGTGTTTTGTTCAATAAAAAAAATCTATTTATTTTAATAAATATTTTGAATAAAATTATAACACCCCCACTTTTATTCATAAATATTAAATCTCCAGATCACAAGTGAATAATAATACATAATAAAGGTATCTTTCAATTTAAAACTTTACTTAGTATCAATATATCAAAGTATTATTAGATTTACAAGTTGTTGAAATATTAAACTTGTTAATATTAAAGATAAAATGGAGATAACGTACGTACAATGATCTTTCCTTCTAACATCTCTTTTTGTAGCACTTTTATGGACATATGATTATATCATTTTCATGAACTCTCTAAGGAGTAAATCCATTAACTTCTGTAAAAAGAAACAACAATTCTAAGTTAACATTGGAAAAATATTAAAATTTAATTCTGTTATTAGAACACATTACTCATTGAGTCATAATATTTTAGTAAGAGTTTATAACTGGACCTATATTTATAAAAAACAATATTGATACTAAATAGTTTGGGGGTTATAATTTTCAATATCAACATTCATCTTTGTAACTTGTTTTTACACATTAAACACTTTTATTAGGATATATGTAAAGAGAGTGTTGGGTTTCCATTATAGGAATGATTTATTCTATGGGTTTTAACCCTATCTATTTATTAGTTTCATGAATTATCTCTCTCAGCATAGATTTTTTAAATAGATCCAAAAGATTTTTACATGATCTCACGTAGATAATTGTTATGGTACCATCTTGAAACAATTGTCTCACATAATCGTGTCTCAAAATTATGTGTCTAGACTTTCCATTGTACATGAAACTATATTCCCATGATAAATTTGCTTCACTATCACAAATGATAAATATAGGATGCATTAGACTAGGCCAAAATATAATATACAATAACATATTCCTAATCCATTTAGCTTCATTTCCACATATCGCTAAGGAAATAAACTTCGACTCCATGGTCGAATGTGAAATAAAATTTTGTTTCATGAACACTCAAGAAACATCACATACTACAAGAGTAAAAAATCATCTAGATGTGGATTGGTTATTACCAATACTGGTAATCTGACTTTCATCAGTGTATCCTTATAATAAAGTCGAATAATCATTATAGTATAAACATAAATATTTGGTCTTTCTTAAGTATCCACAAATTCTTTCTATACATCTCCAGTGATCCATACCAAGATTACTAATATATCTACTCATTTTACATAATGAAAAAAAGCATTATTAGGTCTCGTGCAATGCATTTCATACATTAAATAACCAATTGCACTAACATATTCAAATTGTGATACAGATCAACCCACATTTATAAATAGTTTAAAACTATGATCAAATGGATTATTGGCATCTTTAAAACCAATATGATCAAATTTATTTACAATTTTTCTTATGCAAGATACCAACTTAAATAATAACCCCTACTATGTTTTCTAACATTAATTCCTAGAATAGAATAAACTATTATAAGATTATTCATTTTAAACATAGAAGATAAGTACTTATTTGTATTAATTACACCAATCATATTGGTTCTAAAAATTAACATATCATCCACATATAGATGAAAAACAACTCCATATTCATTTATAAATTTTGATTAAACAAATTTATCCGCATTATTATGAGTAAATCCATTAGATTAAATAATAGAATCAAATTTTTGATGTCATTGCTTCAGGGCTTGTTTAAGACCATAAAGAGATTTAACTAGTTTACATACTTTATTTTCATTATTTTGTAAAACAAACCCTTATGGTTGTTACATTTAAATATTTTCATTTTAGTATCCATTTTAAAAAGTATTTTTGACATCCATTTGAAGAACATAGCAATGATTAATTGAATCTAAAGAAAAAAAATCCTTATTGAAGTAATCCACGCTACAGGAGAATAAGTATCAAAATAATCAATCACTTATTTTTTCTGAAACCTTTATCAAACAACCTAGATTTAAAATATTTAATGTTACAATTGGAATCATATTTTTTCCTCAAAACCCATTTACATCCTATAGGTTTTGAAACTCTTGGTAAATCTATAACGAACCAAGTATTATTCCCCGTAATGGAATCCATTTCATAATTAATTTATTCTTTCAAAAAATCTACATCTCTCGAAGTCATAACGTCTGTATATGTCTTCGAGTTATCTTTTATAGTCAATACTACAAGATACATATTCATAAGATGATTATCTTGATCTCCCTTAACAAGAAAAATGAAGGAATTGGGAGAAATAAAATATAGATGTAGATTTTTCTCCTTCCTAAGTCTTGTAATCCATTTAGGTTAAACTCAAGAATCATTATTATTCTCTACTATTATAGTTGAACTAAATGGAGTACATAAGATTGGTATATGAGGAATAACTTTCTGCACATCATGTTTTTATAACTTTTTTTCAAAAAACCATACATCCCTTGATTCAATAATTATATTAGCTCTAAAATGTGTTATTCTATATGATTTTATACTTTTTGATATCCCATAAAAACATATTTAATTATTCTAGGACTAATTTTTATTCTTTTAGAATCAAAAAATATATATTAAGATAAACACCCCCACACTTTAAAAATAAGAAAGATTAGGTCTTTTACCCCTCTAAATTTCATAAGGGGATAACTTAGTATTCCTAGAGGTAATTCTATTATGAATATGACATGAAACTAATAAAGATTCAACCCATAAATTTAAGGGTAACTTAGATTTATAAATCATGAAATTTACCATTTCTACTAAAGTATGATTTTTTTCCTTCAGCTAAACCATTTTTCTGAGGTGTATAAGGATAAGTAATCTGATGATTTATACCATTTTCTTCACAAAACTCATTAAAATCATTCATAAAGTATTCACCACCTATCTATAAGCATATTACATCAATATTTTTTAATTGGTTTTAATATTCTACTTTATAATTATGAAACATATTAAAGGCTTTATCATTTGTTATAAGAAGATATATAGGTAAATATCTACTGCAGTCATTAGAAAAAGTAACAAAATATCTTTTTCCTCTACCAGTTAATAAACCATTTAATCCAAAAATACAAGAATGCACTAATTCTAATATATCTGAATTTCTTTCAACACAATGAAAAGGATTATTAACTATTTTATATTCTACACATGTTTCACATTTATTAAATTAATTCTCAAAGTTAATTATGTTTAACATCTTTATTACTTTTAATGAAACATAATTAACATGTTCTAAATGACCATGCTATAAATTATAGGACTCAATTAAGTAAGTAGAAGATTCAATCATATTATTAATGGATAGTTGATACATGCCATCATTTGAGTACCTTTTACCCACAAACATGAATCCATTTGACAATATAACCTTATCATATTTGAATAAAACCCGAATCCCAATTTTATATAGAAGATTGATAGAAAATGAATTATTTCAAAATTTTGGGTACATACAACACATTAAGAAGATTCAACTTCTTCCCAGAATTAAATTCTATCTCAATGCTTCTTTGTCTGCTGACATTGATGCATGTATTATTTTCAAGGTGTACTTCCTTCCTGATAGAACAATTTTCAAATGTTTTGAACATCGAAGAATCTATGAACACATGAACCATTACTCTAGAATAAAGCTACAATCCCATCTTAATCAAAGTAATATTTACTTATGATATCATTGCAACTAGATTCTCTTTAGTCAGAATATTTGTAGCGGGTCTATCTACTTTCTTTTGATAGAAACATTTCCATGAAAATTTTCCTAGTTTTCCACATAAAAATAATTCTTCTTTCTTCTTGTAAGGATTGATTTTTTTTCATGAATTGTTAAATTTTATTTTTTACATGTAAGTAAGTGTTTGGTTATTCCTTTTCCTCAATGTTATTAATCTTGATATCAAATTCTGAAGCTATACCCACATCTATCAACATGGATTCTTCTTTAATGTAAAGAATATTTTTCAATTTTTCCGAGGAAATATCATCGATATTTTTAATAAGTGATTTACCAAAATCTTTCCATATAGGTGGAAATTTAGATATAATTACACCAACTTGAATAGTTTTTAGTATATTCATATTAAGGGAAAGAATTTTATTTTCTATAACTAGTATCTCTTGAAATTTCACCAACACTATATTTTTATCAACCATCTTGAATTTTATAACTTTTCAATAAGAAATTTATTGGTACCTTAATCCTCAACATTGTACTTGAATTCGAGTTCATACCATATCTCTTGAGCAATATTTATTTCAATGAAATAGTCATAAAGATGATTTGATAATGTGTTTAGAATATGTCCTCAACAAAAAACTCAATCATCTTCACATTTCTTACTGATTTACTGAATGTGCTCAACTTGATTCATGTAAATAGGCGCACCGTTGAGATATAGAGCACACTCATTAAGAATGGGAAGAATATTAGGTTCATGAATATAAAAAATATTCAGTACCATAAGAATAAACTTCATCTTGTCTTTCCACTAGGAGAAGTCGTTACCATCTAAATATTCAAGTTTGGCCATGTCTTAGTTTATCACCTTAAGCGATTCAGAATCCATATTCTTGGTTGTAACTTGGAATCAAAACCTTTTTATTTTTAGAAAATATGTAGGCATATGGAGAAGACATATTAAATCTCAATCTGTGAATTTAATTTATTGTTCAAAAGGGTTAGATCTACCCCCACTTTTATGGTGTAGGGTTCTTAGTGGAATGTACCCTCAAGGATTTCACTAAGATTTGTGGAAAAAATAGAACACAAATTTTCAACTGCCCCACATCATTGATGCTGGAAAAATATTTAGAGATTTTTTTTGGATTGAAGAAGAATTTACCCATAAACAATATCATGATCACTTATTTATAAATCATAATTGGTATGAATTTCACTAGTTTGATCTCGCTGTTTTAGTCAAAGTACAACACGGTTTGACCTAAATTAGATAACTCTTGATGAGGGGAACCATTTCAGTTATTAAAAAAATACAACTACTATGACTAATCATGTTATTGGTCATTTTTATAAAATATTTTTTCTATTTTTTTGTTTTGTTATATATATATATAATGAATATAAGTTTTTTAATAAATATATATATTTAAACAAAATTAATAAAATTTAGGAAAATATATATTTTATTGAAAATACCAATTCCCAAGACTCCTTCTATAAGGGATGAGATATGAGAATTCTACCCACATTTTTAATGTGGGGCTCCCATTGTTGTCCATATCATCAATCCAAGAAAAGGGTGTTTTGACCAATCAAAAAACCCTATTTATATTAATAAATATTTTGAATAAAATTATAATACGAGCATTGTTGAGTGGAATGTGGGCTAATCAGTTGACTGCATCAATGGATGATCAGGAACAACACTGATTTTGGCCTATGCGAGAAAACAACAGGAGACCTCAGGAAAAGCACCCACGAGTAGGCTAGAGATGACATCGAGTGCAGATGGAAATGACCTCAGGACATGAGGCTTATGTCCTCAGGACATGATGGAGTAGGCTAGTGGTGACTTGGGTGAAGAACAAAAATCTAGGGATGGGGGCCAATGGAACAGGTGGTTGGACCCAGGATAACAACGACCTGGGATGGTAATGAGTCAGGCTATCGATGACTCGGGAGATCCTGCAAAAGAGGTGACACCAATCATCATGTGTCTTGGGACCAATATCATTGGGTCTTAGGCCTTAAAATTTTATTGGAGTTAAGTGATACTGCTATTATTGTAGACTATGAGTAGAATATTTGTAGTTATTTTCAGTGGATTTTGGTTATGTCTATCCTTGGGTACTTGAGCCATGTTATATCTCTTCATGGGATTCCCTGTACATTTTTTATCAATTAATTTTCAAATCATAGATTTTATTTTCCAAATTCATGTTCAAACCATCTTGAATAAACATAATTTATTTTAATAAAAATATTAGAGCATATATTTAAATTTAAAATGTGGTAAATTAAAAAAATTTAAAAAATATATTGAATTGAAAGTTTAATGGAAATATAAATTAGTTTTTATTTAATTTAGAAGTTATTTTTAGTTACAAATGATTTTCATACATACATATATATATATTATTAAATTGTAATTTAAATGTTTTATAATTAAAATAGTTTAATAAATAAACTGAATAATATTATTCGATTGATAATAAATTAAAAAATTTATAAAGTTAACAGAATATAAAATTGATTTTAAATAATAATTATTAAATTAGATATAAGTTATTAATATGTTAATTTATCTATATGATATGTTTTTTTCATAAAAATAATTTAATTTAATAAAAATATTAGAGCATATATATAAATTTGATATGTTATAATAAATTAAACATTTTAAAAAAATTGTATTGAAAATGAAATTTAATTGAAATATGAATTATTAATTTTTTAATTTATAAGTAATTTTTAGTTGTTAAGCATTGTAACACAAACACATATTATTTCATTGTAATTTAAATGTTTAGTAATTAAAATATTTTACTTTAATAAAATAACATAGTGAATAACAAAATATTATGTTTGATATTAAATTAAAAAAAATAAAAAGTTAAAATAACATAAATTTATTTTTATTTTAATAATTAGAACATGAAATTAAGATATTAAAAAAACATATAATATAACTAAAATCACATATTTAAAAAAATTATAATGTTAATATAACATAAAGTTAACATATTAAACAAATTTACTATTTTTATTTATAAGTAATTTTTATTTTAACATGAAATAGCTAAGTTAACATATTATAAACTTATTTTTTAAAATAAATTTCATATTCTATTAACTTTATAAATTTTTTTATATAAATATAAATATATATTTTTATAAATTCATTATATGTATATATATATTTAATCATTTATAATTTCATTTATTCTTTTATAATTGTATGTATAGATCAATTTATAAATATGTAGGAAATATTGTGTAAATATATCATTTAGATGTGTTTATATACATATATTATTAAATATATAATATAACTATATATTTGGAAGTGGGTTCCTTTTCAAGTGGAACAGGCACCGCCAGCTGCATCTTGATGGTACTGAGGCACGCATCGAAAGCCAGTGGACTAGAGATTTAAAAAATATTCATCATTGCAGGGATGAAACTTTGTCTTCTCTAGTGATCCAAGCCTCGATATAAGTATGAGGATATCATGTGAATTAATTAAGCACCAAACTTAATCCAGCAATTACCTCATTTGGATTGAAGACATGTTCAACTATCGCTCATCGTCAGTGATCATTTCATAAAGGATTTGATATTGAACCCCTCTAAATAAAAAATAGATGATTCAAGAATCTGCAGGAGCATCGTTCATTGGAATTTACGTGCTAGCATGGAAATTTGACGATTCCTTCAATGTCCCGATGGTCACTGCAATCTCGTCCCTTCGATCCATGAAGGAAATTAAAGATCAAACACTTGGACATGATCGTTATCTCTCTTGGATGTGGGGATAAGGGTGAGGATCTCTCAAAATCATGATAATGAAAAGTCTCCTAAAAAAGAGAACCTCTTTTCTTATATAACAGAGATTAAACACTCGAAATGGGTTTCTTGTCCCCATATATAAAATTCCCTCTAAACAAGCAGTAAATGACATGTTATGAAGAACTAGCTGCATCATAAATTTCATTTAAATTTTATCACAAGCTTTCAATATATATTAAATATATTACCTGATAAAACCATGTCTTTAACTTGACTCATAATTCCTATAATATTAAAAGAACCTTGAATATTAAAGTAATATTCATCTATATAATTTTTTTCCATGTATTAACTTAATTCCTTGGGAATAAATTTAAAAAATAAATTTGAATCCAATTATTTTATACTTGAATAATATTGATTTTATTTATTTGTTGGTGATTGATTATTCTTGGACATATCTCGGTCTCCATGGTGGGGCCCACCATGTCCTATTCTCGTACTCACTAGAATATGGAATACTCTTGAATACACTATTATGTGTGAACCTCTAGGAACTTATCTCGATAATAGTGAATATTATTCACATAACAGGAGTGGAGTCTAGAAACTCATGAAATCCCCTAAAGAGATAAATAATATTCATAAAAATGTCAACCTTCCTACAAACATACACTATGTAATATAATATTATTTTCTCATGATATCTCATAAATAAGGATGAAAACCTTGTGTTTTCATCCATTATTTCTTTATTATTCATTGACATAAATAGATAAAATTACCTTCTTCTACCATATCCATGGATTTAGTGAAGGTACTACCCTCTTGAAAAACTGGGCACAAGATATCACTACCTCAACTCAAAGGTGAAAAATTCTATCTTGATCATTAAACCAATTTTATACCACCAAAAATGTAACTAATATAAGGTACCTCTCCATGAATTCAATGTCATGGTTTTTTCCCTTTCATCAAAGTACGTGATAAAATGGAATAAATTGATAATTATCTCAAGTTAGGAGACCAATACACATGTTCATTGATAGAAACAACCAATGAAACCTAAAACATTTGGTCTTCCCATTGGTGGACCTGTCCTCATGATCTCATCTACTCAAGACCACTAGGTGCAAACTTTATGAGAATAAATCACAATGCTTATGATCCTTCAGAACATGATAGTTACACATTATATGTGTCCTGTTAGTATAATGTATCTAGACCATAGGACATAATTTTAAGATTATTTTCATGGTATCTATATATTCCCAATATAGTCTGAGAATGACTATATCTTTTTAACGCAACATGAAATCTAATGACATTATAATAAATATAGTGGGAATAGATGTATCAACACTATCTTGGTAAGATAATCATACACACACATATATATACAATTGTATACATGTAAAGGTAATAAAAGTACATACATGATTTAGGTTTAGGGAACCAGCATACTATACCCCCACTTGTAGTAGATCCAATTACTAACAAGTCTCAACCTGCTAGCACTCACATGAGAATCATACTTCTTATGAGATATGGATTTAGTCATGGGATCTTCCACATTATACACAATTTCTACTATACTAATGGTGACTTCACCACTCTGATTAAAATCACTCTAGAGATGAAACATCCAAAGTATGTTCTTTGTCCTATGATGTGAAATGGGTTCCTTGGAAAACACCACTATTGCAGTATTACCATAAAAAACCAGAATAAGGTTTATACTTCTAGGCACAAAAAAATGTCTAAGACAAAGTTATACATCCATAATGATTACTTGGATGCATCATAAACCATTATATAATCATATTTTGTTGTTGAGTCAGTGAAAATAGGTTGTTTTGTGATTCTATAGCTCACTAAACCACCATTTAGGCAAAACACATAGGCTGACTATGATTTCAAATCATCAAGATCTATCTAGAAACTAGCATCATCTTATTCTCTCACTACTAGTTCCTCATCTCTTCTATACACTAGGAACACATCCTTTTTAAATCTCATGTAATTCAAGATAATTATCACAAATTCCCAATGAATCACTCTTGGATTATCTTGATATCTTCCCACCGTGCTTAAAGAAAAGGTTACCTCAAACTTAGTACATAGCATGTCATCCATGATATATCCCACTGCTGAGACATAAGGTATTCTACTCATTATTTTAATCTCCTTCTGCGTTTTTGGTCACATTTTCTTAGAAATATTAATACCATGTGACATTGGCAATAACCCATTCTTGGATTATTTCATATTCTACCTTTTGAAAACCAGTTTGACTTATCCCAACCAGCCTCTAAGATATATCTTAAAAGATCTTAATCCCTAGAAGTTAGGATGATTCACCTAAGTCTTTCATAGGGAATCATTCAATTAACCCCCTCTTAACTGACTGTAAGACTTATACTTCATTTACCATAATTAATATTTCATTAATATATAATAATAGGAAAACAATGGCATTCCCATTACCCTTCATATAGAAAAATGGATCTCTTTCATTCTTTAAAATACTAAACTCTCTTATAGAATCATAAAAATGAACATTCAATGATTGTGATGTCAGCTTTAATCCACAAATTGGTCTATTCATATTGCATACTTTATTGGTATTATTTAACATAATAAACCCTTCAAGTTGAGACATATAGACATCTTAAACCAAATTCCCATTTATAAAAGAAGTTTGGACATCCATTTTCCAAATTTCAAAATCATATAATTCTACTATTAAAAGTAATATCCTAATGGATTTCAACATTGATACTAGTGGGAAGGTCTCATCATAGTCTATGCCTTGACATTGCCTGAAACCCTTCACTACCATTCATGTTCTATAGGTTTTAGCTTTACCATACATGTCTATATTTTTATTGAATACCCATTTGCATCCAATGGGTTTTACAACAATATGAGTGTCTAAAAAAATCAAAACGTGATTTTGATACATGGACTCTATATCAGAATACATGGAATTTTTCCATTTAGCAGTATCCTTTCCTTTTACTACTTCCTTTTAGCTTAGAGGTTCATCATCATCAAGGAGTAATTTTTTACTTGACTCAATGATAATAAAACAGTATCTCTCTAGTTCTCTAACCACTTTAGTATAACTATATAGTACTTGTGTCTCTAGATCATCCTCATATCCCACTATTTCTTGTAGACATAGTTCCTGTACCAACTCTTTTTCATCTAGAGAATCAAATTCATTGAATTCAATATTGATACCACTATTTACATTTGAAATGTGTTCCCTTTCTAGAAATATGGAATGTATTTCCACAATCACTTTTCTATATGAAGTTTTATATAGGATACATCCTTTAATTTTTAGGATAAACAATAAAGATGTACTTCATGCTTTGGGATGCTAATTTTTCACTAGGTATAGTCTTGAAAAAAATCCTCGCATCCTAATACATGCATGTGTGAAAGATTGGGTTTCCTTTCACACCACATATCATATGGAATCCCACATTATTATTTATTTAATACTCAGTTAAAGGAATATGAAGCTATCTGCAACGGATATTCCCAAAAGGGTATTAAAAGAGTTTCCAAACTCATCATTGATCCAACCATGTCAAGAAAGGTGTAATTACTCATTTCGCTAACACCATTTCACTAAGGTGTATAAAGAAGAGTGATTTGGGATACTATCCAACAATCCTTTAAGTGATCAATGAATATGTGGTTAAGATACTATCCCCCTTAATTTGAGTGGAGATCCTTAATATTCTTACCAAGTTGGTTTTCTACTTCATGCTGGTATTAATTAAACATGTGAAACAAAACTGGTTTATTCCTCATTAATTAAATATATCCATGATTACTATAGTCATCAATAAAAGAAATGAAATATGAAAACCCACACCTTAATTCTATTGTAAATTGACCACATACATTAGTATGAATTAATTCTAGTAAATTGGTGGCTCGTACTCCTTTAATTGAGAAGAGTGATTTGGACATTTCCACTTGTAAAAAAGAATGACCTACATCTAGGGGTTTTAACTTTGCAGATTCTAATAACCCTGCTTGATGTAATATATGTAAACGCTTCTCATTTACATGTCCATGCCTGAAGTTCCATAGGTAGGTGTTATATGATTCATTTTATCTTGTTTCTTTATTGATTTCCATTACTAGGTTTTCAAGTTCATGTATATACAATCCGTTATTGAAATGTGTCATACCATAACATATGTTATCTTTATAAAATATAAAATATTTATTTTCAAAATTTAAATAAAATACCATAGTGTCCAAAAACAAAACTGGGATTAAATTTATGGTAATTAAAGAAACATAGTAACAATTATTTAATACAAGAACCAAACCATTAGAAAAATTTAGAGGATAACATTCTATTTACAAGGTTGATATTCTTGCACCATTCAAGGCCTAAAGATCCAAATCATACTTTTTAATCTTCATGAATCTACATGGTTCATATATGTGAATACAAATTTGTGATCTACATACTGTATCTAATACCAAACTTTTAAATAAAGTCATATTTCATTCAATGAGAAAAATACCTGAAGTAGAAGTGTCACCTTGCTTCTTTTTTCCAACTTTGTAATTATTCTTCTAATGGACTTTCTTGCCACATAAAAAGAAAATAGTCTCATGGTAATTTACCTCCATTTATATCTTTGTCTTTTTAGAAGGATGGTGCATATATTTTTTTGGATTGGGCTTAGCCTTAGACCCATTACCCTTGACCTTTATCCTATTTTCCACCATAAGGGTTGAAGAATTGGTATTATTTATATCCTTATCATCATGGAGAACTAAATCCCAAAGATATATGAGTGACTGTTTCATGTTAATCATGTTATAATCAACAATAAAATTCAAAAATCTTGGCGATAAGAAGGAATGAATGAGATCTGTTTCTAGTTATTTCTTTAGTTCAAACCCAAGGGCTTAAAGTATCTCTATGTACCCAATCACCTTAAGTGTATGAGGTCCTACATGATTCCCTTTTGTTATCATACACATATACAGTGTACGCAATCTCATAACTTTCTTGCTTAGATCTCTATTAATACAACTATTAGAGATAAGTTAACATCTTGTAGGCATATTAATCCTTATTTATTTTCTATAGTTGAATGGACATAGATAAAACATGATATATAGTACATTTATTTCATAATCTACATGAATTTTCTATTTTTCTTTATCCACCTTTCTTTCTCCCCAAGGAGGATCAACAAGAAGTGAGGACTTCAACACATAAAGCTAATTCTCTTGGTGTAGTGCTAGGTGAAAGTGCCTATACAACTATTAGAAGTTATGAATGGCGAGGATATATTCTTTATCAAGTATAAATCAAAAGATAATGTAACATTGGTGTTGATTGTCATTTTATCTACAAAAAATAAATTTAGCAATTAGTAATTTATCTTGATTACCTTTTAAACATGATTGATTAATCATTAAATGTATCCCACTATATTATTGAGATCTATTAGTCCTCACTACAATATTAAGAATACTATGTATCTTGATTATTATAGTGGAACGAATCTTGAAACCTCTCTTCATAGTTTAATCTATACATACGCCACTACTTGGAGAGTTATAATGTAGGAACTAGGAAAACCAATCGAATTTACTTGTGGTTCCTTAAATTATTGATTGAAGTCCTAGTTTCTCAGAATCATAACCTTGATTCTGTTAACTTTTTTCCTCTAAAGTGGTATCACACTAGCTATGACCACTTATTTTCTATAAACTTTAGTTAAGTTAGCTGAGCATTTACAAAATAACTCCCCAGTGGTAGTAGGCACACTCAACTATGGCGGATGAGAAACCCATACACCTAGTTTTTTTCAAATTTAAATGAAATAAGGCTGATATGGCTTAATATTACTTTGAATTTTTTTAATATTTCTTTATGAATGTAATATTTTTCTATTAAATATGTTTATACTATGTTGTCATGTTTACAACTGAACATGCATTAACAGAAAAAAATTTATCATGTATTTATGAATTTTTCTATTTATTATTTTATGTGTTTCCCACAAACACACATGCTCAAAAAATAATAAACAATACATAAGATAAATAAAGTACTTGACTGGTCTTTTTCATTTAATATAGGTTTATCGATTTTAAATTCAATGGATCAACCTTGTCCTAAGGGATAATACCTAAGTCGTGACTTGACTTGTATCACAGATTGACCTGATCTAGTGTTTTCTCTCCATATCTGGGATACTTCCTCATCTTGGTGTAGTCCATGTCTTACAACTTCATCATCAATTGTATAAACATACATGCATGTGGGATAGGGGGATTTGGAAATTGAAATATGCATACAGAAATAAAACTGATGGACATACAAACCCTTATACATACTAAATTAAAAAGTAGACACACATACCATCAAAAAATTAATTAAATATTACAATCATCACATGCAGTTTTAATCATTAATTAAATAAAATAAAACCTAGGCAAAAATGGCCAGTCATAGATCAAGACCGATCAGCAGGTGAAACAAATACACAATAAAAATTAAATCACAATAAATTTAAATTCAAGTAAAATTAAATAAATTAAATGGAATATTTTAATTCATATAATTTATCTTTTTTAGTTCCTGATATTAATTTTATTTTAAATTAAAAAATAAATTAAATTTAAAATAAAATTATTTTTTAAATTCCCAAAATTAATAAATTAATATTTCGGCTATTAAAAAATTTCCCGGGTACCAGATCCCACCTAGGCCCATCGCAGCTCAAGAAGAACCTTCCTAATCCCATTGCAGGGAAATATAATCCATTCAGGGCTATTCTGTGTTGAACAGACCTGTGCAGATCTATTTTTGGTTGGGCATACACGATTTGGACCACGGGTCAGCCGATCCCCATTGGGTCCGTGTGATGGGAGGGTCGCTAAAGGGACTCGTGCACAGGGTTCGTGGTCACCGATAGGGGAGGAGTTCACCAGTAGGGACAACCAATGGAGGGGCAGATTCCTACATCTAGGGTGCACTAAGGGGTTGTAAGAACCCAGATCTTCTATTTAGGTATGTTTTCCTTTTCTGGTCATTTTTGAGAAAAAGAGGAATTTATGAAAATTTTTGAAGTACACGCCATGTACTTTATGAGTACACGCCGTGTACTGGGTCGTCTCAGGAGGCCATGCATTGTCCGTGTGATGGAAACACACACGACCATGCGGGCATGACTTGGATTCCGCCTAAATCGGAGTATAGAAAAGGCAAGTACACATTGTGTACTTCAAAAGTACACACCATATACTTCAAAAGTACACACCATGTACTTCAAAAGTACACACCATGTACTTCAAAAGTACACACCATGTATTTTTTTTCATTAAACGTACCAGGGTCGCGTCTAATCACCAGAATGATCTTCTTTTAGGATTCTTTTGGCCAAGAGATTCTGTAAGGCAGTGATCTTCCTCCAAGCCCTCGACCAAGCATCCAATCTCTAATTTGACCGATGTCGATTGCGTTAGGATCGCCTCGATAAGTTCTCTCTTCTGATTGAGCTTCATTTCCCAATTCTTACTCTTTCTCAAGTTATCCTCTATAGAAAATTTTGGACATTTTTGTAGTTCTTCAGCATTATAAGGTGATATAACCCTTGAGACTCAAGTATATCGATCTTCCAATGCCTAGGTAGGTTGTTTGTGCCTTTTTGTTGAAATTCTTTGAGTATTATGTGCAATTTTCTCCATTACCCTTGAATGGGGTATTTCATGTTTACTGTTTTAACCCTGTTTATTTCCTGCTATGCTTGTATGCGTAAATAGAGGTTATTTGGATGTGAATAGGGTTGTTTACTATGCTTTGGATGTGTTTGACCATGCATGTTCTGTTTACGGCTGTTTAGTCCTGTTTATCTGTTAGGCTTCCTTGATGCTTCCCATGCCTAGTACTGTAGGATGGACTGATTATTTTATCTGACATGATTGAGATGCTGTAGACTGTTTAGTCAAGTAGTTCTTGAGGTTTACTTTGGCTATATTTCATTTTTATGCTCGTTTGACTTATATAGGGCCGTGAGAACCTGGTCTAGTAGACCATAAAGGGAATTGACCGTGTGAACTTCCTCAGGGAGTCTTTATCACTTTTGACTATATGGGGAATTGACTGTGTGAACTTCTTCATAGAGGCTTTATCAATTTTGGATATATGGGGAATTGACCGTGTGAGCTTCCTCAGAGAATATTTATCACTTTTGACTATATGGGGAATTGACCGTGTGATCTTCCTCAGAGAGTCTTTAACACTTGAGACTATAAGGGGAATTGACTGAGAGAGCTTTGTCAGAGAGTCTTTGTAGAATACCTAGTTGATTGAACCAGAGGGGTTAGGCTAAGAGAACTACCCAGAGTGTTACATTCTTGTTTTTCTATTGTTGATATATGGAACTGATTGCATTGGAATTTTAGGATTGGTTACTACTGAGTACTTCCTTGTTTACTACTTTCTTTTGTTTATTACCTTCCATATATTAACTAAATATTAGGAACAGATCTTGTGGTAATTACCTACTAGGATTTAGTCACACACCCTTTTTGGGATATTCATTTGGGCCCAAACAGATTATATTGCTTGATGTATAGATAAGGGAAAATGCCCTTCTACTTCAGGTACATGATTTGTTGTGGAGCTGGAGAGAGTGGGACCAAGCTGAGGCTTGCGATGCTGAGGAGCTGTTTATATGTTTTCTTTTAAACTTTGTCTTAGTATTGTTTTTTGTTCTAACATTTTCATTTGTTTGGATGCTTCCCTTGACGTACGTATCATGCATCATTTATATATACGTGTGCTCCAGTTTATTATTTCCAGTCTTCTGCTGTTTACTTTTGTATGGATTATTACTGCTTCTGTTTTTTCCATTTGTTTACTTAAACTGTGTTACTCTACAAATGAGGGCATAGTTTTCCCACTCTCACACCCCAGTTCATTGCTGCTAGTCAGCAGGCTCTGGCATTAGGGGAAATGCGCTTTCGGCCATGTGACCAACTATGTACGGGGTACCTCTAGGTGGCTTCTGGAACGGGGATGTTATAAAGTGGTATCAAAGGAATTATTTTCTTCTTGACTTAATATTTGTAGGCTATATACAGGGATAGGACAGAATTGGTTCTTGGTAATAAGATGTTCCTGGGATCAGCTAACCTGTGTACAAGGAAAAACCAATTTACCTCGTGTTGTAATTTTTTGGGTTTTTCAATTATTAAAGTTGATTTGATTTCACATTGAGTTATTCCCTTGTTTTGTGCTATTATTGTAGATGTTTTTGAGGTTATATTTATATTACAACCTGATGAGATGAGGGTATTCCATCTCATGCATCATATAGGCACTTGCTAGGGATCACATGTCATGCATTCTTGCCATGTCATATAGGGTGCATTAGCGATTGCATGTTGTTGTGATAGGTTTTGTGCTAGATATTCATGTTGTTTTGATAGTTACTATGATAAAAAATACCTTCTATTTGATAGGGTATTGTTTGTGTGAGGTTTTGTTTGAATGAATTCCAAACTTTGGTTCTTGAGGTGTTATGGGCCCTCATAGACCGGAATTTGGTGGATAATTGCCCTATTATCCTTGTTTATAATATGTATAAGATTATAAGATTTGATTCAAGGGGAGTATGGGCCCTCATGGATTATAATTTGTCACTTTGATTTCGTTTTAGTGTTTTTATGGGCTCTAGAGTAGTTCCTAAGGCTTACTGTCTGGAAAAACCCAGAATACACACTGTGTAGTTTTGACTACACACCATGTGTTATTCTGTTCAGGAAGAAACTTTTTTTCTTAAGTACACGCCATGTACCTTATATACACACCGTGTGGTCTCTAACTGTTTCATAGGCTATGTGGGCAGAGACACAGGATAGCAAAATTTTTGTGGGAACACGCCATGTACCGGTTGTACACGCCATGTCGTGTTGACCCTGTGTACGCACGTGTGACTAACAACACGGATGGATAAATCTTAGGTTATGCATGCTACGCCAGTACTAAACACACCGTGTAGTGTAATATTTTGAATCCGGCCATGTAACTAACAACACGGGTTGGTGTTATCTTTTCTAGTACAGATCATGTCCATCTGGATCACGCCGTGTAGTGTCAGATAAGTTTCCGGCCGTGTCACGAACAACACGGGTCAGTGAAGCTCGTCTAGTATACACCGTGTCTGGAAAAAACACAATGTGTAATCTCATTCTAAGGAGAATCATGTGGCTTATCCATAAAGAAGGACTCAGGCAGGGGAGATAATTCAATTACATGCCATGTGTAAGGACAACATGTCATGTGTTTGGGGTGTTACATGACCAACTCTGGCATGAGTACATGCCCATGTGAAATAATTAAGGGAACACACCATGTAGTTGTTATACATACTGTGTTGTCTTGTTTTGTAAAACTTGAATGTTTTCTTTCCCCTGTTTCATTTTTATGCTTCCAGTTTTTAGTCCTTGATGATCTTAATCTAAGGCATGCTCTTTACCTTGCAGATTCATGCCACCAAGACATCCTCCAGTTGTATGGTAGTTGCTAGGTGATGATCATACACCGAATATAGATGATCAGGGACTGCCAACAGATCCTCCAATTGTGCCTGTCTTGGAACCAGCAGTTATACCTAACACAGGTGCCAATTCAAAGTTTAGGGAAGGATTTTCAAGGATGATGCAGACCTTTCACGGAGCGCCACTTCCTACCCCGATGGTGGCAGAGCTGACGTGGGTTTTCTAGCAGGATCATCCTCCCACTTTCACAGGGGAAAGAGTACCTTAGGATACGGAGTCATGTCTAGAAGCCACGTTGATGATCTTCGAGGATCTGGAGACACCTCCAGAGAGGAGGGTCAAGCTCACTACATACATGCTTCTGGATTCTTCCAAGAGATGGTGGGATGTGATGTCACCGGAGGGATGCTAGAAGAATATGGATTTAGATGAATTTCTATGCACCTTCTATGATTACTTCTACCTAGATATGTTGAGGGCCGATCGAGCCCAAGAGTTTATGAGTTTGGTGCAGGGTACTCTTTCTGTTTTGGAGTATTCCTCTTGCTTCACTGAGCTGTGGCTCTTTACACCCTTTATAGAGGGAGACGAGTGGTTCGTTGCACGAAAGTTTGAGGATGGTCTCTTGAAGGATATCTAATCTCAGGTGAATATCTTCAGGTTTACTTCGATATGTTCTATAGTCAACCAAGCTTTGATCAATGAGTGCAATTTGATGGATTCTAGAGCTATGAGCTAGGGCGGTTCAGCATCTAAAGTTAGTGCCCTGCCAACTGATATCAAGAAGCACCATAGAGATTTTGCACGAGGAGATCAGAGTAGGTGGGATGCATCTTCTGGTATCCAGGTAGTATGATACCAGTGTGGGATGAGTGGGCATATGAGACCACATTGCCCAAGAGACTTAGTGGAGTGACGATCTTGTGGAAAGATGTGCCATCTTCAATGCTTCTTTCAGATATTCTCACCAGCAGATAGTGACATGGGTTATTCTAGGACTCCTCATCCAGGAGCAGCACCACCTATTTCTCACTAGTCTGGGAACTGGAGTTTTTCCGGCAGTTCAGGCCGAGGTGGAGGTCGTGGCCATGGTAGACAGTCACCTGGTTTTTAGAAACATCAGGGCGGATCAAATCAGAGTGGTCAAGAAAGGTCACCGAGCTGTGGTATAGGACATACTTTTGCAGTGGAGTAGACCCAGTAGGAGCAGGATCCTGGACCTTCTACAGTTCGAGGTATGATCTCATTTGCCTCAATGTTAGCTTCTTCTCTTTTCGATATAGGGGCTTCCCATAGCTTTATATCTGTTGTGGTTATGGAGAGCCTTGGGCTCTGTATATTTTTTCTTGCTGATACCTTGACACTAGACACTCCGTTGGGGACTATAACGGAGAGTGTATGTTAGTGAAAGGAGTGACCTATAGAGGTTGGTGGGTGTCACTTTTTATGGGACCTCTATGTCCTAGAGATGACAGGATATGATGTCATTCTTGGAATGGACTGGTTAGTTCTCTTCTAGGTAGTCGCCGATTGCAATCGCTATAGGGTGAGTTTCACATCCCTAGAGGGCAGATATTTTCTTCATAAGGGTGAGTGGGATGTCCAAGCAAGCAGAGCGGGACCCGAGCATCATGGGTTAGGAGTAGTTACAACCTATATTACTAGTCTTTATTTGGATGACCAAGGGATTTCACAGATGGACTTTCCACCAGTGGTGGATCATTTCAGGGATGTCTTTCCAAAAGGCTTTGTGGTTTTCCTCTAAAGTGTGTGGTAGACATTCCTATTGATCTTGTTCCAAGGGTGGCACTAGTGTCCATTCATCCTTATTGGATGGCTACACTAGAGTTACAGGAGCTGATGAAGCAGTTGGAGGAGTTGCAAGAAAAGGGTTTCATCTAACCTAGTACTTCTCATTGGGGTTTTCCTGTCCTGTTCGTGAAGAAGGAAAATGTTACCCTCAAACATTATGTGGATTATCAGAAGCTGAACCAGTTGAAGTTCAAGAACCGATATCCTTTACCGGGGATTGATGATCTCTTTGATCAGCTTTGAGGAGCCTGGGTGTTCTCGAAGACTGACTTGAGGTCTGGTTACTACCAGTTGCACGTTAGACCATCAGATATACCTCTCACAACCCTCCAGAGTAGGTATGGTCTATATGATTATATGGTTATGCCATTCGGTCTCACGAACACGCCTGTAGTTTTCATGGCACTGATGAACCGAGTGTTCCATCCATACATGGATTTCTTCATGGTGGTTTTTGTGGATGATATCTTGGTGTACTCTCACACTCGACATGACCATGCTACCCATATTGATATTGTTTTGAGTACAGTGAGAGAGCATCCATTATATTCTAAGATCTCAAAATTCCACTATTGGATGGACCATATTCACTTCTTGGGTCATGTTATATCAGAGACATGAGTATCAGTAGACCTAGAAAAAGTGAGAGCAGTAGTTTCCTAGGAGAAATCGAAGAATGTATTTAAGGAACATAGTTTTATAGGGCTGGATAGATACTACATATGTTTTATACAAGACTTTTAACACATAGAAGTGCCACTGATGGGTCTGAATAAGAATGGTGCGATGTTCTTATGGTCATATTTTTTTGAGTAAGCCTTTCAGGAGCTAAAAGGGAGGTTGACTTCAGCACTGATACTAGTTTTTTCTAGAGCCGGGTAGGAGCTATAATGTGTACTGTGATGCTTCAGGTATCGGTCTGGGGGGTGTTCTTATGTAGGGATAAGGAGTCATTGTGTACGGGTCTCGGTAGTTGCGGCCACATGAGAGGAATTACCCGACGCATGATCTCGAGTTGGCTGATGTTGTTCATGCCTTGTGCTGTTGCAGACATTATCTTCTGGGAGAGAATTCTGTGGTTTTCACGAACCACAAGAGTCTCAAGTATATCTTCACTCAACATGAATTGAATTTGAGATAGTTAAGGTGGGTTGAGTACCTTTAGTCCTTTGACATTGAGCTTTCATATACACCTGGGAAAGGCAACACAGTGGCTGATGCGTTGAGCAAGATGACTCAGATACATGCACTTTAGGAGGCTAGTAGTGAGTGGAAGCTTAAGACTCTATTATCTAAGATGCATTTGGAGGTGCATGATAGACAGGGGCATACTTTTCTTTCTTCTATGGCTATTACCTGTACTCTTCTTGATCGAGTGTGAATGAGGAAACTATTAGATTCTGAAGGCTTAGTCCTATGAGAATGTGTGTCAAGAGAGGACCCTATTCCTGGATGGACCATAGGCGAGGATGAGATCTTGTGTTTCTAGGGCGCATATGGGAGCCAGAAGACATACATGAGGAGTTGATACAGTACATTCATTCCTCAGTTTGGGTAGTTCATCCTGGTGTCACTAAGATGTATCGTGATCTACACCATCAGTATAGGTGGCTAGGCATGAAGAGAGATATTTCTTGTTTGGTCATGAGGTGTTCCACCTATCAACAGGTGAAGGTGGAGTATCAGTGACTAGTAGGGATTTTTCAGAAGTTACCCATTCTCGAGTGGAAGTGGAATGATTCCATGATGGATTTCATGATAGGTTTATCGAGGTCGCCTCGAGGGAATTATGTTGTTTGGCTTGTCATTTACAGACTCACGAAGGTTGCTCAATTATTTCCGATCAAGGAGACCTTCAATTTTGATGAGTTGGGATGGTTGTACATTCGAGAGATTTTATGTCTACATGGGGTTCCACACTCCATCATTTTAGATAGGGATGCCCATTTTACTTCTTGGGTCTAGTAGGGGCTTTAGAAAGCTTTGGGTACACAGGTACTTTTGAGTAAAACTTACCATCCCTAGACAGATGGCCAGTCCGAGCGTACAATTCAGGTGCTTGAGGACATGCTTCATGCATGCATCCTAGATTATGGAGGATCTTGGGAGAAGAATATACCTCTTGTAGAGTTTTACTATAATAATAGTTTTCAAAAAACTATTCAGATTACACCTTATGTGGCTTTGTACGGTAAGCCATGCCGATCAACCTTATATTGGCTAGAGGCAGGAGAGGTAGCTATGCTAGGACCTCGTCTTTTTTAGGAGACCACATAGTAGATAGAGGTGATTCAGAAGAGGATGACTAATGAAAAATCTCGTTATAAGTCTTATGCTGACCAAAAGAGATGACCTCTAGAATTTGAGGTTGGAGATCAGGTTTTCCTACGTGTCACACCAAGGTTGGGGCATAGGAGGATTAGGAAACAGGGTAAGCTTTCGCCGAGGTACGTTGAGCCGTTTGAGTTTTTGGAGAGAGTTGAGATGGTTTCCTATCAGTTACAATTGCCTCAGAGGTACTGGGCTATGCATGATGTCTTCCACATTTCTCAAATTAGACGTCACTTCTCAGACCTGACTCATGTCTTCCAATCAGAGGAGGTTGAGTTGGAAGTGGATGCATCTTTTGAGGAGCATCCTGTTCGGATTGTTGATTGAAATATGAAGGTTCTTCATGGCAGGTTTATCCCTCTGGTACGAGTGCTATGGCAGCATGGGTGAGTATAGGATGAGACTTGGGAGAGGGAGGCTGACGTATGAGTACAATGGATGAAGCTATTCGGGGTTTCTTATTCTACGCCGACTTGCTAGTGAAATCCGGGGGAGAATTTCATTAAGGGGGGATGTTTGTAAGAACCCAAATCTTCTATTCAGGTATGCTTTCCTTTTTTGGTCGTTTTTGAGAAAAAGAGGAATTTATGGTAATTTTTGAAGTACATGTCGTGTACTTTATAAGTACATGTCATGTACTGGGTCATCGTAGGAGGTCGTGTGCTGGCCGTGTGATGGACACACACATGGCCATGTGGGGGTGACTTGGAGGCCGCCTAAAGCAAAATATAGAAAAGGAAAGTACACACCATGTACTTAAAAATTACATGCCATGTATTTTCTTTTTTCATTAAACGTGTCGGTGTCACGTTTAATCGCCAGAATGATCTTCTTATAGGTTTCATTTGGCCAAGAGGATCCATACGACTATGATCTTACTACGAGCCCCCAACCAAGAATCCGATCTCCTATTTGAACACTGTCGATTGCGTTGGGATTGCCTCGGTAAGATCTCTCTTCTGCTTGAGCTTCATTTCCCAATTCTTCCTCTTTCTCAAGTTATCCTTTGTTGAACTTTTTAGACATTTTTGTAGATCTTTAGAGTTCTAAGATGATCCAAGCCCCGAGAATCAAGTATATTGATCTTCCAACACCGAGGTAGGTGGTTTATGCCTTTCCATTGAAATTCTTTGAGTATTATGTGCAATTTTGTACAACAACCTTGAACAGGGAATTGCATGTTTACCATTTTAACCCTGTTGATTTCCTCCTATGATGGTATGTGTAAATAGAGGTTATTTGGATGTGAATAGGGTTGTTTTCTATGATTTGGATGTGTTTTCCCATGCATGTTCTGTTTACGGCCGTTTGGTCCTATTTAGATGTTAGGCTTACCTGATGCTTCCCATTCCTAGTACTGTAGGTGAGTGATTATTTTATCTGACATGCTTGAGATGATGTCGACTGTTTAGCCAAGTAGTTCTTAAGGTTTAATTTGTCCGTATTGCATTTCAATGCTCGTTTGACTTAAACTGGGGCATGAGAACCTGGTGTAGTAGACCATAAGGGGATTTGACCATGTGAACATCCTCAGAGGGTCTTTATCACTTCTCAATATATGGGAATTGACTGTGTGAACTTCCTCAAAGAGTCTTTATCACTTTTTGCTATATGGGGAATTGACCGTGTAAGATTCCTCAGAGAATCTTTGTCACATTTGATTGTATGTGGAATTGACCATGTGAGCTTCCTTAGAGAGTATTTAACGCTTGGGACTATTTGGGGAATTGACTGAGAGGGCTTCCTCAGAGAGTCTTTGTAGTATCCTTATTTGATTGAACCAAAGGGGTTAGGCTGAGAGAACTACCCAGAGGGTTACCTACTTGTTTTTATGCTATTGATATATGGAACTGATTGCATTGGAACTGTAGGATTGGTTACTGCTTAGTACTTCCTTGTTTACTTCTTTCTTTTGTTTACTACCTACCATATATTCACTGACTGTTAGGCACAGATCTTGTGGTGATTGACTACTAGGATTTATTCTCACACCCTGTTTGGGATATGCATTTGGGCCCAAGCAGATTATATTGCTGCAGGTATAGATAAGTCCAAACACCATTCTACTTCAGGTACATGATTTGCTGTGGAGATAGAGATAATGGGACCAAGAAGAGGCTTGCGATAATGAAGAGCTATTTATCTATTTTCTTTTGTGCTTTGGCTCAGTACTATTTTGTGTTATAGCATTTTGATTTGTTTGGATGCATCCCTAGACATATTTTTAATGAATCATTTATATATGTGTGTGATCCAATTGATTATTTTCAGTCTATCACTATTTACTTTTGTATGGATTATTACTGCATCCATTTTTTCCATTTGTTTACTTCCGCTGTGTTACTCTGCCAATGAGGGCATAGTTTCCCCACTATCACACCCAATTCCCTCACTGGTAGTCAGAAAACTCTGGCATTAGGGGAAATGCGCTTGAGGCCATGTGACCAACCGGGTACTGAGAGCCTCTGGGTGGCTTCCGGAACTGGGAAATTATAGGGGTAATAGTGATCAAGAAAGGGATAAGGCCCATTATAGATGAGGTTTGTCCATCCCATGGTGGCGGTCACGATTGGGGAACTCAATGATGATGACGTACGGGAGTTCGTTCCAATAGCGAGGTGTGTAGCGGTGTCCAGAAAGACATTGATCTAGCCAAAAATTTCCAAAAAAAACATTATATATATATATACATATATTTGTGTGTTTGTGTGTTTATGTTCTTCAAATTTAATCCTCGTTTCAATCTAAATTAATTTTTGTAGATGACCGTAACTTGGTAGTCTAAGATTATATTGATGTATGGTCGAATCCATTTGAACTAAAATAAATCCATCAAATTAAATTTAGTGAAAAAACACTACTGGAAAAACGACCTATACCCACAGTTCAAAACCGTGGGTATACCCCAAAAATCGTGGGTATAGGCTATACCCACAGTTTGGGGAACTGTGGGGCTGAGTGGAGTTGGGATAGGGGTCTCACCCTATACCCACGGTTTAGCAGAACCATGGGTATAGCCTTTTCAAAGGGAGGACCACCCTACTCCGGCGTGGCACACAACAATCCCCACGGTTTCCAAACCGTGGGGTATTAAAAATCATAAATGGGGCGCAACAGGAATTCGAACCCACAACCCAGCCAAAGCCTCACTGCCGCACCTCACCACGGGACCAACGTTCCTATAATTTCTATTTGTTATATATGCATATATCTACTAATATATATTAATATAATCCAAGAATTTCAAACAATAGGAAAGAAATTCAAAAAACGCGCCTGGGAGGATTTGAACTCGTGCCTCACGCGGCAGCGGCAGAGACTTAACTAACTCTTGACCAACTCGGCTAATCGAATTTTATTAACATTTCCATCTAGTTGTTTACTTATATTAAAAATACTCGAATATCTGAAAAAAAAGATACCGAGATTCGAACACCGGTCTTTCCCATACGAGACACAGAGCTGAACCAGCTATCCCAGCGAAATCATTTAACTAAAATTTTCACTCCATATAAATATATTAATTTGAAATCATGTTCCCGCCAAAATAAAATTCACTCCCTTGGGAATTTTCCCCCCTCCATAACAAGGAAAAGATATACCCACGGTTTTGGAAAACCATGGGTATAGGTCTTGTAAAAAAACCCCTATCCCTACGGTTTTTCAAAACAATGGGCATAGGTCTCCATAAAAATCCCTATACCCACGGTTTTGGTAAAACCGTGGGTATAGGTCTTCAAAAATAACCTATACCCACGGTTTAGGAAAACCATGGGTAGAGGTTCCAATACTAACCCTATACCCACGGTTTTGGGAAACCGTGGGTATATGGGTGTCCTATACCCATAGTTTTGTCCAAAACCGTGGGTATAGCCCCATTTTCCAGTAATAAAAATTTGACTAAAAAAAATCACGAAATCCCTTTGATACTAATTGATAGTACTAACGTAGGAAATAGAAGCTGACAGAATAGATATTTTAAAATTTTTCCTCACTGGGGTGATGAAACTTCATCATCTCCAGTGATTTGAGCCCCAATATAGGTCTAAGGTTCTTGTGTGAATTAACTAAGCACAAAATTTAATCAAACAATTACCTTATATAGACTGAAGATATGTTCAAATATCACTCATCTCCAACTATCATTGCACATAGGTTATGAGATCGAACCCCTCTATATCATCCGCACACACTTCAAGAATTTTTAGGGACACTGTTCATTGTAATTTGGGTGCTGGTGAGAAGGTCTGACGATACCTTCGATGTCTCGACGATCACCATGATGTCGTCCATTTGATCTGTAAAGGAAATCAAAGATTAAAGACTTGGATAATATCTTTCCCTCTCTTGGATGTTGGAAAAGGAGATAGGATCTCTTAAAATCATTGTAATGAATATTCCCATGAAAAAAGATCTAATATTTTCTTATATAGTGGAGGTTAAACTCCTAGAATAGGTTCCCCAAACCCCATATATAAAATTCCCACTAAATAAGTAGTTAATGATATGTTATGATGAACAAACTGCATCATAAATGTCATTTATATTGTATTACCAACTTTCAATATATATCAAATATATTATGTGATAAAACTAAGTCATTAATGAAAATCATAATTCCTGTAATATTAAATGAACCTGGAATATTAAAATAATATTATTTTGTATGATATTTTTCCACATATTAACTTAATGCCTTATGAATCATTTTAATAATTAAATTCAACTCTAATTATTCTATACTCAAATAACAATTTATTTATTTATTTATTTGCGATCAATTATCCCAGACATATCTTAGACCTCGTGGTGGGGTCCACCAAGTCCTATTCTCTTATTCATCTAAATAGGAAATACACTTGAATATTCTATTTTGTGTGACCATTTAGGCCCTTATCTCAATAATGGTGAATACTATTCACATACCAAGAGTGGTGTCTAGGAACACATTAAGACCCCTAAAGAGATAATGGATAGTTATAGTAATGAAAACTTTCCTACAAATAAACATTATGTAATATAGTTTCTTTGCCTTATGATATATCATAAAGCAGGATTCACACATTGTGTCATCATCTATCCATTCTTTCTTATTCATTTACCTAACAGGATGTAATTACCTTCTTCTACCATGGTCAGGGATTTATTGAAGGTACTACCATCTTGATCAAATAGGGATGAGATATCACTTACGCAACATAAAAGTGACAAAATCTATCTTGATCATTCAACCAATTCCATACCACCAAAGATGCACCCAAAAAAGGCTACATCATCAAGAATTCAATGTCATGGTTTTTCGCCTTTCATCAAAGTACACAATCAAATGACACACTTTGATGATGGTCTCAAGTCCGGAGACCAATACACATGTTCGTAGATAGGAATAACCAATGAAAACTAAAACATGTTGTATTTCTATTGGAATGCCTGCCCCCATGATCTCATGTACTTAAAATCACCAATTGAGAACTTCATGAGAAGAAGTCTCAATGATTATGTGCCCCAACACCTGATGGAAACACATCATATGTGTCCTGTCAGTATGATATATCTATACCATAGGACATAACTTTAATATCAGTGTTATGGTATCTCTAGGTTTTCATTATATCCCAATAAATGCTATAAACTTTTGATATGACATGTAATCTAAGTACATTACCATAAATATAGTAGACACAAAAGTAGAAACACTATTATGGTAATATAAACATGTATATATATCAAAATGTATACATGTAATGGTAATAAAAGTACATACATGAGTTGGTACTAGGGAAACCACTTACAACACATATGCAGTTGAGAGTTAAACCATGACTATCTGTACCCCCCAATAAAATTGAGGGCGTAGAGAAAAATAGAGTGTTGAAGCTAGGTGTGATGATCAGGAGGGACCTATCACGGGGTGAGAGATCTTTGTGTGACGTGGGGTTGCTAGTGGATAGAGTAATACCACAATAGGTGGGTGTTACAATATTGGAGGTGCATGGTTACACAAGATAAAGGTAGGTCAGTTCTGGTAGTGCTGGTTCACCGAGATGAAAATAGGGGGTGACACTGGTGGGGATACTCTTAGGGAGGTAGGGGTGGCACAGGCTGATGGCGGCCAGTGATGTAGGCACATGTGATCATATAAAGAGGAAGGATGCAGTACATGCCTACCATGGACCTATGGGTCAGGGCCTATATGACATGTTTAAATGTGCTTCAATGTCCACTAGGCCTACATGTCATATAATGGGTTTCCCTCTACCTAGTAAAAAATATGTGTTTGGTTTAATAAAAAATGGGCTCTCCATAGTCTGTTTAAAGAAATGTATATAAATAGACATTAAATTAATGCATTTAAAAATATTATAATAATATATTATATAAGCGTATTTACAATAAATGTGAATTTTATAAATACATTATAAAAAATAAATATACGGATACAAAATTTTATGTAAATATATATAAATATATAAACATATTTTGTAAATATATTTTTAAAAAATTATATAAAAATATATAATTAGATAAATCAATACATGCATAAATAATATGTGTGAATATATATATATATATATATATATACTAAAAAATATAGAAAAAAACATGATGGTGAAGTGGTAGAGCGATCAATTTGGACACAGAGGTCTGGTGTTCGAATCCTTTTAGGTGAATTTGGGTGAGTAGGGTGCATAACATTGATAAATGGGGATAAAAAACAATGGTAAAATGATTTATTTTATATAAAAGTAAATTTTATCCACACTTTATTTATTTATTATAATGTGTAGTGCTTTATAAGTCCAAAATTATACTAGTGATGAAAAATATTGATCCTGATATGTTAAGAAGAGGAAGATCAATTTCACATGCTCATGTTCCTTCCATAAGACCCAAATATGTTTTTATTATTAGGACTTTCATGCATGGATTTTCACACGTGATGTTTTTTTGGGTTTCCCATTTTTTTGTTAATTAAATGTGGATTTTAATATGCTCTTTGATTTTTTCATTTAATATTTACATGTTAATATGATTTATTTAATATGATTTTCCCTTTATTTCATAATCTTTTTGGTCTTATCTTGGCCCTT
Organism: Viscum album; assembly: GCA_963277665.1. NCBI lineage: Eukaryota > Viridiplantae > Streptophyta > Magnoliopsida > Santalales > Viscaceae > Viscum > Viscum album. The sequence continues at coordinate 1,477,606,816 of OY728150.1, forward strand.
ACATAGCTTGGTTTTAACCACACACGAGCTCTTCTTCCTTGTATTTACCCTTACACGAGGTTCTATTTACCCTTAAGTATCCCTGGTGAGTTCTTATTTACACTTAGGTAAGTCCCCTGGTACCCTTACATGGGTTCTTCCTCTCTTGGTTTACACTTACATAACTCCCTATGTACCCTTATGTGGGATTTTGGTATCTCGGTTTGAACCTTATATAAGTGTTGTGTACCCTTACGTGAATAGTTCATTTCCCTTATGCAAGAAATGGTGTACCCTTTTGTGTGGGTCGGTACCTATACACAACATGATCTTGACCGTTATGTAGGTGTCTCTACCCTTACACAGTGGGACCTTACCCTTACATCGTGACTGGTACCCTTACGTGGTACCATTACATGAGTGATCGAGACCCTTATACTAGTAGTCAGTGACCCTTACCTAATGGTAGGTACCCTTACATAGTGGGATGAGTACCCTTATGTGATGGGTTATTACCCTTATGTTACAGCCGTGGTACGTTTATATGGTACCATAATGCATGTGGCACCCTTATGCAGCATACCCTTACACGGGTGACATTTGAGCCTTTATGCATAGGTTTTATTTTTCTTTACATGTGGTTTTTATTCCTTTTTTAAGCTGATATCATGTTGTTATGGTTGAATGGTTCTGATCCATTCATTCTCTCAAGTTTCTTATGTATTTTCAAAAACCCTTCAAATCTCTTGAGGGTATATGTTCCTTATTCTTCCAGATTAAAGGATAGTAAAATTGGGAATCTTTTTTCTCATAGAGATCCTCTCAAAAATGAAAAGATAGTGAGAGAGAGATAGATAGATAGAGAGATAGAGAACATATCAAAGGGAGATATCTAGTGGACCCAAGTGGTTGGATCTCTAGATAATAATTTGAATGTCATCCTTTTGAAGTTCACCTTCATATCCTTGAGTTCCCGCAATCATGGTGTATGATCCTAGATAGAGACAAGCTCATATAGAGGATATGAACCAAGATTTCTATGATCTTAAGTATTTTAACCTTTGTAGACTTCGCATAAATGACTGCAGTAGCTGATTCAATGATTCTTCATCAACAAAGGTTTGTCCAAACCTTGATAGGGGTGGATTTTTAGGTCAAAATTATGTTTTTTTTGTTTTTTAGAAGGTATTTTATATTCCTTATATTTCTTTGTGGGGATTTTGTATTCTTCCTCTTGTCTGGTTCTATTAACTATTTATTATACTTATATTATTATATATAGTGGAAAACCATGCGATGATCATACCCTGTGCACATATGCTAAATAGCTGAATCATGTAAATCTTTTTGTCTATTTACTAATTTTATTTCCACTTTTTTGGACCTGTAATTTCTCATTGGATTATGCTGATTCATAAATTTCAATTCCATTCTAATTTTGAATTTTTTGATAATAGAAACTACTGTTGAGCCTTTATTTTTTATCGAGTTTTTATTTCTAAAAGTTTTCAATTTTTCCTGCCTCTTATGTATGTAAATATGTATTTATTGATTTTGATTTGAAATTATCATTATTGTATGATTCTTCCTTATTAAATATTTACTTATAGATTTATATTATATAATTTTTTCATGATAATTTTTACAAGATTTATTGATGTAATTTTCATTGTTTCTAGTAATTTGTAATAGTCACTGCATTTGTGAATTGTTATTATCAACTATAAATTTGAACTTGGTCACTTCCATGTGATTTAATCCACTACCGTGTGTGTTGTGTTCACTCCTAGTATGTGTGTTGACCACTGCTAGTATATATTTCATTTAATGTTGTAATCATTTGAATTTTTTCCTGATGTGTAGAGTTATGAAACTTGAACCATATTTATTTTTTCTTCTATTTTTATGTTATAAAATACAAATTAATATTCATTGTTGGTTTCAGATTTTGCATATAAAAATACCTAAGAAGATGTTGGCAGATTTTTGGGGACACCTCTCATGCAATGGAACTCCCTTCAACAAAGTGGTATCAGATCCTAAACGTGTTTAAATTTTTCTTCATTAAAATTTAAAATTACTTGTTCATTTCTTTCAAATGATATGTCAGTGGATTTTAACTTTATAGAATGATTGAATACTTATTCATCTAGGTTTTTTACCTCTATGTTAGATGTAATTTTATAATCTATTATTGATTATTGCTTACTTGTTTTTTCCTTTTTTTTCTCAGTCAGAATTATCCTTATAGATGCCTTTGATATGTGCTAACTATACGTGTCTTTGGTTTTGGGTTAGGAAAGTGTTCTATGAATTTTTGGTTTGTCTTTGAGAGCTATTTAGAAGTATGGTGTGTTGGAAGGATCTTGCATCTTTTGTGTGTGTTATTTTACTAGGATTTGAGTTTACATTATCTCTATTTTTTTCCCTCCATATATTTTATGGATGTTGTCTGTAGGTATAAATATGTATCGAGTTCCATGTTTGAGCTTGGTTATTCTATTGGTGTAGTGTTATTTCTTTTTTTTGTTTAACCCTTTTAGTGTCTCTTTATTGTTGGTTTCCTAGAGTTAGGAACCATGTTCAATTATTAAGACTAGACTAGGATGTGTGACATCACATGGATTTTTCACCCCTAGGTATATAGCTGGATGACTCTCTTTTGTTCTCTTATTTTATATTTTTCTTAGGATGTTGGGACTGATTTCATGTGATCTTAAAGTTTCCTTCTATTTGAGGATCTCTCCTTTTTAATTTTATTTTAGGTGTTTGTTTCCATGGGTGGATATTATGAATCTATCTTTCAAGGATATTCTAGTTCCTTGTGTCTAGAGTCTTCCTATTTGGTTTTAGGTGGCGTGTCTTGGATTAAATCCAACAATTCTAGGTTCTTCGGTCCTCTTGTGTGTTTATGGATTCAGGTGGAGACTATTTTAGTTTTTTACTTTACTATTCACTCACTCTCTATTCCTTTCCTTTTTAATTTTTTGAAACATTTTCACTATTTTTACTGAGTGATTCTTAGTAAATTATCTGGGTTTTTTCCATGTTTTGTTTGGGTATGGATACTACTCTATTTTTTTGGTGTTCAGTAGGCACTAGTGAGCTGTTCTGGGGACCTATGATATCATGTGATTTGTTGGTCCTAATTTATTCATTGGCATAATCTCAAAGGGAAACATAGGTAAGTATATGTATCACCTTGATCATTTATTTATTTATAATTATTTATTTCCAAGCATGTTTCACAGCATATGATATCATCCAATTTTGGGAAGCATGTGTCACTATTGATGCATGTTAGGGGTAATTTGACCAATAGTGTGACTCAGGTTGTATAATTGTTTCCCATTTTATAGTTTCATGTTTATGTGGATATTCCCAAATTGATGATATTTTGGGCGGGGAAAAATCATCATGTGTTTTAAGGTTCTAATTTTTATGGTCTTGAGTGTGAGGATATTGCATATTAAATACCTTCTGCATTTAATTTTCAAGGTGGATATTTTTTGTTTTGGGTTTCCTATTTTGTTGTTTTTAATTAAATGTGGGTTTTAATAAGTGCTTTGAATTTTTAATTTAATATTATCATGTTTATATTATTGAATTAATATGCTTGTTCCCTTTGTTTCATTATCTTCATGGTCTTGTCTTGACCCTTACATAGCTTGGTTTTACCCCTATGTGAGCTCTGAATCCATGACTTTAACCTTACAAGAGTTCCTATTTACTCTTAAAAAAGTACATGTGTGCCCTTATATGGGTTTCTCCAATCTTGGTTTACCCTTATGTATCTCCAAGGGTACCCTTACATTTGGGTCTCTCAGGTTGACCTTTACACAAGTGCTGCATACCCTTACATGAATGGGACTTTACCCTTACACGAGAAAGGGTGTGTACACTTACATATGGGTTCCTACCTTTATGTAACATTAGATTTAACCTTATATAGGTGTCTATACCCTTACATATCAAGGTCATACACATAACCCAAAATCAGTACCCTTACGTCACACCCTTACGTGAGCAGTCAGGACCCTTACACAAGCGGCTGAGACCGTTATGCAAGTGATTAGCAACCCCTGCATTGAAATAGGTACTCTTATATGGTGGGTTGATTACCCTTATGTTGTGGGTTCCTAACCTTATGTGGTACCTTTATGCATGTGGTACCCTTAGAAAACTTACCCTTCTGTGGGTGAAAGTTATAACTTTACATACATGTTTTATTTATCTTTACGTGTGGTTTTTATTCTTTTTCCACTGATATCAGGTTGTTAGGGTTGAATGGTTTTGAGCCATTTTCCTCTCAAATTTGTTATGAAATTGAAAAAACCCTTTGAATCTATCAAGGGTATATATTACTTGTTCTTCCAGATCGAAGGATATTTAAATTTGGAATCAGCTTGCTCGTGGAACACAAAAACTGGTTTGACTCTTATTCTTCAACAATGGTTTGGCCAAACCCCAGATATGGGAATTTCTGTCATTTTTAGGGTTTTATTTGTTGTTTTCTATGGAATGTATCTTCTACACTGCATGTTTATTCATTGTGATTTTTTATTCTTCCTATTTTCTTTTTTTGTTCAATATTTCTTATACTCCTATCCTTTTACATTGTGTAAAATTCTATAATGATCCTACCCCATGTATGTAGGTAAAATGGTCGAAGCATGTAAATATTTTTATCCATTTATTTTATTCCATTTCCAATTTTTTGAACTTGTAATTACTAATTGTATTTTCTCTCTTCTTAAATTTTAATTCAAATCTGATTTTGAATTTTTTGATAATATAAGCTATTGTTGACCCTTTCTTTTTTTCTTGGGTTTTCATTATTGCAGATTTTCAATATTTCTTTCTAATTATGTATTGAAATATGAATTTATTTATTTTTAATGAAGCTCTCATTATTGAATGATTCTTCCTTATTGAATCTTCATCTATAGATTTCTATTTTGTAATGTCTTAAGGAGAATTATTTCAATCATGATTGATGTAATTTCTATTATTGTCAATGCTTTGTAATACCCACTACATTTTTTATTTTTTTTAGCCACCCTCAATGTGACTTTGGCCACTTCCATGTGGGTTTATCCACTTCCATGTTTGTTGTGTTTACTCTTGATATATTTTTCGACCATTCCCAGTATGTGTTTCATTTACTATTAAAATCATTTCAATTGTTTCTTGGTGTATTGAGTTATGAAACTTGAACCATGTTGGTTTGCATTATTCTGTTAGTATGTAATAAAATAAAAATTATTCTTTATTTTTGGTTTCATATTTTGTGATCCAAAATTCCCAAGAAGATATTGGTAGTTTTTGGGGACTCCTTTTAGGTAGGGGCACTCCCAAAAACACATGTAGCTTGGATGAAAACTTTTTTATAATACCTACTTCATGTTTTGGTTCAATTATAGAAACCAAGGAAATATTATTGGTATGTAATTAATTAGGGATAAAGTTTCATTTATCCATATATCCAATTTCGTTGGCTTTCTAGAGGATGGAGGTGATCATGCGGAATTAAGGTAGAGTTCTTTGGGGACAACCACACTTTGAGCCTGGGATGAGGTAGTAGGAGTCTGATAAATATATTTGGACCTAGATCTAGTTTTCATGAACCCAGAATATGGATACAGCAATCAATTATTTATTATTTGATTTCTAGAAGGAAAATCCATGGGATAGTCAATATCATCTACGATCAGTGGAGTAAAAGAATTGAGGGAAAAGAGTAATTCATCATATATCTTGTCCAGAAAAGGAAAATGAGGATTAGAAGATACTAGGAAAAGACCTTTATTGGACCAAAATCCCTCAAAGAAGCTGGAATGAGAGAGTTATAGTTGGAAGGATAAGTAACACTATTGGGATCATCATGCGAGTGAATCTCAGATTAATCAAAATCCTTAAGAAGAGGAATAAAATTCCAAATAAAATCTATAAAAGGAGGTGTTTCCAAAGGACATGAAACATCAGTAACACCTCCAACCAATACTGAGCTATCTATATCAGATTCATCATGAAAATTAACTTTGTATAACTAAGGGATGTTCCTTGACATATGATGCAATATGGTGATAAGAAGAAAAATCCCTACATGAAACCTATATGTCACCATGGGGCTGGAAAGTCAGTATACTGGGGTAGACCAATGCCGGGGGTTGATTCGAGTTAGGAGAATAAACCCTAGGAATCTATAGAGATGAAATAGGATAGGAAACCACAGGTGGTAATACTATTACAGAAATCCATCTGTCATACCGAAGATTCCCCACATCATCAAAAATTCATTAGAAGAGTGACATTGGAGGTGGAAAATAGAGTAGTAGATAACATTGTTACTCATATGAACATCTAACTAGTGGAAGACATTAGAAACTACATGAAGTTGGATTCAACCTATTTTGGATCATTACCCTCTTCTAGTGTGCAAATTGTGAAAATTCACCAACATTGGAAAATAAAAAAAACAATTTCAGAAACAGAATGCATCAGCACAATCAAGAAATTTAGAATAACCAATTAATAATACTTTGGGATCTTGGTTACAATTAAAACACTTCAAACCTATACAAATCAAACTTATACAGACACCTATTTAAAGAAAAATAAAAAATGGCTAAACATATATTCAAAATAACCAATTGGTGGGTGAAGTTATGAGTTAGTGGAAGTGGTGATCCAATGGTTTTGACCCAACTCTAAAATATCTATTTAGAATTGAGTGAAAAACATTCCACAAGGTAATAAAGAATTTGAATGCATGAAGTGATGGGTGATCCTTACCAAACTTCAAAATCAAAATCCATTCATGGAATGAAATAACTAATCCAAAATCCTCCGCACACTTGAAGATCATAGGTTATCATTAACAACGTTTGAAGTCTTCCCCAAAATCCAAAACTGAGGGAATAACGAGAATCATAAGAGCTTTCAAGGAAATCTAACCACCTTCCAATAGCTATCAGAAAGAGATAGACTCTAAATAAACTATACCTTGAAACTATAAAAAACATGAGCTATCTCCTTCAACTGAGTGGACAAATCACTAACCCAGCTAGAGAATAGGAAAGTTAAAGCACCAATTCCCACTGAAGTTAGAAGGAATAGAGAAGGACAACCACCAGTTTCCAAACTCATAGGGGGAAGCCCAGAGCCTCAGCACCACCCAAGGGGATCACCACCATTGTCCAAGGAGAAGTAAGACCAAGAGGATTGTGCACAATGTTTAAAATTTTCAAAATGTATGGAGGTGAATGAGGTACATTTTCAGTGTAAATTTAGAGGTATCATTCATTACAACAAATAAACAAAGAAACACTTATATTGTGTTGTTTAAAAAGAAACATCCAAACTATGAAAAACTGAAATATTCATCTTTCATAATAAAGTGGGAATAAATTTAGAAATCATGCAATTGGTCTCACAATATCCTTAGAAATTAAAAATCAAAAATGGAATCATAGAGGCTTTATGATGATGATCTTTGACACTGATATCAAGATCTTCCATTATAGACCTTCAACCTGAATTTTAAACATGTTATTCATGATATGATTCCAAAGATATGATAATGATCAATTAAATATGGTAATAGTGATATTTTAAAAATTAAAAACATCATAAATGATGAAATTTATAACTAATCGCTTAAATTCATACAATTTTTTAAAGACAATAGGTAAACAATTAAATACCTGTTACATCATATGTCATGGATTTTTTATTCTACATCCTTAATGTTGTGGATTTTTTCTTGCATGTAAACACATGTTAAATATATAATTATAAAAAAATAAAGCAATTTAAAATTTTCAACTACTCTCCCAATTAATATCATAATGGAATATACTTTGAATTCGAGTGTATTATCTAGACCCCTTATTAATTTCACATTTCAGTTATTACCCCAGTTACTGCCCCATGAATTTTTAGATCTCCAAAAATTAACTTCATCTTTATTAATAACCCATGAAACTACTAGAATATATATGGAAATTATTTTTTTATGAATAATTACTTTGTATGTTTCTTTCATAATAAAAAATATAATTAAACAAAAATATATAAAAATAATAATCTTTTAAGAAATGTGAATAGAATATAATAATGTTGAGACTCACTCCTCTGGATCCCAAACCAATTGTGAAACCATAATCGATCTTAATTAATAATATCAAAGGGTAATTAAGTTTATATAGAACCCTACTCATTTCAAACTCAATATTATATTTTATTTGTGTTTACTTTTTTATGGAAATTAAAGGACCTTCCACTTGCAATGAATTTCCTTTGTATCCCATGAAATGATACTTATATCATCAGTTATTTCAAATTCATAAATATATATTAAATATATAATTACAACATTACTTATAACTTCCTTCCACTCTACCAAAACCATTATTTCTTATATTTAATACAAAACATTTTTACCAACAACTAGTTTTTTCCAAATATTTATTAGATAGTCTATAAATGTGAATGCTTGGAAAACACTTCTAACTACATAAATAACTTTTTTGTAATAAAAATATAAAAAATTATTAAAAAATAGAAATTATAAGAATAATAAATGTATGATTGTGTGACTGGTCATGGATAAATGAGAGCTCAAAAACCTTAGATAGGTCAAAAGAGTTAGAGAAATTAATCATATGCCATAATAGTGAAAAAAAATCATAATGAAAAAAACAAGGAATCGGAAAATAGAAAACACACTGAACGGATTAAATTAGTGAAATTACATAAAGTTAAAATGAATTGAGTTCACACTTAATTATTTCTTCTTTAATTTAATTGAAGAATAAAATCTCATATATTGTTTAAACTTAAAATTCGTGCAAACTTAATTAAAATTATGATTTAAGTGAATAAATTAAAATTATATGAGTATAAGTATCAGTAATTATAGATTTTATATTTATATCCATGAATAAAAAAATAATAATAATAAATGATTCCATGACTGAGTAAATTAAATATGGGTGAAATGTTTTTGAACCTAAGACACACATGAACAAAAAATTTATGTTACTAAAAATAAATAGTTATATAAAAATTTATCAATCTAGGTATTAATAATTTTAAAATGAGTGGTGAATAAAAAGTATGCCAAACTATTGAATATAATTAAAGGGTAATACCACCTAATAATGTTCATTGTCATAACATAATAAACCATAGAGGATATCTTCTATCCGATGGAAGGAATTAATTTACAAGAATGATTAATGGACGAGATGAAACCAAGAGATGATAGGTAGAACGAAGGATTCCTTTCTTGATGGGTGAAGATATAAAACCTTGACGAGTTAAGGAGGAGGACTCAGATCACAACATAAGAGGGCATCCAACTGAAGGAAGGGGGAGATCTTTTAATTGGAGGAAAGTGGTAGAACGTAATAGGGTTTGATGGATGAGTTGATCTTGAGGGATCCTAGGTAGCATGATGGAATTATGGCATGATGGATGAATCCATTTGACCCAAAGGAGGTAAGAAGGAGAACTAGAATCACTACAAATGGAGGATGGATTTCTTGATGGGTGATCCAAAACAAGCCAGATGAGGGATCTTAGGAAGTATAGAATACAACTAAGATCACCTTAGAGGGGGGACTTTATGAATGGTTAAATTTTATAAAATTTTATAGATATAATTTGAAACATTTTTTTTCAACGGTAAATATTTTTTTAATTTTTAAAATTAGTAATCCCTTTTAAGAAAAAAATTCCACAATAAAAATTTTTAAATTTAAAATATATTTTTAGTTAAAAAAAATAAAATATTTAAAATTGTTGGTATAGAATCTTATAAAATGAATATATTCATAAGATCCCTCCTCCATGGTGATCCCATCCCTACTATATACTACCTAAGATCCCTCCTCCGACTCACATAGCCCCACCCATCAAGAAATATCTCCTCTATTTGTGGTGATCCCAGTCATCCTCATTATATCCTCTAGGTTGCCTAACTTTTCTCATCAAGTTATGACTCCTCTATGATACCTATGATCACTCGATGTCAACTCTTCCATCAAATCATCCAATGTGATGCCTCCTTACTCAAAACAAAATATATCCCTCCTTACTAAAACTAGAATCCCTTCTTCGTGGTGATCCTAGTCTTCCTCACCTCCTCTAAGTCATCTAGGTTTACCCATGAAGCTAGGACTCCTCTATGCTACCTACGATCTCTTGGTTTCAAATCATCTAACAAACCCTCATACATGATAACTCCTTCCCCCGACTGAAAGATATCCTCCATGGTTTCCACTATCCTAACTATGAACCTTCTTAGGTAATATTAACATTTTGTAAAGTTTAACAGTTTAACATACTTTTTATTCATCACTTTTTATAAAATTTTAGATACCTAGTTTGATAATTTTTTATATGGATATTTATTTTTACTAAAATATTTTTTTTCTTCATCTGTTTATTGGGTTCAAGAACATTTCACTCACATTTAATTTATTCAATCCTGAAATAGATTATTTTTCTTAAATTATTATTCATGAGTATAAATATTAAATGCATAATAATTGATACTCATACACATATACTTTTAATTTATTTACTTAAATAATAATTTTATTTTAATGTGTATGAATTTTGAGTTTAATCCTTAGATGAAGTTTTATTTTTCAATTAAAATGAAGTTGAAAAATGAGTTAATATTCAATTCATGTTAAGTTTATGTAATTTTAATAATTCAATTTTTTAGTGTGTTTTTTATCTCCTGATTCCTTGTTTTTATCATTAAATTTTTTCAATCTTAGGACGGATGAATAATTTTCCTACTCTTTTGACCAATATGATGTATTCGATCTCTCCCTTATCCAAGAAAAACCACACACTCATAATTTTATTATTGAAATAATTTTCATTTATTTTTAATAATTTTTTATATATGCATTATATAAAATTTATTTATTTTGTTACTGGTTCTTATGAACACTCACAATTACAGAATGTCTATGAAATATTTTGGAAAAACTATTCGATATTAAAGATGTTGTGTTTTCAGTACAAAAAATAATGAATTTGGTATGGTACAAGGAAGAGGGAAATGAAATTATAATTAGATATTCAATATATATTCATGAATTCGATATAACTATTGAGACAATATATCATTTCATGATATATAAAGAAAAGTCATCGTGAATGAAATGTCTCATGATTTACGTAAAAAAGTAGACATGAATTAAAGAAAATATTGAATATGAAATAATTAGGATTCTTCATGAAATCAATTACCCTGTGATAGTGGTAATTAAGATCGATTATAGTTTCACGATTGGTTCTGTTTTAGAGGATGTAGCCTCAACATCTTTAATTTTATTGACATTTCTTAAAAGATTATTATTTTTATATATTTTTGTTTATATAGTATTTTTTATTATACAGGAAACATAGAAATAAATGATTGCAAAAAAATAAGTGTCTATTGTATTATGGTAGTTGGATGGGGTAATGATGAATAAAGAGTTAATTTTTGGTTATTTAAAAATTCATGGGGCACTAAATGTGGTAATAACGGGTATGAGAAACTAATAAGGGGTACAAATAATATATCTAGTTTCAAAGTGTATTCCATTAAGAGATAATTTGGGATAAGTATTTAGGAATTTCAAATTTGAAATTAATTTAATTTATCATTACATATTTAACAAGTAATTACATGTAAGAAAAAAATCACGTCATTGAGGCTAAAGACTTAAAACTTCACTACATATGATGTATCAAGTTTTTACTTTATATATTCTCTTAAACAAATTATGGATTTAAAATGTAGAGACCCGAAGCTTGATGTACATGGAAATTACATTACTTTTGCGGAATACTTAGTACATTACAAAAACAGACACACAAGGACCGTAATAGTTTAGTGTCTTTGGAAACTCAGAACATAATCTTTTAATCGTGGTGAAAGATATTCAACATTTCCCATAAAGATATTCCCTTTTTTTTCTTACCTAAAACCATTATTTATGTCCTGGGGAAAAGAAAACATAAAAGTGTGAGCTCAAATGCTCAGTAACGGTAAACAAAAGAAATATCAATCACGTCATATTCATAAGAACATATCTTTTGGAAATCTTAACCTGCAAAAGAGATCATAATTTCATAACATGGGATAAATCATAGTAGTGAAATGTAATCCCAATAATCATAACATAAAACATGAAACTTTGTGGCATACACACATAATCATAGAGAATCATTTCTTATTAGTCAAGACTCATTGCCAAGACTATCTTAGTGGACAAAGTCCCTTTCTGAGCCGAGTTCACTCCTCGTTTCAGTCCTGTTTCACTGAACCGGTATAACCTACCATTCCAGCCATGTCTATCTCATGAGATCTAAAATTTTTACCCAATGCATTGGAGGTAGATATAGGTCCCACCCATCTCATAATGATACCATTCTAATGTGTGCCACAAAATCATAAACCATACATAATAGCATAACCCATGAAATAAAAATGAGAATCTTAAAAATCGTGACATCATAAAACAATTCATATAAGATATAGGAATTCATAAAAATAATTCCATCAAAACATAATCAAATCAATTTAATAATAGGTATAGAAGCATAACCCTTTATTATCTTAGAGGGAAAATAATTTTGATACAACACTTGAACTCCATTCTTGAGAAAAATATACTTTCTACTTCAAAAACACTTTTCCTTTCTTAACATGTCATAAAATTCTAAACTAAAATAAGTTGATTAAAAATAAACTTGAAAACTTGTAAAGTAATCTTCTTGGAAATAATGTTTTAAAAATACATTCATGTCGTATAAGTTAAAAAAACATTCTTCGTACTTTTTTTCGGAAAAGTCAAAAAGTACCTCGTATGAAAAATGACAAAAGATTCCTTTCATATCCTTTACTAAAAACTCACTGAGGGGTAAAATTTGATTTAAAAAATTTTAGGTGGATGGAAATAATATTACATATTGAAGAAACATGGATTTTGATGATAAAATACACCCCAGTAAATACTAAAGTATAAACAATCTCGGATAAAAATGAGATTGTGATATTTCCCTTACCTTAGGTCCGATTTGCTTCGTAAGTGTCCGAACCTCCTATATAATGATTTAAATAATGTCATTTACTTATTACAGAATCATACTCATTGTTATGATATCATTTATGGTTCACTTATGACTTTATATTACCCGTTCTTTTGTAAATTTCATGTTAAAGAGTGTTTTGGGTAAAATCGTTTCATTTTTCGTCCGTGTTTTGACTTGTAATTATTCATATGATTAATTAGATCATGATTAATTAATTCCAGAATATAAATCATGATTTATATATAATATATATTCAGAATATACATATATATAATAGATTAGTAAATGGAAAGAAATACACCGTTCATGGAGACGGTAGGCCGTACGTACGCTTGAACGCTGTTTTCGTTTCCTTATTGAGTTGAATGGAATTAAGTAGATGACATAAATATATATACACATAAATCCAGTATCATTATTATGTCATATATTTCATTATTACTTATTATATATACTTTATAATCATTCATGAATGGTTAACGTGGAGAATGAATCTCATCGCGTCGTGGAGACGGTAGTCCGTACGTACGCACGAGCGATGATATCATTCTCATGATGGTGGAATTGTGTTGGAGTGTATTTATACTATTTCAGAATCAATATAAATTTACAATAATCATATATAGTTATTATTTACACCATTATACCCATCCATGTAAGGTGGTGGTGGAAAATAGATTACACCACGGCGTGAAGACGGTATTCCGTACGTACGCACGCGCGGTGATTTCATTTTCCGTAGGATGGATAGATGGTGAAATAGGGTTGTTTCATACTTATAATAACATATCAGTATATGAGTGATACTTATGTTATTACTTCATAATGAAACAACCTAAGAAGAAGAAGTGGAAGAAGAAATAAAGTTGAAAGAATCGGTAACGGACATTACCTCTTCTTTGAAGCGCCTCTTTGAGATCTCCTTTTAGGGCACTAAAATTGGTCTTTGAGGAAGACCAGAACCTCTAGGATGTTTCTAGGGAAGTGGATAAGGGAATTTTGCCAGGGTTTTCCGATATTGAAGGCTCAATGTGGTGTGAGGAAGAGAGGGAGGAGGTGCCCTTTTATAATGGAGGAGAGGGGCACCTTTGGAATAACTAAAACTATTGTTTTATTATAAAGTCAAATTCGGTTTAAAATAGCTCAAAATTGATTTATTTATAAGATAAGGTGGGGATGGGTGGAAATCCTCTCATCCAATAGAATTTAGACAAGTTTAGGTTCCTATTTTAACCTTATCATTTAGATTTAACATTAAGTTAAATAATTTTACTTTTACCGTGTCTTCTTGTGTTCTTACACTATAAGGTTAATAAACTTACTATAACAATCCAAACTAACCCCAAGTTGTTTATTATTAATATATATAACCTTATATAAGTCATTTGGATGAACCTTAGATTTTTAGGAATAAAATAACAATTAATAATATAATATTTTGTTTAAAAACTATTTTATGTCAATTTTGACACTATTTAGTAATTGATTTTTGTGAAAATCATAAAAGAATGATTAGTTCAAACAAAGTTAATTAAATCAATATTAGAATGTCATATTAACCTATAAAATTAGTGTAATTCATAAAAAGTATCAAATTACATTTATTTGGGTATTTATAACATCAATTATGTCAATATTTCATTAATAAGATAATTACTGCATCATCGTTGTGTCAAAAATAAATTAAATTATTTAATGTCTAAAAATTAAAAATAAAATACCATTATGTAGGAAATATTTTTATATTTATAATGAATATTTATAGTCGAATTTATCTTATGTATAACCCCATATTAAAAATGATTTTTCTTCACTACTACAAATCTGAGCTATAGCCACGGACCTATAACCATGGTTTTATAGGTCTGTGGCTATATCTTTTATACTTCCACGGTTAATTATGTCATCCGTGGCTATATCTAGCAGCCTTATTTTTTTTCCCAAACCCATCAGGCTCCTTCTCCTCCCCCTCACGATTCCTCCTCCTCACCGCGCCCTCCCCCTCCCCGATGCCTCCACGCCGACGCCTCCTCCGCGTCGCGCCCTCCTCGCCGCACCCTCCTCACCGCACCCTCCTCGTTGCACCCTCCTCCTCGCCACACCCTCCTCCCCGACGCCTCCTCGTCGGGCCCTCCTCCCCGATGCCTCCTCCGCGCCGCACCCTCCTCGCTGCACCCTCCTCACCGCACCCTCCTCACCGCGCCCTCCGCGCCGCGCCCTCCCACCTTTATGAAGGTACACACCGGTTAAAAGTTTGTGGAGCCTTGTGTAACTTATCATAACGAAGGTTTTTAGGGTGTAAGAGGCATAGTGGAGGTGTCCCAGGAGAAGTCTGAGAGAAGCTGGGGCTGCAACATGTCGCTACAACACCACTATCTAGTCAGTGGCCTCCTTAGAAGAATTTTAATGGGGGAAGACCCATAATTTTACATGGGGGAATCCCTTTAAACCCTTATTCAGGATTGGAACCACTCTCACAACCGGTAGCAACACCCCAAAGGGGATTTCCTTTTTTTCATCCACCATGGTGGATCTGCTTCATCCAACGTCCATTTCTTATTCTGCCTAAAGCATTAGAGAGATAGAGGTAAGACTATGAATCCTCCTACATCCTTCTTTTGTATCACTATCAAGTGAACACTCTCTGATTTTTTCTAATATTCCATATTTCCAGGGATATTGTTTGGTTTCTCAATTTTTACCTTTTTAGGTGGAACCAAAGTTTGGTATTGGGAAAGTGAACTCTTATAAGGCTAAGGTAGGTGATATCTAAATTTTAACCCACAGGCTTTCTAAAATTTTAAAGTGCATCAATTGTGTGGTTTCACTGGTTGCTGAGTGATGACCTTGAAATTATTTAGATGTTTTTGTTATGATTTTTCCTATATTAAATACATTTTTTAAATGTTCTATAGACCTATTGTATTGGAAGGTTCCAATGGGGTTTTATACTTTTAACTTCACCTTAGTTTGTCTTGTTGGAATGCCGTAGCTTATAAGAATAGAAATGCAAGAATATTGGATGCCTTGTCGTGTTAATGTAAAATGGGTATGTCTTATTTAAATGGTTGAAAATGAAACCATGTTTTATATCGATGATAATGAAATGTAATTTCACAATCATCGAAAACCTTGGATTGGAATTTAATCTTGTCTTGGTTCTTGAAATGAAATTTGTAATTTATAAGTTGATACTGGACTAATTTAAATAATTGGTAGAATGGTCCATGAATAGGACCCTAGATGTTGTGATTGAAAATAATAATTATTTAATTTGAAATAGGTGACTACTTGGTAACCGAATGATTCAAGGTGTTTTATATGGGCTTGATGTAGTCCATGTAAATGAGTAAAGAGATAATGAGATGACCTTGGTATTAAATTATTGAATGGTAACAATAGAACTTTGTTAAATAATGAATTGAATGTTTTGAATCAAGAGGAGATTACTTGAAAAGTAAAGAAGTAATTAAATGAATGAGTTATATGTTATTATTTTTGTTTATTGGTGATTTTATAGGAATTCCCTTGGATAAATCCCATAGATTTCATATGGACTTGATTGGTGTGGAATGTCATGAGTGAGCCCTATATTCCAATAGGGGACTCAAATGGCTGTCAGGGGTGTGATAACACCCTTTGATTCATTTAGAGTCGATGATATAGAATGACTGGAGCAAGCCATTGGATTCCACTTAGATTTGTTACCATTAATGCTTTGGGGTGGGACCCCCTTAGTATTAGGTAACATCTTTACTTGTTGAATACCACAGATTCATGCCATGGATTCTTGCAGAGAGAACCCTTATTAAATATCGTAGGACAAGATTCCTATATTAGACTTGATCTTTTTGGGTAGAATACCTTGGTCATGATCCATGGATTCCAATCAAGTCACACTTATAAATGTCAAGGACAATTCCCTGAGTTTATACCGGTAGATAGGATTAGTGAAATGCCAAGGGTCACCCCTTGGATTCCCCATGACATTTTTTGGGAGGTATTTCCTGCTTGAGACACATGGATTCACTCATATTATTATTACTATGGTTTCATTGGTAGTTTACCTTGGAAACAATTGATCCATATTGTATACCATGATTAGAGAACCACAAAAACTGGTTAATAAAGGTTGTTCTGACATCAGGTTTCATTGTGGAGCCCGAGATTAGAGTTTTGTATGGTTCATTTATTTTGTAATAATTTAAACTGTTAATTATAGTACTCTTACATTCACCTCTATATAAATTGGTTATTTTAGAGACAATGTTGGTGGTGACCTACTAATTCGTACTCACACCCTGCTTAGGCTGCTATGGAACTTGGGTACTCGAGAAGCTACCACTATTTCATTGCATGTATAGGTTTGGGAAAGTGCCCAATGTTATTGATTGCTTGGTTACTAGGATAGGGCATGGAAGTTTGGGACCAAACCAAGACTCGAGACTGTGTATGGGGTTTTCCTTAGATTTTTATTTTGTCCCTTGAGTCCTAATGTATAGGGTTTATTATTGATGTATAACTTTCCATACATGTTTAATAAAATTTATTTTTTATAGAATGGGTTATTTGGATTATTTATCGGCACTGACCTGTTGTCATTACACTGTTTATTTATATGGATAGTGTATATAATTGAAATTATTTTTTTTATTATCTTTCTCTAATGCGTGGGTATAATCTCCCCACTATATCAACATAGACATGCACTACTAGTCAAAAGCCTCTGGTGTATGGGGAGGCGCACCTGAGGCCATGTGGCGCACTAGCCTGGAGCACTGGTATAATGGATTCCAGGTTGGGGCATTACAAATTGGTATCAAAGAATTGTTTTTTTACTTTTTGGGAAAGGTAGAAAAGAGATAATATATTTTCAAGACATTGTATGAGACCTTTTCTAGGGACTGGACAACCCATATATGAGGAAAGTCCATGTTTCTAGGGATAGGATTGATGTTAATGTTGATTTCTATTACTGTTGATCCGATTTCACCTCAAGTAACACACATGGTTATGAGGTTATGATTTATGGGATTTGGAACTCATGTCTCCTGTGTTCATGCATCATATAAGGAATATAGGAGTCAAATGTAATTTTCATGATGCCTATGATTGATTACCTAAATTGTGACATAAGTCGGTTATTTAAAGTGTTTACAACCATTTATATTGTGTTTTCCTGTATAAGTGTTTTGTGGCATCTTACTTAACCAATCATATAAAAGGATAAAATCATTTTATGTGATTAATTACCTTGATTACTATGACGTCTCAACTAAATAAAATTCCAATACAGCTTATAGGGTGTTTTCCTCTATAACTTGTAATTGACATTTCATTTAACTGATTCTCAGTTATGGAAAACTTCTGGATGAAGTGAGTGGTTAAAAGTGAATTACATGATCGTTTTTATTGATTATTATGTGGAATAAACAAAATAAAATTCCATGTAAAAATTATAAAATAATTTCCTCTTTAAATTGTACTTGAAATTTCAGTTAACTAATCTCTTATTATCGAAAATTATAGTTAATTTAAAATGGGATAGAGAAAAATTAAGAATTATATATGCACGATATAGGCCTAATGGATATGTGGTTGAACCTATTAATGGGTGGTTGGGGCTGTGATAGCACCTGAGTTATTCACTATCCCTGGTGTCCTTGAGACTTGTGGTGTGTTGGGGTTTTTGGTGCTCTTGGGGCTTGTGCTTGTCCAATTCGGATGGACAAACAGACCGATAATCCAAGTTATGGACATTATGTGAGGGTATTGGTGGAAATTGATATTTTTAACACTCTCGTGGAGGAAGTGGTGTTAACAAATAGAGATGAAACTATAAATTTATCAACACAATATGAGTGGAGGCCAAAGTTTTGCGTGAAATGCATGTTTTTTGGCCACATGACATCTGAATGAAACAGAGACAGAGAGTGATCCCTCTAAAATATGAAGGGGCAAGAAGTTTCCCAATGTAGAAGGAAGAAAGGAATGGATCCCACATATAATACAACTGGTAACAATGCTGTTGGCCATTCTAATGTGGAAAAGCCAGAAAATTGAACTGTGACAGATATAATTGTGCATGGCATGGGGGAGACTTCAGATAGGACTGCCTCTCTCTCTGGTGACTTCCACCCTGAGCATAATAAGGATGTGCACTCTGATCATCCCAAGAATGTATAGGATTATCATACTATCCAATCTATGTCTATCAACGATGGGAAATATGCTCAGTTGGAGGAAAGAACAAGTATTTTGGAGACTATCCTTCCGGAAGATTCTAGGAATGATGGACCTTCCTACCCTACCTCTATTAATGAAGTCCCTGATGAAATCAAAAAGGGTGAATCCAAACCATATGGGGCACATGGAGATCATATTGTGGGATCACACACTGATGGCTCTGTGGGAGATTCGTTAGCCAAGGAGACCCAGGAACAGGAGATGCCTGTCAGGGACTCACAAGATAGGGACAATTTCATTCAATAATGCCCAGTCTCCGTAAATTATAAAGAGACAAATGTCCCCTGCAATCTTACTCATACAAATAAGTAGTCAAAGGCAAGTACGAAGGGATTTGTAGAGGAAACTCAGCCAATGAATAGACCAAGGAGACCTACTGATTCTAAGCAGTAGATGGAAACTGCAGATTTGTCTGTAGCAGGTCACAAGGGGGATCATCAGCAATGCCTCATGGAGAGTTCATATAGTTCTGGTATACCTAAAAATAATGCCTTTCAGCATGCTAGTGGCTGTGACAGGGAGGAATCCTTTTTACAGGTTCCCTCATCCAAGTCATCCAGGAAGCAGATCATCACCACTCAAGTATCTGCGCCTCTGCATTCTCAAAACAGGTTCACTCCCATACGTGGAAAGCTCTGGAATGATGAATATGAGGAACCCCAACCCACTGAACAGGGTAGTGATCAACCCGAATCAAAGGAGGAACTAAAAGAAGAGAAGAAAAAAGGCAGAAAGAAAAAGGGGAAAGGCCATATTAGCATGGCACAAGATGAAGGACCTACAACTAGGGGCAAGGACCTAAAATGATGAAGCTCTTCTACTAGAATTTTCAAGGGCCAGGGAATCCCCTTACGGCCAAGGCCCTTCGGCATTTTATATTGGCCAGTAAACCAACAATTATTAGGATTTCAGAACCCAAAATGACATTTGAGAAATGGAAGACATTCAAATGGGAAACTCTGGGGTACCACATTGTCTCTCAGAACTCTCATAATGACAATAGGATCACTTATGGGTGTTCAAACATGAATGCATTCAGATTGATGCATGTAATCAGGGAAACCAAAGTATAACCGTTACTTTTGACAGCCTAGGCCACATGGTCAAAGTCTATCTTGTGTATGCTTAATCATCTTATGTCAGGAGAAGAGATTTATAGAAGGATCTTGTAACAATTTCTGGGAATGAAACTCACAAGTGGGTGATTATGGGTGATTTCAATACAGTCCTCACACCTGGAGAAAAAACCAGGCCAAGCTTCAATAGAATAGCAGCAGCGTAATTCTCATCCTACATTGATCAATGTAACCTAGTTGAAGTCATAATTGTCGGAGTAGAGTTCACATGGAGTAGGTACACTTGAAATGGAATTCAAGCCATCAAGATTGACAAATTATTTACTCAAATGGATGACATGAGTGTTTCTAGGGGCCTCTTAGGCTAAACTCTTCCCTAGAATCACTCTGATCATAACCCTATTACTATGGAACTTTTGACTGTGGAAAGAGTCACTCCGCTCCCTTTTCAGTTCAACAATGGATGGGTCACCATTCTGGGATGTAGGGAAATCATCTTAGAATCTTGGAATTCAACTCCCATTGGCATCCCATTACAGAGGATTACTGGAAAATTAAAACACACTAAGAGGCTCCTTAGAGAGTGGAGAAAGAACTCCTTTTCAAAGATCGAAATTGAGATTCAGAATGCTGAGGCTCACCTTTCCAGCACCTAGAACCAATATTAGGATCATAATTTCCCCTCATAGAGGAAATCCAGGCCTATTCAAAGTTGGATGATCTTATGACTGTGAAATAAAGACTGAACAGGAATCGGTTGAATGTAAAATGGTTGAAATAAGGGGAAAATAACTCAAATTTTTTCACAAGCTCCATAGGGAGAAGAGAATCAAGGCTGGAAGCAATGTTATTAGCATCAATGGCCATCTTTATACCTCAACAAATGATGTATCTAAGGAAGTGGTTTATTATTTTTGTAACTGTTATATGGATGATTGGAAGGAAACCACTTCAATGATGGTTGGAAACATCCTCCCCTGTATTGATGATCATCACAATTGTAACCTTGTCAAAGAACAAGACAAAGATGAAATCAAAAAGTCTCGGTTTTCCTTAAACATGGAAAGTGCTCCCAGACCAGATGGTTTTATAAATCACTTCTTCATGGACTATTGGGATATCATACAAGAAGACCTTGTAAGTGTAGTAAGGGACTTCTTCACTCACGCTTATTTACCCTATGGAATGAACTCAAATTTCACCGTCTTGATTCCTAAAAAAGAAAATGATGTTGAAATTAAGAACTTCAGGCCTGTTGCACTTGATAATACTATCCCTAAGGTCATCAATAAAATCAAGGTTTCTAGGATGGGGGAAATCATCAAAGATCTTATCACTCCAAATCAATATGGGTTCATTCCTGGAATATGTATCCAGATCTGTCTATTCACAGCCACAGAAAGTGTAAATATCCTGAAGAGGAAGGCGAAGGAAGGGAACTTTGATATGAAGATTGATATCTCTAAGGATTTTGACACTCTTAAATGGAGATTCCTGCTGAACATCCTCAAGAGATATGTTTTTTCATACACTTTTACAAGGTTAATTAATTCTATCCTCTCATCGGCAAGGCTTTCCATTTTAATTAATGGGACTCCAAGAGGGTATTTTCAGGGCACAAGAGGAGTGAGGCAAGGAGATCCACTCTCATGAATTATTTTAGACCTTGCTAAAGATTATCTTAGTAGGTGTATTAATGATCTTTCTCAATTGAGATTATATAAACAAATCAATGTAGGGAGAAATGAGCCTGTCGCATCACATTTATTATATGCAGATTATATACTCTTATAAATTCCCCCTTTATATATATTCACTCATGGAAGTATGAATATATATATTGGGGCTAGGTGTGCTTATATATAGATATGAAAAATGCATACGCGTGTAAGTATAAAGGGGTACATTCAAGTATAAACATACATCTAAGGCCCCCCTTGTGCATATTTGGCCATGAAAATATGTACATAGGGGATAAGTGTCCTTACATATATGTTAAGTTGCATATGCATGCAAGCGGAAAAAAAGAAGATTCGAGTTGTCGTCGTCAAAAGAAAACGCACCTTGAGGTTGAGGTAGAGTCCCTCTACATCTGATTTTCCTGATCCCATGGGGTATTCCTCTAGGTATTCCTACACATTTCAAGATCTCCAAACCTCACCGAATTAGGTACATCAGGGGTCATCCAATCCTCTAGTCATCATAGATTAGCATTCATTTCTTTAAATCTTCTGAGAAAACATCCTCTCATGCCATCCATATCATCCTATTTGAAACTAAGTGGAAGATGTTGCCCCGCAGATGTCGCTGGACCAGGCCAACACGTTGTGGTCACCCTGCGGTCACGCCGCTGTCACGCCGTGGTCATGCCGTGGTCACGCTGCGGTCACGCCGTGATTTGGCCCTGCTCCAGGATGACACCCTGCGGCAGTTACTCCTCCAGGACGACACCCTGTGGCGGTCACGCCGTGGTCACGCCGCGGTCACACGGCGGTCACGCCGTGATTTGGCCCTACTCCAAGACGACACCCTGCAGCGGTTACTCCTCCAGGACGACACCCTACGGCGGTCACGCCGCGGTCACGCCATGATTTGGCCCTGCTCCAGGATGACACCCTGTGGCGGTTACTCCTCCAGGACGACACCCTACGACGGTCATGCCACGGCCACGCCGCGGTCACGCCGCGGTCATGCCGTGATTTGGCCCTGCTCTAGGATGACACCCTGCGACGGTTACTCCTCCAGGATGACACCCTGCGGCGGTCACGCCGTGGTCACGTCGCGGTCACGCCGCAGTCACGCCACGTTCAGGCCGCAGTCACGTCGCGGTCACGCTGCGGTCACGCCACGGTCACGCCATGATTTGGCCCTGCTCCAGGACGACAACCTGCGGTGGTTACTCCTCCAGGACGACACCCTACGGCGGTCACGCCGTGATTTGGCCCTGCTCCAGGACGACACCCTGCGGCGGTTACTCCTCCAGGATGACACCCTGCGGCGGTCACGCCGCGGTCAGGCCGCGGTCAGGCCGCGGTCAGGCCGCGGTCATGCCGCGGTCACACCGTGGTCACGCCGCGGTCATGCCGTGATTTGGCCCTGCCCCAGGACGACACCCTGTGGCAGTTACTCCTCCAGGACGACACCCTGCGGCGGTCACGCGGCGATCACACCCCGGTCACGCCGCGATCACGCCGCGGTCACGCCGCTGTCACACCGCAGTCACGCCGCGGTCACGCCGCGGTCACATCGCGATCACGCCGCGGTCACGCCGCGGTCACAACGCAGTCACGCCGCGGTCACGCCGCGGTCACGCCGCGGTCATGCCGTGGTCACGCCGTGATTTGGCCCTGCTCCAGGACAACACCCTGTGGCGGTTACTCCTCCAGGATGACACCCTCCGGCGATCACGCCGCGGTCATGCCGCAGTCACGCCGCGGTCACGCCGCGGTCACGCTGCGGTCACGCCGCGGTCACGCCGCGGTCACTCCATGATTTGGCCCTGCTTCAGGACGACTCCCTGTGGAAGTTACTCCTCCAGGACGACACCATGTGGTGGTCACACTGCGGTCACGCCACGGTCACGCCGCGGTCACACCGTGATTTGGCCCTGCTCCAAGACGACACCCTGCGGCGGCTACTCCTCCAGGACAAAACCCTGCCGCGGTCACGCCGCGATCACGCCACCATTTTTCAATCCACTTAGGCAACCCATCCACAACTTGACCACCAATCAGGCATACCCACCTCTAAAATTCTAAGCCACAAACCCCACATTTTCCACCAGGCATCCCACTTTAAAACCATTCCAAACCTCACCCAATTCTAACCAATTAAACCAGACCCCTTAACATTTGAAGCCCTCATCTATATTCCTGTTCCAACTCACTTATTTTAGACCCAATCAGCCCTGCCACTTCAAAAAAATAAGAGCAGCCTACTTAAAATCCAGTCCAACTTAGTTTCCTTCATGCCAGCCCCCATGAGTCCACAGCCTCACCTCAACCAAATCATTAACCACCTGGACACCTGGAATCCACAAGAGGATAGAGAAGGTTTATAGATTTTTTTGTAATATTTTATTCCATTGGAAGAGAATTTGTTGGATGCTACCACTTGTAATGAGGTACTTAATTTCCTCTCCCTCTTTCTTCCATTAAATATTAGAAAGATCCTATGTAAAAATATCATTCTCCACCTCTGGGGAAGGAACTATCAACTACCGTTCTTCTGTTCTTCTTCCTGCTGATGAATAAAATTCCCCAAGTATATTGGGAAAATTTTATTCATTTTTCTTCATTTACCTCTTCTTACTTACTGCTGATTTCAGCAGCCGGATTCGGTCTTTTAGAAATAGCCCATGACATCCATCCGTTGTCTAGGGGGTCCAGTGGGGGGGGGGGGGGTCTGTCCTGGGGTGTCCAGGGTCTGGGGGGGGGGAGGGGCTGTCATGGGGGGTCTGTCCATGGGGTGTCTAGGGGGTCCAGTGGGGGGGGGGGGGGGGGGGTCTGTCCTGGGGTGTCCAGGGTCTGGGGGGGGGGGGGTCTGGGTTTGGGGGGGTAGGTTCTGGGGGGTGTCCATGGTCTGGAGGGCTGTCCAGGTTCTGGGGGGGGGGGGGGGGTCTGTCCTGGGGTGTCCAGGGTCTGGGGGGGGGCAGGACTGGCAGGGGTGTCCAGGGTCTGGGGGGGGTCTGTCCTGGGGTGGGGTCTGTCCTGGGGTGTCCAGGGTCAGTGGGAAGGGGGGCAGAGGGCAGGGGGCAGGGGGCAGGGGTGTCCAGCAGGGGGAGGGGTGTCCAGCAGGGGGAGGGGCTGTCCAGGCAGGGGGGAGGGGTGTACAGCATGGGGGAGGGGTGTCTAGGGGGTGGTCCAGGGGTGTCCAGGGGTGGTGGTCCAGGGGGAAGGGTGTCCAGTAGTGGTGCCTATTGCTGGTATTCTTTTTTGGACTTCAACAGATTATGTAAGGACACGACGAATGGTCCTTCAACATATTATGAAAGGACTCGGCGAATGGTTCTTCCACTTCTTCCTCTTCTCCCCCAAACTGTAACTATCTCTCTCTCTCTGTACTGCTTGCTCGCAATACAGAAATTTACCATTGTACCTTCTCGTTTTTCTCCTCTCTCAATTTTATTCCTAACAAAATGTGTGTCCTCTATTTCTATCAACCTTTAGCACACCTTCTATACATATTTAACTTGTATTCCTTCCACCTATTTCACAAATAATATGTGCCAAGAAATGTATATTCCGTGTTGTTCTCAGTGGCTATAGCATGGTTATAACAATGGATGAAAATTCATTCGTGGATTTATGTGCGATTTGGCCAATATTCTCTCAGGCTCCTCCTACGGAACCCTCCCCGACTCACTCCCCTCCCCCGACGCACTCCCATCCCCGGACGACCATGCCTCCCCCCTCCCCGGACGACAGCGCCTCCCCCGACGCCGAAGGACTCCCCTCCTCCCCCGACGCACTCCCCTCCTCCCGACGACCTCTCCTCCCCGGAAGACCGCACCTCCCCCGACAGACTCCCCTCCTCCCGACGAACTCCCCTCCTCCGGTAACCATTAATATATTTGAGGGCTAACTTGGATTCTACCTTCATATCCATTTGGGGGAAATAAATATCATCTGATAACTGATGACCAGTAATGTGAGACTAATAATTTGCCTCATCATCAGTGAAACCTTATAAAAATAGGAAAAAGTATGATTGGACGTCTTGTGTTGGTGTGATAAAGACAACCACCTGGCCTACTCAATTAAGATTGGAATTATTAAGCATTATTTCAGTCGATCTTGGAAAATCACCATCAAAATATGTTTTCTAATACTCTTTGACATGATCCACTAAGAGGGTAGCCTCATTTGGGAAATCAACATTCATGGGTAGTTTTTCAGGGGTGGATGTGTGTCCAGTGGGGCTGTCCAGTTGGGGAATGGGGGCTGTCCAGTGGGGTGAAGGGGGCAGGGGGAAGGGGTTAGGGGTGTCCAGCAGGGGGAGGGGTGTCCAGCAGGGGGAGGGGCTGTCCAAGCAGGGGGGAGGGGTGTCCGGCAGGGGGAAGAGGGCTGTCCAGGAGGTGCAGGGGGTGTCCAGTGGGGTTGTCCAGTGGGGCTGTCCAGTTGGGGCATAGGGGCTGTCCAGTGGGGTGCAGGGGGGGCATGGGGGACTAAGGGGGGCATGGGGGGGGGGGGGTGCATGGGGGGGTGTTCAACGGGGCTGTCCAGGGGGTTGAAAGGGGGTGCAAGAGGGCTGTCCAAGAACCTAAGCCCATGCAGGTTATGAATGTCTCTATAGAGAAAATGCAGTGCTGTCCAGATCTAGAAAATAACATAAAACATCCCACAGATACCTCACAGGCACCAGGTATAACTATTTCACCACCTATAGATAGTGAGCATGATGCTATAAAATCTAGTAACTCTATTTCAAATCATAATTCCAATGTTTTGTTTAATGCAATACTACATGAAATGCAAGCTGATTTTATCTGAGGATGAGCATGTGTGACCATGATTTCACCAAGTAGTTTGTTTAGTTGATAAACAGTTTTTCTGGTAAGGTTTTCCAATTTCAAATATGTTTTATTTTATTTCCATAAACATTTTATAGTTTATTCTGTTTTATTTTCCAGACTGATTATATGTATGTTTTCCTAGATTACTCATATATAGCTACTTCTGAATTTTGTTTCAAGTGTTTCCCAAGTCCTACTAAGAACCTATAGTATGGGGTGGTCCTACTAAGAACCTATAGTATGGGGCCAGTGTCTAGTGTCTTATAGGGGTAAATATGCAGGGGGAGTCCAGTGTCCAGGGGGGAGTCCAGTGTCCAATAGGGGTAAATATGATTTGGGCATCCCAAGAACTAGTTTCCAGGGGGGAGTCCTGTGTCCACCAGGGGTACAAGGGGGCTGGTAGGGGTGGGGGGGGGAGTATGGGTCCAGTGTCCAGCAGGGGTCCAGTGTCCAGCAGGGGTAAATATGCACGGGGAGTCTAGTGTCCAGGGGGGAGGGAGGGGGGGTGCTGTCCAGGGAGGGGGGGGGGGGGGGTGCTATCCAGGAAGGGGGGGTGTCCAGTAGGGGGGGAGGGGTGCTAAACTTGGTCTGTAAATCTGATGTAGTTCAGTCTGTTCATGTCTTATCTCATGCTGCTAAACATGTCAGAATTGGTGAATTGGTACCTGTTAAACCTGAATCTGACAGTGCTGAAGATGTTGTGGCTATCAGATCAGATAAACTTGGTTATCGAATCAGGGGGCAGGGGGACTAGCAGGGGACTGACAAGGGGCCTAGCAGGGGGCCTAACAGGGGGGCTGGTAGGGGGGCTGGCAGGGGGGCTAGAAGAGGGACTGGCATGGGGGGGGAATGGAAGGGGGGGGGGGACTGGAAGGGGCAGGGGGGGGGGGGTGCTGGCTAGCAGGGGGTAAACAGGGGGTGGCAGGGGGGGGGGGAACTAACAGGGGGCAGGGGGAAGGGGGGGGGGGGTGGAAGGGGGGACTAACATGGGGAAGGGGGACAAGCAGGGGGAGGGGTGTCCAGGCAGGGGGGAGGGGTGTCCAGGCAGGGGGAGGGGCTGTCCAGCAGGGGGGAGGGGTGTCCAGGCAGGGGGAGGGGCTGTCCAGCAGGGGGGGAGGGGCTGTCCAGCACGGGGGGGGGGGGGGGGGGGCTGTCCAGCAGGGGCGGAGGGCTGTCCAGTAGGGGGAGGGGTGTCCAGCAGGGGGGAGGGGTGTTTAAGCAGGGGGGAGGGGTGTCCAGCAGGGGGGGGGGGGAGGGGTGTCCAGGCATGGGGCGAGGCTGTCCAGTAGGGGGTAGGGGGTTTGCTGGGGCAGGGGGCTGGTGCGGGGGGGGGGGGGGGGGTCTGCAAGGCAGTTGGGAGGAGGACAGGCGGTGGTCTGCAGGAGGTGTCTAGGGGGATGTATGGGGGGTGTCCAGGGTGTGTCCAGGAGGTGTCCGGGGGGTGTGCAGGGTCTATCCAGGGTGTGTCCAGGGGGTATCCCGGGTGTGTCCAGGGGGTGTCCGGGGGGGGGGGTGTCCAGGGGCATGTCCAGGGGTGTGTCCAGGGTTTTTTTTATGGATTTGGACACCCTATAGCCACGGTTCTAAACCGTGGCTATTGGTTTATTGCCACGGTTTTTAACAGTGGCTATAGACATAATGCCACGATTTTAAACCGTGGCAATATATTTTGTCCGGCCTTTAGTAGAGCCACGGTTTCAGCCGTGGCTGTAGGAAACCGTGGCTATAGATTTAAAGCCACGGTTTGGAACCGTGGCTATAGGTCTAGGCCTATAGCCACACCAAACTTATCCACGGTTCGAGAAACCGTGGCTATTACCTATATCCATGGTTTGAGGGCCTATAGCCACTGTTTAGAACCGTGGATATAGACCGAATTTCTAGTAGTGCTTATTAAACTTTGATTTTAACTATTTTAACCCTTCTTTAAATAAATTAATAATAAATGTCCTAATCTAATCCAAGTGGGCCTAAATGGTCATATTTTATTCCTAAGGTTGTTTTTGGTCGAATTACACTTATAAAATAGAATTAGGACATGTGTTAGGGTAATAATAATATCATTTTACCCTAAATTACCCTATTTACTTTTAAGCGTGGTAACAAAAAAAGTAAAAAGTTATTATTCACCAAAATATTATTTTCATCTCATTGAACCACATTTTACTTACTGACATCAACCGTGTCTCTCGTATTTTCTAAATTCCACTCACAGAAGTGGTCAAATTAAGTTTTATAAAAAATTCAGTTTTTTAATTACCACTTAGTGGTTTCACTATTCATCAAAAAATGAAAGTTTCCAGAAAAATACCAGAAATTAGGCCTAAGCTATATTTGATGTTATGAATTCAAAAATGACGTATATTTTACCAAATTCAAAACATATCAGTTTCATTAATTAATTTAAAAATTAATTCCTGTCGTCAAAACAAATAGCGTGTTTTTACGAGATAATAACTATCAAAAGATTGACAGTTGTTTATGTCTGGTTTAAATGTGAAATTACATCCAATAACCAACATTGTATTAAATTGTAAAAATATATTCTAAATATACTTTAAAACCACTCAAATTAATAATTTATCACTATTAATTATTTCGATTGAAAAATGTTGTTTTTAATTAAAATATAGCGTGTTTTTACTATTCATCAAAATATGAAAGTTACCAGAATGATATGAAAATTTTTCCAAAGTAAATTTTTATTTCATGATTCAAAGAAAAATTTTATTTTGTCAAATTGAGCTTATAAACATGTCAAAAACTAGATTTAATGTGGATGCGCCATCAAAAGGCGACAAGACTGCATTTTTTGAAAAATACTTATTTTACCCGAAAAATTTATTTTGTTCTTATACCATGTTTTAGAAAATTTTCAAGATGAATAATAATGTTATAAGATTCAAAATTTAGTTAATACTATTCATAACGGCTAGTTCATAATAATATTATAATAATATATCGTTGTTTAGTAAAACCCGGTATTGCGTACAACACACGCTATCGAGGAAGGTCGTGATTGCGTGTAATGCAAGCCAAGTCAGGGATGTGTGTTGGGAAAGAATCCTTCATTGTTTCATATAACATAATCCAACCATATTTCATTTATACATTGAATATATATATATATATATATACTCAATGTTGCGTAGAATAACTATTATCAAAATTGTGTGTAACACGATCCAAGAATAGTGTTGCGTATACTGCAAGCTAATACGGTGTTGCGTATAGCGCAAGGTAATCTTGGTGTAGAATACAACACAAGAAATTAATGAAATTAAAATAATATTTTTCATAAAATCTCGGGGTGTTACATTCTACCCCCCTTAAAATGAATTTCGCCCTCGAAATTCGTCGGGGTTATAAATGATTTACTACTCGAAAGTTTCTTTAATAGAAACCCACATAGTAAAAAGGATTACCAAAACCAATCTTTAAAAACAAACGTATGAAACATAACGGTTACCCAAATAAACTAATCACTAGGTTTCCACATAGGTGAAAATATGGATATGGAAGAGAAATCTAATCATCATGTTCTGATGGAGAGTGGTAGAGAACATGGCTATGGAAAAGCCAGCAATCACAAAGCCATAAATTTGTGACGATCTAAGGTGCCATATGATTCATTAGATATAAGAGCACTAGGACAACATTTTTGGTTTTCAAGATCATTCCCCTAAAGTTGATGAAATTGGAATTAGAAGAAATACTTTTGTGATTTTGGTATAGTCTCACCGTTTGTTGTTCTTTGGACAATTCCCACTTCATCTCTTAAAGAAATAAAGTTGAATTTGTCATTCGTGATGTGTTAGTAGATCATGTGATAGAATGATGGGTCATTCCATCTGTCTCAAACAAAAGGTTAGAAAAGTTATCAAAAAATACATAAGTCCATCTATAGTGAGATTAATCATATATGGTTCCTAAAATGGACTTATACTTCATATATCATACTGCTTAATATAATAAAACTAGTTTCTACTAAACAGGGACTTACTGTAGGACAGTGGTAGGCGATAAAGGCCAGTCGCACTTCGGTTGTGGGTTCGATTCCCACAACCTTGTCCGACGCGATGGGCTGTCGCCCGTCCTGCAGGTTGTCCTTTTTCTAAAGCTATATTACTATAACATCCCACCAAAAATATCAAAAAAGTTTTATCCTTAAACAATACTAACTTATGTCCAACATAATACATTCCAATCTTTAGGCTTATCTAAAATACTTCGGTCCAAGCTCATAGTATAAAGAAAATGATCACGTGAATGCCATCATTTATCCCCCATATATCATAAGATATATCTTGTTGGTCAAATTACAAACATGTGAATACCTTAAACATGTATTCTCTTGAAGAATGAATATCCATTGAACCTTAGTGAAAACATGAATGCAGTTAAAAGTTAACACTTTCCACATACCAAAATCCTCAAAATTCTATATCCTCAAACCATGATATCACTTAGTACTTATATCAATCATGAGATCATGAATACTATCAAAAATATTAGATTCTCTTTATCCCTTCATTATGTGCATATCATCTGCTTTCCAAAAATATTTCAATCACTTTTCATGGTTTCCGATGCCATAAAATTTTTGAAAACCACAATAGACCAAAACATAAATATTCCAATATTCCACGATACTATATACAACATTATTCTGGAATCCCATTACATAAACACTTAATCATTCCACCACATCGTTGTCATATTCAACATCGCCAATTGTGATCGCATGCATCTTCTCTTTGTCCTTCACCATAAGTGGTTGCTCATGTCGATCATCACTAACCCTTGGATTAGGGAATTTATTATCATAATGCCCCATTTCCTTTCACTTGAAGCATTGAAGTGTAGTAGGTTCATTCTGTGTATCCCTTCCTTTGTTTGCATCATTAGGCATCTTCTTCTAATCATTGCGGCATTCAAATGTCCAATAACCTTCCTTTCCACATTTGAAACATTTACTTGTCCCTTTAAGACAATCTATACCATGCTTCTTTCCACACTTTGAGCATAACGAAACATTCATCTTCTTTTCCCCATTATTCTGAGATTTCTCCTTGATCTCCATCTTTCGTTTCTTGTCAAAACTATGAGATGGATAAGTAAAACCAACTTCCATTTCAACCTTGATAGCACAATGCACAATTTCTTCATAGCTACTGAAGTCTCTTATAGCTAATGCCCTTCGAAGATTTGGTTTTAAGCCACTGAAGAATTGATCAACTTTACTTTCAGGTTGGATGATAAATCCAGATGCATACCTTGCAAGCCTTGTAAAATTCGCTTCGTATATACCAACAGATTCATCATCCTTTTTCTTTAGTTCAAGAAACTCCTTCTCCATCTTTGTTCAAAGAATACAAGGGAAGTACTTATTGAAAAATAAGTTCTTGAACTCGTCCCATTCCATGGACTCAATTTCATCTCTTTGCCTCTTATTCTTGATAAGATTCCACCATTGATCAGCTTCACCTTACAAACGATATACTACTAAGATGACTTTATCATGTTCAGAACATTGAAGAACTGAAAATATCTTTTCAGTGGTACTGATCCTTTGTTCAGCAATAAGTGGATCATAAGACCCACTAAAAGAAGGTGGACGTTGCCTCATGAAGGACTCAATAGAATGTTGTTCCCTTCTCTGCTCATTTGAAAGTCCAGAATGATTCATATCTTGTGTAAGTATAACAATAAGATTTTTCACTCCATATCCCATAACATTTGTTTGTTTAGGAGGACAATCATTGCATTGTCCATTACATTGATCAACATGGTTCCTTCGGGTTCCAACCATCGTCTAAAACCCAAAAATAATAGTGTGAGAGGAAAAAATCATGCTAGGGAAAATAACATAATAAAGGGGGAGTATCCTCAATATCTAACATCTTAGGTTAAATTCTATGATCATTACCACAGTTCTAGGACTGTATCCTATACGTATACTTATCCTTAGGGACATCCCTAGACCTACCTTAGAAATATCTCTATGGATCTCACTAACGTTTTCGCATCCTAGTTTCCAAAGTTTGACTAAACCTTTCCTCTGATACCAACTGTAGAGACCTGAAGCTTGACGTAAATGGAAATTACATTACTTTTGCAGAATACTTAGTACATTACAAAAACACACACACAAGGACTGTAATAGTTTAGTGTCTTTGGAAACTCGGAACATAATCTTCTAATCATGGTGAAAGATCTTCAACATCTCCCATAAAGATCTTCCCTTTTTTTCTTACCTAAAACCATTCTTTATGTCTTGGGGAAAAGAAAACATAAAAGGGTGAGCTCAAATGCTCAGTAAGGGTAAACAAAAGAAATATCAATCACGTCATATTCATAAGAACATATCTTTTGGAAATCTTAACCTACAAAAGAGATCATAATTTCATAACATGGGATAAATCATAGTAGTGAAATGTAATCCCAATAATCATAACTTAAAACATGAAACTTTGTGGCATACACACATAATCATAGAGAATCATTTCTTATTAGTCAAGACTCATTGCCAAGACTATCTTAGTGGACAAAGTCCCTTTCTGAGCCGAGCTCACTCCTCATTTCAGTCCTGTTTCACTGAACCGGTATAACCTACCGTTCCATCCATGTCTATCTCATGAGATATAAAATCTTTACCCAATGCATTGGAGGGAGATATAGGTCCCACCCATCTAATAATGATACCATTCTTATGTGTGCCACAAAATCATAAACCATACATAATAGCATAACCCATGAAATAAAAATGGGAATCTTAAACATTGTGACATCATAAAACAATTCATATAAGATAAAGGAATTAATAAAAATAATTACATCACAACATAATCAAATCAATGTAATAATAGGGATAGAAACATAACCCTTTATTATCTTAGATGGAAAATAATTTTGATAAAACACTTGAACTCCATTCTTGAGAAAAATATCCTTTCTACTTCAAAAACACTTTTCCTTTCTTAACATGTCATAAAATTCTAAACTAAAAGAATTTGATTAAAAATAAACTTGAAAACTTTTAAAGGAATCTTCTTGTAAATAATGTTTTAAAAATACATTCATGCCGTATAAGTTAAAGAAAACATTCTTCGTACTTTTGTCGGAAAAGTCAAAAAGTACCTCGTACGAAAAACGACAAGAGATTCCTTTCATATCCTTTACTAAAAACTCACCGAAGGGTAAAATTGGATTTAAACAATTGTAGTTGGATGGAAATAATATTACATATTGAGGAAACATGGATTTGGATGATAAAATACACCCCAGTAAATACTAAAGTATAAACAATCTCGGATAAAAATGAGATTGTGATATTTCCCTTACCTTAGGTCTGATTTGCTTCGCAAGTGTCCGAACCTCCTGTATAATGATTTAAATAATGTCATTGACTTATTACAGAATCATACTCATTTTTATGATATCATATATGGTTCACTTATGAATTTATATTACCCATTCTTTTGTAAATTCCATGTTAAAGAGTGTTTTGGGTAAAATCGTTTCATTTTTCGTCCGTGTTTTGACTTGTAATTATTCATATGATTACTTAGATCATGATTAATTAATTCCAGAATATAAAACATGATTTATATATAATATATATTCAGAATATAAATATATATAATAGATCAGTAAATGGAAAGAAATACACCGTTCATGGAGACGGTAGACCGTACGTACGCATGAACGCTGTTTTCGTTTCCTTATTGAGTTGAATGGAATTAAGTAGATGACATACATATATATACACATAAATCCAGTATCATTATTATGTCATATATTTCATGATTACTTATTATATATACTTTATAATCATTCATGAATGGTTAACGTGGAGAATGAATCTCATCGCATCGTGGAGACGGTAGTCCGTACGTACGCACGAGCGATGATATTGTTCTCATGATCGTGGAATTGTATTGGAGTGTATGTATAATATTTCAGAATCAATATCAATTTAAAATAATCATATATAGTTATTATGTACGCCATTATACCCATCCAAGTCAGGTGGTGGTGGAAAATAGATTACACCATGGCGTGGAGACGGTATTCCGTACGTACGCACGCACGGTAATTTCGTTTTACGTAGGATGGATAGATGGTGAAATAGGGTTGTTTTATACTTATAATAACATATCATTATATTAGTGATATGGATGTTATTACTTCATAATGAAACAACCTAAGAAGAAGAAGTGGAAGAAGAAATAAAGTTGAAAGAATCGGTAACGGACATTACCTCTTCTTTAAAGCGCCTTTTTGAGATCTCCTTTTAGGGCACTAAAATTGGTCTTTGAGGAAGACCAGAACCTCTAGTATGTTTATAGGGAAGTGGAGAAGGGAATTTGGCAGGGGTTGGCCGAGCTTGAAGGCTCAAAGTGGTGTGAGGAAGAGAGGGGGGAGGTTCCCTTTTTTAAGGGAGGAGAGGGGCACCTTTGGAATAACTAAAACTATTATTTTATTATAAAGTCAAATTCGGTTTAAAATATCTCCAAATTGATTTATTTCTAAGATAAGGTAGGGATGGGTCGAAATCCTCTAATACAATAGAATTTATACAAGTTTAAGTTCCTATTTTAACCTTATCATTTAGATTTAACATTAAGTTAAATAATTTTACTTTTACCGTGTCTTCTTGTGTTCTTACACTATAAGGTTAATAAACATACTATAACAATCCAAACGAACCCGAAGTTGTTTATTATTAATATATATAACCTTATCTAATTCATTTGGCCGAACCTTAGATTTTTAGGAATAAAATAACAATTAATAATATAATATTTGGTTTAAAAACTATTTTATGTCAATTTTGACACTATTTAGTAATTGATTTTTGTAAAAATCATAACAGAATGATTAGTTCGAGAAAAGTTAATTAAATCAATATTAACATGTCATATTAACCTATAAAATTAGTGGAATTCATAAAAAGTCTAAAATTACATTTATTTTGGTATTTTTAACATCAATTATGTCAATATTTCATTAATAAGATATTTACTTCATCATCGTTGTGTCATAAATAAATTATATTATTTAATGTCTAAAAATTAAAAATAAAATACCATTATGTAGAAAATATTTTTATCTTTCTAATTAATATTTATAGTTTAATTTATCTTATGTATAACCCCATATTAAAAGTGATATTTCTTATTAAACTTTGATTTTAACTATTTTAACCCTTCTTTAAATAAATTAATAATAAATGTCCTAATCTAATCCTAGTGGGCCTAAATGGTCATATTTTATTCCTAAGGTTATTTTTGGTCGAATTAAACTTGTCCAATAGAATTTAGACATGTGTTAGGGTAATAATAATATCATTTTTACCCTTAATTACCCTATTTACTTTTAACCGTGGTAAAAAAAAGTAAAAAGTTAATATTCACCAAAAAATTATTTTCATCTCATTGAACAACATTTTACTTACTAAAATCAACAGTGTCTCTATTATTTTCGATATTCCACTCACAGAAGCGGTAAAATTAATTTTTATGAAAAATTCAGTTTTTTTAACTACCACTTAGTGGTTTCACTATTCATCAAAAAATGAAAGTTTCCAGAAAAATACCAAAAATTAGGCCTAAGATATATCTGATATTATGAATTAAAAAATTATGTATATTTTACCAAATTTAAAACATATTAGTTGCATTAATTAATTTAAAAATTAATTCCCGTCGTCAAAACAAATAGCGTGTTCTTAAGAGATAATAACTATCAAAAGATTGACAGTTGTTTATGTCTGGTTTAAATGTGAAATTACATCCAATAACCAACATTGTATTAAATTGTAAAAATATATTCTAAATATACTTTAAAACAACTCAAATTAATAATTTATCACTATTAACTGTTTCGATTGAAAAAGTTGTTTTTAATTAAAATATAGCGTGTTTTTACTATTCATCAAAATATGAAAGTTACGAGAATGATATGAAAATTTATCCAAAGTAAATTTTTATTTCATGATTCCAAAGAATAATTCTATTTTGTCAAATTTAACTTATAAACATGTCAAAAACTAGATTTAATGTGGGTGCTCCATCAAAAGGCGGAAAAAGTGCATTTTTTGAAAAATACTTATTTTACCTGAAAAATTTATTTTGTTCTTATACCATGTTTTAGAAAATATGCAACACGAATAATAATGTTATAAGATTCAAAATTTAGTTAATAATATTCATAACGTCTAGTTCATAATAATATTATAATAATATATCATTGTTTAGTAAAACCCGGTATTGCGTACAACACACGCTATCGAGGAAGGTCGCGATTGCGTGTAATGCAAGCCAAGTCAGGGTTGCGTGTTGTGAAAGAATCCTTCGTTGTTTCTTATTACATAATCCAACCATATTTCATTTATACATTGAATATATATATATATATATACACTCAATGTTGCGTAGAATAACTGTTATCAAAATTGTGTGTAACACGATCCAAGAATAGTGTTGCGTATACTGCAAGTTAATACGGTGTTGCGTATAGCCCAAGGTAATCTTGATGTAGCATACAACACAAGACATTAATGAAATTAAAAGAATATTTTTCATAAAATCTCGGGGTGTTACATAAAAGATGAGCTATCAAGTTCATATTTTATGTTTTTAATTTTTAAATTATCTCCATTTCCATATTTAATTGATCTATATCATATATTTGGAGTCTAATTATGTTTTACATGTTTAAAATTTAGGTTGAAGACTTATCATGGAAGATCTAGATCTCATTGTCAAGGCTCATTGTTTAAAAATATCTAAGATTTCATTTTTTTTTCTATAATTATTAAGGATATTATGAGACCAATTTTATGACTGATAAATTTATTCACACATTACTATGAAAGTATGAATGTTTCAATTTTACATAATTTTAATGTTGTTTTTTAAAGAACACAATTTTGATGTATTTTTCTTCATTTTTTTAATGAATGATAGCACAAAATTTGCACTGAGAATGCTCCTAAAATGTCTCTAACCATTTTAAATTTTTTTAACATTGCATGTGCTCCTCTCATACTTTATTCTCCTTAGATAGTGGTAATAATCCCTTTAGGTATCACTAAGGCTCTAGGTTTCCACCCTATGGTTTTGGAAACCAAGGGTCATCCCTCTCCAGTACCTATAGCTTTAGTGGATATAGGAACTTTGTCTTCCATTTTCTTTGGTGGTCCAGGTGAGGTGTTTGCTCAGTTGAAGGTGAAGGCTCAAGTTTTTTCATCAGTTCAAGGGAAGGCTTCTCTGGAGTTTCCTTACTCTTTCCAATCGAAGTTAGCTAGTAGATATGGTACCTCACAATTTTATTTGATTTTGTTTATTCCCTAGGGTCTGGATTTCAGAAAGGATTTGAAAATCATTAAAGATAATCCTATGATCACCTGGTTTATAGAGAATTTTGGATGAAATGTCACTTTCCAAAAATGTATTTTGATTTTAATGTTTGGAAAAGATCACATGTCTCTTCATGCATTCAAATTCTTTATTTCATCATGGAATATTTCTATCCTCAACCGTAAGTATATATTTTAGAGTTGATCCTAATCCATTAGACCACCACTTCCACTACCTAATAACTTCACCCACCACTTAGTTGGTTATTTTGAGCCTGTTTTAGCATTTTTTTATTTTCTATTAAATAGGTGAATTCATGATTCATATTAGTAGAGATCTAAAGTGGTGTTATTGTAGCGAAGATCCCACAACAATATTAATTAGTTATCCCTTTTTTCCTTTATTATGTAAATTGTGTTGGTGAATTATGGTTCTTAAATCGTTTGTATTTATTTTCCACTATTGGTGAATTCTTATAGTTTTCACATAATTAGAGGACAATGATCCCAAAAAGGTTGAATCCAACTACGTGTTAGTTCTTATGCCTCCCATTGGAAGGATCTTCATTTCAAAAACAAAACAGACTACTACTCTATGTTGGAATATGTTATGGAGATAGAAAATAATAATGATGGTTACTGCATTCATTTCATTCAAATAAGAAGACACCTTACCATTATTCCCACATTTAATTTGGTAAAAGAAATTTAATTGAGGGGAGACCATAGTAGGGTGAGGGTAGACTATAAAAAGGGATCTCCTCTATTAGTTTTCATCATTGGATTATCCAGAAACACATATTTATCATTGAGTGTAGTATTTTGTGAGGTTTCTCTCCACTTTATTTGGAGAGAATTTATTGAGTGTTTTCTCCTTGTAATTTAGAAAGAGTTTGTACCTACATTTTACCCTAGTGAAATCCTTCTATTTTCCCATGGTTTTTTACCCTATTTATTTGGGGTTTTTCCATGTTATATATGATGTTTATTTTATTTCCACTCCTTTGAACTTTATTTTTTATCTCATAATTATCATTGTATCGAATGACCAATTATTTTAGATCCTAAGAAGTGGTACCATAGGTGAGGTTATGGCCTGATGAAATTCTTGATTGAAAATGTGTCCCAATTGAGGAAAAATTCAAGATTGCAAAATTCAATGGAAATAATTTTTTATGTTGGAAAATGAAGATTCATGTAGTGCTGTGGAAAGATAATTTTCTATAGGTGATTGGAGAAAAATTGATGGGTGTGACAGAAGGGAAATTGAACAACATGGATGGGAATGACATTTCCAATATCCATTTGGCTTTGGAAGATGGGGTCCTATCAAGCATTGTAGAGAAAAATATGGAGAAGAAAATTTTGGATACTCTGATAAAGAAATAAAGGAAAATTAACTCCACAAAAAATTTTATTGAAGGGAAAATTATACACTCTTTAAAAGTTAGATTCATCACCAATGACCGACCACATCAACACTCTAAATACACTTTTTTTATCAGCTTATAGCTTGGGGATATAAAATTTGGATACTGAATGTGTGGAGATTTTACTCCAATGTTTTTCATATTTTTATGATCAAATTATCATAAACCTCAACAATAATATTCAAATGGATATATGTCCCTTAAAATGATGTTACAGATATGGTTATTGAATAATAAATTCAACATAAGGACAAGGAAGATAGATAGACATCTTTACAAAAAATGGAAGCTCTATCAATGGAAGGAGGAATCTCTATCAATGGAAGGAGGAATCTCTATCAATGGAAATAATAAGAATGATGGAAAATGGTTCTAGTGGAAGCCAGAATTCTGGTAGGTCTAAGTCAAGAAGTAATAAAAAAAACATACGATGTTATAATTGCAGAAAGAGGGGGAATATCAAAAAATACTTTTGGAATAAGAAGGGTGGTGAGAAGAAATATCAAGGAAATGTGGTGAGTACATCTAGAAATTGAGATGTACTAGTATGTGGCATAGTGAAAACCAACTAAGGTAGAAAACATCTTTAAAATGCATGGATTATTTACTCAGAAGAAACATTGGATATAAAATCTCGACGAGAATGTTTTTATCAATTTGAAACTATCCCCGATGGACTTGTGTACATGGGGAATGATCATAACTTAATGATCATTGGAGTCAAAACCATGAAACTGAAGATGCATTATAACATAATCTGAACCATTGAAGTAGTACTCCATGTGTAGGGCCTCAAGAATAACATCTTTTCCTTTGGACAATTCGATGATATCAGATGCAAGACTCGCACCAAGAAAGGGATGATGAAGATTGTTAAGGGAGCACTTGTGATAATGAAGATAGAAAAGATCTCAAAGAACCTTTATGTGCTTATGGGTTAAACGTATAAGTAAGTGGAGATAGTTATCACATCAACTACCTCGATGGAAGATTTGATGATGTTGTGACATCAAAAGCTTGTCCATATGTCCGAACAAGTCATGGAGATTCTTGAGGATCAGAAGTTGTTTCCTATTCTTACAAATGTATCCTTACATTTTGTAAGCATTTTGTTTTGAGTAAGAAACATAGGTTGAAGATTGGAAGGTCAATGTTGAGGAGCAAGAAGATATTGGAGTTGATCCATTCCAATATTTGTAAGGCACCAGTTGTGTCACTAGGAGGAGAAAGGTACATTGTATCTTTCATTGATGACTATTCTAGGAGATGTTGGGTGTTTCCAATCAAGAGAAAATCCGATGTCTTTGAAGTCTTCAAAACATTCAAAGAGAGAAAGGATCTTGAATCTGAAAAGAAGACCGGGTGTTTGAGGACTGAAAATGGTGGATAATACATATTCTAGAAGTTTGGTTATTTTTTTAAATAAGAACGCATCAAGAGAAAGTTCATGATGTCATACACACCTCAACAGAATGGAGTGGTAGAGAGAATGAATAGAACCCTGTCAAATAGAACAAGGGTGATGCTGAAGACTATATGAGTTACCAAGACGTTAGGGAGAGAAGTAGTAAATACCACCTGCTATGTGATAAATCAATCCCCTTAAGTAAAAATTGATCTAAAGTCACTGATGGAGATCTGGAATGTTGAACCTACTAACTATTCTCAATTTTATACTTTTGAAAGTCCTGTAGATGCACTATTTAATGACCAAGAAAGATCAAAGGTAGACTTGAGATCCAGGGAATGTATCTTCTTGGGATATGCTGATGGAGTGAAGGGGTATCATTTATGGGATCCCACTTCCCAAAAACTTTTCATCAGTCGAGATTTCAAATTTATAGAAGACAAGGTGAAAATAATGATTGATAAATACATGGAGAAATAGAGTATATAAACTACAATAATTAAGGTGAAGGGAAAAAAGAATAGGAACCGGTTTCCTTTGAGGTATTGTCAAAGCATGATGATAATGTACTAGATGATCATGGGTTATTATGGTCATATCAATAGAAAATAGTTCCAATATAGAACATATATTATCTCACTAAGAGCAATGTTATGTAGTGCTTATTGACTGAGGATGGAGAGCCATCATCTTTGTTTGAGTTGACCCAGAGTCTGGATGTATCTTCATGGATAATGGAAATGTAGTAGGATCATGAATCCCTACAAAAGAACAAGAATTGGGATCTTGTTCCATTATCTCATGGAAGGATGTAAATTGGGAAAATATGGGTCTATAAGATCAAGAGGTATGAGACCGATCAGGTGGAAAGATATCATGTGAGATTGGTGGTCAAGGAATATGATCAGAAGGAAGGTATTGATTTCAATGAAATAGTTTCTTGTGTTGTTACAGTAATGAATATTCAAATATTTATAGCAATGTTTACTGTAGAAACCTTATATATCTAGAGTATATAGATGTGAAAACAACTTTTCTCCAGGGTTAACTTTATGAATAAATTTATATTCTCCAACCAGAAGGTTTTGTTGAATAAGGTAAATATAACATGGTTTGTAGGTTGAAAAAATCATTGTACAGTCTCAAATAGGGGTTGTGGTGTTGATACAAGATATTTGATTTCTATATCACAAGCCTTGGATACAACATAATTAATTTAGATCCTTGTTTATATTTCAAGTGTCTAAATAGTAATGATTTTATCATTCTACTATTGTATGTGGATGACCTGTTGGTTGTAGGCCCCAACAATGATCGTATCTAAGAGAAAAAGACACAACTGGCTAGGGAGGTTGATTTGAAGGACTTGGGAACCAAAAACAAGATTCTTGGGATACAGGTTTACCAAGATAAGAATAATGGAATTATTTGGCTATCATAGAAGAATTATTTGAGGAAAGTCTTGAAATTCTTCAACATGCAAGACTGTAAGCCAATTTCTACCCCTCTTCCCATTAATTTCAAGTTATCCTCCATGATGAGTCGTAACATTAAAGAAGATAGGATAGAAATTCCTCTTGTTATGTATGCATTAGTAGTGGGGAGTTTAATATTTTATATGGTTTGTACTAGACTAGTCATTGCACATGCATTGGGAGAAGTTATTTGGTACATGGAGAATCTTGGATGGGAGCATTGGATCATGGTGAAGTGCATCATAAGATACATCAAGGAACCTCACATGTTGAATTATGTTATAGAGGGTCAGATTTCACTATTAGAGGCTATGTTGATTCAGATTTTTCAGGTGATTTCGACCAGAGAAAATTCACTACTAGTTTTTTGTTTACTCTTGTAAGAGGAGTTGTGAGCTGGATTTCCAAGTTATAATCATTTTTAGATTTATCCATGATGGAGGCAGAGTACATGGAATCTACATAGGTCTGCAAAGAGGCGATTTGGATGATAAGGTTGTTATAGGATATCCGGCACAAACAAGATCGTATTTTTTTTGTGATAGTCAGAGTTCTTTGTATATGACATCTCGCCTTTTTATTACATAACTTTACATAGCATTTTGCAAATAGAGGATCTTTTAAAGTTTATTATATTGTAAATAAGGTACATAATACATGAAAAAATAAAACATTATTCTATTCCACTTGAAAGGATTATTAAAAGTTCATCCTAAGTATATTTATTTCATCTCATAACCTAGGGGCATACATCAAAGGAAAGGGTGAGCATAAGGCCCAGTAAGGGAAACCAAGGGAAACAATTTACTTGTGATCTTGAAGAATATCAATAAGAACATGAGGAAATACATAAAGGAATGAGAAATAAAAACATGGGAATATAATAATAAAAATAACATTATTAGTAACACTGAAATGTGGCTACAACATTTAATTGAGTCATTCATAATCATATTTCCAAGGTTTATCATTGAGGTGTTATAAAAATTTCCAAGATTATTCAATAAGGTATAGTAAAACTTATCATCCCTAGAGATTAAATTCGTTACCCAATGCATTGGAGCGCTATCAGGGTGCACAATTAATATGTATTAGTTAATTTGAGCTACATAAATCACAAAAAATATCTCATAAATAACCCATGTAAAATAAAATATATGGGTTTTATATAAAAAACATGGCATTTTAAGAAGTTCTTAAAAACAAGATCCTTTTATCAAATTAAACCAATGGAAAAGGATGGAGGGTTTCATGTTTTTTTCCCAGAATTAAATAGATCATTTTTAAGTCTATGTGAATACCCTTGGAAAAGAAATAGGTTTGGGTATTCACAAAATAAATTAAAATAATTTCTTGTGAAAAAAAGATAATTTTTTAGAAGTAAAATTGGCAGCATAACGAATATAATATGTGGTTTTAGAAAACATTAAAAAGAGAGGAGAAAAGGGTTTAAAAATAATAAAATACCCATAATACATTAAAGGTATATAATAAAATTAATAGAATAACATGGTATTGAAATTTGAGATATATACCATGTAAAAAGTAAACTTGAAAGGAAAAGAGAAGTTAAGATTTCCCTTACCTCGAAGGGTGACTCCTCAAACTCGAAGGTCAGGACCTTGGTGAATTAAAGACACCTTAGGAATAATTCCTCGGAGGTAATAAT
Organism: Viscum album; assembly: GCA_963277665.1. Lineage (NCBI taxonomy): Eukaryota > Viridiplantae > Streptophyta > Magnoliopsida > Santalales > Viscaceae > Viscum > Viscum album. Next base: position 1,477,651,085 of record OY728150.1, read on the forward strand.
ATTAGATATTTGTGGAGAATAAATTGAGAATGAAATATAATGGAGAAATTGGTGGGTATTTATAGCAAAAGTGGGGGAGTTTTTTTATTAATTTCCTTGGACACCTCAATAGTGGTATTTGTGAAACAATGGGTTTTCCCTTAGTATTTGCCCATGGTCTTAGAAAATTCGGACACATATGAAATTATTTTAATTAAAAAGAGTCAAAAATAATTTTATATTACTCATTTCATCATTATGACATAGTTATGATGTCATTAAACATACCTAAAAACTCAAACTATATTTTGACTATCCATCAAAAACTATAGTATTTTATAAAATTCTTATAAATTCACCCTAATCTAATATCGATGTTCTTATTTCAAAAATGACATTTTCATTATCATAATAATTCTCTAAATATTATCAATTTAACTTTTAGCAATGAAAATACATATTTATTAATAATAATAGCGAACAAAAAATGCATAGTAAAATTTTTGACACTTGAAAAAAATAAAATTATTTTGTAATTTGTTATTAAATAAGAGTGTTTTGATAATACCATTTCATTATAAGAAACATAAATAATATCTTAGTTTAATATAATAATTTATATCACTCTAAAAAGTAAAATTTTTACCCAAAAAATCAATTTATTAAATTCCATCTCAATTTTTAAGAAAAACTATTTTTAAAACAGAAATGATGAAATAAACATTTTATTTAAAAAAAGGGATTAAATTTTAAGTAACTAGGGCCTTAATATATAACCCTCTTATAACACCCACATATGACCTAATGGTAAGGTGTGTAATGGTTATAGACTCTTGGGGATTCTCAGATAACATAACCCGAGTGATAATTTCTACTAACATGAACTTCTCTCATTGGCGATTTTTTAAAGAATAACTTGTTTAATCTCGGCTTGGGCTTGTCCAAGAGCAAAGCTCAGTGATAATACCTTCTTCCTAAACTCAAAAAAATGGGATTCGTACAACATGATTCTACTGAATGGGGCCATCAACTCTTCTTTCTACATTAATTAACCATTATCATTTCTATTTTTATACAATAATCATAATGTTAAGAGTATAGTTTTCAACAGTCATATTGACCAAAAATCATAATTGACCAATGGTCACATAACGGTAGAAAACCGATGGTCACATTAAAATATAATTAATTCATTATTAATGAGATATATTTTTGTTTTGTAATAGTATAACACACATTTTCAAGATACAATAATCATTCAAAAAGTTTGGGTCGTTAAATTCTTCCCCCCTTAAGAAATTTCATCCCTAAAATTTCAACTCGTTCTCTCAGTTAAGAAAAGGTGAGGGTAATTATGCCTCATTTTTTCCTCTGGTTCCCATGTCCCTTCTTCATATTTTTGGTTCCTTCATAACACTTTAATAATGTGGGTAGTCTTGTAGCGTAGAACCTTGTCTCTACGGTCCATGATTTCCACATGCTACTCCTTATAAGAGAGGTCATATTCCAATTGTACCACCTCTGGATTCAGTACATGTTAAGGGTCAGGTATGTACTTCCTCAAGAGAGATACATGGAAAACACCATGAACTTGTGCTAGATTTAGATATTGTTCAAGCTGATAGGCCATTTCTCCTATGTAATGAAGGATTTCTTAGGGGCCAACATACCTAGGGATGAGCTTCCCTTTATTCCCAAACCTCATGAATCTCTTCTAAGGTAAATTAATAAGGAAGAATTTGTCAGCAACATCAAACTCCAAGTTCCTTCAACATTTTTTGTAATACCCCAAGCTTCCACGTTACGTTTCCCTTTGAATAATGCAGTAGCTTGAATTGTATGCAACTTGGAGTTTTAACACCCCACGACCAACCAAACTAGATGTTATGAATAGTAATACCCACTTTTTGAAATTTTATAATTTTTATTTTTCAAAATGGGCTTCATTTTGGAATTAAGAATATTTAAATTATCTTAGGGGGAATTATTGGTATTTTTCTGAAAACTTTCAATTTTTGATGAATAGTGAAAAACACTACGTTATTGTTTAAAAATAACATTTTTTTTAAATAATTAGTTATATTATTTTAATTTATTTTATGTCAAAATAGATACAAAATACCTATATATGTTTAATATAATTCATTGGAGTTATTTTATAATAATTTTAGATATATAAAATTTTATTGAACGTTTTACCATCTTTTACCCACCTTCTAGAAGCATTTAAAAATTTGCATAAAACTTAATTTTACCACTTCTGTGAGTTAAATTTAAAAAATACTAGAGACACAATTGACATAGGTAAGTAAATTTTTTTTCAATAAGATGAAAATAATTTTTGGTGAATATTAACTTTTGACTTTTATTTTCCATGGTTAAAAGTAAATTGGGTAATTAAGGGTAAAAATGATATTATAATTACCTTAACACATGTAATAATTCTATTGGATAAGTGCAGTTCGACCAAAAACAACCTTAGGAATAACATATGATCCTTTTGGTCCACTTTGATCAGATTATGACATTTATTATTATTTTATTTAAGGAAGAGTTAAAAGAGTTAAATTCAATGTTTAATAACTAAACCATTTTTAATATAGGGTTAAAAAAATATAAATTCGACTATAAATATCCATTATAAAGATAAAAATATTTCGTAAATAATGATATTTTATTTATAAATTTTATACATTAAATAATTTAATTTATTTATGACACAATTATGATGAAATAATTACCTTAATAATGAAATATTAAAATAATTGATATTATAAATATCCAAATAAATGTAAATTTAGACTTTTGATAAATTCCCATAATTTTATAGGTTAATATGACATTTTATGGTTGACTAAATAAATTTTCTTCGAAGTGATAAAGTTTTTATGGCTTTCAAAAAAATTAAATACTAAATAGTTTCAAAATTGACATAATTGAGTTTTTAAAATAAATACGATATTATTAATTGATATAATATTCCAAAAAATCTAATGCATAGCCAAAGGACTTAGATAAGGTTATATATATTAATAATTAACCACATTGGGTTCGATTTTCTTGTTATAGAAAGTTTATTAACCATATAATATAAAAATACAAAGAGACATGGTAAATATCAAACTATTTAACTAAGAGTTAAATCTAAATGATAAGGTTAATATGATGAAAAAAACCTGTAAAAAACCTTTTGGTTGAGAGTTTTTTTACCCATACCCACAATAACCTCTAAATAGATCATTTTGGATCCATTAGAAACTTAAATTGATTTTATTATAAAATAATATTTCAAGGTTTTCCGAAAGTGACCTTCACCTTTCTTATAAAATTGTACTTTTGCTTCTCTTAATTTCCCACCTCCAAATCCATTTTAATTGGACAAACCCTTACCAAATATCCTCCAAAAATTCCTCCCTTCATTATAGAGGCCTTACATTGGTCAGAAATCCAATCTAATGAACCATTTTGATCAAATTAAAAGGAAGAACCCGAAGAAGAGGTAAATATTTCATCACCTCTTTCAAGTTTTTTTCTTCTTCCACTTCCTCTTACTTAGTTGTTTCTATACCAAAATAATAACTCCATTACCTCATAAATACTGTGATGTTATTATAAATATGTTACAACCATATTCATTATTCCATCCATCCTATGAATGACAAAGTTATCATATGTGCGTACGTACGACTTACCATCTCCACATCGTGATATAGTTTATTATTCAAACAATTTATTATTTGGATGAGTATAATAATGAGTATAACTGATATAAATAATAAATATATCATGATAATTATTCTGTATATATGATTTAACATCCAATCACATATGATTTTACCATAAATATATTGATATTGTCGCTTGTACGTATGTACGGATTACCGTCTCTATGAATATGATAAGGTTCATTCCCCATCATAATCATTCAAGAATAATTTTTATTTTATGAGTAAAAAGTAATGTTTATGAACATATTATCAATTTGGATATGAATTAAATACATCCTATTCATAAGTAACATGTCTTACATAACCAATCATATAAAGGAAAATGAATCAGTTAACGCCCGAAATGATGATATTACTAAAATATTATTAACAAAGAAATATTGGAAGATCATATATGATATCATATTTATGTATACGATTCACGTACAATTTAATAACAATGATTTAACTATTATATAGGAGGTTAACATACCCTTGACCAAGGAAAAGTACAAGGTAATAGTTAATTCTACAATCTCTTTACTTATCCGAGGTTGTTAATACGTAAGTATCTACTAAGACCTCTTTATCATCCACATCCATGTTTCTTAAAAATGTATTTCAAAACATTTTTACTATTCACTAGAATATCGGTTAAATTCATTTATACCCTTATTTTACCACATATGTTATTAAAGGAATCTTTCCCTCATTTTCCAAACAAGGTACTTTATGACCTTCTCGACAAAATTAAGGTAAGAATGTCTTTTTTAACTTATACGACGGGTGCAACTATTTTCCACCATTATAACATCGTTGAAGCTTCCCGTACAAGCTTATAAGAATATTTTCCAACTAAATGTTTTCTTTTATAATTATGTGACTTTCAAATGATTTCAAAATAGAAATAGGTATTTAATTCAAATAGTTCTCATTTCATCTATGTCTACATCCTTTGCAATATTTTAAACATGTTTGAAGTTGATTTGTTATGATACAAATATTCTATATTATATTGAAGGTTTTGTGATATGTTTGACTATGGATGTGTTATTTTAACACCATTCATAGTTTATGGATAAATTATTGTCATTTATTATACTAGTTTTAATATGAATGTTTATGTTATATTGAAACCTTTTCATATGAGGGATGCATTGGACTTAGTATGTGATGGATGGAGCCCGCTATAGCTCCTCGATGCATCGGTAGGTCTCATGAGACAAACCAGTGTCTTGGTAAAACTAATGAATGTATCAAGTACTTCCAAGGTTACTTAACTAATTGGTCTTTCAGGACACGATTCCTTGTATCATGATAATGTTATGTAATAATGCACCGACTTTGGGTAACTAGGGTCGGGGCGTTACAGTTGTATGCATAACTATTATGCCAACTCTGAGCAGTCTTTATGTGTTGTTGGATGGCATGAAACGTTTTTGTTATCTCTTCCACAAGATCAATCTCAAAAAGATTTCTCTCACCATCTTTATCCCAACAAGTGTTCTACATTGCTTCCCATATAGAGCTTCATAGGGTTCCATTTGAATGCTCTAATAGAATATGTTATTGTATGAGAACTCAACTAATGGGAGATTTTGATCCCATCCACCTTTATATTCCATTGAGTATATTCTCAGAATGTCCTTGAGTGTCAAAATAGTACTCTCAGATTGACCATCAGTTTGGGGATGATAGTTCATACTGAAATTCAATTCGGTTCTCATAGTATGTTTAAGACTTCTCCAGAATTTTGATGAAAACCATAGATCATGATCAGATACGATGGAGAGTGGTACCCCATGTAGCCTTACCACTTCCTTTATGTAAATCATGGAAAGTTGATTGAGATTTAAATCTTCCCAGATAGATATAAAATGGAAATTCATGGTAAGACAATCCATGATAACCCATATCACATTGTTTACTTTGGATGTTTTCGGTAGACTAGTGAAAAAGTACATAGTGATATTGTCTGACTTCCATGTTCATATGAGAAATGGTTGTAATACCCCTTTCAGAAGTTGTCTATATTCCTTCACTTATTGAAACACTAGGCACCTTTTAGTTTAGTCAACAATCTCCCTTTTCATGTTATCCCAACAATAATGATCATAAAGGTCCCTATATATCTTTATGCTACCAAGATGTATAGAGAATGTAGATCTATGACCTTCATCCATATGCTCCTTCTTTATTTTTGGAATATATGGAACACATAGTGTTTTATAAAATTTCATTACACCTTCTTGATCAATATTGAACTTAGGAAACTTACTATTTTTACAGCTTATATCTTCTTCTGTAACAAATGATCTTCTCTTTGATATTCCTTGATCTTCTTTAGTAATAAAGATTGAAAAATCATTTGGGATAGGGATGATGATGTCCCTTTCTTTGTGATTACCATTTCCAGTTTTACTATGTATTTCATCAATGTATCTCTTTGAAACCTCACCATTTCCATCATAACAGGGTCTTTCCTACTTAATGCATCAAAAACTTTTTTTCTCTTTTGGGATGATAATGAATTGAAAAATAATATTCTTTAAGAAGTTCCAACCATATCTTATGTCTCATGTTCAATTCATTTTGTGTAAAAATATATTTTAATCTTTGATGGTCTGTGTATATATCACATATATCCCTATAAATATAGTGACTCCATATCTTTAGAGAAAAAACAACTGCAACCAGATCTAGATCATGCATATGGTTGTTCTACTCATGAGGCTTCAAATATTGAGATGCATAAGCAATCAACTTTTCATTTTTCATGAGGATGAACCCAATTCCTTTAAGAGATGCATCACTATAAATAATTAATCCTTCTCTCATAGATGGTAGATTTAACAAAGGTTAAGTAACCAATATCTTATTCACCTCTTGGAAACTTTATTCATATTTCTTTGTCTATATGAACTTGGTCCCTTTTTGAGTTAACTTGGTTAGTGAATTATAAAGTCATGATTTTTTTTACAAACCTCCTATAATATAGTGCTAAACCATGGAAACTATGAAACTTAATTACTGTTGTAGGATAAGGCCACTCTTATACAACCTTTGTCTTTTTAGGGTCAACTGAGATTCCTTCATTGGTTATAATGTGCCCCAATAATGCAACTTATTATAACCAAAATTCACATTTTTGAAAATTTCCAAATAACCTCTCCTTCCTCAAATTTTCAACATAACCTTTAGATTATCCTCATGCTCTTCATGAATTTTGTAATAGATCAGAATATCATCAATAAAAACTACCATTGAGTTATCAAGGTAGTCCTTAATGAATCTATTCATCAAATCAATAAAAATAATAGGACAATTAGTCATGCTGAAGGGAATAGAAAAACTCATAATGTCCATATCTTGATTAAAATATGGTCTTTGGAATATCTTCTTTCTATAGCCTCAATTGATGATACCTAGATCGATGATTAATCTTTGAGAGGAATTGTGCCCCTTGAAGCTGGTCAAATAAGTCATCAATTCTTGGAAGAGGGTACTTGTTCTTCAATGTGATCCCATTAAGTTCTCTATAATCAATTCATAACCACATTGATCCATCACTCTTCTTCAAAAAGAGAACAAGTGCCACCCAAGGAGAAACACTTGTCTAGATAAACCCTTTCTCCAAAAGATCTTGAATTTGTTTCTTTAATTCCACCAGCCCCACATTTTCCATTTTATATGGTGTTTTTTATATCAACTTGGATCCAGGCATAAGTTAAATGGAGAAATCTACCTCTCTTTCTAGGGGAAGTCTAGGTAACTCTTTAGGAAGTACATCAATGTATTTCTAAATGATGGGTAAATTCTCTATTTATCTACCATTATTTACTTCTTCATCTCCACCAATAATATTCATAAATAAGGCTATGATTGGTGATTCTATAAAAAGATCAGGTCAAGATGTCTCTCTTTTGAAATCAACTATAGGTTTTCCATTCAATACTATTGATATTTCCTTACTTTTGCAGTTGATCTTAGTATTATACTTTAAGATCCAGTAAATCCCTAGAATAATGTTTAATTCTAACATGGGAATGAGTACTATATTTGTAATGATATTTTTCTCACCAAATTAAATACTATATTATCTATACACTATTGATTCTTGGATAATCCGTCTATGAGTCTTGACTAATAACTATACTTCTAGAAGTTCAGGGATTGATTCTATATTCTTTTCAAACTTTGAGGAAATAAAGGAATTCATAGAACTAGAATAAAAAAAAAATTTCTAGATTTTAGAGAACAACAAGAGTACATTTCACACATCATTTAGAGCTTCAAATTCAGTTATCATGATAGTAAAATCATGACCTTTCTCCCTTGGCCTCTACTGAGGCTGATGGTGATTCCCTATCACTACCCTTGGATTATGATAGTGATTGGAGAAGTGTACAAGTTGTCCACACTTGAAGAATTGGAATTCTGTAAAATCCTGCACCATCTTCCCTTAATCGTTTGTGTTAATAAGTTGAGGCTTCACCTCACTAAGATTGTTCTGAGAAATATGTCCATCTCTTCCACACTTGTAACACTTCCTGCCGCTGAGCAGGCAGCTTCCAAAATACTTCTTCTCATATTTACTTCATGTGGAAAGTTTCACTTACTTTCCTCCTATTCCTTGGAAAAAGCTATTTCCTAAGTTTGGATCCAAAGATCTCTTCTTTTCATTCGATTTGTGAGACCACTACATCTCACCAAACTCCAATTTAACTTTCATAGCACTCCTCAGGATCTATTCATAGTTTTCATAGTCTTAGTTTTCAATATTCTTCCATAGATGAGGTCTTAGTCTTCTAAAGAATCTATCAACCTTCCCATTTGATCAATGAAAAAGCTAGAGGTGTAATAAGAAAGTCTTGTGTTGTTAATCTCATATATTCCCATAGATTAATTTTCCTTTAATTTCAGCTCTAAAAACTCCTTCTCCATTTTCATTCGCATTGAATGAGGGAAATATATTTTTAAAAAAGTTCCCATAAACTTGTTCAACTCCATAGCTTCAATATCCCCTCTTGGATTCATATTTTTGATCAGCTCCTACCCCTGATAAACTTCTCCCTCTAAGCGGTAAATATCTAGGGTGAATTTATCTTATTCTAAAAAATGTAGTATATAAAAGATATTTTCCTAAGATCTTATTCGCTGTTCGACATCAATGGGTAAGTATATCCATTGAAAGATGGTGGTCATTGAAACATAAAAGACTCATTGGAAAATTGGTCCCTTTGTGGTGAATCTAGTCTCTTGGGTTGATTCATGTTATTTCCCATAACTCAAGTTAGTTGATTCATCATTCTCATGAAGGTTTCCAATCAGGATTCCATCAGAAGGTTGTCCTCACCTGGTCCAATGCGCTCACTATTTATGCAGAGTCTCCTATTTCCCTCCATTTTATAAAAGAAGAAAACCATAGTGAGAAATGTGTTTTAATTAATAATCATATAATTCTGAAGGAATTTCTTTTCTGAAAACATCATGATTAAATATTTGATTCTTTAACAACAATTACATTTTCTATAAATCCTTCATAATGGTTTTAAAAAATATTGTGATTAACCAAACATATCCTCGTGGAGTGTCAAACCAAGAGTGTAGAAAGTCCCATTGTGGTGCACTAGTTCCTGTTTGAGTCTAGCTCAAAGTGGTGTTTTCAGGTTTTACCTCTAGATACATTTGTGCTAGAGCTTCATCCATTTATTTGTATCCTAACATGGATTTATTTTCTCGAAATATACTTACATAATATTTCACCAAAATACCTGGAAGTTTTCCTATATTTAAACTTTTCTCTAGCGTTCTTCCTCATGTTTTCAAATCCAAATTTCAACAAATTACTAAACTATACTTCGATACCAACTATGACATCCTGCATTTTTATTATATAACTTTACATAGTATTTTACAAATAGATGATCTTTTAAACATTAGTGTCTTGGAAATAAGGTACATAATACATTGAAACTTAAAAAATTATTATATTCCACTTTAAAGCCTTCTTTAATGTTTATCCTAATTAAATTTTTTGAATCTCTTAATCTGAGGACATACATCAAAGGAATGGGTGAGTATAAGGTCTAGTAAGGGAAAATAATGGAAACGATTTACTTGTGATATTGAGGAATATGAATAAGAACTTGAGGAAATACATAAAGTCATGAGAAATGGAAAAAGGGTATATCATAATAATAAAACATTTATTCATAATGTGGAAATGTGGCTAAAACTTTTAATTGAGTCATTCATAATCATATCACCATGGTTTATCACCGAGGTGTCATAAAAACTACCAAGGTTATTCACCAAGGTATTATAAAACTTTCCATATCTAGAGATTAAATTCTTTACCCAATGCATTGGAGCGCTATCAGGGTGCACCATTAGTATTTTTTTAATTAATGTGAGACACATAGATCATAATAAAACATATCATAAATAACTTGTTGAAAATAAACGATACGGGTTTCATATAAAAAAATGTCCGTTTAAAATGTTCTTAAAATCAAGATCCTTTTTGTCATTTTAAACCCACGATAAATGAATAAGGGTTTCATGTATGTTAATCCCAGAATTAATTAGATCATTTTGACATCTATGTGAATACCCTTAGAGAAAAAAGTGGTTTGGGTACTCACAAAGGAATATAAAATAATTTCTTGTGAAAAAGGATAATTTTTGAGAAGTAAAATTGACAACATAACAAGTATAATGCATTGTTTTTGAAAAAATTGAAAAGTGAGAGAAAAAGGGTCTCCCACTAATAATATAATCATAATACATTAAAGGGATTGAATAAAATGGACAGAAGAATATGATATGGAAATTTTAAATACATACCACATAAAAAGAGAACTTGAAATGAAAAGAGAAGTTGAGATTTCCTTTACCTTGAAGAGTGACTCCTAAAAATTAATAATAAGGAATTTAGGGGTTTCAGGACACTTTGGGAGGAATTCTTGGAAGATAATACTATTAGATATTCATGTAGAATTAATTGGTAATGAAATATAATGAAAAAATGGGTGGGTATTTATAGAAAAAGTGAGGGAGTTTTTTATTAATTTCATTGGACACCTCAGTAGTGGTATTTGAAAAACCATAGGCTTACCCAGGGTATTTTCGCATGGTTTTGGCCACTTGGGACACCTATTACATTATTTTATTACAAAAGAGTCGAATAATATTTTATATTTCTCATTTCATCATTATTATATAGTTATTATGTCATTAAACATACTGAAAAAACTCAAACGGTATTTTAACTATTCATAGAAAACTAAAGTATTTTAAAAAATTCTCTTAAATTCACTCTAACATAATATTGACGTTTTTATTTCAAAAATGAAATTTTTTTATCCTAATAATGCTCTAAATATGATAAATTTAACTTTTAGTAATGAAAACACTTAGTTATTAAAAATAATAGCAGACAGAAAATGCATAGTAAAATCTTCAACACTTGAAAAAATAAAATTATTTTATCATTTGTAATTAAATAAGAGTGTTTTTATAATACTATTTCATTGTAAGAAAAATTAATAAAAACTTATTTTAATATAATAATTTATATCTCTATGAAAAGTACAATTTTTACCCTAAAAATTAATTTATCAAATTCCATCTAAATTTTTAAGCAAAACTATTATAAAAACAGAAATGATGAAATAAAAAAAATTAAACAAAGGGATTAGATTTTAAGTGACCAGGTTCTGGACACATAACCCCTTATAACACATGCATATGACCTAAGGGTAAGGTGTGTGATGGTGATAGACTCTTGGGGCAGGTCAGATAAATCACCCGAGTGGTAATTTCCACTAACTTGAACTTCTTCCATAGGCGATTTCATTCAAGATTAACATGTTGAATCTAGACTTGGGTTTGGCCAAGTGCAAAGCCCAGTGATGACACCTCCTTCCCATGCTCCAAAAAATGGGCTTCAAATGGAATGATTCTACTAGATGAGGCTATCAAATATTTATTCTGCAATAATTAACCACTATCATTTCTATTTATAAACATTAATAATAACGTTAATTATATAGTTTTCCACGGTTATATTAACCAACGATCATAATTGACCAACATTCATATGATGGTCGAAACTCGATTTTCACATTAAACTATACTTCATTATTAATGAGACATAGTTTTTTGTGTAATGATATAACATAAATTTTCAGGAAACAATTATCATTTAAAAAGTTCGGGTTGTTACATTGCACATTACAAGTAATCCATCTTTTCATTCTAGGATGAAGCACATTGGTGTACAATATCATTTTGTTCAAGATGTGGTGGAGGAAGGAAGTGTGGAAATGCTAAAAATTCACACTAAATAAAATATAATAGATTTCCTAATGAAGGAAAGACCTCAAAAATACATGAGCAGCAAGTTTGGAATATATAAAGGATGTGCAGAGATGTGATTGACACTTAATAAAATATCAAACTGGGAGATATATTGGAAGATGTTCTAGAGAGAGAAAATAATGATGATGGTCACCACATTCATTTCATTAAAAGAGGGTAATGACCTACCATTACTCCCTCATTTAATTTGGTAAAATACATTTAATTGAGGGAAGACCAAAGGAGGGTGAGGGCATGCTATAAAAAGAGATCTCCTCCAACAGTTTTCATCATCGGATTATCAAGAAACATATATTTAGCATTGAGTGCAGTATTTTGTGAGGAATCTCTCCACATTTTCAAGAGAGAATATCTTGAGTGTTTTCTACTTATAATTGAGAGAGAGTTTGTACATGCATTTTACCATAGTAAAATTCTTCTATTTTCCCATCCGTGGTTTTTTTACCTCCTAAAAATATGGTTTTTTCCACGTTACATATAGTGTTCATTTTATTTCCACACTCTTGTATTTTTATTTTTTATCTTTCAATTATCGTTGTTCCGAAGGACCAATTATTTTCAATCCTAACACTCCATTTTCCACCTCCACTGCTTGCCGATGCAATGAAACTCTGGCATGACACATGGATCTCTATGATGATTCAACCTCCTGTGGTATCCTCCCCTATTTCAACCCCAAATTTTCTTGGGGTTGATCCTCCTAACTCGAATCACCCCAAGGCATTGGTCTACCCTAGTATACTGATTTTTTATCCCCAAGGCGATCTCCAGGTTGTGTGTAGGGGTTTTCCTTCTTCTCCCCATCTTGCATCAATCATCAAGGAACATCCTTCAATTATAAAAGATGATTTTCATGATGAAGATTATCTAGTTAGCTCGGTATTGTATTTAGGTGCTATTGAGGTTTCCAACCCTTTGGAACCTCGTCCATTCACAGCTTCTCCTCAGCCTTTGCTTCCTCATCTTGAAATGTTTGATTAGTCTAGGATGTGTTCTCAGAGCACTCTTCTCTTCCAGGTTTTTTGAGGGATTTTGAGTCAATAAAGGTCCTATCCCAACTTATTCTAATCCTCAGGTGCCTCCTATGGAAAAGAAATATGATTTCTGCATATTATACAATCATTAATTTAATCCTTTGATAACTACTAATGTTGATTATCCTGTGGATTACCCTTATGGAACTTTTATAATAAAGGGACTTTTCGTATCCGTCTTTTGGGCACATGACAACTAGATATAGGACCAAATATATTTCTTATACTCCTACTACCTCATCCCAGGATTAAAGGGTGATTGGTGAAAAGAAACTATGCCTTTCTTCCCCTTGACCTCTTCAATCATCTATAATGTCAGGGACATTTTATATCTAATTAATGTGATTTTATCCCTAATAAATCACATACTAATATAATTTTCATAGTTTATATCCTTGAACCAAAACATGAAGTATGTGTTATACAAAAGTTTTCATCCAAGCTTAATGTGTAGAACCTCATGCATGATGATCCCAACTGTAAACATATTTTGATATTATGGAAGGCACATGTACTTGTAGAATTGATAGTCATATTCATAGCATATCTAGATCAATATTTCTTATTACTAATATAGATTTTTCCTTATTAAAAATTTTACTTCATCATCATTATAAAAAAAATCATGGATAAAAGTCAATTTTAAATAAAACACTCTTTTATCTGAGCATTTTACCCAAATTTATCAACTCTATGAATTCTACTCACCCAACTGGACTTGGAAGGATTCGAATTCCAGACCTCTTTGTCGAAATTGACCGTCTAAGCAATGCACCATCTGGTTTTTTTTTATTTTTTGATAGATTTATTGATTGATTTATATATATTAGGATAAACATCGAAACAATAACATAAAACAAATATAAAAAATAAATTGAAATCATACCTATGTGTTTCACGTAGGGGAGGGCCCTTTGGGAAGAATGAACTCTTGGAAGGAGGGATTCGTGACCATCGCTAGAGGAACATTGTAGAAAAGAGTTTCATGGAAGGAGGATCTCGATTTGTAGAGCACAAGGGGTAGGGGAAGCGAGTGACAATGACATACAGAGGAGAAATTTTAAGGAGGAGGTTTTATAGTGTCGATCTACAGGTCATATTCGTTCTGACCGTGATGATACAAAGAAGAAAAGAAGGTGGTGATACCGAAATTGAAGGAAATTGTCTTTCAAAGATGATTAATATCAGGTTAGATGATATTTTGTGAAGATTATTTAAGATATGTGAGTTTTAAGAACATCTATCTGAGTTTTTTCTGTGAAAGGGACACAACCATCCGAGGCCGAGGTGGATGAACCACTATCAAAGCTTGCTAAGGATGGAATCTGATCATTGTGTTTTCTCTTTGTGCAGGTTTTATTTGAGAGGGAGCAATTTAAAATCTAAATGGAAAATTTAGTTTAATTTTACTATAAAATAGCATCTCATTTGGACTAAATGTAAACCATGGATGGAAAAAATAGACTTATAAGATGCGTGGCATACAATAGAGAAGGCATGATTTTTGAAAGTTTGAAAGCGCATATTGGAGGGGGCATTAATGGATACACTACGCTAAGGGTTTGAGTAGTGGTGTGTGGTTCAAGGAATTGTTGCAAGTGGAGAGTTGAAGTTTGGTATCACAAAGGTGGTTGAAATAATGCACGAAGCAGAGCATGAATTGTTGAATCGATTAGAGTGTGGGATTTTTAAGACTTGTAATTTTTATTTGACAATAAATTACTGATTCTCAGGTGGAATAATTTTTATATGAACCACGATAAGATTTGTGTTTTTTTATTTTATTTCCACTGCATCAGAAACCTCCAAACCAACATCTGATATCAGAGGAGGTTATATGTTATTTCTTGTTGAAAAAATATTGGAGATTCACATCCAAATATTTCTGTCCATATTGATATGTTTAATGGAAAAAATTATTTCAAATTGTGGAAACAATGGGTAATGAATATTTTGACTTGTGAAGGGTCAATGGAAGCATTGAGAAAAAAATTAGAGAACCCAGAGAAGACTAACTCTTATTATTGGACATATATGAGATATTTGGTGACGAACACCATTCAATTGTATTTAGAAAACAGTAAAATACAGGTGGTGATGAATCTAACATATCCGGAGGATATATAGATGAAGATTGAAGCCCGATATAAATATAAATCTCTAAAAAATCATTTATATTTGAAAAAAATGATTGTATCATCTTCAAATGTCAAAAATTAGAGATTTGGGAAACTATAACAACCCTGCTCTTTATTTTACAATTAAACAAATTTTATTACATAAAATATTCACTTGATACAACATATAAGGTTGATAGGTCTAGTTTCTTTGGGTATTAGGAACATTACATAACAACTTAATATATTAAATACACATCAATATTGAAAACTTCTTTTACATGACCACACACATTCCTTCATACTTAGCACTGCATGGGATAAACTGAGGACATGCATAAGAAAAGGGTGAGCTATAAAGACCAGTAAGAGAGTAAACAAGATATAACATGAATAATACAGTACATGTTAGGAAATAGGAATATTAATGGATCATAATATAAAAATGAACATAAAGGCATGATATAGCATGATTATCATAACATTGAAATGTGGCATCAACATTTAACATGATATTAGCATGATCCAAGACTCATTTCACTTGGAGAATGACTAAAACCTCATTGAACTTTAATTAGCATGAGTAAACCCCCAATTCACTTGATGTATCATGATACTAATCTTTACCAAATGCATTGGATCACTATTAGGCCACACCCTTCTTAATCATTTCATTTCGTGCATAAGTGTGCCACATAGATCATGCAATATGGATTCATTAATAATCATAATTTATTCCATGATAAAGGAATTTTGAATTCATACAGGAAAATATTTAATAAATAAGTAAATGTGCATAATGTTGAATACCCTAGATAGATAAATGGGTATGGTATTCACTAAACAATGACTTTGGCTTGGAAATCGCAGTGCAATTTCGGCAGCATAACGACGTGACATAAGAATTCATAAAATTTTTTGATAAGAGAGAAAGGGGTATATAATAATATGTAAATTAAATGTACATTAAGTGGGTAATATATATACATGTACCAACATATTTAATGGAATTTATATTAATAATATAAAATAATTGCTTGAATGTAAATGAGAAGAGTGAAATTAGTTACAGAATTTTGGCATGGTAATAGGTGTACATGGGAGGAATTAAAGAGAGATAAAGAGGTATCTCATCATTCAAAAATAACGAGGTATATATGGGGGAGGTTTTAAATCATACCCTAACATTTTTAATTGAAAGTAAAAGGGTATAACAACTTAAAAAAATCAAGAAAAAAAATGAGAAAGGAAGAAATCCCTTACTTGGAAGTGTGATGCCAATGGATTGGGAGGGGCTTTAGCGGGTCTTATTGGGAGATTGGGGAACCTTGGGAGGATTTTAAAGAGAGGAAGGTAGGGTAGGGGCGTGATCCAAGGGTTTTTAGTTAAGATAAGTGGGAACTTGGGTGAGTTTATATAGGAAAAGAGAGGGAATTATTTATTATTTAGGTTTTGGACACTACACATTAAACTAATCAAAACCACAAACCAAACCATAGTTTTTACCCATGGTTTTTTTCCAAAGGGGAGTTTAACAGATTATTTTATATGGATAATATCAAAATGTTTTAAAATATTAGTCCTGATTATGTAGAGGTGAATAATTGTCTTAAGAAAATAATTTTAAAAGTTAAAATTTTTTATAAGTCTTGGAGGGTCCACTAAGAAACCCTAAAATTAATCAAACACATCTAAAATCACATTATTTTAAAGGTAAAACATATATTGAAAAAAATACTATTTATAGTATTTTATTACATCACTATTGGGTCATTATGATGCCATAAAATACATTATATAATTAAATAATATTTAATTTTTTTCCCAAAAAATTGACAGTCTTAGAAAATTATGAAAAAATAACCATTAGATAATTTTGATGTCCTAAATCCAAAAATTATTTTAATTTTATCTAAATAAATTTCTATATATGTGAATTTTTACTTTTAAAATAAAAACTAACAGTTATCGAAAATTCATGGGTTTTAACAAAAACAGCTTTCAAACCTTAATAAAAATTACGATTGTATTCATAGAAATTATACGATCATTTATATTTAATAAAATGTAATTTAGTTAAAATATTTTATTAAAATATTATTTAATTAAAAAACCATTAATTAATTAAAATATATTTTTGAATTGAATATTAACTAAAAAAATACTGTTTGTGCTTTGCAAACTATTTACAAAGTAACGATAATAAAATGATCATGTATTATTTACTATATACAAAAATAATTCATATAATCATAGCTCTAGGGTATTGTTACATAACTACCTATAACACATAAATATGACCTAAGGGTAAGGTGTGAAATGGTGAAAAACTCTTGGGGAGGCTCGGATTACATCACTCGGATGGTAATCTCTATCAACTATCACTTCTCCAGTAGACAGTTCCATTTGAGCTTAAAGTGTTAAATCTCATTTGGGATTGGCCAAGATAGAAGCCCAATGATGCCACCTCCATTCTAAGCTATGAAAAATGGACTTTCTACTGACAAATTATACTGGATGAGGTCATCACTTCCTTTTTCTGAGTAAATTGGATTTGATAAGTACCTATATTTATAATAATCATGTGGTCACTATGAAAAAGCTATATTAGAAATGGTAAAAATTCTTAACAGTATTTTGAAATCCAAAAACATAAAACCATGGAAGTGTATATTTTATATAACCATTTTACATAATGATACAATTAATTAGATCAAGAAGAATTTTCATTAATAAAAGTTTTTGTCATTAAAATCTTCCCCCTTAAGAAATTTTTCCCTTGAAATTTCCTTTTCCCAAACTAAAATAGATGCAGGTAACTCTCCTTCATCACTTCCTCCAATTACCATGTTGCCTCTTCAAACTAGTGGTTTTTCCACAACACCTTGATGAGAGGCATTGTTTTATTTTGTATAACTTTTTCCATCGGATCTAAGATCTTCACTAGATTCTCCTCATAGGAGAGGTCATTCCCCAATGGTACCACCTCTGGATTGAGTACATACGATGGTTCATATATGTACTTACTCAAGAGTGATACATGGAATACATTATGGACTTGAGATATGTTTGGTGGGAATTATCGTCGATAGGCCATAGCTCCAATGCAATCAAGGATCTCAAAAGGGCCAATGTACCTTAGAATAAGCTTTCCCTTCATC
Organism: Viscum album; assembly: GCA_963277665.1. NCBI lineage: Eukaryota > Viridiplantae > Streptophyta > Magnoliopsida > Santalales > Viscaceae > Viscum > Viscum album. The sequence continues at coordinate 1,477,669,468 of OY728150.1, forward strand.
CCAAATCTTATAACTCTATTCCACTATGATATGCAGAGTAATACCATGTATCTGACATCAAACTCTAGGTCTCATTAAAAATTATCAACATTGATCTTTTGTCAACTCTGAGCAGCTTTAATGTGTTGTTGGATGGTCTTAACCTTCTCCACCATTTTTGGACCTGGAGTTTTATCTCCCCAACTTCATCCCAACATGCCGATGTTTTACACCACTTCCCATACAAGTCATCATAAAGATCCATTTGGATTTTTGAGTGGAAACTGTTATTGTAAGATAACTCAACTAGAGGAATATGTTGATCCCATCATCCTTTTAAGTCCATTGAAAATGCTATCAACATGTAATCAAGTGTTTGGATATTATTCTTATATTGGATTTCAGTTTGAGGATGATAATCCATACTGAAGTTCAACTCAGTATTCAATGAATGTTGAAGACTCTTCTAGAACATAGAAGTGAATCTTGGATCATGGTGGGATACAATAGATAGTGGTACTCCATGCAGACTTACCACTACTCTGATATATATCCGTTCTAGTTGATCCAATGAGAAATACTCTCGAATTGAAATTAAGTGTGCAATCTTTGTAAGACGATCCACAACAACCCATATAGAATTCTTTCATTTGAATGTCTCCGTATGTATGGTGACAAAGTCCTTGGTGATTTTCTCCCATTTCTATACTCGTATGGGTAATGGTTGCATCATCCCTTTAGACTTATGCCTCTCAGCCTTCACTTTCTGACATACTAGACACTTTGATGTATACTTAGTGATATTCCTATTCATATTATCCCACCAATAATTCTCTCATAGATCTCGATACAACTTTGTGTTTCATGATTGAATGGAGAAATTCATACAATGTGTATCATCCAAAAGTCCATTATTAAACTTCATATTTTATGGAACACATAGTCTTGTACTAAATATCACAATTCCTTCTTCATTAACATTGAAATCCAAGGATTTCCATTTTATGATAGTTTCCAATTTCTTCTGAATTCCCACATCATCCTTTTGATCATCCTTTAACAATTCCAAAAGGGATGGTTGATAAATAATTTGTGAAAGGATTGATGATGTTCCCTTATTTATGATTACCATGTCCATCTTCTTCAAATTTATAAGGATTGTATCCTTTTCAATTCTCATTAATGATATAATCTTTGGGTCCTTTCAACTTAGAGCATATTCCACCTTGTTCGCTTTCCTAGGGTGGTAATGGATTGAGCAGTTATAGTCTTTGATCTCCTCTAACCATCTTCATTGGCACATGCTCAACTCTTTCTGTGTGAATGTATACCTAAAAATTTTGTGGTCCATATATATTTCACACATCTCCCTAAAGAGGTATTGTCACCAAATTTTCAAAGAGAATATTACTACAACCAATTCCAGATCATGTGTTCAATAGTTTTTCTCATGAACTTTAAATTTACTTGGAGAATAGGCAATTATTTTTTCATTTTTCATCAACACATAGACCATGACCTTCTACGAGCATCACTAAATACCACAAAAAGGTCTCCACTTGTGGGAAGTGTGAGCACATGCACAATGATAAGCCTCCTTTTCAACTCCTTGAATATTTCTTTGCATTCATCACTCTAAGAAATCTTTACTCTATTCCGAGTTAGCTTGGTAAGAGGGTTGGAAAATAATGAGAAATTTCTCACAAATTGGTGATAATATCCAGCTAACCCCATGAAGCTATAGATATCTATTACCGATGTAGGCCCCAACCATCTCGTAATTGCAGCAGTCTTGGAGGGATCCACATATATCCCATTTCTTATTATGATACGACCCAATAAGGATATCCACTTTAACCAAAACTCACACTTGATGTACTTTTCATAGAGTTTATCCTTTCACAAGGTCTCTAGTACAACGATAAAATGCTCCTCATGCTCCTCCTTGTTTTTAGAGTATATTTGAATATCATCTATAAAGACTATCACAAATTTATCGAGGTGATATTTGAAGACTCTATTCATCATTTACATGAATATTTCTAGAGCATTAGTGAGTTCTAGAGACATTACTATGAATTCATAGTTCGCGTATCTTGTACGAAAAGCAGTCTTGGGGATATCCTCCTTCTCCACCCTTACTTGGTAATATCCCAACCAAAAATCTACCTTGGAGAAGTATTGTGCTCCACATAGCTAATAGAACAATTCATCAATTCATGGTAGAGGATAATTGTTCTTTATCGTGATTTTTTTTGAGCTCACGATAATCAATGCAAAGGTGCATTGACCCATCCTTCTTCAGGATGAAGTGGAGTGGTGCACCCCATGGTGAAGCACTTAGGTGTTTAAACCATTTATCTAGATTATCATAGAGTTGTTTCTTTATCTCCTCAAGATCTACAACATCCATTATATACAAAGTCTTGGATGTTTTCAACACCCCAGGTATAAGATCAATTGAGAATTCAACATCTTTTCTATGTGGAAGACCAGACAATTCATTAGGAAACACTTCAGCGAATTCCCTCACAATAGGAATGTCTTCAAGGTTGGTTGCTTCCTTAGACTCAATAATCTGAACAAGATACACATTCTCATAGGGTTGTAATATCCATGTTTGAGATGATGGTGCTAAGGAAGATTCATCCTCCTCCTTGCACTTATATAGAATCAGGGGTCGATTTGCCATATGGAGAGTGATTTTCCTCTCACAACAATTTATGTTAGCTCTATATAGGGAAAGTCAATCAATGTAAATAATTGAATCAAATTACACTAGAGGGAGTATGAATAGGTTCTTTGGTAAGTTCAATCCACAAATTATGACATGGGAGGAGTTATATTCATGGGATGCATTGATTTCCCCATTTACCATTCTCACTGACATATTCACTTCCCTGATTTATGGTGGTGTTGGGATTATTCTACTAAACTTTCAGGATATAAAAGAATGCATAGAACTAGAATAAAAAAGTAAATTTTCTATTCATTAATGAATAACTAGCGTACCTGTCACCAATTCATTGTCGGGGTTCACTTTGGCGGTAGTGATGGAAAAATATCACCCTTTCCACCTTGTAGGTTGAGGGTTGCCTCTGAAAACCCTTTTCTTAGGGAACTAGTTTGCAAAGGTCCCTAGTTATTTGAAGTTGAAGCAATGAAGAACATGTTGGGGGTCAAACGGAGCATTCCTCTCCTCTATTACATCCACATGATTTTCTTACCAATAGTTAATGGCTAGGTGACCTTCTCTTCCACACATAAATCATTTCCTCATCCCCTTCTAGAAATTTTTAGGTTTCTTGTTTCCATAAATTTTGCAAGTGGGCTACTGTATTTTCTTAGAACCATTGGATTTATCCATCAGACCACCAAAATTAAATTCCACCTTATAATTCTTATCCCCACGATACGCTTGAGATTCGTCAATCTTTATTTCAACCATGAGGGAACATCTGAAAATTTCATCATAGCTCTCCAAGTCACGGATCGCTAGGGATTTTCGTAGGCTAGGTTTTAGCCCACCAAAGATGTGGTAAACCTTGAATTCATAGATAAAGACAAATTTAGAGGATTATTGTGAAAACCTTGTGATTTTTTCTCATATTCTCTAATGGATTCATCGCCTTTTTTTCTTGAGGTCAAGGAAGTCCCTTTCTATCTTAAGTTGGAGGAAGGGGGGAAAATATTTATCAATCTTTTTTCCCAAAAATCCTTTCATTCCAACACCTCAATCTCCTCTTAAGGATTTTTATTTTTGATCAATGTCCACCATTTAGCAGCTTCACCCTCCATATGATAAGCATCCATAAGAACCTTCTCTTGTTTGGAACCTTGAAGGATGGAAAGATCTTTTCAATGGATTTGATCCATTGTTTGGAAATTGAGGGATCAAATGATCCTTTAAAAGTAAGAGGCCTTTGTCTCATGAATCTCTAGATTGCAACTTGTTCTTTCTTGGGGGGGGATGAATGTTCCTATTGAACCATGTTTATATTCAAAACATGATTTAACTGAGAGAGTATCATGAAAAAGTTAGCGATTCCTGCTCCCATCAGATTTGGAATCTCATTAGAAAAATCATCACATTGATCTTCACATCGGTTCTTAGCCTAAGTCCTCATATTACCAGCCATTGGCTATAATAAAAGGAAATTTAGGGGTAACACATAAAGGTTAATACAAAGAAAAAAATAGATGACTTATAAATTACTTTTATTTCCTTAACTTATTAATTTATAGTCTTTAATCTATGTTATCCATGATCTACTTCCCAAAATATATTATTAGGAGAATTTTTTATTCCCTTAAAAATGGTTCATAATAAGATTATGAATTTACCAAATCATATCCCCAAGGAGTTTCATAAAAAAGAGTGCAGCAGGAACCGTTGTCGAGCACCAGTCCCCCTTCGATTCTAGCTCAAAGCGGTGTTTTTGGGTTTTACCCCTAGATACATCTGTTCCAGATCCACCTCTACCTGGTTATTTCTAGACATGGATGTATTTTCTTGATTAAAAAATTAATCATTACTCACCAAAATTTAGGTATGTTTTTATTATAGTTAGTTTAATCCCTAAGGATTTCACTAGGGTTTTCTAAACCTAATCCCAAAAATAACAAAACCTATCCTCTGACACCGGCTACAATAACCCTGCTTTTTATTTCAAATTTAAAAATATTTTATTACATAAAATATTCATTTGATAGAAAATATAATATTTATAGGTCTAGTGTGTTTGGGAATTAGGAACATTACATAACCACTTAAAACCTTAAATACACATCTTTATTGAAAACTTCTTTAAATGACCACACACATTCCTTCGTACTTAACATTGCATGGGATAACCTGAGGACATGCATAAGAAAATGGTGAGATATAAAGACCAATAAGAGAGTAAAAAAGGAATAACATGAATAATACAATACATTTTAGGCAATAGTCATATCAATGGAGCATAAGAGAAACATGAACATAAAGGCATGATATAGCATACTTATCATAACATGGAAATGTGCCATCAACATTTAACATTATATTAGAATGATCCAAGGCTCATTACATATGGATAATGACAAAACCATCATTACACTTGAATTATCATGATTAAACCCTCATTTAACTTTATATATCATGATACTAATCTTTACCCAATGCATTGGAGCACTATCAGGGAACACCCTTCTTAATTATTTCATTTAATGCATAGGTGTGCCACATATTTCATACAACATGGATTCATTAAACAAAATAATTTATTCCATGATAAAAGAATATTGAATTAATATATGAAACTATTTAATCAATAAGTAAATGTGAATAAATGTGAATACCCTTGATAGATAAATGGGCATGGGATTCACTACACAATGACTTTGGCTCGGAAATCGCGGTGCAATTTTGGCAGCATAACAGTGTGACATAAGAATTCATAAAAATGGTTGATGAGAGAGAAAAGGGTATCTCATCATATGTATATGAAATGGAAAGTAAGGGGGTCATATAGATACATTTATCAATATATGTAATGGAATTTAGATTCATAATATAATATAATTTCTTGAATGTAGATGAGAAGAGAGAAATTCCTTACAGAATTCTGGCATGGTAACGAGTGTACATGGGAGGAATTAGTAAGAGAGAAAGAGGTATCTAATAATTAAAACATAAGGAGGGAAGTATGGGGAAGGTGGAAAATCATACCCCAACATTTTTAATTTAAATTAAAAGGGTATAACAACATTAAAAATTTGGAACAAAAATGAGAAAAGAAGAAATCCTTTACTTGGAAGTGTGATCCCAAAGGCTTGAGAGGGGCTTGAGAGAGGATTATTGGGAGATCAGGACACCTTGGGAGGATTTTGGAGATAGTAGTTCTGGTTAGGGACATTATTCAAGTTTTTGAGTGATGAGAAGTGGGATCTTGGGTGAGTTTTTATAGGAAAAGAAAGGGAATTATTTATTATTCAGGTTTTGGACACTACACATTAAACTAATCAAAACCACAAACAAAACCATGGTTCTTGACCATGGTTTTTCCAAAGGGGATTGGAAAAAATTATTTTATAAGGCAAATGGCCTAACTTCTTAAAATATAAGGCTTGATTATGTGGAGGTGAGTCAAACTCTCTATGAAATCATTTTTAAAGTTAAAATGTTTTATAAGTCTTGGAGGATCCACTAAGGCACCATAATATTAATCAAAAAAATATTAAATCACATTATTTTAAAGGTAAAACATATATTGGACTAAAATACAATTTATAGTATTTTATTACATAACTATTGGATGATTATTATGTCATAAAATACATTATATAATTAAACAATATTTATTTTTTCCCCAAACATTTAACTATCTTAGAAAATTTTGAAAAATTCACCGTTAGATAATATCGACATCCTGAATTCCAAAATGATATTCATTTTATCTGAATAAATTTCTAAATATGTGAATTTTTACTTTTAAAATAAAACCTGACATTTATAAAAAATTCATGGGTTTTGAAAAAAACAACTTTCAAACCTTAATTAAAATTACAATTGTATTCATAAAAATTCTATGATCATTTATATTTTAAAAAAATTAATTTAGTAATAATATTTTTTTAAAATTTTATTTAATTCAAAAATCCATTAATTCATCGAAATAGATTTTTTAATTTAACATTAAAAAAAATACTATTTCCGATTTAAAAACTATTTACAAAGTAACAATAATAAAATTAATGTGTATTACGTATTATATACAAAAATAATGTACATAATCATAGTTCTAGGATCTTGTTACATAACCCCTTATAACACCCACATATGACCTAAGGGTAAGGTGTGTGATGGTGACAGACTCTTGGGGTGGCTCGGATAACATCACTTGGGTGGTAATCTCAATTAACTTCCACTTCTCCCATAGGCAGTTCTGTACAAGCTTAACGTGTTGAAGCTCATCTTGGGTTTGGTTAAGAGTGAAGCCCAGTGATGCCAACTCCATTCCAAGATCAAAAAAATGGGCTTCATATGGAGGAATTATACTAGATGAGGCCATCGTTTCCTTTGTCTGAGTAAATTGGATTTGTTAAAGCCCTATATTTATACAAATCATGTGATCACTATTCAATGACTATATTAGCAAAGATAACAATTATTAATGGTATTTTGAAATCCAAAACCATAAAACCAAAGAAGTGAATATTTTATATAACCATTTTACATAATGATACATTTAATTAGATCAAGAGGAATTACCATTTATAAAAGTTTGGGTCATTACTGAAACCATTTAGATGAGTTCACTAGACTCTTGACGGAATTGTCTTCGGTGGTGATGAAAACTGTTGATAAAGGCAATGTGGTGCCCATGGAAATGGGAAATTAAGACAAGGATTTACGCTTTTTAGGTTATTTTCCAGATTCTTATGACAATCTCATCCCACATTTTTATTTGGAAAAGACAATATGAAATTGGATTATGTTATTTCATCAGTGATAATGAACAAGACTCAATGAAAGACAAACAATGATGGATCATCAGGTAATAGTGGGCTCTTTGTAGTGATTGGTGGATGTAATTATCAATGAAGGTCGACATAAAAAAGTAATGGTTGAGGGAGTAGGAGAGATCAAATTCAATAAAGACAAAGAGGTTATTTTTTATTCTAGGAGTGTGGAAAAAAGGTCAAATGAGAAGGAATTGTGAGAAGTTCAGTGAGTGAATTAAGGAAGAAGAAAAGGAAGCTGAAACATAAGAAGAATCAGTTAAGGTGAATACCATGAATCAAGATGAGATGTATGATATTGATTTATTTCTTACAATTGTGGAATATGTAAATGATTCAGACTTGAATTTTATTCTAGTTTTCACTTTTTAGTTCCATGCCAACCGAACTCAAAGCTGCTGATGAAACTGAGAAATGGTAGCTCGATCTTCAGATCGTATGAGTACTGAACGTGATGGGACAGAGAAGAACGAAAGATGGTGATACAAAAATTGAAGGATATCATCCATTGAAGTTGATTAAATATGGGTTAGACTAGATTTTTTTAAGATGATCTATGCTTTTTGAGTTTGAAGAACATATATTCAAGATTTTTCTTTGCAAGGGAGAAAACCATCTGAGGTCGAGGTGGATGAACCTTGAGTGAATCTTGTTGAGGATGAAATTCGCTCACTTTGTTTTCTCCTTGTGTAGGTTTGATTTGAAGGAGGGGGCATTGGTTTTACCCAATGTTGTTGATGCGATGATGAAAAATAGTGTACAGAACCTACCCAATGAAATTCTGCAACAAAATCTCTAGCCAAAATGACATGTCTCTATGGTCGATGGTGAGTGGCACTGAAAATTATTGATACAATCCAGATGTATGAAGAAGTTGGTGTGCCTTTTTCAAACTGATCATGGTTGGTGTGACATGTTCATTGGGAGAGAGTCTCTCACTATATTTATAGTGGATGTTATAAAATACCTGATAGGGTTCCCCAACCCCCGTGTAATAAACTCCCACTAAATAAATAATTGTGATGAACTGGATCACGTAAGTATTACTTATTATTTTATCACATACCTGTAATATATTTAAATTATATTATGTAATAATATAGAGTCATTTAACTCAGCTCATAATTCCTATTAATATTAAACAAACCTTGAATATTAAAATAATATTTGTTTGATTACTATTTTCTCGTATTTACTTAACTTGTGAATACAGTAAAAAAATTCAACCCAATTATACATAACATGAATAATAATTTTTTTTGTGATCGATACCTTGGAAAACTCTCAAACCCCATGGTGGTCCCCACCATGTTTAATGTACCTATTCAACTGAATAGAGCGGATTCTTGAATTTGCTATTGTGTTTGACCCTCTAGGACCTTATCTTGATAGATGTGAATAAAATACACAGACCAAGAGCGGGGTCTAGGAATCCATCAAGTCCCCTAAAGAAATAAGGATTGACATATCAATGAAAACCTACCTACGAACACGTACTATGTATTATAATATCTTTTTATTTAAATATCTCATAAAGAAATATGTACACTTGTGTCATCGCCCTTTTCTTGATTTATTATTTGTTAATCTAACTAGATGGATTTACCTTTAGACTGCTTTGGCCAAAGACTTATGAAGGTAGCACCATCCTGATCAACCAGTCCTGAGATATATAACTTCTTTAACTGGGAAGTGAAAAATCCTATCTTGACCAATCAACCAATGACATACCACCAATGATGTAACCAACAAAAGCTACCTCTCCATGATTTAATTATCATTATTTTTGCCTTTCATAAAAGAAGATAATAAAATGGCACACATTGGTAATGATCTCAATTAAAGAGAAAAATACACAAGTCTATAGATAGGAACAACCAATGACACCCAAAACATGTGGTTTTCCTATTAGCAGGTTTTTCCTCAAGATCTCACTACTAGAGATTATCAACTATAAACTTCATGAAAAGAATTTTCAATGCTTAAGAGCCCCCAACAATTGATATTCAAATATCAGTTGTGTCCAGTCAGAGGTGGAGGAGGGCCACCGGTCAGGTGTAGAGCCACAACGGGGATGGATGTCGGTGAAGGGACCCCCGGAGGGGTCACCTTCCAGATCTGGAGGAGCTAGGTGTGGCCTTGGGTAGACGAGATCACCCTTTTCATCTTCTATTTGTGTGTTTTTCATCATCATGAGCCTCCATTACCCTAAAAAAGTGGTATCAAATACATCGAGGTTGAAACAACGATATTGCAAAACAATTTTCCAGTGATGGGAAGATTGAAGTTTTTCAGAAATTTTCTTTAACACAAGATTCGTGAAGATCCTAACAAGATGATTCCAATTGCGCAAGCGACGTAAAAAACAGATCTAAAATAAACCTGGTGGAGGTGGTTAAATTTTTGTCTAAATGTCAGTGCTATAGTTACCCCTTACCGAAAAAGATAGTACTATTCAGACTATTGGTAATTTTTCAGTGGGTTTCCTGGAAACTCTTCTAGTGAGGCACGTCAGCACCACCTCATCGGTCGATCTAGACCATTGAAATTGTTTTTTTCTATAAATTAGGCAATCAGAGTCTATTTTTAATGATTCGAGAGTAGTTTCTAACAATTTCAACCATTCTAAACTGATCTATATGATTATATTTTCAAAATTCTTATTCTATCAATGGAATAAAATACTAGTAATATGATTAAGTTTACAAATTTTAGTTATGCTATCTAGAAACCGAAAATGAATGATATTTTATATATTAAAGATTTGTGGAAATCAATAGTAGAGACCACTAATCCCATTGCTGTTCAAGAGGAGAAAAAATCAAAAAATAGTAAATATAATGAGAAGACATCATCCAGTATCCTCCCAGTTGATGTGGAGTGGGTCGTTATCAATAGGAAATGCGCTGCCCAAATCAGACAATAGATTGACTAAAGTATCATTCAAAATTTTTCCAAAAAACACGATGCTTCTGTTATTTGGAAAAAAATTAAATAATATATACAAGGACAACCACACAGAAAAAAATGAAACTTGATACATCATCTTATCAACTTGAAGAACAAAGATGAGACCAACATATTAAAGCACATGAGGGATTTCCAAGGAATTGTTGATCAGTTGAATTCCATAAAAATTACAGTTGATGATGATTTTTAGACACTGTTGATGTTGAGTTCTTTAATGAAGATGTGGGACACACTAGTTGCGTTGGTCATCAATTCAACTCCATATGGAACTCATACTGTGCAAATAGTGAAAAACAATATGCTGAATGAAGAATTCCTATAGAAGAATGATGAATGTACACATGAATCAGAGGCTCTTGTCACTTAAAGAAAAGTGAAGCAGAAATGGCAGGGAAGAATTAGAGGAAGAGAACCCCATGACCAAAGTCAGCAATAGAGGAAGAAATCAAAATCTCAATAAAGATATGACATAAAGTGTCACAACTATGGAAATATCAAATACTCTATCCAAGAGTGTAGAATGTTAAAGGAAGAGAATATGAATCTATAAGGTAAAACATAAAATAATGATTTTGCAGTTGTAAATGAAGAAATCCTTATTTTTAGGAAGATAATTAAGTCAATATTGCAAGCCAAGCTCAACATGGGTGATCAATTTTAGTGCCTTATACCATGTCATTGCCAGAAGTTATTTCTTCTCGTCTTACAATTCAAGGATTTTTGGACATGTGATCATAAGAAATGATGGTGCATCCAAAATTATTAGTATTCATAATATTTTTCTGAAGACTTATATTGGATACATGTTATTGATGAAGTATGCGAGGCATGTTCATGATATTCACCTCAATATGATATACACTAGAATTCTTGATGATGATGGATATGTCAGTTCCTTTAGTGATGGGAAATGGAATATTACCAAAGGTAACTTGGTAATTGTTAAAGGAAAGAAAGATACATCAATTTATATCACAGATGCCAGACCATGTGGAGGATAAATCAATGTGGCCAGAAAAGATGTTCCTGTAAAATTTTAGCATAGGCAGCTTGGTGACATGAGTGAGAGAGGAATATAAATTCTCCATAGGAAATATCTCTTACCTAGAATAAAAGGTACATGTTTGGATAGTTGTATTGTGTTTATCATTGGAAAACAACATAGAGTATCATTTTGTGGTAATTTACCATCCAGAAAAAAAATTATATTTGATTCAAAATAATGTCTGCATGATTAGAACTAAGTTAATGAGATGTGAAATTTATTTCGTTACCTTCATATATGATCATTCTAGAGAAATCTGGGCCTTTTCGTTGAAACTAAATATCAAGTGATTGTTGTTTTTAAGCAGTTTCTTGTAAAGGTGGAAAGAGAAACATGAAGATGGTTAAAGTGTGTGTGAGTAGAAAATAGAGGAAAGTACCATGGTCAATTTGAGTAGTACCATAGGAGTTTTGGAATTAGGATAAAAAATCATTACCAAAGATGCCTCAGTATAATGGTGTTACTGAGAGGATGAATAAGACAGTTTTCAAGAGTGTTAGGTGTATGCTCTCAAATACAAAGCTTCCAAACACCTTTTGGGGGGAGGCAATGAGGAACAAAATTGATCTTATCAACCTTTTTTCATTAGTTCCACTAAGATATGAAGTTTCATAAAGAGTTTGGGAATGTAAATATGTTACATACACACACATTAGAGTATTTGGATGTAGGTAATTTGTTTATATCCCAAAAGGTGAGTGGGAGAAGTTGGATTGAAAAGGATAATATTGTATCCTTTTGGGATATTCTACTTTGGAGTTATGATACTGAATATGGGGTTCTATTAGTAGGAGGATCATTAGAAGTAGAGTTGTGGTGTTTCTTTAGGATCAGATGATTAGATATTTTGAGAATATAGAAAATGTAGAGAAGTTTCATTCTGAGGAAATTCCAATCGATCTGGAGCTGGTCACACCCCAATCAGTACCAGCTAGTGAGAGAGATATACACGAAACTAATGATACATCACTACTAGGTAATATGTCTCCATCTGATGATATTTATTCATCATATGATATTACAGAATAGATTACCCTTGGATCATAGTTAAGGGGATCCATCATTAAATGAAAACCTAGTCGTAGATACTCACAACATGAGTATGTGATACCCAATGACATGGGAGGGAAATAAAGTTATGATTCTGAAATTAGAACCCAAAAAAGATGGAATAGAAGAAGGCCATGCAAGAGGAGATGAGATCATTTCATAAGAACCATACATTTGATTTGGTGGAATCACCACATAGAAATAAAACACTCAAGAAAAAGTGGGTGTACAAAATCAAAGGAGAAGATGGTAGCTCATAACCACACTATAGATCTAGAATGATTGTGAAAGAATTAATTAAAAATAAAGGTATTGAATTTGATCAATTTTTTTCTCCTGTAGTTAAAATGTCTTCTATAAAAGTTGCTATTAGATTGGCGGCTAGTATGAACCTTGAGGTTCAACAACGGGATGTATAGAAAATGTTCTTACATGGCGATCTTGATGAGGATATATAAATGGAGCCAAAAGAGGGATTTTAGGTGAAATGTAAATAAAACCTAGTATGAAATATTAAGAAAAGTTTATATGGTTTGAAACAGGTACTAAGACAATGGTATAAGAAATTCGACTCATTCGTGGAGAAAAATGAGTATAAAAGGACAACTATTGATCACTGCATTTTCATCAAACAGTTTTTTGATGGTAATTTCATTATCTTGTTGCTTTATGTTGATGATATGAAAAATATTAGTAGAGATATCACCAAGATTGAAAGGTTGTAGAAGTATTTGAACAAGTCTTTTGAAATGAAGGACTAGAGATCTGATACTTAGATTCTTGGTATGGTGATTACTCATGATAAGAGGAATCGCCAGACTTGGATATCTTAGGAGTAGTACATTGAGAAGGTTCTTGTAAGATTGAACATGAGAAAGGAGAAACCAGTTAGTACTGCACTTGTGAGTCATTTTATTCCCATGAAAAGTTAGATTCCATCAATTGATAGGGATAAAGTATAAATGAAAAAAGTTACATATCAATTAGTAGTTTTTAATCTTATGTATTCCACAGTGTGCACCAAACCAAACATTGATCATGTTTTTAGTGTTGTTATTATATTATTATAAAATTTGGGAATCAAGAATTGGAAAGTGGTAAAATGGATATTGAGGTATCTCCAAAGTACATCTAGTCATTGTTTAGGTTTTGGAAGTGATGAACCTATCTTGGAAGGTTACACATATGCAAACATGGCTAGAGATAAAGACATGAGGAAATCCATATCTAAGTACCTGATATCATTTATAGGGGGATAATTCTTGTGAAAATCATTACTTTAAAAATGTTTTGTTTTTTATACCATAAAAGCTAAGTATATCATGGTAATTAAAGGCAGTAAGGATTTGTTGTGGATGAAGAAATTTTTATAAGAGTTGGGACAAAGTTAGGAGAATTATATTCTTTTTTGTGAAACTTATAATGCTATTCATATCAACAAGAGCCCAACATTTCATTATAGGTCCAAACACATAAATGTGTGATATCACTGGATCCGTAATGTGGTGGAAGAGAGATTTTTGAAGGTTTAAAGAATATACACCAATGATAATGGGGAAGACATGACAAAGGAGGTTCTACTGAAAGAGAAGATGGACACCTACAAGGAGACTATAGGTCTAGATTATACCCCAAATTGGTTATGATGGAGAGATTTATGGGGGTCACTCCCAATCAATGAAGAAATCAGCAAAGGAAGAGTATTCTATTGGAGAGAAGTTTTCTTACTTAGTGGGAAGCCAACGTGATGGACAACAGTCAATGAGGTGGATGAATATTTTCAATGGTTTATGATCTACCCAATAACATTTGATGAAACTATTTTATTTCCTCTATAAATGGGATCAAAATACCATAAAATTGTAATCAGAGAACACCCTATTGTAAACTATGTGTTATACTATGACGTTCATCTAGAGAGAATAAGAATTTACCTGTAGTCTAGTGGACATAGAAATACCTTCGAACCATGTAAATTTTTAAGTTACTCTTTTTTACTCTTTTTTTTCATCTCCATGAACCTATCCAACCCTAATAACTATGTATCTCAGGTGGAGTATAGAAAATGGACCAACATGAAGCTACAGATAGAAATAATCCATTATATGATTGTTTTTTTGATTATCATGGATAAGGTTTATAGGGATGCACTAAGTTTAGCAAGAGGAAGACGATAAAGAGTTATTAATTTAAGAGGTAACATGTGTGATGAATTCTTTTCGATAAATCTAATAGCTGGAGAATTTAATTTCCCATATAAGGCAATTAGAAGTTTGATTAAGAGTTTTTCTACTACTATTGTATCGAAGATAGAAGGACTAAGAATAATACTCCAGTCAGTTGTCACATAACTGAAGTGGGGGCATGAATTCGTTTATTTAGAGGAAAATAAAAGAACATTCCTATAAAAGGAATATTATTGATTCTTTCAAATAGGTGTGAGGATAGTGAGAGTATAGACCAGAGTTTAGTCCATTGATTAGGGTAGGTATTTGTTTGGTGATTCACTAATCATAGAGAAAGGTAATTGGGGAATAAAATGGGAAGAAAAATGGGATTTATTTCAACTTGAACAATGCTTTCAAAAACTCCATCTCTATACCTCCATATCTTCACAAATCGATCTATCAAGGCTGTCTCATCGAATAGAATAATTTGTTTCAATATGGTGAATGAAGGATACTCCCCAAGGCCTCCATATATAGTCCTGGTTGGAGGTTTTAAGCTTGACATAGATTTCACCAATCCCTCACCTATCATGTAATTCTCCCATGAATGCTAAAGGAACATGGGATTTACATGTATAATATGTAGTAGCCATGATGGAAATCATAGTTTGGTGTGGTTGGTGCACCAACCAACTACAAGGTAGCTGGATAAAATCCATAAATTATCCCCCTCTAGATGTAATCCTCTAGAGCATTTAAAAAGGTCCAACCTCTCTCTAGAAACCAAATTTGTCAAAATATCCTCTAGGATATCCTTTTTGTGGATATGTATAAGTCCCAACATCTATTGATCCATAAATTCATATATTCGATGATAGTAAAAATTAATATACTTCATCTAGGAATAGTACATGGAGTGTCTCTCAAGTCCAAAGAACTTTGAATATCTCAATGAACCATGTACTCCTTCTGGATAAATTCGAGCTCTTGAAGATAGCACTTTATCTAAATATCTCCTTGATAGCTTTTGAAGTATTAATATACTATGCTTCTATCCTGGATAATGCACTACACTTTTGCAACAATGACTGCCATGATACAACTCCTCCTATGAAAGTATATATGTATCATGATGTAGACTTCTAACTATTAGGATCTCTATCCGTATCTACATCTATATATCCCTCCAAGAGAGGTTCAACTCCATCATGTTAATTACATAGCCTTCAAGCATCTTTAAGAAGCCTCATAATCCACTTGACTACATCCCAGTGTTGCTTCCCATGATTGAAGAGAAATTAGCTCAGGATCATCAGTACATGGGAAATGTATGTATCATACTCACCATAGCATACATAAATCTTATAAATGATGAGGATTATGGTATTATATCCATCACCTTGATTTATTACTTGGATGGAAGACATTAAATCTTGATTAAAATCAGATGGCTAGGAAGATGAATTGTCACTAGTTTGGATATATCTATGTTGAAAGGTTTATGAACATATTGAATATAATTCTTCTGAGGTAGACATAAAAACCTCCTCTTTCATTCATGAATGATCTATATCTCTAGAATCTTTTGATATGCTCCCAAGTACTTCATATAAAAACAAATGGATAAATCCTTCTTGAACTAGATAATTTTCACTACATCCTTCCCAACGATCAACTTATCATCAACATTAAGTAGGAGAGAAACAAATTTACCATCCTGAAATATCTGGAAGTAAAAAAACTGGTCTGCCTATGTCTTCCTATAGAAATGATTCACCAAAAATGATTCAAACTTCTTATACCACATTCCAAGTCCCTGTTTTAGTCCGTATAAGCACTTCTACAAAAACGAGCAAGGTAAGTACCACCTTTTATCAGTGCTAAGAAACAAGTGCTGATAAATGCTTCCTTTATTAGCACTAAGATTTTAGCGCTGATAAAGGAATCCTTTATCAGTTCTTTATTAGTGCTTATAAAGAATCCCTTTATCAGCGCTAAAGTTTTAGCGCTTATAAAGAGTCTGCCTTATAAGTGCTAAAAAAGCACTGATAAAACCATAGTCCCGTATTTTATAAAATCGGGTGCACAATATATTCTATTTATTGCATCATCAAGCCCTTGAGGTGTTGTAACCCTGCGAAAACTCCACTCCCACCTGATCTTCTCTTTTCTAGACCTTTGTTGCTAGCCCTACTCCTTAACCTCCCCCTCGAACCCCTTCCACAGATCCTCCTCCCAGCAAACCCTACTTCTCCTCCTCTCTGCTAGACCCTACTCCCCATGAACCCTTATCCTCCATTTCTCAACGGTGGTGGCTCCTCCTGTGCACCTGCCCCTCTATCGGTCGTGCCTTCCCCTATAGACATAGCGCAGAAGGCTCCCTGACCGTTTGATGCTTCTTCTCTCCCTCCATCATGGGTGCGATCTACTCTAGGTAAGTTTTCCTATTCTTCTTTTAGGTTTATTTTTGGTGGATAGGTTTTGTGAGAGTAGTTTTCATTAGGGTGATGTTTGGATTCTTCTCTATGATCACCACCCTTGTATTATATACTAACTAACATAGAGTTCTAAAAATCTAGGTCACTAAATAACACATGTAGTGGATTATTTTACTTGGTTAGCTGATGATTTGAACTAAGGTATGACTTTTTTATGATTCACCATGAGTCCTTATGATGTTTGGAACTAGAATTTAAATTTCACAAAGTCTCATATGTATGAGGGTTTGATATTCTCATGAAACCTCAAGATATACCTTGTTATACATGAATATTCTATTAATGTTGAGTGTTTTGTCCTCATCCTTCTGGTGGAGTGGGTTTATCTGTACTGGGGAAAGTGGTGTTTTTGTAAACCCTTCATGAAAAAGAAGAGTTTTGATAGTACCTGCCTCATTATTAATTGGTTACACTTTGTGGGTGTCATGATGTGCTGGTGATTGTGTTTATGGGGAAGTTTCTATTTATGATAGTGATTCGGACCCCTCAAATATAGAAAGTGTATCAAAACCTGTGGATGTTAAGTTATATTTCCCTTAGTTGGTGAGAACGGTTTTATGTGATGTGTGCAATAAGAATACTTTTCTTCCCTATGAATGTTGAGGAATTCTAGAATTCTTCATAAGAGAGACTTATGGTTAAATCTTGGTAAGAATATGGTGTATGCATCAACCCATATACCAGATATGATGAGTATATTTTTGAAGTTATATTATTTTAAATTGAATCTCTCCTTGAGACGGTTCATAGTAGAGTCTATAATCCATTTAGGTTCATTTATTATTAAACCAAGATTCATGCAGTGTCCTCCAGTCTTCATGAACTAGGGACACATAAGATGAGGAGATCAAAGTAGCACATCCATGGAAAAGAGAATGGTATTCTTTGCAAAAGGACTTTGGGTTTAGATAATGGTATGAACATGTGATTAGTTTAATTTGGGTGGTTAATTATTTTTAGAATTGTGGGATGTTTCTTGACTTCGATCAGTGGTAAATTCCACACATCATTCTTTTATGTCAAGGATAATTTAAGGGTGGTGTCAACGAAGTGAACCTCTATGACCAATTGTTTCTAGGTGCTTGTCTTGAAGGTTTTTTCTTGAAAATGGGGAGACACCATGAAATTCATTGTGTAGATAGTGATTCTTCCCTAATACCTATTACGGGTATCAAGCTTGTTATTTTGAATGGAGACTGCTCTAGTAAAGAACTACCATGGGTGTGTCAAGCCAAGTGATTTTGGTTAAGTACACCTACACTATGGAGAACCCGATTACATGATAGGGGGTGAATTTATTCTCAAGAGATTCTAAACGTCTTCCACATGGTTGGAATGCATTTCATCTCTTTTTATTGAATCCATTAATTTATGTTGATCAATTCATAGGCCTAACTCTAGTGGTTTGTGGGAATTCAACATGTAATACTAATCTTTGGATGTCTATATTAGTGTTCGATGATTATGCCTATGGTTTGAGATGATATCATAATCTTTTAAGGCAGTGATCTTCTGGGATGTAGTGTTAGCAGCACCCACCCACAGTAGGTGTGTGATACAAGTCTCATCTCAAGAGGCACTATCATTCATAGTTACCTCAAGGATAGCCTATTACTCCAAGGAATTTAATATGATTATGATGGGTATAGACATATCACATTACATTTTCTTAACATTTATGCTACAGTTAGAGATGCAGTCGATGAATAGATTAGGCAGAGGAAGGAACTGGAGAAAGGATGTTTGTACAACACTAAAGTGATAGAGGAGATCGGGGAGCAACATGAGGTGGATGGAAATTTGGTTTGATTCTACTAATACTACCCCTAAGTAAACTACTACTATACTAGGAAGTTAGTGTGGTTAGAATCTCGGATAGTTGTAGTCACTAGAGCCATTTTACTAGGAGGCTCCAGGAGTGTTTAGAGGTACGATCTATGTTCGTTATAATTTTCTTGTGGTACTATTAGAAATAGGTACAAGAAACTATTTTTCCAATTTTTTTCAATTATTTTCTAGGTATATGGTAGGAGTTGGTAGAGCCCCATGTTAGTGAGGGAGATTTATTGCATATTCTTTAGATGTTCATGATAGAATTTATGTTCACTAACCTTAATTTTCTATTTTGTTATGTTAATTTGGGTAACAAAACCTATGATATTCTATAGTAATTTTGGATAAACCTAGGTTATTTGTTTCCCCCGTGAACCCCTTGTTTTCATTTTATTTGAGTTTTGTCACTAGTTTTGGGCTGTTTAATGTGATTATTTTAGTATGAATGAGGTGGTTAGTAGGGGTTGTTAAAAGGATGTTTAATGTTTTGTTACAAGGGTGGTGAGTGCTAGAACTATTGGTAAGGGTGTTGGAAAGTGTGTTGATTTTGATGGGGGGTCTATCCTGGTTCTGTTGATTTCGAAATCTTTTTTGGAAATGGTTAGGCTCTATTAATCTCTATTTTTATAAGGAAGTGGTTCTGTTCTACTATATTTGGAAGTCTTGTTTTGTGTATTTGAATCATAAATTCTTATATTTGAGATTCAAATAGGATAGATATGAATAAATATTGGATGGATGAAAATCGTTTGACAATAGAGTATGAGAATGGAGTAAAAGAGTTCATCAAGTTTGAAAAGGATTACACAGAGGATTATTCTCAAATTCTTTTTTCCAGGTTTACATTGTTCTTATTCTAGACTAATTAATCCAAAGGAGTTGGAATAACATTTGATATATCATGTAATATATCAGAGTTATAAATGTTGGAATAAACACGGAGAAAAAGCGCATGTAGCTACTGTCTGGGATAAAATAGAGTTTTATGGATCATTAGATATGAATACAAATATGGATAATGAAGAAGACCGTATGGAGGATGTGATTACAAATGTCAAAGATGATGAAGATTGTATTGAGGAAATGATAGGGACAATTTAAGACGAACTCCATGATTGCCCAAAATTGTTTGATAAGTTAAAGAGTTGTGCAAAGATACCATTGTATGTTGGTTGCACTAAATATACAGCATTGTCAACTGTACTGTAGTTGTATTGATTGAAATCGGGCAATATATAGAGTGATGTCAGTTTTATGGAACTACTTTCTCTCTTGAACGACATTCTCTCGGAAGATAATGAGCTCCCAAACCAGACATAATAATATAAACAAATGCTACGCTCATTGGGTTTGATTTTTGAAAGAATACATGCCTGCCCGAAAGACTATATACTATTTCACAAGGAGAAAAAATCACTTACTAAATTACCAAAGTGATGTTCTTCTCGATACAAGAAATATGAATCCAGTATTACAAAAGTTTTATAGTACTTTCCAATCATTCCAAGGTTTAGGCATTTGTATGGAAGTGAGGAAAAAGCAAGACAATTGTTGTGGCATGCAGATAAAAGATAAAAATATTGGAAATTACATCACCCGACTGACTCTCATCAATGGAAGATAATTGATCATGAGTATCTTGAATTTGGAAAAGAGTCGAGAAACCTTTGTCTTTCATTATCTATAGATAGAGTGAATCCTTTTGGTTTCCAAACCAGCACTCACAATACAAGGCCTGTTATGTTTGTAAATTATAACTTTCCACCCTGGTTATGCATGAAGAGGAAATTAATCATGTTATCTATGCTTATATCAGGACCAAAACAACCAATTAATGATACTGATGTTTATTTGTCTCCTTTGATTGAGGATTTGACGTTATTGTAGGATTTAGGTGTTATGTTGTATGATGATTATAAAAGTGAATAATTTATGTTGAGATCGATGTTGTATGGGATGATAAATGATTTCCTT
This sequence comes from Viscum album, assembly GCA_963277665.1. Classification (NCBI taxonomy): domain Eukaryota; kingdom Viridiplantae; phylum Streptophyta; class Magnoliopsida; order Santalales; family Viscaceae; genus Viscum; species Viscum album. The sequence goes on from OY728150.1 coordinate 1,477,690,488, forward strand.
GCTTATGGAAATTCGTTAGGCTATAGAATTAATGGAACTCAATGGTGTCCCATGTGTGAAGAAGATATATAATCAATTAGGAGGAAACATTCATCAAAATATATGTTTCTAGAACATTGTAGATAACTACCTTATCGACATAAGTACTGATCTTGGATGACAACATTCAATATATGTTCAAAATAATGCACAACACTGTCTCCGCTAAAAGGTGATCATCTTTTTGAGAAATTAAAATATGTGAACACTGTTTTTGGTAAACCATTTTCAAAAAACCTTATGAAAATCGGTTGGAAAAAGAGATCAGTTTTTTTGAATTACCATACTGAAATTGTCTGTACATCAGACATTATCTTGATGTGATGCATGTAGAAAAAAATGTATGTGATAGTGTTATCAGAATGTTGCTAAATTCCCATGAAAAAACAAAGGATAGAGTTAAGGCATGGTTGGACATGGTTGACATGGGAATATGAGAAGAGTTGGCTCCTGTGGAGGGTGAAAATCAAATGTTTCTTCCTCCAGCTTCTTACACTCTTTCCAGGGAGGAGAGATATCAGTTTTTCAACTTCTTCAATAATGTAATGGTTTTATAGGGTTATTCATAAAATATCAAGAACATTGTGTAAATGAATGATTTTAAGTAAAAAAGTTTTAAATTACATGACTGTTATGTTTTGATGCAAGATTTAATTCCTATAGCTTTACGTTGCATTTTTTCCAAGAATGTTCATCATACATTAACCCAAATTTGTTTCTTTTTCAAAGCTATATGTTGCAAAGTTTTTGACCTGGAGAAATTTCCAACTATGGAAAGAGAAATTGCAATCATATTATGTGAATTAGAAATGTTCTTCCCACCAACATTCTTTGATATGATGGTTCATTTGATGCTTCACTTGATGAGAGATATTTGACTTTTTGGTCCTATAAACTATAGATGGATGTGCCCCATTGAACAGTATATGAAGATTTTGAAAGGGTGTGTCAAAAATCGAAGTCGTCTAGAGGGTTTTATAGTGGAGTGATATATTGTTGAGGAAGCCATTGAATTATGTACTGAATACATATCTGATGTGGAAAGCATTGGTCTCCCAAAATCTCATCACACTGGACACATTGAGGGTGAGGGAATTTTTGGAAGAGATGTTGTGACAATAAATATTACAGATCGGGAGCAGACCCACATTTATGTGATACATAACAATTGGGAGGTTACTCCATATATTGAAACCCAAAAAGAAATTCTTAGGTAGTTGAATCCATCAAGGGCTGAAAAATGGATATCAAATACACATAATCACCAGTTTATAGGATGGTTTCAGGACCATATTTTTAAGATGTTAGATGAAAATATGAATTCAAATTTACAATGACTTAGATGGCTAGATTCCGGACCAAGTGTTTATGTATTATGTAACAATGATTATGTAATCAATGGTTATACATTATATATAGATGAACATGATAAAGATAGTACCAGGAAAAATAGTGGAGTTACACTTGTGGCTAAAGCGATGCATGTTTCTGGTAGTAAGTACAAAAATTCAATTTATGCAAATATGTCATACTTTGGCATTATCAAAAAAATATGGGAGTTTGATTATACGACATTCCAATTGATGATTTTTAAATGCAAATGGGTTGATAACAATAGTGGTGTAAAAATATATGAATTGGGATTTGTGAAAGTTGATTTTAGTAAAGAAGGGTACAAAGACAAACAATTTATAATGGCTTCTCTAGTGGTACACGTATTTTATGTTCCAGATCCTACAAATTAAAAGTGGTCGATTATTCTGTTATCATCCAAAACTACTGAAGGGTCTGATGAAAATTCAGTTGAGTATGATCCTTTTAGTAGTACGTTGTAATCATTTCACATTGGTCCCAATGTAGATGATGTTTTATATGTTAGATGAGACCACAATGAAGGTATTTGGATAATCGACAGAGGTTTCAAATCCATTCAACCTTTGGAAAAAAGAAACAGAGTTCAATAAACAGGTAATATTTAGTTTGTAATATAGATCTTATTATCTCATGTTTTTATCTTATCATTTCTGAATTTAAGTAATCTAAATTAACTGTTCAACCACTTTTGCAGATAATGACTTCTGAACGTTCTGGTGCTCAAGGCTGAACAAGTCTCTCAAGCTGTTGTTGTTGTTGTTGCTGCTCACAGTGCAGAGCAAGAACAAGTTTCTGAACCTGTTGCCACTCCTAGTGTTGTGGTCCAACAACCATCAGCACATGTTGTTGCTAGCATTTTAGATGAACATATAGATGATGTTGATATCGATTAAATGGTCAGGGATGAAGGACTGACATCATAGAAAACACAGGTGCGTCATAGTTTGATGGTGTTAGATAAGGTTTTTAAGGAGAAAAACAAAGGAATCAATGAGGCCAACATGTAAATACCAACAAGGTTATGTTTAGTAGTTACATTGGAATTGTCACTCAGCAACGCATGTTGATTGAAATAGATTCATGGCACCATGTTGTGTCCGGGGTGAAGGCTGTGATCTGGGAAGAAATTACACTAACATTATGATATTATTTCTTTAATTTACTAGAAAATAAAATAATGAAACAATGTCTTACTCTTCTCAATCTCTTACAGAGTATGTTTATAGTAGATGATTCAAACCAGAATTAAGTAATAAGGCTTGTAGTATGGATTCATCGAGGTTTTTTTACTATTTTAACAAAATGTCACCTAAAAGATTCCAAAGGTAAAATAAACCTGCACTCACCCCTTGTCTATGCTCACCTGATATCCCAAAAAGCATGGGATGCATTTATTGGCCACCGTGGGGATGAGAAGTTTTAGGTACATTGTGGCTAATAATACGTTGTTTGAGGATACATGTATTAATCACTTTTATTGTAAATATTTCATTTATTAAACAACAACCCACTACTGAAAATAAGGAACATGCATCCAAACCAACATACCCTTATCGTAAAGCAAGGATGCGGTACGCTTCACTAGAAAATAAAATGGAATGTATTTTAAATTTATAGTAATTTTGTTAGGTGCCATGAAACAACATCATAATTATCTTTCTATATTTATATGTTGATTGATGAGTCTAAAACCAAAGAAACTTCCATCCCACATCATGTGCTATGGAAGGACGCACATGTGAATAAAAAAGAAAATCTAGTAGATGAAAACACACAAAAAGTGTGAGAAATATGTGTAAGTATGACACGATAAAAAGATTTGTTTTAAATTTCTATTTCATAAAAATAATTAGTTATTTTAATATATCTGACAGTCACAGGAATCAGCTACTCCTATAGTGGATGCAGACCTATTATCAACGACTTTTAAGTGGCCAAAACAATACGGTCATGTCATAGGTGCGGGGTTTGGGGTGACACCCTAAGTATATTATTAGAAAAAAACAAACGGATGACAGAGATGAAAAAATGAAACAAATGAGTGAAAGACTAGAAACTCTTGAATAATGATTTCAATGATAGGGAGAGTTTCTAGCAACTTTTATGGGTGGTAAGCGAGAAGACACAACTTAAGAATAACCAGCATGTGAAGATCCCACCCCACCCCCCACCAACTTTGAGGGGAGCCATTCCCCTCAAAAAACTATCTTAGCTTTGGTAATCAATATTCTAATAATTTTTCCCATGAAATGTGTATGAGAAAAACACTAATTTTTCTTGTACTGATATTTTAAAGGGTGATAATGACTGTTATTTATATTTTTCAACACCCACCTATCACCTTGTAGTGAGGGTTATGGTGTTCAACATCCCAGAGGACAAGCTGCATAATAGACCACTTTCAAAAGATCACTTGAAAGTGATGATTACTGTAGCTCATGAACCAAATGCAGAGCTACCTATTCCACTTGATGACGATTATATTCATACAGTTGAAAATGCTATTGGGATATTCATTTCATGGCTATCACAACTTGTAAGAGTACATGTGGAAAAAGAGGTATTTATTTCCATTTTTTCCAGATAAACCTTTAAAAAATAATGAAAAAGGGTCTAAACCAATTAATGTTATTATTGACGGAGAAAGGGAAGGGGATGACAAGAAATGTTAGCTCAAAATCATCTAAAGGATCGACCAACCGATCCTAAAGAGCTACTAAAAGCACAATAACACCACCTATCTCTATCCACATTTACTATTATTGAAGACTCATGTGAATATGAAGCAAATAGGTGGTAGTAGTCATATAGTGGTTTTTGAATAGAATATATACAGAGAGGAAATTCAATATTTCATTGCTTCTGAAAATGTAAATGAGATCCTTGAATACGGTTAGCTAGGCGCCACTGTTATAAATTTATATATGAGGCATGTTTTCATGAATTGATTTTATAAAAGCTGATATAATGTGAAAATTATGACTAAATGAATTTTATATTATTGACAGATGTATATATGAAAAACATTTGAAGGAATTTTCCTAGGAGCCACAATTCGGACTCGTTATTCCTCATACCACATCAACATAACTAACAAAATTAGAGCCATAAAAAAAGGATGAAATAGTGAATGACTTGCTGAAAACATTTGAAAGCAAGATTACGAATGACATACTCTTCCTAATACCAACCATGCAGGGGTAAAACTCTATGATTAAAGCATATCAATTATATTTTCACTTATTTTATTACTTATTCCTTTTTTTGTTTTTAAGAAACATTGGCTGTAATTGTGGTGAACTTGGATACTCCAAAGATTTATTTTTAATATTCAATGTTAGTATATCCAACAAACCAACCTCAAATGATGGATTTTGTGAATATGTAAGACACTACATCCTACGTTTTAGGTCTAAACATAATTTAATATAATTTATATTATCTTTTACTAAGGATTCTGTTATGATAGGGAGATGTATCATTATATTATAGAAAAAGGAATTAGGACAGGGGCTAAGCATAAAGAGGTGATCAAGTACTACGTCTGCACAAATATCAGGGTATATATAATAAAATTTCACTATCCAAACACATATCAACATAGGCTACTTATTCTCCTAATGATAGAATTTTTTTTAGTGTCCAAAAAAAACAAACGATACTGATTGTGGTTATTATGTTGGTAAATTTATAAAAGAGATCATTCTTCATCAACAAACTAGTATCCCTAAAGAGGTATTTTAAAAAACAAATACTATTTCATTTAAATTATTTATTAATTATTTATTTATATATTTTTCAGTACTACTATGACTGTTGAAAATACTCATACTCACAAGATGATATAGATTTTTTTAGTAATGAGTGGGCCGCATACCTGATGGAAGATTTTACACAAATAGCATGAAGATTTGACTTGGGGACATGTACAATTGGCAGTCATTTTTGAGAGGGGTTAAGGGGATCAAAAGATGAAACATTTTTGTATGTAAATATTCGTAGGAAAATTTTAATTTTTATTAAATAAATCATTATTTCTCTAATGATTCATTTTCATATTTTAATAGATTAAATTCACCAGCAACATGCAAGAATGATGAACCACTTTTCCTTGGGATTTGGATAAGAAAAACTAGTAAAATCTCCAAGATACCTTCATATCAGACAAAACACATTCGGATTGTGTTGATAATTTAGGGAAAAAAATACATGGGTCATTCTTTATGTGTATGAGTCAACCCCACCTCAATCTGAGGCACAGTGTGGCCGGTATCACTCAAAGTGTCTCTCATTTGATTAAAATGAACAAATTTTTTGTGAAAACAACAACTGAAATACAGAAATCCCACCAAACACATTACGATTGTGTTGATAATTTATAATAATGATCCATGGGTCATTTTTGATGGGTACGAGTCAACCCCACCTCAATCTGAGGCACAGTGTGGCCGGTATCACTCAAAGTGTCTCTCTTTTGTTGAAAATGGACATCATTTTAAGTGAAAACAACAACTAACGTATGGAAATCTGACCAAAATCATTTGGATTGTGTTTATAATTTAGAATAATTATCCATGGGTCATTTTTGACATTTAAAAGTCAACCTAGCTTCAATATGTTGCACAGTGTGGCCGATATCACTCAAAGTGTCTCTCTTTTGTTTAAAAGGGACAAAATTTTAGGTCAAAAGAACAATTGACGTACGAAAATCTGACCAAACACATTTTTATTGTGTTGAATCTTTAGGGGAATGATAAATGGTTCTTTTTTGACATGTATTAGTCTTTTACGCCTTAATATGAGGCACAATGTGGTCAGTATCACTCAAAGTGTCTTTCTTTTGATTAAAATGGACGGAATTTTAAGCGAAAACAACAACTGACATACGGAAATCGAACCAAACGTATTACGATTTTATTGATACTTTAGATGAATAATACATGGGTCATTTTTGATGTGTACGAGTCAACTACTCATCAATATGAGGCACAGATAGGCTAGTATCATTCAAAGTGTCTCTCTTTTGTTTAAAATGGACAGAATTTTAAGTGAAAACAACAACTGACATTTGGAAATTAGAATAAACGCATTATAATTGTGTTGATACATTAGGGGAACGATACATGGTTCATTTTTGATGTGTATGAGTCAATCAAGCCTCAATACAAGGCATGGTGTGGCCAGTATCACTCAAAGTGTATCTCTTTTGTTTAAAATGGACATAATTTTATGTGAAAAAAACAACTGACGTACAAAAATCTAACCAAACACATTAATATTGTGTTGATACTTTATAATAATGATACATGGGTCATTTGGGATGTGTGTGAGTCAACCCTACCTCAATCCGAAGCACAGTGTGTCTGGTATCACTCGAAGCGTCTCTCTTTTGTTTAAAATGGACAAAATTTTAATTGAAAAAAACAACTAACATACAGAAATCTGACCAAACGTATTCGGATTGTGTTGATATTTTAGGGGAATGATCCATGGGTAATTCTTGATGTGTATGAGTTAACCCTGCCTCAATCTAAGGCACAGTGTGGCCAATATCACTCAAAGTGTCTCTCTTTTGTTTAAAATGGATAGAATTTTAAGTGAAAACAACAACTGACGCACAAAAATGCGACCAAATGAATTAATATTGTGTTGATACTTTATGGGAACCATTCTTTGGTCATTTGTGACTTTTAAAGTCAACCTTTCCTCAATGTGAGGCACAATGTGTCCAGTATATCTCAAAGTGTCTATCTTTTGATTAAAATGGATAGAATTTTAAGTGAAAACAACAACTAACTTACGGAAATCTAACCAAAAGAATTTGGATTGTTTTTATACTTTATAAGAATGATCCATGGGTAATTTGTGATGTGTATGAGTCTACCCCGCCTAATTTTGAGTCTTGGTGTGGCTGGTATCACTCAAAGTGTCTCTCTTTTGTTTAAAATGGACAGAATTTTAAGTGAAAACAACAACTGACATATGAAAATCTAACCAAACACAGTTGGATTGTGTTGATACTTTAGGAGAATGATCCATGGGTCATTTTTGATGTTTAAGAGTCAACCCTACCTCAATATGAGACACGGTGTGGCCGGTATCACTCAAGGTGTCTATCTTTTGTTTAAAATGAACGGAATTTTAAGTGAAATCAAAACCTGACGTACGTAAATCTGACCAAACACATTTGGATTGTGATGATACTTTAGGGGAACTATCCATGGGTCATTGTTGATGTTTATGAGTCAACCCTGCCTCAATACGAGGCATGGTGTGGCCAGTATCACTCAAAGTGTCTCTCTTTTGTTTAAAATGGATAGAATTTTAAGTTAAAACAAAAACTGTCATATAGAAATCCGACCAAATGCATTCTGATTGTGTTGATACATTAAGAGAATGATCCATGTATCATTTGTGACATGTACGAGTCAACAACACATCAATACAAGGCACGGTGTGACCGGTATCACTCAAAGTTTCTCTCTTTTGTTTAAAATGGACAAAATTTTAAGTGAAAACAACAACTGACGTACGAAAATCCGACCAAATGCATTCGGATTTTGTTGATACTTTAGGGGAATGATATATGGGTTATTTGTGACATGTATGAGTCAACCCCCCTGCACACCATGCCACCCCCTTGGACACTCCAATTGACCCCCCCCCCCCCACCACCACCTTGGACAACCCCCTCTCACTGGACACCCACCAACCCCCTCGATGGAACCCCCACCCCTCCTAGACCCCAACCCACCACCTAGACACCCCCACTCCCTGGACACCCCCACCCCCATGGACAGCCACACCCACCCCCCTGGACACCACCCTAGAGAACCCCCCACCCCCTGGACACCCACCAACCCCCTGGACGACACCCCCAACCCTCCTAGACACCACCCTACCAGCTGTACACCCCCACCCCTGGACACCCCCACCCCCATGGACAGCCACCCCCACCCCTAGACACTATCCCACCCCACTTGGACAACCCCACCAACCCCCTGGACACCACCCCATACCCTTGGATAACCCCACGAACCCGCTGGACAACCCCACCAACCTCCTGGACAACCCCCCCCACCCCTGGACACCCACCAACCCCTTGGACGGCACACCACCCCTCCTGGACACCACCCCACCACCTGGACACCCCCACCCCCATGGACAGCCACCCCCACCCCTCCTGAACACCACCCCACCCCCTTGGACAACCCCACCAACCCCATGGACCCCACCCCACCCCCTTGGACAACCCCACCGACTCCTTGGACCGCCCCCACCCCCAAGACACCACCCCACCCCTTGGACACCCCCACCCCCTAGACACCCCCACCCCCTGGACACCACCCCAACCCCTGGACTCCCCCATGGACAACCCCCTCCCACCACCACCCTGGATAGCACCCCCACCCCCTGGACACCCCCACCCCCTGGATGCCCCTACCCCTGGACGCCCCCACCCCTCCTAGACACCACCCCACCTAGACACCCCCACCCCCATGGACAACCACCCCTACCCCCTAGACACCACCCCACCCTTGGACACCCCACCCCTAGAAATCCCCCCCCCCCCCCCCCGAACCCCTTGACACCACCCCACCCCCCTAGACACCCCCATGAACAACCCCCCCCCCCCCCCCCGGACAGCCCCCGACCCCCTTGGACACCCCCACCCTCTGGACACCCACCACCCCTGGACATCACCCCCACCCCTCCTAGACACCACCCCACCACCTAGACACCCCCACCCCTAGTAACCCCCACCCCTTGGACAACCACCCCCACCCATGGATACCACCCCACCCCTTGGACATCCCCACCAACCCTGGACTGCCCCACCAACCCTGGACTGCCCCACCCCCTAGACACCACCCCACCCCCTGGACACCCCCAACCCCTGGAAAGCCCCCCACCACCCTGGACTCCCCCCACCCCTGAACACCCAACCATCCCCTGGATGTCCCCCACCCCCTGGACAACCCCCACCCCTCCTCGACACCAGCCACCACCTGGACACCCCCACCCCCTGGACAAACCCACCCCCATGGACAACCCCCCCCCCCCCCCCCCTTGGACACCACCCACCCCCACCCCCTAGACACCCCTACCCCCTTGGAAAGCCACCCCAAACCCCTGAATAGCCCCTCAACCCCTTGAATTCTAAATATAATTCTTTATGTATTTAATAAACTTATGAATTATGTGTTAATGGTGTATGGGTATACTTGTTGTAATTGCCTTATGAATTATGTGTTAATTTTGTATGGGTATACTTTTTGATATGCTGATTTTTTGCAGGTCTTGTTTGGGTGCGATGCTACAGAATTTTATGTTGTAGCAGACAAGGAATTTATCAATGCATTTTTAGCACTGATAAAGGGAGCATTTATCAGTTATAAAAATGTGGTGATAAAGGGATCCTTTATCAGTTCTAAAAAGGAGCTGATAAATAATCCATTTATCTGAGCTTTTTTAGCACGGATAAAGTCTTCCTTTATCATTACTTTTTAGCGATGATAAAGGGAACCCCCCCTTTATCAGTACTGAGCTTTACAACACTTTTTTAGCACTGTTAAAGCCCATTTTGAGCACTGATAAAGATCATTTTTTTAGTAGTGAATCTATTATCTAGTTTTTAGATTAGTTTTTCTTGTACAGAAACCTTGAAACCTCTAGGATCCTTCATGTATATCTATTTGAAGTGGTCACCATGAAGAAATTTTTTCTTCATATCCATCTGTTCAAGATCTAGGTCCATGATTTCCACCAATCTAAAAATGACTCAGATTGAAACCATTTTCACAATAGGTGAAAATTTCTCATCAAATTCAACTCCATTATTTTGAAGTAATCCCTTACTACTAACCAAGATTTGTGCATGACCTCCATTTTTGTGTCATCCTTCTTCAGTCTATACACCCATTTGTTCATTAGTACATTTTTACCTTTGGTTTGTTCCACCAAATCATTATTTGTTTCCTCATAAAGGACTCCATATCATTATATAATGCCTGAAACCACTCGAGTTTTTTAGGATGAGACACTGCTTCCTGGTATCCTTATAGCTCCCCTTCATTAGTCAGAAAAAAGTGGTATAAATTTGAAAATATTATTGATTAAATACTTAATCATACATATCTTAAAACCTATAAAATTTTAGGTCTAGGTGGTACAAAATCACCTAGATAATGTGACAGTTCTACAACATCTTTCAGATGGGATTGAGTCTCCCCTTGCTCAATATACTCCTCCACTGCCTCCTAGTTCCCTGTTGATGAGTCTTCTTACCGCTCCTCTTCTGTAATAGTTGGTGCTGGTACATGTATTGGATCTAGAATTTATTCCATAATAATTTCCCTTCAATACATTCAGATATTTTGAATAACCTTGATCATTGGGTTCACATTGAACATGACATCTATGATTCTGATCACCTTCTTCTATTTCAGGTACCAAAGCTTGTATCTGAACTCCACATCTCTCCAGAATGAAAATGAATGGGTAGATTGCATTCATATCTTTTTACTTATTTCCCTAGATACATGTGAAAATTCCAAATACCTAAATACTCATAAATGAGGGTAATAAAGATGTTTACCATTCCATATCTTCCGTGGAATCTCAAAATTTAGTGGGACTAATGGTAATGTGGTGGAATGAAACCTGAATTACTTCTCCCCAGAATGGTTTTGATGGATTTTCCAAACTCATCATGCTCTTGAACTTATCCATGATGGCTCTATTCATACTTTTCACAAATCCATTGTGTTTTGGGGTCTATGGGACCATATTCTCATGTTAGATTCCCTAACTCCTACAATAGGCATCGAATTCTCTATATGTTTAATCACCTAAATTGTTTGAATGAAGACACCTAAGCTTCTTTCTAGTTTCATGTTCCACCATAGAGTGGAACATGTTGAAGTAGTCTTGTAGTTGTTCCTTCATCCATAAGAAGAAAACCAACACCTTTCAAGATGCATCATCAATAAGGGATAAGAAATACTTTTTACCTCCCAGCGAGTCTACCTCCATGGGACCACATACATCAGAGTGCACCAGAACCAACACATCTGATCTTATTAATGAAGTATTATTGAATGTGAATCTTTGATTCTTCTTATAAATGTAGTATTTGAAAGGATCATGGGATTAATTCTTGTCAATACTGATTTACTTTTTCTTTTTAAGGGTAGATATACCTCTTTTACTCATGTGACCAAGTGTCCCATGCCATAGATTGGATGTTGTCTCTCCTTCCACCATGTTGAGGGTTTCAACACATATCTTGACATATGTTTTTTACATCATACCACATATGTTTCATTGGGTGATGATAATTAATCCTTTTTTATCTTCCATAATCTATTACTAAATATGTTGTTATAACCTTGTCGATCAAAGGCTATTCCTGAAAATTGGTTGAGTCAAAGACATTGAACATGACGAGAATCCTTCAGGTTGATTATGTATCTAATGTTTTTCTTGACTTGGATATCACCCATGCCAAAAATATCCTCCAAACTAGTATTCCCCATATTGACTGCACCAATGTCACCATCTGGATAATTCGTGAAATACTCATGATTCAGAGTGACTTGGTACGATGTTTCAATATCAACCACCCATTCCATGTCTTAACCTAATGTATGAATGAACGTTTTTTATATATGTTTAGATCATATCATGTGTTATCCAATAACTTTCACATGAAGGTCTCCGTTTCTTCTTTATTTGTTCCTACATTATCCCTTTTCCTTTAGAAACTTTTTGTAGTTCTTATTCAAGTGTCCATCCATGTAGTAATGGTAATATTTATATGTTGTTATCTTTCCATTAGTGGACCTTCCACTGCTTTGGATTTAGACTTTTCTTATGTACCCTCAACCACCTTCCATGTATGGTCCCTCCATTTAATTTTAATTTTGTAAATATTGGTGCATAATTCTAAAAAAAAATTAGTGTACGGTTTTGTCGATAATAGTCGAAAATGCTATAATAAACTCATAGATCATCAAATTTGGATTCTGATTGATCATGATATGATCAAATATGTTTCAAATAATGAGATCAACCAATGATAAGGAATTAACTAGGTGATGACATGGAATAGATGTCACACACCTAAGAAGTTGTCAAAATATCTTTGGAAATTTATCTAATTCCAGAACAATGACATATTCTCTATGAGGGGGTATTATAGTAAAAAAATGACCAAACTTTGAACGAGCATAGAGAACTCATTTTAGATCTATTTTCAATGTTTTTCTCACCATTGGAATCACCTAGACATGAACCTTCAGAACCTGGATTCAAAACATGAACCCTAGAAACCTGAATTTTCCAGCCACTAGAAAATATAATCCACTCTCTATTGTTTCATAACAAATGGATATGATACCACTTGTTGTGATTAATTGTTCACAAATAAAGGGAATTAGGGAAAGAAAATTGGAATAAAGTTGGTATTTATTTCGACTTGATCAAAGCTTTCAAAAACTCTCTCTACACCTCTATCTCTATACTAATGGATCTATTAAGGCTCTCTCACTATATATAATAGCTATATTAGCTTGGATCGATGAATTCATGAGACTTCTCAAGGACTGATTATATAGGTATGGTGGGAGGTTTCAAGTATGAAAAAACTCCCACCAATCCCCACCAATCCCACACCTACCATGGGATTCTCTCATGGATTCCAAAGGAACAGGGGTTAAACATGTGTATTGTGTATGAGCTATGATTGAAATATTTTTTTGGTGGGGTTGGTGCATCAAACACCTATAAGCTAGCTGAAAAAACTCCATCAAATTAGGGGAGTTCAAGTTGGAGGAAGGAGACAATATCATTGGATAATGTTCTTCATCTCTATACCTTTTCTTCATATATTGACGTTTCATGATGTTTATATTGAATATATTTATTTTAGTTGTTTCTATGATGTTGGGGTTGGTGTATTAGAACCAAATTCAACATACTTGATGATTACATGTATTCATTTCCTTGAATATTAATGATTTTTTTTGCATCTTGATTGTTTCTATTCATTACATAGTAAGTGATAATTTCCAAATAATATCCTTCACATATAATTTTTTTAGTAGTTCCCCATTATGATGAGAACCTAAAGGTTCCATGATAGTATTCTTGAATATATATTCTATAGCTATATGAGATCATTTGAAGAGACACAAATGATACATGCTATCAGGGTTAGAGGCTTATTGGATTTTGAGGAACCCTCTCATGGTATGCACCCTTGGTTATCATCGAGCAAGAGATTATGAGAACATGAATAACCAGTAAGAAATACACATTTATATGCTTCATTGGATGTTTCTATCTAAATATGTTTTTATTGATCTTTATACTTTAATATTATCACTAATTAATTCTATAAGTCACCCACTTTGATGTATTGATTAAAATCGCTATGAAATATACTCATAGAAAAGTCAGATACATTGGGTGCATCACAAGTGATATTGAATTAATGGATAATATGAGAATGTATTTATCATCTTTTTTTCATTAGAATATGTTTATATCTTAGGCCCTTTTATGACAATGAAACCACCTTGATAAAAAAAATGACCATGGTGTTCTATGGGAATATTCTTTTCTGGAATGTCAAAGAAAGAAACATTGAACACATATGTTGATGATACCTGTATGAATCATGCTTGATTAGATATTTAACAATATAAATATTATATTACACAGTGGGTGTTTGTAGGAGGTTTTATGTTGTTGCGACATTAAATTCTTTCTCTATGGGTCCCTTGATGTGTTTCTAGATGCTAACCTTAGAATTTAGGAATATCCATCTATTTACATTGAGAAAGGGGACTACAAGGTCATACACTAAGTGTATCCAGAATCTCACATGAATTTAATGTTTAAGTTAACAAGTTAGAAGAAATATTATTTCTACTTTGTGGTTTAAAAATTATTCGGGTTTGGTTGATCATCAATATTTATTAAAAAATTATTCAAAAAAATATGTTACTTATAATAAATATTTATTTTCAAGGATTTTATAACATAATATTTAATATATTTATCGATGAATAATGAAATTATATTTATTTATTAAATAAATAGTCATTATTCAGGGTTTGATAGATGCTGAAGTGGATAAGACGACCATGTTTAATAGTATAATTGAAAATGATATAAATTATATTTATTTATTCTTGGGTGGTGCACATTTCAAGTGAATAATAATTATATTATCATTAGTACATGAGGTTCACTAAGAATTAAAGAATTATTAAGAGATATTATAAGCAAATAGACAACCCTAAACATTCCTTAATATTTATCTAGTTATATCTGTTTCCTAAAAGAGACTCCATGTAAAAAATGGATAGATATAAGATCTCTAAAACATTAAGTATATTTCTAGAGATCTAGAGTGTGATCTATCCTCATCCATCAAGAGAAAACCAATAATTATTCATCCCCAAAGAGCATTATGTTGTGATCAACCATGAACGATGAAAGTTATCAGGATTGACCACACTAGCACCCAAAAATTCTAAGACATTGTTTAGAGTTGTTGTGCACATGTGGATCACCAATATATGGATTATGCACTTGGATCCTATGATTCAATGACATTATGATGAGATCGATTCAACCATATGATCAATAAATAATGAATTACAAGGAAAAGTAATTCTTGATCTACTTATAAATTAATTATAAATTACATGTGATGATCCTCCTATTAGGGTTGTAGTATTTAAACAAGTCTAGTAATATGCACTTTAAATTCATTGGTCATGACATCATTCATCATGTACAACTTTTATTATTCATAAATAAAGTCTGAAAGTAGACTTGGATATGCCTAATAGGTGCTTCAGTTACAATCGAAACCTTCAAGTGGTATTAGAGCGATCACCTGGTTAATTTATAGCCACTTATTAATCATTGATTGAATGATATGAATTTTAAATTTATTTTACTTCAGATATATTCATTCATATAACTTGAACATATTTTTATTTTACCTTTCTTTATTCTCACTAACATAGCCAATAAATGATTTAAATTAAAATGAAGAATCATCCAAAAATTCCATCTAAAGATGCCAAACATTCTAGTCAGAAGACAAAAGACTATATGCTATGTAACCATGTATTTTACATGTATATTAAATGATTATCTGGTCAAACCAATGATATTAGATTAGATTTGATAATAGAATATCTACACATATCTTGACCTGAAGGGATGCGATTTGAAGAACTAAATTCCATGTAATTATCATACATGATATGCAGTCCTCATGTTCTTGTGGTGGAGAACACGAGAGTCCAAACATGTTGTGTATCTAATACATGACATGGGGAATGAAAAACCATGCAAATTTGAGGCCACACATTGTGTAGAAAGATTATATATAGTATTCCTCATACATTTCGATGATAGGGGAACACACCCAATCCTTAGGTGTATTCTAGATACATGGGGAGAAGATATTACACATCATGTAACCTAGTACACACCGTGTAGTCTGTTACATCTAGTGTGCTTAATTTAAAAAAATGATTAAAATTAATTATATAATTAAACTTATTAACATTATTTCAGTTTTTCTTTTATTTGGTAGTACACGTCATTCCATAATATTATTTATTATATTTTAAATTAATTTCCATGTTAAATTTCAAATCTCCAAGTTGTGAATGGTCCTTATAATGTACTATGTGCGCACCAAGAACATCACATGTAGTGAGATTCACATGTGTTATGTTTTTTATTTCTTTCAAATTACACTCCATGTAATTACCTACCATAAACTTATGTTGGATGCTAATGGAATGTACAAAAAAATGATTATAATAGGTAGTTTTAATGAGTATATGTCGTTTTCTAAAAGTAAACTTGTGTAATTTACTAAATCTGAATAAAACTAATTTATTATTTTAAAAACAAAATTAAGGATGATGGAATTTCAATGATGTTTGGATGGAATTAAGATAAATTGAATTAATTGGATTATTTTATGTTGTTTTATCTTTGTTAAATAAATAATCATTGTAATTTATGACTAGATTGAAAATGTGAGTTCATTGCATGCTATGTGGATGATCATGAGATTAGACCACATCTATGCATGTGATTGATTTCCTTTTAATGTATTATTATTAAATTAAAATGATGGTCTGTGAGTCATGCACTTCTGATTATGTAAGGTCATGTATTCCCATGATTTCTTTATGTAAAAACCCTATCAATCCATTGGATGGCCTCACATGTGTGTGACTAAAATCTTATGTAAGGATTGAGATCCCTTGTGAGAGGAGGTGGTCCAAGTCCCAGAGATGAGTAAAAACTAATCAAGGCGATACACATGGTATGAGGTGTAATTTGACAACATGAAACATGATACCGTTCAAGTTGTTTGACCCTTGGTGCAAGTGTTAGTTTTTCATTAACTAGAGAAAATAAACATCTAATAATCTCATGATCATGCCACTTATATTTTATTTTTTCTATTGCATGATTTATTATTTATGTTTTTGGAATATACCCAATAAATTAATAAATGAATTAACAAGAATACAAGATAAAATAAAACAAAACCAAATTGTGTGTAAATTTTATCAAACATGGTTAATCACTTAAGTAAAATCCACTTAATATTAAAACACACATGATAAGATAAAACCAAACTTTTACGCATAAGGAAAAAATCACCTAACTAAAATATTAAGTCGGTAGAGCCTTCCACCACTTAAGTTAGAATCAAAACCATAGTACAAAGTGATTGACCGAACCAATTTGGGGTGATTTCAATTATAGAAGAACATTGAACTTGATGTTTTGGGGTGAATTAACTTGGTTCACATCAAGGGTTGACTTCTCAAACAAGAATTTGTATAACTGTGTGGAAATGGTTGAGAAAATATTTTTTCAAGATTTCAGGATTGGGGAGTTCAATCAACAGATAAAATAACAATGGTTTAATGATGTTGGTGAGTTATGATAACCTAAAACCCTTCAATTAACTTGTCATGAACAAGTTTAAGTTATGAGAAGGGGAATACTGGTCTTTTCCACTAGAATAGTTATGAAATATGATATTTCAAAACTAATGGGGAATGATATTAGGTTTTAAAAAAATAATGAGATATTAATAACATTTAAGAAAATTTAAATTTTTTAATCTGATTTAGTAATCATGGAAGTTAATTATCTACTCTTAATTTCGTAGAAATGGAAAACCACAAAAGTTGGACTATATTACTGTGATCCATACTAGAGAAGGATAACATTATCATCGGTGAAAATATTTGGGAATGGTATAGGTGCTTACACATCATACTACTCCATGAACATAAATTATACATGTTGGAAACCCCACTTCCTGAGTCTCTTGCTAAAGAGGCTAGTGAGTAAGGAGTATCTATCTACTTGAATAATGTGGATGAAACAATTGATGTCCAATGTTCCATTATATCCTACATGTCTAGTGATATTCTAAAGAAATATAAGGATATTGATGCATATAACTTAATTTCTCACCTTTGTGATCTTAATCAGGAGAAGGTGCGATAAGAGAGATATGAGATCTCCAACACACTATTCTTGTGAAAGCTTAGAGTGTCTATACTAGTTGGGCCTCATGTAGTCAATATGATTGGTTACATAGAATGCTTAGATATCTCAGAGTTTAAGATCCCTAAAGAGTTACACAAAGATCTTGTTTTTTATTCACTACCTAAAACATTCTCTAGTTTCATTGTGAATTACAAAATGAGAAATAGTGAGAAAAATATTTTGGAACTTCTTACTCTTATTATAAAAGTTGATAAATACATGGGGAATGAAAAAATTATGGTCCTTATGGTGAATAAAAAAGGAATAACAAATAAAAGATTCAAAAGACTCAATCCATATCCAAAGCACTGTCTTTCCAATAAGAAGATGATCCAAAAGTAATAAAAGGAGTAGAATAAGATGGGGTTTTCACGTGGAAAGAAAGGATACTATAAGAAGAACTTCACCCAATTAAAGAAGCAAAGGTAAGATTTAGTTACTTTTTTTATTGAGTGTAATCTTTCTATATTTACAATTCAATTATTAGATACTACATGTGGTTCTCACATTTTTATACAAATAAAGGAACCAAATAGATTTTGGATGGTTTCTAGAGGTGAGGTGGATCTACAAGCTGTCAATGGAGTGAAGATGGCTACTATGACAAAGAAGATCATATTTTGGAAAGAGGGTCTAATGTAGGGAATCTAAGCAAGGAAGAGTTCATATAGACATCGGACACGATTTCTATTTGGTTTGAGGACCTCATCAAAAATTATCTAGAGTTAGAGGTAAATGGACTTCTCTGGAAACTACTTAGGAATAATGCTTCTAATATGCTTAAAATTGATTTTTATGGTTCCTCTATTTCTTTCACTGTATGATGCTTTGTTTTTTTTCTGGTCATGGGTTCTCACTTTCTATTAAAAGTGTTAGAAATAAAAAAGAAATTTATGAGGTCATGCTACTAACAAGAATGATTTCAGTTTTAATGAACTCTTATTATGTTTCGATTGTTACTAAGAACATCATCACTATTTTTTAGACATGAATGGATTTATTTTTAGTTTTTGAAATAAGAGTTGCTACTTTTATAAAGATATCTTTTGTTATGGTATGATACAACTGAATAACGTGTTTTTATGTATTAAATTATAAAAACCAAATATTAGAAATTGATAACGAATAAAATTCATGCCACTCATTTATCACCCAATTATGGAATCACTATTTTGGTCATGTAAATGAGAAGCATTTGATGAAGATCTATCAAGATAGTTACCCCGACTTTTTCAAAAATTAACCACTGAAAATATTCCTTTCTTGTTTATAAGAAACGATGATCAAACCACCATTTTTGGTCATGGTGAATGGAACATAGAGCTTCTATAATTAGTAAAAAATAATGTGTGTGGGCCTTTTAAAGTAAAATCTAGGGGTGGACCCCCATACTTTATGACTTTTACAAATGACTTGAGTAAGCACGATTATGTCTACTTGATTAGCTATAATCCTGAATCCTTTGAGATGTTCATGGTGTTCAAGAATAAATTTGAGAGTCATATTGGTAAGGTGAGAAAGAAACTTTGACCAGATAGAAATGGTGAATATCTTAACTAATATTTTATCAAATTTCAATTAGAGTTTGAGATTTTATCTCAAATCACTCATCCTTATATGCCACATTGGAATGGTGGTAATGAAAGGTGGAACTGTACCTTATTTTAAATAGTATGGTCAATTATGAGTAACAAAACCCTTTCATTATCCTTTTTAGATGTGCGTTGTTACAGAAATGTTAGGAGTAACAATGATGTAGGTTTACAGATAACGAAAATATAGAAACAAAAGAATAATAATAATATGAACATGGATATAATGATTTACATAGTTTAGGAATAATCCCCACATCTACTGAGTGGTAGAAACACTTCAATAAAATTGGAATCATAATTATTTGGAGGTTTTACAGTTTTACACACACTAAAACCATAGATTAAATGAGATAATAAAGAAGACAAATTACTATGCCATAAACTGTATAGTAAGTCCAATGTGCTACAATGAATGATGGATAGAGGTCAACACTACTACAGTACTACGACCACCCAAGTCCAAACTGATACCATGGCCAATGGAAAGAATTTCATAGAGATACAATACCGTTGTCTTCAAATTCTGAGATTCTATAGTAACCATGTTAATGTTTTCACTACTACACTAACCTATCAATGTCACTTCGTCAGATCTGATATAGTTAGTAATAGTTTCTAAAGATCCCAAAAACTTGGATTGGGTGCATTCAACCCATGGACCCCTTAGAATGGGTGTATTTCTCAATAAAACCCCTAAGGATCTCACCATAGAGCTCAGATTATGAGAGTTGCGACTTGGGGTGTAGTATAGGGCATTAACATTCATCCCTACATATTTCAAATAGATTAGGCTCCACCAATCCAACATACATGACTCATAACATGTAGTGACCCTATTTTTACCTTATAAGTGTTTGAAATATAATAAGAAAAATTTTTAGAGCCGGGCGCTGAGACAAAATGAGATTCTGAGGCCCAGTGAGGTTGGAACTGATATTATAAAAATATTAAATAAACTAATATCACATACACAATTTTTTTTATAAATAAGGGAATATATTCTAACTGAATACTCAAATCATAAATCTGATACCATGGTTAAATATAGAACATTGGTTTTACCCTAGGTGCAACCTATAGTTGGACGACACTGAATGTTCTGTTGAGGTAGCCATTGGAAGGTGTGTTAAGTAGACCAATTAGTTTAATTTAATTAATTAATTTCATAAAACTAACATAACCCTCCCTCTATAAATATGATTTTATAATGATTATACTGGGTTAGCCACATAACCCTTGATAGATATGAGATGAGGAGGAGAGTGTTCTTCATTGACAGATCAACTTCGGACAATAAACAATGATAATATCAAGGTGAATTGAGAGATATCAAACATAGATGGTCTTTTATATCACTAAAAAAACATTATTTACCAATTATTGATGCATAATTGAGGTAGGGATCATCAATTTTAGTATCCACACTTGTTGAAAAGTTTGAGAATGTATTTTATCTGTTGTTATTGATATGTGGTTTACCTAATATTTCACATGTTTCTCATCATCTATTACACTATTAATTAAATATTCATCTACTCATTACACATGTAATCACCCATGAAAATACCTTATTATTATTTTTGGTTAAGAATTCCTATTCTATGATAAATTCAATTTGTTTATGTGCTTCATCCCCCTCTATTCTCCGTGTTCTTCACCATTGGCCAATGAGGTTATTGTTCGACTTTTTCAGGGTGGTTTCAAGTGTGATCAAACCCCCAAATTCATATAAGTTTCACATATGAAGAATATATTGTAAAATAAAGGATGTGTTGGAAAAAATATTATCTTTCAGGTAATACTTTAGGGGTTTGGGACCCAAATTAGTGACGAGATCAAGAAATAGATGACGGGAGGCATTTCAAGAAATGTGTAGGATTCATGCGAATAAAAAAAATCCATTTTCCAATCACCAGAGGCTGGGAAATGATGGACAGAGGTGACCCACACCAATGTTGGGTGGTCAAATGGTGGAAATCATAGCGGAGTTCCCGAATCTGGAGAATCTCATGGATAACTTGAGTTTCATCGAAAAAATGAACTAAATAGAATGTAGTCGAAGAACTTGTTCTGTGTAGCCCCACCCACCTGCGAAATTCTAGGTTTCAGGTAAGATAAGGATCACATACCTTATGGATAGGCCCACACACCATGTTACCCTCCTCAGGTGGCTAAGTCATGTGCAAGATGCACATGGCCAGGACCCCATGAGGGAGAAAACACTATGTAATCTAGGAGTATATGGGAATGATATGATACCCGGGAACAACCAAGAGCACACGGGTTGGCCCCGAGTGCCCGAGACATTCCATGTTGGCACCCATACATTTTGTGTATGATGAAATGGACTCTAATCCTTTTTTAGAGGAGAACACAGGAAAGTATAGGGGTAGGACCACACACAGTGTGGACCCTATACACACCCTATACCCCTATGATTAAATTATAACTTGCGTATATCCTTTTTCTAGACTTGGATTTCATCCCACGAGTAGCCAATCTTTAGCATTTTTTCACATAAAACATGATGATATTTTTTAGCAGCTTTTTAGATACAACATGGAATGTTAAAGTCATGAAAATTTGTTAGGAGAAGCTTGATGATGACAGTGATGAGGTGGAATCATCTGAGAGAGGACGATGCTAATAACCACCCTACTGCACTAGGGTGTAGGTCCCATGTATTCCTTAGATTGGTTGAGTGGAACTCCCCTATGGTACTAGGGTGTGGGTCCTCTACCGATCCCTTGAGTGTCACCCCATAACTCACTAGGGCTTGGGTCCTCTATCGATACCTACCGAGTGACACCCCCTATTATGTTAGGGCATGGGTCCTCCATTCATTATGTGACACCCCCTAACATATTAGGTCATGAGTCCTCTACCCATTGAGTGAAATCCACCTGACAAACTAGGGTGAGGTCCTCTACTAAGCTATTGAGTGGAATCACACTAATACACTAGGTAGAGGGTCCACTACTAAGCTACTGAGTGGTATAACCTTGTCACACTAGGGTGCGAGTCCTCTATTTATTGAGTGACATCCCCCTAATGCTCTTGTGACATCCAAACGCGAATCACTTGATAATAGAAGCTGATTCAGTGGGCCACATGAATTCAAGAATGCCTTTCCATACACCATAGGCTAATGATTAGAAGGGATTGTGACTATATAGTGGGGGACTATACCCTCTTATGTTAGGGTAATACAATGGTATACTAGATGGAATATGTGTTGGAACCATGGTCATTCTATGCATGAATTGGAGTATGGTTTGTGTTTGTTTTCAATCCTCATAGGATGTTCAGAATGAATTCTAGTAAAGTGATCATACAATTCAAGCAGAAAATAGTTTTAAAGGTGGCATCATTTTCCATTGTTTTCCATATTTTTGGGCCTGAAAATTGGAAAATGGGAAAATGTGTGTTTGGAAAAGGAACTTTCATGCAAAAGGGTAGGTGTGTCGGAATCTTGCAAGAAAGGCATGTTTTGGGATCAGATCATTGAGAAATGGCAAAGGCATGAGCTGTGCAAAAAATTGGAGTAGTGCGTGAAAACAATCGATTGCACTCTAAATTGGTTTTGCGCATAATTGTGAAATCATGTTGGTTTTCTCACGCAAAAGGTTTTTCAGGATCAGAAAACTGAAAAATGGAAAAGGAATGTGGTGCATGAAAAATCTGGAGATGTGCGCGAAAAATGGTTCCTGCATGAAAAATGATGGCACGAGGAATGAGGATTTTGTGCACCACTATGGGGTTTGCGTACGAGGGTAAGTGACACCTATAAATAAGAGGTGACCCCCCTCATTTAGCGAAACAAAAGACATTGAGAAGATCCGAGTTTTGATGCACGTAAAAGGTGCATGTAAAGGGAGTTTCACGTAAAAGTGGAAGTTGCATGAAAAAGCAGTGGTTGTGCATAAAACTAGAGGTTGCGCGTAAAATTGGAGGATGCACGTAAAACTTGAGTGTGCACATAAAATTTTTTGTTGCACAAAAGAATTTTTGTGTAAAAGATGAGGTTGCATGTAAAAGTGAATGTTGCGCATAAAGGGGGTTGTTGTGAGAAATATTCTCCATGTGAAAAGAAAAGATTGCGTGCAAAAGTAATATCTTGTGCGCAAAAGGTATGTGTTGCGCACAATCGTCTGTGTAACATGTTTGAACCTTCTGAATATATGGTTCAGTGGTTCAGTGATTTCAAGTGAATTAATTCAAGACTTCGATGCAAGCAGTGTCTCTCGCTGAACAGAGACAAATACTTCAATGCAAATTTATTGAAGAGACCTTCAAGTCGATAAAATGAGTTTTACTTCTCTCAAGGTAGTGAGCTAGGGGGAGTCAAGGGAAGTGATCTAAGGGGCACCATGAGTAATCTTTAATCCTTTTTAAAGGTAGTGTACCTAGATTAGGGTAACTATGACCAAATATTGTAATCCTTAATCTAGTGAAGATTAGTGGATTTAGGTATGACCGACACACAGTCGACGTATGCTCCTTAGACACAACCCTTTGAGGTGAACCAAGTAAAAGTGTCATGTCATCTTCCTACATTCATTTATTTAACAGTTTTAACAAGTTCATACCAATGTGGGAACAAGATCCACAACTTTAGAAAGAAAAAATTGACACTATGATTCCACCCTCCCCTCTCAGGGTGTTACGGGGTCCTTCAATAAGTATTGGAGTCCTAGTAAAGAAGAAGAAACAACATATAATAGGTAAATCATCCAATCACATAAAAGAAATGTAGAAACCATAACCAGTGTCATATACAAAATGATGTCTTGTCTATATTCTATACAAAATGAAAACAATACATTGTAAAAGGAAGGTAAAACATGCTATACTAAAAATATAAAAATGCCAAAAAAATATTTCAAATAGAATCATGATCTTGTGTTCTTTCTTATAATCATATAATATATCCTAATACTAAGAATCAATCATTATAAGGTGGATTATTCCAATTTTCCAAACATAAAATCACGAAGTTCGTTCGGGTACCATTGACAGCCCGAACATGGTGTGAGATATACTTAATAGGTCCCCACCAATGGTGTCTAGAACTATCTAGCCAGTGTATACAATATGATAAATGGCTAGATATAGTAATTAATAATAAGTAATAAAAACTGTAAAGGGTCAGATCTATTTCCTTAAGGACACCAGGAAAACACTACATGCTTCAGATCATTCCAAGAAACCTCTGAACATATGTCACTATAAACAAACAGACAGATATTTGTTCATGTATGCATATATATGCACTATAAATGTAATGATTTTTATATTCATATATATATATATATATATTTATATATGTAGTGTTAGGTAGTACCCGAGGTGTAACTCAGAAGTCCATGTCCAGTCACTAGAGTCTCATAATGTAGTAGGGGATGCCATTATTGAGTATCATAAATAAAAATGGTCTCCATGACCTAGGGATAACTCATATGTCCATGTCTAGTCACTAGAGTCTTATAAAGTAGTAGGGGATTCCATTCTCGAGTATCATAAATCACAAGGGTCTCTATTACCAAGTGTCACAGGTATACGAGGTTCCATTCTTGAGTATCATTTCTATATGGTATTCTATGCCCAGGTATCCCTGGTATGTGGTACAACATGCATAATTATCATATCAGTATGGATTCCATGATTGAGTATCACAGGTATTTTAGATTCCATTCATGAGTATCATATCAGTATGGATTCCATTCCTGAGTATCATAAGCAATAACCAGTCAAATATTATTTATAATGATCTAATAAATGGTTTATAATTCATTAGAGTTCCATTCAAAATCTAACATAACCATTTTTACATAAAATCACATTTCATAGTCATACCACTCACTTTCAATTTAATTCATCATAGTCATCTCATATATATGACAAGACAAAACCACTTAAGATGTGGTTTGGTCGAATAAGAATTTATAACATCAGGGGGAAATTCCATAATCACACCTCAGGGGAAGATATTAGTAATTGGGGACCTATTCCAACAAGAACAAGGTGGAATAAAGTCATTTATATCAAGGATAACAAATTAATTAAGGTAAAACTGTATTTTTATGGAAGCACATGAAAAATATGATGCATGACATCACAACACATAATATAAAAAAAAAACAAAACTTGAGGGATAATTACGAGAGCACCCACCTTATGATGGTAGAGGAGTACTCATCGAGTATTGGATTCCGATTCATCCAAGAATTGAAGAAATCGACAAACTAGATAGACACCCTAAAAAGTATGGAACATTATCTTGCACTAAAATCACTCCAAATAAGGTGAGATAAACCTAGAAAAGAAGGTAATAGATCAAAGCTCTCATTATGAGGAACCCAATGAGACAAACAGTAGTTTTATTGGAGTTTGGATGAGAGAGAACCAAAGTAACTTAGGTAATGAGGAGAGGAGATCGCCTTATACCACAACTATGTGGAAGAGGGGGGGGGGGGGGGGGGGTTAGGATAAAAGAAGGGGGCTCTACCTTTTTTTACAAAAGGCCACTACATATTCATGATATGAATAGGATTCACATTGTGAATTCCTTAGGTCAAGGGAAAACCAATCGTGCCCTGAATGAAATTTATGGGTTATGGATAGTGAAATTCATGTCGTGAATGGTATTCATGTTTTGAATTGGGTTTTTAGCCTATCTCTTTCCCCATGCTACATTCTTACCTAAAAAAATCGACCAACCTAATGGTGTGGTTACTTGGTCTAAGGAAAAAATAAAAAGTTAATGTGGGTTTATCAAAATTTAAAAGATGAATACCTCATATGAGAAAGCTGAGATATTACGGTACTAGGGAGTGAGTACTCTTTATATTAGAGATTTCACCCCCTAAGGATGTGGAGTAGTGATGAGGCATGGTTCCTCTTCATGAATTTCTCAGGTAGACATGCGAGATGGCATGCATCATTAAAGATCCTTTGAAGCTATATGAAGACTCATTGTCCTGGGATGGTATGTGAGATAGAGATCCCATTTCTCTCTCATGTAAGTGTCCTTATGAGCACACACACACACACACTCACTCAGTCACTCACAATATATATATATATGGGTTTTGTTTCCCTCTTTCTTTGGGTTGAACTGATAACTTCTATCATATCTTATATTGCTCCTCTTCGATTTTCAGGGCATCCTAATGGGTATGTATTTACTCACCCCCGTATGGGATTTTCCCACATGTTTCATGTCTTATGCAGATGAAATATAGATCGACGATGACTTTGACGGATCTTAGATGTCATGAACCAGCATGTATACCCTGGTATTCGGATAGCTAAGCTGATAATAACATCGCCTGAAGGGTGTTCGCTATCTCCACTAGATGGAAACTAGAACCTAGCATCATACATGATCAAAGAGGGAATTTTTTTCCACAAAAATAGTGGAAGATAAAAGATTAAAAGTTATTATACTTAGCACTACAAAAGGATAAAGTACCAAAAACAAATAGGTATAACAAAAACCCAAAGCAACACATCATCAAAGTACTCGACAGATAAAAAGAAAAAAATCAACCATCCCATAAAACAAGTGAATGAAATATCTTTCGATCACCTCCAATACAATAGATCCAAAGGATCAAGAACAACCACTATCTCTAAGTGGAAATTTTATTTTACTCAGAGCTAAGATAATATAGTATACAAATTCCCAAAGTAAAAGGTAGGGTGTGAGATGTAAATCCCAATAGGGTCTCACCAAGTGTTTCATAATCAATACGATAACAATTAAACATTTATGTTATAAATTGAAAAAAACATGACTTGAAATTACTTTTTCATATTTTAAACCAAAACATGATTTCATTCAAATAGATTATAGATATGTCAAAACAACTTTCGAATAGGCTTAAATGAAAAGTTTATATAAATTTTTCATATAAATGTGATGGCATGAATAAAACATTTCAATAAATCAATGACATGCATATGAAATCAAATAAATCATAGAACCATGGAAAAACACCCTATAATACATTATTTACTAGATATAGGATCCTCACACATCTCATTAGTGATCATGGCTCATAAACATTGATTATACATAAAAAACCCCAACAAGGGTACACATTATGAGCAATCAATCTACACCCCAATAGGGAAATTCATCATGAGTCTCCTAAGCAGACTTGGTTTAGTTATTTTTGACATCATAAATCTAGTTCTATATGATGAAGATCTTAGTGTTCTTGTCCCAAACACATAATAACTACGCAGTCTCCCACATGCTTCAACCAACTAATCAATCCAATTAGTAATAAATCATTTAAAATCATTTCAATATATAATTTCCCAATTTTGGTATTTAATATGCCTTTACATTTCAAAACCAAATCATAGTTTTTCATCATTTTTTCACATTTTAAATAACTTTACAATTTAATCAATTTTTTCAAGATCATCATAATATAATTTTATGAAAATGATTTTAAAATCAAGCCATCATTTTTCATAAATTAGCTCAACAATTTAAATTCCATTGAAATTGGGGATTTTTCTCAAATCTCATGCCCATTTGAAATAAAAGATCAAATCATGTTAACTCCATGTTTTTAAATCATTTTAAAAATCTTTTTATGTCAATAAAGAAAAATAGGTTTTCAATAGAATGGAAAATAATTGTGGAACAACCTACCTTAAAATCAAAGATTAAAAAATTAACACCCACAAAGATATTCGCCATAAAAAAAGAATCGGAGATCAAGAAATCCAACCTAGAATCAAGATCCAACAAAATAGAGTTTATATCCATTAATCACATGAAGATCTATTAGACTCTAAATAGAAGACAAAGGGATAGAAGATTAAACCATATGGGAGGAGATCCTCTTACTCTGTGGAGATCGAACGTGATCAACACCACTTATATATTCCAAGTAATGGTTTTGGAGGAGTCAATTTCACTCCACGATAGCCTCCAAGATCCAAAAAACATATTAAGGTTGAGTGGGGTCGATTAGAAACTTAAACTGGGGGTTCAGAATTTTTAAAATAAATTTCGAAGGAATTAAATACCACATGCATGGTTAGCTGGAGGGGGCACAATGTTAGGATAAAGTGTGTGCTAGATGTGCACCCCTATTTTTTTGGACATAGATTTGGAAACCATTCACCAACCATGCATCCCCCACTATCCATGGGGTGCATGTTTTTCATTAGTGGGTGCACCATTTGGTTAAATCGTGCACCAACCATGCATAGCCCAAAATCCTTCTAAATTTTCCAAACTTCACCCAAAACACCTTGAGTCAAACCCCAACCAAAGAAAAACAAAAACACAGGTAGAAAAGTACCTAAAAATAAGTAATGAGAAATGAAACCTACCCAAAATAAAAACATTCTATCCCCGAAAAGCCTATCTAGAAGATTTCATGTCAAAGAGATGAATGCACTGCTCTCTCATCAGTGAATCATGCTCCCACATCTCATATGAATAAAAACCATGCTACCATATAACATGGACCAAAGGTATCATATTCCCACAAAGTACCTAGGTTTTAGAATAAAAAATCATGACTAGATGCTTAGTCACATATAAATAAATCTCAACATCAAGATCCTCTCAACTCAAGACAGAAGATAGGATAGAAAGATACTTCTAAAGCTATGATACCTAGAACACACTATATATTGACGTCAATTAGGGTGTAAGTTCAAAATGGTAATCCAATTTTCCCATATGCTCAATGACCAAAAAAGGTCTCACAATCCGAGGTTTAAGATTCCCTTATTTCCTAAGCCGTTGATGACCCAAACCAGGTGAAACTCTCAAAACACTATGTCACTAACTAAAAACTCCCAAGGTCTCTATGATTGATAGAAAAAGATTTATATCAGATTTGTGACATAATTATTCTACAAAGAATCAACTTAATCATTTCCTTAATTTCTTAGACCAAGCTCAGTCCAACCAAAGAAATTTTAGTAATCTTTTACTAACACAACATAAGTTTACAAGGATGACCATACAAAGCCTCAATGGATCCATACGAATAGAATATTGGTAACTATTGTTATAAGAAAACAAAACCATTACAAAATGGGCATCCCAAGATCCCCCAAAATCCCGAACACAGGCATGTAACATGTCCTTAATAATCTATATTGCTCATTTTATCTGGCGATCCACCTGTAGATGATATGGCATGCTAAAATGTATCTAAGATCACTATGCATCCTAGAGGCCTCTCAAAAAGTGAGAAGTAAAATGGGGATCTCTATCAGAGACTATAGGATAATGGGAACCACACAACCTGAAAATATTCTACACATAGATACATCCCAATTCTTTAACTTTGGTGTTATCATGAATGGGTAAAAAGTGATCCAATTTCATCAACCTATCGATCACAACCCATATAGCGTTTTTATTTAGATGGGTACATGGTAACCCAACCAAAAAGCGCATAAAAATCACATCTGACTTCCATGTCGACATTGGATGTGACTGAAGTAAACCTAAAGGTCTCTAGTGATCGACCTTGACCGACTGACATATATAACAACGTGAAAAAAATTCAGAGATGCCTTGTCTCATACTCGACCACCAGAATTGTTTCTGCATATCATAAAATATCTTTTTGGGTCCAGGGTGAACTACCCACTAAGAATTATGGAAATCCACCATTACAACTTTTCTTATAAGAAAAGGTACAAAAAACATATTTCAAAAACACAGGATCCCCTCAGAAGAGAATGACCGCTCACCAATGGTCTCCCCACCACAAAGAGAGTCCTTAATTCCACAAAATTAATCATCAAGAAGATGCTTCTAAAGAATTACCTTGAGAAGATTGGAGTTCAACTAAAAATTTTCCAAAACAATCTCGAATCCTCCTTCCTAGAATCCTAAATGAAACTGCATAAAAAGAGAAAACAAGTTCAAATCTTCTAATGATTATTTCATGGAATGGGTCATAAGTTTCCTACTCAAAGCATCAACAACATCATTCCCCTTCCTCGGGGTATAGGAAATGTCAAAATCAAAAGACTATAGGTACCCCACCAAATGCCTCTTCCAGAGGATAAAATATTTTTGAGAGAAGATATTACTCAAGTTCTTGTGGTTGAAGAAAATGATAAACCTTTCTCAAAGAAGGTAATTCCATCAAATCTTAAGAGTATACATTATGGATGTGAGTTTAAGGTCATGGGTTGGAAAATTATTCTCATGTATCCTGAGCTTTTGAGAACCATATGCTACCACGTGATCACCCTACATAAGAATGAAGCCCAAACCCAAACTCGATGCATCATACAAGACCACATAGCCCTTCCTATCCCATAAAAGGGTCAACACTGGTGGATAATTCAAATGATGCTTCAACTCAACAAAAGTACTCTGACATTTATAATCATAAGAGAACATCAACCCATTCCATGTTATAGAACTCATCAAAGAATCAAAATTTGAGAAGTTATTTACAAACTAGTGATAATACCCCACTAAACCCAAAAAGATCTGAATCATGAAAAAAATACACTGTTTCTCCCATGTCATAAAAAATTTCAACTTCCCACGATCAATTGGAGTACCATTTTTTTAAGACCATGTGTTTAATTAAATTTACCTCCCAAATCTAGAAATCAAATTTCAATAACTTGGAATAAATTTTTATATTTCTCAATATTTCCATAACTACTATTAGATGATGCAAATAATCCTCCTTAGACTGAGAAAAGATGAGGATGTCATCCAAAAACACCACCACAAACATATCAATATAATCATGGAATATTCTATTCATCAATGCCATAAATATTATAGGAGAATTATTTAGACAAAAGGCCATGGAAAGATACTCATAATGTCTGTACCATATCTAGAATGAGATCTTATGAATGTTATATTCTTTTATTCACAACTAGTGATAACCAGATCGATGATCAATTTTCAAGAACCACTTCACCCCTTTCAACCTGTAAAAAAAATCATCTATCCGTGGTAATAGATACTTGTTATTCAACATAACTCAATTGAGTTTCTATTAATCAGCATATAGAAAAAGTTCTGCCTTAGCTTTCTTAGCAAAGAAAATAGGTTCCACCCAAGGTGACACAATCAGGCCAATGAATCCTTTACCCAAGAGGTCATCCAACTGAATATTCAACTCTTTTAGTTCCGCTGGTTCTATATTGGATGAATGAATAGACATTGGTTGAGTAACAAACACTAAATTAATATAAAACTCTTTTTATATTACCAGTGGGAAACCAGATAAATTAGAAGGAAATACATCAGGGAAATAGAAAAAAACTGGGGGGAGATCATCATTCAAAGATTCCCACTCCAAATCATAAGAAAAAAATAATATTAATTTCCACAACTCTGGATAAGAAGGTATGAATCTACTCTCCCTCAAGTCCTACTCTCCTTGAAAGACACGACACAAGCCATCATGTTCAGTAAAGGAGAACCAATGAAAATATTAATCAATACGATCCTTGTTGGTGATCAGATAATCAATCATGAGAGTGAAATCAAGTCGTTTCAATTCCAGAACTAGAAAATTGTATAAAATCTCAATCTATGATAAAGGGAAGACAAAATCAGGACAATAGTGACCCTGTTCTCTCATATTTTTGAGGGGTGTTGTAATATTAATCAAAAAAAAATCAAAAAATAAATATTTATTTGGTTAAAAATTTGTGTTGATATAAATGAGTGAGATGAACCGATATCAAATAAATCTTCCAGTAAAAATGAATCTATAGTGATGGTACCTCTCATATTCACTAGACCTATATCAATTTCCTATGGAGACTCTTTCACTGTGTGAAGAAACTTCATTCTAGATGACTAGGACTGGAAACCCTTAGATCTACAAGAATCTAACTGCACTATAGTACTTTTAGGTGCTGATGATTATATTCCACTATGTAGAAAAGATAATAAATGTAATAATATATATAGGTTTCTTGATTGACTATAATAACTTCAGATCTTTGGCACCTGAGTACAAACGCATCTCAAATGCATATCCTTGCCACACTAGAAGCAAGTAAAAGAGAATTTTCTAGGAAATACAAGAGATATATAAGAAACATGATGTTGATAACCACTATGAGATTTATCACACTTTTTCCTTCCATTAAAGAAACTCATAAAACTACCACTGAGAGAAAAAGTAACTATCATAAATACTAAATTAGCAACCAGATCAAGCTCAACAATCAACACCATATCTAGTATATAAGTATACAAAATAAGATTTATTAAGAAAAGTTGTGAATGGATATAAGGTCGGTGGACCATCTCAAACCGTTGAACCTTTATATTACCATTTGATAGAATATCTGATGAAAACTGCACAAGCTCGACAAAGAAGATTTTCTACTGCATCACAGCACTATCATCCCATTAGAATTTTAAAAACTCTATAGCCCTAGCCAGTACCATATATTATAGATAGATATAATCAATGTAAACTACTCTAATGTGATTTAAATCCAAACCCTAATGCTTCTTCAACATTACCATTGAATCCCACTATCTCCTACCATACCCTTCTATCTTAAACCTAGAACATTTCACCTTAATAGCTTTGAGAATTTCTAGGAAATTGAAAAGAAACTATATCTTTTTCAACCAATCATTATCCTTCCAACGATCATTAGTTCCTTGTAAAATAGGTGGATTATAGAAGAGAATGACTTTATCATGACCTTGAGATTCATCCCTTTTAGGTTCCACAACCAGAGACTAAACGAGAACGGGTGTAGGTGGCTGTCCCAAAGCTTAGACAACACACACAAAAAAATTAATAGAATTTTGTTCCATGGGAGGATCCACTCACTATTGTTCACCATTTTATTTATCTTGGGTCCAATTCATGTGTATTCTTGAAGTAATTATGCTACACAACATCAAAAGAAATCACTAAAGACATCATAAGAGTACTCAAATCAAGAAATCAAACAAGAGAAATGGGAACATCAATCCAACGAGATAAGATTTTAATATTTGGATTTCAACAAACCCAAATAAAAATAAAGGAAAAAACTATAATCCAATAAAATAATTCCTAAAAGATTCTTTTACTAAATATACCTGGTGGATTAAGGTTCATTATGATGAGATTTGGTCAGAATCTCACTCATTATTACCTCCCAAGTACCATAAAGACACCTCTAACCACATACTAACATAAAGGAAAGATGCTTAACCAACAATTCTAATACCATTTTGTCAAAAACCTTCTCATATACCTTGGTACCATGATACCAAGACGATACTGACATAGGCCAAAGGGAACTACTAATCTCCACGGTTTGGCAACTAGAACCTAAAATCATACAAGATCAATGAGGTAATGATTTCTCCAAAAAACAACAGAAGATAAAATATTACAAGTTAGTATTATGAACACTCTAAAAGGAGAAAGTACCAAAAATAAGCAGGTATAACAAAAACCCAAAACAACACATCATCAAAGTAATAAAAAACTAACAAGATAAAAACTCAACCATACCATGAAACAAGTTGATGAAATCTTCACCAATCACCTCCAAGATTCTGGGTCCAAATTATCAAGAATATCCACCACCTCCAAGTGAAACTTTACCATAGGTCGGACTTGAAAAATGATATTCTAAAAATGCCCAAAGAAAAAGGTAGGGTGTGAGATATAATGTCCAGTAGGGTGTCACCAAGTGTTCCATAATCAATACCAAAACAATTAACCATTTTTGATATAAATTTAAATAAATAAAGACATGACATGACATTTTCATATTTTAAACCAAAACATGATTTCGTTCAAATATATGTAAGATATGAAAAAACAACTTCTAAACAGGCTTAACTAAACATTTTATATAAAACAATTTATATAAATTAGTAGGCATGAATAAAATAGTTCAATAAATCAATGACATTCATATCAAATCAAGTAACTCGTAACACCAAGGTCAAACACCCTACATTACATTAGTTACTTTTAATGTGATCCTCACACATATCATTAGTGATTACAGATCATAAATAGTGTGTATAAACAATCAAAAACCCAATAGGGGAACCCATTATAGGAAATTAATTTACACCCCAATAGGGGAAATCATCATGAGTGTCCAGATATAACTTGGTTCAGTTAGTGCTGACATTGTAAATCCAGTGCTAGGGGATCATGAGCCTAAAATTCTTCTCCCAACCACCTACTAACTACCCAGGATCCAATATACTTCAATCAATCAATCTAACAAACAAATTGACAATCAATTATTTCAAATCATTTCAAAATATAACTGTTCAATTTTGGTTTTCAACATGCATTCCCATTTCAAAACCAAATTACAGGATTTCGTCACTTCATGACATTTCAAATAAATTTATAATTTAATACATTTTATCAAGAACAAAATCAAATCATTTTCAAAAAATTATTTCCAAATCAAGCCATCATTTTTCATAAATTCATCCATAAATATCCATTACCTCGAAATTAAGGGTTTTCTCAAATCTCATTCCCATTATAAATAAAATATAGGTAATATCAAATTGATGTTTTTAAATCATTTAAAAACTCTTTCCAAGTCAATCAAGTAATATAGGTTTTCAATTGAATGAAAAAGACTTATGGAACCCCCTACCTTAAAAAAATATCCCGAAATCAACACCCTCAATGAGATTCACCAATGAAGAATGAAGGTTTCAGAGATAAAAAAACTATAATCAAGATAAAAAAATAGCTTATATACATCAATAAAATGATTAACTATTAGACTCTAAGGAGGAGATAAAGGGAGAATAGAAGAAACTATACGATAGGGGATCCACTTACTCGAAGGAGATTGAATGAGATCTGCCCAACTTAAATATACCAATGAAATTATTTAGAGTAAATTTCATCTCTTGAGATCCTCCAAGATCCAAAAAATATAAAGGTTTATTAGGAGTGATTAGTAACTTAAAATGGTGGTTTGAAAATTTTAATATAAATTTCAGAGGAATTAAATCCTGTACACACAATTAGCCAACCATGTGTCATCCATGCACCCATACTTTTTGGGGAGTACGGTTTCCCCAAAGTGGGTTCATGGTTTGGAAAACTGTGTGCCAACTATAAATTCTCCAGTTTCCATGTAGTTAATAGTTTTCACCAGGGGGAGAATGTTTTGGTAAATCTATGTGCCAACCATGCATAGCCTAAAAAGCCTCCCAAATTATAACACCCCGACCCCTCAAGACTAGAGACGGTTCACTACTTGTTATATTGGCATGATTAGAAGGAATGAAAATCCCAAAGGAACGATCAATTTAGCAGTCTTGAAGAAACTAGATACATAGATGTTACTCAAATTACATTGGAAATGTTTACAAAATACAATACATAATGAAAACTAAAAGCTGAATCCATAAGAATTCAATAAATGACCTCCTCTTTATCACCAGTTGAAAGTAAACAATGAAAGGGGTGAGCTCAAATGCTCAGTAAGGGTTAAAAATAGCATAATCATAAATAAATAATAACTGAATTGTAAATAATTTGACATGATCAATATGTCATGGTGAATAATTGAAAAACTCACTCTATTAGTAAACTGAGAATGAAACTGTGTCCATATATTTTGTCATAGTGAAATCCTAATGGATATTAATAAATGATAATGAATAAAGAGAATTATTATTAATTGGAAATCATGTATCTAGAATATGAAACCATAATACCATTAAAACAGTTTAGTTCTGTGGGTAGAAACCTGTCTGATTTTTGGAAACAAACTTGAAGGGTTTGTCACCAAACTGATTTGTCTCATGAGACCTACCGATGCATCGAGGGGCTATAGTGGTCCCCACCTGCCACTGCATGTGCAAATAATTATTTGTACATTGATTCAATAGAAATATGCCTTTTCAATATCTGTATAGAGTAGGCTATACAGATTCATCAATATTTCCATAATTAAAATAACTTTCCATATAAACACCAGATGTAAAATTGTATATGGTTTAGAAAAAAACATATACATGATATGAAATTATTTGTATTTAATATAAATATTATTTCAAATGAAAATTGATCTCAAATGGTCAGTAGGTACACCACATAGGTATTATTAGGTGCACCACACAAAGTTGTCACAACAAAATAGTAGTTGAGACAAAGTCTCTTACCACAATGTAATCGGTCGAATCGTATGACCATAACTTAATAACCATCATATGAATAATTTAATAATATTAATATAAATATAATCATGTTATTATATATCAAATGGCAGTACACATATACCACACACAAGAAAGAAGTGGTGAATAATGAAAATCTCACAGAAATGAAAGGGAGATGAGAAACCCCTTACCTAATGCTCGAGTGTGTTCTCCGTTTCATTTAATTACCTGAATAATCAAATTTAGATTCATTAATTAATAATTACATAACATACTATACGTGTAATTTATTTAGTATAAAATTATTATGTTTACTCGTGTCCCTTTTAATGGGTTTAAGAGGTTCAATTTTATTATTCTGAAAGCATTTTCTTCCTTAGTTTTCATGATTCGTTTACTTGATTTCATGAATGGAATTTTGTTTGAAATGTGGTTAAAAATAAATAATTGTTGATATATATTATTAGTGAAATTAAATATATATAAATTATCTTATAATGATACAAGGTTATATACTTTTGGATGAATCATTAGTTAAAAGTTTTTGATAAAGGCATGGATTTAGCTTGGCAGTTTTGTATACAATCAACTTGTTTTGTATTATTATTAAATGTTATGAGTGTGTAAAGATTAGAGAACATTAATGAGATTAAATACATATATTATGATACGTTTCAAACATTAAAATAGTTTCATAAACAGTAATGAAGGAGAAAGTGAAGAACAAAACTCCACCGTCCACAAAGGTTATAAATTGGAACCTCATGGATGTTGATTTCGTTTATATAAATAAAATGGGGGAGTAAGAATATTGATGATGGTTATTCCATTAAAATGATATAATTACATTATATATATGATACTGGAGTTTATCATGGTCATTTGGATATAGGATGTGAGGAGAAAAAAATAAAAGAGATGAACTTGAAAATAAAAACAAAAATTGAGAGATCCCTTATGAAATCTCGGTAGCCTAACGACGTCGCTTAAAATTTCATAAAATGAAAAGATGAGAACAAAAGGGTATCTCATCATATTTAAATAAAAAGTAATTTAAGAATAATAAATAAAATAAAACCCCAACATATGATAATGTAAATTCAAATAGATAACATAAAATAAGTTTTGACTAAAAGAAGAGAATGAAGGATTCCCTTACCTTGTAGAGTAACTCCAAGATCTTGAAGGATGGGACCTTGGGAGCTTAAAGACACCTTGGGAGGAATCCTAGAGAGGTAAAACCACTAGATAATTGAGGAGGAGGGATTTTTAATGAAATAAAACGAATGTATGAGAGATTATTTATAGAAAAAGAGAGGTAGTTTTTTTAATAATTTAAAAGGGACACCTCATTAGTGGTTTTTTCCAAACCATGGGATTTCCCATAGTATTTTCCCATGGTTATAGCCACTTGGGACTCTTCATGACATAAAGTATTTTACAAAAGTCTAACATACTTTTATATTTAATAATTACATCATTATGATGTCATTAAACTACCGAAAACTCAAAACTGTATTTTTACTATTCATGAAAAATTCATGTATTTTAGAAAAATCCCAAAATTTCACCATAACCATTTTTCAAAATGTAGAATTCAAAAATGAACTCCATTTTTTGAAAATAATTTTCTATTTATTTTTAATTTAATTTTTATATAAAATCATATTTAATTCAAAAATTAACAATTTTAAAGGTATAATTAATTCTATATCATATTGAAAAATTAATTAAGATCTCATTATCTTATTAGCTTAAGAAAATAAAATATTATCATTATTTACTATTAATAAGGATCATATTACTATTCATATTTCTATTCATAAGGGTATGTTACTATTCATCAAAAAATCAAGTTGGTTCTATCAGACTCCAAATGACTTACTAGTTACAACTCTAGATGATTGTTTTTCAAAATTTAAAACATAGAAGTGAAAAATTTATGTTTAATGGTTTGGTTTTGACTATCTCCTAAATAACCAAGTGTTGTTTCAAAGGAACATAGTTCTTTATAAAATATAGGATATAAATAAAATGTATTTAATTAAAGCATACCGTAAATGGTGTGGGGTGTTATATTATTCCCTCCATCAGTAATTTCATCTTTCAAATTTTATGTATAAAGACCACAAAAAAGATTAGGGTGGTTCTTCTTCATGGAATACTATAGTTCCCATGTTGCTTCCTCTATATTCTGGTTTCTCCAAAGAACGTTTACTATATGAGTTGTTCGATTTCTCAATACCTACTCCCTTGTGTGAAGAATCCCAATAGGCTTTTCACAGTATGACAAATCAGGTTCCAGTTCAATTTCTTCATAGGTGAGTGCATGAGTTGGGTCTGGCATGTATTTCTTTAATAGTGAGACATGGAACACATTATGGAATTTGGAGATAATTGGTGGCATTGAAAAATGGTAAGCTACTGCTCTAATTATTTTTAGAATTTCAAATGGTCCGATATACCTGGGGCTCAGTTTCCCTTTCTTACCAAACCTTAAGACACCCTTCTTCGGGGATACTTTCAAAAAGAAATGATCTCCCACCTAGAATTCCAAATCCATTCTCCGGCTGTCAGCATAACTCTTCTGCCTACTTTGGACTGCTTTAATATGGGCTTGAATTATCTTTACCTATACTGTGGTCTCTTCAATAATTTATGGGCCTATAAGTTTCCTCTCACCAACTTCATCCCAACAAGTTGGAGTTTGAAATCTCTTTCAATATAATGCCTCATATAGAGCCATTTGAATACTATAATTGAAACTATTATTGTATGAAAATTCCACCCAAGGCATGTATTGATCCCACATACCTTGTAAGTCAAGAGAGCATGAACACATCATCTCTTTACTCTAGTTTCCATGTTTTCTACTAAACTTCCTATGATACCAACTGTAACACCCCAAACCCTTTATACTGGAGCCAATGCACTAAGTGTTATATTGGAATGGTCAGAAAGAATGAAAATCCTAAAGGAATGATCAGTTTAGTAGTCTTGAATAAACTAGATACATATATCTTACTCAAATTACATTAAAAAAGTTTACAAAATACAATACATAACGAAAACTAAAACCTGCATCCAAAAGAACTTAATAAATGATCTCCTCTTTGTCACCTATTGAAAATAAACAATGAAAGGGGTGATCTCAAACACTCCGTAAGGGTTAAAAATTGTGGAAGCATAAATCAATAATAACTGAATTGTAAACAATTTGACACAATCAATATGGTATCGTGAATAATTGAAAAACTCACGCCATTAGTAAACTGAGAATGAAACTGCAACCATATATTTTGTCATAGTGAAAAAATCATGGATAGTAATAAATGATAATTAATAAATAGAATTCTTATTAATTGGATGTCATGTATCTGGCACATGAAACCATAATACTGTTAAAACGGTTTAGTTCTGTGGGTAGAAACCCGTTTGATTTTTGGAAACAAACTTGAAGGGTTTGTCGCCAAACTGATTTGTCTCATGAGACCTACTGATTCATCAAGGGTCTATAGTGGGCCCCACCCACCACTTAATGTACAAATAATTATTTATACATTGATTCAATAGCAATATTCCTTTTCAATATCCATATAGAGTAGAGTATACAGATTCATCAATATTTCCATAATTAAAATAACTTTCCATATAAACACCATATGTAAAATGGTATATGGTTTAGACAGCAAACATATCCATGAAATGAGATTATGGATATTTAATATAAATATAATTTCAAATGAAAAGTGATCTCAAATGGGAATTAGGTACACCACATAGAAATTATTAGTGCACCACACAAAGTTTTCATAACAAAATTGTAGTTGAGACAAAGTCTCTTACCACAATGTAATCGGTCGAATCATATGACCAGAACTTAATAACCATAAAATGAATAATTGAATAACATTAATATAAAGAAAATAATGTTATTATATATCAAATGTAAGTACACATATACCACATACAATAAATAAGTGGTGAACAATGAAAATCTCACAGAAATGTACGAGAGATGAGAAACCCCTTACCTTATGCTCGAGTGTGTTATTTGTTTGTTTTAATGACCTGACTAATCTAATTTAGATTCATTAATTAATAATTCTAGAACCTCATATACATTTAATTGATTTAGTATAACCTTATTAGGTTTACTCATTTCCATTTTAATGGGTTTAAGAGGTTCAATTTTATTGTTCTCAAAGAAGTTTCTTCCTTGGTTTTCATGATTATTTTACTTGCATTCATGAATAGAAGTTTGTTTGAAATGTGGTTAAACATCTAGAATTATTAATATATATTATTAGTAAAATTAAATATATATAAATTATCTGACAATGATTCTAGGTTATATACTTGAGGATGAATCATTAGTTAAATGTTTTTGAGAAACGCCTGAATTTAGCTTGGCAGTTTTGTATACAACGAACTTGTTTTGTATTATTATTCCATATTATGAGTGTGTAGGGATTACAGAACATTAATGAGATTAAATAAATATATTCTGATATATTTCTACCATTAAAATGGTTTCACGACCAGTAATGAATGATAAAGTTATAAACAAAACTCCATCGTCCACAAAGGTTATAAATTGGAACCTCATGGATGTTGATTTCATTTCTAAAAATAAAAAGGGGGGAGTAAGAATATTGAAGATGGTTATTAAATTCACATGATATAATTCTAGTATATATATGATAGTGGATTTTATCATTGTAATTTAGAAAGAGGAGGTTAAGAGATAAAAAGAAAATATATGAACTTGAAAATAAAAGAAAAATTGAGAGATCCCTTATGAAAATTCGGCAGCCTAACGACGTCGCTTAAAATTTTATAAAATGAAATGATAAGAACAAAAGTGTATGTAATCTTATTGAAATCAAAAGGACAATAAGAATAATATGTAGAATAAAACCCCAACATATGATAATGGAAATTCAAATAGATAACATTAAAAAAGTATCAACTAAAAGAAGATAATGAAAAATTCCCTTACCTTATAGAGTAACTCCTAGATCTTGAAGGATGGGAAATTGGGAGCTTAAAGAAACCTTTGGAGGAATCATAGAAAGGTAAAAACACCAGTTTTTTGAGGATGTGGGATTTTTAATGAATGAAAATGAATGTATGAGAGGGTATTTATAGAAAAAGAGAGGTAGTTTTTTAATAATTTCAAAGGGACACCTCATGAGTGGTTTCTGCCAAACCATGGGTTTGCCCATGGTATTTGCACATGGTCTTATCCACTTGGGACACCTCATGTCATAAGTTACTGTACAAAAACTGACCATACTTTTATATTTAATTATTACATCATGATGATGTCATTAAACTACCGAAAACTCAAAACTGTATTTTTACTATTCATGAAAAATTCATGTATTTTAGAAAAATCCCAAAAATTCACCACAACCATTTTTCAATGTGTATAATTCAAAAATGAACTACATTTTTTGAAAATAATTTTCTATGTATTTTTAATTTAATTTTTAAATAAAATAATAGTTAATTTGAAAAATAAAAATTTTAAAGTTATAATTGGTTCTATATCACATTGAAAAATTAATTCAAATCTCATTATCTTATTACCTTATGAAAATAAAATATTATCACTATTTAAAATTTATAAGATTCATATTACTATTCATATTACTATTCATAAGGGTATGTTACTATTCATAAAAAAATCAAGTTGGTTCTATCAGACTCCGAATGACTTACTAGTCACAACTCTAGATGACTGTTTTTCAAAATTCAAAACAAAGAAGTGAAATTTTTTGGTTTAATGTCTTGGTTTTGACTATCTCCTAAATAACCAAGTGTTGTTTCAAAGGAACAAAATGTTTATGAAATATAGGCTATGAATAGAATGTATTTCATAGAATCATACCATAAAATGTTTGGGGTGTTATAAAAATATTCCAAACATTACCCGAAACACCCCAAGAGAGACACCAACCAAAGAAAGATCGAAGAAAGGGTTGAGAAGTTCCTACAAAAAACATAAAAATATTTTACATTTGGGATACTTGGGTTTCATTGACCACATATTGTGGTCGGGGCTTGGCGATCAGGAGCCGAGATCTATCAGCTTCATTTCTTCCAGTTTTTGTTAGGTTGGGAATTCATTTCTAATTGGGCCTATATTTTGACTATTTTCACTTTGGATTTATTACATTATACTCAGATGTATTACACAGAGGTTATTATATTTTATGTATTATTCTAGATATTTCCATCTTTTATTGTTCTTATGCACTGTTGTATGGTGATGGTTGAGTGTGTGCATATAGGTTCATTAAGAAAAGGCCTTCCATTTTATATTATTCCTTCTTAGCACTTATTACTAGACCATAACCTATTGAAGGATGGATTGTGGTTATGGTGACTTGGTCTTCCTTTGACTAGGAATCCCTGGTGGGTTGGGTCATTAC
Organism: Viscum album; assembly: GCA_963277665.1. NCBI lineage: Eukaryota > Viridiplantae > Streptophyta > Magnoliopsida > Santalales > Viscaceae > Viscum > Viscum album. Next base: position 1,477,733,702 of record OY728150.1, read on the forward strand.
AGAGTGGTATTAGAGGTGAGCTGTCCTCAGGTCGGTTTAGAGATGGACCCATGGTGACAATTGGTTGGGAGCATAGGGAAACAATGTTTGAGTGTATTGAGTGTGTATTTCCGGATAGGGAACCCAGTGTTGGTGTGACAGTTGATGTATCCATACGCTAGGACTCTGACTACCTTTTTATTGACTCAACATACCAAGATATTGGTTGAAGATAATAGTGGTATATGCAATATATAAGATTGAGTCCCTTAAATATCCTTATTGACTGATCTCCCCATATATATATGCTCATCATACTATGGTACATCTTGATTACTTTAAATATTCCTTCACAAAGAAATATAGTTGGTTACTAATTTAGGATGGTGATGATGATCTAATAGAGATGATACCTCAATTTAGGGGCCATCTCATGTGGTGTTTCCTCAAAGAGGGAAAATAGTACCACCCTCATCTATCGAGCGTTAGATAGTACCATCAAGGTAGGATTATGATGTATGTAGGCTTAATGTGCTCCACAAGTTCCAGTACTAGAGGCTACTGAGGTTCCATGGTGAGCCAAATCCTTAGGTGATGGATGATTGTCATGAGTTGGTGATCCAAGTCTTCAGAAGCATGTGGTCCCTAGCTAATCAGATGGTTTATCTAGTTTTCTGTCTTTTCTATAGAGTATCTAGGAACTGGTGGAGTCTAGTCATGTATATTCGTGATGAGATGATTAACTCATGGTTAAACTTCCAATAGTTGTTTTGTGAGGAGTCTTACCCATAATACTTTCATTCATTTTGGATACATGAGCTTATGGAGCTGTAATAAGTTAGTATGATAGTTTCTATGTCTTACACAAGGTTCATTAGTCTTATGTATTACTCCCTTAACATGGTGTGAGGTGATTACTTACAGATTCATAAGTTTTATTAGGGTCTCCTTAGATTAATCCATGTCATTGTGGTTCCCCTGTGCATTCCCACCCATGCTGGTGTGCTAGATCAGGCACTAGTGATAAAGATATTCCATTTAGAGGGACGTCAGGAAGATGGAGTTGGTATTAGGTGTCATGGTGTCGAGTCATTTGAAATATATAGTAGGTACAATTCTCTAGGATCTTGGCGTAGGCGTCCTCTTCATGGTTGGTCTTAGGAATGTATACTTTCGGTGCATGGTTAGTGTAGAGGAATAGGTCAAATCGAATAGGGGAGATGTTATTCATGTAGTGGGTGAGGTTACATGGAATGTGATTTCCCAACCTGACTTTCCAAGGAGGGAAGACATAAAACAGATGGACCACCTTAGTATAGGCAACACTATGATCAAGGTTCTACTTGACATGTGTAGGGTGGTCCGGAGGGAGGTAGTGCTAGAAGAGGAGCAGGTGGATCTCTACGGGTAGAAGATGATTGTAGAGGGAGATACTATGAGATAATTCCACTACCACCACCAAGCATCCCACACCAGGCTCATGGAGCTAGTGGTCGGGGTCATGGTCAGTTGTAGGACATGGAGGCTTAGGGATGGGTAACTCACGAGATGATATGAGGTACAATCTGTGATTATTCTACACTTTCTCCAATACTTTTAGATATTTATGTGAGTCATTCATTCATTTCTGTATCCCTTGTAAAAGAGCTATACTCCCCATTGAGAACATATAACATCGTCTCTTCCAGAGATTATGAATGGATGAAATTCTTCAATATTTCTTATTTTCCAATAGTACGAGCTAATTCTCAGTGGAAAGAGTTTATCGTGATCCCTCATGGTCCTCATGATGAAAAATTATGGTATAATCTTTGTTATAGATTTGTTTTCCATGGTTCGTTCCTAGATAAAAAATCATTATATATGGGTTAGGCACCTTTGGACATATGGGAAAATATTCTTCTTTGTGCATCAGAGATATCTCATGACTGAGCAAGTGGGACTTACATGTAGGAGGATACATCCCGTGAACCTTTAGTTGGTGTGTTTATCCCTTTACAAAATGATATCTTTAGGCATCTAGATTCCTTTGGTAGTAGATGACTTTATAGATTTATTCCCTATAGATGTTTCGGGACACCCTTCAAGGTAGGATATAGACTTTTTCATTGAATTTAACCTTATGATCATACCAATATCTTATACGACATATCAGATGGCCCTTACTGAGCTCTGAGACATGAGTGTAAAGTTGGAGGACATTCGAGAGACGGGTTTTATCAGAACGTGTGTGTCACCTATGAGCATCTCTAGTTTTGTTTGTGAAAAGGGAATACAAGAGTTTAATTATTATTTTTGATTATCATTACCTGAACCAGTTAATGAAAAATAAAAAGTACCCATTACTAAGGATTGATGAGCTCTTCAATCAGTTTTGAGGTATGAGTTGGTTCTCGAAGATCGATTTTAGGTCCTTATACCACAAATTGAGGGTTTTCAAGGCTAATATTCCGAGGAAGATGTCCCGATGTCTCTATGGACACTATGTGCTTCTTTTGATGAAATTCAGTGTGACAAATTCCCCCACTATGTTTATAGATTTTATGAACTAGATCTTATAACCATACTTGGAACATTTTTTGGTTATCTTCATTAAGGACATAATCATTTACTATACATTAGACGAGGATCATGAAGTGCATCTGGGGATGGTCCTAGACTTATCCCAAAAGCACTGGAGTTTTGGTAATTTCTTAAAGTTCTAGTTCTAGATCTATAAGATTCAGTTTTGGGGAATGTAATTTTTGATCATGTATTAGTTGTGGTCCCAAAGAATATTGATGTTGTGATTTCATCAGATCCACCCAAAGAGTGTCAGATGTGTAGAGTTTTCTTGGCTTGGTGGGGGTACTGCAAGTGGTTCAGGGAAAACTTCTCCAAGATTGCATCCAATTTGATCAGCTAAATGTGAAAAGAGAATCCATTTACCAGTACTAACCATTGCCAGAGTCCCTTTGAGGAGTTGAGTTTGAGGTTGACCAGTGATCCTATTTTGAGATACCTAGTGCGGGTGTGGAGTATGTAGTGAATTTCAGTGCCTCTGGATCTGGGATCAGTTGTGTGTTGATGTAGATGTAGATAATGATGACATATGGGTTGAGGCATTTGAGACCACATGAGTAGAACTATGAGACTCATTACCTAGAGTTGGCAGTGGTATCCATCGCTCTAAATACATGGATACACTATGTTTTGGGAGAGTGCTTTTTTAGTTAGTCAGAAAATTAGAGTCTTAGGTATATCTTCATGAAGATAGATATGAACCTGAGACAAAAGAACTTGTTAGAGTTCCTATAGGACTATGAATTCATGATATCTGTACTATTTTAAAGGGAAACATGGTGAAAGATGTCCTTATAAGGATGAACCATTATCATTTAGTGGAGGATGTATCTGAGTAGTTAGCTTCTTTACAACAAATCTTAGTGGTCTAAATGGGTGTAACTTATCTTTAGTCGATGACTCCTCAGAGTCTCCATTGTGTGAGTGAGTATCAGTTGAGAGACATTAAATGTGTTGTTCTTCAGGATTATATATCTTTAAGAGATTCACATAATAGATTTTATCAAGGAGAGAAATACTCCATCCTTTTCTAGGGATGGATGGTGGTTCTAGTCGTGATGCGAGAGGAGGTGATGAGGGAGTTTCACACTTCCCATTTGGATTTAAATCACATAGCAGTGAAGATGTAAAATGAATTTCAACAGTAGTTTTTGTGGACTCTTATGAGGAATAGAATATCTAATTTCATATCTTGGTGTCTCACATGTTAATAGGTGAAGCCTAATCAAAAGGTTTTTTTATGGTTTGATATATCCAATTTAGATCCCAAAGTAAAAATTGGATGAAATAACCGTGGAATTTGTGACTGAGATTCTATAGACTGTGAAGTCCCATGATACTATCTGGGTGATTATTAACCAACTCTAGAAATCAGAACACTTCCTTTCCATTATATAGTAGAGTCATGTAGAGAGTCTGGGGCAGTTGTACATGTAGGATATCATTCAGGTCCATGGGGTACCCTAGATGATTGTCTCTAACCGTGATGTACAGTTTATGTCATAATTGTGGAGAGGCAAGCAGGAGGAATTCATGACCTAATTGAGGAATAGTATAACATTTCATCTCTAGATAGCTGGGCAGACCAAACACACTATCTAGGTATTGAAGGATATTCTAAGATCTTCTATTTTGGACTTCGGCTGAAGATGAAAGGATCACATTCCATTACTAGAGTTTTCTTATAATAATTTCTATCACTCTATGAGTGGAATGAAACATTTCGAGGCCTTCTATGGGTGACCCTAAATGTCACCCATATATTGGACTGCGATTTCTGAGACATCTCTTCTGGGGATAGAGATGGTGCATGTGATGATGGATAAAATGTAGGTGATCCATAAGCATATGAGGACAACCCAAAGCCGACAAAAAACTTTTTCATATTAACATCATAGGTCCCTAGAGTTCGACCAGGGACACCATGTTTTCTTGGGAGTCTCCCCATGGTGATGATTGTAGAGGTTTTTTTTCAGGGATGCAAGCTATCAAAAAGGATTATCATTCCATTCATGATCCCGCAGAGGGTTGGTGAGGCTTCTTACCACTTACCCTTACCCCATAGTTAGAGCAGGTGTATGAAATCTTCCATCTATCATAGATGAGGAGATATATTCTTGATACTATGCATATTATTGACTAAGGATAGATGGACATAGAGGATGGAGCCACCTTCTCAGAGTACCTAGTGTCAATCTAGGATCGACATGAGAGGATCCTGTGAGTATGAACCATTCCCTTGGTTCGGGTGCTATGGCGGCATGAGAGTCTGTCAGAGAGCTCCCAAGAGCATGATAACTAGACGTAGAATGAGTTTCCCAAACTTTTTATTTAACTTTTACTTTTTTTTGGATGAAAATAATTGAATCGGGGAATAATTTAGTGTCCCTTTTTTATTGTGTTAGACTTTGAAATATATTACAAAAAAAAATTAGAGCCAGGCCCTGAGACTATGTGAGGTTCTATGAGCCAGTTATTTTGGATTTGATATTATAAAAGTATTAAATATATTAATATCACATGAATGAAACATTCCTTAACTAATGGAATATCTCCTAAGTAGATCCTTAGATCATAAATTTGAGACCATGGTTGAATCTGAAATGCAGTTTTTACCCTGGGTGCAACCTAAGGCTGGTAATCTCCAGATGTTCTTTTGAGGCATCCATTAGAGGGTGCGTTATATAGATAAATTAATTTATTTAATAAAACTAACCTAACCATCCCTCTATAAATTCATCATTAAAAATATTTTCATGGATTTTAAGCATAACCATTTATAGATATAAGATGAGGAGGAGATAATTCTTCATTGGTGGATCAACATCAGATGACGAAAGATGATCAGATTGAGGTGGATCGAGAGGAAACAATTGCAGCAGATCTTCTCCATCACTAGTGACCATATTATTCACCAAAAACAGATCCATAATCAGTTTATGGCTCATAAATTATGATTTAATCCCTTTATTAAAATATTGGGCATGTATTTTACCTTCTATTTTTGATCTGTGGTTTACTTGATATTTCACATGAGCCCTATTATATATTATACACACAATTAAATATTATTCTACTTGTTTCACATGATATCAACCATGGAAATCCTTGATTATTATCATTGGCACAAAACACTTGGTAAATGATAAATTTACTTTTTAATGTTCCTAACCCCCCTCTGTTATTCACGTTCTTCACTAATGGGCTATGAGGTTGTGGTTCGACTTTTTTGGGGTAGGTTCGAGCACGATGGAACCCTTAAATTCATGGAAATTATGCATATGGTGAAACAATTAGAAAATAAAGGATTGATTGGAAAACATTTTTGGTTATAGGTGATGTTCCATGGATATGGGATCTCGATTGGTGATGTGATCAAGTGACAGATAAAGAGAGGTTCATCTAGCGGCGTGCGATCTTTGTGTGAATGAAAGGAAACCATTTTATAGCCACCCGAGGCCTGGAAATGACATACGTTGGCTTCCCCAACCAATTTTGGATCGAAAAAATGGTGTAAATTCTAGTGTAGAGGCTAGATCTAGATAACTACATGGTGAACTTGAGTTTCTCTAGAAAACTCAACTACACAACATGCAGTCTAAGAACACATGCTGTGTTGCCTCACCCAACTATGACAACTAGGGTTTTGGGGAAGAAAAGTATAACAAACCATTCATATGGGTCTAGAAACCCTATGAACCTCCATAGATTACTAATTCAGGTGCCAACTGTACATGTCTAGGACCCCATATAGGAGGACATGTCATGTACTCTGGGAGTATACGAGAACATTCTGATACTTGGGCAGAACCAGGAGCACATATTCAAGCCCCAGGTGGCTGAGACACACCATGTATAGTGACATGGCCTCTGATCCATGTCATTATGAGAACACAAATAGGCATTAGGGTGGGACCAAACATTGTGTAGACCCCATACATGTCATGTACTTATATGATAAACATCCAACTTATATATCAAATTTGTATGGACCCAGATTTTAACTCATGAGTATCCGATCCTGAGTAATTTTCTACATATAACATGATTTTAGCCATCATAGTGGATTTTGAGATATGATATGAAATGTTTTAAGTGTGATTATTCTTTAGGATATGCTTGATGATGACAGTGACTAGGAAAAATAATCAAGGAGAGGTCTGGGTTGATAACCCTCCTTGTAACACCAGGTTGCGTGTCCCCCATACCCCTTACACTGGTTGAGTGGAACCCATAAGGTGTTAGGGCACATGTACTCTACTATGAAACTGAGTGGAACCCCACTAATGTACTAGGGCATGAGTCCTCTATCGATACTAATTGAGGGGAACCCCTGACTATACTAGGGCGCAGGTCCTCTATTCATTGAGTGACACCCCTTGACATATTAGGGTGTGGTTTCCCTACCCATTAAGTGGAATACACCTAACACACTAGGGAGTGGGTACTCTACCAATCAATTTAGTGTAATTCCTCAGAAACACTAGGTCAAGTGTCCTCTATTGAGCTACTGAGAGACATAACTCTATCTCACTAGTGTGCAGTTCCTCAATATACTTAGTATAATCTCCCTAACATACTAGGAAACGATTCCGATTTCTATTGGATATTGTGCCCTCTCACACTACTGGAAAATGGGCCTATCCCCACAGTTTTCCACAAAACCATGGGGATAGGTCCTAAAAAGTCACCTATACCCACAGTTTTGTAAAACTGTGGGTAGAGGGGTACCTATCCCCATGGTTTTCCCCAAAATATGGGGATAGGTCTGGGATAAAATACATTCACCCACGATTATGAAAAACTGTGGCTATAGGTTTCCCGTGTGTGCGCGTGAATTTTTTTTCAGCGGGAAGGAATTTTTTTTGGCGGGAGTCCTATACCCATGATTCTTCCCTCTATACCCATGGTTTATATAACTATATTTCTCTAAATATAAATATCTATACACATAGGTGATGTTAGGGTAGTGGTTAGACGCAGTGTTTGTAGCGAAGAAGTTGTGGGATCGAATCCCGCCGCGTGCATTATTTTAGGATCTATACCCACGGTTTTGAAACCGTGGGTAAAAGCCTTTGAAACCGTGGAATTTGTGTATGTTTCATTGACATGGTGGAAGAACACCTAAACCCACGGTTTTGGAAAATAGTGGGTATAGGCTGGGGACCTATACCGACGCCATTCCAACCCACGATTCCCAAAACCGTGGGTATAGGCTATACCCACCGTTTTGGGGGCTATACCCACGGTTTTGAACCGTGGGTATAGGCCGTTTTTTAGTAGTGTTAGGATGAGGAGAATTGGAAAGGTGGAGGTCCACATGAATTTATCAGTCACACATGCAAGATGTTGGGAATAATTGATGGAACTTTGTAGTTGTAGGAATAATCATCATTATGGGCTGGGTTATGAGATTATGATCCCCTTTCTCTCTTGTCTGGGATTCTTTATGAGAACACACACACACATAAACATATTTTTAGGTTTCATTTCCCTCTTTCTTTGGGTTGATTTCCCTCCATCTGTCATATCTTTTATTTCTCCCTCTTTAATTTTTAGGGTGTCCTACTATGTATGTATATAGTCAACCCTACATAGGATTTTATCTACATGTGTCATCTCATATTTGGATGATTGAAATATTTTTGGTGACATTGGTGAATCTTTGGGAAACTTGGGTTTATTTATCGCATTAGGAGGTTGGGGCTTGAAGATTAGGATTTGATCTCTCTCAGCATCATTTCTTCCAATTGTTGTCAGGTAGGAACTTCATTTCTTGTTGGGTGTGTATTTTTTCCTGTTTCAACTTAGTGTTATTTTGTTGAACTTAGCTATATTCCCTAGTGGTTATTGTATTCATTGATTACTCTAGATGTTACTATATTTTATTATTTCTCTATACTGTTACATTGAGATGGTTGGGTGCATGCATACAGGTTCATTTGGAAAACACCTCCCATTTTATATTATTCTTTCGTGGTGCTTGTCACTATCCCTAGTCATATTAGAGGTGGTCTAGAGGTTGTGACGACTTGATCTTCCACCGAACATGTGGGCCCTATGGTTCGAGTCATTACAGACCAACATACATACTAAACAGAGTACCAACTATAACAATAAACATAATTCCCTTTGAGTTACGGAGTGTAAAGAAACCTATTTTGTCAGATATTTTTACATGGGGTAATTTTTTTTTGTTAAGGATAGGTAAAGAAATAATTTGAAACCCTATGTCATGAAGTGTTTCTTTATAGGTTACCCCTAGAAAATAAGGGGATACATGGTTATAATTACTAGAAATTCTATTTTCCTTGAGAGGGAACATGTACTCAAGAAGTATAGTGGGAGAAAGATAAACTTCTAGGAAGTTGATTCTTAAGATACACAAGATTTGGTATGAGGAAAAACTTCACAATTTATTTTGGAAGATGTAGTTCCTGAAACACAAGTACTATATATGAGCACCAGAGAGGTTATAGAACTGGAAATATATGTTTTTTCGAGTCACTGAAGATGGTGTATCTCTATTGGTTGAAAATAATGACCCCAATCATTTAAAAAGGTAATATATAAATTAAAAGATATAAAATGAAAAAATAATCTATGAACTTTGAGATGAATTTTATGCACCAAAATCATGTGTGGGTTTTGATCGATCCACCAATATATATAAATCCCATTTGGTGAAAATGAGTATTCAAGAGAAATATGGACACATAAGGTCAAGTTTTTATTTATAAAGAATGGATATTTGATAAAGGGTTTAGAAAATTTCATGGAATAGAATATGATGAATACTTTTCTCCACTTGTAACATTATGTGATTTTAAAAAAGAAAACTATGTTTGATAGAATATATAACACACAATGCTAAGACTAAATGAAAAATGAAATATCATTATTTAAATATGAATATTATAACCTAGATGTTCAATTGGAGGGTATGAATATTATTAATTAATTTATGAAATATATAAAATTTCATACTCACTATAAATTTATTGATAAATTATCAGTAAATAATCACTCACTTTTTAGTAAACTTAGTTTATTTTTCAAAAATATATTTTCTTCAAAAATGTCTTTTTTGATTTTCATGAGAAAATATTATAATTATTTTTTATAAATTTTAGAAATTTTATTTTATAAATAATATATATATTTTTAAATCATCATATTAAAATTATCTTAGGGTAGAATTTGGGATTTGTTCTGAAAATAGTGATTTCTCAATGAATAGTGAAAAATACCGCTTTTTGTAAAACTGTCGTTTCATTTCAATAAATTAAGTTATTTAAAAGTATCATAATTATTTTAATTTTATTTCAAAGTAACATAAGTTATATTTAGTTATATTTATTTTAATTAATTTCATTCGAATCATCTTTATAATAGATTTTGGTATAAGTTCATTTTTAGGCTTAAAAAAGCATTTTTATGAAAAATCATTCTTTTTCATGTCTCATGGGTATAATTTCAAATTAAATTGTGCCACATATATTAATTGAATATTGAAAAATGGATTATATATTTGGAACCAGGAAGTAATTTTTTTATATATCCCCCTTTTATTTTAAATCATTATGAACATTTACTATAGCAAATAATTACCATGATGACAAGGGTAAATCGATTTATTATGTTTAAATATAGTATGATAATGACTTAAAAACTGGAAATATAACTTTACTTTATCTCATAAGATGAGTTAAGTTCAGAAATTTTCTTCCAAGTCTCAAATATATGGTCACCTGGTTCAATATTTCTTTGATTTTGACCTTTATAATATTTAAGTAAAAGATGAAGATAAAAATCTCACTCTATTACTTTTAATAACTATAGTATTTTTTGATAGGGATAAAAAGAACATATGGTAAGTTATAAATATTAATTTGAAATATAAATTAATTTTTATAATTTTAATTTATTTTTAGTTTTTAGAAATTAAATAATTACCTTAAATGCCTATGAAACATTGACACAATATTTATTCAATTAGAAGAAAAATAAAATAAATGATTTTAAAAATATTAAACGTAATATAAAAAGAATTAATTAGTGTGTTCAATGAATTTTTTATAAAAATATAATATTTCAGTGATATTTTAAATGATTATATTCGGATTCCATTGTTGTCATGTTGTTTTTAAAGACAAATTAAATGAATAGTTCTAAAAATGACATTAATGATAATTTATAATAAATAGTATTTTATTAAATGATTTAAAATTACTAAAACTCATATATTTTATCAAGAGATTAATATAAGGATTAAAATATCAACCATTGTTTGTTTATTATCCATTTTTATATTATTTATCTTGATTATTAAAGACTAAAAGCATTCTTATCATGGTAATTGTCAAAAAGGGATAACCTGGGTTAAAACAAAGAGATAAGGGTAAAAATATAATCTAAACTTGCCCAAATTTTATTGGATAATATTATTTAGACCCATAATCATTCTATATTTAAATCATATCAGTTTTAATCCTTTTTCCAGGAAAATTAATTTATACAAATTCAGTATTTTATGAAATTCCAAAAGCACCCCTCCCCTCAGTTATAAAAGCGGACCTCTTATCCTCTTTTATTCACACTTAAAAAGAATTTTTTTTTATCCATTACCTAATAAAATCCTTTATTTAATTACCTTACCACGTATTAGTGTATTTTTATATTATAAAGCCCACATAGGAAGGTTTTGGGTGTAAACCTAAAGAGGTTTTCCGATGAAGAGGCATCATTCATAACCAAGAATTTTTTGTTTTATTTATTTTCACACCTCCTTAAAACCATATTCAAACATGATGATATATTAGAATAAGTATCTACCATATAATGATATGTTATTATTTTAATGGCATAACATATATCCATCTCCTCTTCCATCAAATGGGAAATGGAACCATTATTCGTGTGTACGATGGACTATCACCTCGCGGATCGATGTAATTCATTTTATATCAACTGCTTTAAATAATTTTTATGACGATGGATTTAATATATATATATATATATTGTATTCATAATTTTTTTTATAATTTTTAAAAATTTATATATCATATATTTTCTTACATTTCCATTATTCCAAAGATGGTAATGTTGTTCGTACGTATGTGTGGATTACCACCTCCTAGAAGAAATGTAATTTTTTTTGATTAAAGAATCACATGGATGGTATATATAAGTTTTTTATAGAAATAATATTATATTTATGATATAATTATCATTATGTAAAGATAAATCAACACTTATCTTCTTTCCATCATAATAGTTGAAAACTGGAAATGTTACTCATACGTACGTATGAACTACCACCTCCATGATTGTTACTTAGTTCATTTTTCATAATAATATTTCATAGTTGGTTTTAAAATTATAATTTATTTATAAAAATGATAATTATTCTATGATAATTATTCTATATATGATGAATTAATGACCTCATTAACCATAGTCAACCTACCGAATTCATTTTAGACTTATGAGTTAAATATCAACAAAATATCTGATGTGAAATTAAATGATTAAGTAATTGGACATAAAATGATAATTAATAAAATAAAAGGTATAATAAAATTTAATTGTTTTCTTACATAATCAAATAATTAAGATAAGTTTATTATTCATGAAGATAAATAACATACAAGCCAGACTCAATGTAAGCGACTTTCTTTCCAAGAAAATCACCTTTCAAAGTTTCCCTTCCAACTATTTTTATTCCATGTAGAGGTTCTTCTAAATGTTTAATTTATTTTATTTTTGCTTTAATGATTGGTAACGTTCAGTTATGACCATATTTTAATTCCATTACATTATTTCTTAATAATAATATTTTTTAGTTTTTACATAAGGGACACATTACTTTAGAAACCTCATTTTGAATGGTTTAAATATTTATTTATAAATATTTTTTTCCTTGTCCATATTCTTAAAATTAATTTATTAGTTTATTTATATAGACAAAAATTAATTATAAAGGAAATTTTAAGTCTCCTTTGACTTTCATTTAATGGTTTTAAAAATACATCTTTTTCTATATTTTATACTGAAAGTTTTGAATTTTTTTAAGAAAAAAAAGAAACATTTTGTTTTAAAATATATAACATCAATGGATTTTCTCACTGTCACAACCATTATTTGATATTTGGATTTATTTATAATATTCAATGCTTTATTCAAAGAAAAATCCCATTTCCCTTATTCAATGTATTTTTAAAAAGGTTTTAAATGTAATGGATATTTTTATATTATTAAATGTCTTGATAATGGGTATAAGATGTAAGATCCCACATCTAGAAGATTTAGAAATTTCAGAGTGAATTTGAATTTTCATTTCCTGGATGGGTAAAATTATGTACCAAGACACAGAATGGAATTATGAGAGTTGTAATTATTTAAAGGGGTATTTTGAGGAGACAAATGAAGTTCAAGATGTATCATGGGTGTTTGGTGGAGTTTTAGAGGCTTCAGGTTATTTTTTAGGAGTTTTGGTATTTTTGGGATAGGGTGCATGGTTCAGGAGAAACTTTGCAACACCATGATGCTCTGGTTGTTTCTAGTTTATTTGGAATTAAGAAATGTGGTTCTACATGGAAATTAAAAACCATGTTGGGTTTAAGGAGAAACCAGGAAAAGATGAGGAGGTCCTGGGCATGGTGTAGAACCTACACACAGTTTTAGAAAAAATGTGTGACTTATTATAGTTGGGTATTGCATATTTGGTGCAAAATTTTCTAACCATGCAACAAAATGGCATGGGTGTGTTGGCTTGGATAGTTCGAACCGCAATATTGGTGCACTATTTTGCAAACCATATGACCAAAACAAATATCTACCCATAATCTCATTAAAATGGGGATTTTACCATTTCCCCCTCTGATATTTTAACATACCCCTCACCTTTCTCTTCCCCTTATGCGCACAAACCAGAGGATGGATACTCCTACCTCCTCCCCTTTTTAAGCCTTATTATAGAGCTTTTCTTGGTAGTTTTATTTGGAATTTTGAGTTAATAATTGACCTCTAGAAAATTCCTTCCTTTATTTTCTTGGTCCTCTCTAACTTTAGAGTTATCCAGTTTAGGTTTCTTTGAATATTTCACAAGAGCATTTTTGAATCATTCTTTTCTCATGGGGATTTCTATTTCCTTTCATAGCAGAGATCCTAAGATTTATTTTGCATTATATTTCATGACATTTCATTAACGTATGTGTTCATGAAGAATTTTTATTGTTTTTTCCTAATGGATTTATTTAACTCTATATTGAAATGGTATTTCCTCTTAGGTATTTTCTTGGAAATAGTGTTAAGAGTTTTCTATAGACCTTTCATGGTGGTTTCTTGGAGTTCTGATTAGAGGTGAGTTCCCAATGATTTTTCTAGAAATATGTTGATTTTGGGTTTATGGAATTAATGAATTATAATTATTATAAATAATTAATTGTTAATGCTTAGTGTGAGGATGGATCTTAGATGGCTATGACTATTTCAATTGTATTCTAAATAGGTTGGAAGATACTTGGATGATCCTTGGTAAGGCCAATGACCTTTTAAAACATTATAGAAAGCATCATTAATGAGGTAGGTGGTCTAAGATATTTACCTGTAATCTTTTAATATTTTTTCATGTGTGTGTGGTATGAACCTTAAAACCATGGGTGGAGTGGTTTTCCCCCTTAATTTATGTTGATGGACTTGGTCCTTCATTTGTTTCCTTATACATTCCTCGCATCCTATAGGATCCATGGTGTCATGATATTGGAATTACAACCACCCATGGGGTGTTTTCGCCTTTGAAAAAAATGGGATGTTTTAGGTGTTGAGTTTTGTAAAAATCCCATGTATCCCTTTTAAATTATTAAATGCTGAGATTTGGATTTTAATTTATTTTTAATTTCCAATGTTGGAAAAATATGTTTTAAAATGGATGTTGTTTTGAAATGGGATGTTGACCCCAAGGTGATTTTAGAGGGATTTTGAAGGGATTCTAAATTGTGATTGATATTAGGTTTGGTTTCTTTTTAATAAAATTGTTTAATGGTTATTTTAAATGGCTTGGGTTGAAAATTAATGTCTTGGACCTTATTTTTTTTACTTTAAATATAAATAACCATGTTTCAAAGGGTGGTTTTAAAATGTGTAATGATGATGTTTGGTTTTGGTATTTTTATGATATGTGATAAGTTTATGGGATTTTTTAAAGAGTTTTTTGGTTTTGAAATACTATTGGAACATTGTGAACAATTAAATGATAAAGGGTATTGAATATTGATAAACGAATAGTGGTTTACCAATGATTTCAATATGTTAAAAATATAGGAATGTTGAAACTTGAATAATGGTATTGACTAATTATGGAATAGATTATGATCTTGGACATGGAATTACTCAAGCATGGTATATGAACTAAATTTATGCTCGAGGAACTGACAATATTATATATGGTTTAGGATGTTAGAAATTGAATTCCACTTCCATGGTTTTGGGTGGACTAGACTGATGTTCTAGGACCCCCAGTGTACTGTAGTTTTCATAGGATGGATTTATGCTCTCGAATCCAAGGGTATGGATATGGCGTTCCATATCATAGATTGATATACTAGACATCGCATTGAACATCCATGATATAGGGGCTAGAGTGATGATCGAGGCACCACTAGTTTTATATATGATTATAATGGTAAAAAATGATGTTCTAAATCCCCGATTTGAGTACTTGGGATGACACTCTAAGGTATACTAGATTAAATTAATTGAGAATTAAATTCCTCCTATGACTTAAAGTTTGTGACCCCTATGGTATATTGCTTGGAATCTTAGAATGGCCCAAGTAGGATTGGTTTATTGAGTGAACTGATAGAACCCAAATGATTAAAAGGTATAATGATAAATGTTCAATGGAAAAACATTTTTATTTTACTATATTATTTATGTAGTTCACCTATAGATATTTGAAGACACTTTTGTACTGACTGGTAATGATTTAGAAACCGTTGGCAGTGGTCTACAGAGTTATACTCACTCCTTGCTCAAGCCTCTAATATAGTTGGGTACCCGAGCATCTCCCTCATGTTATTATAGTAATAGGTTTGGGTTGAGGTCCATGTTGAGTTTTTCATGTATGGGATTGATGGATCAGATGGTATCATGGTATTTTACAAGGTTAGACTTAGTGATGCTGTAGGAACTAATGTACTTATTTTTAGTTGTTAATTTTATGTATGGGATTGGTCCAATGGGAAATCGATGTTGTATGTAGGACATGGTTATTATAATTTTTATTTTATTTAAATTTATTACATCATGTACCATTGATTTATAATTTCTACACACTTTTATGTGTATGAGGACTAGTTATTTATATTACCACATCATACTCTGATATTGGGGTATATTTTCCTCATAATTCCATGTTAGACCCCCAAGGCTAGTCAATGACCTCTAGAATATGCATAGGCACACTTAAGGTCCTGTGGTGAATCATCTTGGGGCATCAGTTTTAGTGGAACCTAGATTGAGACATTAAAATTTGGTATCATAGGTGTTTACATTACTTTTTTGTTTTACTATTTGTGACACGGTATACTAGATATGTTGGAATTTGTAAGATCTTGTGATGGATATCAAGCTGGTTAGTCCTAGACACCTATTCTAGTTGGAAGTCTAGGTTTTCAAGGTCTGGGATTACTATTCTGGTTTGTGAGGATATGGTTGCATATTTATTTTAACTATGAGCAACACACATGATGTTTGGATTTGAAAGATTATGATGAATTTATATCTCTTGGATAAATGGAAAGAGAACTATATAATTATTTTAAATATTATCCTCTATAGGAAAGTGGCATCTCATGCATAATATTAGGCATGTAATATTCATATTTTATAGGCCTCTTAGTGTGTTATTTTATGAATTTCCTTATGATGTAAGGTTATGTGGATCTATGGTGAGACGATTGATGGTGAGGATGCTAGTGCGGTCCTCATACATGGTTGGTTCAGTGAACTTGGTGGGTTTTAATGGTATAATTATTGGACCATTGGAGTACTTACAGGCTATTTTAGTTAAGGATTGGTTGCATGTATAGATCCTTGAGAGAGGGTTTGATGTGGATATTCTCAGATATGATGGGTGCTTTAGCGTGGGGTAGTTGGTTGGTGTATGATGCCTTTATGGCGTGATACCCTAGAGGAGGGTGTTTGGAATTTTTGACGCCATGTGATGATGAGATGACAACATGTTTCATTCCCCATGAGTTACGGTATTTATGAGTGGGCATAGACCATGGGTGATTAGACCCAGTAACATTTTTAATGTTTCTCCAGTTTTAGGAGTTTTTTCCATATGGCCTTCCCTAGTTACTCGTGAGAGGGTTCGACCGGGTTGTGCGTGATTTTGAGTGTGTGGGGTAAATATGGATGTTTTCGATTTTTGACAATAGTATATGAAGGTTGAAGCCTAGTATGGGGTTTTGGAATATAATACGACTTTGGTTTTGAGAAATATCACTTGAGTGCTGATGTTTTAGCCATGTGGTTGGTTTCTAGAGGGGAAGGATTGTTTGTGTGCCTCGTTCGGGTGACAGCTATGAAGGTAGAATGTGCTTGGTGGATTTGAGAAAGATCAGAAGTGATGTTTTGCTTTGGGTGATGATCATACAATTGAGATAAACATGTTTACAACATAGTACACACAAAGTTGTATAGTTTCCTTAAGGTGTAAATCACTAGAAGTTTTGATACTTTGATAGTGCTTATGGTTTATGAGGGAAGAACCAGTTAGGTTCCAGGACTAGTTAGATATAGATGAATTTATAGGAACACGGTGAGAGCATAGATGATATTTATAGAACTTTAAATGATTCTTGGTTCTTGAGTGCTATAGTAATCGGTTTTGGATCCTGATTTTCTTCTGGTTTTGGGAAGCACCAAGGGTGATCTTATTTGGGTTAGAAGGACATGTGAAAGAGGCATATCGAGTTTATAGGGCTTCTGAGATGAGGTTTCATAAAGTTTGAATCATTTGAGTTGGAATCATGTTCTGTGGTGGGGTCACACAAGAGTGTGTGTGATATTTAAGTGTTATTGGGATCTTATAGGCACGATTAGATAGTGTTGTACTGTGTTGTTTTTTTTTGTGGATCAGATGTTATGAGAGAGTACACTTGAGGTGCTTGAGTAGAGTAGGAAACCAGGAGTAGGATGAGAATTGATGTGAATGTGATGAGATGCTTGTGGGCAGGGAGGCCGGGGCCTTTAGATGGGTTTGAATTCTCTCTGTAGATGGAGGTGACATTGAAAATGGATGAGTGGTGGTTCTTTTCATTGAAGACATCTTAGAATACTCTTAGCCTAGTGAAAATAATTCCCAATATCTTAATATTATCCTAGGTAAGATGAGAGGGAAATGACTACGCGCCTAGCTAACTAAATATGTTTTATGGTTTGATAAATGATCTCCTAGAAGGTGGAATTTGTGGAGCTGTGTATGTAAAACTATATTTTGGGAGTCCAACAATGACCATTTGTGAGAAAGGTACTTGAAATGGGACAAATGTCTATGAATACCTAGGGTTACATGCTCAAATGTTAGGAATAAGTAATGGTTGATGTTTTGTTTTTAAGATTTGGTGTGAGAGAGAAGACCACATTAAATTGTTGGGTTTAGTAGTGATGGGAGTGTGGATTGTGGTGGTTGGAGTTTCTTGAGTGAGCTGATAATAGTGTAACGCCTTTGGTGAGGAGTGACATGTTGGTTGTAGGGGTGTGACCCTCATGCTGGAAGGGTCATAAGTGTGTGGAATTGGTCAAGGATCAGTCAGAGTGGTATTGTAATTCCATTTAAATTTTTTTAGGTGTCTGCTTAAATTTCACATGCAATGCTAATGGGAAATTAATTATGGAATATGATCAAGTTGAGCATTGGATTCAGTTTCAAGGAGGTTCTAGAAATTAGTTTGAGGTGCTTGTGTTAGAGGTGTGTCATTTGGCATGGTAGGGCATGATTATGATTTTTATTTAGTGAATTATCTGATTGTGGAATCTCATTGGGGTTGGGTATGGAATCTAGTGGGCATTTGTAGAATGACTTTGGGTGTGAGGGCATCATGATCAGCTGAGATGGTGACATACCAATAGTTAGTGCTGGGAACTTTGGGGATGAGTCAGCCGAGGATATTCTGACTTGTTTTAGTGAACAATATGGGTATAGAAGGTTGTAATATATGTTTGGTGTATCATTTTTGGAATAATGGGTGTGTTTTGGGTTTGAGTTTGGATTTTAGGAAAAAACTGGTATGTTCTTTGTTAGTGCATGAAGGATGGGTATGCATATGCTGCGGTTGTATTTCAATTATTAATATGGGAAATGATGGTGATTGGAATTATTGGGAATATTAGGGCTTGGCATGTTGGAAAAAATGTTTAGTTCATTGTAGGAGTGTGAGTTCAAGGTTCATTTGGGCATTTCAACTAGCAGAGGTGATAATAATAGGATGTTCTTAGTGATTAATTAAGGCCTATGGTTAAGAGAGACATAACTATGAAAAGTGATTAGGTAATATAAAAATTAATTTCTTTAGTTAGGCGGACCTAGGAAAGCGCCATATTGGGGTTTCAGTTTGGATAACAGCATTGGCTCGGGGTTTGGATGGTCAAGTGCCCTGATTTGGAGGTTTTTCCTTCGCTATGTTCCAAGAATTTGTAAATAAAATGTGGTTTTTGTCCATAACGGGTCACCGAAATAGGTTTAGAGGTCTGAAAAGATGACCACCGAGAATTCTTATGGATGAATAGTGTTATGGTGGGGAGGTTATAAGATCTTGTGTCCAGAAAAGTTGGAAGTTCTAGAAGGAATTTGAATTTTCCATTAAGGGATGCGTAAAATTATGGAACAAGACTCAAACTAAAAATAGTAAGGTTGGAATGATTTAAACGTGTGTTTGGAGCTGATGAATGGTGCTTGGGGGGTATCATGGGGGCTCAAATGAGTTTCAAAGGTTTCAAGTTAACTATCAAGAGTTTTAGAGTTTTCTAGATAGGGTGCATATTCTGGTGTGCATGGTCTAGGAGAAAACTTATGACACCATGATGCTCAGGTTATTTTTAGTTCAATCATAATTGAGCATGGTTATGATGCATGGTTATCATATGTTTAAGAAAAAACATGTGGTGTTTAAGGGAAAACCATGTGAAGATGATGAGGGACTGGACACGATTCATGGTCTGCACATAGTTACAGACAAACCATGCGACTTATTAAATTTGGGTGTGGCATGGTTGACACATGGTTTTTCTAACCATGCATCCAAACTATGTGTGTGTGTTATATTAGAAAACTCCTACCACATGGTCGGTTCATAGTTTGGAAAACTGTGAATCCAACGCATATGACTACCTAGAATCTCATGAATATAGATATTCTACCATTCCCCCAATAAGATTTTAACATACCCATCCCCTTTCTCTTCCCCTTGCACATACAAACCATAGGATGTATGCTCCTCCCTCCCTTCCTTCTTCAATCCTCACTAAGGAGGTGTTCATGGTGGGTTTATTTGCAATTTTGAGGTAATAATTGACCTCTAGCGTCTTCCTTCCTTCCTTTTCTTGCTCATATCTAATTTTATAGTTCTCAACTTTAGGTTTTGTTAATTATTCCACCATATCATGATGGAGTCATTGGTTTCTCATGGGGCTTTGGTTGGCTTTCATAGTGGAGATCCCAAGATGGATCCCCCACGCCATTTCATGGCATTTCATTAAGGTATGTGTTCATGGTGAATTATCCTAAGTTTTACTTAAAATATTAATTCTGTTTAAATGGTATCACCTCTTAGGATTTTGTATGGGAGTGGTTCTAAGAATCTGTTGTGGGTCTTCCATATCTGTTTCTTGGAGTCTCAATTAGAGGTGAGTGCCCAATGAGTTTCCTGAAAATATTCCATGTTTGAGTGTAATGTAGTAATTAACTATAATTTTTATAATTAATTAATTGTTTATACTTGGTGTGAGGTTTGAGATAGGAAAGTTATGGATATATTTTTTAGATGCTGAAGAGGCTTCAAGGGGCTTGTATGAGCCTTGTTAAGATCTTCGAACTTTGTAAATATTATGGAAAGATTCATTAATGATGTAGGTAGTCTAATATATTTACCCATAGTCTTGATATTTTATTTTCATGTGTGTTCAATATGTGATTTAGGTTTCTTGTGTGGAGGGTTTACTCCTCAGTTTATTTTGATGGCCTTGGGCCTTCATTTTTTTCCTTAGACCTTCCATGTATCCAGTTGTATTTGTGGTGTTGTGAGACCAAAACAATAATTACCCATTGGGTGTTCCCACCTTTGAAAAACGGAATATTTTAGGTGTTGGATTTTGTAAAAATTATACGATTATTTTTGTAATAATTAAATGGTGAGATTTTTATTTTTATTTGGTAATACTTTACAATGTGGTGAAACTATGTTTCAAAATGGATATTTTTTTGAAATGGGGTGTTGACCTCACAGTGATATTAGAGGGGTTTTAGAGGGATTTCAAATGTGGATTGAAATGAAGCACGGGTTCTTATAAAGAAAACTATTTAAGGGTTATTTTAAATAGATTTTGTTGAAAATGGAGGTATTGGACATTTTTTGTTTTCTATAAAGAGAGAGACCCATTTTTTAAAGGTCAGTTTCAAAATTTGTAATGAAGATGTTTGGTTTAGGTATTTTTATGACATGTGAAAAGTGGATGGGATTTATTGAAGCATGTTCTGGGATTGAAGGCCTGTTGCAATATTGGTAATGATAAAATGATAAAAGGTATTGAATATTGACAAAGTAATGGTGGTACACCATTGTTGTTAATATGTTAAAAGGTTTAAGCATATCAAACCTTGAATAATTGAATTGAGTAATTATGGAATGGATTAGGATATTGGACATGATATTTCTCATCCATGGTATAGGTTCTATATTTATTCTCGAGGCACCAAAAATATTATATATATTTTAGGATGTTGTACATGGAATTCTTTATCCATGGTTTTGGGATAGACAGATTGATTTTCTAGGCACCCTGATGCACCATTGTTTTTAGAGGAAAGACCGGTGCTCTTGACTCCAAGTGTATGGACATGGAATTCCATAAAAATGATTAGGATTTTGGACATGGAATTACTCATCCATGGTATAGGTGATAGACTGATGATCAAGGCACCACTACTATTATATATTATTGGGATTGTTAGATATGGTGTTCCGAATCCCCAGTTTGAGTATCTAGATTGAATCTCCTAGGTACACTAGATTAAAGTAATTGATATATGAATTCCCCTTATGACTTAAAGTGTGTGACCCCTAAACTATATCACATGGACTCTCAGTAAAATAAGAGAAGTCTTGGTTTATTTGGCTACCAATTAGAAAAAAAATTATTAAAAAGTCTAATGATAAATTTTAATGGTGAAAGGTGTTTATTTTACTAACTTATTTATTTAGTGCATATATAAATATATGCATACACTATTGTACTGAATGATATTTCTTTAGACACCATTGGTGGTGGCCTATTTAATTATACTCACACCTTACTTAGTCCTCCAATGAAATTGGGTACCTGATATGTTCTCACATGTTATTGTAGGAAAAAGTTTTGGATGAGGTTTTTTTTTGAGTTTTTTATAGTTGTGATGGATGGATTAGATGGTATCGGGGGATTTGATGAGGTTCAGCTAGGTGATATTGTTGGGCCTGATGTACATGTTTTTAGTTGTTAATTTTATCTATGGGATTAGGGCAGTGGGAAATAAATGTTTTATATAAGACTAGACTGTTTGGATCTTTATTTTATTTCGTTTTATTACAACATGTCCTGTTGATTTTCTCTTTCGGTGTACTATGATGTTTTTGATGCTTGGTTCTTCATATTGATATTGGGCACTCTGATATGGGGGCATAGTCTCCTCAAAGTACCATCTGATACACTCACTACAAGTCCGCAACATCTGAAATATGAGGAGGCACACTTGAGGTCATGTGGAGAACTGTCTTGGGGTATTGGTTTTATTTTTACCCCAGCCAAACATTTACATAAGAGATATCTCTAAACTACCCTTTTCTTCAAGTCATGAACATTCTCTCTCTAACTCACTTTTAATCCCTATTTAATAATATGTAATGATTCTAAATTCTATTTATATGTCTCTCATATAT
This sequence comes from Viscum album, assembly GCA_963277665.1. Lineage (NCBI taxonomy): Eukaryota > Viridiplantae > Streptophyta > Magnoliopsida > Santalales > Viscaceae > Viscum > Viscum album. Next base: position 1,477,756,447 of record OY728150.1, read on the forward strand.
ATACCTAGATTATTATCCATTAATTTTATAGGGTAATACATGCCTTGCGATTATTTCTCAAATGTATTCTTTAAGAAATCTATTTTTATTATGATTTTTGGAAAGATTATGAAACTCATTTTATTTCCATGGATAATTCTAATTTTTATTCATTATGATTTATTTCCTTTATGTGGTGAACATAATCACGAACATGTTATGATGAGTGCACCCATATAACAGTCCAATGTAATGGGTAAAACATTTTTCAAATGGGACGTTATTTATGATACTAATAAGTAAACCTAATCCACTATGGAACAATTTCCACTATGTGATGTTGTCTTAGAATTGGGCATTGATTTATGATTATGTCATGTTTTTTATTGCTACCACATTTCCTATGTTTCCATGAATCTTTGATATTGTGTTCTTTATGCTATTCTCCCATGTGATTATTCATGAGCCTATATTTAAAGGAATGTATATGCTACTTTATAAGGGTGAAATGTGTAACTTTTTTTGAAATTTTTTTTATAAGTTTTTCATGATTGAAAAAGAACATTTATGAGTTTTATTTTTTCTTTAAGATTTGTAATGATTTTTTGTGAAAATATTTGGGTAGAGAAGTTGATTTATTGAGTAAAAAAATGTTTATTTTGAGATCAAACTTTATTTTTAAAAATGTAAAATTTTTATGAGTATTACTAGACTAATGGGTTTCATTATTTCTTTTTTATGTCCCTTACAGATATTTTTGTTCTTATCCAAGTATTTTTAATGTTTGTTTCATAGGATTTACATATTTTTAAGAACCAATAAGTCAAGTTGAAAGTCATGAATACTTTTAAGAAAAATAAAAAACGTTTCATTTTAAAAAATTTCTATTATAGAAAAAATGGAGGATGAGTGAATGGGTCCACTTTGAAAGAGTTTTTCCTAATTTTTTAAAACTCTAAACCAAAATGTTCCTTAGGTATGTAAGTGATCCCATATTTCATTTTGATTTTGTAAGTTTTGTTTGGGTCAATTGGGGACACATTTATTATTATCCAAACCCAAAATGTAATGATGATATTTTTAACACAAGATCCAGATGTGTGGGACTGAGACTGCTATAAATGTCCTAATAATATTTATCACACTGAAAGGTCATAATGGTTCCCTACTATTATGAGAACCTGGAGGTTCCATGATGGTATCTCTAAAAATATATTCTATAGATGTATGATATCTTTTGATATGAAAAATGATACATGCTATCAGGGCTGGGAACTCAATGGAATTTGAGGCACCATCTCATGGTGTTCACCCTTCATTATTTCAAGTATAGGAGATCACAAGAATAAGAACCACCAGTAGAAAATCTCCATTTATATGTGTCACTAGATGTTCCTATCTACAGGATGTGTATTGATCCTTATAATTTAAAATTATCATTAATGAATAATATAAGTCACATAATTTTATGTATTTATGAAAAATGAGAGGACACATTCTCATGAAAAATTAGTATACGTTGGGTGTGTCATGAGTGATATTACATTAATGGATAATGAGAGAAAAGATTTATTCATTCCATAATTTGTAGATGTTGATATCTCAGGACATTTGATGAGAATAGAAATGCATTGATAAATCCATGACCATGGTGTTTTGTGGCCTTGTAATTTTCTAGAAAGCCAATGAAATAAACATCAAGCACATAAGTTGTTGGAACAAGTATACAACCTTATTTATTAGAGATATCATAATAAATGGATTATATTAAATAGTTCATATTCATAGGATGATGTATATTATTGAAACATTAACTTCATTATCTATGGGTGTAATGAGGTTTTTTATTAATTAATCTTTTGAATATTTTAAGGAATATTTTTTAGGATAGATGTTGAGTTAGCATAGTACTTCAAGGATCGGGGAGGCTTAGTATTGATATAATAAAAATATTAAATATATTATAACAAACATGCATAGTTTTTTTGAAATAATTGAAGAACTTTGTAATGGAGTGTCAGATGAAAATTATGAGGTTTTCATGAATTCCAGAATGCGGGTTTTACCCTAGGTGCATCATAACCTTTTAGTGTGTCGGGTGTCTGACTTAAGTACAATCATGGGTGGTTTAATAAAGAAATAAATTGATTAATTATTTTTTTGAGAATAATTGAAATAAAATCCTTTATTTAAACTTTTTTATGATAAATACCTAGTTTTATATGCATAACCCTAGGGATTTTAGAGGAGTTGTTGGAGGAGAGTTGTTGGATGAATGACAACAGATCAAGGGTTGACAATCAGTGAGCCAAAATAGTTCATGGATTTCACCAAGGATAGTGATTTGGAACTATTTTTCATCAGTGATTGATCTAAAATCAATGTAGGTTGTTGTTTTTTTGGAATTATTCCTTCTATTTTTTATCATTTGTCTAACATGAATCAATCCCTCTAAAAAATTGATTCATGGGTCACCTATTGATTTATGGGTATTGTTTTATCTTCCTAGAATTAGGAATGGTTATTTTTTTGTTTATTCCATGGTTATTTATTCTTCATTCATCATTCTCATGATAATAGATTGAGGTAAAACCAAACAATAGTTGAGTTTCATTCCTCATGTTTTTTTGTTCATTTCTTCTATCATTCTTCGAATCTTTATCATATGTGTTTTCTTAGACTGACAATTCGGAAAATACATGGTGAATGATCCTTTTTTAAATCATGATTTGAGAAAAAAAATCATTACCATGAGTTTATATTTAAGATCGATGACACTGTTGCAATTTGTGGGGATGATTGAGGTTTAGGTTTTAATTTATAGTTCTCAATTTGTAGGTTTTGGGTAGTCTAGAGATGTGGTATGACGAGAATCAATTACCAAGTATATTGGATGGTCAAAATTTGGACACTAAAGACAAAAAGGACCAGTAAATGCTCTATCTATGTTCTATAATGAGAATCACGGATGGAATTGAGTCAGTAGAGGTGTAGGGAAAAGATTCATAGAGGGTTTTGGATTCTATAAAACTCGATATACACAGCATGTATTCTGAATACGACATACTATGTAGTCCCCTAGGTGTGACAACTAGGGTTTAACAAAAATAAAATATCACACGGCCTACGACACATACCGCATGTTGGGTGACCCATGACTGATGACTTGGGATGTACCCCTATGGTATATGGAATTGGAATAGCTTGGCATATGGTCATGAACAAACAACACATGCCAGACCATCTACTAAGACACCACCAAGTACACATGAACAACTAAGGTATACAAGCATGGCCAGAGTACATGAGCATAACCCCGAAGTACACGGTCATGTTCTGAATTACACAAGAAGACCTGGGGGTAGAAAGGACTTTTATATATAACTTATACATGGAATTCACTTTTTATAGGGTAGGTTGAGTCCTTCATTCTCTTTAGTGTGAACTCGTATCTCTAGGGTGTGTCTCTTTAGTCCATCTCTATGCGGGTATAATGAGGGATCACATTCTAAGCATAGGATGTGATCACTTGCACAAGATTATTCTCATATAGAGTTCAATAATCACTCAATGTTGCCTAATGTGTGATGCTATATCATCTTTCTTCCATAGTTTTTGTCAGAATACCATATGGACTTACAATGCTTGTGATCTACATCATACTGAGATTACTTCTGGTAGGGTCAAGAATCCCTTATAGGTGATATGGGTGATCCCCTATTTGTTTATCGACGTCTTATGATATGCTGTGTATACTAGTTAATGTAAAGGCTCAACAAGATTGACTTTTCAGAGTGTTATCAAACTTAGAAAGAGAGTTCTCCTAGATGAGTGTTTCTTTGAAGCCTTAAGCAGGATCTTAGGTTGGCTGTATGATTATGACCTTAAGTTGAGAATTAATGACTATCTTGAGTATATATGAATTATTATTGTTATATATCACTTTCTTATTGACATATCTTCATGATGTTTAGTAGAACACCTTCTTGATGCATTATGTTTGGTGATTTCAAGGTGTCCTACTGGGTATTTTTATACTCACCACTACATGAGGTCTTCCCACACATGTCATGTCTCATACATATGACAAGCCACTCAACAGAGTTCTAGGAGGACAAAGAGAAGGTGTAGCATAGTGGACTATATGGCATGGTTAGTTTCAGGAGTTGAATTTGATATCAAGATCCTCTTTATATAATAGTTTTGACTCGTTTAGAGATTTAGTCGGATTTCATTTGGACCTTTATGATTTTAGTAGTTGTGTTGTACTTTGATGGGGGTTATAGTTGTATGTATGCATTTTGGTATCAGTTGTGCATTTACTTTACTGTATTATATCAGTATGTGGAGATGTGTTCATGTGTATAAGAACTTTAGGCTAATGCCTACCATGTTTTTGATATACCTACTTGGTGGTAATCATAAGCCCCTAGCCTATTGGAGGTAGTATTGGGGTGTCACACTCGATTTGTTTTCATATAGGAAGGCCGCAACGGGTTAAGTCATGAAAGAGTGAAATCAGAGGTTAGTTTTGTTCTTAGAACATAGTTGTGTGATTTTCAGGTTGTGAGGTTTGGTTTGGGAACTATGGAAACATTGTTTAAGTATTTTGAGTTTGGATTTCAGGCTAGGGAATCTAGTATTGGGGCATAAAATGATGTATCCATTCACTAGGACTCTGATAAACTTCTTGTTGACTCAGTATACATAGACACTGGAGGTAGGGAAATCATTGGTGCACACACTATATAGGAATGATTTTTGTTTTCCATATCATTCTTGAGTCATATCTCTAAATATACTATAACAATAAAATGTATTTTTTATTTCAAGATGACTCCATGATGACATCCAACTATGATTTTATAGTCGGATCATTTGGATGATCCATATAGTGATGTGGATTCGATAAATGATCCTATACAACATATGGTACCTCTAGGTGGTTTACCAATCTTACTACCACCCATTGAGTGAAAGGATACTTTAGCGATGTTACCAGATGACAAGAATATACAGAGAAAAATCTATATGTTTTAGAGATAGAGACCTCTCACGTTTCGATTAGATCCATACCTAGAGGTAGCTAAAGACTGGCTCGAAAAAGTTACATGATTTTTATGCCTTGTGAGGATGCCTCCTGGTCATATGGTTTTCCTAGAAGTGGTCCTTCTCTATGGGTATGTAGGGTGATGGTGGATTCTGGTGGCTACAATGTTTGGTTAGGCTGCTCTCTCTTGAACTAAAATTGAGTGTCTATTCATAGAGGAGCTCAATCTATCCACATTTTGGGAATTATACATCCAAGATATTTTGGAGATTTTTTAACACCCCAAGCTTCCACGGTACCTTTCTCTTTGAATAATGCAATAGCCTGCCCTTTACGCAACTTCGAGTACCAGAAAGCACACCATGATCAATAAATTAGCCGTTATGAATAGTAATACAGAATTTTAAAAATTTTAAAAATTTTATTTCATAAAATGGACTTCATTTTTGGGTTCATAATATCAAAATTTTCTTAGGGTGTTTTTTTTGGTATTTTTCTGAAAACATTTAATTTTTGATAAATAGGGAAAAACACTACGTTATTATTTAAAACTGACTTTTTATTTAAATAATTAATTATTTTATTTAAATTTATTTTAGGTTAAAATAGAAAAAAAATACCTATATATGTTCAATGTAATTAATTGGAGTCATTTTATAATAATAATAGATATATAAAATTTTATTGATTTTTTTAACGTCTTTTACCCACCTTCTAGGCACGTTAGTAAATTTTTATAAAACAAAATTTTACTGATTCTGTGAATTGAATTTCAAAAATTCGAGAGACACAGTTGAAATTTGTAAGTAAAATGTTGTTCAATAGGATGAAAATAATTTTTGGTGAATAATCACTTTTGAATTTTATTTACCATATTTAAAAGTAAATAAGGTAATTAAAGGTAAAAATGATATTATAATAACCGTAAAACATGTCCTAATTCTATTGGATAAGTTTCTTTAGACCAAAATCAAACTTAGGAACAAAATAGGATCCTTTGTGTCCACTTGGATTAGATTATGACATTTATTATTGTTTTATTTAAAGAAGAGTTAAAAGTGTTAAATTCAAAGTTTAATAATTAATCCATTTTTAATATAGGTTTATACATAAGATAAATTTGACTTTAAATATTCATTAAAAATAAAAAAAATATTTCTTACGTAATGGTATTTTATTTATAATTTTAGATATTAAATAATTAAATTTATTTATGACACAATTATGATGCCATAATTACATTATTATTGAAAGATTAAAATAATCGATATTATAAATATTAATATATTTATAAATTGATATTTTTGATGTATTAAAATAATTTTATAGGTTAATATAAAATGTTAGGGTTGATTAAGTATGTTTTGTTCGATGTTATAAAGTTTTTACGACATTCACAAAAACAAAATACTAAATAGTTTCGAAATTGACATAAATTAGTTTTTAATACAAATAATATATTATTAATTGATATAATATTCCTAAAAATATAAGGTTCAGCCAAAGGACCTAGATAAGATTAGATATATCAATAATGAACCACTCGGGGTTCTATTGTCTTTTTATAGTATATTTTTTAACAATTTATTATAATAATACAAGAATACATGGTAAAAGTTAAATTATTTAACTAAGAGTTAAATCTAAAAGATAAGGTTAATATGGTGAACTAAACCTATATAAAAGCTATTGTATGAGAGGTTTTCAAACCATAACCACCTTATTATAGAAAAAAATTCTTTTGGGGCCATTATAATCTGAATATTATTGTATAATAAAATAATATTTCAATCTTTTCCTAAAGTGACAATCACCTCTCCTATTAAAGGGTACTTCCCCCTATATAAACATCACACCTCCAAAGCCAATTGGATCGGCCAAAACATGATCAAATTTCCTCACAACTACCCTAAATTAATCCTATAGTCCTTACATTGATTATAATCAATCATAAGGATCCCTTTTGATCAAATCAAAAGGAATCACCCGAAGAAGAGGTAATAATTTCATCACCTCTTCCAAAGTTTTTTTTCTTATTTCACTTCATCTTTCTTTGTTGTTTCCATACCAAAATAATAACTCCAGTAACTTATACTTACTGTTATGTGATTATAAATATTTTACAATCATATTCATTATTCTATCCATCCTATGAATGAAAAAGTCACCATACGTGCATACGTACGGCTTACCATCTCTACATCGTGGTGTAGTTTGTTATTCAACACTTCATTATTTGGATGGGTACACCAATGAGTATAAATTAAGTAAATAAAAAATAAAACATGTTAGTTAGTATTTATATATAATATAACATCCAATTACATACTATTTCACCATCAATAGAATGATATTATCATTCGCGCGTACGTACGGATTACCATCTCCACAAATGCGATTAGATTCATTCCCCATCATAACCATTCAAGAATAATTTTCATTTTATGATTAAAAATAATTTTTAAGAACTTAATATCTTTATGGATATGAATAAAATACATCATATCCATAAATAACATGGCTTACGTAACAAAACATATAAAGGAAAACAAATCAGTTAACACCAGAAACAATGACACAGCTGAAATATCATTAACAAAGAAACAATAGAAGATCATATATGATATCATATTTATATCTTTGGTTCTTTTATAATTCAATAACAATGATTTCAATGTTATAAAAGAGGTTAAAATACCATCAATCAAGGAAAAGTACAAGGTAAGGGTTACTTTTACAATCTCTTTATTATCCAAGGTTGTCTATATGTAAGTATCTACTGGGACCTCTTTATCATCCACATCCATGTTTCTTAAAAATGTATTTCAAAATATTATTACTATTTTCAAGAATATGGGTTAAAGTCATTTATACCCTTTTTAGACTTTCTATAACTTTCTTTGAAAGGAATATTTCCATCGTTTTCCAAACAAGGTACTTTATAACCTTTTCAACAAATTTAGGTAAGAATATTTTTTTAACTTATATAGTGGGTGCGCCTATTTTCAACCATTATAAAACCTTCAAAGATTTCCTTACAAGTTTATAAGAATATTTTCAAAATAAATATTTTATTTCTTAATTATGTGACTTTTAAATGATTTCCAAATAGAAAGAGATATTTCTCTCAAATAGTTTTGATTTCATCTATGTCAACATCCTTTGATGGATCTTATACTTGTTTGAAGTTGATTTATTATGATACAATATTAAATATTTTATTGATGGTTTTGTGATATGTTTTACTATGGATGTGTATTTTTATACCATTTATGGGTTATGGTTAATGTATTGACATTTCGTATGCTAGTTTTAATAAGAATGTTTATATTAAGTTTCAAAATTTTCATATAAGGAATGAATTGGACTCAGTAAGTGACGAGTGGAGGCCACTATAGCTCCTTGACGCATCGGTAGGTCTCATGAGATAAAATAGTGTATTGGCACAAGACCTTGAAAAAATCTTATTTGTAGTCTTGGAATGAAGCCTTGACTATGTGGTTATAATGTCTGGCATTATGCATTCCATTCTTATGAAACTGGCTACTGATATCAAATGTGATTATTTGACTAGTGGAATATCCATGTGAATAAGTATATGGAATTGTTTGATTTATCTTTTCCATATTATACTGATGTTTAAGTTTAAAATTCCTGTGTTTTAGTCTTATAAATTTCCTTAAATGCTTATGCTTATTTATGAAAGTTTCTGCTATATTGTTATCCTTACTGAGCACCTGAGCTCACCCATTTCCATGTTTTATTTTTCTTAGGGTGAAAAGAAGTATATTATGAATAACATGCTAGAATAGTCTAAGGGAGATGAAAGTGTTCAAAGGAGACACAATGTTGTTGTTTTTAATTTTATAATGTAATGTAAAACTTATGTTTGTATCTAGTACTTCCAAAGATACTAAACTAATCAGTCTTCCAGGATTTGATCCCTTGTGATCATGAAAATGTATTAAAATAATGCACCAGCTCTGGGTAAGTAGGTTCAGAGCGTTATAGTTGGTATTAGAGAAAGTTTAGTACAAACCATGGAAGCAATATTTAGAAAAGCTCTAATGAGAGAACATTACCCAAAGATAAACCTTGGCGATTAGTATAGAATAACTTCCTAGAATTTTGGTAACGTAAATATCTTGTGTATTTTCCAAGAAATAAATTCCTGTCTAGATAAGTGCAAGTAGAGGTGGCTCTGGGACAGATGTACCAAGGAGTGAAAAATCTAACAAGGAGCTTTGGTCTTGACCTGGGGTATCCTGGAACACGACAATGGGCCTTGCTGCACTCTTGGATACACCACTCCTAGGGGATATTCTTAGGATAATTTACATTTTCTTTAAAAACCATTATGAAGAATTTATGATAAAATACTTTATCAAAAAACACATTTTTATGAGTATGGATTATATGCATAAACTGTTCAATTTATGTTAGGTATTTTACTTGTTTGAAATTATGTATTGTGATTCATAAACTAATCTAGTGTATTCAATTGTTTAGAAATGGTGCCAAGTGGAAGGAATTGAAATCGTATCAATGCATGTAATCCATGTAGGGATTGAACTACTACTCAAGATAATTATAGTGGAGCTGGTGATGAAATCAACGCTGAATAACTTATAATCATACTGGGAAAACTCACTCAGGTTATGAATAACAACCTTACCCATTTGGAGCACCTTAATCCACAACGTGGAGGATCAATGTTAGACCGCTTCATTAGGAAACAAAGACATATATTCAATGGGACTAAAAATCCATTTGTAGCTCAGCAACATATAAGTTCCTTAGATAAAATACTTCATACTTTGTGGAATAGTGAAAGGGAAAAAGTTGTCACGACAGTTTATCACCTCATGGCAGATGAAGATCAATGGTGGTCATGAATTCAAAGCACAATGAAGGATGAATACGTATCAAATACAGAATGGAGGGAGTTTAAATAACTTTTCATTGAAAAATACTTTCCTCGTGACCATCGAGCAGATATTAAAAGACAATTTCTATGTTAGATGAAAAAGGAGGATGAAAATGTTGCAATGTATAAGGATAACTTTACAAGGTTAGATAGGCATGCAAAAAATTATATATGTAACCCAAGAAGTAATATTGATCAATTATTTTATGGGTTAAAACCATTTATCCATCGAGCATTAGTCTCACAATCCTTCTCATCGTATGCAGATATTGTCTCATGTGCTATCAAGAAAGAAAATAAATTCTCTATGTTTTATGACTTTAAAGAAAAGAAAGAGAATAAGAGATCTGCTGAACACTCTGGAAATGGAAATAAAGTGAAGAAGGGAAAATTTGATTTTTTATCCAGTAGTAAATGTGGGAAGAAACACCCCGGTACTTGCCTGAAGGGAATGGGAGTCTGTTACAAGTGTGATGAAAAAGGCCACCAAGCTCATGATTTCAAGGGAAAGAAAGAGGCTGCCAATGTTGAATGCTACAATTTTAGAGAAATGGGGAATTATGAAAATAAATTTCCTAATCACTATGGAAACTTACCTTAGAAAAGGAGAAGGGAGAAAGGCCAAGATAATGCGATCACTACTGCTGATGTTGAAGCTCCGAATGACGTGGTGGTAGGTAATTTAATGGCTTACTCAAATTTAGAAAATGAATTATTTGATTCTAGATCATCTAATTATTTCATATCTTCCCAGTGTACTATGAAAATTAGATATTTCCAATTATATTTGACAAGGATGTTTTGAGTCAAAACTCCTAAGGGAAGTATCATTGAAAAAACGTTTTGTGAATCAGTTCCCATTAGGGAATATAAATGTTTTTCATCTGTAGATCTCATCATTATACCCCTGATTGAATTTGATATAATCCTCCCTATGGATTGGATTTTGGACCATGATGAGAAAATTTATTGTAAGATGTAGGAGGTTTCAATTTTTGGTGAAGATAAGGAGTACCTTATCTTTAGAGCAAAAACGTCACTGTCTGATTTTTATCTAGATCCACCCCCAATAGTTCTACTAAATTAAATTATTAAGGAGGAAGATAATGAAATAAGTATGGGTGAGCAAAGGAATGTTCAAATAGATTATTTAAATATTGTTCAAGAATATATTGATGTGTTTCTAAAGGATTTACTTAGACATCCTCAATAATGAGAAATTGAGTTTTCCATTAATTTAATTACTAGTTCATGGCCCATATCGAAGGCCCCTTATAGAATAGCCACTATGAAATTAGTGGAACTAAAGAAACAACTAGAGTAATTGAGTAATAATTTATTTATTCACCATTGTGTTTCTCTATGTAGAGCCCCTATTATTTTTGTTAAGAAGAAAGATGGATCTATGAGGTTTTGCATTGACTATAGGGAGATAAATTATCTAACAATAAAGTACAAGTATCCTCTACCATGAATTGATGATTTATTTGATCAAATTCATGGAGTTCAATATTATTCAAAGATTGACCTTTGATATGAATATCATTAGTTGTGTGTGAAGAAGTAAGACATTCTAAAAACTACATTTTGAACTAGGTACAGACATTATGAGTTTACAATAATGCCTTTTAGACTGACTAATGCACCCTATATTTTCAAGGATCTAATGAATATAGTTTTCAAGGAATATATTGATGACTTATTAGTGTTATTTATTGATGATATATTAGTTCTATAAAAAATCTATGAAGATCATGAAAATCACTTGCACACTATTCTGAAAACCCTCAGAAGAAATGAATTATATGGGAATTTTAGAAAGTGTGATTTCTGGCTTCATGAAATTTATTTTTTTGGCCATATTGTCTCTAAGGATGGAATCTCTATCTATCTTTCAAAGACCAAGGTAATCCAAGAATGGACAGCACTGACAAGTATAACTGAGGTACATAGTTTTATTACTTTAGCAGGTTATTATTGGAATATTTTCAAGAATTTTTCCCAATTGGATAACCCATTAACAAAGATCACACATAAAGGGGTTAAATTTGTTTGGACAAAAGAGTGTGAAGAATGTTTTAAAGAACTAAAGAGAATATTAGTCAGTTCTCCTATCTTTAATATACCATTGGGGAATGAAGGGTTTTTTATTTATAGTGATGCTTTAAATAAAGGACTTGGTTGTGTCCTTATACAAAATAATATAGTTATTTCCTATGCATCACGGAAGCTAAAAATTCATGAACAAAACTATCCTACTCATTCTATTGTGTTAGAAGCTATAATATTTGCTTTGAAGATATGGAGACACTATATCTATGGTAAAAATGCGAGATATATACCGATCACAAGAGTTTGAAATATATTTTCTCACAAAAAGAACTCAACATGAGGCAAAGACGATGGCTTTAACTATTCAAGGATTATGATTGCATTATACACTACCACTCGGGGAAGGAAAATAAGGTAGCAGATGCTTTGGGCAGAAATGATCATTGAGTTTTGAACAAGATGAGAGTTGAAAGGGATCCTATATTCATGGATCTAGTAAAGATGGATATGGGAATAATCATGGAAGGTGAAACAAAAATACTTTTTCAAATGGTTGCCAAACCATCTTTACTAGAAAGCATAAAAAGTTATCAGACTGATGATGGGGATTTTCAAAAGAAAACTAAAGCTATGAATGATGGGAGATTTATTGACTTCGTATCTGAAAATGGGATATTGAAATTTGGGAAGAGACTTTGTGTTCCTGACATACCTGATCTAAAAATGGAATTGTTGGATAATGCTAATAGCTAAAATTTCTCCGTAGCACTAAGATGTATTGATATTTGAAGGAAAAGTTTTTGTGAGACAACGTGAAGAGGGAGATTCCTGATTTTGTGTCAATATACATGGTTTTTCAACAGGTGAAATCTGAAAGAAGACATCCTTGAGGAGTCATGAAACCTCTTCCCATACCTGAGTGGAAATGGGATTATATTACAATGGAATTTTTCAGGGGGCTACCAAAGAATCCTAGAAGGAATGATGAAATATGGGTCATTGTTGATAGTATTACCAAGTCAACACATTTTCTTGATATAAGTGAAAATTTAGAACTTGAATGTTTAGTAAGAATATATATTAATGAAGTTGTAAGACTTCATGGAGTACCCCTATAAATTGTTTCTAATCGTGATCCCCATTTTACATTAAGATTTGGGAAATATCTTCATAAATCCATAGATACTAAACTTCATTTGAGCACTTTCTACCACCCTCAAAATGATGGACAATAAGAATGGACTATTAAAACCTTAGAAGACATGTTGAGATCTTGATCACTTAACTTTTAAGGTATGCGGGATCAATATTTACCTCTGGTAGAATTTTCCAATAACAATATCTTACATTAAAGTATTTAGATGGAACCATATGAAGAATTATATGGAAAGAGATGTCTCACACCAACTTGTTAGGATGATATTGGTGAAAGAAAACTCATTGTCCCATAACTTGTTGAGGAAACAATGGAAAAGGTGAATATTATCCAAACCCACATCAAAGAAGCTCAATGTAGGAAAAAGAGATATGCTGATAACCTAAGGAAGAATTTGTAATTTCAAGAAGGAGATCATGTTTTCTTGAAGGTATCTCCATGGAAGTGTGTTATACGATTTGGTAAGAAGGGTAAATGAAGTTTCAAGCACATCGAACCTTTAAAAATTCTACAATGAATTGGAGTTATAGCTTACCATTTGGAATGCCCATATGTCGCTCTAAAGTTCATGATGTGTTACATGTATCACTATGGAGAAAATACATGCCTGACCCAATCAATGTACTCATCTATGAAGAAATAGATCTGGAACCCGATCTATCTAATTGTGAAGAGCCTGTCAAAACTCTTGATACCAGAGAACAGGTGCTGAGAAACTGAACGACTCATCTTGTGAAAGTTCTATAGAGAAACCATAAGATGGAAAAGGCAACATGGGGACCTGATGAAATTATGATGAAGAACCACCCCAATCTTTTTAGGTAGTAGTATTCTAGAAATTTATAGGATTAAATTATTTGAAGGAGGGAAGAATGTAACACCCCAAGCTTCCACAGTATGTTTCTATTTGAATAATGAAATAGCTTGCGTTGTACACAACTTCAAGTTACAACATATCAAGACCTATTAAACAAGCCATTATGAATAGCAATACCCATTTTTTGAAATTTTATAAATATATTTTTGAAAATGGACTTCATTTTTGGATTCTAAATATCAAATTTTTCTTAGGGTGAATTTTTGGTATTTTTCTGAAAACATTCAAAATTTTATGAATAGTTAAAAATATTGCGGTATTTTTTAAAACCAATTTTTTATTTAAATTATTAGTTAATTTATTAAAATTTATTTTAGGTCAAAATAAACACATAATACCTATATACGTTCAATTTAATTCATTGGAGTCATTTTATGATAAGATTAGATATATATAATTTAATTGAAAGGCAGGTTAGCAAATTTGCATAAAACATAATTTTACCACTTTTGTTAATTGAATTTTAAAAATTAGAGAGACACGGTTGACATCAGTAAGTAAAATGTGGTTCAATTAGATGAAAATAATTTTTGTGAATAGTAACTTTTGAATTTTATTTACCACGATTAAAAGTAAATAGGGTAATTAAAGGTAAAAATGATATTATAATTACCCTAAAATATGTCCTAATTTTATTGGATAAGTGAAATTCAACCTAAATATACCTTAAAAATAAAATATGATCCTTTTATTCCACTTGGATTAGATTAAGACATTTATTATTATTTTATTTAAAGAAGAGTTAGAAGTGTTAAAATCAAAGTTTAATAACTAATTTTTTTAATATAGGGTTATACATAAGATAAATTAGACTATAAATATTAATTATAAAGCTAAAAATATTTCCTAAATAATTTTATTTTATTTATAATTTTTAGATATTAAATAATTAAATTTATTTATGACACAATAAGAATGCAGTAATTAGCTTATTATTGAAAGATTAAAATAATCAATATTATAAATATTAATATAATGGTAAATTCATACTTTTGATGTATTCCAATAATTTTATAGATTAATATGAAATGTTAGGGTTTATTAAATAAGTTTTTTTTTGAATTTATAAAGTTGTTATGACTTTCACAAAAACAAAATACCAAACAGTGTCAAAATTGATAAAAATTAGTTTTTTAAAACAAATACTATATTATTAATTTATATAATATTCTTAAAAATCTAAGGTTTAGAAAAAGGTCTTAGATAAGGTTATATATATCAATAATTAACAACTTGGGGTTCTATTGGCTTTTTATAGTTAGTTTATTAACCATTTATTATAATAATACAAGAATACATGGTAAAAGTTAAACTCTTTAACGAAGAGATAAATCTAAAAGATAAGATTAATATAGTGACCTAAACCTGTCTAAAACCATTTTTTTGAGAGTTTTTGGACCCATACCCACCTTATCCTAGAAATAAATCCTTTTGGAGCCATTATAATCCGAATATGATTGTATAAAAAAATAATATTTCAAGCTTTTTTTAAAGTGACCCTCACCTCTCTTATAAAAGGGTACTTCCCCTTCTCTATAAATCACACCTACAAAGACATTTGGATCGTCCAAACATTGCTCAAATATCCTCCCAACCACCCTCACTGCAACCAATAGTCCTTACTTTGATCATAATCCAACCTAAGGATCCATTTTGATCAAATCAAAAGGAAGCACCCAAAGAAGAGGTAATAATTTCATCACCTCTTCCAAAGTTCTTTTCTTATTCCACTTCCTCTTTCTTTGTTGCTTCCATAAAAAAATAATAACTCCAATAAATTATACTTACTATAATGTTATTATAAATATGGTACAACCATATTCATTATTTTATCCATCCTATGAATGAAAAAGTCAACATACATTTGTACGTACGACTTACCATCTTCACATCGTGGTGTAGTTTTTTATTCAACACTTTATTATTTGGATGGGAATAATAATGAGTATAAATGATGTAAATAATAAATATAAATATCAATGATTCTTTATATATGATATACTATCTAATTACATACTATTTCAACATCAATAGAATGATATTGTCGCTCGTGCGTACGTATGGATCACCGTCTCCATGAACACGATGAGATTCATTCCCCATCATACCATTCAAGAATAATTTTCATTTTATGATTAAAAATAAATTTTAAGAACTTAATATAATTTTTTATATAAATCAAATACATCCTATCCATAACAAACCTGTCTTACGTAACAAAACATATAAAGGAAAACAAATCAGTAAACACTCAAAACAATGATACTACAAAAATATAATTAACAAAGAAATATTATAAGATCATATCTGATATCATATTTTTGTATGTGGTTCTTTTATAATTTAATAAAAATGATTTAACTATTATATAAGAGGTTAAAATACCCTCGATTAAGGAAAATTAAATGGTAAGGGGTAATTTTAAATCTCTTTATTATCTGAGGTTGTCTATACATAAGTATATACTAGGACTTGTTTATCATCCACATCCATGTTTCTTAAAAATGTATTTCAAAATATTTTTACAATTTCTTAGAATATGGGTTAAAGTCATTTATACCCTTGTTTGAATTTCAATAAAATGTTTTGAACAAAATATTTTTATTGTTTTCCAAAAAAGGA
The DNA here is from genome assembly GCA_963277665.1 of Viscum album. Classification (NCBI taxonomy): domain Eukaryota; kingdom Viridiplantae; phylum Streptophyta; class Magnoliopsida; order Santalales; family Viscaceae; genus Viscum; species Viscum album. The sequence goes on from OY728150.1 coordinate 1,477,773,110, forward strand.
ACTTAATGGCCTTTTTAACAAATTAAGGTAAGAATGTTTTTTGACTTATATGGTGGGTGAGACTATTTTCTACCTTTATAAAACCTTCAAAGCTTCCCTTACTAGATTAAAAGAATACTTTCAAAATAAAAATTTTCTTTCATAATTAATTGACTTCTAAATGATTTCAAAATATAAAGATATATTTCTCTCAAATAGTTTTGATTTCATATATTTCAACATCTTTTGATGGATTTTACACTTGTTTGATGTGGATTTATTATGATACAATATTCCATATTGTATTAAAGGTTTTGTGATATGTTGGACTGTAGATGTGTTATTTTTATACAATTAATGGTTTATAGTTAATGTATTGACATTTCGTATTCTATTTTGAATATGAATGTTTATATTATGTTTCAACTTTTTCATATGAGGAATGCATTGGACTTAGTAAGTGATAGGTGGAGCCCACTATAGCTCCCCAATACATCAGTAGGTCTCATGAGACAATCTAGTGTCTTGGCACAAGGCCTTGAAAAAATTATTATTTGTAGTCTTGGCATGAGGCCGTGACTATGTGGTTATGATGTCCATAATTATGCATTATATACTTATGAAATTGGATATTGATATTACATGTGATTATTCGACAAGTAGAATACCCATGTGAATAAGTAAATAGAATTATTTTATTTATCTTTTCCATATTATGATGATGTTTATGTTTAAAAGGCTGGTGGTTTAGTCTTATACGTTGCCATAAATTTTTATGCTTATTTATGAAAGTTTATGCTATATTGTTGTCCTTACTGAGCTCCTATGCTCACCCATTTCTATGTTTTATTTTTCCTAGGGTACGAAGAATTATATTATAACTAACCTATAGGGATAGTCTATGGGAGATGAACGTTTTCAAAGGAGACACAATGTTGTTGTTTTTAATTTCATAATGTAATGTACAAAATATATTTATATCTAGTAATTCCAAGGCTACTAAAATGATCGGTGTTTCAGGATTTGATCCCTTATGATGATGCCATTGTATTAAAATAATGCACCGACTCTGGGTAATTGGGGTTGGAGCGTTACAACTTCAGTAGGAAATTATTCCTTTGCAAGCATATTCTTTGAGGTTCACTAACCTTTAACATTACTCCATGGATATGGTTGAAGATATTTTCTTTTGATAAAAGACCTTAAAGCATGGCCTCCACTGAGATATCAATGCTGGAGTGATGTCTCTTTTCATTCCTGCTTATGATGGATTTCTCGAGTAAGATTGTTTTGTATAGATATTATTGTTAGAGCAGTCACCGATGGTTGGCGTTGGTATTGGGAACTTTATAGTAGAGACTTTGATAGTTGATAGATGACTTTAGACTCATGGTTCCAGTCATGTGATGTGATTCTAGATACAGTCTTAGGAATATGATTTTCCAACCCTCCTTGTACCTGATAGGGATATGGTCGATAAACCACCTAGGTAGAGACAATGGCTAGAGAAGGGTGGTCTGCAAGGTGGAAGATATAGAAGGGGATATGGGAGATAGGTATGAGGTTGACCACAATTTCATATATTACCAACACTACCCCCAGGTTTTCCACTATACACTCAGGGAGATGGTGGTTTGGGATGAGGTAAACCTCAGTCTTTGGAGGATTATGACCCAAAGTCTCCATGTATTATTAAAGGTATGGTATTTTTATTTTCTACTTTGGTTACAGTATTGATAAACACCGGTGAAAGCTATTTTTTATCACATCCCTTGTTTGAGATATTGAGGTTCCAGTTATGCCTTTGGATCAACCATTGATTTTAAAGACTCCTACCATAGGGGATTAACTGATACTTCTGATAGCGTGACTTGACACTTGGAGGAGAGAGTTTTATTTTGGATATTTTTATGGCCATGATGAGGCCTTATGACATAATTGTAGGAATGGGTTGGCTTTCCATAGTTCATGCATAGATCTACTATTTCACACAGAGGATTTGGAGAATCCATGTAGATGGGAAATATTGTTTCTTTTTAGTTAGAAATAACACTTGACAGAGAAGAATAAACACATTCATATGAGAAAATAGTTGATTACTCATCCATTGTCTAGTATTACCCTTTGATAAATAGATTCTATGAGCTTCCAGTTTCCTACAGTGGTTGTGATGACTAAGAACATATTCCCTGAGGGAATAATGGACCTACCTCCCCCCCCAAGAGATAGAATTCTACATTGAATTTCAACTATATATTTCCCTGATATCCACAAAAGTATATCATATGTCATTCATATAGATTCATGAGCTGAAGGCACAGTTGGAGGATTTGAGGATAAATGGATTTATCAACGCTAGTATCCCCCCTATAGGTAGCCCTACTATTGTTTTTCAAGAAGGTAGATGAAAGGTTGAGGTTGTGTGTGAACTACAATCAACTGAATTGGGTAACTGTTAAGAATAAGTATCCACTATCAAGGACAAATGACTTATTTGATGAGTTTAGAGGGGAGATATGGTTCTCAAATATTAAACATAGGTTGGGCTATCACCAAATCTGAGTTCAAGATGAGGATATAAAGAAGATGGAATTCCACATTTCTATAGTCACTATGAGTACTTGGTGATACCCTTTGACATGAAGAAAACCCCATAAGTGTTCATGGATCTCATGAAATGTATCTTCTAGCTACTGTTAGATATTTTCACGGTAGTCTTCATCGACAATATCCTAAGGTACTCAGCGTTATAGGAGGATCACACAAGACACTTGAGGATGATCCAGAATATATTTTGAGAGCATCATATTTATGGGAATCTCTTGAAGCATTATTTTTGGATTTTATATATCCACATCCTAGGACATGTCTTCTCAAAAGAGGGTGTAATAGTGGACCCAACCATGGTTGAGGAAGTTCTATCTTGGGATCCACAAAATTGCATGACATAGGTGCATAAATTTCTTGGGTTAACAAGGTAATATTGGAGATTTTTGATGGATTTATCCAAGATTTTGACACCCTTGACTAATTTGACCTGAAAGGGGAAACCTTTCGTGTAGAAGAAAAGACATCATCATGCTTTTTAGGAGTTGTGATAGACGATTATGGGAACCCCATATAGAGATTTTCATATGAGGGTGTTGAATATATAGTGTTTTGTGATACCTATGGGACTGAGATTGTATGTCTTCCAATGTAGAGGGAGGTAATTGTAACACCCTAAGCTTCCACATTATGTTTCGCTTTGAATAATGTAATAGCTTGCATTGTACAGAACTTCGAGATTTTAACACAACGAGACCAATCAAACTAGCCGTTATGAATATTAATAACCACTTTTTGAAATTTTATAAATTTTATCTTTCAAAATGGACTTCATTTTTGAATTCAGAATATCAAAATTTTCTTAAGGTGAATTTTTGGTATTTTTCTGAAAACATTCAATTTTTGATGAATAGTGAAAAACACTGAGTTATAGTTTAAAACCGAATTTTTATTTAAATGATTATTTATATTATTTAAATTTATTTTAGGTCAAAATAGATTCATAATACCTATATAAGTTCAATGTAAATCACTGGAGTCAGTTTATAATAATTGTAGATATATAAAAATTTTATTGAACTTTTTAACCATCTTTTACCCACTTCCTAGGAGCATTTGCAAATTGAAATAAAACATAATTTTACTACATCTGTGAATTGAATTTCAAAAACACGAGACACACGATTGATATCAGTAATTAAAATTTGGTTCAATAAGATAAAAATAATTTTTGGTGAATAGTAACTATTTACTTTTATTTACCATGGTTAAAAGTAAATAGAGTAATTAAGGGTAAAAATGATATAAGTATTACCCTAACACATGTACTAGTTCTATTGGATAAGTATAATTAGACAAAAATAAAATTATGAATAATATATTAACCTCTTTTGTCCACTTGGATTAGATTTGGACATTTATTATTATTTAATTCAAAGAAGAGTTAAAAGAGTTAAAATCAAAGTTTAATAACTAAAACATTTTAATACAGGGTTACACAAAAGATAAATTTGACTATAAATATTCATTATTAAAATAAAATGATTTAATACATAATTTTATTTTATTTATATTTTTTATACATTAAATAATTTAATTAATTTATGACACAATGATGATGTAGTAATTATCTAATTAATGAAATATTAAAATAATTGCTATTATAAATATACAAATAAATGTAATTTGAGACTTTTTATGAATTATAATAATTTTATAGGTTAATATGACATGTCAGGGTTGGTTATATGAATTTTGTTCGAAGTAATAATGCTGTTATGAATTTATCAAAAACAAGATACCAAATAGTACCAAAATTGACATAAAAGAGTTTTGAAAACAAATATTATATTATTAGTTGGTATTTTATTCTTAAACATATAAGGATATTCAAAATGAATTATATAATGATAGGTGTATAATTAATGAACCACTTGGGGTTATCTTGGAAGTATATAGAATGTTTATTAATCATATAATACAAAAATACAAAGAGACATGGTAAATGTCAAACTATTTAACTAAGAGTTAAATTTAAAAGATATGGTTAATATAGTGACCCAAACCCATATAAAACCTATTGGTTGAGTGTTTTTAGAACAATCACCACCTTATACTTTAAATAATCCATTTTGAGGCATTAGAAACCGAAAATTATTTTATTATAAAATAATATTTCTAGCTTTTCCTAAGGTTCCCCTCACCCCTCTTATAAAAGGGAACCCCCCTTCTCTCTAATTCACACCTTCAATGCCATTTGGCTCAGAGAAAACCGGCCCAAATACCCTATAAAATGTAATACCTTCATCCTAGAGGCTTTCCTTTAGTCATAAAGGCAACCTAAGGAGCCCTTTTGATCTAATCAAAAGGAAGAACTCGAAGAAGAGGTAAATATTTCATCACCTCTTTCAAGTTCTTTTCTTCTTACACTTCCTCTTTATTTGTTGTTTCCATTATAAATTAATAACTCTAGTATCTTATATATACTATGATGTTATTATAAATATGTTATAACCATATTCATTATTATATCCATCCTTTTAGTGACATGTCACCATACGTGCGTACGTACAACTTACCGTCTCCACATTATGGTGTAACTGTTATTCAATACATTATTATTTGGATGGGTATAATAATGATGTGTAATTGATTTAAATAATAAATTTAACATGATAATTATTATTTATATATGATATAACATCCAATTATATATTATTTTAATATCAAAAGAATGATATTGTCGCTCGTGTGTACGTACGGATTACCATCTCCGTGAACGTGATGAGATTCATTCCCCATCGTATCCATTCAAGACTAATTTTCATTTGATTATTAAAAATAATATTTAAAGACTTTATATAATTCTATATATGAATAATATACATCCCATCCATAAAAAATATGACTCATATAACAAATAATATAAAGGAAAACAAATCTGTTAATACCCGAAACGATGATAATACTAAGATATTATTAACAAAGAAATGTTAACAGATCATATATGATATCATATTAATTTATATGATTCTTGTATAATTTAATAAAAATTCTTTCACCATTATACATGAGTTTAACCTACCCCTGACCATGGAAAAGTACATGGTAAGGGGTTTCTTATCTCACTTTTAATTTCGTGAGATTTCCATTGTTCGCCACTTATGTATTGCATGTGGTGTATTTTTTATTTGCATTTGATATATATTATCATGATTATATTTATATTAATGGTATTATATGATTCATTTGGTGGTTATTAACTTTTGTTCATACAACTCGATTGATTACAACGAAGTAAGGGTTTTTCATCTCAGTTTTATTCCCATGAGATTCATGCTATATTGGCCACTATTTCCTTTTGTGTGGAGTATGTACTACCCCTTATTGTATTCTTTTTGTAATATAATTTAATGTATGGGTATTTACATCTTCATTGTCTGATACTTATTTCATGGGGTATATGTTTCATAAGTTACCTAATCGGTAAGGGAATTTCAAATTTCAATTTCCACTCATTGGGCTTTCTGCAAACATCATTGATTATTTTAATCCTTGATTATGTGTGGAATCAATATTTATTATTTGTGTAGTAATTTCCACTCTTAATTATGTGGATATACTTTTGATACACATAATCACTCCATTGATAAATTATCAAGTCATCTATATGAACTTTATAAGAGTAATTTTAACTCAATATCCATTTATTGTGTTAAACATCCAATTCATTGGTGTTGTTTTTACAATAATATGTGTGAGTATCCTATGATTTATTTACACTAAACATCCAATCGTATTGAGTTTATTTATATTTTTCACACATAGTTATGTTGTTGATTTGTCCTTAACCTAAGGATATAGTCTTTATAAGAGATTTCATATCAATTTACATTCTATTGAGACTTATTTGTTGTTATACACCAATTCACTTTTATTTGGTGTATATATTGTACTTTGACATAGTGTATCATGAATCCCTTTATTCTCATGATATTATAAATTTATGATTACCTCAATTATTTGTATTCAAGTGTCTCTCTTTTGTTTAGGAACTCTAAATAAAATATCATTTTAAATATTTTAGTGATTTATTATTCTAAATCTTTCTCATTAATGTACATGTTTTAAAAATTGTTTTAAGTATTTATTTATACAGACATTAAAGTTTTAAAATAAAAATTCCTTTTAAAAGTTTTAAAGTGGTATGAGACACTTTGATTCAATAATCCATTTTATATAGCTTCTTGAAAAATAGTGTGACTTTTAAATGTTTTCAAGAAAAAGGGGGATATTTATCTTTAATAGTTTTGATGATTATTTTCAACCATGTAAATATCCTTAATTATTCACGATTGAGGTTAATCCGTTACAATAAAATCTTCCATATTGGATTTAATGAGTTATGTTTTACTGTGGATGTGATATTTTTATACCATTCATGGTTGTGGATAACGTATTGACATTTCATATGCTAGTTTTAATATGAATGTTTATGTTATGTTTCAAACTTTTCATATGAGGAATGCATTGTACTTAGTAAGTAACAGGTAGATCCCACTATATATCCTTGATGCATCAGTAGGTCTCATGAGACAAACTAGTGTCTTAGCACAAGGCCTTGACAAAATCTTATTTTTAGTCTTGCTACAAGGCCTTGACTATGTGGTTATGAAATTCTGGAATTATGCATTCCGTCATTATGAAAGTGGCTATTGATATTTCATGTGATTATTTGACTTGTATAATATCAATGTAAATAAGTAAATGGTATTATTTAATTTTATATTTTCCATATTATGCGGAATTTCAAGTTTAAAAGGCTTTTGTTTTAGTCTTATACATTGTCTTAAATGTTTATGCTTATTTATGAAAGTTTCTGCTATAATGTTATCCTTACTGAACATCTGAGCTCACCCCTTTCTATGTTTTATTTTTCCCAGGATGCGAAGAAGTATATTATGACTAACCTACTGGGATAGTCTATGGGATCTTAGTGTTGTCTATAAAAATAATATTGTTGTAGTTTTCCATTTTATGAAGTAATTTACACCTTATGAATGTATCTAGTACCTATAATGCTACTAAACTAATCGGTCTTTCAAGACTTGATTTTTTGTGATCATGCCAATGATACATATTAAGGCACCGACTCTGGGCTTCTGGGGTTGGGGTGTTACAGTTGGTATCAGAGGAAGTTTAGTAAAAACCTTGAAAACTATATTTAGATAAAATCTGATTAGAGCACATAGCCCTAAGATAGACTTTGAGGATTAGTATAAAAGAACTTACTAGAATTTTGGTATTGTAGAGATTTTGTGAGTTTTCCAAGAAAAAAATACCTGTCTCGATATGATTAGGTAGAGGTCGCTCTGGCACAGATGTGCCTAGGGATAAAACCTGAAAACACTGCTTTGAGCTAGACTCAAATGGGAACTGGTGCACGACAACGGGCCTTGCTGCACTCTTGGTTATGACACTCTCAGGAGATATTCTTAGGATAATTTAAATTTTCCCTACAAACCAATTTGACGGATTTTAATATAAGATGAGAATAAATGACCTTGGTTAATCCTAAAGTGTTTCAAATTGAAAATATGGTGTCATGATATTCTCTAAATGATTTTATGACTACTATTACTCACACAATGCTTTCTGGTTTTAGTCAGTGGCTGGATTCCAAGGAAGTCATAGTAACTTTGAGCATGATGTAAAAGGTGGGAATAGAGGTGGAAATGAGCAACAAAATGGAATGTTTATAGGCATAAAAGATATCATGTTCATGCCAAATCAGTTTTCCAAAAATATGACCAACAACATATATATTAACCAACTTTCAGACTCAACAAATAAGAGAAAGGTGATGAATGATAAGAGATCCAGTAGTGGAGACCATGTAGAAGAGAATCCTTAATTTCTATCATGCAAGAAATGTGGAAGGAGTCACTCTGGAAAGTGTCTCAATGGAACAAAGAACTGCTTTATGTGTGGGAAAGAAGGACATAATGTAAATAATTTCCAAGGAAAAATGAAGAGTACTATTGAAGAAAATAAAAATGGTCCCAAGAATCCATTTACAGTCATTTGACATAAATGTTGGGGACCTGGCCATTACCCGAGTGAATGCCCTATTCTATAGGATATTTTATTGGTCAAAGATAAAGCTATGAGGAAATAAATGGTTGGAGAAATGTATACAAGTATTACCACTCCTTGTTGATGGGATTACTTTGGAATAATTTTCTCTTGTAATTGTAACCATGTAGTTTGTCATGTGAAAATGATATTTGAATAAGAATTATCTTTTCTCTTGTGGATATAGTTATAAATAACCACTTGGTTTTATATGATCATTGGGTTTGAGGCAATTACAAGTTATTATATTTTGGGATGAAAATAAAAGGTATGAGATAACATTTGTGGTTAAATTATGTTATGGTTATTTTGATGAATTTATCTCATTTTGGTAATGTTATAAAATATAGTTTTTGAAAAATGACAACACACAGACCATGTGACAACCCGTCACATCGGACAAAGCTGTGGGAATCGAACCCACAACCAGAGTGTGATCAGAATTTATCACCTACCACTGGACTGCGTGAAGTCCCTGGTTAGTGTGACTAATTATTTTGAGTTAAATTATTTTATTGATCAATAATAAGTTGATTTGAGATATTATGCCTTATCAAATGAATACACTTAGTATAGGAAAATGATTTGGTGATTAAGTGATAAATGTTATTTTGGAATACGTTTTCTCTATTGGGAACACTATATGCCTAAGGAAAATAAAATAGTATTGGACTTCATTTGAGGAGTAATGGTGGATTTTTACCTATGTTTTTATTGTGTATTTATAGTGATTTGGGTTATTTATGGAAATTATTAACCTTTAATAAAGAATATGTGATTAGGTTAATTTCTTTTAAGTATTTTAATTTAAGATAAGTCTATGTCATTTAGAGATACAATTTAATGTGTAAGACTACGAAACCAAATTATTCTAGGTTTTGGATTTCAATATTAGTTTGGATTATATTGAAAGATTTTAAGGACAATTGTTTATTGCATAGTATTTTTTTATCTTTGGGGTATTCTCGGTTTAATTTTGGAAATTAAGATTAGTGTTTCTTTCTCTAAAGGAATATACTTTTGGGGGATCATCTGATATAGTACTAACCATTTTCGTTTTGATTGATCTCTAAAGACAAGGTAAATATATAGATTATCCTTTGTGGATCATGTGATTATATAGAAGATGATTCTAGCTGTTCTGATGTGACTAATTCATCTTGAATACTCATCATTTGAAAAAAAGAGTTAGTGGTATAAATTTATTAAATAATGAAACTCTACTTAAAAAGTAAGTATATCTCTTTATGTTTTTAGTCAATCTTATAAATAAATTCCTCATCTTTATGAAATGTAACTTTAAAAAAACGTTGTCAATTTACTTTTCCTAATGGGAAACTAATGACCATTTTCCCTATCACAAGTTTGTGTTTTTCTTGTTGTTAACTTTCTCTTGATCATGTTTTCCATCCCTCTCCATCAGAACTTGACACTTAGTTTATCTTCCATATCTATGTTTTCTTACGTGGAATCCTAGTATGGGTTATCTCGGTTGACCTTTGTTGTAACACCCTATGATTTTATGAGAAATATATATATTTTTTAATGTTATATGTTATATGTAACACCAAAGGAATCTTTCACTACATGTAACACTGGCTTGGCTTGCGTTACACGCAAGAGCAACCTTCCTCGATAGCTGGCGTTGTACGCAATATCGAGTTTCACTAAACAATGATAGGTTATTAAAATATTATTTAAACTAGAATTTTTAAATAGTATTATGAAATTTTTAACCTTATATAACATTATAATTCATCTTACATATGATATGAGAAAAAAATCAATTTTTTTGGATAAAAGATTTTTTTTTTCAAAAATGCAGTTTTTCACCTTTTGATGGAGCGCCCATTATAAATCTAATTTTGGAAAATTTTATGAGTTAAATTTCAAAAAAAAAACATCTTCTTTTGAATCATAATATAAAAATTTAAATTGGATAAATTTTTGATACTTTTCTGATAACTTTCTTATTTTGATTAATAGTAAAAATACGATAAATTTTTCTTAAAAACAAATTTTTTCATCAAGATAATTTATAAGGTTAAATGATAAAATTTAATGGTTTTAAAGTATAAATTGAATATATTTTTACCATTTAATATAATTTATGTCATTACCATTAATTTTACACTAAATTCACAGGTAAAAAAATTTCAATCTTTGACAATGTTTTAACTTTGAAAACCCGATTTCATAACAACGGGATTAATTTTAAATTAATTACTACAGATTATGTGTTTTGAATTTTGAAAAATTAATTCCATATTTGGATTCAGTAGGTCCAAATTATATTAACATGTTACTTTTATATTTTTGATATTATGAATAGTAACTACGGTAATTTCTATTTACTATGGTTAAAGGTAAATCAAGTAATTAAGTGTAAAAATAAGATTATAAAATTACCCTAACAATTGAAAAAAATCTATTGGTTGAATAAAAGTAGACCCATATCACCTAAGGGTCGGTATAGATTCGTTTCATGGACTATTGACCATGAAAATGATATAATTATAATCAAAACCAAAGAATGTGACAACATGTCACTCTCTTATATCTTATAAGTGTAATAATTTTAATTTAGTGATAAAATTCATAAAAACTAGAATATAAATATTTTAAAAAAATATAATAAAATTATATATATCATGATAATTTATTTATAATTTTTAGGGATTAAATAATTATCATTAATGATGACACAATAGTTATGTAGAAGTTATTTTATTGATTGAAATATCAAATAAATGGTTTTAAAAATATTAAAATAAATATTATATGAACTAATTAATGTTCTACAAAAATTTTATAGATGAGTATAACATATTAGGAATCTATTAAATATTTTGTTTTATGATTTTCTCTGTGTGGATTTTATTTAAATTCAAATAAATGAATAGTGTCAAAATTGACACTTGTTATTTTATAAAAATATGATATTATAAAATTGTTTAAAAACCACCAAAATATTTAAAAATTATAAATTGAAACTTATATGGTCTAAAATGTCATAAATTATCCAATTTTGGACAATTAAAAACACAAAAGTAATTATTTATAACAATTTAAAAGTTAGAATATTATTACCACAAATAAAATTAAATAGATTAAATAAGGATAAATCAATTTGATAAGGCTTAAAATAAATTCCCAAAATGTCTAAATTTTATTGGTTGATGATATTACAACCCTATATAATCTCATATTCTAATTGAGTCATTTTTGGAGTTTTTTATGTGAGGTTTGAATTTATTATAAATTATTATTTCTTATGTTTCTAAAGGTGCCCCTCTCCTCCCTTATAAAAGGGAACCTCCTCCCTCTCCTCCTCACAAAATTTTGAGCCTTCAATCTCGGCCAAACCCTATCCATTTATCTTATCCAATTTCTATAGAAACATACTATATTTCCTAGTATTTGTCAAAGACTAACTTTAGTGGCCTAAGTGGAGGTTTAGAAGAGGCGCGTCGAAGAAGAGGTAATATCCTTTATCGATCCTTTCAAATTTATTTCTTCTTCTACTTCCACGTAGTTATTTGTTTCATTATAAAGTAATAACATCAATATCACTAATATACTTATTTGTTATTATAAATATGAAACAACCCTATTTCACCTTCTATCCATCCTACGAAAAATGAAATCACCGCGCGTGCGTACGTACAGAATACCATCTCCACGCCATGGTGTAATCTGTTTTCCACCACCACCTTACTTGGATGAGTATAATGGTATAAAGAATAACTATATATGATTATTATAACATGATACTAATTCTGAGATATTCTATCATCCACTCCAAGACCATTCAATAATTATGGGACCGATATCGTCGCTCGTGTGTACGTACGGCTTACCGTCTCCACGATGCGATGTGATTCGTTCTACATGATCTTCATTAAACCATGATTATATAAATGAATTGAATGAATAAATATGATATATATTATACTAATATCATTCTGTAAATTACGTATCTATAACCTAAAAATATGAATAAGAATTTATTCGACAAAACACGCATAAGAACATAAAGCAATGAACACCCGAATAACAAGTAGCAATGAAATATTACTAATAAGAAGATAAGAATTTGACCATATATGATATCATAACAATGAGTTTTATTTTGGAATAAGTAAATGGAATTATTTAAATCATTATACAGGAGGTTTGGATACGTACAAAGCATATCCGACTTAAGGTAAGGGAAAATCATGCAATCTCAATTTTTATTCGAGATTGTTTATATTTTGGTATTACTGGGGCATATTTATCATCCAAATCAATGTTTCCAAAATATGTAATATTATCCCCCAATAATTTTTTAAATCCAATTTTAACTATTGGTGAATTTTTAGGAAAATATATGAAATGAATCTATTTTCATTTTTAGTACGAGATACTTTTTGACTTTTCCAGCCAAAGTACGAGAAGAATGTTTTTTTAACTTATACGACATGAATGGATTTTTATGATTTCAAAGAACATTATTTCAATGAAGATCCCTTTAAATTATTTCATGTTTATTTTAAATTAACTTATTTTAGTATGACATGTTGAGAAAAGAAAGATTTTTTTGAAGTAGAAATGATATTTTCTTCAAGAATGGAGTTCAAGTGTTTTATCAAAATTATTTTATATATAAGATAATATAGGGTTCTGTTTATATCACTATTATTACATTGATTTGATTATGTAATAATGGAATTATTTTTATGAAGTCCTTCTATCTTATATGGATTAAGTTATGATGGCATGATGTTTAAGAATCCCATTTTTATTACATGGGTTATGCTATGATGTATGATTTATGATTTTGTGGCACACATAAGAATGGTTTCATTATGAGATGGGTGGGGCCTATATCTCCCTCCAATTCATTGGGTAAAGATTTATATCTCATGAGACAGACATGGTTGGAATGAAAAGTTAATCTAGTTCAGTGATACAGGACTGGGATGAGGAGTGAACTCAGTTCAGTAATGGACTTTGTCTGCTAAGATGGTCTTGGAAATGAGTCTTGACTAATATGAAATGATTTTCTATTATTATGTGTGTATGCCAAAAAATTTCATGTTTTATGTTATGATTATTGGGATTACATTTCACTACTATGATTTATCCCATGTCATGATATTATGATCTCTTCTACAAGTTAAGATTTTCAAAATGTTATGTTCTTATGAATATGATATGATTGATATTTACTTTGTTTACCCTTACTGAGAATTTGAGCCAACCATTTTCCATGTTTTCTTTTCCCCAGGTCAGGAAGAAGGGTATTAAGTCGGATATGCCAAAAGAAACTCTAGATATGATGAAATAAGTGGGAGACAATGTGGATGATTTATGAACCAGTTGTTTATGTTTCCCGTTTTCTAAAGACACTATACCTATACGGTCCTATCATGGTTTTGTTATATTTTTTAATAAGTATTCTTCAATTCTGATGTAATAACAACGTACGTAAAGTATGGGTCATTATATTTGTACTTCTCTTTCTTTCTATTAAAGTGATAGTTTTATTGACTTTTTTTTTTCTGATGTGGGAGTTTCAATTATGTTCCCAAGCCCAATTTTAAAAAAATTGCAAGGACACAATTTCCAAAAGGGGAGAAGAATGTAATACCCCAATCTTCCATGGTACGTTTCCCTTTGAATAATTTAAGAGCTTTCATTGTACAAAACTTTGAGATTCTAACACACCACGGCCAATCAAACAAGCCGTTATGAATAGTAATGCCCACTTTTTAAAAATTTATAAATTTTATGTTTCAAAATGGACTTCATTTTTAGATTTGGAATATTGAAATTAGCTCAATGTGAAATTTCGGTGTTTTTCTGAAGACATTCAATTTTTGATGAATAGTGAAAAACACTAATTTATAATTTAAAACTGAATTGTTATTTAAATAATTATTTATTTTATTTAATTTTTTTTAGTTCAAAATAGATACATAATTCCTATATAAGTTCAATGTAATTCATTGGATTCAGTTTATAATAATTTTAGATATATAAAAGTTTTATTGAACTTTATAACCATCTTTTACCCACCTCCTAGGAGCATTTGCAAATTTAAATGAAAATTTATTTTACCACTTTTGTGAATTTAATTTCAAAAATCCAAGAGACATCGTTTATATCAGTAAGCAAAATGTGGTTCAATAAGATAAAAACAATTTTTGGTGAATAGTAACTTTTTAATTTTATTTACCACGGTTAAAAGTAAATATGGTATTTAAGGGTTGAAATGGTATTATTATTACCCTAACACATGTCCAAATTCTATTGAATAAGTATAATTAGAAAAAAAAAACCTTAGGAATAAAATATGAACATATTTGGTCCACTTGGATTAGATTAGGACATTTATAATTATTTAATTCAAAGAAGAGTTAAAAGAGGTAAAATCAAAGTTTAATAACTAAAACATTTTTAATAAAGCTTTATACATAAGATAAATTAGACTATAAATATTCATTATAAATATAAAAATATTTCCTACATAATGGTATTTTATTTATAATTTTTATACATTTAATAAGTTAATTTATTTATGACACAATGATGATGCTGTAATCATCTAATTAATGAAATATTAAAATAATTGATATTATAAATATCAAAATAAATGTAATTTGAGAGTTTTTTAGAATTAAACTAATTTTATAGGTTATTAAGGCATGTTAGGATTGGGTATATGAATTTTTTTGATGTAATAATTCTCTTATGAATTTAGAAAAAACAAAATACCAAATAGTGTCAAAATTGACATAAAAGAGTTTTAAAAAAAACTATTATATTATTAATTTATATTCTATTCATAAAAATATAAGGTTCATACAAAAGAATTATATAATGATATTTTTATCATTAATGAATCACTTGGGGTTCTATTGGAAGTATATAGTATGTCCATTAACTATATAATATAAAAATACAAAGCGACATGCTAAATGTCAAACTATTTAACTAAGAGTTAAATTTAAAAGATAACGTTAATATAGTGACCCAAACCTATCTAAATAATATTGGTTGAGTGATTTTAGACCCATAACCACCTTCTACTTTAAATAATATATTTTTGATCCATTATAAATAGAAAATTATTTTATTATAAAATAATATTTCCATCTTTTCCTAATGTGTCCCTCACCCCTCTTATAAAAGGGCACTCCCCCTTCTCTCTAATTCACACCTTCAAAGCCATTTTGATCAGAAAAACCCTGACCAAATACCCTATAAACTGTTTTCTATTCATCCAAGAGGCCTTACTTTAGTCATAAATCCATCATAAAGAGCTATTTTGATCAAATCAAAAGGAAGAACTCGAAGAAGAGGTAAATATTTCACCACCTCTTTCAAGTTCCTTTCTTCTTCCACTTCCTCTTTCTTTGTTATTTCCATTATAAAATAATAACTGCAGTATATTCTATATACTGTGATGTTATTATAAATATGGTACAACCATATTCATTATTATATCCATTCTTTTAATGACATGTCACCATACGTGCGTACGTACGGCTTACCGTCTCCACCTCGTGGCGTAATTTTTATTCAATACATTTTTATTTGGATGGGTATGATAATGATGTGTAATTGATTTAAATAATAAATATAACATGATATTTATTCTTTATATATGATATAAATTCCAATTATATATTATTTTAATATCAAAAAAATGATATTGTCGCTCGTCCGTAGGTACGGATTACTGTCTCCACGAACGCGATGAGATTCATTTACCATCGTATCCATTCAAGACTAATTTTCATTTTTTGAATAAAAATAATGTTTAAATACTATATATAATTATTCATATAAATAAAATACATCCCATTTATAACAAATATGACTCACATAACAAAGAATATAAAGCAAAATGAATCTATTAACACCCAAAACGATGATAATACTAAGATATTATTAGCAAAGCAATGTTAGAAGATCATATATGATATCATATTAATATATATGATTCTTTTATAATTAAATAACAATTATTTCACCATTATAAAATAGGTTAACCTACCCTCGACCAAGGAAAAGTACAAGGTAAGGGGTTTCTTATCTCACTTTTAATTTCATGAGATTTCCATTGTTCACCACTTATTTATTGCATGTAGTGTATTGTGTGTTTCCATTAGATATATATTATCATGATTATATTTATATTCATGGTATTATGTGATTCATTTGGTGGTTATTAACTTTTTTTCATATGACTTGATTGATTAGAATGAAGTAATGGTTTTTCATCTCATTTTATTCTCGTGAGATTCATGCTATATTGGCCACTATTTCCTTTTGTGTGGAGTATATACTGGACATGATTGTATTATTTTTGTAATATAAATTAATTTATGGGTATTTAAATCTTAATTGTATGATACTTCTTTCATGGGGTGTATGTTTCATAAGTTACCAAATTGGTAAGGGAATTTTAAATTTAAATTTCCACTCATTGGGCTTTACGTATACTTCATTGATTATTTTACTCCATGATTATGTATGGAATCACTATTTATTATTTGTGTAGTAATTTACACTACTATTTCTATGGATATAATTTTGATACACATAATCACTCCATTGATAAATTCTCCAATCATCTCTATGAACTTTATTAGATTAATTTTAACTCAATCTCAATTTATTGAGTAAAACATCCAATTCATTGGTGTTGTTTTTACAGAATATGTGTGAATGTCATCTGATTGATTTACCCTGAATATGAAATCATATTGAGTGTATTTATATTTTTCACACATAATTTGGTCTTTGATTTATCCTTAACCTAAGGATATAGTCTTTATAATATATTTCATCTCAATTTACATTCCATTGAGACTTATTTGTTATTATACACCAATTCACTTTTATATGGTGTATATAATGTACTATGACATAGTATATCATGAATCCCTTTATTCCCATGATATTATAAAGTTTTTTTTATCTCATTTATTTTTATTCAAGTGTCTCTCTTTTGGGTAGGAACTATAACTAAAATATCATTTAAAATGTTTTAAAGATTTATTATTCTAAATATATTTCATTAATGTCCATGTTTTAAAAATGGTTTTAAGGATTTATTTATATGGACATTAAAATTTTAAAATTAAAATTCCTTTTAAAAGTTTCAAAGTGGTATGGGACACTTTGATTAAAAAATCTATTTTAAACGACTTCTTTATGAATAGTGTGACTTTTAAATGTTTTCAAGAAAAATGGGGATATTTATCTCCAATAGTTTTGATAATTATTTTCATCTACGTCAATATCTTTCATTATTATCTATTGAGGTTAATCTTTTACAACAAATTATTCCATATTGTGTTTAATGAGAAATGTTTGACTGTGTATGTGCTATTTTTATACCATTCATGGTTTGTGGATAAAGTATTGACATTTCATATGCTAGTTTTAATACATATGTTTATGTTATGTTTCAAACTTATTATATGAGAAATGAATTGGACTTAGTAAGGGACGGTTGGAGCCTACTATAGCTCCTTGATGCATCAGTAGGTCTCATGAGACAAACTAGTGTCTTGGCATATGGCCTTGACAAAATTTTATTTTTAGTCTTGGAACAAGGCCATGACTATGTGGTTATGAAAGTCTGGAATTATGCATTCCATCACTATGAAAGTGGATATTGATATTGCATGTGATTATTCAACTAGTAGAATATTGATGTGAATAAGTAAATAGAATTATTTGATTTTATCTTTTCCATGTTATGTTGAAGTTCAAGTTTAAAAGGCTTGTGTTTTAGTCTTATACATTGCCTTAAATTTTTATGCTTATTTATGAAAGTTTCTGCTATAATGTTGTCCTTACTGGGCATCTGAGCTCACCCCTTTCTATGTTTCATTTTTCCTAGGATGCGATGAAGTATATATTATGACTGACCTGCAGGGATAGTCTATGGGTTCTAAGTGTTGTCTATGGAAACAATGTTGTTGTAGTCTTCCATTTTATGATGTAATGTAAACCTTATGAATGTATCTTGTACTTCCAAGTCTACTAAACAAATCCGTCTTTTGAAACTTGATCTTTTGTGATCATGCCAATGACATGTAATAATGCACCGACTATGGTTTTCTGAGGTCGGGGCATTACAGTTGGTATCAGAGTAATTTTAGTACAAACCTTGGAAACTAGATTTAGATAAACTCCGATTAGAGAACAAAGCCCTAAGATAGTCTTTGAAGATTATTATAGAAGAACTTCTGAGAATTTTTGTATTGTAGAGATTTTGTGAGTTTTCCAAGAAAAACATCCCTGTATGGATACGAGCTGGTAGAGGCGGCTCCGGAAAATATGTACCTAGGGGTAAAACCCAAAAACACCGCTTTGACCTAGACTCGAACAAGAACTGGTGCATGACAACAGGCCTTGCTGCACTCTTGGTTACGAAACTTTCGGGGGATATTCTTAGGATAATTTACATTTTCTATACAAACTTATTTGAAGGATTTTAGTATAAGATGAGAATAAATGGCCTTGGTTAATCCTAAGGTGTTTAAAATTGAAAATATGGTGTCATGATATTCTCTAAATGATTTTATGACTACGGTTACACACTCAATGATTTCTGGTTTTAGTCAATGGATGGATTCCAATGAAGTCATAGTAACTTTGAGCATGATGTACATGTTGGGAACAATGGTGTAAATGAGCAAAAAATGAAATGTTTATAGGCATAAAAGATATCATGTTTATGCCAAATCAGTTTTCCAAAAATATGATTAACAACATATAAATTAACAGACTCTCAAACTCAAAAAATAAGAGAAAGGTGATGAATGATAAGATCTTCAGTAGTGGAGACCATGGAGAAAATAATCCTCAATTTCCATCATGCAGGAAATGTGGAAGGCGAAACCCCGGAAAGTGTCTCAATGGAACAAATAAATTCTTTACGTGTGGGAAAGAAGGACATAAAGTAAATAATTGCAAGGAAAAATGAAGAGTACTATGGAAGAAACTAAAAATTGTCCCAAGAATCCATTTATAGTCATTTGACATAAATACAGGGGACCTGGCCATTACCCAAGTGAATACCCTATTCTATAGGATATTTTCTTGGTCAGATAAGAAGCTATGTGGAAATTAATGATTGGAGAAATGTCTACAAGTATTAGTGCTTCTTGTTGATGAGATTACTTTGGAATAATTTTCTATTGTATTTTTAACCCTGTAGTTTGTCATGCGAAAATGATATTTGAGGATGAATTCTCTTTTCTCTTGTGGATATAGTTATAAATAACCATTTGGTTTTATATGATCATTGGGTTTGAGGAAATTACAAGTTATTACATTTTGGGATGAAAATGAAAAGTATGAGATAATATTTGTAGTTACATTATGTTATGGTTATTTTGAGGAATTTATCTCATTTAATGTTATAAAATATAGTTTTTGAAAAGGGACAACATGCAGACCATGTGACGACCCGTCATGTTAGACAAAGCTATGGGAATTGAACCTACAACTAGAGTGCGATTGGGATTTATTGCCTACCACTGGACTACGTGATGTCCCTGGTTAGTGTGACTAATTATTTTTAGTTAAATGATTTTATTGATCAATAATAAGTTGATTTTATATCTTATGTCTTATAAAAAGAATACCCTTTTTATAGGAAAATGATTTGGTAATTAAGTGATAAATGTTATTTTGGAAGATGTTCGCTCTGTTGGGAACACTATATGCCTATAGAAAAAAGAATACTATGGGACTTTATTTGAGGAGTAATGGTGGATTTTTATATTTGTTTATATTGTGGATTTATATTGATTTGGGTTATTTATGGAAATTATTAACCTATAATAGAGAATATGTGATTAGGTTAATTACTTTTAAGTATGTGACTTTAATAGTAGCCGATGTCATTTGGAGATACAATTTAACGTGGAAGACTACATAACCAAATTCTTCTATGTTTTGGGTTTCAATATTAGATTGTATTATATTAAAGGATTTTATGTAAAATTGTTTATTGAATGGTATTTATTTAACTTTGGGGTATTGTTGGTTTAATTTTAGAAATTAAGATTAGTGTTTCTTTCTCTAAAGTAATATCCTTTTGGGGGCTCATATGATATTGAACAGACCGTTTTGGTTTTGATTAATCTCTAAAGACAAGGTAAATATATAGTTTTTCCTTTGTGGATCATGTGATTCTCTAGAAGTTGATTCTAGCTCTTCCGATGTGACCAATTCATCTAGAATACTCATCATTTCAAAAAAATTGAGTTAGTGGTAGAAATTTATTAAAGAATGAATCTATACTTAGAAAGTAAGTATATCTCTTTATTTTCTTAGTCAATCACATAAATAAATTCCCCATATTTAATAAATGTAACTTAAAACAAAAAAACGTTGCCCGTTTACTTTTCCAACTGGGAAACAAATGACCATTTTCCCCATCACAAGTTTGTGGTTTTCTTGTTGGTAACTTTCTCCTAATCATGTTTTCCATCCCACTCCATCAGAACTTGACACATACATTATCTTCTATATCCATGTTTTCATATATGGAATCCTAGTATGGGTTATCTCGGGTGACATTTGTACTTCTCTTTTTTTCTTTTAAAGTGACATTTTTATTGACTCTTTTTCCGATGTGGGACTTTCAATTATGTTCCCAAGACCAATTTTAGAAAAATTGTGAGGACATAATTTCCAAAAGGGGAAAAAAGTTAACACCCCAAGCTTCAATAGTACGTTTCCCTTTGAATAATGTAATAGCTTGCATTGTACACAACTTCAAGATTCTAACACACCACGACCAATCAAACTAGCCGTTATGAATAGTAATACCTACTTTTTGAAATTTTATAAATTTTATCTTTCAAAATGGATATAATTTTTGGATTCAGAATATCGAAATTAGCTTAAGGTGAATATTTGGTATTTTTCTGAAAACATTCAATTTTTGATAAATAGTGAAAAACACTAAGTTATAGTTTAAAGCCAAATTTTTATTGAAATAATTATTTATTTTATTTAAATTTATTTTAGGTAAAAATAGATACATAATACCTATATGAGTTCAATGTAATGCATTAGAGTCTGTTTATAATAATTTTAGATATATAAAAATTTTATTGAACTTTTTAACCGTCTTTTACCCACCTCCTTAGAGCATTTGCAAATTTGAATAAAATATCATTTTACCACTTCTATCAATTGAATTTCAAAAATATGAGAGGCGTAGTTGTTATCAGTAAGTAAAATGTGGTTCAATAAGATAAAAATAATTTTTGTTGAATAGTAACTTTTTACTTTTATTTAGCACAATTAAAAGTAAATAGGGTAAATAAGGGTAAAAATGATATTATTATTACACTAAAACATGTACTAATTATATTGGATACATATAACTATACAAAATAACAAACTTAAGAATGAAATATGAACCTATTTGGTCCACTTGGATTAGATTAGGACATTTATTATTATTTAAATCAAAGAAGAGTTAAAAGAGTTAAAATCAATGTTTAATAACTGAAACATTTTAATACAGGGTGACACTTAAGATAAATTCGACTATAAATATTCATTATAAAGCTAAAAAGATTTCCTCCATAATTTTATTTTATTTATATTTTTTATACATTAAATAATTTAATTTATTTATTACACAATGATGATGTAGTAATTATCTAATTAACGAAATATTAAAATAATTTATATTATAAATATCCAAATAAATGTAATTTGAGACTTTTTATGAAATCAAATAATTTTCTAGGTTAATATTAAGTGTTAGAGTTGGTTAGATGAATTTTTTTTTCGAAGTAATAATACTGTTATAAAATTAGCAAAAACAAAATACCAAATAGTGTCAAAATTGACATAAAAGTGTTTTTAAAACAAATAATATATTATTAATTGATATATTATTTCAAAAAATCTATGGTTTAGCTAAAATACTTATATAATGATAGGTGTATCATTAATGAACAACTTCGGGTTATCTTTGAAGTATATAGTATGTTTATTAACCATATAATATAAAAATACAAAGAGGCATGGTAAATGTCAAACTATTTAACTAATAGTTAAATTTAAAAGATCAGGTTAATATAGTGACCCAAACTAGTATAAAACCCTTTTTAGTGGTTTTTGAACCATACCCACCCTATCCTTTAAATAATCCATTTTTGATCCATTAGAAACCGAAAATGATTTTATTATAAAATAATATTTCTAACTTTTCCTAAGGTGCCCCTCACCCCTCTTATAAAAGGGAACTCACCCTTATCTCTAATTAACATCTTAAAATATATTTGGATCGACCAAAACCTAACCATATACCCTATAAACTATCATCCCTTTATCATAGAGGCCTTCTTTTAGTCATAAATCCAACCTAAGGAGCCCTTTTGATCAATTTAAAAGTAAGAACTCGAAGAAGAGGTAAATATTTCATCACCTCTTTCAAGTTCCTTTCTTCTCCCACTTCATATTTATTTGTTATTTACATTATAAAATAATAAATCTAGTATATTATATATAATATGGTGTTATTATAAATATGGTACAACCATATTCATTATTCTATCCATCCTTTGAATGACATGTCACCATACGTGTGTACGTACGACTTACCGTCTCCACATTGTGGTGTAATTGTTATTCCGTACATTATTATTTGGATGGGTATAATAATGATGTGTAATTGATGTAAATAATAAATATTAGATTATAATTATTATTTATATGTGATATACCATCCAATTATATATTATTTTAATATCAACAGAATGATATTGTTGCTCATGCGTACGTACGGATTACCATCTCCCCGAACACGATGCGATTCATTCCCCATAATATCCATTCAAGAATAATTTTTATTTGATGATTAAAAATAATGTTTAAAGACTTGATATAATTCTGGATATGAATAAGATACATCCCATCCATAACAAATATGACTTACATAACAAATAATATAAAGGAAAACGAATCCGTTAACACCCAAAACGATGATAATACTAAGATTTTATTAACAAAGCAATGTTAAAATATCATATATGATATAATATTAATGTATATGATTCTTTTATAATTTAATAACAATTATTTTACCGTTATAAAAGAGTTTAACCTACCCTTAACCAAAGAAAAGTACAAGGTAAGGGGTTTCTTATCTCATTTTTAATTCCGTGAGATTTCCACTGTTCGCCACTTATTTATTGCATGTGGTGTATTGTGTACTACCATTAGATATATATTATCATTATTATATTTATATTCATGGTATTATGTTATTAATTTGGTTGTTATTAATTTTTTTTCATAGGACTATTTATTACAATGAAGTAAGGGTTTTTCATCTCACTTTTATTCCCTTGAGATTCATGCTATATTGGCCACTATTTACTTTTGTGTGGAGTATGTACTACCCCTGATTGTATTACTTTTGTAATATACTTTAATCTCTGGGTATTTACATATTAATTGTATTATACTTCATTCATGGGGTGTATGTTTCATAATTTACAAAATCTGTAAGGGAATTTCAAGTTTCAATTTCCACTCATTGGGCTTTACACATACTTCATTGATCATTTTACACCATGATTATGTGTGGAATCACTATTTGTTATTTGTGTAGTAATTTCCATTCCTCTTTCTTTGAATATAATTTTGATACACATAATCACTCTATTGATAAATTCTCAAGTCATCGATATGAACTTGATATGAGTAATTTTAACTCAATCTCCATTTATTAAGTTATACATCCAATTCATTGGTGTTGTTTTTAAAATAATATGTGTGAATGTCCTCTAATTGATTTACACTAAATATCCAATCACATTGAGTGTATTTATATTTGTCACATGTAATTAAGTTGCTGATTTTTCCTTAACCGGATATGGCCTTTATATTATATTTCATCTCAATTTACATACCATTGACACTTATTTGTTGTTATACACCAATTCACTTTTATATGATGTTTAAAATGTACTTTGAAATAGTATATCATGAATCCCTTTATTCTCATGATATATAACGTTTTGATTACCCCAATTATTTTTATTCACGTGTCTCTCTTTTGGTTAAGAACTCTAACTAAAATATCATTCTAAATGTTTTAAAGATTTATTATTCTAAATCAATCTCATTTATGTTGATGTTTTAAAAATGGTTTTAAGGATTTATTTATATGGAAATTAATGTTTTAAAATTGAAATTACTTTTAAAAGTTACAAAGTGTTATGGGACACTTTGATTCGAAAATATATTTTAAACGACTTCTTGACAAATAGTGTTACTTTTAAATATTTTCAAGAAAAGGGGGGATATTAATCTCAAATAGTTTTTATGATTATTTTCATCTATGTCAATATCCTTCATTATTCTCAATTGAGGTTAATCTGTTACAATAAAATCTTCCATATTGCATTGAATGAGTTATGTTTGACTATGGATGAGCAATTTTTATACCATTCATGGTTTGTGGATAAAGTATTGACATTTAGTATGCTAGTTTTAATACGAATGTTTATATTATGTTTCAAAATTTTCATATGAGGAATGCATTGGACTTAGTAAGTGACAGGTAGAGCCTGTTATAGCTCCTTGAGGCATCGGTAGGTCTCATGAGTAAAAATAGTGTCTTGGAAAAGGCCTTGACAAAATCTTATTTGTAGTCGTGGCACAAGGCCTTAACTATGTGGTTATGAATGTATGGCATTATGAATTCCATCATTATGAAAGTGACTATTGATATTGCATGCGATTATTCGACTAGTAGAATATCCATGTGAATAAGTAAATGGCATTATTTGATTTTATCTTTGCCATATTATGTTAAAGTTAAATTTTAAAAGGATTTTGTTTTAGTCTTATACATTTCCTTAAATGTTTATTCTTATTTATGAATGTTTTTTCTATAATGTTATCCTTACTGAGCATCTGAGCTCACCCATTTCTGTGTTTTATTTTTCTGAGGATGCGAAGAAGTATATTATGACAGACCTACAGGGATAGTCTATGGGATCTCAATGTTGTCTATGGAAACAATGTTGTTTTAGTTTCCCATTTTATGATGTAATGTAAAACTTATGAATGTATATAGTACTTCCAAGGCTACTAAACTAATTGGTCTTTTGAGACTTGGTCTTTTGTGATCATGCCAATGATACGTAATAATTCCCCGACTCTGGGCTTTTGGGGTCAGGGTGTTACATTAATTATTTCCTATAAGTCTTGAAAGATGAGACCCCCTGAGAAGAACTATGTGACCATTGATATTTATCTAAAAGTGTTGGATTTCACCCTAATGATCTGGAAACAATATCTTTTGGGAGAGCATTTTATTTTCTTCTATAATCACTAGATTCTAAATTATATACTTTTATAGAAGCATCTGAACCTAAAGAAGAGGCGGTGGATAGAGTTTCTCTAGGATTATGACTTCAATATAGTCTATACTCCTAGAAAGGAGATTTTGGTGGTAGAATCTATCAATAAAAGATATTTTTTATAGTTTTTGAGCAAGGAATTAGAGTGTTTGTCCTCATTGTAGTTATCGTTAATGGAAAATGATGATATAAATTACCTCTAAACAATTAATGTTACCTATTTATTTCTACAATGTGTTAGGGAGGCTCTAAATGGAGAAATCAATTGTGAGACATTGAATATTAAGATATCCACTACACTTTCTTCTAATAGATTTTATGAAGATGAAGATAACATTATCCCTTTCCAAGGATTATCCATGGTACTAGTGATGTTGTGAGAGGAGGTTCTAAGGAAGTTTCATATATTCCATTTATTAGTATATCCATGAGTGGATAAGATGTACCAAAACCATTGATGTTAGTTTGGGTGGATAAGGATGAAGAAGTTCATAACAATATTTTTCTCTTAATGAAATAATTTTCAGTAGGTGAAGGCCGATCACTGGGTTCTAGTAGGTTTATCATAACCCCTAAAGGTTTTGGATTGGACGTGGGATGGCATTTCCTTGGACTTAGTTATAGGGATTCCATGATCATCTAAAGAACATGATGATTTCTGGGTGATCGTAGACAAACTCACCAAGTTTTACCACTTCCTAGACATCTCAGAATAGATTGTAGTAGAGTGTTTGAGACACCTCTATGTGTAGGAGATAACCTAGCTTTATAGAGTTCCATAAAATATCATTTTAGATCATGATGGTTGATTCATGTTATGATTATGAAGAGGGTTACAAGAGGCATTTGAGACTCAATTACTATTGATAATGACATTTCACCCCTAGATAAATGGCCAAATTGATCCGACTATTTAGGTTCTTGAGGAAATTATTCAAGCTTTCATGTTGGAGTTTTTTTTACTTGAGAGGATCAACTACACTTGGTGGAGATTTCATAAAAAAATCATTACCAATCCACCATTAGTATGAAACCATTTGAGGCCTTGTATGGGAAACCCTAAAGTTCATCACTGTGTTGGAATGATCTAGGTGAGTCAGCAATCATGAGCCTAGAGTTTTTATGAGTTGTGAAATAGATGGTACATATCATCAAGGAGTATATCAATACTATATAGAGCCGCCAGAAGTTATATGATGATCGTAGATAAAATCCTTATGTGTTAGATAAGGGAAACCATGTGTTCTTGAAGGTCTCACCTTGTGGAAGATTTTAGATATTTGGATAGGGGGAAAAGTAATATTTGAGGTTCAATTTTCCTTTTTAGATACTTTGTAAGGATATTGGGGTGAAATACTTCTTATCCCTACCACTATAGTTATAACCGGTACATGATGTCTTCTATGTGTCACAGCTGAGGAGTTATTCACATAACCCATACTATGTTATTGACGGGGGTGATATGGACATCATGGATGGAGCTACCTTAACGGAATACTTGGTAGAGATCAATGATTAGTAGGATAATATCCTTTGCAAGTGAGATATTCCATTTGTGCATGCCCGTTGGAAGCATGAGAATCTTGCGGAGAGAACCTGGGAGTTGAGGAACTATCTATGAGATCAATACCCTCACTTATTTAAGTAGGTTTTTTATTTTTGGGATGAATTTCACTATGGGGGATAGAAAGTAATGACTATATTTTTTCCTTGTTAAACTTTGAAATATTTTAAAGAGTATTTTTGATTCTAGGCACTGATTCATCATGTGATTCTGGGGACTGTGGAGGCTCAGTATTGATATAATAAAAATATTAAATATATTATATCTTGCTTTCATATTTTTTCTAAAATAATGGAAGAAATATTGAACATATTCTCATATGGGATATTCCAGGGTGACATTAATTCCAAAATATGGGTTTTACAATAGGCACAACATAACCTTTTCATGTGTTGGGTGTCTGGATTATGTTCAACTATGGGTGGGTTAATAAATAAATAAATTGATTAATTAATTTGTTTGTTTATTTGACACCCTGACCTAATATCCTCTATTTAAACCCATTTATATAAAATCCATATGGTCATCCACATGAACTTAAGTATTTGAGAGGATATTTTAGAAGAGAGTTCATAGAATAATGACAATAGATCATGGTTTGACAATCGGTGTTCCAAAAGAGTTCATGAATCTTGATAATGATTGAAATGTAGAACTTTTATTC
The DNA here is from genome assembly GCA_963277665.1 of Viscum album. Lineage (NCBI taxonomy): Eukaryota > Viridiplantae > Streptophyta > Magnoliopsida > Santalales > Viscaceae > Viscum > Viscum album. The sequence continues at coordinate 1,477,801,413 of OY728150.1, forward strand.
ATCAGTGATAAATAAAAACTTGAGACATGGCATTGTTTTTGTGTGATTTAATCCCCATACCATTGATCCTTTTTCCAATGTGAATCAATCACTCTAAAGAACTGATTCGTGGGTCGACCACTGATTTATGACTTTTGTTTTATCTTTATAGAATGAGGAATGGATATTGTTATTATTAATACCTAGTTGTTTCTTATTCATTCATCATTTTCATGTTAACATATAGATGCCAACCTGAAAAGTGGATGATGATCTCTCTTTATGTTTGTGTTTTGTGAATTTCTCCCATCATTCTGGACATGTTTATCATCAATGTTTCCATTGATCTAAGGTTCAATAAATACCTAATGAATGACATTGGACAATCATTCTTTAGTGAAACAAAACCTTTCTGTTGGTTTGGATTAGGGTTCGATGGAAAAATTGTGGTGTGTGATGACAATGGAGGTTTGAAGTTAGATTTAATGTTCTCCTTTCATAGGTTTTGGACATTATAGAGAAGTGGTGTGATGGGAATCGATTCCAAAGTAGATTGGATGGCTGAAATCTTTCCACCATAGATAAAAAAGATTAGTTAATTTTAGATCTAGGTTCTACATTGAGAATCATAGTTGGAATAGATGTAGCAGAGGTTTAAGGAGAAGATTTGTGAAGGTTCTAGGATTCTGTAAATTCCAAATATACATTATGTGTAGTCCGAAGAACACACTATTGGATTTGTGTATCCCGATCCATTTGGATGAAGTTGGGAAGAATTTTTATAACCCATACTATGCACATAGACAAAACTCTCAGATTTTGGTGACAATTGTACTATAGCTATGTTTACTTCTTGTCACCAGCCACTATTATAGCACAAATTAAGGTGGTTGTAGCATTATAATAATATATACTTTGAGCCAAATTTATTTCATGAACTAGATCTGGTCTCCATCAAAACCGACACCTGACCCAGCCTGTGATAAGGGCCGAAAATGCATTACTTAGTCCCACGGGATCGAACAAGTTCTCGGGTGTCATAAACTAAAAATTTGGACCGATTTACCCGAGTTTATAATCTTAAAATAACCAATGAACCCAATAAAACAGAACTGAATTTTTGTTACAAAACATCATTTAAAAAATTTTAGAACTGAATTAAAAAGTTTACAACAACACTAAAAACTACAAAAAATAATGAAAAACAAAAATTACACCCCAAGAACTATCCTCATGACAAGAGGTACCGCCCTCAATCCATCTCCACAAGACAACACCATGATGAACTGCTAGAAACCCGAACCACTGGAACTAAAAACTATACCCAATCTTATGACAAAATAACCAAGTCTACTTACCCCCAAATGTGTAAGTAGTATATGAGACAATGCCCAGTAGGATACCACCACCAATAGATTATATGTGACAAACATTTTAAGACAAATATCATGGATTTTTTTGTAAATAAGAAATGAAAGTGATAGTTTCTAAAAGATGAATCATTAAAACTAAATAGTTTTGAGGTGGGATATTTTAAAGAAAGAAATATTTTAAATAATACCAACATGCTACTTAATTTTATAGCCACTCATACCATATGCTGACGGTAAGCACAAAATATCAAGTGAGTATAAGCAATTAAAAATAACCCCTAGGCACTAGCTTATTGTGGGTCCCAGGTACCTCATATCTCGTTGAGAGTAACTATTAGGTCCACTAGGTTAGATACCCTGAGAGGGGGGAGGGGTGAATCAGGGTATGATAGATTAAAACAACTTCCAAAATTGATCTTGTTTTGATGTTAAGAAAAACTCTCTTCCTCTCTTTCCCATAGAAAAGTATAAACAGAAATCAAATCATGCACATAACACAAAGATTTTTACTTGGTTCACCCTCACTGGGATACGTCCAAGGAGCATACACCAGCGATGTGCTGATGTACCAACTTCACTAAAAGTACACTATTGTTTATAATGATCTAAGTGGACTCACTGTCCCTTCTGTTTTACAACCAATCACAATATTAAAGCTCACTACTCTCTCAACTGAAGTGTACTCACTTCTTCTTCAGAAGATCCACTCATAGTTTATATAACTATAGGTATCGTCATTATCTCTAATGAAGTATTCATCCTAAACTATTTATAGATTCTCTTTTGAAGTTCAATTTTCTCCCGTAGATAAGTCTCATGTTACACCGGGTGTACCAGGCAACCCCAAATTTTACACACATTCTTCAATAGGCCTTGCATGTAATTCCCTACTTTTGCATGAAATCAACTTTTTGCAAAACACCTCTTTTACATGCAACCAATTATTTTGCATGAAACAACCTTATTTTATGTGAAACTTTTCTTTACACGCAACAACCTCTTTATGTGCAACATGAGCTTTATGCGCAACTTTCTTTTTATGCGCAGCCTTTTATTTACTGCAAACACCTGAATTTTCATTCAAACATGAAGTTAACATGAAACTCCCTTGAGTATTCCAATTCCACATGCCAGAGCTCAGATACTCACTAAGTCTTGAGATTCATCGAATAGGGGGGGGGGGTCACTTCATATTTATAGGAAAAATTTACCCCTGTGCGAAAAACCCTCCTTCCATGCATAATCTTCTTTGAGAGTGAAAAACAAATCTTTAGCACAACATAATATTTCATGAAATGCTCTAATTTTTCACGCACCTCATACCTTTTCCAATTTTCAATCTTCTGATCTCGAGAAACCTCTTGCATGAAAAAATTATTTCCTCTATTTATCTCACCATGCCAATATTTCGTGAACCACTTTATTTTTTGTGCACCACTCTAATTTTTCGCTCACCTCATGCCTTTTCCAATTTTAGAGCTTCTGATCTCAATGCACTTTTTGCGTGAAAATTTTCCCATCACTATTTCACGCACCACGTCAATTTTTCACGCACCACTTTATTTTTTTGAGAACCAATCTAATTTTTCATGAACCTCCCTTTTCCAAAAACACAACTCTCCATTTTCCAATTATCAGGCCCAAAAAATTGGTAAATACTGGAAAACGACTCCACCTTGTATCTTCTCTTTTTTTACTACCTCCAAATCATCAATTACTTTTTCAAGGTTCTTCAATCAAACATTGATAGCCAAAAAAATATATTGAACCCAAAAAATCTCTATGTAAACCCCCTTTATCAACAAATTATACATCGTGGTCTTCTTTGTGAACAAACACAACATGGAGGCCCACTTAGTCAATAAATAAAATCACCTCAAAAATGTTTCAATGATACCTTTAGGTGTTTTTTCCTAACAACATACAGTTTGTTTTTTTTGAAAACTCTACTGATAAAATATTTTCTACCCTTTTATACCTCATTAACGCTTCTTCCAATTTCTACCACCATTCGCCTCTTGCAGTTCTGATTGCGATCAATGATTCACTCAACACATACTCTAAGCCCACATGAGCAATTCTCGCTGTGAGAAACAAGAGTAAATGAAAAGATCCTCAATGAATCACTTCATTTCAAAAACAAACTATTGAAACCAAAATGATACCAATTTCAAAACTAATACCACTTGTTGATACCACACTGACACCAATTGGTGATATCTAGATACCTTCTAAAACCATTCTAACACCACACTTCTGCTTTTATCACGATCCTCAGCTATCATGATATCTATTCATTGATAAAAAACTTCTAGCATTGTTATATTTAAAAACTCCCACTATTTTCTTATAGCTTCAACTCCTCTTCAGATTTCAACTCCCCCTATCTCATTGCTCTCCCCCTATCACGCTGCTCCACCTGTAAGATTCTCCCCGTTTCTTTGACTAGGACATTTTCTCCCTTAGCCACAGTTTCTCCCACATGAGGAGTCACTATTTCCCCCCCATTTTCAATGAACCCAAAGGTCCCTCTTTTATTGTTTGCAACAGAGTAGAGAAAAAATATCAACACATTTCAGAAAAACACACCATACATCAATGATAGGTGGACCCCACAGTCACACTTTTTCAAGTGTGGGGAGTCGACTGGACTCCCAGATCCAGTCAATGCCTCCAAAAATATTCCTTTGGTAAGGACTTTGTCAAAATTTCTAAAACATGGAGTTCAGTGGGAACATAATTCAACTTCATGATTCTTTACTCAACATTCTCCTTAATAAAATGATATTTGATATCAATTTGATTTTTTCTTGAGCGATGGACATGATTTTTTCTTAGATTGATAGAGCATGAGTTATCACACTGGATTCTGATTGGAGACTTCACTTCAACACCCATATCATCAAGATACTGCTTCATCCACAATAATTGTGTGCATGCTTGAGTGGCTGCAATATACTTAACCTCTATAGTGCTCAATGAAATGAAATTTTTCTTCTTTCTTTGCCATGAAATACTAAAACCACCAAAATATAAAGAACCTCTTGACGTTGATTTCCTGTCATTCGCTGAACCAGCCCAATCTTGATCAGTATATCCCAATAACTCTAATTGAGATTTGTCACTATATATCAAGATGAAATACACCGTGCCCTTGATATACCGAAGTATTCTTTTCACTGCAAACATGTGGATTTTTTTTTGATTACTTTGATATCGCCCTACTTGGAATATGGTAAAAACAATATCAGGTCTCATCGTTTTCATGTACAATAAACTCCCAATAATATGTCTTCATTCTGTGATATTAACTTCCTTCCATTATCATCTTTCGATAATTTCATCTGGGTAGCAACCAGAGTCTTCATCTCCTTGGAATTTTCCATTCCAAATCTTCTCAGAACCTCCTTGGCATATTTTTATTGATAAATGAATGTGCCATTCCTTCCTTATGTCACCTGTAAACCAAGGAAAAACGTCAGCTCACCAATCATAGACATTTCGATCTCATGTTTCATGAATTCGGAAAATTGTCTACATTGTGCTTTATCTGATCCGCCAAATATTATTTCATTGACATAAACCAACACCATCATCCTTTGATTACTATTTTTGTTGAAATAGAGATTGTAATAAACTCCACCAAGCAGAAAACCATGTTTCTTTAAATACTGACCAAGCCTTGAGTACCATGATTTTGGTGATAGTTTTATCCCATATAACACATTATTCAGCCGACAAACCTTGTTATCATCATCATGAATGAGAAAACCATATAGCTGCTCGATATACACTTCTTCCTTCAGAATCTCATTAAAAACGCAGATTTGACATCCATATATAACAATTTGAACTTACATTGCACTGCAATATCTAGGAATAATCTGATTGTCTCCAGCCTTGCAACCGGTGCATATGTCTCATCGACATCAATTCCCTCTATCTGGGAGTATCTTTTTCACACTATTCATGATTTTTTTCAAATAACTTTTCCATATTCATTAATCTTGTGGTAAAAGACCCATTTATTCCTAATGACATTATTATCAGCTGGCCTCGAAAAAATCTCTCACGTCTGATTCTTCTCAATCTGATCTAGCTCTTCATTCATGGACTAAACCCAGGTTTCATCTTCAGCTGCATTAGCTAAGAATTTAGGCTCTACCTAAGATAAGAAAGATTTCAGATGTAGTTATTTCATTCTTATTGTCTAAACTGGAGCTGATTGATCACCAATGATATTTTTTCTTTCAATTTAAGCTCAACTCCTTGGTTTCTATGCAGATACAAATTTTTCTTCTTCATGCTCATCATCAATATCTTCTTATGAATCAACATCATCCACTTCTGTTCCTCCTACGTTACTTTCCTTTTAATTGCTTTCATCAGTAAATTTTTTACTATGCTATTGAATATTCTCATCATTTTCCACAACCGTGATGTCATTTCTCTCAACTAATTTTCCCAGCCATTTATTAAAGAATTTATATGATTTGTTTTTTCTTGAGTAGCCAAGGAATATTCCCTAATTTCCTCGTGACTAAAATTTTCTTGTGTTTTACTTTGTTGAGTATAAACACATACTCCCAATGATTTGAAAGTAATTCAACATTATCTTTTTCCCATACCACATCTCATACGCAGTCTTTCCTTATTCCTGACACAACAGATCCCTATTAGAAATTTAGACCAATGTCAATACTGACTCCTTCCAAAATTTCTCTAGTAGGTCTTTTTCTATGAGCATCATTCTGGCCATGCTTTTGATGATCCGATTTCCCATTTCAACCAATGAATTATGTTTGGGAGTTCTCACTGAAGAAACATGATTCCTTATCCCATGTTTCTCAAGATAGTCTTCCACCTAACTGTTTGTGAATTATGTTCCATTATCAGTATAAATCTTCATAATTTTATATCCAAGCATCCTTTTTCACTCTCTTCGGTAAATTTTTAAGCCACTTAACACATTAGACTTATGGGAAATAACAAATAACCATTCCATTCTACTATAGTCATCAATAAAAAGAATGTAGTACCTCTTTCCATCAATTTCTCTTTGTGTGATAAGCCCAAAAACATTAGCATGCACCAATTCGAGCACTCTTGTTGACTTCTTTTCATTTTCCTTATATTTCTTTTTGATGATCTTACCTTGTAGGCACGCATCACACGTGTGAGTATAATTACATGATAGCTTAGGGAGCTCTCTTACTGCATCACACTTTACCAAATCTTCCTGGGATGGTTGACATCGATGACCAAGTAGTTTATGCCACAACTTGTTTTCTTCCTCTTTGGATAGAAAGCACATATCTTCTTCTCAACTTACCAGGTAGATATTTCTCTTTGTTCTTTTTCTCTATAGAACCACTATCCCATATCTTCCTTTGAAGATACATATTTTCTTAGTAAAACTTATAGAATGTCCTAAGTCACATAGTTTAATTACATTGAGAAAATTGTGACTGAGGCCTTCTACTACTAAGACAACAACACATATCATATCTTATCCCCCAAACATGGCCTTTCCTGATCCAATAATCTTCAGTCCTTCATCATTTCCAAACATGAAAACTACTTATTTGTCATATTTTACGCATGTAACAAGATCCTTATTAACTGTCATGTGAGATGTGAAACTGTTGTCAAGGATCCACACACCAGAGCGATCTGATGCTTTAAGGGAAATTTCTGCCACCACAACCTTCTCATCCGCTTTTTTCATGGTCCATATTTTTTCATTCACACTTGGAATGGATTAAGGCTTCTGATCATTCTTAGATTATGATGGAAAAACTTCATCTTGCAAAGCTTCAAATCTATTTTTCATTTTCAACTCACCTTTTAGTTCATTGAACTTCTGCTTGAAAACATTTTGATCCTGATTTGGAATATTTCTTTGTATAGTCTAAGTACAGTACCTAGCCATGTTCCCAAATCCCCCACACCAAAAACAACATCCTTCGAAATATGTTCTAGAGAACCATTCCTTGTTTGGATGCCACCTCTATTCTTTTTCCCTTTAATATCTCTTGTCTATGGAGCACACATACTATGAATGTCCCATATTTCCACAACAATAACACCTGATATAAGCCGCATTCTTTCATGTCACTTAATCACTGCTGGTCTCCACTTGGGATATCTGAATATTTTGATTATTCTTTATGCCTAAATCAACCTTAAATATTGGAATGGGTGCTTGCGGTATAACTTCAATTTTCACAACTTTTTGTTTTCAATCAAGCCCCCATTGACCTTAGCATCTGAACATAGTTAATGATTCCTTTCTACTGAACCTCAATTCTCCACTTTTAGCTTCTTGATTTTCTGAGTGATCTACTTTCCTAATGTCCCAAATAGGGTCAAGAGTTTTTCTTGATCCTCAACCTTTTTCCAAAAACTAACATCTTCACCTTCATATTCTTCAATATTCTTAATTTGATAATTCTATGTGTTATTCAGGCCATCGATCTCTAGTTTTTTATTCTTCAGTCTTGATTTTAAACTTACTAACCAATTATGAGTCCTCTGGTGTTGATGACTTGAGTTTCCCAATTTCTTCCATCAAATTAGACTTCTCTTCTTCATGATACTGCATATAGAGTTTGGTGCGACAGACTACATTGTTAGCTTTATTTGTTTTGTCTCTCCAAACATCTATCTCTTCAAGATCAGCCTCTAACTCAGCTTGCATATTAACTCTTCTTTCAACTTATTCTTCTTCATTAGTATCGGTTTGTTCCTTTTTCTGAGTACTCCCGAAAACTGCCACCATAGTATTTTCTCCATGATCTTTGCAGTTCTCTATCTCTTCATCCTCCTCAACCTCAGACTGATCTAAACTACCACATTCTTGTGAACTGAGATTATTCTTCTTAAATAAATTTCTTTTGAACAGTTTCTTGCCTTTCACATAGGCTGAAGACTTCTTCTTGGGAATATAAACTTCATCCCCATAGTCTTCTTGGAACTTCTTGGGGCACCTTGCCACAAATTGTTTTATCTTTCCTCATAGAAAGCATGCTAGTGGAAGTTTCTCTTTGAACATTCCTTTTCCTATTTGAATATTTGAGGAAAGGAATGACATCACCTCATCTGTCTCTTCTTCTTCCTAAGAATCTTCAATGGTGATCTTCTTCATGGCCTTAAATGCCACTTCTTTGGATTTCTCCTTTTCTACAACATCGTTATCATCATTTCTTATTTCATATGCAACAAGGGTGATGTGCAAGTAATCCAATGTTAGTTATTTCAGGTCTTTATATTCCAAAACTAAATCTTTCAGATTGAACCATGGTGGATGATTCCTCAATATGCACTTCAAAATTTTTATGTCATCAATAATTTCTCCAATACCTCTCATGTATTCCACTACAACATTTACCCTATCAAAGAACGCATCAACAGACTCATTCGGGTTCATTCTCAGATCATCATACTTGTTCCATAACACTTTCATCTTTTCCTCTCTAAACTTTTTATTTCCTTCATATATATTCAAAAGCTTTTCCCACATGGCATGTGATGTTTTTTATGACATCACCTTCTTATAAATAGCATTGGATAGGACTCCCCCTAAATCCCTTGGCATTAACATCCAATTCTCTATGCTCAACTTCCGATAATGCGCCACTATTTATATCGTTCATTATACCATGCATTCTTGTTGTAAACACATCCATTACCAAAGATCGAATGTAGTGTTGCATCCGATTCTTCCACCGCTAAAAATTGTTCCTGTCGAAGATCGTAATCCCTTTGTGATTGGTGACCTCCATTTGAGAGAGAAACAATGATATAAACCCTTACCTCTGATACCAATTGTTAGGTCTACTAGGTTAGATACCCTAAGAGGGGGAGGGGGGTAAATCAGGGTTTGAAAGATTAAAACTACTACAAATATTGATCTTGTTTTTCTGTTAAGAAAAATTCTCATATCTCTCTTTCCCATAGCAATGTATAAATAAAAATCAAATCACGCCCCAGACACATCGATTTATTAATTGTTTCACCCTCACTGGGCAACGTACAAGGAGCATACACTGGCGATGTGCCGATGTACCAACATCACTAAAATCACGCTAATATTTACATTGTTTTAAGGGAACTCACATTCCCTTCTAGTTTACAACCAATTACAATATGAAAGCTCATTGCACTCTCAACTAAAGTGTGCTCACTGATTCTTCAAAATATCCACTCATAGTTTATATACCTGTAGGTATCATTATTATCTCTAATGAAATATGCATCCTCAACTGTTGATAGATGCTCTGTTGAAGTTCAACTTTCACCTGTATATGAGTCTCACTTTGCACCGAGTGAACCTGGAAACCCCAATTTTAATGCACAACCTTCACTGGGCCTTGCATGTAATTCCCTACTTTTGCACAAAATCTAATTTTTGCACAACACCTCTTTTATGCACAACCAATTATTTTACATGCAATAGCCTTCTTTTAGATGCATCTTTTCTTTACGCACAAAAACCTCTTTACGCACAACCTGAGCTTTACGTGCAACTTTCTTTTTTATGGGATGCCTTTTCTTTACATTCAAACACCTGAATTTTCGTGCAAAGTTGACATTTACGTAAAAATCCATTGCGTATTCAAATTTTTCATGCTAGATCTCAGATAATCTCTAAGTCTTGATCTGCATCGAATGAGTATGGTCACTTAATATTTGTAGGTAAAATTGACCCTTGTGTGAAAAACCCTCCTTCCACGCGTAATCCTCTTTGAGCGAGACAAACAAATCTTCCACGCAACATCATATTTCGTGTAATGCTCCAATTTTTTTCACACCTCATGTAATTTTCAATTTTAGAGCTTCTTATCTTGCAACAACTCTTGCATGAAAAAAAATCTTTCCTATATTTCATGCACCACACCAATATTTCGCACACCACATTCTTTTTCACGCACCACACTAATTTTACGTGCACCTTATGCCTTTTCCAATTTTTGAGCTTCTGATCTCGAACCACTTTTTGCGTGAAAAACATCCCTTCATTATTTTGCGCACCATTCCAATTTTTCACGCACCACTATAATTTTTCTCACACCTCCCTTTTACAAAAACACATCTCTCAATTTTCCAATTTTAGGCCCAAAAAATTGGCAAACACTAGAAAACGATGCCTCCTTATATCTTCTTTTTTTGTACCTCCTCTAGATCGTCCATTCCATTGTTGAGGTTCTTAAATCAAACATGGATAGCCAATAACATCTCTTGAACCTGAAACATAACCATGTAAACCCCCTCTGTCAACAAATTATACATCATGGTCTTCTTTGTGAACAAACACAACATGGAGGCCCACTTTGTCTACAAACACAATAACCTCAAAAATGTTTCAATGATACCTTTAAGGATTTTTCCCAACAAAAACCATCACAATATCTATTCTCATGCATGAGCTACTAGTATGGGACATACCCATAACCTAGTGGTCCCATGTCATCATCATCATCATAATAGTTTATTTAGTGTTGTAAGCGTCAATCCTGCTAATTGAAACTGAGTCCAAACCCCACATGATCACTAGTATAATAGTACATGTCCACCCACCTATATATCCGAGCTTCCCTCTTATACTCAAAAATGTTCAACAAGACAAGAAAGATAGTTTTCACATGCAACTACCACTTTCACATCACACATTCACAAAAAATCCCACATATACATTACATATGTTACAAAACCCACTTTTTCATTCAAATGAATTTTCAAATCATACTCACACCAAAAATAGCCCACAAAACTTTTCACATTTCTTTAACACTTACACGAATCCTTTAAAAAATGTTATAAAACCATTCCAAGATACTCCAAATCACATAACAGCCCACTCACATATTTTATAATACTTATTTTATTAAAAAAAAATTCATTTTTCACCACACACTCACACAAAACAGCCCACATCCATTTCACATCTCTTTCAAATTTTAATAAATTCATTAAACATTTTTATGAAATATTTCCAAGATGATACACATCACATGATAGCCCCTTTACCATTTTAAATGGACCATTTCAAAATACACACAACCCAAAATAGTTTTCAAATATGGTTTCACTATTTATATAAATTATTAAACCATTCAAATCTTTCATAAAAAAATTCTAAGGAGTATACCCAATCATTGCACATAAAACCCATTTCAAAACCATATTTCATGGAAAAAGTCACATAAAAACCGTACCAAAGAAGAATTGGAAGCCCTTGGAACATTTACTAAACCTTTCTCAAGTACTATAAAATCTCCTCAAATTATACCACGAAAGATACACATGAAAAACACTCATTTTCATAAACACCCTCAAGAAGTACAACAAAGTTATACACATAAAACCCAATCAAAATCCCCCTTCTAAGGACCACATGAGACTGTAAATAAAAAACCTGAATTTTAATCCCATTTTAGAAACTAATAAATCAATTTCGTATTTTATGAGTTACATTTCAAAACTACATAGTTTAAAAAAAATGAAACTATACAATTAAATGCTTAACCAAATCCATAAAAAATAGATTTTTCACCACACACAACAGATTAAAAACATGATAAATTAATGAATCAATCAAGCTAACTCGTCATGAAATGGTTACACATGGAATAACCAACCAAAATTGTTGAAACCCTCAAATCCTGGTGAAAAACTTCAACCACACCATCGCCACACCACAAGGAAGATAAAAGAAACCTAAAACCTCAAGATTTCACCCAAAAGGAAAAATGTTAAACCCTAGGTATGAAACCTAGTTTCTAGTCAATTTAGAACTCAAGAAATGGTGAAAGAAAACCTAATGAAATCAAAGAAATCAAAGAGATAATGGTTTACTTTCATGATTTTGATGTTTCCCCCATCAAATCTTTCTTCAAAACTGAGGTCCAAGAAAGGGGGAGCAACCATGGAGGCTGTCAATTGAGGTAAGGCATGAAATGGGGAATAAATGGGCAGATTTGAGTTTATTTTAGAAGAGAAAAATGGAATTTCAAAATGTTTTTAAATGACTGGGACAACCTTGCATGGTTTAGCTGCATGGTTTGCAACTGTGCGGCCAAACCGTGTAGCCTATTCCGGTCACTTAAAATTTGTCCATTATCCTCCAATTTAAGGGGGGTCCAAGGGGGAACCAAGGGGGAAAGGTATTCCAAGAATAGGGGGAAATAATACCCAAAATAAAACCACCTTTTTACACCAATACTCATCCAACTCATGGGTACAAACCACCTCAACAACTTATCCCATAAGTGGTTCCACTAGGAGTGTCACTAAACAAACTCAAAATCACCACAACATAATACAAAACATTAGAGAAATCAGGATTCCAAGTAGCATCCAATACCCCAAGAACAAGTTCATAGGTCAATAACACAAGAGACACCAAAAATTAAAACCCTGAACCCTTAGAAACCAAGAGAAAGCTAAGAACTAAAAGAAGATTTTCACCAAAACATGGAATTGAAATTCTGGGTGTGAAAATTCTCCCCACCAGAAAGTTTTCCACCCTCTAAAAGCCATAGAAAGTCCAAATAAAAAACAACCCCAACATATAGACCAAGATGCACTCCCTTGCCAAGCTTCGCCCCCAAAGGCCAAAACACCTCTAGTGATCAATTAAGGAAGGGGTATCCCCACAAACCAACACTTGCACCATTTTCCAAAAAAGATTAAGCAGATTCAAACTTTATCCCAAAAGAAAACTCTTCAATATCTATCTGAAAAAGACCCCAACAATTTACCCAAACAAACAACAACAACGAACAAGGTTACACTTACCTCACCTTAGCTAAACCGTTGAGAGTTTTCCAATCCAAACATTTACCCAAGGAGGATGTAGGTAGTTAGATTGTTCCAAAAAATACTACCTACCGCCAAGCCAAAACCAAGGACCAATCTAAGTTACTAGTATGGGGAGACACAAATGGGCTCCCCACCATAAGATACAACTTAAATTTCCTCGATATGGAAAATGGGACACTAACAGGGGGAGGCCCGAACAGACTCCTGGTACAAGGGGTAAAATCACATTATACATTTCTAAAATAACAAACATGAGACTCATAGTGGGTCTACCCACCATAAGAACCATTCATCTTTACAACTAGCATGGGCCGACCCAGAAAGATACCAATACATAAGGTGTTGGTCTGGCCATATAGTTAGTTCTCACAGTTTGTGAAGTCGTGTGCTAATTGTGAAGATCATTATTTCTGTATGGCTTCCTATCACATGGTCACTACTAACCATGTAAAAACTGCTTGCTCAACCTTGAAGACAATAGAGGTTTAAACTATTCCCATCTTTCATACTGAGGATATGACTTTGTACAAGGTTTTAAATGACCCAGGTGTTTCTTCTGACTATGTGGAAGCTTCTCTTCCGGACCTATGGCTGGAGATCAATGGGTTGAAGGATCTTCAGACCCGTAGTTAGGCTTTGGAAACCCATAAAAAGAACTTCTTCTTATGGGGATGAAACAAACTATGCCACAAACGTTTATGGGTTTACCAAGACAACACTCAATCCAAAACTCACTTTACATTAACACAACATTTCACTGAAACATGGTCTTAGAAGATTCACACAAATCAAACCCCATTTTTTCAGGTGAGAGACAATAGGAGGAAAGGAGACATATAAACACCCTCCTATAAAATAGTGGATCTAATGTTTTTTTAAGGGAAACACACTCCTAACAAAACAGATACTCTCAGAGGATTTCATGACCTTCACCATTACAGTCAAATGAGCACATGACATCACAAGGTGTCACCAAAAATGACCATTGCAACTGTTAGAAACAATACATGGAAAGGGACCTTATGAAAAGATCCCAAACAACACACGATTATAGAAAGTTTCCATAATAGACTCTCATGAATAGATTTCCCACACCAGTGGTTCAACGTGAACCCATGCTTCAAGGAGACTACAAAGGACCCAAAGGCCCTCTTAAACACAATCCAAATACTCATCCATACTAACAACCCTAGACCATTTCCACCTTCAATGATTCGGGTAACTTATGAAACTAAGGTCTATTTCAACCTTACAAGATCACTCTTCCACTATAAGAGGATCCAAAATACCAAGAAAGGAAATGGTGTTGACTCAATATATAGATCTTGAGAAAATATTCCTTAAATTGATCAACTGGAGGATCTTCCAATGAAGAAACAATCTGGATTGGACTTCAGTCGTGCACTGACCCTTAGTGGGGGCGTACCTTATCCAGCGGGAGAACCCAAGGACCTAACCAAGCTAGTCTATTGGTCAAAAAATTCCAATAACTAGATCCAAACACATGAAGGGAACCACCATAAAGGTGTCCCGAAACATTTCTCCAAAGTGACTACTAACCGGTCATTCTACCCAGCTTACCGACCAAACACAAACCCAAAACACTATTCAAACAGGAGGGATTCATGGACTCAAAACATCCCAAAAAATCAAAATTTTCCCAAATCACATAATACATACCATCCTAATCTAGTAATCAAAACATCATGTTTTCCTTTAAAATCATTTGTTTGAGAAACAAATGGTTCAACGGTTAGCGTATCTACCATTGGTACCCTATGGGCCTCGCACATGCATGTTTTAGTTTCATATTGGGAACCCTCTTTACATCCATCCAGATAGTCATCTAGACATGCCATCAACCATCCATCATCCCATATTACCCCATGCATGTGGTCACTCAAAAAAATACCAAGGGTTAAAACAAATTTTTTTTCTTCTTTTCAAAACAAAAACTATCAACCAATACCTATTTCATTTTCTCAAAACCGCTAACCACGAAATCAAACCCAAATTACAGCCTACCAAAATTATTAGAAAGAAAAAATTATTCTAATGAAAAATCACTTCCAATCTATTCACATCAATTTCAAAACATCTCATCCCAATAAATTACCATTCAACAGTTTCAAAAAACTATATTGGAAATACTTTTTGAAAAACAATTTTAACATAGTTCCTACTTTCAAAAAAGGTGTAAACACACCCTGTTCCCTTTCAAAAAAATTTATGAAATTTCAGTTCCTACAATTTAAAAAATCAAACCATTCCCTATTTATTTGAAAACCATTAAAAAAAAATTACATTTCTTAAAAGCAAGTCATTTTTTTCTTTAAAACCAAACATACAAGATCTCAAAACTAAAGAATACAGGACAATTTGAGAGGAAACTAGTTTCTGTGGGAGAATTGGCAATATGGATGACATATATATTCCAATCACTTCAACACCATAGAGGGTGTTCTAGGGAATATCCCCGGCTCCACATGGATTTCCAGGCCCTGCGAGATCACTGATACCATTAACCCGACTCTCATTTCATTTCCCCTAATCATTATCAATCCATGAAAACCAACAGAATTAGATAAGTCCCAAATTCCCTTGGAGAATTGAATCCCGTCATTAGATGTGGTGATCAGGCACACTACCCATAACCAAAATACCAATTACTGACAATCCTAAATCTAGAATATCCCAACTATTCCCCAAATAACATGACCCAAAGAGTTAATCTGAACCTTCTCTGATACCATTTTGTCGCGATCAGACCTGGTTCGTGAAATTTCACTACAGGACATCAGAATTTATATGCTGTTTGTGGAACAATGCTTTATCCTATTTATTAGATCATTTTTAGCTAGGGTTTCTATGTGTGTGTTTTATAAAATCTATGGTTTACCTATAATTATTTTTATAAATAATAGTTATATTTCGACCTCTCTATGGATGTATGTATGATTCTTGAAAGACATAAATCAATATGTCTATATTATTCTTATTCCTTTTTTGTTACTGTCTTCTCTTCATCTACAAACCTATTCATCAATGTGACTCTCGACATTCCCAAAACAACAGGTATCAAATGTTGAGTTCAAATTTCTTGAATTGAATGATGTCTATGGAAAAAGGCAAGGTGAAGATTGAATACTTATACATAAATGACTTCAGCTACTGGAGGAAGAATATGGAAGACTATCTTTACTGAAATAAATTAAATTTTCCTCTTCTATGTTTAAATCCAATTTCTATAGAGCATAGATAGTGGGAGCTACTAGATCAACATGTTTTGGGAGTTATGCATCTTATGTTGGAAAAACAATGGAATTCAAGATCAAAAAGAAGAAGATGATGACTCGTATGATGAAAGATCATATGAATATGTACGATAATAATTAGGTATCAAACAGAGTGTACCTGATGCGATGATTGTTCAATATGAAAATGATTGAAGGGAGGATTGTTACGTATCACATCAATGAATTCAACACCATCATTAGTTAGTTGACATCAGTGGATATTGTTCCTGAATATGATGTATTCACACTAGTTTTACTATCTTCATTACATAATAGCTAAGAAGAAACTATAACAGTAATGATTAGTTACTTAGGGAATACAAATCTGGTTCTAAGGGATGTGGAAAAACTGATCAACATTGAGGATATTCAAAGAAGAGAATTATGAGGATTCTATGGTTCTACAATGAAATTTTAAGGAAGAGGAAGATATGCTTAGCGAGACAATAATAGAGGATGATCAAAGTTAAGAAAAAAAAGATGAGAAAAGTAAAATGGTAATGGTATTACCTACTATATTATCAGGAATAAATGACATGTCAAATAGTTTCAAGATAAATGGAAGGTTCCTAAAACCAATTCATAATACTTGATAGCTAAATGAACTAATTATCTGCTGCTACTATACATATATAGCCCTATGTAGTCTTCGATTTTAGACTCAGGGGAGTCTTTCCATTCCATGTTAAAGAAGGGTTTCCTAAAAAATTATGTCTATAGAAGTTTTGTAAAGGACCATCTTTCAAATGATGAACCTTTGTTGATCATGGAGAAGGGTGATACACAAATCCAGACCAATAATTGGAGATGTTGGTTTTAAAAAATGTGAGTTACATCTTTGGACTAAGATAAAATCTTCTTTCTATTGGATTGCATGATAATAAGGGTTTTAGGACCAATTTAACTAGTGGTTTATGGAATATCACCAAGGGATCCATGGTCATAGCTTTAGGTGAAAATATAGGAACAATGTACAACATGAAATATACTTTCATGGACATGATCACATCAATAAAATCTATCAGGGATTCAAAAATGTGGAACTATAGATCATGCCACAGGAGTGAGAAGGGGATGCGGGTGCTGACAACAAAAAGAATGATACTAGATCTCAATTTGGAATGTGTATTATGTGAGGATTATATCATTATATAGAAGAAGAATGTGTCCTTCGAAAAAGGAGACATAACACCAAAGGCCAGAAAGTTATACATGGTTCACACTGTTGTTTAGGGCCCTACACTAGTACATTACTTTGAAGGGTCACAATATTATGAATAATTTATCAATGAATCAATAAAGAAGGTATGAATTTACTTTTTGAAAAGGAAATATGACATGCGTAATGTGTATCATAAGTAGAATAACAGGGTGGAAATTGAGTCGGGATCAAATATGAAATGTTTGAGGTCTGAAAATGGTGGAGAGTATGGCGGTAATGAGTTCATATAATTATATGAAAATAATTCAATTTAGTGGGGTAATAATATTATAGAAACACCACAAAATAATGGTGTGGTAGAAAGGATTAATAAGAATTTTAATGATCATTCTAGGAGAAGGAGGCTGCACTCAGGGTTACCCAAGATTTTTTGGGATGATGCAATAAAATTGGTGTCACATCTAACCAAAATGAGACCATATATACCAATGGGAGAATGTCTAACTGAGATGATATGGTCTATATAGATCTAATACTCTCACATTTATGGGTCTTTGGATGTTTAGAATATGTAAAAATTAATTTTTATGATAGGGATGATCTTGATGCTAAGTCCAAACTATGTTTTTTATTGGATATAGTGCCAAAGAGTTCACTTACAGATTTTGGGATGATCTCAACAAGATGTTCATCAGGATATATAATGTGGTATTTAATGAAGCTATCACATACAAGGGACATAATGTAGTTAAAATTGATAATGGGGTTAAATAATTAGAGTTCCATGAGTAAGTGGATCTTGAAGGTGTTATTGATCATGTGATGCCAAATCAAGTGGAGGCTGCTTCTCAAGTGGAGTTGAGGATATCGAAAAGTGTACAAATTCTCATGTAGAGGTATTAACCATCATTATATTATTTGTTATTAACAGATGGTGGAGAACAAGAATATTAATAAGAGTTAATGTAGTTGAAGGAGTCGAGTAATTGGGAGATGGCTATGAAAGTGAAGATTTATTCATTTCATGATAAAAACACTCGGGAGTTGACACCTCTACCACATGGAAAGAAATAATTATAGAACAAGTGGGTACACTGGGTCAAGTAATAACATGATGGAAATAAGTGTTAAAAATTAAGGCTGGTTCTGAAAGGATTTTAACACAAGAGGATATTATACTAAAATTTTCTCACAAGTATTGAAGCTTACCTGCATTCATGTGGTTCTCAGTATTATGTAATTAGAATACTTCCATCTTGAGAAACTGGATGTTAATACTGTTTTCATTCATGAATTTATAGATGATTACATCTATATAATATAGTTGGAGGTATATGTTGAGTATTGAAATGAAAACCTAGTGTAAAAACTCTAAAAGAGCTTGTATGGGATGAATCAAGCACCCTAGCAGTTGAACAAAAATTCTGATGCATTCATGATTAAAAATGATTAAAAACGATGCATCATGGATCAATGTTTCTATATAAAGAATCTTTGTGATTAATATATTATAATGATTCTATATATGTATGAAATTATCATTGTAGGATCAAGTTTGTAGAGAATTGATGAGATAAAAAGGCAGCTAGTTGATGAGTTCGAGATGAAAGATCTAAGAGAAACTGTTTATATTTTGGGGATGAAGATCAATAGAGACCAAACTGTTGGATTATTAATGTTATAAGAGGCTGACTACATTGGGAAGGTTTTGAGAAGATTCAATATGATAGAAGAAAATCTACTCTCTATTTCCTTGGAGGACCATTTCAAACTATCAAAGGATCAATCACTGAAGATGATAAAAGTGGTTAAGTAGATGGAAAAGGTTCCATACACCTCATCTATTGTAATCATGATGTATGTGATAGTCTAAAATCTCCCATGTAATGGTAGTTATGAGCAGGTACATAGCTCACCCTATAAAGTAATACTAGAAGTTTTGAAGTGGATATTGAGGTATTTAAAGGGTAGAAAAGAAGTATATCTATGCTTTTGGAAAAGAAATTCATTACAGGGGTATGTGGATATTGACCTTTGAGGCGTGGTCGATAGTAGTAGGAGAAAAATATGTTTTGTATTTACTTATGGAGGAAATGAAGTAAGATGGATATCATAATTGCATAAGGTTGTGTATTTATCTACCAAAAAGGTAATATAAATTGTTGTAACAGAATCTGGAAAGAAGATGGTTTGAGTGAAGAACTTCTTGGATGAGCTAGGTAGAAAAATATAAGAATCTTTATGGCACTATGATAGTCATAGTGCTATAAATATTTTAAATAACCCAATTTTTTATGCTCATAAAAGGAACATTCATCTGAAGTACCATTTTATCCAAGTCTTGTTATAGTATGGGTTACTGACAATGAAAAATATTTTTGGAACAAATAATCCAATAGATATGTTGAAAAGGATGATTGTAATGTTGAATTTGAGGCACTTTTGTGCCGCTATTGGCCTCCATTGATGAATGTAGGATGAGAGAAAAAATATGGGAGGACACTATGGGAGCACAAAAGGGAAAATAAATAGTTTTTTATGAACCATCTGCTTGAAATTGAAGGTGTGAAAGAAAAGTATGTATCAATGAGTGAAGAAGAGGAGGATCTTAGATAAAGTAAGTTGTATAAGTTAGTGGAATAAAAGTAGGCCAATATAGTTATTCATGATCCTATTAGGATATAACTATATTTATGTAGTGCGATTTTTTTAGATGATGTTTGGAGAAATCTTGTAGCCCATACTATGCACTAGGACACAAATCTCATGGGCCGAGCTCTATAGTGAGCTCATTGGAGGCTTTAGGGTAAATTCACCTCTACTCTGGGGGTGTGGGTGCCAAAGGCCCCCAACCCAATTATTGTGGCACTGTAGAAACTCTGAATGACTACAATAGAGTTGACAAAATGACATCGATATAAAACTTTAACAATGTGGATTTTTTCACAACTACCATTGGGGATTGGACTTTGGAGATTATGGTATTGTATCTCCACATACTTCTTTTCCCCAACCACTATTACTGCTTGGTCTTGGGTGGCTGTAATATTTTTGTATTGTGCAATTCTATCCACCTTTCACTATAGAACATCAAACTTTCTATGCGGTTGGTGGAACAATGCTCTATCCTCTTTATTATTCCATTTAGAGCTAGGGTTTCTATGTGTGTGTGTTAGAAACATTGATATCTATCTATAATTATTCTCTTGAATCATAGTGGTATTTATACCTCTCCATTAAACTTAAGGATTATTTCCAAACCCTATAAATAGTTGTGTTTGTTTTCTTCATCTTCATCTTCATTTACTATCTTTTCTTCATATACAAACATATTGGTCATTGTGACTCACAACGTTTCCAAAAAATAAATTCCATTTAGACACATGCCTATAGAAGCTAGGGTTTCATAAAAATAAAATATCACACACTGTGTAGTATATACCACACTCTCTGTGACCCATCATTGAAAACATGATATGTACCCCTTGGGTTCATGGGTACAAACATGACCAGGTAATGGGCATGACTAGAGCACATGGGCATGACCATGTACTCAGACATGGCCAAGTACATGAGAATTACTAGACTACAAAAAAAAGACTAGAGTACAAAGGCATGACCTCAAAGTACACGAGTATGAGTTGAAGTACCCAAGAAAACCCAGGGTTGTAAGGACACACAGTCTATAAGATAAACACATTGTGTATTTTTTTCATGGATAGGTTGAGGCCATCATTCTCTTTAATGTAAAACAATATATCTTGGTTTTTACCCTTGGTGAATCCCTATGATGGTATTATGAGACATCGCATCCTGAGCATAGTATGTGATCCCTTTTATGGGATGAGTCTTAGATAAAGTTCATGAATCCCACCGCGTGACCCATTGTGTGATCATCAGTCATATTTATTACCTAGGTGGGTCATGGAATATTATACTGACTTATAGGGTGTGTGATCCCCATATAAGAGGGTTTCCTCTAGGTAGGGTTAAGAAATTTCCTTATTGTCCATGGGTGAGATCCTCTATCTATGCATCAACATATTCTAAGTTCCAATGTGTGCTACTTCACAGAGAGGCCAAAAAAGCATGAATTTTATGATGAGCACTATAAATGTTGTTAGATTAATGGAGGGAGTTCTCTTTCACAAGAATTACTTTGAAGCTTAAAGAAAGATCATAGGATGGTTGTATGGTTGTGACATTACTGTGAGACTTAGTGCCTATATTGAGTATATCCGAGTTATTATTGTTATGTATCAATTTATGATTGACATATCATTGTGATGATGAGCTGGAAACCTACTTGATTTAATCACAAGTAATTCAAAATAACACGTGAGTTAAATAATAATGAATATTTATTTGAAAGGCTTAGAGAATATATTATTTAATATATTTATTGATTAATAATTAATTGATGTTTAATTATTAAATAAACATCATGTATTCATTATTATATTATGAATAACCATGAACAAAACAAATGATCGAGATCAACCATGCAATCATCTGGTGATTCTATAATGACATTTAGATATTATGGTGCATGTGTTAGTCACTTGTAGAGGGATTATATATTTGGATCCCATGAAACAATGACAATATAATTATATTGAGTTAATTATATCATCAACGAATAAAAAATTATAAGGTTAGGTTATTCTATATCTTCTTATAAATTAATTATAAATAATATGTGATGATCCTCCCCTTATGGTTACTATGTTTAAGTAATTAAAGTAATATATGCTTTAAATATTTTGGTTATGAAATCATTCTTCATGTAAATATATTATTATTCATAAATTAATACTAAAATTTGAGTAGACCTTGCCCAATAGGTGCTTCCATTTCACCAGAAACCTTCATGTGATGTTTAAATAAATGTCTTTAGGGGATTATATTAGAATGAATTGAAAATTTTTCTCATGTAATTGAATTATTTCAAATAATGGATGTTTATTGTTATTCTAATATGTTGTTCAATATATTATTTTCTGTTACTCTAATGATGTTTTAACAAATGAAGTCTAATTTGATCCTTTCAGGTAGTTGAAAGTCAATTCATCCTTCACTAAAATCAATATATATGGTGTGGTTTTTGTAAGAATATCACAATGTGTTTTCTTTTGTATAAAGATATCATTTTTTCCAATCTTCACGAGCATTATTTATCCCTACTCCATGTAAATATGGGTGAATAGTAGTGGATTCCTTTACCATTTTATCTTTAACTGATGTAGTTAAATTAGAAAATGTTGAAGTTCCATTTTATCCATGTTGGATTTCCCTTTTCCTAAGTCTTGTTAGAAATTTCCACCCTTAATAGATATTATAATGAAAGGTAGTTCACCTGATAGATTTTTTGTTCTTGAACCTTATTTTCACACAATATTACATCACATTTATGGTTAAATATGATACAATATCAGTGATCTCTTTATCAATTTATTCATGTCTTATTTCCCACCAAATCCATCCATGTTTGGCCTTGATTTTATTTCCAATGTTTCCACATTGTTTTTATTAACTTCATAACCATTTCATCACTTATTTCATATCTATATTAAATATCACATTTTCCTCTTATTTTTGTTTCTTCAATTTATTTTTTTGTTTATGTTTCTTCTTTCTCACATGCACTTTCTTTCTCTATGGTTCGAATCTTCTCACCATTGTCTAAGTAGTATAAATATTTTATAAATTTTAAATTTGATAATAATAAATGAATTACTTATCAAATTATTAGTTATTTTTACTGGTAAGTCCTGAGTGAACATGAAAAAATAAAAACATTTATTTTTTTAAAAAAATGAAATCTGTTTAAAGAAAATTATTCTTATAATTTTCTTGTTTTCACTATTGTGTATTATTTTTCATTCAAAAAATTTTACATGATATTACATGAAATCTTTTGAATCTGAATATAAATCCTTAATTATTGAAATTTTATTCCTTAATAAGGAAAAGAAATATGAAATGAAAAATATGGAAATTTAGAGAGTTTAAAAATTTAATGAAAATCATATAACACCACAACCTAGAAAACAAGTACCCAGGATGCCTATAATTATGGGGTTCAATTTTAAAACTATGTCTATTAATACATCATGCATAATTCATACTTAGAGGTCTAATAATTATGAAATCAAACAGTCCCACATGTTCATTTTTCCCATTTTTAATATACCTCCCAATGATAATTCCTTAGAGTTTGTCAAAGTATTTTATAGTACTATTAAATAGTTAATTTTACATGGGTTGAGTGAGGATGATAATAGGTTGAGAATGTTCCAATTTTTTGAATGGAATGTATATGAGTTAGTTTAATTACTTAGAGAAAACAACTTTTGATACTTAGGAATAAGTTTTCAATGCCTTTTTCATGAAATTTTATTTTAGAAATATAGCTTCTAAGGCGAGGCACAAAAGCATGGGATTTTTTCTGGATGAGGGATAACTATTTCATGAAACATGGGATAAATTTAGAGGTATTATTAAGTAATTTCCAAACCAATATCTTTATCCCCCCCTCGGGGTGGAAATATTTTACAATGGACTTACCCTATACCATGAAAACAGTGTAGAAAAGTCCTCAGGTGTAAATATTTTATAATGGTCTTACCCCATACAATGTTTCGGTACTCCAGAACCTAATTCCCCAATTTCAACTTACCTTCACTACCCAAAAAATGAAAATTATGCTAGGTATGAACTTAATATGAAATATAGTGGTTACCCTTTCACAAATGACTATAACTACAATTATAGAAATCATCACAAAAATTTATAAATGAATAAAGACTCCTTATATCTATCACTTACCTTGGTTTCCCATAGTATAAAAACAACAATTTTGAATTTAGAAATCAAAATTAAAAAACCCTAATTTTTTAAAACTAGATTGAAAGGTCTAAATTAAAAATATTTATAAATACTCACTTTAAAATAGTATGCCACAAGATAAAATAATGTATGAGATTATCATGTAAGGTATGAAGAAACTTACGATTGATGGTATAGAGGAAAAAACATGTTTTGAGTCACCATTCCACACCTATTACCTTTCCTCAAAGGGTCAAAATAAAAAAATTTCAACCTAATTATCTAAAACTTCTTGATATTTTTAGAACCTTTATTATGAACTTAACTTTTCTAGAATACATAAACAAAATACCTCCTATGTAAAATTTCTCAATGTGTTTTTATCTAATAATAGGGTTTGGGAAGAATATGACACCATAAATAAAATTTTGGAGTGTATTGATGGCCTATTAAATAAGTTTCCTCATAAATTAAAATACCATAGAACCTTTTATGTATTTCATAATATATTAATGTGAGGAGATAAATTTTCTATATGACTTAGGGTCTTATATCATCATAATTCCTTTCTATTTAATTCAATAACTGGTTCTAGGGGGGATTAAATCAACCTCTATATCTCTTAAGTTATATGGTATGTCAATAACTCGTCAAATTAAAAGGGTGGATAAGCTGTTGATCATTGTATAAATGCTTTAATTTCCAAATGTTTTTCTAGTTCTTGATATGGAATGTGACAATAAGGTACCTATAATCTTGGGAATTCCGTTAATTTATATAAGATAGAATATTATAGATATTTCCAAGAGTAAACTAACCCTCTAATCTAGTTATGATCAATGCTATTTTCTTGTTTTCAAGATGTATATAATATATGTGATTTGTAAACATATAGATATTTATTAAGAGGTTCTTATGGATGAAATAGGGAATGATACTCATATAAAAATTGATTAAATAATTAAATAATAATTTATTTAACATGTATACATTATTTAAACTAAATAAACACCTAAACTTGAAAGGATAGGAAGGCTTGAGAAAATAAATAAGATTTTTTTGAGATTCATGAAATGCATAAACATGAAAAAAATTATACTCTAAGAGTTTTACTAAGGATATTGGCCAATACTCAGAGCCCAACTGTAATTCAATTCGTTATACCTTTCATCCTAAGTTATGAAAGTCTATTTTAGAGGTATTATAAACTGAAAATGAGTGTTTTAAGGTTTAGGTTAAGTATGAGGGTTGTTATATACCTCAATAAGTTAAAAATAAATTTTCCCAACATGTATGGAGTTTCAAAAGTGAGATTTTGGGAAAAAATTTAGAGGAAGACAATAGGTTTATCCCTGTTAAGTTGAGTTATTTGGAATATGAGTTCTCTATTTGTGAGATTAAATAATTATTTAGAGAGATTTTGGATTCTTTGCCTACTCTTAATAGGGGAAAAGTGTTAATGTGGGGGTTTTAACATGCGATGTTGTGAGAATTTTAGAGTGGGTTCTACACATGAATTTTATTATTTAAATACATCATGTGAGGGTTTACATTGGGGGATTATTTACAGAAATCTTGATGGATTTTCTCTAGGATTATTTCTAGAAATATTAGTTCTATTTGAGATATTTTTTCTTTGGTGCTGCCCCTTATTTTTTCAAAATTTCCTTATAATATGATGTTTAATTCACATCCACTCCCATTACACAATATTATATTTTTAATTTCAAAATATTAGTTATCATGTTAATTTTCATTAATATTATAGACACATCAAGGATGGGACCAAGTAAATCTATTAATGTCTTTAAGGAGAGTGGGTTTTTGTTTTAGCATTATGAAATAGTTCCAACTATTAGGGGATTAATTAAGTTAAACCTAAATTTTTTATTTTGTGACTCCCTTTTTAACTTCCATAATAATGGTTGTAAACTAAATATTTTGTTTTGAACATATTTTTCCTAGAAATTAGATGACTGGTAATTGTTTAATTTGTTAAATATCATTAGTTTTGAATATATTTTTAAATTATAGTTGTGTTATGATTTCTTGAATTTATATATTTGAAATTTTGTTTGAAGCACATGTAAAATATTTCTTATCACCTTTATAAACATGTTACTTTCTGTGTGGAATTGAAAAACTATTTTTTTATCCATTTTGAAAATGTATGTATAGTTTAAAATCAATTTTAGAAGTGTATTGATATGTGGAAATTAGGATCTTTAAATTTCATTATTACCCTTAAACCTGATTTATATCTTCTGAATTGAAAATACTCATTGAACTTAAATATTTAGATGTTTCCTTAATACTGAGGTTTAATATTGGGGGTAGTTTCGAGTTTTATGTGTGTGGTAGGGGGAATTTATGTTCTAAATTGTGTTTTATGGAGTTTATGTTTTATAACCTATATTTTTATTCGTAATTGATTGTGTTTGAGCCTAAATTTTCTTACTTAGTGGTTGAAAATTTTCTAAGGTTTGATGGATATTTTGAAAATTATATTAGTTAACATTTTCTATTTATTTGTGGATTTAATTGGGTATATATTTCTATTAATATCTTGAAAACATTATTTATTTGTAAAATTTTGTGCACAAGTCTTATAATTTTCATATAATTTGAAGTTTTTTATTGGAATTAAACCCATAAGATTTGCATCCATATGGGCTACGAAATAAACTCATAATCCTTGTGAAATTTTCATTCTTTATGATAAAAATAATGGATGAGTTAATTATTCATTATTGTATAGTATTAAACTCACCCATCCTGTCGGTTGTGTATATTTATTATGTGTTAAATCATGTGAGTTTTTTCACTTAGAGAAAAAGAGTTGTTTTGGAAAAAAATTGGATGCAACGGGAATTATGTTTAATTTTTTTCAAATTTTTTATTTTTATTCATCATTGCAAAATATGAAACCAAATTTTCATTAAACCATATTTTTTAAAGAGGTAAATCATATTTATTAATCAAGAGTGTATCTAGGGGATAATAATTTGGGAAATAAACTCTTTTTTGAAACTTATTTTTTTATAATTGAGATTAAATTTCTTCTACTTAGTTTGAAAAATTAGTTGCTTTAGGAAAATAGATGAGTTACTGGTGGGGGAATTTGATGTTACCTGATTTGATACACATTTTCCACAACTTTTTTTTGGAAATTTTGTTATGATTTTAAAGGAAGAATGTGTTTTAATTGAATTTTTTAAATCTTTTTAATATAGTTTAAAAATTAAAATTCCTTTAATATTTTTATGAAAATGATCCTTTTTGGGAATTGATGATTAAAAATTTCATCGACTTAATTTTTATATATTGTAAAAAAATTATTGTTGTTGTTGGTTTTAAATTGAAATATTAATTTTAATGTGTTTTAAAATTATTGAGGACTTTTAATTAATATCTTCAATGTTCTTTAATTTAATAATAAAATACATTTTGTGGAAGAAAATATATTTTTGATATGTAAAGTTTGGAAATTCAATATACTTTTGAAAATTCCCACATTTTTATATGATTTTTTTCTCATAAGAACTTAATAATTTTTTACTGTATGAATATTCATGTCCCTTATACTTTTTTACTTTTTTAAATATTCAGGTGTTTTCATAGAATATTGTAGTGTTAAAACCGTATGATAATTTTTGGCTGTTATTTCTTATAATATATTTTATGCTATGATCTTATAAGAAATTTTAGAAATTTTTTACAAGTATCACCACATACAAAATTTTTCACCAACCACCATCATATGGTATTTACTTAATCATTGGTTATGTATTGAAATTTACAATTTGGTGTAGGAAAATTTTCAATGTTGTAGGATAATTTCCTTTGTGTTAACCAGCCACTGAATATAGTTGCAGTCTTTAAAGGGGGTAGATTTCCCACACCCTTCCAATCCTGACCTACCATGTTCCACACTACCTATAAAGGGGTAGTGTATTCCTAGATAGATATAGATATAAGTAATAACCTATAATCCTCAATAAAATACATATATTTCTTTTTGATCATCTCTCACCACTATTTAAACTTTACTCATTTCATTTTTTGTTTTCACAACATGTTATCAGCATAAATACTCAAAAAGGGGAAAGGAAATGTTTTTTTTAAACTTTATTCTCACTTACTCATTGGATGATTTTAATTATTTATTCTCTTCATCTTAAACCTTAATTTCACCACCAGGTTTGATAGTTATTTTTTATTGATCATTATTTATTTACTGATAGATTGGATGGTTTGTGTTATTTATTTTATTACCATTATCAAGTTCATATTTACTCTTTCCCAGATGGTTTTAATTTATATATTTTCACTAATTGATTATATGGTCTAATTAATAAATCATTATATGGGAGAAATATTTTAACAAATAATACAATGTTTTGATTTATTTATTTCAAATCCCCACACAAAATATTTATTAACCAACTAATATGGGATATGAAAAACATTATTAAAAGATAATATTAACCTAATTTTACATGAGCCTCAGCCTAGTTGGTGAGGTATCCTTAAGTGTATCCATGAGGCCTAGGTTCAAAACTAGGTAGAGGAATATTTCTGGGTCACTGTAGAGGATTCAACAAAAAAGGAGAAGCCCTAGAAGAGGATTCAGAGTAGTTGCATTCACCAGAGTAGATCCAAATGGATTTTCAGAATGAGAGGGTATGGCTATGCCATCGGGACTAGCCTGTGCTTTCACGGGAAGCCTATCCAGACGACCATGCGAAGGTGGAGAGCTACTATCACGGTGCAGATGCTGGGGAGGGGCAGTTCCTTGTGGATAGTCTGGTTGAATTCACTAATACCTTCGGGTCATGTAATCAACTAAGCCTATGGGCCCTGTAATATCTGAGCCTATAGGCCTTGTAAGGGTTCTCCCTCATCCCTTTAAAGTGGGGTAATCAAAAATAAATAATAAAAAGAAGGCCTTCGGGCCATTCAGGCAGGATAATATTAACCTAATTTTAATGTTTTAATACAATTTTTAAATATTCTATTATCTTTAAGACAAATGTAAAATATCATTGTATTCCTATTTTGAATAATAATAATGTCTTTTCTATATCTCCTAATTATCATCATATAAAATATCTCAAAACTTTAATTCAACGCTATTGATATTATCAGAAGTAATTACATATCGTGGATGATAGATGTTGAAATGAGTCTTGAATCGATGGATATCACGGAAACAATTAAAGAAAATAATTCTCAAACCCTCAAAAATAACGTAAAGGCAACAATATTCCCTACAAGACAACTCAATGAGGGATTGAGATGTGAATACCTCATATAAAAGTATCTAAGTAAGATATGGAAGAGTTTGAAAGAGATGTATGATCATCCAAATGAGGGTTTTCTTCACACAACCCATGATTAATGGATTTATTTATTCTTCGACGACTGTAAAACAACCCCTGATTACAATTATTCTATTTATATAATTATATCATAGTTAATTTAGTACAATATTGTGATTTTTGATTATGATATTCTTGAAAAAACATATATGACATTTAATGCATCTCACATCACCCTATAAAAACAATATCACTTGAAAGGTATACAAAATATTATGACCTCATATCATCATTATTTGAAGAAAATAATAAAAAACCACATTTTTTGAGACATCCTAGGAAGGGAAATAAAATGAGGTTAATTTTACTAATAATCACAATCCAAGAAATAATGATTTCACTTACCTAGAATTGGGTGATTTTACTTATGAATTTTATGAGATGATAGCCAGAATCAATTTAAAAATTATAATATTTATGAAGTCTGATATAGTGTTTTGTTTTGAATGATTTATATTTTTAATGTTTTATTATTTTAATTTCATAAAACATTTTAATATTATATTTTTTTTTGAAGAATTAAAATAGATTTCATAAATAGGACAAATATTTTAATATCAGATAGAGGAACAACACACAAAATTCTTAAAAATAAATTTTTTTTTATTGATCTTAAACCAATAAAACCAATTATGAAAACTATATTAGGTCTTGTAGATCTGATAAAAGGGATAGATAAATAATGTTTTTATTTACCCAATAATTTTTTTATAAGAGATGCATTGTTTTCCATAAACTCCAAAGTAAAAAATTTTATGCTTCAATTATATATACCAGCATGGGTATGATTCCCAAACTATATCTAATAGAAATGAAAAATACATGTTCATTACCACTAATAAATTCAGTAAGATTCATTTACTAGAAAAACTACTAAATTTATTATCTAGATTTAATTATACATATATAAGTTCAATCGAAACACACATGGTAGTAAATAATGGAAAAAAATATTTATTAAGTTGTGGTATGACCAACTGGGTTATCCAGGTTAAAGAATAATGTCAAAAAATAATTGAAAATTCTAATATGTATTCAATAATTTCCAAGAAGATCTCTCGACTAAAACAATTCCATGAGAGGATTTTTCTCTCGAAAATATGATTATGTAAAAATCATTGGATAAAATTAATCCTGAAATTCTAACCTTTTTTGAATGAATTTAAGGGGATATATGTGGAATGATTCATCCATCGTGTGGTCCATTTATATATTTTATGGTATTAATTAATTTATCTTGAATATGGTCACACATATGTTTTCTATCATAATATAATGAATCATTTTCATGATTTCTTTCTTAAATAAATAAATTGAATGAACAATTATCTAATAATGTCATCTAAAAATCAAAGCTTAATAATGTTTGAGAATTTACCTCTTAATAATTCAAGGATTATTGTATGGAAATGGGGATTACTGTCGAGCATCCAGCCACCCATGTGCACACCGAAAATGGTTTAGCTGAAATAATAATAAAACATCGCTATATTATTTCTATAACATTAATAATAAGAAAAATGATTCCCACCTCATTATGGTGTCACAAAATATTTCATGCCTCAACATTAATTCACATCGAAACAAGTTCATATCATAAGAACTCTCCACTTAAATTGGAATTTGTCTAAGAGTATGACACATCCCACTTATTAATATTTGGTTGTATAGTATATGTACCGATTGGTCCCCCACAATGTAAAAAAATGGGACCTAAAAGGAGGTTGGGAATATATGTTGTATATGAATCAAAATACATCATAAAATATATTGAACAAAAAACTGGGGATATATTTACAACATTTTCTGTTTATTTCTACTTTAATGAAGAAGTATTCCCAAAATTTTGGGGAGGAAAAAAATATAGGGTAGAGATTTCATGGAATGTTAAAACATTATATTTTCTTCATACCCACACATAATAGTGTGAGATAGAAGTGAAAAAGTTGTTAAAATTTCAAGAACTAAAAAATCAGGTGCCTAAAGAATTTACAGATACAAAAGATGTGACTAAATTACATGTATTAGCGGTAAATTAATTAGATAGAATGGAAGTCCCGAAGACACAATTACATAATGATGTTATAGAAATTTCAAAAAAATATATGAATCATGGAAGAAAAATGTATCTAAGGGTATAAATCCTTGAAAAAAGAAAAAAATAGTATAATTAAAACCCCTATTTTGGAGGAGGGTGTTCTAGAAGAAAAATATAAGTGTTCTTAAAGAAACATATATTGAGAATCATAAATAGAATTAAAATTATATAGAAAACCCTAAAGGTTTTGTAAATAATGAAATATATCTAAATTTTTCCACAATAAGTGATATATCAAATCAATGAAATGTGGAAAATATTGATGAAATATTTTCACATTCCATGGAACATGATATAGAAAATGATGATCTCGAACCAAGGTCTATTATAGAATGTTAAAAACAAACTGATTGGAATAAATAGAAATAAGTAATGAAAATTTAATTAAACTCACTTAATTATTGAAGGTTATTTGGACATATCATTCTCACAACATAAAATGTATTAGTATGAATTAAGTAAACCCTTTAAGTACTTAAATGGATGTTTGGTCTTTAAATATTGAGAATGGTCAATTTTGAGCTTGTGAATAAAATGAAGAGTTGGTTAGTTCAGAATTACCATACCTCAGTTCTATCAGAGCACTTATGCATCTTACTAATTATACTAGTCCTGATATATCATTTTGTAATAATTTATTGGAAATATTTATTTAATCCCCTACAAAAATCATTCACAAGTGATAACATTATATGAATCATGTTGAGAATGTGTTTCGCTAAGGATTATGACTCAACACATTCATGAGATAATTGGATTGCATATGTATTGTATCCTCACAATATTATTTAAAGGAAATGTTGTGTGCATCAAATAATAAGTCAAGGCTTCACAAAGAATTACCATACAAAAAAATACCACTAAAATTATTTTCCTTTACACAATAGTTGATAAATAATGAAGATATGAATATTAAATATGTTTAATCTAGTGACAATGTTGTAGATTTATTTATTAATTCACTTCCAATCATTATATTTAGAAATACTATACATGATATAGGTATGATTATATTTTAAAAATTATAATTTGTTATACAATGTAACTTTTGGGTAGAGTCTACGTTGATGTAATCCTTTCTTTATTTCAGATTCTATCCCACTTGATTTTTCTGAAAAATATTTTTAATTGTATAACATCAATATACGTATGACATTAGTATGGGTGTGAATCCCAAGGGAGAGTGTTAAGAAGCTATTGAATATTTCTATAGTTTTCAAATCGGGTGGGATATCCACCCCTATAAATCCACACCTACCATGCACTGCACTTCTTATAAAAGGGCAGTTCATCCCTTATGGAGATAAATATAAGGAAGACCCCAAACACCTCAATAAAATACCCATATTTATTTTTTATCATCTTTTAGATTTTTTTAATATTTAAAAATTTCATATTTATCTCAACACATTGATTATTTTGTGCACTACTTAAGACGATAATGTGATTTTGAAAAAAAGTATGTAGACAAGTTCATTTTTGAAGATAAATTAAACCTCAATCGTCGATTTAAAAGCAGTGAAAAACTAATTATGCCACAAATAAAGGATGATTTAAATGAACCTAAATAATTAGATCTTAGGTGAGGTTGGTTTGAATATGAGGTAGTATGAATGACTAAATATTCTATTTTTTGATATATAAGACTCAAACAAATATCATAATCAATTTAAAAGAGAGGATGCCAAACTCGAATAAATAAAGGATACATGAAGGAAGTAGTAATCGAGGGTGTTTGAATGAATCCAAGGTGGATGATGACCAAACCCAAGGAAACTGATTAAAAAATGATATATCTCGATCTAAAACTCATATGAGGATTTTACATGATTAGATAAAGAAGAACTGAAGATTTTGATATCAAAATTAAATTTTATATTCAATATAAGATGATGAAAGATGTGTTTGATGAGATTTTTTGAAGCATATTTATGTTTTTTGATTTTTAAGAAACTCAATTGAAAAATTTTCTATGTGAGGGGGGAAACCAACCAAGGATCAGGGGGATAAACCTCAATAAATTTAGGTCACTGATGAAATTTAATCGTTAGGTTTTCTTTTAATGTAGGAATTTTTTGAATGAGGGTTCCTTGGTCATCCCCAATGTTGGGACTGTGATGGTGGAAAGTTGTCCACACAACCTAATCAGTGAAATGAAATTAGGAAAACATGAAACACAATAACTAGTCCTTACAGTCTAAGGTGAGCTCTAATAGTCTATTTATTCCAATTTGTGAAGTGATGATTTAAACTACATGGTTGAAGAAGTTGGGGTGTCAAATTTTAACCTATGTATTGAGTTATAACTAATTTCAAATTTAGGTGGAGGTGGAGAAGTGAAATATTTAGTAGTAAAGGAAGTGTAAACATGTTACTAATTATGATTTGACTATTCTAGTATATGGATTATTGGTTGATAATGATCAATGTGTTTTTTGGAGATTGATTTTTTTATATGAGGTCGATTTTTAAAAATTGGACAAGATGAAGATGATGGTATGAAAAATCCAATACATGATTATTTTTATGATTTTCATTCCTATGGTCAGTAGGGAGGAACTGAGGTTAGTAAGATGAAGGGGACAAAAGAGTCATTAGTTCCACATGCATGATAGATGATGATTTCATGTTGAAAAAACTATAAGCTACACCATTTATTTTCTATACAAGTGGATGAAATTTTGTTTAAGACTTTTTCGATTACTATCATTATGGTGATAGAAAGGCTAAGAAAAAACACTCTCACATGGGGGTCACTAAACTTAATATAGGTAATTTAGTTGGAAATTTAGAGGAAAATAAATTAAGATTAAAAAAATAAATATTAGAGATTCATTAAAAGAGGAGTGATGAAATTGAGGGGCTAGACCAGAGGCCAGAATAGTGATTGAGGCAAAATTTATGGGGTGTTCAAGAAATTTGAAGTAGGTGACCTCACCAGGGAATATTATTAATCTCATTATCTTTACTTATTGTATTTAAATGTTAGGATGTTCATATTTAATAACTCTATTATTTCTACTGATATGATGTGTAACTATACGTTTTAGGGTGGATAGATTAGAATGAATTGAAATATTTTAACTTTTTCTTGATTATGTTTAAATAATTGATATCTAGTTTTCTTCATGGATTTTTTTCATTCACTTATTTCATACTTATATAATGATTGTTTATGAAAATTAGTTAATATTTAATCCTTTTATGCAGTTGAAAATAAATTCATTATCTACTAAAATTAACAAATTATGTTAGGTTTTTACTAGATGTGCATAATATGTTTTCTTCTATTCAGTGATTTACTTATTTTCCAATTACCATGAACATC
Source organism: Viscum album (assembly GCA_963277665.1). Classification (NCBI taxonomy): domain Eukaryota; kingdom Viridiplantae; phylum Streptophyta; class Magnoliopsida; order Santalales; family Viscaceae; genus Viscum; species Viscum album. The sequence goes on from OY728150.1 coordinate 1,477,836,681, forward strand.
ATTTCTCCATTCTCCATGAAATTATGGGTGAATAGTAGTAGATTAATTTTCATTTATTTTATGAAACAAGGTACTTAAATGGGATAATGTTTATCTTCTATTTTATTCGTGTTGGATTTTGATTTTCTTGTGTTTTGGTAGAAATATCAACACTTAAGGGAGATCACCAGGAAATTTAATTTTCTTAATTATATTTAGGTGTTTCAAATATATTTTCATAAATATTCCTATCACTTTTTTGGTTAAATGTTATGAAGGAGTAGTGATCCATTTATTAGTTCATTCTAGTCCAGTTCCCCCCTTAATCCATCCTTGATTGACCTTGTTTTCCTTTTACAAATATTCCACTCTAATGTTATACACTTGATCATAGTTTCATCCTATAATCTATCTCTATATTAAATATCAAATTTTCCTCTTCTTTGTTTTTTTTATTTTTTTGTTTTTTTTGGTTATAACACACTTTATTTCTTAGTGTTTTAACCCTACACAGTATTGTCTAAGTAGTAACTTTTCTTTAAAAATTATAAATTTGATAATAGTCAACAACTTATTTATTAGTTTTTATTAGTATACATCCTAATAAATCCAATAAGCATGATGCAATATGTTCTAATATGAGTCACCTTACAATTTTTGAAAGGTTTATAACATTAACATAGTTTCTACCACTTAAGTGATGTGACCAAATTTATATTAATGTAGTTATGAGGCTTTATGGTATAACTTTATCAATTATATATGATAATGACCATTTATACATGTCATAATATTAGAGGAATTTTTAAAAGTCATTATACACTAAGATAACTTTAAGCACTACTTATTATCCTCAAATTATGGGGAAGTATAAAAAGTTATTTCTACAAAATATTGGATAATATGAGGTCTTTCATAATCAAATTCATTGTTTGTTAGTATATATATTCTTCTCTTGTAGAATTCATATAAAATAATATATTTTATACTACAATACAAATGGAATAATAAAAATCCTTTGATAAGAAAATATATGGTACTCTATCCCAATGGGATGATGTTGGAGAAATGGTGCATGTTGGTCCCAAACTAGTTAACAAGACACTTAAAAAAGATTTTACTATATAGACATATATTAAGAGAACAAATAAAAGAAAACAATTCTATGATTATAATCAATGGAAGGAATTGAAGTTATTTATAATGGATCATATTTTTATGAAGATATCAACATGGAAGAGGTTTATAAGGGTTGATAAAAAGGGGAAGTTAAATAGAAGGTACATTACACCTTTAAACGTTTTATAAATAAATTACTTTCTATCGTATCATTTAACTATGCCACCCAACCACTCTATATAACATAATATATTCAATGTCTCACTACGAAGGAAATATATTTTAGAAAAAATAAATATACTCACTACTGATGAAATACATCTAGAGTCTGACTTTCCCTATGATGAGAATCCATTCAATGATCTTGATATTAGAGTGAAATTTATTAAAAATAAAACTCTTATATTAATGGTAATATGGAGGAATCCATAGTTAGAGGAAGAGATATGGGAGCTTTAGGAAGCAATGATGAATAATATACTACATTTTTTATGGATTGATTTATGCCCCAGAATATAATGATGAAATTTGTTAAGGGGCAGAACCTAACACACATGATTTCAAAAATAAATTAATAAAAAATTTCATTACAATAGTCATCTAATAATAAAATTTCATTTATTTTATAATAATGTAAAACAATAAGGGATTTTATTATTTAATTAATAATAGGAACATAATAAATAATGAAATTATAAAGAAAATAATAATTGAGTAGACATGATAGAGAAACTAAGAGAACGAAGTGAATATTTTTAGAGGATACAATTAAATACATTTATAATTGGTAATATAACCATTAATGTGGTAAGGAAACTATTGAGAAATAATTAAATGATTATATGAATAATATAAATTTCCAAAAAAATATAATATCATATATTAATAGTATAATTAATATATATATATATATAAAGTGTATTAATCAATGAATGATAATACAAATACATTCATATTTCATAGAAAAAAATATTTTTTAAATGGATTGTTTAATCTTATAGAATAAAATAATTTATTTTTGAATAATGTAAGAGTTTTTATTTAATAATTATTTATTCATTTTTAGAAAATTATTTTAACAAAACGAAATTTAGATATAGAATCTGTAGTTTGATATTATCCAAGGGTGAATTTTTTGGATTTTTTTGAGATAAATTATATTTTTGGTGAATAGTAAATACATTATGAATATAAAATATGTAATATTACATCAATTTAATGAAAAAAATTGAATATATAATATAAATTCTTTTATTACCTATAGTTTCATTATTTATTAAAATAATGTATCTTATTTACATTTATTTCTAAAACATATAAAGATGTTTCTAAAGTAAAAAATGTATTTTAATGTTTTAAATCTAATTATTTTTTACTAAAAGTATTTTACATGGAAAAATAAAATAAATAAATAGATTTTGTACCTTTAAGTAATAAATATCAACAAATATGATCAAAATACATAGTTAATCCCATGGTATTCAATTTTCCAAAACCTGGATTTCTAATCCCTAAGTCAAATAATTATTAATATATTATCCCTTATTTTCTAAAAACACCTTCCAATGCTGCCAAAAAAATTCTTTAGAAAACCATTGATCATAGTTATTTTTCCAGTTTTTCTCTCTTAACTATTTTCATGATACTATTAATATTCTAAATTGTTATTTCGTAGGAATTATGAAGCTATTTATTAATTTAAGGGGTTTTATCTCTTCCCTTAAATTAATCCTTTGGAATTATTTTAAGGTTCGATTTTATATATTTTTGGACCATTATTATATCTCTATTATTTTAATATGAATGAGAGATTATTATTCCTTACATAATATTCATAATTCAATATAATATTGAAAATATTTCATAAACATAAACAAAATTATCCAAATTTTTTTATATACCTTGTATTAGTGGTATTATATATTTATTATTTATAAAATGTGGGCCTTATTGAAAGAATGATTATGGGATGTACTCTATTTGGGCTGTACTCTATTGGGTCCCTTGTGAAAAAAACCTTATTTTGGAATAAGTTAACCTTTGGTAATAAATCATGATGACCTAGTTATTTATTATTAATAAAATATTTAATCCTTTATTTGTGTAAAACATGTGTGCCACATACTCATAATTTTTTGAGAGGATATTTCCATCAAATTTAAGGTCTCTTTCAATTCAAAGCTATTATATTATATCGATGAATTCTTCCAATTTATAACCTTATACATTAAAAATATTTTTCCAAAATTACACCCTTATATTTGTTATGATAGAATAACTTTCAATTTCAATGTGAATATCATATTAATTTCTAAATTTATTAGATTATATTCTCTTAAAAATATATATTACAATATTTACTAGTAAAACCATGAAAATGTGTATATAAAGTATTTCTATACTGATGATTATCGATCACTAATCCATTTTTATGTATGATATTCCAAATAAGAACTTTTTATATATACTATTTTTCCATTCTTTTAATATGATTGATACATTATACATATTATGTGATGGGTGGTGATCAAAACTATAAAAAACCTTAATGAATTGGTAACTGCCATAATATAAAATAGCACATGACAATGGGATGATACTTATAATTTATTTATTATTTGTTGGAACAAGGTCTTGATGGCGTGGTTATGATATCTGGAATTATGATTTCCATCATTATGATTTCCATTATGGTTATCCATGTGATTATTAATTTCCATTTTTATCTCATCCATGAAAATATTCCTATTATATATTCATTTATATAGAATTATTTATTTTTTTATTAACACTATATTATTAATCCCATGGTTGTACCATGTCAACTTATGTTAAATGTTATCTAAAAAGAGAACTTGAGATCCCCATTAAATTTTTACCAAATTACATTAGAAACCATAAATAATATTACATGTTACCTAAGGATAAGAATGCATAAATAATAAATTTTCATGTATTCTTAAAATATACTTTATGTTTCTAATGTAATATATATATCTAGTTTTACGATTCTGTTAAATATTAGAACTTTTGTATTTTGATATTATATACATGGTACCATTGTAATAAATGTCCACCATCCCATGGTTACTACTGTTGAGGTTTATATATATATATATAATGTCCATTTTAATGGGGTTTTTATAGTCCCATTATCTTTAACCTTGTCATTGTCCAAATATGATTCAAAATCATAATTATTTTTTTAATCATACTTGAATCCAAAATCAAGGGTACCTTCTTTTCTAAACCGTACATGAATCAAAAATCAAGGGTACCTTTACATACATCATAACATATTTTATTTCAAAATGGTTCTTTTTTTTCACATTCATTTGAAATCTTTACCCCAATTATTTAGTGTAGAAAATGTTAGTCCATATAACAATAAAATAAAGTCATTGTCCAATAATTATTGAAAATAGTTTTGAAGTATAAGTTTTCTAATATTTATATTTTCTAATACCATTTAAAATATTATTGGAGTTCAAATTTACTTATAATCATGCATGAAAATTATTATAAAAATATTATTAGGTATTTTAATTTTATATTTTTTTATTCACCAGTATATATAAATTTCACTTTAATTAACTACGTTTTCTAATAATAGACAACTAAAACACCAATTTAATTAATTATATTTTTTTTTCAATATGTTTCTTCTAGTTTAATTCAAATATGATATAATAATCATAGATGAGTGCAAATGAATTTTCTTCTTTAGATATTTTCACAAAGATATTTTGATGAAAGCAACATCTCGTGACCTAAAATTTATTCTAATATTAATATAATCATGTAATTCAGTCGTAAATTTATTTATTTTAGCTATATAAATATTCATTAAGATGAAAAAAATTTTATTTCTCTATTTCCATGTTCAACACCACTAATTTATTAATGTAGAAATCTCTTTTAATAACTCTATTTAAAAATGTTATCTTCACATCAATTGGACAGATCTTAAATCATCTTTTAATTTACACCACCAAAATAATTATATTGTTTCATACCTCTCCACTTATATAATTTCCTTCTCAATATTAGTTCCTTTAATTTGTGTGTATTCACTATAAATAAACCTTTATGTATTCTTAATAACACTCCTATGTTATTCATGATTATTTTTGAACACCTATTTCACTCGAATGGTATTATGGTGATTAGGAATATTCCTACAATCATAGTTTATATTTTATTGAATTTTGTTGAGTTCCTATTCATGTATTTGACCCATGAATCATATTTTTTTTATCTTTAAAATATATTGTCTCTAGTGGTGATGAGAAAATATTTATCTCAATATTCACAATATATTGGGTTTATGTTAAATAAATTTTGTCTCCAATGATATTGGTATCATTAATTTTAGTCCATATATTTGAAATTTCATATTTTTATTCACTTTACAAAGAAAAGTATTTATCTTTTGATTAAATCATAGTTTATTCCACATTATAATATAAATTGAATTTCTCTATAAATTTACTCATTATCACCCACTTTATCACATGTTTCCTCTAAAAAGGAGCTTACAAATTTATTTTATGATTTTTATTCAACCATTTATATATCACTACTCTCAAAAATATTTTTTAGTCTCTTATTAAATCACATATGGGTGTTACTATTGGATTACTAACTATAAAATATTTATTCATCAACTACATAATATAATTTTACATGTTTTTCTTTTGTTTGAAATATAGCATTCCAAATACTTTCAAATGAATTAGATTTTATTTAATTAAATGTTATATGTTATATAGCAACACCTTCTATCTAGGAATTAATAATGACCAGTTTTGATTATATCACATAACATTCATTAACTACATAATAAAATTTTACTTATCTTCATTCTTTTTTTGAAACATGTGATTATAAATACTTTCAATTGAATTATACTTTGTCTACTCCAATGTTATATATTATATATAAAACCCTTATCTCTACGAATTATCAAATATAAGTTTTTATTCAATCATATAACTATTATATCTTCCATATAATAATTATTTATGATATCACACAAAATAAATAGGGTTTTCACTATTATATTCACCATTGAGTTCCTCTATTCAAAAACTCTTTTTTTATAATGTAATATAGATGATAATTTATATTTTATTAGACGATACTCTAGGTAGTTATCCACTTTGAAAGATATAAAATGCATTCCATTATTCAATCATAATATTTTAATCATCCATCCAATTTCATTTTTATCTTTCAAGAAGTATATTTTCATAAACTAAATCACTTTAATATTATATTTATTAAACATAATGCATGAAATCCTTCAATAATGATGAGAGAATAAAGTAAAATATCAGTCTACTTTTGTACCTTTATGTGTCATGGGATCACATATATTGGTATAAAACAAATTATATAAGTGTGAAACACTTTTTATCCTTATCTAGTAGATATTTTAATCGATCTTACCTATCATGAATTTATCAAAATTATTATTTTAATCTATATTTGGATTATAAAAATTAGTTCCCAATTTAATCATTAAATTATTTCCATAATTTTTTATGTATGTGCATGAGACATCATTTCATTAAGCAATTTTCTCTTCCACTATGATTTGGATGGACTTTATTTTATGTCCTTTTAATAGATATTATCAATGTCCCTCATTAATTAAATCAATGCATCATCATTCATTCCTTTGATCATGTATTACTTGTGATTTAATTTAACTCCAATCCCTTAGTAAAAATATTTACATATAGTCAAGTTATTGTGCTGTTGTCTATCAACAAAAATAATTTATGGTTTGTTTCTATTATCTATGTAGGATGATCCTATTGTGTACACTAAACTAAAATGGAAAATCATTTAAAAAGATATATTGTTTTATCCATATGAATTTTTATATTATTCACTATGGGGTTTTTCTTATCATGTAGCATGTCAATCCACTATTAAGTGTTCGCATGATGGTATTTTCACTAGTTTCAAGTTTAATTTTGAAAAACTATTTCCCTCCCCTACATATTTTCATTCCATAAAATTCTCAATTTAATTGATTTGTATGTTAGCCTATTCTCATGAATTATTCCATGAGATATATTTTAATTTTATTCTATATATAGTGTAGAAAATTTATTCTTCAATGGGATAGTCTTCATGAATTTCATATACACTATTCTCAATAATTACATAGATTTAATTCACACCCTATAATTCCTATAATTCAATACTTTATGTTCAATATCATAGGATTGACAACAAAACCAATAAATCTAATTTTCATTTTTTCTCTAATGGATATCTTATCATTCTTTGATACTTTTTCCTAAGTGCCTTTCCTCATAACTAATTTCATGCCTACACATAATAAGTTAGGTTCTAACTAGGTAACCAAAGGATTAGCCCTTATTCAAAGATAATAACCACTTAAACCAATTATAAAAATCTTTAGATTATGATTTACATTGTCAAAATATTCTTGAAAATTTATATTTTTCTCTATCCATTTGATTTACACTCACTAATTATTTTATATTATTAAACGTACATTCGTCTGTATAATACTACCCAATTAATTATGTATTTGGTCATTTAAGCCTCTATTAATGTTTTATAGTCACTCTTGGTTCTTTTATTGTGACCCATATTGGTAAATATTTCAAATTTGAACCCCACTTTAAATTTGTATATTTCAACTATGATTCTATTTTCCTTATTATGATTACCAAATCCTCTTTAAGTAATTCATGTAATTTATATCATTATCAGAAGAATGAGTTAGGGTAATTAATTACCTAATATTATTTATTGACATTAAGTATAAAAAGTATTACTTCATTTTATTTTTATTTCCCAATAGTTTTTTCTTCCACTATATTCTATTTCAAAGTGAATTTTCCGTAATGTTTATCAATGCTTTTAATGGATTCTTTAACAGTCAATAAATATTATTATTAAACTTTTATTGATAACACTACTCTTTAATTTCTAAATCAAGTTCAAAATTTGAGATAAATATGTCTTTCAAGTAGTGAATTTTTTTAATTTTTATTTTTTCTGTTATTATTATCAAATAATTTTTAAATAAAAAATTATTTTTACTCTATTTATTAATGAAATTACCATTTATTCTTCATTAATTCCATAGACCATCCATTATAACTTCATTTTGGATTTATTCTTATCATTAAAAATCATTCCTATGGGAAATAGTATTTTTATATTTTTTAAGAAATAAATCATTCCAACTTATCCATCTTTTAATATTTAGAATCTTGTAGGTATATTACCAAATTTTTCACACATCAGACATGCCAATAATAATTTTCTTTAAAACCTACATTTTACTCATTTGAATTTACTTAACATAAGTGATAGAAATTAATCTCACAAATATTTGATTCCTTTAAAACTGTTTATCTTAGATTTATTAATTCTTTGTAATAAATGTAATTTGGTGAATAAAATTCCAATTCCTTTACCTTAACCCCCATCTCATATACCACAAATCTACATTTTAAGACATCAATAGAACATTCCACATGATTCAAATATTTTTGTGAATAGGTCTTTGTGTTATATAATGGGGTAAATCTTATCATGATGATTTTAACAATATCTATATCCATAATTAAAAATCCAGTACTTATATGGATCCAACAACATCATTAATTTAGTTGAAGAATCCAAAAATTCCTTTTTAGATTACATCACAAATCATCAGATTTGTTTTGTTAAATGTAAATATCATCTTACATAACCTTGTTACACTATACTTTATTGTTGGATAATAGGTATTATATGGATTTTATAGAAGTGTGCCTCATCAATTTTATACAAATTTAATTTAATAGTGGTTTAGATATCGTATTTTATTAATTTTAGTTTTTAGTAAATATTTTAAAATTCATTCAGTGACATATCTAAGGGATCGAAAACATTAATTCTATAGACCGATAATGAAAATAATCCATGAAAAGAGATCATAAATGTAATCTAATATAAAACATATATATTTTATAATATTACCCATCAAAAATCATAAATCCTTTCACTATAATTTTATTTTTCATTTAGAATTTAATATCAGATAGAACCCTCTCAAAAAACCATTCTTATTTGAAACCACTTGTTTCAACCATAATATTTCCATGCACCTAATATGAGAGGGTAATGAAGTGTGTGTATATTTTCATGAAATTGAATCTTGTTCTTATATATGAATGTCCAAAATAAAAAACAATTATATAGAGATTTCATATGGGTTACAAAAAAGATATATCTAAGATAAAAATAATTATATCGAATGAACCTAGTTACCCTCAAAAAATGGAACCCAGACTGATATGCTACAAACCTAAAGGGAATTCCTAATCCCCATGGGATAGAGACTAACAACTGGACATCAGAAAATAACCAAATGGAATGATTTCACCCAACAGGAAAAAAATTGCATGAAATATATATATATATACACACACACACAATGGATATAAATAGTTAACAAAAACTAATAGAAATATATTCCACAGAAAAAATAAACATCGACAATGATACGACTTTAAATTTTGATAAAAGAAAATATATAGGTCCAACAAAACAAAAACTAAAAATCAAACTTACAATTATTAATCCATGTGATATGTGGTAATGCCTCCCAAAATCTCACCAAATTCTACATAAACCCACCTAACCAAACCTAACTTCCTCACTCCATTTCCTTGAATTTTATTTCCTCAAATTACATAACAAGTTATACACACTACTGAAGAGGTGTGCATGGTGTGATCTAAATAGACTCAGTAGGATCCCAACTAGGTGTTATATATCAAGTATCATTATAATAATACTGATATGCTCAATTTAAAATATGTGTCATGATAAAAAGTAAAATAGTTTATATCAAAATCATAGTAAATATTTCTATTTTTCAACATTTCTAAAACAGAGACAGATAAAAAAATTTCAAAGAATAATTTTACATTCATAAAAATCTAGAGCCTATATGTAAAACCCAAATAGTATAAATCCAAGCATAATGGCAAATAGGGAAAGGATCATAATAGGTCTGGATGACAGACTACTCGTACCATAATCAATGACTAGTGCACACTTATGTCCTGAGAACATAGTCTTATGGAGTATAGGAACACCCCATGAGTTAACCCCCAATAGTGTCAATATCAAGTACTTAGAATACATGCCTATGGAGTAGAAAAACACCCCATGAGTGAACCCCATGATAGTAAAAATGAATGAGGCCCTATACTACACATTCAACCTTAGTACTAAAGGCTTACCATGCACTACATTTATCAAATTAATTTCAAAGTACATCTCATTTGACACCCCAATCAACCCTTTTATTCTATCAAAACATGCTTTCAAAACCTATTTCAAAAACCATTTCATAGTGCTTTTAAAACACCATTTATTTTTCAAAAAAAGGGTAAAACCATATTTTATCTCTAATATAGTCACACACACAACTAAATCACAACAATTCACTTATATGACTATTTATAAAAGAGATAGAAATTATGGTTTATTGAATGTAGGCTAGACATGGAACCACCGACCTCAAACCCAGGTCATACACTACTAGAAAACATGGCTATAGCCACAGACATATAACCCCAATTTTATAGGTCTCTGGCTATAGAATTTTTTATTTCCAAAGTTTTATTAATACAGTACATATATCATAATTTATATCCCCAATTAAAAAAATTGGTAGCTGCATTGTTTTGACCATCTATTGGGATCCTCCCCCCCACTGTCTCTGATGCTCTCCTCCTCTCCTCCCTTGATCTGCGACTCTTCGAACCCTTGACCTGGAACTTCTCTATGTGTACTCCTCCCTGAAATCGCTACTATACCTCCTAGTAAATGGTGTTTCACAGTGACCTCCCCACCCTCTCACTCGAATTTCCCCTCCCACCGTCGACGCTCTCCCCCAGAGAATACTCCTCCTTCCTCATCGTTGCTCCTCCCTCACAGTTCCTCAAGAGAACAAATGGTCATAGATTATATCCTATAGTTCGATTGGACTTTTAATTTTTTTACTTTCCTGCATGACTGGTTTCTCCTGAATATGTGAAATTTTTAGGAAATTTGAAAGGTATTTCAATGCCAAGCTTCAGAGTTTAGTGGAAATTTTGAACATGAGTGCCCAGACCGAGACGTATTTGGATCATCTTTCTCAATTGGATCTGGGCATTGATAATATGTTTTGAAATTTATTTTATTTCTCTTATTTCCACCTGTTTTTCAAATATTTCCCAGCCAAAATGTTGATGGGATTTTATATAGTGTTTTACAAATTTTTTTCTTTTCACCCCACATGATTCTTACACCTTCTTTTGACAACTGAATTTCTATTCTAGTTTCCATATACGGTTCAACTTTTTATATATTTTTCTTACCCACTTTAATGATAGTTGTAATCAAGGATCATATGGTAGTGGAAAATATTAGGGAATATAAGAGGGATTCAGTGGAATATGGTTCATCTGATATTGATAAGATGAGGAAAGATGGAAAAATCATAGTGATATCAAGTGGTAAGAAACTAAGGAGAAGAATTTTGATTCTCCTCCATCCAGCTGAAAAATTTCATTGGAGTACTGTCAGTGTGGCTGAAGAATCCATCACTAGCCTATTTTTTCTAATATGTTGAAAGAGTTTTGAAATTAGGAAGATGGGTTGCAGGGGGGATGCCTAGAGAAAGGGAGGGGGGCTTATTTTGGGGAGGGTGGGGGTTGCAGGTTGGGGGGGGGGGATTTACAGGGTGTGGGTGGGGATATATGTAGCATGGAGGGGGGGGGGGGGGTTCAAGGGTAGGGGGGATTTAGGTGGGGGAGGGGGGCTGTCTGGTTGGTGGGGGGGGGGATACCCCAAGGGGAGTGGGGCGTTATCCCGAGAAAGAGGTGGAGGGGGGGGGTGCATGTGTGTCTATACGGGCAGGGGGTTAGGTGGGGACATGGGGAGGGGGCGAGGTATGAGCTTTGTAGGGGAAGGGGGTTCTACAAGGGTAGGGGGTCTATAGGGGAAGGGGGTAAAGGTGGGTCTGCAGGGTGCAGGGGGGTCTGTGGGGGTAGGGAGGAGGGTGACAAGGTATGGGGTCTGTAGGGTCTAGGGGCAGTGGCAGGGGGGTATATAGTGGCAGGGGTAGGGGGAGGGTGCAGGAGTAGGGAGTGGTGGGGGGGCGGTTCTGGTGTAGGGTGGGGGTATACAAGGGTAGGTTATGGATTCATGTATTATTTTTTCATTGTTGGTTATGGATTCATGTATCATTTATCATGTACAGTTGACAGACTGATCACATATATATAAGAAGTCATTATATCTCATTTCTTTTCCCACTATTTTCTTATAGGTTGATTTTTATGGCGAGGTTGGTGCTATCGACCACCATATATGAAAGTCATTTCAACATTATATTTGGGTATGGTTTATTCTGTTTTTATTATTTGGCCCAATTTTAATTAGGCCTTTTTTGTTTTTTGGGTTCCTTATATTTTTGTAGTGCATTTTGGATTTGGTTGTTGTTGATTCGAGTCACCATTGATGAAGTCTAACATGTGTAAGAATTGGTAGGAATATAAATATATAAGTTCCCCCTTTATATATATGCACTCATGGTAGTATGAATATGTATATTGGGGATAGGTGTTCTTATATAAATATTTGAAAAGTGAATACTTGTGTAAGTGTAAAGGGGTATATTCAAGTATAAACATATATATAATGGCCCCCTTTTAAATATTTGGACATGAAAATATGTAAATCGGGGATATGTGTTCTTTTATATACATGAAGTTGCATATGCGTGCAAGCGTAAAAAAGGAAGATTTGAGTTATCGTCGTCAAAAGAAAAGCGCCTTGAGGTTGAGTTAGGGTCCCTCTTCGAGCCTCTTTAATTCAAGAATGTTTTAAATTTCATTTATTTAGATTCTTAATTTTACAAGTTTATATTAAATTTTAATTCTTTAATAAGTGTTAGTTAAGATAATTGTTTTGATTGATAAAAAAGTCTTGGTATTTAAATAAAACCCCTTCAACTGAGGTGCACTGTCTATGAAAAATCACAGTAGTATACCTTACTTGGAATTATTGCATTGATGTTTTACTTATACTAGATGTTTTTATTAGTAATAAAACACACATCTTACATGAACCTTTTTATATCCTTGTAGGGGGTTTCCATGTTTTTATTAAGAAGGTTGTTTTAACCAAGACACCCTTTAAGTGCTATTAGACTTTTAGGATGGAATTTCACATAATGTCCTAGTCACTATGAAGTGAATATCATGATTTGGATGTGATGGATTGCTCATGGTTTTATTATGGTATTTTATGGTAAAAAATATTCCTTTAATTCACATAAATTCTCTAAATATTTCTCCACAAAGAGATTGAAGATACTTGTCTTCATTATTATTCCTTAGACTATGGAGTGAAAAATGATCATGATTCCATTATTTTATTAATAATTAAAATGAAAAATTATATCCATGAGTTTTTCCATGACATGGTGAAAAAATACTATCCATTTTCTATCTACTAAGAGCATGGTCCATATCCTCCATGGGGTGGTCTTCTTCTCTTTGTTGACACAATATTTATGAGACCTACATTAGACTTTAGTGAAGACATCCACTATTTCATCACTCAATTTGATACATATACCACCTTTAATGTCCTTTGGTACTAAACTATACCAAAACCACTAGTTCTTGAATACTTATTGCTTTCACCTCTCACAAGGTTCTTCTTTCCTCATCACAAAACCACTTTGTACCAGCAATGTGTTCCTTATTCACCACCCAATGCCAATTCTAGTTGAGCCTACTCATTGGCTCATAGGGGAAAATACTAGATGTTATGGATAACTAGGGATGGATCATTTTTCTCTCTAATCCTTTCACTATTTTAATTTTTAAAAATGACCCTTATTCAAACTTTTATTTTTTCATTTTTCTCCCTTCCATCATCGCATATCACTATGACTTGTTCAAGATAATCATATCATGAATATCTTCATTGTTTCCCGTAGATAGGATTCAAATTTTGTAACTCTGGTTAAAACAAACATAACAACTCCACATTAAATATTTCAGTATCCATTATGGATTGTCCAATTTCACTAAGGAGTGGTTCATTCTATAGTGAAGGCATCCATAACTAATATTCATTTGTTAAAATAAATCAAAGTACCATCATACCTTTAAGAATTATAGATTTATCCTTTCATTATTCATGACCCATAGAACTTTCTTATCCCCATATGAATTTTCCATCAACAATATTATGTGAGTGAATTCACTAGTTACCATCGAGTAATTGAAAAATTCTATAAACCAACCAATACATAACTCTTTATTGGCAATAAGATTTTTATAAAAAAATATCAATTTTTTGATGTCACTAATATTTTTAAATAAAATATAATAGATTTAAAATTTTAAAATCTTAGATACATCCAAATATTATATCAATTCATACCATTCATTTCTGAAAACTTTTGAAACCACTTGATGTTCATTATATCTTCTTCACAATGAAACTCAATTTTCTTCAAATAAGGAAAAATACCTATTAATTTATCATCTCTAACCCCCCAAATCATATTTTCAAATAATCATGAACACATGTAAACAATTATTTTTAATTCTATTTTTTTCTCTCCCAAAAGCTTCTCAATATCTTGAAAATAGATAGCTGATAACACTTGTCATTATATAAATAAATAAACATATAATACATGAATATCATTAATTCTCCACTAGATCCATCTTAATATTATTAGTAGTACCATACCACTTGTAATGTGGTATTATATCACTTTTTATCTTCAATTAGTGTTTAATACCATTGAAACGTTTAAATATATATTTTACACCTCTTCAACTTTTGATTAGACTCTGCTTCAATTTTATTCACTATTCCAGCAAGAAACTCCAGATTTGGATTTGGAAATTCAATTTGGTTATTTAAAACCACTTATTGGGTTAGAAAAAACATTACACCATTTTATTTATCCTTATAAAAAATTATTATTTTTGTGCAGTCCTATTACAAATTATTATTTTATAATATATCTGCATCATCTTGTTAAAGGTATCTCTTTAAGATCACCCCCATTATTTTCCAACATCAAACATATGTGTCTTTTTATCATAGACACACCATGAATCCATCTATTTTGAATGTATATAGCCCATGTATTGTACCACCACCTTAATCTTGAACCATTTCTAATATATATTTTGCTTTATCATAATATATATATTTATGTAGATTATATGGAACAATACAAGAGGAGAGATGAATTGTAAGTTTCAAAAAATTGTATTTAAACACTTATGAAAGAAATTAGTTTGAGATATCTTAATCTAATACAATTCACAACCAATAAAACTGACCAAAATGGTCTTTAATCTAATAGATATGATATGATATGATGTAGTACTATAAGTAATGTAAACCAATTGCATTCAAATTGGATTCAAAGATCATAGTAATACAAAAGAAAAATATTATACCATACAGTGTATAGAATCTATTAATACAATATGTATCAAAAGAATTTTAATTGAAATAATTACAATTGAAATGAATATGAAAATAATGGGGAAACAATACAACTCTGTTTCTAATACAAATAGCAGCAGAACGTAAAAGTATTACATTTCTTTTTCTTAAAGAGAAGGGTATCATTACACCTAGGACAAACAGTCAATATTACCAACACCTTGGTTAGACCTCAATATGATGATAAACACATCCATCTTGCTATCCCAACAAGACCTCAATTTTATAGGTAATCGGTACCTCTATCTTTCAAACACTTGAAATCCCTTGATTTGAAGATCGGTCGCACCATCTGTCCATACCTGGAAGCCCTCGATCGTTATCACCTGATTAGACATAAAAAAGAACTTATTGTAATACAAAATCTAATAATGAGCCATCCACATTTTGTAATTTAAAGGATTTATCACAAAGAAAGAGAGAAGTCACAATGTCTATCTCTTAAACTTGATAGAGAAAAAAGATGATCAAAGTCTCTATCTATGTTTTGGCTTTAAATGGCCTTCGATTTACTGGCCTTAGGTTCCAATGGTCATATTTCTTCTAATGGTCATATTTATCTAGAATACTCGGATGAACTTGGACACCTGGAATTATAACGGAGGGGGGTGGATGAGAAGGAGGCCTCGCGGCAGAATCGTTTCACCCAATTTTCTGACCCTAATTTGTACCCTCCTTTTCCTGAGATTCAGATTGGTCCGAATGTTCATGGCTTTCAGAATGGAGATCCCGTGGTGCCACTCTCGGTTCTGGAGATCTCGGAAGCTGAGGGTCTCCTTGATCTGACCTTGATTGCTCACTTCAGGAAGTCTCGACCTTTAGTGGATGATTTCGACAGGGTCGTCGCCAAATCATCGTGTCTTCAGTTTCATCCGGTTGTTGGTTTGCTGGATAAACAGAGTTTGATGGTCCACTGCTATTCATCGGAGGACATGGTTCAGGCGCTGGCGTTCGCTCCCAGGAAGTGTGGAAGGTATGAGTTCCATTTAAGCAGATGGTCCTACAAGTTTCATATGAACCACAATTCCCACCTCATTTTGATCTGGATTAGCTTTCACCTGCTTCCCCTTACCTTTCAAAACCCAGCAATCATGCGTGTGCTAGGGAAAATGGTTGGGCGATTTCTATGCGTTGATTCCCGTACAGCCTCGGTGAGCCACCCGATCAACCCAAGGATGTGCGTGGAGGTTGATACCTCGAGAGCGCTGGTGGAGACGATTTGGATTGATGCTGATGAGGAGATCTGATGTAAGCAACCAGTGATATTTGATTATTAAGTGGATTTTTGTTCAGTTTTCCGTAGACTGGGACACACCAGGGCCTTCTGCCGACACGATGTCCACCAGAAATCTGATACTGTGAAGACCAGAGATGTTTCGAAGGTTATTAATGGAGGAGATATCGGGCCTAGAGGTAACGGGCTCAGTCTTGCTGAACACTCCTCACCTGCTGCAAAGCAGGGTGAAAACCCCTCAGTGTCTAGTGTTTTTAGCAGGCTCAAGGATGATCTCAGGGTTAATGCCTTCGACACTAATGTTGGTAGGGAGGCAATGGATCCCTCATTGCAGTCTCAAGTTAATTCTTACAGTGGTGGACACCAATTCATGGGACGTGGTCTCGACCAAGAAAAAAAATGCAGCTGTTTCTGAGTAGCCCCTACTGACCAGCACTGAATTGGTCAATGCTAATCCATGCTCCTCGAACCGGTTCTCAGCACTGGAGGAGGAGGAGAATGAGGAATTTAATTCAGGGGGAAATGATGGTAAGAGTGTTGCCTCCTTTGGTGACCTGCCTCAGAATTTGGAAGATGTGGCCATCACTCCAAACTCCCCCTTCAAACGGCTGAAGGAAGATCGCATGGTAACTCCCTACATTAGGATGCAGGAGAAAGGTAAATCCCAGCATATGGAGGTCCGAGTGGAAGACAAGTTGGATGGGGCCCAGTTCTTGGTCCGCACGTCCAGCAGCGAGCAAGTGGAGTCAACTGGTTTGGATACTATGAAAGAATGGAAGGGCGGGACATATGCCAGTAAGGGGAGGCAAGGGGGTGCGGGCTACTCAACTCAGACCCCAATCCCCCTGGGTAATAGGTTTGACGTCTTAGTGGAGGTAGGATCGGGAAATGTAGCATAGGTTGCAGTTGAGGGAGAGGAGACAAGCAGGAAGAATCTCGATGGCTTTGGGGTGGAGGAAAAAATTGCAATTAGAAAGAGTTTATCTGCTGGGGAGTCCAGTCTGAGGAGCACTAAGAGAAATAGGAGGAGGACGGGCATGAAGGATCACACATCTTTACCACCTCCCATGAAGACTCGGTCAGCAAAAAAGAAATTGGATGAGAAGTTGAACAGTGGGGTCAGGGGTCAATTGGAACCTCCTGGCCATTCTGCACTTCCCTTGGAGTTGATTTTATGTTCAGATGATGAGGTGACAGAGCAGGTGTTATTTCTCAATGCGTCGAAAGAGGAAGCAGCCAAGATGATGGGTAGGGACATTGAAGTGAAACTTAATGAAGAACAATATTTCTAGGTCGACAAATAGGACACGATCCTGGTTTGGGGATTCAATAAGAGGATAATTAGACTGAGGGAGTATATACAAGTCTGGGACAAATTGACCTCGTTGCTTGAAACCCTGGTAAGGGGAGACCCACACACCCAGGTATCTGCTATATCCTGGAGGTTGTTTAGAGATACGGTTACAGGTAGAGTTGGTCTATTTTTCAACAATGATGCTTTACCATTATTTGACTAATGCTGGGGTTCTCTCTTCTTCTTGAGATGTTTGGATAGGTGACAGAGCTTCTTCAGTTTGTGTGTATCGTGGTGTTTTCAGGTTTTTTCAACAAGTTTTATGGTCTTTCCATAGATGAGGTTTAGATCACAAGGTCATCACCTCTGCATGTCACTTGGAGCAGAAGACTGAGAGGGTATGGCTCGGCCATTGGTACCATGACCGTGCATCATTCCACGGGACTGTTTGTTGAGTCTCATGCTTTGGTGGAGGCCTTTTAACACTGAGCTACTGGGTAGAGGCAGGACCAGTACTTTTTTGGAGTTTTTTCTTGTTGTTTGTTTTTTGATGGACTTGGGGTTGCTCACTTTCCCTTAAAAGTGATTTGATAATAAAATAAAAAAATAATTATTAGTCAGTCAGTAAAACAATAATATGATGCAAAGTGGGTACAATGAATAATGTGAGTATGATGGTTATAGTCTGTATGATAAACAGATATAGTACAATTGAAAGAGTCAGTATGATTGAGAGTTAGTATGATTGACAATGTATGTATGATAGATAGAGTCAGTACGATTAATAGAGTCAATATGATATATAGAGTCAATACGATTAACCGAATTAGTACGATTGATAGAGTCAATATGATTGACAGAGTCATTATGGTAAACATAGAAACTATATTCAAAGTAATTTATTTAAGAAATGAGTATAAAGAGAATTGTGATTTCCAAAACAAAAGACATAAAAGACAAAAGAGGACTTCTGACTTAACAATCTCCCCCTTTTTAGAAAGCAAAAAACACAAAGTAAAACTAGGAAAGAAATACTTATATCCCCCTAAGTTAAGAAATGTTTTCTGAATATGAAATCGAATAAAACTAACTCCCCCTTAGTTATATACTTTTATATTGATTGTATTTGTAGATTTTACTTGATTTGGATGTATTACATTTGAGTAAAACATCAATAATTTTCCCTTTGTGAAAATTTCTCCCATTTTATAAAACATTATCCCCTTTGTGATTTACAAAAAAGAAAGGGGTATCCTTGAGTTTCCTGAAAGTGTTAGAGGGGAAAAAATGCACAATAATTGAAATGTAGATAAATATTTCATTGAATATAAATAGATTAAAAACTATAAAAACACACAAGATTCAAAAAAACATTCATTTTTTCTCTTTCTTTATATTTCTTGATTGACTGAGGAAGAATAACCTTCATCTTATTTATCTCTTTCTGGTCTTTTGAAATAGAATCACCCTAGGATTTGATAATATCTTGTTGTTCAAAAAAAATTTGATCCTTGTTTTTGATAGTCTCTTCTTAAACTCTGATTACTTATTCTAGAGTATCCATTCTATCTTGAAAATTCTTATTCTCTTGAGATAACATAGTATTTTTATTCTTCAACAAAACTAATTCATCTCTGAAAGATGAAACCTTTGAAAAATATGACTTGAAAGCATTCATCCTTTCTTGCAACTCTTTCACTAAAGGAATATCAACTCCATGGGTTTTTGAGATATGATTTTTCCTTTCAGTAGTTTCTCTGTTAAGCTTATTAAAATCAATAGCCAGATCATTTGAACATATCCACAATTCTTCATTTGATTCCTCGTGTTCATTCACTGATCTTTCTATTTTGTATGACCTGTTATTCATCTTGTTGTAAGGATTCTAATGAGAAACCAAACTTTCAGTCAAAACTTATAAATCTGCTTCTATTGACAATACTCTCCTTTTTGATCTCTCATATTGAACCAAATTTGTTCCTTTGATTGTATGTAATAAAATCAAATTTCCTTCAATTCTTAGAAAACAAGGAATAATATTCTCAACTCTTCTCAAAACATGAAAAATGTAATCACTTTTATTCAAGGAAATTGTGTGATATGAATCTGTATGATCATCGTATGATTCTAGTTCATTTGATTGGCTCGAGTCTTCAACTTCCTGTTTTCCTTTTCCTTTCACTTTTTCTTTTCTTTATTCTTCCACATTATCTCTGATGAAAATTACATTCTCAGTGTGAGAATCATTGATCTCTTTGCTTGACTGGAGATGGAATTATCTCTGAATGGGTTTATAAAGATTGATCTTGTGCTTGATCAGCATGAGGATTTTGTTGTATTCATTCACTTTGATTTTGAAGAGAATATTATTTTCTTCTATTTGAAGAACTTTGAAGAATTTCTAAAAGAAAGTATTATTAATCTTCATCACATTCATGAACTTCTTTCACTGTTTGTTTCCCTTTCTCTACAACTGGAAAAGTCTGTACAATTGGTTCTTGTTTCAATTATTTTGTTAGATGAGCACTTTCCAACTCAACACATTTTTGGATACTAGCAGCATCAAAATATTGATCTTTTCTTTTCAAAAGAATCTTCTTTTTCTTATTAGCCTAAAGAGTATCCTCTACCCTTATCTTATCAGCTAGTGTTAAAACTGGGTCAAGACCAAAATTTGTAACACATTTTTCTCTTTATTCTTTCTCTTTTCTCCACTTTTCCAAAACCTCCTTACTGTATTTTGTTTTTTGTCTTAGTAATGACTTTTGGATCAGACTTCTGAGAAGAAAAAACTATTGGAACTGATTCTCTTAGCATTGGTATCAATTGATTTGGCGCCGATCGATTTCGCATTGATTCAACTTCCAAATATTTTACAAAAAGTTTTGAATAATTATAAAAAAAACATACAATTTCGTCAATATATTACTACTTATCCAAGATGGTTTTAGCTCTTTCAATTTTGATTTTATAAGAATATTACAAAACATCAAACTTTTAATAATGAACTTTTTAAGAATAGACGGTTACATGATCATATGAGACTTGATCTCTCCTGACATCACATTCTTGATGGTTTCAAAAATGTAACCCATGAGATTTACCTTTCTCATGTTTACAAAATAATCCAGCATAAAGATGTCAGAAACCTTAAGAGTTTTTCTACCCCTTTCCTTTGGATTAGAAAACATTGTATCCAAAGGACTAAAAACTAGTTGTTTGGTGATAAATGAGATATTTTTATTTTCTCTTCATTTATAAGAAATAACAATCTTTCAGCACATTATTTCTTGAACATACCAACATACTCAGGTAGTTTATGAGATGGACAAAAAGAGTCACCTTCCATAGAAACATTGAGGAAATGAACTGCTTATTTTACAGACATTGACAATTTTCTATCATACACAACAAAGTTAATCATCATATTCTTATCAAAATAAACCTTATTGTATAATAGTCTAACCTATTCAACAATAATCAGGTCCTGAGATATAGTTTTCTCAACACAAATATGTTACCAGCCTTGGAATAAGATAATCCTCTTGATTTCTGAGTCATAACTGTCAAAGAAATCCCAAGAGACTAACCTTTATCAGAATAAATATTTCTCTGAGAAATTCTTTAAAGAATTTTCAGCAGGAGTGTTGGAAGAAGACTGAGACATAAAGATGAGTGGAAAAAAGAAAATATCGTATGGAGTCTTTAAATGGAGAGAGGATGATTTTCTAAAAAATCTGAAAAATCGGTGTGGGTTTGAGGTGGGGGGTCTTCTATTTGTAGGATAATTTTGATGACCGCTGATCTTCTATGGTTTATATTATAAGATAAAGAATCCATTTGTGGGAAATAAAATATGTGTTTTTTTATTGGAAAAAATATGAGAAAAAAAACACAAAATAAAAGTAATTCAAAAATAAAAGAGAATGTACCTTTTGAATATTTCAAGGAAGTTTCTGGTTTCATAAGATTATGAAAGTAATAATGTAATACAATATAGAAAAGATATAGTTGAAATGATGAAAAGAGAATATAATTAAACATAAAATCTATTGATAGAAAGTAAATACAAACAGTTGTTAGGTCGATGGAAAAAAAGTCATTACTAGAGGTTGTCAAGATGATGGAAAAGAAAGTCATTACCATAGATTTTCAAGCCCATAGAAAAAAAATTCGTTACCATAGGTTTTCAAGATGATGGAAAACAAAGTCATTACCATAGGTTGTCAAGCCAATAAAAAAAAGACATTATAATAGGTTTTCAAGATGATATAAAAGAAATTCATTACCATAGGTTGTCAAGCCGACGGAAAAGAAAGTCATTACTATAGGTTTTCAAGTTGATGAAAAGGGCTGACATACCGATTATCAGAATGTCGAAATGATAAATGGAAATCCAAGATGATAAACAAAATGTTAAAATAATAAAAAAATTGTCAAGATAAGAAAAAAATATATAACAAATATAACATTAATCTTACGTAATTAAGATAAAATAAAAAATATGAATTATAATATGTAAAAAAACAAAAGACTAATGTTCTCCCCCTTTGAAGAAGAGTTATTTATTGTAAGGAGAAATGTAAAACAGGAAGTAGATATGAATAATTATTTTAGTGTAATCATTCCTATATTCTTTTTAATAAATTAAAATATATTAAAAGGTAATGGTTTTTTAAAAATGTCAGCATGTTGTTCTTATGTTCCAATGAATTGTAAAATAATATATCCTTTTTGTGTGTGATCCCTAAGATAGTGATGCCTAATATCTATGTGTTTTGTATGAGAATGATGTGCTATGTTTTTACTAAGAGATATGGAACTAGTATTATCACATAGTATTTGAGTTTTAGAGAAACTCATCCCATATTCAGTGAGTGTGTGTTGCATCCACAACGCTTGAGCACAACAACTTCTAGCTGCTATATATTCAGCTTAAATAGTGAAAAGTGCAACAAAGTGTTGTTTCTTGCATGACCAAGAAACTAAAGAATCTATTAAGAAATGACATGTTCCAAATGTACTCTTTATTTCAATTCTACAACCACCAAATTCAGAATTTAAAAATATTTTTTAAAAAATAAATTTTAGAAGAATAGAAAAGACATAAATCCAAAGTTCCTTTTAAATACCACAAAATCCTTTTCACAGCTTTTAAATGGGATTATATTGGATTCGATTGATATCTTGCAAATAATCATAACGAAAACCTTAAGTCTAGATGACTATCTATCAAGTATAACAGACTTCCTCTCATACCTCTAAAAGTTGTTTGATTCACTGGTTTCCTAGCTTCATCAAGATCAAGTGTGTTTGAGGTACCGATTGGAGTAATAATACTTTTAGTGTGGTCATATCCATAATTATTGAGTAAGTATTTGATATATTTTTTCTAATATATAGGTTTGTTCTATTTTTGAGAGATTTGAAAATGTAAAAATAATGATAACACATCCATCATACTAATTTTGAACTCACATTTCATTAGATTTGAAAAGTAATCAATTAGATATTGTTGAGTTGACCAAAATATAATGTCATGAACATAAATTTGACCAACCAAAAAGTTTTTATTTATCATTTTTATAAAAAGAATTGGATCTTCTGTACCTTTTGTATAATTGTTTTGTAAAAAAATTTCTGTAAGTCTATCATAACATGATTTAGGGGCTTGTTTAAGGCAATATAAAGATTTGGTAAATTTAAAAACATGATCAGGATGTTTTGTGTCTATAAAACGAGGAGGTTGTTAAAAAAACTTCTTATTGTAAAAAACCATTAAGAAAATAACATTTATCATGAATTTTTAATAATTTAAAATTGGAATATGCTTCAAAGGCTAATAAAATATGAATAGATTCAAGTATTTCTATTGGAGAATACGTTATTTCATAGTATATTACCTCTTATTGATTATTGCCCTTAGCAAAAAGTTTTTCTTTATTTCTTACAATGACTCCATTTTCATTACATTTGTTTTTTTAAAAACCCATTTTACACCAATTACAGTTATTTCTTTAGTTCTTTCAACCAAAGTCCAGACTAGATTCCATTCAAATTCATTTAGTTCATCTTGCATTACTTTAATCCAATATTAATCACCTAATGAATCACTTTGTGTTTTAGTTTCTAATTGTGATAGAAAATAAATATGTTTTATTTCATTTCTCAAGGAATTTCTGGTCTTTACAGGTTGATTTACATCACCAATGATGTTATCACTGGGATGATTTTTAAGAAACAATTGACTTGGGTTCTCCAAACCTATTCATCAAAATAAGATTGAATGTATTCTGGGGTAAATGTTTCAAAAATATTTTCTTGATTATTTCCCTTATCAAAAGAGTTTTCAATCGTAGGTTGATAATAAGTTTTTGAAAATAAATTAGTTGATGGAGGTAAACATTGTTTAAAAATAAAGGGGTCAGTTTAATAAAATTTAACATGCACTATTTCTTCAACAGTACATGAGTTTTTGTTAAAAACTTTATATGCGTTTGAATTTGTGGAATAACCAATAAATATTCCTTCATCATATTTGGATATGAATTTGTGTAAATTATCTTTTGTATTCAATATGAATACTTCAGATCCAAATACTCTGAAGTATGAAACTTTAGGTTTTCAACTAGTCCACAATTCATAAGGTGTTTTATTAAGAAAATTTCTGGTTAAAACACGATTTATAATATAACATGCAGTACTAACAACTTCATCCCAGAAATTCATAGCAATTGAGTATTCACTCAACATGGTTCTTGTCATTTCCTTAAGAATACAATTTCTTCTTTCAACAACAACATTTTTGTGAGGGGTTCTTGGAGTTGAAAAGTTGTGAGTAATACCTTTCTTACTAAAAAATGTTTCAAAATACGAATTTTAAAATTCACCACCATGTTCACTATGAATAGTTATTAGTGGTAGGTTTTTATCATTTGTAACTTGGGATCTGAATGTTTTAAAATAGAAAAAGGCTTCATATTTCATTGCTAGAAAATAGACCCATGTAAATCTAGTGTATTCATGAACTAAAAAAAATACATAGTATTTTCATCCAATGCGTCCAATTTGTGTAGGACCAAAAATATCCATATAAAATAGATATAATGCATTAGAATTTAAAATATCATTGTTTTATTTAAATCTAGTTTTATGTTGCTTTAAATATTTACAAGGATCAAAAACCTTTTAAGAATTATACTTAAAATCTGGTAGATCCTTAACAAGTATTTTCTTTGAAGGTTTGCAAAGGTTTCTAAGGTTAATGTGTCCTAAAATTCTATTATATAACCAAGATTGGTCTTCCATTTCACTTAAGAAAGGTAAGTCTTAGCTCCTATGGTCTTCTATGTTAATAGTGTATACATTCTCATGACTATGGGAAAAAAGAATGAATTCATCCTTGGAATTGTGAACTAAACACTTATTATTCCTATAATTCACAAGGTATCATTCATCACATAGTTGACTTATGATGATGATATTGTGCTTAAGACCTTTGACAAAGAAAAACATTTGAAATTAAAATTTTACCAAGGAAAGAAATAATACCTATACGAAAAATATTTCCATGAGCATTGTCTCTAAAGGTGACTTTTCCACCTTTTGTTTCAATAATATTTTCAAATAAATTTTTGTTTCCAGTCATGTGTTGAGAACAACCACTATCCAGGTATCAAATTTTCTTGTTGTTGATACACTTCTTATTTACCTGAAAAATAAATAATTAGTTTTTTGGGACCCAAACTTGTTTAGATCTGGAATTATTAGATAAAAGAATTTTTGGAATCCACATTTGTTTTGAAAAATGAGATTTATAAAAATCTAACGATTGAGTTCTATTAAGAGAAAAATTTATTTCCCAATGTCCACCACATTGAAATTTAGTATAGAATAATGAACTTTGAGGAAAAAATAGTTATGACAAAAAATGGGATTTTGTTGAGTGTAACAACTTTTATAACTATTTTTAAGAGGATGAATTAGAGAATAAATTTTGTCAAATTCTTTTCACCCCAAGGTTAATTTTGATAATATTTTCTTAAGAAACAATATTTTATACTTTAGTCTTATTACTAAGTGATCATTCTCCCAAATAATTGTTTTGGAATTGTTTTTTTTCTAAATTTTTTTCATCAGAATAAGTTTTTCAAGATCCATGGAAAATTTATCCTTCTCAGAATTTACTTCTAAAATATTTTTTGAAATATTTTTAAAATCGAAAATTTTCTTATCAAGATAATTTGAAAGATATGATATTTCTTTTATAAGAATTTTTATTATTTAATTTTCTTTATCAAGATTTTATTGAGTTTTCAATTTTCATTCTCAATTAACTTGTAAAATGGGGATACTTCTTGAAAAGAAGGTAAATTGTCTTCTGAGGATGAAGATTATTCATCTGAAGAGTAACAATGTTTTTAATTACGGTAATAGGAATTTAAAGAATCATTTGTAATAGATTCAACATTGTGTACCTTAGCCATGAAACAATGATTTTAAATTAGTAGTCTAGCTATAAGTCCAACATTCCTATGTCTTGAAGATTCATATTCTGAAGAATCATTTGATGAATCACCACTACTATAACTCTAAGTATCCTTTTCCTTCAAAAATTTCATTGACTTTCGAATGTAATACTTTTTCTTGTTTCTTTCAGAATGTTTATCCTTTATGTATTTTCTTTTTAGTAAAGTAAAATTAGGTATAATATGACATGTATTCTTATATTCATAACAAGTTACTTCTGATTCTTTCTTATCCTTAATATCTTTCTTTTTGAATCTGTATTAAAATTATTTCTTTCCAACAATCTTGTTCATCCAGCAATCAAGATTGGCTAAGTCATCTTATGAGTGATCACTACCACTTGATTCTGACATAAGAATAACTTTCTTAGCTTTGGATATTGTTATACTTTCAAGAGTCTTAGCTTTGGATGTAGTAGTAAAAGCTACACTTCTATTTCCATTTTTATTATTATTGAAATTATCATCTCATTTCATTCTTGTCTCATTCTATAGAAGTGTCCCAAATAACTCATCAAGAGTGATTTGAGTAACTTTTCTGTTTTCATTAATAGTTATCCTTTTCGATTCCTATCTGTTTGAAATTATATTGATAATCTTGTCTACAAGTGTTTCATCATCAATACCCCTTTCACCCATAGATTGTAAACTATTAACAATTTTCATAAATCTTTGTTGCACCTTATATAATGGTTCACCATAAAGAAAATGAAACTCGTGATATTATGCTCAAAGCATTGATCTTCTTGTTTCTGTATCTTTAGATGTACTAAAATGTGTGACTTCCAATTTCATCCATATACAATTGGCTACTTCACATGATGATATCTGGCTATATATATTCCTGGTCATAGAACATAACAGATTATTTAGTACCTTGTAATTTAGTTTATATTCATGCTTCTCTTGATTGGTGAAAGTACTATCTTCTTTGTCTGGGATTTTGTAACCTCTAGTAAGCATTATAAAATTGTTTACTCTAGTATTAATAACCAATGTCATCATTCGATCTTTCTAGTACTCATAATCATTCCCATAAAAAATAGATGGTCTAGTTGGATTGAGATTTTCAGTTGATCCAATATTCATTTCTACTATATAATAAAACAATACTGTTCCACTCCACACGTTAGTGTAGTAAGTAGTTATAAACAGAAATTTGTAATATAAATACAATTATATTCTCAAAAGAAACAAATCATGTAATAAAAATATGTGGAAACCTCCTCTAATCCCAATTTTTGGATCATAATATAGATTCATATGTATATTGGATGGGACAATACAAGAGGGGGGGGGGGTGAATTGTAAGTTTCAAAACATTGTATTAAAACACTTAAGAAAGAACATAGTTTAAGAGATCTTAAACTAATACAATTCATAACCAATACAATTGACCACAATGGTCTTGAATCTAATAGATATGATATGATATGATGTAATACTATAAGTAATGTAAAACAATTATATTGAAATTAAATTTAATGATCATAGTAATACAAATGAAAAATATTCTACCATAGAGCGTATATAATCTATTAATTCAATATGTATCAAAATAATTGTTATTGAAAAAAATTAAAATCTAAATGAATAGGAAAATAAAGGGGAAACAATACAATCCCCTTTCTAATACCAATATCTGTAGAAAGTAAAGGTGTTAAAATTCTTTTATCCCAAATAGAGGGGTATCCTTACACCCAGGTTAAAAGTTCTGTCTTACCAAAACCATGGTAATCCCTCGATACGATGATCAACACGTCGGTCTTGCTATCCACGAAAGCTCTTGATTTTATAGGTAATCAGTACCTCAATCTTTAAAAAACTTGAAATCCCTTGATACGAAGATCAGTTGCACCGACTGACTATCCCTTGTATCCCTCGATCGTTATCACCTGATTGGATGAAAAAAGAAAAACAAAGCACTTATTGAAATACAAAAGCTAAGAACAAGCCGTTCAAGTTTTTTAATTCAAAGGCTTTCACACAAAGAAAGACAGAAGTAACGACATCTCTCTCTATAACATGAAAGAAGAAAAATATGATCGAAGTCTCTATCTCTATTTTGGTTTCAAATGACCTCTTATTTATAGGCCTCAGGTCCTAACACTCATATTTACTCCAACGGTCATATTTCTCTATAATAATACGAGGGACTTGGAAATATGGAATTATAACAGTCATATTGAAACAGAAAACATGACATCATTTTGATTAGTTTATTACTAACTCCACAACATCATTTTGGTTGAAACAAAAGACATATGAAAATAATAACTATGAGTACGATTGATATAAAACAAGTGTTTTGTTAAAATTATGAAATCTTACATGTTATAAAAGACACACATGAGTATGATTAATATTACTTAGTGAAAAACACAGTCATGATGAAAAGTGGGTATGATGCATAATGTGAGTATAATGGTCAGAGTCTGTATAATAAACAAATTCGGTACGATTGACAGAGTCAGTACAATTGACAAAGTCAGTATTATTGATAGAGTCAGTATGATAGACAAAGTCAGTATGATTTACAGAGTGAGTATGATAGATAGAGTTAGTATGATTGATAGAGTCAGTATGATTGATAGAGTCAGTATGATTGATAGAGTTAATATGATTGACAAAGTCAGTACGATAAACATAGAAACTATATTCCAAGTCTTTTTTTTGTGAAATGAGTATAAAAAGATTTATGATTTCCAATAAAAGACAAAAAAAAAATAGTACTTTTGACTTAAAATATTTGACTAATTTATTACATGAGGGTAGGGAGGAGGTGGGAGGGGGTATGGGAGAGAGTTTTGGGGGGTTGGTCTACAGGGTAGGTGGTTGGTCTGCATGGGGGTCTGTAGGGAAGGGGGGAGGTCTTTAGGGTAAGGGGAGGGGGAGGGGGTAGGGAAGAGGTCTATAGAGGGAGTGGAAAGGGGGAAGGGGGGAGGGAGGAGGTATGAAGGGTGGGTGGTGGTCTGCAGGGGGTGTGTGGGGTAGGGGATGTCTGCAGCACATGGGGAGGGGGAGTGGGGAGAGGTATGTAGGGTAGGTGTGGTCAGCAAGGCAGGGGTGGTCTGCTGGGCAGGGGGGAGGTCTGTAGGGAAGGGGGTGGTCTGTAGGGTTGGGGGTAGGGGGAGGGTGTAGGTTGGGTTTATGTGGGGATAAGGGGGGGACAGTGGGGCAGGGGGTGCAAGTGGGATGTTGAGGGATGGAAAACTAGCATGGGGTGGGGGTGGTGGTGCAGGGGGGGGGTCTGTAGGGTAGGAAGGAGGGTGTAGGTGGGGTGGAAGGGGGGTGCAAGGGGGATGGGGTAGAGTGTGCAAGGGTGCAGTGGGGGAGGGAAAACTGACAGGGTTGGCCCTGATATCTCTTACATGTAGCTCCATTAAATGATCAATTTTCAATTTTCCATCCACCCCCACTCCTATTATATAAGAATTTTCATCCAATTTTATATTTATTTTCATGACCACCTTTCTCTTATTAACTTACGCCTAGAATAAATATGTGTTCCCATCACCCTCTTTAAGCCAAAGGATCCTTGACTTTTCCCTCCAACGTTGTTTCATTTCTAGGATTCTTTCCACTAGAGTAGTTTGTTCCACCAGATTTTCAAACATGTCATTATCCTAGCTACCATGAAGCCTATCCTCTAGTATTTATATCTCTTTGTTGATACACTCTAGGTTATTTTACCTACTCATTCTACCTTCCATCTACCTTTTAATGTATTTCTTTAAATGTTTTAGGTGATGTGTCAAACCCACCCAAGAAGATCCCAACTTGTTCAAGCTGAAGAAATACCTCCATTCTCATCCAATTCCTTGAGTAGACAAATTGCATAATCCCTATTTCATCCCTCTGGGGTGGGGACCTGGTGTGGTGGGATAATGGTTGTGGTGGGGGGCGGGGGGGTTAAGGGGGATTGCAGGGGGGGTGTCTTGGGTGGGGACCTGACAGGGGGTACTGGTTATGGGGTTGGGGTCTACAGGGTAGGGGGATGTTGTAGGGGGGTGTCCGGGGTTTTTTCCAATGGAAGGGTGGGAGTGGGGTGTCTAGGAGGGGGGGTGGGTCTACAGGGTAGGGGGAGGGGGCAGATGGGGTGTCGCGAGGGTTTTCCAGGTTTTTCCGGGGATGTCTATGGGTTGTCCACTGTTTTCCAGGGGGGGTGCAAGGGAGTGGGGGAGGGTGAATGTGGGGTGTCTAGGAGGTTTTTTCTAGGAGCGGGGGGGGGGGGGGGTGTGGTGTCCAGGAGGGGGAGAGGGAGAGGGTGAGGGGGGGGGGGGGTCTTCCAAGCATGGGGTAAGGTGCAGGTGGGGTGTTTAGGAGGGTTTCCCGGGGGGGGGGGGGACCTGGAAGGGGGTGTCCGGGTGGGGCTGTCCAGGAAGGGGGGGGGTGTAGGGGGGTCTTCAGGGTAGGGGGAGGGTGTAGGTGAGATGCAAGGGGGTGTGCATGAGGGGGGCCTGGATGGTGGGATACTGGTGGGGGGGGGGGGTACATGGGAATCTGTAGGGTAGGGGCGAGGGTCCAGGTGTGGTGTAAGGGGGTGTCCAGGAGGGGGGGGGGTGATAGGGGCGATACTGGTGGATGGGGGGGGGGATCAATGGGGTCTTTAGTGCAGGGGGAGGGTGTTCGTTGGGTGTTTATGAGGGTCTATCTAAGGGGGGACCTGATAGGGGGATACTGGTTGGTGGGTTGGGGGTGTAGGGGGTCTGCAGGGTAGGGGGAGGGTGTAGGTGGGGTGTCTAAGAGGAGTTGTTCATGGGATTTTCAGGGGGGGTATGTAGGGTAGGGGGAGGGTGCCGGTGGGGTGTCTATGAGGGGTTGTCCAGGGGCTGTTCGAGGGTGTCCAAGGGGTTGTGGGGGAAGGGGTGGGTAGGTGGGTCTATAGGGCAGGGGGTGTAGGTGGGGGGGGGGGGGGTGGGTGTCTAAGAGAGGTTGTCCAGGGGGGGTGGGTGGGGGTGTCTATGGGGGAGGGGGTGTCTAGGGGGGCCTGTTGTTCCAAGGGGTTTCTAGGGGGAGGGGATGTCCAATGTGGGGTGTCTAGTTGGGGGTGTCTAGGGGGTTGTCTAGGGGGGTTTCTAAGGGGTAGGGGGTGTTCAAGGGGGTGTCTTGGGGGGAGGGGGTGTCCAATGGGGTTGTAATGGGGTCTCTCTAGGGAGAGAGTGGGGGTGTGTAGGGGGGGAGGGGGTCTGCTGGGGGGTGTTCAGGGTGGAAGGGAGGGACTACATGGGGAGTGGGGTGGGGTGGTGGGTCTAGGAAAGTGTTTTTTAAATAAATTAGAAGGAATATATCCACAGTTTCAAACTGTGGTTATAGCCCTATAGGTGTCGTTTGAATCCTGGATATAGGGCTTTAGCCACAATTTGAACTCTGGATACATCCCTATAGCCACAGTTTGTAACCGAGGCTATAGGTCTTGCCTTATAGCCATGCCAATACAATCTACAGTCTATGGAACCATTGATATAACTTATAGCCACTATTTTTCATCTTATAGACATGGTTTCAAACAATGGTTATAGCGTAAATTTATAGTGGTGATAAAATACCCGCAATAGTATCCATACACAAGGAGTAATGAAAAAAACAAATTCCCTATATTTTATTCCAACATATCGGAATCCAATTACATAATGTAAGGGTCAAAAGAGGGGTTAGGTCAGCACATACCACATGAAATCCACATGTTTCACCACAAAAAACCCCAAAACTGGCACTCGAAGAATGATCAAAGAACAAATCAAGAAGGGATCAGACAAACAACACCACATAATAAAAAAAATCCAATAATCAAATCCCAAAATCAATATTTTAACCAAGAGTAACAAAGACGCAGAAGACCACTTACTAAGAGTGAAATATCACAACCACCACGGCGACCAATCAATGAATGAAGTGATCCATAAGTGGAGGAAACACTCAAAATTAGTTGGATTGGATCTAGAGTTTGAGGGAGGATGGTTTCATGATGAAAAAAATTAAAATATTAATAAGATATTTAGATAAAACATATTGGAATGAAGGGATTTATGATGTAAAAAACATTTACACCATAAAGTAATTGGGTTGCATGTCTTATGAAGAAGGAATCACACTAGATTAATTTTACATTAGAAAAACATTTCATAATGTAAAATCCAAATTTAAGCTATTAATAGTTTATCTCCTAAAAGGATTTTATGAACGATTCCCTTGTAATTATTTATTCCGTAAGCTATAGTCTTACGATGTAAAACAAATAGCAGGTAGTACCTAGTCTAGGTTCTACTAAAAAACTCCTAAAATTATTTGTATACTCTCTAAACTAAAAAACACTCTTATAAATAAAAAGAGCATACCCTAAAATCTTGGATGTTAAAATATACCCAATATAGTACTTTCCATCCCCCTGAATTTATGTGGAATAAGGTTGCTCTGGAAAGAGGTGAGACCACTACTCCCTCACCGATGATTCACACTCCCATGTATCGTGAGAATCTAATACATGTTTCCATACCATTCTGACAAATGGAATAGACTTTCCATAAAAGGATTTTATATAATAATCAATGATCTCGACTGGTTTCTCCAAAATTAAAACATCTGACTCCAAATCAATATCCTCCCTACTTAGAACATGAGAGGGATCGTGATCATATTTCCTAAGCTGAGCTATATGAAAAATATCATGGACACCTATTAATGGAGTCGATAATGCTAACTGATACACAACCTAACCAAGATAACCAGTGACCTCAAATGGTCCCAAATATCCAGGATCCATCTTCCCTTGCTATAAATTCCAACTGTGAGCCAACCAAGGAGAGAATTTTAAGAATACTAAATCATTAACTGAAAAATATAAAGGATGATGTTGAAGATCCATATAAGATTTTTAATAAATGTGTCTTGTAACCAGATACTGAAATATATCATGAATCCTTATCGATGTATCAAGAACAAGACTCATTCCCACAAGAGTGGCCTCTCCCACCTCTTACCAACAAAGAGATTATTTTCATGGGATACTATACAAAGCCTTAAAGGGTTCCCTTATGATTGATGACTGGTAACTACTATTATAACCAAACATTACTAGTCCAAGATTGATATCCTAATATCCACCGAAAACCAAGACACATGCAAAGATATTATCCTCTAGGATCTAAATAGATCACTATATCTGACTATCCACCTACAAATGATAAGTTGTATTAAACCATACCTGAGGACCCATGACGTCCTAGAAAATATTCTAGAATCTATAAGTACACACAATATCCCTATCCAATATAATGGAAGAAAGAACCCCATGTAACCTCATTAACAACCAAACATATAAATTACCCAGATCTTCAACTTTTTTTATCCCTTATTGGAAAAAAATGAGCATATTTCATCAAAAGATCAAAATCTACCACAATAGAATTCTATCCTTGCGGATTCCATGGAAATATAGAAACAAAGGTCATGAACACATCATGCCATTCCCATACTGATATTGTAAGAGACTGGAGAAAATGATAAGGTTTCAGATGAGCTACCCTTATCTACTAGTAGGTGTGATAGCAGGACACATAATAAGAATATAGTGCTTTATACACACCCAATAGAACATCTATATCATGTCATAATACATCTTCATAGTTCCCAAATGAACCACCCCTAAATACCCATGATAGTGAAAAATATACTGAATTATTCATAGATAATGGGATGAGAAACAGATTCCTGAAGCATAAAATACCATCACAAGGAAGATACCAATCAGGCACGGTCTCTCTAGATATATGGTTTCTATGATTCCTCTAAACTCATCATTCTACTATTAACCATGCATAATAGACAAAATGATAGATAATGATAAATTAACACCAATTAGAATCATACATTATTCATCCCTATGGGTATTCATATACAACTAAGTGAAGAGTCCCATAAGGTCCTACTCTTCCTTCAACTCCAAAAAACCATGTAGTGGAACTTTCCTACTATGATTTTCTACAGTGTTGTTAACCTTCCCCAATGTATAGGTGATGTTGATGTAGAATGTGTAAAGATATTACCCTCACCATCCCCATATGAAATTTTGGACATTATTAGAAAATATATATCTCATAATTTTATGATCATGAAAGACCAAGAATATTTCTCCAATAAGATAATACCACCAAAACATAAGCACATATATAATTTCATAAAGATCTAAATCACATGTTGAGTAATTACACAGGTGTGGTCAATGCCAATGAGAAACATAAACCACAACATGATAATCCTACACAAGCACACAACCTAAAAAAACACTAGAAGCATCACGAAATTTCACATACCCATTACCAAGCTTAGTTAGGATCAAAATAGGAATTATTGAAAAAATTTATTTCAACTCATCAAAATAATATTTGTATTTTTTATCCCATGTGAACTACACCCCCATTTTGGTGAGATTACTCAAAGGTTATTACAACTTTGAGAAGTCCTTGAGAAACAACTAATAATATCCAAAATGTTTTAGGAATCTCCAAACATCAAAGATGTTTCATGACTCCTCCCTTGAAAAGAAAACCATCACTTTCTCAATATTGACTTATAAGACACACCAAGAATTCCAATTCCCTAATAAATCAACTTATTGGATCCATAAACTATATTTTTAAAGCTTTATATAAGTTAGTGACTTATCAAGATTTAAAAAACTTGATTTAGATGGTGTGTATGTTGTTCACCAGATCTCAAATAAACCAAGATATCATCTATGGACACCATGATGAAGGTGTCTAGATGTTGATAGAATAACCAATTCATAGAATCCATAAATGTTTTAGGATTTTTAGTAAGAAAAAATGCATCACAAGTTATTCATAATGACCATCCTTCCTCTCAAAAGTGGACTTTGGAATATCAGACACCCGAATCCTGAGCCGATGATATCCAGATTAAGATCAATCTTTGAAAACAATTTCTCACCTTTTGACTGATCAAAAAATTCAACCACATGAGGAAAATGGTACTTATTCTTAACCATCACTTAGTTAAAATTCTGATAGTATATCCATAAACAATGTGAACCATCATCCTTATGGAAAAGAGAACCAGTGAAACCCAAAGTGAAACACTAGGGTGAAACAAAACTTTCACCATCAGATCAAAAAACTGTATCTTAAGCATTTTCAATTATTTTGGTTCCATAAAATAAGATAGAATTGAGATTGGCCATGTAACTGACACTAGATCAATCATAAACTTTCCCTTCCTATATGGGGGAAAAAAATGAGAAAATCCATCTTGGAAGGCATGAGGGAAATCCCTAACAACCAAGTGAAGATCAAAAATAGAAAAAAACATCAATTAAAACTGAAACTATTGAATAAAAACTCTTGATCTAGAGGTATATATATATATATTTGTGTGTCTGTGTAAATTCATGTGAGTGTATGTGCGAAGTGTCGGTTTGGTTAGTCATCATCAATAAGAGGCATGTTTGAGGTTGGTTTCTCCATGATTTTTCCTTTCTGTTTCATCCCATTAGTTCTTGGATTCACTTAATAAATTTACAAACATGTTTCACACACTTATGAAAGAAACATTTAATTCTTTTTGATGATTTTTAATTTGTATAAATTTAAAAAAAATAGTTTTCAAACAAATATGTCATTTTTACCTACGTGATTATGCCCTTAGTGTTTATTGTAAAATGTAATTCCTTCTTTTATAGTAGAACTGAACCTTATTGTGATATTTTTCCTTATTATGAATTGGTAAATTATTTACAATTTATAAAGTGGAGAGGTTTTTGATTTTTTTGTATTTTAATGACACTATAATCGTAGTGAAATGTTTTTTAAAGGTTTTTATTTGTTTCAGAAAGGTATGGTTAGGTTTTGTTATTATGTGGTATATTCGAGTTTGGTTGGTAAAGGAAAATGGTGTTTTGAAAATGGTTTATAAAAAGGGTTTTATGGGCATAGGGGGGATGACATTAGATGTTGGAACATCCATGGGTGCATGGAGTGCACACATGGATGTGTATTCAAATGAGAATCTCACTCTAAGACACTTTTCCTTTAAAAAGTTTCCTCATCTTCCATTCTTCCCTCTTATTCCAAAATGGTCCCATTCATTTAAAATGAAGTTGTGTTACTTCAAGAAATTTAGTAATGTGAATTAAAACGTGTTTCTTAAAGTTATGGCTCATTTGGACTTAGAAAATATTTTGGTTATTTATAAAATATGGCCAAATTCTAAATGGAATGGGTGCCCATTTGGTATTTTTGAGTGCATTGGGCAATTTTATCTTAGTTTTTACATAAAGATGGATTTGAAACATAACACTATATTTGGAATTTCTCACTTTAAAATAGAGTTTCCTTAAACCTTGGTTTCTTGAATGGTCTGTGGGTTTCTAAATGATTTTTGTTCCATTGTACAATTTCTAAAAGGTGGGTTTAAATGAAATCCAAAAAGGTAAGCCCATGTGGCACTTGGAGCCCATTTTGGTAAATGTTTGGATTAAGGGTCCATTTGGCATGTTTTATAAAAATGAATAATTCTCTAAAGTTTAGAATGGATTTTATGAAAACATATTAGAACCTGGGACCTAAAATCCCATTGGGAAATTCTTAATGAAAATGGGGGTTCACACTATTTGGAAAGGGCTTTTGAGGTGTTTTTGAAAAAGGGAATCTCGGTGCATAAATATAAAGGAATGTTTGTAATTTTTCCTGTTTTTAAAGAATTGGTTGAATGATCAAGTGATATGATATCATGGTTGGAACTTTCTATGAAGTGTTGTATATATGTATATGTATATAGTGGGGGGATTCAGGGGGAGGGTGCAAGTGGGGTTTCTAGGAGGCCATCTCTAGGGGATTTCTGGGGGGGTAGGGGGTCTAGAGGGTAGGGGGGAGGGTGCAAGTGGGGTGTCTAAAAGTGGTTGTCTAGGGGGCTGTCCGGGGGGGGGGGGGGGGTGCATGTGGGGGGTCTAGGAGGGGCTGTACAGAGCCTATTCAGGGGGGGGGGAGGTGTCCAGGGTGTGTCTCGGGGGAGGGGGTGTCCAGGGGGAGGGGTGTCGAGGGGGTGTCTAGGGGGGAGGGGGTGTCCAGGGGGTTTGTCCAGTGTGTGTGTGGGGGGGGGGGTGTCCTGTTGGGGGGTGTCAATGGGGGTGTCTAGGGGGAGGGGGTGTCCAATAAGTGTGTCTAGGGGGGAGGGGGTGTCTAGTGGGGGTGAAAGAGGGGTCTATCTAGGGGGAGAGTGGGGGTGTGCAAGGGGTGTGTGTGTGTGTGGGGGGGGGGGTGCTGGGGGATGTCTAGGGGGATTGGGGGGGGGGGCTGCAGGGAGAGTGAGGGGACGGGGGTAGTGGGGGAGTTTTTTATGAAATTAGAAGGCTTATAGAATCAGTTTTAAACCCTAGCTATAAGCCTCTTACTACAGTTTGAAATTGTGGCTATAGGCCTCTAAACACAGTTTCAAACCGTGGCTATAGTCCCTGTGTGGCTTACGGTTCTTCCATAGTTTCAAACTGTGGCTATATACCTATAGCGACAATTTGAACCATGGCTATAAGACTTTAGCCACGATTTAAACTATGGATATAGCTCTATAGCCACAGTTTGAAACCGGGGCTATAGGTCTTGCCCTATAGCCATGCCAATACTAGCCACATTCTATGGAATCATGGTTATAACTTACAACCACAATTTTTTGGCTTATAGCCATGGTTTCAAATAGTGGCTATAGGATAAATTTCTAATAGTGATAAAATACCTGCAATAGGATCCGTACACCATGAGTAATGAAAAAAACAAACAAATTCCCTATATTTTATTCCAACATCATAGAATAGAATTACACAATGAAAGGGTCAACGGAGGGGTTAGGTCAACACATACCTCAAGAAAACCATGTGTTTCACCACAACCAACCAAAAAACTGACACATGAAGGATGATCACACAACAGATCGATAAGGGATCAAACAAACATCACCACATGATTAAAATATCCTATAAACAAGTCCCAACATCACTGTTGTTACCAAGAGTAACAAAGACACATAAAACTACTTACTAAGAGTGAAACATCACAACCACACCGGTGAACGATAAATGAATGAAGTGATCCATAAGAAGAGGAAACACTAAAAAATAGCTGTATTGGAGCTAGGGTTCAAGGGATGATGGTTTCATGATGAAAAAAATTGAAATTGTAATAAGATATGTAGATAAAACCTACTGGGATGAAGTCATTTACGAGATAAAACAAATTTACACCATAAAATCATTGGGTTGCATGTCGGAAAAAAGGAATAGTAACAGGTTAATTTTACATCAGGAAACTATTTCATGATGTAAAATCCATATTTAAGCTGTAAATAGTTTATCAACTAAAAGGTTTTTATGACCTATTACCTAGTCATTATTTATTCTGTAAGTTATAGTCTCACAGTGTAAAAACATAAACTAGGGAATACCTAGTCTAGGTTCTATTAAAAAACTCATAAAAATATTCTTATTCTCTATAAACCTGAAAAACAATCTTAAAAATAAAGATAATAACCTAAAATATTGGATGTTACAATCTAAAAACTACAGTACTTTCCATCCCCTTGAATTTATATAGAATAAGTTTGCTCTGGAAAGAGGTGAGACCACTACTCCCTCATTGATGATTCACACTCCCAAGCATTCTAAGAATCTAATATGTGTTTCCATACTACTATTACTAATGGAATAGACTCTCCATAGAAGTATTTCATCTAAGAATCAATTATATCCACTAGTTTCTCTACAATTGAAACATCTAGCTCCAAATCAGTCTCCTCCCAACTCATAACCTGAGAGGGATCATGATTGTATTTCCTAAGCTGAGCTATATGAAAAATATCATGGACACCTTTCAATGGAGTCAATAATGCTTACAAATACAAAAAATAACCAAGATACTCAGTGACCTCAAATAGTCCCAAATATCATGGATCCATATTCCCTTTTTATAAATTCCAACAGTGACCCAACCAAGGAGATAATTTCAAGAAATTCATTCATTAACTGAAAACTCTAAAGGATGGTATTGAAGATCCATATATGATTTCTACCAACTATGTATTGTAACCAAATGATGAAATCTATCTTGAATCCTTATCTATGTATCCTGAGTAAGACTCATTCCCACAAGAGTGGCCTCTCCCACCTCTTACCAACAAATAAGTGATCAGAACGGGATACCATACAAATCCTTAAAGGGTTACCTTTTGATTGATGACTGGTAACTATTATTATAACCAAACTCCACCCATTCTATATGGATATACTACTATCCACCAAAATCCAAGAAAAATTCATAGATATTATCCTCTAGGATCTAAATATCTAACTCTATCTGACTATCCACCTACGAATGATAAGTTGTACTAAACCATAACAGAGTCCCCATTACATCCTACATGATCATGTAGAATCTAGAAGTATACCTAGAATCCCTATCCAATATAATGGAAGACGGAAGGCCATGTAACCACATTAACACCTATAAATAGAACTTACCCAGATCTTCAACTTTTTTGGTTTCCCTTATCAGAACAAAATGATCACATTTCATCAAAAGATAAAAATATACCAAAATAGCATTCTAGACATGGGGATTCCATGGATATAGAGAAACAAAGGTCATGAACACATCATTCCATTTCCAAACAGATGTTGGAAGAGAATTTAGAAAATCGTAAGGTTTTAGATGTGCTACCCTTATATGCCAGTTGGTGTAATAGCGGGGCACATAATTAGAAATGCAGTGCTTTCTACCCACCCACTAGAATATCCGTCTCATGTCATAATACATCTTCATTGTTCCCAAATGAACTTCCCCTAAATAAATATGAAATTGAAGAATAAACTAAATTCCTCATAGAGTATGGGATGAGATACAGATTCCTCAAGCCTAAAATACCATCATGGGGAAGAGACCAACTTGGAATGGTCTCTCCAGATATCTGGTTTCTCTGATTCCTCTAAACTCATCATTATTCTATTAACCATGCATAATAGACTCAAGGATAGATAATGATAAATTAACACTCATAAAAACCATACCTCAATCATCCTAATGGGTATTCATATGAAACTGAGTGAAGAGCCCCATAAGGTCCTTCTCTTCCTTCAACTCCAAAATAGCATGTAGTGGAACTTTCTTACTGAGATTGTCTGCAGTGTTGTTCACCTTCCCGGAGGTGTTGGCGATGTCATAGTAGAATTTCAAAAGTTATTCCCCCCACCATAATATGAAATTTTGGTCATTATCAGAAAATATACATCTCAGACTCCTATCATAATGAAAGACCATGAATCCTTCTCCAATAAGACAATGCCTCCAAAAATTAAGCACATTCATATTTGTAGTAAGCTCTAAATAATGTGTTGAGTAATTCCACTTGTGTGTTCAATTCTAATGAGAACCATAAACCAAAACATGATAATCATGTATAATCATGCAACCTAGATGAACACTAAAAGCATCAGGACATATCACATACCCCTTACCAAGCTTGGGTAGGATCAAAATAGGAATTATTGAAAAAAATAATTTCAACTCATCAAAATAATATTTATATTTTGTATCCCATGTGAACTTCATGCCCATTTTGGTGAGATTACTCAAAGTGATTCCATCTTTGAGATGTCCTTGAGAAACCACCAATAGTGTCCAAAAAGATATTGGAATATCCTAATATCAAAGATGTTTCATGACTCCTCCCATGACAAGACAACAATCACTTTCTCAGGATTGACCGATAAGCCACACCAATAAATAACATTCCCTAATAAATACACTTATTGGATCTATAAACGTTATTTTTATAACTTTATATAAGTTGGTGACTTATCAAGATCTAAAAAACCATATTTATATGGCATGTATGTTGATGATCAGATCTTGAATAAACCAAGATATCATCTATGAACACCATGATGAAGGTGTCTATATACTGATGGAATATCCGATTCATAGAGGCCTTAAAATTTGTAGGAGTTTTAGTAAGAAAAAAATGAATCACAAGTTATTCATAATGTCCATACTTCCTCTCAAAAGTGATCTTTGGAATATCAGACTCCCAAATCCTGAGATGATGATATCTAGACTAAAGATCGATCTTTGAAAAAAACTTCTCCCCCTTTGAATTGTCAAAAAATTCACCCACATGAGGAAAAGGATACTTATTCTTAACCATCACTAAGTTAAACTTCTGATAGTATATCCATAAACAAAGTGAACCAACATCCTTTTTGGAAAAGAGAACCAATGCTACCAAAAGTGAAACACTAGGGTGAAATAAACATTTCACCATCAGATCAAACAATTGTATCTTAAGCTCTTTCAATTAAGCTGGTTCCATACAATAAGTGGGTATTGAGATTGGAATTCTACCTGACACCAGATCAATCATAAAATATACATCCCTATATGAGGGAAAACTATAAAATCCATCTAGGAAGGCATCAGGGAAATCACTAAAAACCAAGTGATGATCAAAAATTTAAAAAATAACATTGGGGAAAAATGAAACTATAGAAAAAAACTATTAATCTCTCATTTGGATTGTCCTATATGGCCAAACCTAAAATACAAATCTCCCCAGAACACCCAAGAGCTCCAATTGACAATGATGAAAAAACATGATCATGATAACAATAAATATCAGCATGTTTAGAAACAAAATAATTCAAACAAATGTTGAAATAAAAAAGATCTGTATTAAGAACTAAGAAATATCATTCTAATTTTTTGTTAGCTATCCATATAGAATACAATGGAAATCGAAATCCCTGATCCTTCCTTTTTCTATGAGGTGTTTCAATATCCATGTAAAAGGACATGATCTCAATTGGAAGATTTAACACATAAAAAATAGGAAGATATAAATGAGTGAGAGTAACCAGTATCAAATAAAGTATTTTCAAAAGAAGATACTACAAAAATCAAAGCTCTGACCATAATTGGATCTACATAAACCTCTATAGAAAAATCTTACACAATGTAAATGTGTTTTACTCTCAAGACCTGTGGATATATCCCTATACACATTGAAGTTTATGACTATGCCACAGTGGACCTTGGAGCTGAAGATCCCTAAACATAATTTTGAATATACCTAGAATGGAATAAACTCTATAAATGGCCCTAGAAGCCATAAGCATTACTAGTCATTACAGGCGCGGGACAAGTATAGTTATTGTAACATACCTTTTCACATTGATAAAAAGTCAGGGGCATAGTATTTGATATAATTGTTGGTGAAGAGGATTCCCATTGTGGAAAATGACCTCCACTAATCTTGTCATTAATTTTCCACTTACTCTTCTTTCCTTGCACACCAATGATGGTAGCAATGGGTGTAAGAGAAGGGGAAAATTAACTAATATATCTTTCCATATCCACATATTCCATCATATACCTATCTACCAGCTCATCATATGTGGTAAGATTTAATATATAATCCTATTATTGGATTTATGAATACAGTCCCTACACGTACTTTTGAAATTTCTTCTAGTCATTCATTACCACATCTAGAGAAAAATGAACTATCTTTAAAAAGTAATTGGTGTACTCCAACAATGATCATTCTTCAAACTATAATGATTTAAACTCTAGATACTTTTCCTTCATCAAATAATCTTAGAAGAACTGATAAAAGAAGACAGTCTTGGATCCCTTTGAATCCAAGCCCACATGTCTATCTTCCCGTACCACGGAATACCAGCATTGCTTCCTGAGACCCTCAATCCTCAATGTCATGCGCTTCACTTTGATAACCTCAGGTTCATTTAGGAAGTAAAATATCTATTTGATCTTGTCCATCCAGTCCTCCACCTCTTTAGGTTTATTCATAGCCTTAATGAATTGGGGTTTCTCATTTTGGAACTCTCAAGGATGATCCCAATCTTCTCTAACTCTGCATTACACCTATATAATCCTAAACTTGTGGTACATTATGGTTCATGTCATGAAATTACCATATGATATTTTTCACACCCTAACACTAGAAACTCATTTATTCTATACTTTTCTTGATCTTGAATTTTTCTAGTTGAGGTTCAGATTGAATCCCATGTATTTTTTTTGGATATTAAAACTTTTGAGCGAGTCTTTGGATGGTGAATGGTTGGCGCACGGCTTGGTAGACCATGCGGCCTGCTCTGTGTCTAAAAATAATAATTAAACTAAATGAAAAAAAATTAAATAAAAATAAAATAAAATTTAAATTAAATAAAACTAAAGTAATGTTTAATAATAATAATAATAATAATAATAATATGATGATGATGTTGATGATGATGATGATGATGATTATTATTATTATGATTACTATTATGATTATGTTATTATTATTAAAAATATTATCAGTATTATTATTATTATTATTTTATTTATGTTTTTTATTTTTTTTCTAATCCTTTGTTTTCTTTCTCCACTTCTACCCTCCTACAGAGCCGCTGCCTCTCATTTCCACCTTCCTTGCACGACACTGCCTTGTGTGTGCTCACCTTCCACAACCAAACATCTTCCCCATTAACTCTCCCTTTTTACGGTGCCCCTACTCTCCGCTCGATCTCTCTTGCTCGTACGACCCCTCCCTTGAATGACCTCCCAACTCATGACCTCCCTTCACCAGCCAAACCCCCTCTACCTCGGATGAGGCTTTCCATCGTGCCACCTCCTCTCTTTCAACCATCCGCCCCTCCTCCTTTGACAGATCCTCCCTCGCACGACCAACATTATCTCCGATGATTACCACATTCCCTTATT
The DNA here is from genome assembly GCA_963277665.1 of Viscum album. Classification (NCBI taxonomy): domain Eukaryota; kingdom Viridiplantae; phylum Streptophyta; class Magnoliopsida; order Santalales; family Viscaceae; genus Viscum; species Viscum album. The sequence continues at coordinate 1,477,881,201 of OY728150.1, forward strand.
TTTTTTATTTACCTTGATTTTAAGGGGTGTGTGGGGTTTGGCCGAAACATAATGGTTATAGTTTGGGTGTGACATAATTTCATCTGGATTTTTGGGTGATGTTGGTCCATGTTAAGGAAACCACCCCCGAAGGTGACACATTTAAGATTGTTTCAGTCCTCCCATGATTATATTCAGTAAGGTTTTTAAAATCTTTCACTTCAGTTTAAATTTAATTTAGTACTTTTTTGGGTTTTGAGTTTTCATAAATATTAGTAGTGTACGTTGGACCTCACTGTAGTTGTTTTAGACTGTGGATGTCGAGAGTTTCTACTTATACATGCATAGGGTAAGGCATATATATATATATATATATATTCCAACTTTGTACATATTCTCTCATGGTGTGGGGATATGTGAAATGTAGCTAGATGTATATATATATATATATGTGTGTGTGTGTGTGTGTTTGTGTGTGTGTGTGTGTGTAAATTCATGTGTGTGTAAGTGTGATGTATTGGTTCGACTAGTTGTCATCAACAAGAGGCATGTTTGAGGTTGGTTTCTATATGATGTTTCCTTTTTGTTGCATCCCATTAGTGCTTGAATTCACTTAATAAATTTATAAACATGTTTCCCACACTTATGAAACTATATTTAATACATTGTGATGATTTGGAATATGTAGAAATTTCAAAAAAAATAGTTTTCAAAGAAGTCCGTCATTTGTACCTATGTGATTATGTCCTTAGTGTTTCTTGTAAAATTTAATTTATTATTTTATAGAATAAATAAACCTTATTTTTCTAATTTTCTTTACTGTGAATTGGTAAATTATTCCCAATTTCTAAAGTGTAGTAGTGTGTGATTTGGTTGTCATTTAATGACACAAGAATCACCATGAAATGTCTTTAGAAGGTTTTTCATGGTTTGTTAAAGGTATGGATAGGTTGGTTTATTATGTGGTATTTTTGGGTTTGGTTGGTAAAGGAAAATGGTGTTTTGAAAATTGTTTACAAAAAGGGTTTTATGGGAATGAGGGGGGGGGGGGTGGTGACATTCGATGTTGGAACATTCATGGGTGTCTGGAGTGCACAATTGGATGTGAATTAAAATTAGAATGAAACTCTAAGACACTTTTCCTTAAAAAATTCTCCTCATATTCCCTTCATCCCTCTTTTTCCCAAATGGTCCAATGATTTTAAAATGATGATATGTTACATAAAAAAATTTAGAAATTTGAATTCAAATGTGCTTCTTAAAGGTTTGGCTCATTTGGCCTCAAAACATATTTTGGTGATTTAGAAAAGAAGGTCAGATTCTAAATGTAATGAGTTCCAATTTGGTATTTTTGAGTGTGTTGTGAAATTTTATGATAGTTGTGGTATAATGATGGATTTGAAACTAAAAGGCATATTTGTAATTTCTCAATTTAAAATGGATTTTCCTTAGAACTTGGTTTCTTGAATGGAATGTTGGTTTCAAAGTGATTTTGGTTCCTTTGTGCGATTTCTAAATGGTCGGTTTAAATGAAATCTAAAAAGGTAAGGTCATGTGGAACTTGGAGCCTGTTTTGGTAAATATTTCTCTTAATGTGATATTTTTTTTTGTTTTATAAAAATTTGTATTTCTGTAATGTTTAGAAAGGATTTTATGAAAACTTATTGGATGTTGGGACCTAAAATCCCATTGAGAAGTTCATAATGAAAATGGGGGTTCACATAGTTTTGAAATGGCTTTTGAGGTGTTTTGAAGAAGGGAATTTGGGTGCATAAATATAAAGGCTTGTTTGGAATTTTTCAAGTTTTCAAAGAAAGGATTGAATGATCAAGTGATGTGATAGCATGGTTCACACTTTCAGTGAAGTGATTTATATATTTATATGCATATAGTGGGCACCCCTATTTTAGATTTTCTTTTTATGGGTTATTATATAGGTGGTGTACATGTTTTTGGTAGGGATTTGTGGTGTAGTAGATATGGTGAGTCCAACATGTGAGGGCCTCCCACTTACAAATTTTACAATTAACATGGGTTCTTAGGAATATTTTATAGGATTTAGTGATGGTTTTTGATCAACCATGATTAGATAGGTTGGAACCCCTTGGATTTTAAATATGCCAGGTGGGATGTGGCACTAGATTGGCTAGTTAAGGGAAGTCAATTGGTTATAGACTCAGGGGCTTCACCGTATACTTGGAGGTGGTTCTGAACCGAGTACATACAGGGGTATTATAGGGATTTTGAGGACCACCCATGGTTACTTTCTATTTATTCATTCTTATTTTTTATTTTTATGAACTTAGTTTTTCCTAGTACAATGTTAGATTGTTTACTTTTCATCATAAGCCGGTACAGTCTGTTTGGGGTTTTAGTTTTAAAAAAGTATTTTGTATTGTAATTTGAAACTATGTGTGAAATGTTTTAAAAATGATGGAAAATAGTTTTTATTTATGTAAAATGTGGAAACATTATTTTTATAATTGTATTTTCAAACATGTATTTAATGGAATGCATATAGAAAATGAAAATAAATGGATTCCATGGTTTAACTTTAGAATTCCTACTAAGCATTTTAGTGCTAACACGTAATTTATCATTTAAGTTTTATGTTCTAGTTTTGGATCAATCTTGCAGTGAGAACGATTTTTTGTTTGTTGTTGACCCACAAGGTCACTTGGAGGTAAATTTGGTTCCATGACTTTATCGTATTTCCAATGTTAGTGTTAATCTCTTTGTTTAGTTTTTTTATTTATTTGTCTTTTCTTTATGGGCCAAAATCATTCCCAACTATTTCACATATGTTCCCAATGGAAGTTATAATCTCTTGGGGATTGGGAATGCCCTTCAAGCCTTACCAGGGACCGACTCTGGTGACTGGTTCTGGGTCCACCCGGGTTTGTTCATGAGAAAATGGTATCAAAGGAGGAACTTGTTATTTAGGGTGTCTGGTAGATTAAGATTAAAACTATCGAAACATGATAGGTATTTATGAGACATGTTTCATGAACCATTTCTCGTTACGAAGATTGAGTTTTGTGGGGGTACTCTAGGGATTGAGTCTTTTTTCTTTGTTTTGGATTGAGGGATGGCAACAGAGGCGAACCAGGGGCTCATTGTGATCCCACATGGAGTAGTGACCCATGTAGAGTCTAACTACACTGTTCAAGTCCCTATTATCATTATGAACTACTTGGGTCTTGGACCAATACCATTTCTTTGAGTTAGGCATAGAAGCTAGTCCCTCATTTCTGTAGTTTTGTGTAGGTTGTGCTTTATCATGGTTTTGGTTGGTGTAAGTGCGCTTTGGAAGATAAAAATGGTTTTAAAATAGAAATTATTATTATTAATGGGTTTAAATAGGTAAATTGTATTTTAATATTTAAATCTCTTTGGTTTTAAAATTTGGTACTTGTTTGGAATTGATAAATAAGTGGCTTGGTGTGACCCATGGTCTCTTTTATGAACATTATCACATGTGGGGGTATTTTTGGGGAAAGTGTTTGTTGGAATGTGTGGATGAAAATGGATGGACACGTATGTTATGGTTCATAGGATGCAATGAGTGAGTTTTGAAATTTTAAAGGATTTGGAAAATTGTTTTATATTTTAGGAGTGTATTTTTTTTGGTGAAAAGTGGTTTCATGTTTGGTAGATAGCCATGAAATAAGGTGATTTTGAAAAAGGGAAATTATTTTTTAAATTGAAATTTGGTTTTAAAAGGGGGTTTTGGAAGTTTGAAAAGTGGCCTTATAAGATTTTTTTTTGAAATTTAAATGAAAAGGGTGGATTTTGAAAGAAATTATTATTTTTGTGTATGTATTTTTTTGGATTTTTGGATGATCATTTTGGATTAGGATGTTTCTTTTGATTGTACTTTGATTTGATGTCAGTTTTGGTTTTTGTTTTCGGTGCTGTTCAAAAAATTCAACCCAGAATGGTTTCCAAGACTTCTAAGGAGTCACACCTATTTTTTGATTCTTCTCAAATGTTACCAATCCTTCATGGTGATCAATTTCCGTTATATGTATTAGAGTCTCATAAAGAGGCTGAGCGTGTCTTCTGGGAATTGGGGACTCCCGAAGCTGTCAGAGTGTATGCTGTATTAGATCTATTAGAGGGTCCAACTTTGGATGAATGGGACCTGTTCAATCCACAATAATTGAAATTCAGGATGATTTTGGATGTTTTTAAGTCTATCATTATCCAATGGTTCATACTCGAAGAGTTGAAGATGAAAAAAAGGGAAGATCTTGTGGGTATTCAACAAAGCTAGTGGTTGGTGGAGGCCTACATTGACCACTTTAAATAACTGGTTTCCTTTTTATTAGAGGTATTATCACAAGATTTAATGAAGACTAATATATTAATTGGTGGTCTTAATCTAGAGATAAAGGAGTAAGTCCTCTCTTCTAAGGACCTTTGTTTTTAGAATCTATTGGATGAAGCATTTCTGTCTGAATTGGTTCCCAGAGTGCAGTTGGTTGGTAATCCAATTCCTTTTGTAATTCATGAAGGTTCCCCATATAAAAAGAAGAATATGATATAGGAACCTATTCCTAAGGAGTTATCCCCCCTTGTTCTGGACTCCATTTTGTCAGACCATTTGGTTGTGTGCCACTAGTGTGGCTGGTTCTAGAATCCAAAGGCATCTTGTCATATCCCTCTGAAGACATGCCATCATTGTGGCTATTAGGGTCATCTTGAAAAGTATTGTGGGAAGAGACACTTGAAGAAGGCTTTGTGACTATAGGATTATAGTGCCTGACTATGAGGTAGGATATTCTTAGGCCATTAGATCCCCAACTGTAGGTCTTGGGGTGAATATCGCGCACAGTCAGGAGTTTCCATGGGTGTGTGAAACTTCAGTCTGGGTTTTGTTTTCTTTGTTAGGATGATGATATTCAATGTTTCTTAATCATTGTTCTTCTTACTATTGTAAGTTTATATTCTATTTTGGTAGTGTGACAAATGTTTTCTATTGTAACTCAAGAAAACCTATTATCGGAATGTGGCTTTTAGAACCCTTCTTTTTTCCTCGAGTGTGTTTTTCCATTGTGTGGGTTGATCTTGATTTTTCTGTTCTTTTTTGGATATACTTTTGTTTTTTGGAATTTAGGGGAGGTGTTTCTAATTTGTTGTTTGGGGTTTTTTCTTCATGTGGGTTTTACCTAGTGATGGGGGTTTTTGGCCTAGGTCTAGAGTTCTAGGTTTTGGTAGAGGTGTTTTTTTCTCGTTCAAAAGAGTTTGGATGTGTTTGTGTTGGGAGTTTTATATCGGCGTGGAAAATTATTATTTCGGGTGGTATTTTTATATGGAGTTCTTTATTATAGTTCCATAGTATGCTACGTGGCCTTGAATTGGTTTTCCATTCTCAGCAGTGCTTTTCTACTCATTTAGGGATGTCAGGTAAGATTGTTTTGGAGTTACCACATTGGACTATCCCTAGGATGGAGTTCTTGAGTTTCTATTTCTCATGGTAGTTGAGTTATTATTGTGGGGAGAACCCCCACAAATTCTCCCTTTGATCTTATTCTGCGATTTCTTCTTGATTGGTTATGTTTGATTGGTTATGTTTGATTGTTTGGGTGAATGGTAACTCCGAGTTTCATGGTTTTAATTAGTTTCAATCAAGCATAGATTCTAGTTCTGTATATCTTCAGTATGAGTTACTTTTTTCGGGGTAGAAAGTATCTGTGGTGGGGATAATTATCAGACCCTGAAACCTGGTCACTCCTTTATTATATACTTTTCATAGTCTTTATTTTTTCTAGAAAAAGATCATATAGAGTTTAGGGTAAAATTTTAAAACTTTTAAACCTTCATGTGAGTTTTGGGCCTGTGCACGGTTGGAGCTTAGCCTGGAAGACCATGCGACCTCCTTTCCATCTAAAAATAATAAAAAACATAAAATTAAATTAAATTAAATCGGAATAAAACAAAACTAAAATAATTTTTGATAATAATGATAAGAATAATAATAATATTGTTATGATTATGATGATGATGATGACTATTGTTATTTGTATTCTTATTATTATGATTATGTTATTATTATTATAACTATTATTAGTATTGTTTCTATTTTTTATTTACATTTTTATTTAATTTTTTTCTAAACCCAGGGTATCATTCTCCTACCCCTACACTATCACAGTACCACCCCCTCGTTCCCCTTTCCCTGCACGATGCCGCCTCCTGCACGCTCTCCTTTTCTGGACGAACTTCCTCCCCTGCAATGCTCCCTTCCGACAGTGCCCCTCCTCACACCATCTCTCCTACTCGCATGACCCATCCCTTTTGAAGCCTCCTTATGTGATACCCCCTTCACTAGTCAAACTCCCTCCCCCTCAGATGAGGCCTTCCGGTGCGGCACCTCCCCACCTTCCAGCGGCCGCCCCTCCTCTGGCGGTGTTTCCTCTCTCACACTGCCGGCACTACCTTCGGTGAGTAATCCTTCCCCTTATTTTGTGTTTTACCATGAATTTATGGGGTGTGTGGTGTTTGTCCGAACCCTAATGGTTAGGGTTTGGGTGTCCCGTGATTTCCAATGGATTTCAGGGTGACGTAGGTCCGTGTTACGACAATCGCCACCAAAGGTGCTGCATTTCTGACCATTTCGGTCTTCCCTCCCTTATATTCAGTATGATTTTTTCAAATATTTCACTTTTATTTCATTTTAATTTTACACTTTTGCATGTTTTGAGTTTTTGTAAATATTTATAGTGTGCATTGGACCTTACTGTGGTGTTTTGGACTACAGATGTTCAGAGTTCCTACATGTACATGCATAGGGTAATACACACACACACACACACACATATATATATATTAACTCATTGTAAATATTCCCTCATGGAATGTGGAATATTTGAAATGTAGCAGGGGTATTTATGTATGTGTATAAATACATGTACGTGTATGTGCAAAGTGTTGGTTCAACAAGTCGTTATAAAAAAGCAGCATGTTTGAGGTAGGTGTCTCCATGAGTTTTCCTTTACCTTGCATCCCATTAGTGCTTGGATTCAATTAATGAATTTGTAAACATGATTCAAACATTTATGGAACCTATATTTAATTCTTGGTGATGATTTTTCATTAATTGGACTTGCAAAAAATTAGTTTTGAAAGAAATTCTTCCTTTGCACCTATGTGATTATTCCCTTGGTGCTTCTTGTAAAATGTAATTTGTGATTTTATAGAAGAATTAACCTTATTGTGGTATTTTTCCATGGTGTGAATTGGTAAATTAGTCCCAATTTCTAAATTGGAGTGGCGAGTTATTGGGTTGTCTTTTAATCACTCAAGAATCACCGTGAAATGTTTTTGGAAGGTTTTTCTTGGTTTGTGAAAGGGATGGTTATTTTTTCTATTTTTTGGTATTGGTGTGTTTGGATGGTAATGACAAGTGGTTTTTTGAAAATATTTTCTAAAAAGGGTTTTATGGGCACATGGGGTACCATTGGATGTTGGACATCAATGGGTATGTGGAGTGTACACATGGATGAGCATTCAAATGATACTGAAACTCTAAGGCACATTTCTTTTAAAAGTAGAATAATCTTCCCTTCTTCCCTATTTTCCCCAAATGGTACCATGATTTTAAAATGATGATGTGTTTCATTAAGCTATTTATAAATGTTACTTCAAATGTGTTTCTTAAAGTTTTTTCTCATTTGTCCAAAAAATGAATTTTGTTGATTCAGAAAAGATGGTCAGATTCTAAATGGTATGGAAATCCATTTTTAATTTTGGATTGCATTTTACATTTTTATCTTAGTTTTGAAATAAATATGTATTTGGAAATTAAAGGCCCATTTGGCACTACTCACTTTAAAATGGTGTTTCCATAGCCCTTGGGTTCGTGAACAGTCGGTTGGTTTCTAGATGACGTTGCCTCCATTGTGAAATTTATAAAAGGGTGGGGGGTGGGTGGGGGGGGGGATTAAATGAAATCCCTAAAGGTATGACCATGTGGAACTTCGAGTCCATTTTGGTAAATGTTATGATTAAGGGGCCATTTGGAATGTTTTATAAAAATGTGGATTTCTCAAAAGTTTAGAAAAGATTTTATGAAAAGGTATTGGAACTTGGGACCAAAAATATCATTAGGAAATACTAAATATAAATGGTGTATCACATTGTTTGGAAAAGGATTTTGATGTGTTTTTCAAAAAAGGGAATTTGGGGGCGTAAAGCTAAAGTTTTGTTTGGAATTTTTCATGTTTTCAATGATAGGGTTGAATGATCAAGGTATATGATATCCCGGTTGGCACTTTCAATGAAGTGATGTGTATATGTATATGTATTGAGTGGGTACCCTATATAGGATTTCCCTTTTAGGGGTTATTGTATAAGTGGTGTTGGGGTTCGGGGTAGAGAAGTGAAGTGGCATTAGGTAAGGCGATTAACTCATGTAAGGGCCTCCCACTTACGTAGTTTATTATTACCATGTGTTCCTTGGTGCCACTTAGAGGATCAAGTAGCAGTTTCTGATCAACTCTAATTGGATGGGTTGGTACCCCCTGTAATCTAGATTGGATAACTGGTATGTGACACTGGAGTGGCTAGTTTAGGGAGGCCAATTGGTTATAGAATAAAGGGATTCACCATACATCGGAATGTGGTTCTGAAATGAGTACGTACATGGTTCTTTTAGGGATATTTAGGATAAACCATGATTACTTTCTATTTATACTTTCTTGTTTTTAATTTTTTGCACATATTTTTTCCTGGTACTCTGTTAGGTTGTTTACTTTTTTGTATAACCTAGTATGATCTGTTTGGGGTTTTAGTTTTAAAATGATATTTTTTATTGGAAATGAAAACTATGTGTACAATGTTTAAAAAAAATGAAAACATGTATTATTTATCTAATCTATGAAAACACTATTTTTAGAATTGTATTTTCAAACAAGAATTTAATGGAATGTTTTCAGGAAAAAAATCATGGATTCCATGGTTTATATTTCACATTCCAAATAAGAATTTTAGTGATCATGCCTAATTTATTATTTTAGTCTCATGTTCCAGTTTTGGATTGCTCTTGAAGAGACCACAGTTATGTATCATGCGTTGACCCACGAGGTCACTTAGAGGTATGCTTGGCTACAAGACTATATCTAATTTCCAGGGTTAGTGTTTAAGTTCTTTGTTCACTTTATTTTTATTTTTTTATTTTATTTACGGTCTAAAATCATTCCCAACTATTTTACTTTGGTCCAAAAAACTAGCTTCTGGCCCATGGGGATTGGGCACACCCTTCAAGCCATGTCGCGGACCGACTCAGGTGACCGATTCAGGGTTGACTTGGGTTGGTTCATGATAGTAGACTTGATAATATTTTGATCAAGTGGGGGATTACCTTGAATAGCTCCACTACAGCCTCCTATGGAAATCGGGTAAGATGTTATGAAGGAATATTACCGCACAATTAAAATTGATGAAAATGATTAAACAATAGAAAACTATTTCTTTAAACCCTTTTAACAGAACTAGAAATTGAGATCAAGATCAAACCAACACAAGATACTCACACATTCCAATATCCCATAGTAACTTTTGTATCTTCATCAAAATACCTAGAGAGACACTCACTACAACATACCTCTAAAGTCCTAAAAATTGTATCTCCTATCTACCAAATGTTCCAAGATAAAGAATCTCAAGGAAAAACTGATCTATGATACCAATTTGTAACAAACCAACATGGTTACCCTTAAAAATGGTTCCAAAACTGTTCTACTATATACCCAAGGCGTCCCCCTGGTCCCCATGGTTTAGAGACTAGAACTTGGGCATCAAAAAACTAAATGAGGGAATGATTTCACCCAACATGAAATAAACTGCATGGAATACATATAGATACAATGGAAATAAACAATATAATAAAAATAAAAGAAATATATTTCATAGACAAAGAAAAATAGCGATAGTGATATGACTAGTAATAAATATAAAACCAAAATAACAAAAAAGTAAGGACAACTAAAACCAACCACTACTACATTATGTGATACGGGGGGAAGTCTCCCACCATCTCACCACCAGCTACCCAAACCAACCTGACCAAACCTCACCTCTTCATTGTGGGATTGTTCCTTTTATTAAATAAAAAGATATAACAGGGACTAAAAATATCCAAATGGGTGTTTAGGGTGTGTGATATATAGGCCCAATAGGATCCCATCCCGGTGTCCTAAATTAAGTCTCTTCGAAATAAACATAATATAATCAATTTATAAAAATTTTCATTTAAAGAAATAAAATAGTTTATATAAAAATCATGGTAAATATTTTACTTTTCCAAATTTATAAAGAAAATATAGGGAAAATAGTTTCAAATCCGAATTTCACATTCAAAAATATCCAAATCATGTATATAAAATACAAACAATACAAATCCAAAACAATTGTAAACATTTCAAGGATCACAATAGGTTAAGCTATCAGACTACTCATACCACAATCAATTATGAGTTCACACTCAAGTCCTTAGAAAAAAGGAATAAAGAGTATAGAAACACACAATGAGTGAATCCCATTGAAAATGTAAATATTAAGCCCCTAGAACACAAAACTAGGTAGAATAGAAACAACCCATGATTGAACCCCCTGGAAATGTCAAGATCAAGTCCCTAGAACACAGGTCCAGGGAGTAGAAGAACACCCATTCATTGAACCCCCAACTATAAAAATGGATGAGGCACTAAACTACACCTTTCACCTATGTAACTATAGATTCACATGAACTAAATTTATCATATCAATTTCAAAGGACTTCACATTTCACACTCCAAGAAACCCATTTATTCAATCAAAACATTCATTGAAAACCCATTTTGAAAACTATATTATAATGCTTTCAAAACACCTTTTCTTACAAAATAATAGGGAAAAAAATATTTTGTCACTAATAAATTTATGCACAGAAGTCAATCATTACAATTATTTTATAAAACTATTTATAAAATAAAGAGAAATTATGGTTGATAAAATATATGCTAGATATGAAACCACCTAACTCAAACATGCGTCACACACAATCCACAATAGGATCCACAAAACAACAAGAATGAAGAAAAAAAAATAAAAGAAAAAAAATCAATTCCCACATATCATAATTGAATTAAATAATGAGAGGGTAATTAGAGGGGTTAGGTCAACACATACCTTAAGAAACCACACACTGCACCACAACCAACCTAATAACCATCCGCCGATGTAATATCAAAAAATAGATCTAGAAGAGATAAAGAAACATAAAAATGTGATCAAAGAATACTATAAACACAAATTTGATCCACTTCCATTATCAATAGAAATGAAGAAGCATAAAGTATCCTTACTATGAGAGACACTATGCAACCACCATGGAGATATACTGTTGAATGAAGTGATCCAAAAGAAGAAGAAACACCCAAAATCTCCATGATGAGAGTAAGGGATTGAGGGAGAATGGACGAATGACGAAAAATAAGAAAGAGTTACATGATCTATTTAAAATTCCTACTAGGTTAAATGGATTTATGATGTAATAACATGATTTATGCTATAAAACCTTTTGGTTTCATTTCCACTGAAAAAAACATTGCCCTGGGACAATTTTACCATGGGTGATATTTTACAAGGTAAATTTTATATTTACAATGTAAATAGTTTTCAGCCTAAATGGTTTTTATGGAATATTCATGAAAACTTATTTACACAATAAGCTATACTCTTATGATGTGAAAACTTCCTGAAAGAAGAATCCAACCTATGCTCTACTAAAAAACACCCAAAAAAGATTCTTATGCCCTAAAAACTTAAAAAAAACAATATTAATAATCAAAATAGCGCACCTTAAACACTTAGGATATTATAATAACTATGTGAAAATTTACCAAAACCCACTAATGTTATGTTATTTGAGAAAAATTTTAGGACCAGCTGAATTCGTATCCCAAATTTTACCACAAATTCTTAAATCTCAACTCATGTATTCCTTATAAGGTCATGCAATATCAGATTACAAATATATTAAAATAAAACCATCAAATTAAATCAATAAAAATGACCTCCAAATATTTTAATATTTTGTACCATCTTTTGGATTTTCACAAAATAGTTAGTCACACATACATTCATCTTAATTGTCACCACAACCCTATCAACCTCTCTAGTATTCAATAATTTATATAAATTTTATAATAATGGAATATTCCCTTTTTATGCTAATTTATTCATTTGATATTTATCCTATATATATATATGTATATGTTTTTATACTAAGTGTTACACAATAATAAGAATTTAAAACCTATAATGGTTGATTATATCTCCTAGAAATCATTCATATTTTACATTTTTGTAAGAATATTAAAATAAAAAAGAAACATAAACATATTAAAAAATGGTGTGTATGTTATTCCACTATGAGTTTCACTTAGAACACAAAATCTTATAAAAACCTTGGAATATGAAATATATTATCCAAAAAAAGATATTTTTATTTTTTTTAAATTTATCCAATATTTTTTGGACATTATGTTTAAAAACAAGAATATTGATTCTTAGTCCATAAAAATACATGATATTTAACCATAAATTTTTAAAAAATTACTATAGCATAGAATTATTCATATATGAAAAAAATAACTTTTAGAAACATAATTGTCTAATATTTATTGATTATATCTTATATTAAAGATTCCAAAAAAATATCAATTGAAAAATATAACTTTAGGAAAATGGATTATTAACACTATAAGTTTTTCTTTTTATATTGGTGTGTATTGATAATCTAAATCATCTTATTCAAATAGGTTAATTCTTTAAAATCAAAGAAATAAACATGATGTGTTTTTATTAAACACATTAGTGTTTCAGAATAATTATTCACTTCATATTTATAATTTTTAGAATATCTTGGAACTGCTTCAGGCTTTAATCATTATTATATTTCTTCCATTAAGGCTAAAAAATATTCAATAAATGTGTTCCAATGTTATCATTTTTTTGTTGAGTAACGGTTCTAAAAGAAACAAATATTTACTCACAATAATAAGAATATTCATTTCAATTAAATTTTAATTTTCTTTATTACGTATATAAGTGCTCATGTAATATTTTTGTATCTCCTGTTTGAATGTATGATACCCTATGTATTCATATTTTCATATAATTTCATTTTTTTTAAATTTTATTGAATATAATTTACTATCATTCATGACTCCTTGGATTTATTGTTTTATTTAAGCGTATACTATTAGAAGACCTAACATTTACTAATATACTTCATTTATTAATATTATTAACATAATTTTTGTCCCTTCATGATAGGGGATCCTATCGTTACATTACTACATTTATGGTTTCATCTTTTTATTAATTATTCTCAATTTATAAATATTTAATTTATACAATATAATTTTTTCTCAATAATTTTTTTATATTTTTTTATAATGGATTATTATATAAAAAATCTATAAAGAATGAGTATAATTTGTTTTAATGAGAATTATTGTCAATTGTTTCATATATAAAATTTATACTCATTATCATTCTATTTTACCTATGCTATTTTTTTGTATACTTTATTGTTTTATCCATTTTTTAATAATACCAAAACAGGGAATAAGTTTTAGATATTTTGATTAATTAAAATAAGGTGGATAATATTGGATATTTGGACTTTGATATTACTGTTTAAATAATTAAAAACATTTAATTATGGTTATTTCATTATTGAAGAGTAACCCTAACTCTATTATGTGGATTAATACATTTTTATTATCTTTACCACCTCAAAAATTTAAAATATAATTTATTTTTAATAAAATATATGTTACATGATTTTTTTACAAATAATTATTTCATTTGGATATTATATATATATGTTTTATAGGATTTTTACTTGATAACACATTTTGAATCAACTCTAGTTCACTATATATTCTGTTTATAGTAATTCTATAAAGTCAAGTTTATTGCTCATAAATATAAAATTGCATAGTTTTGGAGAATAATATGTTTTCTTTATAAATTCAACAACATCACTTAAAATTGTATTATTGTTTTGTATTTTTAAATACAAGTAAAACCTATAGAGATATTTTAACTACTAAAAAGCCTAAATCGATAATTTGGGAAATCATAATTTTCTCTGGTGTCACTAAAATTTTTCTTCAAAAAGAATATTATTTTAAAATCATGATTCCTAATTTATTTTTTTGCTATCATAAGAGATAGATGTAACACCATGGTTTTTGGTTTGTTGTCAATTTTATTTTATTTTTATGAATTTGTAGTGTTATAATGTAATTTATGGATATAAATGTTGTTATGGTATCTAAACATTATTTTGATTACTCCATTTGATTTAAAATGGGTTGTTTATATAAGTGGTCAAGTTTCATGGTAATTTTAACAATATAGATAATTTGGGGTGAGTTTTACCTAGACTCTGTGGATGCCTACATGGTCCAAAGGATTGTGTAAGATTATAGGGAATTATTGTTTTGAGGTAAATTGTTTCAAAATCGTCTACATTGTCCAAGAAACCATATTTGTGGACCATGAAATTTTGTTTAGTGATGTAGGGGTTTATTATGATCCATTACATGGTACTAGAGACAATGAATACCGTGAAAGATGGTTGTTGTGGAATGGAAGAATGCATAGATTATTGCACAGTTATGGAGATGATTCATGGAGAGTATGTATCTAACTTTATCTTAAACGATTACATTGTTAAATAAAACAAAAAACACTCTGATTTACCATATTCTACCATATAAATCTCCTTGGAAGAATTTGGAAAAATTCTAGGGTGAAATTATTGGTGTCCCAATATCTCTTTAATGGATTGTGAGTGTGGGTTGTGAAATGGACATTTGATCTCAAGAATTATATTTTTATTCTCTCTCTTAAATTTACTCATTTTATCTACTAGATCAACCCTTAGTAATTACGTATCTTTATATATGTGGATATACATTAAAAACTATCCTTAATTTTGATATATATATTTTAGGACGTATTATATTGGTGTATTTATAGACCATGGATTTAAGGAAATTTAAGATAAAACACATCTAGGTTGTTTTTTTGAATCCCAATTATATGATTAGCTTATCATTTCTATTTTTCTGATTTATAATTATTATTCTTTTATTGAAAAACTAAATATTTTGTGGAATAATAGTTCAATCAAGAAGTGTATTTTTTTGTGAAATTGTTTTTGATTGTTAGGGGATTTCAGACCCATTATTGTTTTGGGAATTTGAAGTAGGTATTTTCAAAGGAATGTATTTTCTTATCAAATAATATATGTAATTTTTATGTTTCTATACAAAAATAAATTATTTTTATGTTAAATATATTTATAGAAAACTACTATTGGAAGAGGGTTATATTTTAAAAATTATTCAAATGGGTTCACATGGATTTCTCATACATTGTGTGTTTTTTTATAAAAAATAATTTACAGTGGGAATAGTTTTGAAACCTTTATAAAACATCCCTTATAAACCAGAGGACAATAGAGTTTTTTAAGTATAGAAATTGTTGTTATGACTTGGTCCATAAGTCATCACCAATCACCTTGTAATTGTACATGATGTTGGTTTTGATTATATGAATGGTTGATGACATGGTACACATGTGAAACCAAGAAAGTGATATCTTAATTTTATTAGACGAATGAAGATTGTTTCATGATAGTAAGCTATAAATGTGAAATTTGTATTTGGATAAGAAATTACTTATCATGGTGATTTTTCAGAAATGTAGATATTTATTAGATTTTAGGACATGAATATGTTTCGATTAGGATTGGGGAATGGAAAATTTCCATTAGTTATCTAAAAAGAAAAAGTTTTCTTGGGTTTTAAGAAAAGTGAGTGCATTTTTTTAATGATCTTTCTAGGGTAGAAAATACAGTTCTTGTTTTTTTAAATCAACTGTTTTTTATTTTTATTTTTCCTAGAGTAATGTGATTTATGAAAGAGAATGTTTTATTCAATTTATATAACATGTCTATGTAAATATTATGGATATTTTTTTTTTTCTAAACCTATTTTTGATTCATCAATATTGATTAGAATTGCATTATTTAGATGGATCATGCATAGAGGTTCGTTGGAATGTATGGGGAAAAATTACTACTTTTATACTCATCACTAACATGTGAACTTATGTGGTAATGTTTACATGATTTAACATGGAATAGACAATATAAAAACGTTTTTCATTATAAATGGTACATTATAAATCCACGTTTGAGATATTACATGTAACGACCTGAGATTTTATTATACATTTTCCTTAAATAAACAATGTAGCTTGAACTGTGACCCAATGTGTTTCATTTTCCTTCACCTACTTTCAAGGATGGAACTGATAGGGAATATAACATATAAAATATTATATTAATGAAATATTTTATATTTTGAAATAATAATCCATATTATTACTTTTACACATTCTATGGTAAATGAAATCATAACCAATGTGTATGTAAAGATTATGGACTCTATTGACTGATGTATTCTATTTTTGTTTAAATACGTCATGTATGGTTCTAAAATTAGTTTTAGAGGATAAATATGTTTTTTATAAATTAATTAAGGCTCTATAAATATAAATTAGACAATCTATTAACACTATTAGTAATAAAAAACCGTGGAAAATTCAACCATATGAAAGAGAGTTCTATGATAAAAAATGATTTATTCATACTATGAAATTACTAAAATATAACACCAATAAAAACCAAATAAGATCATTATGATTATGGTATAATGATATTATTACTAAATCAATTCATAATAATCCAATAATTACGATATGTTCTTATATGGGTTGGTTTAACCACTTACTCAAATAATAGTATACATTTATATCATGGATGACTATGGGAATTTAATTTCTGGTATTATATGATATTAATAAGTAACTAATTAGTTTATTTTTAGTTTTTAAATCTATTATAAAAAATTAACTCATTATTTAAGAAAACAACTTATGTTAACTAAGAATCATCAAAACATGATCATCACCAAATTCATATTTAAACATCGTAACCAAAACTACCATAAAATTTAAATTAGAACATTTTCAATAATTATAAAAACCAATTAAAGTCCCTATTATGATATATGAATGATAAAATTTTGGATAATAATGAATAACAATATTGAAATTAGGAAAATAATTCCAAATGTCCAAGGTTACTCAATCTCGATATTTAAAACAGATAATAACTAACTAATATACATGAAGTGAATAATTACAAACGATGTTTATAAAAGGTTATGTATATTAAATAGGTTATAAAATAGGTTATTAAGATATTTATGTCTAATATACTGGTGGGTCGAGTGCATTCTACTAAGTCAGGAAATAAGGTAAGGGTTTATTTGTTTCATTTTCAACTCCACAAGTCATGTTTTATATTGTGAACCATAATTTACTTTAAATGGTGTATTCATTACCCAGAAGATTTCACAGATGAAAAATTATTCCATTTCATGATATTTTAATGTCTATTTCATGACCTTTCTCTCACTATGATTTGATTCTTACCTTACCAATTCTATAAGAGTTTCATAAACTCAATTTCTAATTAATTGGGTAATATTATTTCTTACATGATTAGATCTTTAAATCTGTCATTAATCCTACCATTACTCTATTTTATCTGTTATTTCTTTTTTTAACTTAGTTAATTACTTTTCATCATAGATAACCACTTTTTTATAATTATTTTCCTAAATAAAAAGTGTAATATTGGTAATAATAACTCTCATTCTTATGCATGGATATTTTCTTCCATGTTTATAATTTCCATCCCACCAATGTTATCATATCTTATTAGGAAATTTAATATGAATTATTTTTTATTTATCTAAAAATCCTCTTTCTCCGTTTTTAAAAGAAATATTTAATAATATTTTGATGATTTGGGTTTTCAAAAAACGGTATTCCAAAATATTTAAAATGGGTTTCCATCCCTTCAAAATAATTTTTTTTGTCTTCCACCCCATATTTATTTTTATAACCTTTATATCTTTTCAAGAATCCATTAATGTTTTTTCATTTTCCAAATTAAATGTTTTCAATGTTTTCAATTCACCCTTTTTTTAAAATAACTTTTTAAAGTGACCTATAACATTGTTTTTTACAATAATATTGAAAATGTTTTCTAAAGATTCATTTTAAATTTTATTCTATGTGAATACATATTTTCTCTAACCATATCCTTTTATAAAAAACATTTCCTCTATGCTTTCTTGGTTAAAAAAAATCTCATAGTTTTATAAAATATTTCTTTTAAAATGATTTCAAAAGATCTATGAAATTTCATATCTCCAAAGTGGTTTTTCTAAAACTACAAAAAATTGTTTCCTTTTAATTAATTTTCCTTTGATATATGTTATTCTAAATTTTATGATATTCTTAAAATATTACCATTCACCTTCTTTCTCAATATAACTTATGAATGTTCTTTTATATCATTAAAATTATCCATCGCATCAGTTCTATTTCCTAGTAAATGAATGTTTATAAACCTATTTTTCTTCCAATGCCTTTCTTGTGTGAATTACCATTTTTTGATTACTTTTATTTAGGGGTGTTCATTTTGATTCCATACATAGATTAATTGGATAAATTATTATCTCAATCGGATACCCTTTACCAACATGGTGTACATACCATATGATTTATTATCCTAGTTGAATGTTATTTTCCTAGAATTTCACTTCATTTCATTAGATATAATTTTATTTTCCATGGTTTTATTATGTTATTATTATTAATGGAATTATGAAAGTTTTACTTATGTGATTCCATTTTAAAATGTTATGAAAACCATTTTATTTCCTTAGTTCTTATTTATAGGATGACTTATTTTTTGTGGCACACATATGTATGAATGATGACGGGAAGGGTCCAATATCACCATTGAATGCATTATTTTATGTTTATATCTCCTGATATAGTCAGACATGTACAAAATTAATTTGTTCACACTATATTGATGATAATAGGTTTTCTAATATTTTCAAGCATGGACAAAATTAATTTAGTCACATAGGTGTTGATATAATGGGTTATCTCATGAAGCCTTCTCTATGCTTATGATTATTATATATTTCCATGTTTTTTATATGATATTATATAATTTTATTCTTATTAATAGGCCTATATTATGCTCTCATAGCTCCTTTTTATTGAATTATGTTTCCATACTCTTTTATTTCATGTATTATGATATTCTAATTCATATGAAATGGTTTATGATCAATGATTTATTTGTCATATGTTTCTTTTGCATCTTGATTATACCCTTATGATTTTATTATGATCAATTATGATATTTTTTGCTAACACAAATTTTTACCCTTACTGATCATCTAAAACCACCAATTTCTTATGTTTATATTTCCCATCGTTATAAAGATAAGAAAATTATGTAATATTTATAAGAGTTTCTTATGTATATAATTTGTAGGTGATATTGAAGACATGCTATAGATTAAAAAGTTTCTATCATACTGGGTAAACATTTTCATTAGTAAAAAATAATGATTTTTTTGGACAATATGTTTTCATAATTCTTTAATACTCTAAAACTAAAAGTTCTTGGAAATGTTTTGTAATGAAATATTTTATTTATGTCATGAAATTAGACTGTGACCTTTGTGGGAAGCTATAGTTGGTATCATAGTAGGGTTTAGATAACATTGGAGATTTGGATAATATTAGTTGAGGATAAATTAGTAGTTATATATAAAATAAAAGGTTGATAACTTCAGGCTGGTTATAATTTAAAGGGAATAAATAAATCTAAAGGTTATTTGAGTTAATATCATGTGGATTATGATAATATAACTTTATTTAAACCACCACCAATAAGTATAAGGGATAATTCTATGTATAGTATAACAACTTATTTTTTTGTAAAGTAGAGATCATGAGGTTTTCATATCAATTAAATACCTATACGGATACTATATGTGACATCCTGAGTTTTTAATAAATAACTACTTTATTTGATAGTGTACATGATACACTATATCAAGCATAAAACGAACAACTAAATATTATTATTTTAATGTTACACTTATAACCTTACTGTTAGACTGGTGGGAATAAACTGTATTAACAGAATTATGAAATATCATTTATACATGTATATGTAAATAACTTGGTGAAAAATTAATTATAAATGAATATAAAACTTTTTTTAAAATAAAAGAGAATGTTTTTCTGAAAAAAAAAATTAAATGTACATAAGAATATTTTATACTAATAATTAATAAAATCCTTTTTTTTGGATTCTATTAGTGAAATATATATAATATATTAAATCTAAAATTTAAAATTAATCTTATGTGCTTTCTAGACATGATATAAGAAAAAAAATTCAATTTTACAGATAAAATAGGTATTTTTATGAAAAGGTATATTTTCCACCTTTTTATGGAGAACCAATTTGAAATGTAATTTGTAACACTTTTAATCTTTTTATAAGAAAAATTAAACTTTTTTTGGAAATATAAATTTCAAAATTTACTTTAGGTGAATTTTTGGTATTTTTCTATTAACATTCATTTTTTGATGGAGAGTGAATAATACAAAATATTTGTTCAAAAATGATTTTTCATCCAGTTTATTTATATAGTTAAAATATGTTTTTAATTGGATTTAAAGAATAAATAAATCATTTTTTTATAATTTAATCCAATTTATGTCATTGAAGTCAATTTCACATTGAAATTGGATATAAAAACTTTGTGAACTTTTGAATGTTTTTACTTTAAAAACCCATTTTCAATTCATTAATATGATTAATTTTAAATTATATTTGTGCACTTATGTGTTTTGAATTTTTAAAAACTAACATAAATGGTTGAAATAAGAATGATATTTTTGATATAATATGATGAAATTAATTTTGGAAAAATATAAATAGTAACTTTAGAAATTTTTCTTTTTACCTCAGTTAAGGGTAAATCAGGTAAATCAAGGTTAAAATAATAATATAAAATTAAACTAAAACATTTATTATTTTAATTATATGAGATATTGTAGAAAAAAATATTCATTGGGAAAATTTTATGTCTACAAGGATGCACTTTTAGGACTTTATCCCTTTTATAGTATTTTATTCAAAGAAAAGACAACTTTATCACAAACTTATTCTTAATAAATAAAATATTTTTAACATGGGGGTATATTATAGATATGTTCGAATATAACTAATATTTATAAAGATACATTTTTTATCTACATCATGATAATTTATTTATAATTTATAGGAACGAAATAAATAAATTAAATTGTGGCCCAATGATGATGTAGTAATTGCTTTATTAATGGAAAAATCA
The DNA here is from genome assembly GCA_963277665.1 of Viscum album. Taxonomy (NCBI): domain Eukaryota; kingdom Viridiplantae; phylum Streptophyta; class Magnoliopsida; order Santalales; family Viscaceae; genus Viscum; species Viscum album. Next base: position 1,477,902,557 of record OY728150.1, read on the forward strand.
AATAAATGGTATTAAAAATATTAAAATAACTATATTTTGATATAAATTATGGCATAAAATAATATAACAGATTAATTGTAAATTTTATGGATTATTTAATAGAGTTTTTTTGAGAATATAAATATTTTATGATATTTTTAAAAAGTCAAGTAATGAATAGTGTCATAATTGACATAATTGATATCTTAAAATAAATAATATTTTAATAAATCATATAAAAATTATAAAATCCATAATTATTCCAAATAATTTGGGTATTTATTAAAATTACTTAAATTACTAATTTAATTGTCTTTTTTCATGTTATGGTAGTTATATTAACCCTCAAATTGTAAATTGAATGATAACATGACAAGAGTTAAAAGTGTAAACTAAGGGTAAAACCAAAAAATAAAAATTACAAAAATAATAAAAACATATGTAATTTTTATTAGATTAATGGATTTAGAATAATTATCATCCTATATTATGAATACATCACTTTGGAACCATATTGAATATAAAAATTATTTATATTAATTTAATACTTTCAGGAATTCCAAGAGTTACCCTATCATATCTTATAAAAGGAAACCCATTATTCTCTATTCATTACACCTCAAAACTTATTTGGTCCATCTAATAACAACCATAATACCTTACATGAATCTATAAAATAATTATAAATTCCTTATTTTATGAATAAGACTCACTTGATATGTTTTAATCTATTAGTAAAAAGAGATTGTCTGAAGAGAATGTATTGTTTTTAATTAAGTGTTTCTATTTTATTTCTTGTTCCACTTCCTTCAAATATTCTTCCACCATTATGAAATAAATAATCTAGTGTCATCAATATAATTAGATGTTATTATGTAAATATCACCACCTAAATCCATCTCCACTTCCATCAAACGGGAAAAGAATTAGTCATTCAGGCATATGTGTGAACTATCACCTCCACGAACTGATATAATTTGTTTTCCATCACCACATATCAAGAGTAGTTATAATGACGGAATTAATGTTTTGATATGAAATTAATTGAATATTTATCATTATAATAGAAACATATATTAATTATGTTCTTACTTACTATGCACGGAAAAATGATAATGTCATTCTTGTGTACGTGTGAACTATCACCTCCACGAAGCAATGTGATTTGTTTTTGATCACCACATCACATGAATGATATATATGTATATTTTAATTATTAATTTTATATTAATGATATTATTATCATTATGGAAAGATAAAAAACTACTTATCTTCTTTCCGCAATGATCATTGAGAAAAGTAAACATTACTCATGCATACGTATGGCCCACCATCGCCATGATTATAACATAGTTATTTTTTCATAACCATATATAAATGGTTTGATTTAAAATTATAATTTATGTATAAGGATGATAATTATGTCATTAATATTATTCTAGAGATTATTTAATAATTACAAATATGAATATATACATCAAACCAATTTTATTTTGGACTCAAGTACGAAACATCATCAAAACATTCGAGATAAACTTAAATAACTAAGTAAGATTTATAACATGATAATAAGTGATATAAATAGAATAATAAATTTTAAAATGTTTCTTGAGAAAGTAAATAATTGACCAAAGTTTATTATTCATAAGGATAAATATTATATATTATGAATCCGACTCAAGGTAAGAGACTCTTTAACTAAAACATCTTTGTAAATGTTTTAAGGACTAATTATTATAAATCATTCTCAATAAAGTACATGTTTTAAAAATAGTTTTTTATGGATTTATTTATATATACATTAAAGTTTTAAAATTTTAATTTTCAAATTTCTCTCTGAATTTTCAATGTGGTTTGGGACACATTTATTAAAATATATCTCACTAATTTTTTTTAAATGGGTTTTAAAAATTGATTAATTATTTCAATATCTGAGATTATTTTTATAAATATACAACATGAATGGAATATCCTATATTAATGATGTTTTTTATTTTCACTTTTTAATTATATTTTTTCACCATTATTTTTGAACAAAATTATTTCATTATTATGAGTTTGGTTTTTATATTTTAAAAGTTCTTTTACAAGAAAATGGTATATTGATATCAAAAAGTGTTTATTAGAGGTATAAAAGATTTATCAAGGGTTTAATTCAGGATATGTTCTTTGTAACTTGTTTATTATGTTTTGAGTCCATTATATCTCAATATATGATGGATTTATCCCTATTATTTCTCAATATATGACTGGTTGAGTTCCATTATAGCTTGAAATATGACAGGTGAGCCCCATTATATCTCTCCAATGAATTGGGTAGTCCAGAGATAGAAGTTGACTGTAAGGTTATTCCATCTGTAAGGTTGAATGTAATAGGGATATGGTAATTATGCCCCAAGTCACATTCATGTTTTTTCTATTAATTCTAATGATTTTTTAAGAAAAGTTTTTTCAATGGGTTTTCATGTTTTCAGTTGAATAAAAATTTCATTCTTTATATCCGTTACTGAGATATTTTGTGATCATAGAATCTTTTGAAATGTTTATCTTAGGGTATAAGGATGGGTAAAAGGAATGAAGAAGTCAAGATGAATTTTATGAATATTTTCATGAAATGAAAATCATGTTTTCATTTAAAATTATTATATTTTGAAAATGTGTATACTATTAAGAATTTTCTAGTTTGTATTTTATGGTTTTGTTATGTATAAATTATGGCCTAATTCTTTAAACTATAAACCTAAAAATATCCTCAATGTGAAATAAAGTAAAATTATTAACTTAACTCAATATTATGTAATGTTTATGTATGTGGACTGAAACTATAAGTGGATTCAGGTCTCTATAATAGATGTACCTATAGGTAAAACCCCATAAATTAATTATCACATAGAACATGATAAAGATGACTAAAAACACACCTGGTTTCACACTCCTAGAGGATGTTATTTATTCTATCATATTTTATTTATGAACCATTATAAAACATTTTATTTCTAATTATATTAAGGGATTAGCATAATAAGTATGAGAAAATATATCTTAAAGTAAACTAGGTTGATCCAATATATTTATGGGACAAACCAAGTATGATATAGTATCATAGGCTGAAATAAAGGGAAGAAAACTAGATACCCGCACTCCCAGATCTTGTGTAAAAAAATATCATAAATATTGTTTTACAAAAATTTCAACTAATAAATATATAGTCCTTTCCACACCTGAGTATATTTTCATTTTAGGTTTTGAAAGATTAGAAAAAACCATACAACATATCAATGTTTTAATTTTTTTTGTAAATAAAAATGAACCTTCACTCGATCTATCTTCTTAAAAAAACCAAAAACCGTCAGAACTTCAATTAATTCTATTAAAATAATTTTAATACATATGTGAAAAAATCCCCATTACGGGGTTTTAAAACCGTGGTTAAAATTCTTTTTTTATAGATATTATAAAAAATATTTGAAAATCATTCATTTTATATAAAATAAAAAACATTTGATATAATAAATAAAATTTTCGACATATTAATCAGGGAGTTTCAATAAAAATACATTGGTAATTATGTTCATTTTTTTTTTAAAATTACATATCACTTTGAAAACCTATTTTATTAAAAAATATAACAACCCTTAAAATAAATGTAGATTTCACCTTGAAAATTTTAAAACTTTACTTTGAAAATAACAATATTTTTATCGAATATAATGATACTTAGAGACACTTAAAATCTAGGAGGCCACTTGTAGTATCAATTTTAAGATAATGTAGCCTTGAGGTCCTAGGTTCACTCCCCATTTCTCATAATCAAATTTTATACCCAACTTCTAATTTCTTTATAAAACATTTTTGAAAGTTTTCCTTTCTCATTTATAAATCAATATAAAATTTATCAAAAAATCATCACTTAGGAAATTGTTTTTCAAAAAAGAAAATAATTAAATATCTAATATACTTAATAAGAAGTTTTTTCTAACGAAAATACTTACATTCACATGATGTTTAAATATTCTAAACATTCATAGGGAACAATTGTAAATAATTCTTATAAATTTAAAAAATATTTTTCATGACGCATGTAAAATGGAAATAAACAATATGGATTATAATCATATCTATAATAGTGATTAACATACATATATTTAAAATAAAATTTACTAAAATATTTTTTTTTGAACTTTAAAAGAAACATAAATGTTTTTTAAATAAAATTATTATGAAAAAATCTTCATTAAAGGATCCTTGATACTAGAATAAAACATTTCCTCCATGACTATGGTTTTGTAAAATAAATATAGTAGTTATTAAATATAGTTTTACTCAAAAAATGTAGTTATTCAAAATATATATAAATTTAAGAAAACAATTTAATTAAAATTAAAATTTAAAAAATAATGTTTACTTTATAGAAGGATGTGAAAAACAAAAATGGCATAAGAGTTTTAAACTATAATTTACCTTACTTTTTACTTGATGGTCAAAAAAGGCTTTATTCTAATATATTTAATTCAAATTATAGGACTCCCATGGTTTATTTAATTATAGTGAGACGTGATAAAAAATTATTGAAGAATACCCTCAAGTATGGGGTTTCATTTATATAGGCACACTAAGGAACCTGGGGATTTCAGGGGAATACTAGAAAGATATAATCTATCCATCATTAAATTGAAAATATAACTCTATTCACCATTTTCAAAATAGTTTTCTTATATAAGAAGTTTATAATTTGAATGGTATTTATATTTATATAGTATATTGAGGAATTTATTGAATCCAATCTTCACCCGTCTTCCAGAATCGAAAATATGGATCATAGATGGAATGATATATATATATATATATATATATATATATATGAAAACACCCAAAAGATAAACTGAGTATCATTCTAGTTGCAAATAAATCTTCATGGATGTTCGGTTTGTTCTAGAAGGATGGATAACATATAAATTTATATAATAAACTTTCTCAATTAAACTAGAATATCCTGAAAAAATAAAAAATCTAAGCCAAACTATAGGTGATCAATTGTAATAAATATATAATTTCATACTCTTTTGATGGTCATCACATCATCCAAGATTAATAAAAGGATGGATTCTATCTAGAATCCTAAAAGAGAATATGGAAAATCCCACCAATCAGATCTATCAATCTACAACTAATTATGGTGGAATGCATTTCATGTTACGACATCGACATGAATAGTGTAATAATATAAGTTGAGGAATTATTGTGCGTAGAGTAAAGATTTTTTTCTATGGCCTACATGACTTTTGCCTAAGGAGGGTGATAGTGGTGGTATCATACTAGATTGAATACCAATAATGATGGCTAGAAAAAAGGTGTTTCTTTATGTAGATTGAAGAAGAAAATAGATGATAGGGTTACTAAGGTTAGTGTGAGGTTAGAGATAGAGGTTGAAGAAGATTATATGGTCAATATTTGTTTGATTGGTCAGAAATTTCAATAAGTGAATGTTTTTAATGTTTTTAATAGCTATCACATAATATGATCCCACATCAGACATCAATTCATTATAGGCTTTCTTAACAAATGATTCTATGTTGCTATAAAATCGATCCAATAGTGGGGATAAACACATGAAACACTCACCACAGACACCCACATAGGCCGAACTACACCCTTATGTGGTCCAAGAGCACAATATGTGTGCCTAGTGTGAAAAATTTAGTTTCTATGCACTCACTATCCTTTCTATATAGGCGGTCTCACCACATTCTTCTACGTGAGCTAGCCTGGCTAGCTCTCGTGCATGGTAGAGATTTATCACACATGCATGGTTGAGCTAGCCTAGCTAGACTGTTCTGTAGAACATTTTTTTAAGAATATGTAAAAAGAATAGTTATTATAAGTTTATGATTATTTTCATTCATTAATTTTTTTATTTTAATTATTTAGAAATAAATTATATTGCTAAAACATTACAATTGTTTCCTTTTATTACATATCACTAGGGAGTTATAAAATAATAAATTTTTAAAAGTGCACTTTAAATAAATTTTTTATTTTAAATTAATTAAAAACTTATTCCATTCTCTAAGGGAATTTAATGGATATCTAACAACAATTATATTTCACCATCCTATAAATACCCCTTGACAAATAGTTTTTAAAATTAAAACTTAAAATATTCTTATTTTCTCATTTGAATGTAATTTTCTCATTTTAATGTTATTTTTAATTCTTACCATCATAGTATATAGTGGTTTCTTACTATTGGATGATCCAAACAATGTGGTCTATGATATCAGGATTAGCAAGTTTAGTTAATTTTTTCCTCTATTATTTTTAATGATTGTTTTAAATTTGCCATTATCGACTCCTTATATTGGAGTAGATTGTTGAATAGATTTTATTGTGTTAATGTTAATGTCATACTATTCTTAATAAAATTTACCTCTTCTTTGTTCTTATAAGACTTATTTATAAAATTTATCCAAAATATATAATATATTAAAATTTTAGGATGTTTCATTCTATCCTACTTAATGGAATTTCACACTCATAATTATTTTCACCTCAAGGAATTAATTCACAAAGTATTGAATATCCAAAAATTTTGTTTCTCAACTCATATGTGAAAATATATGATAAGATAAAAATAAAAGTAGGTTGTACTTTTATCAAAGTATCCTCCTATTTTCATTGTTATATTTCCCACCAATATAAATGGTCCATGCATTATAACAATGTTTTAGTGCTCCTTAAAAGTATCTTATATTGTATTGAAGAATCTTATATAGTTTAGGTTATATCAATGTTTTTAAAAAATAGTTTTGATAGGAAATTTTTATTAACTTATAATTTTAAAACATCCGATTGAACATTATTTTTATAAAATATGATGAATGAGACTATTTTGAAAATTTTAATCAATATTCCTTCAAAAATACCATGAGTATGCCCCAAAAGATTATAAGTATTTACTAGATAAATATAATATGTATATGGGTCACTTTCTAATATACCAACTCTAAAATCATAGCACATTTCAAGATCTTGTGATAAGTAGAATCACTTTAAAACCCCTTGATGGTTTCTTTCCTTTTGGGAAATGTGAGAATGTTGTGAATTAAGGATTTGAGTTAAATAAAATCCATGAACCATGGTGATATCTTGGTATATAGGAGGTTTTTGATATTTCATAAAAATACTTATAAAAGAGTTTTATGTTGTAAAATTTGTTGAGATCTTAAGAGTGTCACTTTTCAATAATGATTGAAATCATGTTATTTGGAAGAGAGAGAAAAGTTGTTTGTGGTTATCCTTCTTCCATTATATAACTGATTTATTAGATCTAAAATAGTGGTTTTTTCTTAAATGAAATATACTTAGAATCATAACCTATTATTAACTAAACATGGTAATCTCAAAATTTATCTAATCCGTGACTCTGACACAAAATGAAAAAACTCAGGACCCGCACTCCCAGATCTATTTCGTAAAACATAGTGTGTATATTTTTCTTATAAAAATTTCGTCTAAGAAATATATATTTATATACACACATGATATTATATTTAGTTTATGTTTCAGATAATAAGGAAAACCTTATAACAAATCATAGTTTTAATTTTTCCTATAAAAACTATTCATCTTCACTCAGGCTAGCACTTTAAATGAATCCAAACAATATAAAAAGTTTTATTAATACTATGAAAATCATTTTAAAACATAGAGGTGGAAACAATTACCCATTAAGGAGTTTTAAAACTAGGGTTAAAACTATTATCTTATTGATACTATAAAAACTCTTTGAAAATATTTTATATTATATCATATACAAAAATATTTATACAAAAAATAAAATTTCCAAAAATATGAATTCAGGGATTTCTAGAAAAACCCCTAAGTAATTCTATTCAATTTTTTTCAAAATAGTTATCACATTAAATCTATTTTATTTCAAAATATAATAATCTTTGAAATAAACTTGTAATTCTACTTGAAATTTTTAAAACTTTACTTAGGAAATAATAACTCTTTTAAAGAATGTTATGATACTTAGAAAACCATAAGATATCTTTGATGACACTAGAAGTATCACTTTTAGAACAATGTCCCCTTGAGGTATGGATTTTACTCCCCATTACTCAGCATCACATTTGATACCCAAGTGAAAAATTCTATATAAACATTTATGAATGCTTTCATTTCTCATTATTAAATAAATGGAAAAATATTCAAATAAAATTTCACTTATATATTTTATTTTTAAAAAGTAAAATATTTATGTATCTAATATATTTTATAATAATATATTTATAAGGAAAATATTTAATTTCAAATGATGTTCTAAATATTATAAACATTTATAGGGAACAATTATAAATAATTCTTCGAAACTAAAAAAATTATTTTCAAGAAATATATGAAATGAAAATGATAAATATAGAGTATCGACATATCTATAATAATGATTAACATGTTTATAATTAAAAAAAATTATTAATAAATTCTTTTTTTTATAATTTAAAACCAACATGAAAATATGTAAATAATATTCTTGAGACAAACTCTTCATGAAAGGGGATTTTACACTAGAAAAAAATATTTCCCCCAAGACTAAGATTTTGGAAATTAAAAATAGTATCTACCAAATATAATTTTCATTACATAAATGATTTTTGTAAAATATATAGAAATATTAGAAACAACATACATTAAATCAGATGTTAAAAACTAGTATTCCTTTACAGAAGGGTTTTGAAAACGAAACATGGAAAATGAGTTTTAAAATATAATTTATCTTATATTATACATGATGGAAGAAAAAAGGTATTTTTATATAATATCACAACCAATGTTCTAGGACTCTTATGATTTGTAGAATTATATAGAGAGGTGATATGTACGTCTTGAATAATATCCTCCAGTGAGTGGTTTCATTTATATAGGCACACAAAGGCACCAAAGGATTTTATTGGAAGACTTGAAAGATCTAATATATCCAATATTAAATTGAAAATTTAATTATATCCTACATTGTAAAAATATTTGGCTACTATAGAAAATTTATAATCAGCGTTAGATTTAGATTAATATATTCCAATCGAAGAATTTGTTGAATCTACTCTTCACCATATTTATAGAATCCAAAATATGGATCTTGGATGACATGATATATATATATATATGCTAGCATATATATATATATATATATACATATATATTTTTATTCACAAATTCAAAAGATGAATAGAGTATCTCACCAGCTGTGGATGTTTTTTGTGAAGGTTTAGTTTGTTATAGTTTTATGGACAATATAGATATGTATGTATTCACATTTGTTGATTCAACTGGTATATCCCATCATACTAGGAAATTTTAGAAAAACTAGAGGTGATATTTTGTAATAAATATATAATTTTTATAAAAAAACAAAATTATATAAATTATATTTAACTTATTATGTTTATTTTACATAAAATAAATGACATAAATCCAGATTTAGAACATAATAAAAACTGTATAAAAGAAAAATTAATAAATTAAGATGTATTTATAGAGGTTAATGTACCTATACCGATGAAATAGTAACTTGATCTTAGGAATAGAAGTATGGCCCTTATAAATAGTATTTTATACTAATGAATAGTTACCAAACCCATAAATGTATAAATAAAATTTATGCATCTCATAAATGAAAGTATGACATAATTATATCATAGTATAAGTAAATGAATATTTTAAAAATTATTAATTAAATGTTGGTATTTTTGGAAGACTTAAATATTTAATTATAATTTTATAATTAATAAAATTATTTAAAAAAAATCCCTTTTATAAAAATGATTGATAAATCAATATTTTTTTGTATTTGGATTTTATGATAATTTAATAAGAGCTTAGTTAATTATTTAGGATGATATAAAATCAGTTTTAAATTTAAAATCTTTATTGTTTAGTGAATCATGATTTCATTTAAAAACTGAAATTTTATATATTTTGAAAATTATTTTGATAATGTTTTGTCAATTTTTTAATTCTACACATTCAAAATTGGTTATGGTGAATTATTTGGACTTTTCTAAAATGCTTGAATTTTTGGTGAATAGTAAATACGGTATAAATACATTATAAGCTAAATACACTATTCCAGAAGTCATGGAGCATTAAGTAGTATATTATTTATATTAACTTAATTATTTTAATATATTTGATGATAATTATCAAACTATTCATATTCTTGACCCAAAATAATAAACAAATGATTAAAATATTCTAAAAAATGGCACCTCTCCTCCACTATAAATACCACCCCTCCACCACTTCTCCTCAAACATCATAGCATTTGAACCACGAAAAATTTCTACCAAATATTCTCCCCAAGAATCTCCCCAATATCTGAGAGATATTTGTCTCAACAAAAGACCAAACCAAGGATCGTTATGTAGGTTCTCATAGAGGAGAATTCAAGAGGTAAATCCTCGTTTCTTTTCTTTTAATTTTCTTTCAATTTCTTTTTTATTTCATATTATCTCCCCACCTAATCTTTCCAAATGATCATGATAAATCCATTATCATCTAAATACTATAATTATATGATTTTAATGGAATATCCTTCAACAAACTACCTTTTCTCTCACTTTTATTTTAAAAATGAAATCTTCATCCGTGAGGTCCCGATTTACAACCTTTAGAGTCAACAACTTTTTGTTCTTAAATTTATTATATAAGTCTGGTAATAAAACCATTTTAATGGTTAAAAATTAATATTATATATGTATTAAAACCTTTCTTGTTTTCTGGAATAAACATATTTATATAATACTAAATGATAAAATAGAATGATTTCATTATGATTAATAATTGTTGCAATAATATAAACGATTATCACTAAATGTCTTATCTAATGATTCGTCTTTATAACATATAATAAAATGATTTATATAACCATTAAAACATATATATGTTCATAAATAACATATATATCAAATTATGGACAATTATACCCATTTTATATGAACTCTATTACTTATAAATACACAAACCGATCATGAAAATCAAGGAAAGGTACGCTCATGAATTATAAAATTGTATCTTATAACTCATAAAATATTTCATAAATGTTGTTAATAGAAATATAATAAATAAAAGAAATTTGTATAAGGTTATTAATTAATTAATTAATTTAATTTTATTATCCAATATGTTAAGATCAAGTGCAGAACACATTCAGACATAAGGTATAAGTTTTCTTCCTAAATATCTATTTTCATTCGGGTTATGTTTTCTTCCTCTATACAATAATGTAATTATTAATTATTTTATATAATTTCGTAAAATTATATATTTATATGTTATAAAATCATATATCTATATCATTTGATCATTTTTTTATAATATAATAAATGTTTTACGGGGTTCACTTTTCAATTCTTCTCTATATGCAAGCCCTATTAAAGGAAACGTCTTGATTTCTTACCCATTATCATGTACCATCCATAATATGTTTTAAGACACCATTATTTTTCTAAAAAAACTAATTGTGACATGAAAAATTACACTGTTTCATTATTTGTTTTATACAAACAATTAGTAAAATTAAAAATTATCTTTCTAAAAGAACTATTATTTGGAATGTTAATGGGGGTATTTCTCTCCAATATTCCTCAATGATTTTATTATAGTATTTTCATTTATTTCAAAACATATGTTGAGTTTTACTCTTTATTGAGATTAATATATTATTATTATCACCTTCCATATGTTATTAAATGGTTTATGGCCAGTTTGAATGTGGATGTAAAATCTTAATACCATTCATCATGCTACTCAGTTTGGTTATTGATTATGTTTACATATTGGCGAAATTTATTTTCATATCATATGCTAATATTTTTTATGTTTAGACCCATTCATATTAGGAAATAATTGGACTTATCAAGTGATGTGTGGGGCCCTCTATATCCACTTGAAGCATCTGTAGGTCTCATGAGACCAAATAGATATGGACTTGGTTGAGGCCTTACCCATTTTTAGATATTTTTTCAGCCAAGGATTTAATCATTGTTAGTTGTATTGTATACGTTGTTGATTGTATGATTTATATTTCCTTCATTATGAATTCCCTCACTATGGTATTAAAAATTTATAGTCCATGTGATTTATTGACTAGTATAATATCCATGGTTATGTTTTATTATGGAATTATTTGATGAGATTTTATTCCTGCCATATTATGCTCATGTTTATTTTTAATGGAATGTGTTTTTATTTATTCACCATGGTTAATTCTTATCTTTATTATATATTCTGCTATATCTATTACCATTACTGATCATCTAATCTCACACCTTTATTATGTTTTATTTTTCCCTAGGATGCATAGAAGTATATTGTGAATGAACAGTAGGGATAATTTAGTAGTTATGGATGTTTCCAACGGAATTTTTATATTTTATTTTCTTTCAATTTATAATGTAAAATTTATGTTTGTATGTGGTTTTCCAAAATACTAAACTATTAGGTCCTTTGAGATGCAAATTCCTTGACTATTATTCCAACATATTGAAATAATGATCTGACTCTTGGAAACTGAGGTCGGGGTCCATACAGTTGGTATGAGCGGAAGTTTAGTAGAAACCTAGGAGATTAGATATAGAAAACATAGATTGGAAAAAAAACTCTAAGATATACTTATAGGATAAGAATAAATGAACATACTAGAATTTTGGTATGTTATAAACTATGATAATCTTTCTAGAAAATACATCCCTATCTGGATACTAAAAGTGGATGTGGTTCTATCACAAATGTATCTAGAAGTAACTACTCTAACAAGGTGTTCCATGCCTGATTTAGGGTAACTTGGAACATGATAGTGGGCCTTACTACGCACCTTGATTAACACTATCAGGGGATATTCTTATTATAATTCTTATATTCTTTACAAACCACTATGAATGATTTAAAAGTAAAATTTTCATCAAATAGACCATGTTTATGATTATGATATTAGCTCTTAATAGAATTTAAATTGATTTGAAGTATTATTCTAGTTGATATTATACATTGTGATTCATAACCTAATATAGTTTATTCCATTATTTAGAAGTGTAACCTAGTGTAAGGAATTAAAAACGTATCAACAAACATGATTTTCCTCAACAAGATAATGATATTAGTAGTTAAGTTGCAGATGATGCTGGGAAACTTATAAACATACTGGGGAAGCTGACTAAGGTTATTATCAATAACCTTACCCATATGGAGCATCCTTAACCACAATGTAGAGGAGCAATGTTAGACTTCTTTATATGAAAACAACCTCCATCATTCAGTGAGACTACAAACCCATTTGTAGTAGAGTAGTAGATATGTTCTTTAGGGAAGATATTTCTTTCTTTGGGATATAATGAAAGGGAGAAGGTTTTCATGGAAGTTTATAATCTATCGGGAGATAAAGATCAATTGAGGTCATTAATTCAAAACAAAAAGAAATAGGAAGAAATTAGAAATAGGGAATGGCGGTATTTTACAGAAATTTTTCGAGAAAAATATTTTCCCACAAAAAACAAATAGATACGGAAAAAGAAATTTTTGAGTCTGAAACAAGAAGTGGATAAAATTATTAAAAAGTTTTGATCCATCTTTAAAATATTATCAAGGAATTATGGAGACTATATATGTAATCCAAGGAGCAATATTGATCAATTCATTGATGGTCTAAAACCATTAACCCAAAGGGAACTAGTCTTCCAAAGTTTCTTATCATATAAAGATATAGTTTCACGTGCTATCAAGAGGAAGAATTATATATGCCTTATGACTTTAAGGAAAAAAATAATAGGGAGGAAGATGATAGAATGGATAATTGGAATAATAAAGAGTGTAATTTTCCAACATGATATACTTGCAGAAAGAAACACACTGGTGCCTACTAAAAAAGAAAAAGTGTTTTCTACAAATGTGGATAGAAAGGACAATATTCCAGTGTATTAAAGGGAATGAAATAATCTATCAATGTTATGTTCTATAATTTTTGGTATATGGGACACTATGATAATGATTTTAAAAATTGTGAAGGAAACATACCTTAGAAAAGGCCAAGGGATAAGGGCCAAGCTTATGTGATCATAACTACTGAGGTTGAAATTTCAAATAATGTGGTGGAAGGTACTTTAATGATTTCCTCAAAATTATACAATGTTTTATTTGATAATGGATCATCTATTTTTTTATATATTCTTAGTTTTTCAATAAAATGAGACATTTATATTTTTATTTAATAAAGGATTTGTTAGTCAAAACTCCTAAGAAAAGTATCATTGAAATAAATATGTATTGGTAAGTCCCCTTTATGACACATAACCATGCATTTGTTGCTGATATTTTCAACATACATATGAATGAATTTGAAATAATACTCAGTATGGATTAGATTATAAATTATGATGTGAAAATATATTGCAAGAAGAATGAAGTTACATTTTTTGAGAATGATGTAGAATCCATTATCTTTATAATAGAAATATTATAATCTAATTCTTATCTAGATTCACCCCCAGTAGCTCTACTGAAAGAAATTATTGGGGAGGATGAGAATGAAATATCTATGGGTGAGGAAATAAATCATCAAATTGAGGATGTACCTATTATCTACATATATATTGATATATTTCAAGTGGATTTAACCAAACATCCACTAGAGTAGGAAGTTGAGTTCTCTAATGATTTAAGTCTTATTTGAAGACCTATACCAAAGACCCCTTGTAGATTGACCACTGTAGAATTAGTATAATTAAATAAATAACTTGAAAAATTTAGTGGTAAAGGATTTATTCTACATAGAGTTTCTCTATGGAGAGCCCATATTCTATTTGTTAAAAAGATAGATGGATCCATGAGGATGTGCATTGATTATAGAGAAGTCAATGCTATTAGAATAAAGAAAAAGTATCCCCTACCTTAAATTGATGATTTATTTGATCAAATTCATGGAGAACCATACTTTTAAAAGATTTATCTTTGATCTGGATATCATTAGTTGTGTGTGGTAATGAAATATATTCCGAAGACAACATTTTGAACCAGGTATGGACATTATGAGTTTACAGTAATTCCATTTGGACTGACTAATAAACCCTATGTTTTGATAGATACAATGAACCAAGATTTCATGGAATATCTTGATAATTTTTTTGGTATATATTGATGAAATATTGAAATACTATAAAATCTATAAAGACAATGATAATCACTTGAAGATTTTTATGAAGACTCTTAGAAGAAATTAATTATATGGGATGTTTAGTAAGTGTGAATTTTGGATTCAATCAGTTTATTTTCCTCTCCATAATGTCTCTAAGGATGGAATCTCTATTCATTCTGTGAAGGAAAAGACTTTTCAAGAATAACATACACCAATGAACATAACTGAGGTACATATTTTTCTTGGTTTAGGAGGTTATTATCAGCATTTACTTCATAAATTCCCATGATAAGCTAACATGTTAACCAGGATTACTCATTATGGGGTTATGTTTCAATGGAAAAAATAATTCAAATAATGTATTGAATAATTGAATAAGAGATTAGTTAATAATATTATCCTAAATATACCATTGGGAAATGGTGGATTACTGATTTATAGTGATCTATCAAAGGAAGGACCTGGTTGTGTCCTTATGCAGAATGAAAGTGTGGTTGCCTATGATTAATGCTTATTAAAAACTCATGAACAGAACTATACAACTAATTATCTTGAGTTAAAATATGTAATAATTTATCTGAATATATAGAGACACTATATCCATAGCAAGATATATGAGATATATACGAATCAGAAAGGCTAGAAATATATATTCTCACAGAAAGAAATCAACACGAGGAAAAGGTGATGGCATGATCTGCTAAAGCATTATGATTGTTCAATACACTATCTCCCAGGGAAAATAAATAAGGTAAATAATGCATTGATAAAAAAGGATCATGGAGCTCTAAACAAAATAGGGATTTCTAAGGACCACGTGTAGGTGGATTACAAAACATGGATACAAGAAATATCAAGGAAGGTGAAACATCATTAATTTTTCAATTGGTTTCCCAAACATCTTTATTTGAAAGGATTAAAATTTCTCATTCTAATGATGAGAATCTTCAAAAGAAAATTAAATGTGTGAATGATGGGAATTTGGTATACTTCATGTTTGAGAATGGAATTTTGAAATTTGGGAAGAGGATTTGTGTTCCCTCTATACCCGAGATAAAAAGGGAGTTATTGGGTGATGAACATAGTTTAAATTTTTATATGCACTCTGGTGGCACTAAGATGTATAAATGATTGAAGGAACTTTTTTAGTGGGATAACATGAATAGATAAATTTCTGATTATCTATCAAGATGTTTAGTATGTCAATAGGTGAATAATGAAATACAGCATACTGTAAGAGTATTGTAACCTCTTCCTATTGATACATTGAAATGGGATAAAATCACTATGGATTTTTTCACTAGGTTACCAAAAAAAATACAAGAATGAAGGATGTAATATGGGTTATTGTTGGTAGACATACCAAATATGCACATTTCCTTACTATATGATAATATTTTCCAGTAGATTCACCTTTCATGATTCTATATAAATGAAGTTTTAAGAATTTATTGATCACCTCTTTAAACAATGTCTGATCTTTATCCAAAATTTAAATTTAAATTCTATAAAGGTCTTAAAAAATCCTTGGATACTATGTTTTATTTGAGTACTGCTTGTCCCCCTCAAACTAACGAGAAATAATAAAGGGGAAGACAAACATTAGAATACATTTTGAGATCATGTTTAGTTAAATTTCAAGATATATGGGATCAATATTTACCTTTGGTGGAATTTTACTTCAATAATAGTTTCCATTCAAGTATTCAAATGGTATCATTTAAACCATTGTATGGAAAGATATGTTGTATGCCAAATTCTTGGTATGAATTTGTTGAACAGAAGATTGTGGGCCTATTGGTTTTAGAGGAAACAATAGTGAAGCTACGGACTATTCAAACCCATATCAAATTAGCTCAATATCGGCAAAAGAGCTATACTGATAATTTAATGAAGGATTTTTAATTTCAAGTGGGAGATCATGTTTTCTTGAAAGTATATTCATGGAAGAGTGTTATAAGATTTGGGAAGAAATGGTAATTGATCCCCAGGTACATTTTTCATTTTCAAATTCTCGAGAGATTTGGAGCTATGGATTATAAGTTTTCAATTCCGCCTAGCCTTTATATGGAATATAATGTGTTTCACATCTCTTTGTTAAGAAAGTAAATTCTAGAAACAACACATGTACTCACTTATGAAGGAATAGAATTGGAGCCTGATTTATCTTACTGTGAAAATCCTATCAAGATTTTTGAAACTAAAGAACATGGGTTGAGAAATCCAAAAAATCATTTGGAAAAGGTTATTTAGAAAAATAATAAAATTAAGGAGGAGGCGTGGGATCCTGAGGAACTTATAATGAAGAACTATCCAATTCATCTTATGAGGTAACATTCTAAAAATTTCATGGAATTTTTTATAGGAGCAGAGAATATAATGATATAGAATTATATTAATGATATTTCCCTTATTATGTTTATTTTACATTGTATAAATCACATAAAACCACATAGAGAACAAAATACAAAAATTATAAATGAAGAATGAATTAAATAAGAGGTATTTATAGAAGATAAGGAATCTATACCAATAAAATAGAAACCTGACCTATGTAATACTAATATGACCCTTATGAATAGTAAACTGGATTAATGAATAGTAACCACACCCATGATTGTATAAATAAAATATAGCCATCTCATAAATAAAATTATGACATAATTATATCATATCGTAATTAAATAAATATTTTAAAAATTATTAATTTAGTGTTGGTATTTTTGGGAGTCATAATTATTTAATTTCAATATTATAATTAATAAAATTATTTAAAAGAAAATTAAATTTCATAAAATTGATTCATAAATCAATATTTTTTTATTTTATGATATTAGGATTATTTTATAAGATCTTAGTTAATTTTTCAGAGTTTTATGAAATCCATTTTAATTTAAAATATTTTTTTTGCACAAAATAATGGTTTTATTTAAAAACTAAATTTCACATATTTAGAATTTTTTTTAAAATGAATTCCATTTTTTTAATTATACATTTAAAAAAATGTTTATTACAAAATTTTGTGATTTTTCTAAAATACTTGAATTTTTTGATGGATAGTAAAATACAGCAATTTATGGTATAAATACATTATAAGATAAATAAACTATTACTTGGTTCATGGATGATATAATAACCATAATATCAAACTTCCCTTCATTATTATAATATATTTTATGATAATGATCAAACTATTCATAGTCTTGAGTCTAAATAATAAACAAATATTGAAAATATTAAAAAATCACCCCTCTCCTCCACTATAAATACCACCCCTCACCAATAATTCTCCTCACACCTCTAAGCCTTTGTGACTTGCCCATGTTCTAACCAATAATCTCTCCAAGCCTCTCTAACACATTTATGAGCTCTTGTCCTCAATAAAATACTAAACCAAGGTTCCTTTAGGGGGTTCTCAAAGAGGATAATTCAAGAGCTAAATCCTCTTTCCTTTTCTTTTAATTTCCATTCAATTTCCAGTCTTATTTATTATTATATCCCCACCTTCTCTAAATAAATGATAATTATAACTCCATTATCATCTATATACTATAATGATAAAATTTTAATGGAATATCCATCATAAAAATCCTTTCTCTCTCACTTTTATTTTAAAAATGAAATCATCTTCCGTGAGGTGAAGATTTATAACCTTCATGGACGATGAATTTTGGTTCATGAATTTCTCCTTCAAGGATAGTAATGGAACCATTTTTACAATTAAAAAATATTATGAAATATGTATTAT
The DNA here is from genome assembly GCA_963277665.1 of Viscum album. Taxonomy (NCBI): domain Eukaryota; kingdom Viridiplantae; phylum Streptophyta; class Magnoliopsida; order Santalales; family Viscaceae; genus Viscum; species Viscum album. Next base: position 1,477,921,471 of record OY728150.1, read on the forward strand.
AGACTTTATTATTTTCTTTAAGTAATATATTTACGTAATATTATATAATAAAACCAAATGAGTTTGTCATGATTAATAACTGCCATAATAATCCAAATGATTATCACTAAATATATTATCAAATGATTCATCATCATACCATATAACCAAATGATATATATAAACATTTACAATTCTATATTTCCAAAAATAAAATATAAATCCAATTCTATAGAATCATATACATTTTACATGTACTCCATTACTTATAAAAACGTGAACCAGTCATGAAAACCAAGGAAACAAACACTCCTAAATGATAAAATTGTATCTTATAACTGATGAAGAAGACCATAAATAAACTCAATAAAACTATAATAAATAAAATACATGTATATAAGGTTATTAATTAATTAGTTAATGTATTTTATTTTATTATACAAGACATTATGGTCAAGTGGAGAACACTTTTAGACATAAGGTATGGTATTTTTCCCAAACATCCATTTTCAGTTGGGTTATGTTTTCATCCACTATAAACACTTGTAATTCTTCATTATTTTATATTATTATTCTAAATTATATATATATGTTCCAAAATAATATATCAAGACCATTTAATCATTCTTTTCTAAGAGAATAAATTTTTTAAAAGGTTCTCTTTTCAATTATTCCTAGTATGCAAGCTCGATTAAAGAGAACATCACAATTTCTTAACCATTTTCAACTACTATACATAATATGTTTTAAGACACCATTATATTTCTAAAATCAGTAATTTTTTCATGAAAAACTATATTTTTTTATTTCTGGTTTTATGAAAACTATTATGACAAATAAAAATGATTTTTACAAAGGAACTCTTCTTTGAATGTTAAAGGGGTTATTTCTCTCAAGAACTCATCGATGATATTAATAGAGTATTATCATCTATTTAAAAAACACTATTTAATTTTATGATATAATGAGTTTGATATATTATTTTTTTCATCTACCATATGTTATTAAATGGTTTATGACCAATTTTACTATGGATGTTCTATCATGAAAAAATTCGTTATGCTAGTCATTTTGGTTTGTGGTTATCTTTACAGATTGGAGAAATTTACTTACCTATAATATGTTAATAATGTTTATGTTTATCCCCATTCATAATATAAATTAATTGGACTTAGAATTTTATGTGTGGGTCCTTATATATCCCCTTGATGCATCAGTAGGTCCCATGAGACAAAAAAGATATGGACTTGGACGAGGCCTTTCCTATTATCAAATTTGGTTTTGGTTGAGGCCATAATAATTTTTAGTTGTATTGGTCAAGGACATGATGATATGATTTAAATGTCTTGAATTATTAATTAACTCATTATGAAACTAGTAATTTATAGTCCAAGTGATTTTTAGACTATTAGAATATCCATGGAAATGTTTTATTATGGAATTATTTGATCTGATTTTATTCCTTCCATATTATGATCAAGTTTATTTTTAAAGGAATGTGTTTTTAGTTATTCGACATGAATAATGTTTATGTTTATGATATCTCTCACTATATCACTTACCAATACTTATCATTTGATCTCACCCCTTTTTTATGTTTTATTTTTCACAAGGATACGAAGAAGTATATTATGAATGCCCTGTAGGGATAATCTAGGGTTATGGATGTTTCTAAAAGAATTTGTATATTGTATTTACTAACAGGTTGTAAGGTATAACTTATTTTTGTATTTTCTCCCAAAATTATAATATTTTTGGACCTTCAAAATGTGAGTTCCTTGATTATTATGCTAAGGTAATGAAATAAGGCACCAAATCTAGGAAATTGGGTTCTGGGTCTTTACCATTTTATTCTCTTTTGACAATAAATCATTCAAAAAAATTAATAGAAGGTTGAGTTATATTGGGTGTCCTCAACAATAACATGATAAATCCTATAAATCTCAAACATCAATTCATAACTGACTCTGGTGGTATTAATTTCATGTTATAACATCGAAATGAATAGTGTACTCCTATAGGTTAATAATTTATTGTGCGTAGAGTGAATGTTTTTTGTTCAATGTCTTAAGGGTCTATTGTTAAAGGAGGTATCATATTGGACTACTTACCCATCATGTAGGCCAAGAAAAAGGTGTTTATAAGCATCATAAGGAGTAAAAAAATGGTGGGGTTACATAAGTTAGTGGGAGGTAGGAGACAGAGGCTCGAGAAGATCGGACGATCAAGATTCATTTAATTGGATAACCATCCTTATAAGTAGAATGTTTTATGATCGGTGAACAATTCCTTTGTGATACGATCCCACAAAATAGTTCCATTCACCTTGGGGATTCATAATATTTTTTTTCTATTTCCTTTACCTCTAGAAAGCATATAGGTTTTATAATTTCAACTCTCTCACACACATTCTCCCACATAGGTCATGCCACACCCTTCCATGGTCTACGAGCACCCTATGAATGCCTCATGCACACCCTATGAGTGCTATGAACTCTCCAACCTACCTATACATGAACTCTCACCCCATTCTGTTATGAGGGATGGACTTCTTGGCACTTATGAATGATTGATCTTACTCCCACATGCATGATTGAGAAGGCCAAGCCAGATTTCTTTGTTGGCTAGTTTTTTAACACTATGTAAAAAATAATACTTAGACTAAATTTATGATTATTTCCATTCATTATACATTTTCATTTTAATTATTTTAAAATATTTTTTATTATAAAAATGCTACATTTTTTCTTATTATTACTTATCACGTGGGAGTTCTAAAATAATAAAAATCATAAAAAGTGAAATTCAACTTGAGTTTTCATTTTAAGTTCATTCCTAACATATTACACATTCTAAGGGTCTTTAATGACTATCTAACAATAGTTATATTTTCCCATTCTAAAAATACCCCTTGATTTGATTATAATTCATACTTTATATATTCCATTTTCTCTTTCCCAAGGATGGTGCCCATTTTCTAAATAAAATTCATTATTACCATAATCATCTTTAGATTCTTAATAATCATAGATGATTCTAATGAAGCAGGCTATGATGTCATTGTTAGTATGTTTATATTATTTACACCTTTTTAGTTGTGATGATTGTTATAAATTTAGCATTCATGGATCAATAAATAGTGTTATATATTTGACTTTATTCTCTTGTAATGATGTTAATTTTTATTATTATTATTATGATTTACTTCTTATCTTTCATAGAAGAAAAATTATTTAACACATTTATTCAAAAGGAAAAATATATTAAAATTTTAGGATGCTACAGATTTTTTCATTGTATATGTCATCTTAGGTTTGAGATTTCATATTAATAAACTCTAATACTTTTGGATATTATTATAACCATTTTAGTATTAGTGTTTTGTTGAAATAGGACAACAAATATGAATATGAGAAAGGTATATATCTAGAAACCACTTTTTCTTATAAATGAATAAGGGATCATACATAAATGTTTGATAATTTTAGTATATACATGTTTTGATGGAAAAATGTGATTTTTTTATCATACTTAAGGGAGTGATGTTGATATTTTATTTGGAAATTAAATTTTGATAAATTTAACTATTATTATTAGTGATTGATATTTATCAATGATATTCTTTTTCATTCTAAAGTAATGAAAATTATGTAAAACATATAAGGATTATTCTTTAGTAGTTCCACATTAATTGTTTTATAACATATATTAATTGGCATCAATAATATTGAAAAGTGATTTTATCAAAATGTTATATTTTTTGGATAAATATTAAAGAACACATGATTGAGGAATGGACAACTCGTAGATTTAATGTACGCTTGATTTAAAGGTAATAAAGGGTTGATTAATTTGGATAAAATTAATTTATAATGCATTAATATACTTGGAATTAATTATTGATTTAACCAAAAAGTTATCCATGATAGATTTGGTAAATTTTATCAATTTTTTTGGATTATATATTGTATTTATTAGTTTGTGACTTTATAAACCGGTGATTAATACATTTAAGAGTGAAAATAGTGTGAATTTTTAGAGGAATATATATCTCATTGTTTATTAATATCTAATAGATTAAAATGGTTTTGGGAGAGGTATTTTATGTATAATATATAATTAGGATATACATACCTGGGTATATGATTGTATGAATGGATAATGTTTTAAAAGAGATATGTAACTTGATACAACCTAAGAGAGTATGGTATATGTCATATTAGAGGTTATAACTCGAATGATGAATGTATTAAGAATAAACTCACCTAATTTTTTAAATGAGTAATAATTAAAATTATGAGGAATCCATTTATTTATGTGGGGAGGGGGGGGGGGGAATTTAACAACCCAATATTTCACAGTACATTTTCCTTATATAAATAAAGTGTTCAATAACCTTATCCACAGTGTAACATGTTTCATTTCACCTCACTACATTTCAAGGATGGTACACATTGGTATTTTAATATATAATTATGATATTTATGACATATATTACAGTTTGAAATTATAAACTATTTTACACCTTTTTTTCATTCTATAGGATATGAAATCATCACCCATGCGTATGTGTAGATTTCCACCTCCATGAATTGGTGTACTCCATTTTTCATCACCAACTTTAATGGATTGTTCTAAAAGTAGTTTTTATGGATAAGTATGATGTGTATGAAATTATTAAGGTTCTATAAATTCAAATTAGATAATCTATTAATAATATGAACAATAATCAATAGGTAAAAAAGTGCTCTAATAGAAAAAAATGGTTTCTTCATTCAACAAAATAATATTGTATAGTTAATTTTATTATTTTATTTCTATATAATTATGGTATATCACACTAATAAGAACAAAATATGATAAATATTTTTATAGTATAATTACATTACACTAAAATCACTTCATAATCATTCAATATTTATAGTATGTTATTTTTTGGATTGGTTTAACCAACAACATGAAAAATGATTTAAATTCATATCATGTATGAATATGGGAATTTAATTTCTTTTAATATATGATATAAATAAGTAAATAATTATTTGTTTTTGGTTTTTTAATGTTTCTATAAAAATATAACTCATTTTTAAATGAAACTCCTCCCGTTTAATAAAAATCAACAAAATATGTTTATTTCCAAATTCTTCATCAATTATTATAATAAAAAATCCCACAAAATAAATTATAAAACAATAAATATTTATAATAAATAATTTCAATTCCCTTTTATGAGAATATAATAATGAAATTTTGGAGAAAAAAGAATGACACTGCATTTACGAAACATGTTTGAAATGGCTATGTTTACTCACACCCAATATTGAAAATAAGTAATAAACAAGCTAATATACATGAACATAATAATTATAAATGAAGTTTATAAATGATTATGTATATGAAAAATGTTATAAAATATGTGATTAAGATATTTATTCTTGTTATACATGATCTTATAGTGTATTTAACTATGTTGAGAAAGAGGCTAATGGTTTATTTGTCTCATATTCAACTCCATGAGAATTTTTGGATATTATGAACCAAAATTTAATATATATGGTTAATTAACAACCCAATATATTTAAAATACTAAAATATATTCTATTTAATGATATTGTTATGTCATTTTCGCAATATTCCTCTCAATATCCTTACATTCTTATGTTATCAATTCTATAAGAGTTTCATCAACTCAATTTTCAATTCATTGGGTCATAGTATTTATTACTAGAATATAACATTCATAATTTATTTGATCCTAATATCCCAATATTTTATATGGTATCTAATTTTTTTGGAAAATATTCCCATCATCAAGAGCCAATTTTTGATATTTTTTTGAAATACATTTTTAACATCAGTCAGAATAAATAAAAATACTACTAATGAATCATTTCTCCCAAATATATAGTTTTATTCAATCCAATGTTCTTCTCTATTCATGGGGAAAATAATATTGATTATTTTCAAGGATTCTCATAACTATCTATGCCTATTTTTAAAAGTAAAATTCAATACTCTTTTTATGATGTGGGATTTTAAACAAAAGTATTTCAAAATATTTAAATGGGTTTTCCATCCTTTAAAACTATTTTTTTATATTACAACCCACATTAATGGTGATAAAATTTAAATATTTTAATTGATTCATTAATGATTTTTATTTCTAAAAAATAAATATTTCCAATGTTTTTAGTTTATATTTTTTGAAAATATCTTTTGAAAGTGATCCACAACTTCTTCTTTCTTTGATAATGTTATGAATGTTTTCTTATAACACTCATTTATATTTATAGTCCATGTGAAAAAATATTTTTGATCACTATGAAATTTTATATGAAACAGTCTATATATGTTTTCATGGTTTCTCAAGTAAATTATTTTTCAACTAGTTTTATAATATATTTATTTTAAAATTATTTCATAAGATCAAGTACATTTCATATTTCAAAAGTATATTTTCTAAAAATAATAATAATTTTACATCTAAGTCATGTTTATATGACATATCTTATTATTGATTCAATTATATTCTTAAAAAATTACAATTTACCTTCTTTAAATGAATGTATTATGATTTTTATTTTATATCATTGAAATGATCCATCATTACCTTTGTCTTTACTAGTCTTTGAATGTGTATAAACCTAACTTTTTCCCATTTTCTTCCCTATATGAATACCCTATTTTTAATTTTATTGATTGAATGGTGTTTACCTAGATTTCATAAATTGATTGTATAAGTAGACTATTTCCTTAATCATATACCCTTTATCTATATGGTGTAAATACCATATTCGTTATAATATCGATTGAATGGTATTGAGTTAGAAAGTTATTTGATTTAATTAGATATATATTTATAATCCATGGGTTTATCATGTTCTGATTATTGATATAATTATAGATGTTTTACTTATATGAAGTTATTTTAAAATTATATAAAACCCATTTTATTTTATTGGGTTCCTTATGATATGATGTCTTATTTTATATGGCAGACATATGCATGGATGCTAATAGGTGGGGTCCTATATCACCCTATCATGCATTGGATTATGTTTATATCTCATGATATATTTAGGTTTAGACATTGTGATTTTTTACCATGGAAATTAGTATAATGGGTTTCCTTACATTTTCAGGTTTGTACATAACGTGTTTGTTCATATATACATGAGAAAAATGGGTTTGGTTGTAAATATTTTCCGATTATTATACTTGTGACATATTTATAAGTAATTTTTCATGATATTATATAAATTTATGCTTATTCCTATTCCAATTTGATGATCTTATATATCATAGTTATTGTCTCACATTTCTACACACTTTTGATTCATGTGTTACGATATACAAGTACTTATTCCACGATTTATGTTCCATTCTCTTTTGGGCATAAGCTTCTTATATATCCTGATTATAACCATATTCCCATCTTATGATCACTTATGATATTTTTTTTCTAATGCTTATGTTTATCCTTATGGATTATCTGATATAAACCCCTTAATATTTTCCAATTTGTTACACCCTAACACTTTGTAATATATTTCTTTTATAATAAATTTAATTTTGTTAATAATTTTTGATGCATGCAACAACGAGTTTAAAAAAAATAATATATTAAAATACTATTTAAATGCAACCATTATAACCAAGCTATTAATTTTTTTGGTATGAATAGTAATAAATTTTTAAAACAAATATGGTTACCTATTTGTTAGAAATAAAATAAGAATCATTTAAAAGAAATAGAAATGTTTTTTGAAAAAATAATATTTTTCTAAAGGATGGTTTAGTCGCACTTTGCGTACATAATTTAATATTATGTTTTCACACTTTTAGAAAATTTATATGATAAATTAAACTTAGTTTTTGAAATAATAATATAAAAATTATCTCAGTTTGGATTTTTTGTATTTTTTTTGAAAATTTTCATTTTTTAATGAATAGTGAAATAATTGTATTTTAATTGAAAATTTACTCTTCATTTAAATAATTTATAATGTTAAATTATATTTTCGATTTATTTTAATGTTAAATAAGTTCAATTTTATGTCATTTAATCCAATTTATTTCATTAAAACAATTTTCATATTTAATTTTGATATAAAAACATAGTACATTTTTGAACATTATCTCTTTAAAAACTTGCTTTCTCATCATGTATGAAAAATTAATTTTATATTAAAATATTTACACTAATCTGAATGGAAGTTAGAAAAATGAATACCATATTTTGTATCCAAATTTTATATATTATCTAATAAGTTCAACTTAATTTGTTTCCAAAATAAATAGTGAAAATGGTAAAAACTGATTATCGTGTTTAAGGTAAAAATTGATTTACCTAGGGTAAACAAAGAAATAAGGTTTAAAATTAAATAAAAAATACAATGAAATCTATTTTATTAACATATTTACAACTTATATTGTATCAGTTTCAATAACAATCCATTTTTTACACTTTTGGAATGTGAAAAACATGGGTACACCTTTCTGTCCAAAAAATTACAAGTGTACCACTCACCTGACTTATAAAAGGCCACCCTTGTCTTCTATTATTTAAACCATAAAAACAATTTGGTTTAGAAAATAACTAAAAAAATAACGTACCAAATTCCATCCTCTCATTCTAGAAGCCACATTTTTTTTTGAATAAATCCATTATTGGAATGTTTTAGTGAAAACCTATGGAGGATACCCGAATAAGAGGTGACGTTCTTCAACAAGAATTTTTATTTTATTTCTTACTGCACCACCATAAATTATTATTGAACCATGATAAAATAATTAACTTATTATATTTCATATATTGATATGTTTTTCTTTTAATGTTATTAGCTACAACTACCCCCACTTTTATCAAATTGGTTACAAAATATTTATTCATGTGTATGGAATTTGTTTTTACATATCCAACACACAAGGCTGGGTATTTGATGGATATAACATATATATATATATATATGATATTTATAAAATAATTATTCCTCTTGAGTCATTATATCATACATATTTTTTTTAAATTTTTATTCCATATGAGATATGATAACGTCCCTCATGTGTACGATGGACTACTACCTCCCGAAGCGTTGTGATCTATATTTCATTAACGCAATACATAAAAAGTGTTAAGGGAAAAGTTAATGATTATATGTCATATAAATAAAATAATTAAAATTTTAATTAAATATTTATTATTCCTAAAAGAAAATATATATAGTTTTCATTCTGTACTTTTCACTCAATTAATGATGATTACATCATTTGGGTATGTGTGGACTATCGCCTTTACAAAATGGCATGAATTGTTATCACCACCACACCACTAAGATAATATATATAGGTGTATTTAAAGAAATAATAAGGTATATATGATATTATTATCAATATGTAAATATGACATTTTACTTCCCTTCTTTTCATAATGATATTTGGAAAATGGAAACGTTACTCATGTGTACATATGACATACCGTCTCCATGATGAAAACATACTTCATTTCTCCAAACAATAGTTCATAATTATTATTAAAATTAAAATTAATATATAAATATGATAATTATTCCATGATTATTATTTTTCAGATTATGAAACTACATAAGATACATAATAATCATAACTTTCATGACAATGAATCAATGAGAAAATAATGAAATTTACCCAAAAAACATTGAAATTAATGAATTATTTTTAATGAATGGGTGATAAGTTATTATAAAAGTATCATATATGATAATATAAATATTAATGTGTTTATTTTACAAGTTAATGACATGTTGAAAACCACTATACATGATGTATAAATCATGTTCAATCAAAAGTAAGCATGAGGTAAGATATTCCATCTCAATTTACATTCCATTAATACTTATTTGTTATAATGAAAACAATTATCTCTTATATAGAGTATAAAATTCCCCTATTACATGTAATATTATTATTCCTTAATAATTCAACGTATTCTATGTTTCAATTTTAATTACTTTATCTTAGGGTATTTTACATGAAAATTACCACACGGTAAAATTTATTGTACAATCTCACTCTCTTTTGTGATTGTATGCTTTCTCTTGAAACAATCAATTTTTTGTGATCATTTTCATTATACCTCACATTTATCTTAAATATCCATATTATCATATAATTTATATTATTTTTTCCTAAACTTTATACAATTTTTACATATAGTATTTGCATTGAAAGTTATTTTATTAACTTGGAAAATATTAATAACTATGTATCCTTTACCCAATATAGAAATTTTATGATATAGAACATTTTTCATGAATTAAATCAACTATTAGATATATGGGAAATACCACAAACATTAATATATGGTTGGGGTCTAGTAATAGATATCCCCTTGTTTCATCGACATGTCTCATAAGATAATCCAATTGGATATATCATATGGGTTTTCTCCTTGTAGTTTTAAACTGCATTGAGGATAGATCTTGATGGAAGATTTATCATGTTCCTGAGACATAATGTCAAATTTTTAAGAATTTACCTCATTGATAATTTAATTATTATTATTATCCATGATATTTTCATAATGATATTATCTATAGATGCTTTTAGTTCATAGATTTTGATTAAAAGACATGTGTGTTCAGTTATTTAGCTTACAATATTGATTATTCCTTATCTATTCATGCATTCAATTTATTTAAATTGAATGTGTGTTCAGTTATGTACAATTACATAATGATTATTATGTATTGATTCATGGTATATTCTTCTATATATAACCCTTACTAAGAATTATAGAACATGATTATTTTGTTTCCTTTCCCTATGATATGAAGAAGAGATATTTGAATATGCTTTCAAGGATGTGGTTCCTTTTTTATGTATCATGTGTTATTTTCTATTCCCAACATAGAATGGGTATCATGTATGTATTTTTTTCTCCAAACCTATTAAAATAATATTTTTCTCAGGATTTGATTCATTGAATCTATTATAATGTAAAAAAGTAAGACACCGGAACTAGGTTACTAGGATCGGGGTCATTAAAGCTGGAATGAAAGTAATTTTAGTAGAAACCTTGGGAACTTGATTTAGGAAAAAATAGATTAGGGAACATAACCATATGATAGACTTTGAGGATATGTGTAGCATAACATCTTAATGTTTTAGTAGGGAAGATATTGTGTGTTTTTTCCTAGAAATACATCACTTTATATATACTACAAGTATACATGGTTTTGGCATAGAAATACCTATGGGTAATAAATCCAAAAAGAGAACATTGGGATAGACCCGCTCATTCCTCAGTGCTTGTCAATGGTCCTTACTATGCACATGGTTTGACACTCACATGGGATATTTTTAGGATAATTCATATTTTTGGTAAAAACCATTATAAATTATTTGAAAATAAATACATCACCAAAGAAACAAAGTTTATGGTTTTCAGAAAAATAATACATAAATTTTAATTTATTCTAAGTGTGACAAAATATTTGGAATTATACATTATGATTTAAAATTCATAATTTAATAAGCTAATATAGTATATTCCATTGTTTAAAAATGATACGTAGAACAAACAAGGGTATCAATACTCATGGTCAATGTCGAGATTCCCCTACCAAAGATGCTGATATAGATAGAAATGGAACTAAGAAGATTTCTGGCTATATTAGGATAGCTTAATCAGGTAATAATAATATCATTTCCCTGATAGAGAAACTGATTCCAAAATAATATTATCCAATCCTAGATCATTTTATATAAAACAAGCTTCTATCATTTAGTGGGACTAATAATATAATTGCATACGAGTAATCGATTAAGCCTCTAGAGAAGATATTTATGGCATTGAGATGTGGTAAAAATGAAAATGTTACAATTATAGTGTATTATATCCATTGAAATTATGATCAATGGTTTTCATTGACCTCGAATACTTGTGAGGAAGAGGAAATAGAACTTATAGAACAAAAAACATTTAAGGATACATTATCTGAAAAATATGTCCTTCTTGAGAAAAAAAATTAAATAAAGAGGAAGTAACTTATCATAAATCAAAAAGAAGGAGAAAATGTTTCTGAGTATGAGTCTAACTTTACATGATAATCTAGGTATGATATATATTATATATGAAACACGAAGTTCAAGGTTGAAAATTTCTTTGAATAGATTAATCTAAGTCTATGAAGGGCACTGGTATCTCAAATTTTTTCGACATGTTATGAAATAGATTTTTGTTCCATCAAAATGGAGAAGAAGTTATCCAGATCATACATATTCAAGGTAAATCAAGAGAAGAATAGGCTATCCAAACACCATTTAAAAGGGAATGTGTCAAAGAATAATAATATAACACAACAATTTTCATCTTATGAAAATTATGGAAAGAATCACCTATGGGAATTCTCAATGATATTAGAAGTTTGTAATAAAATTAGAGAAAAGGGTCACCAAGAAAAATAATGAAAAGGGAAGAATGAAAAAACCTCTATTTAGTGTTTCAACAATAGGGAGATCAGAAACTACACAAAAAAGCGTGTTATGTGTCACAAGAATTCACCATAAAAGAGGCCATAGAGAGAAGGCCTAGCTTATATGATCACTCTAGCTATGGTGGAAGTAACCAATCATGTTGTGGAAGATACTTTAATCATATCATAAAATTTATGTAATTCTTAATTTTATTCTTGATCCTTTCAATCATTTATATCTACCTAGTTTTCCAATAAAATTATACATTTACCTTTTTAATTTAAGAAGGGATTTGTTAGTAAAAACTCCAAGGGGAAGTCTCATAGTAAAAAATATGTGATAGTTAGTCGCCATTATAACACATAAACATTCTTTATGTTCTGACCGTGTCATCACACCCACCTTTGACTTAGATATAATTCTTTGTGTGGACTGAATTTCAAAATGGGATGAAAAATTTTATTGCATGATGAAACAAATTACTATTCGTGAGGAAGATGGAGAATTATTTATCTTTAGAGGAGAGACTTTATCATCCAAGTAATATCCAAATCTAATATTAGTAGATCTTCTGAATGAGATTCTTGGGGAATAAGATAAAATAAAATATAATTATGGATAAGGTAATATTTGAATTGAGTATGTACCTATTCTATAAGAATAAGTTGATGTTTTTTCTGAAGAATTACCTAGAACTACCTTGGAGTTTGAAGTTTTATTTTCCATTCATTTAATCCTTGATGCAAGAATAATATCAAATACTCCATATAGAATGGACACTTTGGAATTAGTCTAGTGTAAGATTTAACTAGAAGAGTTGGGTGATAATGGATTTATTCACCATAGTGTTTCACCATAGGGATCCCCTTTCCACTTCCTTAAGAATATATACGGATCCATGAGGATATGCATTGATTATAGAAAACTAAATTCTATTAGAATAAAGAAAATGTATCCTATACCTCACATTGATGACTTATTTGACCAACTTCATAGAGACCAATACTTTCAAAATATTGACCTTCATTATAGGTATCATTAATTATGATTAATTAGGGAAGGAATTCTAATAGATTTTCAAAAGATGTATGGAAATTAAAATTTTAATGTAATTCCATTTGAATTGACTAATGTAACCTCTATTTTTGTAGATCTAATGAACAAAGTATTTAAGGAGTATCATTATGATTTTTTATTGTATTCATTAATGATATTTTGGTGTATTATAAAAGATATGATGAACATGAGAATCAATTGTAGATCATTTTTGAGACTCTTAAAAGGAAAGAGTTATATGGGAAATTTAGTAAGTGTAATGTCTAGACACAAGAAGTTTATTTTCATTGCCATATTTTCTCTAGGTATTAAATCTAATTTGGTATTGTGAAGATAAATGTAGTCAGATAATGTTCTACACCAAGGAGAATAACTAAGGTATATAGTTTCATTTGTTTGCCATGTTACTACCAGGGACCTGTTCATATTTTTCCCAATTGGCTAACCCATTAACCATGTTTAACCATAACGGGGTTGAATTTTTTAGTCAAAAGAATGTGATTAATATTTTCATGAACTAAATAGGGCATTGGTAAATTCTCAAATTTTGACTCTAACATCTAGAAATTATGGGTTTTTATATGTAATGATGCATCAAAGAAGGGACTGCGTTATTTCCTAATAAAAAATTATAATGTTATTGAAAATTAATTAATGTAATTGAATAATAAATAAAATAAGTATCTAACCCATGATATTGAGTGTTCATATGTAATATTTTATTTTAAGATATATTGACACTATATATATGGTGAGATATGTGAGATATACACAGACGATAAGTTCTTAAAATACATCTTTTCATAAATCAAGTTGAATATGAGGAAACATTAATGACATGAGACACTACAGAATTAGGATTTCTCAATACAATACCATCTAAGGAAATAAAATAAGGTGGAATATGCATTAAGTTGGAAATATTATGGAGTTCTGAACCAAATAAGGATTGAGAAGGATAATAAGTTCATGGATCTTGTAAAGATAGATATGGGAATTATTATGTAATGGGAGACATCACTCATTTTTAAAATTATTTCAAAAACATATTTATTATAAAAGATAAAAAGTTATCAATGTGATGATGAGAACTTTCAGAATAAAATTAAAGAAGTGAGTGATGGAAAATTAACAAACATTGTTTGTGAAGATGATGTTCTGAAATCTAAAAAGAGATTATGTTTTCTATATATACCTGATCTAAAAAGGGAATTCTAGGATGAATCTAATAGAAAAAAATTTCTATATACACCCTAGTAGTCAAAATATGTATAGGTATTTTAGGGAACATCTTTTGTGGAATAAAATGAAGTGGGAAATTTATGATTATGTGTTTAGATGTTTAGTCTGTCAGCAAGTGAAATTTGTGAGACAACACCGTATAGGATTAATGAAACCTCTTACTATTTATCTATGGAAATGGGATGACATTAATATGGAATTTTTCATTGGACTACTGAGGACTCATAAAAATAAAGATGTAGTATGAGTTTTGATTGATTTCATAAACAAATCAGCATATCTCCTCTCTATAAGCAAATATTTACCACTTAAATTCCTCACAAGGATCTATATTAATTAATTTATTATACTCAATGGGGAACCCATTTCAATTATTTCTTATCTAGATCCATTTTTCACACCAAAAGTTTAGAAGATTCTTCATAAGGTTTGTTATAGTGAGCTTCATTTGAGAATCAACGACCATCCTCAAACTGATGGATAGTTCTAAAGGACAATTTAAACAATGTAAGAAACCTTATGTTCACGATCACTTGAGTTTAAAGGTACTTGGGATTAGTATTTAACATTGGTATAGTATTTCTATAACAATAGTTTCCTTTCAAGTATTCAAATGACATCATATGAAGAATTATATGGAATGAGATGTTGTACTCTAACTTGTAGGTATGAATTTGTGAAAGGAAACCAGTAGTACCATAAATTTTTGATGATACAACAATAAAGGTAAGGAATATTCATGCTCACATTAAGGCAGCTCAAAGTAGGTAAAAGAGTTATGATGATAATCAGAGAAAAAGATTTGGATTTATAGTTTAGAGATCATGTTTTCTTTAAAGTGTCTTCATGGAAGGGTCTTACATGGTTCAATAAGAAATGGAAATTGAGGCACATGTACAATATACCTTTTGATTTTTTTTTAAATAATTAGGGTTGATTCTTGTCATTTGATAATGCCATAAAATCTCTCAAAAGTACATGTTATGTTCCACTTATCATGGTTAAGGATGTAAATTCCAAAACAATCACATTTTCTCACCTTTTATGAAAGAGAATTGGATCCTGATATATCTTTCTATGGTAAACCCATATAGATTCATGATAACAGAGATCAAGTATTAAAGAATTTGAAGACACGTCAAGTAAAGGTATTTTGGAGAAATCACAAAATGGATAAAGCAAAGTGGGAAGCAGAGGATATTATGAATAAAAAATACCACAATCTGTTTATAATGTAATATCCATGAAATTTAAATGATTAAATTTTTGTAAGATGAAATAGTGTAACACCCTAATAATTTAAATTATATTTCTTTTAGAATAAAATTTATTTTGTTAATAGATTGCAATGCACACAACACCAGGTCTAAACAAAAATATTATATTAAAATATTATTCAAAAGTGAAAATTATAACCTAGATATTAAGTTAGAGGGTTATAATAGTAATAAATAATTATGGAAATTATGGTTATATATTGACTATAAATAAATAATAATCATTTAAAACAAAAATAAATGTTTTTTAACAAATTTTATTTTTATAAAGGACAATTTAGTCATGATTAGTGCACATAATTCAAAATTAATTTTCAAAACTTTTATAAAATTTATCTCAAAAAATTAATATTAAATTTAAAATAAAAAATAAAAATTATGTTAGGATGAAATTTTGAGATTTTTTGAAAAGTTTCGATTTTTGATGAATATTGAAAAACAATGAATATTAATTGAAAACTGCCTTTTTGTTTCAATAATTTATAATGTTAAATTATAGTTTTATCCATTTTAATGTAAAATAAGTTCAAATTTATAAAAATTAATATAATTCAGGTCATTGGAATAATTTTCATATTTAATTTTGATATGAAATCATTGTAAACTTTTGAATATTTTATCATTAAAAATCCACCTCCTCGTAACGTCTCTGAGATTAATTTTAAATTAATATTTTATAATTCAATAAATTGGATTTGAAAAAATAGATTCTATATTTGGAAATAAAAATAGTTTCTATTATCTAATATGTTCAACATAATTTTTGACTAAATAAATAGTGAGAACAGCAAAAATTAATTACCATTGCTAAGGTAAAAATGGATTTACTATGGGTTAATCTAAGAAGATATGGGTTAAAATGACATAAATATTTTTTTAAATATAGTTTATGACCATATTTAGAACCTATAATGTCCAAGGCTCTATAATAGTCTATTTTGATCTCTTTTGGAATGTGAAAAATGTTTTTACACCTTTTTGGTTCTTAAAATTAAAAGTGTGCCACTCACCTCACTTATAAAAGGCCAGCACCTATCCTCTCTTCCTCACCCCTTAAAACCAGTTTTTTACATAGATATATCAAAATTAATTCTAAAATTCCATCCCCTCATCCTATAATACTTATTTTCAATAAAACTTCAACCTTGGAAGGCTTTAGTGAAAACCTATGGAGCATACCCAAAGAAGAGGTAACGTTCTTCAATGAGCATTTTTATTTTATTTCTTCCTCCACCCACTTCATTTATTATTAAAACACGATGATATATTAAAAATTATATTACATATTGAAATATATTATTATGTTAATTTAATGACCTATAACCACCCCTAATTTTATAAAATGGTTTATGAAATCATAAAACATGTGTACGACAAACCACCGCCTCACTAACCGATGCCATTCATTTTTCCATTATGAAGTCTCACAATTGGGTATGATGATGGATATAAAGTATATATATGATATTTATAACATAATTATAACTATGGAGTAATAATATCATATTTTTACTTTTTATTCTATTGGATATATGATAACATCACTCGTGTGTATGATAGACTACCTCCTCACAAAGCGATGTGATTCGACATTAACTATTGCTTTACTCAGAAGTGATAAGGATAAAGTTAATAATTATATGTGATATAAATGAAATAGTTATGATATTCATGAAATAATTATCATTATAAAAAGGTAATAAATATTATTTAATTTTTTACCTTTTTACTCAATGATAGATGATAACACCATTCGTGTACGTGAGGACTACAACCTTTACAATATGATGAAACTTTATTTTCATCAATATTTGACATTGATTATATATATAAGTATATGTTAAGAAATAATATGGTATATATGATATTATGATCATTCTGGAAAGATAATATATTACTAACTTATTTCCATAATGATCATTGTAAAATGATAATGTTACTCATACATACATACGAATTACCGTCTCCATGATCGTAAAATATTTCATTTATCCAAACTATATTTCACAATTAGAATTAAAATTAAAATTAATATAAAAATATGATAATTATTTTATGATTATTATTTTGGAGATGATGAAACAATATAATATGTGTATGTTCCTGAATCTGTGAAGTCCATCCCATTGCATGTTTCCAAGGCGTGGGGTACATAGTGGTGGTCTGGAGTGAGTCTAGAAGAGTTTAGCTACTCAAATCTAGAATCTGGGAGAATACAAGATGTGTAAGGAGTTTTAATTACTTTTTTATGATATTCAAAACATGTTAATGGCATTTCACGTGGTTCTACATGATGTTTCAATATTTGTGATTAATTGGTTCTGGGCGATGTGTTTTTTGGAGAGATCTAACCTCATTATCTACAAGATCGGTAAATGATTTATAGTTCATGTAAATTACCTATATAGTTCATCTTTAAAGGGTGAAGATTCTTGGGTTTCTCTAAAAGCCTACCCTCCTCTCTCATTTTCTAGTATATTGTGGCAGCTCCCTATATCATTTTTATAATCATTCATTAGGGATCAATCCTTGGGATTATGTATTCAATCAGAGGAGATTCATGGTGATCTGAGGTGAGTTTTACATCTATTTCTTACTGAATCATTTCATTCGGTTATGTTTCATTCTCAATCTTCATTCCATGTGATGGAGTATCATCTCCCATGTTTCAAATGGGGGTTTCTTAGTTTTTTGGTGCGGTTGTGTCGTGAAATACTTGGATGAATGAAACTTCTTATGAGAGTGGTTATTAAGATATTTAATATTGGTCTATTCTCATGCAAAGAACATTGAAACAATTGAGGTAGTAGATTTTTTGATTGTATTATTTAATTTATGTGGAATTGTAAACTGATCATGGTTTTTACATTTGGTTGGAAATGAAATTAACCTAAAAAACATTGAATTAGTTTTAAGAAATTGGTTTCAATTTCATATTGTTGATGTTGTTTCTTTATACCATGATAGCAGTTTACCTCATAAATTTATAGATAGTGTGATATCCATGCTATGATTTCTGATAATATAATAATTCATTGATTATTATAATGAAATTTTTAAATAATTTAACTCCAAAATTAAGTCGACAATTAATTGGATTAAGAGATTAAATAAGAAGAATATTTGTGATTTAGTGGTTGTTGTAATTTGATGATAATCAAATTGATGCATTGTACATGTGTAAATGAAAATGGTCTTCCATGTGATCAATGTGATTTATAAATAATGTGAATCATGTTTATGCATGTTGTTAATGATAATTAAAAATACATGATAAATGATAATGGTTGGATGCATGAAAGCATGTTTAAATTAATTATTTAAATAATTTTTTATCTTGTTATAGCATGATGAATTAAGTTTCACATAGTTGGAACATGTGAATAATGAATAAATTATTTCAAGATGGAATAATAATAGGTTGTTTGATAAAGATAATATCCTTAGGCCTGAGTTTCCCATTTTCTTATGAATATTTCATGCCTTGTTTTATAGTCGTGACATCTCGTTGCATGTAAAGGATGAATGCCTTGTTTTAGGGTCCAAGTTTCCCTATTGGATATGATTTATTATTCCAAGTACTTTTGGTGATGTTTTTTGGATAGAGCCTCATGATGTGATCTTGGGATAAATGAGCCTAGGATGGCTATTGCGATATAGGGTGGGGATGCTTGAGTGATGTGGTAGAAATTGATTCCTTTGATGGGGAGATGAATCATTATATGCATACAAGTATCAGTGATGGAACCAAAGGTGATTGAATTATTCGAAGCTGGGATCACACATTGATGGGATAATAAGAGCGATTACCATCTCATATGAGTCTATTTAATGGATGATGACTGGGTTGCTTGGTTAATCTTCACTATTTTCCCCACTATTTGAGGTATCTGGATGTACTTGGTTTCATGTTTCTTCTTGCTGTTAGCTTAGGATGGTTTTTTCTAGAGATCCTAGTTATTAAATGACTCTAATAATGAATATATAATTCTTGACCCACATGTTTGGTGTTTACGGAATGAAAATGATAAAAATATGCCAATCTTGATAAACCGTGACCTCGGTTTGGATTATGACTAGAGAGCACATAATTTACTCTGATGATTAATGTAATGTAATGTGGAATAATATTTATGGTAACTAATTAACAATGAATTACTTATTGGAAATTTATACTAAAAAGGGAATAAATAATTAATGTATCTCTTTTAAATTATTGATTTCTTATAAGATATCTAGTCTTAATAGTGGCAGCTAAGAGACTGAGTGACATTAGATACAGTTGATTATAAGAATAGGTTATGTCCATAGTGAGTTTTTGAGATATATTATATCATATATATATTATACAATTTCATATACTACACCACCCATGTTAGTTAGAGAAACTGATACCCATTGGACACTGGGAGGTTGTTTTCCATAACATCATAGTTGGAGGACAGATGGTTGACTACCACTTTTGGAACCAATCTCTTCTCTTTGAAGTTACTTATGATGGTAGGTAGGTTGGTTACATTTCAGTTATATGTGTGTATAGGGATGTGATGACATTCAGTTCTTCTAAACAAATTTATTATTGAAAATAGTATCCAAAAGATTATTATAGGTAAGATGGGTATAAGTTGTGATGGGTTTAGGCACTTAGTGTATGGGATGTAATGGATTGAGGTATAATAATCAATGTTTAATATACTTCATACACCATATGGTGGATCCGGAAAACTATTTAGTTACTATATGTGATAATGTGATATGAAAGGATGAGATGATGTAATTCCCAAGATGAATGTTGTGATTTTTTTAAAAAGTGTCTTTGTGATGGAATACTTTTGGAGGGAGGTGGATTAGGATGTGTGATGTTGGGGAAGAGTGGAAAACCAGTGGGGAAGTGAGAGTGGGGTACCCTTTATATTTCATTATTATATTATACACTCTCTTATATGTGATACTTGGTGAGAGTTATCCATGGTGAGGCTGGGAATATAGTATTCATTTTTAATTGATGACTTAGTTTCACTGCTGTTCGCTGTGATTTAACATGATTTCCTTATATTTTGGATGAGAAGCTCTAGGGAGGATCCTATTGAGTATACTATTATTCTTAGACCATGTATATATAAACTATCTTTCTTTTCAGTTAGATCAGGTTGGAGATTGGGTTGGATATTACTAACTCATGGTTTTATAGGAGCTGTTTCAGATTTGTTATCACTATCATCTTTACCATTTTGGTACTTGATGATTATTTTCCAATTATATAACTATATGGAATTTTATTTTTTCACTAATGTTTTATTTATATTTATATGTTTGATAAGATGTTTATTGGTGTATACTTCTTATATCTCTCTGTTATGAATATTTCTCTTATAGGGTAATTCCTATAATATGAATGTTTATTGTATCATCTATGATAGTCTCAAACATAGGTTCTACTGGAGGTGGTAATTGAGAAATAAATATATCTCTCTCCTCATTACGATATATATTTGGGGAGGGGGTCATGATAGAGTGGTATCAAGGGATCAGGTTGAGGGATATGATGGAGTTTGAAAATAGGCAAAAGTGTGGTTGAATGGGTTGGCAAGGAAACTATATCTGAAATGTTTAATAAGTGATGTAAACATGGGACACCATCTGAGACACAGTTATTTAGTCCCGCTTGTTATTTGATGCATGAACCTTTTCGTTTACAAATCCAACTAAATAATGTGATACTAGTAGTAGGGAAGAGACCTATAAAATGATAATGCATAATTATTCCTTACTTATGTGTTTCAAATGGTATGAACTTGGGATAATTTAAAATCTTAAAAAGATATTTTTTTAATTAATTATTGTTATGAATTCCATATTCTAGGTTTAGAATCTATAAGAGGTTTTTATTCTTGTAGGTATGGCTCAAGTCAATGTCCTCTTTAGGTTTATGATAAAGATGACTTGCAGAATGTCCCAACAGATCACTATGGGGTAGAGATCCATGAAAATGACACTTAGAGGAGGGAAATATAAGAGTTATAGTGTCAGAGTCTATATAAGTATAAAGGATCCATTTTAGATTCAGTAACAAAATACTATTTGGAGGATGTTGAGATAGATTTTAGTATGGTCTATGATCAGAAGAAGTAATGGGATTCAATGGATGTGATGATGATGCTTGGAGCATCAAGGTAGTGGTGGGTTTTGTTCATTGGAAATCATGATGAGTTGTAAGTATTATGGGAGAAGATCCGAGACTAGTTCAGACTAGAGTTTCTTTTTTCAACCAAAAAGGTTTCCAGTCACTAGGAGCCGCTTACCGTTCGGCAGTGGAGCTACACTGTGTGAGATTTTGAAATCTGTTTTAGGAACCTTCTAGGATATGCTTCAAAACAATTTCTAGATAGGGAGGCCATAGAATGAAATTTTAAGGAGGCATCTCATTTAGAGATCCAATTCTAGGTCACCCCATTTATTCTGAATGTGTATTTAGAGGTGATGGAAAGGGAATAGTTTATTATGAGGGTGCTGGCCAGAACTAGGTAATGATGAGAGGGGAGTGGTCATTATTCCTCATGGAGAAAAGCTCTGGAATGGGGTTCCTAGTTTTTTGTATAGAAGATATTTTTCTCTTCTAGGGGTAGGTCCCATTCCAAAACATCACATTTCTCCAAGGGAGGTGACTCTCAGATCTATGTTAAGGGATAAAACATGTGTTGTTCTTGTGGGGGATGAGTTCATAAGTAGTGAGAGGTCCCAAACATTCTAACAAGTCATCATGCGCTAGGTGTTTCTATTTAACTTCCACCATTGAAGTAGTTTTAGACTAGGTAACTATAGTAGGGTGCTCCAGTTTGGGATCAACAGAGAAGAGATAAGTTGGGTAGAGTAAAATTCATTTACACTCCTCTTCCTTAGATAGAAAATCAAGACCATGGATGTGGAAATCAGTAAGTTTAGAGAGGTCATGGATTAGGTTATGGTCAACTTCATGCTTTAGCATTATCAGCACTAAGTGAGCCTGATGTCTTTCTAAAGTACCCTTTACTTGTTTTATACATGGGTGAATTATTTGTTTGACTTAAGTGTGACACTCCTTTTTATGAATCTACCCTCATCCATGCTTTGTAAACTGAGTAATATAGTCTTCCAATGACTTTGTAATTCACCACACTAGTTGGAGGTTGAGATGAATTGTATGAAGTATGTAGATACTAAGAGCTAGTGCTAGGGAAACACCACTCTTGGGGAGAATTTCAATGTTTTTAGATACAAACATATGAAATCATCCTAACCACGGAATTGTTATATTAGGTGCAGGATATCATGGATTTCATCCATAGGATGGTTGTTTTTATGATGTTGATGGAGATTGAGCGTTGTTTTTTGGTGATGAATACCTTCATATTGGATAGAGGCATGTTTCATCCTTGTGTTATTTGATGGTCGAGATGACACTGAGCTCATTAGAGGTTCAACAATGGTTGTTTTCCAGTGCTATAGAATAGTATCCAGATATATTTTTAGAAGAGGTTGTAGCATTTCCCCCAAGAAGGGAGATCAATTTTGGGGTTTATATCTAACCAGGCATGTCTCTGATCTCAATTTAGCATAGAGGATGGTGTCTTATGAGTTTTGGGATTTTAAAGTATATCTCAACGGACTATTGATGTGAGGTTTTTTTCAGCCAAGTGTTTCACTATGGTGTGAACTAGTTTTGTTCTTAAAGAAGGAAGATCGAAGTTTGTGGATTTGTATCGATTATCTTCATTTGAACCAACTAACAATAAATAACTTCTACCCTGTTCCAAATATTGATGATTTATTTGATCAAATAAAGGGATAAAGTTGGATCTCAAAGATCAATTTGTGGTTAGGATATCATCAGATATGGGTGGAGGATAAGGATATTTGGAATAAAGATTTATGTTGTCATCACAAGCATTATGTGTTAGGTATAATGTAGTTCAGTGCGATGGATACTCCATGTGTGTAAATGGGGTTGATGAATGTAGTGTTCAGAGAGTTCATGGATAAGTTCATGGTGGTTTTCATTGATGAACTCCTTGGATACCCTGAATCATAGGAGGATTATGTAGATCTTTTTTGTGACACTTTATGTGTAATTCTTCATGAGAAGCTATTCAGGATGTTTTCAAAGTGTGGGTTATGGGCTTTTGAAGCCCATTTCTTAGGTCATGTAGTGTCTCAACATGGTGTTGATGTGGATCCGTCTAAGATAGAGTCACTTGAGCCTTAGTAATCCACCAATACAGTAGTAGAGGTGTGAATTTTACTTGGCCTTTTAGGCTATTATAGGAGGTTCGTAACCAATTTATCGTAGGTTACAAATCCTACAATATCTTTGACTAGAAACGATATGGTGCTATTGTGTCCAGATTAGTGTCCAGAAATATTTGAGTACCTAAATGAGAAGTTGGTCAGTGCTTTGGTCCATTGTTTTCTAGTAGAGGGAGTTTATTTTGAGGTTTTTTTGTGATGATTCATGTCTTTTCTGGGGCTGTGTTGTAATGTAGTAGAGAAACATTATTTATTATGGGTCTTGGTAGTTCATTCCATTTGAGTGTAACCATTCCACCCATGATCTTGACTCATACGAATTTTTGTTTCCTTGAATTTGTTTTGGCATTACCTCATTGGAAAGCATTTTGGGGGTTTTTCGACCTCATGATCTTGAGGCATGTATTCTCCCAGCATGACTTGAAATTGCATAAGTATTAGTGGTTGAAATTATTATAGTATTACAACATTGATATTTCATATACTTAAATAGAGGAAACTTTTGTGGCCAATGTGCTAAGTTGGAAGTCATGTAGTTATGTCGTGTGTGAATCTAGGTATTATAAGAGAGTGGTGGAGGAATTATTAGTAATTCATCAAGATATGAGAGATTTTCAAGGAAGTGGTTTTCTTCTACAGATGATAGGGCATTCTTATTTGGTACAGTATATGGATGATTCCCATCTAGTGGATTTTGAGGTGGAGGTCTAGAGGGACTTAGTTTTTTAGCAATGATCTTGATTGTTGGTCCAAGGATGGTTAATAATAGTTATTGTTTATGAGAATGATTTTTATTCCTTCAATGATTTGTGAGATAGTTCTTTATGAGTTCCATAGTTTTTCTTTATTAGCACATCCTGATGGGGAAAAAATGTCACAAGATTTGTGAGTTCAGTTTTGGTGTCCTAGGCTGAAGCATGCATTTTTAGAATTTGTTTCTCAATATTTTCTCATCCAAAAGGTGAAGGTTGAGAACCGTGTTCCATGTGGTTTTCTCGATCCATTAGATATTTCCCAATGGAATGGGAAGAAATCTCGATGGACTTAATTATTGGTTTTCCTCATGCTCAGGGATGCTATGATTCTATATTGTTGAATTTGGATCGTTTGACAAAATAATCCCACTTTATGATGATTATGGAGTCGAGATCATTGAAGGTTATTTCATGGTAGTATCTAGAGGTGGAAGTACATATCCATGGAGTCCTAAAGATGTTCATATTAGATCAAGATCCTTATTTTACCTCCAGAGTGTTGAGATACCATTCGTATGATTTTTTCTCTTAGTTATTCAATAGAACTACTTTTCATCCACATATGGATGGTCAGATAGAGTAGACCATCTAGACTCTTAAAGACTTGTTGTACTCTTGTTTTGTTGAAAAAAAAATCTCTCGCGGTATCATTGACGCATTTTTGAGGTGATTGTGTTTGTTGACAAGTTGGACATCTGAGTGGTGATTGTTGACAAAGAAAAACAATGACATACAAACTTGTTGAAAAAGGGGATTTCATGGTCGAATGTCGAGTTCAAGAGTTGTGGTTAACGATACATGTTTTATTCAAGAACGTCGACAAAGTGATGGATGATCATGAGGCTGTACAAAAATAACAGATACAAGGTGGCGCCATTTTCCAGTGTTTGCCATATTTTTGGCCTTGAAAATCGTCAAATGAAAAAAGTGGTTTTTGGAAAAGGGTCATGCGTTCAATGTACTTGAAATCTTGGAAACTTACGCGCCATATGTTTTTCAAGATCAGATCATTATAATATGGAAAAGGGATAAGTGTCGCGCAAGTATTGGTGGTGTCGCGCAAGTGAATTGCACGCCGTGTAAGAGACTTGCTCGGTGATGCCTTGGAAGCTTGAGAACTTGCGCATCTATGGTTTTTCAAGATCAGAAGATCAAAATATGGTAAAGGAAAGAGGTTTGCAGAAGTTTGGAATTGGATCACGCAAGTGATTTGCAGGGGAAGTGACTTACGCACTGAAGGTTGACTTGAACACCGTCACGAAGGGTGGTCAATTTGCCTATAAATACTAGACCCCCACTCCTCATTTCTTACTGAAGTTCAACACTTTGAAGATTCAGAGCTCCTGTCGTGCAGGTGTGGTGGTCGTGCAAGTGGTGGTGTGTCGCGCAAGTGGGACTTACGGACCAGTGTTGGAAGTTGCGCGCCTAGTGGTAGTTGCGTGCCTGAGGCAGTTTAGGCGAGGAAGGAAGTGAGTCGCGCAGGTTTGGTGTTACAGAAGCTTGAGTCGCGCAAGTGGTTGAGGAAGACTTGTGCGCTAGTTGTGACTTGCGCACCGAGACTTGTGCGCCGCCTTAGATAATGGCTCCATGTAAGGATGATTTCCTGCAATGATTCAGGGCTATGTGGAAGCTGGGGAATTGCCTGATACCTTCGGTGCAAAGAGAAATTCATCTACAGGCGAAGGTTGAGCTTCAATAGAGCATCTACATACAAGATAAGATGTACTTATTTGTGATAATGAAGAGACCTACATGTCTATAAACTTTAAGTGGATCCTTTCTGGAGTAGTGAGCAAAGGAAGAGGAACAAGGTGATCCTCTCCACCAGTTGTGAGCCAGAGAGGGAGAGAGACATGGAATGAACATTGGGAAAGTAGTAAGCTAACCCTAAATCTTGTAAAGGCAGTGAGCATGGGAATAGAAGTGATCTAGCCCAAACCTTGTAAATAGCAGTATGCTTTAGTGAATTTGGTACATCGGCTCATTGCCGTTGTATGCTCCTTGGACATAGCCCAGTGAGGGTGAACCAAGTAAAAATTGTGGTTTCCTATGCATGCTTTACTTTCTATTTATATTGTGCAGCGGGAAATAGAGAGAAGAGTGTTTTGATTAACATCGAAAAAAGATCAGAATGGGCTATATTTTTTAATTACTCATACCCTGATTCACCCCCCTCCTATTCAGGGTATTCAGCCTTGTGAACCTAACAATTGGTATGAGAGGGAAAGGTTGACAGTTGTTCTTCTCTCAATGGAGGTCACTAATCATAAAGGTATTCCAATCTTCGATGGAAACAATTTTCAGCTAGGGAAGAATCAGATTCAACACTACTTCTAATCTTTAGGAATGAATGAGTTCACAACAGCAATGCATGGTACAACAGCTGATATCAATAGTGGTTCATTATCAGAAGCTTTGCATAGAGAGCTGGATGCTGATGCAAAGCAATCAATTCCTTATGGGGAGCCATATCCAATCCTATATATACAAAGTTGAAGTCTTTCAAAACGTCAGATGCCATGTGGGAAAAACTATTGAATATATATGAAGGGGATACAAAGGTGAGAGAGGCAAAGATGCAAGGGTTGTGGAACAGGTATGAAGATCTGAAAATGAATCTGGATGAGTCTATTGATGCATTATTTGTTAGGGTAAATTCTTTGGTAGAAGACATGCAGGGTCATGGTGAAATTATCAAAGATATAAAAATTTTGAAGCGCATATTTAGAAAACTTCCACCTCGGTTCAATCCGAATGTTTCTGTTTTGGAATATAAAGACCCCAAAGAACAGACATTGGATAACCTACACAACACTCTTGTTTCATATGAAATGAGAAATGATGATAATGATGCTGTGGAAAAGGGGAAATCCAAAGAAGTGGCATTAAAGGCCATGAAGAAGCTCACCATTGAAAATTCCCAATAAGAGGAAGAGACATATGAGGTGATGTCATTCCTTTCTTCAAATCTACAAAGTGGAAGAGGAATGTTTAAAGGGAAACTTCCAATAGCATGCTTTATATGTGGAAAGGTTGGTCATCTTGCGGCGAGATGCCCCAAGAAGATTCAAGATAATGATAATTATGAGGATGTAGTTGAAATTCCCAAGAAGAAGACTTCAACGTTTGTGAAAGGGAAAAGACAATTCAAGAAAAATTTCATCAAGAAGAAGAATCTTCTTTCCTAGGAATTTGAAAGTGCAGATGAGTCTGAGGATGTAGAGGTTGAGGAGATAGAAAATTGCAGAGATCATAGGGTAAATTCCTTGGTGGAAATTGTTGGTAGTTCTCAGAAAAAGGAAGAAGCTGACACTGAAGAAGAAGAAGTAATTGAAGGGAGAGTTGACATGGAAGCTGAATTAGAAGCAGCTCTTGAAGAGATAAATGTTTGAAGAGAAAAAACAATGAAATCCAACAAGGTGGTACATGATTACAAACTCTACATGCAATAGCAGGAAGAAAAGAAGTCTGAGTTGATGGAAGAAAATGAAAAGCTCAAGTTATCAACACCAGAGAACTCAAAATTAGTTAGTGAGTATATTCTCAAGACTGAAGAATAGAAAATGGAGATCAATGACATGAACAAAAAAGTGAAAGAACATGTCAAGAATATTGAAGAGCTTGAAGAAATTTTTTTTGGTCTGTGGAGAAAAGTTAAAGACCAGGAAAAACCCTTGATTCCAAATACATTTTTGGGAATGAAAGTCATTATGAATACTGAAAAGATGAAAGTAAAACCTAGTAGTTCAACAGGAAGGAAGCAGCAATTGAGCTCAAACATTAATGTTGATTTAGGGCTTGATCAGAAGCAAAAATCTGTAGCAATTGAAGTCAAACTGCAAGCACCCGTCCTGAGATTGAAAGTTGATTTGGGCACAAATCAGAATCAACATATTCCGAAATCCCAAGGGGAAACTCATAGTGATGAAGTAACACGAAGGAATGCACCTTATATTAGGTGTTATTGTTGTGGTAAGGTGGGACATTCACAGTATGTGTGTTCCATAGACAAAAGATACTGATGGGAACTAGAATAGTGGTGGTAGCCAAACAGAGAAAGGTTTTCCAGAACATATTTTAAAGGACACTGTTTTTGGTGTAGAGGATTTGGGCACATGGCTAGGTACTGCACTTCGACCATTTAGAGAAATGTGCAAAAGAAGAATCAAAATGTTCGCAAGCAGCCGATCAATAAATCGAAAAGTGAGTTAAAAGTTCAGAACAGATTTGCAGCTTTGCAAGATGAAGCTGGTCCATCGTACTCTGAGAATGATCATGAGTCTCAATCTATACTGAGTATGGAAACAAATCTATGGACTAAGAAGAAGAGAATAGAGAAGGCAGCAGTTTCTGAAATTTCCCTTAAATCATCAGATTGTTCTGGTGTGTGTATTCTTGATAGTGGTTGTACATCTCACATGACAGGAAACAAGGATCTGGTTATAGGAGTAAAATATGACAAAGAAGGAGTTGTCAAGTCTCGAAATGATGAAGTTCTGAAGATAATTGGATCAAGAAAGGCTAGGTTTGGGGAAAGGAAATTAGACGTGCTGATGTCTTGGTTGTAGAAGGTCTCTGTCACAATTTTCTCAGTTTCAGTCAATTGTGTGACTCAGGACATTCTATATGGTTTACCATGAAGACCTGTACTATCACGGGAAAAGATGGAGCAGTTTTTCTGAAAGGAAAAGGAAAAAGGTAAATCTTTACCTTGTAAGTGGGGAAGAAGATATATGTATTTTATCTAGAGAGGAAGAAAACTAGCTGTGGCATAAGTGACTTGGCCATCTATGCCAACCATCTATGGAAGATCTGGAAAAGTGTGATGCTGCTAGAGATCTTCCCAAACTATCATGTGATCGTACTCATACATGCGATTCTTGTCAACAAGGGAAGATCATTAGAAAAACATACAGGCCAAAGGAACAGAAATCATCCAGAGTGCTTGAATTGGTAAATGCTGATGTATGTGGACTTATTTCACCACGAGCTATAAATGGGGAAAGATACTATGTCCTTTTCAATGATGATTATAACAAAATGGCCTGGGTATTCATCATTACCCATAAGACAGAGGTGTTTAGTTGCATAAAGCAGTATAGGAGGGAATCTGAAAAGATGCTTGGGCAGAAAATTCTGAAGTTTCGTACTGATAATGGTATGGAATTCACAGACAGTCAAGCTGAAAACTATCTCGAGAAACATGGGATAAGGCATAAAGTTTCATCAGTAAGAACTCCCCAATATAATGGAGTGGATGAAAGGAGAAATCAGATAATCAAAAACATGGCCAGAATGATGCTTATTGATAAAGACCTACTGGAGAAATTTTGGAAGGAAGCAGTTTTGACATCGGTCTATGTTCCAAACAGGTATCTGTTGTGTCCGATGCAAGGGAAGACTTCATATGAACAGTGGTACAGAAAGAATCCAACATTGAAATACTTTCGAATCTTTGGAAGTAAGTGTTTCATTCTCAAAAAAGAAAATCACAAGAAGTTTGAGGCACAAGGAGATGAGGGGATATTCCTTGGCTATTTAGGGAAAAGAAAAGCATATAAATGCTTCAACAAGTGGCTAGGAAAAATTGCTAAGAGCAATGATGTCACTATAGTCGAAAATGAACAGAATAATCAACAACTTAGTGAACAGTTTCTAGATGAATGTGATGATGAGGTAAGCAACACAGGGGGAGTAGAAGTGGATGAGGCTGACTCAGAAGAAGATACTGATGATGAGAAAGAGGAAACAAAATCTGAATCTGCTAAGAAGCCAAATATTCGAGCTGAAATTGATAGGAAAAATATCATTGGTGATCAGACAACTCCAGTCCAGACTCAAAGAATGAAATAATCACAACAAACATCATTTTTGTCTCAGGTGGAGCTTAAATGCTTTTTCTAATGTAGCTGAATATGAGTACTGGGTTCAGGCTATGAATGAAGAATTAGACTAGATTGAGAAGAATCAGACGTGGAAATTGTTTCGAGACCAGCAGATAAGAATGTCATTGGGACTAAATGGGTCTTTCGTAACAAGATGAATGAGGATGGTGTAGTGGTTCGGAACAAAGCATGGCTACTGTTCAAGGGGTGCTCCCAAATAGAGGGTATTGATGTTGATGAGACATTTGCACATATTGCAAGGCTGGAGACAATCAGATTTTTTTTGGCATAGTAGTGAAAAGAAAGTTCAAAGTGTTCCAGATGGACGTCAAATCTACATTCTTGAATGGAGTTTTGGAAGAGGCGGTGTATATTGAATAGCCAGATTGTTTTCACATTCATGAGGATGAGAACAAAGTTTACAGGATGAAGAAGGCATTGTATGGGCAGAAACAAGCACCAAGAGCATGGAACTCAAGGCTTGATCAGTACTTGAAGAAGCATGGTTTTCAGCATAGGGGAGTTGATTAAAAACTCTATTTTATTAATGATAGTAATCAAAGGATGATGGTGTTGTTTTATGTCGATGACATAATTTTTGGCGGATCAGATAAAGCTCTGTGCAGATAGTTTTCTGAATTCATGAAAAATTAGTTTGAGATGTCAATGATTAGAGGGATAACGTATTTCCTTGGTCTATAGGTGACTCATGGAAGGAATGGAACACTCATTTGTCAATCCAAATATTCCAAGGAGGTTTTAAGAAGGTTTGGAATGGATAATTCCAAGGAGATAAAGACTCTGGTTGCTACCCGGATGAAATTATCAAAATATGAGGATGTTAAAGCAGTTAATATTACAGAATATAGGAAAATTATTGGAAGCTTGTTGTACTTGACCGCAACAAGGCATGACATTGTTTTCGCGACATTCCATGTAGAAAGATATCAGACTAATCCCAAGGAAAGACAAATGCTTGCAGTGAAGAGAATAATTTGGTATATCAAGGGCACGGTGGAATTCATCTTAAAATATAATGACAAATCTCAGACAGAGTTATTGGGATATACTGATGCTGATTGGGCCGGTTCAGCGGATGACAAGAAATAAACATCTAAAGGTGCATTCTATCTTGGTGGACTATGTATTTCTTGGTTAAGAAAGAAGCAGGATTTCATTTCATTAAGCACCGCAGAAGCTGAGTATATTGCGGCCACTCAAACATGCACACAATTAATATGGATGAAACATCAGCTTGAAGATATGAGAATTGAAGTGAAGTATCCGATTGGAATCTAGTGTGATAACTCAAGTGCTATCAATCTAAGAAAAAATCTAGTTCATCACTCAAGGACAAAGCACATTGAGATCCAATATCATTTCATTAAGGAGAAAGTGGAGCAAGGAATTGTGAAGTTGTAGTATGTGCCTACAGAGCTACAGGTTACAGACATTATGATAATGGCCTTACCCAAGGAAGATTTTTAGAGACATCGACTGGCTCTGGGAGTTCAATCGACTCCCCACACTTGAAATAGTGTGGATGCAGAAATCCCCTCTCCCCGAGGTATGTTGTGTTTTCCCTAATGTGCTGATATGTGTTATCTACTCTATTACAGACTGCAAAGTAGTGACCATTGGGTTCGTTGACAAAGGGGGAGAAAATAGTGATTGTTTATGGGGGAGACAACATGGCTCTTTGATAAATCATGGATGATATGTGGAGAAGATGGCAGGTGGAGCAGCTAGATAGGGGGAGCTGAAGCTAGTTGAACGTGCTTAGCTAGATCTTAGCTTGGACAACACATGAATTAGGTCTAAAGAGGTGTTAAAGATGTGAGTAGAAAGGGGGAGAATATTAAATCTTCCGACGCTAGAAGTGATCGATCAAATAATAGATATCACGATAGCTAAGGATTGTGATAAAATAAGATGAGTGTTAT
Source organism: Viscum album (assembly GCA_963277665.1). Taxonomy (NCBI): domain Eukaryota; kingdom Viridiplantae; phylum Streptophyta; class Magnoliopsida; order Santalales; family Viscaceae; genus Viscum; species Viscum album. The sequence goes on from OY728150.1 coordinate 1,477,954,347, forward strand.
TGGGGAGAATATTTCCAAAAATTGGTATCAGTTTGGCAACAATTGGTATTAGTTAGGTGTCAACAGAGGGTATCATAGTTGAAGTGATTCATTGATGAACTTTTCATTTAATCTTGTTTCTCACGCCGAGCATTGATAATGTGGGCTTAGAGTATGTGTTGAGTAAATCCTTGATCACTATCAGAATCGCAATGAGGCGAATTGTGGCTGAAGAATCAATGACGTATATTTTTATGGAAGAGTTTTTAACAAACCCAAAGGGGGAGATTGTTGGGAAAAAATTCCTCAAGTTATCATTGATGCATTTTTGAGGTGATTGTGTTTATTGACAAAGTAGATATCTGAGTGGTGATTGTTGTCAAAGAAAAACAATGAAAAACAAACTTGTTGACAAAGGGGATTTCATGATGGAATTTCGAGTTCAAGAGCTATGGTTAAAAATACATATTTGATTCAAGAACGTCGATAAAGAGATGGATGATCAGGAGGCAGTACAAAAAGAACAGATACAAGGTGGCGCCGTTTTCCAGTGTTTGCCATAGTTTTGGCCATGAAAATCATCAAACAAAGAAAAGTTGTTTTTGGAAAAAGGACTTGCGTGCCATGTACTTGAAAGCTTGGAAACTTGTGCAAAATATGTATTTCAAGATCAGATCATTAGAATATGGAAAAAGGATAAGTGTTGTTCAAGTATTGGTGGTGTCATGCAAGTGACTTGCGCGCCGTGAAAGTGACTTGTGCGCTGATGCCTCAGAATCTTGAGAACATGTGTGTCTTTGGTTTTTCAAGAACAGAAGATTAAAATATGGAAAAGGAAAGAGGTTTGCACAAGTTTGGAATTGGATCATGCAAGTGATTTTCAGGGGAACTGTCCTGCGCGCCGAGACTTGCGCGCCGAAGGTTAACTTGCGCGCTGTCGCGTAGGGTGGTCAATTTTCCTATAAATACTGGACTAGACCTCCTCATTTCTTACTGGAGTTCAACAATTTTAAGATTCAGAGCTCCCGTCGCATAGGTTTGGTGGTCGCGCAAGTGGTGGTGTGTCACACAAGTGGGACTTGCGTGCTAGTGTTGGATGTTTCGCTCTTAGTGTTAGTTGCGCACCTAAGGTGGTTTAGGCAAGGAAGGAAGTGAGTCGCACAGGCTCGGAGTTATAGAAGCTTGAGTCACGGAAGTGGTTGAGGAAGACTTGTGCACGAGTTGTGACTTCGCACCGAGAATTGCACGCTTCCTTAGAGAAGGGCGCCAAGAAAGGTTGATTTCCTGCAGTGATTCAGGGCTACTTAGAAGCTGTGGCATTGCCCGATACCTTCGGTTCAAAGAGAAATTCATCTATGGGTGAAGGTTGAGCATCAACAGAGCATCTACATACAAGAGTGGATGTATTCATTTGAGATAGTGAAGAGACCTACAGGTCTATAAACTGTGAGTGGATCCATTCTGGATCAGTGAGCAAAGGAAGATGAAGAAGGTGATCCTCTCCACCGGCAGTGAGACAGAGAGAGAGAGACAGGGAGTGACCCTTGGGAAAGTAGTGTGCTGACCCTAAATCTTGTAAAGGCAGTGATCCTAGTCATAGAAGTGATCTAGCCTGAACCTTGTAAATATAAGTGTGCTTTAGTGAATTTGGTACATCGTCTCATCACCGTTTTATGCTCCTTGGACATAGCCCATTGAGGGTCAACCATGTAAAAATTGTTGTGTCCTGTGCATTCTTTACTTTCTAGTTATATTGTACCTTGGGAAAGAGAGAGAATAGTGTTTTTATTAACAGAGAAACAAGATCAGAACGAGCTATAATTTTTAATTAGTCATACCCTGATTCACACCCCGTCTCAGGGTATTCAGCCTTGTGGACCAAACACGTTTCCAATATTTTGGAGGTTTGTGGATTTAGAGACATCCCTTGGTTTAGTTTTCATTTAATAATAGTTTCCACTCCACCATTGGTATATCGCTATTTGAAGATTTGTACAAAACACATTTCCATTCTCTGTTTTAATGAACATGGTTGGAGTGGTAGTAATTTTCAAGAAGTAATTGGTGCAGAATATGGAAGAGATGGTTCGGTTAATTGGTTAGAGGAAAAAATCAGTGTAGGATCATAAGAAATCCAATGCTGATAATTGGAATAAACCTCTGGAGTTTGAAAATGGATATCATGTATTATTTAAGGAGACTTCTCATCATGGGAAGTGATGGTTTGGTAATTGGTATTTCTCCCCAGTTTTTTGGGCCTTTTGAGGTGTTGGATCATGTTAGAGCCATTTCATATTAGATATCACTTTACACATAGATGATCTAGATATATAATATTTTTAACATGTCATAGATCCATGATTATCTTCATGATGACTCTCATGTCATCAATTAGGGTAAGATGGATTTTGATGAGGATGGTCCCTTTAAAGTGAAACATGTGGAGATCTATGATCACTAGGAGAAGGTCTTTTAAGAGAATTCTGTTCCTTTGGTTCATGTCTTGTAGTAACACAATTGTGAAAACTGGGTCATAGTGACAGCAGAAACACCCACCTTAACATGGCCACCAGGTTTTAGACCACTAGGTACAATAGTTGCTCCACATACACGTGGTCTCCACCCATGTGCCCGAACGGGTCATCTGAATAATGAATGTCCTCATAAGACAACACATGTACTTTCTAGTATTCTTTGTACTCACTCACACACACCTTGAGATACTTCTTATAAGGTTACCCATCCTGAGGAACATCCTATAATTCCACCCATTCTGATCACTACTCCAGAATAAGCATGCTTAATTGTGGAGTTCTAATTAGGTAGGCTCCCAAAAAGGATGGTGCACCTTGTTGAAATGAGTCATATCATTTAGTCATTTAAACATTTATCATTATGGGGTGTTACATTAACCCTCCCCCCATTCAGAGGTCAATGTCCTCATTGTAGTCCCTACATATCAACCCAGGCAGTGCACCGCACATAATGCTGGGTACCACCTCTAATACCAAAAGTGACAACTGGGTTCCAAGGACTACACATACACCCTGCCTTAACATGGTCGTCAGGTCCGTACCCACCAGGTACCACTAGTTTCCCTAAAGACATGTGGCCCCCACCCAAGGGGCCCACCCGTGTGCCCTAATGGGTCATCTGACTAATGACTATCCCCATAGGACAACATATGTCCCTTTTAGTGTGCCTTTTCCTCAGTCCAAAAAACCCTATGAAATATCCTAGAAGACCCCTCATCCTGATCGCTACACCAAACCAAGCATGATTAACTATGGAGTTTTAATCAGGTAGGCTAAAAAAAGGTTCACCTTGTTGACATGAGTCATATCATTTAGTAATTTAACCCTTTATCATTATATGCTTTTACAATGATAACATGGAGGAGAGTACCTTGGAATTTGATTCATATATGCGCACTCAGTACCTCGAGGTGTTTGATGATTATCTCGTTTCTTGTAATATTTTTCTTTGTGGATGTCGAACTTCCTAGTTTATGATATTGTTTCCTATTTTTTATTATCATGTGTTTAATCTAATTTGAGAGGTATCAACCACTAGAGCGTGTTTAAGAGTTGGTTTTTGTTTTTTTCATGGTTATTATATAGTTTCCTTTAAGTAAGATGGTTGAGTTTCCATGATGACGAGATCCTTGAGTGGTATTTCGCAGGGTGGCTGTTTGGATAAATGCTTTTTGTTTACTCTCTATGTTTGGTTTTGGATTCTCAAAGATGAGAATTTTTTGAGATTTATTTTATGTAATTTCTCGAATCCATGTAGTCTAACCATTTTCTTGCTTCTGTGGCTCGAGGTGCTCAGAGGAGGCATAAAGTGAGTCTATATGGGTTCAGCTACTCAAAGCTGGAAGATGGGAGAATACACAATTTTAAGGTGTTTTCATGTGGTGTTTGTGATGTTCAAGGATTTTTAAGAGAGTTTAATGGGGTGATACATGATGCGTAAATATTCAAGACGAATTGGTTTTAAGTGATTCATTTTATATCTAGACATGACCCCAACATATACACAATCTGTAAATTATTTACACACCATATAGATTCCTTCTGCAACACATCTTTAAATGTGACAGACGCTTTGGTGTTTCTCAATCCATACCCTTCTCTCTCATTTTCCAGTGTGAAGTAGAGTGTCCCTTCAAAATTTTGATATTCCTTTTATGGGTATCAATCCATGTGATTTTTGTTTGATCCATGGTGATGCGTGATGATCCAAAGTGAGTTCTGCCTCTTTTCTTGTGGGTTATTATTGTTCAGTCTCATTTTCCTCCTGTTCTTCTTTCCATGTGATGAGGGATCATCTAGGATGTTTTTAATTAGAGTTTCTTGGTTTTTGTTAGTGATTATGTCGTTTAGATTCCTTTTATGGATGAATCTTCTTTTGGGAGAGGCGATCGGGATCCACATTATTTGACTATTCCTGTATGAAGAATGTTGATGCCTTCGAGTTAGGGGATAAATTGATTCTCATATTTTATTTATGTGAAATTTTTAATTGCGAATGGTTTATAGATTTTTATGGATAAGAAATTAACCTAATATATATTATACTGGATTAAAGGAATTGGTTAAAATTTTATGTTGTCAATGTTGTTTTTATGCAGCATGACAATAGTTTTCCTCATGATTTTCAAGATAGTGTGATATCTATTCTATGTTTTTTATCACGTAATTAGGTTTTTATTAGAATGTTGATATTGGTAAATAATGTAAAGATATAATTATTTTTAAAATTAATTATATTAGGAGATTATGAAAGAGGTCTATTTGCAATGCGGTGTTTGAAGTAATTTGATGATAATAAAATTGATGAAATGTGCATGTGTAATTTGAAATGATATTCCATGATATTTATAGAATTGATAAATAATATGAAGCATGTTTATTTTTTTTTTGATTTTATTTAAAAGTCATGATAAATAAAAATGGTAGGATTACTAAAACCATGTTTAAATTAATTGTTTAATTAATTTGGTAGCTTGTTATAGATTGATTCCTTATGATTCCCATAGTTAGAACCTATAAATAATGAATCCGTTATCTCAATATGGAACAAGAATCAGTTTTTTGATAAATATAATTTTTTAGGGTTTGAGTTTCCCATATACATGTGAAGGATGAGTTCCTTGTTTTGGTTCCATTAGAGATCGTTGCATGTAATGTCTAAATTCCTTATTTTAGGGACTTTATTTTGTTGTTGGCTATGCTTGTTTGTTCATATTAATTTTTGTGATGTTCTCAGAATATGATCCTTGTGATGTGATCCTAGGATGAATATTGTCATATAGGTGTAGGAAGGCCCAGATGACATGGTAGTATTTGACATATGTGATGGTGGGATGTATCATTATTTGAATATGTGTGTCAGGTATAGAACTAGAGGTTATGGAAAAGATGAAGTTGGGCTTACTCATTTATGAGACATTGAGAGTTGGTATGATCTATTATGAATATGTTTAATATACTATGGCTAGTTTTGTTATTTTATCTATATTCCATCCCCCACTTATTAAGGTAACTAGATTTGTTTGGTTTCATGTTTTCTCTTGGTGGTTTCTTATAAAGGTTTTCTAGAATACTTGGTTATGGAATTATTCTAATAATGAATAAATAATTCTTAACCCATGCGGTTAGTGTTGATGGAATGAAAATGCTAAAATGATACTATTCATGATAAATAATGGCTTTGGTTTTTTTATGTGTAGAGGGCATGGACTATACTCAGATAATTAATGTAATGTAATATGTAAAAATGTTAATGGTTAATCAATGGATAATGAATTAATTAATAGAATGAAATGATAAAAATGAAAGAATTTATTAATGTAGCTTTTTTAAATTCTTGATTTCTTATATGATATATATTCTTATCACTAGCAGCCAGGAGTCTGAGTGATTCTTGAGGAAGAGTATAAGACTAGATTATTCCCAAAGTGGGGTAGTGAGCTATAATATTTCCTGTATAGTATATGATTTCATACTCAACCCCACCAATGTTGATTTGAAAAATTGACACCCAGTGGACTCTGGGAGGGGGTTTTTCCAAAAATCCCAGTGGGAGTATCGATAGATGATTACCCCCATTGGATATACTATATTCTCTTGGTATTTACTTGTACTGTTATGCAAGATGAATAGTTTTCCAATTTATTTGTGTAGAGGGACGTGATATATTTTTGTTATTTAATACACATGTATTATCGAATATAGTATCCAATGTATTATTATAAGAATGACGGGTATAGAATGTGATGGATTGAGGTACTTACTCATTGTATGGTCTGTAATGGATTGAGGTATAATACTTGATGATAGATATTCTTATTACAAGATATGGTGGATGTCATAAACTACATGGTAACTATATATAGATATGTGATATGAGATGATGTGATGCATGAGGTTCATCTTGTAATACCTTACCCCGGTGTCTTTAGGCTGGATTACATTTGGAGAGGGATGAACCATGACATGTGACATTGGGGAAGAGAGGAAAAATAGTGGGGAAGTGGGAGCATGATATCGATAATGTTTCATTGTTATATTATACACTCTCTTATATGTGATATGTGGTGAGAGTTATCCATGGTAAGGCTGATAACGTAGTATACCTATTTAGGCGATGAGTTAGTTTCACTATTGGTCATTGTGCTTTAGCATGATTTCTTTATATTTTTCATGAGATGATCTTGGGAGGATCCTTCTGAGCTTACTGTTATGCACACCATATTTATATAGAAATTGTTTTTAGGTTAGTTAGAGTAGGTTGGATATTGATCTGAATAATACTATCTTGTGGACTGTAATGAGCTGTTTGGGATTCGTGGTCACTTCCGTCATTAAATTTTTGGTGCTTGTAGTTTATTTTCTAGTTATTATAGAACTGTATAGAAATACATATTTGAATTTGGGTTATATATATATATTATTAGGTGTTTATTGGTTCATACTTCTTATCACTCTATTCCACATGTTTCTCTTAGAGGGTAATACCTCCTATATACATGTTTATTATACCCTCGGTGAAAATTTCCAAACCAAGACCAAGTGGAGGAAGGAATAAAGAAGTCGCCATATATATCCCATCATTGTGGTATCTTTATTGGGATGGGTTCATGAAAATATTCACAAGAACAAGAACATTCAAGATAAATAACCAATGAGAAAACAAGTCAATTAACACCCAAAATAACGAAAGTTATGAAGGATTATTAACGAATAAGTTATAAGATATTATAAAAGGATCATATATGATACTATAAAAATTAATATTGTTATGGTTTAAGGTAATGACACGTTTAAAACCACTATATATTATGGTAAATTAGGTTCATCCAAAAGGAAGCAAGTGGTCATGTATTTCTTCTCAATTTACTTTTCGTTGATACTTATTCTGTTATTATGCACCAATTCAATTTTATGAGGTATATGTAATACCCATTTGAAATATAATATCATTATTCCTTAATAATTCATGGATTTTTTTATTTCAATTTGAATTACTTTATATAAGGGTACATTAATGTAAAATTACCATTTTGTAAAAGTGATTGTAAAATATCACTTTTCTTTTTGGATTATAAACTTTTTCTTGAAATAGTCAATTTCATGTGATCATTTTTCATTATAAATTAAAATTATATTAAATATCAATATTATTTTTTAATGGATATTATTATTTCCTAATATTTATTCTATTTTTCAATATGGTGTTTACATTGACAATTATTTGATCAACTGGGAGAGTATTGATGAATCTATATCCTTTACTCACCACAGATATTAGATGATAAGAAATATTATTCATTAATTAAATAAATTACTTGATAGGTGGGGAATTATTTTAATATATAGATATGGATGGGGCCCAATTATATATATACCCTCGATACATTGATAGTTCTCATGACTCAAACCTATTGGCCTAATCAGGTGGGTTTTCACTTAGTAATTTTAAACTATATTGAGGATAGAACATGAGGATAGAGGTATCATATTATTGAGACATGAAATATTATAATTAGGCATTTAATTAGTTTATAATTAGGTTATTATTATAATCAAATATATTTTCACAATGATATTATCTCAAGATGTATATCATTCTCATATCTTGATTTAATGGCACGAGGGTTCAATTATTTACCATTCCAAATTAATTATTCCATATTTATTCATGTATTCATGTTATTTAAATGGAATGTGTCTTTAATTATTTAACATTTAATATATATTATTATTTATATATTCATGATATTTTCTACTATATTTAACCCTTACAGACCATTTGGGATCACATTTATTTTATTTTCTTTTTTCAGGATATGATAAAGATATATTTTTATGAGTTTTCAAGGACTATGTAATTTTTTTTTGTTGTGTATTTTTTTATTTTCTATTACCAAAATAAAATGGGAATCATATAAGTATTTTATTCACCAAAAAATCTAAACTAATCAGTTATTTTGGATTTTATTATTTGTTTTTATGCAAATGTAATAAAGAAAGACACCGAATCCGAGTTATAGGGGTCGGGTCGGTTACACAATTTTTCCATGTTATAAATATAAGAAACATATGTAATATCTTGAATAATGTTTTATGTAGAAAAATAATGGTAGACAATAAATAATTTTTATATATTACGTAGTTAGTTTCATAGTTTAATAAAATATCCATTAGTTAAAAAGGCATGCATTATTTTAGTTAATGTTTGGTCTTAATTTTCTAAAATACTGATCCTAAAAGCTATTCCAAATGTATTGTAAAGAAAAATTTTATTTAAATAAAGTAATTATAATATTATATTTGTGGGATGTTATTTTAGATATGTGTTAATAGATAGTGAATCAATGTTTATATAAATTTATTTATTTTGATTTAGCATGTATTTATTTATATCCTTGGATGTTGTATTTTTAAATTTAAAGGTATTTCTACTGTAATATTTTTTATAAAATAAACTATTTGCTTAAAGAGATATTATGTTCACCTGAAACATTTGGTTCTAATTTGACACATTCCATAATCCTCTTATGTTTCGAGGTGGGGGGACCCATGAGACCATGTGTTGTCCTGAATTGGGTCTTGAGATTTTCGCTGTTGGGTTAAGGTATCCAAAAATTTAATCAATAGAGGTATTTTGGTTGGAGTCCTAGGATATCAAATACGAATTGAGAATAATATATAAGGAACTAAAAATTTTCCAAAAAAATTGATAACTAACCAATTTATAGATAATTTATTGAAAATGATAAGTCGAGGTAAGTTAGAGGTTGGTGCTGAACTCATTGGATTGTTATTTTTTTCATGTCAACCCTTCATGGTTTGAAGATAAAAAAAGGTCATCTATAATGATTGGAATTATAATAATAACATCAAATACAAATGGTTTTAAAGGAAAAATTATTTAATGAAACTAAATTTCCATTGACTTAGTGATTTCAGGTCTTTAAAAATTAATTATTGAATGTCTCTTTTTAAATTTTCATTAATTTATATAATAAAGAAATCTGGTATGGTATTAGAAAAAAGGATAAAATACCACATGGATAAAGAATGTAATGAAATTATTATGTTGATGAATATTTAACAGAATATGTTTTTCTAAATAACAATTCTTATATGATATAGAATATTCCACCTAAAAGAGTTCTGAGTTGATTGTGATTTACACCAGGAGTAGTGGAAGTTAATCTAGAAGATCATTTACTAGTGAGTGCGTTGGTGAAGGATATAATGATTATTAGTAAGAAAAAAAATCATGATAGAATTTTGGTAGAGGATAGAGATTTAGAGTATTTGAAGCTAAACCCCTTATGATTTTGAGGTGATATATGGTTAGAGTTAGTATAGGAGTTGTTGAAGAGAAATAATAGTTTTTTTGTAGTTTTTATGGATTCTTAAGACCTCAAATTCATGTTTGGATATTTTATATTGGTGGGGATATTGTTTTTGTGTGGGAAACCATTTGAGGAATGATGGAAAAAATGATAATGACTTGAAACATATCAAGATAATATTTCATGATGAATACTTCTAGGAAGAATTAATGTAATCCATGGATTAAGAGTTTCTAAATCTCAATTATGAAAACATGTTTTTTTAGAAAATGAATTAATTTTTTTGATATTTTGGTGTGTTAGAAAAATATAGTTTTGAATTAGAACCTCATGGAATTGATGTTTTATATGTGGTTGTGACAATAGATATGGTTGATGGTTATTCTAAATTGGCAACCCATAAATAAGGAAGTGATTACTATGATTGTTAAATAAAAGGGAGATAATGATAGAACACAAAATTTTATTTTCAATTTTTTTATATTTATTGATAATAGTTGTTTTGGATCTTTAAGTGTCATCAACAATATGTATTAAAGTGATTATATGGATTAAAGTGAGAAGACATGATGATGGGTTGAGTTGATGGTGACCATACACATGTAAAACCAATTTAGCAGTTATATAGAATGTGAACATGGTTTATGTATTTAATAATGATAAGGGATGTTGGAATTTGATGTTTTCTTGGTTGATGATATCATTTATACGTGATTATGGTAATGTGAAGGTGTTTATTATTTATACATATGGTTTTGAATGAACATGAAGTTTTATGGAAGTTCCTCATGTGGGATGGAGGTTACTATTTTTATTTTTTTATTAAATACATTTTTAAGAAATATTCAATTAATTTTACAAAGGATAATTTTGGAAAATTAATATGATTATTTGGAAGAGTTTTCCTATGATAAATGAAATTTTCATAAGCATAATCTCAAGATTCAAAAGTTTAATATGTTACCTCAAAAGAGTTAATTTGCAGAAATGAAATTTTTTAGAAAAGTAATAATTATCTTTAAAATAGTATATTTAATAACCCATGTAATGATAGAATAAATTATTTTTATAATTATTAATATGCATTATACAATTATATTCATTATAAAAATATTAATTAATTTTTAAAACAACAAGTAAATAGTTTTAATTAAAATAATTTAATACATGGTTTTATTTTAAAGGCTTAATTTATAAAATTTAGAATTTTTCTTTTGAAAAATAAATATCATTTATTATATCAAAATAACTAAATTAACATAGTGTGAAATTTTGAAATTTCTTGGAATTTGTCTGGTGAATAGTAAAAAATACCTTTTTTAAATGTCATTTCTTTTCAAAAAATTTAATAATTTAAAATACCAATTATATTTAAAATATTATTTTAGTTAATATAGTAATTATTTATTTATATTCAATTTAGTTAATTACTTTTGAATCATATCTATTATTTATTGTATTATAAGTTTAATTTTTGGTTTAAATAATGGGTTTGTTTGAAAACTATTTTAATGTGCATAATGTTTCTCTATATAAATTAATTAAAACCAACCCTAATTGGGAATGATAAAAATTACTTGTATATATTATATATCAATATATATTAACTGAAAATTTTATAGTGATGATTACTATTCAAATAGTTAATATGAAATCTTTATTTTCTGGAATATTACACTTCCTGAAAAACTACCTTTTTATCATGTTTGTGGGATTAATTTCATATTAAATAATTCCACATATGTGAATTGAATTTGGTAAAAATGTATTCAATATTTTTAATCTACATAATTTATATTTAGTAATATGGTATACTTAATTTCATACCATAATTAACAGCAAAAATAGTAAAAATTAATTAATGTAGATAATGTAAATCAAGATTTACCAGCAGTTAAACTAAGAAGATAATCATTAAAATGACATAAAAACCTATATAAAACCAATTTTATGGAAACATTTAGATTGTATCATTCCTAATAATTGATAATGGACCATTTCTGAGCCTTGTGGCATGTGAAAAACATGGGTACACCTTTTTCATTTAAAAAATTACAAGTGTTCTACTCACTTCACATATAAAAGTCCACCACATATCCTCTCCATTTTGCAACATGAAATCCATTTTTATCATCCAATACCTACCCATATATCTTTCTTAATTCCCTACCTTTGATATAGATCCATTATTTTGATAAACAATCCATCCTAATAAGGATTTGGATGCTTACCTTAGGAGGTTGTCTGAAGAAGAGGTATCGTGCTTAACCGATCATTATTAATTTTTTTATTATTACTACTATTTAGAATATTATTAAATTATTATTATAGAATATCACCATTATCTCCCATATAATTATATTTTATTATTTTAATTGAATAATGAAAATCCAAATCCTCTTCCATCTAATAAGATACAAAATCATCAATCGTGTGTACGACGAACAACTGCCATGCGAACCGATGTCATTCTATTTCCATTTCCACCTATAAAGACTTGGTATACTAATGTATTTAATGTATATATATATATATATTATATTTTTAACATATTTATACTTTTTTCGTTATTATATTACATTTATCTTCTTAAATTCCATTTTGTGGTAGATTTGATACTGTCAGTCATGTGTACAGCAGACTACTACAACATGAAGTGATGTGATTTTATTCACTAATGGTTTACATGAAATTTAATACTGATAATGGTATTTAATATTTGTGATATAAATGAAAAAATCATCGTATTTATTACATATTTATTATTCTTGAATGATAATATATTATTTTATTTCTTAAACTGAAAAATGATGACATCGTTCTTGTGTAAATGTAGACTATCGCCTCAACAAAGCAATGTGACTCAATTTTCAAAACTAAATAAAATGGAAAATATATATAATTATATTTCATTAAATAATATTATATTTGGGATATAATAATTTTTTAAAGATAATATATTAATGATCTTATTTCTGGAATGATCATTGAAAAATGGGAATATTACTTTTCCGTACATATGACATACCATCTCCACGATTGTATTGTAAATCAATTTTCATAACCATATATAATTATGGGTTTTAAATTTATAAATCATGTATTTAAATGAAAATTATTTCATCATTATTATTATTCTTTAGATATTAAAAAACGACCTAATAGACTATAGATAACCTACCGAAATCATTTTTGACACAAAATCTGAATATTCACAAAACAATCAACATAAACATAATTGATTAATTAGTTGTATATAATATGGTAATAAGTATAATATATAGAATAATAAACTTTAGAAAAATATATTTTGGAATTAAATAATAAACAAATTATTATTATTCAGGAAGTGAAAGAATGTACGTGATGAGTTATACTCAAAGTAAAAGACTTTGTCTCAATTTCCTTTTATGGAGGTATATTTTGATGTTACAAAATTATATTTTTTTATATGGTGTATATAAATTCAATTTTACATGTTATAATATGAATTAATCTGTACTCAATACTTTTAGAGATTTTTTTAATGTGATTCTTTCATATGGAGTATGACTGAAATGTTTTCAAATTTGTATGAGACTTTTCTTAAATCATTTTTTAAAGTTCCTTTTAAACTATTTTTATTCATTGTACAAGTTTTTTAAATAATTTTATGAATGTAATTATACAGAAATTATATTTTTAAGAAGGATTTTTTATTTCAATTTTTTTCAAAAAACTAATCTTTGTATGGAATGTTTGAAGTTATTTAAAAATGTTAAAAGGAATGTTCCATTTTAATGTATACAAAGTTAATAAAATTTATTTCTTTCATAAAAATTATTTGAATTATATATTCCATTACATTATTTCATGTTTTCTCCAAAGAAAAATCACATTCCCTTATTCTAGGTAATTTATGTTTTTCAAAATGGGTGTTTAAAATAAAAGGGTATTTTGATATCAAAAAGTGTATTGCAAATAGGTTTAAAAGTGTTTTTCAAGGGTTTTATGTTAAAAATTTTCATTCTTAAATTTTTTTATTCATGATATGGTCTAACAAAATTGTTTACTATGGGTGCACCCAGATAACACCTGGTGATCCCATTATAGCTTATACGATGGGTGTGCCTAGAGAGCACTCTAATTCATTGGTTAATAAATAGTTTCTCGAAAAAAATATTGGATGTTAAAAATAAGGTTATTCAAATTTTTAAGGTTACTATAATGGTTCTATGAGATGATTTCTCAACAAAATATCATGATTTTTCCATGTTATCTAATCACTTCTCATCGAAATATTTTTATTTTGAAAGTTAGATAATGAAATTTTTTAAGGAATAATGATTCCATTTTTAGGTAAATTTTTTTAAAAAAATATTTTCATGGTTTTTGATGTTTTTCATTAAAATAATGGTTTTCTTTTTTTATGTCCCTTATTATTATTTTTCTTCTAATCACATGTTTTTAAAATGTTTTTAAAAGGGTTTAAGTATAGTTAAGGGAAAAAAATAAGTTAAGTTGAAAGTCATAAATTTTTTTCATGAAAGTAAATAAGGTTTTATTTTAAATTTTTTATATTTTCAATGAAATGGATACTAATTGGAAGTTTACACTATATTTATATATATATTGTTTTTTAATATATTATTTGTGAATTAATTCTCTAAAACACTAAACCTGAAAAGATACTCAAATGTAATTGATTAAATTCTTGACGGAAAACTCAATATTAAGTAATGTTTATGGTCTGGTCTTTATAGTTGGTATCATAGGAAAGACATATATAATTTTATAGTTTAGGATAATGTTAATATTCTGACATGGTTCAATTTAAATATTTCCATGTTTTATGGACTATTTTAAAAAAAAAATAGTTTCTTATAGAGGAAACAAGGAAGCTATATTGGGAAGGCAGAAAGAGGAAAATATAATTCTAAATTTGAAACATTATATGGATTGAATTAGAATATAATAACCTTTTGAAGTGATAGATCAGTCGACACAAGCCCTTAATAGTGGTGTTATCCATGTTAGAGAGAAACCATATTTACCACAGAGAAACATGTCGATAGTTGAGTATTTCATTAGAAAACACCCTCTCTCTTTTGGTGGAACCTATGATCCAGTTACAACTAATGTATGGATCAAAATAATAGATATTTGATGTCATGGTATGTTAAGAACATTAAAAGGTAACTCTTTTAATTTATCATTTTAATGGTGAAACTGACCGATACTGGTGTATGGATAAGAATACATTAGAGAAATGTGATATTGATTCCATAGAATGAGAAAAATTTAAGGATATTTTCCATGAGATATATTTACCTAACGTAGTTCGACACTTGATAGAAAACAATTCCTAGAATTAGGGAAAAAATATAAAGATTCTATAGCCACACATGATTCAAATTTTATAACAGTGGTCAGGTATGTAGTGAATTTAATTAGGGACATTGATTTTAAAATTAATCGATTTTAATCTGGATTAAAACCATGTTTATGAAGATCTTTGGTCTTATGAGAATTTAAAAGCATTGAGAATGTTGTTTATTATGATGAAAAAGTTGAGTTGATGTTTTTCGAAGCATCTTTTCCTCGTGATGTTGAAAGTAATAAGTAGTTAGGATTGTTGGAGTTGGGGAATCATACATGAAAGAAATTTGGATTTAATAAAATGACGTTACCATATTATGGTGAGTGCTGTAAAAAGAATCTAGGAGAACATATTATAGAATCATAGAAGTGTTACTAATGTGGAATGTTTCCTAATATCTCCAATGAATTCAAGGGATATAATCCTTAAGAATAAATGAATAAGGTAAAAAATAGAGATCCTATGATGAGTTGTTTTAGTTACCCTGATTTGTGTTATTATGATAATATGTGCCCGAAGTTAGTAACTCAAGCTAGAGATCATTAAGACCAGATGAAAAAGGGTGTAGAAATTTTGTTCAATACTTTTATAGTTGATGTTGGGCCATGAAATGATGCGGGGAAAGGTATGTTACTTGTGTATTTGAATTATTTCAATTCCCTGTTTGACTATAGATCTTTTCATTATTTTATTTTTTTGGAATTTTGAATGCAAAATAGAAATATCTATTCATTAAAATAAGATTTAAAATTTGTTAAAAAACATAAGATAAATTATTAAAGAAGACTTGATTTATAAGAATATTCTTATTTTCCTTTGTGGGATGGCCTTTCCTATAAATCTTATTGAAGTTCATATAGTATAGTTTAAGATCATTTTGGGTGTGGATTGGATTTCAGTTTAACGTGATAAGATATATTTATGACCCACGAATATTTTATTCAGTGATTTGATACCTTTGTTAACTTACCATGATGATGAGAAATTGATTATAGATGACAGTTAAAGTTATCTATCTCATGTTGTACAAAAGAAAGAAAATATTTATATTAGCGTTGTCTTAGTAATAAATGAATATATGGATGTATTTACTAATGATTTTTCTGTTTTTATTCATGATCAGAAGGTCATATTTACTATTGATTTAGAACCATATTATAAGCCTATTTCAAAACCACATCATTAAATTGTTTATGTATAACAATTTTAATTTAAAAAGAAATTGAAGAAGTCGTTAGATAAAGGTTTCATTCGACCTAACAATTAATTAGGGGGAGATCATATTTTTTTATTAAAAATAAATATTATTCAATGAGGATTTTCATTTATTATTGATCATTAAATAACATAATTGTTAAGAACATGTATCCTTTTACTCATATCAATGATTTTTTTGATTAGCTCTAGTGAGAGTAAAATATTTTGATGTTTTATATTAGGTCTAGATACCATTGGCTGAAGTTGAAGGAGAATGGAATTTTGACGAAAAAATTTCATACTAGATATGGAAATTATGGATTTTTATTTATGGAATTTATAATATTTAATGTACCTGTTGTATTTATAGACCTTATGAATAGAGTTTTCCTTCAATACATGGATATGTTTTTGGTTTTCTTTATTGAAGATATTTTGGTATATTCTATAATTTTGAAAGAATATGAACGATAAAAAATTGTTTTTTTATTCAGAAAATAAAAGAAAATAAACTATACAAAAAATTTATTTAGTTTGAATTTTAGTTGAAAAAAATTTATTTCCTTGGCATATTTTTATAAATATTGTTTAACTATTGACATTTCTAAGAAAAAAATTTCTGATGATTTTCCATGATCAAATAATGTCCGCATGTTTTTTAGTTTTCTTGGAATATTATGTTTCTACGAATGGTTTATAGAAAAATATGCTCATTTGTCTAGTTTAATGAATAAGTTAACTCTAAAGGATTTAAATTCAAATTAAAAAGATAATTTTATGGTTTTTTTCAAGAAGTAAAAATAAGTTTTGTGAATGCTCCAGTTTTGGATAATCCTTCCAAAAATGGTGAATTTTTCATCAATAGTGATTCTTCATTGAAGGGACTTTGTTATGTCCTGATACACAATGATTAGGTAATTACTTATACTTTAGTTTTGTTGAAACCTCATGATTTAAATTACCCTACACATGATTTGGAAGTAGCTTCTATGGTTTTTCCTTGAAAAATTTCAAGGCATAATTTTTATGTAGTAAAGTGTGAAATATATACTAAACATAAAAGATTGATGTATATATTCACCTATAAGGAATTAAAATGATTAAGATAAGATTTATAGAGTAGATAAAGGATTATGATTGCATTATTCATTACCATCCTGTAAAAGGAAAAAAGTGGCCGATGAATTGAGTAAAAAAACAATGCTACATTTGTCGTGTTATGTTCTGAATATGGAACTTTCATTAATAATTTAATGAATGTGGGCCTATATGTTGTGAATGTAGGGAAATAATCTATTTTATTTCATGTTTTAACATAGTCAAAATTGTTATAAAAAATCAAGAAAGATCAGAATAAGGATCATGATTTGATAGAAAATATGGATTCTATTTAGAAGGGTTTGTTTTTTTGAGATTAATGTTGATGAAGATGGTATTATTAAATTATTCAAAAGATTATGTATTCCTTTTGATACATAGTTTAAGGGAGAATTATTGAGTTATGTTAATAGTTCCTTATTTTTTGTTCATCCTAGACGTACTAAGATATAAAGAGACTTTTGGAAGTATTAATGGTGTTATGGAATGAAAAATAATATTTCAGAATTTACCATGAAATTTTTTACTTGTTAGTAGGTTAAAGAAGAATGATAATTACCAAAGGTAATACTTTAACCCTTTCCAGTGCTAGAGTTAATATGATTAAATATATCAATATATTTCATGGTGGGACTGCCAAAGGCATGTTATGGTAATAATTTGATTTGGGTTATTATCGACTAATTAACTAAATCTATACATTTATTACATTCGAGGTGCAATGAATTTAAATTATACTTCTCAGTTGTATCTAATTGAGTTATCCATGTTACATGTATTTGCTCTCTCTATTTTATTGGGCTATGATCACAGGTTGACATTTTATTTTTCAAAAGGAATTCCAAAATCGTTTGGTACTAAATTAAATTTCATTATAGCTTTTTATCCTTAAATTGATGGAGAGTTAGAGAGAACAATTTAGATGGTGGAATATATGCTTTATTATTATTAAATTTATTAAAAGTGTTTCTTGGGTTAACATATTTATTTAGTTATTTTTTCTTATAATATCAACATTCATTGAAGTATATAGATGACACATTTTGAGGCATTATATGGAATGGGATGTCAGATTGTAGATTTTTGGGATGAATTAAGAGAATGGAATTTTATGGGACTAATGTTATTTGAGGAAACTTATGATGAAGTGTTGTTGATTCAAAAATATATGAGGATGTATTAAAGAAGATATAAAAGTTATATGGGTAACTGGTGGAAAGATCTTTCTTTTTCAGGTACATGATTAGGTTTTTCTTAAATTATATGCATGAAAAAGTGTAATTTATTTTTCTATAAATGGGTATTTAATTTCATAGTTAATTGAATAAATATTAAATCCTAGAGAAATTCAGATTATTTTCACACTAGGGGGATTTTTCACGGAGTTTATCCTAGGTACACAACATATTTCTTATTTCAATGTTATGTATGTATGTTCCATATTCATCTCATGTATTAAGCCTTGAAGTAGTTCACTTGGAAGATAATCCTTTATAAGATGAATAAATACATAATATTATTGACCATAGATATCAAGTTATGAGGAATAAGGTTAGTCAAGAAGTTATGTTTTTATGGAAAAACCATATTGTTGAAGAAGCAACATGAGAATCTGAAAATGCTACGAGGGAAAGATTTCCCCACCTGTATAGTAAGTGAATAAAATTTTGAGGAGGTAATTTACCAAATGGGAAGAAAATTAAAAACCTAGATAATAATATAATAATTCACTTTTATTTTTATTAATATTAATTTGATATTTATATTTATTATAAAAATACTATGTATTTTTTAAAATTAAAAAGGATAGATTTTTAATTAAACTCTTTTATTATAAGATTTTTTTAAAAGTTTAATTTCGAAATTTTAAACATTTAATTTGATAAAATATATATCATTTTTTAAATCATCATATCAAAATTATGATATGGTGAATTTTTATGTTTTTTAGAAAATATTTATTTTTAGTGTGAACAGTGATAAATATCGATTTTTGTAAAAATGTAATTTATTCTCAATAAATTAAGTAATTTAAAAGAAAAATTATGTTTTGAATTTGATTTCAGGTTAAAGAACTAATATATATTTTGATTTAATCTGATTAATTATTTTATAATCATATTAATATTGTATTTTAGTATAAGTTTAATTTTATGTTTAGAACACTCATTTTTATGAAATATATTTTAATGTTTATAACATTTCTCTATTTTAATTAATTAAAAAAGTAACAAAATTAGCAACGATTTAAATTAATATTATATATTATATAGAAATAAATTTTAATTTATATTAATAAAATGATTTATAATATTCATAAAGTTAATATAAAATCATCTTTTTCTTGAAAAATACACTTCTTGAAAAACTGATTTTTCATTTCATCGGTGGGATTAATTTTAAATTAGTTATTTCAGAAAAATGTGAATTGAATTGAGTAAAATGGAATAAATATTGGGAATAATCATAAATTTTATTTTCTAATATGTTAAACTTCAATTTTGACCATAATGATTACTAAAAATTATAATAATTAATTATCACTATTATGTAAAAACATATTTATTGGGCAAGGATGGGGGGGTTAAAAGAAAGAGGTAATGGTTACAATGATCTAAAAATTTGTCTAAAATATATTTAATTTTCATATTTATACCTAATAATGTATAAATACTGATAAATGAAAATTATGGAGCCAACTTCCATGTGAAAATTTAGGGTACACCTTTTTATTTTAATAAATTTCAAGTGTGCCACTCACCTCGCTTATAAAAGGACCCCCTTATCATCTCCCATTCACAAATTTAAATAAATTTTTATCAACAAAGACCTTCCCTAATATCTTTTTTTATTTTTTTTACCCGTAACCTAGAGCCTTTATTTTGATCAGAAGTCTATCTCATGAAGAAATTTTGTACTTACCTTGGGAGGTTGTCCGAAGAAGAGGTATCATGATAAAGCGAGTGTTTTTATTTTAGTTCTTCTTACACGTCATTAAAATAAAAATTCAATTATGATTATATATTAACACCAGTATATCCTATATAATGATAAGTTATTATGTTAATGGAATAACCTAAATCCATCTCCTCTTCCACCAAATAGGATATGATATAATCATTCATGTGTACAAAGTACTAACACCTTGTTACGCGCCCTCCTCCCAAAGAGTACGCCTCCTAGTAAAAAAATGAGAGAAGGGAGATGATGACTACCTAAGTCTTACCTCTTATATGCCCTGGGTTGGATATGAGAACTCTATTTATAATAAACATATTTATGGTTGGAGTTACAATCTAAGAGCACATGAAGAAGAGAGATTTAAGATAGATACACAAATTAAAACTTAACAGGACACAAACACACATAGTAGAAAGTGAAAAATGGAAATTATATACAATAATATAATAATAAAAAGAATAATAAAAGTGCCCAAAGGTAATGTAGAAAAAACCATGAAGCCCGAACAACTTAGGCAAACAAAAAACTAATAATATCCATCTTGATCTTTAACCAACTACAAATGACCTAAAAAGTTATATATATGTAGGGTAAGCATAAAAGTATACTCAATAAGATCCTACATGGGTTCTCTCATGAAATAGATAAAGAAAGCATGATAAATCATAATGAAAAACAATTAAAATATCTCATCATATAATTAGATATATTAAGTTCCAATACTCATGATGGGTAACTCTCACCAATTATCACAAATATGAGAGAATATAAAATAACAATGAAACATCAAGGGTACCCCACTCCTACTTCCCCACCAGTTTTCCACTCTTCCGTCACTTCAATCATCATAGATATATCTCTCCAAAATAATCTAGCCCATATACACCTGGGTAAGGAATCACAACATGCACCTCATGCATCACATCATCACATCATCCCATATCTAGTAAACATATAGGTTTTGGGATCCACTATAGCCCATATTATGTGTATCATATATCAGGTATTATTCCATAATATATCATATCACATACACTAAGTAAATACCTCAAACCATCATGGCTTATAAATTTCAGACCTATACTTTTTCTTTGGATACTATATTCAGGGATACATGTGTAACATCCTAGGAAAATGAAGAATAAGACATATTTCATATTTATTAATTTTTTTCGAATTAAATATTAATTTTACTTTAAAGTGGTTTCTATGTTCGATAGCGTACCTGAAACACAACAATGGGTTTCTTTGAAATCTTACATTTCACACTAATAATATAATATTATTATTTTAAATGGTAGTTAACTCTTAGCCGTTGTATTGGTAAGAATGATTGAAACTAACTACAATATGATTATACATGTTTTTTAAATGTATTTACATTTATCCAATAAAATCTAGAGGCTTAAAATTTGAATGAACATAATTTTAAGCATAATTTACATTAAAAGGTCAATTTACTGGATTTTAATGGAAAAATCTCTTTAAATATAGTTTTGGTCATTTTATATGTTATATTTGACCAAATAAAATTCTTTTTTAGATTTGGGACATAAAATTTTACTTTTGGAATTTTTTTTGGTATTTTTCCGATATAGTTCCTTTTTTAATGAATACTGAATAAAATTGTATTTTAATTCAAAAGTGACTTTTAATATAATTTATTTATATGGTTAGATTATATTTTTAATTGGATTTAAAGTGAAATAAAAATATATTTTCACCATTTAATCCAATGTTGGTCATTGGAGTTAATTTCACTTTGAAATTGGACTTAAACAAGTGTCGATTTTTTGATAGTTATTGTTTCTTAAAAACATGCTATTTGTTTTCAAAATGGGAATTAATTTTAAAATTAATTAATGAAAGTTTTATGTTTTTAATTTGGAAAAACAAACAGCATTATTGAATTCGAAATATCAAATATACCTTAGGCTGAATTTTTGGTATTTTTATGAAAAACTTCAATTTTTGATGAATACTGAAACCACTTAGTGGTAATTAAAAAACCGACCTTTTGATTTAAATAAAATTTTAACAATTCTGTGAATTGAAATTCAGAAATCTGACATACATGGTTGTTATCAAGAAGTAATATATGGTTCATTAAGATGAAAATAATTTTTGGTGAATAGTAACTTTTGACTTTTTTTACCGCGGTTAAAGGTATATAAGGTAATTCAAGGTTAAAAGAATATTATAATAATTTAAAATCACCTTAACACCTATCCAAACCTTATTGGATGATTCATGGACGACCATGGTAATATTTGGGTCGATTTTGGGACCCCATTGAGCCACTTGGGAGTAATAATGACAATTTAGATTAATTAATTTAAAGTGAAGGCAAAATAGACATAAACAAAAATCTTTTAGTAATTAATTTTCATATGTTGTTATATAAGTAATAATTTTAACTATAAATATTTATTAGAAAGATAAAAATATTTCCTACATCATGGTATTTTTTATAATTTTTATACATCAAATAAATTAAATTATTTATGACATAATAATGATGCAGTATTTACCTCATTAATAAATGATTTAAATAAATAAGACTATAATGATTAAAATATTATCCAAAACAGGTCCAATTATGATTGGATGATTTTATTTCAAATATGATTCATCTTATCTACAACCTTAATTATATTTTGACCTTCAAAACCGAATATCATTATATAATAAAATAATATTCTCGCACTTTCCTAAAGAGCCCCTCCTCTCCCTTATAAAAGGAGACTATTTATATTCAATCACTCACACCTCACAAGCCATTTGTATCATCCAAAATCTTCCCAATTAAGCTCCATAAATCTCTCTCATTCTTCTAGAAGCCTTACCTTAGGCAGAAGGCACTTCAGTAAGTCCTTTGGTTCAAACCAAAGGGAGTTACCCAAATTAAAGGTAACCGTTTCTCTTAAATTGTATTTTTTTGTTTTACTTCTCCAACCCCTAAAATATTTTTATTCCATTATTTTGTAACAAAACAAGTATCCTAAATATACTAGGATGTTGTTATGATAATTATTCTAACTACACTTACACACACCTCCATCTAATGGATGATGAACATAATGTTTCTGTGGATGAAAATCTAACGCCTCACGAAACGATGATTGTTCAAATACATCTTACCGCCTCTCATTGTGGCCATTATGATGGAACTGTATTTAAATATGATATATATTATGTTTATTATTTCCTTATTCTTCTGTACTTCCCAATTATATCAAGCCTTTATGGTTTCCATAGCGGGTAAATACGATAACTTCATTTGAGGAAGTGCGGACTACCGCCCCCTCAAAGTGATATGACTCGTTAATTCCATATGTGTGATGTATAAGGGATGGAGTTGATGATATTATAGAAGATATTATATATGAAATTATACTGGAATTATAATATACCTATGTATCATTATGTTTTAATTCCATTAAAATATGAAATAGAAATGAAAGTAGCATTCATGCGTACGTACGACTTACTGTCTCCATAAACGGTGCATTTCATTGTTACCTCTAAATGTTATGTACTATTATAAATACATGTATATACTAGATATATATGATATATATGATATCTAAATCATGAATATCATTCTAGATATAATGGACTATTGACCACATGGACAACTTATAAATATAAATTGTTCATTTTTTACTCAAGTACCAAATATCGACAAAACGAACATTATTAACTTAAATGATTTCATAATGTTTATAACATCATAATAAGTAATATAAATGGAATAATAAACATGAAAAAGGTTCTTAAGCAAGTCCAAATTAATATTAAGTTATTATTTAAGAGATTAAATAATGATCGAGTCAAGTCAGACATGAGGTAAGGGACTTCGTCTCAATCTCCTTTCATTGAGGAATATTGTATTTTAATACATGATTTTTTTATATGCTGTATAAACCCCTTTTACTTTTCATTTCATTCAAAGGGAATATTTTTATACAAATTGTTTTACTAAACGACAAAAATGAATGTTTTTTTATGTAAGCGGTGGCAACGACCTTTCCGCCGCCATGGGTATTATTTGATCTTTGCCTTCCTTAACAAGATTGAATGTTTTTAAAAGGAAAAGTAAATACCATATACTCTTTTTACGTATTTTGTTATTGAAAATGATTTTGTAAATGTATTTATTATTTCAATATCTTAAAATTATATTTTATTATTGCAATGTGGAAATGTTATATTTCTTTTATGCTTATGTTATGTGTTATGATCCTGTTATGGTTATTGGGAATTATTTACGTATACGGGTGGTTCCGTGATAAAACTAGGGTGGGTGAGCCCGAGATAGCTCTCCAATGCATTTGGTAACGTGACAGAGGTAAATGTGAATGTTTCTTCTAAGAGATTTAGGGAATATACTATGATGGGTATTCCAAAGTAACTCCCTTTTTAGCTGTGATAGATAAAATGTAAGTATGATATGGATACCACAAGTTACCTTTATGATTTATGATTTATATGCGTCTTTGATAAATCTTATGATTTCATGAGGTAAGTAAAATATTTCATGTTTTGTATGTATTTATGAACAAATGTTTCCATTATTTGTTTTATAAGCCTTACTGAGATTTTTATGGTCATCCCATGTTTTGAAACATTTTCACATTACATAAAGATGAATAGGGTCAAGGATGAGATTGAGGAAAAGCCATGTCGTCTTAAACATGGAACTAGACATGACTCTTTTTTTCAAGAGTTTGTATTTTATGAAAAAATGGAAATTGTGTAGAAGTGTCTACCTAGTAATATTTTGAGATGTAATATTTATGTCCTAATTCTCTAAAACTCTAATCCTGAAAAGATCCTCAATGTGAATTATTCATTTAATTCAATATAATGTAATGTTTTAAGGCCAGGCCCATATATTTTGTATCAGAGGTCGGTTTAGATAACTTTAGGAGTTAGGGTATTGTTAAATTAATATCCCTAAAGTAATTTATGATAATATTGAAATCATATAGCATTTACAGATTACCAATTTGGTTCGCCTAATATATTTCTATGTTCAGAATGGTTTTCTGTAGAGGAAATAGGTCCGCTATATTGGGACAACATTAGGACTAATATAACCTTCCAAATCAGCTACCTGAGATGGTAGGAATCAAAACTGAACAGTTTGTTGCAGTGATGGCACAGTTGGCTCCGGCTATAAATAGTGGTGGTATCCATGCACGAGATCAGCCAGATCAACCACAGAAGAACAAGTCAGTAGTGGAGCATTCCATGAGGCAACATCCCCAATCATTCAGAGAATATTCTAAACTTGTGCTAGCATAAGGGTGGATTAAAGCACTGGAAAAGATTTTCGATGTCATGGGTTGTTCAGAACTTCAAAAGGATAGTCTTGCTGTTTACCATTTTGATGGTGAAGATGATTAGTGGTGGTCGATGGTGAAAAATATCATGGATAGTGAGGAGATTGATTCTCTCTATTAAGATGAATTCAAAGGTATGTTTCTTGAGAAATATATTCCTAAGGTGGTTCATATTAGGATGGAAAAAACAATTCCGGGAATTGAGGCAGGAGGATGACTCAATCGCTACTTATGAATAAAAATTCACTCAACTGGAAAGGTATACTCCAAATTTCATATCAGATATGGATAGTAAAATCAACGTTTTTTACTCAGGAATAAAGCCAAAGTATTGAATGGATTTAGCTTCTCATGAGTTTGAAAGTTAGGAAAAACTTGTTCATTGTGCGGAGAAGGTGAAATGGAGTTTGCTGATGATCAGGTATTCTTTGACAAACAACAGAATAAGAGGTCGAGGTGGCAGGAAAAAGGGAAGAACTCTTCAAAAAATTCTGATGGTAAGAAACTTAATTTTACAGTTTGTGGAAAATGTGGTAAAACGAATTATGGGGAATGTCTTTTGAATTAAGGTAAGTGCTACCAATTTAGAAAAATGGGGCATAAGGCTCGTAATTTCACTGAAAAAGATCAAGGTAATGGTAGGACAAAATCTCATTTACAGTCAGTAATTTTTTATAAGTGCAATGAAATGGGTCATTATGAAAATGGGTGTCCAAAAAAGAACTCAACTGAAGGAACGCAGCCAGACTACAAGAAGAAAGGGTTGGTGAAATCCTTTGCAACTACTTCAGCAGATGTTGGTCAATCAAATGAAGTAATATCAGGTATACTGTTTGTTTGTTCAGATTATGCCAATGTGTTGTTTGATTCGGGGTCTACACACTCTTTCATTTCTGAGAAGTTTTCTAGTAAATTGGGAATTCCATCTCATGATATGAATACCGAACATACAGTAAAAACACATGGAGGAAATGTTGAGACAAAAAGAAAACATAAGAATAATCATGTCCTTGTGTGAAGGAACAATATACCTGCAAACCTTATTGTTTTGCCTCTAGTAGAGTTTGATGTTATATTGGGTATGGATTGGCTTTCTGTTTATCATGCTAAGATTGACTGCAGAGCTAAAGAGGATTCTTTTCAGAATGATTTTTAGTTTGTATAAAAAAATGAACCCTTGATGTTGATAACATATCAGGAAGCTAAGAAACTAGTAAAAGATGGAATTTAATGTTACCTTGCACATATTGTTGAAAACAAAGGAACTGTTCAGATTAATGATATTCCAGTGGTAAATGATTACCTTGATTTTTTTCCTGATGAGTTGCCTGGTATTATACCAGATCGAAAAGTTGAATTTACAGTTGACTTAGTTTCTGATGATAAGCCAATTTCAAAACCCCCTTATTGAATGGCTCAAATTGAACTTTTAGAGTTAAAGAAGCAATTATAGGAGTTATTAGATAAAGGTTTCATTCAACCTAGAACATCACCATGGGGTGCTCCTATATTGTTTGTTAAAAAGAATGATGGTTCAATGAGACTTTTAATTGATTATATAGCACTGAATAACATCATTGTTATGAATAAGTATCCTTTGCCTCATATCGATGATTTGTTTGATCAGCTTCAGTGAGCTCAATATTTTTCAAAGATTGACTTGAGTTTGGGGTACC
Organism: Viscum album; assembly: GCA_963277665.1. Lineage (NCBI taxonomy): Eukaryota > Viridiplantae > Streptophyta > Magnoliopsida > Santalales > Viscaceae > Viscum > Viscum album. The sequence goes on from OY728150.1 coordinate 1,477,981,836, forward strand.
ATCATTTTAAATTAAAGGAAGAAGACGTTTTGAAGACCACGTTTCGTACTAGATATGGCCATTATGAATTTGTAGTAATGCCTTTTGGGTTAACCAATGCACCTGTTGTATTCATGGATCTTAGGAATAGAATTTTCTGTGAGTTCTTGGATACCCTTGTGGTTGTGTTCATTGATGATATTTTGGTATATTCCAAAAGTAAGGAGGAACATGAAAGTCATTTAAGGTTTTTCTAACAAACCTTAAAATAAAAGTAACTATTTGGAATGTTCAGCAAGTGTGAGTTTTGGTTACAACAAATTTATTTACTTGGTCACATTTTTAAAAAAAATGGTATAACTGTTGATCCTGCTAAACCAAAAGTTGTTAAAGAATGGACAAGACCCTCAAATATAACCGAGATTCATTGTTTTCTTGGTTTGGTAGGTTATTGCCAGAGGTTTGTTGAAAATTTTTCATGGTTATCTAGTCCAATGACTAAGTTAACTCGAAAAGTTGTTACGTTCATCTGGACAAAAGAATGTGATGATTGTTTTCAGGAATTGAAAAGAAGATTGGTGAATGCTCCAGTTTTGGCACTACCTTCTAGAAATGGTGAGTTTTTTTATCTATAGTGATGCTTCATTGAAAGGACTAGGTTGTGTCCTAATGAAAAATGATCGGGTAATTTCTTATGCTTCACATCAGTTGAAACCAGATGAGTTAAATTACCTACACATGATTTGGAATTAGTTGCTATTGTTTTCTCTTTAAAAATTTGGAGGCATCATTTGTATGGAGTGAAGTGTGAAATATATACTGATCACAAAAGATTGAATTATATATATTCACTCAAAAATAATTGAACATGAGCCAGAGGAGATGGTTGGAAATAATCATGGATTATGATTGCATGATCCATTATCATCTGGGAAAAGAAAATAAATTAACTGATTCTTTAAGTAAAAAAAATCATACTTCATTAACCATGTTACGTTTGGAACGAGATCCTTTAGTGTTTGCTTTGATGAACATTGGCATAGAAGTTGTTATTGCAGAAATTATTCTGTTTTGTTTCAGGTGTTTTTGAAATCATCTCTATCAGACAGAATTAAGCAAGTGTAGAAGGAAGATAGTGAGTTGCAGAAAAAGGTTGTCTTGGTTTAGAAGGGTAAGTTTACTTATTTTAACGTTGATAATGTTTGTGTTTTGAGATTTGGAAAGATATTATGTGTGCCTTGTGGTTCACAGTTGAAGTATGAGTTGTTATGTGAAGCTCTTAGTTCTTTGTTTTCAGTTTATCCTAGTAGTACTAAGATGTATAGAGATCTTCGGGAGTATTACTAGTGGGATGGAATGAAAAGAGATACTGTTGATTTTACTGTGAAGTGTTTGACTAGTCAGCAGGTTAAATTAGAGAGATATTTACCAAAAATAACGATTCATTCTTTACCAGTTCTAGAGAGGAAATGGGAAAATATATCCATGGACTTTGTTGTGGGATTTCCAAAGACATCTCGAGGTAATAATGCAATCTGGGTTATATTTGACCGATTGACTAAATCTGCTCATTTCCTTCCAATTAGAGATACTTTGTCCCTAGATCAAATTTCTCGGTTGTATATTAAAGAGATAGTAAGGTTTCATGGAGTTCTCTTTTCCATTGTATCTGATCGTGATCCAAGGTTCACTTTTAAATTTTGGAAAGGCCTTCAGAAGTATGGGGTACTGAATTAAATTTTAGTACAGCTTTTCATCCTCAATCAGATGGGTAGTCAGAACGAACAATTCAAACCTTGGAAGATATGTTATGTGCTTGTTCGATGGATTACCAGGGAAGATGGGACCAACATCTTTCTTTGGTTGAATTTTATTATAATAACAGCTTTAATTCCAGTATATAGATGGCTCCATTTGAGGAATTCTATGGAAAGCATTGTCGAACAACACATTTTTTGGATGAAGTAGGTGAAATGAAGCTGATGGGACCAAAATTAGTAGAAGAGATGGCAGAGAAAGTTTAGTTGATTCAAAAGAACATGAGAACAGCTCAAAGCAGACAGAAAAGTTATGCAGATAACCAGAGGAAAGATATTTCCTTTGAGGTAGGTGATCATGTATTTCTCAAAGTTTCTCCATGGAAAAGTGTGATGTGTTTTGGTAAAAAGGTAAAGTTGAGTCCGAGGTTCATTGGACCTTATGAAATTCCAGTGAATGTTGGATCAGTTTTATACAGAGTGGCTTTACCTCCATTTTTATCCCAGGTAGACAATTTTTTTCATGTTTCGATGTTGAGAAAGTATATGCCAGATCCATCTCATGTTTTGAGCCCAGAGGTAGTTCAGTTGGAAGAGAATCTCTCTTATGAAAAACAACCAATCCAGATTCTTGACCACAGAGAGTTGGTCTTTTGGAATAAGGCAATTCACCAGGTAAATTTTTTGTGAAAAAACCATATGGTTGAAGAGGCAATGTTGGAATTTGAAAATGATATGAGTGATAAATACCCCCACTTATTTTGATAAGTGAATAAAAATTGCGATGACGCAATTCCCAAAAGGGGGGAAGGATGTAACATCCCAGGTAAATGAAGAATAAGACATATTTAATATTTATTAATATTTGTGAATTAAATATTAATTTTACTTTAAAGGGGTTGTATGTTTGATAGAGTACCCGATACGCAACAATTAGTTTCTTTGAAATCATACGTTGCACACTAATAATGTAACATTATCATGTTAAATGGTAGTTAACTCTTAGCCATTTTATTGGCGGGAATGAATGGAACTAACATCAATATGTTTATACATGTTTGTTAAATGTATTTACATTTATCCAATAAAATCTAGAGGCCTAAAATGTGAATGAATCTAATTTTAAGCATAATTTACATTAAAAGGTCGATTTACTGCCTTTTAATGGTGAACCATCTTTAAATCTAGTTTTGGTCATTTTTATATATCCTATTTGACCAAATTAAATTCTTCTTTAGATTTGGGACATCATATTTTACTTTTGGTAATTTTTTTATTTTTCTGATAAAGTTCATTTTTTAATGAATAGTGAAAACTATTGTATTTTAATTAAAAAGTGACTTTTAATCTAATTTATTTATATGGTTAGATTATCTTTTTAGTTGGTTTTAAATTGAAATTAAAATATATTTTTACCATTTAATCCAATGTTGGTCATTTGAGTTAATTTCAATTTGAAATTGAACATAAACATGTGTCTATCTTTTGATAGTTATTGTTTCTTAAAAACACGCTATTTGTTTTAACTTGAATTAATTTTAAAATTAATTAATGAAAATTTTATGTTTTGAATTTGGAAAAATAAACATCATTATTGAATTCGGAATATCAAATATATCTTAGGCTGAATTTTTTGTATTTTTATGAAAAACATCAATTTTTGATGAATAGTGAAACCACTTAGTGGTAGTTATAAAAACCGACTTTTTCATTTAAATGAAAATTTACCACTTCTGTGTATTGAATTTAAAAAATATGACATACATGTTTGTTATCGATAAGTAAAATTTGGTTCATTAATATGGAAATAATTTTTGGTGAATAGAGACTTTTGACTTTTATTTACCGCGGTTAAAGGTAAATGAGGTAATTAAAAGTTAAAAGAATATTATAATAATTCAAAATCACCTTAACACTTGTACAAACCTTATTGTATTGGGCATTTACGAGAATAAGAATATTTGGGTCGATTTTGGGTCCCCATTCAGCCACTTGGGAGTGATAATAACAATTTAGATTAATTAATTTAAAGGCAAAATAGACATAAACAAAAATCTTTTAGTAATTAATTTTTATTTGGTGTTATATAAGTAATATTTTAAACTAGGAATATTAATTAGAAAGATTAAAAGATTTCCTACATCATAGTATTTGTTTTATAATTTTTAGACATCAAATAAATTAAATTATATATGACACAATAATGATGCATTATTTACCTCATTACTAAATGATTTAAATAAATAAGATTAAAATGATTAAAATATTATCCAAAACATGTCCAATTCTGATTGGATGATTTTATTTAGAATATGAGTCATCTTATCTTCGACATTAATTATTTTTGGACATTTAGAAACCGAATATCGTTATATAATAAAATAATATTTTCACACTTTCCTAAAGAGCCCCTCCTCTCCCTTATAATAGGAGACCATTTCTATCCAATTCATCACACCTCTCAATCCATTTGGATCATCTAAACTCTACCCAATTAAGCTCTCTAAATCTCTCTCCTCCTCCTAGAAGCCTTAACTTAGGAAGAATGCACATCAAGAAGTCCTTTGGTTTAAACCAAATGGAGTTACCCAAATTAAAGGTAACGGTTTCTCTTAAAATGTTTTCTTTTTTTTACTTCTCCAACCCCAAAACTCTTTTTATTCAATTTTTTTGTAACAACAACAGTGTGCTCAATATACTAGGATGTTTTTATGATAATTATTCGAACTAAACTTACACACACCACCATCTAATGGATGAAGAACATAATTTTTCAGTGGATGGAAAACTAACGCCTCATGAAACATTGATTGTTCAATTACATCTTACCCCCTCTCTTGGTGGACATTAAAATGGTAATGTATTTATATATGATATATATTTTTTTTATTATTTCCTTATGCTTCTGTACTTTCCAATTATATCAGGCCTTTAAGGTTTCCATAGTAGGTAAATACGATAATCTCATTTGAGGAAGTGCAGACTACCGCCCCCTCAATGTGATATGACTAGTTAATTCCATATGTGGAATGTATAAAGGATAGAGTTAATGATATTATATATGATATTATATATGAAATTATACTAGAATTATGATATAACTCTGTATCATTATATTTTAATTCAATTAAAATATGAAATAGAAATGAAAGTGGTGTTCATGCATACGTACGGCTTACCATCTCCATGAACGGTGCATTTCATTTCTTACCTATAAATGTTTTGTACTATTATAAATACATGTATATGATGGATATATATGATATACATGATATCTAAATCATGAATATAATTCTGGATATAATGGACTATTGACCTCATGGACAACTTGTAAAAATACGGTGTTCATTTTTTACTCAAGTACCAAATATCAACAAAACGAATGTTATTAACTTAAATGATTTCATAATGTTTATAAAAAGGTAATAAGTGATATAAAAGGAATAATAAACATGAAAAAGGTTATTAAGCAAGTAGATATTAACTTTATTTTATTATCCAATAGATTAATGGATGATCGAGTCAAGTCGGACATGAGGTAAGGGTCTTCGTCTCAATCTCCTTTCATTGAGACATATTGTATATTAATACACGATTTTCTTTTATACGCTGTATAAACACCTTTGAATTTTCATTTCATTCAAAGGGAATCTATTTATATGAAGTGTTTTACTAAACAACCAAAAGGAATGTTTTTTTATGTAAGTGGTGACAATGACCTTTCCACCGCCACGATTATTATTTGATCTTTGGCTTCCTTAACAAGCCAGAATGTTTTTAAAAGGAAAAATAAATAGCATATACTCTTTTTACATATTTTGGTATTGAAAATGATTTTGATAATGGATTTATTATTTCAATATCACGAAATTTTATTGTATTTTTTCAATATGGAAATGTTATATTTCCTTTATTCTTATGTTATGTGTTACGATCATGTTATGGTTCTTGGGAATTATTTACATATACGGGTTGTTCCGTGATAAACCTAGGGCAGTTGAGCCCGAGATAGCTCTCTAATGCATTCGGTAACATGACAGAGGTAAACACAAATGTTTCTCCTATGAAATTTAAGGAATATACTATGATGGGTATTCCAATGTAACTCTTTATGTAGTTGTGATAGCTATAATGTAAGTATGATATGGATGACACATGTTACCTTTATGATTTATGATTTATATGTGTCTTTCATAAATCATATGATTTCATGAGGTAAGTATAATATTTCATGTTTTGTATGTATTTATGAACAAATGTTTTCATTCTTTGTTTTATAACCCTTACTGAGATTTTTATGCTCATCCCATGTTTTGAAATGTTTTCACAGGACATAAAGATGAATAGGGTCAAGGATGGGATCAAAGAAAATTCATGTTGTCTTAAACATGAAACTAGAAATGACACTTTTATTGAAGAGTTTTTATTTTATTAAAAAAATGGAAATTTTGTAGAAGTGTCTACCTTTTAATCTTTTGAGATGTAATAGTTATGTCCTAATTCTCAAACACTCTACTCCTGAAAAGATCCCCAATGTGAATTATTCATTTAATTCAATATAATGTAATGTTTTAAGGATGGGTCCTTGTAACATGTGTGTGAATAACCAAAAACCATAATATCCCTCTAAACATAAATATGGGAGAAATTACCATCATCCATATTAGTAAAAATAATTACCAAGATAAGTGAGTGATAAGGTGTGGGTAGTCATCCATAATTTATCCAATTAAAATTTTAGGGAAAACACCATCCTAGTGTCCATTGGGTGTCAGTTTTTCTAACCAACATGGCTGGGGTAGCATATAAAATCACAGAATATAAAGTATATAATATAGACTACTACCATTCTATATGGTAATATCCTAGTCCTAAGATCAATTGCAGCTATCATCAATCAGGAACCAAACATCCACTATTATAGACTATATATCCTAAAGAACAAAATTATTTATAGAACTACATTAATTAATTATTTTATTTTTATCATTTAAATTTAAATTAATTAATTGATTAGTCATTAAATTAACCATTTACATTATTTCAAGATAAAATCATTAACCACTAGTGTGAAGTCCATGCCATCCATTAATAATCCATACACATTCCATGGTTTATCAAGATTAGAATCTTTTAATAATTCTCACTCCATAAACACCAAGCTGGTGGGTAAAGAATTATTAATTAATTATTAGCATCATTCCATAAACCAGTTTCTCAATTAAACCATCCTAAGATACCACTAAGGGGAAACCTGAAACTAAGGGCATGCAACTACCTCAAGTAGTGGGGATAGTAATATAGATAAAAAACAACCCAGCCGTTGAAAATTAAATAGATTCATAAGCGAGTATCCCATCTCTCATGACCACATCAATGGGAAAGAATAGCTTTAACCCATTCCATAATCTGTGGTTCCATACCTAACACACAAATGAATATCCTAATGTATCATTCTACCATAGTCATAAACTACTACCATATCATATAAGCCTCCTATACCACATCCCATCAGCTATCCAAGTCTTATCCATCCCAGGATCATAGCACATTCGGGCCTCCCCACCCCATATCACATCTCATAGTGATGATTACATTCATAGAAAATCAAAAAATTATAATAAAAAAACATGCATACCCAACAAGGAAATCTAGTCCCTAAAAAGGCATCTAACCTTCACACAAAAAATGAGATTTCATGATTCCAAACTCGTGGTACTTAGTCTTTTTAAGAAGTTGGGAAAATCAATCCCATGAAGTTATCCTTATCACACAATCAGTTTTTATTCTATCATGAATTAACAGATTCATTATTGATAGGTTCTATCTATGATAAACCTAAGGCATCAATATATAAAATTATATCAAATGTTAAACATTCTTTTCTAATTAAATTTTTTTTTAAAAAATGAAGATAAATACCATTCTCATTAACATGACTTTTTATTATTACCGACATTCTCAAGAAGCATTATAACATTATTTATTAGTTACATTATCACAAGGAAGAACACATTTAATTAATCATGCACATTGCATCAATTTTATTACCATAAAATTAAAGAAAAATTAGATTAATTGCAAAATTATTCTTCTTTAATTATTAATCTCATTAATCAATTTATTTTGGCTTCATGTTCTTTATCATTTTCCATCACGAAAAAAATTCTAATCTATAAACTCACAAGTATTGGTAAAAAGAAAAAAAAATTGATAGAAAAATATCTAGGAAAATATGAGGAAAAACATTATCATGTTATAAAGAAACAAAATAATATAACTATAATAAATTTTTTTTATTAATATATTTCAATCATTAGTTTCTTAATTCCCTTTTCTATTTAATGGGATAAACCATGTTCTTTTTCTGACTGCACATAAATATATGAGAATAAATTAATCCCCAACCTCGAAGGCATCAAAATATTTCTCATGAGAATTTTTCAACATCATAAATCCTAATAACCCCTCCCAAAAGATCTAAATCCCTCCTAAAATGTTATTCTAGAACCACACCAACAAACAACCAAGAAAACTATGTTAGAATGACGGATAAAAACCACCATAACATAGAAAGAAGAAGGGGGGGGGGATCCATGTAAAAAACCATGAAATAAAAAGGTAGAACATACGTCATATCAATATGGTTAGAATAAAATAATCCTAGAATAAAAACCCAGAGAAGGGATTCGAAATCTCTTGGAGAGAGCACCCCAAATCACATGGAAATTGAGAGAGAGATGAAAGGTTTGAGAAAACCATAGGCAATGTAGATTATAAAGGTGTTATGAATAAGATATTTTCATGACATGAAAACCTTTAACATCATTTAATTTTTTGGTTTTATGTATCATCGAAAACATACAACCATGAATCATTTGACCTTCATTTAATTCAAACTATGAAGCACCTAGTGAACCAGCCACACTAAAGCCATGCACCACATATTCATGACGTTAAACCCACACACATCAAAAATTATTCATGACTCTATATCTCAGCATCTAAATACATAAAGAACCACTCTAATACTGAAATTAACACCATATGATTTGAAGACAAAGAAAATATTGGACTACAAGGATTCAAGACATTTCACTCCTCATGAACCGATGTCATTCATTATCCATCATTGCATATCATGACCTATTTTAATGATTGATTTAAATTATATATATATATATTACACATATTTATATTTCATAAGTTATGATATCACATATACCTTTTTAATTTCCTTTCTGTTGGGCATAAGATAACGTTGATTGTGTGTACAACAGACTACCGACTCATGAAGCAATGCGATTTGTTTTTTTCTAATTCTTTACATGGAAGGTAATAATGATAAATTTAGTGAATATATGAAATTTAAATAAAATATTTTATGATATTAATGACATATTTATCATTATGAAAATTTAATTATCATTTTATTTTTTAATCTAAAAAATGACAATGTTGTTCAGGCGTAGATGTGGACTACTGCCACTATAGAGAGATTTGACTACTTTTTCATCACTAAATTACCTGGATAATAAAAATAGGCAATTAAAAGAAATAATTTGGTATTTATGAAATTATTATCATTATTTAAAGATAAAATAATTCTTCCTCTATAATGATAATTGAATGATGGAAATGTTATTCATGCGTACATATGACCTACCATCTACATGATTGTAACATATTAAACTTTTAATAAATAAATTTCAAGATAAGTTATAAAAGTTTATATTATATATAAAAATGATTATTATTTCATTATTACTATTATGGATATGTTATAAAATAGACTCTTTGACCATTCTTAACCTACCGAATTCATTTTGGACACATAAATTGAATATCCTCAAAACATCCTACGTAAACAAAAATGATTAAGTAATTGTTTATAACATGTTTATAAGTGAAATAAATGGAATTATAAACCAGATAATATTTATTAATAAATGAAATAATTAACATGATTTTATTATTTTGGAAGATAAAGAACATATGTGTTAAGTGAGACTTAATGGAAGAGATATTATGCAAATTTTCTTTCATTGAGGAATATTTCGATATAATGCACCTATATTATTTTATGAATTGTATATATATCCCAATTTAAATGGTATATCAAGAATTTATCTATTCTCATGATATTTATATATTTTCTAATTTCATTCATTCATAGGTCTTAGGATTTAAATGTTTCCAAAGTGGTAAGAGAATTTATTTATAAAAATCGTCTTTTAAAGTTGTCTTAAAACACTGTTTTTTCCATGTCCATGTTTATTTTAATTGATTTTATGAATATAATTACATGGAAATTATAGTTTTTAATGTTTTATTATCTTTCTTTTATTTTTTTCAAAAAGGAATATTTTTATATAATGTTTGAATTTCCTTAAAACCCATAAAAGGAATGTTTTTTTAATGTATATGGTGACAATGAGTTTTCCAACCGCTATTACCATTATTTGAAGTTTGGATTCAATCACAAGATTTCATGTCTTATTCATGGGAGAATCCTATTTCCATTATTCCAGGTAATTAAGTTCTTAAAAATGTGGTTTTAAATGAAATGGGTATTTTTATATCCGAAAGTGCTTTTAAAATGAGTTTAAAATATTTTTGAAGGGTTTTATGTTGAAAATTTTTAAGATTAAAATGTTTTATTCATGATGTGTAACTTTAATATTTTTTATTATGGGTGTTCCCAAATAACACCTGGTGATCCCTTTATAGATTATATGATGGGTTCACCTATATAGTTCTTCAATACATTGGGTTGTAATAATGTTTTCTGGAGAATTATATAAGAAGTTATCCACATGGTTATTCTAATATTTAAGGATTCTATTTGGGTTCTATTAGATGATATACTAAGCCACCTACATGATTTTTATATTCTCTCTAATGAGTTATCATGGAAATAATTTTATTTCAAAGGTATGATATTGAACTTTTAAAAAGAATCATGATTCCCTTCTAGGTAAGAATGTATGTTTCTTTAAAATGTTATTTTCATGGGTTTTTTGTTTTTCAATGAAATAATGGTTTTATTCCTTTTTATGTCCCTTACTAATATTCTTATGTTCATCACACATTTTTCAAATGTTTACCCAGGTTTAGAGGATGGGTAATGGAATAGAAGAGTCATGTAGAAAGTCATGAACGCATGTCATGAAAAAATATCTTGTTTTATTTTAAAAGTATTATATTATAGAAAAAATGGATACTGATAAAAAGTTTCAACTTTATATATATATATATAACTTTTTAATGTATGAGTAATTACCTAATTATCTAAAATTCATACCTAAAAAGATCCTTAAATGTAAGAGAATAAATTCATGAATAAAAACTCAATACCATGTAATGCCTAAGGCTAAGACCTTAGAGTATATTTTTGGAAAAAGAAAAATTTGTAATTTTAGTCTAGGAATTAAAAAGAGTACTACTAGGCTTTGGAAAAGTAATATTAAATATCATATGAGTAATGATAATTTTTTATGAACAAATTATTACTTCAGAAATATAATGTTCAACATCATAAAAATAATAAGTTACTTCATAAAAGTAATTTGGTACATTTTATAAGTAATATGCTACTTTGCAAGAGTTATATGAAATATCATAAGAGTGAAATATAAATTTATAAAAAATTATAATTTTTGGAAAATGATTGATCATGGTATGATTCATAAGGTTTATTTCCTTATATAAGATGATGATTTTTCTATACTTTGGTGTATCAAGCGTCATGATGAAAGATATTATCATGATTCAAAATTTGGGTTTGGTTTTGATAAATATTTATTAAATTTTTTTTTACATTGAATGAATAAATATATACCACAAAGAGTACTATGGAGAAAATAAATCTGAATATTGGTTATAAATCATAGTTTCACTGTAAGGATATATTCATGTCATAGTGTCACATGGATTATAGTTTGAATTATCAATAATTATATATGATTAAAAAATTGTGAAATAAATTGAATACCTTATATAATAATAAAATTCGATGAGTTTTGAGAAAAATCACAAGGATTGGGAATACATTTAAAAGGGTATAATCTAAGTGTTTTTATATTAAAAAATATAGAATATATTTTTGGTAGAAATAAAAAAATATGATAGACCAAATATTATTAATACATTAATAAGAGAGATATTTATAATTCGAATGTTTATAAGGCAATTCATTTTCAATCCTCTAATCATAAAATAGGAAAGCAGAAATTTATAGGTAACCTTCAAATAGATTTCTTCTGATACAAAAAAGTTGAGTAACTTTCTATTTTGTTAGAAATTAAATTTTGGGAATATGGTGATGTGGAAGAATAAATCAAGAGGAAACCATTCAAATTAATGAATAAAAAACTAAACCATAACAAAAAATCATCATAAAAAATATATATCGCCAAAAAATGAGAGCTTAAAGTAGAAAAATGTGTTGAAGGTAGGCGATTTTAAATTACTCAAGGAAAAAGTCCTTGTACCTATTATAGATAAGTCACTAGTTAATAAAATCAATGATGAAGGTGTTGAAATCGATGGAATAGTTGATCTTAAAGATCATCTATAGGATTCCCTTGAAGAAATTAAAACAGGGGGGAAATAATACCAATAGTGTAGTATATAACTCAAAAATCAATATATATAAACAAGAATTTGTTATTGAATAAAAAAAATGTAAAGACTGATTGACTCAAATATTAAAATTATAGATATAAAGAGAAGGATTTTGAGATTAGTATCAAATTTTTAGGATAGTTTTAGATTATTGAGAACCTAACTATATTGTTGGATGATCGATTCAAAATAATAGATAAACATAATGGTGAAGTCATGATGATGTGAATGAATTGTAATGATCTAGAAATATATGTTACTGTTGTTATTACATTTGGAATTTCTAGTGAATTTGAATCTAATGAAGATAACACAGAGTATATGGAAATATATTCCATTTACCGAAAAGATCATTTGTACAATGATAAATGAAAATCCGTTAAGGGGTTGGAACATAGAAAAAACCTATAGTGATTATTAGTAAACTAATGATACCCAGTCATCAAAATAATATTATTTTGAGTAACTCACAGTAGGCTAAAAAATATATATTTGGAGTCAAAAAGTCACAAAAATCCACCATGTATTAGATTTTTTATTACAAAAATATAGGGAACACGTAATATTTGTTTTCCATATAAAAAATGAATTTTAGAACTCAGTAGCATCAAAAACAGATAAGCATAATTTCATGTGCGCAATAATTTTTTAATTGATACTATTTTTTAAAAAGGATTTGGAAACAAATATGTGTATAATTCATAAGGATTTCAAATTGGAATTTCAAAGCATACTACAAGGTAATGGTCACAATAGTAGGCAGGTTCATCAATAAGGATGAAAAAAAACCCAACTTTACATGATGGATAAGAATATTTGGAACCAAAGGTGGAATAATTTGATTTACCACAAATAAGGTGGAGAAACATGTTTGGATCAAGATAATAAAAAACGAGAATGAAAAATTTACTAAAATTTATTTTATAGAAATGGATAGATACCAAATACGGATTATTGATAGTAGGTTTTCTTCCCACTTGACATGAAAAAAAGATCTTGTCATATGCATAAGGTATGATAAAGATAGTTTTTCTAATTTAAAAATTCTAAGGGGATGAAGATTATTGTTTATGGGAAGAAAGTGATAAGATTAGTAAAATTGAGGAACATAAATTTTCTACTATTTAAAGGCATTATTCGCAAATTACTATGTGGATGTTAGTTGTGTGATTTAGGGAATGCAATAATGTTCAATAATTATTATCCAAGCCTAAAAGTTATATCTTGGTGTTTAACCTTAAAATATATTATTGTATATTTTTATTGCTTAATATCAATGGTGAACATCAATATTTTTTAGGGAATTTAAATTTCCAATTGGAAGAATGAATTTATGGAATATTTTGAGGAAGATTTTGGGATATTTTATCATGTTTTGTTGGATTTATTTTGAAGTAAGAATGAAATCATCTATGAGACAAATCAAAGAAACATATAGATTGATGATTATAAAAAGAAAGAGTTTAATTAAGAAATGATATTATATTAATTTAAGAATATAGATCACTGTAATATTTCTTTGGATTTATGGATGAAATAGAGAGGTATTTATAAAAAATAATCTTTAGTGAAAGAGGGAAATAAAATCAATCGTGATAATTTGGGTATGAATTATATTGAAAAAGAATGTCATATGTTAAGAAGAAATAAGAAGAGGAATAATAAAATAGCCTTATGAATTTATAATCATCAACCAATGATAAAATTCATAAAATTATTATTTTATTTGATTCTTACCATACTTTGGAAAATACTAGAAAAGTAGGAAAGGTAGATTCACCCTTGGAGATTAATGAGAGCATGTACATAAGTTGTGACTTGAAAATATTATCCATTTCCAAATGAAAATAATGTTATAGTTGTGGATGTGAAGAGAAAAAATTCATTCAATAAAATTTGTATCAATGGGAAATCATAAATGAAGTAAACTATGAATTTATTAATGACCTATTTCAAAAGAAAATGTGGTTGAAGAAAGTGTAGGTGGGTTTAAAATATGACCTGAATAAAATGGATGAAAAGATTAAAGAACAACGTGATAATGTTGAATATATTACACATGAAATAGAGAAGAATATAACCACTAATTTTTAATTAAAATAAAACTTTATCCCTCATAAGAAACCACATGAAGAGAGGAGACAATACAGAATAAAATTAGTCTCAAGTTTGAATGACATTTTATCCTAGTTGAAGGAAAAACATAAGAAGATGAATGAACTCAATAAAAACATTATTACTAAAAATAAAATGTTTAATTTGAATATTTACCCCAAGAAAACCTTAATAACTGTAGGTATATTAAATTCAAATATGGAATTCTTGAATTTAATGACCCGACCCACCAGGGCCTTCCCGACTAGTTAAAGGACGAGTGTGAGAACTCCATGACCACCTCCCTTATGCTTGGGGCTAGTGATAGGTTCCTTGGAGGCATTAATGAACCAGTACGCCTTAGGTAATGTACATGTATTCATGAACACAACTATATTCAAGTAATATTGTAGATGAATATAATAAAGATGAAAAAATCTAGATTAAAACAATTTATGGAATAAAATCATGGGAATACATCAAATTATGAAAATATAGGCCAAATATTAAAAAAAGGGCAAAATAAATACACAACCAGAAAAGAAGTCCCAACCTAAAAAGAACTAGTAAAATGCAAAACTATAGATAGCCCGACTCATGATCTCCAAGTCCATCCACCAGACGTGAAAATGCACCCATGTATCACTGAGCTCCACTGATGACACTACCAATATGCCTCTCATATGTATAAGACATGACACATACGAAAACAACCCATAAAGGGGTGAGTATATTCAAACCTAGTAGGACACCTCAAAAACCACAAAGGGATTAATAGAAAGATACTACAAAAGTTATTCTAACCAACAAATAGGGATATGAAACCCAATAGATATATGATCGTAATGAAAACCAAATTATAATGAATATGGATCTCCATATCCACATCCCTATCAAGAACAAAGAGTTTATCGACAACACTAAAAGTACATAACTAATTCCCATAATCACACATAATCTCAAAAGAATCTATATGTAGGGTTCCACACCTTACCACTGCACTCCAAAGTCAAGGGAGTCTCAATCATAGTGGGGGACCTTACCCCTACCTATGCTCAAATAAGGGGGAGTATCAATCAATATATATAATACTGACACCTTTCTATTGAATGGGGGAGTATCAACTCTACCTATTTCAAGAGTATGGGGGACTTGTGACATGGTGCGACAGTGCAGTACCAATGACAAACTCGCTATGATGATCATTCCTTTGTCCTTAGCAACACGAATCATTAATTTAAGAAGCATAAAACTCAAAAAACCTCACATAATATCTCCTATATCACAATTAATTCTACCATTATTTTCTACATGTAAAAATTTCCCAAGATAGGCTACTCAAATGCTAAAAACTGATCCCCAAAGGACAAGATATGAGAATAATAAGTTTCTAGAAGAAATACATGGCATGTATGGGGTCCACATTATGTGTGACCCCAAATCATTAAATTTTTGTGTTCTCCTATAGGAATGGATTTGAATCCATTTCATACTACATGGAATTTCCACATGGGAACCCAATGTGTACATCCACCTAGGGCCTAGGGCATGTACACCTGGAACATGAATCGACTAGCCAAGTACAACCACACAACATGTCCACATAGCCACACAATGTATAACACCACCAATGTTATTGGGGAATGATCAATTGGAACATGACATGTGGGACCTTCCATATAGTGTGTGATCCTTAACTTTTTTAGTGCCATCCACTACAGAAAAATAAAGAACGTGACATGATTTTTTCTACACAACACATCATGTAGTCTCGTTTTTATAGAATACTATGATCCTTCACACATATTTCAGGTATACGTTCTCCACAACAAATCCAACCGTTTGGATTCCCCAAATTAAAGGGTAATGCCTCTGGCCATTGATTTCCATACTCTGGTGGCTAGAAATTAGATTTCGATCACGCACATGAGATTAAATCAAGCGTCTTCCACCATTCATGGTCCCGAAACCCATAGCCATCTCTTGAAAATATGATCCATAACAATCTACCTAAAAATAAAAAATCCTATAACTTTCCAGACAAACAATATAGAGCTAGGGGTTCCTTCATGCTCAAACCCACCCCAGAAATGTCAAATTACAGACCACATAGACCAAAAGTGATGATCATGAAGAATAAATGGGGGAAAAGAACATAAAAAAATGTGAGGGTAATAATTGGTTGATTTGATACTCACCAATGATAAATATGTGCAGAAACAAGGTTCGATATCATGGCATAGAGAAATAATTTGGAATGAACAATTCGATTTATTAAAATAGATCATCTAAAAGAATTATAATCCCAGATAAAAAAATATGTTAAAAAATACATTACTACCAATCAAATAGGTAGGAATCCAAAAATAATTATTCCTATCTTGATTAATGACCAATAGGTGGAATTAAGTGCATTCGCCAGTGATGAAGAATGTCTGCTTCATTCGCTACATTCCTCTCAACCCACCTTGATCTAATTGTTGTCATTCTACGACATCGATTAATCAATGAAGAATTCTCATCCTCCTATTAATCTTACAAGGGTAATGTGACTAACCATAGAGATATTATATAAAAAATCTATTTATATAGGGAAGATTAGGTAAGCTAATTAAATTAAAATAAATAAATAATTTATTTATTTTAATAAATTCACTTTAAATGACCTCATTTTATGAAATCTCTAACACCGACCATCCTTACGTCATACCCAGGGAAAACCTATGTTCCAAATTCAACCGTGGTTTTATTTTTCCCACTCTAGGTTTTCAAAATTTTCAAAAACATTAAGACTTAGATGATTCATGCACAATATAATATATATATCTAAATTTTTTAATATATCAATATGGAGCCATTTTTGGGGATTGGAATATCATGAAAAATCAATTATTAACTTTGAAAAGATATATTAAAATATTCCAAAGTCTTACAAGGTAATAAATAATCTTTATATTCTCCCATAATTCAAGGAATTTCTCTCAAAAAATCACAACCAAAAAAAGAGGTGGGGGTTCTGAGCCCGCATCTGGCTATCATGATCCCAGGTGATCTCCTACAGGGTCACATGCTTCCAAAGAACACGAACTAAAGGGATATACCATATATGTAGGATCTTATCATGTTGATACATTATATACAATAAGTACAATATGAAGGTTAATCCATCTTCAATGTCTAGATATCCCCAATCAATAATGTTCATATGTTCATGCACATATCTCCTTAGTTGTGACACATGAAAGATGGAATGAACTTGATCCAAATATGGGGGAAAGGATAGGTGGTTTGATATCTCACATACCCGATGAAGGATATCAAATGGACTAATAAACCTTATGGAAAACATTCATCCTCATCCAAAACTCCATAATCATCATCCTGGGGAGACACTTAGAAAATTCTGGCCTCCCTAATCGAACTCCAAGGGCCTATTTTGTTGAACTAAATGAGATTTTTGTCTAGTCTTGGAAATCCTCATGAGTTTGTGGATCACATGAACCTTCCACGCCATAAAATTCACCATATTTATCCCGACAAGATATTCCTCACCAATATCATTCAAACATTAGGGTAACCATTAAGGTATCCCATACAGGGCCTCTGAAGGTTCTATGCAGATAGTTGAGTGATTAATATTATTATAATAAAACAATACTAATTGAAACTGATCCTCTAAGCTCCAATGGAAGTCTAATAAAAATTCTCTCAACATATCCATTGACATATGGATAGTCCATTCAGTCAACCCATCCACTTGGGTATAGAAAACTGTACTCATACTAAGTTGGGTCCTCAAGGCCTCCTACAAGCCTCTCCACAACCATGATGTTAACCAAGAATCAATGTTAGAGACAATCATGTAGTGTACCCCTTGGAGTCGAATGATCTATTTCATATACAACTATCATAAAATCCCAACCATGATTCTCTCCCTGGGGGAAATGAATTATACTATCTTTGTAAGTTAGTCAAAAATCACCCAGATAATGTCATGTCTTCTTGTTATCCACGGAAGCCCCATAATTAATTACATGGATAGTGCATCAAATTTATTATCAAGGATCTCAAGAGGTTGTGTCGAACCTATTAGAACCTAGTAATCAGATATTACCATCGGACATGTGAGACATTGAGGGACAAACTCAGCAAGACTCCACCTCATTCCATCCCAACAAAACATATAGTAAAGGTACTTTTATATATTCTACACACTGGGATGTACAACCAAGGGGGAAGTGTTAAACTCCCACATCAGCTCCTCATAAAACATGACTAGAACCATTGTCCATCCCTAAAAAAGTAAGACAAGATCCCATCTTTTTTAAAATCCACATGGAGAATCTATTGAGGATATATGGTCATTCAGAACCTCATAGTTTATTTATCTCAACTAAGACTCACCCACACATTTTTGAAGTGTATGTTTCACCACCATTAACTTAATAAAAACCAAAAAGCTCTCCTCCATCAGGTTCAATCACAATAAATAAAACTAATTAGATTCCTCATCACCTTAGCGGGTATGCGACTTCCAACTATGGGAATCTAATAACATATTTACCTTCTTAGAGGTATAGAATATATTGAAGTCATAGTCCTATTAGAATTCTAACCAATGCCTCAATATTAGTTTTTGATATCTTTGATTGAAGATATATATGATACTGTATTGGTCTAAGTAAAAAAATTAATCATCCAAAAGATAGTGCCACAACATTTTAAGATTGAAGAATTCCACTACCAAATATAGGTTACGAGTCAGGTAGTTCTACTCATGGGGTTTCAATTTCCTTGACCCATATGTGATCACTACATTCTTGTAACACCCTAAAATTTTAAAAGAATGATATTTTATATGATAGCGTATGTGACACATTTCACCACACTTAAATAACACACTTAATATATTCAATATATTTCACTACATGCAACTCTTTGTTTCCCTTAAATTGCATATAATACAGAGTTTTATCAAACAATAATATACTATTAACATTATTATTTAATATTATAGTATTCACATTGCCGTTGGAATAGAGGGTATGAATAGTATTATCTAAATTTTTAAAAAATATATTTTATACATTTTTATTATATATCTACTGAATATAAATACAATAAGAATAATTTATTATAAAATAGAAATTTTTTTTATTGAGAAATTATATTTGTTTCTTATA
The DNA here is from genome assembly GCA_963277665.1 of Viscum album. NCBI lineage: Eukaryota > Viridiplantae > Streptophyta > Magnoliopsida > Santalales > Viscaceae > Viscum > Viscum album. Next base: position 1,478,001,475 of record OY728150.1, read on the forward strand.
AAAGAAGGATTTGCCTCCCTTTATGTATATAATTTAAATATATATATTTTAAAATTTTAGAAAATCAATCTGACAATATAAAATTTATTTTCGAAATTTGGATACCAAAATTATCATAGGATTAATTTTTTGGATTTTTCACTAAAGATTCATTTTTTGACGAATAGTGAAAAATAATGAATTTTAATTGAAACCCTCCTTTTCGTTTAAAAAATTTACAATGTTAAAATTTATTTAGATTTAGTTTTAAAGTAATTTCAATTTAATTTAAAATCAATTAAATCTATTTATGTCATTTTAATAATTTTAGAATTGAAATTTGGTATAAAAAATTTATAAAATTTTACGAATTTTCACTATTAAAATCTGTTTTCTCATCGCATCTACAAGATTAATTTTAAATTACTATTTTCCAATTACATGAATTGAATTAATAAAAAATGGTTCCTTATTTGGAATAATAATAATTTATAATTTATAATAAGTGAAAGATAATTTTTTACCAAAATTAATTTTGAAAATAAGAAAAAATAATTACGACAGTTAAGGTAAAATGGGTTAATAAAGGGGTTAAACTAAAAAGATAAGGGTATAAATGACATATAAACTTTTATAAAAATAGTTTTTTAGAAATATTTCTACCATATAAACTCTATGATCTGATATTGGTACATTTTGAACTCTTTTGGAATACGAAACATTTGGGAGGACTCATTGATTTTCAAAAAAATACTAAGTGTATCCTCTCCACCACTTATAAAAGGACACCCATATCCTATAAGACTTATTTTATGATGAAAGGCATCCTAGGTAGGATTTAGTGCACACATTAGGAGATATCTGAAGAAGAGGTATTATTCTTCAACGAGCGTCTTTATTTTACTTATTTCCACAACTTATTCAATTTTTATTTAACCACTATAATAAAATAACCATGGTATCTAACATATAATGTTATTTTTTATAACAATTTCATGACTTGAAACTATATCCACTTCCATCAAAGCTGTTATGAAATCCTCATTCTTGTGTATGGTAGACTACCACCCCATGAATAAATGTCTTTCCTCTTTACATTTACACCTTTCAAGGATGGGAATGGTGACGTATCTAATTAATATATATGATATTATCAAAATATTTATACATATGTATTCAATATATCATATATATCCTTTTACCTTCCAATTCGTAAGAGATATGACAATTTTTCTCATGTGTACGACAGAATATCACTTGACGAAGTGATGTGATTTGTCTTTCAATAGTGCATCAAGTTGATGGTGTTAAAGATAACATTAATGATTATATGTGATATAAATGACATAATAGTTATATTTATGAAATATTTACCATTATTTAAAGATAATAAATATCATTTTATTTCTTTACATTTCACTCACATAAAGATGATAACAACGATCATGTATGTGTGAGAGATAACCTTCATTAAGAGATGTGATTCTCTTTTCATCAATAAAAAACATTTTTGGCATATTTAAGTATTTTATATAGTATTAATTATATTATTATCATTATATAAAGGCACAATATAACTTACCTACTTTTCATAATGATCAGTGTAAAATGGAAACGTTGCTCATGTGTTTGTATGACCTACCGTCTCCATGATAAAAAAATACTTCATTTTTAGTACCAATCATTAATGATTAGTTTCAAAATGTAAATTATGTAAAAATATGACAATAATGACATGATTTTTATTATATAGATTATATAACTAAAAAATATTCACATGAACTAGATCTTTCCTGACGAAACACACATGAGAAAACATAGAAATAAACACTTGAAACAATTAAAATAATGAAATATTATTAATGAAAAAGTAATAATATGATATAAAAGGACCATATATAATATTATAAATATTAATATGTTTATTTTATAAGTTAATAAATTAATTAAAACCACTATAAATGGTGTTAAATAATGTTCAATCAGAAAGAAGCATGAGGTAAGAGATTTCTTAATTCAAATTCCATTCATTGGGTAAAACTTCTACTTCATAGATTATGTCATTGTAAGATTATGTGTATGATGGATTTTTTTCCTTATATTGTATTTACACATGTTTTATAAGTATTTAAAGTTGATATTCACAATTTATTCATTGATTAACTCTCACTTTAATGTCATGATCATTTTAATGGTTTATTTCAGAATTTAATTCTAATTGGGATTGTTTACTTATAAATTTTTGTTGAGGGGAAATTATTTTGAAATTTCCTATTAAAACTCTTACCTTTTACTATCCCTTAGTTATTAATGAAATTTTCATATAATAGTACCATTTTATTACTCATTGTTACTTAAAATGTTTTAGAAAATTTTGTTTAGAAAATCTGACATCGTTTCTCTCTTTAGTCGGAAGAATGTTTTCCTAAAAATAATGTTTTCTAGAAATGATTTTGTTTAAAAAATTGTTCAAAAGGATTTATAAAATGAAATTTCCATCATTTTTATTCTTTAAAAAATGTTTTCAATGGAACATTATGTATTTTTTTTAAAAATTCCCATTTGGATTTTACTAAACATGTGAAAGGAATCATCTTATCATTTTCTAAATAAGAATATTTCCGAGACTTTTTATAGTGTAAAAGAAATATTAATTTTTTATTATTATATAATGTATGGAATTAATCACCATTATTACTATCATTTATGTCATAACGCGTCCCCTATGTCCCGTGTCAAAACTATCCCAAGCTTACCTTCCATTGGCCAGGGGATGGATACTAGCACCAAAAAAGAATATCCCAAAAAGAGAAGGAATTTGCCTCTAAACCAATACAATTGAAAAAAGATAAAACTATAGAAATTTTACATAATGTAAACCACATGTGTTACCGAGATAACTACTAAGAGTACAATACAACAGATAATAAAAAGGGGCTAGAATACAAGCTCAAAACCACTAAAAAAATTACAACTTCCATGGTCCATCTTCTCGAGACCCTACATGAAGGGTAATTTAATGTAGCTCCCTATAGAAATTGAAGTATTCACATATATCCAATACCATTGAGAACCACCTAGTCTCATACCACCAAGGAATCCATCAAAGTGTCGATCACCAACAAGAAACACGACACGTGCAGCAGAAGCCCGTGCATAGGTGAGTAACACAATACTCAGAAGGGACCCAAAACCACAAAGAAAAATTCAAAAAGGAGGACCACACAACTAGATCACATTGTAAAATAATGCAGAAAATTCATCCCACACTAGGTATAAATTTAAGTATATAAATTAAGATTACCATTCATAGAGTGGATTCATCTTGTTCTACTAAGGGAATCATCCATGATGAGCCACTGAGGTCTTTTAAGCTATTGGAAAACTGGGGTTCGCACGACTGTTGGACCAGTGAGGTCTGCTCATTTTCCAGACCATTGAGGTCCACTCCTGTGCTGGAACACTGATGTCTACTTGTCTGCTAGACCAGTAAGGTACGCTCTTCTACTGGACCAATGTGGTCTGATCTTCTGATAGACCACTGAGGTCTGATTGTCTGCTGCACCATAGAGGTATGGTCGTCTGCCGAACCACATAGGTACACTCATCTATCAGACCATTGTGGCCTTCTCATCTATTGAACCAATAGTTGTGATAATTTAATGAACCACTGAGGTCTCCTCTTATACTAAAACACTATGGTACACTTGTCTGTTGAACCACTGAGGTACACTCTTCTACTGGACAATTGTGGTCTTCTCATCATATCTTTCATGTCACAACCAGTCGTATGATTTCCGCTCTATATTTCTCTTGATTCTAGGATAATCTACTCCTTAATACATCAATCATATCTCTACTGTTAATAAATATTAATTAGATTATTCCCAAATGACCTTATTATCACAGGGGTCCCAATACCAGAGACGATGCATTAATCAGACGCCCGGTCTGAAAGATATTGGTGTTTTAGTAAACAGGGCCCGATTATATCTGGACCCAGTCCAACTTGGTCGGACTAACCCGACCAACCTAGTCCGGGGGTCCCGCATGGCCTGAACCATTTGGAATGACCCGAATTGGTTCGTCCTGGCCCATTGGCCATGCCCATTGGGCTTTCGTGGACCCGACCTCAGTCAGCCATCAGATCATACTACGGGGTCACCTAGTGACCCGGTCTACATTCTCCGACCCAATCCAACTTAGTCAGACTAGTACTGCCTATCTAGGACACCCAAATACCTATTTTTCCATCCACACCAGTATTGTTCACCTTCCCAGCCTGCATCAGTGGGCCAGTTTGCTCCCATCCCGGCTGTCAGGAAACGTTCAGTTCGCATGACCACAAATAACCAGAGTGGTGACACATTCATAGCCTATAGGCCCACTCACATTGATCGGTTCCTATGCGTGACCCATGGGGTCCAAGTCAACACCACGATCCATAGACCTTGGTTTGTGCCTCTAACGTGGATGGGTGGTAGTGTCCGCCTACCGCCCGCCACAGACCTCCATATCGACAGCCCCTGTTAGTGTTGCAACATAATTATAGTGCGCTGCCTCCCTCCTACTGCCATAGCTGGGTGCTGCAGCCTAGTGCCAATGTCACTACCCACCTAGCCATAAACATTTTTTATGGCACCTCTGTGTCCGATGTGCCATTGACCGTTAATCCAAAAATTATGCGAAAATGAATGAAGTAAAAAGAGGAAGAAGTCACGCATATGAACACCCAAAGAATGATCCAGGTCTTGTCTATGTTGATCAGGATGAATTCTTTTTATTAGGATCACAAAGAACAAAAATATGTTCGAATAATCAGTAAGATAAATATCCCTGTTATCCCGTATCATAAAACATCACGTATGAATGAATGATCTACGAGTTATCTTGTTCGTGAGTTAACCAGTGTTCATCGTTTAAATGAGGGAATGAAGAAAAGAAACTCACAAAGAAAAACCTCACACCCATTCCCAGGAAAGGAGTTTTCTCAAGGATGATTGTTCGTCGTCATCTGTCGATTTTCGGTCCCAAATCCTCTCTCTAAGGGTTTCATCACCGTTTTCTTATTTTCTAACATCTGTTGTTGGAGAGTATTCATTCGTCATTCCTCAGAGGAATTCCAGGGTTTTTCATCAAAAATAAATTCCCTATTTAATTTAAAAATAAAGATACATGCACAGTGCAACATTTCCACCCTTCTCCATTAATAGGGTTCACTAACGAGATTCAGCAATGCCTCATCACAGCACCACAATGCTGACGTGACACTACATAACGATGAAGAAAACAAATAAAATAACTTTTTAGGTGATTTAGTTTTTCTTCCAAAAATACTAAAAATTAACTTTCACCCCCAACCCACAATAGGAAAGGTTAGGATCCACGTAAGGGATGAAAACCCTCATGATATCCTTGGTACTCTCAGATTTACAATCCAAATTATAGTTTAGGTGTTATAAGGATTTGAAAATAAAATAATTGTTACTTAGTTATTTTATTTACGACCAAAATCTACTTTCTACTATTGACCAATGCCAGCCAATGTTATGTCATATCTAGTTGAATCCAGATGCTCTAAGTTCAATGGTGCCCTCATATTTTTGATTCAGATACCGGTTTAAGAGTTAGAAAAACATGCTCAGACATTTATTTAATGAACTTTAAAAATAGTACAATAATATGTTTCGACCACTCCAGGACATAGAATTACATCCCGTGTGAGAGCCTAGACTAAGAATAATCTCATTTAATTTTCAAAAAAAAATCATGGAATTATGGGGTATTACATTACTACCCACTTTAGGGATTTACGTCCCTGTATGTCAAAACAAGGTATAATTAAATAAAAGCATGTATTGAGCATTAATCTGAGGATCTCACTACCACGTGCTCTATGAGAGATTCCCATGACTCCAACGAACCCACACAAGAGAAATCAACCATCCACGAAGGATCCTCTCCTGTTGATCCTCTATCTCCATAGGGTAATCTACGAATGTCGCCCCATCATCAATTTCCAGATCACCGTTGTCGATGGCATGAGAAGCTTCCTACATGTATCTCTTCAGATGGGATACATGGAGGACGTCATGAAACCTCTCTAAATACGGTGGTATATCCAAGTGGTATCCCACCTTTTCCACTCTAAAAAGTATTAGGAATGTTTCGATGAACCACAAAGATAACTTTCTATCCTAGACTAATCTCTTTATCCCTCATTGAGGAGAGACTTGTAAAAATATGTGGTCCCCCTCATAGAACTCCATGTGTGACCTTTTCCGTTAGACATGGGACTTCTTTCAGCTCTGTACAGTCTTCATCCACTCTCGGATTACCTTCACCTTCTAAATGTTAGCTTATAACATCTCTAGAACTATGAGGGCTGACTACACTAGGTCTATCTAGTATAACAGTGACCTCCATTGTTGCTCATTCAATGCCTCAAATGATTCCATACAGATGGTGGAGTGGTAGCTATTGTCGTACTCACACTCAACCAGCTAGGTGGTCCTCCCAAATATGACAAAAATCATGAATGCAAGAACGAAGCATGTCCTCCTGGGTCTGTATGGTCTTATTCATCTGACCATTTTTTTTGTAGTTGAAAGGATATTCTCAAGCACAGCTAAGTCCCAAAAGCCTCGTACAATCCCTTCCTCAACTGGGATGTAAAGTGTGCATCATAATATGAGACTATCATAGATGGGACTCTATGGAGTCTAACTATCTTTTACAAGTAGAGGCGTCCAAAGCTCTTTAATAACCCTGTTCTTGAATGGGTAGAATGTGGGAAGACATGGGGAGTTGGTCTATGATCAACTAGATGGTATCGTACCCCTAGACATACGTGGTAATAATATAGATAATTCCATCTATATACCATCCCACATCTACTCTGGAACCTTGAGGGGATGTGTCAAACCTACTAGAACCTGGTTCTCATACTTCACTTGTTGACAAGTGAGGCATCCCGCGACAAACTCTTCCACTGTCTTCCTCATCCACATCCAAAAGTACGGATGTCAGAGGTCCTAGTACATCTATTCCACACCTAGATGAACCAACAAAGAGAATGTATGGAACTCCCTCAACATATCCTCTCGAAATGCCTCTGGTACAACAGTGTGTCCTATGAAAAAGATGACGTGCTTCCCACCTTTAAAATATCCATCAGGGAAATGCCCTATGGACATCAGGGCACATGAAAGCTGGAATCTCCTTATGGACCCTCCCTAACTAGCTGAAAGAGTGGCGGGGAAAATACCATTAGCTAAAGAGAAGTTTGCTGATCTCTATCCACAAAGGATATTGGAAGCGATGCCTACTGCTCTGAGGCCTCATTCAATAGCTGTGAACTCGATCTCTTGCTCAGAGCATCTACCACCATGTTCCCCTTCCCTAGTGTATAGACTATCTAAAAATCATAGTTTTGGAGGGACTATAACCAATGTCGCTATCTCAAATTCAGAGTCTTTTGTGAAAAGATATAATTGATATGAATTTGGTCAGAGTATACGATGAATCGTTTTCCCATAAGGTAGTGTCGCCACATCCTCAGTGTGAAGACTACCGCAAACAACTCAAGGTCATGAGTCACATATTTCTGCTCATGCGATCTCAAATATTGTGATCCATAAGAAATACCAATTTCTAACTACATTAGGACAGAACCAAGCCCAACTCCTGATGTGTCACAGTACACCACATAGTCGATTCCCTCCTCTGGAAACCTCAAGATAAAAGCACTCGTCAAGCTCTGGATTAGCTGCTGAAAGGAATCATGGAATCATTTTGTAAACACAAAGGGTTTTCTCTTCTTCTTCAATACTATCATGCTATCTTCCACTCTGGAGAAGTCAGGTAAAAACCTTTGATGTTACCCAACCAACCCAAGGGTACTCTGTGCCTCCGTAATTCTCTTGGGTGGATCCTGAACAAAAACCACATTGATCTTTGTTGGATCCACCACAAATCTAGTCTTTGAGATGACATGTACTAGTAAGTGGGCCATTTGTATCCATAATTGACATTTCGAAATATTTACATAAATATGGTTCTCTCAGAGTGTGTCCAGAAACATTATTAGGTGTATCGTGTGAACTTCCTAAGACAATGAATACATTAAGATGTCATAAATGAAAACCACAACATAAAAGTCTATGTATGGCTGGAAGATCATGTTCATTAGTCTTATAAACACAGTTGGGGCGTTTTACAAGCCAAATGACATCTCTTATTACTCTTAGTGTCCATAGTGACATTTGAAAGTCGTCTTTGAGATGTCCTCACCTTGTAATCCATGATGCTGATAGCCTGATTTGAGGTCTAATTTCGAGAACAATGTCACTCTATTTAGATGATTTAAGAGTTCATCAATCATCGGTAGAGGATACCTGTTCCTCACAGTCATCCAACCGTACCTAGTGTGTGATCACTGAATACCTGTTCCTCTAAGAGTAATATCACTCTGCCAACCCCAGGGTGTGATCACTGAATCCCCTCATATATGAGTGTCTAATCATAAGGATCGAGCCAACAAATTGTTCAGAAAATTCGAGCTCCGAACAGGGTCCTTGGTAAGGAATAAGTGACTAACACCAATGTCTACAAGAACTATAGCCAAACTGGATAAGGCATAGACCGTACCTCATATCATCTCTGGGATGTTGGGGCCATTGGCCTTGATGGCCTGAAGCTGATCCCACCCTAGTCCACCTACCCCCGGAGCCTATGGAGGACCACCTGGGTGTGGTGGTAGTGCATTATACCAAATCCCACATCCTACAACTCATCCCACTCATCTTCCATGTCCGCTTCTTGGCAGAATGACCTATTCCAATATCTTCCACTGCCTTGGTTTCACCTGGACTGTTTGTCGGACCTCTGCATGGGGAGTCGGGAAATCCTGATCCATGAGACCCTACCCACTGTAACTATAGCATACTCTACTCCACTATTGACTCCATCTGCCCTGTGAGCCTCATACCACTGACCTTGACTCCTGGGGTCATCCTTTGAGTGGTTTGCACTGTTTGGACCTCTGCGTTATCTATCGGTTACCCGCCATGGATGACTCAGCCACCAATCTCTTGGTGGTAGCTACCACCATCATTGCCTGATCAACGAGAAAGATATATACTAGTACAGATCTTATATCACCCTAGACTACATAAGAATGATTAGGGATATAATTGACACCCTGATTTCCCATTGGAGTCCCTGATCGAAGGCCCATGCCTTGAAGAAAGGGTCCTACACCATATCCTTTGAGTAACAGGAGGGGTCTGTGAACCTCATAGAGTACTCAACCACTATCAGGATACCCTTATGTATGTTAGGAAGCTCATGTGTGTGCATATAGTGCAATGTCTTCGAGAAGAACTACTCCCAAAAAATGTCACTCGAAGTCAAACTAGGTGAGGGTCGCCTCTACATGAGTCTATATGGTCAAACTCCACCATCTACCCACCAAGCCCTGCTGAAGGCATGCTACTAGAACTTCCATCTGGTTAAGTGGTTTCCTCACTATGTAGAAGACTCGCATCACTGCCTCCATCCAATCCTCGTGACATGAGGACCTGTCTCTCCCCTGAACCTAGGAGGTCTCTGTTTCTATAATTTTTGAATAGAACTGAGCCTACATGCATCCTCTACTAGTAGATCCAATATTAACAACTTACCAATGAGTGATGGTATCGATGGGACACTTCTGGATGGTTCCATCTCGGCAACGATCCATGTACCGAAGCCTCATAACTATGCAAACCATTCTTGTGGTCATGCACTAGAATCTGGGATCACTGTCTGCATAGAGGCATCCATAAATAGATCAAGATGAACCACAATCAATTTATTATACATGGTTAGATAACTCTAACTAAACAATATCATAGAAAAATACTCAAAGATGCATGCAACTAGTGTTTTCATATACTGTGTTGGAAAAAAGAATTTAGGGTCCTAGTGTATGGACACATCAGCTGCTGCACCAAAAGTAGACTTTGAAGCCTCAAAACTGAACTCAAAACACTTAACACTATTTCCCCATAAATATATGTAGAATCTTAGTTATTTTTGTATAAACGAACTCCCTCTAATGACACTTTGTTAAGAACCATCCCCCAGAGCCCATGCCATGACTATCTGAAGCCCTCCGTCCATATGTCTGGGGCTGGCCTCTAGAACCAAAATGGATTATCCTGAAAGGGAAGGAATTTTTACCTCAAACCTGTACACACACACACAAAACTCAAACAACAGAAAGTAAAAAAAAAAATTAAACTAAAGACGTCACTCAGTCAACTACTGAGAGTACTGTGCAACTAAAAATATAAAGGGGCCAAAATACAATCCCAAAACTATAAAGGAAAGTACAACTGCCTTGGTCTGTCTGCTCGAGACCCTACCTAAAATGTATGTGAAGGTAGTCGCTTGTATCCGTAGAAGTATGCCCTTATGTACCATCTCACTAAGCACCACCTAGTTACAGAACACCAAGGTATCTGCCAAAGTGTTGATCACCTATGCGAGACACGACATGTGTGGGTGAATCTTGTGTAGGGGTGAGTCACAAAATACTATGTAGGGTCCCCAAACGGAAAAGGCATTTCCACAAAACTGGACTACACAACAAGATCACATAGAAAAATCAGACAATAAAGACAGCTCACGCTAGGAATATCTTTAAGTACAAAATTTAATTTTATCAGTCATAAAGTTGATTCAGCTTGTTCTACAGAGGGACTCATCCTTGACGAGCCATTAAGGTCTCTCGGGTACTAGACCACTAAGGTCCGCTCTGCTGCTCGACCACAGTGGTCTGCTGAGCTTCTAGACCACTGGGGTCCGGTCGTTAGCAGGATGACAAAGGTTTTCTCATCTGCTGGACCACTGAGGTATGCTCATATACTGGACCACTAAGGTCCTCTTGTCTGCTGCACCACTGTGGTATGCTTCTCTATGGAACCACTGATGTACGCTCATCTGCTGGACATGAACCATTGAGGTACGCTCGTCTGCTGAACCCAACCTGGATCTTCCGTGGGTCTAGCCCGCCGAGTCACCCAATGACCCAGTCAGTGTTCTCCTGCCCTGTATGATTTTATCAGACCGGTATTGCCTACTTGGGATGCCCATGAGTCCAATTTCCACTCTTTCCATGCCTGCATTAGTGGTCCAATTCTCCTCCACCCCAGGCCACCCGGCGACCCGGTTTCGTCTGTCGGCCCGAACCACATTGGAGGGATGCTTTTATCCTAGCCTGAAAGTCGGGCAGCTTCTAGTTCAGGTGGACACCCCATGCCTGGGTGGCACTGCATTTTTGGCTAGTCCATCCACTCTTGCCGACAATTTTTTCAACATGACCAATGTCCATCTGTGGGTACAAGTCACCCCCACAGTCTATAGACCGTGGTTAGGGCATTCGATATGGTAGGGTGGCCACATCCACCAATAGCTAGATACTAGCCTTCGTGTCGATAGCCCCTATTTCCATCGTGACATTCTTCCAGCACGCTGCCTACCACCTTCCACTGTGGATGGGTACCGTGGCTGGGTGTTGCGGCTGGGTGCCATGGTCTGATACCGATGCCGTGGCCTACATGGCCATGAACCTTTTTTCTATCTCCTCCACGGTCAATGAACTGATGTCTATTGCAACATGAAGAATTTTACAATGTAAGAATGAAAAATGGGGAAGGCTTTGTAGATATGAACACCCCAATGAATGATCCGGGCCATGTTTATGTTTACCCAGATGTGTTCTGGTTAGCAAAATCATAAATAACAAAAATAGGTTGGAATAATCACTAAGTCAAATATCCCCATTATTCCGCATCATTTACCTTCCCGTATGAATGATTGACCTATAGGGTAACTTGTTCATGAGTTAACCAGCATTCGTAGTTTAAAGGAGGGAACAAGGAAAAAAATTCACAAAGGAAAGAATCAAACCCCTACCTGGGAATGGATATTTCTTAGGGATGATAATTCATCATCATCTGTTGATCTCTAGTCCCGAATCCTCACTCAAAGTATATCATCACCATCATCCAATTATCTAGCATTCATCATTTCAGAGGTTTCCTTCATCATTTTTCAGAGTAATTCCTTGTTTATTCGTCAACCGTAAATTCCATCCTTAATTAAAGAAGGACGAAACGTGCATGTTGCAGCATCACCACCCTAGTCTATTAATGAGGTTCATTAATGAGATTCATTAATGAGATTCAACATCACCCTGTCACTGCATAACAACACGAACATGCCACTTCTTAATGATGAAGAAAAAAATAAAATTACCTTTTATGTTATTTTATTTTTCTTTAGAGATGTATGAAAATTAACTTTGACCCTCGACCTGCACCGGTTGAGGTTATGTTCCTCCTAAGTGAATAATTACATCACAATCTCAATGATACTCTAGGATTTCAGATCTGAATTACCATTTTGGAATTACAATGATTTGAAAAGAAAATAATCATTACCCGGTTATTTTATATACGGCCAAAATATACTCTCTACTATTAGTCTGTGCCAGCCAATGTTAGGACCTTTCTAGGTGAATCCTGATGCTCTAAGTTCAATGATGATCTCAAATTTTTTATTTGGGCACCAGTTTAGATGTTAGGAAAAACCTGCTCACACGTTTGTTTATTGAAATTTAAAAACAGTTCAAAATTACGTTATTTCCACTCTAGGCCATAAAATTACTTTCCATCTGAGAACCTGGTATTGGAATAACCACAATTAATTTTCAAAAAAAAGTTCATGGAATTATGGGTTTATACATTTATATGAAGGTCCCTTTTCAATTTTAGGAGGATATTTTTGAATAAAATATTTTTAAAAGAGACTTTCAAAGAAAAGTATTTTCAAAATTTTTTTCAAAATGCAAAAGATATTTTCATAAATATTTTTTAAAATATATTTTATTGTATTTATATTCATCAATAAAAAAACCCATTATTCTTACTCCAATGGGTGTATTTTTTATTTATAATATCTTTAATCATCCTATTGATGGTTTATGATTATTTTTACCAAGGAGTGTATTAACATTGACTTCATTGATTCGTTTTTATAGTCCCTATCTTTCCTCGAATTATTCACTTTACTCTTGAAATTAAATTTCCCCTAAATTTCAATATTATTTTTCATGGATATTTTCTTCCTAATCAAAATACCAGTTTTAAATATGGTGTTTACTTTCAATGTTATTTGATTAAATGGAGAAATATTGATAAATCCATACCCTTTAATAAATATGGATATTTAATGTTAAGGCACATTTTTCATGAGTTAAATTGATTATTCAATATATGAGGAATTATTTAGACAAGAAAGACATATGTTTGGGACCATTTAATGAAATCCCATCGATCTTTCAGTAGTCTCATGAGACAAAATCAATTAGCCCAATCGTAAATGTTTTTTACTAGTAGTTTTATAATCTCTAGTTAAACTTATTGATAGTAGTGATATAGTTGATGAAACTAGATTAGTTTTTACCCAGTATGTTATAAACTATTTTTTGAATGGTCATGATGTTAAAGGAATCAGGTTCATGGGAAACATTATGTCTAATAAATAAGAATTTACTTCATTCAAAATTTGGTTATTTTAATCCCAGATATTTACTCTAAGATATTATATGGGGATATATTTAAATATCAGTTTATCGATTAATTATAATGTGTTTTTAGTTATTTATCTTTCCATATTTATTATAACTTTTATTACCCATGATATTCATGTTATTTAAATACATTTTGTGTTTAGTTATTGACCTTTCCATGTTGATTATACTTATTTATTCGTGTTAGGTTCTACTATACATACCCCTTACTGATTATTTGATCTCATCATTATTTAGCCTTATTTATTAGGAATCCATGAAGTGTAATATGATAGGAAATGATATTTTAAAGGGTATAATGTTATCGTAAAAAAATATTTTTTATTTTTTGTATTCAAATGTAATGTATGGATTACGTGTGTATCTAGTTTACCAAGACTACTGATCTACTCAGTACTTCAGGATGTGATTGATTTTATTTATTAAAATCTAATAAATTAGGCACCAACTCTTGGATTTTTGGGACTAGGTCACAATAGTTTGCATTATAGGTGGTTTTGTAGAAACCATGTGGAATAGATTTTTGAAAACTTATGTTAAGGAATACAACACAATGATATAACGTGAGGATAAGTATATAAGAACATCCTAAGGTTTTGGTAATGAAGATATTATGTGGGTTTTTTAGAAATACATCCCTATATAGATACTAAAACTAGACATGGTTCTAGATCTAATCTACCTTGGGATAACAACTTAGAAAAGGGTGCACTTGGCTTAACCTGATCATCACCTGGTGCATGAAAACATGCATTATTTCTCACCTAGTTTGACACTCTAAGAGGATATACATAGGATAATTTAAATTCTGAATTCCAAACATTAGGAAGGATTTTAGAAAGGGATATCTATAAATAAACTATGTTTATTATTATTATATTAGAAATTATTTTTTTAGTTTATGTTAAAAATATCACATGATTTTGGATTTTACATTATGTTTCCAAATGATATGATCTAATCTAGTGTATTCCATCATTTAGAAGTGGTTCCTTGTAGATGGATTGGAATCGAAATCATTAATATAATCCCAATATTAAGATTATAATATTATGGATGAGATTTAACCAACATTTGGATGGGAACTAGTATACCATGCATTCTCAACATATGAAGAAATATTATCTTGTTTTTAGAAGTTAAAGAAGTAACTATCTTAGTATTACGGCCTTGAATGGAGGTGAGGGAATAATTGAATGTCAAAGAAAAAATAGATAAAGGTAATAATGGAATAAAGGGGTTTTTGACATGTGATAATTGTGGAATGAAAAAACTTTGTACTTTATTGAAGGGAATTAGAGTATTATATAGGTTTGGAGAGAAAGGCCACTGTGATTATGAATTCAGGGGTAAGAAAAAGATTCCAATGTAATGTGATTCAACTATAAAGAGATCAATAACTACACAAATCCATGTCCCCTGAATCAATGAAATGTACCTCAAAATAACCTAATATATCATAGATTAGATTATGTTATTACTGTAGATAATGTTGAATGAGAAATTTTCTTGTGTTTGGATTCAAGAATTATATCATTTGAGTATTTTATCAATGATGTACTGGTTAAAATAATTATGAAATATATAATTACTATAGTACATTACTTTTTTATTAAGGATTCGAAATCATATTACAAATAATGAAAATGACCAAAAAAATTATTCAATGGAATGTTATACTTATTAAAAACACATTATTGAGGGAAATATAACCCTTAATATGATCCTGAAGTTGGAGTAATGATGTTGGGATAAATAGATGATTGATTTGGATAAAGTAAATTGGATAGTACTGAATTACTTTGAATTGATTAACGATTCATTGAAAAAGTGGTTTATTCTATCATTAACAGAGTTAAAAAAATTAAATTTAAAGAATGTATCCAATAATCTTGGTGTTATTTAAGGACTAACAATTAATGCATGTTTTCAATAAGGTTATATAGTAATTCAGGTTATTACAATGTTTGAAGAGAATACATGAAGATGATACAAATATGTTTGGTATTTTATGATTAAGAGATGATTCATGTTTTATTGTGGATTCATAGTAATTTCATTTGGTAAATTCAATTATCTTCTTTCATAAGTTATGAATCTTAATATTTTGGAAGTTCTATAATTTTAACCATTTATGGAATGGTTTAAATTGACCTTTGAATAAGGTTTTAATGATTAATGTAATACTTAACTATATGATCATTTATTCATATTGGATAACTTGTTCTAACCATATTCATTTTGGAAAATATTTAGAGACATGTGGATACAATTTTCACTCTTTTATTGATCTTATATTTTTTTTAAAGTGAATTATAGTGCTTTTGAAATAAAAAAAATAATTTTTGGATATTAACTTCTTATAGAAAGAGATTAATTGGAAATTAATTCAAGCACAATGAAAGGATAAAATTGTGTTTATGAAATGGAATAATATCAAGTTATTAAATTTATTTATATTCTAAGATAGTAAAATAAATCCTAATATTTAGGAAATGGATCTTGAAAAAAAAATTATCTTATTACCTTAATACCTAATGAATAAAATAGTCCATTAAATAATCAAATATTTATGGTTTTGAGGCCCGTAGAATTTCATTGATCATTTTATTTCTTTTAATAAATAATATTAATCTCTCTCTATAATTATTTACGCTTTTCTTCCCAATCCATATTTTCAAATTCCACCAATGTTAACTCTCCTATTAAGTGGATAATTAATTTAGAATTTTATTATTTGATATGTCATCAAAATAATTTTCAAATATCTAACGCCTGATTACCATGATCAAGTTTAAATTATGAGGAGGAAACTAATTTAAGTTTGGGAGAATGTTACCCCCCAAAGTTTAAAAGAATAATATTTTATATGATAGATAATGTGAAAAATAACACTGAGTTTAAATAACCCAAAAAATATATTTCTTTAAATTTAATTGTTTTAATAGGTTTCATTAAACACAATGCATAGATTAGCTTTCATTGCAAACAATACTGAGTCTTATAGACCAATAATATGCACTTAATATTATTATTTAATACATCAGTTATTGCCTATCCCTTGGAATGAAGGGTAATAATTGTATTATCTATCTTTTTAAAATATATATTTTACACAAGTCTATTAGTTATCTACTGTTGAACCCTTTGGGAATCTAGTTGCTTTATTATATTTTGACAATCCAAATTATTATTATTTATATTTTGATAATCCCATGTGATAAATGGTTAAATACTTATTTGGGAATCTATCTATTTGTTTGCTTTAAGTATTGTTCTATTATTTTATGTTTAACTATTAGTCTTTCAGTTACTGGATGTTTGTACACTCGGACATAACCTATTCTGCCAATAAAATTCTTACACAGAACAGAGCTACCGATACAGTTAAGTCTACCACTATGTGAGAGCTACCGATACAGACTAGTCACCGTATCATTAAAGTCCACCGTTACAGATAATAGCTACCGTTACAGATCAGAGCTACCGATACACAAAAGTCCACCAATATGTTGAAGCTACTGTTATCAAAGGAAGTCTACCGATATATCAAAGTCTACCGATACAAGACAAACCTACTACTACCGATACAAGACAGAATTACCGATATAGATCTACCGATATAAGACAAAGCTACCGCTACCGTTATAAGAAGGTTACCGTTACATCAAAGCCTACCGATACTCGAAGGTCACCGATATGAAAGTCTACCGATATGCGGAAGGATACCGATATAATAAGCCTACCGATATAAAAAGGTTACTAATAGAAAGGATACCGTTACTCAACTCTAACCGTTACATAAGAAGCTACCATTACTCAGCCCTACCATGACATTTACCTACCGATATGCAAATCTACCGTTCCAGAGACAGAACTCGACCCTACTTTAATTTCTTTATTATTATTTAATCTGACAAATGGTCATATCAGGTATATTTTAATACACTGACATTTATTTAATGTGTGTTGTTGGTTGTCAGGGAACCGTACCTCGTACCTGCAAAAAGTAAATCATCTTTTGCTGGAGCTCATGCTTTAAATGAAAGAAGGATGTGCTGTTGAAGTTGAGGGGAATGAATAGAAGAATACACAGAAACATACGTACCACGAGGTGTTCTAAAAGAAAAACTGAGTGTGAATGCAAAGAGACGATAGAACTTACATGAAGAACTCATTCATTACTGCATACCAGTGAAGAGATGAGAACGAGAACATAACACAAGAACTTCATCAACTACTATCTCCCCTGTCTCTACACCTGGAAGTCAAGGAAGAAGATGACACTCTATATTTCAGAAAAAAACAAGAAGAGGACTTAGAACCAATTCTGATCAATCCAAACGAGTCCAGAGCTGCACTGCAATAACTAGAGCCATTTCTAAACTCTAAATATTTTCCTCTGTGATTTATCTTTTTACATATTGAGCAGTGTGTGTTATCTGCTGTATTTTACACACACACTGTCTCTTATACTTTAACTGGAGGATCTTTAAATCCTCACTCAAACTCTTGAATCTTTTATTTCCCACTGGGATAGTGGTAGAGGTCATGTGTGACCTGGACAGCTGGAGCTTCTGTTTTTGTTCCCAAGGATAACAATGGTAGAGGTCTTCGACCTGGACAGTTGCATACTATTGTAATCCCCGGTCCAGGGTGTGGATCACTTTTATATAATGTTTTGAGAGGAATAAGTCTCATCTTGAGACTGAACCTATTGGTTAACCCTGCTATGCTTATTTATTTTCAAAGTTATTTTTATTCTGCTGCAAACTACTTTAAAACCAAAACTGTTTTAAATTCACTTTGATAATTAAACTCTCATGTGTTTTTATTAGTTGTAAATCAGTAAGTTAGTTTCAAAAGTTAATCAATTATTCTGATTTGATTAACTGGGAAATAATCAATCCTTTGAGAACCTAATAGAACCTTTATTTTGATATAAATTCACTACAGTTTAATTCTGTGTTTTATTTGGGGGATTTTAAGACAAAGTTTTTAAATAGAAATTTTAATTGGAACTCAATTCACCCCCCCTCTTGAGTGTCCACTCCGACCAACATTTGGTATAAGAGGATTGTTTACAATATAATGTACTCTGTTTTTCAACTGTGATTTTAGTTTTATTTTAATGTTCTTAAAATTTCTGTTATTTCTAAATTTTTATCTATATAAAATCCTTGATTTTAGTATGTTATCATGGATAACAGACTTGAAGGTGTTGCTTACAATAGACCACCATTTTTCAATGGCACTAACTATGATCAGTGGAAAATCAAGATGAAAATTCATTTAGAGAGCATGGGTTTTGATATTTAGAATGATATAGAATCTGAATATAAAATTCCTACTACTGTTAGATCTACTTGGAATGAAGCTACTAAAACAGCCTACAATAATAATTGTAAATCCATGAATGCTATGTACTATGCTTTAGGAGATGAGAAATTTAATAGAATATCTGCTTGTAAAACTACTTATGAAATTTGGGATACCTTAGCTGTTTCTCATGAAGGAACAACTAATGTAAAGGAAATGAGATTGAACACTTATACTATTAAGTATGATAATTTTAAGATGAAGCATGATGAACCCATTTCTAACATGTATCTCAGGTTTAATGAAATTTTCAACATAATGACTTCTCTGGGAAAGGATGTTCCATCAAGGGAACAGATCATGAGAATACTGAGATGCCTACCTGAAAGATGGAGAGGAACTTTTGTCTCAATTAGAGAGTCGTGTGATATTGGTGAACTGCCAGTCAAGGAATTAATTGGAAATCTGATGATGTATGAAGAGGAAGTCAAGGTTAACAAAGAAGAATAAGATGAACCTAGAAGGAAGTCTGTTGCTTTCAAGACTTCAACTTCAAAGAACAAGGATAAGGAGAAGCTCCAAGATATAAATGAAAGTTCAAGTTGTGAAGACAGTGAAAGTGCTTATGACAGTGATGCTGAGATGGATCACATTTCCAGAAGGATTAATAAGTTCTATAAGAAGAAGAAGTTTCTCAGAAAATCAAATTACAAAAGTAAGTATGACAGCAAGGGTCATTGGAAAAAGGATTGGAAGAAATCTGACAAAACAGATGAAATTGTCTGCTATGAGTGGAAAAGAAAAGGACATATAAAAGAGGACATTCCAAAGATGAATTACAAGAAGAAGTATGAATTCAAGGACAATAAGTACAAGAAAGCCATGAAGGCTACTTGGAGTGCTTTTGAGGATAGCTCCAGCGAATCTGAAATTTCTGAAACTGAAAACAGAAATAAGGCATATATGTGTTTTATGACAAACACATCTGAGGTAACTGCTGAAACTCTTGCTTTAAAATCATATTACTCTATAGATGATTATGACTCAGAAAACATGTCAAAATCTGAACTGTTTGAATATTGTGATATGTTAGAAGAAACCTGTAATGAGCTGAAAGATAAATACAAAGGTTTAAGGAAACAATATGCTTTAACTGTTAAACATAAATATGATCTTGATATTGAAATAGAAAAGAATTCTCAATTGATTAAAGAGAATACTGAGCTAAAATTATCTAATGAGTAACTTAAGAAGGACTTAGAAAAGTTTACAAATGGTAAAGATACTCTTACTCAGATTCTAGGTAAACAAATAGCACCTAGATACACTACTGGTATAGGATACCAACCGGGACAATGGAAAATTACCAAAACTAGATTCATTCCTAAATCTGGACAAAATGTAGCTAGTTCTGAAACTTCATATGCTTCAACTAGTTATATTCATAGTTATGGATCTTATAATGTTTATCTTTCAAAATCTGTTGACTCTAGAAATCTTATGAGACCCATTAGACAAATATGGGTACCTAAAGTTTAATTGGCTAACCTGTCTGGACCCAAGAAGATCTGGGTACCAAAATCATTTCCTATCTAAATCTGTTTTGTAGGGAACCTTCTTAAAGAGCTCATGTAGAAAGACTTGGTATTTGGACAGTGGATGTACAAGACATATGTCAGGAGACTTCTCATGCTTTAAAATCTTAGTCAGAGTTGATGGAGTTTTTTTCACTTTTGGTAATAACTCAAAAGGAAAAATCATCAGCTTAGGCCAGATTGGTAACACTAACTCAGTGTTAATTTCTAAAGTTTTATTTGTTGATGGACTTAAATATAATTTGTTAAGTATTTCTCAGTTATGTGATGATGGATTTTATGTTAAATTTGAAAATGATTCTTGAAATGTTTTTAATTCTAAAAATGATTTAGTGTTTTCTTCTTTAAGAAATGAAAATGTTTATGCTGTTGATTTAAATTCATCAGCTAAGCAAAATATTACTTGTTTAAATGCTTTTCATAAAGAGTATTCACTTTGGCATAGAAGATTAGGACACTGCAATGTACACTCAATTAGAAAACTTTCTAGTAAGAACTTAGTTAGAGACCTACCCAAACTTGAATTTCCAGCAGACAAAGTTTGTAATCCCTATCAAAAGGGAAAGCAACATAAAGTTTCTTTTAAATCAATGAAAGAAGTGTTAACTTCTCAAACTCTCGATTTGGTTCACATGGATTTATTTGGACCTTCTAGAGTTTCTAGTTTAAATGGGAAGCACTATGTCTATGTTCTTGTAGATGATTTTTCTAGGTTTACATGGGTATATTTTCTAGCTCACAAAAGTGAAGCTTGTTCTTACTTTGTTAAATATTCCAAGTCTGTAGAAAATCTTAGTGGACTTAAGATAAAAATATTGAGAAGTGATCATGGTCGTGAGTTTGAAAATCATGAGTTTGAATCATACTGCTCACACAGTGGCTATAGTCACAATTTCTCTGCCCCTAGGACACCCCATCAGAATGGTGTAGTAGAAAGGAGGAATATAACACTTCAAGAAATTTCCAGGACAATGATTAATGAGTATGACCAACCTGTTTATTTTTGGGCTGAAGCTATAAATACAACTTGTTATGTTATTAATAGAGTCTTAATATGACCTGCTCTTAAGAAAACCCCTTATGAGTTGTGGAATCATAGGGAACATAAGGTTAACTACTTCAGAGTTTTTGGTTTCAAAGTCTTTATTCCTAATACTAAAGATAATCTTGACAAGTTTTCACCAAAGAGTGATGAAGTAATTATCCTAGGTTACTCTATTTCTAGTAAAGCTTATAGAGTTTTCAATAAAAGAACCAAATGTGTGGAGGAATCTGTTCACATAAAATTTTATGAAACTGATCCACATGAACCTAAGACCTCTCTTGAAAATCTTGAAGATGATCTATCTGCTTTGAACCTTAATGATAAGGACAGTGGACCTGTAGTAAAAAAATCCAGTTCGGGAAATTCCCCAAACCTGCGTCTGTTGAACCCCAACCTGTTGATGAACCTGAAATCTCTAGTCCTACCATTTCTAGACCAATTAGGACTCCGAAGAACCATCATTTAGATTATGTTGTAGGTAATTTAGATAGAGTAATATAGACTCGAGCTTCTCTAAGAAATAAGGTTGAACATCAAGCTTTTCTTTCACAGTTAGAACCTAAAAATATCAATGATGATATAAATGATAAATTTTGGGTAATTGATATGCAGGAAGAACTAAATAAATTTGAAAGAAAACAAGTCTGGAAATTACTAGAAAGACCTAAGGACACTTTAACCATAGGCAAAAAATGGGTGTTTAGAAACAAAGTTGATGAATCTGGAGACATCAATAAAAACAAATCTAGGCCAGTTGCACAAGGTTACAATCAAGAAGAAGGAGTTTACTATGAGGAAAACTTTTCTCCAATAGCTAGATTAGAGTCTATTAGGATCTTACTTTCTTTTGCCTCACATCTGAATTTCAAGTTATGTAAAATGGATGTGAAAAGTGCTTTTCTAAATGGTTTTATTGTTGAAGATATTTTTGTAGAACAACCACCTGGTTTTTCAAATCCTCATTTTCAAAATCATGTTTGTAAACTTTGTAAAGCTTTATATGGTTTAAAAAAAGCTCCAAGATCTTGGTATGAAAGACTTAAAAATTTTCTTATTTCAAAAGGATTTTCAAAAGGAATTGCTGATCCCACTATTTTTATAAAAAGGATTTCAAAATATGTTTAAATAGTACAAATCTATGCTGATGATATTATTTTTGGATCTTCAAAAAATTCTTTATGTACTGATTTTTCAAAGGTTATGCAAAATGAGTTTGAAATGAGCTTAATGGGAGAGCTTAAGTACTTTCTTGGATTTCAAATCTTTCAAACTAAAGATGGTATTATTCTGAATCAAAGTAAATATACTAAGGATTTATTAAAATGTTTTGGTTTTGATAGTATTAAGGGAAGTGATACACCTATGAGTACCACCTGTAAATTAGATATTGATGAATCTGGGAAACCAGTGGATCAAACTAATTACAGAGGTATGATTGGGAGTTTACTTTATCTTACTGCTAGTTGACCTGATATTATGTTTAGTGTATGTATGTGTGCAAGATTTCAAGCTAACCCTAAAGAGTCACACTTCCTTGCTGTTAAAAAGATTTTCAAATATCTTAAAAATACCACTAATTTGGGATTGTTTTACCCAAAAGGACAATCATTTGATATAATAAGTTATTCAGATTCTGACTTTGCTGGATGCAAGTTAGATAGAAAAAGCACTTCTAGAACATGTCATTTACTTGGAAAGTCCCTAGTATCATGGTGTAGTAAGAAATAGAACTCAGTTGCATTGTCTATTGCTGAATCAGAGTATATAGCTGCTGGTAGTTGCTGTGCACAGATTCTGTGGATGAAACACACTTTACTGGACTATGGATTTGTTTTTAAACATGTTTTAATTAACTGTGACAACACTAGTGCAATTAACATCTCTAAGAACCCTGTGTCTCACTCTAGAACAAAACACATTGATGTTAGACACCACTTTTTAAGAGATCATGATCAAAGAGGTGATATAACACTTGAATTTATTTGCACTGAACTTCAATTAGATAACATTATCACTAAAACTTTATGTTCGGAAAGATTAAGTTTCATTAGACACGAATTAGGAATGATAACTTACCCTTAAACCGTTAGAGACCTCACCGTTAGAGACCTCACCGTTAGAGACCTCATCGTTAGAGACCTCACCATTAGATACCTCACAGTTAGAAACCTCACCGTTAGAAACCTCACAGTTAGAAACCTCACTGTTAGGAGACCTCACCGTTAGAGACCTCACCATTGGAAACCTCACCGTTAGAAACCTCACCATTAGAGAATCCTCACCGTTATAGAATCCTCACCGATTAGAAGACCTCACCATTAGGAGACCTTACCAGTACATATCACGCTGTTTTAAACTTCTTTAAAGCTGAGATATCGAATTTTTTTTATATATAGGATTTATTTTATTTGTGAATCCTAAATGATATTAAACCATGTCTAGACTTCACTCAATCTCCCCGCAAACTCGTATGTTCGAATCCCTCCAACATAACCCTCTCAAGCCGCAAAACCCTAATCCTCGAATTGGTAATGGCCCATGTCGAGAGACCCCAGATTACAGATGGGAGTGATGAGCCGCAATAGAAAAGACAGAAAGTAATGAATGCTAGTACCAGTGGAAGTGGAAGTGGAAGTATAGCTTGAATAAATCCAATAAACCCGCATCTCTCAAAGAGAGATATTGTCATTGAGAAAGAGGTGTGTGGAGAATTTCTCATAGAGAGCAAGTCCTTGGTTCTTAATGTTTTAGAAGAACAAGGTTGGACTGAGTGCTTCGCGAACAACAATGGACCTTATTATCCAGGACTGTTGAAATAGTTCTACGAATTCATTCGTTTTGAAAAGTCTGAAGACGAAAGCAGAATGATTTGTTTGGTAAATGGTCAGAAAGTATCTTTTACTTCAGTGGATTGGGCTAGGAACTTAAGAGTTCCACATGAAGGAGATTATGCATTATACTCAAAGTCTGTACCGTCGACCAGTGATGTGTTTAAATATGAAGATGCTTTGCTAGAGCTTACAGGGAATGGGACCCCTAGAAAGGTGATTGCTGCAGAGATGGAAGGAGAAGATAAGCTGTTGTTTAAATTTATCCAGCATGTTGTTAGTCCTAGAAGAGGAGATTTTAATACTTTGAGATTCCAAGACACATATCTGTTATATTTGCTGAAGCACAGTGTGAGAATCAATCTATGTAGACTGATTATGGTTCAAGTGGAAGATATGACTAGACCGAAGTCCTAATCAAATGCATTGTTTTCTCAAAGCTACTTTCTGTGATGCTAAAAGTGAAATAGGTAGCTGGACCTCAGGATGAGCTGGTAGTGGTTAAGGACAACTTTTGTATTACAAGAACTGTCTGTAAATAAATTAAAGTCAGCTGGAATCCTTGGAAAAAATCATGGGTGAATGATGATGGAAACATTTATGACAAGTTCACTCCTTTGGATCATCTGTCTAGACCAAAGTATGTGAGGAATCCTGGTCTTGGAACAGACGAGCCAGAAACAGTCTACAGTGATGAAGCTGAAGCTAAGGAGGAAGAGACATCAGTAGAGGAAGAAGGAGACCCAGACTTACCCCTAGTCATGTGCATCAAGTTATTTCTTTTGGAGCAGCTAGCCCTCCAAAAAGGCTACCAAAGAGAGATACTGTCTTGAAGGACAGTGATACAGAGACTACAGAAGAAGGAGAAGAAGCATGCCAGTATGTTGTCAAGGACACCTCTGAGGAGGATGAGGCAACCAAATCTGATCATGATGTTAATGGAGAAAAGGAGGCTGATGGTGAAGCAGATGATGAGGAAAATGTTGAAAAAGAGCTCAGTTTGAGTCCTCTAATAGTCAGTACAGTCAGGACAATGCCTGATCAGGAAGAAGTAGCTGCAGAAACTATTGACGAGAGAGTCATTAATGACTCAGAACAAATGGATATTAAATCTGCTGTGATTCTAGAGGAAATTGAAGAATTACCTCAGGAAGAACAGTTGGAAGAGATACCTCAGGAGAATGTTCCAAGTGAGGGGGAGAATATTGCCTCAGTATCAGTGCTATATGACATTAAAGGGTGGACATCAGATCCCAGATATAAGATTCTTGGACATTCTTATTAAGATTCAGATGAGGAAGACCAACCCCAAAAGGAATCAGTTACCTTACCCACTATGGCTGAAAATGTGGCAACCAAGGAGGACCTCGAGTCCTTAAAAGCTGAATTGAAAGAAGCAATAAGGGAATTAGTGGAAGATATGAATAAAAGTATGGTTGAAGAGATTAAAAGCGTGGAGAAATCCCTTTAGTTATCCATTGGATGTGGTGTGTCCAGTCCTGTGAAAGAAATGATGGATGAACTTAAAGTGTGCCACACTCAGATTGAGAGTTGGACAGGAGCTGTAGTTTCTTTGAGACAATCGATTGCTTCTCTAACTACCATGAATAGCTCTCAAACTCAAGTAAACTCTGGTGTTCGATATATCAAAGAAGTGGTCAAGAAATTTGTGGAATTTTTTGAGGCCTTTAAGAAGTCAGTCAATGAACATTTGAATAGTAAGGATGAACTTGTTCAGAAGGTAGTTAGTAGTCTGACTCAATCCTTCAAGGAGACAGTGGCCTTCTCTATGAAACCTCTTCCCTCATCTACCTCTAGTGTGAACCTTGACCAGATCCGCACTATTATTCAGGAAGAATTGGCTAAGGCCAGTCCAAGTGGTGCATCAGATACTCAGATTCTTGCTACCACTAGGGAAGTTAGTAGTTTTGTTCGTGATCACCTGCGGGCATCTACTTCTTCTCAAGAGGCAATCAAGAATAAGGTGGATTCCTATTTTGAAAAGGTTTATACCAATCATCAGCTGACCAACCATTTCATGATCTTACTGGAAAATATGAAGTTACCTCCAGAAACCCAAGCCTTCAGAGAACAGGTTAGTTTGCTCAGGGAGCTTACTCCTACCTTGGACAAATTCATTGAAAATAGAGATGATTTTGGGTCTGCAATAGAGAGAGGAGGAAGCATTATAATGGATTTCAGTAACCTGTTTCTTCCCTTATTTCATGATCATGAAAGACCTATAATTGTACCTCCTGCCATTCCGGCTTCTGCCTCTGGGAGTACTCCTCAATTTACTCCAGTTCAAGCCATCAGAAGCTTAACACCGATGATCACTCAGAGGAGCACATATTTCAGATCCGGTACAGTTTCTGTAGCTGACCCACCAGTTGTGCCTTCCGCTATTCCAAAACCCTCTACTGATCCTACGGGAAAGACACCTATTCCAGAGGAGGATTGAGTGGTTCTAGATCTTTTTGATAGGATTAACTTGTATTTTTTGTTCTGATTTTATCAGTGTATCTTTTTTATATTAATGAAATTCGTCTTCATTCTCTACTTTACTGAGTTTCTATTACTTTTTCATTTATTCTCTGCTAATATTTATGTTTTCTCTGCTACCCTTCTTTTTGTTAATCAAAAAGGGGGAGAAAATGAGAAAATGAGAAAACGAGAAAATGAGAGCAAATAAGAAATGAGACCTAAGAGTTAACAAAGGGGGAGAAACACATAAAGGGGGAATGAGAAACTAAGACTTGAGAAAATAAGACTTAAGAGAGAATCTTGTAGTACAATTGAAAGGGGGAGGAATATGGAAGTTTTGTTCTGAACAAAACAAAAGAACCATTTTCCTCTGATACTATTTCAATTTTCTTGGCATAAGTTGTGATTATCAAAAAGGGGGAGATTGTTGAACCCTCTTGGAATCTAGTTGCTTTATTATATTTTGATAATCCCAATTATGATTATTTATATTTTGATAATCCCTAGTTGATAAATGGTTAAATACTTATTTGGGAATCTAGCTATTTGTTTTCTTTAAGTATTGTTCTATTATTTTATGTTTAACTATTACCCTTTAGGTTACTGGATGTTTGTACACACTGACTTAACCTATTCTGCTAATAGAATGCTTACACAGAACAGAGCTACCGATACAGTTAAGTCTACCGCTACGTGGGAGCTACCGATACAGACTAGTCACCGTTACATTAAAGTCCGCCGTTACAAATAATAGCTACCATTACAGAACAGAGCTACCGATACACAGAAGTCCACTGATATGTTGAAGCTACTGTTATCAAAGTAAGTCTACCGATATATCAAAGTCTACCGATACAAGACAGACCTACAACTACCGATACAAGACAGACTTACCGATATAGATCTACCGATACAAGATAGAGATACCACTACCGATATAAGAAGGTTTCTGTTACATTAAAGCCTACCGATACTCGAAGGTCACCGATATGAAAGTATACGGATATGCAGAAGGTTACAAATATAATTAGCATACCGATATAAAAAGGTTACCGATATAAAGGCTACCGTTACTCAACTCTAACCGTTACACAAGAAGATACCATTACTCAGCCCTACCATGACATCTACCTACCGATATCCAAAGATACCGTTCCAGAGAAAGAACCCGACACTGCTTTAATTTCTTTATTATTATTTAATCTAACCAACGGTCATATCAGGTATATTTTAATACACTGAAATTTATTTAATGTGTGTTGTTGGTTGTCAGGGAACCATACCTCGTACATGCAAAAAGTAAATCATCTTTTGCCAGAGCTCCTGCTTTAAATGAAAGAAGGATGTGTTGCTGAAGATGAGGGGAATGAATAGACGAATACACAGAGACATACGTACCACGAGGTGTGCTAAAAGAACAACCGAGTGTGAATTCAAAGAGACCAAAAAAAATACACGAAGAACTCATTCATTACTACATACCAGTGAAGAGATGAGAATGAGAACATAACACAATAAGTTCATAGACTACTATCTCCTATGTCTCTACACCTGGAAGTCAAGGAAGCAGACGACACTCTATGTTGTAGACAAAAACCAGAAGAGGACTCAGAACAAATTCTGATCAATCCAAAGGAGTCCAGAGCTACACTGCAATCACTAGAGCCATTTCTAAACTCTAAATCTTTGCCTCTGTGATTTATCTTTTTACATATTGAGATGTGCGTGTTATTTGCTGTATTTTACACACACACTGCCTCCTGTACTTTAACTGGAGGATCTGTAAATCCTCACTCAAAGTCTTGCATCTTTTATTTCCCACTGGGATAGTGGTAGAGGTCATGTGTGACCTGGACAGCTGGAGCTGCTATTTTTGTTCCCACGGATAACAGTGGTAGAGGTCTTGGACCTGGACAGTTGCATACTGTTGTAATCCCCGATCCAGGGTGTGGATCACTTTTATATAAAGTTTTGAGAGGACTAAGTCTCAGCTTGAGACTGAACCTCTTAGTTAAACCTGCTGTGCTTATTTATTTTCAAAGTTTTTTTATTCTGCTGCAAACTACTTTAAAACCAAAACTGTTTTAAAGTCACTTTGTTAATTAATCTCACAAGTGTTTATATTAGTTGTAAATAAGTAAGTTAGTTTCAAAAGTTAATCAATTCTTCTGATTTGATTAACTGGGAAATAATCAATCCTTTGAGAACCTAACAGAACCTTTATTTTGATATAAATTCACTACAGTTTAATTCTGGGTTTTATTTGGGAGATTTTAAGACAAAGTTTTTAAATAGAAATTTTAATTGGAACTCAATTCACTCCCCTCTTGAGTGTCCACTCCGACTAACATCTACTAATTATAAATAAATTATGAATCAGTTAAATAAAAATAGAAATGTTTTCTGAAAAAAATTGTATTTTTTATAAAAGATAGATTAGTCACGATTTGAACATATAAATTAAAATTTATTTTTAATAGTTATAGAACATTTATATTATAAAATAGATTAGGGTGATTTTTTTTGGAATTTTATGAAGAATTCATTGTTTTTATGAATAGTAAAAAATACTGAATTTTAATTTAAAACTACCTTTTTGTTTAAATAATTTATAATGTTAAATTATATTATTATTGTGTTTTAATGTAAAATTAGTTTCATTTTATATCAATAAACATAATTTCAGTCATTTTAATTATTTTCATACTGATATTTGATATAAAAGCTTTGTAAACTTGTGAACATTTTCACTATAAAAACCCGCTCTCTCATCGCATATGTGATATTAATTTTTAGCTAAAATTTTCCACTTCTGTGAATAAACATAGGGAAAATATATTATATATTAGGAATAATAATATTTTATAAAGTATAATATATATCACTTTATATTTTATCAAATTTAATACTAAAAAAAATTAAAATTAATTACCAGGGTTAAGGGAAAAAATGTTTTAATGGCGGTTAAACTAAAAGGATAATGGTACAAATGAAGTATAAACTTGTCTAATTTTTGTAAAGTAATATTTAGATCATTATAACTATAATGATTAATAATGTTTCATTATGGATACCTGTGATATATGAAAAATGCCGGATCACTCAATTCATTTCAAAATACCACGTGTGTCCTCTCCCCCACTAATAAAAGGCCACCCCTCTCATCTCTTCTTAACACCTTAAAGCCTCTTTGTATTGGAAAATATATTTCAAAATAATTTCAAAAATTCAATACCCTCATCCTATATGTCTATGTTTTTGGTAATAATTTAATGACATAAAACCATATCCAATTCCGTCAAATGGGTTATGAAATCATTGTTTGGGTGAATGGCGGACTATCGCCTCACGAACAGATATCATTCGTCGTTCCATTTACACATCTCAAGGTTATGTAT
Source organism: Viscum album (assembly GCA_963277665.1). Classification (NCBI taxonomy): domain Eukaryota; kingdom Viridiplantae; phylum Streptophyta; class Magnoliopsida; order Santalales; family Viscaceae; genus Viscum; species Viscum album. Next base: position 1,478,031,762 of record OY728150.1, read on the forward strand.
GATGATGTATATAAAATATATATATAATATTTATAACATAGTAATAAATTTGGAGTAAATATATCATATGTATCATTTTAACTTCCATTCCAAAAGAGAGACGATATTGTTACTCGTGTGTATGGAAAACTGCTACCACACAAAGTGATGTGTTTTTTCTCACTAATGCTTCACATGGAAGGTGATAAAGATAATGGTAATGATTATATGTGATATAAATTAAATAATTATGATATTAATGTCATATTTATCATTATATGATTTAAATATATATAATTTTATTTCATTCCTCTTCACCCACGTAAAGATCATAACATCGTTCGCGTATCAGTGGACTACCATCTTCATGAAGTGACATGACTCTATTTTCATCACCATAACACAAGGATGATATATAAAATTTTATAACATGTTTTAAGTTATATTTTAATTATTATTAAAATATAAAATATTACTTACCTTTTTCCATGATGATTTGTGAAAATGGAAACGTTACGCTTGTGTAAGTACGACCAAATGTCTCCAAAACCTTAAGATACTTCATTTTTCCTAATCATCATTCATGATTGGGTTTAAAAGTAAAATTAATTTCGAAATATGATAATTATATCAGTATTATTATTTTTTAGAATATATAACTATATAATATGTTCAAGAATAGTCTCATTCATGATGAAACACACATTAGGAAACAAGACAATTAACACCTGAAACAATGAAAACAATTAAATATTATTAATGAATGAGTATTAATAAGTTGTAAAAGGATAATATATAATATTATAAATATTTATATAGTTATTTTTTAAGATTATAACTGGTTTAAAACCACTATTCATATGTTTTATAATTCTCAATAAAAAGGAAGCGTGAGGTAAGGGATTTATCAACTCAATTTCCATTAATTGGGTTAAAATTCGACTTATTTAATTATTTAATTATAATATTATGTGTATAATAATTATTTATTTAATTATTCTGTATTTTCTCATCTATAATATTAATTAATAGTTGAAACACATAATTTATTCATTGATTAACTCTCACTCCAACATTATGATCATTTTAAGGGTTTATTTCACAATCTCTTTCTAATCAAGATTGTTTACTCTTGAATCAAAGTTGAAAGAAATTATTTTTTCATATGCTAATAAAACCCTTAAATTCAATTATCCTATGTTTATTTATGAAATTTTAAAGTGATTGTACCATTTTCCACTAATTTTTTTAAAAATATAACTTCATTTGTCTCTTCGGTCGAAAATTTGTTTTCTTTAAAAACCATGTTTTCTAAAAATTTATTCAAAAAATGTTTTTATCAATTTTAAAAATGATTTATCAAAGGAAATTTCACCCATATTTACTTTTTAAAAAATATTTTCAAAGTAAAATTATTTCATTTTTAAAATATTATTCATTTGGATTTTTCTGAAAATGTAAAAGGATTCTTCTTGTGATTTCCCAAACAAGTCAATTTTCCAACCCTTTTATAGTGAAAAAGGAATGTTATTTTTTACTTTTATGACATGTATGGAATTATCCACCACCAAGAACATAATTTTGTTGAATCTTAATTTTCATGTTTATCAGTATATTTTGGTAGAAAATTATTTTAAAAGTGATTTTCAAAGAAAAATATTTTATAACTTTTTTTCTAAATAAATTGTATATTTTTCTAAAGAATGTTTTAAATATATTTTTATGTTATTTCTATTAAATAATAACAAAAATACTTCATTTTTACTCCAATGGGTATATATTTTAATAATTTTATCCTTAATTTTCATATTGATGGTTTATGAACATTTTAACCAAGGAATTTATGGAAACACCGTAGTTTTATAAAATTTTGTAGTCATTAATTTTCCTTGATTTACATTATTTCTTATGGAAATTAGATTTATCATAAATGTAAAAATTATTATTAATGGATATATTTATTTCCTAAACCATATACCATTTTTACATATGAGGTTTACTATAATAGTTATTTGATTGCTGTATAAATATTGATAAATCCATATCCTTTACTGAATACATAAATTTAATGATATGGAATAATGTTTAATAATTAAATTGATTATTCAATATATGAATAATGATTTGGAAATGAAAGAAATGTGTTGGGGATCAGTTACGGAAATCTTCTCGATGCATCAGAAGTCTCATGAGACAAAAATTATTTTCCCAAACCATATGACTTTGTAACTAGTAGTTTAACTCTATCCAATAAATGGAATTAAAAGTAGTGGTATAGTTAGAAATATGGATTCGTTTATAGCAAGTATGTTATAAAAAACATGTGAAATTTCTTAAAGGTAAAGGTATCATGTTCCTAGGAAATATAACATCTAATAAATAAGAATTTTATTATATATAGTATTCAATAATTATTATCCATGAGATTTTCTTTATGATATTATCTATAGATGAATTTCATTATTAGTTTATTGATTAAATTTTAGGTTTTATTATTTATTTATCTTTCCATATTGATTCTACCTTATCTTACCATGATAGACCAGTTATTTTAATGGAATGTGTGTTTAGTTATTTACCTTTTCATATTGATTATGATTATTGATTCATGATATATTTGAATTTACTTCACCATTACTGAGATTTTGATCTTACCCTTATTTTGTTTCCTTTTTCAGGAATCTTGGAAGTGTACTATGTTTGATCAGAAAGAATATTCTAGAGGGAAAATTTTTATTCTCAAAAAAATATGTTGTGATTTTTGTATTCAAATGAAATATAAGATTCAAGTCTGTATATAGTCTACCGATACTAATAAACTATTTGTCCCTTTAGGATGTTATTCCTTATATATATATGATAGTTTAATAAAGTTTGAGCTATCTCCGAGATACTTGGGTATAGGTCTCTACACTTCATCTACATCAACAAAAAACTAATCCTAGATTTATAGGAATTAAAAAACACTTTGTAACTCAAGTCCTCCTATAGTAGAATCAACAAGAGATCACTATTCATAATCATCCTCATCTCCTTAAAGGCTCTCTAAAACAACTCAGTCTTGGTTAGCAGATTCCCATTCCACATCAAGGCATTAAAAAGATATACAACTGTAGAGAAGTACATCATGGACCTCCTATAGTACCCCACAAAGACAATAAATCTTTTCACTTTTTACATGCTCTTTGGTGGATCCCTAGTGATAAACACATAAATCATCATCGAGTCTACAACTAATATATCAACAAAGATGACATGACCCAAAAACTGAACCTCAATGATCCAAAACAAGAACATTGAGATCTAAACATAATGTTATTTCTCCTAGATTAATTCAAGGACCATCATCAAGTGGTCTGGATGATCCTACTCTAATTTAGAGTAAATTAGTATTTCATAAATGAAGATAATCATAAATTAGTGTATGTATAGTTAGAAAATATGATTCATATGATCTACAAACATAGCGGGGGAATTTTTCACACCGATAGAAATCACCAGTAACTCATAATGTTAGTAGAAACATCAAATTTCTATCTTCGGAGTATCTTCCTCATCAATGCTCAATTAGTGGAAGATATTCTTGATATTGATTATTTATAAACAATTCACACCTCTAAAATAGTTGAAGCGGTCATAAATTATCAAAATTTTTTACCTATTCCTTATATTTACATAGTTCATCTAATGAAAATCAATACAAAGACTCAGGTTCTTATATTCCCATTTCACGAACAACACCAGATCTTCCTAGGGAGACATAATGGGTATGAAAAAACCCTTATCTCAAGGTTCCTCCAAATAAATACTTAGCTTCCAGAGCTCAGTATGGGAAATATATTATGCTTCCAAACATTTAAGTAGTGTCCCACTATGTACATAATTATAGAAATCCATCTCCCGCTACAGTGGCATTCTTGAAACATCCATGGGGAAGACAACCATATATTCCTCTATTAATGAAGGAATACTGATACTTTAAGTGACCACTAAACCAAGGTATAACATCACCGATTTTTGTATGCTTATCATTCTATGTGATGTTTCATGTGGCCAATGCACTGATGTATCACTAAGCACCACCTATGTCACATCCAATCTATATAACTTTTGGATAAGATACAACACATGCATGAAAATACCATGTGGGGGTGCATATATAAATTCCCTATAAGAAACCACGAAATCCATAAAGGGATTTATATAAAGATTCAAAATAAGTAAAATCAGACCAAAAGAAAGAGGGATTAAAAAACTGAACACATATATACTCATAAAGAAACAAAAATGAGAGAGAAAGGGAAAATATGACCCCACAACATATCGAAGAACAATGAATCTAACTACAGCTCCAAAATTCAGTATCTGAGGCCTAAAATCACACAAAAACATGTAAAAATATATGTGGAGGGGCTCCACACCTCACTTATATGCTCTATAGTTGAGGGAGACACAATCTCCATTGATGACCCAAACCCCAAAGGTGATTGAATATGAGGGAGTACCACTCTATAGACAGGGGGCCCTCACCTTGCTGTAGTATGGGGGTGGACTAAATATACCTATGGAAAGAGTATATGGGACCTGATCTCTAGTGATATCAGAGAGTACATACCTCAAAATCATTTCAATGCTCCTTCCCTGATAACTACCATCATCAACTATTTCATGAATAAGCTCCATTATCATAAAACCACACATCAATCCTCATATGCTGCAATGAAGGAAATCATCGCACTCTAAGTGAAAAAACTCTCTACATAGGGTATTAATGGTCTAAAATATGATTCCCAAAGAAGGAGATATGAGAGGAATATTTTTTAAAGGAAATACACGATGTGTATGGGGGTTCACAAGATGTGTGACTCCACCTCACCACCTGGGTGTGTTTTCCTATAAAAACATATTATAATCCATTTCATACTACTTTTTTTTCCATAAGGAGACATGGAATGTATTTACACCTAGTTTCTTTAGAGTTTAAACCTAGAACATGACTTGGAAATCCATGTATAGCCACACGGTGTGTCCATGTGAGAACATGGCCATTAAAACCACTCGGGGTCTCAGGGCGTGTACAACTAGAAAATAGATTGGCTACCCAAATGGGGTCATAAGGTGTTATGGCCCAAAAACACACTGTGTGATCCTTAACTTGGATGAAATCATAGTCACTATGTAAAATCGAAGAAAATGATGTGTGTTATTTCACACTACCCGACATGTAGTCTAGTTTTTCAAAGAATACCCTGATCCATCAAATAGATTTATGATATACATTATCCATTAAAAATTCCACTATTTGTTTTCCCTAAATTGAAGATTAATTTCTTTGGTAGTCGATTCCAAGCCTCTAGTGGCTGGACATCAAATTTGAATCACTCATGTGGGAGTCCGTTGGGCATACTATTCCATAAGAGGTCTTGAAACCCATAAACATATCCAGCAAACAACTTATAGTCATTATTTATCTCCAAATAATGAATCATTCCATCATTCACAAAAACAGTACAAATACAAGCCTTAGATTTTTCTCAAACTCACCCCAGAAACACCAAAGAGCAAACATCCTAGTCCTATAATAAAAAATGTGAAGAATAATATAGGGAAAGGATCATGAACAAATGTGAAGAGCATCCCTAGATGATTCAATTCCAAAAAATGATCAATACATGTGTAAACAAGGGGATATATCAATGTATATGAAATTAAATTGGAATAAATAATTTAATATATTAAAATGACTCATTATATTGGAATATAATCATAGATTAACAAAAATGAACATATTAAAACAGCCAATGATCATCAATAAAATAGAAATGAATAAAAATACAATGACTCCTGCCTCTATTAATGATAAATCATTGGTGAAAACCTCATTCACCAGTGATGAAGAAGACATGCTATATTCACTACCTTCTTCTCGATACACTATGATCCAATTTTAGTCATTCTTCAATCCCGAGTTATCAATGAATAATTTTCCTCCCATTCTAAAATACTCTTAGAATTACGTGGATAACCGCCAAAAAATTCTATAGTGTCATATTTATAAAGGGAGGATTAAGTTAGGAAATTTCACTAAAATAAATAAATTATTTATTTATTTTATTAAATTCACCCTTCAATGGATACCTTCCATGGAATGTCAGATGTTGACCAACCTTTGGTTGTCAATAGGGTAAAACCTGTATTCTATAATCAACCGAGGTCTCTGATTTTCAATGTATAGTCCAAAAAATGGGAAACCCTGTTACAATGAAATAATTTTTACGTATGATAAAATATATATTTTAATATTTTTAATAGATTAATATTGTGTCTCTTCAGACTTTGGAATCTCACACCCACATATCTCCTAGCTCTGAAATAATCACTTAAAAAATTCTATAGTCTTATAAAAAAAATAGAGTAATTATATTAAATAAGAAAAATCATTTTATAATATTGATGAAAATATGCTCAAATAAAAGTAGTTACCATATTCTACTTCTGTAAAAATATAGGGAAAATGTGATTTTTATCTTGATCCAAAAGGCTAATTATTATAAGGGATCTTATTTAAATAAAATATCCACCAAAATTGAATTATATGGTGTATAATTCTCAATAGAGATGTTTTATATGTTCTAACCATGGTAATATTTCCAAAAAAGTTCATCATAATGGATGAAAAAGATTTCATAGGGAATTCATACACTGTTTTAACCTATAAGTAAAGGGTTTAGACATGAAATAAAAACTATTAAGCATGAAAATAGGATTAAAATTTTGTATAAAAATCATGAATCCTAACTGAAGGTTCACTAAGAACATATGACTATTACTTCACAATAGTCCTCTTGGAATGAAATTAAGAAAATATGGAATCTAAACAATGTGGAATAATCCATTAAAACTATAAGAATTGAATATGATCACATAGAGAAAGGATCATCTTGGAAAAATAAGTTTTAGGCGACCCTTATAGAACTTGAGGATCAAAAAAAGAGTCATGATTAAATGTTTTAGTCTATTCCATTTTAAATCATATGAAGAAGACATGTGGAGTTATTCCCTCAAGGAGAAAAAATGGTGACATGGAATGCATAGAGGGTGAACTAATGGAGGAATCCTGCACTTGTGGGATTATTTTTAATTTATAAGAGAATATCATACCGAAAATGTTGATTAGTTTTGAAAGAATCATCTATAAAGTGGTTTGTATAGGTGTTTCATATAAAGGAAAACCACATTAAAGGATTAATGGAAAACTAGAATGAAAATTTTCATTCATAAATACCAAACCCCCTACACTACTTAAGGATGTTATTGGTAACCAACCACCAAAGTAATTAAAAATTTCTAAAAATTTATTTAACTTGGTTTATAATTAAGGGGGATATACAATCCATGAGGTGATTATGTTGAAATAGAACAAGTGATTAAGGAGAATAAAAGTTATATTATGTAAAATGTTTTTAGACCTTGATAGAAAGAATAATTTGTGATAAGGTTATGATTAGTTTCAACTTTTGGTGTAAAGTAACAAATATGTACCTTCATGTTGAATCTCTAACTACATTAAAAATGGCCAATATTTAAATAAACGATGTTTCCATATACTTATAAGATATATCCAGAGGTATCATGAAAAATATGGTGGTCATGTAGTTGTTATAGACCACACATATATATTGGTTTCATCCCATTGATAAAAAGAAAATATCTTGAAAGGAAGATTAAATAAAAAGAATGTTTTCAGGTTTAGTTTTTAATATACTAATATGTGGTATCATCTAAATAATTTTCTAGGATACCAAAATCTTATAAAAATAAGGAAACATATCTAAAAACTGGTTTCCCAAATATAAATACTAACTCATATTTGTTGAAACAATGAAAATGGAATTTAGGGAGCATTAATTACATACACATAGAGAGTTTTAAGTCATATTTTGAAAAGGTGAATCTATTTAAATAAATTTGGATCATATGTAAATTGTTCTATGAATAAATTTTTCATTGATAAGTGGAATCAAGTGAAATAATGAGAGGTATGTCTCACAAACTTTGTATTTTATTACTTAACTTCTAATAGTTTATTGTGTGAATGTGACTGTGTTCAATGGATGATATAAAGGTGAGACAACTCTAATTGTATGTACATATGAGAGTAAGCGAGTTAAATGGGCACATTGTTATTGTTGACATAAATATAATATTCCCTACAAAAGTCCATGAATTAGAAGGCTTAGGATATTTTTCAATGAATAAAATTCTTAGAGGAAAAGTCTTTCAATTAAATTAGTAAAAGGAAAGTGAATATGAGGGGTGAAGAAATGGTTTGGATCATTTATATTGGAAAATCATGATATTTTTTCAACTAGTGGCTTTAAATCTAAATTGGAAAATCTAGAATCATGCTTACTAAAAAATTGGTATCCAAAAAATGCTATAATTGGTAAAAGTAATTATAAGAGGATATATTAATAATGTATGTATAATGAATCTCATATTTATAAGTGTTAAATATGGATAAATTTTTAAGAGATGAAGATATTTTTGATTTTGAATGTAGTTGTTTAGAAGGATTTGAAATAGACTACAACCATGGAAGGAATTTTGGAGATCAATATATCAGAAGTTGAGGAAAATTGTTACATGATATAATGGAGAACAAACACTCATAATTTATACTTATAGTGGTTTAAAATATTCACCCAGCCCTAGAAATTCTTATGGGTAACATAAAATATTTGGTGAAATTTTCTATGGTTAAAGGGGGAGAAAAGCTATGAGGGACCCTCTAGGAAGTTCAGAGATGTGGGGGATAGAATGAAATGAATAATATTGAAGTTATTAAGATATTCATATACTTTTGGACAAAAAATATAAAATGGTTGACCAATCAAAGAGTTTTTAAAATGCTAATGTATTATAAAAATGGGTTCTTACAAGGATATTTTTTAAAAAAGGGAGTAAAATTGACAATATAACCCCCATGGAATTCATAAATTTTGTGGGAGATAAAATAAATAAAAATTATGGATCCAAAGGACTATTTTAATTTTATTAAAATTAGGATAAATTTTTTATTTTTATCTTAAATATATATATTTTGATGAATTTGGTGTTTTGAGTTGAACTTGGGTTGAAGGAAGTATTGTTAAAAAAATCCATAGGAAAAGAATATTATACATATAGGGTTTTTGTCGTATTTTTGAAAAATATCCATTATATGTATTGATTTTTTTAAAATATTTGTTTAAATTATTGGCTGAATTATTGTTATAAGACATGTTGATAAGTGGAATTAATGGTAATAAAACACAAGGAAATTAAATTTCATAGTTTGATGAATGCATATATAGTTTAACTCATTATGTATGATAAACGATGTTGGAGTTTGATGTTGGTTTGGTTGATGATACAATTAATATATGGTTAGGCTAATCTGATGATGTTTACAATTGAGACATATTGTTTTGAATGTACTTAAAGTAGAATGGAAGTTCTTGTTAAGGGTTGGAGAAGTTATGAAGTTATTTTTTTGTATATATTATTAAATACTGTTTTAGGAAGATTCCAAAGAATTTGGAAAATGAGGACTTTGTCAGAGTAGCATGTTAATTTTGAAGAATTATACAAAAATAAATAAAAACTTTAGTTGGTTAATCTCAAGGATTAAAAGTTTAATAAGTCACATCGATGGAGCAGACTTACGGTAAAGGAAACTATAGTAAAATTTATCATGAACATTGGAAAAGTTTATTTGGGGAAATTTAATTATTTTTATGGTAGTCAGAAAATTCATAAGAGTATTACTAAACAATAAAAAAGTAATATCAATCTTCATAATTATAATTTTTACTTTTTAAGAGTAAATTTTTACTTCATAAAAGTATTAATTTACTCCATAATAGTAATTTTTTACTTATAAATTTAATTCTACATTTTTTTAATGTAATCTATTACTTTGTAAGAGTAATTTAAAAATTTATAAGAGTCAACCGAAACATTGAAAGACTCTTTGATCAATGAAAAAAGGTTAATCATTGGATGTTTGGTAAATTTTATTCCCTTATATCAGATGATTCATATTATGTGATTTTGTAAATCAAACATCGTGATTATATATATTATCATGATTCATGTTATTGGTTTAGTGTTAATAAATATTTTTTAATTTTTTATACACTATTAAGGAGGAAATACCCATCTCAAAGTTATTTTTGGAGAATTCAAAGATGAATAATGATTATGAAATACAGTTTCACCATAAGAAGAGTTTCACACCGTAGTACCATGCAGATTATAGTGTGGATTATAAATCCTAACATATGACTAACAACTTTTTTGAAAATATAGAAAGAAGTTGAATATTTTATAGAATTATTAATGTCTAAGAGCAATGAGAAAAATTTTTTGGGACTATAAAGAAATTTTAAAGGGTATAATCTTATCATTTTTCTTTTAAAAAAATATGGATTTTTTTATGAAGGAAATATTAAACAAGATGAGTTAAGGATTATGGAATCTTGAATGATAGATATCTCAAAACTATGTTTGAAGGCGGATTTCCATATTACAATTATGTAAATATACCTCACATGGATATTTGTATTACGTATGTTGAGAAGAATAAGAAGAGAAAAAGTATAGAGGAATATGTTCTTGTTAGAATATATATACCACGATGATAAAAATATAGCTAATGTGATACTAAATATTTGGTTCATTAAGAAGAATAAGTTTAGCCACATAATTATATGAGTGATCATATCTAGTGAAGTTATTGTAAAGATGGATTGAAGGAGGAGGATGATTAATACTACATCTGGTAATTGATGAAGAATGAAACATGATAATTCCAAGGTGGAATTATCTTCAATTTAGAGAAGAATTTGTAGCTTTTTGACTTAATGAAGACAAGGAATCAATCCTCAATAAGAGTTATCATTCTCATTTAGCATGAAGAATAAGTGTATAATACTTGGAGTTCAACATCACATCTACCAAAGATTGAAGATGAAAAAATATATTCTTTCAATATCCAACATATAGACCCCTATATGTATATAAACAATTTATGATATTCCAAGATCATTTTTAACAGGTGAATAACGGTTAGTGAACCTTAAGGGATTAGTGACCTCACTCAGAATACCATCAAAAAAGTGGTTATAAGAGGGTAATAAGAGAGAGTGTCACAAGAATTATTAGTGAATCATTCATAAACATTTTAAATACTACACTGAGTAGTATTACTTATAAGAAAATAGACACCTTTTTAGCATGTGATCATTGGATTTGAAATTTATGGTGATCCATGATATATCCTTGAGTCCTCTCATGCCTTACTTTTACATTACCAACTCTTTATATTTTGTATTTTTGTGTAAAATATTAATCTATAGAAAAATGGAGATATTTTTTTAAAAGGTGATAACACAAAAACACCATTAAATGTGATTTAAAATAATTAAGTCCTATTAATACCAAAGGAATACATCTTCAATCTCAAGGATAAGGGATCTGATACAGAAGATTAAGAGAGGTAATTATGAATCACCTTTTGAATCCAAACTATTCACATCTATATATCCATCAATCCATGTGTCATCTTTTTTAAAAAGTAATGATGATTTTAATGTTTATGATATTTTTCTTTGGATACATCGTTTTTTGGAGACATTTGGGAGTTTCTATATGGGAATTTCAATTGGAACTAGATGTAGAGGGATTTTTTCTAATAAATCACTAATTTATGATGTCAATTATGCATTAGGAACATGAAATGAAATAAGTTTAGAGTGTAAAATGTTTCACATTTTAAACCACATTTTTGGTTGTAAAATTATAACTTGGGTATAATTTAACCTAAGGAAAAGTTTTATTTTCGTAAAATACATTATGGTAAATTATGCCATAAATAATTAATTTATGACCTCATACCCTCATACCAAGTGGGTTTTAGGATTTTTAAAGCATGAATCTACTCTCTTTCATTTTTTTATTCACTGCCTCAGTTCTAAGGTATATATCTTGTAAATCTTAGTGTCTCATCATCTTCCACATTTCTTCAATCAACACTTGATCTTCATTAGGTCTGCATTGATTCTCTTTGTGTATGTTATTTTTCTATCTTCACTGATCTTGTTGTGACTACATCTATGGGATGAGTTTATGTATATGTGATTATGTGGTAATTCTTATTTAATCCTATATAGATCCTTCATGATAGATTTTTTGGTGGTCGACCCTCATGTTAGTTGTGGTGCTGCAAGTGTGTTTCTTGAGGCATGTAGTGATATATTATTCAAAACCTCTATCTTCATACCTTAAAATAACAACTTTTTTGTAGAATAATTAATACATTACAAAAATAGATGCCCATAGATCTTATTATTTCATTACCTTTGGAAACATGAAAACATAAACACTGGTACATAAGTGAGCTACATTTTTTCCCACTAGATTTTTCATGACTATAACTATTCTTAGACACATTATACATAATACATATCTCTATAACAATGGAAATGAAATATTAAAAAGGGTGAGATCAGATACTAAGTAAGGGTAAATATGAGAGATATACAATAATAATATTGAGAATAATGCTATGAGAACATGATCATGAAAATAGAATATCATACTCTATGTATAAAATATCATAAATAATATTCATTGAATAAATATTAAAAGTTCATAAGACATGAATAAGAAGCGAATCTAGAGCATAATCTATGAAATCATAACATATTAATAAGACATGGAATTGCAGTAGACAAATAACCATGTAATATCATTCCATAATATTCAAGGCACATTGCCAAAAATTATTAGGGCACTTCATGGGGGCTACACTAACTAGGCAGGACACACCACCTTACCAGTTGCAGTCCTTTTTTATAAGGCTTTAGGTTTCCCTTTCATCCCATTGTGGATCAAGTTTCCCCTTATTCCCATTATGGATCAATCCTGAATAATTTGTTCCCATCATTATTTTATATGATATAAATCATTACCCAATTTATTTAAGGGACATACCAGTCCCTCCCATCTCATAATCAAATCCTACCTACAGGTTCCACATGATCATAAACAATCATATCATAAACCATGAAATGAAATGAGTATCATAAATATGTCATCATATAAAAACATTTTAAAAAGGGACTAGTTTAAATATATTTTTCGTTCAAGAATAACCCCAGAAATGAAGTGTATTTCATAAGAATATAACACATGAAAGAGAAACAAGTTTCATACACATCATGCCATCAAAACATAAACCATTTAGATAAAGGATATGAATTAATCCTTTGGATTATTTCATAGAAAGGAATGAGTAACACCAATGGATTTCATATAATATTTAAAATAATTGTTAAATATCATTTAATAAAATTTCTTGATAAAAATATCCTTTATACATTGAAAAAAAAATTTAAAACATAAAACATTTTTGAATAGATTTTTCATTTGAAATAACTAATAAAAAATTATAAATGAATATTTTAAAACTATAAAACATTTTTATAATCCCCTTTCCAGGAAAATGGAATTTAAATATCATTTTTAAAAACTAATTTGAAAACCTTTTTTAAAATGTGGTTTTTTGAATGAAGCAAAATTGCCAACCGAATGGAGAAATGAGTTAAGAATTTTTATTTTTTCATAACCATCAAAAGTAAAAAAGTGTGTTAAAATGGTACTACTACATGAATTAATAATGAATAACAAATTTAGAATAAAATTCATAAGTGTTCCCGGGAGATGGACCCTATGATTTTTTTAATGGAAGCATGATCATAAACAATCCTGATAAACGAGGAGATAATTCCAATAAACTCTTACCACTTGGTAACTTTGTATCATACTCCCCATGTATGAAAAATAAATTTAATAATGCTTAAAATATTATTAAAATAAGGATATTCATGATAAACTTGTTGAAATGTAGTATATATACTTCATAAAAGAATATAGGTTCATAACAAAACATGTTTCTCAAAGGAAAATTGAGACCAAACTATCTTACTTATTGGGAACATTATGAATATTAAAACCCCATGAAATATAAATAAGCCAATGGATATATAAATACACATGAATTTAAGTATAAGAAACATATAATACATTAATGGTTAGTATATAAAACACCCAAAATAAATGAGTGGTCAATAAGTTATATGTCTCACAGAAATAAAAGTGAGATGAGAAAACCCTTACTTTATGTATTGAATCTCTTCGTACTTGTTCAAAACTCCTATAAACTAAATATAAGTTTATTATAAAAAATATTTCAGAACCATATAAAATAATATCATACCATATATTATTTACTTATGACCTTCTATTACTCTCTCATTAATAATTCCACGTTAAAATTATGTTTTGGGTAATAACCACTTTGTTTTTTCACATGTGTTTTTATTTGTTATAGTTTTAGTCGTCATACATATATACTGATCTATGGAATTTAAACCATGTTTTAAATATCATATATATTCATTATATATGTATTTATAATAATCTACAAAATATATAAATATGAAATGGAATACACTGTTCATGGAGGGTAAGCCGTACGTACTCATAAACGCTGTTTTCGATTTATTATCGTATTAAAGGAAAGATAATAAATGACATATATGTATATATATATATATATGTATTATAATTATAGTATAAATACAATCTCATTTATGTCATAAGAATTTACTAAACCCCACCTTAGTAAATTCCTTGTAATGTGTGAATGAATAACATCCCTTTGAGGAGTCTGTAGTCCACTAGTCCACAAATTAAGTTATCATATTATCACCAGTTGGAAAACATGAATGTATTTTTTATAAAATAATTAATGATGAATAAATACATAAAAAATAGAATCAGTATAATTTAAAAATAGTATATCTGTTTTAGTTTCCAACCATTAGAGGTGATAATGGAAAAACAAATGACATCATTCCATGAGGTGGTAGTTCGTCGAACAAAAGAACTATAAGTTCGTAAGACATTTGATGGAATTGTTTGTAGGTTTAGGTATAAACCGTATAATAAAAAAATATTTGTATATTTAGGATACTTATGTTTTTATATAATCAACGAATAAGAAAATTTAATGGGGTGAATACTAAAAATAAAATAAAAGATCTTGTGGAAGGATGTTACCTCTTCTTTTAGCAACATAATTTTGTTTGCACCAATGGGATTCATAGGTTGGATTTCTTCCTAAACAGAGGATTTTAGGATGAAGGGAGGAAATTTTGGAGGATATTTGGGTAGATTTTTTTCAAAACAGGGGGATTTATATGTGTGAAGAAGTGGGGGGGGGGGGGTGAGTTCCCATTTTGAGTGTAGGAGGTGTGACATTCTTTTAAATATAAAAATGAAAACACCATTGAGAGGTATCCCTTATATCATTTTCCTAAATTAAATGTAAAAATTAGATCCAAGATGGTACTTGGTAAAACATTTTCCAGAAAATGGATTTATTAAATGTTTTTATGTTTTTTGACTCTTTAAATTAAATTTTAACCACTAAGTAATCTTATTTTTATCATAATCAATGTAATTAATTATAATTAATTTCACTAACATTTTTGGTCAAAAAATAAGTTAAATTATTAGAAATTATTAAATTTTCCGATTCCAAATATGGAATAAATTTTTAAATATTATAAACCCATATGTGGAAGAATTTAATATAAAACTAATCCCACAGACATGTCATGGCAATAGGGTTTTTAAGCGAAAATGCTTAAAAGTTTGAAAATTTTTAATATCCAATTTCAATGTAAAATTTGTTTCAATGAACTAATTTTGGTTAATTTATGTAAAATTTGTCTAATTAATCTTTAAAACTAAATTAAAATATAATTTATGAATAAAAATAAATTAGATAGAAAAGCAGTTTTGAATTAAAATTCAGTATTTTTCACTATTCATCAAAAAATAATTTTTTTCAGAATTTTAAAAAAAATTCATACTGAGATAATTTCGACATTATAAATTTAAAAATGAATTTTAATTTATAGAATTAAATTCCCAAAAGTGTCTAAAATTAATATTATTGTTGTCCATAAAAGCACATAAAAAGAAGTTATATTAAGAAAACAATATTTACAAACATATAAAGACTTTACACAAAATTATATGTTTTATTATCAATATGTTTAATTTATAAAAAAATTGTAAATTATATCTAAAAACTATTTAATAAATCTAATAATACTATTTTTAATGACTATGTTATAACCATCACATTTAAACAATTATAATAATAAAATGATGTTTTGTAGAAACTTAGTGTTGCATGTAACATTAGCTAAGCCATTACATGTAGCGCAAGATTAACATGGTGTAGTGTATAACAAATATTTGACTTAGTGTAGTGTACAATTAAATAAAATAAATTTAATTTATTTAAAAAAATAGAATCACAAAAAATTGGTTTGTTACAGTCTACACCCATTAAATTTTTTTCCTTGAAATTTGTAATTAAGATACAAAAAATTGAGGATAATTCTACCTAACCATATACTCAAGTTCCCATATATCTTTTTTTAATTATGTATTTTTCTAAAAAAAACATTGACCAAGTGAGTGGTATTGATTCATAGATCCTTCTCTATGTGATCCATAATTTCAACTAGTTGTTCCTTGTAAGAAAGAGCCTTCTCCAGCAGTATAAGCTCCAGGTTCAGTACATGTGAAGGGTAAGGTATGTACTTCCCCAGGAGAGATAAATGGAACACATCATAGACATGAGATATAATTTGAGGAAGTTCCATGTGATAGGATACCATCCCGACATGATCATGAATTTAAAAGTGACTGATATAACTAGGGATTAGTTTCCCTTCCTCCCATAATCTCATAACCTTATTCTAGGGAGTAATTTATAAAAACACATTGTCACAAACTTCAAATTCTAGATCACTTTGATGGTTATCAGCATAAATGTTCTTCCTACTTTGAGCTGCCTTGATATTCTATTGAATGGTTCTAAACTTATCATCCAATTCTTCATTAGTCTCATGTCCTAATATATTTCATTCTCCAACTTCATCCTAGCATGTTGGAGATCTACATTTCTTTCCATATAGGTATTCATAATGAGTCATCTGAATTATTGAGTGAAAGATATTTTTTTAAGAAAAATCAACGAGATGGAGGTGTTAATCCCAAACAACGTTGAAATACATAGAATAGGATATCATCATATCCACTAGGGTTTTAATTGTTCTTTTAGACTTACCATCCATATGAGGAGGATATGAAGTGTTGAAACTCAATTCTGTATCAGGTTCTTACTAAAGTCTTCACAAGAACAATGAGGTTAACAATGAATACTAACCAGATACTATAGATGATAGTATTCCCTGAAACATTAACACTTCATTAAGGTATATCATGGAAATCTAATCTCGAGATAATCCTTCTCCAATAGATATGAAGTGTGATGACATAGTAAGGAATTTGACTAAAACCAATATAGAATTAAAACCATTAGATGTTTTAGGGAGTCCAATGAAAAATTATATAGTGATGTTCTCCCTTTTCCATTCTTGTATGGGTAATGGATGAAACATCTCCTTCGAATATTGTTTTTCAGCCTTGACTTGCTGGAATACCATGCACAATGATACAAACTCGACGATATCCCACATCATTCCATCCCACTAGAATTATTATTTCATGTTTCAATAAATTTTTATACATTCTAGATGAATAGAGAAGGATGAACTATGAGGTTATTCTAAAAAATACTTCAAAATATTGTATATATGAAACACATACAAAATTCCTTAACCTTATCATTCCATCATGATCGTGGTTAAACTCATTAAAATTTCTAACAGTCTTTTGAAGCACTAAATATTCCTTTTGTGCCTCTTTAATCTTCACTAGGATAGAGTTTTGATAATTTACATGAGAAAGATAATATTTCTCCCCATAATTTAGGATTTCTAGGTCTGTACTTTGAAAATCCAAAAATATCGGATATTTCGTGATCCTCATCATAGATAAGCTAGAATGAACCTTTCAACTCAAAGCATCAACCACCTTGCTCAATTTCCCAGGGTGGAAATGTATTGGGAAATCACAATAATTTATCATATCTAACCATCTACTTTGGAACATGTTCAACTCCTTCTATGTGAATATATATTTTAAACTTTTATGGTCAATATATATATATCACAATTTCCCCCATAAAGATAATTTCGCCATATCTTTAATGAAAAAACTACCACAGAAAATTCAAAATCATGTGTTGGATAATTTTTCTCATGAACATTCAATTGTCCTGAGGAATCAGACCTTGACATGTTATCCATCATAAGAACACTTACCAATCCCATCTTGGATGCATCACTACAGATTAAAAATGCTTCTCCACTACAAGGTAATGTAAGAACATCTGTGCTGACCAACCTTCTCTTCATTTCATTGAAATTTTCATCAAATTCATCTATATAGAAGAACCAATCACCCCTACAT
Source organism: Viscum album (assembly GCA_963277665.1). NCBI lineage: Eukaryota > Viridiplantae > Streptophyta > Magnoliopsida > Santalales > Viscaceae > Viscum > Viscum album. The sequence goes on from OY728150.1 coordinate 1,478,050,245, forward strand.
GTTAACTTGTGTAGAGGATTTGATAGTAATGAGAAATTCATGACAAACTATCGATAGTATCTAATTAAACTATGAAAAATATAGATCTCAGCCCCCACTATTGGTCTAGGAAAACATTCAATGGCTTCTGTCTTTGATGGATCTAATTATATTCCCTCTCATGATATTATATAACCCAAAAATTAAACCTTTTTCATCCAAAATCTACAAATTTGAAATTTTTCATATAGTTTCCCCTCCATTAGGATCATTAGTACAATTATCAATTGGTATTTATGCTCTTCCATGCTATTTGAATAGATAATAATATAATCTATAAATACTAACACAAACTGATCAAGGTAATATCGAAAGGATCTATTCATCAAATCCAATAATATTAAAGGGGAATTAGAAAGACCCAAGGGCGTCAATATATATTCATAGTGTTTATACCTTATACAAAAAGTTTTCTTAGGTATATCCTCGTTCTTGACCCTAAATTCATGCTATCTTGAATAAAAGAAAATCTTAGAAAAGTATTTAGATCCACACAATTGATCAAATAGGTAATCAATATTGGGATGGTGATACTTGTTCTTGATCATGATATTGTCCCACTACCGATATTCAATGTAGAGTCTCATTGATCAAAAAAAAATTTCACAAAGAGAATAAGTGCACCCCAATGTGACACACCTATATGAATGAATCAATTATCATGGTTTTCTTTGAGTCACATATTCAATACCTACAACTCAATTGGGGCCATTATATAAGGATTATTTGAAATTTTTGTGGAAGTAGGTATGAGATCTATAAAGAATTCAACTTCATGTGTTGGTGGAAGGCTAAGAAACATTTCTAGAAAGACATCAATAAACTCATGAACAAAAGGCATATCATCAATTATGATTTTTTCCCAATCCATTTGAGTTAAAAATTCCTTCTGAATAGAATTATTACCCATACATAGGATGTAATCTCCATAGGATATTCATACATATCATCATATTGATAGATGATAATAGGATGGTTTCAAATTTTAATCCTAACTTCCCTTACTCAAAAATTGATGTGGTATTTATAAATAAAAGGAAAATCTATACCTAAGATGATATAACATTCAAAAAAAAGATGAATGACGTGGTGTCTAGGAATCACATTACCACAAAATATCCACCAGAGAGGAATAATAGAATTTACATTCAATCATCATACCATTAATGGTTTTCACTGTTAATGATAAATATAATAATTTGTTTGGAATCTTAATACCCTTATAAAATTCTTTAGATATGAAATAAATTGTAGATATGGAATCAAATAAGATGTTAGTTGTTATAGAGTGGATAGTAAGTGTACTATTCACACCATAGTTATCCTAACCCTCATCAAAAATAGTGATCAGATGAGATCTAATATTTTCCATCATCATAAAGGGTTTCTAACATCGATCATCATCACAAAACCTTAGGTTTTTTCACTATATAGAATAATTACCATTCTATTTCTTCTTCAAACACTGGAGTGTGTGAGGTTCATTATTTGCAATTTTGTCTCTATATTCATCACTATCAAATTTCTTCCCACCAATTTGTTAATAAATTTCCCCATGGACTTCCCTTACACACTTAAAACATTTATTTTACCATATAATACAATTTAATCCATGCTTCTTCCAATATTTAGATCATAAAGGGGAGATAATATTATTTTCTCCACATTTTTTAGATCTTTCTTTCAACTCCATCTTCATTTTCATCTCAAAACCATGAGACTGATACATAACTCCAACCTCCATTTTACCCTTTATTTCACAACACAAAATATATTTATAGCTAATAAATTAACTTATGGATAATTACCTTCTAATATTTGTCTTTAGTCCACTATAGAACCAATGAAATTTTCTATTAGTTTGGATGATAATACTTATATTGTACCTCATAAGTCTTGTAATATTAGCCTTGTAGTTACTGAAGTATTCATAATCCTTTTTCCTTAACTCATAGAACTCCTTTTATATCTCCTCATAAAGAACATGAGGAATGTAATTATTGATTAATTAGTTCTTGACCACCTCCCAATCCATGGATTCAATTTCATCTTACATCCTTGTATTCTTGATTTGAGACTACCAATTTTCCACTTCACCTTCTAATAGATAAATAGACAGGATGAATTTTTCATGCTCAATACACTGATGATCCAAAAATATATTTTCAGTTGTACTGATCCATTATTTAGAAATAAGTGTATTAGAATACAATCTAAAGGGGGGGTGTGATATTTCCCCCTGAAGGCATTAATAAATTATTTTCCCCAAATTTTCCCATTTTGAATTATATCATTATTTATATCCTAAGAATGTTAGGTTAGCATAGAAATGATATTATTCATTCTACATACCATAGAATTTAGTTGATCTTGAAGAAAAGAATTCATTTTTCTTCAAAATCACCATTAATTTGATTCCTATGGGTTCCATCCATTGATTAAAACAAAAAATTACAGATTTAGAAACATTTATCATAGTAGGGAACCACATAATCTGAAAAACCAATTATAAAATTTCTAAATTACACAAACTTATTTAATCTATTTAATATTATGTTTATCATAGGTTATTCATATAAAACTTATATTTAAATCCTTCATGATGGTTCATGAAGATTTTGTGAATTCCAAAAGAATATCCACTGGGAGTGTCAATCTAGGTGTGCAACAATGCCCATTATCGTGCACTAGTTCCTGATAGAGTATAGATAAATAGAGTGGTTTCAAGATTATTACCTCTATATACATATGTTATAGATCCACATCCTCTTATTGTATCTTAACATGGATTTATTTATATGAAACTACTTTCTCTATCCTTTACCAAAATTCCATGATGTTTTTCTATACTTTTCTTTATCCTTAGAGTTATCCCCAGACACATCCTCCGGGTTATCACTATGGTTTTCTCATCCTTGTTTTAAGAGGTTATCTAATTATTTTTACTTCAATAACAAGTATAGAGACCCTTTATTTTCATACATTAATATTACAATTTTTTTGTGGAATACTTGATACATTACAAAAACAGACTCCCAAAGACCATATTAGTTTAGTTTCTTTGGAAACAAGGAAACATAAACACTGGTACATAAGTGAGCTACATTATAACCTACATGGTTCTTCATGACTAAAAGCTTTATTAGACACATCATATATAATAAATATATTCATAACCCAAGGAAAGGAAACATAAAAAGGGGTGAGATCATTTTCCATGTAAGAGTAAAAAAGAGAGATATATAATAATAATCATGATATTATAGGTATGATAACATGATCATGAAAATATAATATCATATCCTTCATATCAATGATCATAAAAAATAGATATGGAATAAATATTAGAATTTCATAATGCCTGAATCATAAGGAAATATTGATCATAATCTATGAAACCATAACATAAAAATAAGACTTGTAATTCAGAAAGACATAAAAATATGTAATATCATTCCCTATAATTCAATGGCACATTGAAAAAAACTTATCAGGCCACTTCATGGGGACTAGACCTACTGAGCGGAACACACCACCATTCCTAATAAAAATCCTTTCATTATAATAGATTAGGTTTTCCCTTATTCCCAAAGGGGATCAGGTTTCAACTTCTTCCTATAGAAGATCAAGACCATTGACTTGTATCCCATAATTTTATCAAGAGATACTAATCTTTTCCCATTTAGTTATATGGGATAGAGGTTCCACCCATCTCATAATGACACCATACATACATATGGAACAAAATTATAAAAAATAATATAATATCCCATAAAATGAAATGGGTATAATAAAAATGACATCATATTATAACCTGTAGAAAATATATAGGTTTCATAATCATTTTAATAAAATCATAACTCATTAAATGATTCAGGTTTGATAAGAATATAACCCGTGAAAGAGAAACAAAGCTCATAAACATCATTCCATCAAACCAAAAACCATCCAGAGAAATGATATGAATGTAACCATTGGATCATTTCCTATAAAGACATAATTAATAAAAATTTATCTAATATTTTATGGAAAAAAATTTGAAGGTTATTTTAAAAAAATTTCTTGAGGAAAATATCCATTCTTCTTTTAAAAAATATTTTTAAAAAATAAAACAAATTAATAATTTTTTTATCTGAAGATGGTTGTGAAAATTTTAAAAATGAATATTATAAAACCGTATACAAATTTTAGAATCACTTTTCCATGATTATGTTATTAAAATTTATTTTCAAAAATATTTTTTAAAATATATTTTTTTGAATAAAAATTATTTCTGACCGAAATGAGAAATGAGATCAAATTTTTTTAAAAACAAGTTCTTAATTATCTTATTTAGTAATGAGAAAAATGGTAATAATACATGAATAAATAACTGATAACCACATAATATGAATATTAAGGAGTTTTTTTGAAGATATTGGTCACAATATTTCATCCATGGAAGCATAATCATAAACAATCTTGATAAACTGGGAGATTGTTGCAATAAACTCTTACTACTTGGTAACTTTGAATCATACTACCCATGTAAGAAATTTAAATTATATGAAGCATTAAATATCATGAAAATAAGTATTTATAAGTTATAACATGTCAAATATTAGTATATAAACCACATAAAATAATACAGGTTCATAAAAAACATGTGTCTCAATGAAGGAAAATAGAGACAAAACTATCTTACATAATTTGTAGACTTTTTACTGGAAAACCCCTTGAAATAGAGATCATAAAATGGTTATTTAAATACCCAAAAATTAATTTATAATAATATAATAATAAATTCATGGTTATCTTATACTCTAAAAAAAAATAAATGAGTGGTGAATATGGAATAAGTCTCACAAAAAAAGTGTGATGAGAAAACCCTTCCCTTATGCCTTGAATTTCTTGGTACTCATTCAAACCTCTTATATAATAAATATAAGTTCATTATATATATATTATAGAAACATATTCAACCACATCATACCATATATTATTTACTTATGACCTTAAATTACATATTCATTTCTAATTCAATGTTAATGTTACATTTTGGGTAATAACTATATGGTTTTTCACATGTGTTTTGACTTGTTATAATTTTGGTAATCATAATTACATAAAAATGAAAAGAATGTAAAACATGATATAAATATAATATATATTCATTATATATATTTTTATAATAATATATAAATGATATAAATATGAAATGGAATACACTAATCATGGAGATGGTAGACCGTACATATGCATGAACGCGATTACCATTTTATTATCATATTAAAAGAATAAAAGTAAATGAAATATATATATAAATATTTGTGTTAGTGTGTATTATAATTCAAATATCATTATTATTTCATATATATAATATACAATTACTAAACCCATCTTTAATACATTCCATGTAAATTTTGAACGAATCACATTGTTTTGAGGAGGCAGTTGTCCACACATCCACAAATAAAGTTATAATATATTAAAAAATGGAAATCATGAAGTTATAATTTATATAACAGTTTATTAAGGGTAAAGAAATAATAAATATCATATATCTCATATAAAAATATTATGTACATAAAAATTACCTACAATGATAGGTGGTAAAGGAAAACCGAACGACATCATTTAGTGAGGCGGTAGTCCATGGTACACATGAATGGTATATTCATTACACAATGTATGTAAGTGTGTGTATTTGATGGTCAAACTATTAAATATAATCATTTTAATATAATTAGGATACTAATGTTATTATATAAGACTTGAAAAAAAAGTGTTAATTGGTTGGAGAATGAAAATAAAACAAAAGATCTTGTGGAAGGATGTTGCCTCTTATTTGCGTAACTCCTTTTGGTTTGAACAAAATGGATTCCTTTGTTTTATTTATTCCTAAAGGAAGAATTTTAGGTTTCATTTAGTGATTTTTAGAATATATTTGTATTGAGGCTGGCCAAGCCAGAGGGATTGAGTGGTGTGAAAATGTGGGGGGTGAAGTTCCCTTTTATTGAGAAGGAGTGAAATTATTGTAAATTTAAAAAGGAAAACTCTATTGAGAGGTATCCTTTACACCATGTACCCCCAATAATTTTCCAAATTCAACCCAATAAAATAAATATAATTTTTTCCAAAGAAAGATTCAAATAATCTTATAGTGTTACAAATACCATCACATCATAATGGTTTATTTATAGATTTCAGTCTGAGATGTGGTAATAAAATTAGGGGTGTCTGTTTATTATTATATATTTCTTTTGGTGTTTTGGGATCCTATTTTTGGTTGTGTGAAACCTGATTTTGAGGTAGGTGGTTTCTTCTATCACATATTTTGGCTGAAACATAATTTATCTTGGTATAAATTTTTTTTTATAAATGAATTGGCATGCTTGATTGGTAGTCATAAATAGGTTTCTAAAAAAATTATAAAATGTAGTTTTAAAATAATTTAGAAATAGATTATAAAATAGGATTCCAAAGAATGTTTTTGATACAAATAAAGGTTTTTTGGAATTGTTTATGGGATGAGAATCCCCTTAAAATTGATTTGATAAATGCAGTAAATGGAAAGCCTTGGGTTTTTTGGTGGAAGGTCTAGTACCGGGACTCATCCATATTATTGTTAGGGGATGGGGTGGGGGTTCACCATGGGGTGTTACTATGATTTATAGGCCTATGTTATAGTGAATTTCCCATATTATATTTGGGGAATTCACTCATGGGAAGTTCCAATGCTCCTTAGGCATGATTTCTAAGGATTTTAGTACACTCTAGTCATTGATTGTAGTATGAGTAGTCGGCTAGCCTAACCTATTGTGTTACTAGTCTTGTTTACCATTGTGTTTTGTATTTGATATATTTTCTTTTATAAATTTGGATTTATTCTTTGAAACTATTATACCTATATTTTTTCAGAATTGTAATAAAATGGAAATATTTGCCATGATTTTGATATAATGATACTTTTCTTATTATCGTGCCATGTTTTCCTTAAAAAATATCATATTGGGATTATTTTTATAGAGACATAATATGTAACAACTAGGTAGGTCCTACTGATCCTATTTAGCATACACCCTACACACCCCTTAAGTGGTGTATAGACCTAGTATTTTATTTTGATATAGGGATATATAAGGATCAACTCTGCGGTAGTAAGGTTAATTTCAGCTGGTTATGGGTAGCTTTTGGGGATATAGTGGGATATTTTACATGTATCACATGGAGTATTGGTCGTTATTTTTAGTTGTATTTTTGTTTTTTCGACTCATAAATTTGTTTTATTGGCCTTTGAGTTGCATCGCTACTATTGTTTTACTTTGATCATGAAATATATTTATTTCAATGTTTCTTTTTTTAGTTATAAAAATTCCGTGTATTTTGTTTCAGGTTGGGTGAAATCATTACATATGGTAGTTTTTTGATGCTTGGGTGCTAGTTCCTAGCATGTGGGGATCAAGAACACACTTCATGTCTATCAAGAATCGGTTTGGGTACCAATTTTAGAGGGTAACATGGGTTGGTTCATTACAAATTTTTATTAGTGTAAGTTATTCTTAGTCATGGTATGTTTTTATACATGTTTTTTTATTTTTTGGACTTAAGTGGTAGGTTTTGGAGATTTCCTAGAAAGAACTTTCATTTATGTGCCACAAGCTTCCTTGGGATGTTATGATACATGTATCTAGTGTTGAGTTTTGATCTTCATCTTAGTTTAGGATTATGTTTGTTTTCGTTTAAACTGAGGTTATGTTTTTGTGAAATTTTTTATTCCTTTTCAGGTATATAGAATCATGCCTCTGAGATTCCGTCCACTGGTTCCATAGTATGGTGGAATAAGAGATTCTCCTAAAGGGAACTCTTATTTGGATCAGAATATTATATAGGCAATCATTTGGGGAATTTTTTCCATAGAACAAAATATACCATAAGTTTTGAACTATATAGATGAGAAACCTCAAGGAGCTAGAGAAGATAAATATCGACCAAGAGAGTAATTACATGAGAATACCCTATCTGCTAAGTATAAAAATAAACACCAAGAGAATTAGGACTAGATGGAAAAGATCGACCAGGTCTTTGGCTTCCTAGATAAACCCATGGTTATCATGGAAAAGTGTCTGAAGTTTAGTATCAAGGGTATTAATAATAAATGGTGAGATTCTATGGTACAAGAAGATGATAATTCATGCTTAGATTGGAAGGGTTTCGATACCCTCTTCCTTCAGTATTTCTATATAGAGTCTCTAATAATAGAAAAGTCTATAGATTTCTTCTCTTTACATCAAATTGAGCATTCATTATCAGATTACACCAATTGTTTTACAATTCTGGTTCATATTTCATTGGAGGTGTTGAGGAATGATTAACTGAATTCTCAAATGCACATACAAGGTTTTTGACTAGATATTTGATCACATGTGTACATGTTTAATATTACCATAAATTATGATACATTTGGAAGGTCTATGATGATAGAAATGAACAAAACATGAAAGATCAACTATTCTTACCCTTCCCTACCACCTAGAGGTTGAATTATTAGTGTGTATGGAAAAAAGATGAAGTGTAATGATCACAGTATGGTTAGTCGATGTAGTTTTCAAAAGCATTCCTTTTATACACCTTGAATAGCTTCCACCAATGTGCCCATAAATTTCTACCAGTGAGACAAGTTCAGGAACACCCGACATTCTTATCCCACCACAATGAAGATGTGAGATTCTTATGGACTCTATGAAAATTTGAAGAGCTTTTTCTAGGCTATGTCTATACCCTATTATAGTCACGATCATTGAATCGAAAGGGAACTATGATATAGTCATAAACTTCAAAGTCTATAGGGGTCTATCCAAAGGTCTTAGGAGTAATGAACCTTAACACAATAAATGATATTCCAAAAGAGGTCGATTCATTCCCAGTTACTATGGTAGATTCTATATTTTTGTCATTTTATATAGAAACTATCTTGTCTAATATAGGTTCCTCATGTTTGATTATATTTTATAATTTTTCGTATGTGAAAAAAATTATAACAAATCTCGTGACCTATATTATGGAGTTAGTGAAACTACATGGAAAGTGGATAGAGAAGGGGTTTTTTCCATATTGTTCTCTATCAAAAGATGAATGAGGGTTAGTTTAGGATTTCTATGTTCTTTATATGGATATTTTTAAAATAATTATCGAGTTGGAATGAATTATTTATCAAAATGATGAGACTGATTATTATCTTTGGTCTATTTAGTTCGTGGTCATTGATGTGAGATCTCATGTATTTCATAGATAGTGGGACATGAGTTCTATTTTTAGAAGACAATACATCCTAGAGATCGTGAGTTTATCATCTTCCATTGTGGTTGATCCTGATGACATTTACACTTTTGGTGACCTTTTCATGGTATTTGAAGACTTACCTATGTCTTCCCAGATTAATTATCCCGTATTCCTCAAGAGAGGGAGGTAGTGTTTTTGATTTATCTATTGTTGGGTACACATACAATATCAATACTCACTTATTGAATGGATCTAATGGAGATGAAAGATCAAAATATAAAGTTGGATGATTTGATGGCGAATGTTTTATTCCACCCCAGTGCTCCACCATGGGAATCCCCTATACAAATTTCAAAATGGTTGGTGATTCACATCAATTTTTTGTAGACTATAAAATGTTGAAACAAGTATTGGTTAAAAACTTGTATCAATTTCCCTATGTGGATGACGTTTTTGATAATTCAGAGGATGAGAAGTGGTTTTAAAAAATAAATGGATTATAGGCCTCAGGGACATGTCCTTTTGGAACCATAACTAGGCGGGGGAGATCTTGGGTTACTCAGGATGTCTGGCCCCTACTATTACTTTTAGGGAAGCCAGTGAGTACCCATCCTTCATCAATGCTATTCTGAGGAAGGACCAGTAGGAGCTGCTAAATTTGATTGAAATAATCTTGGCACTGGACAAGTGCATCTTTACTCCCTCCTGATCTAGATTATTCACAACAAAAGCCTATCATAAGACTCGTAACATAATCATCCCGGCAAACCCGTGGACAACACTCCTTTGGTCCAAGAGAATCCCCTCAAAATACAATCTTCCCACTTGGAGAATAAGGAACAAGGTTGTACCCATAGATGAGAAAATAAAGAGATGTGGGATTAGCATGGCCTCCAGGTTCATCTGTTGTAAGAACCATAGGGAGGAATTTGCGGACCACCTCTTCTTTGAGGGAGAATGGGCACAAAAGATATGGTAATGCATTGGTGACTTCACTACTTTTTCCAATGTAGTTATGGCCGACCGATATGTTCTTGAATGTTGGTTCCATGTCTCATGGGAACATGGTGTGGAGAAGCTATCTCACACCTCTTTGCTATATGCTAGAAGTTGGTTCCTATGGAAATAAGGAAACAAATGGGTTCACGAGGGGGTGCATTTGATGGGTCATTCCATCTTTACCCACTCAAGATATATGCTTATTGATCTGGTGAGGGTCCTGGATAACTAGAAGGATGCCCTATCCCTGCAGCACTTCAAGCCAAGGTCCCTCAACCCCTACCCCTCAAAAGCTCTAATAAGAGAAACTGGGTTCGATGGAGCCTACCATCATGGGGTATTAAGCTTAAATTTTATGGATCATTTTCCTTGGGATTAATGTGGGGTGGGGGTGTTGTATGTGGCAATAATGGGTCGATTATCTTGGCCTTCTCCAACCAACGGGGCCCGGCCTCATCCCTCGAGGCCGAGGCACTAGCCATGTTCTCGAGTCCTAGTATTTGTAACTAGAGTAAGATGCACATCACGAAGGTTGAAACAGACTCATTGGTACCACACAATGCTTTATAGGGGTGAGGAGAGGTTCTGTGGTCCATTGAATACACTATCATAAAATTCAATAGTATTCTCCAAAGAAACATCAAAACAAAGCACACTTGGCGCGAGGGAAAAAAAGTTTCTGACTATCTAGCTTCGCTGGATGCCCCCCACACTGAACACGTTCACTTTCACAATATAGACTGTCTGAAGACTGAAGTGGTTGATATCATTAGAGGGGACTCCCTTGACCTCCATTACTTTATACCACCCTAATTTTTGGTTAACCCCTTTCCCTTTCCCCCTTTCCCCCTTTCTCAGAACAAATAAATAAAATGAAGATGATGATGGGGATCCATTAACATTATGGATATATTTTGAAATAAAATCCCTAGATTTAAGCATGCAAGTTCTCAGGAAGATGATTTATGATAAAGGCCTATCATTCGATCTTGAGAAGGATAATGTTGTCATTTCATGGGAGGATCCTTGAATCATTTTTGAAATTTGAATCTTCCTTGGTATTATGGGACACTATCAGTGGTTTTTCAAGTATTTATTGATTTTGGAATCACCAATGACTCGTATTACCATGTAAGGGGTGAAATTAATATATGATGATATATTTCAGGATTCTATAAATGTGTTGAAATGAATTTTGACATCATCACCTATTTTGATCATACCTGTGCCTAGAAAGTTGTATATGGTATATTGTGTTGCTTTTGGTGCTAGTTTGAGTTGTGTTTTAATGAAAGAAAATCATGCTGTGGATTATGGTTCTTGTTATCTTTGGATTAATAAGAATTATTACCCCAGTCTTGATTTAGATATATTTGTGGTAATTTATGCACATAAATGTTGGTGAAATAATATTTTATGGGATTGGTTCATAGTCTTTTCTGATCATAGGATTTTAAAATATATGTTTTTTAGAAATAATTGAATATATTATAGATATAGTGGATAAAATATCATTATACATTTGATTTTGAAATTTACCAAACCCTGAATAATGGGAATGTCATCACAGATGATCTTAGTCCGGAAGTTCCACCATAGGCTGTTCTGGAATTAGAAGAAGAGTGAAACCAAATTGGAATCTTCACTCTGTTTCATCAGGATAATTAAGAGGATGATTTAGGTATATTTCTGACTAGTATTGAGCTATTGTCATATCTCTTTGAGTCTATTCTGTAGGGTAAGTAATAGGATGATATGTTCAATGGAATCATGGAAACCTTTTATAGTGCGGATACCATTCCTTGATGGTTAGTCCTTTCTAATTGATTTCTCTATTTTGATAATTTATTTTTTCATCCCATTATCTGTGTTAAAATTACTATTTTAGGAATGTTAGATTTCTTCATGGTATTTTCATCTTTTTAATTGAAATAATGATAATGACATGAGACCAAACTTCTTGTGGTTAGGTATAAATCACTACGTTGATTATTTTTTGTGCTACTATTACACTTTCCCATAGATAATGATAAAGCATATGAAACCTTCTAGTATTCTCTAGACTCTTATATTTCTAGTTTGGAAATTTTATGATGTGTCTATGGACTTTATTGTAGGATTTATATGTACTCCTTAGGGAGAAATTTTATATGGGTGGGGACTAATCTGTTAAATAAGTCTACACATTTTATTCTGATCAAGGAAACCACTAAAGTTGAGGTTCTGATAAACAATATGTGTAAGTGATTATGTTGTTTCATGGGATTCACTCTTCCATTATCTCGGATAGGGATATTAGGTTCACCTATAGATTCTAGAAGAGTCTACATATGACAACCTATATTTTAATTAACATTAATTAATGTTTTATTACATAAAGGTACACTTAATAAAACCACATAAAATCATGAATCATTGTGTATTTGGGAGATTATGTATATAGAATATCAAAATGATATATAGATAAAACAAAATTATTGAAAAATTCCTTAACATGTAGTGAAATTCAATTTCCCTTTTAAAACTGCACAAGATAACCTGGGGATATACATAAGAAAGGGGTGATTAACAAATCCTAGTAAGGGAATAAACAAAGTGAAACATGAATAAATAATTAAATTTTAGTCAATATTAATATCAATGGGATATACAGGGAACAATAATCATCAACATTAACCTCAAATCCAGACTTGTGATGATAACAGAAAGGAAAATGGAAATGTGGAAACAACCTAAAACATGGAATCATAAACACAATTCAAGGGTAACCACCATGAAAATATAACATAGTGTCTTTATGATAGCATCCTATGAACCATACATGGAATATAATGAGATTAAAACATTACCAAATTCATTGTATGTTTATATAATTCTTTTTCCACCCATCACATTCATATCATGCAAATGTATAAGTGTGCTTCTTATATCATTAAAAATAGGATCATATTTCATCACATTTAATCCCATGATTAAGGATTGTGGGATTCATACATGTATTTACCAAATCAATTAAGTATAGGTAAAACTAGTTGAATACCCTTGACCAGAAATGGTGATGAGTATTCACAAAACAAAATTCTGGCATGGAAAATCACATAATAATTTCAACTACATAACAAGGGTACTCAATGATTCATGGGGGGACTAATGATAACGAAATGGGTTTATCATCAAATTTAAATCATAATGTAAGTAAGAGGTATATATTATAACATAATCAGACCTGAAATATTAGGATTTAAATAGATAAAGATAAATATGGTTCTTGAATAAAGTTGAGTAGGAGAGGATACCTTACCTTGAGAGGGTGTTTTCAAAATATTGAGAGGTGTTTCTTTAGATATTAGGTGAACCATGAGAGGAATATAGAGTGACAAGGGAATACTATAGTCATTCTCTAATAGTACTTAGTAAAGAGAAATGGGATCTTGTGTGTGTTTATATAAGAAAATATAAGGGGGTTCTTTATTATTTCCCAAACATAGGTTTTTGAATCTTTACAATAATGTAATAAAAAACACAAACCTACCCATGGAATTTTACCATGTTTTATACCAAAGTTAAGTGGTTTTAATTGTTTTTAATTTTTAATATTTTATCTTATTGAAATATTAACCTTGGGTATGTGTAAGTTAGTTATATTCATAAATAATTTATTTTAAAAACATAATATATAATATTGGTTTTGGAGGGTTCGTAATGAGTTAATAAAAGTAATCAAATAATCTAAAATACACATTATCTTAAAGGATAAATATATATTTTTTCATTTATACTATAATGAAATATATTATGTCAAATTTGGGCCATTATGATGTCATAATACACAGCATATAATTATACCATCTTTAATTTTGACCCCAAAATTCAGATGTCTTTGAAAATTATGAAAATATAAACATTGGATAATTTCAACATGTTAATTAAAAAAATTATATTTATTGTATCCAAGAAATTTCTAATTATGATAATTCATAATTTTAAGATAAATAATGACATTTATTTAAAACTATTGGTTTTTTGGGAAGGATAGTTTTATGGACCTTATAAAACTTTTTCACTTCATAAAAGTACATTATCATTTATATGAAATTGAAATTCTTTAAGAACAATATTTTTTTAAGAAAATATCAATTACTTAAAAAATTATTATTCCATTATAATAACATGTCTTGATTAAAACTATACATTTCCCAAACTGACATTTTTGGTTTCAATGTATCAAAATCTAATTTTTATTAAACTAGTTATTTAAAAAGTAACATAAAAAAATAAATATAATTATTTAATTAATTTAAATAAAATATAAAAATATATATTTTTATATTCTATATGCATAATTCTTTATTAAACCATAAAACACTCTAAGGGTAAGGTGTGCGATGGTGATATTTTAATGGGGTGGTTCGATGTACATGGTTTGGGTTGCGATCTTGATGAGATTGAAATTATCCCATAATTAGTTTCATTAATGCTTCAGTTATTGAATCTTTTCTTGGGATTTTTCACGGTAAAATCTACATGACTATATCTCCCTCAAAATATTCTATAAATTGGCATCATAGGGTATGATATTGTTGGTTGAGGACATCTCTTTATTCATATATATAAATTATAATTTATCATAACCCTATATATACTAATCATATGATCACTATTCAATGACTATATTATTAATGGTTATGATGCTTAAAGATCTTTTAAATATGATAGAATATAACTTATAACTGTCCAAAATAACTAAATAAGTGAATGATTTTTCTATAACCACATTAAAAAATGGGAAATTTAATTTAGTCACAATGGTAATTTTATTAATATATGTTTGGGTCATTACATTATCCCCCCTTTAAAAACAATTTCCATTAAAATTATTATTTAATATAGAATCATAGATGAGAGTAATTTTATTTCATCACATATTTTGGTTTCTATGTCACTTACACAAATTTTGGTTTCACCACATCACTTTTACCAGGTGATTTTCGTCTTTCGTAGAACTTTCTCTATACGATCTAATATCTTCACAGGATGATAATCGTATGAATAATCATTTTCCACTGGTACCAACTCTTGATTAAGTACATGTAATGGGTCTGGAATGTTCTTTCTCATGACATATATATGAAACACATCATGTTCCTGAGATAGGTTAGGTGTGAGTTATAATTGATATGACACTGATCTGATAAGATCATTGATCTTGAAGGGGTTAATGTTTCTAGGAATAATCCTTTCATTATTCCTAAAACTTATTAATTTATTCCATGGTTAAATATATATGAAATACTTATCTCTAAACTCAAATTTTAGATCTCATCAGTGATTATATTCATAGATTTTTTTTCAACTTTTTGAGGGTTTCATATGGTGCTGATTGGTTTGAACCTTCCACATCATTTCTTAGATAATATCAGTCCCCAGTAGCTTATTCTCTCCAACATTATCCAAACATGTTTTTGTTTAACACCTATTTCTATAAAGATCCCCATAAGGTTCTATTTTAATTATAGAATGGAATATAATGTTATATGAGAACTCTAATATGGGGAGGTTCTAGTCTATACATCCATGTGAATCCATTAAACATGATATTAGTATATACTATTGATATTAAATGATCCTTTAAACTAACAATCCATTAGAGGGTGATAATAGTGCTGAATCTTAGTTCTGTATCCAATTCTTCCGGATGTCTTATCCAAAACCACAAGGTAAATCTCATAATTCAATCAAATACAATAGAGAGATGAACTCGGTGCATTCCTACCACTTCCCTTTGGTATATCATGGTGAGTTGGTCAAGAGAGAAATAATCCTTAATAGTAATGAAATGTCAAATTTTTTTAATTAAATAAAATACCAACAATAAGGTGTTATTATCTTTATGTGTCTTGGGTATTCCAATGATGAAATGTATGGTTATATTTTCCCATTTCTATAATTGTAATAACAATGGTTTCATCAATCCTATAAAACATTTACATTCATCATTGAATTCTTATATAACGACACACACTTTATATACATGGTTATTACTTCAAAATTGAATAATACTTATTACAACATATAACAAAACAATGAAAGGACAATATAGGTTTAGTTTCTTTAGAAACTAGGAAACATAAACAACTAGTTCACAAATCATCTACGTTGTCTCCCATTTATTTCATCATATCTAGAGTCTCTTTTGGCATATCCGACTTAATATCCTTCTTCCTGACCTCGGGAAAAGAAAACATACAAAAGGGTGAGCTCAAATGCTCAGTAAGAGTAAACAAAAGGAATATAAAACATATCATATTCATAAGAACATAACATTTTTAAAATGTTATCCTGCAAAAGAGATCATAACATGGAATAAATCATAGAAGTGAAATGTAATCCCAATAATCATAACCCAAAACATGAAGCTTTGTGGAATTTACACATAATCATAGAAAATCATTTGTTAGTATTCAAGACTCATTTCCAAGATTATCTTAGCGGACAAATTCTATTTTTGAACCGAGTTCACTCCTCATTTCAGTCCTGTTTCACTAAATTTGTTTAACCTACCATTTCATCCATGTCTATCTCATTGGATATAAATCTTTACCCAATTCATTGGAGGGAGATATAGGTCCCACCCATCTCATAATGAAAACCATTCTTATGTGTGCCACAATATCATAAATCATACATCATAGCATAACCCATGTAATAAAAATTGGAATCTTAAACATCATTCCATCATAACATAATCCATATAAGATAAAAGGAAATTATAAAAATAATTCCATTATAACATAATCAAATCAATGTAAAAATAGGGATAGAAACAGAACCCTATATTATCATAGATGGAAAATAATTTAGATAAAACACTTGAACTCCATTCTTGAGGAAAATATCCTTTCTACTTCCAAAACATTTTTCCATTCTTAAAATGTCATACAATTTTAAAATAAAATAAGTTTATTAAAAATAAACTTGAAAACATGTAAAGGACACTTCATGGAAATAATGTTCTAAAATTACATTCAGGACGTATATGTTAAAAAAACATTCTTCTCGTACTTTGGCCGGAAAAGTCAAAAAATACCTCATACTAAAAACGACAAAAGTTTCCATTCATATCTTTTTCTAAAAACTCACCAATGGGTAAAATTGGATTTAATAAATTTTAGGTAGATAAAAATAATATTACATATTGAGGAAACATGGATGTGGATGATAAATATTCCCCAGTAAATTCTGAAGTATAAACAATCTCGGATAAAAATGAGATTGTGATATTTTCCCTTACCATAGGTCCGATATGCTTCGTATGAATCTGAACCTCATGTAATATGGTTTAAATAATGTCAATTGACTTATTAAAGAATTATATTCATTGTTATGATATCATATATGGTCATATTTGTATATTCATAGTAGTAATAATTCAATGCTACTTGTTATTCGGGTGTTTATTTCTTTATGTTCTATTGCGTGTTTTGTCGAATAAATTCTTATTACTCTTTATATGATATAGATGTATCAATTAAAGAATGGTATTAGTGTAATATATATAATATTAATTCATTCAATTCATTTATATAATCACTATTCAATGAAGATCATATAGAATGAGTCGCATCACATTGTGGAGACGGTAGGCCGTACGTACGCACGAGCGATGATATCGTTCCCATGATCGTGGAATTGAATGGAAGTGTATGTATAATATTTAAGAATCAATAACACTTTAAAATAATCATATATAGTTATTTATTTTCACCATTATACCCATCCAAGTAAGGTGGTGGTGGAGAACATATTACACCACGGTGTGGAGACGATATTCCGTACGTACACACACGCGGTGATTTTGTTTACTGTAGGATGGATAAGATGTGAAATTGGGTAGTTTCATATTTATAATAACATATCAGTATATGAGTGATACTGATGTTATTACTTCATAATGAAACAACTAAAGAAGATGGATTATAAGAGGAATGGAACTTGAAGAAAACAGTAGAAGGTATTACCTCTTTCTCGAAGTGCCTCCTTTAAACATCCTCTTAGGGCACTAGAGTTGGTATTTTGAGAAGACTGGTACCTCTAGTAGGTTTCTAAGGAAGTGTGGAAGTGAAATGGGCAGGGGTTGGCCGAGCTTGAAGGCTAAAATTGGTGCGAGGAGGAGAGGGAGGAGGTGCCCTTTTATAAGGGAGGAGAGGGGCACCATTGAAAATATAAGAAATATTAGTTTATATTAAATTCCAACCCCACATAAAAACATCCAAAATGACTCATATTTGAAGATTAGATGAGACAGGGTTGCAATCCCATCAACCAATAAAATCTATACATGTTAGGAATTTATTTTAAACATTATCAACTTGATTTATCCTTATTTATCAATTTAATTTTATTTGTGGTAATAATATTTTAAATTTTAAATTATTATAAATAATTACATATGTGTTCTGAATTTTCCATAATTTGACACTTTATGACATTTTAGACCATATAAATTTTAATTTATAAATTTTAAAATTTTTTGTGATTTTTATACCATTTTATAATATGTTATTTTTATAAAATAACAATAGTGTCAATTTTGACACTATTCATTTATTTGAATTTAAATAAAATATAAACGGAAGATATGTTCAAACTAAAAGCATTAATAGATTCATAAAATGTAATATATATCTATAAAATAAGTGTAGAACACTAAAAAGTTCATATAATATTTATTTTAATATTTTAAAAAAATTTATTTGATATTTTAATTAATAAAATAATTTCAACATCACTATTGTGTCATAAGTAATGATAATTATTTAATCTCTAAAAATTATAAATAAATTCATATGATGTAGATAATTTTATAATATTTCTAGAGACTATTTATATCCGAAGTTTCATGAAGTTTATCACTAAATTAAAATTATTATACTTATAAAGTTTAAGAGAGTGATATATTGTCACTTTCCTTGGTTTTAATAATAATTATATTATTTCATGGTTAAAATTCCATGAAATAAATATAGTACGGACCTTAGGTGATATGGGTCGACTTTTATTCATCCAATATGTTTTTGGAAGGTCTTAGGGAAATTTTATAGTCTAATATTTACCCTAAATTTCCCGATTTACATTTAACTATTGTAAATAACATTTTACCGTAGTTACTATTCATAATGCCAAAAAATAAAAGGTAGCCTATTAACATAATTTGGAACCACTGATTCAAAATATCGAATCCATTTTTTAAAATTCAAAACACATAAGTTGTAGTAATTAATTTATAATTAATCCCGTTGTTAAGAAAACAGGTTTTTGAAGTTAAAACATTGCCAAAGATTGAAATGTTTTTACCTATGAATTCAATGTGAAATTAATGCTAATGACATAAATTATATTAAATGGAAAAAATATATTCTATTTATACTTTAAAACCTTTCAATATTATAATTTAACCATATAAATTATCTCAATGAAAAAATTTGTTTTTAATAAAAATTAGAGTATTTTTACTATTCATCAAAATATGAAAGTTATCAGATAAGTATTAAAAAAATTCCCAAAATAAATTTTTATATCATGATTCCAAATAATAATTTTATTTTATCAAATTGAACTTATAAATATGTCAAAAACTTCATTTAATGTGGTTGCGCCATCAAAAGGTGGCAAAACTACATTTTATGAAAAATACAATTTTTACTCGAAAAATTTATTTGGTTCTCTTACCATGTTATAGAAAATGTGTATGATGAATAATAATGTTATAAAATTAAAAATGTATTTAATACTATTCATAACGGCTAGTCCATAATAATATATCGTTGTTTAGTGAAACCCGGTATTGCGTACTACACACGCTATCAAGGAAGGTCGCGATTGCGTGTAATGCAAGCCAAGTAAGTATTGTGTGTTGTGAAAGATTCCTTTGGTGTTGCATATAACATAAGACATAAAAAAATATTTCTCATAAAATTTGAGGGTGTTACATTCTACCCCCCTTACAATGAATTGCGCCCTCGAAATTCATCACTTCATTATAAAAAGATGAGGATACCTCGCCCTCATCATATCCTCAAGTTCCCATGTGGCTTATTCTAATTGGCAGTTCCTCCATAAAACATTCACCAAGTGAGTGGTCTTGTTCCGTAGGAAATTTTCACTACGATCCAGAATCTCTATCGTCTATTCTTCATAGGAAATATCTTGCTCTAGCGGTACAACTTCTAAGCTGAGTACATGTGAAGGATCAGGTATGTACTTTCTCAGGAGAGATACATGGAACACAGCGTGAACTTGAAAGAGATTCGGTGGAAGTGACAATCGGTAAGCTACCTTCCCAACACGATCCAGTATTTTGAATGGACCAATATATCTAGGGCTCAACTTTCCCTTCTTTCCAAATCACATTACCCTCTTTCAGGTAGATATTCGTAAGAACACTTTATCAGCCACTTCAAACTCTAGGTCTTTTCTTCAGTTATCGGCATTGATTTTTTGTCGACTTTGAGCTGCTCTTATGTGTTGTTGAATAGATCGGACCTTTTCGGCCATCTCATCAACATTATTAGGTCCTAATTGATTTCTTTCCCCAACTTCATCCCAACAAGATGGAGTTCTGCATTTCTTTCCATAGAGGGATTCATAAGGAGACATCTGAATACTAGAGTGAAAGCTATTATTATAAAAAAATTCCACCAAAGATAGGTGTTGATCCCAACCACCTTTTGAATCCAAAGATCAAGCTCTCAACATGTCTTCTAGAGTTTGAATTGTCCTCTTAGACTGATCTTCTATCTGAGCATGGTAAGCAGTGCTGAAACTCGACTCTGTATCTAGAGCATGCTGAAGGCTTCACCAGAATTTCAAGGTAAACCTCAGATCCCAATCAGATATAATGGAAAGTGGTACTCCATGCAATCTTACCACTTCCTTTACATATATTCTGGAAAGCTGGTCAAGAGAAAAATCTTCTCTAATAGAAATGAAGTGTGTCAACTTTGTAAGACAATCAACTATAACCCATATAGCATTATTTCCTTTGGATGTTTTAGGATGTCTAGTGACAAAGTCCATAGTGATGTTTTCCCATTTCCATTCTGGTATGGGTAATGGCTGTAACATCCCTTTAGACTTCTGTCTCTCAGCATTAACTTGCTGACAAACCAAGCATCGAGAGTCATATTCAGAAATACCTCTTTTCATTCCATCCCACCAAACGTACTCTTTCAGGTCCCCATACATCTTCATGCTTCCAGGAGAATAGAGAATGAAGAACTATGAGCCTCATCCAGTAGCTCCTTCTTTTATTCTGGGATGGGAGGAACAAAAACCCGATTCCTGAACCTTATTATCCCATTACAATCAAGGTTTAATTCAGGAACATTTCACACCTTCTTTTGTAACTCTACATCTTCTTTCTATGCCTCTTTAATATTCACATGTATAGATGGTTGAACATTCATTTGAGAAAGATAAGATTTTCCCCCTTCCATTATAATTCCAAGATCTATCCTTTGTAAATCCTTAAATATTGGATCTTTTGTGATCCTCATCATGGATAAGCTAGCATGGTCAAATCGACTTAATGCATCTTCCACCTTGTTTTCTTTCCCAGGGTGATAATGAATTGAGCAGTCGTAATCCTTAATCAGATCCAACCATCTTCATTGATGCATATTCAGCTCCTTTTGTGTGAAAATATACTTTAAACTTTTATGATCAATATAAATATCACACCTTTAACCATTAATATAATGCCTCTAAATCTTTAATGCAAATATTACCACAGGTAACTCCAAATCATGAGAAGGGTAATTTTACTAATGGATTTTCAACTATTGTAGGACATAAGCTATCACCATATCATTTTGCATGAGAACACACCCCAGTCCCTTCTTGGATGCATCACTATAGATCATAAAACTTTCTCCACTACAAGGTAGTGTGAGCACAGGTGCACTGGATAACCTTCTTTTCAACTCCTTGAAATTCTATTCACATTCCTCCATTCAAACAAACTTAACTCCTTTCCGAGTCAACTTGGTGAGTGGGATAGATAACCTTGAAAAATATATCACAAAACGTCGGTAATATCCATCCAAACCAAGAAAACATTGGATCTCATTTACTGTTGTTTGTCTTGAATATCTTACAATAACCTTTGTTTCTGTTGGATCCATATATATCCCCTCTTTTGAGATTATGTGACCCAAAAATGGATCTTTTTGAAGACAAAATTCACACTTGGTAAATTTGGAATAAATATTCTCATTTCTTAGGGTCTTTAATACAATTCTAAAGTGATCTTCATGTTCTTCCTTTCCCTTTGAATAGACACGAATATCATCTATAAATCCTACCACAAACTGGTCAAGATAGTCTCTAAAGACACTATTCATCAGATCCATGAAGATAGCAGAGGCATTAGTAAGACCCAATGACATCACTATAAATTCATAGTGTCCATACCTTGTACGGAAATCCGTCTTTGGTATATCCTCCCTTTTGACCCTTAATTGATGATACCCTAAACGAAGATCAATCTTGGAAAAGTATTGAGCTCTGCGTAGTTGGTAAAATAGGTCTTAAATGCGTGGGAGAGGATATTTTTTCTTGATATATATCTTGTTAAGTTCTCGATAATCAATCCAGAGTCTCATTGATCCATCTTTCTTCTTAACAAAAAGAACAGGTGATCCCCAAGGTGATGCACTAGGGCATATGAATCCTTTATCAAGATTCTCTTGGAGTTTCTTCTTCAATTCTTACAACTCAATTGGGGCTATTCAATAAGGTGTCTATGAAATAGGCAAAGCACCTGGTACGAGTTCTATTGAAAACAAAACTTCAAAATTTGGTGGAAGACCTGGAAATTCCTCTAGAAAGACATCATAAAACTCCCGTACAATGGGAATATTATTAATCATGAGTTTCTCTCCAACCATTTGAGATAAATATCCTTCATTTAGTGGAATCAAGACCCATAAGATGGAAAAAATTTCCACTAGATGGTTATGTTCATCATTGCATCGATAGACGATCATAGATTGATCTGGAATATGATATGTGACTTCTCTTCTTTGGAAATTGATATCAGCTCCATATAAATAAAGCCAATCCATGCCAAGAATCACATTAAATTCCACTATAGGAATGATCACAAGATTTGCAGGAACCACTTTCTCACAAACATCAATCGGAGAAGAATTGTAAACTTTTGATGCAACCGTTGTGCCATTAAGAGTTGTCACATCAAACTCAACATCTAATTGTTAAGGTAATATGGCGATACCCATAGAAATTTCTTCAGAAATAAAAGAGTGGGTGGATCCATAATCAAATAAAACATTTTCTACTTTAGAGTAGATTGTAAGTGTACCTCTCACCACTTCATTGTCGTACTTCACATCGCCGATAGTAATTGCATGTGACATTCCATTTTCTTTGGCCTTAACAATTTGTTGACGTCGATCATCATCATTAACCCTTGGATTTGGGCATTGATTGGAATAATGCCCCATCTCCTTGCACTTGAAACATTGATGTGTAGGAGGTTCATTCTGTGTATCCCTTCCTTTGTTCGCATCATTAGACATCTTCTTCCAATTATTTCGACATTCAATTGACCGATGACCATCTTTTCCACACTTATAAAATTTTCTTTTCCCCTTAAGAAAATTTCCTCTATGTTTCTTTCCACACATTGAGCATAAGGGAAAACTAATCTTCTTTTCAGTGTGGTCTTTATATTTTTTATTGAATTACATTTTCCTCTTCTTATCAAACCCATGTGACTGATGGGTTAATCCAATCTCCATCTCAACCTTGAGAGCACATCGAACAATTTTCTTGTAGATATTGAAGTCCCTTATGGCTAACTCCCTTCAAACACTTGGTTTTAATCCACTAAAGAATATATCGATCTTACTCTCAGGTTGGATAATAATTCCAGAAGCATACCTTGAAAGTCCTATAAAATTTGCTTCGTAGGTACCAATGGATTCATCATAATTTTTCTTCAATTCAAGAAACTCCTTGTCCATATTTGTTCGAAGAATATGAGGGAAATACTTATTGAAAAATAAGTTCTTGAACTTTTCCCATTCTATGGACTCTATTTCAACCCTTTTCCTCGTATTCTTAATAAGATTCCACCATTGATCAGCATCACCTTCCAAACAATATACTGCTAAGATGACTTTATCATGTTCAGATCATTGAAGAACTAAAAATATCTTTTTAGTGGTACTGATCCATTGTTCATCCACTAATGGATCAGAAGACCCACTGAATGATGGTGGACGCTGCCTCATGAAGGATTCAACAGAATGTTTCTCCTTCCTTTGCTCGTTTGGAAGTCCTGCATGATTTATATCTTGAGAATGTTGTGTGAGCATGGCTACAATATTTTTCATTCCAGCTCCCATAACGTTTGGATGCTTAGGGGGACAATCATTTCATTTCCTATAGCATACCGCATTAACATAGTTCCTTCGGGTTCTAGCCATTGACTAAAACCAAGAAGATTAGTGTGAGCAACAGTAATTATAATAGGAAAACCACATAATCCAGAATAAAATTTCACACTTAAGTTCTTATCATAGGTTGTTCCTGGCCATTTCTAAAACTCTACGATTGTGTTCTATGCTTATACATATCCTAAGGTTTCTTACTAAGGATTTCACATCCTAGTTTCCAAAGGTTGACTATACCTTTCCTCTGATACCAAATATAATGACCCACACTTTACATACACGGTTATTACTTCAATATTGAAGCATACTTATTACAACATATACCAAAACCATGAAAGGACTGTATAGGTATAGTGTCATTAGAAACTGGGAAACAGAAACAACTGGTTCATAAATCATCTACGTTGTCTCCGATTTATTTCATCATATCTAGAGTCCCTTTTGGAATATCCTACTTAATATCCTTCTTCCTGACCTGGGGAAAATAAAACATACAAAATGGTGAGCTCAAATGCTCCGTAAGGGTAAACAAAAGAAATATCAAACATATCATATTCATAAGAACATAACATTTTGAAAATCTTATCCTGTAAAAGAGATCATAACATGGGATAAATGATAGAAGTGAAATGTAATCTCAATAATTATAACATAAAACATGAAGCTTTGTGGAATACACACATAATCAAAGAAAATAATTTCTTAGTAGTCAAGACTCATTTCCAAGACTATCTTAGCGGACAAAGTCCATTTCTGAACCGAGTTAACTCCTTGTTTCAGTCCTGTTTCACTGAACCGGTTTAACCTGCCATTCCAGCCATGTCTATCTCATGAGATATAAATCTTTACCCAATGAATTGGAGGGAGGTATAAGTCCCAAACATCTCACAATGAAACCATTATTATGTGTCCCACAAAATCATAAATCATACATCATTGAATAACCCATGTAATAAAAATGGGAATCTTAAACATCATGCCATCATAACATAATCCATATAAGATAGAAGGACATCATAAAAAAATTCCATCAAAACATAATCAAATCAATGTAAAAATAGGGATAGAAACAGGACCCTATATTATCTTATATGGAAAATAATTTTTATAAAACACTTGAACTCCATTCTTGAAAAAAATATCCTTTCTACTTAATTTTTTTCCTTTCTTAAAATGTCATAAAATATTAAACTAAAAGAATTTGATTAAAAATAAACTTTAAAACATGTAAAGGAATGTTCATGGAAATAATGTTATAAAATTCCATTCAGTCCATATAAGTTAAAAAAACATTCTTCTCGTACTTTGGCCGGAAAAGTCAAAAAGTACCTCGTACTAAAAAACCACAAAAGAATCCTTTCATATCTTTTACTAAAAACTCACCAATGGGTAAAATTGGATTTAAAAAATTTTAGGTAGATGGAAATAATATTAAATATAGAGGAAACATGGATGTGGATGATAAATACTCCCCATTAAATTCTGAAGTATAAACAATCTCGGATAAAAATGAGATTTTGAGATTTTCCCTTACCTTAGGTCTGATATGCTTCGTTTGAATCCAAACCACAGGTAATATGGTTTAAATAATTTCAATTGAATTATTACAGAATCATATTCATTGTTATGATATCTTATATGGTCATATTTGTATCTTTTTAGTAGTAATATTTCATTGCTACTTGTTATTCGGGTGTTTATTGATTTATGTTTTTATGCATGTTTTGTCAAATAAATTCTTATTACTATTTATCGGATATAGATATATCATTTAAATAATGGTATCAGTGTAATATATATCATATTAATTCATTAAATTCATTTATATAGTCATTATTCAATGAATATCATATAGAACGAGTCGCATCACATCGTGGAGACGGTAGGCCGTACGTACGCACGAGCGACGATATTGTTCCCATGATCGTGGAATTGTATTGAAGTGTATGTATAATATTTATGAATCAATACCAATTTAAAATAATCATATATAGTTTTTTATTTTCACCATTATACCCATCCAAGTAAGGTGGTGGTGGAAAACATATTACACCACGACATGGAGACGATATTCCGTACGTACACACGCACGGTGATTTTGTTTACCATAGGATGGATAAGAGGTGAAATAGGGATGTTTCATATTTATAATGACATATCAGTATATGAGGGATACTGATGTTATTACTTCATAATGAAACAACTAAATAAGAGGGAGTAGAAGAAGAATGAAACATGAAGAAAACGGTAGAAAGTATTACCTCTTTCTCGAAGTGCCTCCTCTAAAATTTCACTTAGGGAACTAGAGTTGGTCTTTTGAGAAGACCAGTAGCTCTATTAAGATTTTAAGGAAGTGGGGAAGTGAAATGGTCAGGGGTTGGCCGAGCTTGAAAGCTCAAATTGGTGTGAGTAGGAGAGGGTGGAGGTGCCCTTTTATAAGGGAGGAGAGGGTAACCTTTGGAAATATAAGAAATATTAGTTTATATAAAATCCCAACCCCACTTAAAAACTTCCAAAAAGACTCATATCTAATGATTAGATGAGATAGGGTTGTAATCTCATCATCCAATAAAATTTATACATGTTAGGAATTTATTTTAAAACATTTCCAAAGATTGAAATGTTTTTACCTATGAATTCAATGTGAAATTAATGCTAATGAAATAAATTATATTAAATGGTAAAAATATATTCTATTTATACTTTAAAACAATTCAATATTATAATTTATAATGAAAAAGTTGTTTTTAATTAAAAATTACCGTATTTTTACTATTCATCAAAATATGAAAGTTATCAGAAAAGTATTAAAAAATATTCCAAAGTAAATTTGTATATCCTGATTCCAAAGAGGAATTTTATTTTGTCAAATTGAACTTATAAACATTTCAAAAACTATATTTAATGTGGGTGCGCCATCAAAAGGCATCAAAACTGCATTTTTTGAAAAATACTTATTTTACCCAAAAAATTTATTTTGTTCTCTTACCATGTTCTAGAAAATGTTTAAGATGAAAAATAATGTTATAAAATTCAAAATGTAGTTAATACTATTCATAACGGCTAGTCCATAATAATATATCGTTTTTAGTGAAACCCGGTATTGCGTACTACACACACTATCGAGGAAGGCCACGATTGCGTGTAATGAAAGTCTAGTTAGTATTGTGTGTTGTGAAATATTCCTTTGGTGTAGAGTATAACATAAGACAAAAAAAATATATCTCATAAAATCTCAGGGTGTTACATCTTAGCATACCATGCATTAAGATTCAATCTCTACAATCTCTCTCTACATGGTTTCCCACTAAAACTCATTTTTCAAAAATCTATACATCTTAGTAATTATTGGATGAATATGGAATGATGGGATTTGTGTATTATTCAGAAGTTCCCCCTTTAGTTATGGTTTTTATGGGAAACATATCCATTTTCTAAAACCTTATAATGCCATATTCATCAAATTTGAACTCTATAATATTTAGGACAATCTTTTGTAGCACATCATTATCTTTATGAGCCTCCTTTATCCTCCCATTGATGGATGGTTGAAATTTTATTTAAGCATGGTGGGATTAATGTCCTTTTATTATTCCCATATCCATCCTTTTTCTTTATATTAAGATTAAATCCCTTGTAGTACTCATATTGGTGAGAGTTTTTAAATCCTTTCTACTCAGATCATCTACCGCTTTATTTTATTTCCTATTATGGTTATGTATTAAGCAATCATAATACTTGATAAGCTCTAACAACCACTGTTGGAACATATTAAGATCCAATTGTTTGAATATATACTTGAAGATTTATGATTTGTATATACACCACACTTCTACATATAAAGATAATTTTTTGAAATAATTAATATGAATACCATCATAGCCAATTATATATATCATGATTTGGGTAGTTTTTCTCATGGACCATTAGTTCGAAGGAGGGATATACTATAAATTTATCATCTTTCTGGAGTACACATCCGAATAACATTTTTGATGAAACATTATAGATCGCAAATCCTTCCCCACAGGTGGGCAATGTGAGAATATGTATAGTGATATTTTTCATCTTTAGTTCTTTAAAACATTCCACGAATTCATTATTTCGGATAAAATTGACTATATTCTGAGTTATCTTCATTAGTGGGATTGAAAATCTTGAGAATTTTCTCACAAATTGATGATAGTATCCAGTTAATCCAAGGAAAATATAGATTTCTGTCACAAAGGTTATTATCATTTTACATCGTCCAATTACCTCTTCTTTTGAAGGGTCTAAAGATATACCTTTTTGGGTGATAAGAATCCCAATTAATTTAACTTTATCTATCTATAATTTACATTTACTATACTTTAGAATCATCTTTTCTTTACCCCAGGTTTTAAGTATAGTATTCAAATACTCATCATGTTCCTCCTTTATTTTGGTGTAAATGAAAATATCAGATATAAATACTTCCAAAAATTTGTTTTGGTAATCCCTAAATAATATATTCATTATGTCCATAAATATTTTTGGAGTTTTACTAGGAAAAATTTCATCACCATGAAACCATAGTGCTCGTACCATGTATAAAAAGTGGTCTTTTGGATATTATCATTCTTCACAATTACTCAATAGTATCCCAACTGAATATCTATCTTAGGTAAACACTGGGCTCCGCCTAACTGATTTATCAAGTCATAAATCCATGGTATAACATACTTTTTCTTTATTGTGATCATTTTGATCTCATGATAATTAACAAATAAGAACATTGAAAAATCCTTCTTCTCGAGGAAGAGGATCGGTGCACCCTATGGTGAAGCATATGGGAATATAAATCCTTTATCTATATTATCTTTTAGATTATTATTTATCTCCTAGAGTTCAAAAATGTATATTATATATGGATTCTTGCATATTGTAATGTGTTCAGGTATAAGATCAATTAAAAATTTAACCATACAACTAGGAGGAAGACTAAAACATTTGTTGGGGTTCACATCAGTGTATTTCCTCACAATGAGAATGTATTTGAGGATTATTGTAGGGAACCAATATTGATATACATGGACATTACATTAAATTTGTGGAATACCTAATACATATAAAAAATAGACCCCAAAATAACATGATAGTTTAGTGTCTTTGGAAACTCAGAATATAATCTTTTAATTTTGGTTAAAGATATTCAACATCTCCCATAAAGATCTTACCTTTTTTTTCATACCTATAACCTTTATTTATGTCCTGGGGAAAAGAAAACATATAAATGGTGAGCTCAAATGCTCAGTAAGGGTAATAATGGAGAAAATTAAACAAACCATATACATTTAATCTTAAAAAACACGAACATAATATTTAAACATCAAAATCTTGAGCAATGACATGAAACATGGAAATACATAAGGCATAGATCATAATGGAACATCAATTATGATAAAATAGCATGGGAATAAAACATGTAATTGTGGAAAACCATTAAGCACGTGATATGATTTCCATAGTAGCCAAGGCATTACTGCCAAGACCATCTTAGTGGACAAAGCCCCTTTCTGAATCGAGTCGACTCCTTGTTCCAGTCCTGTATCACTGAACCGGATTAACTTACCATTCCGGCCATGTCTATCTCATAAGATATAAATCTTTACCCAATGCATTGGAGGGAGATATAGGTCCCACCCATATCATAATGAAATTATTCTTAAATGTTCCACAACATAAACATAAATCATTCATCAAATCCCAAAGAATAAAATGGGCTTCATAAAAATCATTCCATCCTAACATAATATATATAAAACAAATGGATATTAATTCATCATAAGAAATGTGAAACCTTGTAAATCAAAGAGAAATTATACTTGAAACATAATCATACTAAATAATGTCATCTTAGATGGAAAATAGTTTTGACAAATACTTGAAATGAATTCATGAGGAAAATATCCTTTCTTCTTCAAAATCATTTTCTTTTCAAAAAATGACATGAAATTTTAACCGAAAAGAATTTTGTTGAAAATAATCATAAAATATTTCATATAAGCCATCATGTAAATAAGGTATTATGAAACTGTAAAAATCTGTTCATGCCGTATAAGTAAAAAAACATTCTTCTCGTATTTTTGTCGGAAAAGTCAAAAAGTACCTCATATGGTAAAAAAAGAAAGATTCCTTACATACCATGTATTAAAAGTAAAAAATGGGTAAAAATCACTTTAAAAATACATGAAACCATTTTTAGAAAATAGGGACATGGATTATAAATATAACCCCAGAAAATACTTACGAATAAGAAATCTCGAATAAAAATGAGATTGGAAAAGTTATCCCTTACCTTAGGTTCGATATGCTTCATACATATCTGAAACTCTTGTATAATGATTTAAATAATGTCATTGAATTATTACATAATCATATTTATTGTTATGAAATCATATATGGTTCACTTATGACTTTATATTACCCGTTCTTTTGTAAATTCCATGTTAAAGCAGCATTTTGGGTAAAATTGTTTCATTTATCGTACTTGTATCGATTTGTTGTTCTTGATATTATTAATCATATTCTAATTTACATAATTCAAGAATTTAAAACATGATTTATATATAATATATATTCATTATATAAATATATATGATAGATCGATAAATGGAATGAAATACACCGTTCATGGAGACGGTAGGCCGTACGTACGCATGAACATTGTTTTCGTTTCCTTATTGAATTGAATGGAATTAAGTAAATGAAAAATATATGTTCATAAATATTGTATCATTATTATGTAATATATTTCATGATTATTTATTATATATATACTTTATAATCATACTTTAATGGTTAATCAAGGAAAATGAATCGCCTCGCGTTCGTGGAGATGGTAGTGCATACGTATGCACGAGCGATGATATCATTCCCATAATTATTGAATATAATTGTAGTGGATGATATAATATCTCAGAATCATTATGATGTTATAATTACCATATATAGTTTTTATTTACACCATTATACCCATCCATGTAAGGCGGTGGTGGAAAAACTAATTACACCACAACGTGGATATGGTATTCCCTACGTACGCACGCACAGTGATTTATTTTTTCCATAGGATGGATAGAAGGTGAAATGGGGTTGTTTCATATTTATAATATCATATAAATATATTAGTTATACTGATTTTATTACTTTAAAATTAATCAACTAATGAAAAGGAAGTTGAAGAAGAAAGAATCTTGAAAGAATCGGTAGAAGAGATTAACTCTTCTTCGACGCATCTCCTTTAAGCTTCCTTTTAAGGGACTAGAGTTGGTGTTTTGAGAAGACCAGAACCACCAGAATGTTTCTAGGGAAGTGGAGAAGAGAAATAGGCAGGGTTTGGTCAATATTGAAGGCTCAATATGTTTTTAAGAGGAGAGGGAGGAGGAGCACTTTTATAAGGAAGGAGAGAGGCACTCTAGGAAGAAATTAAAATATTATTTTATAATAAATTGATATTCGGTTTATAATGGCTCCAAAGTGACTAATTTTGAAAATAAATTGGGTATGGGTCGAAATACTCTCATCCAATAGGTTTTGGACATGTTTAGGTTACTATTTTAACCTTATCATTTAGATTTATCTCTAAGTTAAATAATTTAACTTTTACCATCTCTTCTTGTTTTCTTACACTATATGGTTAATAAACTTACTATAACAAGAAAAACGAACCCCAAGTGGTTCATTATTAATATATATAACATTATATATGTTATTTGGCCAAACCGTATATTTTTAGGAAGAGAATAAAAATTAATTATATAATATTTGTTTTAAAAACTATTTTATGTCTATTTTGATACTATTTGGTAATTGAATTTTTGTGAAACTCATAACAGCATGATTATTTCAAAAAAGGTATGTTTAATAAATACTAACATCTCATATTAACCGAAAAAATTATTGTAATTTATAAAAATTCTCAAATTACATTTATTTGGGTATTTATAACATCAATTATGTTAATATTTCATTAATAAGGTAATTACTCCATCCTCATTGTGTCATAAATAAATTAAAATATTTAATGTCTAAAAATAATAAATAAAATACCATTATGTTTAAAATCCTTTTATATTTGTAATGAATATTTATAGTCGAATTTATCATATGTATAATCCTATATTAAAAATGTTTTAGTTATTAAACTTTGATTTTAACTATTTTAACTCTTCTTTAAATAAAATAATAATAAGTGTCCTAATCTAATCCAAGTGGACCTAAAGGGTAATATTTTTTCCTAATAATGTTTTTGGTCTAATTTAATTTATCCAATAGAATTTGGACACGTGTTAGGGTAATAATAATATCATTTTTACCCTTAATTACCCTATTTACTTTTAACCATGGTAAATAATATTAAAAAGGTACTATTCCCCAAAAATTATTTTTTATCTTATTGAACAACTTTTTACTCCTTGATATTGACTACGTCTCTTAGATTTTCAAAATTCCACTCACATAAGCGGTAAAATTATGTTTTATGTAAATTTACAAATTTTCCTAGGAGGTGGGTAAAAGACGGTGAAAAGTTCAATAAATTATATATATATATATAATAATTATAAAATGACTCCAATGAATTACATTAAACATATATAGTTATTATGTATCAATTTGTACCTAAAATAAATTTAAATAAAATAAATAATTACTTAAATAAAAAGTCGGTTTTTAAATAGTAACCCAATGTTTTCACTATTCATCAAAAATTGAAAGTTTTCAGAAAAATACAAAAAATTCACCCAAGGCTAATTTTGATATTCTGAATCCAAAACTGAATTCCATTTTGAATGATAAAAATTATAAAATTTTAAAAAGTGGGTATTACTATTCATAATGACTAGTTCATAATAATATTATAGTAATACCATGTTTAGTGAAACTCGGTGTTGCGTATAACACACGCTATCGAGGAAGGTTGATCTGGCATGAAACAGAAGCCTAGAATAGTGTTTGTGTATACTGAAATCTAATATAGTGTTGTGTATAGCACAAGTTAATCTTGTTGTAGCGTACAAGTCATCAATGAAATTAAAAAACATTTCTCATAAAATCTCGGGGTGTTACATTCTACCCCCCTTAAAATGAATTTCTCCCTTTAAATTCGTCATGGTTATAAATGGTTTTCAACTTGAAAGTTTCATTCATAAAAATCCACATCGTTAAAAGGAATACCAAATCATCATTTTAAAAAGGAATGTTAGAAACATAACGGATACCCAAAGTTACTCATAACTGGGTTTCCACATAAGAGAATATAGGTGGAAATATGGATATGGAAGAAAAATATAACCAGCACGTTCTGAAAGAGAGTGGTAGAGGACATGCTTATGAAAAAGCCAAAAATTACAAAGCCATAAATTTGTGATGATTTAAGGTACCATATGATTCATCAAAAATGAGGGTACTAGGACAACATTTTTGGTTTTCAAGATCATTTCCCTAATGTTGATGAATTAAAAGAAATACTTACTTTATTTTGGTACAATTTCACTGTTGTTTGTGCCTTGAAAAATTTACACTTCATCTCATACAGAAATGAGGTTGAATTTTTCTTCCGTCTAGTGTTAGAAGATCGTGCGATAGAATGATTGGTCATTCCAACTATCTCAAACATAAGGTTAGAAAAATTTATATACATAAGTCCATCTTATGGTGAGATTAACCGTATATGATTCCAAAAATGGACTTATACTTCAACTATAATACTTTTCAATAAAATAAACTTAATTTCTACTAACCAGGGACTTCTTGTAGGCCAGTGGTATGTGATAATCGCCTGTCTCACTTCGGTTGTGGGTTTGACTCCCGCATCCTGTTCCGACGCGACGGGTTGTCGCCCATCCTACATGGTGTCCTTTTTCCAAAACTACAATATTATAACATCCCATAACTAATATAGAAAAAAGTTCTATCCCTAAACAATAATAACTTATGTCCAACATAATCCATTCCAATCTTTAGGCTTAATTAAAATACCTCTGTCCAAGCTCATAGTATAAAGAAAACAATTACTAGAAATGTCATCTACCGAGCATGTGAATACTGTCGTTTATCCCCCATATATAATAC
Source organism: Viscum album (assembly GCA_963277665.1). Classification (NCBI taxonomy): domain Eukaryota; kingdom Viridiplantae; phylum Streptophyta; class Magnoliopsida; order Santalales; family Viscaceae; genus Viscum; species Viscum album. The sequence continues at coordinate 1,478,085,116 of OY728150.1, forward strand.
GATATATCTAGTTGGTCACATTCCAAACATGTGAATATCTTAATCATGTATTCTCTTGAAAAATGAATACCCATTTAACCTTATTGAAAACATGAATGCTATCTAAAGTTAAGTCTTTATACATATCAAAATCCCAAAATTTCTATATACTCAAACCATGATATCAGTGATGAGGTCATTTCATTTTTTCTTTATCCATTAATTATGCACATATCATCTTCTTTTCAAAAATATTTCAATCACTTTTAATGTTCACCGGTACCATATAATTATTGAAAACCATTACATATATATTCCAAAATTCCACGATTCCATAAATGAGATTCCATGATACTATTTTGAAATCCCATTACCTAAACACTTAATCATTCCACAACATCATTTTCATATTCCACATCACAAATAGTGAACGCATGTGACTTTCCTTTTTCGTTTTCCTTAAGAGGTTTCTCATATCGATCATCATTAACCCATGGATTAGGGAATCGATTAGCATAATTTCCTATTTCCTTACACTTGAAGCATTGAAGTGTTGGTGGAGCGTTCTCTGTAGTCTTTTCTCTATTCACATCATTAGAAACCTTTTTCCCATTACTTCGGCACTCAATTTCTCGATGAACTTCTTTTCCACACTTGAAACATTCTCTATTACCTCTTAGAGAATCTCCACCATGATTCTTTCCACAATTTGTGCATAATTGTTCTAAGATTTTTCCTTGAAATACATCTTTCGTTTCTTGTCAAAACCATGAGATGGATATGTAACACCAACATCCAGTTCAACCTTGATAGCGCAATGCACAATTTATTCATAGCTACTGAAGTCTCTTATAGCTAATGCCCTTCGAAGACTTAGTTTTAAGCCACTAAACAATTGATCAACTTTACTTTTAGGTTGGATGATAAAGCCAGATGCATATCTTGTAAGCCTTGTAAAATTCACTTTGTATATACCAACAGATTCATCATCCTTTTGCTTAAGCTCAAGGAACTCCTTTTTCCATCTTTTTTCAAAGAATACGAGGGAAGTACTTATTGAAAAATAAGTTTTTGAACTCATCCCATTCGATGGATACAATTTCATCTCAGGGCCTCGTATTCTTAATTAGAGTCCACCATTGGTCTGCTTCACCTTCTAAATGGTAAATATCCAAAATGAATTTTTCATGTTCCAAACATCGAAGTACGGAAAATATCTTTTCAATGGTACTGATCCATTGTTCATAAACAAGTGAATTAGAAGACCCACTGAAATAAGGTGGACGTTGCCTCATGAAGGACTCAATAGAATATGGTTCCCTTCTCTGCTCATTTGGATGTCCAGAATAATTCATAGCTTGTGTAAGTATAGTGATATGATTTTGCACTCCATCTCCCATAACATTGGTTTGTTCAAGAGGATAATCATTGAATTGTCTATTACATTGATCAACACAGTTCCTTCGGGTTCCATCCATCGTCTAAAACCCAAAAAGAATAGTGTGAGATGCAAAAATCATGCTAGTGAAAACAACATAATTAAGGGAGGGTACCTTCAATATCTAACAACTTAGGTTTAATTCTAATATCGTTACCAAAATTCTAGGACTATAAACTACACTTATACTTAACCTTAGGGACATCCCTAGACATACCTTAGAATTATCTCTAGGGATTTCACTAAAGTTCTCGCATCCTAGTTTCCAAAGGTTGACTAAACCTTTCCTCTGATACCAACTATAGATTCCCAATCTTGACATACATGGACATTACATTACTTTTTCGGAATACATAATACATAGAAAATATAGACAGCAAAGGACCATAATATTTTAGTGTCTTTGGAATCATGGAACATAATATTCTAATCTTGCTGAAAGATATTCACCATCTGACATAAAGATCGTCCCTTTTTTTCTTACCTAAAACATTTCTTTATATCATGGGGAAATGAAAACATATAAAGGGTGAGCTCAAATGCTCAGTAAGGGTAATCATGGAGAAAATAAAACAAACCATATACATTTGAACTTCAAAACATGACCATAAAGTTTAAACATCAAAATCTTGAGTTGTGAAATAAATATTTGCAGTAAGTAAGGTATAGATCATAAAGTAACATCAATATTGATAAAATAGAATTTTAATAAAACATTTAATTGTGGAAAACCATTAATAACATGATATTATTTCCATAGTAGCCAAGTCATTTCTGCCAAGACCATCTTAGTGAACAAATTCCCTTTCTGAATCGAGTTCAATCCTCGTTCCAGTCATGTATCACTAAACCAGATTAACTTACTGTTCTATCCATATCTATATCATGAGATATAAATATTTACCCAATGCATTTGAGGGAGATATAGGTCCCACCCATCTCATAATTAAATCATTCTTACGTGTGCCATAACATAAACATAAATCATTCATCATAACCAAAAGAATAAAATGGGTTTCATAAACATCATCCCATCATAACATAATCCATATAAAAAATGGATATAAATTCATCATAAGAAATTTTAATATATGTAAATCATAGAGACATTATAATTGAATCATAATCATATTAAATAATGTCATCTTAAATGGAAAATAGTTTTGACAAATACTTGAAATGAATTCTTGAGGAAAATATCCTTTCTTCTTGAAAATAATTTTCTTTTCACAAAATTCCATGAAATTTTAAAAGAAAAGGATTCTGTTGAAAGTATTCATGAAATAATTCATAGAAATATTCATGGAAATAAGGCATTATGAAATCGTAAAAATCTGTTCATGCCATATAAGTAAAAAACATTCTTCTCATACTTTTGCTGGAAAAGTCAAAAAGTACCTCGTATAGTAAACAAATGAAAGACTCCTTACAAGCCATGTAGTAAAATTCAAAAATGGGTAAAAAGGACTTTAAACATACATGAAATAATTTTTAGAAAATAGGGACATGGATGATAAATATAACCCCGGAAAATACTTACGAATAAGTAGTCTCGGATAAAAACGAGATTGGAAAAGTAATCCCTCAACTTAGGTCTGATATGCTTTGTACGTATCCAAAACTCCTGTATAATGATTTAAATAATACCATTTAATTATTATAGAATCATATTCATTGTTATGATATCATATATGGTTCACTTATGACTTTATATTACCCATTCTTTTGTAAATTTCATGTTAAAGTAGTGTTTTGGGTAAAATCGTTTCTTTTATCGTACGTGTTTCGATTTTTTGTTCTTGAAATTGTTACTCATATCATAATTTACATAATTACAGAATTTAAAACATGATTTATATATAATATATATTCCGTATATAAATATATATGATAGATCGATAAATGGAATGAAATACACCGTTCATGGAGACGGCCTGCCGTATGTACGCATGACTGCTGTTTTCATTTCCTTATTGAATTGAATGGAATTAAGTAAATGAAACATATATGTAAATAAATACAGTATAATTATTATTTAATATATTTCATTATTATTTATTATGTATATAATTTATAATCATAATTTAATTGTTATTCAAGGAAAATGAATCTCATCGCTTTCGTGGAGACGGTAGTCCGTACGTACGCATGAGCGATGATATCGTTCTTATAATTATAGAATAGAATTGGAGTGGATGATATAATACCATAGAATAAGTATTATTTTATAATAACCATATATAGTTATTATTTAAACCATTATACCCATCCAAGAAAGGTGGTGGTGGAAAAACTAATTACACCACGGCGTGGACACGGTATTCCGTACGTATGCACACGCGGTGATTTCATTTTCCGTAGGATGGATAGAAAGTGAAATGGGGTTGTTCCATATTTATAATATCATATCTGTATATTATTGCTCTCTATTGTATTAATTTACAATGAAACAACTAAATAAGAGTAATTTGAAGAAGAAAGAAACTTGAAAGAATCGGTAGAAGAGATTACCTCTTCTTCGGCGCACCTCATTTAAGCTTCCTTTTAAGGGACTAGAGTTGGTCATTTGAGAAGAAAATAAACTCCAGAATGCTTATAGGGAAGGGTAGAAGATAAATGTGTAGGGGTTGGCCGATCTTGAAGGCTCAAGGTTTTGTGAAGAGGAGAGGGAGGAGGTGCCTTTTTATAAGGGAGGAGAGGGGCACTATAGGAAGAACTTGAAATATTATTTTATAATAGAGTCATATTCGGTTTATAATGGATCCAAAGTGACTTATTTAGAAGATAAAGTGGGTATGGGTCTAAATTCCCTCAAAAATAGGTTTTAGACAAGTTTAGGTTACTATTTTATCCTTTTCATTTAGATTTAACTCTAAGTTAAAAAATTTATCTTTTACCGTGTCTTCTTGTTTTCTTACACTATGTGGTTAATAAACATACTATAACAAGCCAAAAGAACCACACGTGGTTCATTAATAATATATATAACCTTATCTATGTTATATGTCCGAACATTATATTTTTAGGAATAGAATAACAATTCATATTATAATATTTGTTTTAAAAACTATTTTATGTCAATTTTGACACTATTTGGTAATTGATGTTTTGTGAACCTCATAATAGCATGATTAGTTCGAAACCATTTAATTGAATAAATAATAACATGTAATATTGACCTAAAAATTATTTTAATTTATAAAAAGTCTCAAATTACCTTTATTTGGGTATTTATAACATCAATTATGTTAATATTTCATTAATTAGGTAATTATTGCATCATCATTGTGACATAAATAAATTAAATTATATAATGTCGAAAAATTATAAATAAAATTACATTATGTAAGAAATATTTTTAGATTTCTAATTAATATTTATAGTCGAATTTATGTAATGTATAACCCTATATTAAAAATGTTTTAGTTATTAAACTTTGATTTTAACTATTTTAACTCTTCTTTAAATAAAATAATAATAAATGTCCTAATCTAATCCACGTGGACCTAAAGGGTATTATTTTTTCCTAATGTTATTTCTGGTCGAATTAAACTTATCCAATAGAATTTGTACATGTTTTAGGGTAATAATAATATCATTTTACCCTTAATTACCCTATTTACTTTTAATAATGGTAAATAAAACTAATAAGTTGCTATTAACCAAAAATTAATTTTTATATTATTGAACCACATTTTACTACTAAATATTAACCGTGTCTCTTTGATTTTCAAAATTCCATGCACAAAAGTGGTAAAATTATGTTTTATGTAAATTTACAAATTCTCCTAGGAGGTGGGTAAAAGGCGGTGAAAAGTTCAATAATTTATATATATATATAAAATTATTATAAAACTACTCCAATTAATTACATTGAACTTATATGGGTATTATGTATCAATTTTTACCTAAAATAAATTTAAATAAAATAAATAATTATTTAAATAAAAATTTGGTTTTTAAATAGTAACCGAGTTTTTTCACTATTCATCGAAAATTGAATGTTTTCCGAAAAATACCAAAATTTCACCCTAGTCTAATTTCGATATTCCGAATCAAAAAATGAAGTCAATTTTGAAAGATAAAAATTATAAAATTTGAAGAAGTGGGTATAACTTCTCATAACGGCTAGTTCATAATAATATTATAGTAATACCTTGTTTAGTGAAACTCGATATTGCGTATAACACACACTATCGAGGAAGGTTGCTCTAGCGTGCAAACAAGCCTAGAGTGGTGTTTGCGTATAATACAAGCTAATACGGTGTTATGTAAAGAGCAAGATAATATTAGTGTAGCGTACAAGACATAAATGAAATAAAAAAACTATTTCTCATAAAATCTCGGGGTGTTAAAATTATATTTTCCACAGACTTAATCATTTTATCTAGATACAATTTCTCATAGGGAAAAATATATATGCTTGAGATGTTGATACCAAAGAAGATTCACCCCCTCCTTACACTTGTATAGAATCAAAGTGTGATTAACGATATGGAGGGTAATTTAATTATGTAAAAAATTTATATTGGCTCTATATATGGGAATACAATCTATTCCTAGAATACCTTAAAATTAATCTAAAGAGAGTGTGATAAGGTTCACTAGGATGTTCAACTCACAATTTTGACAGGGAAAAAGTTATATACATGGGATTCTATAATTTCCCCATTTTCTTTTTTCACTAATAGCTAATGTTTCATTTAGTTTTGTGGTTCTTGAATAGTTCTACTACACTTATGAGATTTGAAATAATTCATAGAACTAGAATAAAAAAATCATTTTTGTTATTCTTAAATGAAAATCTAGATTACATGTTACAACTTCATTGTCATGATTGAACGTCTGAGTTGGGATGGAATAAGATCCCCCTTTCCCTCTAGGAATTGGATGTTGATATAATTGGTTGTCATTACCAAACCTAGGATTAGTGAATTGATTTTCATAGTTTTCTTATTCCCTGTAGTTGAAATAATGAAAAAGGGATTGAGGGTTGATGAGAGAATTCACTTCTTCCATATTGTTAGTGGGTTTCTCTCACAAGTAATCTGTAGCTAGGTTCCCTTCCTTCCCTAACCAAAATAATTTCATCATCCACTTTAAGAAATACCCATGGTGATTCTTCCCACAACTTTGACAAGTGGGTTTTTGAAATTTATTTTCACTATTAGATTTTTCCATCACACCACCAGAATTTAACTCCAATTTCAACTTTTTATCCCCATGAGACCCCTGATATGTGCTTATCTATATTTCTACATTGAGTGAACATCAAAAAATTTCATCATAGCTATCAAACGCCAAAATTTACATGGATTTCCATAGATTGGATTTAAACCACTAAAGAAGTGGTCAACATTGAATTCTGGAGTAAAAAAAATCGATTAGTGTATCATGAAAGTCTTTTGAAGTTTACCACAAATGTAACACCCCGAGATTTTATAAAAAATATTCTTTTTAATTTCATTAAATTCTTGTGTTGTACGCTACACCAAAAGGATCTTACACAACATGCATCCTTGACTTTCCTTGCATTACACATAATCGCAACCTTCCTCGATAGCGTGTGTAGTATGCAATAACGAGTTTCACTAAACAACAATATGCTATTAAAATATTATTAAAACTAGCCGTTATGAGTAGTAATAACCAATTTTTGAAATTTTGTAAATTTTATTTTTCAAAATGGACTTCATTTTTGGATTTGGAATTTTGAAATTAGCTTAGGGTGAAAATTTGGTACTTTTCGGATAACTTTCATTTTCTGATGAATAGTGAAAATTACTAAATTTTAATTAAAACCTTTTTAATAGAAATAATTAATAGTGAAAAATTATTAATTTGAGTGGTTTTAAAGTATATTTAGAATATATTTTTTTAATTTAATACAATGTTGGTCATTAGATATAATTTTACATTTAAACCAGACATAAACAAGTGTCAATATTATGATAGTTATTATCTCTTAAGAACATGCTATCTATTTTGACGATGAGATTTAATTTTTAAATTAATTAATGCAACTGATATGTTTTCAATTTGGTAAAATAGACATTATTTTTGAGTTCATAATATCAAATATAGCATAGGCCTAATTTTTGGTATTTTTATGGAAACTTTCATTTTTTGATGAATAGCGAAACCACTAAGTGGTAGTTAAAAAATTGAATTTTTCATAAAAATTAATTTCACCACTTCTGTGGATGGAATTTCAAAAATCCAAGATACATGGTTGATATCAGTATGTAAAATGTGGTTCAATGAGATGAAAATAATTTTTGGCGAATAGTAACTTTTTACTTTTTTTACCACGGTTAAAAGTAAATACGGTAATTAAGGGTAAAAATTTTATTATTATTTCCCTAACACATGTCCTAATTCTATTGGAAAAGTGTAATTTGACCAAAAACAACCATAGAAATAAAATATGACAATTTAGGCCCACTTGGATTAGATTAGGACATTTATTATTTTATTTAAAGAAGGGTTAAAATAGTTAAAATCAATGTTTAATAACTAAATAATTTTTAATATAGGTTTATAAAAAAGTTAAATTCAACTATAAATATTCATTAGAAATCTAAAAAGATTTCATACATAATGGTATTTTATTTGTAATTTTTAGACATTAAATACTTTAATTTATTAATGACACAAAGATGATGCAGTAATTATCTTATTAATGATATATTGACATAATTGATGTTATAAATACCCAAATAAATGTAATTTGAGACATTTTATGAATTCCACTAATTTTATAGGTTAATATGACATGTTATTATTGACTTAATTAACTTTTTTGGAACTAATAATTCTGGTATGATTTTCACAAAAATCAATTACTAAATAGTGTCAAAATTAATATAAAATAGTTTTTAAAACAAATATTATATTATTAATTGTTATTTTATTCCTAAAAATCTATGTTTCGGACAAATGACATAGATAAGGTTATATATATTAATAATAAACAACTTGGGGTTCGTTTGTCTTGTTATAGTATGTTTATTAACCTTATAGTGTAAGAACACAAAAGGACACGGTAAAAGTAAAATTATCTAACTTAAAGTTAAATATAAATGATAAGGTTAAAATAGGAACCTAAACTTGTGTAAATTCTATTGGATGAGATTATTTCGACCCATCCCCACCTTAGCTTCTAAATAAATCAATTTGGAGCTATTTAAAACCGAATTTGTCTTTATAATAAAATAATATTTTTGGTTATTCCAAAGGTGCCCCTCTCCTCCCTTATAAAAGGGCACCTCCTCCCTCTCTTCCTCACACCACTTTGAGCCTTCAATCTCGGCCAACCCCTGCCAAATTCTCTTCTCCACTTCCTTAGAAACATCCTAGAGGTTCTGTTCTTCCTCAAAGACCGATTTCAGTTCCCTAAAAAGAGATCTCAATGAGGCGTTTCAAAGAAGAGGTAATGTCCGTTACCGATTCGTTCAACTTTATTTCTTCTTCCACTTCTTCTTATTAGGTTGTTTCATTATGAAGTAATGGAATCAGTATCAAAAATATACTTATATGTTATTATAAGTATGAAACAACCTTATTTCACCATCTATCCATCCTACGGAAAATGAAATCATCGCGCGTGCGTACGTACAGAATACTGTCTCCACGCCGTGGTGTAATCTATTTTCCACCACCACCTTACTTGGATGGGTATAATGGTGTACATAATTACTATATATGATTATTTTAAAGTGATATTGATTATGAAATAGTATACATACACTCCAATACAATTCCACGAGCATGAGAATGATATCATCGCTCGTGTGTACGTATGGACTACCGTCTCCACGACGCGATGAGATTCATTCTCCACGTTAACCATTCATGAATCATAATAAAGTATATATAATATGTAATCATGAAATATATGAAATAATAATTATACTGGATTTATGTGTATATATATGTATGTCATCTACTTAATACCATTCAACTCAATAAGGAAAAGAAAACAACGTTCATGCGTACGTACGGTCTACCGTCTCCATGAACGGTGTATTTTTTCCATTTACTGATCTATTATATATATATTCTGAATATATATTATATATAAATTATGTTTTATATTATTTAATTAAGTAATCATGATCTAAGTAATCATATGAATAATTACAAGTCAAAACACGGACGACAAATGAAATGATTTTACCCAAAATGCTCTTTAACATGGAATTTACAAAAGAACGGGTAATATAAAGCCATAAGTGAACCATATATGATATCATAACAATTAGTATGATTCTAGAATAAGTAAATGACATTATTTAAATCATTATACACGAGTTTCAGACACTTACGAAGAAAATCGGACCTAAGGTAAGGGATAAATTTTCAATCTCATTTTTATCCGAGATTGCTTATACATAAGTATTTACTGGGGTTACGTTTATCATCCATGACCATGTTTTCTAAAAATGATTTCATAAAATGTTTACCATTATTCCATGGATTTTTAAATTCACTTTTACACTTTATTTACTTTTTACCACATTGTTTGAATGGATTTTTTCCTTTGGTTACCAATTAAGGTACTTTTAAACTTTTCCGACAAAAGTATGAGGAGAATGTTATTTTTAACTTATATGGCATGAACATATTTTTATGGTTTCATAATGCCTAATTTTCAAGAAGCTTACTCTACAATATTTCCTTATTATTTTCAATAAAACCCTTATCTTTTAAAATTGCATGGAATTTTTTGAAAAGAACAAGATTTTAAAGGAGAAAGGATATTTTCCTCAAGAATTCATTTCAAGTGTTTTGTCAAAACTATTTTACATATAAGATGACATTATTTCATATGTGTATGTTTCAAGTAAAATGCCTCTATGATTTAAATGGTTTCAATTTTCTTATGATGAAATGATATCAATTGTTTATGGATTACGTTATGATGGCAGGATGTTTAAGAATCCCATTTTATTTCATGGGTTATGCTACGACATATGATTTATGATTTTGTGTCACATGAAAGAATGATTTCATTATGAGATGGGTGGGACCTATATCTACCTCCAATGCATTGGGTAAAGATTTATATCTCATGAGATAGACATGGCTGGAATAGAAAGTTAAACCGGTTCAGTAATACAGGACTGGAACGATGAGTGAACTCGATTCCGAAAGGGACTTTGTCCACTAAGATGGTCTTGGCAGCAATGCCTTGGATACTATGGAAATCATATCATGTGCTTAATGGTTGCCACAATTAAATGTTTTATTCCCATGCTATTTTATCATTATTAATGTTTCTTTATGATCTATGCCTTACGTACTTCCCTGTTTTATGTCATTTCTCAAGCTTTTGATGTTTAAACATTAAGTTAATGTTTTTAAGTTCAAATGTATATGGTACGTTTTATTTTATCCATGGTTACCCTTACTAAGCATTTGAGCTCACCCTTTTTATGTTTTATTTTCCCCAGGATATAAAGAAAGGTTTTAGGTAAGAAAAAAAGGGGAAGATCTTTATGGGAGATATTGACGATCTTTCACCATGATTAGAAGATTACGTTACATGTTTCCAAATACACTAAACTATTATGGTCCTTGTGTGTCTGTTTTTATTATGTATTAATTATTCCGCAAAAGTAATGTAATTTCTATGTACGTTAAGCTTCAGGTCTCTACAGTTGGTATCAGAGGAATGGTTTAGTCAACCTTTGGAAACTAGGATGCGAGAATTTTAGTTAATTCCATAGAGATATTTCTAAGGTATGTCTAGGGATTCCCCTAAGGTTAAGTATAAGTATAAGTTATAGTACTAGAATTACAGTAACCCACTATGTTAGATATTGAGGTTACTCCCCCTTTATTATATTGTTTTCCCTAGTGTGATTTTTTGCCTCTCACACTATTCTTTTTGGGTTTTAGACGATGGCTGGAACCCGAAGGAACCGTGTTGATCAATGTAATGGACAATGCAATGATTATCCTCATGAACAAACAAATGTTATGGGAGATGGAGTGAAAAATCTTATTACTATACAAGCACAAGCTATGAATCATTCTGGACATCCAAATGAGCAGAGAAGGGAACAATATTCTATTGAGTCCTTCATGAGGCAACGTCCACCTTCTTTCAGTGGGTCTTCTGATCCACTTTTTGCTGAACAATGGATCAGTACTACTGAAAAGATATTTTCAGTTCTTGAATGTTCAGAACATGATAAAGTCATCTTAGTAGTGTATTGTTTGGAAGGTGATGCTGATCAATGGTGGAATCTTATCAAGAATATGAGGCCAAGAGATGAAATTGAGTCCATGGAATGGGACGAGTTCAAGAACTTATTTTTCAATAAGTACTTCCCTCGTATTCTTCGAACAAAGATGGAGAAGGAGTTTCTTGAACTAAAGCAAAAGGATGATGAATCTGTTGGTATATACGAAGCAAAATTTACAAGGCTTTCCAGGTATGCATTTGGATTTATCATCCAACCTGAAAGTAAATTTGATCCATTCTTCAGTGGCTTAAAACCAAATATTCGAAGGGAATTAGCTATAAGATACCTCAGTAGCTATGAAGAAATTTTGTGTTGTGCTATCAAGGTAGAAATAGAAGTTGGTGTTACTTATCCATCTCATAGTTTTGACAAGAAACGAAAGATGGAGTTCAAGGAGAAATCTCAGAATAATGGTGAAAAGAAGATGAATGTTTCATTATGCTCAAAGTGTGGAAATAAGCATGGTGGAGATTGTCTTAAAGCGACTAGAAAATGTTTTAAGTGTGGATAAGAAGGTCATCGAGCAGCTGAGTGTCGAAGTAATGGAAAAAGGGTTTCTAATGATGTGAATAAAGAAAAGACTGCAGAGAACGCACCACCAACACTTCAATGCTTCAAGTGCAAGGAAATGGGGCATTATGCTAATAAATGCCCTAATCCAAGGGTTAGTGATGATCGACATGAGCAACCGATTAAGGAAAAGGACAAAGGGAAGTCACATGCGATCACTATTGGAAATGTTGAATATGACAATGATGTGGTGGAAGGATTAAGTGTTTATGTAATGAGATTCCAAAATAATGTTGTATATAGTATCGTGGAATATTGGAATATTTATGTATTGGCCTATTGTGGTTTTTAATGGTACCGGTAACCATAGAATGTGATTGAGAAATTTTTGGTAAGCAGATGATATGCGCATAATGAAGGGATAAGAAGATAATGAGATGTTTGATTTTATTCATGAGCTCATGATTGATATAAGGACTAAGTGATATCATGGTTTGAGTATAAAGAATTTTGAAGATTTTGGTTTGTGGAAAGTGTGAACTTTTAACTACATTCATGTTTTCACTAAGGTTCAATGGGTGTTCATTCTTCAAGATGATACATGATTAAGGTATTCTAATGTTTGTAATTTGACCAACAAGATATATCTTATGATATATGGGGGATAAATGATGGCATTAACGTGATTGTTATGTGACATTTCAAGTAATAATTTCATTTATACTATAGATATGACTAAAGATTGGAATGGATTATGTTGGACAGAAGTTAGTATTGTTTAAGGATAAAACTTTTTTCGATATTATTGATGGGATGTTATAGTAATATAGGTTTATAAAAAGGAAAACCTACAGGACGGGTGGCAACCCATCGCGTCGGACAAGGCTGTGGGAATCAAACACACAACCGAAGTGCGACTGACCTTTATCGCCTACCACTGGCCTACAGGAAGTCCCTGTTTAGTAGAAACTAGTTTTATTATATAAGCAGTATGATATATGAAGTATAAGTCCATTTTAGGAACCATATATGATTAAGCTCACTATAGATGGACTTATGTAAGTTTTGATAACTTATCTAACCTTTTGTTTGAGACAGATGAAATGACCCATCATTCTATCACATGATCCGCTAACACATCATGAATGAAAAATTCAACTTCATTTATTTAAGAGTCGAAGTGGAAATTTTCCAAAGAACGACCAACGGTGAGACTATACCGAAATCACGAAAGTATTTCTTCTAATTCCAATTTCATCAACTTTAGGGAAATGATCTTGAAAACCAAAAAATGTTGTCCTAATGCTCTTATATCTGATGAATCATATGGTACCTTAGATTGTAAAAAAATTTATGGCTTTGTGATTTCTGCCTTTTCCATATCCATGTTCTCTACCACTCTCCATCAGAACATGATGGTTATATTTCTATTCCATATACATATTTTCACCTATGTAGAAACCCAGGGATTAGTTTATTTGGGTAACCGTTACGTTTCATACTTTTGTTTTTAAAGATTGGTTTTGGTATTCCTTTTTACAATGTGGGATCTATTAAAAAAACTTTCGAGTAGTAAACCATTTATAACCCTGACGAATTTTGATGGAAAAATTCATTTTAAGGGGGGTAGAATGTAACACCCTGAGATTTTATGAAAAATATTCTTTTTAATTTCATTAATGTCTTGTGTTGTATGCTACACAAAAAGGAGCTTACACAACACGCATCCTTGACTTGCCTTGCATTACACACAATCGCGACCTTCCTCGATAGCGTGTGTAGTACGCAATAATGAGTTTCACTAAACCACAATATGCTATTAAAATATTATTAAAACTAGCCATTATGAATAGTAATAACCACTTTTTGAAATTTTGTAAATTTTATTTTTCAAAATGTACTTCATTTGTGGATTCAGAATATCAAAATTATCTTAGTGTGAAATTTTGGTACTTTTCGGATAACTTTCATTTTCTGATGAATAGTGCAAATTACTAAATTTTAATTAAAACATTATTAATAAAAATAATTAATAGTGATAAATTATTAATTTGAGTGGTTTTAAAGTATATTTAGAATATATTTTTACAATTTAATACAATTTTAGTCATTTGACGTAATTTCACATTTAAATCAGACATAAACAAGTGTCATTCTTTTGATAGTTATTATCTCTTAAGAACACGCTATTTGTTTTTACGACGGGAATTATTTTTTAAATTAATTAATGAAACTGATATGTTTTGAATTTGGTAAAATAGACATCATTTTTGAGTTCATAATATCAAATATAGCTTAGGCCTAATTTTTGGTATTTTTCTGGAATCTTTCATTTTTTGATGAATAGTGAACCCACTAAGTGGTAGTTAAAAAAATGAATTTTTCATAAAAATTAATTTTACCGCTTCTGTGAATGGAATTTCAAAAATCCAAGAGACACGGTTGATGTCAGTAAGTAAAATTTTGTTCAATGAGATGAAAATAATTTTTGGTGAATAGTAACTTTTTGCTTTTTTTTACCACGGTTAAAAGTAAATACAGTAATTAAGGGTAAAAATGTTATTATTATTACCCTAAAACATGTCCTAATGCTATTGGATAAGTTTAATTTGACCAAAAACAACCTTAGGAATAAAATATGACCATTTAGGCCCACTTGGATTAGATTAGGACATTTATTATTTTATTTAAAGAAGGGTTAAAATAGTTAAAATCATAGTTTAATAACAAAATAATTTTTAATATAGGTTTATACATAAGATAAATTCAACTATAAATATTCATTAGAAATCTAAAAAGATTTCCTACATAATGGTATTTTATTTGTAATTTTTAGTCATTAAATATTTTAATTTATTAATTCCACAAAGATGATGTAGTAATTATCTTATTAATGAAATATTTACGTAATTGATGTTATAAATACCAAAATAAATGTAATTTGAGACTTTTTATGAATTCCACTAGTTTTCTAGGTTAATATGACATGTTATTATTGATTTAATTAATTTTTTTGAACTAATCATTCTGGTATGATTTCCACAAAAATCAATTACTAAATAGTGTCAAAAGTAATATAAAATAGTTTTTAAAATAAATATTATATTATTAATTATTATTTTATTCCTAAAAATCTAAGGTTCGGCCAAATGACTTAGATAAGGTTATATATAATAATAATAAACAACATGGGGTTCGTTTGTCTTATTATAGTATGTTTATTAACCTTATAGTGTAAGAACACAAAAGGACACGGTAAAAGTAAAATTATCTAACATAAAGTTAAATATAAATGATAAGGTTAAAATAGGAACCTAAACTTGTCTAAATTGTATTGTATGAGATTATTTCGACCCATACCCACATTATATTCTAAATAAATCAATTTGGATCTATTTAAAATCGAATTTGTCTTTATAATAAAATAATATTTTTGGTTATTCCAAAGGTGCCCCTCTCCTCCCTTATAAAAGGGCACCTCCTCCCTCTCTTCCTCACACCACTTTGAGCCTTCAAGCTTGGACAAACCCTGCCAAATTCTCTTCTCCACTTCCCTAAAAACATCCTAGAGGTTCTGGTTTTCCTCAAAGACCAATTTTAGTTCCCTAAAAGGAGATCTCAAAGAGGCGTTTCAAAAAAGAGGTAATGTCCGTTACCGATTCTTTCAACTTTATTTCTTCTTCCACTTCTTCTTCATAGGTAGTTTCATTATGAAGTAATGACATCAGTATCAAAAATATACTAATATGTTATTATAAGTATTAAACATCCTTATTTCATCATCTATCCATCCTACGGAAAACGAAATCATCGTGCGTGCGTACGTACGGAATACCGTCTCCATGCCGTGGTGTAATCTATTTTCCACCACCACCTTACTTTGATGGGTATAATGGTGTAATTAATAACTATATATGATTATTGTAAAGTGATATTGATTCTGAAATAGTATACATACACTCCAATACAACTCCACGATCATGAAAATGATAGCATCGCTCGTGCGTACGTACAGACTACCGTCTCCACGACGCGATGAGATTCCTTCTCCACGTTAACCATTCATGAATGATAATAAAGTATATTTAATAAGTAATAATGAAATATATGAAATAATAATGATATTGTATTTATGTGTATATATATGTATGTCATCTACTTAATTCCATTCAACTCAATAAGGAAAAGAAAACAGCGTTCATGCGTACGTACGGTCTACCATCTCCATGAACGGTGTATTTTTTCCATTTACTGATCTATTATATATATATATATATTATGAATATATATTATATATAAATCATGTTTTATATTTTGGAATTAAGTAATCATGATCTAAGTAATCATATGAATAATTATAAGTCAAAACACAGACGACAAATGAAACGATTTTACCCAAAACGCTATTTAACATGGAATTTACAAATGAACGGGTAATATAAAGCCATAAGTGAACCATATATGATATCATAACAATATGTATGATTATAGAATAAGTCAATGACATTATTTAAATCATTATACAGGAGGTTCAGACAATAACGAAGCAAATCGCACCTAAGGTAAGGGATGAATTTTCAATCTCATTTTTATCCGAGATTGCTTATACGTAAGTATTTACTGGGGTTGAGTTTATCATCCATGACCATGTTTTCTAAAAATGCTTTCATAAAATGATTACCATTATTCCATGGATGTTTAAAGTCATTTATACCCTTTATTTACTTTTTACCACAGTGTATGAATGGAATTTTTCCTTTGGTTACCATATAATGTACTTTTTGACTTTTCTGACAAAAGTACGAGGAGAATGTTATTTTTAACTTATACGGCATGAACGGATTTTTACGGTTTCATAACACCTAATTTTCAAGAAGTTTCCTCTACAAGATTTCCTGATTATTTTCAATAAAACCCTTATCTTTTAAAATTTCATGGAATTTTGTGAAAAGAACATGATTTTAACGAAAAAAGGATATTTTCCTCAAGAATTCATTTCAAGTGTTTTGTCAAAACTATTTTACATCTAAGATGACATTATTTCATATGTGCATGTTTCAAGTAAAATGTCTATATGATTTAAATGGTTTCAATTTTATTATGATGAAATGATATCATTTGTTTATGGATTATGTTGTGATGGAATGATGTTTAAGAATCCCATTTTATTTCATGGTTTATGATATGATGTATGATTTATGATTTTGTGGCACACAAAAGAATGATTTCATTATGAGATGGGTGGGACCTATATCTCCCTCAAATTCATTGTGTAAAGATTTATATCTCATGAGATAGACATGGCTGGAATGACAAGTTATACCGGTTCAGTAATACAGGACTGGAACGAGGAGTGAACTCGATTTAGAAAGGGACTTTGTCCACTAAGATGGTCTTGGAAGCAATGCCTTGGATACTATGGAAATAATATCATGTGCTTAATGGTTGACACAATTACATGTTTTATTACCATTCTATTTTATCATTCTTAATGTTTCTTTATGATCTATGCCTTATGTACTTCCATGTTTTATGTCATTTCTCAAGCATTTGATGTTTAAACAATACGTTCATGTTTTTAAGTTCAAATGTATATGGTATGTTTTATTTTATCCATGCTTACCCTTAATGAGTATTTGATCTCACCCATTTTATGTTTTCTTTTCCCCAGGATATAAAGAATGGTTTTAGGTAAGAAAAAAGGGGAAGATCTTTATGGGAGATGTTGAAGATCTTTCACCACGATTAGACGATTACGTTCCAAGTTTCCAAAGACACTAAACTATTACGGTCATCGTGTGTCTGTTTTTGTTATGTATTAAGTATTCCGCAAAAGTAATGTAATGTCCATGTACGTTAAGATTCGGGTCTCTATTACAAAGACCATGGTAGATTCATTACCATTTTTATTACGCGAATGGAAATACATATCTATTTTAAGTTAGTCAGTTCAATGAAAATATTAATTGAAGTACATTTTACAGAATTAATTCCACTCCATTCCTTTCGTATCTTCATCAAGCTTCTTATTTTTAATCAATTCCCATCATTAATAATCTTCTCCCTCAATATGATAACCATCCATGATGACCTTATTTAACTTTGATAATTTAATTGTGAATATAATATTTTCATTAGATATGATCCATTATTCTCAAATCAGGAAAATATAATATTCACTGTAATTTAGAGGCCTTTGTTGCATAAATACCTCAATTACAACCTGATTTTACATGAGGGGATTTGGGTGTTCCTTTTGATTTAGGTTTCAGTTAAAAAAATGTGTCTATTGAGAATTAATAATCCCAAAAGTCTTCAATTTATTTCCATATCGATCAAGGAATCTATTTTGGGTAGTCATCATATTTCGCCTCACATTGTTTGTTGAATAGTTTCCTCAAATTTCCAACCATTGACTTGAATAAAACGAAAATTAGGGTTGAGTATTTTTAAACTATTAAACACATAAATGGGAAACCTTGATCTGCAAAGGGATAAATCATAAATAAAATATACTCTTTATCCTATGAATTTTGAGGCTTCAATCTAAGTCAACCATGATCTATTTCATAATATAAAATCATATGGGAATTTTAGTTCTCTTAATAATGGTAAATAATGAGCTTATTAATTTAATGAAGAATATCCTCTATGAGTGTCAAACTAGGTGTTTAGAAATGCATGTTTTCATGCATCAATTCATGACTATGTCTATCTCAATATCATGTTTTCATGGTTGTTACCCCAAGGTACATCTATGCGAGAGCCACATCTACATTTATTATTTAGACACAGATTTATTTTGATATAAACCACTTAATATATACATATCTTTTAGGGATGTCAACTTACATTCAGTATTTTCCCAATGAATTTCTCTAGAGTTTTCAAATCCTATTGTAAAAAATAACTAGACTTTCATTTGATATAACCTATAAAAACCTATATTTTAATTAACCTTAATTCATGATTTATTACATAAAGTTACACTTAATACAATCCCAAAGGTTTTTGAATACTTATGTACTTGGGTGATTAGATACGCAACATATAAACTTGATACAAGGACATAACGACATTATTGAAGACTTCCTTACCATGATCAAAAATTCCATTTTTTTAAACTGCATGTGATAAACTGAGGAATTACATAAGAAAGTTGTTAGATATAAATCCCAATAAGGGAATAAACAAAGAATAAAATGAATAAATTATTACATGTTAGTAAATAATAATTTCAACAGGATAGAAAAGGGCTCACAATCATAAACATGAAACTAGAAGCATGAGATAATATGATAACATAAAGGTAACATGGGAATGTGAAAATATATTAAAACATGGAATCATAAACACAAGTCAAGGATAAATTCCAAGAAAACATAAAATATTGGGCGTAATATAACCTCCCAATAACTATAAATGTAATACAATGATATTAAACAATTAAATAATGCATTATATGGAAGTATAATTCAGGGCCCACCGGTCACTTTCATAAGATATAGTTGCATAAGTATGCCACATAGGTAATTCAACTTTGGGTCATATTTTATCACATTTAAACTCACAATTATGGAGTTTTGGATGAATAAATGAAAGATCCTAATAAATAATGTATAGGTACATATATTTTAATACCCATGAGTGGAAATGAGGAAGAATAATCACAAAAAAAAAGTTTGGCATGGAAATCACATGATAATTTCGGTAGGATAACAAGGGAACTGAAATATTCGTCGAAGGGATTAATGAAATTGAAATGGTTATCTAATAAATTTTAAATCATAAGGGTGACATGATGGATATTTAAGAATATAATCGAACCCAAAAAATGGGTAATTAAAAGGAAAAAGATGAAGAATGTGCCTGATTAATGTGGTGAAGGAGAGGATCCCTTTCCTTGAAAGGGTGTTTCCAAAAGGTTGGAAGGAAATTATTGAAGGATTTATAACACCTTTTGAGGAATCTTGAGAGGGATGAAAAGATTATATTCATGATCTAATAAATTTTTGTGAATAGTAATTGGATATTTGGTTGGTTTATAATTTAAAAGAGTAGGGGGTCTTTATTATTTTCCAAACACAGGTTTTGGTCTCTATATAATGATGTTATAAAAAAACCTTGAATTGGTTTTGGAACATGGTTTCTTCCAAAGTGAGGTGTTTTTCAATTTTTTAAATTTTTAAGAGTTGATATCATTATAATATTTCCCTTGGTGATGTGGAAGTGAGTCATGTTCATAAAGAATTGTTCTTAAAACCCAAATATATACTATAGGTTTTCGAGGATTAATAATGGGGATAAAAATTGTAAAAAAAGAAAAAAATTATTTTAATGTTTAAATATTTATTTTTAGGTGGAACCCATTTATGTAATATTTTAAATTACTTTTGGGTCATTTTGATTTCATAAGACACATTTTATAATTATATCGTATTAAATTTTTCCAAAAAATATGACTTTCTTTTAAAATTATAAAAAAATAACCGTAGGATAATTTAGAAATTCTAATTTCATAACTAATATTTATTTTATCCAAAAAAATATATAGTTATGAAAATTTAATCCTTCAAATGAAAAATTACATTTAATGGAAAATACTTATTTTTTTAGTAATAATAGTTTCCAAACCAATATATATATTATTTTTAACATTAAAAAATTATATTATCTTTTTTATATAAAAATATATTTAGTAAACATATTTTATTAAAATATCATTTATTTATAAAATTCATAAATTCATTAAAATAGTGTATGTTGATTTAAAGTATACAATTCCAAAAAATACAATTAATGTTTTAATGTATCCATATCTAATTTTTATAATTCAAATTATTTTTAAAGTATCATAAACATAGATAAATATAATATTTTTTTATTAAACTAAAATATAAAAATTCATACTATTATTGTCAAAATTCATATCCCTCTATTAACCCTACTAATTAAATAAGGGTAATGTGTACAATGGTGAGATTTTCATGTGGTGATTCGATGTAGATGGTTTTGGATATGATTTTGATGATCTTTAGATTCTCCCAAAATGATTTTTTTCATTATTATTTATTCGATCTTAGATTGGAATTGATCAAATGAAAATTCTCAGTATGCTATCTCCCACAAAATCACTGATAAATGGACTTTATAGGGTAAGAGCCTTATAGTTGAGGCCATCACTTAATTCATCTATATCAATTTCACATTATCACAACCCTATATATATATTAATCATATGGTCATTTTTTCAACATATATAATATCAACGATTAGGATTAATCACGATATTTTAAATTTGATAATTTATAACCCATGCTGGTCCAAAATAACCAAATAAGTGCATGTGTTTTCTAACACAAAAAAATATAATAGGAGGTATAATTTACTTATAAAAGAAATTTTATTTGTAAATTTTTATATCGTTAAACTCTATATTTTGATGGGGACTTATTTATATTTTAGTATAACTTACTATCCATAGATGGATGGTTAGATGGAGCATGCTATTCTGATTTTTGATGATATGTTCCATGAATCTATCTTGGATTTCAGTTGATTATGGGACAAGAATCTATGGCCGATTGTGTTTGCATATAATAATATTTACTAGTCATCAATCCAAATAGAACACTTTGAAGATTTGTATGGTCACCCGTGCAGGTCACGTCATTGTTGGGTAGAGGTGGGAATGGCCACTCCAGTTGAACTGAGTCTTGTTCATGATACGTTGGCGAGGATTCTGGATATATGATGGTTTTAGTTTATAGATCAGTGTTAGAAGAAATCATATGTGGATTGTCAACATTTTCCATTGGAGTTTTCCATTGTTGACTGAGTTTTCTTAAAAAGTTTCTCATAATTTATGTCAAATTTGGATTAGGAAACAATGAAATATAGCTACAAGATATCCTGGACTACTTGAGGCCACTAATAATTTTGGACTTGATTCTTATCCATTATAATTAATATCTCAGTTGATAAGAAAACACGATATTTTCTACATATTTCAGCACAATAAATAATATCATGATACTTTCCATGTTTTTAGTTGGGAAGAGATTGATTCAAAACATAATTTTATTGTGCGGAGAATCCAGTGGAGATCCATAATTCATGAGTTAAAGTCTTTCATGGGATGCCTATTCTGTTGGTTAGAGTGTAATAGAAACCGAAATTAGGTTCTCATGATACTGGGGAGTGTGATTCATCAATGAGGGAGTTGTTTCCTCTCCAATTTTAGGAGAAAAATTATTCCATGTGACTTCCAAGGGATGATATGTCAAACAATGGGGATTTTTTAACATCCGAGATAAAAATGAACACTACATTTCATGTTTAAGATCTTTTTATTTGGATTCTAACTTAATCAGATACATTTTGGAATCTTTATAGGGGAATTGCTTCTAGTATTTGCTAAAAAGGGAGTTTAAATAACAAATCCATGATTTATGATGTAAATTATTCATTGGGAACAAGATGTTAAAATAATTTAGTGAGTAAAATATTTTTCACATCAAACATCATTTTTACATTGTAAAATCATCACTCGGGGGTAATTTAACCAAATGTGATGTGATTTTTAGTGTAAATTCTATATGGGAAATTTATTCCATGAATCATAGATTTAAAATCTGAACCAATCATATATAGTGGGTTTTATATCAATTCACACATTAATATCATCTCATTTTTTAGTTCTTCCCTAAATCGAACAGTAGGAATCCTTTCAGTAAATTTTGGGTGTCTCCCCATCTTTTATACTGCTTCCATCATCACTCAATCTATGTCTGGGTTGATTTTCTTCTCTTAGGGTAAGAGGACTTTCATATTATTAATTTATTTTTTTAATGATTCAATTATGGGATATGTGTTTGGATCTATGATCATGTGCTGATGATAGTTTCAACCCTTCTATATCCTTCATTCTTCTGACTTCCAGAGGCTCACACTCATATTGGTTACGGTTTAGTGTGTAAGTTTCTTGAGGTGTGTTGTTATCTATCCTATATACAGACTATTTAATTTATAGAATCAATTTTATGATATATTTCATGTTTCTAGGGCCTCTTTTTGTCTTTTTTGTTTTATTCCTTGTGTCTGTGTATCTCGCTATGACTACTGTGTGACCCAATTTTGAGGAAGATGGTTCTATATCTAGATTACATTGGATGAAATATAACTGATCTTAGTTTTATGAATTATTTTGTAAATTAAATGGAATGATTTATTTTTATATTTTAATGAATTTGTGGGAAAATATATGTTACCCTTTTTTTGGTGAATATTTTTTTTTCAATGAACTGTGAAATAAATTAAGAAAAGGGGTTTAAAAGAATGTTTTTGAAACAATAAAGGGTTTTTAGGTATTATTTATGAAATGTGAATACCTTTGAAATTTATTTTTTAAGTGCATCAAATGGTAACCCTTGGGTACTTAGGTAGAAGGTGTAATATTGGGCCTCATCTATCTTATTGTTTGGGGTTCCACTCATGTAGTGTTCCTTTCACGCTAGGCCTATATTCAAGGGGGTTGATCTTGATATTATCAGGGGGGATTCACTCATGGGGTGTTCCTATGCACTTTTTTACTTTGTTCTATAGACTTGAGTGTTATTCTTCATTGATTATGTTATGAGTAGTCAAATAGCCTGATTTGTTGTGATCATTTTCCTTTTTACTACTGTATTTTAGATTTTTTACTATTTTAAATTTTCTACACCCACTCTCAGAAATATGGATTTATACTTTGAAACTATTTTACCATTATTATTCTAGAACTATGGAAAATCAGAAATACCCACCATGAATTTTCTTATAAAAGTTATTTTATACTTATCTTTACGTGTTATAAAAAAAAAGAACACATTGAGATCACTATATAGAGACATGATATAGAACACCTTTGTGGGATCATCTTGAGCGTATTTAGCTCACACCCTAAACACCCCTTCTAAATTGTGTTTACCTGATGTTTTATTTTATAGTTGGGAAAAGAGAGGAACCATAGAGAGGTGGAAAAGTTTTTGTTACATTGGTACATGTAGCTTGTGGTGAGATGGTGGTAGATTTCCTAAGTATTAAATGGAGTATGGTTGTTGGTTTCAGTTGTTCTATTGGTTTTTTTAGACCAATACCTATGTTTTATTTCTGTTGAGTTGTATTTCTACCAATATTTATCTTTCATTATTGTATATATTTCTTTCTAAATTTCTTTCTATTATGAATATATCCCAAGATGTTTATTTCGGGTTGGGAGAAATTTTCCCTCTAGTTTTTATTTGATTCCTCAGTGCTAGTTATGAACTCATGGGGATCCAGAATTCTCTTCAAGTATATGATGAATTGGTTTAGGTATGAGTTTTAAATGGTAAAATGGGTCAGTTTTTTACATGAAAATTATATAAGGAATCTACATCTTACTTTATCATACATTTATAGGCCATGATATTGTTGTAAATGGACTAGTGGGAAGGTAGATACCCTAACAAGAAGTACACCCCAAATACAAAGTAAATTTCAACCACTATTAATTCCAATTCATAAATCATACTAATGTTTAGCCTACTGTTCCTAGATTATAATTTTTCATTAATATAATTACCATGGATGTTGAAAAAATTATAATATAACAAATCAATGAAATAAGAAAAATGTTTTTTATAACACCCTAACCCAAATCACTGTGTCTGAGCCAGAGTTCCACATAACCTCATGTTCTCCTCCCCAAACACAATAGGTAGAGGACTAGCGGTGACAGTCTAAGGTAATATAGGGAGACTACACCCTCAATAATTATTTCTATCACAAGATAACTTAAGATGAATATAATTCAACAAAAAATAGTATAATATGACATTAAAAATGATATAATAGATGTTACATAATTCATAGAAAATATTAAATAGAGACCCCCAATGTGGAATGAAAAACTGAGTATCAAGAAATGGAAATTTAAAATTAATACAATAGAAACACTATAGAGTATGGCTGGAAATTTCTTTCAACCCCAAGACTCCATATACTCAAATCCCTATCATATGGACCTTTCTATTAATTGGATCCTTGGTCATGAAATATGCATTCTCATTGAGATTCTCATGTACTATGTTAGTAAAACCTTACAAGACACCACCAATGTGTCCTTAAGATAATTATATATGCATATAGAGGTGTATGATACGATAATGAGAAAATGAACAACAAATAAAAGAATAACATAACAAGAGTTTGTACGTGAAACAGGTCACAAAAAACCCTGGGTTTACCCATATTGGATCCAAGATTGAAGAAATTCTAAATGGTTGTGAAACAAAATCCCATATAGAGAATCCCACTACAATGATACTAAGTAGCAATATAGACCCATGGCCATAGGATAATCCATATAAGGTTATCATAATCTGTCTCTAGCCCTAAGGCCATAGGTCAAGTCACATATAGCTGTTATCCTCTTTCACTACTACTAAATCTTGGGTTAGGTCACAGAAGACCGTCAAACCCCCTAGACAGGACGCACATGTCCATCATTCCCAATCATCTATATCAGTCCTATCATCATGTCAATTGAAGCATTTGAACATGCTCCCCATCTAGGGGTACTAAGTAAGAATGGTTCAAACATTCACGTGGTATCATACATAGAAAAAAACAATATATCACATACCATAATACATCACGTGAAAATAGTTCTATCATATTAATCACATATACCTTAAGACATGTCACATCAAGAAAAGGTCTCAAGAGGTCCACAAAAACATAGGAATACAATATCACACAATGATTATATATTCTATGGTTACACATAGTCCAATATGTCATGTAACACAAATAAAAATATTTATATGCATGAACATACTACAAAACATGGATATAATTTATAGATCAAGGGAAAACATGGTAAGGATTTATAACCGTTAGCGTGATGAAGTGATCTTCAAAATATCTTCCAAAGACAAAACACATATGACTGCTTCACACCAATTTTTACTAGAACAATGTTTGTTATATAATGATAAAACCACAAGGATTAGACTAATATGGAAAGATTAAGAGAATAGATGAACTTCACATATAATTACATGAAATCAGTGACCATTAATGGCAGATCATGGATTGATCAAGGAGGGTCCACCATAATTTTAGATCCAAGGATTCCTTATAAATAAAGAATGAATTATCCATTATAAGAAGAGAAAGATTCACAAAAAATATATATATTATATTCATTATCAATTATAAATAAAGATGAAGAATATATCCATGAAATGATGGATCTAACCAATATTATATCCCCAGATCATTCTATACTTCATGATTTCAATAGGTGAGGAAGGGGATGCTGAGAGAATATTGGGATAACACTCCTTAGGATTTTCATTAGGATCAAAATTAGGAATGGATTTTTTAAATATTAATATAAACAAAAAATGAAGAAAATACCATTTATGGTGGGTGTGTTTGGGTTCCACTAGCTAGACGATGACCTTATTACAGCTACAATGAATCCCTTCAGCATCCATCCCTTTAACATTTATACGAATACCCTTTTATTAACATGGAACACCCAAAAGGTAGAATAAAAAATAAAAAAATGCATCTTGATAAATAAGGATGTCACAACACTTCAACTATAATGATTACTTATCCCCGAGAAGGGTATCTAGTTGTACTAATTATGTAACTCATTCCACTACACCTAAACATTAGCCTCATTCTCTGAAGCCTCCTCTTGTATATGCCCCTGCTACCATATTAAACGGAAAATAATAACCAAATTTTCTCAGAAAAATATCACTCTAATCTGTAATCCATATCATGTTCTCTATAAAAGACACATTATGCTCCACCTCAACATCCTCACAATCGAACACATTTGAAGGATCAAGCATGTGTATCTGATGTTGGGGGACTTGAAACACATAATGTGTACCTATGTATAATGAAAGAAAATATAAATGTTAGGCCACTTTCTCATCACGATCTATAATCTTGAATAGTCCAACAGAGCTGGGAATTAGCTTCCCTTGTTTCAATAGTCCATGATGCTCTATTCGAGGATTTATCCACAAGAAAAAATTATCTCCCATAGAAAAATCGAAATTCCACCACCTCCTATCATTGTTTGAATGCTCCCTGTTATATGTAGTGACTAACCACTTTTGGATCAACTATAATCTATATAAATTATAAGATAAAATCTTCATGTCTATAACTTATACCTCACCTAAAACACCTCAAAATTTTGTGAAATATATTTTTTGAATATGTTTAATCTTTTTGATATATTTAATTTTATGCCACCATGAAAATAGTTTTTTTACATATATATTGAAGAATTATGTTTGGATTGAGTTATATGCAATATCAAGTAAATCATGTAGTACAATAAATATTTAGGTTATATTTCTCTATATAGGACATTGAGATACTCTTACATTTCATTCAAGACTCTCTTTCCTTGAGGTCTTACGTAGCACACAACAAAGAGTGTTATCGAACAATAATATATTATTAATAAAATATAATAATACATAACCTAGATGTTAAATTATATTTTTATGAATATTATTAACTAAAATATTAAATATTTGTTTTTCACAAAATATAAGTCAATCAATTAGTTAGAAATTATTTATAAATGAATATAATAACTAATTGAATATAAATGGTGTATTTTTATGGAAAATATTATTACTCTCAGAATGTTGTTTTTAATCCAAATAAATTAAATTAATTACAATTAGTAAGTAATTTTAATGTAATATATATGTTATATATCAAATTAAATATTTTTTATGTTCTTACAATCTATTCTATAAGCACAATATAAGAACAAAAAAAATCTTACACACAAAAACCTATATTTTTATTAAGGCACTTTTACCACTTTTCACAGAAAACCTATTTTAAATATAATTTTTTGAACATTAATAAATGTTATATATCAAGAATAAAAATTATATTTTAAATATAATAACAAAAATTAAGATACTATACATTTTTTGTATTTTATGTGAAGTTTGATTTTTTATTGAATAGTGAAAAATACTACAGTTTCATATAATTTATTTAAAAAGATAAATTAAATATTTAAATGGTCTCAATGTTTAATTAGTTTTTTTATCAATTAACCCAATATATTTTATTTTAACCACTTTAATTTTTAAAATGCATATAAAAACTTAGCAAACATTTGATCATTTTTACATTAAGAACCAGTATTATCTACCCGACTGTGAGATTAAATTTAAATTAATTTCTACCACATCTACAAGTTGAATTTGGAAAAATAGATTATATATTTGGAATATAAATAATTTATAATATCAAATACGGTCAAATTTTTTTTCAAAAAATATTAATGTAAGTAATTAAAATTAATTTCAACGATTGAGGTTAAACTAAGCTTAATAATGGAATAAACCATAACCTTAAGGACTAATATTACCTATAAACATGAACAAAAGCCTTTGGATGACCATATTTTGACACTTTCATTATTTTTATCTACTTTTTACCTTTATTTTAACCACTTTAAATAAAATAAAAGTGGGTGGTATTTTATTTTTCCAAAATATTACAAGAGTGCCACTCCTCCTCCATTATAAAAGGCCTCCAATTTTCCAACTTATTCACACATATTTAGACACATTATTTTGTAAAACCTCTGAAAAAAATATCTCCCAAAATTCCCTAACTTCTTTCTTGAAGCCTCCATTTGTCAAAAATCTTTACAAAGAATCCATTTGGTTCAAACAAAAATGATTTATTGGATTAAGAGGTAACACCTACCCTCAAACTCCTTTTATTTTCTTTTCTCCAATCCCTAAAATATAATTATTCCATTATTATAGAAGAAAAATATTATCCTAAATATACTAGCATTTTTTATTCTTTTTATTCTATCTACACTTACACACACATCCACTTAATGGGTAATGAACATAATGTTTACATGTATGAAAAACCAGCACATCATTAAACAATGATTTTTCTTTTTGTCTTTTACTACCAATCATGGTGGAAATTATGGTAGTTAATATTTTTATATATTTTAAATATAATATTTATTAGTTCTTTAATCTTCTATAATTATTTTACAAATCATATCATTATACTTAGTATTTGATGTTAATACGATGAATTAATTTGAGGAAGAGTGGTCTACCGCCCCCTCAAAGCGATGTGATTCATTCATACACCATATGGAATGTATTAAGGATGGTTTAAGTGAATATATAATATATATATATAATATAATAAAGAATCTATAGTAATTATATATTTATATATATTAATTTGAATTTATTTCTTTCCATCTCAACAATTAAATGGAAATAACGTCCATGCATACGTACAACTTACCGTCTCCATAAACAGTGCATTCCGTTTAAAAAATAAATATTCTATGGATTATTATGATAGAAATATAATGAATATAAATTATATTTAAATCTTTTTTTAGATTCTTGAAATCATGATATTTGTATATGGACCTAAGATATAACAAATTAACACACATGTGAAAAAACAATGTAGATATTACCCGAACTGAATCCTAAACCTAGAATTGTTAACAACTAGGTAATATCAAGGAATAATAAAACCATATATGGAATTATAAGTAATAATATGTTCTATGATATATTTATGGTAAATTTATATTTATCATATAGGTTGTTTTAATGAGTGCTATGAGAGTCACGACACAAGGTAAATAAACATTATCTCACTCCTTATTTCTATGAGATACATGACTTATTCAACACTCAATGTTTTTCAATGTATATAATTACCTTTAATTTATTATATTCCACATATAATTAAATATATGGGTATTTAAATAATCATTTTTCGATATTTCCACCATGGGTTTTAAGAATCTAATGTTACCAAATCGGTAATGTAATGTTTGTCTAGATTTTCCTTCTTTGAGACACATGCCATGTTATGAACCTACATTTTAGAGGAGTTGTATATACTGAATTTTAATAATTATATAATGTATATACTTAATTTAATGATATCTAAAGTTTCATTTAATTTTATTTTCTTACATGGTTAGTATGGTTCAAACTTACCAAGTTATCAGAGTTTATTGAAATAATCTCATTGCTTTTCGAGATTGTTTATGATTATACTTTATTTAATGATATATAATGATCAATATATCAATTAAAATCATTAATTATATTATCCTATGTTTATTAATGGTATATTCTTGTATTGGTACCATTTATACACTCTTTGTTAAATAATACTGTTAATAATGTGTTTTTAATAATGTCTGACTTTACCTATCTCTTTAGTCAGAAATCTGTGGTCATTCAAAACAATGTTTTATAAAAGATTTCAAAAAATGTTCTATTATATTATTATTATCTTTAAAATACATTTTACCCATGTTTTACCTTATTTAAACAATTTTTTTAATAAGGAATACTCTTGTCATTTTCTAGCTGAGGCACCTTTCTAAACTTCTTATGGTGTAAAGGGATTATTCGGTCTATTTATGTTTGTCTACAGTCTCGACCGACATTCCCTTTATTATTCCTTTAAAATAATAAAAGTTATTTTATTCTAAATTATTTTCCTAAAATTCTATAAATTCATTATTGAAAAGTATTTTCAAAAAAAATATTTTCAAAATGTTTTCAAACTAGTAAATAAGTTTTCAATGAAAATGGTTGTAAAAATATTTTCAAGCTTCTTTTATAGGTTTTAATGTAAAATAGTTGTCAAAAAGTTTTCAAGATTTATTTATAATTTTTATTCCCAATAAAATGGTTTTCAAAAGGTTTAATTTTTAAAAAATAATTGTTCAATGAAGAAAGGATATTTTCCTCAAAAAATGTTTCTGAATGATATTTAAAAATAATTTTCATTCTAAGATAATAGTTTTTTTATTTTAATAATGCCTTTATTATAAATAATATTAAGGATTCATTCATATTATTTCTATGAGTGGGTTATTCTTGATGTAATAGTCTTTATTAATCCTATTTCTCTTTCATGGGTTATATGTTTATGAAATTTGTTTTTATTCAGAGGTTATGTTTTTGATGAAATGATTATAAAACATAAATATATTTCCATAGGTTATGATATGGTTAGATGTGTATGAAAACCTCTTTAATTCATGGGTTATCATATGATTTTTCATGATTTTTGGGCACATGTATGTACAATTTTATTTTGTAATAAATCATACCTAAATCTACCTCAAATTAATTTGGTAAAGATTTATATCTCATGAGATAGACTAAGATGGTCTTGGGAGTGATCCTTAACTACTAAGATGGAAATAGGAGTGAACCATAACTAAAAATATTGTATGGGGGATGAAATAATTCTACCAAGATGGACATGGGAGTGAACCATGAATACCAAGATGGTATGGGGCATGAAGACATACTAACAATATAGCCTTGGAAATGACTCCTTGGATATTATGTAAATCATATTATATGATTATGTGTTTTCCACAATTCCATGTTTTATTACTATGTTATGCTTTCACGGATTATGTTTTTTATTTCTTTATTATTCATGTCTTATGAACAACCAAAATTTATTCCATGATTACTATTTATGATATTTTATATGAAGGGAATGACCTTAAAATGTTGTGATCATGTCCTTATACACCTATGATTATGCTTATGTTTAAATGTATCCCTTTTTTTCCTTAATGAGCATCTAATCTCACCCATTTTTATATTTCCTTCCCTAGGTTATGATGATATGTATTATGTTTGTGGTTTTTAATAGGGGTTCTAGTAAAAAAGTACCAAATGAGAGATAATGTATATCTCTTTTGTACCAGTGTTTATATTTCTATATTTCGAAAGGCACTTGACTAGTACGGTATTTCGATGTCTATTTGTATTATGTTTTATGTATTCCAAAAAAGCGATGTAATGTTAATGTATGTCAAGACCAGGTCATTATAGTTGGTATTAGATAAATGGTTTAGTTAGCCTTTATTAATTAGGATGAGAAAACATTAGTGAGATCCCCAGGGAAATTTCTATGGATATGTCTAGGAATGTCTGTAAGGATAAGTATACATATGAGTTAATGCTTTGGAAAATGTCCCATAATTTTGGTAAAGGATAGAGTGCATTATACAGATGAGTTAATGTTTAATAAAATATCCTATAATTTTGGTAAAGGATAGAGACCATGGTTTCTATGTAATAAATACCTATATAGATACTACAAGTGGATGTGGCTCTGGAACAAATGTACCTAGGGGTAACAACTCTGACAAGATTTCTTAGGTCTGACTCGAGGTAACCTAGTACACAAAAATGGTCCTTGATGCACACCAGGTTTGACACTCTTATGGGATATGATTTGGAAATTCATAAACTCCTCACATTCCATTATGAAGGATTTGAATAGAATATGACTATGAATAACCTATAATAAACCTAGGGTTTTATATATTAATGAAAGTGTCATGATTTAGAAATCATATAAGTAATTATATTATTGAATATGTGGTTTTCCCCTATGATATGTTATACTAACATTATTCTTCTAGGTTTGTTCAATGAAAAGAACTGAAAGGAACTATACTAACAATGAATGCGATGGATGACTTTCTAATGATAATTAAACTGGGATGAACACTAGAGTGAATTATGTTGTGATCATGAATAATTAGTTTTTAAGGAACATGATAAAAAATGTGTACCTTAACCCACTCTCGGACTCACCAAATAAGAGAATGAAGAAGTTTGTTGAGAGTTTATGTAATAAATACCATGAGAGGAAAAATATTTGGTTTCCTTTGTATCAAGAACATGGAAAGAATTACCTGAGTGAATGTCTTATAGGAACAAGAATATTTTTTATTGTGGAAAAAAATTATAGAAAGCATGTGACTAGAAGGGAAATTTGAAGAGTTCATTTAATGAAATGGATTAGAATATTGGCCTCACAATGTCTTCTCTAATGGTTAAGTGTATTATGTGTGGAATGAATGGTCATTATTCAACCAATTTTCCAAAGTGGATTTATCATTATGAGAATTAGTAAGGTGGTGGGAGTAATGGGCACATTCTTGATAATGATAAAAGCATAGATAAAATTTAAAACGAAATAGGTATTGTGTAATTGGATGAGGTAGCGTCATTAATATAATATGTATGCTGTGGATTAATATTTTGTTTTATGTATTTGTATTCAAGAATTGTGTTATATTAATGGTGAAATATATAAGTATTTTCATGTTTATGTTTTTTCACTAATGATTTTCAAGAATACATTAAATGGATTTGATGGAATAGAAAAATGATTTAATGGGAAGGTGATGTCCATAGAAAACACATTATTAAGGGAAATATAACTATTAAAACATTCCTTATGTTATGATAATTTTGTTTGGACAAATATATGTTGGATATAAGTAAATTGGACTATAAAAATTACCTTGTAACTAATTATGAACTTGTTGAAATGTTTTTATGCTAAAATGTAGGAATATGAGAACATATTAGATTTATGGAATATATCTAGTAATCAATGGAATAAAAAAGCATGAATGTTTTACAGATGTATTTATGGTAATTCAAGTTATTAACATGTTTCAAGAGAAAATAAGTAAAGGGTATTCACATGTTTGGAATGTGAAAACCAAGAGATACTTGGAGATATATAGTGGAATCAATGTTTGGATTATTTTATGAATTTCTTTATAATGTTTTGGTTTTTTAGGTTTTATAAGGGTTATAAGGTTAAAAATTCATGAAAACAATAAGTTAAACTTCATAGGAAGTATTTATGCACTGATTTTGTGTTGAAAACCTTTATTAAATGTCTATTTAGTGATTAACCTAATTTCAAAGATACCCATCTTATTTATTTTGGAAATTATATATTTTTTTATTAGAAAAAGAAATCATTTATTTAGGGTGACAACCAATCATTTCTGGAAATGAAGCGGGCCTTGAACCCATGACTGAAGGAAAATAATGGTTTTACACCTACCACTATCCAACACATTGTCTAGGTTAATATGCGATTATTTTTTGATTATTATTAGTGATTAAATAGTAGAGTTAATGTATATTATTATTGAAAAATATATTAACCACATTTATTTTTAAGAATAGTTTAAGTAGTTAAATTTCCCTTCTTTTATGGGCTTTATGATCATCTAAAAGTGGATTTTAGTGCTTCTCCCATCGAAGTTTATTTTTGGACATCCATTACATAAAGTAGTATATGAAATAGAAATTGATAAAATCATTACCAAATAATTATTTTTTATATATAAATATATCAATTAAGTAGATTTACTTATAATCATGGCCAATAAAATAATTACTCAATGTTAAGAAAATTATCTATATTTTTCCTAATACCTTAATTTTTGTTGAGTTCATGGCTTTGTAAATCATAACAGATGCATGAATTTGAGTCCATCAACATTTGATTTATCATTAAATTGATTTTTATTGATTTCCTCAATCAATCCCTATAAATACTTATGATTTTCCTTCAACTCCATATTTTCACTTTGTATATATGTTCTCTCAGGTGTAAACCTATATATGAGTTACTTTTGGTAATCATTATGTTTCCAAATTTACTTTTTAAAATGATGTTTTAGTGTTCATTTTTTTGAAATGGGATGATGTTTAAAAAATATCAAGTATTTATCCTTTGATTACACAAATTAAATTCGAGGGTGAAATTGAATTAAGGGGTGTAAAATGTCACCCCATAAGATTTTTTGGAATATTTTTTTAAATTAATTTAATCTTTTTGATAATTTTCATTTCACAAAATAGTAAATATATATATTTATATATTAACGAATTAGGTTTTAATTGAGTTATACATAATCCTATGTAAATCGTGAAATACACATAATATAAATGTTGTATTTATCTATACAAAATACTATAGTAAGCATACGTTTCACGTAACACTGACTGTCCTCAATGGCTTGCATAGCACATTATACCGAGTGTTATTGAAACATAATATACTATTTAAAATTTAATAATATATAAACTAGCTATGAAATTATCTTTTTTGATCATTATCAAATAACTTATGTAAATATATGGTTTTAGAAATATATAAAATTAATTAATTAGTCACAAATTATTAAAAATGAATATAAAAACCAATTGAATATAAATAGTGTATTTTTATAGAAAAATATTATTATCCTCATAAAGTTGTTTTAATCTTAATAAATTAAATTAATTAAAATTGGTAAGTAAAATTAAAGTAATATATATGTTATACACATCCAATTAATATATTTTATATTCATCCAATATATTTTATAAGCCTAAGTTAAAACAAACCAAATTTTGCACATAAAAACCTATATTTTAATAAAGGCATTTTTATTGCCTTTTGACGATGAACCTATTTTGAATCTAAATTTTAGAACTTTTATTTATATTATATGTACAAATAAACATCATATTTGAAATAAAATAATAATAATTAGGTTAGGGTGAATTTTGTGGAATTTTTCTATGAAGTTTTATTTTTTAATGAACAGTGAAAAAATCTGTATTTTAGTTCAAAACTATTTTTCCATCTAATTTATTTATAATGATAAATTAAATATTAAAATGTTTTAAAATTTTAATTATTATTTTTTATCAATTAATCTAATTTATTTCATTAAATCCAATTTCACAGTAAAATTGGATATAAAAATTTAGCATGTTTTTGAGCAGTTTTATTTTAAAAACCTACATTGTCGTCCCGACTACGGGATTAAATTTACATTAATTTCTACCACATATGTTAGTGGAATTTGGAAAAACTTATTCAATATTGGAATCATAATAATTAATAATTTCAAATAAGGTCAATTTAGTTGTTGACCAAAAATATTAGTGAAAGTAATTAAAATTAATCACAACGATTAAGGTTAAATTAAGCTCAATAAGGGGCTAAACCATTACCTTATGATATAAAAAGGCCTATAAACATTACATAAATCCTTTTTATGGACATATTTAGACCATAAAATCCCTTTTGTCGACATTGTACCATTATCAGATCCATTTTCAATAACAAAACTTGGGTGTGATTTCCTTTTTTCTAAATATTACAAGAGTGCCACTTCTCCATTATAAAAGGCCTCATATCCTCCCACTTCATCACACATCTCATTACACCTATGTTCGGAAGAAATATTAAGAATATCTCCAAAACAACCCCAAATTCCTTTTTAATCCTCATTGGTTCATAAATCCTTTTATAGGAAGCCCTTTGATTCAAACCAAAAGAAGTTATGTGATTAAGATGTAAAACCCTCCATCAAACTCCTTTCTTTTATTTTCACTCTAAACTACAAAAAAAATTCTTATGCGATGATTGTATAAAAAAATAGTATCGTAAATATACTATTTTGTTTTTATTATAAGGATCCTACCTACACTTACACACACATCCATCAAATGCGTAATGAACTTACTATTTACGCGTATGGAGTACTATTGCCTCACTAAATGATGATTGTTCATGTTTCCTTTACTGCCTCTCATGGTGGAAATTATGAGGGATAACTTATTTATATATGTTTTATAAAGTATTTAATATTTTTTTAATCTTATTTAATTATTTTAAAACACATATCTTTATACTTTCCATTTTGTGTTTAATAGATGATTTTTTTTGAGGAAGTGTGGACTACCGCCCACTCAAAGTGATGTGATTCAGTCATACCCTACATGGAATGTATTAAGGACGGGTTTATTGAATATATATGATATATGTAATATATTAAATATAATGTAATGATTATATATATATATCACTTTTAATTTATTTCATTCAATCTTGACAATTATACAGAAATATCAATCATATATACATATGACTTACTGCCTCCATGATCGATGTATTATGTTTAATACTTCTATATTACATGGATTAATATAATAAAAATATAATTAATATAAATTATATTTAAATAATTTTTTCCTTATATAAATCATGATATAAGTATAATGACCAAAGATATAACAAATGAAGACATATGCAATACAACAAAGTGGATATTTACTATTGTGAAATTGTATCGTAGAATTGTTAACAAGTGGGTAATATAAACCCATATTAAAACCATAAAGGGTATTATAATTAATAATATGGTCATTCTATATATTTATAGTATATTTATATTTATTATACAACATATTTAAACGAGTACTACAAGAGTCAAGACATAATGTAATGTAATTTTATCTTACTCCATTTTTACATGAGATACATGCCTTATTCACCAATCAATTATTTTTTGTGGTCTATATATTTCCAATTAATGTACTCAATGTATCATATAATTAAATATATGGGTATTTAAATAATCATTATATAATATTTCTATCATGGGATTTAAGCTTCAAATGTTAGCAAATTGGAAATGTTATTTTTGTCTCAATTTTCCTTCTTTGAGACACTTGACATGTTATTAACATATATTTTCATATGAGGTGTTTATAATTCCTTTGAAATTTTATATCAGTAATATAATTAATTACAAGATATTTTACGCTCCATGTAATTTCATTTTTTACATGTGAAGAATGGTTCAATGTTACCATGTTATAATAGTTTACTGAAATAATATAATTGTTTTTCTACATAGTTTTGGATTATGATTTTTTGATGAAATATAATGATCCATATCTTAAAAAAAACATGAATTTTCTTATCCTCTATTTATTAATGACATATTCATGTATTGGTACAATTTTTCAACTCTTATATATATATATATATAAGATAGTTATGAAAGTGTTTTTAATAAAGTACAACTATAGCTCCCTCTTCAGTCAGAAATCATTGTTCATTCAGGACCATGTCTTTTAAAAGGTTTCCAAAAAAATTATATTATTATCCTATG
The DNA here is from genome assembly GCA_963277665.1 of Viscum album. NCBI lineage: Eukaryota > Viridiplantae > Streptophyta > Magnoliopsida > Santalales > Viscaceae > Viscum > Viscum album. The sequence continues at coordinate 1,478,123,196 of OY728150.1, forward strand.
ATCATTAAAATAATTTTTTACACATGTTTTTTTAAACAAAAGTGTTTTTAATAAGGAATCTTCTTTTCATTTTCTAGTCGAGACACCTTTCGAAACATTTTTATGGTGTAAAAGAAATGTTCAAACTATTTGTATTTATCTGCAATCATTTCTAAAGTTCCCTTGAATAATTCTTTACAATATTAAAGCTCTCTTTTATTTTAAAATTTTTTCTAGTATTCTAGAAATTCAATGTTTCAATGTATTTTTAAAGAAAATGGTTTTCAATACAATTTCAATATATTTTATATGTTTTCAAGGAAAATCCTTTTCAAAATATTTTCAAAATTATTTTATTGGATTTCAAGTAAAGTAATTGTCAAAATGTTTTCAATATTGATCTATAAATTTTATTCTCATTAAAATTGTTTTCAAAAGGTTTAATTTTTTTTAAAAATTATTTTTCAATGATGAAAGGATATTTTCCTCAAGAAATGTTTTTGAAATATATTTCAAAATTATTTTCATTGAATGATGAAATTAGTTGATGTTGGTCATACCTTTCTTGGAAATAATATAAAGTATACATTCATATCGTTTATATTAATGGTTTATTCTTTATTTAATGTGATTTATTAATTTATATTTTCTTTCATGGGTTATATTTTTATGAAATCTATTTTTCTTTCGTTGGATATGTTTTTTATGGAATGATTTTGAAACTTCTATATTTTTTCCATAGGTTATGATATGATTAAATGTTTGTGACACCCATTTCATTTCATTAGTTATGATATTATTTTTTATGATTTTGTGAAACATGTACGTATGATCTCATTATGATAAGGGTGGGACCTATATCTCCCTCTAATACATTGGGTAATGATTTATATCTCATGAAATAGACTAAGATAGTATTAAGTGTGAACCCTGACAAATAAGATGGTCATGTGAGTGAACCACAACTCAGAAGATTGTATTTGGAGTGAACTAATTCTACTAAGATGGCCATGGGAGTGAACCATGACTACTAAGATGGTATGGTAAGTGATCCCATCCTATTAATATGGTCTTGGAAGTGATGCTTTGGATAATATGGAAATAATATTATATGGTTATGTGTTTTCTGCAATAATATGTTTTATTTCTATGTTATTATTTAATGAGTTATGTTCTTTATTTACTTATGATTGAAGTCTTATGAACTGCCAATATTTATGCCATGATTCTTATTTATGATCTTTTATATGTAGTGTATGATATTCAAATGTTTTGATCACATTCAAATACCACTATGATCAGGTTTATACTTAAATGCCTCCCTTATTTTCCCTTAATGAGCATCTAATCTCACCCCTTTTTATGTCTTCTTCCCCAGGTTATGAAAATATGTATTATATTTGTGGTGTCTTAAAATGTTTCCTATCATAGAGAACCTAGTGGGAGATAGTGTACCTATTTTATGTACATGTGTTTATGTTTCCATGTTTCCAATGGAACTAGAATAGTAGCATCATTGGATGTCCATTTGAATTATGTTTTATATATCCCACAAAACTTATTTAATGATAATGTATATCAAGTCTAGGTAGTTATATCATCCACCTCGTTCCAACAAAATGGTGAGCGATAATGTCAAAAATAAATATCCTTGAAAGAAAAATATGAATTAACACTTGAAAAATATTATTGTATGAATAAAAAATCATTACAAGTGATCATCTCAATATCCAAAAAATCTTTTGATTAATTCATTAGACATGTCTTCTAAAATCCATATCTTCCTTTTTGATTTTCCATCAGTCTTAGGTGATATGTTGTACTCATCTATAGTTGAGTACCTAAAACCTTCTACAACACCTACTACAACCATGACATGAAACACATATATTTTTATAAAACAATTCTCAAAGATGATCAATATATGTGTACAATCTCAAATACATATGACTTCCATAACTCATCCACTAATAGGGCCTCCAAAATCACCATGAAAAGAGCCACATTCCATAGCTGTTCGACTACTACCAATACAACATCATGAATCCTATGGCTTCTAGGTAACCCCATCATGAAATTTATTTTTACATCATCATGTTTCCACATATACATTGAAATTTGTTTAATAAAAACATCTGGAAAAAAATAACATCTTTAATCTCTTGAAATGTATGGCATCATGAGACAAAACTGGAAACATCCCTCTTCACACATGGCCACTGTAATTGACCTCAGATATCATGGTAATATTTTTTATCCTAGGTGAAGTAACAAAATAAAAGAATGAGTCTATCTCATCATATATTCCCTTAATTGATATAGAAAAATAATCTCCTTATGGATTTAAATAACATATTCATCATCTATGGACCATCTAGGAATTAGATCATCTCCATCCAAACACTCATACATCACCATGCACTCAGGGTCTAAGTCATGGTTCTCTTTAACATGTTTTATCAATGAAAATGTGAGAAGTAAATCTAAATAATTCATAATACCATTATCCTTAGATGAATCCAAAAGGCTACCTAGTCATCAAACACATCAAATTCCATTCCTCGTATAATGGCCACATGTTAAGATCCTTAATCTCCTGCATCTTCCTTCTAAGAGTATCTATAAGAAAATTACCATTCCATAGATCATAGGCCATCTCAAATTCAAATATATATATATAATCAACCCAAATAATCTACCATAGATTGATATTTCACTAGGGGAAGATAATATTGGAAGCTCTTATGGTCTATTTAGATTGTAAATATCTTTTTAAAGAGATAGTTTTAGCTACACTTCAAATTGTAGATCACAACTAACATCTCTAATTCATTTGTTGGGTAGTTATTCTTATGGGGTATTACCTGGAATGAAACATAATAATGCACCTGATCTCTCTATATCAACAAAACTCCCAAACCAACACACGAGGCATAAAAATACATTAAGTATCCAATTACATGCTCTAGAAGCGTCAAAACTGGGGATATCATCAATCTCCTCTATAAATTTTGAAAAACATCCTCACACTAGTCAAACCACTAAAACATCAACCCATTTTTGGTTTCTCCCATAATTAGTTTTTCTAAACAAGATAATTCATGGATAAATAATCATAGTACCCAACAAGATCGTGGAAGCTCTTAATCATAAAAATATTCCTAGGACATACCCAAGACAACATGACGTATACCTTCTATGAATCCACTAAAATCCTGGCGTAAGATATCACATTCCTAAAGAACCAAAATCATTGAATCCAAAAGATTATCATTTTTATTTATCTAATGAACATGAAGTGTACTCGAAAAAATCTTAAGGTTTCTAGCATGCACATCTAGTGTCTTGGAATATATGTAGATATTTTCCAAAAAATCAATGATTAAGCGGTCATGATATGGGTGGAAAATCTTGTACAAGAGATCCATGAATACCAGTACCAAAACATTCTACTTGGAAAGCATCACAAGATAATCATATAGTTCATGTATACCCCTAAACATTTTCATCAGTATATACTTCTTTCTGACCAATAGCTGATGGTATCCTAAAAGAAGAAAAATATTAGAGAACTAGTAGAATACCCATAACTGATCAAAAATATCATAAATCCTTGGTAACGAGTACTTTTCCATCATCATTACCTGATTCAACTTCCTATAATCCATGCAAAGTCATAGACTACAATATGACTACTTGGATGACAACACTGGAGAACCAAAAGGTGATGTTGTCAGTCTAATAAATATGTTCACCTCAAAATACTCTATATGTACATAAAAATCCCACAACTCCATTGATTACTAGTTATAATGTTGAATAGATATTGGAGAAACTTTAGGAAGATAATCATTATTGAAATTAATTCTTCTACCAGGAGGATTATATGAGAATTCACCTTGAAAAAAATAATAATTACATGCAGCATTCGAGGAAAATAGTAGAGGTTTACCACTATTTATTATATGTGATTCGAGCGCTTTACTATCACTATGATTTTCATGACCTTACATAGGTCTGGCCACATCCTTCAAACTCCAAGTTCCCACTTTCTGATTGACATAAACCTTTGTCCTTTTGGCGTGGTGTAAGATGCTCTACTTTGATAAAAATAATTAGATATTGATTAGTGGTGAATCAATCCATTCTAAATATCACATTGAAACTATCCATCTCTAATATCATGAATCCCCAAATATTTATATAGCTTGAAATAACCACTATGAACTTAGAACATTACTAGAGATGATTTTCATTTATACCTAAAGATGTTTCTAGAGAGAGAAACTCAAAAGATAACTACATTGGTATGTCAAGTCTAGTAACCACTTGAGAATATAAATAGGAATATGAGTAATCATATCAAAAAAGGTTTTATAGAACGTTAAGGTAATCAAGACCACACCTCTGACTATAAAAGGCCTCTCTCTAAAACCAGTTGGAAAAAAATCCAAGGAAAATACTCATTCCACCTCATCTCCATGTCCATGTCCTTAGAATGAATGAAATTCTTGAGTCATCATTGCCTAAGGGGTCTATACCAAATATTGAGGACCCCATACAGTCTCATGGATCAATGTATATGTCTGAATAAAACCATTGTGAGACTTACCCTGTAACACCTTCAAGAAAAAACCCCATAGTTTCCCTATCTTTCTATATTCGTGGCACTTCATTCGGTGCTCAAAGAAATCCCCAGAGTAAGGTCCACTCTACCCAAAATTAAATCATTGGAATCCTACTCCAACCAAAGAGGAGTTCCTAGGTACTCTAATATTCTAAACATCTTTTTCTCCTTGTTGTATCGCCTCATCCTTCCACTTCTTACTACCAAAGTATGTACTCACTATGGAATCATATGGAATTAAAACAAAACCACATAAATTTGGAAGAAAACCTAAAAATCTTCTCTCTTCTAAACCATTATCAATGGTTATGTAATTTTGAAGCATGTGTGAATATGTTTTTAGAAATAATCTAATAACTTGATATATGAGCTCTTGGGAAGAAAAAAACTCAAATATTCTTTCCTTCTATGCCTCATTACTAACCAAGAGGAGTGATAAAATTCATATCCATAAAGATATATGAGTAAATATAAATCGAAATTGTTCCCTACTAGAGCTCTATAAAATAATTTTCTTGGTCCATATTTAAAAATTTGGGAAAGAAATCCTCAAAGAATAACTCGTTGAAATACAACCAAGTAAGTCACTCACAACTACATTACTGTATCATGACACACCACTACCACATGGAAGATCCACGAAGAATAAAGGCTGTGAGATTCCACTTCCTATCCCAAGAAGACTCCGTATAGTCAAATATTACCTCAATTATGTTAATCTATTACTCAATATCCTAATGAATAGTAGATCCCTATAATACTAGTAGATATTAGTGGTGGAAGACTTTGGCATAATCAACTATCATAATTATTTCCCCTCTACCATGATCAGGAACAATCAATAAGTCTCAAGTTTGGGGTGGGTTTACCATGAGATCCCCCAGAGTAGGTGCATGAGAACACTCAAGTGTATACTCCTAAATCACCTATGGTGGATCTTACATTTCATCCTCATATAGAAAAATATGTCCTCATTGAGCTAGAATTGATTTTGGAAATTCCAAATGAAGATTTAGTACTCCTATAAAAGTATTCTCAAAGATTAACTTAAAAAGTTATAAGGCATATATAATTGATTTGAAGGGAATACCTAACCTCTTAGATACCTAAAATAAAGAAATAACTCTCCGAGTTTTACATCATGATGCATGAACGCACCCAAATCCCATAAAACTATAACATTAATCCCATATATAATAAATTAGAGGTCCGTTATACATCAGATGACCAAGAACACAACCAAACCCCTACCCTATCTCCAAATAGCCTATCTACTTTCTACCATAATAAAAAAATATGTGAAATAAAAGAACCTTAGGAATTTGATACCATTTCGTAATACTCATATCTTAATAATTGGGTACAAGACCAAGTGGAAAATAACCTCATGAAAACATCATTGTATGTAAGAGTCTAAAAACTAGTTGCGATGGTATAAGGTAACATGGGGATTCTACACACTCGATAATCAAAGCTATCATAGGATAACATAACATAAATATAAGCTAACTAAACATAGTAAACGATAACATTGTGGATATTATAACACATGATACATCAATCATAAATAAGATAAAGAAAGGTCCCCTGATGTTGCAGGTCAAATAAGTATCAGGAAATGAAAAATTAAAATAAATAAGGAATAAATAGTTTAGAGTATGTCGCAACATTACCTATAAACAGAGCCTATATCTCTTCAGTTCCCTATAATTTCCCCCTTTCCATTCACTAGATATCTTTTCATGAAATCTACACATGTATTGATATACTTGTGTAGGGTGTGAGTATAACCCAGTAAGGAACCAAAAATGGATCCTTAATATAAGTTCATATTCATATTAAGGTGTAATATATAATAATAAATGAATTAACACATAATATAGAAATAATATAATATACATCTATGAACTAACCTAGCCTCTAAAAACTCTAACATTGATTGCTTTGGATCCATGCCTAAATAATTCCTAAATGGTCGTAGAAACATCCTAAGTAGAGGATCCAACAATAAGAGTAATAAATAACAGTATATTCCCGAGGCCAATGGCCAATCTTTATAAGGTTATCTGACCCTTTCAATAGGACCATGGCAACTGGTCAAGCCACATATGGCTATCATTCCCCAAATCCATTTCTACCTCTCTGGTCATGTCATAGAAGACCATCATAACCCTTGGTCTAGAAACAAAATTACATCATTCCCCATAATTTATCTTAGTTCTATCATCACTTCACATGTAGTGTCTGAACATGCTCCCCCTCATAGGATACCAATCCATGACGGGTTCACCTTTAACATGGTATTTTCATATAAAAACAATAATATATTATATACCTAAATAAATCACATGATAAAATTTTCATCATATCAATAAAATATACCCATAAACATTAGACATCATGAAAGGGTCTCATGAACTACACATGCATAATTTGGTTTACCATACAACCGAAGATGTCAGTATGCTATGATATCACATGGTCCCACATTTCATGTCACAAAAGGTACCCATGACTATGATCACACATAATATAGAGCATGGATATGAATTCAAGATCATGTATCTACAATATATAGACTCGCAACCTTTTGCATGAAGAATCCATCTTCTTCTGATCAACCAAGAACAACACATGGATAACTAAAACATACTGATGATCTATAGAATTGGGTAGATTCCATCGGTATAGAGTCTATTGTATTATATTACATGGAAAATATTAATCCAAGAGATCTAATTAACATTAACATATTAGAAAGTATTTTTTTCAATTATAAATCTAGGATCAATCAAGGACGGGCCCCCAAAAATCGAGAACCAATGTCAATCTATCAATCCAGAAATAATTTTTCTTCAGATCTAAAAAAATATCCCTAAATATAGAAATCATTACTTATATCTGTGATAAATTCAAAATAAATAAGGTGATTTTATCCAAGAAAGGATAGATTTAACCTCAAAGAGTTTCGATAACCGATATAGACTTCATGATTTCAAGAGGAGAGGAAGGAGACAAATAGAGAACCTTGGGAGAGTACTCCTTTGGGTTCTATACACATTAGGTTTAGAATTATGAAGGAATTAGCCTAATAATAAAATTGTCACAAATGATGATATGACTATTAATGATGGGTGTTTTTGGAAATCAATGATTGGATAATGCCTAGAAACTAGTTGTCCATTGGGATCAGCATATCTATAGACCCACTACAAACACCACATGAAAGCCAGTGGACCTATATCAGCCACATGTAGACCTTAAAATAGTATACCTTAAGTACTGATCCCAAAGACCAATTTATATTCATGGAATTAAAAAAATGATAAAGAAAAAGAAAACAAATGTACAATGAAAAATTAGGAAGTCACAATGTGTACATATCCTCATGATCCCTTCGTTACGTGATTAAACCACATTAATTGTACAATCATCTTTAGGGTTATCTATACAACCTAATAGAAATGAGGCCTTCTAAGGACAATTTTCATGTCTATGTGCTAATGTGGAAGATGCATTCTAACATTCAAAGTGATTTTTAAACATTTAAGAAAATATACAAGACCTATTTTCAGAGTCATATCCTTCCCATTAAGACATGTAATAGATATTTTATTTATGTTGTATTAGGATATATTCTAGATATCCCATTAAGTCTAGCAGCCAATTGGAAAAAGGTTTCTATGAACTAGAGTTTTAGTTGGCCATCAATTAGTGGAATGAAATCATGAATATAAAAAAATCTCAATGGATTAAAATTGATGCGATCTTCTATGATAATTCCAAAAAAACCCAAAATGAAAAGATCCCATTCACCCTTGATAAATAAGTTAAGTGTAGTTTTCACATAAAAATTTTCATTTCTATTACATTTCACCTTCATATGAATTCCATTACTCTACACTGTATAGTCCATTGGAATTTCATTATTACATATATGATAAACCAAAAAGTTATACTTGAAAAAAAATACTTACCCCAAAACCTTTTTACCTTGATATATATGATTTGAATTGTCTAACGACCCAATGTTTCATTAATGGAAAATCCCTCTTGATCTGATTAAATGTCTCTTTATATAAAATGTTTTTATAAAATGTCAACTTCTTTTGTTTTATGTTATGAATTTGGATCGTTGTTGATATAGCCGTTGAACAGTGATCACATGATTAGTATAAATATAGGACCTTAACAAATCCAATTTACTCAGAAAAAAGAAGCGATGGCCTCATCTAGTAGAATTACCCCATATGAAGACCATTTGTAAGAGCATGGAAATGAGGTGGAATCCTTGGGCTTATCCCTTGACCAAGACCAAGCTGAGCTTTAGCATGTCAAGCTCGAACGGGACCGCCTACGGGAAAAGTGGAAGTTGATAGAGATTACCACTCGATCGATTTTATCCGAGCCGCCCCAAGAGTCTGTCACCATCGCACACCTTACCCTTAGGTCTTATGCGGCTGTTTTAAGGGGTTATGTAACAAATAAGTAGTACTATGTTCATGTACATTATTTTTGTATATAATAATGAATATAATTTCTAGTCATTTTTGATACATTGTAAATAGTTTTTAAAGTACAAGTTGTGTTTTTAGTTATTATTTAATTAAGAAATCTATTTTATTAAATTAAGGGATTTTTGAATTAAATAATATTTTAATAAAATAATAATAATATTATTAAATTAATTTGTTATTAAATATAAATGATCATATAATTTTATGAATGCAATTAAAATTTTTATTATGGTTTGAAAGCCATTTTTGTCAAACCCCGTGAATTTTCGATAAATGTCGGTTTTTATATTAAAAGTGAAAATTAACATATTTAGAAAATTATTTATACAAAATAAATGTTATTTCTGGAATCAGGACGTCGAAATTATCCAATGGTGAATTTTTCATAATTTTCTGAGACAGTCAAATTTTTGGGTAAAAAATTAAATACCATTTAAATATATAATGTGTTTTATGACATCATAATGACTCAATGGTGGTATAATGAAATACTATAATCATTATGTTCGGCCAATACATGTTTTATCATTAAAATAATGTGATTTTGGGATTGTTTTAATTACTTTTCAATGCATTAATGGACCCCTCAAGACGTATTCAACACTTTTCCTTTTTAAATTAATTTCCATCGGAGTGTGGCTCTCCTCCACATAAGAACCCTTATTATTTTAAGAATTTCGGACTTGGGCCTTATAAAATATTTTTTTCTTCTTCCCTTTTCCAAAAACCATGGGCAAAAACCATGGGTTGGTTTGTGGTTTGGATTAATTTAATGTAAGGGGATCCGGACCTAAATAATAAAGAATTCCCTCATCATTCCAATATAAACCCACCAAAGCTCCCACTTCCTCCTCACTAAAATCCCTTGGAGTTTGTCCAAACTCTGTCCTACTCTCTCTAGAATCCTCCCAAGGTGCCCCAATCTCCCAAGAAACCTCTCACAAGCCTCTCTCTATCCTTTGGAAGCACACTTCCAAGTAAGGGTTTTTTCTTCCTTTCTCATTTTGGTCAATTTTCTTTAAGTTGTATTTCCCTTTTAATTTAAATTATGAATGTTGGGGTATGATTTAGAACCTCCCCCCTACTTTCCTCTTATTGTTTTAATGATGGGAGACCCCTTTCTCTCTCATTAAATTCCTCCCATGTACTCCCGTTACTCTGCCGAAATTCCGAAATGAACTTCTCTCTCTTCTTTTACATTCAAGAAATAATTTTGTATCATGAATATAAATTCTATTAAAATTGTTGGGAAATTTATCTATATGACCTCCTTACTTTCCATTACATGTAAATATTATGAGGAACCCCTTTCTATCTCATCAACCATTTTTTATGAATTATTATGTCTCGCTGTTACGCTGCCGAAATCACACCGATTTTCTAAACCAATGTCATTGTGTAGTGAATACCATGCCCATTTCTCCATCAATGGTATTCAGCTTTATGCACATTTACATATTGATTTTAAAGTTTCATGTATGAATTGTACATTCCTTTATCATGGAAGAAATTATTATGTTTTATGAATCCATGTTTTATGATCCATGTTGTACACTTATGCATGAAATGAAATATTTAAGGAGGGTGCACCCTTATAGCGCTCCAATGCATTGGGTAAAGTATAGTATCATGATACGTCATGTGAAATGAGTGTTGAATCATGCTAATTCAAGTGTAACGATGATTTACTCATGCTTCATGTGCAATGAGGGTTTACTCATTCTTTATGTGCAATGAGCCTTGGCTTATGCTAATTCCATGTTAAGTGTTGTTGCCACATTTCCATGTTATGATTATCATGCTTTATCATGCCTTTATGCTCATGTTTCTTTTATGCTCTATTGATATGCCTATTGTATAACATGTGTTGTACTCCTTATTTTATTCCATGTGTACTCCCTTTATGGGCTTTATAACTCTCCCTTTTCTTATGCATGTCCTCAGGTTATCCCATGCAATGCTAAGTACGAGTGAATGTAGTGGTCATGTAAATGATGTTTTCAATAAAGATGTTTTATTTCATGTTTTAAGTTTTTATGTAATGATCATAATCACCAAAGACACTAAACCAATCGATCTTCTTTATTGTATCAAGTGATGTTTTATGTAATGAATCATGTTTAAGTTGTAATAAAAAGAAGGGTTGTCATAGTTGGTATCAGAGGATAGGATTAGTTATTTTTTGGATTAGGAAACCCAAGTAAAGCCTTAGATACAAGACTAAGTATAATAAAAACATCCCTACATTTTTGTAAATACTAAGTAAGTGGTTTATCTAACAAATACATCCCTGTCTGGATAGGAGCAGGTAGAGGCGGCTCTGGCACAGATGTATCCTAGGGGTAAAACCCAAAAACACCGCTTTGAGCTAGACTCGAACGGGAACTCGTGCACGACAACGGGCCTTGATTCACTCTTTTTTATGACACTCCCAGTGGATATGTTTTGATAAATTCACAATCTTAGTATGAACCCTTATTAAGGGAAAAATTCCCCTAAGAATATATGTTAGAAAGTAGATCATGAAAAGCCTAGATTGAAGCCTATAGACTCTTGAGTAAGGAAATAAAAGTTTATTTATAAGTCATCAACTTTTGTCTTTGGATTACCCTTTATGTGTTAGCCCTAAAATTCCTTTTATTCTAGCCAATGGCCAGTAATAGTAGGAATTGGGCTAACAACCGTTGTGAAGATCAATGTGATGACTGTACTAATGAGATGCCAAATCCAATGGGAGTGGGAATCGCGAACTTTGTCACGCTTCTCTCTCAGCTAACACAAGCTTTGAATAGAAACATAGGTCAAGAGGAACGTTCAACCCCCCCCCCCCCCAAGAAATAACAAGTCTCTATTGAGAGCATCATGAGACAAGGCCTCCTACTTTTAGTGGATCATCCGATCCCACGATCGCTGAAAAATGGATCAACTCTATCGAAAAGATATTCTCCATCCTCCAATGTTCTGAACAAGAGAAGGTTCTCCAGGAGGCTTATCGTATGGAGGGTGCAGGTGATCAATGGTGGATGTTGATCAAAAATACAAAGCCTAAGGAAGAGATCGAGGTGTTGGAATGGAAGGATTTCTGGAAGATGTTTTTCAATAAAAATTTTCCGCGCACCCTCCGGCTTAAGATGGAAGGGGACATCTTTCCCCTCAAGCAAAAAGATGAAGAATATATTGGAGAGTATGAGGAAAACATCACAATGTTTGGACGATATGCTTCCAGCTTTGTCGTTACCCCGAATTCAAGGTTTACCACTTCTTTGGTGGGATGAATCCTAGCTTGTGGAAAGCATTAGAAATACGTGACTTCGACAGCTACGAGGAAAATGTCTGATGTGCCCTCAAGGTCGGAATGGAGATTAGGGAATCACAGGGGTATCATGGGGACAAGAAGCGTAAGGTGGACTTCAATTCTGGTCATCCGATGGATAAATCCAATGGTTCTAAGAAGATCTGCCACCCCACTTTCCAAAGGTGCGGAAAGAAGCAAACTAGAAATTGCCTTAAGGGGACGAGAAAATGCTTCAGGTGTGGAAGAGAAGGGCACCTAGCTGTTAACTGTCGGCAAGGACCCGCGGCTGTGACAGAGGAGAGGAATGCTCCGTTCGAACCTCAATGCATTGTTCAATGCTAAAAATGCATAGAACCGGGTCATTTTAAAAATCAGTACCCTAATCCAAGGGTTATCAGAGGCAACCGACAACCTCCAAGATAGCAGGGATGAGATTTTTCCATCACTTCTAATGAAGTGAACCCCGACAACGAAGTGGTGACAGGTACTCTAGTTATTCATTAAAGAATAGCGAACATACTTTTTGATACAGGTTCTACGCATTCTTTTATATCTCGAAAGTTTAGTAGAACAATCCCAACACCACCACAAATCATGGAAGTAATGATGTCGGTGAGTACAGAAAATGGGGCAATCATTGCATCCCATGAGTATAAGTCCTCCCCTATTATAATCTGTGGATTGAATTTCCCGGAGAACCTCTTCATACTCCCCCTGGTGTAATTTGATGCAATTCTTGGCATGAATTAGTTTTCCTTATATAGATCCAATAAAAATTGTCGGGAGAGGGAAATCACACTCCATATGGAGAATCGACCCCCGATTCTTTACAAGTGTCAGGAGGAAGATGAATCTCCTTTAGCTCCATCATCTCAAGAGTGGATATTACTGCCCTATGAGAACGCATATCTGGCTCAGATAATTGAGTCCACGGAAGAATCCACCCTTGAAGAAATGCCTATTGTGAGGGATTTCGCTGAAGTGTTTCCTAAGGAACTGCCTGGTCTTCCTCCTAGAAGAGATGTTGAGTTCTCAATTGAACTTATACCTAGGGCGTTACCAAGATCCAAGACTCCATATAGAATGGCTGTTGTTGAGATTGAAGAGCTGAAGAAACAACTATAGGAGAATCTGGATAAAGGGTTTATATGCCCAAGTGCTTCACCATGGGGTGCACTAGTCATATTCGTCAAGAAGAAGGATGGGTCAATGCGGCTTTGCATCGATTATCGTGAACTTAACACAATCATGATAAAGAACAAGTATCCTCTCCCATAAATCGATGACCTTTTTTGATCAGCTACATGGAGCAAAATACTTCTCCAAGGTGGATTTGCGGCCGGGATATTATCATGTAAGGGTGAATAAGGAAGATGTTCCCAAGACTGCTTTTCATACAAGGTACAGGCACTATGAATTCATAGTAATGCCTTTCGGACTCAACAATGATCCAAAAATATTCATGGACTTGATGAATAGAGTCTTTAGAGATTACCTAGACAAATTTGCAGTAGTCTTTATAGATGATATTCTAATATACTCCAAAACAAAGGAGGATCATGAGAAGCATTTAAGTACTTTACTAGAGACTTTGCGCAAGGAGAAGCTCTATGAAAAGTACAAAAAGTGTGAGTTATGGTTGAAGGAAGTCTCATTCATGGGCCATATCATCACAAGAAATGGGATATCTGTGGACCCCTCCAAAACAGAAGCAATTGAGGGATGGCCGGGGCCAACATCGGTATCGGATATCCGTAGCTTCTTGGGGTTAGCTGGATATTATCGACGATTTGTGAGAAATTTATCACGATTGTCCAACCCTCTTACCAAGCTAACTAGAAAGGGATTAAAGTTTGCTTGGAGTGATGAATGTGAAGAAAGCTTCAAGGAGTTGAAAAGGAGGCTTATCACTGCACTCGTGCTCACTTTACCCACAAGTGGGGAAATTTTTGTGTTATTCAGTGGTTCTTCGAAGAAGGGCTTCGGATGTATGCTGATGCAGAATGATAAAGTGATATCCTATGACTCAATGCAGTTGAAAATCAATGAGCGAAACTATCCAACGCATGATCTGTAGTTGGCGGCTATGATCTTTGCCTTTAAAATCTGGCTTCATTATTTCTATGGAGAGAAATGTGAGATATATACTAACCACAAGAGTCTTAAATATATATTCACACATGAAGAGATTAATATGGGCCAGAGAAGATGGATAGAGCTCATCAAGGATGATGACTGTTCAATACATTACCACCCTGGGAAAGCGAACAAGGTGACAGATGCCCTAAGTAGAAAGGATCCAGTGATTCTATCAATGATGAGAATTGAGAAGTATCCAATCTTCCTAGACTTGATGAAGATGGGTGTGGGAACCATAAATATGGGAACATCATCAATCATTTCATAAATGATTTCTCAAAAATATCTTTTGGAAAGGTTAAAGGATGCTCAAAAGGATGATGTGGGAATTCAATAAAAAGTGGAAGCTATCAAAAAGGGGAAATCCTCGGAGTTTAATGTTAATGAAGAAGGAATTGTGCGGTTTAGGAAAAGTATCTGTGTTCCATCATGTCCGGAGCTGAAGAAGGAACTTTTGGATGATGCACATAATTCAAATTTCTCTATTCACCCAGGGAGCACAAGGATGTATCGAGATCTCCAAGAAAACATTTAGTGGGATAATATGAAGAAGGAGATCGCTGAATATACATCAATGTGACTAGTGTGTCAACAAGTGAAGGCACAGAGGCAGAAGTCTAAGGGGATAATACAACCATTTCCCATACCAGAATGGAAATCGGAGAACATCACCATGGACATTGTCACCGAACTTCCAAGGACATCCAAAGGCAAAAATGCAATCTTGTTTCTTATGGATCATCTTATAAAGACTGCACACTTCATTGCTATTCGGGAGGATTTCTCATTGGATCAACTGGCACAGATATAGATCAGGGAAGTGGTAAGGATTCATGGAGTACCACTATCTATTGTGTCTGACCGATATCCAAGATTCACCTCTAAGTTTTGGAAGAGTCTTCAACATGCTCTGAATACTAAACTGAACTTCAGTACGGCCTATCATCCTCAAACTGATGGCCAATCTGAGCGGACTATCCCAACAGTTGAGGATATGTTGAGAGCGTACTAAATGGACTTTAAAGGAGGATGGGATGAACATATTCCTCTTGTTGAGTTATATTATAATAACAGTTTCCACTCGAGCGTCCAAATGGAACCATATGAAGCCCTGTATGGGAAAAGGTGCAGAACACCGGCATGTTGGGATGAGGTCAGTGAGCGTAAGCAGCTTGGACCAGAAATGGTCGAAGAAATTGTGGAGAATTTGAAAACCATTCAGCAGCATAACAAGGCAGCCTAGAGTCGACAGAAGAGTTATGTAGATAATCATCGATGAGACCTTGAGTTTAAAGTGGGAGACATGGTGTTTCTACGCATATCTCCATGGAAAAAGGTCATGAGGTTTGGAAAGAAATGGAAGTTATGTCCAAGGTACATCGGCCCCTTCGAGGTTCTTGATCGTGTTGGGGCTGTGGCCTATCGACTAGCACTTCCACCTACTATGGCCAAAGTACATGATATCTTTCATGCATCCCTCTTAAGGAAGTACATACTGGACCCTTCACATGTACTCTCTTCTAAGGTGGTACAATTGGAAGATGATCTTTCTTATTAGGAGCAACCAGTGAAGATCATAGATAATAGAGAAAAAGTTCTATGAAATAAGACAATGCCCATCATAATGGTTTTGTGGAGAAAACACAAGTTTGAAGAAGAGACTTGGGAATTAGAGGATATGATGAAGCTGAGTTACCCACATTAGTTTTAGTGTGGGAAAAGGAAAATTTTGAGGGAGAAATTTCTTAAGGGGGGAATATTTTAATGACCCAAAGTTTCATTAATGGAAAATCCTTCTTGATTTTATTAAATGAATCTTTATATAAAATGTTTTTATAAAATGTCAACTTCATTGGTTTTATGTTATGAATTTTGACCGTTGTTAATATAGCTGTTGAACAGTGATCACATGATTAGTATAAATATAAGACCTTATCAAATCCAATTTACTCAGACAAACGAAGCGATGGAATCATCCAGTAGAATTACCCCATACGAAGCCCATTTGTCGGAGCTCAGAAATGAGGTGGCATCCTTGGGCTTCGGCCTTGACCAAGCCCAAGCTGAACTTCACCATGTCAAGCTCAAACGTGACGGTCTATGGGAAAAGTGTAAGTTGATATAGATTACCACTTGAGCGATGTTATCCGAGCCACCCAAAGAGTCTGTCACCATCGCACACCATACCCTTAGGTCTTATGCGGCTGTTTTAAGGTGTTATATAACAAATAATTAGTACTATGTTCATGTAAATTATTTCTGTATATAATAATGAATATAATTTTTAGTAATTTTTGATACATTATAAATAGTTTTTAAAGTACAAATGGTGTTTTTAGTTATAATTTAATTGAGAAATCTATTTTATTAAATTAAGGTATTTTTGAATTAAATAATATTTTAATAAAATAATAATAATATTATTAAATTATTTTTTTATTAAATATAAATGATCTTATAATTTTATGAATGTAATTAAAAATTTTATTATGGTTTGAAAGCCATTTTTGTCAAAACACGTGAATTTTCTATAAATGTCGGTTTTTATTTTAAAAGTGAAAATTAACATATTTATAAAATTATTTAGATAAAATAATCGTTATTTCTGGAATCAGGATGTCAAAATTATCCAACGGTGAATTTTTCATAATTTTGTGAGCCACTCAAATTTTTGGGTAAACAATTAAATACCGTTTAAATATATAATATGTTTTATGACATCATAATGACCCAATGGTGATGTAATAAAATACTATAATCCTTATGTTTGGAAAATATATGTTTTATCATTAAAATAATGTGATTTTGGGTTTGTTTGAATTACTTTTGAAATCATTAATGGACCCCTCAAGATATATTCAACACTTTAGCTTTTTAAATTAATTTCCATGGGAGTGTGACTCACCTCCACATAAGCAACTTTATTATTTTAAGAAGTTCAGACTTGGGCCTTATAAAATATTGTTTTCTTCTTCTCTTTTCCAAAAAACATGGGAAAAAACTATGGGATAGTTTGTGATTTGGGTTAATTTAATGTAAGGGGACCCAAACCTAAATAATAAAGAATTCCCTCACCTTTCCTATATAAACCCACCCAAGATCCCACTTCCACCTCACTAAAATCCCTTGAAGTTCGTCCAACCTCTATCCTACTCTCTCTAGAATCCTCCCGAGGTGTCCCAAGCTCCCAATAATCCTCTCACAATCCTCTCTCTAGCCTTTGGAAGCACACTTCCAAGTAAGGGTTTTTTCTTCCTTTCTCCTTTTTGTCAATTTTCTTTAAGTTTCATTTCCCTTTTAATATTAATTATGAATGTTGGGGTATGGTTTATAACCTCCCCCATACTGACCTCTTATTGTTTTAATTATGGGACACCCCTTTCTCTCTCATTAAATGCCTCCCATGTACACCTGTTACTATGCCGAAATTCCGAAAGAAACTTATCTCTCTTCTTTTACATTCAAGAAATAATTTTGTATCATGACTCTAAATTCCATTAAAATTGTTGTGAAATGTCTCTATATTACCTCCTTACTGTCCATTACATGTAAATATGATGAGGAACCCCTTTCTCTCTCATCAACCATTTTTTATGAATTCTTATGTCTTGCCATTACGCTGCCGAAATCGCACCGATTTTCTAAGCCAATGTCATTGTGTAGTGAAAACCATGCCCATTTCTCCATCAAGGGTATTCACCTTTGTTCACATTTACTTATTGATTGTAAAGTTTCATGTATGAATTACACGTTCCTTTATCGTGGAATAAATGATTATGTTTTATGAATCCATGTTTTATGATCCATGTGGCACACTTATGCATGAAATGAAATGTTTAAGAAGGGTGCGACCTTATATGCCTCTATTGCATTGGGTAAAGTATAGTATCATGATAGGTCATGTGAAATGAGTGTTGACTCATGCTAATTCAAGTGCAATGAGGGTTTACTCGTGCATCATGTGCAATGAGGGTTTACTCATGCTTTATGTGCGATGAGCCTTGGGTCATGCTAATTCAATGTTAAGTGTTGTTGCCACATTTCCATGTTATGATTATCTTGATTTATCATGCCTTTATGATCATGTTTATTTTATGCTCTGTTGATATGCCTATTGTCTAACATGTGTTGTACTCCTCATGTTATTCCTTGTGTACTCCCTTACCGGGCTTTATAGCTCACCCTTTTCTTATTCATGTCCTCAGGTTATCCCATGCAATGCTAAGTACGAGGGAATGTAGTGGTCATGTAATGGAAGTTTAAAATAAAGATGTTGTATTTCATGTTATATGTTTTTATTTAATGATCCTAAGCCCCAAAGAAACTAAAACTCTTGATCTTCTTTGTTTTATCAAGTGAAGGTTTATGTAATGAATTATGTTTAAGTTGTAATAAAAAGAAGGGTTGTCATAAATTGAATATAAAATCTTATGAAAATATGAAGCACTGATGTGTAAAGAACCTAAATGGGTGAAAAAATAATTTTTTTTAATAAAATTATCACTAACATGAGAACAAGTCTATATATGGAAGATAATTGAGTATGTGTGAAAAATATTTAATTTCCCTACAACCTCATTCACCATCTATATCAGTATTTCTAAGGTATAAATAGACAACTATGATATATGAAAGGATAGAAACATTTTTAATATTCAATGTGGTTAGAAAAATTCATTTAGTTTCTAAGAATAGAATTTTATAGACTTATAAGTGAAATAGGTTAGGGAAAATTATCTTGTTTGATTGGATAATAGTTCACTAAAGTGTTTCCTATTCAATTTTTTAGGACACTCAATATAAGATCTTAAAAATCACTGTTTCATCTACTTCCATTTCTCAATAATGTTCCATCATAAGAATTTTTTAATTATTTTTTCATGGGTGAGTAGTAGTGTCGCATCTATAAAATATAAGGATTTGTGGTATAGAATAGTGTACTTAGGTATTCCTAGTAAACGACTCATAAAATAATTAGACGGTGTAATTTGAGGAGAGTATAGACCTTCCAAAGATCCAAAGAAATATTTTTTATTGATAGATAGAAAAATAAGGAGGATGAAATTGACGTGGGAAGCTCTATGGTGTGAGGTTCCACTCAGATATCCAATATGATTTTCCAGTATTATTTGGTATTGGAGAAAAACATTCTTTTACCTCTATATGATTGTTTTATCAATTATGGATTCACATGGATTTGTTTTCAAATGAAAATAGTGACCCCATTCAAAAGGGTTTATGTTTCCATTGATATTTATTAAGGTTAATAAAATAAAAGTATAATTAGTATTTTTAGTCATTGTGATCAAAACAATTGAATTTATCATTGGGATCATTTTATTTATTAATTTTAAAGAATAATTTTTTAGTTCCTCCTTAAAACATAATTTTTTTATAATTATAATCACTCACATTATGATATCTATTTTTTATCTGTTAATAGTTATTGATTGATCTATTTTATATCAGTTTTATTGTTCTCTCCATGTTAACTGTTATTTTTTTTGGAAGTCATGATTTTTAATTCACCTTAATTATTATTATGTTATTGTTTATTATTTATTGTATTATTCTTATATTTATCAATTAATTATTTTTTAAACCATTTTAAAGCTACAGTTATTATAAAATATTATGTGAATTCATTTTTCACTAATTAATATTTTTCATCTTTTTTATTATTGTTTATAATTTATTACTATTATATTGTTCACATGCTTTATGTTGAATTTTTTTTATTATAACAAGTACTTTTGAAATGAAAATGATATTACAGAAACCATATATTTTGGATTAGGATGTTATAGTGATTTTTGAGTTACTCACATGGAAGTAGTTTTTTATATAGAGAGGATATAGAGATTGGATCTTAGATGTTTTTTATTGATAAAACTATTTGTTTCTTATTCATTTTAGTCGTTTATAGATATTAATTTTATAGAACGATATTTTTGAAAGGGTAAATATACTACATGTGGAAGGAGGCATACAAATTTCTAGATATGACTCATATGTATTGAGAATATTTGTTCGATGAGTTTTTTTTATTTTGAGGAATAGTTTTAAATATATTATTACACATAATTTTTTGAAAAAGTAAATGACTCTTATATATTCAATGAATTCAAAGATTTAGTTTTATATATAGAACACCATATTTTGGGAAACAATTTAAAGAAAGTTATCTAATATCAGGAATAGATCAAGATTACTCATACACACAATTGAAAGTTATAGAATATTAAAACAAACACGAATAATTGAATGATATTACATTTGTGTGTAAGAGAATTTGTTTATAAGTTATTCAATATGAGTTTATTGGTTTTCACTATGTATTTTTACACTCTATGATTTGAGATAAATATTTAAATCATAATTAAGTGAAATATGTCATGTCATTATAGGACCTAAATGATTTCATTGGATTTTTTTCTATACCATGGAGTTCTATATTTTACATATATATAGAATATCATTTACAGATGAAATTCTAGGAAGAATATAATATTAAAATTCAATTGTTTTAAATTTATATGTGTTTTGTTGAGATATCTCATGGATGATTCGAAGATATGGTTTTGGAAAGTTGATTGAGTATTTATGACTATCTATTAGTAAGATTTGACTATTTAAAAAATCTGGGGTAATTATTTTATTTTCATATTATTTGAATTATTCTAACGAATAATTTTAGATTTTTTTTGAGATTTAATGCTATCTTCACATAAATATTATTTGATACTATTTTGGAGATGATGGTAGATATTATGAAAGATATTATATCCATTGGGTACATTATTATCATATTTTGAATCATAAATGAAATAATAGATAACAACAAAAAATTGTTCACACATTAATAATGTGATTGACTTTTAAAAATTCATATTGTTGACACATTTTCATCCTAGAATGCTCATACCTAATTTTTATTCTTCCTTCCCAATCCAATCTTCATAATTCTACACCAAAAAGTTCATCATAATTGGTTAAATGGTTTAACAATTTATATTTCATTATGGTGAATAGTCATTGTATTGTAAAGTTTATTGAGCTATAGTCACTCAAATCACACATGGTTATATCTCTATAAAAGGTGGTTGTTTGTTCATGTAACCAAAAACAAATTATGTATACTGTCTGTGCCTTGGGTTTGGAAACTTTTATTGGTTTTGTTTGTGCCTTTATCAAATTAAATGTTAGGTTGGTTGTCCCACCACATAAAAAGGAGGGTTTGAGGTTTTCACCTCCAAGCTATTTAAAGGTTGTATTTTGTCTTGGCGCCTCCATGGTAAAACATGCATGCTTTAATGAGTTTTCAGACTTCATTGAGAGTGAGTTCTACAACAACCTTGCTCTTTATTTCACACATAAAAATAATTTATTACATAATCCTTCACTTGATTAAATATATAGTATTGAAAGGTCTAGTTTATTTGGGGATTATGAACATTACATAACAAATTCAAACATGAAATTCAAATCTTTATTTACATTTCTTTACATGACCACACACATTCCTTTGTACTTAGAATTGCATGGGATAACCTAATGACATACATATGAAAAAGTTTCACTTAGAATCCCAGTAAGGGACTAAGAAAGGAAGAACATGAAGAATACACTACATGTTAGGCAATAGGGATATCAACGGAGAACAAGAGAAACATGAACATAAAGGCATGATATAGCATGGTTATCATAACATGGAAATGTGGAAGAAACATTTAACATGATGTTATCATGATCCAAGGCTCATTGCACATAGAGCATGAGTAAATCCTCATTGAACTTGAAATAGCATTATTAAACCCTCACTACTCTTGAAATATCATGATACTCTTCTTTAATCAATGCATTGGAGTTCTATTAGGGAACACCCTTCTTAATCATCTCATTTCATGCATAAGTGTGCCACATGGATCATATAACATGGGTTTATTAAACATCATAATTTATTACATGATAAAGGAATGTGGAATTCATACATAAAACTCTATAATGAATACATAAATCGGCAGAAAGGTGAATACCCTTGGTAGAGACATGGGTATGATATTCACTACACAATGACTTTGGCTTCGAAAATCGCAGTATAATTTCAGCAGCATAAGAATGTGAAATAAGAAGTCATAAAAATGGTTGATGAGAGATAAAGTGGTGTCTCATCATATATACATGAAATGGATAGTAAGGGGTAATATAGATACATTTCAATACATATGTAATAGAATTTTGGATTCCTAAAACAAAAGAATTGCTTGAATGTAAATGAGGAGAGAGAAATCCCTTATGGAATTTCGGCATGGTAACAGTTGTACATGGGTAAAATTAATGAGAGATTAAGGGGTATATAATAATTCATACATAATGAGGGATGTATGGGGAAATTGAAATCATATCAAGAAATTTTTAATTGAAAACAAAATGGTATAACAACATAATTAAATTTGCAAAAAAATATGAAAAAAAGAAATCCCTTACTTGGAAGTGAAATCCCAAAGGCATGGGAGGGGCTTGAGAGAGGCTTCTTGGGAGCTTGGGGAATCTTTTGAGGATTATATAAAGTTGAGGTAGGTGGTTAGAAAATCTCCAATTTATTTTAGTGAAGAAGAAGTGTTATATTAGGTGGGGTTGTATAGGAAAAGAGGGGGAATTATTTATTATTTAGGTTTTGAACACCACACATTAAACTAATAAAAAAACAAACCCATGGTTTTTGCCAAAGGTTTTTGAAAAAGGGGATCAGAAAAAATTATTTTATATGTCCTATGCCCGAAATTATTAAAATATTAAGCTGTCTTATGTGGAGGTGAGTCACACTCTAAAGGAAATCAATTTAAAATTTTAAAATGTATTATATGCTTTGGAGGGTCCACTAAGGCTTCATAAAATAAGTTAAAAAATCCAAAAATCACATTATTTTAATGTTAAGACACATATTTTCATAACACCTAGTTTAATGTATTTTATTAAATCTCTATTTGTTCATTATGATTTCATAAATCACATTATATATTTAAATGATATTTATTTTTTACCCAAAAATTATACTGTCTTAGAAAATTACGGAAAAATCACTATTGGATAATTTAAAAAACCTTCTTCCAAAAATTATATTCATTTTATATAAATAATTTTCTAAATAATTTAATTTTTACTTTTAAAAAACTAACATTTATAAAAAAATCATGGGTTTTGATAAAATCTTATTTCAAACGATAATTACAATCCCAATTGTACTTATAAATATTTTATGACCACTTATATTTATTAAAAAGAAACATAGTAACACTATTTTAATAAAATATTATTTCATTCAAAAATACATTAATTCATCAAAATAAATTTTTTAATTGAATATTAATTAAAAATACAATTTATGCTTTAAAAACTATTTACAATGTAACAATAATAAAATGAATGTATATTATTTTTTATATAAAATAATAATGAACATAATCCTAGCCTTAGGGTATTCTTACATAACCCCATATAACAAACTCATAAGACCTGAAGGGTGTGGTGTGAGATGGGGACAAACTCTTGGGGTGGCTCAGATAACATCGCTCAGGTGGTAATCTCTATCAACTTCTATTTATCTGGTAGGCAGTTCCATTCAAGCTTAAAGTGTTAAATCTTGGAATGGGCTTGGTCATGAGAGAATCCCAATGATTCCACCAATTTTTTGAGTTCCAAAAAATGGGCTTCATATAGGGCATGTCTACGGGATGAGGTTTCCGCTTCCTTTGTCTGAGAAAATTGGATTTGTTAAAGCTCTATATTTATACTAATCATGTGATCACTCTTCAATGACTATATTAGAAATAGTCACAATTCTTAATTGTATTTCAAAATCCTAAAACATAAAACCACGATGTGGAAATGTTTTACATAACTATTTTTCATAATAAGATATTTAATTAGATCAAGAGAAATTTCCATTAATGAAAGTTTGGGTCATTACAGTCTTTCCCCCTTACGGAATTTTTCACTCAAAATTTCCATTCCCACACTAAAACAGATATGGGTAACTCTACCTCATTACTTCCTCTAGTTCACACGTTGCTTCATAAAACGTTTGGTTTATCCACCCCACTTTCATGAGGGGCATTGTTTAATTTCGTATAACTTTTCATCTATGATCTAAGATATTCATCAGCTTGTCTTCAGAGGAGAGGTAGTTCTCCAATGGTACCACCTTTAGATTGAGTATATGCGACGGGTCAGTTATGTACTTCATCAAGAGTGAACATGGAATACATCATGTACTTAAGGCTGGTTTGGTGGGAGTATTAGTTGATAGGAAACTTCTCCAATGTGATCAAGGATCTCAAAATGGATGATGTACCTAGGATGAATCTTTACCTTCTACCAAAATCTCATAACTCTCTTCCATGGTGATATGTGGAGGAATACCATATCACCGACATCAAAATATTGGTCTCATGAAAGATTATCTACAAAGATATTTTATTGACTTTAAGTAGCTTTATTGTGCTGCTGGATGGTCTTAACCTTCGACAACATTTCTTTGACAATTTCCAGACCTAGGAGTTTTCTCTCCCCATCATCATCCCAACATGCTGGTGTTATGCACCTCTTCCCATACATGGATTCATAAGGATCCATTTTGATGCTTTAGTGGAAACTGTTATAGTTAGAGAACTCAACAAGAGGAAGATGTCGATCCAACCCCCCTTTGAAGTCCTTTGACCATGCTCTGAACATCTCCTCAAATGTTTGGATAGTATTCTTATATTGGTGAACATTTTGAGGATGATAAGGCATACTAAAGTTCAACTCATTATCTAGAGAATGTTGAAGACTCTTCCAAAACATAGAGGTGAGTCTTGGATCTCGATTGGATATAATGGATAGTGGTACTCCATGTAGCCTTACCACATCTCGGATGTATATCTATGCCAGTTGATCCAGTGAGAAATACTGCCAAATTAAAATGAAGTGTGAATCATTTTTAATACTATCCACAAAAACTGAGATAGTGGTGTTTCTTTTGTATTTATTTGGAAGTCTATTGACAAAGTCTATGGTGATGTTCTCTCATTTCCATGCAGGTATAGTTAATGGTTGCATCATCCCCTTAGAAGTTTACCTCTCTGCCTTCACTTGCAGACACACCAAAAAGATTGATGTATACTCAATGATCTCCTTCATCATGTTATTTCACAAATAATGCTCTCAGAGATCTCAATACATCTTTTTTTCTAGGTGAATGGAAAATTTTAACTATGTGAATCATCCAAAAGATACTTCTTTATCTCTATATTCGATGGAACACATAGTCTGGAGCCAAATCACACAATTCCTTCTTTATTGACATTGAACTCCCAATATTTTCATTTTATGATATTTTCCACTTTCTTTTGAATTCCCACATCAACTTTTTTAGCATCCTTTAACCTTTCCAAAAGACATGGTTGAGAAATTATTTTCGAAAGTGTTGATGATGTTCCCTTCTTTATGATTCCCATATCTATATTCATCAAATCTAACAATATTGGATCTTTTTGGATTCTCATAAATGATATAATCGTTGTGTCCTTTATACATAGGGAATCCACCACCTTGTTTTCTTTCCCATGGTGGAATTGGCTTGAGGATTCATAGTCTTTGATAAGCTCTAACCACTTACATTGTCACATGTTCAACTCTTTTTGTGTGAATATATACTTGAGGATTTTGTGATCCATGTATATTTCCCACTTCTCCCCAAAGAGATAATGTCTCCAAATATTCAAAGTGGAGATTACTATAGCTAACTTAATATCATGTGTTTGATAGTTTTGTTCATGAAATTTCAATTTCGTTGAAGCATAGGCAAATACTTTTTCATTTTTCATCAACACAAAACCATGCCCTTCTTTGAAGCATCACTAAATACCACAAAAAGTTATCATCTTGTGGGTAGCATGAGCACAGGCGCAATGATAAACCTTGTTTTCAACTCCTTGAAATTCTTTTCGCATTAATCACACCATGAAAACATGACTCCCTTCCGAGTTAGATTGCTAAGAGGGTTTGATAATTGTGAGAAATTCCTCACAAATCAGCGATAATATCCAGCTAACCCTAGGAAGCTACAAATATCCATTACTGATGCTGGCCTCGACCATCCCTCAATTCTAGCTATCATGGAGGGATGCATAGATATCCAATTGCTTGCGATGTTATGACCCATGAATGAGACCTCCCTCAACCAGAACTCACAATTGTTTTACATTTCATAGAGATATTACTTTTTCAAGGTCTCTAGTATAGTTCTTAGATGCTCCTCATGATACTCTATGGATTTGGATTGTATTAGAATATCATCTATAAATACTACCACAAATTGGTTGAGGTAATATCCAAAGACTCTATTCATAAAGTCCATTAAAATTTCTAGAGCATTAGTGTGTCCTAAACACATTACTATGAGTTCATATTTCCCATAACTTGTACAAAAATAAATCTTGTAGATATCCTCCTTCTTCACATTTACATGGTAATATCCTGACCGCAAATCCACCTAGGAGAATTATTGTGATCAACGTTGCTGATCGAAAAAGTCATCAATTCATGGAATATGATACTTGTTCTTTATCATGATTTTTTTGATTCATGATAATAAATGAAAAGGTGCATGGACACATCCTTCTTCCTGACAAATAGGATTGGTGCACCCCATGGTAATGCACTTGGGCGTATAAACCATTTATCTAGATTCTCCTATTGTTTTTTCTTCATCTCTTTATGCTCCACAACATCCATTCTATATGGAGTATTATATGTTGGAAATTACCCAGGTATAAGATCAATTGAGAATTCGATATATCTTATATTAGGATGACCTTTCTATTCCTCAGGGAACACTTCAGTGAATTACCTCACAATATGCATGTATTCATGGATGGTTTCTTCCTTATAATCAATCATATGAGCCAAATACGCATCCTCATAGGGTATTAATATCCACACTTGATATGATGGTGGTAAAGAAAATTCATCTTCCTCTTTTTCACTTTTACAGAATCAGGGGTCAATTCAACATATAGAAAGTGATTTCCCACTCAAAGAAATTTATGTTGGCTCTATATATAGAAAGTCAATCCATCCCAATAATTTCCTCAAATTCCACCAGAGGGAGTATGAAAAGTTTTCCTAGAATTTCAATATAGAAATTATGACATGGGAGGATTTATATTCATGGAATGCGATGATTTTTCCATTTTTCAAACTCAACGACTTCTTTACTTCCATGATTTGTGGTAGTGTTATGATTTCTTTACTAAAATTTTAGGATATAAAAGAATGTGTAGAACCAAATAAAAAATTATGTTTGTTATTCTAGAATGAATATCTAGCATACCTATCACCACTTCATTGTCAGGGTTCACTAGAGTGGTAGTGATGGAAACTGCTCACCCTTGCTTCCTTAGAGGACGTTGGTTACCTCCGAAAACCCTTAGCTTTGGGGAACGATTTGAAAAGTGTCATGGTTCTTTACAGTTGATGTAATGAACAATGTGTTGAGGGTCAAATGGATAATTCCTCTCCATTTCCCCAGCCGCATGTTTCTCTTTTTGGATGTTAATAGCTCGGTGCCCTTCTCTTATACACCTAAAGCTTTTCCCCGCCCCCTTCAAGAAATTTCCAAGGTGCTTCTTTCCGTACCTTTGGAATGTGTGGTGTAGTATTTTATTTGAACTATAATATTTTTCCATCAGACTACCAGAATTGATGTCCACCCTATGCTTCTTATCTCCATGATACCCTCGAGATTATCCGATCTCCATTTCAACTTTGAGGGAACATCATACAATTTCCCCATAGCTCTCGATGTCATGGATCACTAGGGATTTTCATAGGCTAGCTTTTAGCCCACCGAAGAATTGGTCAACCGTGCATTCGATAGTAAAAAACAACCTGGAGGCATATCATACAATCCTTGTGAAAATTTCCATGTATGCTCTAGAAGATTTGTGGTCTTTTTCTTTAGGGAAAGAAAGTCCCTTTCCCTCTTAAGTCGAAGGGTGTGAGGATAATATTTATTGATTTTTTTGGAAATCCTTCTATTTTAATGCCTCAATATTATTCTCAGGATTCATATTTTTGATCATGCCCACCACTTATCAACTTCCCCTTCTATTTGATAACCATCCAAAATAATATTCTATTTTTCGAAACGTTGAAGGATGGATAAGATCTTTTCAATGGAGTTGATCCATTATTCATCGGTTGAAGGATCAAATGATACATTAAAAGTTGGAGGCCTTTGTCTCATGAAGCTCTCAATTGTGACATGTTCTTTCTTAGGGGAGTTTAATTCTCATCTTGACATATTCTTCTATTCAAAACACGAGTTAACTAAGAGAGTATCAAGAAAAAGTTTCTGATTACTACTCCCTTCAGATTGGGTATCTCATTGGAACAATCATCACATTGATCTTCGTATCGGTTGTTAGCATGAGTCCTTCAAATACTGGACATTGGCTGGAAAAACTGAATGTCAGGGGTAACACATAAAGGGTAATCCAATGACAAAAATAGAGGACTTATAAATTACTTCTATTTCCTTAACTTATGAATTAATAGGCTTCAATATATGTGATCCCTAATCTACCACCCAACATATATTCTTAGGGGAATATTTTTTATTCCCTTGACAATGGTTCTTACTAACATTATGAATTTTACCTTTAAAATTCCTTAGGAGTGTCGTAATGAAGAGTGCAGAAAGGCCTGTTGTCATCCACCAGTTCCCATTCGAGTCTTGCTCAAAACAGTTTTTCAAGTTTAACCCCTAGGATACATCTATGCCAGAGCCAACTCTACATGCTTGTGTCCAAATAGTGATTTATTTTCATGATAAAGCACTTAATCAATACCCACAAAAATTTAGGTCTATTTTTATTATTCGTAGTCTTATCCCTATGGATTTCACTAGGGTTTTCTAATACTAATCCCAAAAAAAACAATACCTATTCCTTGATACCAACTATAAAAACCATCCTCTTTATTTCACAAATAAATATAATTTTTTACATAAAACATTCAAAAGATTCAATATAGAGGATCAAGAGGTCTAGTGTATTTTGGGCTTACGAACATTACATAACCAATTAAAACATGAAATAAAAATCTTTATTGAAAAATTCTTTTACATGACCACACACATTCCTTCGTACTTAGCACTGCATGGGATAACCTGAGCAGATGAATATAATAAGGGTTAGCTATAAATCCAAATAAGGGAGTAAAAAAGGCATAAAATGAAGAATATGGTACATTTTAGGCATTAGGGATATCAATGGAGAACAAGAGAGATATGAACATAACTGCATGATATATCATGATAATCATTACATGGAAATATGGAATGAAAATTTAACATGATATGAGGATGAGGCAAGGATCATTTCACATGAAGCATGAGTAAACCCCAATTTAAATTGAATTAGAATGAGTAAATATTCATTTAACTTGACGTATCATGGTACTCATTTTCACCAAATGAATTGGAGTGCTATCAGGGCGAACCCTTCTTAATCATTTCATTTATGCATAAGTGTGCCCCATGGATCATATAACATGGATTCATTAAACATGAAAATTTTTCCAAGAAAAAAACTGTCTAATTAATACATGAAACTATATAATCAATATGTAAATGTGAATAATGTTTAATACCCTTGATAGAGACATGGGCATGGTATTCACTATACAATGACTTTGGCTTAAAAATCACAGTGCAATTTCTGCAGCATAACGGCGTGACATAAAAATTCATAAAAATGTTTGATGAGAGAAGAAGAGGTGTCTCATAATATGTAAATGAAATGGATAGTAAGGGTTTCATATCGGTAAATTTCCCAACTTATTTAATGGAATTTTTTATTCATAAAACAAAACAATTTTTTGAATGTAAATGAGGAGAGAGAAATCCATTATAGAATTTTGGTAGGGTAACGAGTGTACATGCGAATAATTAATGAGCTATAAAAGAGTATATCATCATTAATAAAAATAGGGAAGTATGGGGGAGGTGAGAAATCATACCCCAAAATTTTTAATTGAAAAAAGGGTATAATGACTTAAATAAATTCAGACCAAAATGAGAAAGGAAGAAATCCCTTACATAGAAGTGTAATCCCAAAGTCTTGGGAGGGGCTTGATAAAGGATTCTTCAAAGATTGGGGAGCATTTATAGGATTATATTGAGATGAAGGAAGAGGTTGGTAAAGCTCTTAAGGCATTGAGTGAATATGAAGTGGGTGCTTGGGTGGGTTTATATAGGAAATGATGGGGAATTCTTTATTATTTAGGTTTTGGACACCACTCATTAAACTAATCAAAACCACAAACCAACCCATAGTTTTTTCTAATGGCTTCATCAAAATGGGAGTGGAAACAATTATTGTATATGTCTAGTGGATGAACATTTTAAAATATTTTTCTAGCTTATGTGGAGGTGAGTTACACTCTCAAATAAATCAATTTAAAAAGTCAATATGTTTTATAAGTATTGGAGGGTCCGCCAATGATTTGTGAAATAAATAAAAAAAATTATAAAATCACAATTTCATAATGTAAAAAAAATATATTTGTTGAACATCAGGTTTATATTATTTTATTACATCACTATTGGGTCATTATGATGTCATAAAACACATTATACACGATCGTTTATATTTAATAATAAGTAACTTAGAAATAATATTTTATAAAAATATTATTTAATTCAAAAATCCATTAATTCATCAAAATAGATTTCTTAATTGAATATTTACTATAAATACAATTTGTGTTTAAAAAACTATTTACATTGTAACATTAATAAAATTAATGTATATTCATTATTATATACAAAAACAATGCACATAATCACAGTGCTAGGGTCTTCCTACATAACCCCCCAAAACACCTGTATATGTCTGAAGGGTATGGTGTGTGATGGTGACATACTCTTGGGGTGGCTTGGATTACTTTTTTGGGTTTTAATCTATATCAACTTCAACTATTCTAATAGGTGGTTCCATTCAATCTTTACATGTTGAATCTTGGCTTGGGCTTGGTCAGGAGTGGAGCACAATGATGCCTTTATAAGAACTCGTGTTTTTTCAGACTGTCGTTTTGACCAGAAGTTTGATTTTTTTTGCTTTAGGATGCTCGTGAGGGGTAATATGATCATTTACCATACCATTTGTTCTCGGATATTTTTTCTGAGAACTCCCTTGGTCATGGAATAGGGATTTTACATTAGTACATGAGTTTGGTGGAAATTTGAGTGGTTTTCATTTTGGGTGCAATATTTAATATTTAATATTATTAAATTAAATATTAATTTATTCATGATAGTTCGTTTGAAAATATATTTTATATGGAGAATAATATTGAGATTATGTCTATGTTTCTGAGTCTGAAAAGGGGAGTTTAGCCTAAGGAAGGCATAAAGTCATGTCGGGCGCCGGGGCCAGACCTAGCCCCTTTTTCTTCTTTTCCATTTATTTTCTTTTCTTCATTCTCTTATTTATTCCTTATTTTTCAAATCTCGTACGCCTAATCCTTTTCAATGACCTATGGAAGAAATTTCAGTTTGAGAAAGAGATATAGTTGAGCGGCAAGAGGGCTACCGATTCGAAGCTCTCAATGAGATGATTCGTTGTGCAACAAATGTGAGCCGTGAAATCAACTGAAGCTTCGACGGTTTCTGCCCAAAGGTAGGGTTATTTATGTTTTTTTCATATATCCCATTTTAACATGTTTTTTAGGTCTTTAAATCCTTATATTTCTTACTTGTGGCCCCTTGAGGCTGGATCTATTATTTCAGGGGCAAAAATGGGCGTTTCAGGCATTTTGACGGATTTCCCGTCGAAAAACCCAAAATACACTATGCATGTTCCAGGGGATCATGCCATGTGTTCTTCATGTTTAGGGAAGATAGAGTGTTTTATGTAAACACTGTGTACTTTGAGTACACGCCATGTAGTGGGTGGCCGTGTGATCGGTCATGTGAAATAGAACATAGAATTGTGGTTTTAAAGGAGTACACGTCATGCACTATAAGTACATGACTTGTAGTGGCACATGGGCATGTGTTCAGTTTAAAATGAACATGGAGTGACCTTTTTGACCAATAAAAATTGTGTGCAGTAAACTACACACTTTTTACTATTACACAGGCAGACCCCATGGGTATGGCAATGTGTTATGGCCTTGTACTACTTCAACTTAGTCGTTTTTGGATATCTTGGGTCCTAGAAGTCAGAATTTGGCGTGTGAGTAGTATATTTTGTGAATTTATATAAGTATATCTCAATGGTGTAATCCTTTTGACATTTATAGTTTATAAAAATGTGTTTTTGGGGGTTTCTGTATAAATAGAGAGGTTCTTCCTCCACTTATCGAGTTCAGTTGACACCTGAGAGTGAGACTTGGCATGGATGATAGGTTGGGTGTTCATACCAACATAGTTCAGACCTTTAATATGATATGAGATTTGAGATATATCCCATAACATATGATTTTCAGCATGTTTCTCTTGTGTGATATACCCTTCTGGCCTATGAGGTCGTGTAACCGAATACTTCCAAGGATCCCCTGAGGGATGCATTTACTGGTGTTCTGACTTAGGGAGTCCCTTATAGGTTCTATCTCTTGTTTTTCCTTTGATTGGGCCTATGTTATGGAATTCTTATATTTTCATTCACTTGAGGATCCCATGTAGGATTCCTCCATTACTCATCCCTAAGGTTTCCGTGTAGGATGTCTTTGCACGTGTTTACCTGGAGGATCCCGGGTATGATGCCTCCCCAGAGTTTGACTTGAGTTCCCATTGTTTGACCAATCCCGAGTTGTTAAGATAGGTATGGGTAGAGATGGTGTTTGAGTGTCACCTAGAACCCGTGCCAAACTGGTAATCACTTGGGGCTTTGGATGTATTATTGGGTTGGGCGTTTGGGCCAATATCACTCGTTTTCTTAAATCTAACTTGGTTTTCTAATGATGTATTAGTTTCTAGAGGTGCTTCCAGTTTGGTGGATGTTGATCCTAATGCAAGGCATCTTTCTGATTTTTTTGGGATTCCAACTATTCATGTGTTTCTGAGTAAAGGTGGTTTGATTTTGAATAGTGTTATTTACCTTGCTGTGGATGTGTTTTACCATGTTTCTTGATATTGACTGCTTGGTCTAGATTTTCTTGTTAGGCTGATCTATTTTCCATTCCTAGTATAGTTAGGATGGAGTGATTTTATCTGAAAAGCTATTATATGCTATAGTTGTTTATCCAAGTAGTTCATGAAGTATACTTTGGCGGCCGACTATCATTTGTGCTTGATTTCTTCATACGAGGCTGCGGGAACCTGGTGTAGTGAGACCATATGGGAAATTGATGTTGAGGCTATTCCTAGAGTGTCTGTTATAATTATCACACTGTGAGACAATAGGGGGGACTGATGTCGATTACACCCTCAGAGTGTTTATTGTTAATTTACAAAACCACATGAGTAATTGATGATGAGTGCTTTCTTAGAGTTTCTGTTGTTTACCGCTAAAATACAATATGGGGAATTGATGGTAAGTGCTTCCCCAGAGATTATTTGGCCACACATGACTATAGAAGGAATTAGCGTTGAGTGCTTCCATAGAGATTCTTTGATCACACATGACTATAGGAGGAATGGACATTGAGTGCTTGCTCAGAGAGTCTTTGATCAAACAAGACTATAGGGGGAATTGATATTAAGTACTTCCTCAGAGAGTCTTTGATCACACATGAAAAGAGAGGGAATTGATGTTGAGTGCTTCCTTAGAGAGTCTTTGATCACACATGACTATAGGGGGAATTGATTGTGAGTGATTCCTCAGAGATTCTTTGATTACATATGAATATTGGGGTAATTTATGGTGAGTGATTCCTTAGACAATCTTTGTTATATCTTCTCTTGTATTTTGAACATGAGAGGTTAGACTATGAGTGCTGTCCGGAGAGTTTCTTGTGTTTAATTGGTTGAAACAGAGGGTTAATTGTTTTTGTTTAGATTGTTCAGAGACATATGTATGGCGTTGGCTGAAGTAGGTACATATCAATGGGATTATTAACCCAGAGATAGACTTATTGATACACGACTTGAGTGGCATGACGTCCTTCTCAATTCCCTTGCACAGGATGTCCAAGAGACCAGACTTATTATCCCAAGGGCAAACTGCTGATGTTGTTTATTGTAATTTGAATCACCTAAAAATGAATATTCATATTTATGTATATGTGTATAGGTATGGGAATATATATGTCTACTTATACTGATATGGACATACATGATGGAACTTTCCCAGTTGACAGGGATTACAAACCCTATGTTCGACTGCGGTTACATGTTTGGTTTACTTCCTTTATTGTGTTCCATCTAGGCTGAGCACTTTTTTGTTTCATACACATAGCAACACAGTTATAGGTTGCTTGTAGGGGTGCCCTACTGAGTTTATTTTATCACCCCTTCATGCGAACCTCGGTGTACGTTTAGACCTTATGTCTTCTTTTCAGGTTGAGATCGAGTTTCATGGTGGATAGGGCATAAGCCCAATGTTTCATGATTGAGCAGAGCTCCTTGAGTGGTTCTACAGATCAGGGAGATGATGTTCGAAAGTGTTAGGAGATCAAGTACATGGATTGGCATGGATTTATTAGTTGAGCCCTTTACTTTTACATTCAGTTTATTTTGTACTTGTATTTGTATGGTCAGCCCGGTGGGTGACCAATGTTGTATTGTGTTGCATAGATGTTTGGGATTTTAAAGCATTTCACTATTTCAGCTTATTCTATTTTATTTTTTTATTTCTTCAACACTCTTTTTATTTTCCCCAGTGTATCATACTTAGTTATTTGAACTATTTCTTACTCTAGTATGAGGTCATAGTCTCCCCATTATCACACCCTAGGCCCTCACTACTAGTCGGCAGGCTCTAGCGTATAGGGAGGCACGCTTGAGGCCTTGTGGTGAACTGGCTCGGAGCACCGGTTAGTGTCTTTCTGGTCGGGTCATTACAAATTGGTAATAGAGGAGTTTTCATTTCTGGGTCTTTACTATTTGGGATATGGTAGATAGGAGTTTTAGGAATGTGTCAGAACCATTGATGGATATCAGACTAGTGCATCAAGAACACTTGTTTCGGTAAGAAGTCCGAGTTTCCAGGGTTTGGGATCACTGTTCTGATTTGATGATGTAACAGTTGTATATGATTTTTCCTTGAGAGACACACATGTTGTGTCGTGTTTTTATTTACTATGTATCTATGGATCTTGGAAATTGGCAAGGGGCTAGAGACGAATTTTGACTCTTGGCTGGAAAAGGTAAGAGGCATTCATGCATCATACTAGGCACATAGGATTCATATCATATAGGCCTACTAGTGTGTGTTTTTACTGATGACTGAGTATTTTTGGTCTACTTACACATACTATTTACTCTGATGGCAAGTTACATGGATCTACATTGAAGCATTTTTGTTGATGCATATGACTCAGTCCTCATGCATAGGTGGTGCAGTGACCCCAGTTAGTCTATGTGGCATGTGATAACTTTCAATTTAACCCCCTACTAGGTGTTGTTTCATAGGTATATGTTTATCTAGTAAAATCAATGAGCGTGATGTTTATTGATACCTGGGATTCTCCTCTTAACTAGACCTCCTTGTGGTATTTCCATAGATCGATACCCAATAAGTGTCAGTTCAGTTTTTCTTCTGCTAGGGTTGTGAACCCCATGGGGTAGTTCTTTCCGAGGATGATTGAAGAGGATCAAGGCCCTTGTAGGTTATGTTTTGGTTTCGAATTTCTTTGGTCGTTGTGATATTTACCCTCTTCTGATAGGTTTTGGATCTTTTTGTCTAGGTGGTTAGACCTTGTGACCCAGTTGTGAGGATTTTTCTATAGGGATAGGTGGAAGACCTAGTGACCCTTGGTATTGACTCGATCCATTGTAGGTCGATGTCTGTTCCATTTTAGGGGAACCTATGGGAGAATGGTTGGACCTTTTTCCCAATGTCTTTTGGTGGTGTTGTTTTTTGTGACTGGCTTCGACGGTTAGGACTGTTCAGGTGCCTAGCCTGGTGGAAACGTGTTTCTGATGTTGTTATTGCGGGTGGAATCATTTGAATTTAAATCAGTGAGTGGTTAGGTGTGAGCTGAGGTCCGATGTTTCAATACTTTATTTGGACTCAGATCTCGGAAATTGTGTTTGAATGTCCTTATGTTGTAGATGAGACATTGTGAAATGTCGGATTACTTTGAAATGGTTGACCCGTGCTTTAATCCTGGGTGTGTTTTGGAAGGATGTTAGTGTGGCTCGAAGGGATCTAGACATGCCTTCGGTGAAATATTAGAGTACTCTTGTGAGAGATGATCATGCACTATCTTGATTCGTCTTGAGTAGTTTGAGAGAGCTTCTACCCTACATTGAGATCCTTTTTCATTCTCAATGTTCATCCTTGATGAGGATTGAACCTATTCTGTTTGTGCACTCGAAGCGGTGTAAGGAAAGCCATATGGTGGGGAGGGAACCATTGGTCCATTGAGGGTGTTTTTCCTTGTTTACGTTAAACTTCGGTGTTTTCTAGGATCTTTTTATATCAGAGTTTTCTTTTAAGATGAAGAAAAGGGTATTCCTATGGTGGGGAGTACCAGTTTGGTCGAAGTTGAATATATTCTGTGTAGAAGGTGGTTATTAACGCTATAAAGCTGGTCATTGGATGGACCAGATAGCTTGGTTGTGCAGATTCTTAGGTTGGGATCCTGGCTGCTGGTCCTTTTATTGGGCTTCTCAGGGATGAGACGGTTTATGGTGGGGAGTTTGTAAGAACGTTTGTTTTTCCAGACTGTTGTTTTGAGAAGAAATTTGATTTTTTTTGCTGTTAGATGCTTGTGAGGGGTAAACATTCCATTTAACCCTACCAACTAATCTCGGAAATTTTTTTAACTACTCCATTGGTCCCGGAATAGGAAGTTTACCCTAAGATAAGAGTTTGGTGGAAATCTGAGCTGTTCGAATTTGGTAGAATATATAATATTTAATATTATTAAATTAAATATTAATTTATTCTTTCAAGTTTGTTTGGAAATAAATTTTAAAAGGTGAATCATATTTATATTTTATCAATGTTTTTGAGTCTGGAATGGGGTGTTTAGCCTAGGGATGGCATAAACTCATGTCGGGCATCGGGGTCGGCCTGATCCCCCTTTTCTTCTTTTCCGTTTCTTTTCTTTTCTTCCATATCTTCTTCCCCCCCACCTTGTGAAAAAATCCTATGCCTCCTCCTTGTATGTGACCTATGATAGTTATTGGAGTTTGAGAAATATAGAGACTTGGGAGGCAAGAGGGGTACCGATTCGAAGCTCTTGACGTGCTGAGTCGGCATGTGGTAACTGTGAGCCATGGAATCAACTGAAGGTTTGGAAGTTTCTTCCCAATGGTAGGGCCATTTATTTTTTCACCATAGATCCCCTTTAAACATGTTTTTTATGTCTTTAAATCCTTATATTTCATACTTGTGTCCCGTTGAGGGCGGATCTGTTGTTTCGGGGGTGAAAATGGGTGTTTCGGGCGTTTTGAGGGATTTCCCATCGGAAAACCCATAATACACGGTGTGTGATCTAGGGGAACACACAATGTGTTATTCCCATTCAAGGAAGACATGGTTTTATTAAGTACATTCCATGTACTTTTAGTACATGTCGTGTAGTGGGTGGTCGTGTGATTTTCCGTGTGAAATAGAACACAGAATAGTGGTTTGTAATGAGTACACACCATGTACAATAAGTACACGCCGTGTAGTGGCACATAGGCATGTGTTCGGGTGAAAATACACACGAAGTGACATTTTGGGAATAGTACACACCGTGTATAGTAAATTTTATTCTGTGTACTATTAGATAGGTAGATCCCATGGGCCTGACCATGTACCACTTCAACTGAGTAGTTTTGGGATATCTTGGGCCCTAGAAGTCAACATTGGGCATGTGAGTAGTCCATTATGATTATTTTCTACATAGAATGCAATGGTGGATTTTTTTACATTTATAGGTCATATAAATGGGGTTTTGGGGTTTCTATATAAATGGATAGGTTCTTCCTGCAGTTATCGAGTTCTGTTGACAACTAAGAGTGAGACTTAGCGTGGATGATAGGTTCTGTGTTCGTACCAACTTAGTTGAGACCTTTAATCTGAGATGAGATGTTAGCAATATACATTAACATATTCTTTTGAGCATGTTCCTCTTGTGAGATATACCCTTATGGATGTTGAGGCATTGAGACCGAATACTTTCAAGGATCCCCTGAGGGATGCTTTTACATGTGTGCTGACCAAGGGATTCCCTTATAGGATCTCTCTCATGTTCTTCCATTGATAGGACCCATGATATGGAATTCTTATGTTTTCCTTAATTTGAGGTTCCCATGTATAATTCCTCCATTTCTTTTTTCTAAGGATTCCGTGTAGGATGCCTTCGCTCGTGTTTACCTGGAGGATCTCGGGTATGATGCCTCCCCAGTGTTTGACTTGAGTGCCCACTGTTTGATCGACCCCGATTTGTTACGTCGTGTTTGGGTAGCGATGGTGTTCGGGTGTCACCTAGAACCAATTCCAAACTGGTAATCCCTTGGGGATTTGGATGTATTATTGGGTTGGGAGTTTGGGACACCCTCACTCATTTGTTTATATCTGACTTGGTTTGCTGATGCTATCGTAGATACCATAGGTTCTTCTTGGTTGGTGGTTGTTGAGCCTAATACGAGGCGTCTTTGTTGTTTTTTGGGATTCCTAATATTCCTGTGTTACTGAGTTGAGGTGGTTACATTGTGAATAAGTTTATTTACATTGATGTGGATGTGTTTTCCCATGTTTCTTGATATTGACAGTTTGGTATATCTTTTCTTGTTAGGCAGCTTTATTTTCCATGCCTAGTATTGTTAGGAAGGAGTGATTTTATCTAAAATGATATAATATTTTGTATTTGTTTATCCAAGTAGTTATTGAGGTTTACTTTGATTTCTTATTATCATTTGTGCACAATTGCTTCACACGGGGCTACGGGAACTTTGTTTAGTGATTCCATAGGGGAAATTAATGTCGAGGGATTTTATAGAGTGTCTTTTATAATTATCACACTTTGAGACCAAACGGGGGATTGATGTTGAGTGCTCCCTCATAATGTTTATAGTTACGTTAAGAGACCACATGAATAATTGACGTTGAGTGCTTCCTCAAATTTTCTGCAGTTTAATGCTAAAAGACTATTATAGGTGGAATTGACGGTGAGTGCTTCCTCAGAGAGACTTTAATCACATAGTACTATAAGGGAAATTAAGGTAGAATGCTTCCTTATAGAGTCTTTGATCACACATGACTATAGGGGGAATTGATGTTGAGTGCTTACTCAGAGAGTATTTGATCACACATGATTATTGGGGGAATTGAGGTTGAGTGATTGCTCAGAGAGTCTATGATCACACATGACTATATGGGGAATTGAGATTGAGTGCTTCCTCAGAGAGTCTTTTATCACACATGACTATATGGGAAGTGACACAGAGTGATTCCTTAGAGAGTCTTTGATCACACATGACTATAGAATGAATTTATGGTGAGTGCTTCCTCAGAGAGTCTTTGATTACATATGACTATATGGGGAATTGATGGTTAGTGATTCCTCAGATAGTATTTGTTATATCTTCTCTTGTATTTTAAACCAGAGGGGTTAGACTGTGAGTACTTCACAAAGGGTTGATTTTTATTGATTGGTTGACCAAAGGGTTACATGTTTTTGATTAGCCTATTCAGAGACATATCTTTGGCATTGGCCGTAGCAAGTACATGTAGATCAGATTACTGTCCTAGAGATCGGTTTATTGATACACGGTTTGAGTGGCACAATGTCTAGCTCAATGCCCTTGTATAAGAAGTCCAAGATTTCAGTATTATAGTTCCAACGATCGACTGTTGATGTTTTTTCTTATTATTTGAATAAACTAATATTGAATATTCATATTTATGTATATGTGTATAGGTATGGGACTATTCATGTATATGTATATTGATATTTAAATCCATGATGGCACATTCCCAGTTGACAAGGATTACATACCCTAGGTTCGACTTTGGTTACTTGTTTGGTTTACTTTTTTTTTGTGTTACAGCTAGGCTGAGAACATTGCTGTTGAATACACTTAGCAGCACAGTTATGGGTTGCTTGTCGGGGTTCCCTACTGAGATTATTTCGCACCCCGGCACATGCACCTTGGTGTATGTGTAGAACTTATTTCTGATTTTCAGGTTGAGAATGATTTTCATAATGGACAGGGATGAGGCCCAGTGTTGCATGATCAAGAAGAGATACTCGAGTTGTTCTACATATCACGTTGATGCAGTTCGAAAGAGTCTGGATATTGGGTACGTGGATTGGCTTGGAGTTAGTAGTTGAGCCCTTTACTTTTACTTTCAGTTTTTTGTACCTGTATCTATATGGTCGACATAGTGGGTGACCAGTATTGTATTGTTTTCCATAGCATTTTGGGATTTTACAACATTTCACTATTTCAGCTTGTTCTATTTCAGTATTTTATTACTTCCCCACTCTGTTTACTTTTCATTGAGTATGATACTTAGTTTTTCCTGTAGTTTCTTACTCTAGTATGATGGAATTTTCTCCCCACTATCACACCCTAGGCCCTCACTACTAGTCAGAATCCTCTAGCATATGGGGAGTTGCGCTTGAGGCCTTATGGAGAACCGGATCAGAGCACCATTTAGTGGATTTCAGGCCAGGTCGTTACAACAACCTCCTTTATGAGCTCCAAAAAATGGGCTTTGTATGAGGAAAGTCTACATGATGAGGACATCTCTTCCTTTGTATGAGTAAATTGGATTTGTTGAATCCCTATATTTATTCTAATCAGGTGATCATTGTTTAACTGCTATATTAGCAAATGTCACAATTTATAAATGTATTTTGAAATCCTAAAACATAAAACAATGGAAGTTCATATGTTTTACATAACCCTTTGCAAAATATGAAATTTAATTAGATCAATAGGAATTTTCATTAATAAAAGTTTGGGTCTTTACAAGTTCAGTCTTGTTTATGACAACTCTAGTGGGGGTATAAGTTGTGAAAATAATATATTGGATATTTATTATCTTAACTACTATAAAAATATTTATGTTAACTTATATTTATCATTTCATACAACAGTTTTTACTCTCATTAAAATTGTTAACTTATCCAGAAATTGTTTATTTCTTCGATCCACCTAACCTCACATTATTATTTAAATTACACTATTTTTTATGATTTTTTAATTATTCCCCCTACATGACTATATACCATCACCACTTGAGATCATATAGTTAATATCATTGTATTGGATCCTTTGAATATATTATTGTTCTTATAATTTATCTTATACTTGACATTCTAAGGGTAAGATATTTCTAGATGATAGGTCAAGGTTCGAATAATATTTGGGTTAAAACAAAAAATCCTTATTATATTAGAATGAGTATAGTTACTGGAATGATAGAATGAAAAATATGAAAGAAATGAAGCATTGAAAGTTGGACTATGATGGTGAATCCTTATAAGTATCATGAGACAGACCATGATTCACTTACTTGAAATTATATAGTTATGTATGTTTTTAATTATAAAACCATGAATATTCATTATTTTTAATTAGTATAATTTTTTTCTCATTTTTTTTTCTGGTAAAAGGCTTCCTGATATTTGGAAAATTATCCATGAAACACATTCTGTTACAAATAGTCTAAAAAGAACAATGTTACTCATGTTTTGTCTTAGTATCAAGACATCACGATAGGATAAAATTTTACTATCAATAAAATTTTCCATAGTTTCATAGGCATTGATAATGTTATATTAGAAAAGAATTATAAAATTCAAATATGATTAAAGAGTAGTTAGATCTCTACCTAAGAATTCAAATTCGTAGAAAGTTGATATTAATAAAATCAAGTGCTTCAAGGAATACATTTTAGATGATCTTATTTGTATAATTTTACATTATGATCATGATCAGAATGATATTAATAATGGTGATGATGAGATGAATTAAGGTATAGCTTTAAAAACTATTGTTACTTATTCTAGTTACTGACTAACGAGTTTGGTCCATAAAAGTATTCAAAAAGTAGATAAATATGTTCAATAAAAATGTTTAAAAAGTGATTAATAAGAAACCATCTAGAAGATATGGAATGAATTATAGGAAGGATATATGAAGGGTTAGTAAGAAAGGTAGTTCGAATTTAAGTAATTTAGATCTTAATATTTATGAGTTTAGGAATAATGAACACATCAATCTGTTGAAATTTAGTTCCCTAGACCCATCTTGTATTGTACATTGATTATCGTATCAAAAGGGTTATAGCAGATCCCATGCTATATGAGAACCCCGAGATTCCATGACAGTAATCTTAAACTAATGTACTCGGGTCTAGTTACATCATTCTAAATGGACACAAATAATGTCTAGCCATCAGGTGGTGGGGGATCATAAGCATTGAGACTTCTTCTCATGAAGTTCGCATTTGATGATCTCTATTATAAGAGATCATGAGGACATACCCACATTATAGGAACACCACATGTTCCAGGATTCATTGGTCTTTACTATCCACAGACATGTGTAATGGTCTCTAGACATGATATCATTACCATTGAATGTCAATTAATTATATACAATTGATGCTCAGTGGAAACCATGGAGACAAAGTCATGGAGAGGTAGTTTGTATTGGGTACATCATTATTGGAATGGAATTGATTGAATGATCAAGAAAGGATCAGTCGCTTCTGAGTTCAGGAAGAGATATCTTGGGTTTGGTTGATTAGGATGGTTGTACCTTCCTTAAATCCAAGCCCATGGTAGTGGAACGTAAGACAGTCTGGAAAAATCAACAAATAAAACAAATTAAGATAAAGGATGATGACACTAGTGTGAATTCTACTTTATTGAGATATCTATGGTGAAGAGATTATATTACATAGACCGTATTCCTAGGAAGAAAGTCGTTTCTTTGTCTTTACATTATCTCTTTAGGGGTCTCGATGGGTTGCGATACCCCACTCTTGGTTGGTGGATATTATTCACTGCTATTAAGGTACGATCCTAGAGGGTCACACCCAACAACACTTTGAGAATCTTTTCTATAAAGAGAATGTAATATAGAACTTGTTAGGCCCCGCCAAAGGGTCTGAGTAGTATCCATGTTCTATGGATCACCAAGGAATAAATAAATTATTTAATTATTTGAGCTTGGAATAATATGTTGAATTTAATTATAACATGTATTTACAAGGGATTAATAAATACAAATATTTAATATTTTTTGAACAGATTTATGTATCCAGGGTTTCTTTAATATTTTCAAGAGAAGTGATTCGAGATATAGAATCAAGTTTATCACGTGATATATATATATATATATATATAATATATTTCAACTAGTAATAAAATTACAGATATTATTTATCGCATATTTTAATTTGACAT
Organism: Viscum album; assembly: GCA_963277665.1. NCBI lineage: Eukaryota > Viridiplantae > Streptophyta > Magnoliopsida > Santalales > Viscaceae > Viscum > Viscum album. The sequence continues at coordinate 1,478,167,327 of OY728150.1, forward strand.
AAATAAACATTTATAAATCCTATATAGAGGATATCTATTACACTAGCGTCAGGAACCCATACCGGGTGTTTTAGATATTCCCTATATAAGTAAGAGAGAGGATATCCCCTTGTACTATTCATGTGTCAATTTTGAGAGCCTCTCCCTCCTCCACGAATCTGGAGATGGATCCTCTCAATCAAGGAAGAACTTCAAGAACTTCCTTCATGGATTGATGTTATTTACCATGCAGTGAACACTGCTGCATCGAGGAGGTCGTTGGTGTGTCATGCTTGTAGATAGATTCCAAAGAAAGACACATGTGAAGATTCGGGAGGCGTGTTTGGACGATCTAGAGGACTTCAACGTCAGAGTCTTCTTGTGATGGTTGCTGGAAACCTATGACACACTTTCACATATTGGATCCAAACATTATACTTGTTCGTTTTATATTTTTCGCTCTGTCAAATCCATGCATGGTCCTCAGACCATCCTAGGATATCACACCAGAGTCGACATCATTATGTCACTACGGTGATGCGAATTTTTTTAATTTCTCAATCCACTGGCTTCCACTACCCATTCCAGTACCTAACAAGGGTATCAGTGGGACATTTTATTTTTCAGAGTCAAAAAAAGTTAATTTAAGTAGTTAAAATTGATAAAAATAAATTAATTGAATTTTTTTAAATTTATTTAATTTATTAGATACCCTCCGTACTATTTAAATTTCATTGTAGTTTAATTTTAATCATTCTTTATTAATACCAATTGGTCATGAGAAAGCGACCAAACCAACCTTGTCTGGGGTTTTTAATTATTTAATTAATTTTTTCCATGCATGCGATGATTATAATAATTAATTAGATAAATGACGGTCTTTCATTCATTTTTTAATTCAAATACGTATAAGGGAATGTGTGTCCATTTCTCGAGTTATATTTTTTACCCCTACACCCCCTCGCCTGTGTGTGAGTACATTTTTAATTAATCGATGATGACTCGAGATGAAGACCCCGCCAAGTCAAGGTGATAATCCAGACGGGAGTCAAGCACATTACACCGGGGCTAGCTGCGATGTAAGTCAAGTATCAACTTAGGTATGGATGCCCCTAGGTCAAGATTGACCAATTATGGATTGACCTTTATAGAATGCTGAGGACCATTCAGATTGCATGATTTACTTTATGTATAGTTTATTATTTTTTGCGAGTGCATGATTATTGCTTGATCACTTATAATAGAAAACAAGATAAAAAATGCATAAAGAAGTGACAAATATATATCTATTTCACATTCTATTATGAGAACTAAAATGTAGATTCAAAATAAATATAGAAAAAGTATTATTCATCAATAAATATGAAAATACCTCAAAGAGATATTAAGTCTAAACACCTTCCATTTTTCTCATCGAAACACAACTAGCTGTTTGGGGTGCTCGTCATCCATAGTTGAGAGTGATTCATTCTACTGGGGTGTTTTTATTTGAGAACTAGGTCAAATTATCTAAAGTTAGGGGTCATGGATTAGCCATAGCTAACTTTCTATGACATTAGAGTCAAGATGTTAAGGGAATCATGTCCGGATTCCAAAAAGCTCTGACTTTACTCAACAACACAAGGAAACACAAGCCAAGTGGTTGTCCATTCTAGTGCCTACCTTGAAATCCTCAAAGTAGTGGCATAGACATTGCCTATTGAAAATGAGAGAGGTTTCTAGGATCCTTAAAACTAGAATACTCAAGAAACGGATTATTCCAAATCTAATAGTGAGGGCTATTAAGGTTTTCTAAAATATTTGGAGATATTAAAATGATATAATAATTTATTAATAGAAAATGTCAAAAGGTAATCAAGAAAAAGTACTAAATGCTAAATGTTTATCTGATGTAGATTTATGATGGAAATCACCATCACTACATGTAATGTTTCCCTACAACCAATTTTGGATAAAGAAAATTTCATAAAAGGTAATAACTTCTCGGAGTGGAACATGCACTTGTGCATAGTACTGTGCCATGAAAGGAAGTTATATGTGCTTGAATCCCCTATTCCTGGTGAGCCTCCACTGGGGGAAAGCAAGGTGTATACTGATAAATGGAGAAAGCATATATAAAATGATCTTGATGTAAAATTCATCATGTTTTCATCAATGTCCATCCAATTTCAAAAAATGAATGAGGATGAGAATGCCTAGAAGATTCTTTCACATCTCCAAGAATTATATAAGGAGAGGACCAGGAAAGAATGTTATGCGATCTCAAGTACTTTTTATAAGTGTAGGATACCAAAACGACATCAAGACAGTCCTCACATAATCTTGATGATTGAGTATATTGGGAGTCTTGAATCCCTTAGGTTCAAATTGAACCAAGAACTAGCAGCAGATCTCATTCTTGCCTCTTTACCATCATGATTCATGACTTTTATTTGCTATTATAATAAGATTGATACGAAAACGTTTCTCCCAGACCTTTTGGATTTAGTTTTCCAAGCTGACAAGGATATGAAAAATACTAATTCATATGTCCTTATAGTTAACAAGAAAAAAAGGGAAAGGAAAAAGCGTCTAAGGCCAAGTCAAACCCAAAGACACCAATGCATCATCCTACAAAGAAGCCAAAGAATCAGAGGCAATGTAATGAGTAAGAAGCTTCCTGCTTTGGATGTGGCAAGAAAGACCACTGGAAGAAGAGTTGAAGAGCTGGGAAGAAGATGAAAACTTATGATTCTACTTCATCTATTTTTGGCATTGAATGCAATATATTATTATATGCATGTTTGTTATTGGATACGGAATGTGGCTCACCCTTTTGTAATCATATAGAGGCACCAAGTAGGTTCAATAAGATTACAAAAGGTCAAGTAGATCTTTGAGCTTCAAATGGTGTAAGTCCGACAGCCTTGGCAGTGGGAGACTATCACTTAACCTTACAAACAAGTTTTGTTCTATTTTTGAACAATTTATATTATGTACGTTATGTCACTGGAAATATTATCTCTGTGTCATGTTTAGACACTATGAGTTTTTATTTCATGTTTGGAAATAATATTTGTGTCTTTTATAGTGACAACATATGTTATGGTATGGAACATCATGTCAATGGTTTATATATGCTAGAACATGAGAACCCCATAATTGAAATCAATGAAAAAAATAGCCAACATAACTCATATATCACCCGCCTATGGAACTTTAGGCTTGGTCATGTAAACATGAACCGATTATGAAGATTACATCAAGAAGGGTATTTATACTCTGTACATTTAGAACCCTTGGGTGTATTTCAAGCTTGTTTGCAAGGAAAGATGACCAAAGCACCTATCTAAAGAAAGGAAGAAGGAGACAATGAAGTACTGTAATTAATACATACTGATGTATGTGGTTCATTTCCAGTAGAAGAAAGGGGTGGATTTTCATACTTCATTACTTTTACCGATGAATATAGTAGGTATGGATATATCTACTTAATGTTGTATAAGTCTGATTCCTTTCATTTTTTATGGAATAACAAAATGAATTAGAAAACCAACATGGTAAAAAGATAATAGCACTCTTCTCAGACTGAGGCAAAGAATATATTAAAGATGCTTTTATTGATCACTTGAAGGAGTGTGGGATAGTATCCCAACTCACTCCTCCTTATACACCACAATATAATGGTGTCAGTGAAAGGAGGAATTTGACCATTCTTGACATGGTCAGATCAATGATGATTCATGAAACTATTGCATTATCCTTTTGGGGAAACACCTTGTAGACACCAGCATATAACCATAACCTAGTACAAACTAAATCTGAAGATGAGATTCCAATCTTGTTACAATATGGAATGAATCACAGTCTGACACACATACGTGTATGTGGGTGTGAGGAATTTTTCAATACTTTACCAAGTGACAAATTAAAATCCAGAAGCACCAAGTGTATCTATATCAGTTATCTTAAGGAAACTAGAGGATATTACCTATATAAAACTTTTGATAGAAAATTCAATGTGGAAAGATAAGTCATATTTATATAAGGGGAAAACAATTCTATTTGAAATAGTGCGAACAAGATTGACTTCGATGAAGTTAATGCTCCAGATGCACATGAGTTGGTAGAAGAACAATCTCTACAAGAACAAGTGGAAGAAGAAGTTGTTCCTAAGACACATATCATGCATAGGTCTATGTGAGAGGTTAGTGAACCAGGGCATTTTAGTTTTCTTGTCACCAAGTTATATGACACATTAGTCCTTGAGGATACTGAACCTGTAACCTACAAAGAAGTAGTATAAGGAAAAGAAGCTTCTAAATAGAAAGAAGCCATGAATTATAAGATGGAGTTCTTGTATATAAATCTTGTTTGGATTTCAGTAGACCCTCTAGCTGATGTAAATCCTATTGGATACAAATGGGTATTCGAGAAGAAGCTAGAAATGGTTGGTGGGGTTAATACCGTTAAAGAAAGACTAGTTTCAAAGGGTTTCAGGCAACGTGAATGCATTGACTATGATGGAACCTTCTCGCCGGTAGCAATGATTAAATCCATCAAAATATTGCAAGAAAAAGCAGCCTCTCATGATTATGAAATTTGGAAAAATGGATGTCAAAACTTCTTTTCTAAATGAGAAGTTGGTTGAAGACGTCTATATGACTCAACCTAAAGGTTTTTTTAATTCAAAGAATTCCAATAAAGTATGAAAGCTGTAGAGATCCATTTATTGATTGAATTCAGCATCAAGATCATGGAATGTTCATTTTGATGAGGCCATAAGATATTTGTTTTTGTCAAAAATGAAATCAATCCTTGTGTCTATAAAAAGGTTTAAGGGAATGCCATCATTTTCCTAGTGTTATATACTGATGAAATATTAATTATGGGAAACGAGGTGAAAGTATTAAAGTCAATTAAACATGGTTAAATGAATACTTATCCATGAATGAATTAGGTGAAGCAGCCTACATTCTAGGGATCAAGATCTATCCAGATAGATTTGAAAGGATACATGGTCTATGTTAAGTTACATATATTGACAAGGTACTCAAAAGGTATAACATAGAACAATCTAAGAGTGGATTGTTACCTATGTCACATGATATAAATCTCTCCAAGATAATGTGACCTCAAACACAAGAGGAGATTAAAGAATGAGTATAATCCATTATGACTTGGCAGTGGGTTCTATTAGGTATGCCATGATATGTACTAGTTTTGATGTTGCCTTTTCTTTAAGCATGGTGGGTATATATCAATCCAATCGAGGAGAACTGGATTGGACAGCTATTAAAACTATACTAATGTACTTGAGGCATAATAAGGATGTGTTCCTAGTGTATGGAGGAGATGAGGAACTAGTTGTGAGGGGATACACTAATTCTAGTTTCCAGAAAGATCGTGGTGATCTAAAATCATAGCCAGGCTACATTATTTTCCTAAATGGTGGTGCCGTGAGCTGGAGATGCTTGAAGAAATCTTTGGTTTCTAATTCTATAGTAGAGTCCGAATATATTGCAGCTTCTAATTTAGTAAATGAATCAGTCTAGATACACAACTTCATCTCATACATTGGTGTTGCGCTTAGTAGTGTAGACCATGTTCTAGTATACTGTGATAATACTATTGTAGTGGTGCTTCCCAAGAAGCCCAGGTCTAACTAGCGGAGAAAGAATATTCTTCAGATGTTACATATCTTGAGGTATTTTAATCAAAGAGGTGAAGTCACAATTATAAGAGTAGCTACATAAGAAAATGTGGCAGACCCCCTAACTAAAGCCATTTCTTTACAGAAGCATGATTCTCATGTGAGGGCTAGCAGATTGAAACTTTTCCATAGTTTTAGTGCATGTGGTAGTGATGAAAGTGGGTTCCCTAGACCCAACTAGTATTGTACTTTGATTACCGCTACATGTATGTAGTTTTTTATAATACATGTGTTTATCTTACCATAATAGTGTAGATACTTTTGAATCCACTTTGTTTATTGAATTGTCCTTAGATTACACGTCATATCAAAATGGTTATAGAAGATCCAAAGCTATAATGAGTACCTCATTATGCCATGATAGTAATCTTAAACTAATGTCTTATGGTCCAGTTACATCATTCTGAATGGACATAGATGATATGTTACCATCTAGTGTTGGGGGCTCATAAGAATTAAGACTTCTTCTCATGAAGTTCACACATGATGATCTATTATAGTTGAGATCATGAGGACATAATTGCATAAATGGAACACCACATGTTTTAGGTTTCATTGGTCATTCCAATCTACACGCATGTGTAATGGTCTCCAGACATGAGATCAATATCAATGAATTCCAATTATTTATGTCCAATTTATACTAGTCTAAAACCATGGAGATAAAGTCATGGTGATGTAGTTTGTATTGGGAACATCATTAATGGTATGACATTGATTGAGTGACAGAGAATGGATTTATTGCCTCTTATTTTAGGAAAATATATCTCTATCCTGGTTGATTAGGATAGTTGCAAAATCATTAAATCAATGTCCATAGGAATGGAAGGTAAAACCATCTAGAAAAATAAACAAATAAAATAAATCAAGATAAAGGATGATGACACTAGTGTGCATTCTGCTTCATTGAGATATCGATGATGAAGATATTATATTACACATACTGTGTTCATAGGTAGGTAATCGTTGCTTTGATTTTAACTTATCTCTATAGGGGCCTCGATTGGTTGCTAGACCCCACTCTTGGTTGGTGGATATTATTCATTACTATTGAGGTAAGGTCCTAGAGGGTCACACACAATAGCACTTTGAGAATATTCCCTATTCTGAGAATAGGAATATATGACTTTGTAGGCCCCATAAAAGGGTCTCAGTACTATCCATGTTCTATGGATCACCAAGGAATAAATAAATTCGTTAATTATTCATGCATGGAATAATATGTTTAATTTATTTATAACACGTATTTAAAAGTTATTAGTAAATACAATGATTAAATATTATTCGAACGAATTTAAGTATCCAGGGTTTGTTTAACATTAGCAAGAGATGTGAGTCGAGCTGTAGAATCAAGTTTATCATGTGATATATATATATATATATAATTAAAATATATTCCAGTTAGTGATAAAATTATAAATATTATTTATGTCATATTTTAATTTTAAATAAAATAATATTTATAAAACTTATACAGAGGATATCTATTACACGGGGGTAGGGAACCCATATCAGGTGTTTTAGATATTCCCTATATAAGTAAGAGAGAGGATCTCCCCTTGTACTATTCATGTGTCAATTTTGAGATCATATATCCCCTCAAAGATTTTAGAGAGAGATCCTCTCATGCAAGGAAGAACTTCAATAACTTAATTCATGGGTTAAAGTTCATTTCCTTGTAGTAATCACTGCTACGTCAAAGAGATAATTGGCATGTCATGCTAGCACTCGGATTCCAACGAACGATGCATGTGTAGATTCAAAAGGCATGTTTTGATGATCTAGAGGAAATCAACATCGAATTCTTCGTGTGACTGTCACTAGAAACCTATGGCACACTTGTGCACGTTATATCTGAACAAGGTAATTGTTCGTTTTATATTTTCCGCTCTGTAAAATACTTGTGTGGTCCTTGAACCGTACACAGATAGAACACCAGAGTCAATGTCATAACATCGCTCTGGTGATGCGATATTTTTTAATTTCCTGGCCCACCAACATCTGCTAACTATCCCAGTACATAAAAAAACATAACTCTCTGAGGTTAAAGTACCAAATAATATATAGTATGCTTATGAAGAATGAAAAAAATACGGCTACATTGATTAGAAGTGATGATTAAAATTCTTATGATAAATCTTGGAGTGATAATGAAACCATTAATTTTTTATTTATGAATAAATATGGTAATATATCAGTTTTATCATTCCAATTATGTTTCTAAAGTAAATTGTGTTTATCGAAAAGTAAAACTAGAATTGTTTGTTTGAAGATCATCTTGGATGAGGTTAGTAGTTCATGTTATGATTCTTCTTATGAATATAACCTTGATTCGGGATGTATTAATCCTTTTATTAAAGAGTTAGAAGAAAATTTTCATGAGTTATATGATTTTATTATAACTAATAGTGATTATTAAATGAAATTATAGAAGGATCATAAAGGTTTTTCTGATGAGAAATGGAATAAAAATGAAGATGTTTTGGAGAATAGAGATGAAAATGAAGAGTTGAATGATGAGAAGGGTAAAATGAGAAAAAATCATTCCAAATATAATGGATATGTATTTATTGATTTTGTGGCCACTCAAAAAGAAAATGGCAAGCTAATGGCTCAAATTAAACGTTTTGATGGATTTTTTTCTTTCTAAATTTACTATTGGGAGATAATTATTTGATTTGTTTATGTGAATAAAAATTATTACAAATAAAAATAAGAAGAAATATGATATGGGTTATGATGAAATTATGCCTCATATATAACACCCTTGAACCCGCACACTAGGATCTAGTGAATAAAATAACCAATAAATTACTAGATTGATATTGATTAACATGAAAAAATATATTCCATAAAAAAATATAACAAAAAAGAAAATACTAGATCACTAACATACCCATAGAACTTTTAGGTTTAAGGATTTTGAGAAATTGGAAAAACTATTGCACATAAAAATTCCCATATCTTCAAGAGAGTAGTTTTACCACTATACCCGAATTTTCTTATTTCACATAAGTCCTCATCATCATCCATATACAGACCTTATAAACAAAATTAATTTAAAATTATTCTTGAAAACCTGGGGAGAAGGAAGCATAAGAAGTGTGAGATCAAATTCGTAGAAAGGGTAAACATAAAAATTAACAATTAAATCTCATTAGTGAGCATAATAAGAGGATAAGGGTATGATGAAACAATCAATGTGTATGAGCATAAAATATGAATATTAATACCAATACGTAGCTAGATAATCAATAATAAAACACGGAATAAAGATTTAGCAAAGTTAAGAGTCATAAAAATCAATAATCATGATCCATGTGATTTCAATCGTGATCAAAAGGTAATTTTATCACCTAAAAAATTAACCATGAAAACATTTTAGGGTCAGGGAACACTATATTCTTAACCCAGATCATAGATAATTGGATAAAAAATAAATCCATAGGATAAAACAAAATGGATTACTCCCTCCTTGTATATAATGATAAGGAACATTACCCAATGCATTATAGCACTATATGGGCACACCCATCCTATAAGCTAAATTGGGATCACCCGATGTTTTCGAGGTGAACCTATTGTATAATATATATCAAGAAAACTAATAGCTATGTAAGAACACCCATTAAATTATATATATTGGCCGCACATGATTCTATATGGGTGCACCCTTTATATAAGCTATATCAGGCTCATCTTGAACTATCTGGGCATAGTCATCATAAAATAAATATCAAGACCAATTTTCACTATCATCAATAATATACAAGAACCTTTCATGAATAAAAAATTTATAATATTTCACATATTTACATAACAATAATTATTATTATTTAATTTCGTGACTCACCTATGAAAAAGAATCAGGTTCCATGAAAATATCAGAATCCATCCAGAGAAAGAATAAGGATGGTATCAATACCACATCTTCAACGGATTGTATATAACATCCAGAGTTATTGATGTTGATGATTATAAATACCATTAAAATTTCATTAAAAATTATTGAGTAAAATAAAATTTTCACTTTGAAAATAACTTAAAAACAAATAACACAAAACATTGTGAAAATTATTTACTTTGAAAACAATGATGGAAACTAAAAAGGAATCTTCAAAAAAAATAATGGTCACGATGGTGGGAAAAATTTTTCATGTTAAAAATGTTAAAAAAATTCATTTCCGATATTTTGTAATCAGAGTAAACTGAGACCCATTTGGAAAATTTTAAGAAATTTTCATTTTAAATCCTTATAGAATAAGGTTAAATTTCACATGAAATAACTTTAAGTTATCATTTATGTTTATAAAATAACACTTTTAAAAACATTTTAGAAAACATGGATGTGGAAGAGATATATTCGTGATCTAAAATATCATGAAATATGAATTATTCATGATATAATATCTAAATTGATAATATATATACCATATAAGAAAACAAGGGTCATAACGTTAATATATGCCTCAAAGAAGAAAAATTGAGTAGAAATCCTTCACCTCAAGTCCAAAATTCCCATGTATATCCTTTAAGACTTGTATAATACGATTATATAAATAATTTAATTTCTTAAGAATATTTTCATTGTTTAATAGCATATACTTAAATAATTATTTATTTATATTAATGAACTATTTAAATATTTAATCTCTTAAGTCAACGTCCGGTGTTTTAAGGATTTCATATACATATTTTCTAAATAGATTTTGTATGTTGACTATGGTCAAAGGGTTTATTATTTCATCAACTACAGAATAATAATCAGGGTATAATTATATATTTTTATACTTCAATTATATTGTTAAAAAATTACTATGAAAAATGGTTATGGAAAATGAACTATGATACAATCAAAGAGATAGTAGGTCTGATATACGCATGGGAAACGTTTCCATTTTTCAAAGATCACTATAGAAAGAACATAAATATTATTTTATATTTAATTTTTTTTAATTATATCATAAGTATAATATTATTTATTTAAATACACTTACATATACCATCCTTGTGATGTGGTAATTAAAAATTAATCACATCGCTCCATGAGGTGGTTGTTCGTTTTATAGACGAACGACATTATCATTTTTAAAATGATGGTACAGTAATAAAATATATGATATATTACTTTTATAGATTTATTAATGTCAATAATATCATATATAAACATAAATTAAATCATTATAACCATCCATTATAGGATATTTTGGAAATTTAATTACATCAGTTCTTGAGGCGGTAGTTCACCGTACAAATGAATGATGGTTTCGTTTCCCATTTGATCGAAGAGGAGATGAATGTAGGTTATTATATTAAAATAATTTCATATTAGGATCTGAAAGATAATTTTTTAATTATATCTTTTTTTATTAATATTTTAAGAATGTGGAAGAAGAAAAAAAATAATATGGTAAACCATTTTCACCATAACCGCGGTAAATGTTTTTTTTATTATTTTCATTATTAATTATGAAAGGAAAATACATCAAAATTTTTATATAAAATAAATAATTTTCATTATAGATATTTAATAAATTATACCAAATTAAATTCATAAAATTTAAATAATTTAATTTAAAATAAAAACCGCTAATGCTATGAAAAAGTGGTTATATAAGAAATGTATTTTTTAAGCATAAGATGATCTTATAGTAATTTTTTTTATAGAAATCATATTTATATGAATTTTAATTAATAATTTTTGATATAAAATATATAAATTTATTTAAAATCAATCCTCGCATGGTGTTACATTATTTAATTATAAAATAGAAACATTATTCACTTCCAAACAGTTTTAAGAGAAATGAATTTTTATGCCCAAAAATCGACATATATTAAATAAAGTTAAAATATTATTACAATATAATTAATTAGATCAAAATTTAACTGAATAATTATTATTTTAATTTAAATAAAATTAAAATAATAATCATAATTTCTTATTTCTTATTTTCTGGAAAATAAATGACAATTTAATAAAAAAATGTTTTTCCCATTATTTACTAAATAATCAACATTTTCCAAAATATTACCAAAATTTCACCTTAAGGTAATTATTATATGATGATTTAAATAATTAATTTCATTTTATAATATAAAATTTCTAAAATTTATAGAAAATAATAATAATATATTCGCAGAAAAATCAATAAGAATATTTTTTGAATGAAAAATTGTTTTGATGAAAAAAATGTCTTTACTAAATATTAAGGTATAATTTTCTAATAATTTTAAGTAAATTTATATTGATAATGTAAAAAATTTATATTTTATAAATTATTTAATCCTATTCATACCTACAAATTTAACTTATATGTTATAATGTTCATATAGTTCACAGGTCATTTAAGCTTGGTGTTGTGTGTCATATACGCTACCAAACACAATGTTCTTATTTTTAAATATGAGAATGTTAAAATCTTCGTGAAATTGATAAAATTATTCCTATAAATCTTATCTTGAAATAAACTTATAATTTATTGACATTTTAAAACACCCTTGTTGAAATCCCACACCATAAAAAGGGTCAAGAAAACATGCACTTGAAAATAGAGAGAGTGAAGTTAAAAGAATACCTAGAATGAGGAATAAATAGGTTTCCAAGTAGATAATAATTAGTAGGATGTGATGATATGTACATGGAAGAAAATAAAAATTCCCAAATAATTCTAGATAGTTATATATATCCTTGATATAAGGTTATTAAAAGATAGTGTGAAATTTAACATCCAAAAAGCTATAATCCAAAGTGAAGTGAAAAGACCACCACCTAATTGAAAATAAAAGTAATATGATCAAATTTTCATTTTTAATATCCTTTTCCTGGATTTTAGTAATTTATTACCATATATAATAATTACATGAGGAGAATATAATGTCTTTAAAATTATAATTTCATCCTTTAATCAATTTCCACCACAATCAAATCTTTTTCTCCGAACAATGAGTATTCAAGATGACATTTTTATGCATAAACTACTATAATACAATTATAATGGATCACATAATTATGAAATGAATAAAAATCTATTCCTTCTATATTTAAATGTTAACCACAACCAAAATGGTTAGAAAAAGGAAAGTAGATTCCAAAAATCAATAAACCCTCATTTGGTAAAATACAATATTAATCAATAATACCTAAACAATCACACCCAAATTTTAGCTTTAATCATTTTATAAAAAACCCATCCTTAAAAATATTCAAAATATTATTTATTAATATTGAAACCCAAAAATAATAATGTTTTGTTCACATATTCTTCTGATATTTATTTAACATTTATATAAAAATAAAACCAATATATTTTAAAGTCTCATTCCAAAAAAATGCAAATTCCCAAATCATATAATATCCAATATATACTAATCAATTCCATAAAAACATTAAATATCCATTAATCCATTTTAAAGTAATATATTCTTCCAATATATAATTTAAACATTATTCATCTACTAAAATCCCAGAATATTTGGTCTACCTTAATCATATACAATTCCCAAAATTTTGAACTTCTTCTAAAATGAAATTAATCTATAAATCTGCAATTCATTTTTCAATACCATGGTTATATATATGATAAAAAAATGTTCAGAACATCATCTTAATAATTATATTTAAAATTATTATGTAACAAAATTTAACACTAACTAGAAAATCACACATCCAAGTGGTAGGCGTTGCAACCTTGTCACTCTATGGTTGTGGGTTCAAGCCCCATGACCATGCTGGATGTGACATGTTGATATTTTTCTAAAAATATACTAGTATAATTATTATAAAATTCCTATACATATGATGAACATACTAAATAATCTTAATCAACAAAGATCATATAAAAACTAAAGGTTTCCAATACCTTGAAACTTATTGCCAAAAAATGTAAAAGAATACTTCATGTGAAACCAAATATTAACATATAAATTAATCTAATAAAACATATACGAAAATGTCACTAAAAAATTTAACATATCTCCACTTAAAACCATAAAAGGGGCATCTATGAAATTCAACTTATGATCAACCATAATAATATAATCCCTTAGTGGTATCCATATGTCTTAATAAAACGTCTTATGAAAAAATCATAATATTCAAAGTTATCTAAACCCGCTGATTCCAACTGTAACATACCCAAACCCACACTCCTAGATCTAGTGAAAATAATAATAATAATTAAATTATTTTCTTATTATCAATAAACATATCAAAAATTTTTTCTATAAAAAAACTTATAACAACAAAGGTAAATATTCTATCACTTATTGTAATGTACCATACATTCTAGCCTATTATGTTTCCCAAAATAAGATGATTGAGGCGTCTAGAGGATGTTTGGGGTGTTTTTCGGGATAATTATGGATTTATGGTGGTGGGATATGTAATACAAAAAAAATTAAACATACAGGTTATAAAAAGAAGTTGAAAATTAATGGTGGCATGACATGATTGGTGACAAGACATTGTGATAGAAATAAATTTCTGACAGAAAGATATTTCTTGAGGAGATACATGTTTTTCAACAAGACATTATAGAGATAAAATATGTATGGAGGGAAGACATTTCTGGTGAAAATAAATGTCTGGCGTTAAGACATTATGGTGGAAAGATATGTATGGAAACATGAAAATTCTAGAGGAACGACATGTCTAGGGGTAAGACATTTCCTATGGAAAGAAAAATCTGATAGGAAGAAATTATGGCATTAATACATATTTTTCAACAAGACAATTTTACAGAAAGTCATGTCTGGTGTAAAGACATTCTGGCAGCAAGACATGTTGGGCAAGAAGACCTTTCTAGTTGGGACTTGCGAACAATGTTTCCAGTTTTTCCAAAATTTACAGAATTTTTATTATGATGTCAGTTAATATGAAAAATTGGTTGAATAACTCAATTAAGGGGTTTTAAATCCATTTAAATGTAGATTAATTATACATTAAACTTCTTAAAATTTTGGATACCCTTTAAGAGTTTATATCGCATGGATTTAATGATATTCAGATTTAATGGACAATGAAAACTGTATCTAATCCCACAGGTCATTGATATTACGTTTCTAAAGAGGAGTACTTTCCTTTTTTATTTAGGTATTTATTTATCTTGAGATGGATGGTTCCAAATCCTACTTTTATTGGAGTCATGGAGATCTATTTATATTTTTGTATTGAGTTCCCTTGAAGTGGTTTTTTTGTGGACATGCATCCCTATTTTGGTGCATCATGTTTCAGAAAAGGTTGTTACTCCAGGCATGAATTCCTTCATTTCTACTTATGTGTATCATGGCGAATGGGATTATTTTTATCATCTATTTTGAAGATGGTTTCATCTATATTAATAAAGATAAATGATTTTTTTAAAATAAATCAAAACAGTTAGGGGAATGTGTACCATTATCTTACATCTTTATTGTTATTGTTTTGATACTTTGAATTGTATGAGCTTAATTCCATCTTAAAATCATGGTTGTTGGGGGTCCTTACATATGCTATTATGATGTGAATTGTGGAATGCATTTTGTGTGATTGTTGAAAACAATTTACCCATTTTTGGATAATCACTTGTAGTCTGGTAATGAATTTTATACCCCATGATCTTATAGCTTGTGTGATAACTCCCACAAATAAATAAGTGTAATTGAATCAAATACCATACACCCAATCTAAATTATGATATATGTGTGATGTAATATGTTTCATATATGGAGTTTTGTGTTGTGTATTGGCTATGATGATGTGGTGTATGGGCGGTGGCTACTTTGTGATGGGTGTGGGCGCAGTTGATGTGATATAATGTATGACTGCAATGGTGGTGGTGGTGTAGTTTTGCAGTAAAGATGTGATGGCAGTGATGTTGTGGTATTATAGCAGTGCAACGATTGTGGTTGGTTATATTATATTTATATGGTAGGAAGGAAGTTAAATGAATTATAAGGATATGAAATGAAATTCAGACAAATTATGAACACATAAAATTAAAGTAGAATGTCTCAATGAAATGGTTTGGTAACGGAAAATGTAGAGAATGGATTAATGAGTATTAAAAATTAGAATACGAACTGGGGATTGTGTTTTTCTTATGGTGGATTTTCCTTTTAATTTTGGCAGAAAATGTGGAGGATCCTTTGAGATGTTTTGTGCCTTTGTGAAACCTTATGGTGGGGCTTGTGTGATGTAAATCTATATGTATTTACCATAAAAATTATTATGATTTCTATACACACCACACCCTCATTGAGAACTATGTATTGACACAAACATAGTATCATAGGGGTGTTTTTCCAAACATATTGGTGGGATAATGGATGTATTGATAACCACACCTACCCACTCCCTCATTTAGTATATATGAAAGTCATTCATGGGATGTGATTTCCAAAATTCCAAAGTGCGGCTATCGAGGTTTGATGTGATGTCCTAGGTGTGTTTGGGTGAGATGTGGTGAGAATTCTATTGGTCGGTGTCATGGGTGGTAGGAGGAGGTAACGAGTTTGATGTAATTCACATTCATGATACCCTACTACCATATTTATTTGATTTGATTTGATGTTATGACCCAAGTGTCTGCTAGTGGGATATGATGTGATGTTATTCAGAAGAGGAGGGTGTATTAGGACGTACGACATTGGGGTGTGAGAGCGTAAAATCAATCGGTATATAGTGAAGGGTGCCCTATCATTTATATGATTTACATTATATTATTATACTTGGATGCATTAGTTGATGATAAATCTTTGGAGAGGTTGGGGTTTGGTTAGTATACCTGTATAAGAGTTGTTGGGTTTTTCTGTTTTTTCACAGGTGCATTAGTATTCCCTTTTCACATGTTTCTGAGAGACTTTTGTTTTCATACTATTTATACATACATTCTAATCCTATGTATATAAAACTGATTTCATGATTCCAAGAGGACTTTATGGATCGTGGTACACATGACTAGCTTGAACATTTGGACACTTATCATGTTTGAACTTTTACATTATTGTTTTTGGGTATTTACATTGGAGACTTTTATATGTATTAGTTTTATTTTTATATGAATTATAGCTTGGTTTGGATTTATTTTATATTATTTAATAGATGTTTTTGGGGATGATACATATTATATCTTGATCCTACATTATTATAGAGGGAAATTCACCCCATATATGAGATTCTTATACCCTCAGTGCTATTCTCCAACCCAGGGCTTATTGGAGGTAGGATTGGGGGGTCATTATCTCTATCACCACATTACGGTATAATTTGATGGAGGGGGTAATGATAGAGTTTTATTAGTGATGATGGTTGAGAGATATATTGGATTTTGTAGTTTGGAAAAATTAGTATTTCAAGCATTTGTATCAAAATAGTACCAGTTGACATTGGTGCGTGACATAGGATAGGGAGAATAGCTAGGACATAAAATTTTAGGCCCCCATGATCTAGTGCAAAAATTCTAAACTTATTGAAAGACCAAGTGTGATGAAACTACATACTCGATAATGTCCAAGTAGAGGTACATGTTTCATAATGACTAGTGCTCTTGGTTGAAAAGGGTTTTTTAGGAAAGAAAAAATGGATTAAATATATAAAAAAAATAAAATGAATCATCATAACATTCCACACTATCAAGGTTTGGAAATCATTATTTCAATTTCATATATGGATCCCAATAATCATTTTCATGTGGATTTGGTAGTGTAGGTTCAAGTAGGTGACACAATTGATCACTATATGGATGATCCTGTCGAGGATGATGATCAGTGGAAGAGTACATTGATATTTTTTCAACAAAAGGATTTAAGTAAGTATAACGAAAACATTTATGATGTGGATATAGAGGTATGAAGAGAGGATCGAGAGTTTACTTTTAGTTTGATCCAGGCCCCAATAGAGTATTCGGACCCCATGCATGTCAGTCATATGCGAGGATCTATGCATCAGTGGTGGATGTTGTACCATGGCATATGGAAGGAGGAATATGTTTCATAGTTCAACTTCTAAAAGGAGTTCCAGGTGTAATTCCATTCATTGACCACGTAGTCTATGAAGATAAAGGATCTTCTCTATCTTCATAAGGGGAGTATGTCTACATAGGCGCTTGATAAAGAGTTCAAGGACCTTCTATTCTTTTCCATAGATCTTTTCCTTGATGAGGAGTCCAGAGATAGGTGTGTTGAGGAGTCACTCCATTCTTCAATCCAGTATCTTATTACTCATTTTAATTTTCCAACGTATCTCAAGGTGAAAATAAATACTAAGTTTATTGAGTAGATGCACTCATGGGGAGGCTTTCCATGAGAGGGGAACTTGTAGGGTTTCATAAGGAGTATAGTTTTCAGTGGTAGGTCTCATGTGCTAGGGAAATCGATGTTCTAACCAGAAAGGAGTTGACCTCAACAACTTTCTTTCTAGCTATCTTGGGCAAGTGGTTTCCATACTATTACTAGGAACTTTAGACCAGTGTGTTTAATTATAGGGGATCATGCTCATTGTTGTGATTAGTTCCCAATGGACGATCAATCTCAGTTAGGAAGAGGTGGACATGTTCAGCGCTAGTCTCGGCAATAGTTAACAGCGAAGCCATTAGAATAGTAGAGAAAATAGGCTTATTATTGATCGAGAAAAGATGTGGTGTGAGGTGATCGGCCATAAAATGTACCTCCCCATATGGGACATTGGCCCAAGTGTTGTTGTGGTGGTATCCATCTGTGAAGAGGTTGGGGAATTGGGTGTTGTCAGTTGCAGGCGATGGAGGGAGAAGCACTTGTGAGTCAATAGATCCGTTGAGGTACACCCAGTTAATCATGTACCCTTATCCATGGATTTTTTTGATTTAGGAGATTCAAACTCCTTTACTGAACCCACTATAGTTCATGCTCTAGGACTAGATGTAGAGTAGTTTATCATGCTCTTGGTGTTTACTGTGCCAGTTGAAGGCCAAAATAACTAGTTTTAAGTGTGCTGATGATGTGCATTGATGATGGGAAATCATTAGTCATGGGTGGATCTTTTCTTATTTCAGATGTATCCCTACAATGTCATACTCGACATCAACTGTTTTTATATTATTCATGATGATATCAATTTCATCTAGAATGGAATGGTGTTCCCATATTTAGATAGAGAGTTTGTGGTTTTAATTGGTGAGTGGGGTTGCCAAGTGGGATGTATAATTTTTTAGCCCCTTCATTCCATGGTGGCTGAGTTGTCAATGGAAACAGTATGAATGAGGATAGAAGAGGCTCCAGATGCTTTTTGAGAGTTCATTATTTTTTTTCATAATGAGGATGTGACACTAATCCCTCAATGTGATATAGTGAATGGGATAGTCATGATGCACAATACTTATTTGATTTCAATGGATTCATGAGGAATGGATCTTCCATATTTGTGGGAGTTGAGGATTCAGGTATATTATATTATGAAAATGGGTTTCATTCGAACTAGTGTGTCACCATGGGGTGTTGAAATGTTATTCAGTAAGAAGGAAGATAGTTGTTTGAAGTAGTTCATAGACTACAGAAGTTTGAAATATATGACTATTAAGAATTTATATCCCCATCTGAGGACCAGTGAACATTTTAACCCATCGAGGGGATATAGTTGGTTCTCCAAGATCAGTATATGTCCTAGATATCACTAGTTAAGGGTGAATAAAAGAGATATCTAGCATAATTACTTTAGAAACATGTATGTGCACATTGAGTTCATGGTTATGCCTTTCAGTGTTACTAACGAATCAAATATGTTCATAGGGATCATGAAATCTATATTCCTTGATTTCATATATTGCTTCATCATCATATTAATTAA
The DNA here is from genome assembly GCA_963277665.1 of Viscum album. Taxonomy (NCBI): domain Eukaryota; kingdom Viridiplantae; phylum Streptophyta; class Magnoliopsida; order Santalales; family Viscaceae; genus Viscum; species Viscum album. The sequence continues at coordinate 1,478,186,799 of OY728150.1, forward strand.
TGACATACTAGAGCATGTCGATCATATCATGGGTGTTTTATAGGTTAATCATATCCACTAGCTCTATAGAATGTTTTCAAAATGTATTTTTGGAAATAACATGTTCATTTCATTGAGCTTGTGGTTTCTTCGAAGGGTGTAGTAGTGGACTCTTTGAAGGTGCATGAACTTGTTTCCTGAGAATTACCCAAGAAAGTGAAAGAGGTTCATATATTTCTTGGTATATTAGGATATTATTAGAGGATTGTGTGTAATTTATCTCAATTTCAACCCCATTAATATCATTTACCAGGAAGTACCAATAGATTTTTTGGATTGATCAATTCCAGGAAGAATTTGGTTACATGAGTGGAGATTTGGGTTAGTTGTCCAGTGGTTCAGTTTCTTAACGAGGGTGCATTTTTTGAGGTGTTTTTTGATGCTTCCTATCTAGGTTTGGGATTCATGTTGATGTAATATAGGGCAGTGATCTTTATGGTTGGATGATTTTACATTCTCATTAGAATAATTATACATCCCATGATCTCGAGATAGATGCAGGTGTATCTATGCTAAATTTATGGTGACATTACCTCCTTTGAGAGAGATTTGAACTCTTCATCGATCGTAAAAGTTTTAGTTATGTCTTTTATTAGTGAGATTTGAATTAGGGAGATTAGAGGTGGAAAGAGTTTTTTTAGGACTGTAATATTTAGATAACATACACCTCTGGAAAGGTGATTTTTGTGACAGATTCTTTGAGAAAAAAGGTACATAAGGATGTCATTCGAGAGTCTTCAGAAGAATGTAGAGTGATGTAGGATTTGTAATCCCTTCACTTAGATGAAAGGGTGGATTATGGTAGAGGATGTTTTTTTTCATAAGATGGTTTCGTCTTAACTGATTTAAATTAGGGATGAGTCTCAATGGGTATACTTAGAGGTATAAGTGATGCATGATCGTGTTGTCTATGGTGATGCTCTAGAGGGATGGAAAGAGGATGGTTGGAACTAGATGGTGTTTCAATAGAGTTTTTTTTGTATCATTAGTGATGCATGAGGGGTTCCTTTTTGAGTTTAATAGCCCAAATTTAGTGGTAGACCCAGGAGTTTCAAAAATTCACCATGTCTTGAGGACATATTTTTTGTGGCCTAGGAAAAAATGAGTAATGAAAATTTTTCTAGATTGGTATTTTTTTTTATAATAGGGTTTTACTGACATCATGTTATGGATGTTTTTTTTTGCAGCATTTATATGTTCCCATGGGAAAATTGGTAGAAAAATCAACAGATTTGATCACAGTTCTACCTAGTGCTCAGGGAGGTTGTGATATTATTTGGGTGATCATTGGATGGTTGATGAAATCAGCGCACTTCTGAACAATCAAGGAGTCATGTATAGTGAATTATATGGCAATGAGGTATTAGGATGAGGTTGTATGGCTATATGGAATCTTGAGGTCCATTTTCATGGATTGAGATGCACATTTTACCTCATGATTATTGAGGTTATTTCATCATTTCATTGTCACTAAATTATTCCTAACCATTATATTCCAAAATTATATGGATATGAAGTCATAGAAAAATATCCTGACACTTGAGGAAATGTTTTGGGCATGTGTCTTGGACTTTGAAAAATTGTGGAAACAAAACCCTGCCTTGGTTTAGTTTGCTTATAATAATAGATATAAATCATCCATTGGAATGGAACCATATTAGGATTTGTATGGGTAGCCATGACATTCTATTTTATGTAAAGAGGAGGGTGGGGAGTTAGTAGTTCTTGGACCTAATGGGGTGAAGAGCATGATAGAGAACACTCAGTCGGTTCAATAGAGTATATAAGTATTACAAGACAATAAAAAGTATCATTCCGATCACAAGATTAAGCCTTGAAGTTTTTGGTTGGGGATCATGTGTTCTTGAAGGAATACCCTTGATGTGGGAATTGGTGGTTCAGAAAAGGGAGTATGTTTTCACCAAGGTTTTTTTGGGACCATTGAGGTTTTGAAGTGCATTGGAAAGTTGTCTTACCAATTGGAACTTCTACATTGGTTGGACCATATCCATGACATCTTCCAGGTCTCTCATTTGCATCAGTGTCTTTATGATGACTACCATTTCATTGAATCATGAGATTTGGATATCTAGGATGATGTGACATTTGGGGGGGTAGACAGTGGAGATCAAAGACCATCGAGTGAATGTTGTATTAGGATAATCAGTTCCCTTATTTTGTGTAATTGGGGTGTATGGTAACACTGTGTAGATTACTTGGGACTATGAGAAGAAGATGTGTGCCTAGTACCATGAGTTGTTTTCAGTTTTTCATTTCTCTATTTTTCTTTGTGATGTGATATTTAGAGCTTTATTTTTTATGAGGTATGATTTTTTCACCTAGATGTGACATGTGTTGTGTGATGTGTGATATATTTTCGACATGTGAAAAAGTTAATACAAGATTCATAATTGAGACTCATTATAATACGATATGATTAAACTTGTGTGGTGAGTTCGTGATACCCAGAGTTGATAATATATTGACATGGTGGATGGAATTCCTTTATTATTATATTCAGGGTTGTACATATTTTTCTACTATTTGCGTGTTTGGGTTATCATGTGCGGTTGGTGGTGGCATTTTATAGGTAACAAGATCATTAATAGGTATCTCAGGTGATGGTTTTTGGACCATTTCTATCCTTCTATCTGGGTTGGTTTTTAATTATCAAGTGTGAGAATAGTTTTAGAGGCATATTATGTGACCAAATTTTCCTTCTAGACCATTACATTACCAAAAATATGATGATTTTGGTGTTCTAATGTATTTAGTCTTGTTTTGGTGGCTAATGGTAGCTTTATAGTAGTGAGATATGTTATAAAAACATGTTAGATAGACATGTTAGATGGAAATGTTACACAATTCTAGCAGAATGACATGTCTGGAAGAAAGACATTTCTTGTAGAAATACATGTTTGGTGGAAATAAATTATATTGGCATGAAATTCTAACAGTAAGACATGTCTAGAAGAAAGAAATTTCTACTGGAAAGACATGTATGGTGGTAAGATATTCTTACAATAAGACATTTTTTGGGGTAAGAAGTTTCTATAATCAATACATGTCTGTAGGAAAAACATTTTTGGTGAAAGACATGTCTAGGATCAATAAATATCTGGTGGCAACAAATGAATAGTGTTTCAATTTTTTTGAAAATATACAGAATTGATATTTTGATGTTTTTATGATGAAAAATGGATATAATTCCATAATTAAGGGTTTTTAAATAGTATTCAAAGGGTATTAATCAACAGTAAAATTTCAAAAATCTCAGGTTACCATTATAATTTTTATGCCATGTGGATTTAATGATATCGTGCATTAATGGACAATCTAAATCGTATATGATCTTATAGGTCTCAGATATAATCTCTCTAAAGTGGGGGAATTTCCTTCATTCATCTAGTCATGATTTACCATGACAAGGGTGTTTCCAAATCCATATTTCCATGAAGTTTTCAATACCTATTGCTATATTTGGTTTGATTTTCCCTGAAGAGGTATCCTTATACACGCACAACCCCAAGGGTGGTGCATCATGTTTAGGAAAAGCATCTTATTCCAAGTAAGAATTCCTTCACTTCTATTTATGTGTATCATACAGTGTGGTATTATTGTTGTTATCTGTTGTTAAGATAGTTACATAAAGATTAATAAAAATAAAAGAATTGGTTTAAATTTAATCAAATGGGGAAGGGGAATGTGAATCCTGATATTAAAACATTGTTGTTATTTTTTTGATACTACAAATTTTATGGGCTGAATTTTGGTTGAAAATGATGGTCGTTGGTTGTTGATTCTTTCACTATAATGATTTAAATTATGGAATTAATATTTTGTGATTTTTGACAACACAGAAAACCTTTTTGGGTAATCACGTATAATAGGGTAATGAATTGTATGCCCTAGGATCTTATGGATTGTGTGATAAAACCCATAAATAAATAAGTGGAATTTAATCAATGCACCTGTACCAAATATTTAAAATGATATGTGTTTTATGTATTATGTTTCTTGATTGTATGGTGTATTTTTTATTGTATATAATGATGTGGTGAATAGGTGGTGGTTATTTTATGATGGGAGTGGTGGATGTGGATGTGATATGAAGTAAGGATATGAAGGTAATGGTGTGGTTGTGCAACGAGGCTGTGATGGTATTGGTGGTGCAGTTGTGTAGCGAGGATGCGATAATGGTTAGTTTTGCTACATTTCTCAGGTAGTAATGTAATTAAATGCATGATATTGATATCAAATCGGATTGTAAAAAATAATTAATAAACAAATTAAAGGTGATTGACTTAATGAAATGGGTTCGTAATGTAAAATATGGAAAATGGATTAATGACATTGAAAATTTTAATATGAACTCAGGATTGTGTTTTTCCTATGGGGGTTGTGATTTTATTTTCAGTGGATAAAGTGGAGGTTCCATTTATATGTTTTATGCCTTTATAAACCCTTAGGATGGGACTTGTGTTTTGTAACTCTATATGTATTTACCATTTATATTTCTGTGATTTCTATATACACCCCACCCTCATCAAGTACACTGTTCTGACACCCTCATAGTCAAGAGGGGTGGTGTTTTTTCAAGAATCCTTGTGGGATGATAGATATATGGATACCCACTATTACCTTCTCCCTCCTCCATAACATGATAAATAAATTAATGGGCTATTATGGCCTAAAGTCAAAAGTACAACTGTCGAGTTGTGATGTGATGAGATGTGATGGCTTAATTGTGTTTGGGTGAGATATGGTAAGATGTATTATAGTGGGGGTTGCGCATGGTATGTGGAGGGAACAATGTTTATTTCCTTCACATTCACAATACCCCAATACCATAGTTATGATATGTGATGGAGTGGGTGTCTTCATTATGGATGTGATTTCATGGGCTATGTTGTTATTTATAAGTGGTGGGATTGCTAGGACGTACAATGTAGGGGTGTGAGGGTAGTTAATCAATGGGAAAGACGTTTTTGGTACCCTTTAATTGATATGATTTATATTATATTATTATACTTGGTTGTGTTGTTTGGTGATTGAGCCTTGGTGAGGTTGGGGTCTTGGTTAGTATACCTGTATTGGTGATGTTTGGTTCTATTGTTTTCTCATGGGTGAATTTGTATTATCTTTTCACATGTGCATGAAAAAAATTTGGTTTTCCAACATAGTATACCTATATGCTCACCCTACATATATAAAACCCCTTTTAGGTTTCTAGGAGGGCTTTATTAACTATGTTTGGTATTACTAGCTCAACCCTTTGGGTAATTTCTATGTCACTACTTTAGATTTTTTTGGCATTTACATTGGATAATTTTATATGTATCAGTTTTATTTACAAATTCATTTTTTGATGGTTTGTATTTATTTTATATTATTTTAGGGGGGTTTATTGTGGATGAATCATCTTTTTTGTCGATGCTACATTATTATGGAGTTCAATGCCTCCTGCACATGAGATATTTATCCCCTCAGTGGTAGTCACAAACCCAAAACCTAATAGAAGAGGGACTCTAGGGTCATTATCTCTATCCCCTCATTCCATTATCTTTGTATATAGGGGTCATGACTCTTATATACACAAGGTCCTCTTTGGTTTATAATTTTATTAAATTATAGAAAACTCTTACACAAATAAATCCCATGTCTACAAGGAAGTATTTTTTCCACTATACTCATCTTTTCTTATTTCAAGTTAAGTCATCGTCCAAATAAATATGATAAATTTATAGAAATAATTCATTTAATATCATTATTGATATCCTGGGGAATGGAACAATTAGAAGGGTGAACACAAATTCTCAGTAAGGGTAAATATATGCATTAATATATATATATATATCATAAATGAGAAAAAAGAAGATAATTAATGTATGACAACAAAATCAATGTGCATGAGCATAACATAATAATATTCATACCCATAAATACCTAGATTATTAATCATGAAACATGGAATAAATATTTAATAAATCCCAGAGTCATAAGAATCATTAATCATGAGCCATGTGATTTCAATATTGATCCAATATGACATTTATAACCCATAAAAGGAATAAAAAAAATGTCTTGGTATCCTGGAACATTATCTGCATAACCCATGTTAGAGAACAGATGATAATAGTTAAATCCATAGTGAAAAAACACAGTTTAACTCCATCATTATTATCCAATAATATAAGGAACATTTCCCAATGCATTGGAGTTCTATATGGCCATGCCAAATGTATAATCTATATCGGGCTCCACCGATGCTATCTAGATGCACCCATCATATAAGTTATATTGGGCTCAAATGGTGATATATGGGCACACGCATCATATAATCTATATCAAGATCATCTGATGTTATATGGGTGCACCCATCAAATAAGTAATATCTGCCTCACCTAATGTTATCTAGGTGTAAACATTGTATATTTAAATCACACAATTTAGACATTCAACATCAATTAAGGCATGGTTTCTAAGATGACCATAGTGGTGGAGAAAAATTTGGACATGATGGAATCAAATTACACTAGTTTATAGACGTGGGGAAAAGAACATTGGAGACAACAGACAAAGAAAAGAGAGAATGGATCAGATCAAATTGATTTTGAACAAACAGTTCAGATTAAATTTCATTGCTTAAAAGTTGTCCCACATTGAAATGAGAAGAGTTATTTTGATTACATAAAATATAATCCAAAACACCTCCATCCCAGAATCATATGCACACACAAAATTGACTGACACAAGATCCTTGAGAGACTTATCCCAACCTCTCTACAAACAAATAGGGGCCCAATAAATGAGTTTTCTCGCTCATGCGATACCTATGATCCACCATTGAGCAACCCTTCCACCTTGAGCTAGCTTGGGTAGACACATATTACTTGTGAATGAACCATAGTGGGCTCTCCTTAGTCGTTTAGGTATCCCCAATTTATCCATAAAATACCAAAATAATTTTTTTGTTAACATAAATAATATAAATAGGAGAATACATTTTTTACTTAAGATTATTTATAAATTTGTAAACAAATATTATTATTTAATACTATATAATAAATATTCTAATTCTCATATCTATATTAAAAATAAGTTAATGTGTCACATTATATTATTAATTTAAACATTTTCATTAAGTTATATTATTTTAAATATTATATTATTATTTTGATTTGAAACTATCATCTTAAATTCATTTTAAATTTATTTTTTAGTAACCTAATGACTAATATAACCACAATGACTATATTTATAATGGTTTAATATAAAAAGTCTTATAAATACCATTTCCTAGAGTATTCTAAAAAAATCCACTGATGTTCTATTTTTATTTCCCTAATAGTTCTTTACTTCCCTCTTCTTCTTGCTACCACTTTTATAATTATGGAATATTAAAGTGAAGTTGGTTAAAAATTTGACATTATTTTATTAATCGGTGGTGCTCTAATTATATTTCTAGAACTTATATTGAGATTACTGAATTATCCATTGATTCAAATTTTGTATAGATATAAGGGAGTCAGTTCTGTACAAATAAAATATTTCACAGTTTTTAATTATTTTTTTATTCATATATATTGGAATAATTTATTAAAAATACAAAATACATCATTTATCTATGATGTTACATTATTCCCCCTTAATTGAATTGTTCCCTCACAATTCATTTTTACACACACCCCACATCATCTTCTTTTTAACTTCAACCATGGAATTCATACACAATTAAATGTTTAATTATTATTACAAATTGTTATATTTGCACTGTAAAAATTAATTCATAACATCACCAGAATTTCCATTGTTGGTGATTCTCATGAAAATTAACTCTAACTAAACTAATCCTTAGAGTAGTTTCATGTTCTTCGAGTTCTTTTTCTCATAAGAAACATTAGAAATGTCTGTCAAAATCAGGTAATCATTGATAATATGTTGTGACAAATGTATGAGGGGTATAAATTGTGGAGACATCTAAGTAGAATAGATTCCTATAGAAAAATATAACTGACTAGTATTATAATATTCTAATGCCTTTTATTCTTCTATATAAACTAAAATAGAAATATGGACACATAAAGTATGTGTGGAGGTCACCATCTTCTGTAAGTTCTAGAAAGTCCACTAAAGGAATAAATTGAATGAATTGGGTAATATTTTTAAAAATAACCTCATATTTTTTTTGTTTTTATTCATAAGATGATATTTGAGTATGAAAAATAGAATAATCGACAAAAAACTGCTCCTAAAAATAATTGGAGTATATCATGTATATTGGATAACTTATAAAGATGTTTAGAAGAGATTCCAAGACCTGTAAAAGGATAAAAATCATTTGAGAATTATTTTATAATTATATTTTGGAGTAATTCATATGTAAGGGTCAAATGAGTTGTTTGTAGTCTTATTCCTTCCATATGAAAATGGAAAGGACAAAAGAATTTTACAAAGGTCACTTACTTAAATTATTAATTTGTTATAGTTTCAAAAATTATGTAGACCGCCACTTTGATACTAATTATAAATTCCAAAACCCACCCTTCAGGATTAAGTCCTAAAAATGTTGTTAATTTTGTTTTGAAAAGAAAACTAAAAAATATCCAAAAAAATTAGGTTTCTAGACCATTTCTGGTCTAGGTTTTGGAGAATTAGAAAAATAAATTACAATTTATCAAAGTTTTAGAAAATGTTATAGAATTGTCTTATCATATGGGACCTCCTTATATGAATAAAACACCAATAAAAATTATACTAAACATGTGAAAGATAATTTAAAACATAGTATGATCTTTAAATTTCCCAGTATGGGGTTTTAAAAATATTTAAAATTTTTTTTTTCTTTGAAGTATGTAAATTGATTTTGAACATTTTTATCAAAACTATCATTTGAAAAAATTAATAATTAGAAATGGGTTTCCAAGAATTGAATTTTTTTTTCTTAATATCCTTAATAATTGTACATTACATTGAAAAAAATTTATTTTCTAATAAAATAATTTAATTAAATACTTATTTTAATTTATCCTTCTGGAAAATAATAACATTTTGGATATTTTATGATTCTTATAAGGCCATAAGAAAAATCATGTGGCCACATAACCATATCACATTTAGGGAAACATCCCCCTGTGGTCATGGGTTTACTCCCTATACCATATCATTTTATTTGATACTCTAGGGCCATTATTTAAGAAAACATATTTAATGGTCCCTCATTTCTCACTGTTAACTTGGAAAGAACTTAAAATCATAGTTAAATTGTTTTTATAGAAGAAAATAATCATAACATTAATCTACAAAGAAAAATACTATTTTAAATAAATTTTATATGATTTTGGAGAAATACAAACCTTATTGGATTTATTTTATATAAAAATTAATAAATATAATTTCATAGAGATTGAAAACAAATTCTTATGGTAAATGCCTGATATGTCAATGATATCTATAGATGATGACCATATCTAAATTATGTATGAAATTCATGGATGTAAAATAACATTCTATAAATATAATTATAACTTATATCAAATCATGATGTAAATGATAAACCACCCATAAAATGATAACTCTGAATTACATAAAATAATAACTAATCTCATTAAAACTAGTAACATAGTAATTTTAATAGAATAAAATATTCTTTAAATTCTAGGTTAGACTATAAGAAAACAATGTTTTGTTATTGATTTACAACATAGACAAAATTTTATTTTTTGTGATAGAAAATAAAAATTGAATCATAAATATACAAAAATTTGTACTCTCAATATATATATATATATATACACATAGTGGTATTTATTTTAAAAAATAATTTAATATTTGTAAATTCATCACAAAAATCCAATTAAATTACTTGATATATTAATATGAAAACAACAATTACTAAGTGTTTTAAAAGAAAACCATATATACATATAGTAGATTTTTTAGAAATTAAATAAATTTTTAAGAAAATTTCCCATACCTTAAATGGATGAATCCATGTCTATAAGATTCTGGACATAGAAAAAAGAATGAGTTTGGGGAGATGAGTTGGGACTTTTAGGTTAGAAAAATTGAGTGATTTTGTAGTAGGTTTTTATTTTTTTAAATACAAAATTTGTTCTTAGATAGAAAATTTTAGTGGAAATTATATATATTTATCTTTTATAAAAATGGATATTAGATTTTTTTAATTGGAAAAGTGTTTGATTATATTTTTTAATGTCATATATATATATATATTTATAGTTCCTTTTTCACTTCTTTTGAATGTATGAATAGGGGTTTGAAAATTTGACAAAATCAGAATGAACAAAGTTGTTCATTATGGTATTGAGATACCTATAAGCTTGATTAATATGATCCTATGGTATTATAGGATATATATATATTCCTTTAGAAGCAAAGGGAGGGGAATAAAAAATGATAACCAAATTTGAGTTAAGACTTATGTTTATATTTTAATAATTCTATTTAGAAAATTTACATCTATTGACATGTGGTTTTGAAGAAAAAATAAGATGTGTAGAAAAGGTGGAACATGACAGAATCAATGTCTACTCATTCATAGATGCAAGGATGAAGAATAGTATAGAAGATGAATCGATAAGAGAGTGAATGTCTTTGATAGACTTGATCTCGAACAGATGGACTAAATTAAATACTAGGGGTTCCAACCTCATCCCTAATTTAAATGAGAAGATTTTAGTAGAATCATTTAAATAAAATGCATAGCATCATCATCCCAAAATAACAGCCACACAAAAAATGACTTTACACATGGGCCTTGAGGGCCAAATACCATCCTCATCGTGAACAAAATGGGGCCCTACACATAGTTCCGCTCAGTAATACAGTAAATATGCTCTGTAAAAGATCTAACCTACCTAATTGAACAAGCTTGGGTAGACACCTCTCATATGGGTTTGTCCCCTAGTGGGTCCTCCAAAGTGGTTGAGGTTTCCCCATGTTATCCTTAAAAGGGTGGCCTAAATATTTTGTTAAAAAATATTATAAATGAAAGTATAGTAAATTTTCTTATTATGTAAAAATAATTTAAATTATTTACCAAATATTATTATTAAGTAGTAGATAATAAAATTTTTAATTTTCAATGATATATTACGAATAATTTGATGTTTTTCTTGTTATTATTTCTTTTAAAATTTTAATTATTTTAAAATTTTTTAAATATTATATTATTATTATGATTTAAAAATTTCATCATAAATTCATTTTGAATTTATTTGTATGTCACCCAACAACTTCTAAAACCCAAAATTACTATATTTAAAATGGTTAAAATTAAAAAGTCTTATAAATACATATTTTTAAAGGTATTCAAAAATCATCAAAATTTTTTGATGTTCTTTTCGTGGTTCCATAATGGTGCTCTGATTACCTCTGATTATCTATATTTTTTGTACTCTTCTTAATTTTTTTTCTAATTATATATGATTCATCAGAATTGGATTACACATTTGACATTATTGTGTTAATCATTGGTGCTCCATTTGTATTTCTAGCAGTTATAGTGATCGAACTAAATTAGTTATGGTTTCTAGTTTGGTAAATATGTAATGATGTCCATTATTTATTAATAAAATACTTTTTTTTATATTCTTAATTTTTTTTATTTTATTGTATTGAAACATTTATTTAAATAAAACATACATCATATATATGGGATATTACAACAACCCTCGGTAAACCTATTTTCACCTTAACTATGGTAATCAATTTTTACGATTTTAACTATTCCTTACAAAAAATAAATTTAACATATTATATAATATAAATTATATTAATTCCAAATTCGTATAAAATTTAATTAATTGAAATCAAAAAATAGGATGAGCTTAATTTTAAATAAAACCCATAAACATGATGAAAATATGGTTTTTATAAGAAATGTAATTTTCAAGAAAAATATGATCTTATATTAAATTTATGACTAGTAATAATAATTATATAAATTTAAATTGATATTTATATTAATATAATATGTGAATTTAATTTAAATTTTACCTCATAAGGGGTTATTCAAGTTAATAAAAAGGAGAAACATTATTCACTTCAAAACAGTTTAAAAAATAAATTTTTGAATAAAAATTAGTATATACTAAAATAAATTATAATGATGATACAATTCGAAGTAATTAGATTAAATATTATTAATATATACTTATGTCACACTAAATAAAATTTGATGGGTAATGGTAATTTTAAATTACTTAATTTATTGAAGATAAATGATTTTTTTTCAAAAATTGCTATTTTCCACCATTCATTGAAAAATAATGATTTTCCGAATAATACCATAATTTCACCCAAATTTATATTTGATATTTTTTTTGAAAAAAGATGTTCTTTTTATAAAAATCATTTAATAAGTTTAAAAAAATTTAATATAATAATTTATCTGAAAAAATAGTAAAATTAATTTCTGAAGAAAATATATTTTTGATGAATAAAACTTCATTACTAAAAATTGATTGATTATTTACTGTGTTTTTATCAATATATTTACATTGATTAGGATTTTTTATATATATTTCATAATTTTTAAATCCTATTGATACCCACCAGTTTAAAAACTATGTTATAATAATCATATATCTTACAGGTTGTTTTAGCACGATGTTTCGTATTGTATATGCTATCGTGCATAATGTTTTTTTAAATCATAATCTGTTAAAATTTTTACATATACCAATTATTTACTATTAAAAAATTATTTTTTATATTCCATAAGTTATTTTAAATTTGGGATCTCTTTTCATTGTAAATCTAACTTTTCTTTAATATTTTTTAAATCACATGGTTGTAGGTAAAAATTTATATCCAAATCCACTTTAAATAATTTTATTTCTAACCCTACTATGGCATGTGTTCCTTAAGTTTCTTCTTCAAATATAACTGGACATAAAATGTTCTATATACCATGTTAATTAATTACATATGGATAAAATGTATAACGTTATTATTTTTATTATAAGGTATTCTTTTGTGTGGTTATCTATGAGTTATTATTTTATATAGAAGGTGAGTATGAATTTTTTTTTGCTTATTTGGTTTTGTAAAAGTTTCTTAAACTATTGGGTTATTTTTTAATTAACATCCTTTTTAAAATTCATTTTATTTTATTAACTATTTCATGGTAAATTGAAGATGAATTATTTTTACATGAGGAGTTTTTATAATTATATTTTGTATGGTTAAATCATTTCAACGGGAAAAGATTTGTTTTTGGTGGAAATTTTATTTCTACTGAGTATTTATTCATTAAATTGTGACATATCAATTTTATTATGCCAAATTTTAGGGGGGGGGAGTTTTATTCCATTAATATTTTGAAATTTCATATTGTGATCAATATTCTAAACAGTCAGTACCTCACTTTTTCAGCATACTCTGTTTAATTGTAATATTTCATAAGCATGTGGTGTCTACTATAGTTATTTTATTTTAGGGATGTTTTTTTGTGAATTTTATGAGTTTATTATGTTAAAATAACATTTATACTTTTTGTATATTAATTATCCAATATTTTAATTCTTCATGTTAATTTAACACTATTGTATATTTTTTAGTTTTTTTCATTATTTTATATTCTATTTATACTAGATAATTTCAGTGTTTTAATATAAGGGGATATTCTTATTTTTCTATTTCCTCTCTTAATGTGGTAGTAAATTTAGTTATTTATTTATTTAATTCCATTTAATTTAATTTATTTTTAGATGAAGTGACCTATATTTTTCTCAACTTATTGATTTCTATAATATGGGTGTGAAATGTTTTTGTTATATAAATTTAGTTTCATAATTATCAAAATAGTGAGGAATGAAGAGTGTCTAGTTAACACATATTTTTTTGTATGTTTTGATAATTAAAATCCCTTTAATTTTTTTATTACATGTTTGTTAGTTAACTATTATTCACTAATCCTCACTATATTAGTTATTCTATTATTTGCCTAATCACTGTCATTTTTTATTAATAATATTTTATATTTTATTATCAACATTATTCTATTATTGTTTACTAATTAATCTATAATTCTTATGGTTTCAATTTAATTATTCTGCAAAATTTTCAAATCATTCACTACCTGTAAAACATTATATTTATTCATTATTTAATTCTTTATATTTGTTCCCTCTGTTATTATTGTTAATTATTTATTACTATACTATTATTATCAAATTTTATTTTGTAATGTTTTTTAAGAACAATTTATTTTGAATTAAAAAAGATCTAGATACTTGATATTTCATATTTCTAAAAGTTATGGTGATTTTGTATCTTCTCAAAGGGAATTACTTTTATAAATATAGAGAAATTGGAGATGTATTCTTACATATTTGTTATCTTGCTTACCATTTGACTATTATTCATCACAATGAATACTACATTGTACTATTATAAACTATCTTTTTATTAAAATGGAATATTATATGCACAGATAGACTCTTACGCATTACATGAGAAAACTCTTGCATTTTTAAGCTGTTACTATGATATATGGATAGTTATAAATCCAAGTTTTCTAATTTAACATATTTGGGAATAGTTTTTAATAAACTGTTACACATTATTTTTTTAGAAGAGAATTAATTCGTATATATTCAATTAATTATGAGATTTATTACTATGTATATATCTTGATATTTTGAAAAAGTAATGATCAAGCATTATCTAGTCTCACTTGTGGACCAAGATGAATTATACTCATTATATAGAGTTTAGAATTTTTGTAATGTGATTATATGAAATTAAATAATATTTTATATTATCATAATATATCAGATTTTCATATTTCACTACATTATTTACTCTTATATATGTCAGAAAATGGGTTTGCATAATCAATAGAGATTAATTATATAAATTATAGAAAGAGTGTATTTCAGAAGATATCTATTTAGAAGTTAAAGGATTTCACTATGTATTTTTTTTAATTTATTATTGGATATAAGTTGTTAAATAATTATCCAATGAAATATGTCATGTTATTGTAAGACATAAATGATTTATTTTATTTTTTTCATCCATTACATGGAGTTTTTTTCATATGAATGAAATATATTTTCTGACTAATATTTACGGGATCTTAGAATATTCAAATTAAAATGTTTAATATTCAATTTAACTATTTAAGAAATTATTAAGGTTGATTCAATGATATTTTTTTAGAATTTATACATGTGGAGTCAATAAGGTTTTTTATGACTCTTTCATTCCTCTATGTTTTTGAAAATCCCAAACACATTTTCTTAATGAAATTTTTCTTTAGCTAAAAATTATTATCTTAAGGAATTTTTTTTCCTATAAGATAAGTTTTATCCTTATCATGGTTTTTAATGTCTTATTCAATGTCTTCTCAAAACCAAGTCTAACCATTTTTTTACTAAGTCAAAATTTTTGATTGTCATAATAAACCACAGAATCTTACAGTTCCTTAAGACTTTTAATTCTCTGTTATTCAAATTCTGAATTCCTCAAAATTCAGACTCTAAATTATCTGAAATTCAGACTCTAAATTCTATGAAATTAAGACTCGAAATTATCTAAAATTCAAACTCCAAATTTTCTAAAAAACAAACTCTGAATTATTTAGCAATAAGACTACAATTTCTATAAAAACCCGACTCTAAATTATCTGATGTTTGAACTCCAAATTCTATGAAATTCAGACTTCAAATTCTCTGAAACTCATATTCTGAAATCTTTGAAATTTAGAATCTGAATTCTTTAGAATTCATACTATGAATTCCTCAAAATTTACACTTCTATTTTTTCCTAGAAATATATATTTCATATGTTTAGAATATGAATTTTATATTTCCTAGATTCGGATTATTCCGTTTTAGGTAAGAAACTTTTTTACTTATATATTATTGATTCTCAATAAATATATTGCTTTATATGTTTTTTAATACGAAATAATGTCAAAAACATTGTTTCTAACTAACCATTGGTTGAGTGACATGTGTATAGGTATCTATGAGATTCAATTAAAAATATGACCATTGGTGGAGGGAGCCAATTATTAATGTTTTTTTTATAAATAGGAGCTCATTTGAATGATCTCATTATCGTTCCCAGATCCTAGAAAATACATGCAATGATGTGATTTCTAGAGTGGTAAAGGCTCTCAAGCCTTGTGCATTTTTGTGAAAATATTGTTCAGCCATGAACAACTTGTCTATCTTGATTTTTGTGACTCAAATTGTTTATGTGTACAATCAAGGGATTCTAAGGATAGGAAGACAGAGGCTCCGACTACCTTAATGTTTGAGGTCTTGTTGAGATAGAAAGAAAAATTCTAATATTCTAATCAAGGGATTACCCTGGTGTGGGTAAGACAAACTTTCTTGAAACAATAAATTGAGGGACCTTTATCCAAGGTTCTAGGATACACTACTGTTTGTGTAAAATGATTTTATACTTTTCTAATTTTTTGTTGCTACAGGTTTTATTTATGTAGTATTTTGTTAAAGAATGAAAGTATACCTTTCTTATACTTTCTTGTAATCTTAATAATACTTAACATAATAAATAGTTTTCTATACTCTTTAAGGTAGAATAATTCTCAATGGTAAACTATTCTTAGGTTTTTTCTCCGAATCCAAATTTCTATTCCCTAATCAAGTTTGCATCTTTGTTAGGAACTAAAGAGGGTTTGTGAATTACTTTGTTTAAATTTTTTAAACATAGTTCTCCATAAGGTTAAAAGTGAATGTGGTGAAAAATAAAATTCACCCACACTATTTTATTTGAACATCTGCATATTCTCTTTCTATCCAATAATTGGTATTATAGGGGGTCTCTGAAATACTTATACTTACATAATTTTTGTTGGTCTAAATGTTTTTCCTTATTTTTTATTCTATAACTTTTCTTTCTTATTTTTTTCTTAATGGTTTATATTTTTTTATAATCATTTTCTTTCAATAAGTTTTATGGAAAAATATTTTTCTTATAGAATGTAAGGTATGAATGTTGTTTCTATAGAAAACCTTATTCTTATTAGACCACCAATTTTTGATGCTAATGATTATTATTATTAGAGAGATAATATGAAGACTTTTTTCATTAACACTGGATTAGAAAATTTTGTTATGCTCTCTGGAGATTTCAGAATTCCAGACAAGGAAGTCAGAACCTTTACCAACAAAGAGAAACTAGAATATCAATTAAACCACAAGGTTCAAAATACTTTGTTGTGTTCTATTACTAGGAATAGTTATAGTCAGATATCATCTTGTGAAGTTTCCAACTGAATGGAAGAAGCTTGATGTTACACATTTTGGAACATCTATATTGGTAGAAACTAGAAGAGCTATGTTAAGAGCTGAATATCATGGATTCTTACTTCCTTATAGAGAACCTATTTGAAAATTATAATAAATATTTATGTCCATTGTCAACAGTCTTCAATATATAAGAGAGAGGGGTCTTGATGATGAAGTTATTGTGGATAAGATAATTGATATCATTCCCAATGAGTGGGAATATAAAAGGGAAACTCTTGATGAGAACAGAAAAGTATGTAACATTACTATTGATGAGTGATTTGAAAATCTTCATTAGCTTTAAACAAGGATAAAGGGAAATGCTAATTTCCACAAAAAAATAATGGTAATGGAAGTTTAGCATTCACTAATAAATCCAAATCCAAGACTTATGAAAGTGTAACTAGATCAAAATCTATGAAAGCTTTTGATATTTATAAATCAAGTGAATGTGAATAGTCAAAGAATGAATTATCCAATATTTTTTGAAATAGGAACAAAATTGTGGGAAATAAATATTTTCAGGACATATATAAGAAGAAATATAGAATAGAAAAGAATTTTTCTTATATAACTTGTTATGAATGAAAAAGGGATGAAAACATCAGACCTGGTTTTCATATTCATAAGAGAAAAGACAAGATGGAAATGCATTTTTAATGAAACAGAAATAAATATTACAAATATAAGGAAAATAAAATCTTGAAAGAGAATGACATCTGGAGTGCCAGTGGAGGTGACTCCTCAGATGAATATTTAGATTATGAATCTTATTGTCAAAAGAATATTGGTTATACATCTAGAGTACCTATTGAAAATCATTGTCTTATGGATAAGGTACATAATGCAGAATATTTAACCAATATATCATTAAATGTTAATTTTCCAAAATGAAGTATATTATGAATCTTCATATGAAAAATCTTCTTCATCAGAAGATAATAATTTACCATTTTTTGAAGAAGTTTCAAAATTTCCTAAATTACATGTAAATTAATATTTTAAGATAAATAAGATATTAGAAAAAGAAAATATTAGATTTTTTTAAAAAAATGAATTATCATATCTTCTTAAATATCATGATAAAGAACATTTTATTCTGAAAGTGATTCTAAAAACCCTAAAAAAGATAATTTTGAGAATGATAAACAGTCTAAGGATCGTGAAAATATTATTTCTAAGAAAAATATTTTAGAGAATAACTGATGTCATAAAACTAATGATTTTTAGGATCGGACTTTGGCCATAATACTTAAATCCAAATTTTTTTCCTAAAAGACACATTTATCAAATTTATCTTTTGGAAAGAAAGAATTTGATAAAATTTATTCAGAACTTCATCCACTAAGGAAAAATTTTGGATTAGGTTATACTCATTCAATACAAGTTTTTGTTCATAATTATATTTTTACCAAATATCTCCATTTTTTCACTAAGTGTCAATGTGGTGGACATTGTGGGAAATTTTTTTCATTAAATAGAAATCAATCCTTATGTTTTCATAAAGCATTTTTTTAGAAAATGTGGATTCCTAAAATTTTACTTTCTGAAATTTCTTGATACAAGAATGATTGGATTCCAAAAGTCTAACTCTTTTATTTTCAAGAAAATAAATGATGTACCAAACAAAATATATAGTACATGGATTATGAATGTTCTCAGTACATGACTCGTAACAAAACATCATTCCAATTATGTGATGATGGTTACCTTATGAATTTTTGGAATGATAATTTCATTGTTCAAAATTCAAAGGAAGAGTTTATTATATCTTCCCATAGGAATGAGAATTTATGCATACATAACTTATAAGACATGAGGATCCAAGACCTCCCTTGCCTTAGTGTAATGGAAGATCAATTTTGGTTATGTAAAATAATACTAGGAAACTGTAACCTTAGTAACCATGGAAAAATCTCAAATAAAATACTTGTTAAGAATCTACCGTATCTTAGGTTTGATTCTTCAAAAGTTTTTGATCCTTGTCAATATAGAATGGAACATATGTTATTCTTTAAATCAATAGGTGAAGTCTAAACTTATGAGGCATCAAATCTTGGGCATAATTATCTTTTTTTTCCAACACAAACTAGAAGTATTGGATGCAAATACTATGTATTTGTTTTAGTTGATGATTACACCATAGTTATGAGGGTTTATTTTCTAGAAAAGAAATATTAAGCATTTTATTATTCTAAAACATTTGGAGTGCAAGTTAAAAAAATAAAAACCATCAATTGATAACTATTAATAGTGATCATTGGGGAGAATATGAAATTTTTTATTTTGAAACTTTTTGTCATAATAAAGGCTTTACTCATAACTTCTCAGCTCAAAAAACTCCTCAAAGAAATGTTGTTGTTAAAAGAATAAATCAAATTCTTCAAGAGATATATAGAAACATGTTGAGTGAACATTATATTTATAAAATTTTTTGTAATTAATCTTTTAGTACTTCTTGTTATACTATAAATTGAGATTTAATTAAAACTTTTCATAATAAAACATCTTTTAAATTCTGGATTACATAACATTATTTGGATGCAAATTATTCATATTGAATACTAAAGATAACTTATATAAATTCACACCCAAATATGATGAAGTAATTTTCATATAATATTCCACTATTTATAAGGCATATAGAGTTTTTAACAAAAATTATTGTACCATTGAAGAAATAGTGCATCTTAAATTTGATGAAAGTGATCATTTTGTTTTTAAATAAACCCAACCTACATCCTCAGATGTGTTTTCCAGAATTGATAATCAACCTTTGGTAGAAGATTCCTCTAATAAGTAAAATAATTAAGAAAATGTTTCTAAATTGTTTTCCTCAAAAGATTTTCTACCTTATGTTGATGAAAAAGTTTAACAAAGTCCAAACAAGCAGTTCTTTAAGAATCATCTTAGTGAAAGTATCATTAGAGATGTAAATTCATTGGTATGGTCTGAAAGTTCTATATGAAATAAAGTAGAAAATCTAGAATTTATTTCAAAATTAGAACAAAAAAGAACTGATGAAGCTTTAGGTAATGATTATTATATTAAATATATACAATATGAACTAAATGGATTCAAAAGGAACAAGGTCTGGTCCTTGGTAGATAGACCAAATGAAAATTCTTCAATTGGAGTAAAATTAGTCTTTAGAAATAAATGTGATGAAAATGGAATCATAGTAAGAAAAAAATATTAGCTTATAAAGACTATAATCAATAAGAACGAATAGACATTGAAGAACCCAATACTCCAGTATGTAGACTTGAATCTATTTATTTTTTACTTGTATTTTCAGCATTTATTAATATAATTTTTTTCCAATGGGTGTGAAGTGTGATTTCCTTAATGGATATGTTCAAGAGTATGTTTTTGTTGAAAAAAATCCTATTTTTGAAGAAACTAAATATCTTTAACATGTTTTCAAACATACCAAATCATTATATGGACTAAAACAAGCACCTAGAGCATGTTATGATAGATTTACATGATTTTTGATAGAAAAAAATTATGTTAAAGGAACTGCTGATCCAAATCTCTTTATAAAGAAAGATAAGTAATATTTTTTGATTGTTAAAATATATGTTTATGACATTATATTCAGATCAACTTAGGAATATTTAACTAATTCGTTTGTGAATCTTATGAAATAAATTATTGAAATGAGTACGATGGGTGAGTTAACATTTTTCCTTAGTTTGAAAATTTCTCAAAAACTAGAAGGAACTTATATATCTCAACATAAGAATATTAAATATATTATAAAGATGTATGGATATGATAACACTAAAAGTATATACACTTCAAATGGTACCTCATATTCTCTTGATCATGATGAAGTAGGGAAACCAGTAAATCAAACTTCTTTTAGAGGCAAGATAGGAAGTTTATAATACATAACAACTAGTTGTCTATAATTAATGTTTTTAGTATGCTTATTTTAAAGATATCAATACAATCCAAAGGAATATCATTTAAAAGCTGTGAAAAGAATTATTATCTATTTAAAGAGAACCATAGATTTAGGATTTTTCTATTCTTTGAGAAATTATTATTTTTAAATGATTTTTAGATATTTATTTTGGTGGATGTATAATGGATATGAAACGTAAATTTGGATATTTTCATTTCTTAAAAGATTTATTTGTTTATTGGTTAAGAAAGAATAAACACTTAGTAGAACATTCCACAACTAAAACTGAATATGTAGAAGATGGGAGTTTTTGTGCCCAAGTATTCTTTATGCAACACACACTAATAGACTATGACATTTTTTTAAGAAAACACAGATATTGTGTAATAGTACAAGTTACATTTCCCTAAGTTAAAACCCTACAAATAACTCTCAAGAAAAACACATAAATATTAGGCGTCACATTCTTAGGGATCACTCAATTAAAAAAGATATCATTTTTCAATTTATGAGAATTCAAGATCAACAGGATGATATTTTTACAAAATCATTACCCCTTGGTAGAATTGAATACATTAAAAAAAGACAGAAATGATAAAAATAACATAACCTTTCATGATAATAGTTTTTGAGAACTATATCCTTACATTAAGAAACTCTTTCTCATAGGGGGGAACATTTTTTTATTAACAATTTTTTTATTCTTAATAAATTATTTTTCCCAAAATATCCTTTCAAAATAATTTTATTTCAGAATGAAAATTTCCAGAATGAAATTTTTTTTCTTAATAAAATATTATAGAATCTAGTTTTTTTAAGAACTATTCAATAATGGCAATTATTTTTAAGAATTATAGAAGTTATGTTTACTTACTTAATCTTCATTTTATTACTTGTTGGTATTTTTATCATGTATTAGGAAAAATTATATTGGATTCAATTACATTAAATCTAATTTTTTCCTTAATACCTCAAAAGATTTAAACCTAAAAAATTTTCTTCAGCACTTGTCTCAAATATCAGATCAGATCATGCTTATTTTAACCGTTGGATGAAATAAGTAATTCAAAATTTTTCCTCAAAGATCATATAATGGCCCTTCTTAATTTGTGTCCAACATAAGTTTTTCAAGACAAAAGGCACCGAATCTTATCTCTTCCTCATATTGGTCTTTCATTTTTATAGTTTATTTACATTTAGAATTTCACTTGAAGTTTCCTCAAATAATCCAATTACTTTAGACAAGGAAATCAAGGATTGGAAAATCTACAGGGAATGGTTTGTTGAACTAATTTTTTTCTATGTATAATTATCAGATTACAAAAAATATCATGCAGAATGGGTGGAAAATTATATGTTTTACTAAGCTGAAGAGTCAAGATCCAGTTTATCCTAACCATCTCATAGAGTTTTATGATAAAGTAGGTTCTTTCAAAGAAGGAGGAATGGAAATGTTTTTGATTAATAGATATGAGAAAACCTATTATTTATCATTCAATATGGCTGTAAATATTCTCTGTATTCCATCTCAATGTGAGGAAATATTTTGTTCTCGTATGTTGCCCGATAATCTACGAATTTTTGAGAATGTAAAGGAAATTGAGTGCCTTGAACTCAAGGGTGTAAAATCATAAAATATCAACTATATTTCAAGAAAAATTAAAATTTTAGCATTATGTGTATAGGGTTTTCTGATTCTGAGAAAGGGAGATATAAAATATCTTAAGAAAAGTGATATATGTAAATTGGAATTAATGTTTAACCTACGAATGTTAAACCTGATAAAGTATATCTTTCTGACCACCACCAACATAATGAATGAAACCCACAAGTCCTAGAAAATCAAGTATCTAGTAATCTTGTCAATGATTATTTTTATTTGTTTAAAATCTCTCTTAATGTTGCCTGTAAATCGAAACCCAGAACATTCAAGATCATAATATTGAGTGAGGACAGTATGAATAGAATGAATATTGGATCCAGGACCAAATCAAGAGAGTTTTATGATATTTATGAGAGTGATGTTAAAGATTATATATTTAAATGGGAAGTAGGATAATCATTAAAGAAAACTAAGAAGAATGTTTAGGATAAATAACTAGATTCAAAATAAAAAGTGCTAGTTCTAAAAACACATTCAGCCCCCCAATACCGAAGAAGAAAAAAACATTTTCTAATGAAGTGGTAGAAAAATAGAGAGAATAAGAAGAAGAATATGTAGAAGAAGAAGAAGAATAAGAATAAGAAAGAGGGTGATTATAGCTTTGGTCAAGATCCCATTGAGGAAAAAATACCTAAAAATTTAAGTTACTGAAGAGCTTGAAAAGAAAGAAAAATAGAATATATTGAAGAAGAAAATTTCAGAAGGTGAAATTGTCCAAGCATTACTCAAGGATACTGAGAAAGCCTCTGGATAGATTCATGTACTAGAATATTCCCTCCATGAGTCAGTTCTAGTAGAAACTATGGGAATGAAAAATTCAATTCTAGAACCTATAAAAGAATAAGAGAAATTTCAAGAAGAATAAGTAGAAGAAGAACAAGAGGGATATGGAGATAGAAGTGAAGATGTGATAAAACACGTGGATGAATATAATGAGAGGGAAATTCCTTCAGAAAAGCATTCAATATGATCATCTTAGGTTCAGTAAACCAAAAAAGTTCCTAAACGGAAAGTGGATGATGGATAATAAAGGTTTAATATATATACTAATGATGATATAATAAACCATCATTTAATTCATCATGATGAAGTTAAGGAAGTTGATGACAATAAATACATTTATAAAGATCAGATAATTCAAGTATCAGATAGAGAGAATGAGTATTAAAGGGCTGAGAAGTTTATTTCAAAATCTAATAAAGTAAAATAGGTGGTTTTTGAAACACCTAAAAAGGTTGTGGTTATAAAAGCTAAGAATGAAGTTGGTTGTTTATCCAAGAGAAAAGCTGAAGAGTTAGAAAATGTATCATCTCTTGTAAGGGAATCAACTTCTTGATCAACATCTTCCATAGGACCCGATTTCATTATTTTGTCCTTCAAGAAGTTAATGAACACAATTACCTTATTTCCAAGTATCGATTCAAGATTCTAGCTGCTTCAGTATTATTTCTATAAAAATAAATATTCAAATAGTATGATCATGGGAGAACTCATCAATATTGAGGTAGATTTCAAAACTTTTTCATATTGGATATGATACTCATAAGAGATTAGGTAAGTAAATAACAAAAAATTTGAAGCCAATAATCTTAGTTCTAATGATTTTAGATGATTTTAGTGAATCAGCAAAAGTTGATTTTGATTAGTTAGATGACACTATGAAGAACATAATTTCAAACCATTCATAACAGTTCAATCAGGAGAAATCCACCAAGAAGTAATAAGATAATGATTTAAATGGTAATTTGATTTCAGTTTCACTAAATTTAAAGAGAGTAAAGGAACTCATGATAGAGTATGATGAAAAGTTAAAACAACAAGATGATGTGGAAATGTCTCATGAAGAAATTCTAAATTCTCAGGAAGAAAAAATAATGGATCTTTAAAAGAAGAATCAAGATCAAGATCTGTTTTTAAGAGGATTTAGGATGATCAAAAAGAGATCAAGAAGCTAAAATAATCCCCTTGGATGCTCATTACAATGGAAAAAAAGGATGAGTAATTTTTCTATAAATTTGATCTTTTGTGGTATCTTTTCCTTCTAATAATATCTCCAATAATATAGAAAATTTTTCTATCATTAAATTGTTGTTTTATTTTATATCACTAATATATCAGGTTAATTTTTTGTATTCTATCTATTCCTTTTTGAAAATCACAAAGGAAGAGAAAATAATGACCAAAAGAATATGATGTAAAAATAAGAGATTTCCCTATGAAATGGGGAGATTAAGTAAGGTGGAGTTTTATTAAATAATATTTTATTATAAAAGAATAAGTTAATTTTTTATGAAATACAGTATTAAAATTCTTAATAATTTTAAAAAATAAGGGGGGGGGGGGTTGTTATTTGTAATCATCATAAGCCATAAGTAAAGGGAAATAAGTATTTATTTTAAAGTTTAAAACTCACAATCCTTTTTTCCATATATTATTTTTCAAAAGGTAGTTTGTTCTTTCCAAAAAGGGGGGGACTATTGAGTCCATAAAGATTCCTTATGACGTTTCAATTCCTCTAGGTTTTTGAAAATTGCAAACACATTTTCATAAAGAATATTATATTTATCTATGAATTATTTTTTTATTGAAAATTTTATATCCCTAAGAAAGGTTTTATCATTATCATGGGTTTTAATGTCTTATTAAATTTATTCTCAAAATAAAGACTAACCATTTGGTTTCTAAGTCAAAAATTTGGATCCTTATCAAAAAACATGAAATCATACAGTTCATTAAGACTCCAAATTATTGGAAATTCAGATTCTGAATTCCTCAAAATACAGACTCCGAATTCTATGAAATTCATACTCTAAATTATATGAAATTAAGACTCCAAATTCTATAAAAATTTATCCCTAAATTCTCAGAAAATCAGAATCTGAAATATCTGAAAACCGGACAATGAATTCTATTAAAATCAGAATCCAAATTCTCAGTTATTTAGACTCCATATTCTCTAAAATTGAGACTCTTAATTCCTCAAAATTAAGACTCTATATTCCTCAGAATTTAGACTCATAATTCCTCATAATTCCAACTCCAAATTCCTTAGAACTCCAACTCTGAATTCATCAGAATTCAGACTCTGAATTCCTCAAAATTAATATTTTGAATTCCCCAAAATTTAGACTCTGAATTCCTTATAATTCAGACTCCCAGTTCCTCAGAATGCAAACTCCAAATATTTTTCTAGAAAAAGATTGTTCGTATATTTAGAATCTGAGATTTTCATTTCCTATATTCTGATTATTCAATTTTAGTTAAGGTAGTTTGTCTTACTTATATATTATTTATTATCATGCATGACAATGATTTATATGTTTTTGTTACAATGAATTGATGTTATACAATTTTTTCTAACTAACCATTGGCTGAGTGACACATATACTTGACCCTATAAGATTCAAGGGAAAATATGATCGTTGGAGGAGGGAGCCAATTATTATAGTTTTTCTTATGTATAGGAGTTCAGTTGAATGAGCTCATTATTGTTCCAAGATTCTAGAGATTAAATTTTGGGATGTGATTTCTAGTGAGATAAATACTCTTATGCCTTGTGAATTTTTTTGAACATATTGTTCAAACATAAAAAACATTTTCATCTTGCTTTGTTCAACTCCAGTTGTTTTTATGTACAATCTAGCGATTCTAGGGATAGAAAGATAGAGGTTCCAACTACATTATGGTTTGAGGGCTTTCATGGATAGTAAGAAATATTATGATATTCTTATCCAGGGCTTACCCTGGTGTGGGTAAGACAAAATTTCATGCAATTATATGTTAAGGGACCTTTATCCATGATTTTTGGATACCCAACTCATTAGGTTGAAAGATTTTCTGTTTGTTTAATTTTTTTGTTACTTGTTTCATTTCCAATTTATTTTATTAAAGAAAGAAAGTATAACTTTCTTATACTTTTTTTACTCTTACTTATAATTACTATGATAAATAAAATTCTATACACTTTAAGAAAGAATCTTTCTCTATATATATATTGTTCTTAAGTTTCTTCTTTGAATCCATATTTTAAAACCCTAAGAATTTTTTTTCTTACTTCAGAACTAAATAGGGTTAGAAAATTTCCTTGTTTAACTTTATTAAACATATTTTTCCTTAAGGTTAAAATTGATTTTTTTAAACCTACAATTCTCCACATCTTTTCACTGAGAATCTACATATTCTATTTCAATCCTACACAATAGATTATTTATAACTATTTTTTAGTATGTTATGGTCATTATGAAAATCATAATTAATGATTTTATATATTATTTTAATTACTATAAATATAATTTATAGGAATATGTGAGATTTATGGCAACATCCATGTGAATATTAATGTTTACTATTCATTAGAATATCATTGAAATTACTAAAGATATTTTAGATATTAGATAATATTATATAAAATTATAAATCATATAGGTAGTGGTAGATTACAATACAAAACCTTTTATAAAATCCTAAAGAAATGAAATGTTGTAAAGTCACATTGTTGAAATATTTTACTAATATAATGCCAGAGCATGATTTTTATGCATCCTTGAAAGACTGAAGTTCACTGTTCTACACCATAAAATTCATCATCATCTATTGACTGGTTTAACTAATTACATTTTGTTTTTTTGAATAGTATTTTATGTAATGTTTATTAAGTTGTAATAACTCAAATCACACACAGTGATACCTCCATAAATGGTAAATATTAGTTTTTATATCCTAAAAATATCATACACAGTGAGGGTTACTTGGTTCCAATAATTGTAAGGGTGGTTATATTGTTACTTTTTCTAGTTAAAGTAATGGTTGGTTCTTACACAACCTTAAAAGGAAAGTTTCTAGTTTACATATCATAGTTTATAAAAGGTGGGTTTTCAATTTTGTGTCATTAGGGGGAAAAAGTAATATTGTAAACAATTTTATCTCTTTATCCAAATTGATGTCTATCTATTGTGTACCGTACATATCATGGAGTATGTGTTCGTGAAGAGTAAATATAGTATATTTCTATTTTGAATTACTACAAAAATAATTTTTTTTATTTTTTAGTATCAATTCCTTTCACCATCTTCACACACACAACACATATTTGTTTATGCACAAATTGTTTATTTATTTTATCTACTACATTCAAGATTATTTTATAAATTACATAGTATTTTTTATGTTTGTAAATTCACCCACATTGATTCTATACCATATCCCTATAGGATATAATACAAATAAACTATTATAATCAATCAGTTTACTCTCTAGCATGGGATGTGGCATTCCACAATTTTAAGGAATAGTGGCTAGTTTAGGTAAACATGGTAGGGCTAATGAATTATGTCGTGGGATCCAATATATATTAGTTATTGAGATTCATTCTATGATGAATGGAAGTAATGAACTCAACTATACTTAAAAGTGAGTTTTAGCAGTACCAAAATTTCTTACCAAAATATCTATATAGACTATCACTTTAAAAGTATATATAATTCTCTATTTTTATGGTGTTGGGGATAATGAACATTTCATGTCATTATTATGATATATAAGAATTTGAATTTATGAGTGTAAAAGGTTTATATGGATGAGTTTGTGGATAATTTTTTCTTTTGAATTAGTGATTCATCATGGCTATAAAAATGTTTATTGTGATCAATTAATAAGAGAATAATGTTACATATATATTATTGAAATATAAATTAAGTGAAGGTGAAAAATAATTGTCCCCCAACAAAAATCAATTATTTTTTATTCAAAAAGGATTTTTTATATAATTCCATGATTTTTGTTTGACATTTTTTTTAGTTAATGGTGAATGAAAAAGGTATTTATAAAATATCATTCTGACACTATTATATCCACTTATCTATGTGATTTTAATTAATTTTAAAATTTTCATTTCAATTATTGGTTTTATGAAGTAATTGTTACATATTTTTTCATTGAAATATAAATAAAATTTTTGGGGTATCGGGGAATGAAACTATAATATATTGAATTTTAGTAGAATATTATGGGTGGAATATAAAAATTATCCTTGAAATTTTATGATACCGTAATTTTTTGGCTTAACTTAACTATGTATTATTTTTGAATTAAAGATATAATTTTTTTTTAATTTTTTATTTCAATGAAACTAATTATAGTTGAACTTGTAAATTTATAGTAGAGATATATTTGTTGGTACCTAATAATTCATTTTAAATACAAATATTCTGGGGTATATGAGGATATTATAAAAGATTCATTCATTAAATTTTTATGTTAACTTATACCACTATAGAATTAACATGGATGAGATAAATATTTGTGTGAAATTCGATGTACTTAGAATAATTTTAGAGTTTAAGAGGATATTTACTTCATTTATATTTTTTATTCTCCCTACAACATGTGATATTCATGATATGTCTTTTTATGTGTCTTATTTTAGAATGAAATGTGTTTTTCTAAAAGAAGGTAATTGTTTGTGTAATTTTCTAAAAATAATATACCCTCTGAAAGGTATTACCCAATGAATGACCTTGATAAAAATTTTATTATTCATGAATTAAAAATATAATGAAATTATAATTTTTATAATAATAATATAGTGTACAGAAATCGTAAGAGTTTGAAGTAGAATTTCTCATATTGTGATCCCATCCTAAGATGGAATTGGTAGGTACATAAAATAAAATCCATTTTTTATATTATATATACACTAGTAAAATAAAATATTGTATCCAATGCTTTATGTATAAAAAATATTACCAGGGTGGTGATTGAAGCTATGGATTTGTGGATACTAAGGGGTTTTTAGTGGAATTTCCATTGGGGGTGAAGGAGATGATGAATATTGTGGCTCTATATGGCCATAAAAATACTTCCATGTTGATTTACTAAGTGAGTAATGGTTATATTTTTGTTATGTAATATAGGATGAACATTTATACCCTAAATAGTAGGGGGAAATCAAATGGTATATTTCTATAATAGATTTAGTTAATTATTGAAATAGATAAATGGTAGTTCCTACAAAACAAGTGAGTTATTTTTTGAAATATTTCCACCATTATAGTGATAGAGTACATTATTTAGATACAATGATTTTCTATTAGTTAAGATTCTAATTATAGTATTCATGAACAAAACATTGTTAAATAATATTTTTCTCATTTTATAAATTTTTACTACATAATTATAGAGTATTGAAAACATGTAGTGTTATTCTTGAATTTATCATTTCTAATGTTTAAATGGGATAAAATTTTGATGGATTTTATGATGAAGATATGAATCTCACCACAAAACCATGATGGTGTTTGGTATTGATTGGTCAAAGCACAAATTTAATGCATATTTTAATTGCATGAGTCATTTTTATTTAATGATTTCAACAAAAATCTCTTACAAAGAGGTTTCTCAGAATGAATGATGTTTCAAAGTTTATTTTCAAGGATAATGACTCATTCTTTACATTCCAGTTATAGGAATGGATTCAAAACTCTATGGGCAAGTATGTCAAAAAGAGTATGACAGATAGTCCTTAGATGGATATTCAGTATAAGAATGTCATTTATATTTTGAAAGATTTGATTTGGGTGTGTGTGATTATTTTTGAGAGATCATAAGAAGAAATTATTCCGTCTATATAATTCACTTATAATAATTTTTATCAGTTTTTATCTCATATAGAATCATTTTATGGGTTTTTTCAATGATGATAAATATTATTCTAGGGTGAAATATGTGAAAATACTCTTATTAGACATTATTGGGTATAAGAGATATTAGATACTATTTCAAATATCCAAAAGTTCATGATATCATCTTAGATTTGTGAAAATTCTTATGTATTTTATTTATGATATCTAATCAAGATATTAATTTCATCATTTTTCATATTTTTTTAATGACTTAATACCTAAAACTTTTAAATTTGTGTCATTTTCCACAATATTGGATATAAAGAGTGTTTTTGGATTAAATTAAAAAATTCATTAATTATGGAATTTAGATAGATTATGATAACATTTGTAATACAAGAATAACATTTAAAATATAGACCTAAATTATGTTATTTATTTTTTAGTATTCCTAGATATTTTCTAAACTTTTCTTTATGTTCTAGGAAATAATTCATCCATTTAAGGGACCGAAAAAATTAAAATATTTGAAGAATCATTCTAAAAGACATAATGGACCCTAAATCATGAAATTAAGTATAAATAAGGCTATACACCTCAAATTTTTGTTACTATAATTGGATTTTAAATCAAATTAAATTTATAATTTTACTAGTAAATATAATTGATATGTTCCATCATTAGTGTGGCCATTAGAGGCTCAACAATTGAGGGAAAATTTAAGAAACATACTTCTTGAATAAATTATCAGATTTAATGGGCTATATCTTTTTCTATACAAGATGAATAAAGCTAAAGTTTTTGGGAGAAAGCTAACAGATATGTTTTAACAACTTTACAGAAGACCAAAAATTCATACTCGACCATTAATGTGGCCTACCATGATCCACATTGCAGTAAATAGAATCTGGAGGATATAATAATGGGATATTTAGGAGATCTTGAATTTTATGACTGATGGATGGAAGCACGTTGGACAATATCAAGAGGAGTTCACCAATAATGAATAGTATTCTTGCACCCCCCATTTTATAGGATTCCTAGGGCTATGATGTATCATTAAAATTTCTTTCTTCTATTCTTTTATTTTAGTTTTCTTTTCCCATGTATCAAGAATTAATATTTAAATTGATTTGTTTAATTTTCATCTTCCTTATATCTTACTCTTCTGACAATAATATCATTATTTCTCTATTCCATATTATCATTGTGATTTTTTCACTTTGAAATATAAAGTGACTAACTCAAGGCATGGCCCTGGGGGAGGGTTCAAATCATTTATTCTTATTGTGCTTCAATTCAACATGTTTTTAATATATTTGTGGTTGATGGAAGAGTATTTCAAGGGTTCAGAGGCCATCCACTAAGAAATCACTCCCAATTATTATTATTTGTTATTTTTCTTTCCTTCTATTTGGGAAGCCCTTCATATAGTGGATTTGGGGTTTTTAAAGAGATAAAATGAAATACAGTGGAGTCAGAACCTTTTTTGGAATTACATTATTAGTTGAAGTGTTATCCTATTTGACTACAGGAAGAGGAGGTGCTTGCTACCGCTAAGGCATGATAAAATAATACACTCAATAAATAAAAGGAAATTAATTAATGAAAGTGGTTTCATCAAATTAATTGTCTAATTAAACTTATAAAACCAATATTTAATTAATGAACCCATGTTATCAAACCCTTGACCAAGGCCTTTATTCTATAATATCATTTTTATTATATATATATTAATATTTAGGACAGATTATTTTTGAATTACATTTAAATTTCATGTTTTCTAAACACCAAAAAATTTAATTTTTTTGAGAATTAAAAAAAAAAATTCGATTAGGTGAATTTGAATTAGTGATAGAATCCACTATGAAACTTCCCAATTGAGGTGACCCTAATCAGTACCTATATTGAATTAGAAAAAATAATATTGTTTTTCCACACCTTAAAATAGGCAAGGGT
Organism: Viscum album; assembly: GCA_963277665.1. Taxonomy (NCBI): domain Eukaryota; kingdom Viridiplantae; phylum Streptophyta; class Magnoliopsida; order Santalales; family Viscaceae; genus Viscum; species Viscum album. The sequence continues at coordinate 1,478,219,286 of OY728150.1, forward strand.
CAAAGATGGCACCATTTCCAAAGAGATAAGTATTATTCTGATCACTTTTTCAATTTTCATATTATAGAATTTTTTTATTTTTTTATTTAAGAAAACTAAAATATATTCTTTTTCCATGATGTTTTCAAATGATCAATTTTCAATCCAAGGATAAATACTCATAGGTTTAAGAACCAATAAATAAGTCACCCTTGTCAATGGAGGATGGTTTTTATATTATTTCTAGATAGGTGATGATAATTTGGTAATCAAATATTGGGGGGTAAGCATTCCATGAATTCATAGCTAGACAGATGGAGGACATGAACAATATTTTTTGAAGCGATGGACTGGGAAATAACTAAGTTCTCTAAATACATTCTAGAATTTTATAAAGTGGCCAAGGTGCAATAATATTTCCCCCTAGTATTTCCTGACTTTTCTAATGAGATCCATAAAATGGAGGAGCCTGACTACTGGTCCCCATTTTTTGAGGATTGAATCAAAGAATAACTATCAATTGAAGTGGATATTTATGCCAAAATAATTCAGCGAGTTTACCCTTTCATGTACTCCTTATCATAAAAAATTCATCGAAATTGAATTGAGTGTCACTCTTAATATGTTTTTTAAATTTTCAGATTTAGATAATATTATTATGTCATTCAGTATTATCTAGAATAAGAAATGGCACTTTTTAAAGAACACATGGATCTCCCTAAGGAAATAGAATATTTACTCTAGGGAGTACAAGAAGAAATCAAAGCATATATTACTAAAGAACTAGAGATACAAAATACTGACATTAAAAGGGAATATTTTTAAATTAATTCATTAAATTTAAATTTTGAATATTCATTGGATTGTTTTTTAATACATAATATATAGAGAAACCATTGAATTGTGAAAAAGATGTTTCAAAAGTAGCAAAGAAGGAGGTAATGGTTTGATTTATCATCCTCCCCCATCCAGGAAAGTGGTAGAACATTGAGAAGGGGAAGGATATAGTGTAATATATACACGGAATTCTCCTCAACATGAAAAAATATGTTGATTCTAGGAAAACCCAAATATTGTGGGTTAATTCAAAGAATCCCCAACCAACATCAGTCATTGTAAAATAGATGGTACTTCCTTTTGGAAGAAGTAAATATTCAAGGCCCTTGTGGGGAATCATATGAAGATTTATCTTTTCATGATTTATATAAATTTAGATTTTAATTTTTTTGTATTAGTCTAGCATGAAGAGAACTCCCTCTTATATTTTTGGGAAAAAACACAATACTTTTGATTAATTGAGTAACTTTATTTTGTAGGTTCATGATGGAAATAGGTAGACCTAAAATATTGGATAGGAGAACCAAAAATTTATTTGAGAAGGGATTTAACTATTAATGATTATCATTTAAATCTCCTTACATTTTTTCTGAGATTCTAATTTAATTTTAAACTAGAATTTGATGCCCAAACATGAATTGTGATTTAATTTCTGTATATAATATACATGAGTTTCGTAAGAATACAATAATGAAATGTTTTAAATTTAAATAATTATTAGATTAAATGAGTAAAATGTATATTTTAGTTTTTATAGTGAAGCATGGATATTGAAATGAGGGCTCAGGATTTGAGGGAATTTGTTTATTCATGAAAATTAAATTTCCCTAAAATTATTCAGTATTTGAATTTATAAAATTCATGTAAATTTATTTATTATCATTATTCATGCCATGATTTATTTTCCCAAATCATATAAATCATTATTAAGTGGATTTCTAGACCATGTATTTCTTATTTATTCTTGAGCATATTTCTTGAGTGATCTTGGGACATGTCATCGACCATAACATGCATTTGATCTTGTAAAATCTATGAATGTGTTAAAGACATAGTTAAAATGATTGAGGAATATTTTGATAAACCACTTATTCATAAAATAACATCTTTACATCAATCCTTTTTTAAACCATAGAAACCTTAAATTTCCATGTTTGGAATGATTTATGTTTCAAGCCATTTTTAATGATTCTTACCCCCATATTTTAATTTTTAATGATATTTTAAAATTGAAGTTTGGGGTGAAGGGATTCATGATGGAAGGGATGAAGTTAATTGTAAATAAATGGTGTGGGGGTGCTTATTTTTGGAATAAATTAATTTTTTTGATTCATTCATGATGACTTATTGTTTCCCCTCATAAATTAAAAAAATGAAAATGATAAAAAGGACCAGAAAATGAGAAAAACTGTTTGTGATTTAGGAAAAAAAAATCAACATTTCTAGACCTGTGATATTTTTCATACATGGTTAGGTGTTGTATTTTATGTTTATTCTAGTAATTAAAATTAAAAAAGATAAAAAAAATTTGAATCATTTCTTTGAAAAAAATAATAAATGTATAAAAATATGAAAAACGTATTCAAGAGGGTGCACAAATCAGTAATTATTCTCTATTTGATCATAACCTTTACTTAGAGTTTTATGGAATTGGTCTTTTCTACATTCAATGTGGGGAATTTCCTTACACATTTTTTTATATCTTTCATTGTACATAAGAGATAAACATTTTCTTAGAGGCTTAATTCTCAAACATCAATTCCAAACAACATTAAGCATCAAAGTCATTTGAACCTTTAATGAATTCCCTCAGGATTTTATGTGACTTTTGTCTTTACAAAGTGGAGAAATTAGTTCCTTTACAATCCTATATAAAATGAGAATTAATTCATGATATGATGATAACTCCACTTTAATTTTATCATGAGTGATGAGAAAAAAATATTAAAAATTGAGGTAAATTAGGACTTGGTATATCTAATAATAATGAATTATGAGACCTGAATGCATAAAAAGAGAAGTAACACCATTTTTAATGATGAATATTAAAATTCATGAATTAATTGTTCCATTGAAAATGGGATATTTAATTAATTTTTCAACTGGAATTTTAATATTTGATTTAATATTGATAATTATTTAATTATATTTATATGGAATTTGAATATCAGTTACATTAGTTCCCTCTAATTTTCACTGTCGAGATTCTATACATGAGGACAAGGATGGTTTATGTGGGAGGGATTTGATAAAGAGAATATTTTCATAATTTTTCATATGTTTTTCAGTTATTTAATAACTAAAAATTTATCACTTTGAGTTATTTGAATCAACATTGGATTTATTGGGTGATTTGAGTTTAAACGTGAAAATTGCTTAATTTTGGAATTTGAGTATATTTTAATCACTATGGTAATTTGAGAAAAAACCTTTAAAATATATATTAAATTAATTTGTTTTTTTAGATTCCTAGATTTGTGGCCTAAAACATTCCACATTGGACTTGGAGCTATTTTTTAAATCTAAGGGTAGGAACAAATTAATCAATTTGAAAACTCATTCTGGAAGACATTATAAACCCCACCACTAAAAATTTAGTATAAATTGGGATACATACGTCCCATTTGATTGATTCTAGCTGTATTAAAATGATAAATCAATTTATAATTTGACTATTAAATATCATAGAGATATTACATTATTAGTGTGACAATTGAATGGTCAAAAATTAGTGGCATATTAAATTAAAATTCTTCCATAATAAATTTGTAGAATTAATGAGGCGTATGTTTTTCTATACGGGGGGTATGAATCTTAAATTTTTGGGAGAAACGTAAAAATATTTTGGAGCAAATTTACATAAGACCACACTTTCATATTCTAACATTAATGAGGCCTAACATGACCCATCATTCGATAAATAGAATTATAGAAGATATTAAAGGTAGATTTTTGAGATTATGAATTTGATAACCGAAGGATGGAACCTACTAGGAATATATAATTATGAGTTTACAATTGATAAATAGGGGCCTCACACCACCATTGGAGAGGGGGCATAGAGTCGTGCTGCATCTTTAGGATTTCTTTCTTCTTTTCTTTAATTTGAGTTTTGTTTTCCCATGTAACATGCATTCATTGTTTAATTAAGGTGTTTCCTTTTGTTCTTATATATGTATTACTCTTCATACCATGGAATTATTCTTTATATATTCAATTTTATCCATTGTGAACTATTTTCACTTTGTAATGGAATGTGACTAACCAAGTATTGGCCATAGGGGAGGTTTCACAATGTTCTTCATTATTCTGCTTCAATTCTACATGTTTTTATTGTATTTTTGGTGGATGAAAAGTATTTCATGGGTGTGGTGGTCGTCCACCATGAAATTATTACCAATTCCATTTATTTTAGTTTGTTTTATATTTTTCCCTCCCTTATCTTAGTTAAATCAGTCATACGGTGGATATGGGGTTTCATGAAGAGATCAAACGACATAAAATAAGGCCCAGTACTTTTAAGAATTCCACTATCAGTTGAGGTGTTATAATATTTAATTATTATAGGAGGTGGGATTTGGTACACTAAAGGAATGCTAAAATCACACACATAATAAAACAGAGTAAATTAATTCATTAATGAGGTTTCATCAAACGAATTATCAAACTGAATTTAAACAATAAATAAATAATGAAAGAACACATGTTACCAAACCATAGATCATTGCCTTTCATCTCTAATATCATTTTGTCTACCTATCCATCTACATTTAGGATAGTTTTTTTCATTAAATTTAATTTTCATATTTTACAACAACCAAAAAATATACTTGTTTTGATAAATAACAAAAAACAATTAGATTAGATGAACTTTAATTAGTGATTGAATCAACTACAATGCGACTCAAGTGAGAAAACCCAAGTCAAACTCTTTATTTCATCAGGAAAATTAATTTTCTTTTTTCCATTACCCACAATATGAATGAATCAATATTCCATGATATTTGAAGTTTTATATAATTATTTCTTTAATGTAACACCTAGGTTTGGCCAATGAGTGTTGCAGAAGTTTTTGAAATTATTACAACGACATGAATGATATTTCAAATCATGGAATTGATCATTGTAGTGGATTATAATTTAAAATTTATACAACATTATACTATAATTTATATCATTTTTTATGTATCTTAGTTAAATATTTATCATCTATACCAAACTCATTTCTTGAGATAAGAGTTATTTTATTTTTATTCAAATTCATATTATATAGAGAGACCCATTTAGTTAATGAATCAAAGAGAAAATATCATTAGTGGGTATGGAATTTCATTATCAGGGGTATTTTTATAGAAATATAGTGACCCTGTAAGATAAATTGGATATGTAAGTTGAGATATGATAGTAGGGAATGTATATCAAATATATCATTTTCAAATATATAAATTATGTGTCATGAAATTATATTTGAGGAAAATAACCCTTTATATTAATTAATGAATTCCACTACTATACATGAATATCCTGTATAAAAAAATAGAAATCATAGTCACCAATTTCATAATGTTATTGATATATGTAGAATTTTATAAACATCATTTATAATTATCCTCTATGTTTATATTAGTTAGTTATTATATATTGTCAATATCATGTGGGAGTAGTCATGGTTATTTTGATTTAGTTTCATAATATTAGTTCTATTCTTAATTATTATAAAACAGTCATCCTTCCAAGATTAATAATGATTTATTAATTGTTACTACATAATTATGTAAAATATTATAATTTCATTATTTGTTAGTTTTGGTTATGACACTTAAATATTAAATATCTGATGATCATGTTTTGATTATTTTTAGAGAATTTGTGTTGGTATAATAATAAATGAGATTAATATTAATGTTTCCTTTAGAGAAAAAATAGAATAATTATTTACTGATTTATATCATATATTATAAAATGTTATGTTATCATATTCAACCATGATATTTTTCTATTTCATTTTTCAATTACGTGGATAGATCGATGCAAACACGAACTCACCATCATTAATGGATGAGTATGGTTATGAAATTGGTTTCTTTTGGAATAATTTTATTATTACAGAATCATATGGATAATATTTATATAAATTTATGGTGGTGAATCATATTTAAATTTAGTTTCACAAATAAAAAATAAAAAAATGAAAAATGGGATATGCTACTTCAGCGAGGTAATTCAAAAAAAGGGAATAGAGATAATTATGTTTTATATTGTCACTGGTTTAAAACACTACCAAATTGTTCAATGATGGACTTTTGAAACCATTATTAAAGTTTTAATCAATATCCAAATCATGTTGGGTTAACTAATTTAGTATTGATTTATGGAAAGTGTCATGTATTTATATTTTAGTGGCAGTTATTTCATTTATAACAGTGTCTTTTCCTCTCAAAACTACTAATGTTTTAAAAGAGGATTAAACCACCACTAAAGATATTTTTACCGTATATAGTGGTGGTTTATAGTGACATTACTTTTTTACCATATATAGAAGCTGTTTAAATTGCAACTATATATCACAGGTTATAAAAAATAAAAGCTACAGAAACTAAAGCCCAAAAACTAAAAGATAGAAACCTGAAATTTATAACATAAATATTCTCCTTGAACGTGATATATAATAATCTAATGTGGAAATAGTATACAACCAACACTCTATATGATCCCATACAATAAGATTTACTTTTACATGCTTTAAAAGGTAATTTAAAAACAAATATTATATTGCTATCACATTATGAAAAACAAATATACTAAATCTCAATCCAAGTATCTAATATATATATTATGTAGAACCATTTTATGTAATATATAAGTTAACCGTGGTCTATATAAAGGATTAAAACAATTAAAAATTGTTATATTACTAGTCAAAAAACATATCAACATTATATAGAAAATAATAAAAAATCTAATAATTTATAAATTGTTACAGATTATAGTAATAATGAAAATATGAATTATAGGAATGTATAAAGAATACACTAATGCTAATATAATGAAATATCATATCATATACAAGTTTTATGAATCAAAAAAATGTGTCTTTTATATAAAATTTATTATTAAAGCCTTAGATATGTTCTTTAATAATCAATAGTGACATATGTATACCTCCAAAATTAACTATGAGCCCATATAATAAGATTCACTTATACCTGCTTGAAATTCACATTTAAGAGCTTATATTATATTTGAAACACATTAAATAAAGTAGATATAACAATTCTCAATAAAAATTTATATGATATATATTATGTAAAATTATTTTAAATATTATATAAGTTAACCATGATCCATGTATTGAATAGAAACAATTAGAACTGGTTATATTGTTAATATAAAACACATAACAACAAAACAAATACATCAATAAATAAAAAAATACTAATAATGTATATTTTTTCACATAATATTTATAATACATATTATGTGTGATAATCTTGTGTAAATAATATAACAATATTAATATAAGGAATTATCATGTTATATACAAGTATTATCAATAAAAAAATTTACTTTATATAAAATAGATTATTGAAATATTTTATAGTAAGGAAACTTACATTTATTATTAATATCACTCATCCTATTACTAGTGCTTGACTAATAACTATGAAAATATGTAGGATAGGATGGATTACTAACCTAAATGTCTGACAACCTACTTCTATATTCAAAAGGAAACAAGAAACACCATTTTCTAAGTGGCTAACATACATAAGATAATTAATATCTGTAATTTAATCTCTACCATAACATAAAGTAAAAAAGAATGACTAATATCACATATCCATAACTCAATACCAACTAGAAAAAGATATTTTCAAATTAAGGAACAAGTATTAGTTTAATTAGTCTACCATGAGTATAAATATAAATCACCACCACCAAATCCAAATTCAACCCTCATCCCTACCCCAGGAACTATGATTGACAAATCTCTGTATCCATCATCACTGAAAACTACCAACACCTCTTTGAAAACATTCGTGATAATTAAATAGTTCTATATATTTAAATTTAAACTTAAAATAAGTAAAAAAAATTATAAACTATAATGATGTGGTGTCATTTATCGGCACACTCAAATTATCCATCAATGAAATAAAAATGGAGACACATACAATCATCATTTAATATTATTCTACCAATGTTTTTTTGCAGAGAAAAGACCTTTGCATCATGCGTATATATATATATATATGAGCCCCCTATTGTGGTATTGTGATCTCCTATTACATAATTATAAATTTCATTGAAGTAAGATACCAATAAGAATGAAAAGGTAAAGAGAAACTATAAAACTAAGTAGATGATGTTGTTATCCCCAGTGACCTTCCAATGACCTCATATAGTAATTTTCATGAACCAATCCCACAAATGAAACTAGGATGCTATTTCCCAAGAACTTGTCCAATTGGATTATCATGGGGGATAGATACAGACTATATGGGTTTATCACACCATTGTTCTCTTATTTTGACCAAAAAATTAAATATTAATCATATTAAAAAAAAATATATTAACAAAATAAAAACTGACAATAAGTTATTATAATAAAAAAGGAACTCGTACCCCCTACATCCTGGGTGGGATCATTTACATAACTACCATAATATTTCATATCAAAATCCTAAAAAAGTTCAATTCAGGATACATGGTGACCTATATTAATAGACTAAATTAAACAATAATATATATTGTAATTTCTCGGTTCCTGGTGCCACCCAGAGGTTCCCCTTACACAGTTGGTCACATGTAATCAATAATATTTCCCCAAACACCAGAGGACGCTGACTAGCAGCGAGGACCCTGGGTGTGATAGTGGGGAAACAATACTCTCATTGGGAGAGTAACATAGCAGAAATAACAGATAATAGTAGCAGAAGCAGTAATACCGTACAGTAAGAAAATAATGAAAAACTGAAGTAATTATACAATTGGAGAACATATATAAATGATGCCTAAAAATTTTGTCTAGGATATCATCCAAAAAGGTCATAATGTTGGAATATAGTACTAAACTAGTGTACAAGAGAAACAAATAACTCCAGCAGCATCGCAAGACATAGCTTGTTCCTAGAATCTCCAGATGCACAACAATCAAGTACCTAACATAGAACAACTCTTGACATTATCTATACCTGCAACAATACCATCTTTTTGGGCCCAAAATCCTAACCCAAATAGGTGTGAGAATAATAATAGTAAAAAAACACCCAAATAGTTGTTCTTACCTATCAATGAATATATATAGCAGGAAAATGTGAAAAATAATGTAATAAACAAGAAAGTACTCAAAGTAAACAATCCAACCATTTCAACTACATTCATTTACATTTTTTAATAATTCAACAAAACAATCACAAGAAACCCTCTGGGAAGTTCTCATAGTCTATCCCCTTTGTTTCAGCTTAAATAAAGACTCTCTATGGAATGGCTCACAATCAATCCTTCATGTGGTCTCTTAATGGTGAACTGTAGACTCCGTGAGGAAGCACTCAACATCCAATTCACCCCGTGGTCTCGCAACATGGAACTACAGACACTCTGAGGGAGAACTCACATCCATACACCCTATGGTCTCACAACGTGAAAAGTATAATAGAGACTATGGGGAATCCCTCAATGTCCATTACCTCTATGATCTCACTACACCCAGTTCCCCCATCCCTGTGTAATACAATTGCACAAAAACGATTTCCAGCATCCATAGAGAATCTTAAAAATACTACTTTGATAAACAACAACAATTCATATTACAATAATTTCATATAAATTATCACTCAATCCTAAAATCACTATGCATGGAATGAAAACAACAGTCTAACATGAAATTCTAGATCCCATGGCCAATATCAAACAATCATGGGAAAACACATCCTTAACAAGTTAAAAACCCTATTCATAATCAAAAAACCCTACTCAAGAAAACAAATCATAACTGGCATTAATATGGTTAAATTCTATAAACACGCAATATCCCAAACTGGGGGATTGGGTACTTTTTGTACATATAACCCAAAGACATCTATAGAAAGGAACAAACCACCTTCTTTGATGTTGTACAATCAATATATTTTAACCTCATCCTTTGAATCGACCTAGAATGTGGTAGATCTACAAAAATGTAAAAAAAACTCTACCATTTATATCTCATAAAAGAGGATAAATCAATATAATATTCTTTATAAGAAGGAAGAAATCAATGATGTGATTCCCACACAATTGATGGAGTTGGATTCTGTGCACAGATCGTCAATCAGTGGCTTTGAGAAGAATAGTCACTCTCAGTCACTACTTCATGAGACAACACTAGAATAAGGAGGATCTTTGAATTAGACGTGAAGATGGTCTGATATAACAAATAAAATAAAAATATTTTGTGTGTTATCTAAGGATACATGGCGTGTATAGACCATTACTGGGCCCTACCTTAGGCGGTCTCTAGGCCACCTTACACAGCCATTTACACTGTTGCTACAACACTAGTACACGGCTACCCGCAACAACCTGGTACATGATGTGTATTCCTTAAATTTCTAAAAACTCTTATTTTTCTCAAAAACACCAGAAATCAAGATCCAAACCTAGAATGAAGATCCAGGTTCTTACAAACTTCACCCAGAAAGAAATTCATCCCCAAATTTCCCTATGAATGTAGCGATGCAGAAGAAGAATCATAGAATAACTCCATCCACTACGATCACATATCGGTATCCCTCTCCCATGTCCCATCTTATACTCACCTATAATGAAATATAATCCATACATGAGAAATGAACCCACCATGGGGAGCCTTCGCGATGCGATAAACAATCTAGATAGGATTCTCCTTGAACGAGGCGTCCACCTCCAACTCAAACTCCTCAATTTGAAAAACACGAGATGGGTCTGAAAAGTAATGTCGTAACAATGAAATGTGGAATACATCATTTATTTCCCAATACCTCTGAGGTAACTGAAAATGATATGTAGACGGCCTGACTCTCTCTATAATCGCAAATGACCTTAAAAATCTGAGTGAAAGCTTTCCCTGTCTCCTAATCCTTCTACGTCCTAACCTCAATGTGACACATAAGAAAACCTGATCTCCATCCTTGAACTCCGGAGGTCATCTCCGACAATCAGCATAAGAATTTTGCCATGAATTTGGAGTATCCATACTCTTCCAAATCAACTCCACCTACTCTGTGGTCTCGTGGACAAGACAAGGTCCCTGCATAGCTGCCTCTTTTGTTGCAAACAATGTAGAAGTGACAGGCATGGCCTACCATACAATGACTCATAAGGTGCCATGTGAATGGTTTCTTGAAAACTATTATTTTAGAAGACTCCACCATTGGTATTCCCTTCTCCCAATAACCTCTAAAATCTTGGACTCATGCTCCAAGCATGTCCTACATCACCTAAATCATACACTCGGACTGGTAATATGTCTAGGGATGGTAAGCCATACTCAAGAGTAATTGTGTACCCAATACCCTATATAATCCCTTTCAGACCACACATGTAAAACATGCATCCCTATCTGAAATGATGGAGTATGTAACTCCATTAAAACGTAAAATCTCTAGGATTTAGAACCTACCATGCTCATCCAAACTAAAGGTCTCATTGATCGGAAAGTAGTGTGTAACCTTCTTGAGTCTGTCAATGACAACCCAAACTACATCGTTCCATTTAGGTGACCTCGATAAGACTGTCACTAAGTCAATTGAGAAAAAAATACACTTCCACTTGGGAATGGTTAAGTGATGCAAAAGACCTTCTGGTTGTTGATGCTTCTCCTTCGCCTACTGATAGGTGGAACATCTCAAGAAAAAACCCGAAACATCTCTCTTTATGCATGTACACCAATATGGATAGTGTAGATCTCGATACATCTTGGTAACATAAGGATGAACTACCCTAACATAAGAATGAAAATCAAACATCAGCTCCTTGGGTATGTCTGGTGACATCCTTATGCGCCCATGAAAACACTAGATCTCATCCTCACCAAGAGTCCATCCAGGTATACGGTCTTATCCTGACAGACTCTCCCTTAGGACTAGACCTTCAAAATCTGATAGTTTCCTCATTCACAAAAGATCATTTAGAGTATATGTAAAAGCTACAGAAGAAAGAAATTTCTACCCTTGTCTGTCGTGAACCTCCAAATTCATATTAGATAACAAAGACATAAGTATCCACTCACTGATAGCCTCCTAATGTAAAGACTCTTAAAATTCAAGGAAATTTTTTTCTTAAATTCTTTTGGATTTTACGAGTACACAGTTTCACATGGAACCTGATTCTGAGGCCCGGTGTGCTCGGAATAATTTTCCGATGATTATCTTGGGTACGTTCAGTGAACGAATGATCATGTTTTTCTATCTTTTGAACCGGTTATCGGAATTGAAATTTGAGGGCACTGATGAACTCGCAGCGCTGGTAATTTCTTAGGGGGACCTTTACTGTAATTGCAGTTGCACATGAGGGGAAGTTAAATTTTGTGCATTAAATGAGAAGTGAATAAAATTGTGGAAAAATTTTATTTGTGTCTATGTTAGTTTTATCCTACATGGGAGAGTTATAGTGGTACCCACTAGCACGTAACTACCCATGTGAGGATAAATGTGAGGTGGGGCCCGCACCAGCCCCAACCCTTCACAATCCTTAAAACTCCTTAAACCCCCTCTTAATTTTGTAAACACCTCATTACTTGTGAAACCTTTCCACATTCTCTCTCTCTCTCTTAACTCTTTCCAACGCAATTTAATCAATTAATTGAACCACTTCTATTAAATAATTAAGTGTTCGAATTTTAATTTTTTGAATGTATGGAATGATTAATTAAAATAAGGATAAGCCTTATGTTATTTTTGGTTGGGCTGTTGTGTTGAGATTTTGGGGAGAGAGCTCTTGAGTTTCGAAGAACGCTTCATCTCCTTTATTGAAGAATACCAACTCTCCGACGAAGAACATCGACTCGGAGTCCCCGGATTATCCATCCCCTTCTTCATTTACGAAAAGGGAGGAGACACCGATGCAGGATCTCGACAACGAAGTCTAGCCTTATAATCTTCTCTCTGTGAAAAATTGGGAGATGCCGCTTCCTCCTCGAGCGCACTCCGTCATCGCTTACAGAACCTCACCTCGTGACACTGTCTTCCGCGACGCCCGAGGTTTGATATCTTTTATTGAGGTAGGGGTGTGTTTTTATTTGAGAAACACTGATTATTCATTCCATGTTTGTTTCTCTTGACCCGCTTGCTACCAAACTAACACAGAAGGACCGGGCCAAACGAACACGGCCTAATCCCTCTGCCGTTTTTGTGAATGTTTGGTGTGTTCTTCGTGTTCTTCATGGGTGATGAACACTGGATCATTGTGGGTTTGTTGTGCGACGTAATGATCCCAATTTGAAGACCCAACATCACAACATCCTAGCGGAGGTGTGACAACGATAGCGGGTGACAGATCAAAACGGAACGGGAAGGACCGTCCCTCGACCGTTCTTCGAGCGGGTGAATGAAATTGTGTTTTTGGAGCTGATCAGAGGCTCGAAAACACTGGAAACAATTATGGGACATCAGGGCGACCTAGTGTCCAAAATTTCATGATGAACGGACCGTGAGAACGAAAAATGGACATCACGAGAGGCGCACTGGCAGGAGGCATTGTTTCTGGAAAATTCTAGAATACTTGACGTGTACCTCTGACGAACACACCGTGTAGTGTGGGCATACCGAGACTTGAGTTTTAGGTTTAGACAAGTAACACATGGTGTGTGACCCCAGTCACACGGTGGGTAATCTCTACGCCGAATGGCAGAAGCAGATTTGTGAGACATGGTGTGTCTTCTGGGAAATACATGGACACAGGCAGCAATACACAGCCATGAGGCACGACGTGTATTCTCTTCACCGAAGGGTAGAAGCGGCTTCACGGGACTCGACGTGTATTCCGGGGATACACGGACACGGGGTGGAGTACACAGGCATGTACTCCACCACATGGCCAGGCATGGCCAGTGGCACGAGCTACCCCATGTCCTAGTTACACGGTTTGGAGAACACGGTTTGAGGCCATGTATGGACACATGGCCAGCATACACGGAGCCAACCCAGATGCATGGAAACGATGTGTAACCATACCACATGCCATGTACTTACTTCCTAAAATACCAGCCTTCCGAAATGGACCATTGGACGCGAAAAGTACCTGAGAACTTACTACACGGCATGTACCATATACCTACACGTCTTGTACTTTTTGGTAAAAGGATTGGTCATTTTTTACACAGTATATTGGATACGTTTTGTTTAGATTTCCCCCCTATGACATGGAGGGGCTTCAGAATACATCAACTTGAGACTTCAAAGTAGTTGATTTATCGATCCCTTGTCTCAAGGAGCAGACCCTCCTGGAATCGAGCGTGTTGTGTGCAGGAATCCTTGAGTTGGCTAGGACTGCGACGACGATGACGACTCTACTTGGATCCTACGTGGTTTCAGCAGTAAGGATGACTATACTTGGATCCTATGTGGGTTCTCCAGTGATGACGACTGTACTTGGATCCTCCATGGGTTCGTTAGTGATGGTTAATATACATGGATCCTACATGGGTTCACCAGCGACGACTTCTGTACTTGGATCCTATCTGGGTTTGGTAGAGGAGATGATATAGAGGCTACATCTAATCATCTACATCCCTCACCGTGAGTAGCATACCGATGTGATATGAGTCTTGACTTTAAATCATAATCTTTGGTATGATTGAATTCTTTCCTGTGTGGACTGGTTGTGCTTGGCCTTGGAAGTTGGAGCCGTACTGAGATTGTTGACTTTGTAATATGTATGGGCATATACCTAAGTGGATTTGGTTGATACTTCATATTTGTATCTATCCGTTGTGGATTATACTTTTGTGGATTCTAGGAGACGTTCAGGGGTCTCGGGGTCCCTACTGAGTATCGTATACTCACCACTACATGGGCATCTCCCACACTACGTTGTGTTGGTTCCAGATTACGGAAAACACTGATCGTGGTTGAGGCTTGTGGAGCTGGACTGTATTCGGAGGTGGACCACCTGGCGGGACGTGCACGGAGCGGACGGACAGAACCAAGTTACTGAAGATCCTATATGTACCCACCCTTTAGGTGGGATTTCCGGAGGATGGCCCAGTGGATTCTGTTTTACTTTTTAGCTTTTGTAATTTCTTTCTCAGTTGTACTGTACTTTCTGTTGGGTTTTTATACCGGACCATTTACTTTCCAGCACTTACTTTTGTACTCTGTTTACATTGTGTTTACTTCATCATGCGTACTTTGTTATGTTTTTTACATATATAAAGGCAATTCCATCCCTTTTATCGATAATTACGCTTTTGGTGCTAGTCGTCATCCCTTGGCCTATGGAAGGCGGGCATTGGGTAGTCACGACATGGGCCCTGAGGACAGGTCGTGACAAATTGGTATCAGAGGAGTCAGTTCTAACACAGAAAATAGGACTCTGATAATTTCTTCATGTGAAGAAATAGTGTTAAGGGTATTGAGTGTGGTTATCAGTCCAAGGAGTCTAGTATTGGTGCGGTGGCCGGCGTATCCAAACACCAGGACCCTGACTTATGATTTCCGCCTCATTGCTCGAAAACACAGATTGAATGTGTGTTTCAAAAGTTTTCTTTGTGATTACTTTGTGTCATCTCACTAGGTATACTGTATTAACAGTAGCGCACCTGTTTGTTTTTCAGGATGGCCCCACGAAGACATCTAGCTAGGGTTCCCAGTTACGTGCGAGATGGAAGCCCACCGATCGACAAGGCCTCAGTGACGGGCCCCATTAAAGCGGAGGCACTAGCGTTACCTCTACCCGCTGGGCCACCGATACCGCCATCCCCAGTAGTAGAGAGTGCACGCCGCCTGAGTGCACTGCATGAGTTTTAGCGATAGAGGCCTCACAAGTTCCATGAAGGGATGAACCCTCAGGCAGTAGAGGATTGGCTGGAGGCTATCATCCGAGTCTTTATATTAGTAGGGACACCAGCTGACCTCATGGTGATCTAAGCGGCGAGTCTCCTTCATGAAACAGTAGGTAGATGGTGGGGCCTGATGCTCTAGGTGCACGATGAGGAATCTCTGCTTTGGGCGGACTTCGAGAGCCTCTTTCGTTCGATGTTTGTTCCAGCCACCCTCTATGCGGTGTGCATCTAAGAGTTACTAAAGCTATGGCAGGGCAGCATCACAGAAGCCCAGTACTCGGCGAAGTTTACCGACCTCTTGTGATACTCCATAGATATGGTACGGGAACCATTCTTCCAGTCCCAGACATTCGAGCATGGACCGAGGCATTAGATCAGGGCTTTGATGATCTCCCTCGGCATTCCGAAGTAGGCAGGAGTACTTGAGAGATCCTTTCTTGTGGAGAGCATTCTTGTCGAGACTATGCTAGTAGCGAGGCCTACCGCAGGTCGACATGTAGCGGAGTGTTCTACAGTCGATAGTAGATAGATGTTGCAGAGGTCTAAGTGGACCAGTCCATCAGGTGAGAAACCTCAGAATACTGGTTCAGAGGTGCGGGGAACACGCAGTAGAGCCAATCATACGAGAGGCAGGTAGTGCTATGCATGCGGCGGGTAGGGCCACATGGATGGTGACTTCCCGACCTGCCATGCAGATGAGCAGCAGACAGTAGAAGGACCTCTCAGGCAGAGGTAGAGGTTCGACCGTGGCGGTCCGTAGGGAGCAGGCAGACGAGGCAGAGGAGCTGGCCGAGCAGCAGGTGGTGGACGACGCTTCAAGGCTCTACCACCAACACCAATAGGAGGACCACCCTGACCACAGGGAGCTGGCATACAAGGGTAGGCTCAGCTTCAGGCTTTCAAGGCCTACGACCACGGCGCACCTGAGATGATTCGAGGTACTATCTGTGTCTCCTCCACCCTTGTTGCAGTACTTATAAACACAGAAGTGAGTCATTATTTTATTTCCGCTACCATTGTTCGGAGCTTAGAGATTCCGGTAGAGCGATTGGCTCGATCCATACATCTAAAGAATCCTACGGGAGCAGACTCAATGATTACACACTGGTTCCCACATTGTGAGCATACTTTAGGAGGTGAGAGCATCGGCTGTGATCTTCTTGTAGCGGCATCGAGGCCTTACAACGTCATCTTGGGTATGGACTGGTTATCTACAATCCATGCCCTGATTGACTGTATTAGGCACAATGTGTGGTGTGTCTGAACCGATGGGAGTAGGTTCACCTTTACTGGCGAGAAGGGAGCCTTTGCAGTGAAGGATGGGCGTATGCAGAGGAGAGGCAGCCGATCACACATCAGTTGGCTAGTCTCATCCTTGGAGCGGTTGATTTGTGGAGTCCAAGTTTATCTTGTTGTGGTGGATTAGTATGCAGAAGTTTTACCTGATTACATTCTAGGACAACCTCCTCACAGAGAGGTATAATTCTATATTGACCTATACCTTGAGATAGCACTGATATCTACACCAGCATGTCGGAGGCTCCCACTATGTTTCATGAGCTGTGGGTACAGCTGGAGGACTTGCAGGGCTAGGGATTCATCTGACCTAGTGTTTCACCCTGGGCTTCTCTGATTTTATTTTCCAAGAAGGCATATGGGAGCTTACGACTATTTGTTGACTACCTTCTCCTGAATCAGGTGACAGTTAAGAACAAGTATCCACTCTTGAGGATTGACTACCTCTTTGATCAGCTCAAGGGATGACATTGGTTCTTGAAGATAGACCTAAGGTCAAGCTATCATCATCTCAGAGTTCGAGACGAGGATGTGTAGAAGACGGACGTCAGGTGTCAGTATGGCTACTATGAGTTCTTGGTTATGCCTTTCAGTGTAACCAACTCTCTAGCTGTGTTCATGAGTCTCATGAACATGATCTTTTGACATTACCTCGATTGATTTTTCATAGAATTCATCGACGACATACTAATTTACTCGACTACTGAGGAGGATCACACCTAACACATGGGGGTTGTACTGGACACACTCTGAGAGCCCAAGATTTATGGTAAGCTCTCAAAGTGTCAGTTCTGGATTCGAGAGGTCCACTTCTTCAGGTACGTCATCTCAGAGGGGGGAGTTATTATGGATCCTGCAAAGATTGAGGCAGTACTTGCTTGGGAGCCACCGAGGAGTGTGACGAAGGTGAGACGTTTCCTAGGTCTGGCTGGGTACTATCAGAGATTTGTGCTAGACTTCTCCCGAGTTGCAGCACCACTTTCAACTTTGATGACGAAGGGGAAACCCTTCATGTGGTCATATAGTTGTTAGCATAGCTTCCAGGAGCTGAGATAGGGATTGACCAGTGCACCCATCTTGAGGATACCAGAGGAGGGCATAGGGTATGTAGATTACTGTGATGAATTAGGGACCAGACTTGGGTGTGTCCTGGTGCAGGAGTGGGCAGTGATCGCTTATGGTTCACAACAGTTGAGGCAGCATGAGAAAAACTACGCTACCCATGATGTGGAGTTAGCTGCAGTGGTCTTTTCCTAGAAGATGTGGCGACACTATCTGATGGGCGAGTTCTTTACAGTCTACTCTGACCACCAGAGTCTTAGGTACATCTTCTCACAGAAGGACCGGAACCTGAGACAGTGGGGATGGCTTGAGTTCCTCTAGGACTATGACTTTGAGATAGTCTATACTCTTGGGTAGGGGATCGTAGTAGCTGATGCTCTCTACAGGATATTGGGCATTCAGCTACTTGGTGAGGTGATAGAGCAGCTAGTTGCATTACAGATATCCTTCATGGATATAGATGGAGAAGCCTTTCTAACACTACTTCAGCAGTTCAGAAAGGCACAGTGTGGGAACGTTGACTATGAGATGCGACATGCTCAGATTTCCACAGGGAAGGCGCCTGATGGATTTTATGAAGGAGCAGAGCTAGTCATCCACTTTAGGAGACATACCATGGTACTAGTTGCACTGTAGGAGGAAGCACTGAGGGAGTTTCACACTTCCCCTCTAGAAGTGCATCCAGGAGTGGCGAAGATGTACCAGGACCTTAGACAACATCATTGGTGGCAGGGAATGAAGAAGGCTGTAGTAGAGTTCGTTTCACGATTACTCACTTTCCAGCAAGTGAAGGTGGAGCACCAGGTACTAGCAGGCTTAGTACAACCCTTAGAGGTTCCAGAGTGGATGTGGGATGGTATATCCAGGGATTTTGTGATGGGGATCCCACATACATCCAAAGGAAACGACTCCATTTGCGTGATCGTAGATCGACTCACCAAGTTGGCCTACTTCCTACCTATCAGAGAGTAGGGATCAATAATGAGATTGGGACGGCTCTACGTTCAAGAGATCGTACAGCTTCATGGTGTTCCATCGTCTACCATCTTCTATCAAGATACTCTCTTTACTTCCCATCTTTGGAAGGGGTTGTAGGAGGCATTTGGGATGCAGCTACGACTAAGCACCGCCTTTCACCCTCAGACGGATGGCTAGACGGAGAGGACAATTCAGACTCTTGAGGACATGCTCCGTGCATGTGTCCTCGACTTTTGTCGCAGCTGGGAGGATCACCTACGCTTGGTGGATTTTGAGTACAACAACAGCTACCACTCCACCATTGTGATGGAACCATACGAGGCACTATATGGTCGACCATGCAGATCACCTCTATGCTGGATTGACCCTAGGGAGACAACACTCATAGGACCAGAGATGGTTCAAGCTATGATGGAGAAGGTGCAGATCATCCAGGAGCATATGAGGACTGCACAAAGCAGACAGAAGTCCTATACTGATAGGAGGCGGAGACCAATGAAGTTCGAGGATGGCGTCCGCGTTTTCTTATGGGTCTCACCTCAACGTGGATTACAGAGATTTGGATGGGGCGGCAAGTTATCTCTGCGCTTCATCGGACCTTTCCATGTCCTTAGTAGGGTAGGTGAGGTGGTTTATCGCCTGGACCTTCCACCTCAGTTTCACCGGGTGCATGATGTCTTCAACATATCTTAGCTGAGGAGATACGTGCACGATGCAACCCACATCATTGATCATGGGGAGCTGGACATTGAGGTTGGAGCTACATTCACGGAGGTGCCGGTGGAGATCGAGGATCAACAAGAGTGGGTCCTACATGGATGGATGATACCACTTGTGCACATTTATTGGCATCATCGGAACCTCCAGGAGAGCACATGGGAGCAGGAGGCACAGATGCGTGCACAATACCCTCATTTGTTTTCCTAGTTTATGATGTAACTTTACGGGGACGTAAAGACCTTAGGTGGGAGTAATGTAAAGTCCCATAAAATTCAAGGATATTTTTTTCTTAAATTCTTTTGGATTTTATGAGTACGTAGTTTCTGACGGATCCTGATTCGGAGGCCCGGTGTGCCCATAATAATATTCAAATGTTTAGCTCGGGTACGTTCAGTGAACAAATGAGAGGGTTTTTCTATCTTTTGAACCGGTGCTCAGATTGAAATCTGAGGGCACCGATGAACTCACAGTGTCGGTATTTTCGTAGGAGGAACTTTACCATAATTCCGTTTGCACGATAGGGGAAGTTATTTTTTTTTGGATTAAATGAGAAGTGAATAAAATTGTGGGACAATTTTATTTTTATCTAAGGTAGTTTTATCCTACACAGGGGAGTTAGAGTGGGACCCAATAGAACCTACCTACCCATGCGAGTATAAATATGAGGTGGGGCCGACATGATCCCCAACCCTTCACATTCCCTAAAACTCATTAAACCCCCTCTTAATTTTTTAAACTCCTCATTACATGTGAAACCTTTCCACCTTCTCTCTCTCCCTCTTAACTCTTGCCAACACACTTTAATCAATTAATTGAACCACTTAAATTAATTAATTATGTGTTTGAATTTTAAATTTTAGAAAGCATGGAATGATTAAATAAAATAAGTAGAAGAATTATTTTATTTTTGGATGGCTTGTTGTGTTGAGATTTTGGGGAAGGAGATCTTGAGTTTCGAAGAATGCTTCATCTCCTTTGTTGAAGAAATCCATCTCTCCTATGAAGAACATCAACTCGGGAACCCTTGATTCCCCATCCCCTACTTCCTCTACAAAAAGGGAGGAGACACCGAAATGGGATCTCTCCAATGATGTCTCTCCTTATAATCATCTCTTCATGACAAAAGGGGAGACGCCGCTTTTTCATAGGGCGCACTCTGTCGTCGCATACGGAACCTCACCCTACGACGCCGTCTTCCGCGATGCCCGACGTTCAATATCTTTTGTTGAGGTAGCGGTGTGTTTTTATTTGAGAAACACTGATTATTACTTCCATGTTTGTTTCTCTTGACCCTCTTGCTACCAAACTAACGCAGAAGGACCGGGCCAAACGATCACAGCACGATCCTTCTTCCATTTTTATGAACGTTTGGTGTGTTCTTCGTGTTCTTCATGGGTGATGAACACCGGATAATTGTGGGTTCATTGTGCGATGAAACGATACCAATTTGAAGACCCAAAATCACGACATCCTAGTAGAGGTGTGATGACGATAGTAGGAAACAAATCAAACTAGAACGGGAAGGACCGTCCCTCGACCGTTCTTCAAGAGGGTGAATCAAATTGTGTTTTTGGAGATGATCGGAGGCCCGAAAACACCGGAGAGGATTATGGGACATTGGGGAAACCTATTGTCTGAATTTTTTTGATGAAAGGACCGTCAGAACGGAGAATGGACATTATGGGAGACGCGCTGGCCAGAGTCGTCATTTTTGGAAAATTCCAGAATACACCTCGTTTACCTCTGATGAACACGCCGTGTAGTGTGGGCATACTACGACTTGAGTTTCGGGTTTAGGCAAGTAACAGACATCGTGTGACCCCGGTCACATGGCATGTAATCTCTACGTAGAATGGTAGAAATAACAACGCGATACATGGCATGTATTCTTGGAAATACACAGACACGGGCAGCAATACACGGCCAAGAGGCATGGCGTGTATTCTCTTCACAGAAGGAAAGAAGCTGCTTCATGGGACTCAATGTGTATTCCAGGGATACACGGACACGTGGTGGAGTATATGGGTATGTACTCCACCACACAGCCAGGCATGGAAAGTGGCACGGGCTACCCTGTGTACCAGTTACACGGTTTGGCGAACACGAGTTGAGGCCATGTATGGCCACCATCCCAGCATACACGGAGCCAAACCAGATGCATGGACACGGTGTGTAACAATACCACATGCGGTGTACTTACTTCCTACATGACCAGCCTTTCGACACAGACCATTGGATGCGGGTAGTACCCGAGAAATGACTACACGACGTTTACTGTATACCTACATGCCGTGTACTTTTTGGAAAAAGGCTTGGTCATTTTGTACACAGTATCTTGGATAAGTTTTATTTGGATTATCCCCTTATAACATGGTGGAGCTCTGGAATACATCAACTTGAGACTTCTTGGTAGTTGATGTATCGATCCCTTGACTTGAGGAGCGGACCCTCCCGAAATCGAGCGTGCTGTGTGCGGGAATCCTAGAGCTGGCTGTGACTGCGACGATGATGATGATTGTACTTGGATCCTACGTGGTTTCGGTAGAAATGAAGACTGTACTTGGATCCTCTGTAGGTTTGGTAGCGATGGTTATTGTACTTGGATCCTACGTGGGTTTGGCAGTGATGACTACTGTACTTGGATCCTACGTGGGTTCGGCAGAGGAGATGATTTAGAGGCTACCTCTAATCATCTCCATCCCTCTCCATGAGTCGTATGACTGTGTGAGAAGGGTCTTTACTTTCAGTAATTATCTTTGGTATGATTGAAATCTTTTCTATGTGGACTGGTTGTGCTTGGGCTTGGAAGTTGGAGTCGTACTGAGATTGTTGACTTAGGAATATGTATGGGCATATACCTAAGTGGATTTTGTTGATACTTCGTGTTCGTATCTATCCTTTGTGGATTATCCTTTGTGGATTCTGGGATACCTTCAGGGGTCTCGGGGTCCCTACTGAGATTCGAATACTCACCCCTTCATGGGCATCACCCGCACTATGTTGTGTTGGTTGCAGACGACAGACAGCACTGATCGTGTTTGAGGCTTGTGGAAGTGGACAGTATCCAGAGGTGGACCGCCTAGCGGGCCATACACAAAGCGGACGGATAGACCAGAGGTACAAATGATACTATTCGTACCCACCCTTCAGGTGGGATTTCCAAAGGACGACCTGGTGGTTGCTGTTTTACTTTTCAACTGTTGTACTTTCTTTTTCAGTTGTACTGTACTTTCAGTTGGGTTTGTATACCGGCCCATTTACTTTCCAGCACTTACTTTTGTACTCAGTTTACTTTTTGTTTACTCTAGCTTGTGTACTCTGTTGTGTTTGTTTACTCATATAAAGGAAATTCCTTCCCTTTTATTGGGAATTACGCCTTTGGTACTAGTCGTCATCCCCTGGCCTAAGGAAGGCGGGCTTGGGGTAGTCACGGTACAAGCCCCGAGGACGGGTCGTGACACCAAAACTACTTGTATATGAGTCCTCTGGCTCAATGCATCTGCCACAACATTTCAATTCCAAGGAATGTAGGCAAGCTCAAAATCAAATTACTAAAGGTATTCATCCCACCTTCATTGTCTCAAGTTCAGATCACTCTGAGGGAAGATATACTTGAGACTTTTGTTGTCCGTGAAAACCAAAAAAATATCTCGCAAAAGATAATGTATCCAACATTGTAAATCATGGACAACTGCAGCCAACTCAAGATCATGCATCGTGTAATTCCTCTCATGTGGCCTTAACTGTCGGGACCCATACACAATGACTCCATCCCCCTACATAATCAATGCTCCTAGACTAATCTCTAATGCTTTATTGTAAATGGTGTAACTCTTCCCCGACTCTGGAAAAACTAGTATCGGTGTTGAAGTCATCCTCCCATTAAACTCTTGAAAGGATAAGTCACATTAATTTTTCCACAATTACTTCACAGCCTTCTTAGTTAGGAATGTGTGTAGATCTATTAAACATGAAAATTCTTGTATGAAACATTTGTAGTAACCAGCTAGCCCTACAAAACTCCACACCTCAAAGACATTCTTTAGATGCTACTAAAAAACTTCTGCTCTCAATTTCTCTTGGTCTACTGATTCCCCTGTCTCTATGAAACATGGACCAAGAAGTGAAACTGGTCCATCCAAAAGAGGCATTATGAGAGATTTTCATACAACCACTACTCTCTCAGTGTACTCAAAATTATCACAGGACGTGTCGAATGGTCGTGTCGAGTGTGAGAGTACACCAAAATATCATCCAATAAAACAACAACAATGAAGTCTATGTAAGGTTGAAACACTCAGTTCATTAGTGCCATGAAAAATGCAGGCACGTTCATGACACCGAATGACATAACCACATAATCTTATATACCATACCAACTCTGAAAGTCATTAAGTGGTATATCTGATGGTATTACGCACAACTGATGATAACCAAATATCAAGTAATTCTTCAAGAACACCTGGGATCCTCGAAGCTTATTGGGGAGATTATCAATCCTCAGCAAGGGATATTGTTTCTTGACCATCAATTTGTTCAACTTCAAATAATCTACACAAATTTTGAGGTCACCATCTAACTTTTTCACAGAGGATAGGAAAACCTCAAGGAGAATTATTGGGTCAGATGAAAAAATATTCCTACAACTCCACCAATTTCTTAATGAGATCTTGTAACTCTTGTGTAGCCATCATATAAGGAGGAATGGACACCGATGACTCTCATTGAAGAAGATCAAAAGAGAAATTTATTTCTTGTTCTAGAGGTAAACCTAAAAATTTATCTAGAAAGACATCTCTAAAATGATCCACCACAAGAGGAAAGTCCATATGTGATGTTCCCTATTCATCCAGGTATAGACTAGCAATATAGGTTGTAACTCCTTCCAAGCCATGATGCTCGGGTCCAACTCTACTCGTATGGACATCCCATTCTCCCTTATGAATAAATGACCCTTCCTCTGGTTATGTTAAGCTCACCCAACAGTGATAGTAATCATCAAAAGCCTGGAAGGGAACCAACCAGTCCATTCTAAGAATAAAATTACATCCAATCATCTCTAATACATAAGGGTACCATAAGAATTGACAACCACCAACCTCAAGAGGGAACCCCTTTCACTGATGTACACATCCAATTTTAGTAACCAATGGAGTGTCTAACATCAATATATCAGAAGAGGTAATGATATAGAGCCTATGGATCTCCACCACCACAATAGATATAAAGATATAGGAAGCCCCTATATCGAAATGTGTGGAATCTAACACCGAGGTAACTAGAATCATACCTATAACTATAACGGGTCCAAGATCATGCTCTTGCTAGGCATGCTCTATTGTAAAATCCTGACATGTTCTGTAACCCTGTGAAGAGGTCTGTTATTCCTGAGATGATCCATCATGCGACTGTCGAAAACCCTACATCTGACAACCGTTTCAACGACCTCCACCATTGCCTAAACAACCTGATGAACTCCAGTTCCATGACTGATGTGGGACTGGTGGTCATGCTCCAGTATAAAGAGTTGAAAAAAACCCCATATCACCAATTTTGGGTGAGAAAATTTAACAGAAATGCTGAATATGTCCCATATTTCTGCAATATTGGCACTCCACTAAGTCTCTCGAGAAATGTGGCCTCATATTCCCTCTCTTCCAAAACTGACATCTTACCACCTGGATACCTAAAGAAGTATTCCTCCTACTCGGATCTCCATACTTAGACTCCCTACGATGCTTCCCACTTTCAGTCGGAGGGGTGCCAACTTCGGATGTCAAGTCGACCTAGCTCATAGCCCTAGAATCCATTAGAGTGTGCTATGTGATCAGCATCAGGTTGCATATAGATGTTATGGAAGTCATCCTATATATGTTCACCTAAGATTGAATATCATTACTTAGTCCATCCTCAAACATCCTCCCCAGGAGTAACACATCACCCCCTAGAATGGGTGTGAATCACTACAGCTCTTTGAAGTGAGAAGAATGCTCCATGACTAAAAGAATACCCTACTCCAAACTCATGAACTCTCATGATCAGTTGGTTCTCAATGTATATGGGTAGAATTAATCATAGAAGTCATGTAGTAACTCCTCCCAAGACATTCCCTTCTAGAACCATGCCTGTGATATCACATCCCACTATCTCTTGGAAGAATCCCGAAGCGTATACATAGCCAGCTTCACCCTCCTCTCTGGAGTAATCTAGAGATGATCGAGGATAAACATCTTGTCTTCTAACCATGACTATATATCCTGAGGTCCTCCATCCCCTGAGAATGTATGTGGATTATTCTATTGAAAACCCCCATCTACTCTACCATATATGGGGTAGGATGTGGTGCTCTTCTAAAGGTATGCGTAAACCTCATAAAGACTTCTCAAAACTGTGCATCGACACCTGTACCTAGAATAACGGCTGGTGCCAAGACATGCACAATGAGAGGATCAAATTTTAGTCCCTAATCTACCATTTACAGTGTCTGATCTTTGCCCTATATCTGGCGTGCAACTGAAGGATGTCCCAGTTTCATGACTCGACAAGGTCATGCACACACCTCAGTTCAAGATTATCAAGGACTGGAATTTATAAGTGCAAGAATGGAACATGAGGAAGAAAAAATTAAACATCATCAAAACAAGGATACACAATTTGTATTGCCCTTAAAAACGTGTTTTCTTAAGCCTCTATATGTGTGTGTACTTCAACCAACACCGGTTGTGTAACAGTCCAAACACACGACATTTTCTCCCTTAACACGACGTGTACTCGAATCATTTCCTGCTACCTGAGTTCCTCTATAGGGATAAACCACCCAATTCTCTCAGAATAAGACTACATGATGTGTTTGTGATAAAAACATAGTGTACTAGAAGGAATTCACCGACCCATGTCATTAGTCACTTGGTCAGTTACACGGTCGACTCCACATGATTTATTCTAGATGGACATAGTGTGTACTACCTAATTTTTCATCTACCTATATCGTTAGTCACACATCTAGATACATGGTCTCTACAACATGGTGTGTACATCTGGTATATGATGTGTTCTGCAAAAAATTTTCCAACCCTATGTCCCTGCCCATATAGGTAGTCACAAGGTCAAGGATTACACAATGTGTGCATATTGGACACAGCGTGTACTTGAAAAAAATTGTTCCTTCCTGAACAGAAGTATAGACGGCCTATATTCATCATTTCACACCGTGTATTTTTGTTTTTTCCAGATAGTAAACCTCATAAAATCATCGGGAAGCCCATGAATAACCAAAAAAATGTTTATGGTTCCAAATTCCAATACGTGAGGGCCAATACTCCCCCCAAATCAATTCATGGAATCTTATACATGCACATCATAAGGAACAACAGTGCAATCAATCACATGATCCCCCAAATTCTGATCCATGAGGGCCCATAACACCTCAGGTACCATAGTTTGGGGCTCATTATAACAAAACCCTAGACAATTAGAAATAACATATCAAATAGTAGGTATTCTATCAAGGTATATATCACAATAGCATTCATATATAGCACATCATTTATCACAACAATATGAAATCAGTAATGCACCCTAAATGGCATGATAAGAATGCATGACATGTGATCTCTAGAAGGTTCATATGTGATGCATGAGATGGAATAACCTCATCTCATCATGTTGAAATGGGAATAGAGCCCCAATAACACAATTGATAACATCACAAACATTTGAATCACCCAACGTTGAAATAAAACCAACTGGAATAATTGCAATCCCAGAAAAATTACAATATTTGAGGAATATTGGATTTTCCCTGTACACAGGTCAGCTACTCTCTGGAAAAACAAATTACCAACTACATATTTCTTCTTATCCCTATCTATAGGCTCTAAGTAGAATGTCAATAATAAAATAACCACTCTGCTACAACTTTGTAATGTCCCGATTCCATGTGCCTCCTAGTGGTGCCCCATACCCGGTTGGTCACATGGCCTCAAGTTCATTTCCTCGAACGCCATAGGCTGCCGACTTGCGGTGTGGGACTTGGATGTGATAGTGGAGAAACTATTCCCTCATTGGCAGAGTAACACTAAAAAACAACAGATAACAATAGCAGAAGTCGTAACACCATACAATAAGTAAACAATAGAAGAATGAAGTAATTTGACAACTGGAGCACATATATAAATTGTGCATGTGACATATGTTTATGGAAGTAACAAAAAAATTCAAAATGTTGGAATACAATACTAAAATAGAGTACAAGAAAAAAAATAACTCCCACAGAATCACAAGATTCGACTTGATCCTATGCTCTCCAACTCCATAGAATTGAAGTACATGATATAGAAGGGCTCTTTCCTTTACCTATACCTGAAACAATATAATCTATTTGGGTCCAAAAGCATTACACAAACAGGTGTGAGATGAATCCAAATATGCGACCACCAAAAGTCATGTGCCTAACTGTCAATGAAGATATATAATTAGAAAATATGAAAAATGAAGAAATAAACAGGGAAGAACAAAATGTAAACAATCCTACAGTTTCAACTACATTCATTTAAATTTACCAATTATTAAACAAAACTATCACAAGAAACCCTATAGTATGTTCTCACTGTCTAACCCCTCTGGTTTAGCTTAGACAATGAATCTTTGAGGAAGCACTCACCATCAACCCCCCCCCCTATGGTCTTGTAATGGTAAACTACAGAATCTTTGAAGAGGCATTCATGTTCAATTCACCCTATGGTCTCGCAACGTGGAACTACAAACACTCTGAGGGATCACTCACATCCATCAACCCTTTGGTCGCACAACATGAAATGTCTAATAGACACTCGAGGGAAGCCCTCAATATCCATTCCCTCTATGGTCTCAGTACACCAGGTTCCCACAGCCCTATGTAATACAATTTTTCCCAAATGATTTCCAGTATCCAAAGTAAATCTAAAAAATACTACTTGTCCAAACTAAAACAATTCATATTAAAATCATGTCATATAAATGATCACTCCATCCTAACAGCACTAGACATGAAAAAAACAACATCCTAACGGAAAATTCAAGACCCATCATTCAATATCAAAAAATCATGGGAAGATACATCTATTGCAAGGTAATTAACCCTATTCACAATAAAAACACTACTCAAGCAAAAAAATAATAGAAGGTATTAATAGGGCTAAATTCCCTAAACACCCAATCCCCCAAAATATGGTATTTGGTAATTTATGCACATATAACTCAAATAAATCTACACAAAGGTTCAAAACACCTATCTTGACATTGTATGATCGATATAGTTGAAACTCAACATTTGAATCGATCTATAACGTGTTAGATCTTCAAAAATGTCAAGACTGCTCTACCAAGGATATCTCAGAAAAGAGGTGAAATAAAGAGAAGATCCTCTTGAATAATGAAGAACTCGCTGATGTGTTCCCATGCAATCGACGAAGTTGGATTTGGAGCACGGACAGTCGATCAATGGCTTGGATAAGAATCATCCCTTCTGGTCACTCCTGTATGAGATGACACTTGATGAAGGAGGTTCTACCAATTAGATGGGACTCAGTCCGATATAACTAATAAAATAAAAATACGATGCATCTTCTCTAAAGATAAATTCCATGAATAGGCCTTTATCGGGCCCCGCTTTAGGTGGTCTCCAAGACACCATACACGTCCATGTACTCGGCCGCTACATGACCAGTACACAGTGACCCGTAGCAATATGGTAGATGGTGTGTACTCTTAAGTACATGACATGAACTCCTTAAATTTCCAAAATCTAATTTTTTTTCTCAAAAACACCAGAAATCAACATCCATGCCTGGAATAAATACCCGTGTTTTTAAAAATATGTAATATAATATATGAATCATATAATGTTATATTATATATATATAAACTAATAAAAATCATACATTGCGAATCTTCTTCTTGGAGAAAAAATCATTTAATCGATAGTGTGGGGGAAGATTTCGTTATCTCAACTTGATGATTTCTTTCTTGAAGCATCCTGAAATAAATACGATGTAATTTAAAATCAATGTCTGCAATTTTATATCCTTTTTATATGAATGTATATATGTAAAATTTGATTAAAATAATAATATATTTTTCAATACCTTGTTCATCTCAATGTGATGGCTATCAACAAAAACCTTCCAATCCTCTCTAGTTACCCCTCCAGGTAACATATCATACTGCCACTAGGTGGTCAATGATGAATTATTGAATTTACTCTATAATAATTATTTAAAATATATCAATTTATTACCGAAATTATTCAACATCAACCTTCATGTGATAAGATCAACAATGGTAAAATAGAATAAAAACTGTACAAAGATATTCATTATTAAAAAACTAGAATTTATGTTAATAATGGAATTCAGTTGATCCATAATGTATTAATATTATATTTATAGGGGAATAAAATAATTAATTTCTATAATAATGTGGAATATTACTCCAATCATAATATGTAATTAGAAGGGTAACTAGTTCTATAGTCAAGTGGAAAATAATTTGTAAAATAAATCCTACAACATTATCTATAGGGGTCTCATAACAATCCAAGGGACAGATTTCATTAATCCATTCCAATTCTATAAATCTAAACTTCAAATTTATGTTTTGGTATAAACATTCTTTCCATAGTTTATGAAAAATATTAATCAGTAGAAAATAATTTCAATAACTTAATTCACATTAAATTTTTTAGGAGTGGACACTTGTTCCCTTGTTTCTGAATTTTTATCTATTAAACCAAATGAATCGGGAGGTAATGTTCCAGATGGTAATGGTAAGGATAAGTAGGGTGTTCCAAATTTTAATGTTTGGGAGATAGAGGGTGCAAAAAATGATGATGTGGGGGGGGGGAAGATGTTGGATTTCATAGATGAGATATGGATAAAGCTCGATGGATGATTAGTTTTATGTGTGTCCAAGGGAACTAAAACTACGAGTAGATCAGGATCAATATATCAATTCTTCCTTTGTATTCAGGTCATTTAAACAAGTAAAGAAAAATTCAAAACATATATTTTTAAAATTTAAATTTGAAATTTTTATAAAAAAGATTCTATATTCACAATACTAAAAACATAATATCCATTGGTTTGATTTTGAATTAATGCAGATACAAAAAATTATGACATTTAAATTATCAAAATTAAACAACTAATGTGAAAAAATAATCTTAAATATGAAATATATCCACAATACTAGAAATTAATTACATATAAAATAAGTAGTTGATATGTTAATGTATGTTTACACATACAATCATTTTTACTTCAATCAAATAATTATCATATTCCATCATTACATCATATACTCCATCCACCCCTAAAAGATGAACATTTTCAATATCATGATGGAAAAATAAGATAGTTTCTTATTTTGATGAGATTTTCTCTCAGAGGTCAAATCATCTGCATTATCACCCATATCATTCATGTCAATCTGTTTTATGTGGACAACCACAAGACATCCTTCATCCATGATGTCATCCACATAATATAATTTTTTTGTCGATTAGAAGATATAAAAATTATGTAATACCAGGTAACTGACATCAATCACGTGGGAGAGTTTCATATAATTAAATTTCATGGAATCTCTTTTAATATCGATGGTAATATCAAACAACTTGAATTTGAATAAAAAAGTGAAAAATGAAAATGGTATTTTAATTCTATAATATTTTTCAACTTTACATAATATCCCAATTCATAAAATGTAAATATACTACTATTATTTGTTTTTAAAACCCTCTTCCTACCTGACTATATGAAATTTGTGGCTTTTCACATTATAATAATCGAACATTATAGCCTTTTTTAGAGGACCTTAATATAAAAACATCAAATTTTCTAAAAAAAATTGCTTATGTATTAGTATTCATGATCTAAAAGAAGTGATATACATTATTAAATTTACAAAATATATATGACAACCCAGCTTTTTATTACACACTTAAACGTGACTTATTATATAAACCCTTCACTTGAAACAACATGGAATATCGAGAGGTCGATTGTATTTTGGGATTAGGATAATTACATAATGACTTGAAACATGAAACACGACATCATTATTGGAAACATCCTTTTACATGACCACTAAATTCCCTCGTACGTAGCATTTCATGGGACAACATGAGGAAATTCATTAAAAAATGGTGATCTATAAAGCCGAATAAGGGTGTAGAAAAGGAATAACATGAAAAATACAATACATATTTGGAAATATGAATATAAATGGAGAATAAAAGTAACATGAACATAAATTCATGACATAACAAGATTTTTGTAACATGGAAATGTGGCAACAACACTTAACATGGTATTACCGTGAGCCAAGACTCATTGCACAATAAGCATTAGTAAACCCTCATTGCAATTGAATTATCATGAGTAAACACTAATTTCACAAGAATTGGCATGAGTAAACATTCATTTCTCTTGACGTATCATGATATTAATCTTTACCCAATGAATTGGACCTCTATCAGGGTTCACCCTTCTTAAGAAATTCATTTCATGCATAAGTGTTCCACATGAATCTACCACATGGAATCATTAAAGATCATCATTTGTTCCAAAATAAAAGAATGTGTAATTCATACATGTAAATATATAATAAATATGTAAATGTTCATAAAGGTGAATACCCTTGATAGATAAATGAGCATGGTATTCATGACACAATGACACTGGCTTGGAAAATCACGGAGTAATTGTATATCATAACGACATGAAATAAGAATTCTTAAAAAATGGTGGATGAGAGAAAAAGGTATGTCTCGTCATATTTACATGAAATGGATAGTAAGAAGCATCATATAGATATATTTCTCAACATATGTAATGGAATTTATATTCCTAATACAAAAATAATTTCTTGAATGTAAATGAGAAGAGAGATATTCCTTACGAAATTTCAGCATGGTAATGGGTGTACATAGGAGGAATTGATGAGAGAGAAATGGGTCACTAATCATTCAAACACAAGGAGTGAATTATGTGGTGGTGATAAAATATACCTCGACATTTTTAATTGAAATTAAAATGGCATAACAACATAAAACATGTTTGATAAAAACGAGAAAGGAAGAAAATCCCTTACGAAATTTTGGCATGGTAATAGGTATACATCGAAGGAATCGATGGGAGAGAAAAGAGAATATCACCATTCAAAAATAAACAGGATAGTATAGGGGAGGATCAAAATCATACCCCTATATTTATATATCAAAATAAAAGGGCATAACAATATTAAGAAACTTGGATAAAATGAGAAAGGAAGGAATAACTTATGGAATTTCGGCATGCTAATAGGTATATATGGAAGGAATAAATGAGAGATAAAGGGGTCTATAATAATTTAAAAACATATACAACCATATAGGGGAGGTGAAAAATCATACCCCAACATTTATAATTTAAAATAAAGCACATAAAAATTTTAAGAAACATGGATAAAATGAGAATGGAAGGAATCCATTACATGGAAGTGTGATCCCAAAGGCTTGGGAGGGGTTTGAGAGAGGCTTCTTGAAATAAAGAGTGACCTTATGAGGATTATAGAGAGAAGAGGTAAGGGTTTGGTCGATATCCAAAGGCTTTTAGTAAAGATAAAGTGGTAGAATGCGTGGTTTTATATTTTAAAGGAGAGGGAATTATTTATTATTTAGGTTTGGGTCACCACACATTAAACTAATCCATACCACATCCCCGCCCATGGTTTTATCCCATGTTTTTTTCCAAAGGGGAGTGAAGAAAAATATTTTATATGTAAAATGGCCTAACTTATGAAAATATTAGGTTTTCTTATGTGGAGGTGAGTCATACTTTCAAGGAAATCAATTTAAAAAGTTAAAATGTTTTATAAGTCATGGAGGGTCCACTAAAGCATTGTAAAATAAATCAATCAAACCAAAAATAACATTAATTTAATATTAAAACATATATTGTCCTAACATAATGTTTTTAGTGTTTTATTATATCACTATTGGGTCATTATGATGTCATAAAACACATTCTATATTTAAACGGTATTTAATTTAAGCCAAAAAATTGAATTTCTCAAAAAACTATAAACAATTCATCGTTGGATAATTTTGTCATCCTCATTCAAAAATTAACATTCATTTTATCTAAATAATTTTCAAATTATGTGATTTATTTACTTGTAAAATAAAAACTGACATTTATCCAAAATTCATGTGTTTTGAAAAATATGGCTTTAAAACCGTAATATAAAACACTATTGTATTCATAATAACTATACAATCCTTTATATTTAATAAAAAGTAATTTGGTAATAATATTTTATTGAAATATTATTTAATTCAAAAAAATCCATTAATTCATGAAAATAAATTTCTTAATTGTATATTAACTAAAAATATATTTTTCTTTAAAAACTATTAAAAAAGTAACAATAATAAAATGAATTTATATTCTCTATAAAAATAATGTACATTATCATAGTACTAGGGTCTTGTAACATAACCCCTTATAACACCTGCAGAAGATTGAAGTGTAAGGAGTGCGATTGTGACATACTCTTGGGGTGGCTCAGATAACATCGCTCGGGTGGTGATCTCTGTCAACTTCCACTCCTCCCATTGGTAGTTCCATTCGATCTTAACATGTTGTAGCTTGGAATTGGTTCGGTAAAGAGAGAAGCCCAATGTTGCCACCTCCTTTCCACGCTCTGAAAAATTAGCTTCAGAAGGAGAAATTATACTAGACGAGGCCATTGCTTCCTTTGTGAGATAAATTGGATTTGTTAAAGCCCTATATTTATATTAATCTTGTGATCACTATTTAACATCTATATTTGAAATGATAACAATTTTTAACAATATTTTAAAATCCAAAAAACATAAAACAAAAGAAGTGAATATGTTTTATATAACCATTTTACATAATAATAAAATTAATTGGATCATGAGGAATTTTCATTAATACATGTTTGGGTCATTACAATATTCCCCCTTAAAAATTTTCACCCAAAAATTTCCTTTTCCCACCCAAAAATAAATGGGGGTTACTCTGCTTCATCACTTTCTCTGATTCCCACATTTCCTTTTCAAACATGTGGTTTCTCCAAAACACATTGACATGGGGCATTGTCTTATTTCATAGAAATTTTTCCCTACGATCTAACATCTTCATTATCTTCTCTTCATAGAAGAGTTCATTATCCAATGGTACCACATCGATATTGAGTAAATACGATGGGTCAGGTATGTAATTCATCAAGAGTGATACGTAGAATACATCATGTACTTGAAATAGGTTCAGTGGGAGTACTAGTCGATAGGCCACTGCTCCAATGCGAACAAGGATCTCAAAAGGGATGATTTACCTTGGAATAAGCTTTCCCTTCTTCCCAAAAATAATAACTCTATTTCATGGTGATATATGGATAAATACTATGTCTCCAACATCAAACTCTAGGTCTCGTAGATGATTTTCATCATAACTATTTTGTCGAATCTATGAAGCATTAATGTGCTACTGGATAGTCTTAACCTTCTCCACCATTTCTCAGACCATTTCCAGACCAAGGAGTTTTCTCTCCCCAAATTCATCACAACATGCCATTGTTCGACACCTCATCTCATACAGGGCTTCATACAGATCAATTTGGATTATTGAGTGGAAAATTTTGTTGTAAGAGAACTCAACTAGAGGAAGATGTTGATCCCATCCTCTTTTTATGTTCATTGGGAAAACTCTCAAGACATCCTCAAGTGTTTGGATAGTCTGCTCATATTGGACATCGGTTTGAGGATGATAATCCATGCTAAAGTTCATCTTAGTATCCATATCATGTAAAATAATCTTCCAAAACATATAGGTGAATCTTTGATCTCAATCGGATACAATAGATAGTGGTACTACATGTAGCCTTACCACGTCTCTGATATATATCCATGCTAGTTGATCTAGAGAGAAATCATACCAAATTTCAATAAAGTGTGTAGTGTTTTTATGAAGATACAGAAAAACCCGGATAGCATTGTTTTCTTTGGATGTATTCAGAATTCCGATGAAAAAGACTTTAGTGATGTTCTCCCATTTCTATGATGGTATGCAAAATGTTTGCATCATCCTCTTAGACATCTGTCTCTTATCCTTCACTTACTGCCCTACCAGGCACATTGATGTATACTCAACAATTTCCATCTTCATGTTATAACACCAACAATGCTCTAGGAGATCTCAATACATCTTTGTTTTTCCAAAGTGAATAGTGAAATTTGAACTATGTGCATCAACCAAAAGTTCCTTCTTTAACTCCAGATACGATGGAACAAATTGTCTTCACCCAAATCTCACAATTCCATCCTCATTGACATTAAACTCCGAGGATATCCATTTCTTGATAGTTTCCAACTTCATCTAAATTCTGACATCATCCTTTTGAGCATCCATTAGAATTTTCAAAAGAGACGGTTGAGAAATAATTTGTGAAAGGATTGTTGATTTTACCCTATTTATGATTTCCACATCCATCTTTATCAAATATAAGAAGATTGGATCCTTTTCAATTATCATCAACGGCTGAATCATTGGGTCTTTTCGACTTAGAGAATATGTCACCTTGTTTGCTTTCCCAGGGTCGTAATGGATTGAGAAGTAATAGTGTTTGATCAGCTCTAACCATATTCATTGGTGCATATTCAACTCTTTCTGTGTGAATAATTACATGAGGAATGTGTTGTCTTATATATTTCACACTTCTCCCCAAAGAGGAAATGTTTCCACAATTTCCATGAAAAGATTATTGTTGCCAACTTTAGATCATGTGATGGCTAGTTTTGCTCATGAACTTTCAATTACCTTGAAGCATTGGCAATGACTTTGTGATTTTTCATAAACTCATAGGCCATGCCCTTCTTCGAAGAATCACTGAATACCCAAAAAAGTTATCCACTTTTGGGTAGTGTGAGAACGAGAGGAGTGATAAGATTTCTTTTCAACCCCATAAATCTCTCTTCATATTCATCACTCCATGAAAACTTTACTCCCTTCTGAGATATCTTTGTAAAAGGGCTTGCAAATCATGAGAAATTTATCCAAATCAGCGATAATATCAAACTAACCCACGAAATCTATGGATATATGTTACCAATGATTTCCTCAGCTATCCATCAATTACATCTTTCTTGGAGGGATCCACAGATATCCCATTTAATTTGATGATATGACCCCCATATGAGACCTCCTTCAACCAAAAATCAGACTTTATGTACTTTTCATTGAGATTATCCTTTCACAAGGTCTTTATTATAGTTATTAGATGCTTCTAATTCTCCACTATCGTTTGGGAGTATATTAGAATATCATCTATAAAGACTACCACAAATTTTTCGAGGAAATTTATAAAGACTCTATTAATTAAGTACATAAAGATAAATGAGTCATTGGTGAGTCCCAAAGGCAATAATATGAATTAATAGTGCCCATAACTTGTACTTAAAGAAGTCTTGTGGATATCCTCATTCTTCACCCTTACATGGTAAAATCATGAACGAAAACCCACCATGCAAAATTATTGCACTTCATGTAGCTGATCAAAAAATTCATCAATTTGGGGAAGAGGATACTTGTTCTTTATTGTGATTTTTTTGAGCTCACGATAATCAATGTAAAGGCACATTGACCAATACTTATTCTTGATAAAGAGGACTGGTGCACCCCAAGGTGAAGCACTTGGGCATATAGACCCTTTATCAAGATTCCCTTGTAGTTGTTTCTTCATCTCCTTATGCTCTGAAACATCCATTCTCTATGGAGTCTGGGATATTGGCAACACCCCAGATAAAAGATCAATTAAGAATTTAACATCCCTTATAGAAGGAAAACCAGGGAATTCCTCAGGAAACACTTTATTGAATTCCATGATAATAGGCATGCCTTCAAGGATGGTTGCTTCAATAGATTCAATCATTAGAGAATGATACACATTCTCATAGGGTTGTAATATCCACACTTGAGATGATAGTGCTAGAGAAGATTAATCTTCCTCCTTGAACTTCTATAGAATCAGTGGTCGATTTGCCATATGGAGAGTTTTTTCCCTCTCAAATAAATTAATGTTGGATCTTTATAAGGAAATCCAATCCATGCTTATAATCACATCCAATTCCACGAGAGGGGGTATAATGAGGTTCACCAGGAAGTTCAATCCACAAATTCTGATAGGTGAGGTGTTATATTCCTGGGATTCAATGATTTCCCCATTATCCGTACTCACCAGCATCTTTACTTCCATTATTTGTGGCGGTGTTGGGATTGTTCTACTATAAATTCTGGATATAAAATAATGCATAGAATCAGAATCAGAAAGTATGTTCACTATTTCTGAATGAATAACTAGAGTACCTGTCACCAATTTGTTGTCGGGGTTCTCTTTGGTGGTAGTGATGGAAAAAGCTCACCCTTCATGCCTTGGAGGTTATTGGTTGCCTTTGAAAACCCTTGGTTAGGGAACTGGTTTGTAAGGTTCACTAGTTCATTATAGCTGAAGCAACGAACAACACGTTGAGAGTTGAATAAATCATTATTATCCTCTTTTGCAGCTACATGTTTTTCTTGTCAATAGTTAATGACTATTTGGTCTTCTCTTCTACACCTAAAGCATTTCCTCGCCCCCTTCAGATATTTTTATGGGTGCTTCTTTCTTCATCGTTAGAATGTGGTGTGCTGGGTTTTTATAGCACCATTGGATTTATGCATTGGACAACCCAAATTGAATAACACATTATGATTCTTATCCACATGATACCCCTGAGATTAGTTGATCAACATTTCAACCTTTAGGGAACATCAGATAACTTCTTCATAGCTATTGAAGTCACAGATCTCCAGGGCCTTTTGTAGGATAGTTTTCTACCCACCATAGAAGAGATCAACCTTGCATTCAGGGGTAACGACAAAGCTAGAGGTGTATTGTGAAAGACTTGTAAATTTTTCCTCACATGCTCTGATGGATTAACGTCTTTTCACATGAGAGAATGGAAGTTCCCTTCCATCTTATGTCGGAGGGTGCAATTAAAATATTAGTCGAAAAGCATTTTCCTGAAATCCTTCCTTTCTAACGCCTCGATCTCCCCCTCAGGCTTCATAATTTTTTTTATAAAAGTCTAAAATTGATTAGATTCACCTTCCATACAACAAGTATCCAAATGAACATTCTATTTTATGGAACATTTAAGGATTGAGAAGAACTTTTCAATTGATTTGATCAAGTTTTCGGAGATTGAGGGATCAGATTACCGATTAAAAGTAGAAGGACATTGTCTCATGAAGATCCCATTGTGACTTGTTCTTTATTAGGGGTTTTAATGTCACTCTTGACCAATGTTTCTATTCAAATATTGATTTAACTAAGAGATTATCATGACAAAGTTTGCGATTCTCTCTCCCATTGGATTGGGCATCTCCTTAGAACTATCATCACATCTATCTTCGCATTGGTTGTTAACCTGAGTCCTCCTATTATTAGCCATTGGCTGGAATAAAAAGAAATTTCGGGGTAACACATAAAGGGTTATCCATGAAAAAAATGGATGACCCTTACTTCCATAACATAAGAAACTATAGGCTTTAAACACTATTATCCATGATCTACTTTTTAAGATATATTCATAGGGGAATTTTTTATTCCCTTAAAATTGGTTCATACTAATCATTGGAATTTACCAAAGAATATCCCCTGATAGTGACATAAAAACGAGTGCATCAAGACCCGTTTTTGTGTACGAGGATACAACAGATCAAGACAAAAACTCCTTGTTGATGTTTTCACTCCTAGGTACATCTGTGCAAGAGCCACCTCTACCTACTCGTATCCCGATGGGGATGTATTTTCTTGATCAACCACTTACTCAATTCACACCAAAATTAAGGGATGTTTTTATTATACTTATTCTTATCTCTAAGTATTCTCTAGGGTTTTCTAATCCTAATCTCTAAAATAACTAAACATATGATTTGATACCAACTATGACAAGCCTACTTTTTATTACACACATAAACATGACTTATGACATAAAATCATCACTTAATACAACATGGAAGATCAATAGGTCTAGTGTATTTGGGGATTTGGAACATTACATAATGACTTAAAGTCAGAAACATAACATCTTTATTGAAAGACTCATTTATATGACCATATATTCTCTCGTACTTAGCATTCCAAGGTATAACCTGAAGACGTGCTTATGAAAAGGGTGAGATATAAAGCCCAATAAGGGAGTAAAAAAGGAATAACATGAAGAATACAATACATGTTAGGAAATAGGAATATCAATAGAGCATAAAAGAGTCATGAACATAAAAGAATTATATAGCATGATTATGATAACAGAGAAATGTGTCAACAACACTTAACATGGTATTAGCATGAGCCCAGGCTCATTGCACATAGGTTATAAGTAAACGCTCATTGAACTTGAATTAGAATGAGTGAAAACATATTTAACTTGAATTATCATGAGTAAATACTAATTGAACATGAAATATCATGATACTAATCTTTACCCAATGCATTGGAGAGCTATCAGGGCACACCCTTCTTAAACATTTCATTTCATGCATAAGTGTGCCACATGGATCATACCACATTATATCATTAAAGATCATAATTTATTCCACAATAAAGAAATTTAGAATTCATATATAAAACACTATAATCACTTAGTAAATGTTCATAAAAGTGAATATCCAAGATAGTGAAATGGTCACAGTATTCATGACACAATGAATTTTTTATGGAAAATTGTGGAGCAATTTCGGCAGTATAACGATGTGACATAAGAATTATTAAAAAATTGTTGATTATAGAGAAAGGTATATTTCAAAATATGCACAATAAATGGATATTAAGGGAGTTCAAATAGATACATGTCCAAAAATATGTAATAGAATTTATATTCATAATACAAAATATTTGTTTGAATGTAAATGCGAAGAGAGAAATTCCTTATAGAATTCCAGCATGTTAACATGCGTACATTGGAGGAATTAATGAGAGAGAAATGGTTTTATCATCATTGATACATAAGAATGGATGTATGGGGGGTTTTATAAATCATATCCAAAATTTTTTAATTAAAATTAAAAGGGAATTACAACCTAAAGAATGTTGGACAAAAATGAGAATGAAAGAAAAACCCTTATGGAATTTCAGCATTGCAACATGTATACATGGAAGGAATATATGATAGATAAAGGGGAATATCATCATTAAAAAATAAAAATGACAGTATTGTTGAGGTTAAAAATCATACCCCAACTTTTATAATTGAAAACAAAAGGTCATAACAATATTAAGAAACATGGATAAATTGAAAAAGAAAGGAATACATTACGGAATTTGGTTATGGTAATGGTTATATATGGAATGCATAAATGAGAAGGAAAGGTGTCTATAATCATTCAAAAAAAGAGGAAATTGTTTAGAAGGTGAAAAATCATACCCCGACATTTATAATTGAAAATAAAAGTTCATAAAAATATTTAGAAACATGGATAAAATGAGAAAGGAAGGAATCCCTTACTTGGAAGGGTGATCCCAAAGGATTGGGAGGGGCTTGGGAGAGGTCTCTTGGGAGATTTGGGCACCTTGGAAACATTATAGAGAGAGGAGGTCAAGGGTTGTTCAAGATACCAATGATTTTAGTGAAGATGAAGGGGTATCATGGGTGAGATTTTATAAGAAAGGAGAGGGAATTCTATATTATTTAGGTTTGGGTCACCACAGATTATACTAATCCAAACCACAAACCAGCCCATGGTTTTTTCCCATGTTTATTTCCAAAGGGGATTAAAAAAAATATTTTATAAGGAAAATGACTGAACAACGTAAAAAATTAGGTTTTCTTATGTGGAGGTGAGTCACACTCTCTAGGAAATCAATTTAAAAAGATAAAATGTTTTATACGTCTTGGAGGGTCGACTAAAGCATTGTAAAATAAATCAAAAAAAACTTAAATCACATTATTTTAATTTTATAAAATATATTATCCGAAAATAATGTTTATAGTATTTTATTACATCACTATTGGGTCATTATGATGTCATAAAACACATTATATATTTAAATGATATTTATTTTTTACCAAAAAATTCTACTGTCTTATAAAATTATGAAAAATTCATCATTAGATAATTTCGACATCCTGATTCCAAAAATAATATTAATTTTATCTAAATAATTTTCTAAATATGGAATTTTTACTTTTAAAAGAAAAACTGGAATTTGTCAAAAATTCATGAGTTTTGACAAAAAATGGTTTTCAAACCATAATAAAAAACACTATTTTATTCAAAAAAATTATATGATCAGTTATAATTAATAAAATGTAATTTAGTAATAACATTTTATTAAAAAAAATATTTAATTAAAAATTTCCATTAATTCATCAAAGTAGATTTCTTAATTGAATATTAACTAAACAATATAATTTTTCTTTAAAAACAACTTACAAAGTAACAATAATAAAATGAATTTATATTCTCTATTAAAATAATATGCATAATCATAGTGTTAGGGTCTTTTTACATAACCCCTTATAACACCTGCATAAGAATGAAGGGTAAGGTGTGTGATGGTAATATGCTCTTGGGGTGGTTCAGATAACATCACTTGGATGGTGATCTCTGTCATCTTCCACTTCTCTTGTAAGCGGTTCTGTTCGAGTTTAACATGTTGAATCTCTACTTAGGCTTTGTTAAGAGAAAATATCATTGAAACCACCTCCTTTCCGAGCTCTGAAAAATGGGATTCATAATGATAAATTCTACTAGTTGAGGTCATATCATCCTTTGTCGGAGTGAATTGTACTTGTTAAAGCCTTATATTTATACTAATCATGTGATCACTATTCAAGGAATATATTAGAAATGGTTACAATTCTTGTCGATATTTTAAAATCCAAAAACCTAAAACCAAATAAGTGCATATGTTTAATATAAAAATTATATATAAAAAGTCATTTTATTGGATTAGGAATAATTTTCATTAATACTACATTTGGTTGTTACAATATATGTGTAAACCAAATATCTATATTGATTATCATAATTATTTACTTACATGATGTGTAAACTATTATTAAATCTCCTTAATAACATATTTTTTATATCATTCTCAATTCATTTTTTAACTCTCATTCATCACATTTCTATATATAAATAACTTCAATAAATCGAATTGAAATTTCAATAACCAGTAGCACATATCTATGTTCCTCTAATAATTTCATTTCTATAAATGTAATATTTGAGACCCCCTAACTAATCAGACCACAAAACAAATGATTTTTTATTTCATGTGTTGTTGAGATTGAGATGACATTTCAACAACATATCGAACTTGATTGAATATTGTCTCAATAACATCTATGAATATAAAAAAAGGTAAGACACTCATTTAGTAAATAGACTTTAGAAATTGATCCCCTAATTGTGATTTATTTTTATCATATGATTTAAATTTAACATGGTCTCTATGAAATCAAATAATTAAATATTTAATGAAGTGCTAATAATTTTTTAGTTTAGATAAAAAACTTATAAATAAAGTTCTACTCAATTGGATACATCCATCGATAATGTGCATGACCTACTAATTTAGTTTCCTCCACAAATGAAATAGTTAAATGATTTGGGATAGCAAAAAAAACAATAGAAGAAAGATCATCTCCATTGTACAACATTTCAGTAGAAATTAATAATGAAGGTTGTTATGATCTGTTGGATATAAATATTTCACATATAGTTGTATGACGAATGTAAAAAATTGGTGTATAACTATAAAAACAATTTTAGGATACAATATAAAAAATTCCCAATTGTATCAACTACTATAAAAAAATTGGCTAATCATGAATTTTCATTCCATGAAAAGTAAATTGATTTTAGTTGAAAAACCATGAGATGTTATGTGAATACCCATAAAATCCATTCACATGTTTTAAAATTTAATAGAATTTATCTTTATCTGTATTTTTCACTGAACAAAATTCAAAAATATGAATATAAAATCAGCACACACATTATTCTAAATATTATTAAAATCAATATTATGATGCAAAAAAATTAAATTACCAACATATAATTAAAATGAATAAACTTTTTTTCTTCCATTGATTCATTCTAATTGAAATTGATGATCCCCTTTGAAATCGTTTCCCACTATCATTAAAATGAAACAACATCAAAAAAAAATTTGAATATAAATTTTGTACCAATATTTCAAAACTTATAAAAATATTCATAGGAGGTTTATGATCAATATAAACATTGAGTTTTGAATATATCAACCAAAATATATGATATGCATCAAGAAATATGTGATGACAGCAGAAGAAATTTTTTTGTTATACAGAAGTCATTGGGGCTCAAAGTCAATGTTAAAAACCGTACCAGACAAAATTGGGTAAGTATTCAACCAGATATATTCCAAAGTTAGGGTAAGTCACTATTTGTTAACATTAGAGCAGTGTGCATTTTGAACATTATTCTAGATAATATGTCATATTTCTCAACACTTTTTCTCAACCACTTATATAATTATTCAATTTGAGGTTGAAAGTATTCATTAATATCATTTATCAAAATTTTTATTCCCATAATAATATTTGAGATCATAATATATGTTTGTTTCATACACATCCGTAGAGGTAATATATTATGGATCAAAACAACCGTACGAATTCCATAACTGGTACTCAAAGTTCCGAATTGTTTGAATCCATCAGAAGCCTATCCAAATTGATCATTACATTGATAAAAAATTA
The DNA here is from genome assembly GCA_963277665.1 of Viscum album. Classification (NCBI taxonomy): domain Eukaryota; kingdom Viridiplantae; phylum Streptophyta; class Magnoliopsida; order Santalales; family Viscaceae; genus Viscum; species Viscum album. The sequence goes on from OY728150.1 coordinate 1,478,264,012, forward strand.
ATATAGAAGTAATGACTCAAATGTATTCCAATATATTGAATATATTGGATTTCAAATTTACCCATCATCTATACTGTCTATGGAATTCCACATAATGTGATTGAATATTTTTTATGAAAAGAATAATCTTTCCCATTGATGTTTTAATGGGATGTAATGAAAGACCATTGTTGGTGTGTTTATTTTCTACTACATTATAGTAGTGTATTGATCATGAATACCAAAATTACATATTTTCTTCCTTCTAGGAGATGAACATTTTTCAATCCTTCATACTTAAATATTATCCCCTAATAAATAATACAATAATCGGGCCAAGCATGTATTGTTTTTATAATTCATCCTAAGATTATAAAAACATTTTTATTTAGTAAAAAGACTATAGGATCTTATCTTGATTAATTTTTTCACTCAACAATTACAATATAATTTACATCACCTTATTTTTATGTTTTAATGGGAATTTGATTAGGTAATACTTCAGAAGAATAAATTTTTTTAATATTTAAAACATTTATCATATGACTCTTCCATTAAATTTTCAACTAAATCATGAAATTCATTTGTTTGATTAGGGAAGTTCTCTCTTACATTATTCTACCCAAAATTAAGAGGGGGATGCAGTGATATGTTATGATGTTCATCTTGTTTTCCTATAATCCCCAAAACCTCAATTTTTTATGTTACTAATTATAGTACCCTCACCAGGTTGGTCTGATATGTCTTAATGTTGATACTATTTCATTGAAATGTTCATATAATCATTTATATAGTTTTTCATTTCATTTTTTATTTTAGATTAAAAAGGTTGGTCATTCTATTTTCTAGAATTATTACTCAAAAATTCAATAAAATTTTGATTCTATATAGAAAATATAATAAAATTATTGAATTGGGAATTAATTCAATATAATGTGTTCATAAAAAAAATTTATCTTTAAAAAATTATCTAAATTTAAATTTAGGTCATGGAAATATTATTGTCCCATCAATAAATCCATTGGAAATTGAAAAACGTTAATACTCCTCCCAAATGATAGAAAACTAATGTTTGGTCCTCATAAATTTAATCAATATTTTATCCATATATCACAATGTTCCTTCACATTATTAAGGTAAATTACAACACATGATAAATATTATGTCATTTCAAAAACAATTACAAATTTATTCCAAAGTGATAAAAATATTATTTATTGTTTTTAAATTTAATTATATTTTTGAACAATACCATTTTCATAGATTTAGTTTCAAATTTATATAAATCAACAAAAATCATACCTTTTTTATATGTATATATATGATTATATGGCCTAATATACAATGTAAGAGAAAATAATTGAACTAATTTTGTTGTCCAGCCTCATTTGATTTTTTAATCTATATTAATGAGATCATGGTATTTTCTTGTGTTGAAACAAATTGTCTTAGAACCTAAAAATTATGAAAGGAATAGACCATATTCTTCTTATTACTAAAGTCACATTATCACTGATTCAATATCACATCTTTTTTTCTCACATAAAATCATGTATATTACCGGGGTTTTCTAGGGGATGCATTTCATTGAATTTTATTAACTAATTAGTTCATGTTTGGCTTATTGATGGATTGAAAATGTCAATAGTAAGATCTGATTTTCTATCTTTTCATTATTATTATAGAGTAATTTTATTTTAGTTTTTTAGATTATGTTAAACTTATCTTTTAAGAATTTGGTTGTTAGAATAAATTACTAGAATCTACAAGGATATTTATATGAAATGTGTTTGGTTTATAACTCATTCTAAATATTCCATTAAAATATTTTCAGTAACATCTCATAAGAAAGTTATATATCTAGTGAATATATTACATCCTTTAATTTGGAAATGAATTCTTCGAAAATCTTATTAAAACACTATTTGTAATTAATTATATCACAAATTCTTATTTCCCTAAGAGTACAATAGAAATGAAAAAGGAATTTCTAATAATGATCCTCCAAACAATAAATTTATAAAAATATCTATTTTTTATAATTGAAAAATGATATAACATACAATTTTTACTCAAAATATATACGTTTAGATGCTATCATTTCTTTTGTGAGTACCCACCAGATCCGTGGATCAACTTTGAGCGATCAAAAGTGATCCCCATCACTGATGAATCAGTGGCTAGGAAGAAATGTGGAAAATCAAAAAGGGTGAATGAGGAGAGGGATTGGGGATGGGTGACACGGGAATAGGGATAGAATTTTGATGGATCGTGGGCTTAGGGAATGGTGGATCAGGAGGAGTGGAAAGAGATCATGGAGGGGATGAGGAGAAGCTATAGAGGTGACATAGAGAGAAGGAGTGAAAGAAAGGTAGAAAGGGAGTGGTAGGGTGACAAGGGGGATTAGGGTGGTGTCATGGGGTGTTGGGGTGGTATGAAGGGGTAATATGGAAATGGTAATGGGTCTCAAGATTAGGTTGGGAAGCAAGGGCTAGGGGATGATGATGGTTAGTGGGAGATAAGATGTGATAGGAAATGGGGTAACGACAAGGAGGATTGATAAGCAGTATGGTGGTGGGGGGAATGGGTTGGAGGTGCGAGCTAGGGGGTGGGGGGGGGGGGGGGTGGCGGTGACAGTGAATGGGGTAATAAAAATGGGGATCAGGCAGGAGTGGGGTGGTGAGTTGGAAGGGATAGTGGCGAGGGCTTATGGGAGGGGGGGTGGCGGCAGAGGGGAGATATCAAGGGGGGTTGGGCGTTGGGGAGAAGTGGGTTTTTAAGAAAATAAATATATTTATATTTTTTTATGAAACTATCATTTATTTTTTTCAATTTTTAGGCAGATTAAGAAACCATCACTAAAAAAACTTCAGATAGATACTAAATTTGTTTTAGTGAGGGAGTAGTCCGCAGAAATAGATGAATTTCATTTTTTTAATGGAAAATGGAAAATTTTGTTAATTGTTATTGCCTGAACATAACAAAATTAACTTTTCCATAATTAGTAATGTAATTATATAATATTGGAAAAATATATTTTAATGGAAAAAATAGAAAAAAAATATTATAAATAAAATAGTACTGGAATTGAGAACATTGATTTTTCTTCTTGATGTCTCCTAAAAAATGGAGATTTTAGGCTAACTTATCATGAAAAAAAGATAATGGAGATCAAAGGGGTTATAGTGAAAGTGAAAATGGAATAGCTTCAATAGGAAAATGAAATTTATTGTGGTCATGAAGTGGTGGTTGAAATCCCATGTTATAAGTGGTGAGAAAGAAATTCATCAAAATAAATAATTTTATATTAAGAGAGATCACATTTCTATTTTCATGAAGAATAAAAAATTAAAAATGATAGATTAAAGAAAATTTTTATCGGTAAAACCTCAACCACTAAATTAGAAACATGTTTTTTACATGTTATCCATTTATCAATTTGGTTAGCCAATTTTACCCTTTTGAATTTCATATAGGTAAATAGGTTTTATCTAATTCATTAATTTTTATGACTAAAAAAATGAAGCTTAATGAATAAATTTTAGATATTGATTTCAAATATTATATTAAAATTATTATATGAAATTTATATATTTAGTATAAATTAATTTTAACATTAGAACATGAAAAACATAAAAACCATTTTATAAAAACAGTTCATTTTTAATCATAAATTTTATTTTTAGAATAAAATTATAAATTGATATAGATTTTTAAGATATAAATTTGTTAATTATAAATAAAATAAATAATACATGTATTTAAAATCATTAGAAAACAAAATTTTACTAAAACAATATTTGATTATATAAAAATACCAAAAACCATTTTTTTTAATGTTAAATATTTATCATGTTCATAAAATATTAAATAGATGTTCTATAGATTTATAAATATATTTAAAATTTTATTTTTTTACGTAATATTGAAATTTTTGATCCTGAAATATATTTTATTAGTCTTTAGTTTATACCTACATCAAATAGAGTCATAAAAATTATGGTTTTATTAGACAATACATTTTTCACAATTCACTAAATAACTATTATTTAAATAAAAATTAAAAAAATAATATTAAAAAAATTGGACATTATGAAAAATTTATATTCATTTATGTTCATTTAATTTATAAAACATATAATTTTAGGCTTTAGATAAAAATATTAAATATAATGAAAAATGATTTTATTCAAAATATCCATTTTGAACCTTAAGTGTTCTTGATTATATTCATGGACAATTTCAAATTTAAATAATGTAATATTATATTTTATCATAATATTAAATTATAAATATATTTAATTTAATATCAATATAAAGGATTATTTGAGAACGAACAATCCATCTTATTCATATCATTTATTTATCCACTAAATGTAAGAACTCATAATTGATTACTGTATTTTTATTTAAGAGTTGTTTTATTATTATTATAAATTTATTCAATAAAATTCATATAATATATAGTGGATTGTTTAAGTTTGGTATTTAGTGTTGGTAAAACTAATATTTATTTATGGAAAATTCATTGTGAAATCTCAGGTTGTTATGTTACCACTTATATAAATTTAGTCCTCAAAATTTTAATTATTTTTAGGTAATAAAATAGTTATTGGTGATTATAAATATAATTGACCCTAGATTTAATATCAAATGAGGTTTCATCATCACTATACTTGTTATGAATAATAAACTCATCTTTTCCCTCAAAATAATAATATCACTAATGTTATGTTTTTTCATATAACTATTTATCATAAATTATCCAATATAATGAGAGTTATTTTTCATATGGAGTTTATAGTTGTCCATGTATTATTAGGTGGTAATAAGTTGATTTTTAAATTTTACATTGCTATGTTGAAAATCATCATTCTATGTATATTAAGATAACCAATCCATTCCTTATATCACGTCATATTTTGTTAAAAGAAGATAATAGTGTTTTGTAGGAAGAATATTCTTATAAAAAACTATTAGAGATGAGTTATATACATGGAATAAAATAATCTTACAACAATGTGTTTTCATTAGTAATTATAAATCTAGTCATTAGGGTTGTTATTTTTTGTTTTTAGTAATCATTCTTAGTATAGAGGAGTAGGTTGAAAAAGATACAAATATGACACAAACAATTATTGACTATTGTATTAGTATCCCACCATCCATATAATTTTTAACACTCACTTATTTAGTTTTATATTCAATGTATTTACTTTTTCTCGGATGTTTATGGTTCCTGTCATCCTACTTATCCCTTGGGATATATATTTCACTTAGATAATGTATATATTTCCCATATTTTATAAATTGAACTACCATCAGCAATTTAGGGGAAAATATTTTCTATTTTTATCATCCCAAATGAACTCTTAATTTTTCCTTAGAAACTAGATAATATATTCCCTAATTTTTGTCATATAAAACATATCCTATTTTAATTAACAAATTACCCATAGTTATTTTAATATTATTTTTTAATGAAAAAAAATGAATTTTATTTCCTTTATCATATTCATCACCTGAACTTCCATGAGACTAAATTATTCTATTATATAGTGTGTTTTGAAAGAATACGAAGTCCATTTTATTAAACATAATTCATGATTACTAATTAGTAACCTCAAAATTTATCATTCAAGCTCTTATCCTATTAGGTATGTTATTGGTAAAATCTTTATTGTGTCCATTGAATCCATTTCCAACTAATCTCGTTTAGGAATGAAACACTATTAAAAACAAAATTAGTTAATGTGAGTGATGAAAACTATATGAGAATTATTGTAAAATATTTACAAGAAAAATTCACACTCTAAATGTGTTACCCATTTAAATTGTTACATTATCTTTCAGTTAAATCTATTTTATTTTTAGTTTCATCTAGATATCATTTGGTTGGGTTGTATCATATTCTATAACCAATTAATTTAAAGTAATATATAAATCAGAATGGATATACATTTTGAGGTGATTAACCAATTTATAACCCCATGACTGTATCTAGCTTGGAGTATAGTTTAGTTACACTTATCATGAATTGAGTTATGATCATGTTAATACTCAACAAACCTTTTTCAAGGTTATTACCACTTGGTCCTTTAGTTTCATAGCTCTATCCACATTCTAGTATCTATATAAAGATATAACATCCAAGAAAACCACATACATAGAACATCACAAAAACACTAGGATGTAATTATAAAAATAGAAATATCTCCTAGGGATTGAATAATGTTCTCTTATCCCAATACACAAAAAACTAAACTAATAATAAAAAATAAATGACACATACTCTGATACCAATATAATATTATATACCCACAATACTAAATATGCTGCTCAAAAAACATTTTATTGACAGTGGTTTTAATTCAATGTGAGATGACCAAATCTAATAATATCTTTATTTTAAATCATTTCCATAAGCTAAAAATTACATTTCCCAAATAAACACATAATCTAACGAACATAATGTTAAATCTCTTTGATAATTAACTATATAAGAAACTTATTCTATAATACATGTGAACATTTCTCCATATTTTACCCATATTAGATTCCCATCTTAACTTTTTATTAATTACAATAATATTTATAACCTACGGAAATAAAAAAAAATTGAAGGGGTGATCTCAAACACCCTGTAAGTGTAAACATATGAGATAAAAATTAAATATCATAAATTAGAATAATAAGTGATTTTGGTTAAAATCATGTAACATGTATATAATATAAGAAAATCATACCCCACAATTCATAGATCACAAGTATTGAGTCATGGCATATGGATTTCCATAACAAAATACACAAATCACAAGAGTGTGGATACATTACTCAATAAAATTTACACTATGAGAGCATACATTCAAGATAACATATAAATATTGTATAAAAATTGTCTTAATGAAAGATCATATTGTTACCATGTTCATGAAGGCTCGATATTTATGTTGTGAGCGTAATCCAATAAGGTTAACCCTTTATGTGATGATTGTAATCCTAAAAGGATCATCCATTATGTTGTGAACAAATCCAAGTATACACACTCATCAATATATCGTGAGATATAAACATTAACCAACGGATTAGAGGGTGATATATAACCCCTCTAATCAATCATTCATACATATGTGTTTCAATTGAAATAAATAATTAATAATATCATAAAGAACCAATGTAATTAAAATTCGTTTTATATCACTATCAAATAGAATAACATAAAAATATTTATAAAACCATTAATAATCATGAAATCATATACCCATATAAAATAAATCGGTATCCAATGATATATAGTAACATTCAAGGTAAATACCTTTCAATTAAGATAATAAGCTATATGATATTTACACCATATAGAGAAAATTTATGTAGTTTAGTCTCTAACTTCCGTAATAAATTGTCATAGGAAATATTGTTGAACACCCTCAAATCATATTATAGAAATATATAGTGTTCATAGAAAAAATACATTGGATGAAAAAATTATTTATACATAGTGGATGGTTATGATAGAAAAAAGTAGTGATAGATCAATCACATGATAGAAAAAAACATTTCATAACCAATCCTAATAAATAATATAGATTGTATCATTTAATAAATATCATCTACTAGGTGTGAATATTTTAAAATATTTTTGTGTACGTGTAAAAAACTTTTTTAAGAGCATTAGAACAATCACTTTGGAAATAATAAATAAACATGATATTTTAAAATATATTTTTACAAATAATTATTTTTAAAAATCATTGAAGATTAGAATATATTTTTAAAACAAATAATGTGTATATACGAACATGGATAGAAAAATAAAAAAAATCATAAATATGTGGTCACTTAGAGAATGTTGAAAATAGATTTATTTTTCAGAAATTGATGAAAAATACCTAATGAAAAATGTTAAAATTTTTATTAAAACAACAGAAATAATGTAAATGTAGTCTATAATTCCCATATTCAACTATATTAGAATATACAAGGACATTATAAAAACTATCTAATGAATAACATATTGTAAAAGACAGGTTCCCGACTGAAAAGAAGAGATGCTGTCTATTTCACATACAAGAACAACGTAAAATAAACTATGAGTTATGGGGAAATGAAATTTTGAGGGGAAATATTAAAACCCATGAATTACATGAATATATTAAAATAAAATCATTAATCATTAGCAGCACTATATCAAAGATATTATGGTGCACAATTTGAAATATGTCCCATGAAATTGAATTTAAGATAAAAAACCCCTTACAACCTTGGAATCATTTTAATCAAATTTCATTTAATGAAAGAACACTATATTCATATTCAAACCCTGTGAATTACATTAATGTGTTAAAATAAATTCATTAGGTTTTAATGATAATATAACAATAATATCATGGTGAAAAATATGAAAATTTTCTCAGGAAATTAAATTTGAGACAAAAAACCCCTTACCATAATTCATGACTTCCACTTAAGCACATGAATATCATATAAAAAATCAACTATAATATTATCCTATTAAAGATTATTATTCATATAATGACGTTTTATAAAAAACATTATATTTATTTGTAACATTTATACTTATTAGTTATTATCTAATTTTAATTTCATGTTTGGAATCCCAACTTTTTATTACATAACATTTCACTACACCGTATATAAAGAGGATCTTTTAATGTTTATTTTCATGAAAAAATACGGAACATAATACATGAAAGAATAAATGAAATATTCTAATACAGTTTAAAGGGTTCTTCATAGGTTAATCCTATTTATATTTACGATGTCTCAAAACCTTAGTACGTACATTAAAGGAAATGAGTGAGCAGAAGGTTGTGTATGGGAAACCATTTACATATATTAATGAGTAATATCAATAAGAACATGAGGAATATCACCATGTCATGGAAATAGAAAAGGGACATATCATAATAAAAAAAACATGAGTAATACCATGTATATTTGTCTAAAAAAATATATATTATACATTCGTAATCAAATCACCTAGGTTAATCACCAAGGTGTCATAAATGAAAAATAACCTATGTTATTTTCCAAGTTATCAATAAACTTTTCATATCAAGTGATTAACTTCCTTACACAATGAATTGGAGCACCATATAAGAGAAATAATAATATTTTTTATTTAATGTGACCCACATATATCATATTATAATATTTCATAAATATGTCAAGGAGAATAAAACATGGGTTTCATATCAAAATCATGAGGCTACAAAATGTTAATAAAAACATCATCATTATTTCTATTTCACACCACATGAAGTGAATGTGGTTTTAATTTATTTTTATACAAGAATAAAAGAAATTAATTTTATATATTGGTGAATAAAATTAAAAAATAAAGAGTCATGGGTATTCATAAAAAGAAAATTAAATATAATTTAGTTAAGATAAGTGGAAAATTTTGAGATGTAAATTCGACATCATAATGAGTATAAAACATGGTTTCGAAAAACGGTAAAATTATTGAATCAAAGAGAATCCAATTGATAAAAAATAATTGTTCAGAAATGTTATGATTAAAAGGGTTATATAATATTGTAACCAAAACATATATAATACATTTAAGAAAATATTTTCTTCAATCGAAGAGAAAAGAAGGATAATTCCTTTACCTTGAAGAGTTACTCATAGATCTTGAGGATTGGATTTTTGGGAGATTAGTGAAAAATTTATGGGAATCAATAAGAGGTAACATATTATATATTCATAGAGGATGGATTATTAGATAATGTTAATGGATAAATGGGTGGGTATTTATATGAACAATGTAGGATTTTTTTAGTAATTTCCTAATATAGGGCTTGGAAATCATGGTTGCGGAAAATTAAAAAACATGGGATTAACCATGGTTTTGCCCATGGTTTTAGAAATTTGGGACTTGTTTTTTATTTTAACCCAAAATAAATGAACATCATATTATATTACTTCTTTTGTTATGGAAAAATAAATCTTTCACCAAATAATATTTATAATATTAGAGCTTCCATTTTAGACTTTGGATGATATCATATAGGTTTGGAAATTAGTTAACATGTATTAAAATACTAGATATTAATATAATAAATTATTTTAGGTCATTTATTTTGCTAAATTAATTATTAAAACATTATTAAATAATTATGAATTCATTAAACATATTGAAAACCTCAAACGGTATTTTTACTATTTATGAAAAAATAAAGTATTTTAGAAAATTATAATAAATTAACCATAAACAAAATTAGATGTAATAATATCAATAATTATGTTTATTTAATTATTATAATTATCTAAATGTGTGAAATATAACTTTTAACTAAAAAATTAAATAATTGTTTAAAAAAATAGATGGTTGAATATGCATAGTAAAATTTTACACACGGTAAAATATATAAGGATGTAATAAAATTACTTTTAATATTATATTTAAATAAAAGTGTTTTCACTATATCATTTAATTAATACATATATTATTCATAATAAAATTGTTTATAAGGATTTATATATTTTTTGAGAAGGAAAATGATGGTATGAAAAGGAAATTTATCAAATTCAATATCAATTAAACCTATATTTTATTAAGAAAAACTATTCTTAAAATGAAAAAGATGGAATAAAAATTTTATTTTTAAAAATGAATTAACCATTATGTAACTATGTATGGTACATATAATCTATTATAATGCCCGCATATGACCTGAGGGTAATGTGGCATATGTTGATAGATTCATGGGCCGACTTAGGTAGCATCAATAGAGTTGTAATTTACACTAATATAAACTTCTATCATGGATTATTTTGTTTAAGATTCAATTTTTGATGCTTATATTTGCATTGGTAAAGGGAAAACCCCATTTAGGCTAACTCCCACCCAATTTCTAACAAATGGGCTTCATAAAGAATGAATTAAATGGTTGACCCCATCCCTTATCTTTTCTACATTAATTATACTCTGCCATTTTTACCTATAAACACTAATTATAAGCATAATTTTTTTTACTAAGATTATAGTTCCGAATGGTCATAATGACCAATAGTCATATAACAATGAAAGCCATATAGTCACATTCCCAATTATATTCACATAATTACTAAGGAGATATATTTTTTGTGTATACCATAATATAACTTTCATTTTTAGTGAAAAATGTCATTTAAAACTCTTGCTTTTTACATTCTCCCCTCCATAATGAATTTCATCAATTAAATTTCAACACATTCTCTCAGTTGATAAAATTTGTGTGTACTTCCTTTTTATTAACTCCTCTTTTTCCCACATCGCTTATTCATATTTATGGTTATTCTAATACACTTTTACGAGGTGGTTAGTATTGTTGTGTATAAACTTGTCTCTATGGACCAAGATCTCCACCAGATGATCCTCATAGGAGAGGTCATGTTCTAGTTGTACCACATCCAGATTTAGTACATGTGAAAGATACTGTATTTACATCCTCAAGAGTGATATGCGGAATACATTATGAATTTGAGATATATTTGGTGGAATTTATAGCCAATTACCATTTATCCTATTCAATTTAGGATTTCATAGGGTCCAATGTACCCCGGACTAAACATCCATTTCTTAAAAATACCACACTACACTCTTCGATTGTGATTTCGGAAAGACCAGTTTGTCTCCAATATCAATCTCTAAGTCCCTTCAATGATTATAATCATATCTCTTCTGCCAAATCTGAGTAGACTTTATGTGTTTTTAGATATCCTGAACCATTTCAATCTTCTCTCACACAATATCATGCCTAAGAAGAATTCTATCAGCAACTTCATCCCATATTGTACGAGTTCTACATTGCATTCTAGATAGAGCTTCATATGGCGACATTTGAGTACTAGAATGAAGATTTTGTTTTATGAGAACCCAAATAATGGGAGATGTTGATCCCATTCACCTTTAAATTATATTGATCTTGTATTTAATATGTCGTTGAGTGTCTAAATAGTCATTTTAGATAGGCCATCAGTTTTGGGGGTGATAGGACATTCCTAAATTCAATTCGAAAATCAAATCTTGTTGTTGAATTCTCCAGAATATTGATGTGATCCTTGGATCATGGTCAGAAAAAATATTATGTATTACTCCAAGAAAACTCACCACTTCTTTAATGTGAATCATTGAATACTGAACAAGATTGAGATACATCATAAATAGTGATGAAATTTGAACTCTTTGTGAGTTAGTCCACTATAACATATATTTTATTATTTCCTCTGGAATTTATTTGGAGACCAGTGACAAAGTACATAGTGATATTGCCTCACATCGAAGTTGGATTGTGTAGTGGTTTTAATACCCCGATATATAGTTGTCACTTCCCTATCACTTTTGGACACACAAAAAACCCTATAGTGTAGATGGAAATATCTCTTTCCAGGTTATCCCAATAATAATGATCATAAAGGTATCTATATATTTTAGTTCTTCCACGATGTATAGAGAATACATATCTATGAGATTTAATCATCATATCCTTCTTTACTTCTATAATATACTGAATACATAGTCTTGTTTGAGATTTCATTGAACCTTCTTGATCAACATTGAACTCTAAAAATGTCTCTTTCTTCATATCCTCAATCATGTTTTGTAAAAAAATATTAATTTTGATATTTTTTTATTTTAACTAGTAATAATGTCTATGAAATAAATGGGGATAGGATTGATGATTTCCATTCACTCATGATTCCCAGGTCCAACCAGTCTTGGTCCATGATCAATGGATCAACATGATAACTAATCATTTATATCACAATATGGTCATTCCTAATTAATGCATGAACGAATTTGTTTTCTCTTTGGGGGTTATAGTGAATTAAAAAAATCATAGTCTTAATGAAGTTATGACCACCTCCAATGTATCATGTTTAATTACTTTTGCATGAAAATATACATCAAACCTTTTAGGTCTATGTATATACCAAATTTCTACACATAAAGGTAGTTAATCCCTATTTTTTGAGAAAAAATAATAGTAGCTACCACTAGTTCAAGACTAGGATAATTTTTCACATGAGGATTTAACTATCATGATGCATAAAAAATAACAATGTCATTTTTTCTTGGAAAGGGAAACTAATATTCCCTCATTGGTCACAATGAACTCAAAGAATGAAACATGTTGTAACCAAAAATCAATTTTGATGAACATTACCAATATCATCTCCTTGCTTAGAGTTTTATATATAAACCTTAGGTGATCTTAATTTTCATCATGAATTTTTGAATATATAAGAATATAATAAATTAGAAAACAATAAATTTATCAAAATAGTCATTAAAGACTTTATTTTTTAAATCAAAAAATATAGCTAGAGAATTAGTCATGATTAAGGTCATAAAAATTCATAATTCCCATATATTGATCAGAAGGCGTTATTTGGAATATCATATTTGTTCACAAATAATTGATGATAAAAAGGCAATAGACAAATATTCAAGAAGAATTGATCCCCATGAAGTTGGTAAAATACATCATCAATAATTGGGAGAGGGTACTTGTTCTTCACTATTATACCATTATATTCTCTATAATCAATGAATAACTACATTGATCTATGCTTCTTCTTCAAAAACAGAATAGGTTCTCCCCATGTAGACACACATGGTTAGAAAAATCCCATCTATGAAAGATATTGAAGTTGTTTCTTTAATTCATAAAGGTTTACATTTCCCATCCTAAATAGGGTATTTGAACATGGATTATATCCATGTATATGTTAAATAGAGAACTCTACCTCTTTTTCTAGGGGAGGTTTAGGTAACTCTTTAGGAAGTACATCAATTCATTTCGAAATGATGGGTACATTTTGTTTTCTTATACAATCATTTCGTTATTACTTTTCATTTATCATATCTATAAATATTAATACAAGATGTTCTTATAGAAAATTATTAGGTCAAAATACCACTCCAATAAAAATAACTATTGGTTTTCTATTAGAGACAACTAATATTTCCTTTCTTCTATAGTTGATCATAGGGTTACACTTTGAGAGCTAACGCATCCATATTATAATTTCAAATTCCATCATATAAATGAATATCAGATATATGATGATATTGTGGTTGCTATGGTCAACACTAGAGTTTCCATACACTATAAATTCTTTGATTATCTCTTTAAAAATCATAAATAATAACTCCACTTTTAATAGTTCAAGGATTGATTCAAATTTATTTACAAAATTAGAGGAAAAAATGCATAGAACCAGTATCAAATAATGTAATTTATACCTTCAATAGAACATTGAGAGTAACTTACACCCCATCACTTGGATCCTATACTTTAGTTGTCATGATAGAAAATGCATGACCTCTCTCCCATGTCCTAATAGTATGTTGATAGTGATTATACACCATTACATTTTGACTAGAATAATGACTAGAAAAGTTTCAAGCTATCCAAACAAATATAACTGGACATCAGGATGGGCCTACACCATATTCCCTTTGTCATTAGAGTTGAGAATTCTAGGATTCAACACACTACGATGGTTCCAAGCTATATGGACATCTCTTCCACACATGTATCATTTTCCACTCCTGATAAAGAAGTTCCACAAATTCCTATTCCCACATTTTTTTCATGTTGTGAGTTTCACTTTACTTCCTATTATTCCATGATAAATGTTCCCCTATATGATTGGCTCCAGTGATCTCTTATTTTCATTCGATTTTTGTGACAAATGCATATCTCTAAAATCTAGTTCTACCTTAATTAAACACTATACTATATCCTCATAGTTGTCATCATCTCGATTGTCTAGATTACTCTATTGATGATATCTTAATATACCAAATAATCTATCACCCTTTCCATTAGTTTCTATAAAAAAGATAGAGGTATAAATATAATGTATCGTAAATCTCATCTCATAGATTTGCACATATTCATTTTCCTTAAGCTTCTACTCAGGGAATATTTTTCAATTTTATGTGACATTGAAAGGGGAAATCATTATTGTAAAAGGATTCCATAAACTATTACCACTCAATCAAATCAATATTCCATCTTGAATTAGTGTTTTTAATCTGTTTCCACCATGGTTCAGATTCTCCCTCTATGTGGTAAACTACTAGGGTAAATTTATCTTGTTCAAAATAGTAGAGTATAGAAAAGATATTTTCTATGGGGCTTATCCATTATTTTGAAATAACAGGGATAATAGATACACTGGAAGAAGGTGGTCATTGAAACATTATGTAACGTCCCGAATCCAGGCGTCACACAACGGGTTCCCCGAACTCGGTTGGTCACATGACCTCAAGCGCATTTCCCAAAATGAAAGAGGCTTCCGACTAGCAGCGAGGGCCTAGGACATACAGTGGGAAAACTATTCCCTCATTTGTCAAAGTGTAGCGTAGTGGAACAAAATAATAACATAAACAAGTGGAAGTAGTAAACAATATAAACCTAAAATTGACAAAGAAAATAAAGTAAATGATAACCAACAGTCATATTTATAATTATGTAACATGTCACTAATTGTATGAAAGAATCCAAAATAGGATACACTGTAATCAGATACAACACAACACATGGTACAAAGTACAACAAAACAAAACCAAAGTAGTGCAACAAGAACGTAGCAGCTTCGCCATCCTAAGCTCAGTCCCATGCTCTCCTTATCCTCTATAAAAATCATTCACCTGTGTAGGGACTCTTTCCCATATCGACACCGGCAGTGATATAATCTATTTTGGCCCAAGAAATCAGCCAAATAGTGTGTGAGAAATAAATCGTAGTAGGTGACCACCAAAGGCCCATGCCCAACTACCAGTGAAAATGTGCAACAACAGTGTGCAATAATGAAATGCAGTAAAATAGGAAGTACTCATAAGTAACCATTCCTACCTGTTACATTATCATTTAAATAATTATTTAAAAATTCAATATAAATAAATTCAAAGTGAACCTTTTCCTTATACATGCATGTCCCTACCCTCGGGCTAAACAAAACCACACCCTCAGGCTAAACAGAACCTTTCCCTCAGGCTAATCAGATCCTTGCCCTCAGGATAATCAGAACCCTGACCTCAAGCTATTAGAACCTTGCCTTCAGGATAAACAGAACCTTTCCCTCAGGCTAATAAGAACCTTGCCCTCAGGATAATCAGAACTTTTCCCTCTAGCTAATAAGAACCTTTTCCTCAGGCTAATTAGAACCTTTCCTTCAGGCTAATCAGAACCATTCCTTCATGATAAATAGAATAAAATCAAGTAATCGGGCCGTGTCCAAATCATAAGGAATCAATTTACACGTGTTTTATCTCAAGAAAACTCAAAACATGTTATAATCACAGCATAGCCACGGGTATCCTGGACAAATGACTAAATAGTGGAAATGCACCCTCCGGGTGGCCCTGGATCCAAGAAACGATACCAACAGTAGATTTTAATTATTTATTAAATTACCTATGTAGTTCTAGGTATCTAAACAGTCAAGGCCTCAGCCACACGACACCCCAAACATGGGTGCATGGAACAACATTGCACGAAATCAACTTGAGAGTTGGAATTAAATACAAGACAACCTACCTCGATATCCTCTAATCGATATACATGAAAGGAACCTCCTGAGGAGATCAAGGACGATGTAGATCTGAGATAAAAAATTACCCATTCAAACCCAAATAACTACCCTTAGGGCAAGAATTGGAAGGAAAGAACCAAGAAGAAGGAAGACGTTACCCGCGTGGTTCAAACGAGATCAACAACAAAAGAATCCAAGTCCTGGTGTGTGATCGGGAGCTCCTCCAAGTCCTAGCCTCCTCTCCCATAGCTCTTGGTGACTTCTCTACCTCCTCTATTTAATGAGGAGGATACTACCTGTTTTTAACAAAAAAACATATCTACATGGCGGGTAATCTCAATTACATAGCTTGTACATTTAATTTTTTTAACTATTCCACTGGCAGCTACTATTCACCGCCTCACTGTTCATCTGTTGACTTGATTACATGGTGTGTATTACTAAATACATGGTGTGTACTATCATTCCTCTAACGTCTATTTTCACCACCTTACTGTTCACCTACCAACTGATTTCACGGTATGTATTACTAAGTACATGACGTGTAGTTAGTTTTTACACCCTTAATCACCGACAAGACTACATGCCTTGTATTCTCATCCAACAGGGCCAACATACATGGCATGTGTACAAAATTACACAGTGTGTACCCATAAATTTGGGATTTTTCCCACATTTCCCTTATTTTCTCAAAAAACACATATGAATAAAGGAAAAGAAGAAACGTGTACCTCATGAATAAGAACCAAGTTCTTACAAACATCCCCCCTTAAAGAAATTCATCCACCAATTGCCCATCGAAGGGTGGTGATGATAAAATAGAGAAAACCTCTGGCCACTAAGCATGTACATCAGTTTCCCGCTCCCATGTTTCATTTTATACTCAACCATGCTGTCATAACACTCATATGAGAGGAACTGACCGGCCTCAGATAACCTTCGTGCTCCTATCAAAAATAAGAATCAGATGATCCTCAAAGGATGCATTGACCTAAAGTTCAACCTCCCTGTTCTGAAAAATGTGAGACTCGTTTGAGTGATAATGATGCAGCTGTGATATGTGGAAGATGTCATGCATTTCTTGGTACCTCTGTGGTAACTGGAACTGATTGGAAACCGGCCTGACTCTCTCCATAATCTCAAATGGCCCTACAATGCTCGGTAAATTTTTTTCCCTGTCTCATGATCTGCCTGTGTCACATCCTTGGTGAAACATACATGAAAACCTGAACCTTGACCACGAACTACAATGGTAGTCTACGGCAATCAGAATAATCTTTCTGATGAGACTATGTAGTAGCCAACTTCTTCAGAATCAGTTGGATCTGCTCTGTAGTCTCTTATACGAGACGTGGTCCCAGTAAAGCTGCCTCACCAACCTTGAATGAGCACAAGGTTGATTGGAAGCGCCTACCATATAAATCTCTTTATGGTGCCATCTCAATAGTTTCATGAAAACTATTATTATTGTTAAACTCGACTAGGGTATGTGCTTCTCCCAAGAGACCTAAAAGTCCAGGACTCATGCACGCAACATGTCCTCTAGCACCTATATTGTACTCTCTGACATGCCATTGGTTTGAGGGTGGTATGATATGCTCAGAAGCACCTGTATACCCAGTGCCCTCTGAAAACTCTGGAAAAAAAATGAGACATAATACAGGTGTCCCAATCTAAAACGATAGAATGAGGGACCCCATGAATATGTACTACCTCTCAGATATATAGCTTCTCGATCTCGTCAACACCGAAGGTCTACATGATCAGAAAAAAGTGATCTACCTTCGTAAGTCTATCCACAACAACCGATATGACATTATTTCCTTGAGGTAACCTCATCAAACCAGTCACGAAGTACATCACAACATCATTCCATTTCCACTACGGAATGGGTATCTATTGTAACAGTCTGGATAGACTCTGATGCTCTGCCTTCATCTACTAACAGGTGGAACATCTCTTAACAAAACCAGCTACCACTCCTTTTATACCCAACCACCAATATAGATGTCTGAAGTCACTATACATTTTGGTAACTCCAGGGTACACTTCCAATGTTGAAGCATTAATTTACCACATCAACTCCTCACGTATATCCCTTGTAACCCACACTCATCCATGGATATGTCGTACCTCATCATCACCTATCATCCAACCAGGAGGAGGGTCCTCACATGCCACTGACTCCTGTAGAACTAGGCCTTTTGAATCTGATATCTGTCTCATCCTCACTCTATCCAGGAGGGTAGAAGTCACAGCTAAGGATGAAAGATAGGTTCTCCCCTGACTATCGTGCACCACTAAATGCATCTCAGAGAATATAGCCATAATCTACCACTCACCACTGGCCTCCTGCACTACCTGTATCTGAGTCCTCTTACTCAGTACATCAGCCACTGCATTACGCTTACCAGGTGTATAGGCAACCTCGAAGTTGAAGGAATGAAGGTATTCATCCCACAATCGCTATCTCAAATTCAATTCACACTGGGTAAAAATGTATTTAAGACCTTTTTGTCCTGTAAACACCAAAAAAATGTTATCCTAATAGAACAGGTTTTTAGGATATTCCCAGGAAACTACTGCTCTCACTTTCTTTGGGACTACCAAAACTCCTGCCTTTGAGATAATATGAACCAGGAAGTGAATCTAGTCCATCAAAAAGTGTCCCTTTGAGAGCATAGCATATAAATGATCCTCTCTCAGTGTGCTCAGTACGATCTCATTATGGGAGGCATGGTCGTGTCGAGTGTGAGAGTACACCAAGATATCATCCATGAAGACTAGCACAAAAGAAACCAGATTTGGGTGGAAAACACAATTAATCAGAACCATGAAAACTTCTAGCACATTTGTGAGTCTGAACATCATGACCAAGTACTCATATAGACCATATCTGCTCTAAAAGGTTGTAAGTGGTTTGTCTGGTGGTCTAACACACAACTGATGATATCCGGATCTCATGTAAATATTCGATAACACTCGTGCTCCACTAAGATGATCAAAAATATCATCAATCCTCAAAAAGGGATATCAGTTCTTGACCGTCAACTGGTTCAAATTCTGATAATCCACACAATGTCTGAGGGTACCATCATCCTTCTTCGCAAAAAGGACAGGCAAACCCCAAGGTGAAGTACTGGGTCTGATGAAACCCTTTACTTGCAACTCCTCTAACTGCCTCTTGATCTCCTAAAACTCTGGTGTAGCCATCCTGTAAGGAGGAATGGACACCAGTGATGCTCCTGGAACAAGATTAATAGAGAAGTCCACCTCTCGCTCTGGAGGTAGACCTAAAAAGTCATCCGGGAAGACATCCCTGAAACGATTAACCACAAGAGGGAAATTCTTCTAACAAGTTGCCCAGTCATCCAGATATAAACTCGCAATATTGGCTGCCACTCCACCTCGCCCATGATGCTTGGGTCTTGTTCAGCTATCCTGGACATCCCATTCGCCCTTGTATAGAAACTCTCCACCCTCTGGTGATATGAAACTCACCCTGAGATGATAGCAATCTATAGAGGCTCGAAAGGGTTCCAAACAGTCTATCCTGAGAATGACATCACAGCCCCTCATCTCTAAGACATAGAGGTCCCATCGAAAGTGACAACCACCAACCTCTAGGGGTACACCTTTCACTGATGAACACTTACCATTATAGTTCCCAATGGAGTGTCTAGAATAATGATATCCAAAGAAGAAGAAACACAGAGCCAATGGCTCTACACAATAGGAATAGTGATAAAGCTATGTGTAGAACCAATATCAAGAAGTACTGAAGATAAAATAGAAGAAAATCAAATAGTACCTCTAGCAGTTGAAGTTCTGGGATCCTTCTCTTTTTGGGTCTATTGCATTGCATATGCCTGCCAAGTGCCACATCCCAATAACAAAACATGTCTACCCTGAGCTAACCCGCCCTGCTATCTCTGAGATCCAAGTGTCTAGCTACCATGGGCACAAACACCACCTCAGCCTAAACATCCTGATGTATTCCAATTCCCTGACTGGTAAGAAGCTACTGGTCCTGCTCCTGCACACAGAGTATACATAGAACCACTCTCACTAGTCACTGGGAGAAATTCCCTGCAAAATTCCTAAATATTACCCATCTTTCTACAAGCTCGGCACTCCAATGGGTCACATGGAAACTAAGGTCTCTTGTTCCCCTCTTTTCCACACTGGTAGCACATTATCAAGACACCTGAATAATTATTATAGATAGAACTTCCACCATGAGAGAAATCCATCTCCCTCTTCCTCTTATCGGTATAAATAGTACCATTGAATGGTGTCAAACCACCCTGGTCCGCACAACTAGCTTCCCATAGGTTCCGCTTAGTAATCAATGCCTGGTTCACCATTTAATGCATTGTAGGCAACCTGAAAACATTCACCCATGCTCAAATGTCATATCAAATACCATCCTCAATGCCTCTATCCCTCAATGTCGCATCATTAACCAGAACAAGTGCAAAACACTGTAGCTCGGTGAAGCGGGCAGAATAGTCCATCACTGACATGGCACCCTACTGCAGATTCATGAACTCACGAGCTTGATCTTCCCTCAGTGTCTCTGGAATGAAAAAGTCATATAATACTAACTGAAAATACTCCCATTCCATGTCTCGGTGATGATCAGTCTGGGTGGTAACATCCCACCATCTCTTGGCGGAATCACATAGCATGTTAGTAGCAAGCTTGACCCTCCTCCCAGGAGGATTCTCTAGATGCTCGAAGATCATCTGCATATAATATATCCATGAATCCATAACTTGTTTTCCGCCATCCCCAGAAAATGTAGGCGGATGCTGCTGCTAGAATATACGCATCAGCTCTGCCCGAGATGTGGAAACCAGCGGTGCTCCCTAGAAGGTCTTCAAGAACCGCATGAAGCCTTCACAGAACTGCGCATCCGTGCCTGTTTCTTGTATAATGGCTGGCGCCGCATCTGGAACTGCTGAAGGATCCATTAGTAGCCTATAGTCTACCATCATTAGAGTATAATCATTTCCACTCTCTTGGCAAGCAACTCGAGGTCGTCTCGGCGTCATGACTCTACGAGGTCAAACACATGCCTTAGATTAAGATCATCAAGGACTACGAACTAGAAATGTATGAAGGGAACAAGAGGAAGAAATCATTCAAGTTTACAAAACAAGACTACACAACATGTATAATAACTACACTACATGTTACCTTAAGTCTTTCAAATGGGCATGTACTCCAGCCAGAACTGGTCGTGTAACACCCCAAACACATGACTTGTTATCTTAACACACAGTGTGTACTTGAATCATATTTCCCTGCCTGAGTCCTTCTACATGGATAAGAGACAATATTCATATTAGAACAAGGTTACAATGTGTGTTACACCCACACACAACATGTAGACCACCCTATTTCACCATCCACACGACCAAGTCCACACGGTCTCTCACCGTTTAAGGCTACACAATGTGTCCCATAGGTACACGATGTGTACTAGACAAGATTTATTAGCCTGTGTTGTTAGTGACACAACCAGTGTACCCAATATTCACTACACAGCATGTTCCAAATGAACACGATATGTACTAAGAAGCCAAAACCGACCCGTGTTGTTGGATACATGTATGTCTACCTGGGTTAGACTACATGGCGTGTTGAATCCTGACACGACATGTATAACTAAAGGTTTACCCGTCCGTGTTGTTATTTACACAGGTGGACAACATGTTAACCCTACACAGCTTGTAAAACTAGTACACTGTGTTTTCCCCATGAACTTCCTTATCCTGTGTCTTTTCCCACATGGCCTATGAAATAGTTATAGACTACATGGAGTGTACAAAAGGTACACGACATGTACTTAAGAAAACCAATTTATTTATGAAGAGAAGAACACATGGCATGTAGTCAAAACTAAACGGCATGTATTCTGGGTTTTTCTGGTCAGTAAGACTCAAAAACTACTCCGGAGTCCATAAAAACACCGAAACGAACACCAATGTTCCAAATTTCAATCCATGAGGGCCCATACTCTCTGCGAACCAAATCTTGGCATTTTATACATGTTATAACAATGTAAAAAAGTTGATGATTCACCAAATTCTTGTTGATGAGGGCCCATAATCATCAAGAACAAGATTTTTGCATTCATTCACAAAACCATACATAACAATACTCTATAAAATAGTAGGTGTTTTATCAAGGAATCTATCATAACAACATTCATTTTCTAGCACAAAATCCATCACAAAAATATGCAATTTCTAATTCACCTACGTGGCATGGAAACTATACATGACTTGTGATTCTAACATGTGCCCAAATGATGCATGTGATGGAATACCCACATCTCATTAGGTTGAAACTAAATAGAACCCAAGTATAGAATGTAAACAGAACACCACAAGTGCGTCACCCAAAAAAGAAAACCAAATCAACTGTAAAATTGGAAAACCAGAAAAAAAAATGCAATTAAACAAGGTAGATTGGATTTTCCCTGTACACGGGTTAGCTACTCCCAGGAAAATCTTATTACCAAATACCAATTCCATCCTATCCCTTACTATAGCTACCACACAGTAAGTCAAGAAAAAAGAACCTTTTATACCACATTGTAATGTCCCGGATTCGGGTGCCACACAATGTGTGCCCCGAACTCGGTTGGTCACATGACTTCAAGTGCATTTCCCCAAATGCCAAAGGTTACCAACTAGAAGCAAGGGCCTATGACTGATAGTGGGGAAACTATTCCCTCATTTGTCAAAGTGTAGAATAGTAGAACAAAATAATAACATACAAAAGAAGAAGTAGTAAATAATATAAACATGAAATGCACAATAGAACTGAAATAAAAGATAACCAACAGTCATATTTATAATGATGAAACATGTAACTAATTCTATGAAAGTAGCCAAAACAGGACACACTGCAATCAGATACAGTACAACACAATTTACAAAGTACATCAAAATAAAAACAAAGCAGTGCAACAGGAACACATCAGCATCGTAATCCTATGATCGGTCCCATGCTCTCCTACTCCTTTGTAAAAATCATGCACCTGTGTAAGGAATCAGGACCATATCGACACATGTAATTATATAATCTGTTTGGGCCAAAGACATGAACCAAACAGGGTTCCAGAAATAAATCCCAGTAGGCAACCACCAAAAGCCCATGCCTAACTGCCAATGAAAATGTGCAACAATAGTGTGCAATAATGAAATGCAGTTAACTAGGAAGTACTCAAAAGCAACCATTCCTACCTGTTACATTACCATTAAATAATTATTTAAAAATTCAATATAAATAAATTCAATGTAAACCTTGTCCTTAGTCATGCAAGTCTCTACCCTCAAGATAAACAAAACCACGCCCTAAGGCAAAATAGAAACTTTCCCACAGGCTATTTAGAACCTTGCCCTCAAGCTAATCAGAACCTTTACCTTAGACTAATCAAAACCATACCCTCAGGCTAGTTATAACCTTTCCCTTAGACTAATTAGAGCCCTACCCTCGGGCTAATCAGAACCTTGCCCTCAGGCTAATCAGATCCTTTCACTTAGGCTAATTAGAATTTTTCCCTTAGGCTAAACAGAACAAAATCAAATAACCAGGCTGATCTGAATGTATAAGGAAGTAATTTACATGTGTTTCCCCTCAAGAAAACTCAAAACATGTTATAATCATGGCATACACACAGGTATCCAGGCCAAATGGCTAAACAAGGGAAACACACCCTCAGGGTGGCCCTAAATCAAATAAACGATCCCAATATATGTTTATAGTTATTTATTAAATTACCTATGCAGTTCTAGGTATCTAAATATTCATGGCCATAGCCACACGACATCCCAAACATGGGCGTGTGGCACAACAGTGCACAAAATCAACTCAACAGTTGTATATAAACATAATACCACCTACCTCGATCTCCTCTAATCAATATGCGTGAAAGGCGCCTCCCGAAGCGACCAAGACCGACATAGATCTTAGATAAACGATTACCCATTCAAACCCAAATAAGTTCCCTTAGGGAAAACATTGTAAGGAATGATCCAAGAATAAGGAAGGCCTTACCCGTGCGGTTCAAATGAGATCGATAACAGAAGAATCAGAGTCCCAATGTGCGATCAGGAGCTCCTCCAAGTCCCAGACTCCTCTCTCGTGGCTCCTGGTGAGTTCTCTGCCTCCTCTACCGAATAAGGAGGCTACTGCCTATTTTTAACAAAAAAAACATAACTACACGGCATGTAATCTCATGTACGCGTCGTGTACTTTCCATTTTTTAACTATTCCTCTGGCGAGTACTCTCCAGTGCCTCATTGTACATCTACCTACTTGATTACATGGCATGTATTACTAAATACACGGTGTGTACTATCATTCCTCTGGCGTTTAATTTCACCACCTTACCGTTCACTTGCTGACTGATTACATGGTGTGTATTACTAAGTACACAGCATGTAGTTAGTTTTTACACCATTAATAACCAACAAGCCAACATGCCATGTATTATCATCCTACACGGCCAAAGTACATGGTGTGTGTAAAAAAGTACATGGCGTGTACCAATAAATTTCTGATTTTCCCACATTTCCCTTATTTTCTAAAAAACACTTAAGGAAAAAGGGAAAGAAGAAAACCCAGACCTCAAGAATAAGAACCAAGTTCTTACACATAATGTACGAAAAATAATGTTTCAGTTATTGAGGTCAATCTGGCTGATCATCTTGATTCAACATATTTTTCATAACTCAAGTTAGTTGATTCTTAATTTTCCTGATGTTTTCCAATCTCAATTCCATTGGAGAGACGTTTGAGAATGGTCTACTATGTTCATCGTTTATGTGGCTAATACAATTTCCTTAAATTTTATAAAAGAAGATAAACATTTAAGAAGACATCTTTCTTTAGGTAATATTGAAATTATAAATGAATCTTATGTCATAATACATGGTGCTTAAATTTGATATTCCAAACAAAAAAATCTATATTTCCTTCAAAAAGGTTAATAAGTAGGTTCTGATTAACTAAACATATCCCCCAAGAGTGTCAATACAAGAATTAATCCAGGACCATTGTCATGCACTAGTTCCAATTAAAGTCTAGTTCAAATTAGTGTATTCATGTGTTACCCATAGATACATATTTCCTAGAGCCACATCCCAATGTTCGTATCTAGACATGGATTTCATTGCATGAAAACCACTTAATAAAAACTTCACCAAAATACATGGATATGTTCCTATATTTAATAATTTCCATAGGACTATTCCAAATGTTTTCATATCCCAATTTCGATAAATAACTAAACCGTCCTTTTTTACAAACTATGGAATCGTTTCTTTTTATTACAAAACTTTTCATTTCATGGTACATATAGATGATCTTTTAATGTTTTTTTGTCATTGAGGATAGGTTGAATAATATATGAAAACATAAAACACTATTATAATCCACTTGAATGGATTCTTTATGGGCTCATCCTAAGTACATTTACTACTTCTCATAACCTAGGGAGATACATCAATGGGAAGGGATGGATATAATTCTTACTATAAGAAATGATTTAGTTATATTCATGAGAAATGTTAATAAACACATTAAGAATATCATTTTTTCACGATAAATGAAAAAACAAGAAAATAAAAATAAAAATAACATGAGTCATAACATGGAAATGTGTAAAAAATAACTATTTTATATATTCATATGAATTTCACTTAGGTTAATCATTAATTTTTTATAAATGAGAAATACCAATGTTATTCACCTAGGTATTGGAGAATATTTCATCTCTTGAGATTAATGTTTTTACCCAATTAATTATAGAACGATCCGGGAACTACCTTAGTATTTATTTTTTCATATTATCCACATAGATAAAAATACTACACACAGTAAATAACACATGGGGAAAAAATGGTCTTAATATCAAAATCATGAAATTTTAAAAAGTTGAAAATATTATCAATATTTTATTTTTATCCCAAAGAATTTGAAAGAGGGTTTCAGGTAAATTAATCATAGAATAAAATAAATATTTTTTAAATTCATTTGAATATACATGGAAAAGAAATAGCCTTGGGTATTCAAAAAATTAAAATGAATGGGAATTTCTTGAGCATAAGAGGGAAATTTTGAGAACTAAATTCAACTGTATAACAACTATAAAATGTGTTTTTTAAAGAGTAAAATTATGGAGGAAAAGAGTTTCCCATTTATAAAACATAATTTTTAAGTAAGGGTATGATAAAATGTGTAATATAATAGTGTTTCCAAAAGATTTATAAGATATATATATAAATATTTTCTTGAATTGAAGAGAAAATAAACATAACCCCCTTTCCTTGAAGAGTTACTCGTTGATCATGTAGAAATGAACCTTGTGTTCTTGAGGACAACATAGGTGGAATACTTCGGATGTAAAAATACCATATATTCTTGTATAATGGTTTCTCAGTGAAGGAAAATAGGTAAATGGTTTGTTATTTATAGAAAAAGTGGATGAATTGTTTAATAATTTCCAAATAAAGCCCTTAGAAACATAGGTTGTGGAAAATTCAAAACCAATGGTGTAACCATGGTTTTGGACATTTGGGACATTTATTATGTTATTTGAAGCCATGATAACCCATAATCATACTATATTACTTATTTTTGAAAGGAAATGTAATTTTTCCACAAAATAATATTTTTAATGTTAAAGATTCCATTTTAAAATTTGGAATGTACCCTATTGGTTTAGAAATTGACAAAAATATATTACAATACATGATATTAAAAAAATAACATATTTTAGGTCGTGGATTCTAGTTAATAATTATTACACCATGATGAAAAAATAATGAAGTCATTATACATACCAAGAACCTCATGCCCTATTATTATAATTCACAGATAAAGAAAGTATTTTTAAAAATTCTCATAAATTCCCCATAACCTAAACTCATGGTTATGATTTCAAAACCCATGTTTATTAAATGATAATGAAGATATAAATATGATAAATTAATCTATTCACATAAAAATATGTATTTGTTAAAAATTAAAGGTTAAATATGCAAAGTGAAATTTTTGACACTTAAAATTATTTCAAGACATAATAAAATTATTTAATCATTTATATTTAAATAAAAGGGGTTTTATGATACTATTTTGTAAGACAAAATTATTATAATAACTTAGTTTGTTCAGAAATTTATATATTTTCTGAAAAGAATAATTTGGGTTAAAAAAACCATTAATCAAATTACATCACAATTAATCCTATATTTTATTATTCAACCATATTATTAAAACTAAAAAGATGGAATAAAAATTATATTTTAAAATAATATTTGAATTTATGTAATATGAATTGGGCACATAACAATAGATAACGTTCGTATTACCTAAGGGTAAGCTGTGTGATGGTTATGTATCCATTGGAAATCCTGTCTAAAATCGATTGAGTGGTAATTTAAAGTAATTATAACTTCTCCCATAGGTGACTTCATTAAATATTCCATTATGGAAGATTATATTGAGATTGGTCAAGGGAAAACCCCAGTGATGTTAAATCCCTCCCATGTTCTAAAAATGGGCTTCTTAGGACATGAATATATTAGTTGAGGCCACCAATTCTCAATTCTGCATTAATTATCTTTTGTCTTTTTTTATGATAACCACTAATTATAAATTTAATAGTATTAGAAAGAATATAGTTCCCAATGGTCATATTTACAAATGGTCATATAGTGGTTGAATGTAGATGGTCATATTTAAATTTATTTTCACTTAATTATAAATGAGATATGGTTTCTTTATATAATATAATATAAAACACATTTTAAGAAACAAAATCATTCAGAAATATTGGGTCATTACACTATGCATAAGGAATAGTGATAGTTTTGAACTAGTTTCATAATAACTATAATATTATCTATTTTCACCCAAAGTTTATAATTCACCTATCATAAATGGTACTATAACTTATTATTTATAATTTGATATAATTTTATAATATAATACCATGTATTTTTGGATTATTATCCATAAAAATAAAATCCATGATGATCATGTTTCAATGTTTTTAAATGAACAAACATTGTATCTTAATTAATGTGTCTATTATTAATGTTACCATTAGAAAAAAAATTAACTATGTACTTATCTATATAATATATTTTCATTTATTATTTTACAATTTTCAACCATGATATTATTTAATATAATTGATCAATTTGGTGGTTAGACCAACCCAAACATTAACATTCAATAATTAGGGGATGTGTATGGTTCTGAATATTGTTTATGTTGAAATAATATCATTATTATATAATAATAATCGTATTTTAAAGAAATTTTTAAGATTAGGAATAATATTTTATGATATTTTAGTAAATAATAATAAAAACCAATGAAAAATGATATTCATTATTTTATGGAGGTTATAGATCACATAAGAGTTCAAATGATTTTTTTTTTGTTTTTGCACAATGGAAATGGAGAAAGGTGGTTATTGGTAATTAAAATAGCATAAAATTTAAATTTCACTATAAAAAAATTAATCATATTATTATTGGAAAAATATATTTTTATGGTAAATTTAGAAAATAAATAATGTTACTAAAAAGTTAGTAGTTACGTTTAGAACTTTGTGTTTTCCCTTGGATGATACCTTTAAAATGGAGGGAATTGGATAAATTCATGTGAAAAGAATATAAAGGAAGTCAAAATGGGATATAGGGGAAGGAAAAATGGATTATTTTAAAGAGGAAAATAAAATATATATTTTTATTTACAGGGTTTTGGAAATCCATATTTATAAGTGATAAGAAAGGAATTCATATAAATATTTCGTCTTAATAAAATGAGAGAACATGTTTCACATTTCAAGAAGACTAAAAAATGTATAATGATGGAGTGGGGATAATTTTACATTTATAAATTCATCAACAACTAAATTAGAAACATGTTTTAAACATTTTTTCCCCTATTGGATAACTTATATAATGCTTTTAGATTTTACAGTAACATCATTTTTTTACCAATGTTATTAATTTTTTCTGCCTAAAAATAAAATGGGATGTATTTTATAATTTTACCTATTGATTTCATATATAATGTCAATTTTTTAACATAAAATTTCATTATGAATGAAAAAATAATTTTAACCTTATCACATGTAACATGTTGATACCCATTAATAGGAAAGTGAAATTTAAAATTTAAATTTTATGAACTGGATAAAATATGAATTTTTTTTATGAAATATACTATAATATGATAATATGAATTTAATTATATATGGCCTTAAATGAAATCAAATATAAAATTTTATCAAAATAAAATTATATTTATATAAAAATACTAAAAAGAGTTTCTTTTGTTGGAAAATATTAATTATGTTAATAAAATGTTAGATATAGGTGTTCTAAATTTATATTGGTTTATTAAATTGTATATTTATTTTCATAAGATAAATCTTTGATAAATAAATATATTTTTTTAATATTTGATCTTATACCTACCTTTTAATATAGTTAGAAGCCCTATTGTTTTAATAGAAAATTTATTTTTTTACTATTCACTAAAAATAAATTACTTCAACAAAAATTAAAAAAACACATAATAAGATTATTATAATATTATAAATTAAAATATATATATTAATTTTAATAATTCGAAATCTATTTTTTCATAAATTTATCATTTGAATGAAAATACAAAATATAACGAAGACTGATTTTATTGAAATTTCTTTTTTGAACATTAATTGTTATTGATATTATTCAATACCAATTTAAAATTTAAATAATGTAATATTATATATTATTATAATATTCATTTAATTTTTTTTGATTTAATTTATTAAAATTTTTAATATAATTTTGGGAATAAAAAATCTTTCTTAATAATATTTGTTTTTTATTCTCTAAATGTGAGAATTGTTTAACTTCTTACTATCTTTTTATTTACTAGAGCTATAATTTTTCATATAATTTTAGTTAATAATTTTTTACTAATATGTCAGGAATCATTTTAATATAGTGTTGAGTTTATAAAATGAGTATACTTATTTACAAAAGTAACATAATCAAATCTTGGGTTATCACATTTTCTTCTATTAAATAAATAATATCATTAAATTTTTAATTATTCCTAAGAAATGGAATACAAAAAGGGTGTATATAAGGTTAAAATGAACCCACATTTTGTTTATGAAGAGGGTTTATCTTCACTTTCTCTGGTATTAGTATATAACTCATATTATCCATCATACACTACTGGAAATTTAGGCTATAGCCACAGTTTGAAACTATGGGTATATGCTCAAAAATTGTGGATATAGGTTATAACCATGGTTCAATGGACTGTGGCTACTATTGGTGTGGCTATAGGGAATGACCTATAGCCACGGTTTGAAACCATGGCTATAGCCCTTTAACCACGGTTCAAACTACGGTAGAACATTAAGCCATACAGGTTCTATTGCCATGGTTTAAAACCATGGCTATATAGTTTTAGCCAAGTCTTAAAACTGTTGAAATATACCTACAACCATTGTTTAAAATCATGGCTATACGTCTTCCCATTTCATAAAAAGACCCCCCCACCGAACACCCCCAACACCCCCATGCCCCCATGGGTAGCTCCCTTGCACCGCCTTGAACACCCCCTACACCCCCTAGACACCCCCCTTGCACCCCTATTAGACCCCCATACCCCTCCTGCACCCCCTAGACTTCCTTTTTCCTCCCTTGCCCCTGCACCCCATGCCCCCTAGACATCCCACTTGAACTCCCCCCCAGACACCCCCTTGCACCCCCACAGGACACCCCCTTACCCCTCCTACTAGACACCCCCATTGGACACCCCCTGGACCCCCCCCATACACCCCCTAGAAAACCCCTGGAAAACCCCTCCTGGACACCCACATGAACCCTCCCCCTGCACTGCAGACCCCCCCTGGACATCCCCACATACAGACCCCCCTATACCCCCTGGATAGTCATTGGACCCCCCCCGGAAAACCCCACCTGCACCTTCCCCCTTCCTTGTAAACCCCCTTGGACAACCCACCTGCAAACACCTCCTCCCTACACCCTCCCCCTGCACCCCCTGGACAACCTTTGGACCCCCACCCCTAGACATCCCATGGACCCCCCCTGGATAGCCCCTGGACACCCCCTGGACAACCTCATATTCACCCTCCCCCTACCCTGTAGACCCCCCTGGATAGACCCACCTGCAGACCCCTCGGCACCCCCAACACCCCTATATAATCCTTGTACACCCCCTCGAAAACCCCTCCTAGACATGCCACCTACACCCTCCCCCATACCTTGAAGACCCCGTAACACCCATCCCCCTACCACGTCACCCTTCATGACACCCCCTTTCACCAAAGAAACACCCTCCCCACTACCCTGTTGACCCCCCCACTATTTTCCCCCTTCTAGGTC
This sequence comes from Viscum album, assembly GCA_963277665.1. Taxonomy (NCBI): domain Eukaryota; kingdom Viridiplantae; phylum Streptophyta; class Magnoliopsida; order Santalales; family Viscaceae; genus Viscum; species Viscum album. Next base: position 1,478,295,997 of record OY728150.1, read on the forward strand.
CCCCCTCCTAGACACCCCCTATCACCTCACCTGCACCCTCACCCACGGACAAACCTTGGGGACCACCCTAGACAACCCCTCCATGACACCCCACCTGCACCCTCCCCCCTTCCCTGGAGATCCTGCCGCACCCCCCTGGACACCCCCTTGCACCCTCCCCACTGCCATGCTGACCCCTTCCCCCCCACCGGTATCCCCCCTTCTAGGTCCACCTTTCCTGGACACCCCCACTTACACCGCACCTTCACCCTCCAACCTGCCATGGATCCCCCCTGGACAACCATCATAGACACCCCACCTGCATTCAACCCTACCCTGCAGACCCCCCTGCACCCTCCCCCACATGGACCCACCCACCAGTATCCCCCTTCCAGGTCCCCCCTCCTGGACACCCCCACTTGCACCACACCTGCACCCTCCCCCTACTTCCCCCCTGGACAACCCTCATAGACACCCCACCTGCACCCTCCCGCTGCCCTACAGACCCCTGTTGTACCCTCCACCCCATTCTAGACACCCCAACTTGCACCACACCTGCACCCCCAGCCCTGCACCCCCCGAAAAACCCTCATAGACACCCCACCTACACTATCCCCCTGCCCTACATACCCCATGAACCCTCCCCCTAGACAGCCCCTCCTAGAAACCCCCCCCCCCAGTATCCCCCCTGCCAGGTCACCCCTCCCTCTTGGACACCCCCAAATTCACCACACCTACACCCTCCCACTACCCAACCGCCCGGACAACCCTCCTAGACACTACACCTACACCCTTCCCCTGCCCTTCAAACACCCCTTCACCCTCCCAACCTCCTGGACACCCCCTCCTAGAAAACCCCTCTTAGACACCACACCTACACACTCCCCCTTCCCTGCACCCCCCTAGACTACCCATGGACACCCCCGAGACACCCCACCTGCACCATCTCTGCTGCCCTGCAGACCCCATGCACATTAAAAACATTGTCCCACCATTTTTATGTTTCTTTCATTCTTTTCAACTGATAGTCTTGTAACCATTCCAATGTTTATACCATATAACACTCCTAATGTCACCCTCCATCTAGAGGTGTTCTCCCTAAATCATGTTGGTAAAATTGTAAGGAACCATAATACTAGTACCATAAGAAATATATAGAACCATTTTCCTCCAATGATTACTTATCAAAATTCCTTATTCAACAAGTTCTATATCGATTTCTAATAATGTGAAATCAATAAAAACATAATTCCTAGATCATTGGTGGAGACTTAGTTTGTTTCTTATGGTTTAAATCACCCAAAAAAAGCCTATGTACTACTACACTAGAAACTATAGAGTTCTCGATGCTTGTTTCTCAGACTCCTCGATGTATTCATATAAGTTTCCATTATTTCACAGTGAAATCATATACCACAATGGATTCCCATTAGTAGTATTAAAATACATATCTAATAACACTTGCATGATATGATACTAGGATTAACTAGGATAATAACCCTACAAAGATAAAAAATAAATACAATATAGTATATTCTATGATAATATTTTCCAGATGATGTTTCATTTTTTTTAGTTGTCTAGTTAACAAAAAATTTAGTATCAACCATAGTTAACCAACCAAAAGGATCATATCTATTAAATAATGGAAGATCTATCCTATGTGAAATGCTCTACATTCTATCCATGTACTGAACATATCTATAACATAATTGCTTTGTGATTTATATCCCTCCTTGATAATAGAGTTCTCTATCCTCTTAGAGAGAACATTTAACACATACACATATTATTCATCATGAATATATCATACTTACAAAATAGATGAATAAAAATAGATTATTGTATGAACATATATGAAAAATTGAGAAACCATTATTGGGAATCAATTTAAAATATTAAATATATCTAATTGAGAAACTCTATAGGAACAATCTAATTCATATGAGAACTAGATTAAATTGTATGATGTTCCTTATATAGGCTCTATTGAATTCGATTGGGAGAGACTTGAAAACTGATTAGTTTGGAATCTATAGGATGTAACGTCTAATCCCTACTAGCTATAATCATGACTAAAATTTGATATACCACTTGAAAATCACATGATGGATACCGAGGAACAAATGTACTAGAAGTAGGTTCCATTTCTGCAGCATGGCATAAAATACACTAACAACATATTATTTCAATTAAGGATTAATCCTATGTGGTCTCTAGATAACCTACCATATATTTATAGAGGAAATAATAAAACATGATTTATGTACACTTTGAGGATTTGAAATACTCTTCTAGAAATTCTTTATACAATATTTAAACATCCTCAAAACCATGACTATCATGCTTTTAAAGATAGGATTATATATATTTACTAAAATAATTGAACATAAAAACCTATGGTAAATAATCTGATAAACTCCATATATTCCTTACAACTTACTACCAAAAAAATTCTTTTGGATAACTAACCATGTAATTCAAAGACATGACCATTGCACACCCTCTCCCCCTACTCCCTCCACACCCCACACAACCCCATGTCCCCTGCACATGACCCTACCCCTGCCCCCAGCACACCCCCATCCCCTAGCACACCCCCTTGCCCCTACCCTCTGCACACCACCACACTGCCCCTACCCTACCCCATGCCCCCTCCCCTGCGCACCCCTTCCCCTCCCCCTGCACAACCGCTACCTCTTCCCCAGCACACCTCCTACCCCTGCACCTAGCACAACCCCCTTCCCCCAACCCCCTTCACAACCACACCCCCTTCCCCCTGCCCACATCCCCTGCACACCCCTGCACACCCCTTTTGCCCCTACCCCCTGCCCCCTCCTCCTGCACCTACACCCCCCTGCACACCTGGACACCCCTTTCACCCTAAAACATTATACACCACAACATTTACCAAACACTAAAATCATTATATGGTAGAATTCAATGTATATACCAAGAAAAAAAATTATAACTAAAATGTACCTCAATATAAATATCACCAAAACCACCACGACCCTCATCATCTCCTTCAGAAACACCAACATCATTATCTCCTCCTCTCAGACTTCCATCACCATCAATATCCTCATTGGCATATGCACCTAAATCAATGAGAGGAGCAGAAGAATCCACATAAACCAACCACAAATAAATAAGAACACATGCAATTGATGAAAAAATAAAAAGGTTATCACTAAAATCAAAAAATCAATCTATATTTATTTTACTCATAGAAAATCATACAAAATGTGAAAAAATCACAATTCCAAAAATTTTAATGGAATTTTATGGAATAAAACAATGAATTATATATACTTTTTTTTGAAATTTCTAGTTCGATCAGTCTCCCAAACATAGTTTATTGAATTCCAGGGCAATGAATTTTCTATTGGACTTCCTAAAAATGAGAAATACCTCATGAATATGAAGTTCACAGCCCTATCTGCTCATCCAACAAAAAATTTTTGGATAGTTTAAATTGTATAAACCTACACCGTCATTTGGATATGACAATGCCTATTAATATAGAGATTATAGTCAACTACTCTCATTAACATCAAAAAAAATTGCTCTTTAAATGGACACTGCTATATCAATAGAATGAAATTATAAGACAAGATATCGATAAATTATTATTTTTAACATGATTGTACCCAAAAATAATAAAAAATAAACATCAGATTCAATCATGTAAGTTCAACAGAAATAAAACATGGTCTATGGTGAGAAAAGAGTGGCCATGATGCTCCAATTCAATGGTGCTTGTTACAGTGCACTATGGGCAAGATGGATGTCATTTTCTACACTCAATCAGATACCAAGTAAAATCTTCTAATAATTCATAATTAAAAAAATGGTTTGAGCCATATATATTTTGATATTATAACAATCAAAACAAGAACACATAAAATGGATAAATTCATGCGTAAACAGTATAAAATAGTAAAACTTATTTGAACACTCCCACTATCTCAAAACAAGAACACATAATTCTTATATACTTTCTATAACCATCTACACTGTTTCTTCAAGTTTACTTCACTATAACCGAGTTCCATAATAACTCACACACTAGTATTTCTTGTGTTGTTTCATTTAGTCCTAACACGTTACCAATTTTTACACACCATTATTTTCATTCTGCTGACATAACTAAATTAAAATTTTGAAAAAGAAATATTATTGTAACTAATGATACAACATAGGTAACTATCATATACTATATTACATCACCCTGTCCACTTATAGTAGGCTATGTGATTTCCCAAGACAATTGAAATACTAAGAAATATTTTGTATTTTCATTGAACTTACCAAGTTTTATTACAAATCATGTTCTTAATAAATGAAAAAAAAAATAAAAATAAAAAAATGAAACTATGTAAGTGGTAAAAATATATTTTATATAAAATATAATTGTAAGAAGTATTAGTAAAATATTTAAAATAATAAAGGAAACTGAAATCTAAAACATTCTAAATTTGATCATAAAAAGAATAATAAACATTATATATTTTATCATAAAAGTAATCTTTAAAAAAGATATTGAAGAAAGATAACTTCAATGGAATGTTTTAGAACCAGTAACTAAAAATCTCTGAAATCTTGTCTTGGAATACCACCTCTCTTAGGAATTGTCCCTAACTGACGCGTCTTCAAAATATACTCATTTTTTCTTTTTCTTTTTTGCATCCTTCCCTGTAAAAAATTATTCATCAAAACATCCATGAAAAAATCAACCAAATTCATTAAATCACTGACCTATGTTGTAAGATATAATAAAGAGAACATTGTACTTCTAGGTTTTTCAACCTCTGTCCCAAGATAGGGCTTCAAGAGAGGAATAAAAGTCACATGTGATAAAGAAAAAAACTGAGGACTTTATCAGTGTGGTCTCTATAAATAGAACCATATCCATCTAGTCTCAGGATACCTTTGGAAGATCTATCAACATTTATTTTCATCCAAACATGGAATGTTTTTTTCCAGAAAACATAATAGAGACATAATTGTTTCTTGTATTTTGAAAACACACAAATTTTATGGCTCATGGTAAAAGTGGTGTTGAAACCTCAAGCAACAAGGAATATGAAAGTGAACCAACAAATCTAGAACACATGGAGAAGGATGAATTGGAAGCATGTATTGAGTAGAACACAAAAATCATGAAGAAGAAGTGGCTGCTAATGAAATTATATGAAAATATGATAGAAGGAAATGAGTATATCATGTGAGAAGCTACTTACATTAATTAAATAAAAAAATTAAAATTTTATGTTGTTGATGAGGATAAGATGGTGTGTAACCTTGAGGAGAAACTATCTTTGAGTGAATTTGTACTAATAAAGACATAATCAAAGTATCTTGATGTTTAGAATGATTTGAAAAAGATAAGAGTAACAAGGCTGTTGAGGTTTCTGGTGAAAAGAAGGGCCCAAAGAGGAAGGTTAATTAATCTCCAATTAAATCACAAAATAAAATTGTTGCCTCAAATAATGCAGGTACTGAAACCAAATTTGGGCCATTTTGAACCATAAAGACTAACGAGATTCCCTTTTTTCATCAAAAGAAGATAAGGATATCTCGAGATGACCACTTTTGTGTAAGCGAAGACTGGCATGGTTTGTGGCATGTAATCGATGACAATATTCTGGGAAAAAATATTAACATTATTGAAGATCAATGTTCAGAGACTATTGCTAGTGTTGTGGAGCTTTTGGACACAAAGCCTACTCATGCTAGATCAAATTGTTACTCCTAGAGAAGAGGCATGAATCAAGGAGATTTATTCTGAGAAAATGGAAAGATACTCTCAATGGTGGCAAACTATGACCAGGAAATCATATCTCATTTTAAAACAAAACCAATTTAATTTCTTAGAACAATTCTATGGAAGATGTGATCAATAGGGTCATTATGTTGAGAAGTACATGAGTAGCCTACTTGGACATATTTTCTATGGTGAGAAAGGAAAGATAATTCAAATGGATAAGGAGGAGAAGTCTTGCTTTACCGAGGCTTGAATTAAAGGTCTGGAAGAGAACTAAGTCATGAATTCTTGATAGTGGTTCTTCACACATGACCAGTGACGCAAGAATTTCGAAGAAAATTAAAAAGGAAAAAGAGGTAACATTTTTCAATGACTTTTCTCTAAAAATAAGGGGATTTGGATCACCATGAACTGATATTCATCAGAAAAGAGGGAAACCCCCTACATGGATATAAAAAGGGTCACGTATGATGTGTGTTTTATGACTGACAACAACATTAAGTAAAAGGAAAACAATAGTTCAATAATGTCAAACAAGGTATACCACTGTGTGTTTTTGCAGACAAAGCACCTCTATTGGAGGGGTTTTATTACCAAACCATGACTTGTTTATCAAATAAAACAATTATATTTACTGTCATTTATTATATAATTTCAATTTAATATAAGTAAAATTAAGAAGGAAGCTAAATTCAATTTAAAACATTCTTGAATTAATGTGTCTAGTAGAGGAACCCTACCTCAATGGAGTCAAACCACACTCAGTTCTTGAAAATTTTATCAGCGACAACTCTAAGCTGATTCATCCATACTCTGGGAATATGCACCTTTTCATATACATAAATACAATCTAACCCGAATGTACATGTCTTAATGGACTTTAACATGCACATAATGATTATTATATATATTCTCACATGCATAAACCCGTTATCACCCACACATGTATGCATTTTCTATATATATACATAAGCACACCTAGCCCCTTATATGTAATCATGTTTCCATGAACAAATATACATATAATGGGAGAACATATTATATATATATGATTACCTATTCATACTCGGTGAGTCACCTTTGACTCTGGTTTCCACAACACACACAAATGGGTCTTGGGCGACTTCAAGAAAATGTTAGTGATCTTATGAAAGACCACTTATTGAACCTGAACATTAAAGTGGAAGGAACATGATTAGTGAGAAAGGAAATAATAGGTGAATATTTCTCGTGATGATAACACTGTGTCACATGAATGCATGGCGGAAATGAGAGATTAACATAAATTAATAAAACCAGGAAAATAATTAATAATACAGGTGGATATTGCTCATGCTGATAAAGGTTGTGAAACCGTGGCTATAGCCACCATACCTAGGCATCACTCCACACCTTCACCCCCAATCACCCCCCAAATGCACTCCCACTCACCCCTCCCCCAAATGCACTCCACTCTCCCACCCTTAACCCCGACTCATTTGAACAACCACTACCCCCCCTCCAACCTTCACCCTCCACTACCCCCCTGCACCCCCACATACACCCCCACGACATAATTCCCCCCACCCCCTTTACAGGTTTGGGAATATATCACTATATTGTTAGTATAATCTATGAATTCCTGAAAATTTGAAAGTTCCCAAGTAAAGAGTGATAATTTCAAGATCATTTCAGAATTTAAAAGGTAAACAAAAATTATATATCTACCTATAACATATTTAAAAATATTTAAGATCACAATTGTATTTTAATTGATTGTGGTTTCTATAATGGGGTATTCTAATCTAAATATGTGTTAAAGAAATTGATAATTAAGACCACTAATAATGATAAATAAAAGAAAAATTCCTTTAGAAAATATAAAAACATAAAACTGGAAACACTATTCCCAAGATGTTTTCAAAGAAGGCTAATCACACATCCTTGGGTAATAAACATAAGATGTCTAAATATTAGATTATGTAATGCATGTGACTTTATGGTTTATGAAAATAATAACATCTCACATAAATAATTTGAATGTGAAGAACTCCATGCTCTAAAAAGAAACAAATCAAATCTTGAATTAAAATGTACAAGCATTAAGAAAGAGGAAACATGGTTGAGAAAACATTCCCAACATTTTTGTTCACACTAAGAAACAAATAATAACACTTTATTGTATTTTATATTGTATTTATGTGATAACCATGAATGGAATTGAAGGTGAAGCTAGATCTCAAATAGAGATCAAGAAATTTTACAAGCTATAAAATCTAGAATGCCACTTCAAGTAATCTATTTTAGTGAATTCTCAATATGATATATTCTAAAATATATCTATAGAAGATATCCACATGGATGAAGATAATTTACAATTTATGTTTTTGGGGGAGAAAGGTGCTATAGACCATGAGAAGCTACCATAACCTATTAAAATCATGTAAATCAGAATTATCGACGGTTCTTGGAAAATATTCATTAAAATGGTATGGATTCATATTCTATCATTCTTGAGTGAGAAAATAAAATCCTAACATTAAGTGGGATATTTTGATTTTAATAATTGACATGAATGAGTAATTTTAAAGAATCATTGAGACCGAGGTTACCTAACATGGGGAACTTTTTCTTGAGAATCCATGAGCATTTAGGGAATGAACCCCTCATTCACATAATTATCTACTATAGTAGCATCACTATATCTCATTAAAAGATCCAAAATTCCCAAAAGCTACAAATGATAAACCTGATGATAAAAATATGAACAAAAATATTTTCCATAGCTAAAAAACCCGTGATATTCCATAACACAAGTGGATAGACAATTTTACTGCATCCCACATTCTTTAAGCTTGAATCACATTACCTCATCATCTCATATTCCTTACATATTTAGATTAGATCAAAAATACTATCCAAGATTTCACTATATCACAAAAATAATATTCTTCCTTAAACAAAGTCTTAAACGAATCATAAAGGAACACAACAAACTTGGTCTCTATTTTTATTCTCACATACCAATTCCTCAAAACTTATTCACTGACTTCTCAAACTGTAAATAAAGCTTCCTCTTATCTTTCTTAATCTATTTATCTTCTTCATTGAAACTAGGTAGGATGTAACTCATCATCACTATCTCAACAAACTCTACTTATTTCTTTATTTAGTATGTAGTGGATCATGATTCTTATTATTCAAAACCTTAACCCACTCAACCAATACTTCTAAAAAAACTATTGGATCCTCTCACTGATCACTTGGCACACCAAAAACATAACAACATTTTTTTATTAGTTTTTTATACTATCATGATCTTTTTCATCTCATGTAGTAAAATATAATTTTAAAACCATTCCCACAATAATATGATTTGAAACAAATCGGGAATAACATGGCACACCAACTATATCTTCCCATTAGACTATTTTAACCCATTTTATTGATTGTTTGATTTATTTAATGGTTATATATACTTGGTTTCAATAAATACCCTTTCATTTTTATATATATTCTCTTCTTGGCCAATTAGGTCTCGTAGTGAGATCAATTATTTCTTTGTCGAAAAATAATATCTATACAACAACTTCGTATTAATCTTGTTAGCTATTTTAAAACACAGTATCAGTAAGTATAGAGGATCTCCACATTTTGGATTTGATGCAATTGTAATTTCAAAACAATGATTATTTTTAGTAAAATCCTACATCACTGCCATATCATCTCTTCACCCTTCTTGTCAATAATGAATCGATAGTTCTTTTATGATGTATTGATCATTGGTGTTTAGCATATGCATCCTATGAACTCTTTATATCCACATTTAATAGACTTATAATATCTCTCATTTTAGGATGGAGTAAATTCCTAGCATTCCATCACATGTTCTCTTTGTCTCATTCGGTAAGATCAATGACTCATAATAACAGCTCCAATCTCAATAATTTAGTATTAATCACTCAAGAATCGACCCAACTTCATCAATATTATTCAGAGAAAACTCATTAGGTTCTTTAATTTATCAAAAAGGCCATCCTCGTGATCTTCTCATTCCCCTTTCATTTTATTTTACTCAAAAAAAATCCTGGACCAAGCCTTATCAATGCATTATAATGTTTCTTACAAGATAGAACAACTCGATAATCATCATGATGAGGATATGAAACTCCTGATAATATTTAAAAAACCTAGGACAAATGTAATCTTGGATTTAACCCATCATATATGGAAGAAATGAAAATTTAATTTTAGAGTATTTCCTTACATTAAGATCATGAATTAACACCCCATCCTACCATTCAGTGTAAGAACAATGAAAGAAAAACATGAAGTCAAAACCTTCACAATTGAGTATTTTAGGGACTCACTCTCAGTTCACATGAAGAGTAGTAAAATAAACAAAACAATGGACTCCCAACTTTAGATCTATTGTGTTATGGAATTTTTAGAAAATAAATGATGAATATAGATAAGAATCAATGGTAGGTTCAATGGGATATGGAGAGAGATTAAGGATATCCTCTCAAGGGTGTTACAAAATGAGAATCAGAATGAAATACCAATAAATTTTGTTTTATGGGTTAATTATCTAATATAAAATTACTATTTTAAGCCAAATTTTTAAAAAAATTATTTTGTGTCTCACTAGGTGCCTAGTATATGGGATAAGGTATATAGTGGATACAATAGCAGCTACCGATGGTTATACCTAACACCAATAAATACTTGGTACCAGACAACTAGGTATTTGTTTCTACACCTAGACCAAGCACCTTACCTTTTTAACACCAAATTCCTTTTACCGTTCTTAGATCCTTCTTAAACCCCCTAAAATTCCATGTATATCGATTTTAATAATATCACACTTCAAATTAAGGGAATTAATAACTCATAATGATGAGATTAATTATAAATTTCACATCACTAGGCTTCCCCTCACAAAGAATGATTTATGAGATTCCTTAGAGAAAAACTCTGTACATTGGGAAAGAATTAAAAATACATGTTTATAAGTTCCATTATGAAGCTATAATAAATCACTATTCATTAACTATCTATATGATCATCCCTTATAAAACCTTCTCACATTAGATGATGATACCAACTGATCATTATATATAGGAAGAACTAGCTTCCAACTCAAAATTATCAAACTAAATAACATGAGTGGGATAAAGCATACATCACCTCAGTTTTAAAAATTGAAACACAATCATTGTTGCATTGAACTGAGGAGAAAAATACCATATTTAGGTTGTTTCTAAAATATGATCTAAGATCTTGAAGGGATTAAATAACATACCATTTGAAATACATTTATTTCACATCCATCGATGTCCTAATCAAGGAGATATCTATAGAAAAAAATTATGATGAAGATGCTGCTATGCGTGAGGAAAGGTTGACAGGATGGAATAGAAATCTGTGATTAACTGAAGTGAGTCAGAATTGTGTTAGGGTTTCCTGAGGTTGGATTGGTAGGCATGTTGAAGGGGGGGATTCCACCTTGGAGAAGCGTCATTGGGGAGGTGGAGTGGCCGTGTTGGATGACAGCATCGGGGAAGGGTCGCATATAGGAGAGCTCGCAGAGGGGTGGCTGTGTCGGGAGGCAGTTTCAGGGGAGGAGGGCCGCTGAGAGGACATATCCTGAGGGTGGAAGAGGGCCTTAAAGAGGAGATCTCATGAGGTTAATGGGAGGAGCGTCGAGAGAAGAATGTTCGTGGGGGTGGAGGATGGTTTCAGTAAGGAGAGGTTGTGGGGGTGGAGGACAATCGTAGCGAGGAGAGGTCGCGAGGGTAATGTGGAGGGTTTGAGGAGAAGAAGAGAGTCCCATGAAGGAATGAAGCTTGTGACATAGAACTGTGGATTCAAATAACCATATACCCATGATTATAATTGAAGTGTGGCTATAAATTAAGCTATAGCCACATGTCTATAAAATTGTTGTTGTAGATCCATATCTCTATATCATTTTTCTAGTAGTTATAATATGAATAAAAATGATTTCAATTTTTTTCACATAACCAATTTAGATGAATAACCCATTATATTTAGGTTATTTTTTCATATAGAGTTTATAGTTATACTTTAATTAATATTTTTTAATGGGTTGATTTTTATATTGATTTTTATATCTTAAAAATTATCATTTCTTATATGTTTGAAGATCAAATACATTACTAATATCATATCAAATTTAGAATTAGGAAGGAATATATGATATAATAAGAATAACATTCCAATAACAAACTACTAGAGAAGAGTTATTTACAAGGAATAATATAATGAAACACTTAATAGTTTTTATTAAAAATTCATCATCTAGTCATCTGTGTGGTGATTTATGTTCTTTGTAGACATTCAGGAATATAGGAGTATGTTGAATAAGTTAAAAATACAACAATCATCATTCGTGAGGGGGTGATCGGATTTCCACATTTAATTCAATTTTCAGAACACACTTTTATTGTTGTGGTTTAATAGATGTTCCCTTATATTATAATATTTTGGATCATGTAATACTTTTCATCCCATCTTTTATAGAATATACAAGGATAATTTATATGTTTCCCACATTTATGACAGAAAACTATCAATATTACTTTATGGTGGACTCTTTTTCAATTTATTGTGTTGACATAAATATTAATTTTTCTTTATAATTTAGCTATTATATGACCTCATTATACCAATAAAAATTAACTCCTAGTGACTCTAATAAATTCTACTTAGTGATTGTTAACAAAATTATTAAATGAAGGAATAGAAATCATGTTTTCCTCATAATACACATGACCAAAACATTTGTGAGACTCTATAATTCTATTAATTGGTGTGTTTGGAATTAAACTATGTTCACATTGTTTGATCACAATTCATGTCAGTTGATTAGGCATAATCACAGTATTTCACACTCTATCTCATATACTATTAGGTTTCTTGTGGGTATAATCCATGAATTGTCCAAGGAATCGATTACTAACATTATTTATCCACGATTTATCCATTAAAAAAACTAAAGGAGTTAATATGAGTGATAAACACCATAATATAATTATTTTAATATATTTACATGAAAAATTCAACATCAAAATTAACTAATCTTCAAAATTATTACATTATTTGTTTGTTCAACCTAAATCTATCCCAATTTAATTGATATATGTTTATAATGGTTTCTCTCATATTTCATAACCCAATTATTTAATATAATAAATAATTAATAGTGTCTTTCCAATGGAATGTTATAAGAAAAAAATATCCCCTGAGATTGTCTATCCAGGTGTGTAGTTTTAGGCCCACTAACTGTATACCAATTCAAGATCGAGTAAATAATCCAGCGACCTATATATAGGTATTACTCCTATATATAATTGTTCTATAGAAACATTCTTTTTCCAATATTCAGATAGGAATATAATTTCTATTAAAACCACAAACCCATACCATCACTAAAATTTTATGTTTCTATCATACAAATAGACTTATCCATGTGTTTTTTAATAATTTTATATTATCATACTCCCAAAATGACTGAAAAATACTCAATAATAACTAAACCCTTATTTGATACCAATAATAGTGCCCCAGGTATGCAATCCCAAATATAGTGCAAAAAAATATTCATTATAAACTATATTTGATAAAAAGTGAGATAAAAAAGGATTAAAATTTATTTATTTACATATGTTCATTACGATTTGTATTAAATTTGAAAAATAAATGAACAATTTGAATAAAGTAATGTTTAGTGTCTTTGAGGATCAATTAAATTAGAAACTTATTCCATTCTACTTGTGAACATTTATCTATAAATTATTCACACTAGACACCCTTCTATACTATTAATAAATTAAAATAATATTTTTAGTCTAGGGAAATGTATACATAAGAAATGAGGTGACCACATTCACTCAAAAAATGGTAAAAAATGTAAAAAATAATTAAGGCTAATAAATGAGAATATGATGTCTGTATGGGTATAATAAAGTAACATACTCCTAATTAAAGTAAATTATAGCCCATAAAAAATAGTTGAAAAATCATGACATGATAGAATTAATAGAATAACACAAGACACTAATCTAAAGATTGTGGAATAATTAGTTAATAAAGATGCATCATGATATTACCACATAATGATTCCATGGAAATAAGCCCCAAATATTGTCAGAAGGAAACATACAATTGTGATAATATCTAATAATGAAAACTATTTATATTTTGAGTGTAATCTATGAAGGATCACCATTTATATTTTTAACACATAAAAATATTTTCACACATCATTATCTCATGTGTTATAAATCCTTAAATAATACATTGGAGGGTAATTATGGAGCCCTTCCATCATTCAACCATACACATGTGTGACACTTAAAATCAATCATTCATCATAACATAAAGTACCCTGGGAATAAAAATTGGTTTTATATCCTTTTCAAATTGAATTAAACAATGAAATAATTTATGAACCAATTTATAGTCACAAAATGATAAACAGAAGAAAAATAAATTTGTATTTAAATATATTCAATACATTTCACGGTAAATACCCTTCAACTAAGATGATGAGCTATGTGGAATTTACACCACATAAATAAATGGTATAAAATTTATTCAAAAATTTTCCCAATCATTAAACTTATAGAATCTTTGTGAATACACTTCAATAAATGAAAATAAATATCGAATTTTCATAGAGAAAATACATTGGAATAAAAATCATATATATACATAGTGAATGATTTGACAATAAAAAAATTGAGATGAATAAATCCTATCATGGAAAATAACATTTCCTAATGAAAATTTATAAATTAGGTGTTTGTTATCAATTTAATAATATCCTCAAACCTGTATAAAATGTGTCAAAAGTTGTTAAAATAGAAGAAAAACCTATTTAGCAGAACAAGAAAAATCTCTTTCAAAACTAAGAATTTCCTTAAAATTTTAAAAATATTTATTTTTAAAAATAAATAACATAGAAAAAATTGAGGATTAAATTTTATTTTAAAAATAAATAAAGTTTATATAAGAAGTTTCATTGAAAGTGAAAAAATTTGGGAAATATGTTTTCATAGGAAAAATATATAAAATATATTTTGTTTACACATTGATGAAAATAACCAAAATAAAAAATGATAAATATTTATTTAAAAATTATAATGTATTTAATATTTGAAAAAATGATCCTAATAATATTTTTAGGAATATAAATAGACATTAAAAAAATTATTCAATGGTCATAGAAATAAAAAAATAGTGGTTTGAGTCCAAAAAGAAGATATGAGGTGAGTTTCACTTACAAGAAACACCTTATAAAAAATAAATGTTAAATGGAAATAGAATTTTTAGGGGACATGTAATGCACCAAAATAAATAAAATATAGTTAAATATATTAATTATTCATTAATAACACCTTGTTGAATATATCATGGTACAAAATATGAAATATGATTTTAGAAAATAAATTTGAGACCAAGAACATCTTTAGACATTTGTATCCTTTGAATCCAAATCTATTAAAAGAATGAACATGATATGCGTCTTCAAACGAATTGAATTAAATTATTATGGTGAAATAAATTAATTAGAAATTAGTCTCACCATATTTAATATATCAATGTTCACTATATGAATTATGTCTTGAGATATTAAATATGAGATAAAAAATAGCTTACCATAATTCCCATATTCTTATAAATTAATATAATCTCATGTAAAAAAGATAAAAATAATAATAACCTATTTATGAACCATATTCATATATATAACAATTTATAAAATTAACATATAATTACTCACCACATGTATATTAAATAGTTATTTTTTTGTTAAATACTTGGTATAAGTAATCTTGATAATTTTGAACTAATATCATAATATCACTATTTTTCTTTATTGGCCTCCCAAATTTTTTCATGACAAGATCATAAATTATAATATAATTGAAAATTTATAATTAATTGAAATTTTATTAATTTATTATATGGATGGTTTGTTCATGACCCTAAATTTTGAAATCAACAAAGATCATGCTCTAAGGATTTTCAATGAAGAAAATTAGTATCTTAATTAATAACATTAAAATTAAATTTTTTACTTTAAAGAACCAAAATAATTTAATTATTTACTTATTTATATGATATATTATCTTTAACTATTTTCTACCATTGACATATTATTATTTTTTTTTAAAATTTTCCAATTAGGTGTTTGGACTAACCCAAACACGAATATACAATAAATAATTGACATTGTGGTTATAAAAGTGGTTACTTTTAAAATTATATTCTTATTATAGAATAATTATGTTATTATTTATATAATATTAGTTTTATGAATTATATTTTAATATTGTTTCATAAATAAGAATGATAATGTAGGAAAAATGAAGTATATTACTTCGCTGAGCTGGTAGTCCGCACAAATAAGTGAATGACATTTTTGTTTCTCTTAATGAAAGAGGGGAAAGGTGGTTAATGGTTATAACGACAGTATAAAAAAATAGTATTCTATAATGACTTATGAGATCAAATAATATTGGGAAATATAAATTTTAAAGGATAAGAAAAAAAATAATGATAAGGAAATGCTAGTACTTATATTAAGAACTTATTGTTATCCTGTAGATGACTCCGTGGAAATAGAGGAAATAGGAAACCTTATGGCTTAAAAATCTAAATTAACTTAAATGGGCTATTGGGACAGAAAAATAATAATTTTTTCATCTGGATCCCTAAATTTTCAGTGATCTTGAAGGGGTTTTGTTGATCCCCTTTCAAATGTGTGTAGAATTCCATTATTGTGAATAATTCATCTCAAAATTAGGAGAAAACAATATTAACATCTAAATAAGACTTAAAAATGGAAAATATTAGAGTGAGGAAAATATGTTTTCGAGGTGTACCTGACCCACTAAATTAGAAACTATTTTTTAACATTTTTTGTCTTTTATCGCGTTGGTTAACCTATTTACCCATTTGAATTTTACAAAGGTAATCAGTTTTTACAAAAAAAATCATTTCTATGCCAAAAAATAAAATGAACTCTCTTTAATAACAATAAAATAAAATTAAAAAAATGATATAAATTTTATCATATTAAATTTAGACATGTAATAAAAATTAATTTTTTTTATTAGAGCATATAACTCATAAAAACAAGTTAGAGAAATTATGTTTTTATCCATTATATATAAGTATAGGTTGAAATTATCAATTTCCTTGTTTTTTATGATATGTATTAATGTATTATAAAAACTAATTTTTTTTACTTTAGAAGAATACAATATTAAATTTTAGAGGAATAAAATTCAATTAATAGAATGAAAACAAAATTTATTTTATGGAAAACTATAAGTTTAATTCTTGATGTGTTAATAATAGGTTTTATAAATTCATATTGGTATTAAAAAATATATATGTTTATTTCTAAGGTAAATTTTTGATCCTAAAAATTATTTTAATAATTTTTTTGTCATAAATACTTGTTGATAGTGTCTTACAAGATATCATTTTTGGGAAAACAATATCTTTCACAATTAAATAAAAACCAAATATTTCAGATAATGTTAAAAAAATTATAATAAGTTAATTTTTAACGCTTAAATGAAAATATTATATTCATTTTATCAAAGAAAATTTCACATTTCAAAATTTTTATCATTAAATGAAAAAATAATAAAAAAGGGAATTAAATATTAATGTCCATTTTGAACATTATGTTTTCTCAATATTATTCTATACTAATTACTAATTTAAATAATTTGATATCATATATTGTCATAATATTCATTTAAATGTTTTGTTTTTTACTTTATTAACTCTTAAAATAGTTATTTAATAATTAACCATCATTTCTAATAATATGAGTAATTTATCTTACTCTATATGAATTTTTAATTGATTGTTATATTTTTATTTACCAAAGGTTATATTATTCTTATAATATACATTAAATATGTTTTTATAATATATCACGTAATATTTTAGTTAGTGGTTTCGTCTATGTAAATCTAATATTATTTTAAAGGAAATACATCACAAAATCTCAATTTGTTATATGTGATACATTTATTAAATAAATCTATATAACATGACATATAAATAAAAACCATTGAATTTATATATAATGGGTTCTAATATGAATATAAATGATTTATATGAAAGTTATAATTGAAATTTATAAAGAATTTATAAAATTATAAATATGGATAAATATAAGGAAGATTATATTATATTATGATTTTTATAATAAATAAGTTGAAATGTCTAATTTATAATTTATTATTTGGGAAATTACATAAAAAATGTCAAAATGAGTGTTCTCAATTTATGTAATAAAGGTTTCAATATTATTAAAAATTTTAAATCCTCAATTTTCCGATAATATATGATTTAGTCATATATAAAATGTTAATATTTCATATACCAAATATTTATATAGAATACTATACTAAAGGAAAGTATGAATGGTTTCATAATAATGATAAATATAAGTTCATTATATTTTTTTTACTAAGATAATTTCTATAATACCTGGATAAATTATAAAGTGTTGATAACTTACATATGAATTTTTCGTCGGTTTTTTATCTTATATTTAAATTTATGAATAACTAATATATTTATATTATTCCCTAAACTATTTATGAATATATATTAAATATTTTTTTGTTATGAATGCTTTAGTGATAACTGTTAATCTTATACTATAAAATTTCACACATCCATCTTTGGAGTTACATGTTACGT
Source organism: Viscum album (assembly GCA_963277665.1). Lineage (NCBI taxonomy): Eukaryota > Viridiplantae > Streptophyta > Magnoliopsida > Santalales > Viscaceae > Viscum > Viscum album. Next base: position 1,478,314,487 of record OY728150.1, read on the forward strand.
TTGATAATTTATTTTTTCTTCTATCTTAAAATTTTCTAGTACTAATATATTCAAACTAATTATGTTGTTAATTATAGTTTATAAAAATTAATTATTATAAATATGATTGATCATATTTCTCTATGGTGTTAATAATACTTATGTAGTGGGGCTTTGGGTTGTAGCGAACACTCAATTGAAGGTCTATTCATTATTCACACCAATTTGGGTTAGTAATTTCTCACTAGATGATTACTCTTGTGGGGAATGTAAATTTCAAAATAATTTATGACTTTCTATTAATGGGGTTCAAGTAGTTTTTTCACGAGATCCATTTAGTAAATCATTAATATAGTTTCCTTTTCAATTAGCATTGTAACACATGTTATGAGTTGTGTAATGAGTTACAAATCAATACAGTCTGAAAATATGGATATGGATGATGAAATAAAATTTAGAACTAAAGTAGTTAATGTATTCATACATTAAAAGATAACATATGAGAAAATATTCTAAGATTAATTCCTCATTAAAATTTTTCATGTTAAATAAATTATAATTAAAACACTTGTAAAGATTGTGATCCCTCAATTAGGGTAAACCGCCTCATTAGGTTCCCATTAATTATCTTTTTTAACTGAAGAATGTAAAGTGGAAATGCATACTATTAGGAGACTACTTTTTTGTATTTTATTTGGGATAAACGTATCTAAAAAAACATTACTATTTTAACACAAAAAAATATCATTGATCAATAAATTTAATGAATTGCGAAATTAGTTTTCCACTCAACTATCCAAGATTCATATATGAAATATTTGATAGGATTATCAACCAAATATTGTAATTTCATATTTATCTGTATAACAACAATGTAAAATGGAGAAATATAGATCATGAACCACTATATAATATGATATATTAAAAAAGTGTTATAATTTTTGTGGGAGAATATTCAATATATTTCATTATTAAATACATGTAAAACCTTATACTTATTTATTAAAATATTATATTATATACAAATGGCATTATCATCCACTATTTAATATTTTTCATTAATAATTATAATATATAATATTATTATAATAATTCTCAAGACTATTATAGAATCCTAAGAGTATTTCTTAAGCATGAAGTATAATCATATTTGTTATAGAAAATACTTCATGAGTAACCTAATGTTGAAGTTTCTATGTTAATGAATATAGATTCATATGAAAAGCATGACATGATTCCATCAAGGTTTATAAAGGATTATATTCATGATTACTGAAGGAAAGATGTTATATACTCATATATTAAATATTATTTATTATGTCATTAACATAATTTCATTTAAGATTTCATTTAATACTTCTTCAAGAAATGAAATACAAACTATTTCTATTTCTGGAAATGTGAATGACATATTTTATCATCTACCCTAATTTTATATATTTTTGAAGATATCATTAGGACAAGTGAATTCTAGTTTTGATGTTGTGTATATAATACACAAGGTAAATGGTTTAATATAAAAATTGAAAAATTTATTTTTCCTCTAGTTTTCATCAGTTCTCAAAACCTAAAGAAATATCTAAAATACTTGAAGATGTTGGAGGGACTCCATGGGTGGTCCTTGTCATATATTATTATTTTGTAAATAAATCCATTAATTTTGAAGGGTATATTATAATATATATATTAGAAATATTTTAAATATAAAATACAATAAAATCATTCAAATAATTTAATGATCTTGAAAATTGAATTCAACTAATATAATAAAGAATTGATAATTCAGGTTGAAGAAAATGGTTACTAAATCTGGGATTTGAATTAAAGGAAATATACAAAACTCAAATGTATCTGTATGTTGGAATTTTATTTTCATATTATTTCTCTTTTATGATAGTTATGTTTTATTCTAAAAAATATGAGATAATTTATTTAATTGGAATAATTTTTGACTCTTTAAACTTTATAACATTTTTTAAAAGATGGTAAGGGAAAAAAAAAATTTCAAAATAAATATCTGTATATAGATATTTGTTAAAATATTAAAAAATGAGTATAACCTCTTATAAGTGAAATATTTTAAAGAATAAAATATATATTTTTTGAATAATGATCTAAACATACTGAATACCAAATAATATCTTGATACGATAATTTATTTTTTGAATATCCTCATCATTGGAAATAAGTTTTTTTCTTTATAGAAAAATGTTTTTTATCATTTTATGAAATTATGAATAAAATATATTTTCAAAAATTATAGTGGGATTATATTATGATTTTTATAAGTTCAAATCATAAAAAATAAAATATTATCCTTGTAAATATTTTTATTTTGAAACACTTAATATATTATAAATATTATGGTATATCGGTAAATAGAAGTATCATAATCACATTTAGTTATAATAAAGTGGTTGATATAAAATTATATCGAAAAGTAATTTAACATGTGTTGGTAATGAAAAATGTAAAGAGTTATCTATTAAGGCATAATTTATGTTTATGATGTTTTATGAAGAAAAGGATTCATGATTGATTGTGATGATGAATATAAAAAGGGATTTTAATTAGAAAACATAAATAGTATCACAATGTTAAATATTGTGAAATAAATAATATTGAGTAATTTTTCGAAAAATTTAATGTCAGGAATGTGATACATTCTTCTCACCATTATTGATGAATTCACTAATAAATAATTTTACCTACAAAATGGGTTCATTGAAAATATTTTATCATTTGGTGACATATATATGAGAAAATAATTACATAGTGATGTAATGTGTTTAACTAAAACCTAATAGCATTGAAAATATAAGGACGATATTGTAATATATCATATGAAATATGACCATATGGGTTTTTATATCTAGTTTTTTTATTAACAGTGTTTATAAATATTAAATGAATCCTATTATACAAAGGTAAAACCTACATTATATATCATTCATCAATTAATACCTATTACACATGGAGTGAACTGATAAATAACTTCTCAAAATATGATATTGAGTTAAACTGAATTGTTTGTTTTCATATTGTGTTATAGGTTTTGATAAAATGTTTAGGTTAACATGATAACGATTTATATAGATAGATGAAATATGCTCATAAGGCATAAAAGATGTTTTAATAGTGGTTTATTTCACATTTATACCACATGGAGTCTCATATACAATTTCTTTGGTACAAAAGGTGCATTATTCATTTTTATATTTCTAATTCAAAAGGTTGGAATAAAACATATCATAAGGACCTTTGTACATTAATACTATTATTATGAAATACTTGAGGTGTATAAAAGTATGGAATGGATGGGTATATTGTTGATAATGTATTCTATTAGAGGATAACCAAGATGGGATTTATCCTATTGTATGAAGAGTATGACATTTTGAACCTCAATTGAGATAGACATTGGAAATCCACATTTATCCCCAGATAAATAATATTTTGGGATAATGTATAAAATAAGGGGTTTTTGAATCTCCCATTCATAATGGTAAAAAACATGTGATGTATTGATTGACCTAGTGATCCTATGTCCGAAGAATCATTAACTTGTTAGTAGAAAATACATAATTTACAGACATTATATCCCATGTTTACATGATGTCATGGATAAAGGGACCATATGAAAATGAATTATTGTATAAGATTCTAATAGTGGATGCAGATGAAGAGATATCGGTGTTTGATAAATATTAATCCAATTTCCATTGAAATAAGAGTAAAATTGATGATTTACTATAGGAATATTCGTAAAGAAATTTATGAATATAAGAAATCTTATCTATTTTTAATGATAAAAAATCTGATGGGGTCACAAATTGGGATTTACTGAATTGGGACTGAATTTTAAAAAACTCAAAGATATTTTATAAAGGTGTTTTACAGTTTTTCCAAAATTATTTTGGATAGATATTATAAAGATGTTTCATATAATGTGTTACATTATGAAATTCATTACATATTTCGAAAATATTCTTCGAAATATACCGAAGGGGTTTTTGATTTTATATCACAAGTCATTGTTTGTGATTTAGTATATAGTTAAATAGTACTATGTCAGTGAAAATTTAATTGAAGTTGTATATGGATGGAAATCACCCGAAATAAAATATAAAAGAATGTGATATTTTTTATTTATAATTTTATATGATATATATAGTGTATGGTTTGTTATATGTGAAACAAGTAATGTCATATTCCTTTTAAATGGAATATCCTAATGCATGCATATATTTATATTATCTTACTTCATCAACATTCCTTAGAGTATGGTAAGAGAATAGGATAAACTATTGTGGTATTTATAGTAAAATTAATATCATGAATATGATTAATGATGGAATGCAAACAATATCATATAATATTCTAATCACCATCATATACGGTATCATTTATATGTCAACATAGAAAATTTATGGGAGATTTTTAATTGATGTATGTATAGAAGGAGTTGTAAAAAACATCATATTTAATAATATAATGTGAATGTATAAGTAAATTCACGAACAATTAAGGGATATATAATGAGTATTCACCCATGTAGATGGGGTGGTTTTAGCTCCCCCATGATCCCTTCATACTCTCCCTATCCATGTGAATATCTTCTTAAACTTCCATTGATTCCAACAGATAATATAATATCATGGACCGGAAGGGAATCCCAGATTATTTTTGGATTTTTTGGTATATTTTTTATACTCAATAAAGGTGAGATTTAATTCTTTTCACATAGTGATATTCCTCAAGTGAATGTTTGAAAACAATAGACCTAGAATCTATCATATATGTAATGTAAACAAGTTCGTAATTTTAATTTATAAATGGGTTTTGGTTGATACATGATGTTATTATTTAATATGTTTCCTAATATATTTCATTAAAATGAACAAGTGGTGGTAAACCACTAGAATCCATTTAAAATCAACATGTCATACTATAAAAAATCTATCCATAATTCCCCTATTTAACATATCACATTTCTATTCTAATGATGTTAATAAAAATGAATATTTTCAAAATTTCACTCTAACCCCTTTCCTTATAATGATAATTAACCCCTACAATACATGATACACTAGACCCCTAGACCATAATAGTATTAACCCCTATTTAACATGTCAATTTAGACCATTATCCCATAATATAAAAAATAGGTCCACATGTCACACCCCAAAATACACATGTCACACTAGACCTTGTGGACCAGAATAACTATAACCCAACTAGTCCATATGTGACATGGTATATATAAAATGAATATGTTTTAAAAAATCTAGAGCAATTCAACATTTGGGTTTTGTCATAAAAATTAATGTTTCCCCACTCATATACTGATTAAAAATGGATTAATCACCTAAAATAAAGAGAAATATCAATACACTGAAGATAGATATGATTTTTCTAATCAAATATCTCACACCCCACTTTTCAAAGAAAAAATATAAACCATTACTCGATTTATTCATTTAGTAATGAATTATCATAATATACCATACCATTCCATGAACCCATTATATCTAATTCCTCATTCAGGAAAAGAAATCCAACCAATTATCACAATTTGTATTCATCATATCGTAATACATTATATTAACCATTCACTTATTACTGAAAATTACAATCCAAAATGGTTATTCTATTATCCATTTTCACAAAAATAAAAATCACAAATATGATATTTTCATTAACTCATTCCATCAAATGATTCATTAGAATGAGATTTTTATTTGACTCAAAATATTATATTTATTTAATGTAATACAGTAGGTAATTCACGAATCTTAAGAAAACATAACTTTGAAACATAAATTCAAAATTTTAACTAGTCAAAATGACTTTGTCATATTTTTTATGTACTATAATATTAATTATTAATTTAGGGGCACGTAAAATTCCCATTTAGGATACCTATGAACTACACAAGTTTTTTTTAACAGAATAATATACATAGAAATATTTAACATGATTTAGATATTTTTTTACACAACTCTAAAATAAATAATAAAAGGTACCTTGAGAATTTTGAATAAATTTTCAAGATCGAACTAAAAGAGGATAATTCAGTGGACACCCCCATATTCTGTAAATAAATATTCTAGGATAATAAATTTGGAATAACATATAGAAAATATATATTCATTTATTATAAATCAATGATACATATATCTAATATATATTGAATTATAATATAAGTTTCAATTTAACAAATTATGAATGAAAAGGGAAAACGTGAGAGATGGGAGAAAAAAAATATATTCATCCAACCATTTGGCATCACAAACCATCAACCCTTTATGATTTAAAAATCATTTATGTAAAAATTTCCTCCCAATATTAAATTTTTAATAATATTCAATGATCAAACATAATATATAGATGAAAAACATTTAAATTCTTGCAAATGAAAATAAATATTTAGTGTACCTCCATGAGAAACCTTATGGAGAGATAATTTATACTACATACTATCTACCACTACTGAAACTACAATTTCACCCAACTGGATATCCAATGGATATAAAAAATATATAAAATATATATTTGTAAAAATAATTTCCAAATTTCCTACTACATACCACGCTATACTTCCTTTAATGATAATCCATGATGAATTTACTCAAAATTTATTTTTAAAAATCTTCGAAGTAAATTCAAAAATCAATGGTCATTAATATTCCTTCCATTAGTTCACCATACCAAATTACTTAATTAAAACCTTTAAAAAATATATAAATATTTCCAATTATTAATCGTAAAACTAATGAGTATGGAAGATAATTTATTGGTGATAAATGTAATATTAAATCTACATTTTTGATGAACCCCTCTTTACAGGGATTGACCTTGGTGAATTAGGTAAGACGAATGTTAAATAATAAAGGAAGGATGGAAAGAATCTCAAAAAAATTTGGTATATTTTTTAATCCTAAATTTATTAAAGAAAAATATATAATGAAAAATGAAATAAAATGATAATATTTTTTTAATTTATCATAATCAACCATCAAAAGCACCCAAGTACACCATGCAATCCATTTTTCAAATTTCACCTTACTATGTTATATAATCCTCCACCAAGAAACATTGGTTTACATGTGGAAAATTATAAACTCAAATATATTACACTATTACTTCTTGATCGTGTAATCTCTATACCATGTTTCTTTTAGAATGATTACTAATACTCCTTCTATGATATCTTAATAGTAAATACCCCTAATTTATATATTTTAATTTAATTCCCAAAAATAAATCCATCATGAAAAAATGTTATTTAATACAGATAAATATTATTCATTAAATAAAATAAAATATTGATGTATATGTTATCCTTTTGGAATGACATTACATTTTGTGGCATAGGTATGCTGTGAGGGGTATATATTGGTTATTACAAACAGTTAGTGGATAGAAAATGTGTTATGAGTATTTAAATACACTGTAAGGTCTAAATTTGTTGTGTGACACCATAACCCAAATAATTGAGTCTGAGCCGAAGTTCAACATAAACTCCTGATTGTATCCTTATATTCAATATACTTATGATTAGCGGTGATAGTATAACGTTATGTGGGGAGACTATAAACTTAAAAATTGTTTTGACCAGATTATAGTATCTTATAACTGAATCCAGCATCATTACATTATCTTAGATATAAGTGGTCAAATCTTGAAGGATTGATTAGTTTAGTAGTCTTTAAGAACTTTATATATATATAATACCCATTTTAAATAGGGAAAAAATAAAAATCGTTTTGAAGAAAAAAATTCGGCATCCTTGAACTCATTCAAAGAAAAATTCTTTATATCCTGAGGATATGAAAAAAAATATTTGTGATTTAAAATTCTCAATAGGGGTTGCATAAAATAGAATATATCATGAATCAATCTTGAATAATCAATATGTACATGTAATTTACTAAACAAACCTTCCATTTAACAAATAACATTATTATTATACTTAGATAAGGCATAATCATCATGGCAATGTAAATGTCTAAAACACTATCTATTTAATTAATAAACTTTTAATGAAATGAATCTAGAGAAAATATCATTGTGAAAATATCATGGATAATAATTATAACTGAATTCTAAATGAATTAAATTATTAATTATTGTAAATCATGATCTCGGGAATCATGATGCATCTACTTTCAACACCTTTCACAAGTGACATAAAACTATAGATAAAAACCCATCAGATTTGGCCAACAAATTTACACCATGAGACATGTCAATGCATTGGTGGTGTATCTATAAAAAGGCCCCACCTGCAAATTCATTTCCATAACATTCCACATATATTGAATAATTTATTTAATTCATAAATCCATATGCTTTATAATCAAATATTCATATTGAGTAATGGATACATATTTATCAATATTTTCGTACTATATCAAATATATTTAAAACTAAACCACATTTGTAAAAAAGTAATAAAATTTTGGGGATAGTAATATTCATCATAGATAAATATATATATATAATATAAATGTTATTTCCAATAAAAAATGATAAAAATAAAGTGATTGTTTCAAGAGAATGTAAATAATCCCAAAACAAAATGAGATAATAAATATTTTTTCTTCTTTAGTAGCTTTTCAATTATAAAATATCTAATAATAAACATTTAAAAAATAATTAATCATCATGAATAAATAGTTATTCATGTAAATACATCAAATTAGTTCTATATAAACCACATAAAAGTGAATAGTTTAATTTTAAAAAATATTTCTCAATTAGATGGAAATTGAGATGAAATCCATTATCACTAAGTGACATTCCTATAAAATACCATGGGATGGAATATTTCCAATTTAAACTAAAATAACTAAAAATTTTGAGGTATTAATGATATTATATTTATAAATAGAATTATATGTACCATTTATAACAAATTAGGTGCACAATAATAAAATATGTCTTAATTAATGGAAATTGAGACAAAGTACCATACCTCATGTGAACATTCATGTAAAATCTACATGGATGAAATAATTCATATTCAAAATTTAAATACCATTAATTATAATGTATTAATGAAATTAAATATAAAACGGGTTATATATATGTAATAAAACTTCATGGAATACAATCTAAACCCTTATCTAAGCTGATTCGCCACTAACCCTATGATAATTCCTCGTCTCTACGAGAAAATGAAAAGCACCTGGGCATAAAAAAAGAACCATGTGGAATGATTTCCCTATAAAAATATTTAGAACATGAGATTACAATGTGGAAACATCATCAGATATATAATCCATACATACATATAAATGTATAAAGCAACACGAAGGAAACTAAATGCAGAACACAATAACCAAAACACACTTCCTAATGGTCCACAACCACCCACCATGTCCCAAGCCACCTACCCTTGGATACCCTAAAAAAATACAAGGAGAGAGTACGAAAACAATATATAAGATAATAAATGGATTGAAACACTAATAGGTACAAGCAGGGTGTGAGCCAAAGAGCCCTATATGATTCCACCATTGATTCTATGCAGTTAATTCATAAGTTAATTAAAATATGATAAAAGTGAAGTATAAATAGAATTGTAAGTCTTAAAAATAGTGTTATAAATATTTAAAATCTATTATTAAACTAAAGATGAAAAACATGAAATTTCTCCATTTAAAATTTAAATAGTTTCTTGAGAAGATTTGAAAACCATTTCACAAGATAAAGTAAGATAACAAAGAAATGATGAGAATATTCACATTATATGTAAAAATGAACTAGAGTCAATAAAATATATCCAAGGTGCATAATAATAATCAATTAACAAAGAAATGAAACTCCAGTGAAAAATAGAAATAATGAATGTAATCATGTATCGAGATCAACTATATGGATATCCTAGTTACAACATAGGCACGATAATGAGTCCACCTCAGAATAGATAATATAATAACAACATGACTAATTATTGGGCTTACACCTAGTCCCATGGGTCTCAAGAAAACCAACTCTACACACAACCGCTTTCCAAGATGCACGTCCATAGCCTGAAACTTTCACATTATAAATGGTTCCACTAGAAGGGTGTGAGTCCACTATTTAAACATATACATAGGTCATACCATCTAAATATCCAAGATCCCATGACTAGTCAAAATAATGGGTTAGATAAAAAAGTTACGAGGATCAAACATGGATCCTTATTGACAATATCTCACTCTCACCCCATACTCTCTCAATGTAAATAATCCCTCTTCATACCCCAACAATGGGAAGTATAAGAATCAAACAAGTTACAATTATGAGATTATAACGTGGTATAATTATCATAAAGTGTCGATGGGGATTTCAATCATCATCAATTGTAAATCAAAACCTTTTATATAATTCAATATTCAAAAGGGTTATAATACCTACTTCTCTTCACAATTCATCATAAAAATTCCAAATAGGCCTTTAAAATAATCATTTATTTTAAAAAAACCATAAATAATTAAATATAAGTAATATAATTTTAAAATGGGTTGAATAGTTTTAAAAATATGGTCTCACACCCTATTTATACATGAATAAATCATTTATTTCAAATAAACCAAGAAAAAACATTTTAGATCAGGTTCAAAATCATTCAATGGGGGGGGGGGGGGTTGTGGTCCTGTAATAAAATCATGCTTTTAAAATTATTTAGAAAACATCAAAGAGTTCCATTCATTTAATTGAAATTATGAAAGTTAATTTAATAAATCAAAAAATTAGGCAAAGCCCTCCATTTCTCGAAAATAATCTTTAAAAGTTCTTTGAAAATAAATCCAAACAAAAATAGAATTTAAATTTTCAATAATAATATTATTTCTACCATGAATATATCCATTCAATTAATCCCATATCAAATTCAAATAGAATAGTGTCAAACAATATTTAATAAGATGTTAAATAGAATATTTTTATATAACATGTGTTAGAAATTATGAAACATGTATATATGAATTATCAAAAAAATAATCATATAAGGATGTAGAAGAATAGAAAAACCGAATTGTAATACTAGGAATCCAACCATAGAAAATCTATGATATGTCACTTGATAGAGAGAATATAGGATCTAAGAAGATAAATCTTAAGAAAAGATAAGAGATCCTAGGTTCAATATCCCACAAAAAATATACTAAGATCCAACAAAAAAAGGCCATCATAACCATTAGGAAGAATGAATCAAGAGAATAATGGAGATCCAAAATTAGGAAGAAAATAACTCACCAAAAGGGAAGAACGAGGATTCGATTGGTGCTTATATACATCAAGAGATGAGGTTTGGGGAGCCAAAATTCATTTGTAGGGATCTCAAAATACTATGGATCAGATTACATTTGAGTGGGTGAATTTTATTATTAATTAAGGTTGTTTATGGATTTATTATTATTATTTTCTTAACATTATTTATCCAATGCATGGTTTTGGTATAGGGTCTTATTAATTGTACTAACCATGCCCCTAACCGTGCACCCCAAATTGAGCCCCTAGAAGTGTTTCACACTTAGTGTTCACACTTAGTTTAACTGTGTTCAAACCATGTGCCCCTTGAACAAATTGTTAAACCATGAAAAAACCATACACAAATAATGAAAGCCATTCTACCCAAGATTCACACTATGTTTAACCATATTCAAACCATGCAACCAAGGTTTCACAATTTGCATAAACATGCACAAACTATGAAAAGGCCTATAATACTTAAAAATTTTTCTGAAAAAGTACCAAAACAACCCGAAAATAGATCCAGTCATTGGGTACTCAAATCAATGGGTCAAAACACATTAAAATAGTAACATGATGTTACAACCCCCCCCCCCCATAATAATACATTCTATCCCCAAAATAATTCTAGTGTGAATGATAGAATAATATGATATATGAAGATATGTATCACTCATTTTGTGATGTGAATGATCTATATTATAATATTGAGACTCTCCCAAAGGTTAAAAACACAACAAAAATCCAATATCAACTCACCAAGAGCATCAATCGTCAAAAAACTAGAGAAATAATGAAGACAAAATGTAGGTATTCCACCATTTAAAGATTATCCAAAATAGTTTAATAATAGAAAAGAACATCCCTTAGTCCCAAAGAAAAGATACCTCAACTATTATCAAAACAACCCATCAAAGATCAAACATAAATAGGTAGTGAAAATTACTTACAAGGATTTCTAACCCGGTTATGTACTTTGACAATAACCCAGTATTTTTTAAATAAATCCATATACCATGATGAGCTCACCAAATAAAGTTTCAGGACCACTATGCACCTAGTTTATCCAAAATCCACATCATACTAGTTACCCACATACATTACCAATGTCTATCCAAGTCCAACTAAAATAATATCTCTCAACAAGTTCAACACACAATAGGGCACTACACTCACCTAAGGGAGATCATCCAACAAATCAAAATTGAGTTATATCCATCAAGTGAAAACAAGAGGAACACCAAGGAATAACAAAACAAGAAAATCATCTCACAAGAAGAAAACCATTATTACCATTGCAATCCAGAAAAGAAAAAAGCGTGGTCTATAATATATCATTCACAATGATACCAAAACAAAAAGGTTTTCAAAAAAAATCAATAGAAATTAAGGAAAACCTCAAACAGTTTCCACACTGTCATCAGAAATAAAAATATAGATGAACATTTACCATTGAAAAAATTGAATCTCCTCCACTATGTGAGAATATTTAATTGAAGGCATATGGATGGAGGCCCATTATCATGAATCATATGCTTACCCATAGTTAGGGTATGATATTCCTGTCTAAAATTTCCCACCATAAACACCCAACATACATGACTTCATATAGTGACATAAGTGGCCACAAAGTTTACAAACTATTAGATATTTTGAAGAAAACGTATTATAATTAACATGTTCTCTACACTAGAAACACATGATAGGAATCCCCTTTTCTCAATATGGATGTAATTTATCAACTACGAAAGAGGAAATATTCTCCTCATGTTGTTTCACTAGCATTGCTATATCTAAGAAATCCTTATCAAGTATCGCTAGATAAGAAATTAACCTCACTGTAAGCATGAATGCTAGATGGTCTGGGTGAGGACCATTCCAAAAATAGATAGCCATGGTGAATTAATCACCAAGAATACTAGGTATGAATCATACCAGACCTAAGAATTTATTAAACTACCCCACAACTGATAGACTGTTTTGACTACAACCCAAGAACTAGGTAATTTACACCTTTTATTCTTCCTAAAGTACTTCCACCAAATGAATATTGAATTGAAGAATTACCAAGATGTTAATTAATACATACTAGAGGTCATTAAAACATCCCACCACTCTTCACCTGGAACCTCAAACAAGGTTTTGATATACATGACGCTCAAAGATTCAGGAGTATTAAGGGAATCTAAGATCCCATAAACTTCTTCAATCCATTGTATTACCTCAAGAGATCCATGTATACCTTTATAAGATGGTGGATATCATCTTAGGAATTCTAATATCTAGTTAAAACGCTGTAAAGTCCCATTATCCACCACTCTATATGGTATCTGGGTAGATTTGTTGATAATGGATTTTAGTTTTAAAAATTTTGAAGATGTATCCCTTAGAAATGCCCATTGGAACAACATTTTATATTTATTGGAGAACCTTTTGAAAGATGCTTCTGAACATTAACTAACATAGGTATATCAAATCAAGAATGAAAGAACACTCAAACATATCAATTATTTTAAAAAAATTAAAAAACAAATTTAATCAAAACATCATTGATTACATAAAATCAAATATTTCACTATCTATAAACCATTTCCCATACTTTTAAAATGATAAATCTTTCTAGAAATCAATTACAGTATTAAAAAATTTTACTAGTGCATTTATATTATTCCATGGTTTCAATAGCATTAATACAATTTTCCAATTATTAATACAATTATTATTATAAATGCATTAAAGAAAATTCTTTAACATAACATTATTTTATCACATCACATAAAAATCTAGGCTATTCATTTTTTTCAAACCAATAATTTCAAAAAACTCACTTTTCTTCCCTTGAGAAAATTTCTAAATGAATTTAACAAAAAAAAATTTAAGACAAAATTTAGATTTCAAAAGGGATTAAAAATTATTATTTAGGGATTAAATTTGAAATTATCAAATAGGATCATGAAACAGACCACATCAATTTCCCACCTAATCTACCACAAAAAAGATAAGTCACTTGTAAGAAAAGGGATAAGGTTTCAATTTTAATACCATGTTAAACAATAAAATTCTTGGTTTCATGGGATGGTAAAACACACAAAAGAATCAATGTTATTCAAAGTTAGATTTCCAAATTAGTCACATTAATTCCACATAGTTTACTAGACCATGAAATCATGTTTCCAATGTCCCCATCCTTCTATTATGGCTAAAAAATTATAAGAGATTCCCCAAATCAAAGACAATTTCATTGAAAATATAAATATAATTCATCATCAGAAACGAATCAACTGAAGAAAAGACTCAATTCCAAATATCTTTGGAATCCCATGTATCATCATTAAGGGGTAGTGATCATGAACTCATACATGGACTACCTCTCGATTCACAACAAATTCTTAATATCCATTTTACCATGACACACCCCAAATAAGATAATGATTTTGTAGTAAATTAATTTCTTTGAAATAAAAAACCATCAATTAGTATAATTTGTAAACAAACAACCCTGAATACCATCTAAACCAATATCTGAGCATATTTTCTTCTAACTCTAAGAGTGTTCTCGATCTCCACAGGATAAAAATAAGCACCATTGTATCAAAAAATACCCTTTCAAAATGAATTGCCTTCAAATCATTTATAATAACAGAGTAAAATGTGGAAAAATAACAAGGTATATAAATTAATACATACATTTAAATGTAAAATGAGACATTATGAAAATTGAAATCGGGACATAAAAACAAAAACCTACCTCATACTGGTCTATGACCACCCACAATATCCCATGCCTCCCACCATTGGTCTCCCTAACTCAGAACCACAATGGAAAGAGCATGTCCACCTAATATAAGATTATAAATGGATGAAAACACTAAAAGGTACAAGCATGGCATGAGGTAATGTTCCTATTAAGATTTCACCGATGTTTATATTCAGTTACTTAATAAGGAAATTCAAATATTCTAAAAGTAGAGTTCAAATATGTTTGTAAGAGGAATAGTTTAAAAATTTAATTTATAGCATTTAAACTGATTTATTAAACTACACCTATAAAACATTAAATTTCACCTTTTTTTAACAAATTTCATAAAAATATTTGAAAATAATTTTGCAAGTTAAATTTGGATTATCAAGAAAAGATGGGAATATGAAATTAATAGAGAAATTTGACCATGTTACAATACAATAGAGCTATGGTTCACAATAACAATAAATGAAGCAAGAAAGACAAGTCGGGTTCCAAATAGTGACAAGGAAAATTATCATTTACTTAGATCAAGTATATGGATGTCATGGTTAAAACCTAGTTATGATAGTGAGTCCACATCAGAGTAGATAATCATATTACAACGTATATTATTTTCGGGCTTACATCTAGTCTCATGAGTCTCAAGGGAACAAGATCAAATCACACTATATTTACAGGACACAAGTCTGTAACTTGAACCATTCATGTTCTCTATGGGTCTACTAAAATGGTTTGATTCCTCTTGTGAATCATTTATCTAGTTCATCCCATATTACTATCTGGGTTCCCATGACTAGTCAAAATAAGGGGTGTGATAAAAAGGTTATGAGGATCACATGGGATCATTATCAACAATATCTCACTCTCACCCCAAACTCTCTCATTTTAAATTATTCATTTTTAACCCCAAAAATGGGAAGTATAAGAATAAATAATGTTACAATTTAGGGATTATCACATGGGAGAATTATCATAAAGTGCCAATGGGGCCATCAAGAAACCTAAATTTAAATTCAAAAACTATTGCACAATTGAATATTCAAAAGGGTAATAATAACCACCTCCTCAAAAAAATCATTATAAAAATACCAAATAGGTCATTAAAACAATAATTTGTTTCAAATAAATCATAAAGAATTCAATTATAGTATTATAATTTTTAAAAGTTTTGAATATATTTATAAAATTGGGTTTACACCCTCTTTCCACCTGAATAAATAATTTATTTCAAACATCCCAAGAACACCCATTTCATAAAAGGGTTAAAATCATTAAAAGGGGGTTATTTTCTATTTAAAAAATTCATGCATTTAAACTATTTATGAAACACCAATTTTTTCAATTCATTTAATTCAAATCATAGATGTTAATTTAATAATTCAAAACTTTGGTTAAAGCCCTAAATATTTCCAAAACGCCATTTAAATGTTCTTTATAAATAAATAAAAAAACACATGGAATTTAAACAATTAATAAAAGGTTATAGATATCAATATTATATCTATTTAATTAATTCCATATTCAATTCAATTATAATAGTGTCGAATAGTATTTTATTAGGAATTAAGTTGACAAATTTTATAGAACATATTTTAGAAATTAAGAAACATGTATCTATGATTTTTAAAGAAAAAATTAGCCAAAAATTAAATAAAAATAATAGAAACACACAGTTGGAATATTATGAATCAATCATCAAGAAATTATAGTTGTGTCACCTCCAATGGAGATTACCATATCTAAGAAAATAGATATTTAGAGAAGAGAAAAGAGATCTTAGGTCCAATATCCCATATAATTACCCTAAGATCCAATAAAACGAAATTATATCTTAACCTTTATTAAAAAATAATTAAAAAATTATTAATATCAAAATGTAATAAGAAAATTACTTACTGAAAGAGAAGATATCTATTTCAATTAGGGCTTCAATCTGCTAAGAGATGATGTTTGGGAAGATAAAACACCTCTATAGGGATCCCAAAACACTAAGGATAATATTGTGTTTGATTGGTGGATGTTTAGGGTTAATTATTTTTTTTCATAATATTAATTAATATTTTCAAAAAATTAATTATCATATGCATGATTTTCAGGATTGGGTTACACGGTTCGTACTAACCATGTGACTATTTGTGTTCCCAAAATAGAGCCCAAGCAATATTGCACACTTAGGCTACACAATTATTTTAATTTGGAAAAAACTATGAGATCCCCTTGATTTATTATTGACAAAGAATATACCTTTAAAAAATCATGAAACCCTTTCTTACCATGTCATACAATTTTTTTAACTATGTGAAAACCACATGTAAACCATGAAAAGGCCTAGAATCTTTCAAAAAATGTCCGATAAAATTTTGTAAAAAATACATGAAGATGTAAAATAATTTGGTACTCAGATTAGTGGGTATAAAAAGAAAATTTTATGTTTTAATATACTCCATATAAAGGAATTGAGGTCTATAACAATAAAATATGCGACAATGAACACATATTGTGATGAAGTCCCTTACCTCATTCTTTTTATCAGATGAATGTTATTTAACATACTTTATAATGAATGTATTTATGTTAATAATTTATAATAGAACTATATTCATATTAATAATATAATATGTGATCCTATTATAACATTTTCCACCTGTTTATTAATAATATTTCATTGTATTCATTGTTTTTTGTGTTATTTATATTGTTTCTCATGCATGATTTTCTATTAATTTTATTGTTCTTGTAAATAGGTAATTGATAAATCATATAAATATTGATATTAATGTTTTAAAAATCATATTTAATCCTTATATATATTATTTTAACCAATCATGAATGTTGATCCTGGAAAATGATATGCATCGCTTCTTTGAGAAGGTAGGTCGTGCGTACACATGTGTTCCAATATCATTCCTTTAACGGGTGAAAAAGTATTTTTTTTGATAGATTAATTTTAAATAAATTATACAATGTCATATATATCACATATATTAATTAAATTTATCTTTATTACCTTCCATGTAATATGTAAGTGAAAAACGAATCACATCGCTTCGAGTGACGTCATTCTTTCAATCACATGAGCGAGGTTATCATATATTAAACTAGATGGAATGTAAGAATTTATAAATGATATTATAATTATAGAAATATAATTTTATCAAAAATATTATATATATATATATTAAAACAATATTTATATAAAATTTTATTGGTGTTGATTGAAAATGAGTAACATCGGTTCAAGAGGTAGTAGTCCGTTGTACACACTACCAAAAATTTTGTTTCCTATTTGATGGAAGTGGAGATGGAGATATGAAATTAAATTTACTTAATAAAATGTAATTATATGGGAGATAAATGTTTTCTTATAATATCATGATTTAATATTAATTGAAGGAGGTGGAAGAAGAAATAAATATAGATGACAGTTTAATAACTTTTCATCTTCGTCGAACAACTTTATAATGTTTCTAACAAAATAATTCATAGGATATATTTACGATCAATAGAAATTATATGGGATGTTTTTATATGATTATGTATTTATTTGGGATAGGAATTTTATGAACTTAAGGTCTCTGGATGTGTGAATGGGGTATAAGAGTGGAAGACCTTTTATAAGAGGGGGAGAGAAAACTTGTGGAATTTTCTAAAAGAATCAATTACACCATCATTTTTACCATGAAAAAGGATAAAACATGAATAATTATAGAATAGTATAGGTGATACAGTATAAATATGTCCATAAAATGGTTTTTACTTGTTTTTATGTCTTTTTAAAACTTTTTATCACAATTTAACCTCTAATAAATCAATTTTTACATTAACCGTAGTAATTGATTTTAAATGATTTTACTATTAATGATAGTAAAATATTTTGTAAAATTTATTAGATAATGTAAATTATTTTGATTCAAAATATAGACTCCATTTTTCCAAATTCAATTCACAAAAGTGACAAAATCCAATTTAAAATTATACTTGGAAACATTTTGAACAAGCAGGTTTCCAAAGAGGGAATTGTCCTAAAAATAGAACGTTTTTATATTAAAATTGATCATAAAATTTATAAAAATGCACTAAATTAGTTTAATTTTAATATAATTTACCTAATATAACTGTAACTAAAAGTTGAAATATATTTTATCTTTTTGGATAATTTTTTAAAAAAGTTGTTTTCAATTAAAATCAGTTTTTTACTATTCATTGAAAAATAAATCTTTTCAGAAAAATCCCAAAACATCATACTAAGATAATTTTTATACTATTATTAAAAAATTTATGTTCATTTAATAAATTAAATTTTTTAAAATTGGTAAATATTCATATTAAATTACATGCACAAAGAACAATTTTCCCGCATTCCAAAAATATATTGATTTTTAGAACACATTTCTCTTTCTTTCAAATGACTCATGTTTTATTTATAATCTAGATATGTCCCTTTATATATTTTACACATGTATAATCCATACAATTTTCAAAATTTACATATTACTATTCATTCCCACCGACCTGAAGGCTATGTCATATTAGTCATTTATAAATCATATTTTAATAGTGTATTTTCATTTGAACCTGGTGTTGCATGCATTATAAGATATCAAAGAGATGGAATTTATTTAAAATCAAATAAATCATAATGTATCGGGGTTTTATATTCTTACATCTTATAAGAAATTTATTATACAAATTATTTAGATATTAACTTTTAAATAGGAGAGGGTAATTCTTCTTTATAATATCCCTTGATACCCATGATGCTTCCTCCAATATTTTATTTCACTTTAGTACCTTTACCATTCATGTCACTTGATTCCTATATACATTCTCTCGAAAATCAAGAATACGAAAGGGCAATTTATAGTAAGATATATCAAGTTTCAATTCTCTTTCATTAGTGGGGGGAACGTGTGTTGGGTTAGGCATGCGCTATAATAATAATTGTATGTAGAACACATCATGTAATTCAGAGATATTGGTTGCATTTCCAAGTGATAAGAAACAAATCTACTTAATTAAAGGATTTAAAAGGTTCTGATGTACCTATAGCTCAGCATCTCGTCCTTATTGAAACGTGTAATAGAATTCTTTGGTGATACATTCTGGAAAACATGATGTCCCACTTAGAATTGAAAATTCATCCTCTGATTTTCAGTATAGCTATTTTCCCTAATTTGATGATATTTAGTGTGATCTTGAATAGTCTTTCCCTTTTTTTCTCTTCAAGAAGTTGTTTTCCTATAATTTTCATCAAACTAACTTCAACCCAACAAGTTAGAGAATAAAATTTATTTCCATATAATTCATCATATAGATCAATTTTCATACATGAATGAGAAATATTGTTATAGAAAAATAATACCTACAATAATTAATAATACTAAATACCTTGAGTGTAGATATAGAAGGACCTAAACATGTCTTACATTGTTTTAATATTCCCTTTAGACTGTCTGTCAGTTTTCTAATAGTGGAAGGTTATAAAATGAATCTCAATATCAAGAGACTTCTAATTACTCGTCTAGAATATTGATGTAAAATGGGGATCATGAACAGTCATGAAAAAAATTCGCATGCCATGAAGTCTTAAAAATCAATTAATATAGATCATTTTGATCTTCTCAAGAGGTAAATATTCTCTTATAGAGAGAAAATATGCATATTTGTTTTCGTGATCAACAATAACCCATATTGAATTATTATTTCATTGAGTCTTTTCATAATCATGTGACAATGTCCACAACAATATTGTAGAAACCAAGACCTCAATAGTCCAAATCTACAATATTATTTATGTTATTGGCATATGATACAAGGAACCACATCCCAAAGGATCTAATAGTTTAGTAGTATTGATAAACTGGATACATACGTTAGTCTTTCATTACATTTTAATATAAAAATTATAACAAATGTTTTTCTATAATAAAATTATTCATTATAGTATATACTTTTATATCAATCATAATAAAGGTAATGTATTCATGGTAATGAAAATAAAATTATGATAAGGTCAAATTCTCATTTAAGGGTTCAGTACAATAGAATGAATCATGTATCAATAATTATAATCATATAGAAATGTATGTAACTAAACAAACATGCCATTGAATAAATAATTTGAGAAGGAAGTGGTTCTATAGATAATATAAAAGATAAAATCTCATGGATAAAAACACATTATATTTAATTAGTACCATTACTATCATTACTAGATAAGACATAATCAATAGGACAAGGTAAACAACTAAAAACACATTCAATTTAATCTATAGCTGATAATGAAATTCAACGTATGATATTATCATTGTGAAAATATCATGGATAATAATAAATAACTTCTGAATGAAGTTAATCCTTAATTATTGGACATCATGTCTCACACACATGAAACCTATACAACCATGAACATTCATAAGACAGTTTAAAACAATTAGGTACAGACTCATCTTGGTTCACAAACTAACATCATTCTATTTTACTAATTAACCTCAAGATACTATAGTTGCATTGGTGGGACATCAAAAATGATGTCCCACCTAAGTCATCAACTCCAAATCATTCTTCTTATATCAAATAATCAACATAATTCATGAACAATTTTCCTTATGATCAAATATGCATATTGAGTAAGGAATATATATTTATCTATAATTCCCAATATAATGAAATAATTTTTAATGTAGAATATAATAGGTAGAAACAATATATGTTTTAAGTAATAAACATATCTATTATAAATAATGTGGGTATTTAGTGGTATTTATTGTCTATAAGAAACTGAATAATTAAAAGGGATGTTGGTGAGTACCAAAAATGAAATAATGGATTGAATGTCAATTATATTCTTTGTAAATACAATCATAAAACATCTTGAGGAAGAAAATTTTTTGTATTAATAAAACATATAACAATTTTATTAATAAAATTCATTTTTTTCATTATTGAAAACAAATACCATTAAAAAAATTAAAAATATTCTTGAGGAAAATATTTTATTACTTTTGAAAATCACATTTTAAAACTAAAATATCAATTTTTTAAAAATAATATTCTTTAAAAATAATAGTTTAAAAATATAAAATATTCTTTAAAATTTTTTAGTGATCATGATGGTTTGAAATTCTATTCATTCCATAGATGTTAAAAAATCTATTCCTTTCACTTTTTCAGTAAAAGACAAAGAGGAATTGTTTTGAAAATAAAAAAAAAATTCCATTTATTTTTTTGTATATAGTAAAAATGGTTTAAAATTTATTTAATAAATATTTTAAAAATGATAAAATTATTTTTTATGTCAATTATAGAAAATAGTGTTTTGTTAAAAATGGATTTTCGACTCAAGAAATAAATGGAGATATATTTTCTTATAAAACATTATCAATTAATTTAATTACCATGTAGTAGAACAAATTTACAAGAACATGAAAATATCATGAATAACTGATGTATAATAAAATTAAATAGTTTTATTGCATAATGACAAAATAAATTACATTAAATAAAATTCATGAATAAAAAATAATGAATATAATGAGATTGTGAAATAATCCCTTAAAATGACCATAACATTGAATTGACAATTAATAATAGAATATATTTTTTATAAACTAATAAAATAAAACAAATGGAAATAAAATATAAAATAATAATAATTAATTACACACATTATCATATAATATCAATTATAATTATTATGTAATATAATATTATCAAAATAAATTGATTTATGGAATTCTTTACCACTTAGTAACTTTTATGTCAAATCTGATTCGATAAAATTATTCAAATTAAATGAAAAATACTATGAATTATTATTTATTGATGATATTATAAGTTAAATGGGAATTTTATAAAACATATTAAATAAATTAGTGTCTAACATACAAACATTCCCAAATGAATGGAAATTGATACATAATCCCTTACCTCACACTTATTTTTTATTGAACCTAATTTATCCTCATATATAGTGATTTAAATATTTTATTAACTTTTAAATGAACCATATTAATATTTATAATTTTATATATATTCCTTTAATAACATCTTATCACCCTTAAGTTAGTAATAATTCATTAATTTCTTTGTTTGGAGTGTTGTGTGTCATGTTTTCACAAATTTCTTTTGGAATGAAGGATCTATTTATTACACATATTATATACTTATATCATATCCAGAATAATAATCATGAAATAATTATTATATTTTTACATTAATTATAATTTTAATACTAATTTTGAAATAAGGTTTCAAAATATTGACTATGATGTAGTCCTGGAGATTGTTCAATGTACACACACATGAGCAATGTTTTGATTTTTCAATGATCATTATGAAAAGGAGGTGATTTTATTTATTTTCATATAATTATATTTAAATAATAAATACAAAAGTTTTTATTTAAATATACTTATATATATTATCCATAAGGTTTGGTAATTAAAAGAGAGTAACATCGCTTTGTAATGGTGGTAGTCCACACGTACATGAAAGATATTATCAACTTTAGGTTAATGAAAATACAATAAATAAAATTATATATTATCTTTTTATAATGACTAATATGTTAATAATATCATAAATATAACATTTATTTTAAATACATCCATTGAATGTATCCTTTTTTATCTTCCTTGTAAAGAATTAGTGAAATACGAATCATATCGCTTCATGTGGCGGGATCCCATATTACACACAATCGATATTATCATATCCCCTAAAAAAGGGGAACTAAAGAGTTTTATATGATATAATAACTATAGTGGTATTATTATGTTATAAATATCATATATATACTTTATATTTTTCATCATAACAAACCGTGAGAGGTGGTAATAAAAAAACGAATGACATTGGTTTATGAGGAGGTAGTCCTCTATATAAATAAAATGATGATTAACTAACCCATTTGACGTAATTGGGGATAGTTGTAGTATCTCTTCTCAGATCCCACTTATCGTTTCCCTAAGACTATTGTCACAATACCTCAAGAATGTTGCCCCTAACTATATAGTATTCCAACTTGGAGTGAGGGCCTAAGGTATATCAGTGTGGAGACATTGACCTCATTAATCATAATGGAGTGAATTAATATACACATACACAATATAATTATATATATAAGACATATAAATATCCATATTATAAAAACAAAACAAAATACATAATCATTCTAGAAAATTGATACAACAAGTTGAAGCTAAATAAAAAAATTTAAATGATGATGGTGTT
Source organism: Viscum album (assembly GCA_963277665.1). Taxonomy (NCBI): domain Eukaryota; kingdom Viridiplantae; phylum Streptophyta; class Magnoliopsida; order Santalales; family Viscaceae; genus Viscum; species Viscum album. The sequence continues at coordinate 1,478,338,692 of OY728150.1, forward strand.
ATTTAAAAATAAATATTCATGGGGTAGGGGATACATGAATATAACACTTTCTATGAAAAATAAAAAATAAATAAAAAACTAATACAACTAGGTTCGTGAGTATATTCTCTTTCAGCACTACGTGTACACTATCCTAAAGCTGGAAATCAAGAATTGGATGTTGGTTAGTTCCTTTATCTATACATAGGACCATAAAGTCTACTTGGGTTCCAAAGGTATCCCAAGAAGGGAATGATATACAATCTCTATATTCCACCACCAAAGGTGTCTAGACCAATCCATTTCATGCAATAAATAATTAATAGTGTTACATAATAATAAATTAAATGGAGAAATAAATAAATCAATGCATTGGACAGTGTTCCACTTGGACACCTGTCCAATTTAACTATTACATCCAATGCTAGTGAGTTTGAACCAAGAAATATTTCAAAGGTAAAAATGGTTGGATAATATACGAGAAGTTAAACTATCACCAATCGTGGGATTGTGCTTTTTGGACATGTATCTATCTTTCCAAGACCAAATGATCATTTCCTTTTGAAAGAATTCATTTAATTTTATCAATTCAATCGAAAACCTCTTTATAAATTATAAATAAACCACAAGACAATCCATGGATCTTTAGAGATAATTTATATTTATTGTTCCAGTGGATCGACATATTTATAATTCCTTGTGTGTACATCCAATGTGACTAAAGGATAAGTCCCATGATTGACTCTAGGAATGGCTGGAGAATTTCAAAAAATAACCTATGATTCTATACATGTATCACACATAGGGCCTAGATTCAATCTCATGGATTGGTACAAAAATTGTTCCATTGAGCCCATCCAAGTGGTCTCCACTAGGGAACTAATATCTCACATTTGGAGGAAAATATAGATAATGCATCGAAATCCAATCCTAGGAATAACTATTTTCACCCCAAGATAGATACAACCACTAAGAAATCATAGCAAGGAGGCTAGAATAGTACTTATAATGGGTCCTTAAGTTAGAACCACTTGTATCACTATTGGAACTAGGGTGAAACCATTTAATGAAATAATTTACACACATAACATGTCTATAAAGAAGAAACTTTGATTAGTTCAAGAATATATATCTTAGTTGGAATATTGGTCAACGAATTTCTATTGAGAAATATATTTATGGATTATTTATAAGGTTTTATTCTCTTGAGAAATTCATTTAAATCAGCTACCTCATTTATAAAATTGTTATAGGGGCCTAACCCATGCCTCATCACCAAATTTAGTCCAACTTAAACAAGTTAAGTTATATATTATAATTTGGAACCCCACAATGAACGTTCATACTATATATGAAAAGGTGTAATTAAGGATCAATGCTAGATACCCATGTGGGTTAGCATAAACTTAGGAGATCAACCCAATGGGTTGATTGACCACTAAATATGGATGAATAATACAAGATAATTCTTTCAATTTAATTTATCTAATAAAATAAAGGTACGTTGGCAAGGTGTAACTCACAGTACAAAACAAATTCATATAATGATATTAAATGAGGGTAAAGGTCTTGGAGCACTTACCTTAACATATTAGATCTTCCCAAATCCAACATCGACTATTGATTTGAGCAAAAATATAAAAAATCGATGAAACTGTCAGATACTTTGGAAATAGGGAAAATGAGCATGCGTCAAGATAAAACAACATAGGATGGGAGTAACATGAAATATAATGGAGATGATTGGGGAGATTATCGAGAGATTTCTAATGGATATGATAGTGAACGTAATAGAGATCATATAGAGGTGGCTACTTGACCCTAGTTTGAGAGGGTGGAGAGCTCCACGTGAAGAAGGAGGTGGAGCTAGATGGAAATAAATAATATAATAAGGGAGGACTAAGAAAATTATTTCATGGGAGACTTCATAAAATCACCCATAGAACAAGGGTGAATGTTTTTTCGCATGGTTGGACAAACCGTGCACCAATTGTGTGCCAAGTCACTAATCCAAAGGGATACCCCACATAGATACGCACATAGTTTTTTTAAATGTTCACAAACCATGAAAAAAGACACTGTCAAAAAGTTAGATTGATGCCATGACCATGCATCTTAGGTTTGATGTTTACAAATAAACAGTGCCTCCCTAAGGTCCCCACTATCTGAAGCCACATGTATTAGGGAAACAATATCATCTTGGAGGCATAGATTATACTAATCGTTCTACATAGTTTACCTCGTCCCAATGTTTTCCTATGGAATCTGATCGAGCCCCCAAAAAACCCCGAGACCTCTTTGAATCTATCAATAAACTTTATTTGGACCAAAACGTATATATATATATATATAATGGTGTGTACCATTTATAAAAGTGCGACATTAAAACCTACCCTCTTTAAGAAAACTCTCCCTATGTTTCCCTTTTGAGGGAGGTAAAATATTTTTTGAGAAATGTTCAAGTCACTAGACATGAACATTACCCTCCCACTCTTAGGTCTCATCTGGTACACATCCATACTACTAGAGAACTTAGACTATAATAACTACACTTCTTAAGAAATACATCATGCTATGATCAACTATACATATCATATGCTCCTTGAAAGAGGCATCCACCTCCCTAATAAAATCCTCGAGGTAAAATAAATTAAGGTGGTTGACATAATATTTTTAAATCGATGACATGTGGATGAAATCATGACCGGAATAGTACCTCTGAGGTAACAAAAATAGATAGGCCATCAGCCATAATCTCTCCACTATCTCGAATGACCTGAAAAATTGAGTGACAAATTTCCTTATATCCAAATTTTTTGTATGACTCAACATGTTAATAATTCACATAAATACATGATATCCGACATTAAACTCAATAGGTAGATGATGATGATGAATATTAGACTTTTTTTTAGACTAAGCTGTAGTCATATGTTTCTGAAATATACGAAGTTTATCTAAATTTTCATAAATGATATGAGGACTCAATAGATATTCTTTACCATCCATTATCCATAACATATATGAACAACATGAAATACCAAAAAATGCCTCATATAGAGGCATCTAGATAGTTTCATGAATGTTTTTATTATAGGAAAACCCAACATGGGGTATATACATATCCCATGAACCTCCAATGTCATGTATGCATGATTGAATCATATCCTCCAACACATGTTTCGTTCTATACGACATCTCTTCAGTTTGTGGGTGATATATTATACACAAGAGAACCTATGAACATAGTTCACATCGCAACCCTTGATAGAAATGTGATGTAAACTGAGAATCCTATACTAAAAATATAAAATGGGGAACACCATGATGTCACACTATCTCTTAGATATAAATCCTTCTTAGATCACTAATAAAGAATGTCTCTTGAAATGGTAGGATGTTTGCAACCTTGCTTAAACTTTCAATTATCACCTATACTGCATTATTGGCATGAGGGGATCTAAAAATTAATATCATAAAATCCATGTTGATGTCATTTCATTTCCACTTGGGAATGGAGAGGGAATGTAGAATTCTAGTAGGCCATTGGTTCTCATTCATCACCTACTGACAGGTGGATCTCCATGTGATGAAACTCGCTATCTATATCCTTATACATAGACAATAATAATGATGTCATATATCTATTTACATCTTTGTAATCCCAGGATGAAGTACCCAAATAGAGGCATGTGAATCCCTCATCAACTATTCCCATACAACAAAAGGCACCCATACATAGACAAATAAGAGTAGGGTTTTACATCCATAAAAAACCGAAATAGGATGCCGGTTCTATCCTGTGACAATCTCCCTCATAAAAAGGCCCTCATAATCAGAAAACTGACTTATCAAAGCATTCTCTAGGATGAATGATGTCACTGATAGATGTGTTAATAATGGTTTTCCACGCTATTTTTAAACCTCAAGATGCATCTCAAAGAATATATCAATCAACTACCACTATCTAAAGGCCACCTCAATGGAATTATTATGAGTCATATGACTCAATTAATTATCTATGACATTACCCTTTCTTAGTGTGAAGGCATGCTCAATGTTTTATTATTACAGGTATTCCACATACCTGCACTACGTCGGATTCAAGTATCACTGAGTGGAGAAATATTTGAGACTATTATGATATGTGTAATAAACTAATATCACACACAATAGATCTTTCATCTAATATTGTAGAGCATGGACAAAGACTTCTAGATCAAGGTTGTGAGTAAGGTAATTTCATTCATGAGACCTCAACTAGGGGGAATTGTACACTAAAACCTAATCAATATACCTCAAAACATCCCCTAGCCATATTATAGAACGTTTATAGTAGAAAAAATAGCTTTTTCTATGATCTAGTAGAATAAGTATCGACATTGCAGTTAGTATTCTCTTTAACTCCTAAATATTGGCCTCACATTCTTTAGTCTAGTCAAATTTCACACCCTTCTCGGTAAAGCCTATAAGCATCACTTCCAGGAATGAGATGTCCTTGATGAATTTCTTATAATATCTAGACAACCATAAGAAGATGCATATTAAAAAAATATTATTTGGATTTTCCTAGGAAACCATGAATCTCACCTTCTCTTGGTCAATAGATACGCATGGTCCCTAGACGATATGATCTAATAAGGGAACATTGCTAATCCAAGAGTGGAATTTTATGAGATTCACATATATATTGGGATATTTTAGTGTACTTAGTATGATATCAAGATTATTAGAATGGTTGTGTCTGGTGCAATAATATTCAATGATGTCATATAGGAATACCTCCAAAAAGAAGTCAATAAATGGGTGAAAAACCTGATTCATTAGATCCATGAAGCCTACCAGTGTGCTTGTTAGACTAGAAAATTACTAAATACTCATACAATATATACTTACTTCAATATAGTGTATATGGTTTCTGTGACAGCCTAACACATACCTGATATAATACCAACCTTAACTCAATCTTTGAGAAAACAGTCGCTACTTAGAGATAGTTGAAGAGGTTGTATATATAAGGAAGTGGATGTTGGTTCTTTACTATAAGCTGAATTATTCAATAGTAATCCATGAAAAATACAAAGATATAACCCTTATTTTTATAATAATGGAAGGGTGATCACATTTTAGAAGCATTGGGATGGATAAAAAATAGAGCCTCAAGATTGTAGAGCTAGTTCTTATGTTCATGGAGCTCTGTAGGTACCATCATACAAGTAAGAATTGACACTAGTGTCACACTTAACACAAGATCTCTGGTGCACTCAACCTTGCAATCAGGATGTCTTTTAGAGATATTTCGTGGGATTACGCCCCTAAAATGATCCCCAATTGTAGGCAATTCCCTGCGTATCATTCTCTATTCGGATATAAATAGATTTTCAATCTGGGCTATCACTCCTCCATGCCCAATACGGTTGGGTATTGCTTGAATTGATTGGATATCCCATTTTTCCCTTATAGATATACATACTAACCTCAAGTGATTTGAACAATTCCTAACAATGATATTAATCCATCTGGGTTGATAAGGCATAAGCAATTCCATAATGAGGACGGCGATGAAACTTGTCATATTGAGGATGAATAAACACCAAAAAATGGTACATACTTATTTAAGGGGGCTCTCCTTGCACCATTGTATCCTCTCAACTTAAACTCCTAATTTCATTCAAGGATTCATAACATCGTTGAAAAACTCTATCACTAGCCGTAAACATCGCATAATTGCAACAAATAGAAAGGAGTGGGTGCCATTATATCTAATAAGGGAAATACTATGGTCGATGCTACCATAATAGTACATATAACTATAGATGTCCCAACACTCTAAACCTCTAGTGTAGGTTGGGTTGTAAAAATATGGATTGAACCACGAGACAAATATACTTACTATATAGCTTGAGTAAGTCCAGTATACTGATTATTAAACTATGAGGCCTGAGTATCTTGCTCATGACCACTAACTCAGACCACACAGCCTATAGAAGACAAACAGCCCTCATGGTGTGGTTTCACTGATCCTGCACCTAAATGTGATATAGGAACAAATACCAACTCAGATTTTACTATAAGAAAGGATTGGATGAAACACTAGAGCTGGCCCATCCTTCCACAAATCCGTCACTTGATCTGGTTCCTCATACACTAGAGATTTTTATGGACAGAACCAACACAATAGTCACACACCATGTTATTTTTAGTGCATTCCACATAGATTGTACATCCCCCATGTGTATCCTCGAAACACATTTTTTTACTGTTGGAAAAACCACTACTCTTCCTATAAATTTAACTTCCCTCTTTCATGTGACCTGATTTCCTCATGTTTCACTCAGTGGTGAACAGATAGTTTAGTATCTATGAATATATCATCAACCAAAAGATATCCACCTAATAGTGGGTTGAATATGAATGATCATACTCATGATTCCCCATAGTAGTTAGATCATCATCAATCAATGTTGGGGGAAAATTATATAGTTTAGTGAACCTAGTAGATTATTACATCCCTGACATGTCACATTACTAATGGTGCATGAATTACAAAACAAGATTAGTTATCATGTTCTAAGGACGTAAGTAGTAAAAAAAGGTTATCTGGAAGTCCTCTTAGACTATAACTTGATGCCAATGAGCCTGAATTAGAATTACCCAACAATTCATGCTGGTGTCACATAGCATATAGGTCCCAATACTAACCCTATACTATGGTGGTGTCTTGAAATTCTAAAATATAGACAACACAACCTCTAGCTACGACTTCGTATTTTGAGGTCCTCTATCCCCTGAAAATGTATGAGGATGCAGCTACTGAAATTTACATGTTTTCTCTTCCATAGAAGGGGTATTATGGCGTGAACCCTGAATGGTTTTCCAGAACTAGATGAGGCTATCATTGAACTGAGCATCATCACCTAGTGTAAGATCTATAGGAGGTGCCTCAGGAGGAACTATAGGAGGTATCATGTGTTTCCTAGGGCTAAAAACCTCTAGAGTATTCTCATCACTACTCTCTTGGAGTACAACATGAGTTGATCATAGTGAAATAACACTACAATTTCTAAGTGCATGACATAAAGGTAATTTTTAACAAATAGAGAAAACAATAAATTAGGATAGATACAAAGTGTCAATATAAAAATTCTACAACCCTGGCCTACTCCAAGAGATAGGTTTGGGTGAATAGAACGAGTCATTGAATGATTATAGAAGGTACAACCTACATCCCACTACTAAGGTATGTTCAGGGTCAAGGTATCATATTACACATATAAGTGTCCATTTCATTTTTAAGGTTGCATTTATTTTTAATTATTTTTATATTTAAATATCTTTAATTGGTTAAATTTTATGGATCACAACTTAAAATTTATAAGGACTCATACACCTTATAAAACAAAATGTGGTTCCCCTTTAATTATAAAAATAACATGTTCTGTCCGATGCGACTGATTGTTTATGGATAAATGTTCCTCAATTGGATTCTTAAGTTATTTCTTTATTTTATATAAGAAAATACTATTAGGTTAAGACAGATTTTTTATGTTCAATTTTTTTTGAGTTCTACCAGAAATGTTAGCACATTTTCATTTATAACAATCAAATCACAACAAGTCATAACAAATAAGGGATAAAGAATAATCACATGAAATATAGGAAATCTATGCTAGATAGTAAATATGAAATGAAATAATGCAAGACATTTTTAATCCTAAGGTCCATAGTATGATGCATGAGTATTGATGTCTTATCATATCATCAGACCAAGACAAAAAATCCTACTTTTATAACATATACATTAATAATAGATCAAATCAAGTGAGTCTCTAAATGGTGAAATTCATTAATCAGGTACAATGTAACAAATAATAGAATTTACCCATCCTTAGTAATTTGGGATTCCACTATACATCAATTTGAAACTCCCAAGTTCATGATAATGAAAAATCAAAATAACTTATTTTATTGTATAAACCCAAACAATAATAAAAAATGAAAAGTTTTTCTAATACCACTTTGTAAAATCCTAACCCTGATGAATCGTATTGGTGCCCAGAGATGGTGTCTATTAAACCGAGAGTGTGCCTCCCAAAATATTGAAGGATACCAAATACCATTAAGAATCTAGGGTGTGTCTTTGGGGAGTATATACCCTCATAGATCATAGTGGATTGTATTGTAGACACACACACACACACACACACACTATATTATAAGAAATAGAAGAAGGAGTCATTTCAAAATGATAGAAGTGGAAAAAAATACATAACCATTCTAGAGAAGTGATTTAATAAATGGAACCTGAATAAATAAAAAAAGTCTATGATGATGGTGTTATAAAAAAATAAATATGCGATGGGAAGGGGATACATGAATATATCTCATGGTATGAAAATACTAATAAATCCAAAAAAACTGGTACTATTATCATCTCAAGCATAGGAACATCCCGCTTCCCTCCATACTCCATAATAAACCTAACAACCAAGCATAGAAAGAAACATGATTCCATATTTCTCTACATACAACTATAAAGTCTTATATGGTACCAAAGGAAGACACGTAAGGTGTGAGATATAATCATAGTAGGCTTCTACCAATAGCTTCTAGGAAAATTAATTTTTATGAAATTAATAAATGAACTATGTGCTATAATAATAAATTCCAAATAGAAAAAAATCATTATATTGGAGTGGGTTCATCATGGACACCCTTCCAATTTACCTACTTTAGAATTAAAAGGTGATAATTAACCAATGAATCTAACAAAGGTAATGTGGTCGGGATAATATGTGAGATTGTGGGCTATCACCAAGCATGTGATTGGGCTTGGAGTGCACGTACCTACATTTCAAAAAATAGATGATCATTTCTTATTTTAAATAATTAATTTTATTTTTAAATTAAATCAAAAAACTAACTACAAATAATAGAGTCACCCTTAGCCAATCCAAGGAACTTCAGAGAGAATTTCCATGAATTCTAAAGGGGTTAGACATATGTCTAATGCCTAGGGAGTCAATCCTAGGTGACATAAGAAGAAGTCCCATGTTTCACTCCATGCGTGGTGTGACTATGTCAAAAACTAGCATCTGATTCCATACCATGTATCAGACCTAGGGGCCCAAGTCTCTCTCGAGGAATGGTACAACCATAGTGTAACACCCCGAACCCAGAAGCCCAATGTCGGTGCATTATTATGTATCATTGGAATGATCACAAAAGATCAACTCTTGAAATACAGATTACTTTAGTAGACTAGGAAGTAATAGATACATTCATAAGGTTTACATTACATCATTAAATGGAGAACTACAACAACATTGTTTCTATAGACAACACTAAGATCCCACATACTATCCCTTCAGATTAGTCATAATATACATCTTTTCCTCATGGGAAAAATAAATCATAGAAATGGGTGACCTCAGATGCTCAGTAAGGATAACAATATAGTGGAAACTTTTATAAATAAAAATAAACCTTTAAGGAAATGTATAAGACTAAAACAAAAGCCTTTTAAACATTAAATTTAGAATAATATGGAAAAAATAAAATCAAATAATTCCATTTACTTATTCACATGGATATTCTACTACTCGAATAATCACATGAAATATCAATAGCCACTTTCATAATGATGGAATGCATAATGCCAGACTTTAATAACCACATAGTTAAGGCCTTGTGCCAAGACAAAAATAATATTTTGTCACGGCCTTGTGTCAAGACACAAGTTTGTCTCATGAGACCTACCGATACATAGAGGAGCTATAGAAGTCTCCAACCGTCACTTACTTAGTCCAATGCATTCCACATATGAAATTTTCAAAGCATAACATAAACATTCGTATTAAAACTAGCATTTGTAATGTCAATACTTTATCCACAAACCATGAATGGTATACAAATAGCACATCCATAGTCAAATATAACTCATTCAACACAATATGAAATATTGTATTGTAATATATTAACCTCAATTTAGAATAATGAAGGATATTGAAATAGATGAAAATAATCATCAAAACTATTTGAGATAAATATCCCCTTTTTTCATGAAAACATTTAAAAGTCACACTATTTGTCAAGAAGCCATTTACAATAGATTTTTATATCAAAGTGTCCCATACCACTTTGAAACTTTTAAAAAAACTTTAATTTTAAAACTCTAATGTCCATATAAATAAATCCTTAATCCATTTTTAAAACATAGACATTAATGAGAAAGATTAAGAATAATAAATCTTTAAAACATTTAAAATTATATTTTAGTTAGAGTTCCTAACCAAAAGAGAGACACTTCGATACAAATAATTGAAGTAATATGAACTTTATAATATCATGAGAATAAATGGATTCATGATATACTTTTTCAAAGTACATTATATACCCTATATAAATGTGAATTGGTGTTTAACACCAAATAAGTCTCAATGGAATGTAAATTGAGATGAAATCTATTATAAAAACCGTATCCATAGGTTAAGGATACATCAAAGACATAATTATGTGTGAAAAATATAGATACACTCAATATTATTCAATATTCACTGTAAATAAATCAAATGACATTCACACATATTCTTGTAAAAACGACACCAATGAATTGTATGTTTAACTCAATAAATGGATATTGAGTTAAAATTACTCTTATCAAGTTCATATCGATGACTTGAGAATTTATCAATGGTGTGATTATGTGTATCAAAATTATATCCATAGAAATATTATTGGAAATTACTACACAAGTAATAAATAGTGATTCCACGCATTATAATGGAGTTAAATAATCAATGAAGTGTGCGTAAAGCCCAATGAGTCGAAATTGAAATTTGAAATTCCCTTACCGATTTGGTATCTTATGAAACATACACCCTAGGAAATAAGTATCATATAATGAAGATGTAAATACCCATTCATTAAATTATATTACAAAAATAATACAATAAGGGGTAGTACATACTCCACACAAAAGGAAATATTGGTCAATATAACATGAATCTCATGGGAATAAAAGTGAGATGAAAAATCCTTACTTTGTTGTAATCAATCAAGTCGTTTGAAAAAAAATTAATAACCACCAAATGAATCACATAATACCATGAATATAAAGATAATAATGATAATATATATCAAATGGCAGTCCACACTACAACATATTCAATAAAAAAGTGGCAAACAATGGAAATGTCATGGAATTAAAAGTGAGATAAGAAACCCATTACCTTGTACTTTACCTTGGTCAAGGGTTGGTGAAAATCCTATATAATGCTTAAATAATTGTTATTAAATTATAAAATAATTATATACATTAATATTATATCATATATGATCCTTTAACATTTCTTTGTTATTAATATATTTGTATTATCATCATTTCAGGTGTTAATGGATTCGTTTTCCTTTATATTCTTTGTTATGTGAGTCATATTTGTTATGGATGGGATTAATCTTATTAATATCCAGAATGATATCAAGGCTTTAAACATTATTTTTAATCATCAAATGAAAATTATTCTTGAATGGAAACGATGGGGAATGAATCTCATCGCGTTCATGGAGACGGTAATCTATACGTACGCAACAACGAAAATATCATTCTTTTGACATTGTAATAATATATAATTGGATGGTATATCATATATAAATAATCATTATATTGTAATATTTATTATTTAAATCCATTAAACATAATTATTATACCCATCCAAATAATAATGTAATGGATAACAATTACACCACGATGTGGAGACTGTAAGTCGTACATACGCATGTATGGTGACATGTCATTAAAAGGATGGATAGAATAATTAATATGGTTGTACCATATTTATAATAAAACCAAAATATATATAAGATAATATATTTATTATTTAAGAATGGAAACAACAAAGAATGAGGATGTGGATGATGAAAGGAACATGAAAGAGGTGATGAAATATTTACCTCTTCTTCATGTTCTTTCTTTTGATTTGATCAAAAGGGCTCCTTAGGTAGGATTTATGACTAAAGGAAGGCCTAAAAGATTAATTGGGGATAGTTTATAGGGTATTATGGTATGTTTTGACAATCCAAATTTTATTTTATGGTTTGAATTAGAGAGATGGGGGGGGGGTGCCCTTTTATAAGAGGGGTGAGGGGCACCTTAGGAAAATCTAGAAATATTATTTTATAATATAATCATTTTCAGTTTATAATGGATCCAAAATGTATTATTTAAACTATAAGGTAGGTATGGGTCTAAAAACACTCATCCATTAAGTTTTAGATAGGTTTGGGTCACTATATTAACCTTATATTTTAAATTTAACTGTTAGTTAAATAGTTTGACATTTACTATGTCTCTTTGTATTTTTATGCTATATGGTTAATAAATATACTATATAATTCCAAGATAACCCCAAGTGTTTCATTAATGATACAACTATAATTATATTAGTATTTTTTCCAAACTATATATTTTTAGGAATATAATATCAATTAATAATATAATATGTTTTTTAAAAACTCTTTTATGTCAATTTTGACACTATTTGGTATTTTGTTTTTTCTAAATTAATAACAGCATTATTACTTCAAATAAAATTCATCTAAAAAACCCTAACATGTCATATTAACCTATATAACTTTTATAATTCATAAAAAGTATCAAATTACATTTATTTGGATATTTATAATATCAATTATTTTAATATTTAATTTATTAGATAATTACTGCATCATCATTGTGTCTTAAATAAATTAAATTATTTAATATCTAAAACATATAAATAAAATACCATTATATATGAAATATTTTTATCTTTCTAATTAATATTTATAGTCGAATTTATCTTATATTTAACCCTGTATTAAAAATGTTTTAGTTATTAAATATTGATTTTAACTCTTTTAACTCTTCTTTGAATTAAATAATAAAAAATGTCCTAATCTAATCCAAGTGGACCAAAATGGTTCATATTTTATTCCTAAAGTTTTTTTGTCGAATTATACTTATCTATTAGAATTTTTACTTGTGGTAGGGTAATAATAATATCATTTTTACCCTTAATTACCCAATTTACTTTTAACAGTGGTAAATAAGAGTAAAAAGTTACAATTAAAAAAAATATTTTTATATTATGAAACCATATTTCCCTTAATGATATCAACTATGTATTTTGAATTTTTGAAATAAAATTCATAGAAGTATTAAAATTGAGTTTTATTCAAATTTGAAAATGCTCCTAGGAGGTGGGTAAAAGACGGTTAAAAACATCAATAAAATTTCTATATATCTAAAATTATTATAAACTTACACCATTGAATTATAGTGAACTTATATAGGTATTATGTATCTATTTTGACCTAAAATAAATTTAAATAATATAAATAATTATTTAAATAAAAATTCAGTTTAAACTATAACTCAGTGCTTTTCACTTTTCATCAAAATTTGAATGTTTTCAGAAAAATACCAACAATTCACATTAATCTAATTTCGATATTTAGAATCCAAAAATGAAGTCCTTTTTTAATGATAAAATTTATAAAATTTCAAAAAGTGGGTATTAATATTCATAATGGCTAGTTTGATTGGTCACAGTGTGTTAAAATCTCGAAGTTGCATACAATGCAAAATATTACATTATTCAAAGGGAAACATACCATAGAAGATTGGGGTGTTACATTCTTCCCCCTTGTGGAAATTTCTTCCTCGTAATTTCTTTAAAATTGGGCTTGGGAACATTATTGAAAGTCCCACATTAGAAAAATAGTAAATGAAACTATCACTTTAAAAGAAAGAAAGAGAAGTACAAAGGTCACCCGAGATAACCCATACTCGAATTCCATGTAGGAAAACATGGATATAGAAGATAAACTATGTGTCCTGTTTTGATGGAGAGGGATGAAAAAAATGATCAGAAGAAAGTTAACAATAAGAAAACCAATAACTTGTGATGGGGAAAACGGTCATTAGTTTCCCAGCAGGAAAAGTAAAATGACAATGTTTTTTTGTTATAAGTTACATTTCAAAAAGATGAGGAATTTATTTATGAGGATGAATATGAACATAAATAAATATACTTAATTTTTATGTTGAGTTTCATTCATTAATAAATTTCTACTACTAACTATTTTTTTTTTCAAACGATGAGTATTCAAGATGACTTGGGCACACTGAAATACCTAGAATCCACTTCAAGAGAATCACAAGATCCACAAAGGATAAAATATATATTTACCATGTTTTTAGAGATTAATAAAAACCAAAATGGTTAGTAAAAGATCATATGATCCCCCTAAAAGATATTCCCTTAGAGAAAGAAACACTAATCATAATTTCTAAAATTAAATCGACAATAACTCAAAGTTAAATAAATACCATTCAATAAACAATTTTCCTTAAAATCCTTAAATATAATCCATTCTAATATTTAAAACCAAAACATTGAAGAATTTGGTTATGTAGTCTTCCATGTTTAATTTTTTCTCCAAATGACATCGACTACTCTTAAAATCACATACTTAAAATTAATTAACCTAATCACATATTCTATTTTATATGTTAATAATTTTTATAAAAAAACCCAAATCTCTATTAATCCATAATAAAAACATAGATAAAAATACACCATTACTTCTCAAATGAATTCCTATAATATTAAATTTTCCTTAGGCATATAGTGTTCCCAATAGAGAAGATGTCTTCCAAAATAAAATTTATCCCTTAATAACCAAATCATTTTCCTATACCAAGGTTATTCATTTGATAAGACATAAGATCTAAAATCAACATATTATTGATCAATAAAATCATTTAACTTAAAATTATTAGTCACACTAACCAGGGACTTCATGTAGTCCAATGGTAGGCGATACATATCAATCACACTGTAGTTGTGGGTTTAATTCCCACAGCTTTGTCTACTGCGACGAGTTGTCACACGGTCTTCGTGTTGTCCTTTTTCAAAAACTATATTTTATATTTTATAACATTACCAAAATGAGATAAATTCCTCAAAATAACCATAACTTAATTTAACCAAAAATGTTATCTCATACCTTTCATTTTAATCCCAAAATGTAATAACTTTTAATTTCCTAAATCCCAATGATCATATAAAACCAAATGATTATTTATAACTATATCCACAAGGGAAAAGATAGTTCTTCCTCAAATATCATTTTCACATGACTAACTTCAGGGTTACAAATACAAGTGAAAATTATTCTAAATTAATCCCATCAACAAGGGGCACTAATACTTATAGACATTTCTCCAACCATTTATTTCTACATAGATTCTTCTCTGACCAAGAAAATATCCTATAGAATAGGGTATTCACCCGAGTAATGGCGAGGTCCCCTACATTTATGGAAAATGACTGTAAATGGATTCTTGGGACCATTTTTATTTTCTTCCATCGTACTCTTCATTTTTCCTTGGAAACTCTTTACTTTATGTCCTTGTTTCCCATATGTAAAGAATATCTTTATTCCCTCGAGACACGTTATGGGGTGTCTCCATCCACATTTTCTTCATGATGGAAATTGAGGATTCCTTTCTCCACGGTCTCCACTACTGGAGCTCTTTTCATTCGTCACCTTTCTCTTATTTGTTGAGTCCAGGAGTTGGTTAATATATATGTTGGTGATCATACTTTTGGAAACTTTATTTGAAATGAACACAAAATATTTTACTCCTATAAACATTCCATTTTGTTTCTCATTTCCAGCACCATTACCACCTTGTACATCATGCACAATGTTACTATTACTTCCTTGGAATCCAGTAATTGGCTAAAACCAGAAAGCATTGTGTGAGTAATAGTAGTCATAAATTCATTTAGAGAATATCATGAGACAATATTTTCAATTTGAAACACCTTAGGATTAACCATGGTCATTTATTATCATCTTATATTAATGTCCTTCAAATCGGTTTGGAAGGAAAAATTAAATTATCCTAAGCATATCCCCCGGGAGTGTCGTAACCAAGAGTACAACAAGGCCCATTTTCATGCACCAGTTCTCATTTGAGTCTTGCTCAAAGCAGTGTTTTTGGGTTTTACCCCTTGGTACATCTATGCCAGAGCCGCCTCTACCTACTCATATCTAGAAAAAGATGTTTCTCTTCGATAACTCACAAAATATGTACAATACCAAAACTATAGGAAGTTATTCTATACTAAACCTCAAAGTATGTATTAGGGGTATGTTCTCTAACCAGATTTTATCAAAATATAGTTTTCAAGGCTTGTACTAAACTTCCTCTAATACAAACTGTAATGACCCAACCCCAAAAGCCAAAAGTCAGTGCATTATTATGTATCATTGGCATGATCACAAAAGATCATGTCTCGAAAGACTGATTAGTTTAGTAGCCTTGGATGTACTAGATACAATCATATGGTTTACATTACATCATAAAATGGAAAACTACAACAATTTTTTTCCATAGACAGCACTAAGATCCCATAGTCTATCCCATGTAATTTAGTCATAATATACATTTTCGCATCCTCAGAAAAATAAAATAGAGAAAGTGATGAGCTCAGATGCTCAGTAAAGATTAAATTATAGTGGAAACATTCATAAATAATGATAAACATTTAAGGCAATGTATAAGACTAAAAAAAAGCCTTTTAAACTTGAACTTCAGCATAATATGGAGAAGATAATATCAAATAATTCCATTTACCCATTCACATGGATATTATACTAGTCGAATAATCATATGCAATATCAATAGCCACTTTCACAATGATGGAATGCATAATGCCAGACTTTCATAACCACATAGTCAGGGCCTTGTGCCATGACTACAAATAATATTTTGTCATGGCCTTGTGCCAAGACACTAGTTTGTCTCATGAGACCTACTGATGCATTGAGGAGCTATAGAGGGATCCACCTGTCACTTACTAAGTCTAATGCATTCCTCATGTGAAAAGTGTGAAATATAACATAAAAATTCGTATTAAAACTATCATACAAAATGTCAATACTTTATCCTCAAACCATGAATGGTATGCAAATATCAAATCCATAATCAAACATTACATATTCAAAACAATATAGAAGACTGTATTATAACAGATTAACCTCCATTGAGAATAATGAAGGATATTGACATAGATGAAAATAATCATCAAAACTATTTGAGATAAGTATATCCCTTTTTGTTGGAAACATTTAAAAGTCACACTATTTTTCAAGAAACCGTTTAACATATATTTTTGAATCAAATTGTCCCATACCACTTTTAATCTTTTAAATGGAATATTAATTTTAAAACATTAATGTCCACATAAATAAATCCGTAAAACGATTTTTAATAAATGGAAATTAATGAGAATTATTTAGAATAATAAATCTTTAAAACATTTAAAATGATATTTTAGTTAGAGTTCCTAACCAAACGAAAGAAACTTGAATAAAAATAATTGAGGTAATAAAAACATTATAATATCATGAGAATAAAGCGATTCATAATATACTATGTCAAAGTACATTATATACACCATATTAAAGTGAATTGGTCTATAAAAACAAATTAGTCTCAATGGAATGTAAGTTGAGATGAAATATCTTATAAAGACCATATCCATAGATTAAGGATAAATCAACGAAATAATTATTTGTGACAAATATAAATACACTCTATATGATTGGATATTCAGTGTAAATCAATCAGAGGATATTTACACATATTCTTGTAAAAACAACACCAATGAATTGGATGTTTAACTTAATAAATAGAGATTGAGTTAAAATTACTCTTATCAAGTTCATATTGATGACTTGAGAATTTATCAATGGAGTGATTATCTGTATCAAAAGTATATCCATATAAATTGGAGTATAAATTAATTCCCAAATAATAAATAGTGATTCGATACATAATCATGAAGTAAAATAATTAATGAAGTATGCGTAAAGCAAAATTAGTGGAAATTGAAATGTGAAATTCCCTTATCGATTTGGTAACTTATGAAACATACACCCCATGAAAGAATTATCATAAAACTAATATTTAAACACCCATAAATTAAATTATAATACAAAAATAATACAATAAGGGGTAGTACATAATTTACACAAAAGGAAATAGTGGCCAATATAGCATGAATCCCACGAGAATAAAAGTTAGATGAAAAACCCTTACGTCATTGTAATCAATCGAGTCGTATGAACGAAAGTTAATAACCACAATTTTAATCACATAATACCATGAATATAAAGATATTCATGATAATTTATATCAAATTTTAGTACACAATACACCGCTTGCAATAAATAAGTGGCGAACAATGGAAATCTCACGGAATTAAAAGTTAGATAAAAATCCCCTTACCTTGTAAATTTATTTGGTAGAGGGTAGGTTAAACTCCAGTATAATTGTGAAATAATTGTAACTAAAATATAAAAAAAAATCATATACATTAATATGATATCATATATATTATATTTTAACATTTTTTTGTTAATAATATCTTAGTATTATCATCGTTTTTGGTGTTAACGGATTCGTTTTCCTTTATATTATTTGTTATGTGAGTCAAATTTGTTATGGGTGGGATGTATATTATTCATATCCAGAATGATATCATGTATTTAAACATTATAGTTAATTATCAAATGGAAATTAGTCTTGAATGGATACGATGGATAATGAATCTCATCGCATTCATGGAGACGGTAATCCGTAAATACGCACGAGTGAAAATATCAATTTTTTAATATTAAAATAATATATAATTGAATGGTATATCATATATACAGAATCATTATCATGTTATATTTATTATTTAAATCAATTAGACAACATTATTATACACAAACAAATAATAATGTATTGAATAATAGTTACACCACGACGTGGAGACAGTAAGTCGTACGTACGCACGTATGGTGACATGTCATTCATAGGATGGATAGAATAATGAATATGGTCGTACCATATTTATAATAATATCAAAGTATATAAATGATACATGAGTTATTATTTTAGAATGGAAACAACAACAGAAGTGTAAGTGGAAGAAGAAATTAACTTGAAAGAGGTGATGAAATATTTACCTCGTCTTCAAGTTCTTCCTTTTTATTTGATTGAAAGGGAATGATAGGTTGGATTTATGACTAAAGGAAGGACTATAGGATGAAGTGAGGACAATTGAGATGGTATTTGGGCAGGGTTTGGCAAATCCAAATGGATTTGATGGTTTGAATTAGAGATAAGGATGAGTTCCCTTTTATAAGAGGTGTGTGGGGAACCTTAGGAAAAGCTAGAAATATTATTTATAATAAAATCATTTTTGGTTTATAATGGATCAAAAATCGATTATTTAAATGATAAGGTGGGGATGGGTCTAAAAAAACTCAACCAATAAGTTTTATATGGGTTTTTGTGACTATAATAACCTTATCTTTTAAATTTAACTATTAGTTAAATAGTTTGACACTTACCATGTGTCTTTTTATTTTTTATATTTTATGGTTAATAAATATACTATATACTTCCAAGAGAACCCCAAGTGGTTCATTAATGATACACCCATCATTATATAAGTATTTTGGCCAAACATAATATTTCTAGGAATAGAATATCAATTAATAATATAATATTTGTTTTAAAAATTCTTTTGTATCAATTTTGACACTATTCGGTATTTTGTTATTGCTAAATTCATAACGGCATTATTTCTTCGAAAACAATTCATCTATCCAACCCAAAAATGTCATATTAACCTAAAAAATTATTGTAGGTCATAAAAAGTCTCAAATTACATTTATTTAGATATTTTTAATATCAATTATTTTTAATATTTCATTAATTAGATAATTACTACATCATCATTGTGACATAAATAAATTAAATAATGTAATGTCTAAAAAATATAAATAAAATACCATTATTTAGGAAGTATTTTAATATTTCTAATTAATATTTATAGTCGAATTTATGTTAGGTGTAACCCTATATTAATAATTTTTGAGTTATTAATCATTGATTTTAACTCTTTTGACTCTTCTTTGAATTAAATAATAATAAATGTCCTAATCTAATCCAAGTTGACCAAAGAGGTTCATATTTTATTCTTAATGTTTTTTAGGTTTAATAATACTATCCAATGGAATTAGGACATGTTATAGTGTAATAATAATATCATTCTTTCCCTTAAATATTCTATTTACTTTTAACCGTGGTAAATAAGAGTAAAACGTTACTATTCAACAAAAATTATTTTTATCTTATTGAACCACATTTTACATACTGATATCAACCATATCTCTCGGATTTTTGAAATTCAATTCACTGTAGCGGTAAAATTATGATTTATTAAAATTAGCAAATGCCTCTAGGAGGTGGGTAAAAGACGGTTAAAAAGTTCAATAAAATTTTTATATATTTAAAAAATTATTATAAACTGACTTCAATGAATTACATTGAACTTATATTGATATTATGTATCTATTTTTACCTAAAATAAATTTAAATAAAATAAATAATTATTTAAATAAAAATTCAGTTTTAAACTATAACTGAGTGTTTTTCACTATTCATCAAAAATTGAAAGTTTTCAGAAAAATACCAAAACTTAACCTTAACATAATTTTGATATTCTAAATCCAAAAATGAAGTCCAATTTTGTAACATCCCAGTTATGGCAGCCACCCAGAGGCACCCCGTACCCGGTTGGTCACAAGGCCTCAAGCGCATTTCCCCAAACGCCAGAGGCTTCTGACTAGCAGCGAGGGCCTTGGGTGTGATAATGGGGAAACTATGTGCTCATTGGTAGAGTACACAACAAAAGTAAAAAAACCTGCAATAGTTGAAGTAGTAAATATCCAAGAACAATAAACAGAAAAAGACTAAACTAATAAATAGCTAGAGCACAAATGTATATAAGAAATGATGCATGATACATATGTCTAGGAAAGAAGCCAAACAAGTCACAATGTTGAATACAATACTAAACCAAAGTACGACAGAGAGACAAATAAGCAACTCCTCATCATCACAAGCCTATGCTTGGTCCCATGCTCTCCTGCTCCAAAGAAATCATGTACCAGAAGTCGAAGGGCGCTTTCCTATGTCTATACCTGCAACAACATTGTCTATTTGGGCCCAAAAGCATGACCCAAACAGGGTGTGAGACTAAATCCCAGTAGGCAACCACCCAAAGATCTGTGCCTCATAGTCAGTGAGTATATGATAGGTAATAGTACAATAAGCAGTAAATAGTACAGTAAACAACAAGCAATAATAGTATTCAATAACAGGATGATATACAATAGTGATCAATCCACAGAACAACAAGAAACAATGAAACGAACAGCTATTCAAAATAGGAACCCCTATGGGAAGTACTCACAGCCAACCCCTCTGGTACTATCCAAAAAGTACCCACAACCCTCAAGGCAGTGCACTATGCCAAACCCCTCTGGTTTGGTCATATGAATTTATAAGACTCTCTAGGGAATCTTTCTCGGTCATTTCCCCTTATAGTCTCAGGTAGTCAGGGACTCTCTGAGAAAGATCACATGGTCTAACCCTCTTATAGCCCCAAAGGTCTAGAAACTCTATGAAGAAGCGCACTCGATCAATTCCTCCTATAGTCTCAGGTCTATCACAGACTCTCTAAGGAAGCACTCCCAGCCAATTTCTTCTCTAGCCTGGAAAGGATTTAAGGATGTTCAAACAAAGTAAAGACTTTCTGAGGAAGCTCACTCGGTCTACTCTTCTATAGTCTATAATATCCAAGACTCTATAAGAATCTCACTTGGTCTACCCCTATAGTCTATAAAATCCCGAACTCTCTGGGAAGATCACTCGGTCTATCCCTTATAGTTTATAGTATCCAAGAGTCTCTGGGAAGCTCACTTGGTCTATCCCTTATAGTCTATAGCACCGGGTTCTCACAGTCCCATGCCATTCAGTGCATAATAATGCTATAAGGCCAAAGTACACATGTAGAGCTACTTGACTAAACAAAGGAAACCTATAGAGCTACTTGTCTAATCAATCTACAGCATAACAACATGTCAAGAATATCATTTTTCCTATGGTCATATGGCATGGAAAACAGGTATAACGGCCAAAGGCTATCAAACTCAACGGTCACAACAAGAAAATAGAATGGAAAAAATATCCAAGCACAACAATTATCCCAAAACATGATCAAATTACCTCTACACAAGAAAACAAGCAAGGCAGGAAAGCAATAGGGGCAAAACGGTAAACACCCAATACCCCGTTCACGGGTATTGGTGGAATTTGCACATAAAACTCAAATAATTCTAAAGGTAAGGCACAAACCACATACCCTGATGCTAGGAGATCAATATAATTTAATCACGAGGTTTTATTCTCCCTAGAACGATGTAGATCTATGAAAATGAAAAAATCGATCAAACCATGATAACATGAGAAAGAGGGAAAATCAAGGAATGAAACTCAAGAAGAAGGAAGAACACACCGTTGTGGTTCCAACACAATTTTTGGAGGTTGATTTGAAAAATAGATGGAGTCTCGGGGGCTCGGATGACATTTTCAGCCATACGGGGTTCTCTCAGTCGAAGAACTTGAAGAAGAAGATGTTTTCATCGATTAGGCGCAACCCCGGTCCGATTAGTGAATAAAAAAAGAAACTACACGGCGTGTAATTCTGGGAAACCATTGTCATGTACACATCCTTTCCATACTCTGCTTTAAGAGGCCTCCACATTTCCCTTAAACATCGTGTGTGTGGCCCGGACATGACCAACATGCGCCTTGGTGCGGCATCGAAGTACACGGTGTGTACTTATAATGTACATGGCGTGTGCTTTGAAAATTTCTAGATTTTATTCTTTTTCTCAAAAATGACTAGAAAAGGAAAAAAATACCTGAATTGATGATTCAGGTTCATAAAAACTTCCCCCCTTAAAAAATTTGTCCCCAAATTTCCCTAGCAAGGCGTTGAATAAGAAACCCCGCACAGCTCTGGCCACTGCGATCATACATCGGCCTCCCTCTCCCAGGTATCGTCCTGTACTCGCCCGTGCTGCCATAGCACCCGTACCAGAGGAACATACCAGCCACAAAGAACCTTCATACTATTATTGACAATCCGTATAGGATTCTCCTCAAACGATGCATTCTCTTCGAGCTCAACCTCCTCGGTTTGAAAGACATGAGACGGGTCTGAGAAGTATCGCCAAAGCTGAGAGACGTGGAAGACGATGTGCATAGCCTGATACCTCTGAGGTAACTGCAACCGATAAGAAACTGGTCCAAATCACATAAACACCTCAAAAGGCCAAACGTACCATGGTGAAAGCTTACCCTATCTCTGAATCCTCTTGTGTCCCTGCCTCTGAGCGACATGCAGGAAATCCTGATCCCTGACCTCGAACTCCAGAGGTCTTCTCCACTGATCAGCTTAAGACTTCTGTCGAGACTGTGTTGTATCCATCCTATTCCGAATCAACTCTATCTACTCTAAGGTATCCTGACCAATTTGAGGTCCCAAAAATGCTTCCTCTCCTGCCTCCAGCCAACACAAAGGTGATCAGCATGACCTACCGTACAATGCCTCGTAAGTTTCCATCTGAATAGTCGCATGAAAACTGTTATTATGGGAAAGCTCCACAAGAGGGATATGCTTCTCCAAATAATCACCAAAGTCTAGGATGCAAGCTCTATTAATATCCTCAAGCACCTGAATTGTACGCTTGGACTGGACATCTGTCTGAGGATGGTATGTTGTACTCAAAAGTACCTGTGTACCCAAATCCTTCTGAAGCCCCTTCAAGAACTGAGAAGTAAAACACACATCCCTGTCTGAAACAACGGAGTGTGGAACTCTAGTAATATGTACAATCTATCGGATGTAAAATCATCCCAAATCATCAACACTTAAGGTCTACTTGATCGGAATGAAGTGAGAAACCTTCGTAAGCCTTTCTACTACAACCCAAAAAGTATCAGTCCCTCGGGGTGACCTCGGTAACCCGGTTAAAAAGTCCATCGCCACATCGTTCAACTTCCACTCAGGAATCGGTAACTACTGTAAAAGCCCTACTGGTCGCTGATGCTCCGCTTTCACCTGCTGACATGTAGAACATCTCCTGACAAAACCAACAACATCTCTATTCATACCTGGCCACCAGTACTGGCGGTGTAGGTCACGATACATCTTGGTGACACCAAGATGAACTGACCAAACTGAAGAATGAAATTCCCACATCAGCTCCTCAAGTATGTCTACTGGAACCCATATGCATACCTGGAAACAAAATATCTCATGCTCTCCCACTGTCCATCCAGGAAGAGAATCCTCCCTCGACACACTCTCCTGTAGGACTAGGCCTTCCGAGTCTGATAGCTGCCTCATCTGTACCCAATCGAGAAGAGTAGAGGTAACAACTACAGATGAATGGATAGTATGCCCCTATTTGTCATGCACCTCCAAGTGCATCTCCGAGAACAGATCCATAAGCTACCACTCACTACTGGCTTCCTGAACTGCCTAAATTTGAGTTCTCCTGCTCAACGCATCAGCCACAGCGTAGCCTTTTCCCAGTATATAGGCAAGCTCAATGTCGAAGGACTGAACACACTCGACCCACCTGCAATGTCTCGAATTAAGATCCCATTGAGTGAATATGTACTTGAGTCTCTTTTGGTCAGTGAAAACCACAATGTGCTCTCCAAGAAGGTAATGTCTCAAATAGCGTAAGGCATGAACAACAGCTGCCAGCTGCATATCGTGCGTTGGGTAATTCCTCTTGTGTGGCCTCAACTGCCGAGACCTGTACGCAACGACTCCATCTCCCTACATAAGAACACTTCCAAATCCGACACCTGAAGCATCACAGTAGACTGTATAGGTCTTGGCCGTATCTGGAAATACTAGTATCAGTGCTGACGTCAATCTCCCTTTCAGCTCCTGAAAGGCTGACTCAAAGGAATCGAACCACAAGATCTTCACACCATTCTCCGTCAGACATATCAGTGGTGCTGCCAGGCCTAAAAAGTCCTGTATGAAACGCCTTTAGTATCCATCCAGCACCAGAAAACTTCACACATAAAAGACATTCTTTGGCTGCTCCCAAGAAACTACAACTGTCACATTCTATGGGTCCACTGACACTCTCGTCTCTGAGACAACGTGACCCAAGAAGTGAATGTGATCCATCCAAAAGTGGTATTTAGAGAGCTCATCATATAATTGATTCTATCTCAGTGTACATAGAATGATCCCAAGATGGGTAGCATGTTCGTGTCGAGTGTGGAAGTACACCATGATGTCGTCCATGAAAACCATGATGAAGGAATCCATGTATGGATGGAACTCTCAGTTCATTAGCGCCATGAAAAATGATGGCGCGTTCGTGAGACTGAATGGCATGACTGTATACTTATATAGACCATACCTTCTAATGAAGGCTGTAAGAGGTATATATGATGTTCTAAAACACAACTGATGATAACCAAAACTCAAATCGATCTTTGAGAACACTTGTGCTCCTTGAAGATGATGAAAATGTTCATCGATCCTCGAAAATGGATATAAGTTCTTGACTGTCAACTGGTTCAGCTTCTGATAATCCATGAAAACCCTAAGGGTGTCGTCATCCTTCTTCAAAAATAGGATAGGCAAACCCCAAGGAGGAGTAATAGGTCGGATAAAACTGTTTTCCTGCAACTCCTCCAACTGCTTCTTGATCTCCTGCAACTTAGGTGTATCCATCCTATAAGGAGGAACGGACACCGTTGCCGCTCCTGGCACGAGATCAATCGATAAGTCTACCACACAATTCAGAGGAAAACCTAAAAAGTCCTCTGGAAAGACATCCCTAAAAAATCCACCACTAGAGGAAAGTCTAACTATGAAGTCCCCTGGTCATCCAGATAAAGACTGGAAATCTAGGTTGTCACTCCCCCTAGCCCATGATGCTTTGGTCCAGCTCTACCCACTTGGACATCCCACTCACCTTTATAAAGGAATGATCTGCCCTCTGGTGATACGAAACTAACCCTGTGGTGATAACAATCGACGACTGCCTGGAAGGGAACTAACCAGTCCATTCCGAGAATGACATCATAACCTTTCATCTATAGGACATAGAGGTCCCATAAGAAGTGATCCCCTGAAACCTCAAGAGGGCACTCTCTGCACTGACGTACGCTAGATTTCCTCATTTCTAATGGTGTATCAAGAGTAAACAAGTCAGTAGATGAAAATACACAGAGCCAAAGGCTCTCTATAATAGAAATAGAGATAAAACTATATGAAGCACCAGTATCGAAAAGAGATGAAGATAAAACTGAGGCTAATAAGATCATACCTCGAACTGTAGAAGGGTCGGGATCCTGCTCCTGATAGGTCTGCTCTATGGAAAATGTCTGGCCTGTACTGCGGCCCTGCACCTCTAGGTGACCAGTCTGTGCTGATCCACACTGTTTTCGCTGGTAACCTGGTGACTGACCACCACGGCCACGACTTCCACCTAGGCTCAAACGGCAGAAAGAACTCCAGTTACCAGACTGGTGAGAAACTGGAGATATATCTCTTGAACTCGGGGTCATAGAAGAACCCCTACTAGCACCTGTAGGTGTTAAGATCTGACAAAAATGCTGAAGATGAAGCATCTTTCCGCAAGATCGGCACTCCATAGAGTATCTCTAGCACTAAGGCCTAGTATTCCCACTCCTACCGCACTGGTAGCATTCAAACAGGCTGCCCGAAGATACATTCTGCCTACTCTGATCTCCTCGAGTAGACTCCCTGATGTGCATCCTGCTATTAGTGGGAGGGACACTGAATCTGGGTGTCGATCCTCCCTAGCTCACTGATCTAGAATCGCTCAGATTGCGCTTAGTGATCAGTGCCTGGTTGATGATAGAGGATATCAAAGTCAACCTGAAGATATTCACCTGGGAACGGACCTCCTGCATGAGCCCATCCTCAAACTTCCTAGCAAGTAACAACTCATCACCTGCTTGAATCGGCATGAAGCGCTTCAGCTCGGTAAAATGAGACGAGTACTCCAAAACAGAAAGAGTACCCTGCTCGAGACTCATAATCTCTCAAGCTCGATCAGCCCTCAAGGTCTCCGAATAGAAGTAATCATATAACATGCACCGAATCACATCCCAAGTCATACTCTTCTAGCGCCCTGACTATGAGATCACCTCCCACAACATCTTGGAGATGTATCGGTGCATATAAGTAGAAGGCTTTACCCTGTTCTCTAGAGGTATCTCCAGGTTCTCGAAGATCATCAGCGTGGCCTCTAGCCACGACTCTGTAGCCTGGGGTCCTCTATCCCCTGAGAAAATAGGAGGATGCTGATACGTAAAACCCATGTCAACTCAGCCATTGATGGGTTAGGAGGCGGCGCTCCCTGAAAGGTCTGAATCATCCTCAGGATTTCCTCCCTAAACTGCGCATCGGCGCCTGAATAGGTATAACTGCTGGTGCCAAGGCTGTCCCAATAGGAGGATCTGCTGGAGGATCTTTAGGAGTTCACTAATCAGCCATATCTGGTGTTTGATGACCGTCTGGTAGCTGACGAACTACCGGAGATGTCTCGGAGGCTTATCTCTGAATGATCAAATGCACACCTTAGATCAGGATCAACAAAGATTGAGAACAAAAGAGCACAAAATGGGAACATGAGAAAAGAATAAACAAGTTCTACAAAACACGACTACACGACATGTATAAATATAAAAGACATGTCCTCTTAAGCCATACACATGGGCATGCGCTTCTTCCACGACTAGTCGTGTAACACCCCAGACTACACGACATGTCCTCTTAAGCCATACACATGGGCGTGCACTTCTTCCACGGGCCACCTATAGTACCTCCAGAACCAAAAATTGGCATTCATTTAACCACGGTACAATACAAACAATTTCTATATCAAACTGTTGGGATTATATCAATGCATCTATCCCAACAGCATGCATAATCTACACAATGTCTATCACAACCACATGAAATTGCTAATGCACCCTAGATGGCATGGCTAGTATGCATGGCATGTGATTTCTAACAAGTTCTTATATGATGCATGATATGGCATACCCTCATCTCATCAGGTTGCGACAGAAATAGAACCGCAATAGCACATCAATAAGAAAACAAGGCATGTGAATCACCCAAGGTGAAATCATATCAACTGTAAAATCTCAAAACTAGAAACTGCAATAAACGAGGTTGATTGGCTTTTCCCTATACATGGGTTAGCTACTCCCGGGCACAGCTTATTACCAAGTACCGAATCCTTCTTATTCCTAGATAAAGGCTCAAAAAAGTAAATCAAGAGAAAAGAATTCCCCTGATACCACTTTGTAACATCCCGGTTCTGGAAGCCATGCAGTGGCACCCCGTACCAAGTTGGTCACATGGCCTCACATTAATTTCCCTAAACGCCAGAGGCTGCCGACTAGCAGCAAGGGCCTTGAGTGTGATAGTGGGGAAACTATGCCCTCATTGGCAGAGTACACAATGGAAGTAAACAAAACATGCAATAGAAGAAGCAGTAAATATCCAAGAACAATAAGCAGTAGAAGACTAAAACAATAAACAGCTGGAGAACACATGTATATAGGAAATGATGCACAATACATATTTTTAGGAAATCAGCCAAAAGCATTACCCAAACAGCGTGTGAGACTAAATCCAAGTAGGAAACCACCCAAAGATATGTGCCTCACAGTCAGTGAGTATATGGCAGGTAATAGTACAGTAAGCAGTAAACAGTACAGTAACACAGCAGGCAGTAACAATAAGAAGTAACAGGATGATATACAATAGTGGTCAATCAATAGAACAACAAGATGCAATGAAACAAATAGCTAACCACAACAAGAACCCCTCTGGGAAGTACTCGCAACCAACCCCTCTGGTCCTATGCAACAAGTACCAACAACCCTCTGGGTAGTGCACTCAACCTAACCCCTCGGGTTTGGTCATACATA
The DNA here is from genome assembly GCA_963277665.1 of Viscum album. NCBI lineage: Eukaryota > Viridiplantae > Streptophyta > Magnoliopsida > Santalales > Viscaceae > Viscum > Viscum album. Next base: position 1,478,367,643 of record OY728150.1, read on the forward strand.
TTTATAAGACTCTCTGGGGAAGCTCTCTTAGTCAGTTCCCCTTATAGTCTATTGTAGTCAGGGACTCTCTGAGGAAGATCACACAGTCTTACCCTCTTATAGCCCCAAGGTATGGAAGCTCTCTGAGTAAGTACACTCGGTCAATTCCTCTTATAGTCTCAGATCTATCACAGACTCTCTAAGGAATCCCTCTCAGTCATTTCCTTCTCTAGCCATGAACGGTTTTAAGGAAGTTCAAACAAAGTATAGACCCTCCGAGGAAGCTCACTCGGTCTACCCTCCTGTAGTCTATAATATACAAGACTCTATGGGAAGCTCACTCTGTCTACCCTCTAAGTATATAATATCCATGACTCTCTGGGAAGCTCACTCGGTCTATCCCTTATAGTCTATAGTATCCAAGACACTCTGGGAAGCTCACTTAGTCTATCCCTTATAGTCTATAGCACCAGGTTCCCATAGTCCCATGCCAGTCAGTGCATAATAATGCTATAAGTCCAAAGTACACCTATAGAGATACTTGTCTAACCAAAGTACACCTATAAAGATACTTGGATAATCAGTCTATAACATAACAACATGTCAAGAATATCATTTCATCTTATTTTCATAAGGCATGGAAAACAGGAATAGCAACCAAAGGCTAAAAAAACCAAAGGTCACAAAAGGAAAAAGCATGGGAAAAACTTCCAAGCACAACAATTATCCTCAAACATGATCAAATTACCTATACACAAGCATACAAGCAAGGCATGAAGGCAATAGTGGCAAAATGGTAAACAGGCAATACCCCGTTCACGGGTATTGGTTGAATTTGCACATAAAACTAAAAGACTTATAAATGTAAGGGAAAAAACACCTACCTTGATTCTAGGATATCAATAAACATTGCTCACATTCCTTGATTCTCCGTATAATGTCATAGATCTACAAAAACACACAAAACATTCAACCTACGATAAATTGAGAAAGGGGAAAAATCCAAGAATGAAACTCAAGAAGAAGGAAGAGCTCACCGCTACAGTTCCAATGCAATCTACGATGGTCGATTAGGAAAAAAGACGGAGGCTCGGGGGGTTCGTAGGACTTTTTCAGCCATACGAGGCTCTCTCAGTTGATGAACATGAAGAAGAAGGCGTTTTTGGTAATTTGGCATGACCTCGGTCTGATTAATGAAAAAAAAGAAACTACACGGCCTGTACTTATGTGGTACACTGTGTGTACATAGCATTTTTGTACTCCACTTTAAGCGGCATCCACATCACCCTTACACACCATGTGTTTGGCCCAAACACAACTAGCACATGACCTAGTGCGACATCGAAGTACATGATGTTTACTTTAAAAAATTCATGATTTTCCTCTTTTTCTCAAAAACGAACAGAAAAGGAAAAATATACCTAAAAAGAAGATCTAGGTTCTTACAATTTTGAAAGATTAAGTTTATAAAATTTAAAAAGGTCGGTATTACTATTCATAACGTCTGGTTTGATTGGTCGCGATGTATTAGAATCTCGAAGTTCCATACAATGCAAGCCATTACATTATTCAAAGGGAAGCTTAATGTAGAAGCTTGGGGTGTTACAGATCGTGTCATCAATCCAATGAGAAGGGTCTTCTATATGTTACATGTGTTAGTCTTTTAGTGGAAAAATTAGATAATTAATGCTGACCCATCTTATGAATAGCCAGTGTCTCCCCCAATATTTATACAACCACTAAAAAATCATAATGAGGAGGTCTGAAGGTCCATCCAGGGGGTCCTTATGTTAAAAACCCTTGAATAAAATTTGAAACTATGGTAAAACCATTTAATCAATCCACGTATATACAAAAAAATTCTAGAAAAGGCCTATTTCAATATTTCAGGAAATTATATCCTAGTACGAATATTGGTCAATGAATTTACATTGTGTAGTGTATTTATGAAATGATGTGTAATTTCATAAGCACATCAAAAATTCATTTTATTAATCAACAACATTTATTGAATGGTTATTGGGGCCAAATCATGTCTTATCAAAAAATTAAATCCAACTCAAAGTAGTCATGGTATCAATTATAAGGTAAAAACCTTTAGGGGATGATTAAAATATCTATGTCATGAGGTAATTATGGTTTGATGGTAGATCACACATGTGGGTTGGAATAAATTCCATGCAATCAAACCAAGTGGTTTATTTTCCACAAGCTCAGTGTGCAAAAGGCATGGTAAGGATTTCCAATTAATTTTATTAAAAAAATTAATGTTTCACCATAAAGGTCTAAATTATAACAAAAACCAGTTATCATATAATGTACAAGAACTAGAAGAATGATCCTAGACCACCTAACATAGCCCCATAGTAATTTATGTGTCCATCGTCGACCATCAATTCATGGTAAGAACTGAGGAAATTAATGAAACAATAAAATTCCCTAAAACGATTTCAATAAGCATGCAATGAGAAAGTAAAATAGAGGATGGAATCAACATGAAATAGAAGGGAGAGGATTGATGATATTACTAAGAGTTGTCCAATGAAATCTACAGCGAGTGAAATGGGGATCAGATGGTGGAGGTGGCTTGAAACCTTGGTTGAGATGGATGCAATATCCCTGTCAAGGAGGAGGATCCCACATGAAGTTATGAAGGGGAAATGGGAGGATTAAACACAAAACATTTTAGGGGTAATTTCATAAAATCACCCACACAATAAGAGCATGTGGTTTGGCTTCTAGGTTAAACAAAAAAATTAACCAATCTTGTAAGAAATCAGATATTCATATTAGGTATAAATCATATTTTAATGGGTTTTTAAGAATCATTGGAGAATCTGTAAATTTAAGGAGTACAATCCATGTACATTGAAGTGTACATCGTGTACCTAGTTACCGCGGGTGACCATGTACTATCCGTGTAACAACCGAGTACATGGTTGTGTGTGTTGACCTGGAGACCGCCTAAAGTGGGGGCTATCTAATGCAATTGCATGCTGTTTATCTTTAAGGAACAATCCATGTAATTTTCTTTTTAATTGTTATATCAAACCGGGGGCACATCTCATACACAGAAACCCCTCCTTCTCAGCTCGTCTTGTCTTGGAGTGACTGAGGCCGATGAATCTTTTCCGAGCACTGGACCTGCCATTCGTTCTCCAATTCAACATTCATTGATTGCGTTGGAATCATCATAGTGAGTTATTCCTTCTTATAAAGCCTCGTTTACGGATTAATCTAATTTCTTGAGATATCTGTAGTTGATGAATTTTGAAATTTTTTACATCTTCAATGTTCTATGTCGATTCAAGAGCCAATGCTGGATTATAATGATCGTACAATGCCGAGGTAGGTGGATTGTGAATTTTCGTAGTTATTATTTGATTATTTATGTGCAAAAGTGTCCATTATCCTAGAATGGGGTATTATGTGTTTCTAGTTTTTAGCTCTGTTAATGCCTACTATGACTTGTGTTCCTAAGTAGAGGATGTTTGATTGTGAATAAAGTTATTTTATCTTCAATGGATGTGTTCCCATGCTTGTTTTGATATTGACAGTTTGGTCTAGCCTTACCTATTATGTTTATTTCCTTCCATGCCTATAGTTGTTTGGATTGAGTGATTTTAACTCCTACTGTGTATGATTTTTAACTATTTATCCATTTAGTTATTAAGGTATAGTTTGGATTTTGAACATCCTCTGTGCACGATTGACCTATATAGGACAGTGGGAACCTAGTGTAGTTAGACCATAGAGGAAATGGATGCTGAGTGCTTTCCTAGAGTTTCTGTTTAATTTTACATAACAAGATTGTGAGGGGATGAACATGACTGCTCCCTCAAAGTGTCTGTAGTCACACATTACAAGACCACTTAGGGAATTGGATGTTGAGTGATTACCTAGAGTGTGTGTTGTTTACTGATGAAAGACCACAGGGGGAATTGACAGTGAGTGCTTCCTCAGAGAGTCTTTGTTCGCTTGAGTCCAAAGGGGTAAGACTGTTTGAGCTACTTAGGAGGTTGTTATATCCTTGAATAAATTGAATCATAGGGGTTCGGCTGTGAGAACATACCCAAAGTCTTAAATGAGATTGTTTGGATGAACTGGAGGTGATATGTTGTGAGTACATCCCAGATGGTTACTTGTTATGATTATTTGCTTACATGATATATGAAAATGAATGCAATTGAAATTATAGGATTGTTTACTTCTTAGTACTTACTTGGTTCCTACTTCATTTTTATTATTTCCATCCATATATATTCACTGACCGTTAGGAACAGATCTTTGGGTGGTTTCCTACTAGTATTAGTCTCACACCCTGTTTGGGTCATGCTTTTGTGTCAAAACAAATTATATTGCTGCTGGTATAGATAAGGGATAACTCCCATCTACTTCAGTTACTTGACTGCTGTGAAGCTTGGGAGAATGTGACCAAGCTGATGTTTGTGATGCTATTGCAGTTTATTGGTTTTTATTGTTCATTGGATTAGTAATATATTTTAGAATTGTGACTTTTTTGGGTATTTTCCTAGACATATGTATCATGCATCATTTATATTTGTGCTCTAGTTTTTATTACTTTTATTCATCCATTGTTTACTATTTTATGGTATTACTACTGCTTATTCTATAATATATCTATTTATTTCCACTTCGTTACTCTTCAAATGAGGAAGATTATTCCGCACTATCACACCCAAGGTCCTCACTACTAGTCGACAGCCTCTGGTGTTTAGGGAAATGCGATTGAGGCCATGCGACTAATAGGGTACGTGGAACCACTGGGTGGCCCTCAGAACCTGTACGTTTAAAAGTGGTATCAAAGTAATTATTTTCTTCTTAAATTACTATTTGGAGCCTATAGAAAAGGATAGGAAGGAATATGTAGTTAGTAATAAGCAATGTCAGGGAGTAGTTAACCATATATAGGGAAAAGATAATTTACCTTGATTATTGAAATTTTTATTGTTCTAAATTGTTACAGTTGATTTTTTTCACCATAGGATGGTACAAATGATTTTTTATATTTTATTTGACATTATTGATGTTCTATTTCTATTGAAACCCGATGAGATGAGTTTATTCCATCTCATGCATCATATAGGCACTTACTAGAGATCAAATGTCCTGAATTCTTTTCATGCCATTTAGGATGAAACATAGATTGCATGTTGTTGTGATAGATGTTGTGCTAGATATGCATTCTATTGTGATAGATGCCTTGATAGAATACCTCTTACTTTATAGTATATTAGAGTGTGTAATGGTTCGTTTGAATGAGCACCAAACATTGGTTCATGAGGTGTTATGGTCCCTCATGGACTGAAATTTGGAGAATCATTGAACTGTTATGATTGTATATGACATGTGTAAGATGCCAAGATTTAATTCATGGGGATTATGGGCCCTCACAGATTGAAATTTGGCACATTAATGTTCGTTTCAGTGTTCTTCTGGGATCATGAGTAGTTTTTGAGGCCTACTATCTAGAAAAACCCAGAATACACAGTGTGTATTGCAGAGTACACTCCATGTATCATTCAATTCAGGATGGAACTGTTTTTCTTATGTACACACCATGTATTGTATTCACAGGCCGTTTAGTCTCTAACTGTGTAAATGGTTATGTGGGCAGAGACTCGGGGATGGGAAATCTTTGGTGGAACACACTATTTACCAGACGTACATACCATGTATAAAAAACATGAGTTCAGCCATGTGACCAATGACATGAGTGGATTTTGGGTAGCTAGAAAATGTCGTATCTGGCAAAAACATGCCATGTAGCATCTTCTATTTAACCGGCCATGTGGTAAACAACACAGGTCAATGATGTTCTTCTAGTACACACTGTATTTGGAACAAGCATGTTGTGTAGTCTTACTCTAGGAGAACCATGTGGGTTATGTTGTGTAGAAGAACTCAAGCAGAGTAAGAGGAATCAAGTACATGCCATGTGTTAAGAGAACACACTGTGTGTATGTGGTGTTACATGACCTCAGATGGAAAAAGTACATGTCCATAAGAAAGCGTAAGGGAACACGATGTGTAGAAGTTGTACACACCATGTATCCACATTTTATAAATCATGAATTATTTCATTCTCATGTTACCTTCTTTCACTACTAAGTTTCAGTCCTTGTTAATCTTGAGCTAAGGTGTTCCCATGACCTTGGTGAGTCATGCCACCAAGACTCCCTCCAGATGTATGTCTGTTATAGGGTAGTGACCAGACACCAGACATAGTATTCAAGAATGCCTAGTAGGTCCTCCAGTTGTTCCTATCTTGGCCCCAACCATTATCTAAGATACAGGTGTTGATGAATAGTTCTAAGAAGGCTTCATGAGGTTTATAAGTACCTTCAAGGGGGAAACACATCCTTCATCCTCTATGGCATAGTTGAAATAGGTCTTTAAGTATTAGCATCCTCTAACTTTCTCAAGGGATAGACGACCTCAGACTGTTGATTCATGGTTAGAAGCCATGATATATAACTTCAAGCATCCGGAGACACCTCCAGAGTGGGGGGTAAATCTCTCTACATACATTCTATGGGATTCTTCCATGATATGGTGGTATATGATTTTATAGGCGGGATTCCAACAGGGTATGGCTTGGGATGAGTTTCAGCATACCTTCTATGATTACTTCTACCTAGATACCTTGAGGGCCGATCAAGCCTAAGAGTTCATGAGACTAGAGAAGGGTAATATCTTAGTCATGGAGTAATCTTCTCACTTCATAGAGCTACAATTAATTACACCCATCCCAGGAGGTTATAAGTTATTCTTGGATAGAAAGTTTGAGGATGGTCTCATGAACGACTAATGATATCAGGTGAAAATATTCATGTTGAATTCCTTCACCCATATAGTCAACCAGGTGCTGATCACGAAACACAATCTAAGGGTTTATAGAGCTATGAGCCAAGGAAGTTCGGCATCTGGAGTTGGTACCCCTCCTACTAATAGAAAGAAGCAACACATGGAGTCTATGCGCAGAGATCCAAGGAAGCAGGATATTTCTTCTGGTAGCCAGGAGGTGTTATACCAGTGCGAGAAGAGTGGTCATACGATGCCACATTTCCCGAGATACCTAGTAGAGTGCCGATCATGTGGCAATATGGGCCATATTAAGTGTTTATGTTAGGTTTTTCTCACCAGCAGCTGGTGATTGGAGTTCTTCTATGACTTCATGTTCAGAAGAAGCACCACTAGTTTCTCATCAGTCTGGAAAATGGGGTTATTCTAGCTATTCAGGCCTAGGAGGGCGTCGAAACCCTAGTAGCCTGTTGATAGGATTCCAGTAACAACATGGTGGTCAAGTAGGGTCACAGGGCCATGGTATAGGCCATAATTTTGCTGTGGAGTAGACACATTAGGAGTAGGAATCCTAGACACTCCACAGTTTGAGGTATGATTCATATTGCCTCAGTCTTAGCCTCTGCACTTTTTGATAAATGGGATTTCCTTAGATTTATATTTGTTGCTATTTTGCAGAGCCTTGGGATCTGTATCTTTACTTATGATAATTCTTGGACACACGACTCTCCATTGTGGACAAGGACGACTGGTGTACGTTAGTGTACAGAGTGCCTCTTGAGGTTAGTGGGTGTCACTTCTTTTGTGGCTGCTATGTCCCTGAGATGACATTCTATGATGAAATTATCATAATGTACTATTTAGTTAACTTCTATATTGTTTTCCATTTCTATCATTGTAGGGTGAGTTTCACATCCCCTAGAAGGTAGATTCTTTCTACCCAAGGGTGGATGGGATGTCTAGGTGAGTAGAGTGGGACCTGGGCATCATGGGTTGGGAGGTGTTAAAACCCATATTTCTAGCTTATATCTGGATGAATAAGGGACTGCACATATAGAATATCTTCCCGTGGTGGATAGTTTCAGGGATTTCCTCCTAGATTACCTTTTAGGTTTCCCTCTAGAGTGAGAGGGGGACTTTTCTATTGATGTTGTTCTAGGGGCGGCACCAGTGTCCATTACTGCTAATAGGATGGATACACAAGAGTTACTAGAGCTCAAAAAGTAGTTGAAAGAGTTATAGGAAAAGAGTTTCATCTGACCCAGTACATCTCCTTGGGGTTCACCTGTAATGTTTTCAAAGAAGGAAGATGGTACCCTTAGACTTTGTGTTGATTATCTAAAGCTGAACGAGTTGATGATCAAGAACCAATATCCCATACTGAGGATTGATGATCTATTTTATTATCTTTGAAGAGCTCATTTGTTCTCAAATATTTTCGTGAGATCTAGTTACCATCAGATGAATATTAGACCGTCATATATACCTCTTACAAACTTCTAGAGAGGATATGGTTTATACAAGTATGTGGCAAGGTCGTTCGGTCTCATAAAAGCACCCATTGTTTTCATTCCACTGATGAAATGAGTGTTCCATCCATACTTGGATTCATTCATGGTAGTCATCATGGACGATATGTTGGTGTACTATCACACTCAAAAAAACCATGACACACATCTTGAGACCGTTTTGACTATACTGAGAGAGTATCAGTTATATGCTAAGTGTTAAAAATTCCACTTTTTGATGTACCATATTCACTTCGTGAGTCAAGTTATCTCAGAAATAGAAGAACTAGTAGACCTCAAGAAATTGAGAGTCGTAGTTTTCTGGGTGCATACAAAGAACGTCATTGAGGTGAGAAGTTTTCTAGGGCTGGCCTGTTACTACATACATTTTATACAGGACCTTTCATGCTTAGCAGTGCCAGTGACTGGCCTGACTAAGAATGGTGTGAAGTACTTTTGGTCAGATTCTTGTGAGTCAGCCTTTAATGAGCTGAAAGGGAGGTTTAATTTTGGCACAAATACTAGTATTTCATGATCCAGGAAAGAGATATACTATTTACTATAATGCATCAAGTATCAGGATAAGGTTAGTTCTTATGTTGGGGGAATGCATCATTGCCTATGGGTCTCAGTCGTTGAGGCCATATGAAGGGAATTACCAAACCCACGATCTGGATTTGGCTACAGTTGTTCATGCTCTACGCTATTGCAGACATTATCTTGTGGGAGAGAATTTAATGGTTTTTACTGACCACAAAAGTTTCAAGAATATCTTCACTTAGTGTGATCTTAATTTGAGAGAGAAAAGGTGGGTTGATTACCTTTAGTGCTATAATTTTGATCTTTCCTACATGCATGGGACAGGCAACATAGTAGCTGATGCATTGAGAAGGAGGACTCATATAAATACAATTTCAGAGGCCAACAGTGAGGGGTAGCTTATGGCATTGTTCTCTAAGATGCATTTGGATGGGCATGACAGATAGAGGCATACATTTCTTTCTTCATTGGACATTACAACTACTCAACTAAATCGAGTGTGAATGGAGAAACTATCAGATTCTAAAGGCCTAGTCCTATGAGATACTATGTCAAGGGCAGACCATATTCTTAAATGGACTATGGGTGGGGATGAGATCTTGTGCTTTCGTGGGAGTGTATGGGTGTCAGAAGAAATTCACGAGGAGCTGATTTGGGACTTTCATTCTTCAATTTGGGCAGTTTATCTGGGTGTCACCTAGAAGTATCGAGATCTGCACTGTCTATATTGGTGGCTAGGTATGAAGAGAGATTTTGTTGGATTTTTCATGATTTGTTCCATCTATTAGCAAGTCAAGGTGGAGAATCAGCGACCAACAGGGCTTTTATAGTAGTTATCCATTCCTGAGTGGAAGTGGAATGATGTCATGATAGACTTTGTTATTGGCTTGCTGAGGTCATCTAGAGGGAATGATGCAGTATGAGTTGCCATTGACAGACACATGAAGGATTCTAACTTCTTGTTGATCATGTAGCTTATCAGTGTTGATGAAATGGAAAGGTTGTACGTCTGGGAGATTGTGAATTTACATGAGGTTCCACACTCCATCGTTTCATATATAGATGCGCATTTTAATTCTCAGGTCAGGCAAAGACTAATGGGGGATTTGGGTACATAGGTACTTCTGAGTAAAAATTACCACCCCCAGCCAAATGGCCAGTTGGAGCATGTGATTCAGGTTCTAGAGGACATTCTTTGAGCATGCGTCGTAGATTTTGGAGGTTCATAGGAAAATCACATACCACTTGTGGAGTTTCCTACAGTAATTGTTATCCAAAAACTATTTAGATGGAGCCTTTTGAGGGTTTTTATGGTAGGCCATGCCGATAACCCCAATGTTGGATGGAGGTAGGAGAGGTAGCTATGATGGGATGTCATCTTGTCCAGGTGACCACATAGCAGATATTGTTTATTCGGAAGAGGATGGATACTACACAGTTACCATATAAGACCTATGATGACCGACGACGATGACCATTGGAGTTTGAGGTCACAGATCAGGTTTTCCTACATGTCACACTGAGGTTGGGATACATGTGGCTTAAGAGACATGGAAAGATTTCACCAAGATATGTTGGACCATTTATTATTTTGGGGAATTTCGGGCCAGTTTCTTATTGGTGGTAGTTACCTCAAAGGTATTAGATATGGATGATGTCTTCCAAGTTTCCTAGCTATGACGTTAAATATTAGAAATGTCTCATGTTTTTTAAGATGAGGTGGTTGAGCTGGAGGTGGACGCATCATTCGGTGAGCATTCTCTCCAAATTTTTGATCGCAGTGAGATGGTTCTATGTGGCCGGTCCATTCCTATGTTACGATTACGATGCCAGCCCAGGTGAGTACAATACGAGAATTGGGAGAGGGATCCTGATGTACGATCATAGTTTCTAGAGTTGTTCGAGGATTATTCTTATATTCCACCATGCTATGGAAATTTAAGAGAAAATTTAATTAAGTGGGGAGGTTTGTAAGAACCCGAATCTTTCTTTCTGGTATGAATATTCTTTTCTTGGGTTTTTGAGAAAAAAGAAAAGAAAATAGAAATTTAAGGAGTACACTCCATGTACTTTGAAATACATGCCATGTACCCGGTTTTGTGGGGTGACTATTTACTGGCCGTGTAATGGCAGGGTATATGGATTCATGGGGTTACATGGAGACCACCTAATGTGGGGGCCGGTTAAGAAAAGTACACACTGTGTATCTATAAATAACATGTCATTTAAATTTATTTTTATTTGTTATATCAGACCAAGGTTTTGTATAGTTATAAGAAACCCCTCCTTCTCAACATGTATCGCCTAGGAGAAGCCAAGGCCAATGAATCTTTTCTGAGCCCCTGACTTCCTATCTGTCATCTGATTTAACCATCATCGATTGCATTCAAATGGCTACACAGATTTTTTCCTTTTTCAAGATCCTTGTTTCCTGATTTCTATCCTTTTGTGAGATATCCGATGTTTCATATATCTACCACATTCTAGGTCTACTCAAAGGATGAAACCAGAGTACATCGATCATAAAAAACTGAGGTGGGTGGTTTTTTCCATTACGTAGTTAGTCTTTGAGTATTTATGTGAAAAATTTCCTAATATCCTAGAATTGGGTATTGCATGTTTAGGGGTTTTAGATTTTTTTAATTCATGCTATGACTTTTGTTTTTGAGTAGAGGTAGTTTTATTGTGAATAAGTTTATTCTCCATGCTATAGATGTGTTTCCCATGATTATTTTGATTTAGACCATTTGGTCTAGCATTTTCTGTTAGGCTGATTGCTTTCCATGCCTAGTGTAGTTAGGATGGAGTGATTTTATCTGATGTAGTGTATGCTTTGATGATATTTAGAAAAGTAGTTCTTCAGTTTTACATTGGAGGATGAACATGATTTGTGAATTATTGACTTAAACAGGTCTACGTGAATCTAGTGTAGTTAGACCAAAGGGGAAATGGATGTTGATGGCTTTCCCAAAGTGTCTGTTTACTTTAATGTTATGAGACCATAGGGGGGATGGGTGTGGGTGCCCTCTTAGAGTTTTTGTTATTACTCATTGTGATACCACATGGGGAATTGGATGTTGAGTGCTTACCCAGAGTGTATGTAGTTTACCGATGAAAGACCACATGGGTAATTGATGGTGTGTGCTTCATCATAGTGTCTTTATTCACTTTAGACCAAGGGGTTTAGACCGTGTAAGCTACCCAATTGGTCATTATATCCTTTTATAAGTTGAAACATATGGGTTAGGCTGAGAGAACGTACCCAAAGGGTTACATGAGATTGTTTTGTGGAACCATAAGAGTTAGGCTGTGAGTAATTCCTATAGGGTTACTTGTTTTTGATTATCTTTATTATGAATATATGAAAATGAATGCAATTGAAACTGTAGGATTGCATACTTCTGAGTACTTCCTTGTTTACTACTTCATTTTTTTATTTCCTGCCATATATATTCACTGACTATTAGTCACAGATATTTGGGTGGTTTCCTACTATGATTCATCTCACACCCTATTTAGGTCATTTTATTGGTCCCAAATAGATTATAGTACATCAAGTATAGATAAGGTCAACCACCCTTCTACTTCAGGTACTTAATTATTGAAGAGAGGGAGAAAATGGGACCAAGATGAGGCTTGTGATACCGCTAGAGTGTATTTGTTTTATTGTAGTTTATAATAGTACTGCAATCCAAAATTGTGACTTGATTGGATATTTTCCTAGAAATATGTATCATGAGTCATTAATATATGTGTTCCGGTTGTTATTACATTCAATATTTAGTTGTTTAGTATTTTTTGGTATTATTTCTGCTTCTGCAATTGTATATCTTCTTATTTATAATGCTTTACTCTACCAATGAGGGAATAGTTTCCCCTCTATGACACCCATGGCCCTAGATTCTAGTCAGCAACCTATAGAATTTGGGTAAATGTGCTTGAGTCCATGTGACCACCCTGTTATATGGCACCTCTGGGCGGAACCCACAACCAAGAGGTTACAAACCATGTGCAAAGAAACTCCTCCATAGGGGAACACCACATGGTTAGGATGATATTATGTTTAACCTTGTGAAATCCAAGGAAAAATATACTATCCAAAGCTGATGATAGATAGCATATCCATTCACCATGGGTTGCAAGATTGTAGAAATATTGTGTACCACCTAGGTTCCCACTGTCTATAGTCACACAGTTTAGTGATACCATGTATAATGGGATGTATATTTTATGTTAACCACGTGTATTCATTTATCTCTACTAAATTTTAGGATAAAAGCTCTTAATGAATCCCCATACACTCTAGAGAATTCCTTAAATCTATTAAAAAAATTATTAAGTCCAATCAAACGAATTAAAATTAAAAATAAATTATCCATAACTTTGAGAAATGTAGGGATTTAACATGGTTTTTAGTTATAATATTAACATAACAAAATATAATTTTACGAAATATAACAATTATAATATATCATCATGGTTTAATAAGAATTGATGTAGGTGGATGAATAAATAAAATAAAAATTCCCATTGAAGAACATTACTCTTCTTCAGGTAAAATCCATATGATTTCATGAAAATAAACCCTAGGAAGACTTTATGACAATAATATGTCTTGTAAGATGAGATGAGAGAATTTGGGAAGTTATTTTTGTATATATTGGCTAAAAAAGGTTTTGACGGTGTGGAGAAGATAAGATTGGAGTCCACCATTTATAAGTGACGTGAGTGACACACTTGTATGTTTTCAAAACCACAAGGTGTAAGCCTATATTATATCTTCCAAATGGATAAAAAATTAATTATTCATGAAATTTATACATTAAGGTGTCTATGTAAATCAACATAAAAAATTTTAGACATGTTTTTAGTCTAGTTTAATCCCTATATTTTAAGTTTAACCCTCATGAAATTCATTTTTACCTTAACCACAAAAAATAATGTTTACCATTTCATAGTTCATTTTTATAACAAATTAATTTGACCTTATTAGATAATATATATGATTATTATTCAAAAAATAGAACCCATTTCTAATAAATCAATTCATTGAAGTGAAAAAGATTAATTGAAATGTAATCCTGTTGATGTGGCGAGAAAACAGGTTTTCAAATAGAAAATGTTTCAAAATTTATAATTCTTTTATATCAAAATTAAATATGAATATGATTGAAATGATATAAATTTGATTTACGTATATATAATATTACTTATTTCAATTAAAATAAATTAATAATATAATTTTACTTCCTTAATAGTATTAATTAAATTGTATGTTTTCAATTAAAATTGGTATTTTTCACTATTTATAAAAAATGAAATATTTCATAAAAATCAATAAAATATACCCTAAGATAATATTGATATTATAAATTAAAAAATAAATTTCATTTTATCAAATAAATTTTCTAAAATTGTTAAAAATCAATTTTAAATTATATTCTCAAAGAATGAATAATAATTTTTTAGAAACAATATAGATTTTTCAAATAAAATATCTATTTCATTTAATTGATTCTTTTTTTATTCATAATAAATATAAAAAGTTCATAATTTATTTAATAATATTCATACTCACCAATCTAGTAGCCAGTTTATAGATGTATACTATATATGCTTCATTTAGAAGTGGTGTTGCATGTTCTGTTTTCTATCAAATATATTAAAATGTGAGAATATATATAATGGGTTGTTTACGATCAGTGCTTCAAATCTCATATTATATCAAATAAAATTTTATTATTTTAAAAGTTTATAGTTTTATAAATTTAAACCCATTTTATCATAGTAAATGGATGATATTTCATGATTCCTCAAGGATTCTATCTCTCAGCCTTGACTTGTTGAAAAACCAGGCATCTGGATACATAGTTTTCAATTTCCCACATCATGTTATCCCACAAAAAATTCTCCCTAAAATACATATACAACATCATTCATCTAGGTTTTATAGATAAATTATAGTTATGAACATCATCCAATAATTACCTTTTTTTGCTCAGCTATATATGTAACACATAATCTCTTTACAAATTTCAGAATAACATCTTTACAAACGATGTATGGTAACTTCCCATCATTCACATCATTAATTTTCTTATTAAATTTCTCATCATAAAAATAAGAAATTGTTATCTTTTCTAATAAATATGGTTTTAGAATAAAATTAAATAGGTGTGATGTATCCCCATACTTAAAAATTCCTATATCGATATTTACAAAATTTGTGAATATAAGATCCCTCTCATTCCACATTTGGGTCAGAAGCCCATAATCTTTCATAAAAAATGCATATGACACCTTATTTTATATCCCTGGGTGGAATTGTATCAATAATTCATAATATTCATTTAGATCTATCAATTCCCTTTGTCTCATGTTGAGTAATTTCTATGAAAATATTTATTTTATGATTTTAATATCTATGTATATGTTACATATTTTACTATAGTGAAAAAGTCTCAATATCTTCAATGAGATGAATAAAAATGGAAACTCTATATCATGGGTAAGATAGATCTATCATTTACTCTTCAATTACCTAGTTGTTCATGGAATAAATTTATCATATTTTATTATAACAATGCAATGTTCCTTCTTCGATACAATAGTATATATAACCAAACCATCATTTATCGATGGTAGAGTCAAAATAAGAGCATTAACCAATGTCCTATTCCGTTCAACAAAACATTTGTAAAATTAATTTATCTAAAAAAATATAACCCCTTTACATTTATTAATTCTTAGTGGTTATAAAATCAAGAAAAATTATAAATGAATCACCTATAAGAACTAACCAATTTAATGAAACATCGCATGTCAGTTATTTTTCATCGTGTAAGCCATTATATGACTTCCTTTTTCTTCATATGATCAACTGATATTCTATCCATTATGAAAATATGGCCAATAAAATAATCATCTAGGATCTAGACATCACACTTACCAAATTTACAACATAACTATTTCATTCTAAGAGTCAAAATAATAACATACAACTGATTCTCATTGACCTCTTAACTTTTATAATACACCAAAATATCATAAATGAATACCACAAAAAAATAATCAAGATATTTACTGAATAATTTTTCTATTAGATCCAAAACATAGAGGGTGGATTTTTCCATCCAAATGGAAGTATTGAAAACTCATATTTTCAATACCTAATTTAACAATATTTCTTTAGAATGTCTTTCATATTTACTCACAATTTTTGATAACAAGAATGGGTTTCAATAATTGAAAAATACTAGGATCTATGAAGTTGATTGCATTAGTCATCAATATGAAGAAGATAATACATTTTTTTATTTTTATAGCATTTATTTCCCAATAATAAATGTACAGTCACATAGATCCACCATTCTTCTTATCAAAGTGAACATGGGAACCCTAAGGTGAAAAACTAGGTCAAATTAATCCTTTTTCACACAAATATTTTTGTTGCTTATTTAGATACACTATTTACAATGTTCCCAATCTAAAAGAAGTCATTTATATTGGCCGTTCATCATGGATTAAATAAATGAAAAACTCAACTACAAATTTTAGTTTATTTCTTGGTAATTCATTAAAAAATAAATCAATATATTCTTCTATAATAGATAATTATCAATATGATTATGACGTTCTCCATCAAAATATTTTTTCCTTTTTACCCAGGAATAACATTATGTAGAGCTACTAGTGATTGATATAAATATTTATAATATTATAAATAATCTGATATAAAGATAAGTAGGTCTATATCTTCATCACTAATTTTAATTTATTTCTTCTTAAAATAAATGTTTACATTATATTTTTGAAATACAATCCATAATAAGGATAGTATCAAATTTAAATATAAGAATTATAATAAGGTTAAAAAAATAATGTAATTGTTTTTCTTCATAATATGGATTTCCTAACCCTACCTCGTTACAATGATACTTACACCCGGAGTTTTGACTGAAAACTCATTTCATAATGTGATATAGAAATTTTTAATTTTATTGGAAAAAATTGATGATATAAATGGGTGCAAGGAACCTAAATAAAATCAATAATTTTTTTAAATTATAATCTATCATTAAAGTACCTACCACCATTTTATTCAATACATACACCTCAGTTGTTGTGATCACAAAATCTTGACCTCCTCCCCTTTTCCTATTCTATAGTAGATTTCCTAGATTTTAGGGCAATTCAATTTCATTGTGCGCCAAATCCCAACAGTTTAAATATTAAATACCCTATTTTATTTATTCCCATTTCATTATTTATTTTGGTGAACCTTATCTCCAATGTTATAACAAACTACCATAACCTTTAATAATTTCAAAGGATAAGTTTATCAATAGTTCTCACAAGATAGAATTTTTTATCTACATCTTATTTAATGCATTCACCTTTCCCTGGTTCTCAATCAACCTCTTATTTTTTTAATTTCCATTTACCATATAAGATATATAGAATTCCTTCTCTATTTTTCTATCATATATAACTATTTCATTATATGAATAAAATGTTTGAGATTCCAGCACCCCAAGGATAAGTCTTTATGCCAATAAAATAAATAGTCAAATTTTTACTCTATATTGAATATATAATACATAGCATATCATATAACCTTATAACGGTAACCACATACTCAAAAAAACATTATTCATTATTTTCTAATAATATAATAAAATTTCATTTAATTTCAGTTTGTATATCATAAGGAAAATATTTATCAAAGAACATATCCTTAAAATAATTCTATTCCATGAGTTTTATTTCCTCCTAATTTAATGTATTTTTGATCAAATTCCCTCATTGATCAGTATACCCTTTGAGACAATCCACTACAAGTGTAACTTTTTTCTTTTCTCACATCATAAGGCTATAAATATCACCTCAATTAACTTAATCCATTGCTTTGCAACAACTGGAATAGTAGTCCCACTAATGATTGGGGGGATTTGTTGTAGGAAGCAATCCAACATGGGGGAATCATGATGTGGAAAAATGGGTTTCTCCATCTGAGAATGGTTATTTTTTATAACATGATTAAGCTACCCTAATATATATATATATATATGTGATATACTTAGTTGTAATAGAAACTATATTTTATTGCACAATAGGGAAATATATGTATTGTCGATAGATATTAATACCCTTCATCCCTCTACGTTCCATTTTTAATGTAATAGATTGGAATAGCTCATTAAATTATGAATTTTAAATTGTAATGTATAAATATAAATATAGTGTAATGCTTAACATAAATTAATAAACATTATACATCATTAATCTTTTAATTATAATTTTTTTCTGTAGGGATATCTTTATTTTCCAATCCTTCATTTTGGTTCTTAAATAAGATGTAAATTATCCGAAGTATATCCTCATAAATTTTCAAACCCTATTTGTAGTAAAACATATTTTAATGCATAAGTGTTAATGAAGTCACTCTCTATTCTCCATTTTTAAATTTATTACCGTTATTTATCTCTGTACGAGAATAATATCCACATATAGTATCCAAAAAGGGGATTATTTGAAGGATAAACCACATAATCTCTACCCTACCAAAACATTAGGATGTTCTTCAATACATATTCTTAAATTAATTTATTTGGTTATATTCGCTAATATATATTTTACATAATCCAGTTCCAAATATTAATACTAAATTTTCTCTGATACCAATTGTAATGACTTCGACTGTAGTAACCCAGAGCTAGTGCCTACATTGTTACATTTTCATATATACAAGAGATCATATCATGAAGGACTGGTCAGTTCAATAGTTTATGAGAACCATATACATTAAATATACCCATTTTACATTAGAGAATAAAATACAAAGAATATTAACTGAAAAACATAATATACTTAAAATCAATGTACAAATTCTTATTTATATCATGGGGAAATTAAAAAAAAAGTGAGTGAAAATTCTCAATAAAAATTAAATTTAGTGGAATCAGTCATGAATTAATTAATCATAATCAACTAATAATGTTAAATGACAAATCAAATATTCAATTTAATCAATAACACGAGTATCATAATTTGATACCAAACAATCAATATACATTGAAAATAAATAAAAAAACATTCCATTTAATTAATCAATTGTGAATGAAATGAATCTATATATACTACCATTGTGAAAATAACATGTATAATAATAATAACTAAATTCCAAATCATGGAAATTATTAATTATTATACATAACGATCTCAAGAATAATGATACCTCTAATTTCAAGAAAATTCACAAGATATTTTAAAGCTACATGTAAAAACAAATCTAATTTGGACAACTGATATTTTTCATGATATATTTTTATGCGTAAACATGTCAACTATAACTAGGCCCCACTCAAAACTGTATCTCCAAAGCATTCCTCATATACTGAATAATTTAATTAATTAATGTATCTATATTACTTGTAAACAAATATCCTTAATTATTATAGGATACATATTTATCAATATATCTCATGTTATTAAAATAAATATCAACATATGAGCCATATGTTAAAATGTTATACAGTTTAAGAAATTGTCATACCCATCAATTTTTTTTGGATATTTAAGGAAAATTTATGAACAAATTGAAAATGATAACAATAAAGTTATTTAGTCAAGAGGAATTAAGTAATCCTAAAAGAGAATTATATTGTAAAATTACTGTTACATCTATGGTAACTATTAAATTGTATCCCCTTGGATAATTAACATGCAAAAAATAATTAATCGTCATTAATAATTTTGTATCGATGATATATATATCAAAGGGGTTGTATATAAACAACATAATAGTAAATTTAGGTATATTAACATTTTTTCATAATAAAAAGGAAAACGATATTATGTCATATACCACCTAGTAACTTCCAAGTAAAATACAATTGAATGAAATAGAAAAAATTGAATCTTTAAATTCAATGAAGTTTGAGGGATTAATGATATTACATGTAAAATGGGTAGTATGTAAATAAAATTAAATTAAATATGTGTATAATGGAAAAATTAACAACAATGAGGGGAAATTGAGGTAATTTCCCTTCCAACATGGTAATGCTCAAGTAAAATCATAAAGGATGAAAAAACTAAAATCAAAAATTAAAATTAAATGAAGTATTAGGGAATCATAATATTTTTAACACACCATAAGTTTCTTTAGGTATTCATTGAATCTTTTTTATATAATTTTGGTTGGGCTGTTTTTAAGATGTTTTAGGTAAAATTTGGAGAATTTTGGAAGCCCTTTGTTCTATGAAAAGTTGGTGTATAGTTACAGAAAACATTATGGTGTGGACCGATAAATCATACACCCAATTGAGGGACACAGGAAGGTGGTGCATGTTTAGGGTGTATGGTTTGTTTAACTATGCATCCACCCTTCCAAAAAACTATACCCCATGGATAGTAAGGAATTCACTATTGTCACACAGTTAGTTTAACCACACGACCAATCTATGAAACCCAAATAGAGGACTGGTATAAGCATCCATCTAGGGTTCACAATTTTTCTAATCATGAGACCATCACCACAGAACATTTCTCTTGGTTTTTAATTCCTCCAAATTTTAATAGAAGACTAAAAAACCACCATTTAAATTTCTTAATCCTCTCATTCAACCCTAAAATGATTTTATTTTGGTTCTTGAAGCCTCTTAAGAGGTGATATTGACTCCTTCAAACCATTTTGAAATCATATCAAAGTGGTGCTGATCTCGTTTGTTCTCCTTTAGGTAAGTGGATCCCCTCTCTTATGGTTTCTCTTGATAACTCATTTTTTCCTCCTTAGAGTTCAATATATTATCACTCCAGGTATTGATGTTGACCCCATTTACTGAATCATGATTCTAGATTGTGTTCTCTAATCTTATGCACCTCCAATCTTTATTGGATATTCTCATTTGTATGTATTGATTTATTGATCCTTGTTTTCATGGTAGGTGGTTAATTAAATGAAACTATGATTAAAACCATTAATTCCATTATTACATTGAAATTATTTTCAAATGTTTTGAAAACCTGGATTTTAGATGATTCTATCTTTGATTTTAAATGTGTATGTAAATTAAAAAAAACATCAATCTAAATTCAATTGAAATTTTGGGGTAGTATTATGAAAAATTATTAATTGATTTGAAAATCGTTTATATGAAATGATTTTCTGATTGATCCTGTTAAAATATTTGTAGTTTAAAACTAATTTGAAATATCCTAAAATTATGGAAACCTATGATTTGTTTTTTAAATGATAAGGCATGTTGAAAAGTTAATTTGGGAAATTTGATTATGGGAAATTTTGAAATGTTTCATTTCCAATTTGATTGATTGAATTTTTAATGCACAGGTTGTCCTGGGATATTAGTGGTAATTGGGATAAGAAATCTTGGACCTTAACTCCATATTAAGTAATTGATGATTAAAATAGTTACTAAAAAAATTGCGGCCTAAATTATAATTATACAGTCTCTTTTTTGGGGTGCAGACATCCCGTGAAGGGATCCACTATTTAGGGTGTATTTGTGTATGAACACCAGACTAAGAATGAGAACATTATGATATTTTTTATGATCGTATTATATGAGAAACTATCTTATATTGGGGATTTCACGCATAGTTCTTTTGTATTATTTGTGACCTTACTATACATTCCATTTATTATTGCAATGTTTAATTCATGCTAAAATGACTCATATTAATATTTTTTTATAAAATTATAAGTTAATCTTGTTGGCAAGTTATTTTGATATATCTTCCATCTATTTAAAATGAAAGCATGTATTGGTTTAAAATGTGAAAATTTTAATTCCATGCATTATATTTATTTAAACTAGTTGAATAAATTTTAAAATTTTATGGTATTGATTATGGAACACTTGGTGAGACCATATCTGGATTTATATTTCAATCAACATATTTTCCTTCAAGAATTTCTTGTAATTTATTATTAAACGTCCACAAAAAGAGAATGTGCTACTTAGAAGTGGTGGATGTTCTTAATCCTTTAGACTACATGGTTATCACATTTACTAGTGTATATGTTCTTCACGTATTTTACATGTATTATAATAATTTTTTGGTCACAAATTATGTATCCTTTGGGATTTTTATAAACATGATTTGGGATTTTTTATAAAAGTTTATTTGTTCTTTCCCCTTTTGGATTGTATAGTATACTGACATGTAAATTTTATATTATATTGATTTTTCTTAAATTCATTCCACATAGATCATATTTGAATCCTAGTAATATTCTCCATCCCATGGTGATCAGGAACAACCATCATGCTATGTTAGTGCTGGTTTGTGTATCAGGGCATCAAGGTATCTGGGATAGTTTGTTAAAAAAATTATTATAGGTGCATGTTCAATAACTTTTCATGATGCCATTATGTGGTTTTGATTATTTATGCGACATAAGAGGTATTTTTGAGTGTGTTTCTAGCTAGATCTCATCATAAGGAGCCTAATGTCATCATGGGTGTTTGGGAAATGTATATTTGAGGAATGTTTTGATCAGATTATTATCTTTTACAAGAATTTGATTTAGGTATGATGAAATCCAAATCATGAAATCTTATTTGATGGGAATAATACTCTATTTCCCTTGATTATGATGTGTATTTGAGTAATCTTGTAATGGTTTATTGTTGTTTACTTATGTTTTTTAGAACAATACATAAGTGGAGATGTTTGAATAGGCCCATGAAGATGATTTTGGTGAACCAAAATGAGAAGATCCCCATGTGGGAAATAACCATGTTGAGATTGTTGTTCAAACTATTTAAGCTATAGGATATACACATACACTCTGTATCATTCATGATCTAGCTATTAATCCTAAAAGGGACGTTTCATAGAATCATGATAAAGTGTTTAATTTTTAAAATACACCTTCTTTCCATGGATCTAACGATCCATAGGATGGATAAGGAACTAATTATCCACAAATGTGATTATGGGTTTACTAAGATACATCATATTTTTGATTTACAAGAAATTACCCATGACATTAAGGTAAAATGTGATCATTTTTGGATTGAATGGCCAAGTTTGAGATGTGGGGATTCTGTTGTAATGATGAAGAATCATAATTGTTAGGAGTGGAAGGAATTTATAGTTATTTTCACTAATTAGATCTATCTAGAGTCTATTATACCAGATAAATAAATAGAGTTTATTAACCTGCATCAGGTTGAATGGACCGTGAAGTAGTATGAAAACCTCTTTTATGAGCTTTTACTGTTTTAATTTGATATGGTATTGAATGAAATGGTAAAGTATTTAAAATTTTAGATGGATATTTGACATGATAACAATTCACATATTTTTTAATTTAATATCACTTCATATGATGATGTAATGGATAGGGAATTTATGGATGACCTTGAACTTACTAAAAAGTTAGGGTTGATGAGAGTTCCTCTTTCTCAAAGTGGTAGCTCTATGAAATACATTAATGTAAATTGGGATCCAAAAGATTCTTGTGTGTTTTTTTGATATTATGAATCATATAATCCTTCTATAGTGCATAGTAGAGGAACTATGGCTTGAAACTGGCGTGGCAAGGTTGGGAATTCGCAAAGTGTTTATACTGAGGCACAAAAGATCTTCAGTTCTTAAGTTCACCCAGGTCACCTATCAGAATCAATTAATTTATTTTTTCTTCACATAGTGGCACATTATAATCACCACCAAAATGAAATATAAAATAATTAGATGCTTCATGATCTAAGGGGTTCTAGCTGTAGACATCCAAAAGGAAGCATCTTCCCAAAGTGGAAGAGAATCTAGAAGAAGATGACACATGTCTGGTGACTATGAGATTTACTATAACTATAGATTAATAATTAGTGAATAATTTATTTTGATATGATACAGTTCAATAATTTATATTAACTATTATTTTTAACATGATAAATATTCCTATGGTGATTTTATCTTATGTGATAGATATTACTACACTGTTGAAAACAAAAAGAGGGATTAATTTCTCTTTTATATTGTCAATTATCACTTTATAAAAGATTAAACTTGATTGGAATTTTACAGTATATGACATTAAACCTCTTGATGTCATTCTCATGATAATTGAATGATTTTTAATAATTCCTGAATTGACATATATCTTCGGTGAGAATCTTTTATTATGACTGATAGGGTGTTTAATGTTTTTCATGGGGAGTGGTACCCAAGATTTAGTGGAGATGATACATCTTATATAGGGTAATGGAAAGTAATATCATTGAATTATTTTCATATGAACTAGTAAAATTTTAGTTATGATCATCCTCCAGTTTTCAATAATATCCCTAATGTGTTTACTTCTGATTTCTCTTGCTTTTCATTGGTATTAGCGGTATAGTTTTCTATTGATTAATTCCTATTATTCAACTGATGTTTATTACTTCATACCATATAAATACAACTGAAATTAAATATTTGAAATATAAGTTGGATGATATGTTAGAGAAAGGATTCATTCACATGAGTGTGTCACATTGGGTGGTTCACGTTGTACTTACTATGAAATATGATGGAAGATTTTCCATCCTGTTGATTATAGGAATCTCAATTGAGTTACCATGAAGAAAATTTATCTATTTTCAGGGACTGATGTCCCATTTTACCTATTAAAAGGGGTGAAATTTTACTAGAATATTGATACTCATCCTACTTATCAATAGCTAAGAAAAAAAGAATCTTCCATTTAGAAGGCCATCATCCAGAGAAGGTATTTTTAATGAGTATGTTATCATTCCATTTGGTATTACAATGATTCCTTTAGTCTTTAGGAATTTGATGAAAATAATCTTGCATGAGTATCTTAATACATTCGCGGTGGACTTTATGGATAACATTATGGCTTTTTCTCTGTATGAGGAGGATCACATGCATCATATGAGAGTTATTTTAGAAATAATGAGAAATTTAATACATTGTGAAAAGATATGAAAATGTGATTTCTAGATTTGGTATGTAATTTTCATTGGAACCATGTTCTACATACATAGTGTTTCAATTGATCTTATGTAAGTGAAGGCTATTTTGAAATGGCATAAATCATAGAATGTTTTCATGATTCATAGATTCTTGTGTTTAACTATGTGTTATCACCAGTTTATAAAATAATTTTCAAATTTGGGTTATATGATAAGCACTCTTGCACTTATGGAGGAAAATATCACTTGTGGTGATAAATTTCATAATTCTTTTGTCAATTTGAAACATATTTGGACTTCTATAATGGTGTTGACTCTTCTAGATGAATGATATGGAAATTAACTTTTGTGATGAATTATACTAGGGTTGGGGGTGAATTCTTATGTAGGGTGATCATGTGGTATCATAGGTTTCTCAACCGCATCGGCCTTACAAGATGAATTATCTAACCCATTTCATTGAACTTACATCTATGACGTTTTCACTAATGAGTTGGAATAATTACCTTATTAGATAAAGGATTAACATTTTTTGACCATAAGATCGAGAGTTATATATTCTATCAAAAATATTTTAACTTTTATTTGTGGCATTGGGTCGAGTACCTTCAATCATTTTATTTTGAAATTACCAACACCCCAGAGAAGAAAAATGTCCTTGCTGTGGATTTGAATAAGAAAATTACCACCTTTTCTGTGAATGAATAATCTAATGAGTGAAACATGATGAATATTTTTTTCCCAATTTCATATAAGAGTATTATATGAGGAGTTTATGTTTGTTAATGAAAGTTTTAAGTTGACTTCTTCACTTTCCAAGATGATTCATTAGGTAAAGAAGCTTCATGATGAGTTTTATGGCATTAGGGACTCTCTTTTTGGTAGGGAGACCTTTGGTGTGTGGCTATTATCTTCTAAGGGCCTCCTATGTTTTCTGAAACAATTTTTTTGTATTTATATATGATAAAAGCTATGAGGGGGGATTTTCATAATTCCCATTTGATAGTGCACTCTGGTACAAAAAATGATTTATGATATGAGGTGAAGACTCTGTTGTCCAAGTATGTGATGTGATATTACTGACTAAGTTTCATGTTGTTATACATGTTAGTAGGCAAATGATAAGAAACATACACCTTTGTGTTTTCTTCATCCACTTCCACTGCTAACATTGATGTGGGATTTGATCTCTATGGGAATCATGGTTGGATTTCCATAGACCCCTAAAAATAATAATTTAATAAGGGTTTTGATCTATTGGTTGATTAAATCAGTTATTTTATACCCATTCATCATATAACCAATTTTTTGGAGTTGGTAAATTGATATGTGAAAGATATTATTTATTTTAATGGAGTTAAATATTCTATAGTTTATCATAGGGATCCCTATTTTACCTATTATTTATGGTGAGGCCTTTAGGAAGCAATGGGATGTCAGGTTCATTTGAGTACACCATAGCATCTGTATATGGATGGACAGACTTAGAGGGCTATAAAAATACATGAGGACATGCTATGTTCCCACTTTGTAAATTTTTGTGGATCATATAATTTCCATTTTGGAGTATAAAAATTTTCTTATACCAATATTTACAAGATTCCGATTTCAATGGAACAATTTTAGGACTTTGTATGGAATGCCTTTTAAATATCCAATGTGATGGTTGGAGATTAGTGAATGTTATTTTTTCAGACCAAGAATGGTCCAAGAGATGAAAATAATTATTCATTTGATGTTTTTGAGAATTTTGATATCATTGATCTTGTAAAAACCTTATTATGACCATTATATGAAACCTTTTGAGTTTTTAGTTTGTGATAAGGTGTTTTATGATTTTGACCTCATCTGGTTTATTAATGTCTTAGAGAACTATGGAAGCTTTCAACA
Source organism: Viscum album (assembly GCA_963277665.1). Classification (NCBI taxonomy): domain Eukaryota; kingdom Viridiplantae; phylum Streptophyta; class Magnoliopsida; order Santalales; family Viscaceae; genus Viscum; species Viscum album. The sequence goes on from OY728150.1 coordinate 1,478,394,332, forward strand.
CTATTTTTGGGACCTTTTAATGTTTTTTAGTTGGTGGGTGAAGTGGTTAACCATATTTAAGTTACACTATAGTTTATATTGATACTTAATGTGCTCCACATATCATAACTTTAGATGTATCTTTCGGACCCTTAACATGTCTTGAGCAAGGAGTATATTTATATTGAGCTTGATTTATCTATGATTGAGAATTTAGTTTGGATTTTTTATTCTGAGACTAAGATAAATTTATAGGGTATTATACAATTGGTCTATGTGCTATGGATGTGTGGTTTTGATTATCATGAGACATGGTTGCATACAGCACTGATGAGATAGTAATGGCCTCATCTCTTTATAAGGATCCTTAATAACAAGATTCATAGGGACATAATCTTTTTAAAGAGGTGAGGTTTTTATATAATGTCATTTGTTTCCAGGTAATTCTTTAACATTATTTTGGTTTCCTTTTGGTTGGGTCTTTTTAAAAAAAAATTTGTGAAATTTAGAGAATTTTTTAGTGCCTTTAGGCTATGCATGATTGAAGAAAAGTTTAAAAAAACTATGTGTTTTTTACTAGCTAGTATATTATGATCCCAATTGAGAGCCATTGGAAGGGGTTGGATGGTTAGAGGGCATACGTTGTCTAACTACCTTTCCACCCCACCAGACCATTCTACCTATAGAAAATTGGGGATTCATGATTGGTTCACTATTAGTTTAACAATGTGGTCATCCCATGAACCCAAAACACAAGACTAATAGAGGAATACAGTTAGGGTGAATGGTTTTTGTAACCACACATCCCTCTACAGTAAAATTAGTGTATGGTTTTTTATTCATATGAGTGTTTTTTTTAAATTCTATAACTCCTTGATTAATTTTTATAGCAATCCCATTCATCTATAACATGATTTTTTGTCTCTTTGGGGATCTCAAGAGGTGAATTGACTCATCCAAACCATTTTCATAGTGGATATAAGAGAAATTGATCTCATCCATTCTACTCTAAGAAATTGGAAATCATCTCGTATGGTTTCTTTGGATATCTCCATCTCTCCTCCTTATATTTTGATAGATCATAAAATAATATATGGATCTAAACTCCATTTATTTGATCTTGATTCTGTGTTTTTTCATAGATATTCTACTCCATAATCCTACATTGGTGATTATTCTTTCATGTGTGGACTTTTAGATCACCATTTTAATGATGGATAGTTCTGTAACTCTTTTACATAAGATTGAAATTATAAATTTCATGATTAAATAGAAATAGGGTTTCGATTGTTTTAATGTTACGAATTAACATTTATCAAGTGTATGACTAATATTTTTGTCTAAATTTTTTAATATAGCACTTTAAATATTACCTAATGGTTAAATACACTCATGAGACTTTTTAGGGATTTTCAAAGCATGGAACCCCATATTTTGGAGAAACAGAACATGCCACATGGTTTGGGGAAATCGTGATATTCAACCTGAATGGTCTTGCTAAAAATGTGGATCACTTTAAAAGGGAGAAGGGGACAATATTTTTTTTCAACTGGGTGAGACCAAAGGAACACTCATGTGAGTTTCAGAGGGTTTTAATATAGTGAGATTCAGACAACATGTGTAGAGTTAGGAAAACCGTGAACCTAGCCTATATGGGGTACCTCATTAGGTAGTGGAGTGGAATATAGTGGGAAAACGAGTTGGAAAATCATGCGTCTAGTCCATGATAACATATTAGGATGGGTGATTTGACAATTTACCACTAATGATTTTAATATCTCACCCACTCTTCTCCATTATCATTTCATCAAACCATCATCTTTATTCCTCCCATGATTTCTCCCAAAGCATAATATAGGATTCCTGGTTAATCCTCAATATAAAATCCAAATCAATCACCATTAGTCATGTTGAATCATTATCAGCATGAACTTGAATCATTTCTCTACCAAGCTCAGTACCTCTTCACATGTCTTATGCAATTTGGTGAAATCTCATTCACACTATTCTTAGGGCGTTAGACCATTATTTATTTTTATTTTGATCTACCTCAAATATGATTTTGACATCAGAAAAAGAGTTATCTACATTCCTATGGTATGTTTTCTGGTTTTTCCCTAAAATTCATGTTTTCTTCATATCTCCATCATTGTTCTGTACAAAGGACACCTCTGCGCATCACCTAAAAATGTTTTCTTACTTTTTTTAAATAATTTAATCACGTTATTATTCTTCAGTGGACCCATTATTGGTAATTAGAAGACATTGAACGCTTTCATTACTACCCCTTTTGTGGGATAAATAATTTTTTTCAATTAAATAGATTTTAAATGGTCTAAATAACACCTAATAATTCCTAGTTTCTTGTAAATGGATTTTACCACCCATAAATACTAGTTTAGTGGACCAAAGCATCTCATAAGTGAATGATCTATCATGAATTGTTTTTCCATTATTAATTAATTAAATGGTTTGATCTTAATGAATTATTGTGGGTTGTAAATACTTTATTATGAATTTCAAATGACTTGATTAATTATTTAGCTTATTTATATCAAGTGAAATTAGTTGTTAAGTCCATGACTCTTATTAAATCAATATAAATATCAAATTTACTAATTGTGACACCCTTAGATATATTGGTCTTGATGGATAAACTGATTTAGAGGTGATTCCACCTCATATTAATACTATTATAGTTATTCCATTGATATTAGGATTAGAATGACGGTTAAAGAACTTTTTGTTCGTGTTGTTTCACTCTCCCTTATATAGTGTGTTGAGAATGGTGCATCTCACCATTTTACTATTATCCGGGCGTTGGGAATGACATTCATCATTCCTTCGTATTGGGTGTTGGGCATGAAAACTCAAAGCACATATCCCCAGTTTTAAGGATGATATATGACATTCATTATGAGATTTAGGGTGTGTAACCATTGCTTGAGCCTATGCCTCATTAAACTAGTTATCAATGCTTGAGCTACATCCCACGACCATACAAATGATGTATAAATTTATATGCTTACTTGTTTCCTCAAATTATTAGTTTATATAATTGAATATATTATATACCTATACTATATATTAACATTATCTCTATATATATATGGTTACTTTTTAGAATCTTATATCAGCCTATACCAAAGAAGGAAGATCCTTCCAAGTGTCCTGTAAGAACATGAGTTGGCTGGTATATATTTTTTCATATTTTATTACAATCCATTTTACATGAACACTACTTATCTATGTACACTACTTTGATTATTTCTAGTCAATACTGGTGATGGAAAACTCATAATTTATCTCACACCCTATTCGGGCCACCATTAGTACCTGAGTAGATTACATGTTTGTAGGTATGAATAAGGGAAAGTGCCCTGCTATAAATTGTTGATTTGATTATAGTATAGCCAAAAGAATGGTAGAATATGACTGAGCATATTCTCATGATGGTAGTGGATATTTCTTTTGGACTTTTTTGTTTTTTTCTTCAGCATGTTTTATATTCCTATCCCCACTTTCCCCTTTTGTATATATGTATGGAAAGACATCATTGTATATGAATTTTCATATTGGAATTTGATATTGTTATAGTTACATTAATATTTACATTTCCATAGTTTATCATATTTTTTTCTATTATTTCATTTTATTTTATCATGCTTTCACTATGGTGGGTTAACACCCATGTTATTATAGTGTATATTCATGAAATGATTTTAGTTATTTATATGATCCATGTATTGTCTATTGTTTACTTTATCCTCTATGACACTCAAATATGGGTGTATAGTCTCCCTACCATACCACCTTAGAATATCAATACTAGTTAGTAGCCTCTAATATAGGGGGGCTGTGCTTGAGGCCATGTGGCCCTCTGACTCAGGGAATATGTTAAGTGGATCCTAGGTCAGTGCATTAAAAAGTAGAATTTGAGTGTTATTTTTTCATATTGTCTTAAAATTTCAGGGTTAGAATGTATTTAATGATATAATATAATTTTTTAAAAATACTGTTCCTGGGTGTAGCTAACCCATGAACGGGGGATCCAAAATTTCCAGGGATGGGTTGTTCTTGTTCTTATTTTTGACCTATTATGGTTGATATGAAAACACTGTTGGGTATTCCATTTGTTTTTTTGCTATTATTATTATTGCTATTGTTGCAGTATGATTTATTTTACTTTTCCCTAAATAATCAAGGGTTCTCATTACATGAATCACTATAGTCACATAATGATTTATATTCCATTCATTTTGTCATGCCATTTTTATTTTTTCATGCATTCTCCTACTACATATAGTTCAGTTCCTAGTTATTTGAAATGTGCTGAAATTTCATGGGTGTAGAATATAATTGGAATAATTATGTTCCTGCATCAATATAAATGGTTCTTTCAGGCATTTATTTGTGATGAATCCTTAATTACTGAATTATACCATATTTTTAAATTTATAAATATAAGTACTAGACCAAGATATATGTAGTATATATATATATAAGATCACGAACTCTAGGGAATTTATGTCTCTAAAAGAAAAAGGTTTCTGTAAAATGGGATACATATTGTAATGGAAATGGAATTTTCGTCTTTATATTTCAATTGAAACTCTATATACCAAAACCCCTATTATCTGATCTGTCAACTAGACATGAATGAAGCCTTAGTAGATGGTAGTTGGGATGTATCTTACATTCTCATAGCCTATTATAGTCTTCCTTCACCAACACGGCCTAATTTTTTGAGAAATAATAGGTGATATCTTTTCATTAGAAGGATATATACCTATCATATAAAATATCTATAAATTAATTCAACTGCTAAGATATTTTAAAAGGCATGAATTTGGAATGGAATAATCATGCCACCATGAGATCCTCAATTAGTAACCCTTGAAGGCGGTGACGACCATGCACTAAAGGTGGCGAGCCCAGATCCACCAGTGAACCATCCTGTTGTACCACATTTCTCACCCCCTAATGTTCCTGATAGATGAAATGATTGATAATTTCAAGAGGGTTTCATTGGTATGATGAAATCTCTACAAGGTGTTTCTTGACCTTCCCTGATTATAGATGAGTTTACCTAGGAGTATAAAAAATAACAACCTCACAAATTATTAGGGAGATGGTAGAACACATGCTGTGGATTAATGGAGAAGGACAAGGTTTTCTATTTTCAAGAATCTGATGATGCCTCTAAACCGAAGGGTCAAACTCTCTTCTTATATGCTATGTGATTCTTCCAATAGACGGTGAGATGAAATTACCCGAGCAAACTGACATTCTGATATGATCTGGGCAGACATATCAATGATCTTATATGACTATTTTTTTCTAAATATTCTAATGGATGACAAATATAAAGAGTTTATGAACCACTCCATGTATGTCATGGATTATCCTACTCATTTTTAAGCGACAACATTTCACTCCTACTTTATGTAGTGATGTTCTTATGATAGCCAAAAGATTCAAGGATGGGTTGGTATTTTCTCTCTGATCACTGGTCAGTTTTTTTGGGATGACTATTATTTCTAAGAAATTCAATCATGCCCTCATTAATAAGAGTAATCTATGGGAAGATGATTGTGTGAACCAAGTTGGTTTAGCACCTGTACCTAGAAGTGTTTTTTAGGTGGAAAAATATAATTTTCTAGGTTTCTCAAGGTTGTAGCAGTAGTCAATAAATTCAAGATGAAAACACCATGGCATGCCCACTGTGTGGGAAAATATAGAATATGAAACCCCAGTGTATATAGGATCTAGTGGAATACAGTGGTGCTGGTAGGATGGGGAGTAACCGGTGCTTAGGATAGACTTTTCCATTAGTGACTAGTGAGTGGGGATCTACGCCTAGTCCTTGTTCTAGATTGAGGACAATAGTATCTCATCAAGTAGGCACCTGGAATACGATAGATTTATTAGGTTGAGGTAGTGGTCAAGATAAAAGAATCTATATTCGTGATTCCTAGATCCAGTAGAGTGGGAAATCTCAATGTATTAAGGTTTTGACTTTGGGATGAAATATAGTCTAGTTACATGTAGTGCATCCCATGCCGAATGAGAAGAGTACTAGAACATATAATATTCTAGGTATTATTCTAACAGCTTATAAGTTAGGGTGTCCTATATTTTACACAATTGCATATCACTCTCTTTGATCAGAGGAATCTATGAAGAGTCTAGGCCTCGAGATAGTGTTATTCTGCGGAATGATGATGCTTGATACATCATTGGGTATCAGATCAGAGAGAATTCATCGTTGTAATGGGTTTACCCTAGAAATAGGTGGCTATCTTACCATGTGGAATGTTTTTATCTTCAAAAAGACATGGTTAGATAAAATTATCAAGATAGACTAGATAGTTCCCTATCAATCCCATATTAACTATTATCCCTGAACGGTTAATTTTACATCAATAGAGGGTGGTAGACATGTGAATAAGGGAAAATGGGTTATCCATGCTATAAGATCAGTACATGGGAATCAAGAGATAAGTATTTCGATAACCCAGATTTCCTATCTCTTCTTGGATGTACATGGTTTACAAAGAACTATTTTTTATCATGTGGTGGATCATTTAAGGGATGTATTCCCTAAAAACATTTCTGGAAATCCTCCCAATAGAGAGGTATAATTTTACAATGATCTAGTTCCAGGAGTGGTACATATGTCAATTCATCCATATAGTATGACACCTAAAAAGCTTCTAGATCTTATGAAATAGTCAAATGATCTATTTAATAAAGGATTTACGTACACCACCACTTCTTATTCTGTTCACCAGTCCTTGGTTCAATGATGGCATATGGTACCGTTAAGAAATATGTTGTTTAACTTCAGTTGAACCAACTTACAATTATGAATAGGAATCCACTACCACTAATATATGACCTCTTTGAATAGCTTCTAGGTGAGAGGGTGTTATAAAATATGGATTTGAAGTGGAGTATCATCCGGTTCATTTCAAGTCCTCTTTCATATGTTAAAAATCATTTTGGAGTAGTTATGTTCTTTACAAGTACTTGGTTATGTCGTTTGATCTCACAAACACACATAATCTCTTTTTTGATCTGATTAATTAGGTTTTAAAACCCTATCTAGATTATATTTTTTAAATTATTTGTGAAGGATTGTGTGTTCTATCTCTATCTCTCTCTCTCTAAACAATGATGCCAACCATCTTAAGATATTTATGAATAGACTATGGGAGAATAAAAAATTTTATAATCTCAACAAATTTCACTTATCGATCAACAATGTCCACAAATTGGGTCATATAATCTCAAATAGAAGAGTGTCAGTAGATCTAGAGAATGTTAGAGATTTAGTCTCCTAGAATCCTCTCCAAAATGTATTTGAGATACATATTTTCTTTTGGATAGTTTGGTATTTCATATTCTTCATCCAGAATATCTCATGCCTTACAATTCCTCTTACGGATTGACTAAGAAGAATTTGGAATTCATTTTTTTGATGATTGTGAAGAATATTTTCAATGGTTTAAGGGAAGGTTGAATTTATGGCCGATCCTCATTCTTCTGGAGCCAAGAATGATCAATAATGTTTAATGTGATGGATGATGTATCAGGATGGGGTTTTCCCAATACACTATGAGTGAGTCATAGCATACATGTCTATTCCGTCGAGGCATCACGAGTGGAATTATCATAAAGATGACCTCTATATTGCTGCGATTTTTCATGATTTATGTTGTTTGATATACTTTTTACCTAGAGAGAATTTTTTGTTCACATGTCACAAAATCTTCATGTACATATTTACGTAGCATGATCTGAATCATAGGAAGCACATATGGGATGAGTACCTACAATCCTTCACTTTTTAGATTTCTTACATGCCTAGGAAATTAAATGTCGTAGTAGATTCTTGTATATAGAAGATTTTCACATAGGATTTTTAAGAGGCCTATGGAGAGTGGAATTTAATGGCCTTGTTTATAGTGATGTGTGTTGAGGTTCAACATGATCAAGGGAAGAATGTACTCTCAGCCTTAGTTGTGACCTCTACCATTATAGAACGTGTGAGAATGTAGAACCTTTTAGACTCTGAGGCTTAGTCCTATTGGAGATTATCTCATTTGAATATTCATCTACTTGTTGGAATGTGGATGAGGACATGAATCTTGAATTCCATGGGCATTTTTGGGTTCTAGCTTCCATCAGAGAAGATCTGATGTGGGAATTTCATGACAAATCATTGGTGGTACATCTCAATTTCAATAATATATATAGATACACAGTGTTTGTGGAATTATATGAAATGGGAGAAAGATTAGTTTATCTATATGTGGTCCACCTATCAGTTGGTAAATGTATAACATCAGCGAATGATGTGACTTTTGTAGATGTTTTCTATTGTTGTGTGAAAATGGGATGATATTTTTATTTAATTCATGACTGGTTTTCCCAGATCACCTTGACAAAACAATTCATTTTGGGTAGTCATCGACTGTATGATAAAGGTCACACACATTATCACCTACTTGAGGGTAAATTTCAATAGACAAGATATAGAGGTTATACATCTGGGTTATCATATATATTCATGAAGATCCATAATCTATCATATTTTTATAATGATCCCTATACATATTTTTTCTATATTGGGTTATAGATATCATTGGGTACATAGTTTCTTTTGGGAATGACCTATCACCCTCATACCGATGGGAAAATATAGAATATGATACATGTGTTACTAGAAATGATCCATGCATGTTTCCATGAATACATCTCTTAATGGGTGTGACATGTAACCAAAGTTTATTTTTCATACAATAACATCTTCTAGGCTACCATTTAGATGGATCCTTAAAAATAATTATATTGTAGGACTTCAAAATAACATTTGTATGGTTAGATATTGGGGATGTACCTTTGGTAGGACCACGTCTTTTCCAAGAGATTTCATAGTAGAGTCAACTAATTATGAAGAGCATGAAAATAGATCAATTCAGATAGCAGTCCTATAACCACCGATGTTAATGAAATATTGAGTTTGTGGTCCAAGAACAGGTTTTCTTGAGCTCCTATGCTGGGCCATCGACGTATTTATAGAAAGGGTAAGATTTTTCCTCAATTATTTGGGCCCTTTGAGGTTTTGAAATGAATCATATTAGTGCATCACAAGATAAAAAATCCTCGGAGACACCATTCTATGTACGATGTATTTAATGTATCCCAGATTCAATGGTATTATCAAGAACCATAAAATGTTTTCCATCCTGATGAGGTTGATTTATATATGTATTCTTCCTTAAAGTAATATTAATTGGGTATTATTTTTTAGAGTGTGAATACTTTATGAGGAAGGTATGTTCCTACGATATGGCAGATATGGAAACTCAACTGAGTGTAGGACGTGACATGGTAGAGGGAAGATGATATATGAGACGGGTGGGTAGATATTATCTTAGATGATACATCTTTACCCTCAGAAGACCAACTAGTGGATGAGTATCTTTAATATAATGGGTGGTTGTAACAATCCAACTTGTCATAAAGTCTTTTATAGTTTGTTTTATATTAAATTCCATAATTTAGCACTAAAAATGTTACCTAATTGAATTACAGCGGCCAGAAAGATGATTGGGATTTTTTTTGTGGCTCGAACCCCAGATTATGGAAAGACATACTAAGCTGCATGGTTAGGAGAAAACATTCAACCCAGTCCACATGGTCTTAGTAACCATGTGGGGAAATTACGAGGGATGAAGTAGGCCATATGGTTTTTTGACAACCATTTGATCCTAGGATCCCACCGATTCATGTTTCACAGGGTTTTTATATTGTGAGATATTCATAAACTACACGTGATTTCGGATACTATGAATATAGCCCACACTGGGTTCCTCCGTAGGAAGTGTAGTGGAGCACAATTAGACCACTAATTGGACAATAATGTGGCCAAACTATGTGATCCTTTTATAATGGGTAATTTTAAAATTTTTCCCTTCATGATTGTAATATATCAACCCTCTCTTATCCCTTTTCATTTCAATCAGACCAGTCCCTTTCTTCCTCCTATGATCACTGTCAATGCCTAATATTGGATTCGTGATATCTCTAGTATGAAAAATATACATCAAATTTCATCAATAAAATTAAATTTTAAGTGTTATTAACGAAAATCCTATTGTATCCTATCTCAATTTCAATTTGTATCTCTTATTCTATTTTGGTGAGAGCTCATTCGCCCTATTTTAAGGGCTTTAGACCAACTTTCGTTTATCGTCTGATATAATTGAAATCTGAATCCTATAATAGACATGGATTCTTATATGACACTAAGGTAGGTGTTCTAGTTGTCTTCAATAAAATTAGATCTAATTTCAAAGCTCTACCATTGTGTAATAGGATGACCATTTTCACGTGCTGCCTTAAAATGCCTTCTTTCTTCATTAATTAATTTAACAATATTCATATTCTATTGTGGACACACTCTTGTTTATTGGAGGATATTGAAATAATTCATTACCACCCTTTTGTGCGTGATAAATACTTTTCCATCAAGAAAATAATTACTTAATGGTCATAATAACTCCTAAGTGTTTAACTTTTCATGTGATTATGTTGTCCTAATCATATATTCTAGTTTAGTTAACTAAATAACCTAATTAGTGCTTGGCCTATATTGAAATTGGTTTAATATTTTTAATTAATTAAGGTGGTTGAATTTAATGAAGGATAGAGGTTTGGAATGTGTAGATTATGAATTTAAAATTTACTGATTAATTAATTCGATCTTTTATAACGATTAGAACTGGGTTCCCAGGACACACCTCACGTAATATCAATATAAACATGAATTTTTAGAATTGTGAGTCCCCTAGTTATATTGGGGGTGATGGTTAAATGATTTAGTGGTGAGTACTCATGATTTTATTACTATTATGATTATGTTATTGATATTGGTTGTGGAATGGTGGTTAAGGGGCATATTGAAAACAATGTTTCACTTTCCCTTACATCGAGTGTTGAGCATGACATGTCTCATCATTATACTATTCTATGGGTGATGGGAAAAAGGTTCCATGTTCCTCCATAAAATGTGTTGGGAATAGAAAATCAACACATCCACCTATAATGAGTTTATACCATTATTTATCACATTTATAATGTGATTCAGGGAATGTACCCTTTTATTGGGACTACAACTCGGTTGACTAGTTACAGATGCTTGAGTTAGGCCCCAGGTCCAGCCAGTGCCTAAGATCTATGTATATGCCTAAATTTTCCCTCTCCTACATAGTTCATATTGGTTTAAATAGTATATAACTATACTATATATATTGTTAATATATATATGTATGATTGCTGATAAAACTCTTATACTGGCCTATTCCAAGGTAGGTAGAGCCTTCCTAGTGTCATGAAAAAACCCTAATGTCTTGTATTTATTAATTCTACATTAAAACATATTTATTATTCCATTACACTTATTATCCACATAAAATTTTTGGATTATTGATAGACAGGGTTGGTATTGTCCTATTAAATGTTTACCTCACACACTACTCAAGAAGCATTTGGTACCCGAGTAGATTACATGTTTGTAGGTATGGATAAAGAAAAGTTTCATGTTATTTTTTCTTGGTTTCCTTAGCATAAATATTTGATCATGGGATAATAGTACCATTCATATGATCATGATGGTGGTGGACTATCCTTTTTGGATATTTTTTTATTTTTGTATAGCATGTTTTATATTCTTATCCCACATCTCTTCATCTGTATACCTGTATGACATGAAACGATTATATATGAATAAACCTATTGGGTGTTGATATTATTATAGTTTCTTGGCTATTTTTATTTCTACAGTTTATCATATTTATTTATACTATTCCATTCTACTATATCATGCTTCCTCTACAGTAGGTTTTTGTTCCTGTTATTATAGAGTCTTTTCTAGTTGTTCGATTTGCAATTCATGTGATTCCACTATTTTTTGGTGTTAACATTATTGATTGTGCCACTCTGATATGGGGGTATAGTCTCTTTTATAAGCATACTTATACCCCCAATACTAGACAATAGCCTCTAGTGTATGAGGAGTCGTGCTTAAGACCATGTGACCCACTGGCCTAGGGAATAGATTAAGTGGATCCCAGATCAAGATGTTACATTTAAAAACATGTATTTTAGGTTATTCTATCATTGATTCGAAATTGGAATGTAAATTTCAAAAAACACTCTATTTAAATAGAATTTTAATTGTAGGGTGGACTTATGAAGAATGATGAAGTGATTTGGAAATCATTTAGAAGAAATTATTTTATGTTTGATCTTACGAAAGTTGATTAAATTGTTGGTTCTCCTTTTGGTTGGTGGGGGGGGGGTTAGACTTCCCATGATGGGATTCCAAATGGGGGGTGTATTTGTGTGTTTACACCTACCTATATCCAAGATCGTTATGATATTTTAAAGGTTCCTATTACCTGAAAAAAATGTACCAAAAGGATTTCATAAATGTTTCTTCTATCTGATTTGTGACTTGATTATACATGTTGTAAATTAATGAGACATTTTATTCATGACACTTATTTATATAAAATTATTTATATAAGAATCCCATTGAATTATTTTTAGAAGTTGTTTCAATATATATGTAATCTATTTTAAAGGAAATAATGTTTGGGTTTAAAATATTTATATTGTAATTCCATTCCCTATTTCATTCAAACTAATAGAATAAATTGTAAAATTTCATGATATTTATTGTTAAATAGTTGATGAGAACCCACTAGGATTTATATTTATCATCCAACATTTTTATTTAGGAAATTGTGGATTTTTTTTAATTTTAGGACTGCTAAAAAGGAAAGAAAAACATAGAATAAGGGTATCTTCATGATCCATTAGACTTTGGAGTGATGATGGTGACCATCAGAGCCATTTCCCAGTTGTTTAAAGGGGAATCTGAGATATTTTCTATTGTATGATGTTTCTTTCATTGGGATTTGTATCTATATACTTCATTTTATGTAAATAAATTTTTGTCTAAAATTTTTTCTTTTCGAGTGTAGAGTATATAAACCTATATATTATATCTTCTTTGCTTTCATGCCAAATTATTTCCCGATTTGATCACATATAAAAGAAGTTGCTAGTCGCCAACTAGTGAGAATCAGAAATGCCCATCAGGTAATGTCAGAGTGGGCTTAGCTATTAGGGTATTGGGGCATCTGGGATATTTTTTTGTAATATTGCATATTAAATGTGAAATATGTACACCATATAATATAAATTAAGGGCATAAAAATAAAATATTCATCAACGAAGGGAAATTGAGAAGAAATACCTTACCCAATGCTTTACATTAAGTGGGTATGATTTAAACACAGATATAATTGTATAATGTATGTTATTAATTTATACTAGAACCATAATCATATTTATAATATCAAATACATTCTTATTATATCATTTAACCACTAATTTATTAATATTATTGCATTATTTCAATTGTTTTGGGTGTCAATTTCTTTTTTTCTCATGCATGTTTTAACATAAAATTTATGATTCTTCTACATAGGATACAAATACAAAATCATTATTAATATAATAGAGTTATAAATATAATATTTACTTAGTAAATAACTTATTAGAACTATATTATATTGTTTAGAAAGGAAAATGAGTAACATCGCTTTGGGGAGATGGTAGGTCAAATGTACAGACGAGCGATGATATAATTCCCTTAACTGTTGAAAGTGTAAATAAGTGTATGATATATTAATTGTAGGATCGAAATATAATATGAGATGCTCAATATACAAGAGGGGGGGTGAATTGTATACTTTAAAAATTCCTTTGGAACCTTTAAAGTTAGTTAAGAATAACTATGTTTTCCTTAAGTAAAGGAAAAGTCTAAGTTTAACAAAGATAAACTAGGAAAATTCACAACACCTCTAACACCGAACTAAACTTGGAAAGAGATTCCAAAAGTAGGTTCCGGATATATGGTTCCGGAATTTGAAACTTAACAAAAGTTACAATATGAGATTCTACCTTAAAGCGTATAGAATCTAAATGAATCAGAGTATAAGTAAGGAAGTATAAGAAAGTTATACTTTCCTTAAAATACAAAATGCAGCGGAATAAGAACAAGTAGTAGAACTACTAGTGACAAAATATAAGTCTTTTAACCCAAAGAGAAGGGTATCCAACAACCTTGGATAAAGGTCCCTTGATTTATACATTCAAGAAAGTCTTTCTTACCCACACCAGGATAAGCCCTCGATACGAAGATCGGAGTCTCTGTCTTGCTATCCCCGCAAGCCCTCAACTTCAAGGTAGTTGGTAACCTCTGTCTTCCTCAGCAAGGAAGCCCTAGATCTTTAAGGTAGTCGGCACCTCTGTCTTCCTATCCCCGGAAGCCCTCGAATGTAATCACCAACATTCGGAGTCGCACGAAGCTTTGAGAGTTAATAAGAGCCTCTCTCTCTAGAAAACACTTCAACAGCATGTATGCTCTTTTTCAGCAATCAGCACTGAGCTCTTTCAAATGAGCTCCTATTTATAGGTAAGGTCGGCTCCTTATCCAACGGTCATATTTTCCTTAAAGATCGGAGGGACCTGTACACGTGTCACTTAGACAACAGTTAGTTTATAACAAAATGGACGACATCGTTTTATAGCAAAACAAGTGTAACAGAATGTACGACATCGTTTTAATTCTAACAAAAAGGTTCGGAATGAAAACTTCTGAGTGAAGGTTCGGAGTGAATAAAATTCAGAGTGTATAAAATAAAGATAATCAGATTCTGTTTAATAGGTGAATTCGGAATGAGAATTCGGAATGAGAATTCGTCATCTGAATTCGTAATGAGAATTCATCATCAGAATTTGTAATGAGAATTCGAAATGAGATTTCTTCATTAGAATTCATAATGAGAATTCTTTTTCATAATTCATAATGAGAATTAGGAATGGTATTTCTTCAATAGAATTCATAATGAGAATTCTTCTTCAGAATTCGTAATGATAATTCGGAATGGGATTTCTTCATTAGAATATTTAATGAGAATTCTTCTTCAGAATTCGTAATGAGAATTCGGAATGGGATTTCTAAATTAGAATTCATAATGAGAATTCTTCTTCAGAATTCGTAATGAGAATTCGGAATGGGATTTCTTCATTAGAATTCGTAATGAGAATTCGGAATGAGATTTCTTCATTAGAATTCGTAATGAGAATTATTCTTCAGAATTCGTATCCTGAATCTGGAATAGAACTTAGTCAGAGTTCATATTCGGAATTCGGAATGAAACTTCCTTATAGTTCTTGTCCAGAATCCAAATCCTAAAACAGAATTCTTTATATCAAAGTTTCAACGATTCCGAGAAAATGAATCCGAATCTCATACTTAAGAAAAATATGGATGAAAATATGATAAGGATAATTTTTCTTATAAAAGCGATTTTCCTTAAGAAAGCAATTTTCCTTATACAAGAAATTTTCCTTATAGAAGCAATTTTCTTAAAGATAAGGTGTTTGTGATTTTCAAAACAAGAAGGAATGGAAAAGTCATAAGGAAAACCTTATTGACTCAACAATCTCCCCCTTTTTGTAAAGCAAAAACATCCTTACGAAAAAGCTATTCTATGAAGAAAGAAAAAAAACATTAAGGCTTATCTCCCTTTGTTTTAGAGATATTGATGAATACGACTAACTCCCCCTTAGGCTTTGAAACTCTAAGGATCATATTCAGATTTCCGGAGTGATAGAAAAGAATGTCTTCTTTAAGAAAAAGCTCCACCTTAACAAACTCTTATTAGAGTTCTTTTTCCTTGGGAATTTTTCTTTCTCCCCCTTTGATAAACTCTTATTAGAGTTCTTCTTTTTCTTAAGGATATTTTCCTTCTCCCCCTTTGTGATTTTCAAAAAGAATTGTAAGGAATGGAAAAACTTAATAAAGTAACTGAGATATTAGTAATGACAACAAAAATAAACAAGAGACACAATTTTCATTAAAATTTGTAATCTCAGCAACAACAAAAAAAATTAAAAAAAAAAGATCGGATTGGGTTATTTTGGATCTTTTTCCTTAGACATGAGGCGCTTTAGAATAGTCTTGATTTTCTTGAGGTCTTTATGATCTTCTTCGGCTTGCTTCTCTAAGACCACTATTCTTGCGGATTGAGCTTCAATTATTTCTTCCTGAGCCTTCAACTTTTCTTCCTGAGCTTTCATTTTCTCTTCCCGAGCCTTCATCCTCTCTTCAAAATCGATCCGATGATCCCTTTCAAATTTCCAATTTTGAGAAACGGAATTGAGCTTCCCATTCAGATCTCTCACTTCCTGAATCAGAAAGTTCTTTTCCTCTGTCAACTTTTCTTTAAAGGATGCATTCAGCTCATTAATCTTCTTGTCCTCAGTTTCAAAGGCATCCTTAACATTATCTTGAAACTCATCGAAAAGCCTCATCTCTTCCACAGTCTTCTTAGACCAGCTTGTCATCCTCTTGCAAGATCTTTTATGAGCTTCGTAACCAATAAAGAAGTTTTTGAACTGTGCCTCAATCTCAACGCACTTATCCATAACCATGGATACAGAGTCTGTTTTCAGATTCAACGCATGTTGGAGCATCTGGCATCGTGAATCAATACTTGAGAAGGTCGGAATGGTTCCTACAAACTTCTTCAAAGACTGAACAACAAATTCATGCCCCAACGAAGATGACTCCGAATCTTAAATCTTGCTCGGAGAGTTTTCTTCCTCAATAAGCTCCAACTTTCTCTTAGAAGAACTACCAGCTTCCTTTCTCATCCTCTTTTCTGAACTCGGAGTATCAGCAAGAATTTGTTTCCCCTTATCTTGTTTCGGAATTGAAACCTGTTCCGGAGTTTTCTTCTCACTATTAGAAACTTGAATAATAAAATATTCTTCATCAGCAACTTCCTGAATAGCATCCTCTTCGTTTTTCATCTGAGCAATATCATGTAAAAGTTGTTCTTCTTCTCCCTGATAGGCAACTTCTTCTTCTCCTTTCTCTTCTTCCATTGCTGGAGTAACTAGCTTCGAAGATTCAGCTTCTGAAGTCCGGAGTGATAAGTGTTCTGAAGGAGTTCCCTTGTACTCATCTATTTGTTTTAGAACATCTTCTGTCTCACCAATTCCTTCAGCAGCCTCTTCAACTTGTTCCACTTGCTCTACTTCCTCAGTATTAGTAGCAACAGCTTGTTCCGGAGCAACAAGATTTCTTCCTGGAGTCTCAGGTAGAGATTCTAGTGAGAAAGATCTCGGAACTGGGATTGTTGCTGAAACCATTTCGGTGAACTTCAACAACGCTTGAACAGCCTCGGCTTCTGACATCTTTTTCTTAAGCTTCTTTTCCTTAGCTTGTTTCTCGAGCTCATCAGCAGTTTTCTCCTTCAAAGATTTAGCTTCCGCAGGGTCCAGTCCTAACTGCGGATCCCCTTCTTTCCTCTTCTCTTTGTCAGCTCTCCACTTTGTAACAACCTTGTCAGGATAGGATTTCTTCTTCTTAGGCTTTGGAAGTGCGGAATGGACTTCCTTAGACTTAGGATTTTCTGCTTGTTCTTCCACTTCTTTCACCTTTCTCTTCCTTACTGGATTAGATGATTCCGGATCAGTAAATTTCGGAGAAACTTCTTCTTGAGGAGGTAGATCAATAAACTTTCCAGACTTCTTGTCAAAAGCTATATTCATTCTTTTAAGCGTGCCATCACTGAGCAGCATGATATTAAAAACTCTCGGCTTAGATCTGCAAGCTTCCTTGAAAGACTCAAAACACAGAACAATCAACTTGGAGAGGATTGCTGGATACATAATAATCTGAGCTCTCAGATTCCCCTTCTTCAAATTTTCAATATTAAGATGAATATGCTTCATCAAGTTGAACTTCCTTAGATTTTTCAGAAAATCTAAGATATATATCTCACTTTTCTTCAAGCTGTCCTTATCACCTTTTCTCGGTACGATAAATCCTTGCACCCATAATTCCAGAATCCGGAAGTTTGTAGATAGACTTGCAATCTTCGGAGCCTTGTCATCAGCCAATCCGAGTGTTTCTAAAGCCTTTTCCTTGTTGAAACTACCCATAGAGTCTGGCAACACGTGCGAAATAAACTCGGCTTCTCCTTCATAAGATAATCCTACCAAGCTTGCAGCCTTGGTGTAAGAAAACTTATATGTCTTGCCATACGATTTGAAAGAAAACTTCTCTCTATAATCTTCCTTAAAAAAAGAAACTGATTCATAAAATTCGACAAGCAAATCAGAATATATTTCATCTTGATTCCCGGTTTTAGATACCGCAACATCCTCCCAGCCATTCAACTTGATGTTCTTTGAGATGATAGAATCGTAGTTGCTGAAGAAAGTCGGATGGACTAACCTTTCTCTGTAAACTAACCACTAAGAAATAGGCTTGGTTGAAGAAATTTCTTGAGATGCTAACTCTGCAGACATTCAGATTAGAAGTTCTCTGGGAAGTTCGGAACGGAGAAGACTGAAATTCGGAATGGCCTTAAATCAGAGAGACAGAGCTTCAGGACGCGAGAGCTTTGAGATCGATGTGGGACAAGAAATTAGGTCCCCTTTATATAGGCAATGGGATGACGGTTCACATTCCATAGTTGATCTAACGGTTGGAATGAGCTGCGATCAGATCTGACGGTTGAAAGCTCGAATTTGATCTTTTTGAGGTTTTATTAAAACAAAGAATTAAGAAATCTAAAATCCGAAAACAAAATATAAGAAACTGCCAGCAAGTAAAATATGATTGCGAAAACTTCAGTAAGGAAATCATACCTTTCGGATTAGCATAGGAAAGTTATTCGTAATGGGTAATATAAAGATGACTACGAAAAAATCAATACGAAAAACTAAATATGAAAAACTCAATACGAAAAAGTAAATACTAAAAGAAACTTGGTACGAAAATCTGGTTATGAAAGTACCAGTACGAAATTTTCCATTCCGGAAATTTTCAATACGAATACTTCCATTCCAGAAGTATTCTGTGCGAAAATATCCATTCTGGAAAATTGTAGTTCCGGCAGTTCCATTCCGGAAATCTTCGTTCCGAAAAGATTGAAAACAAATTTTGAAAAACTTTGTTAACCAAACAATCAAATGTACTCCCCCTATAAAAAGGAGTTTATTACAGTAAAGAGACTTTTTCAACAGAAAGTTAATTAAGGAAGATTACCTTACGGTTATCATTCCTAACTTCTGTTTAATATATTCAAATCTATCAGAAGGCAAAGATTTTGTGAAAATATCAGCAAGTTGATCTTGCGTTCCAATAAACTGAAGAATAATATCTCCTTTTAGTGTGTGATCCCTAAGAAAGTGATGCCTAATATCTATGTGTTTTGCACGGGAGTGATGTGCAGGGTTCTTACTGAGAGCAATGGCACTTGTGTTATCACACAAAATATGAGTTTTGGTAAAACTCAAGCCATAGTCTGTGAGTGTGTGTTGCATCCACAACACTTGTGCACAACAACTTCCAGCTGCTACATATTTAGCTTCAGCAGTGGAGAGTGCAACTGAATGTTGCTTCTTGCAGGACCAAGAAACTAATGAATCTCCTAAGAAATGACAAGTTCTGGATGTACTTTTTCTGTCCATTCTACATCCACCAAAGTCAGCATCAGAAAAGATTTTTAGAACAAAATAATTTCCAGAAGTATAAAATAATCCTTGATCCAAGGTTCCCTTAAGGTAGCGAAAAATTCTTTTTACTGCCTTTAAGTGAGATTCCTGAGGATTGGATTAATATCTTACACATAAGCATACTAAAAACATTAATTCTGGTCGACTAGATGTTAAGTAAAGTAGACTTCCTATCATACCTCTAAAAGATGTTTGATCTACTGGTTTCCCAGCTTCGTCAAGATCTAAAGAGTTTGAGGTACCAATGGGAGTACTTATACTCTTAGTGTTGTCATAACCATACTTTTTAAGAAGATCTTTAATATACTTATGTTGAGATATGTAAGTTCCTTCTGGTTTTTGAGAAATATGAAAACCAAGGAAAAATGTTAACTCACCCATCATACTCATTTCAAACTCAGATTTCATTAGACTAACAAAAGAGTCAGTCAAAGATTGCTGAGTTGAACCAAATATAATGTCATCAACATAAATTTGAACAATCAAAACATTTTTCTTATCTTTCTTTATAAAAAGGGTTGGATCTGCATTTCCCTTAACATAGTTATTTTGAAGCAAAAATACAGTGAGTCTATCATACCATGCTCGTGGAGCTTGTTTAAGGCCATACAAAGCTTTGGTAAGTCTAAAAACATAATCCGGATGTTTTGTATCTTCAAAGCCAGGAGGTTGTTCAACAAAAACTTCCTCTTGAACATAACCGTTAAGAAAAGCACATTTCACATCCATTTGGAAAAGTTTGAAATTAAAGAATGCTGCAATGGCAAGTAGAATTCGGATAGATTCAAGTCTAGCTACTGGAGCATAGGTTTCTTCATAGTCTATTCCTTCTTGTTGATTATAACCTTTAGCAACAAGTCTAGCTTTATTTCTAACAATGACTCCATTTTCATCACATTTATTTCTGGAAACCCATTTTACTCCAATAACAGAAGTTTCCTTAGGTCTTTCAACCAAGGTCCAGACTTTATTCCTTTCGATTTCATTTAGTTCATCTTGCATTGCTTTGATCCAATCATCATCACCTAAAGCTTCATCAGTGCTTTTAGGCTCTAATTTGGAAAGAAATGCTAGATGTTCTACTTCATTTCATAAGGAACTTCTAGTCCTTACAGGTTGATTTACATGACCAATGATACTATCACTGGGATGATTCTTCAGAAACACCGGATTTGGGTTTTGTAAAACCTGTTCATCAACATAGGGTAGAAAGTCTTCTGGGGTAAATGTTTCAGAAGTATCTTCTAGAACAATTTCCTTATCAGAAGGTTCTTCTATCAAAGGTTGATAATCAGTTTTTGAAAACACATCCGAAGATGTAAGCTGAGATGGTTTAAAAACAAAAGGATCAGACTCATCAAATTTTACATGTACCGTCTCCTCAACATTACAAGAATTTTTATTAAAAACTCTATAAGCATTAGAGGTTGTGGAATAACCTAAGAAAATCCCTTCATCAGATTTTGGTGCGAATTTATGTAAGTTATCTTTAGTATTAAAAATGAATACTTTGCAACCAAAAACCTTGAAGTAGGAAAGTCTAGGTTTTCCACCATTCCATAACTCATAAGGAGTTTTATTAAGAAAAGGTCTAATCAAAACTCGATTTATAGTATAGCAAGCAGTACTTACAGCTTCAGCCCAGAAATGTCTAGCAATAGAATATTCACTCAACATGGTTCTAGTTATCTCTTGAATAATTCTATTTCTTCTTTCAACTACACCATTCTGTTGAGGAGTTCTAGGTGCTGAAAAATTGTGAGTAATACCTTTCTTACTACAAAAAGTTTCAAAATCAGAATTTTGAAATTCTCCTCCATGATCACTATGAATAGTTTTCAATGGAAGGTTTTTCTCATTTTTAACTTGAGCTCTAAAACTTTTGAAATAAGAAAAAGCTTCATATTTCTTTGCTAGAAAATAGACCCAAGTAAATCTAGTGTAATCATCAACTAGAACAAACACATAGTATTTGCCTCCAATACTTCCAGTTTGTGTTGGACCAAAAAGATCCATGTGCACTAACTGTAATGCATCAGTTGTTGAGACTTCACCGATAGATTTAAAACTAGATTTATGTTGCTTTCCATATTGACAAGGATCACAAACTTTAGAAGAATCAAATCTAAGCTCCGGTAGATCCTTAACTAGTTTCTTCTTAGAGAGTTTACATAGGTTCCTATGATTAAAGTGTCTTAATCTTCTATGCCATAACCAAGAATGATCTTCCATTGCACTTAGGAAAGGTAGATCTTGGCTTCTAAGATCTTCTAAGTTCAAGGTGTAAACATTCTCTTGCCTATTGGCTGAGAGAATAAATTCTTCCTTGGAATTGTGAACTAAACACTTATCATTCCTAAAATTCACAAGGTAACCTTCATCACATAACTGACTTATGCTAATGAGGTTGTGCTTAAGACCTTTAACAAAAAGAACATTTGAAATCAAGGTTTTACCTAAAAGAACAATATTACCAATACCAACAATCTCTCCCTTAGCATTGTCTCCGAAAGTTACCTTTCCTCCTTTCGTTTTGATAATCTTTTCAAAAAAGCTTTTGTTACCAATCATGTGCCGGGAACATCCGCTATCCATGTACCATGTATTGTTGCTGGTACTTTCTTTATTTTCCTGAAATCAAGAAGAAAATTAGACTTTCGGAATCCAAACATGTTTGGATCCGAGATTTCCAGACAATAATATTTTAGGTATCCACATTTTCTTAGAAAAGTAGGCTTTGTGAAATCCTAGAGATTGGGTTTTGTTTAAGGAACAATTCTTTGCCCAGTGACCAACATATTCAAACTTGGTACAAAATGGGGCACTTTGAGGAACAAAATAATTGTTACTGAAAACTGGTTTTTCATGGGTATAACCAAATCCGAATTTATTTATTAAAGGTCGTATTTGAGAATACATCTTATCAAAATTTTCCATACCATGGGTAAAGTTTGATAAACACTTATTTAAGGAAAAAATTTCGGACTTGAGTTTTACAACCAAGTTTTTATCCTCAAAATCATTAGTTTTTGAACTAGAGTTAGGCTTGAAAACATTTTTCTTAGAAATTACTTTTTCTAATTCTTTAGAAAGTTTATTCTTCTCAGAACTTACTTCCTCAAGATTTTTTGAAATATTTTCAAAATCATCATTTTTCTTATCAATATCTTTAGAAAGATCTGATATTTCTTTAGTAAGAATAGAATTCCTAGAGTTTTCCTTATCAAGTTTCTTGTTGAGTTTGGAATTCTCAATCTCAAGAAGTTCAGCAGACCTAGAGACTTCTTCAAAATTAGGTAAAGTATTTTCTTCATCAGAAGATGATTCTTTATCAGAAGAGTTACAATACTTACTATCATTAGAATTTAAAGAAACATTGGTCAATGATTCAGCATTTCGTACCTTAGCCATAAGAAAATGATTATCAATAGGTAATCTGGCTATAAGACCAAGATTCTTCTGTCCTGAAGATTCATAATCTGAAGATTCATCTGATGAGTCACCACCACTGGCACTCCAGGTGTCATTAGCTTTTGAGAATTTTCTTAGCTTTGGCTTTATAACACTTCTTCCTGTTCCTGTCTGAATGTCTTTCCTTTCTTTCTTTCTTTTTGAGCATAGGACAATCTGGTCTAATATGTCCAGCTCTTTTACATTCATAACAAGTAACTTCTCCATCTTTCTTATCTTTCCTATCCTTCTTCTTATACTTGGATTGAAAGTTTCTCTATCCAGCTATCTTGTTCATCCTTCGAGCAAGATTGGCTAATTCATTTTTTGATACTTCACTCTCACTAGATTTGGATTGGAAAATGACATTCTTAGACTTGGATCTGGTTACTCTCTCAGGAGTCTTAGCTTTCATCTGATTTGAAGTTGTAGTAAAAGCAACAGTACCATTTCCATTATTTTTCTTGATGTTGTCAGCATCTCTCTTCATTTTGGTTTCATGTTGTAGAAGAGTTCCAAATAATTCATCAAGAGTAATTTGAGTGACCTTCCTGTTTTCATCTATTGCTGTTCTCTTGGATTCCCACTCATCGGGCATAATGTCGATTATCTTGTCCACAAGAGCTTCATCATCTAAACCTTTCTCTCCCATAGATTGTAGACTGTTGACAATAGTTATAAACCTTTGATGAACTTTACAGATAGGTTCTCCATAAGGAAAATTAAAGCCATGATATTTAGCTCTAAGTATAGCTCTTCTAGTCTCAATCACCTTAGAAGTCCCAAAGTGTGTAACCTCTAACTTCTTCCATATACAGTTAGCTGCTTCACAAGAAGAAATTTGGCTATATATATTTCTGGTCATTGAACATAGTAAAGTATTGCATACCTTATAGTTGAGTTGATATTCTTGCTTTTCCTGGTTAGTGAAAGATGTGACTTCCTTGTCAGGAATTTTATAATCACCAGTAAGCATAACAAAGTTATCTACACCAGTATTGATAACAAAAGTCTTCATACGATCTCTCCAGTATTCATAGTCATTACCATCAAATATTGGTGGTCTTGTAGGATTTATATTGTCAATTGAACCAACATTAATTCCTTCCATACTAAAAATAACTTTGCACACAAACTTGTTAGTAGCAAAGATTCGTAATAACAAAGTTCGGAATGAGAAAAGTTCGGAATTGATAAATCGGAATGACAAAGTTCGTAATGGAAAAGTGAGAAAGAAAAACTTATTCGTGAGTATAAGTATTTCAAAACCTTCTCTGATACCAAATGTAAGAATGGTATAGAGTAAAAGGTTTCCAACCTTTGATACCAATTGGAGGATCGAAATATAATATGAGATGCTCATTATACAAGAGGGGGGGTGAATTGTATACTTTAAAAATTCCTTTAGAACCTTTAAAGTTAGTTAAGAATAACTATGTTTTCCTTAAGTAAAGGAAAAGGCTAAGTTTAACAAAGTTAAACTAGGAAAATTCACAACACCTCTAACACCGAACTAAACTTTGAAAGAGATTCCTAAAGTAGGTTCCGGATATATGGTTCCGGAATTTGAAACTTAACAAAAGTTACAATATGAGATTCTACCTTAAAGCATATAGAATCTAAATGAATCAGAGTATAAGTAAGAAAGTATAAGAAAGTTATACTTTCCTTAAAATACAAAATGCAGCGGAATAAGAACAAGTAGTAGAACTACTAGTGACAAAATATAAGTCTTTTAACCCAAAGAGAAGGGTATCCAACAACCTTGGATAAAAGTTCCTTGATTTATACTTTCAAGCAAGTCTGTCTTACCCACACCAGGGTAAGCCCGCGATACGAAGATCGGAGTCTCTGTCTTGCTATCCCCGCAAGCCCTCAACTTCAAGGTAGTTGGTAACCTCTGTCTTCCTCAGCAAGGAAGCCCTAGATCTTTAAGGTAGTCGGCACCTCTGTCTTCCTATCCCCGGAATCCCTCGAATGTAATCACCAACATTCGGAGTCGTACAAAGCTTTGAGAGTTAATAAGAGCCTCTCTCTATAGAAAACACTTCAACAGCATGTATGAACTTTTTCAGCAATCAGCACTGAGCTCTTTCAAATGAGCTCCTATTTATAGGTAAGGTCGGCTCCTTCTCCAACGGTCATATTTTCCTTAAAGATCGGAGGGACTTGTACACGTGTCACTTAGACAACGGTTAGTTTATAACAAAATGGACGACATCGTTTTATAACAAAACAAGTGTAACAGAATGTACGACATCGTTTTAATTCTAACAAAAAGGTTCCGAATGAAAACTTCGGAGTGAAGGTTCGGAGTGAATAAATTCAGAGTGTATAAAACAAAGATAATCAGATTCTGTTTAATAGGTGAATTCGGAATGAGAATTCGGAATGAGAATTCGTCATCTGAATTCGTAATGAGAATTCATCATCAGAATTTGTAATGAGAATTCGAAATGGGATTTCTTCATTAGAATTCGTAATGAGAATTCTTCTTCAGAATTCGTAATGAGAATTCGGAATGGGATTTCTTCATTAGAATTCATAATGAGAATTCTTCTTCAGAATTCGTAATGATAATTCGGAATGGAATTTTTTCATTAGAATACGTAATAAGAATTCTTCTTCAGAATTCGTAATGAGAATTCGGAATGGGATTTCTTAATTAGAATTCATAATGATAATTCTTCTTCAGAATTCGTAATGAGAATTCTGAATGGGATTTCTTCATTAGAATTCGTAATGAGAATTCGGAATGAGATTTCTTCATCAGAATTCGTAATGAGAATTCTTCTTCAGAATTCATATCCTGAATCTGGAATAGAACTTAGTCAGAGTTCATATTCGAAATTCGGAATGAAACTTCCTTATAGTTCTTGTCCAGAATCCAAATCCTAAAACAGAATGCTTTATATCAAAGTTTCAACGAACCCGAGAAAATGAATCTGAATCTCATACTTAAGAAAAATATGGATGAAAATATGATAAGGATAATTTTTCTTATAAAAGCGATTTTCCTTAAGAAAGCAATTTTCCTTATAGAAGCAATTTTCTTAAAGATAAGGTGTTTGTGATTTTCAAAACAAGAAGGAATGGAAAATTCATAAGGAAAACCTTATTGACTCAACATTAATTTTATATAATTTATGTCATTTAATTTATATAAAATATATTCATTACATTTCTCCTCATAACCATCCATGTAAAGAATAAATAAAAATGATTCACATCGCTTCATGAGGTGGTAATCCACCGTACATACAAGTGATGTTAAAATATTTTTAATGGAATATAAATTAATAAGGAATTTGTAATAACTCCATATTTATAATTATATCATAAAATTTATATATATGCAATGAACCCAAAATTATATCCAACCATGATAAGTGTTAATGTAAAATAATTTACATAAGTTCGCAGGGTGGTAGTACGCCATAAATATGATCAAAGTGTTTGTTTCCCATTTAATAGAAGTGGATATAGTTATAGGTTTTTATATTAAAATAATATCTCAGTATATGTAATATAATGGTGTTATTATACTTGAATTATTGAATTATATTTTATGGAGGTGGATGAAGAAATAAAAAATTACCACTTAAGAACATTACATCATCTTTGATAAACCAATTTAGGTTGGCACAAAAGCCTTCCTAGGATGGATTTAGGATAACTAAAAGGTATCTATTTTTAGTAGGAGATTAAGAATGTTATTTGGTATGTTATTTGTTTAACCCAATGACTTTGTAAGTGTGATGATTGGAAGAATGTGGGGGGAGGACACATATGGAATTTTTTAGAGAAATCTATTACACCCATGTTTTTATCACTATAAAGGCATAAAAAAGAGTCCTTATTTACATTTTTAGGAAATAAGGTGGAGATAAGTCATGAAAATGGATGTTGGATATGTTTTTTGTTCATTAATTCCATATCTTCTTAGTATAATTCCCATTAAATCTATTTTTACCATAACCGTGATAATTAATTTTTATTTTTTTTTCCTATTCTTAATGGTAAAAAATTAATTTGACTTTATTAGATAATATAAAATATTAGTCTTCAAAATATGTAATAAATTTTACAAAATACAATTTAAAAAATTCATAGAATCAAATATTAAATTATTCATGTATATGCAATGAAAAAGGAGGTTTCCAATGAAAAAATTCTCAATACCATAGAATGTTTTTTTATTTAAATTGAACATAAAATTTACCCCAATAAAATAAAAGATTTTAATTTTAATATGATTGAATTAATTTTAGTTTGATTTAAAATTTAATTATTATAAAACTGTGAAAATAATTTTATCCAAAAAGCAAGCTTTTAATAAAATGCTATAATTTTCAATATTCATCGAAGAATGATTATTTTTAGAAAAATTCATTAAAATCATCATAGGTTAATTTTCAAATGATCATTTAAAAAATTAATTTAACATTATAAATTATTATTATAAAATTGGTAAAATTTAACTTTAAATTGTGTTGGAAAAGCATGAAAACCCGCCTTTTAGAAAAAATATTATTTTTAGTAAGTAATTATTTTTATTTCAAATTATTCTTATTTTATTTCTAATAATTATAAATAAATTTACATTAATTTTTAAAATTATAAAAAACATAATTTAATTATGTTAGTTTTTACTATTAAATCTCTAATACATAACAACTAGGTTATAATGATCTTGTTTAAATAATAATTTAATAGATTATTTTCATTTAAAACTGGTGTTATGTACATATCATTCTATCTAAAATAATCTATTTATTTTAAATGAAATTAATCACAAAGTATCAGGGTGTTACATTAATAAAATCCATCAATATAATATATCAACATAAACATAAGATTACTAAAAAACATAGTGAAAGATATTTTGAATTAATGATGCAAGTGGTGTCACATCTTGTCATGCAGTAAGAATCAAATAGACCCCTAATGTAGTAGGGAAAAAATAATTAGTATAAATAGAAATGATAATAAATAATAGTACCATGGGAATAATAAGGATTTATTCCTGGTACCTCATCTATCTCCTAACATCATGTTACTCTGTAAATTGCAACAGAAAACGTTTTATTCTCATGATCATTCATTATGTAGTTTTCATATTAACCATAATGCCTATGCATGGTGTTATTATAAACCTATTAAGACACTAAAAAAGAATCCTTAACATGTGTCCACATGATTAATATTTTTTCCATGACTATAAGGAAATACACAACTATGAAAAAATCACATACTGAGAAGCCATGCATTAACCAAGCCCCCATGAACCCTAACTATACGTGCTTTAGATTTTTTTGAGAAGAAATGTCAAAGAATAAATTGTGTTTATAGATTGTAAACATGGTTACCTAATGTATCTCTAAGAATCTATAAGGTAAATGATTCATGGGACAGTCCATAAGGCCTTCAAGCTCTTTCCTTATAATGTATCTAGCAAGAAGCTCATCACACCCTTACACATATCGCGGTTCATGCCACCAATGAATCATACCCTAGACTAGTGTCTTATTCCATCATCTTTATCATTTCATTCTACATGTTATCCTCTATAAGATATAACCCTGGAATAATGACCCACTTGTAACTTTTTACAATAAGAAAAGTGTCAATGTTAATATATTTACCCACAATAAGGATTAACAAACAAGGGAACAATATATAATATTAAGAATGAGAATCAGTTTCCAAATACACACACATGAAATCATACAAAAACATATGTCTCACATCACATAATCACACCCACATGTGATCAAAATAAAATAAGGGACTCACAAGTTTCACATGAATACACACATGATCACTATCAAACATTAGTCTCCCAAGACACACACACACACACAAATGTGAGATTAATATCAAACATGGATCTCTTGGGAAGACCACACACTCCAATGACCTAAAATTTTATAAATGAAATTATCTTATTGGATAAATAATTAAACTATTAAGTAATTATGTTACAGAAAACATATACACTAATTTGACTATTTTAAATTGTTATATGGTCATTCGAATTTAAAAGAAAATTATGCATAATAATAATTGTTAACATATCCATTTCACAATGACAATTATGTTTAGTATATTAAGGGTTATGATAAAGTCTAACTAATATATACCTAAATCCATGGCCTTGCCTAGTAGGATTGTACCACATGAATCAAATTTATTGGATATTTTGAAGGAGATAACATCACTAGGATTCCAGTTGATCTATCACAAGACTAGATTGAAAAAATAATTCACGAGAAACCTTTTATGGGATAATTTCAAGATCATATAATTCACACTAAAACCATATACAGCGAACCACCCCTAGAAAATCTCCCCAATGCACACCTCACCATAAGCAAATTCACAGGTGTAATAAAGTGAAATGTATATATAACTTAACATTATGCATTTTTTTTATTTTAATACAGTTATGATTATATTTATTCCATTCAAAAATTAATTTTTATGTTACTAGATATTGATTTCAAAAAATATTATATTTTGAAATAATGAAAGAAAAATTCCAATTTTTTTAAATAAATATATTCAATCATAGAACTCTATTTTAATGAAATCAAGGATTTTTTAAAATAAATGGTATTTTAAAATGATATTATGATTATATAATTTTTACATAATATTCATAAAAATATAATTTTACAATCTTGAAAATGATTTTATAAGGATTAAAAACCCGATATTGTCAAAAAAACATGTATTTTATAAATTTATGTGGATTTTTGATTTAGAAGTCTAAATTACATTACTTAAAATATTATTTGGCTAAAAAGATTATTATTTTTAAAATTACCACTTATAAATTTCCCAAATAAAATTCTTCATAATTTTAAAGGTTATTCAAATTTTTGGTTGAGCATTAAATATGGTATGATTATATAGTCTGTACAATGACATAATAGTGCCCCAAAAGTGATGTAATATATTCAAGAAATGGTATCCAAGAATAAATTTTTAAAATCCAATTAAAATAATAAGACTTTTAGTTTATTTGATTCATTTTATAACCCCTTAATGAATTTTCTAAATCCTATATTATATTTTAGGGTTTTATATCAATACTATGTAAAAAGGACTCACGTCCACATAACCAAGGTTATTATTTTAATAAGATCATTTTTCAAACATGTAATAAAATGAAAAGAAACTAAATTTTCTATAAACCACGGTATAAGAATCATCTTATATTTTGTGGTTTTGATTACATTATCATCTATTGGCCACAACCATTGTTCGGAAATCAATAAAGAATTCTCCAGTGTTACTCTATTTAATCCCACCCAATGTCCCATTTTTATTTACCCAAAACCATTGAATCATGACATTAATACGAAATTTCTTCTCTTGATAATTCTCGAGGTCTCCCAATCTCCCAATAAGCTCCTCCCATGCTATTGAATCACCCTTGGAAGGTAAGGGATCCTCTCCTTCTCCTCTTTATTCAAGGTCATTCTTTATAATATTCCCTTTCTTCAATTATTCATGTTGTGATATGATCTCACGCATCTATATTATAATATTAATAATTTATATGTTATTAGATACACATTTAACCCTCACAAATTCATCCCAAGAGCCTTTACATACCCCTGACATGATGTCATAATTATCTTGTTGTTTTTCCATTAAATTTGGTTTATTATAAATACCCATCCTTGTTTCCACTCAAATGTAATCAAATTTATATACCTATCCTTTCATTGATTATAAAATTAAATGTATATAAACAACAATAATTGATATTAGGATTAAAATTTAGGAAATTAATATTTATGGAGTGTGATTCATGTGGAAAACTTATGCATCTAGGTGATATGAAAATGATGGGGGTGTCCAGATAGCCCTTTAATTCAGTCGATATTGTTTTAGTCCCATGATAAGTAATTTATGTGATTAGATACTAAAAATAACACATTATGTAAAATTTTACTTCATGTTATGATTTAATGGTAGTTATCATTGACCTATTATAATGATTTTATGTTTAATATTGTCACCACATTTCAATGTTTCCTTCATTCTAAAATGTTATATCATGCCATATTGTACAATATTATGATCATAACCACTCTTATGTTAACATGATATGATTCATGGCTCGCAAGTACTAATTTACCTTTTTACATTCTTTTTATTCCATAAC
Organism: Viscum album; assembly: GCA_963277665.1. Lineage (NCBI taxonomy): Eukaryota > Viridiplantae > Streptophyta > Magnoliopsida > Santalales > Viscaceae > Viscum > Viscum album. The sequence continues at coordinate 1,478,425,620 of OY728150.1, forward strand.
TATTTTTTATAGATGTCCCTTTTATCATGTACATACCAAGGTTATACCGTACAGTTCTAAAAGAGTAATGTAATTATAGGAGCATGTGTAGGGAATTTTAAATATATTTAAAAAAAATTAAAATGTTTATGTGAATTGCACCTAATTTCTAATGAAATTGGGATTCATGTACTTTAATTATTTTATAATGTGTAATTCATGTAATAAATCATTTAATAAAGTGTATTAAAGACAAGTGTTGTCTTAGTTGGCATCAGATAAAATTTTTATTCATTTTTGGTACTATGATTAGAAAACAGTTGTAAAATAATTATGTATATGAGTAAAAATAAGAAAACATACATAATGCTTTATAATTTTTATAATATGGGGTTTATAGGGAAATACATTACTATCTAGATAATACATGTGCATGTGGCTGTGACACAGATGTACATATGGGTGATGACCCTGATAAGGGTCCATTGACTTAGACATGATCATTTCCTGGTGCACGACAATAATATTTTATACACAAAAATTTTGAAACTAAAAGGGGATATTTATTGTAAAATATTTATTCTCATTATGGAAAAGTTTTAAAAGAACAAAAATTTCAATAAGATTTCATGTGGGGATATAGATCATTGAAAACATATATTCATACCTATAAGTTCATAGGTTGAAGAATATAAAACATTTATGAGTTATCTATTTAATATTCGTGGTTTTGAATTTGTATTTTTAATAGATTAATAATATTCATCCATAATTCTATATATTTTTAAAAAATGTATAGAAATAGGATAAATCTAGTCAATTACCATCATGAGGGGAAATGTGATATCTTCCAAAATGATATTCTCTAACAAATGACAGTAGGAATCCTGAACATAATGAAAATAAATACCCAATTAAACAAAGAATTGAAATGAAACATGAATGAAGAGTAACACATAAACACCCCTAAGAAAGGGAAATTTTTAATTGAGGGATTTATTTGAAAATTTTATTTTGATTTTAGAAAATCTTCCCATGCTTTAATCCTGAAAAAATTGTTCTAATCTATTAAAAATGACTTCTTCTTCCTTCTATGATTGGAGAAATATAAGTACTTGATTTATTTTAACTGTATGGAATGAAAATATGATCAATGGTTGAGATTGGTGGAAAATATGAAGCTTGAGGATGATATTTAATCAATGGAGTGGAACGAAGTCTGTAAAATGTTTTTCAAAAAATATTTTTCTCACAGTCATTGAATGTAAATGGAGAGAAACTTCCTTAGCCTTAAAAAAGGGTGTTAAATCCCTTAAGGAATATGAATATGACATCACAAGACCTACTTGATACACATAAATATTTTTTATGACCCTAGAAGGAAAAAGTTACCTCTTATATTCATAGAAGAATCCGAGTCTATGAAAAGTCATATCCAATCATGACTTTGATAGATTTGAGGAAATTGTTCATTTTTCCTTCAAATTAAAAATGGAGATCATCGACTCTCATGGTTTTCATGAGGATATGAAGCAGGAAATTGAGTTTCATTGTAGTGATAATATGGATAAATCTAATGTTGGAATGAAAGTGCAACATCCCAACTACCAAAAGAGTGCAAAGAATCATCCAAGAAAATTCTCAAGGGGGGACATGAAATGATTTAGTAATAGGAAGTAAGAGATACTAGATGGAAATTGACGATAAGAAAAACCAACCAATGTGATGGAAGAATGGAATATTATAGTCTCTCCTTAGATATTAATAAAATGTTTAATTTGAAGGGAACATGTTCTTTATGCGCTCTAATTCACAATTAATTATTTTTTCATATACAATCAATGCTAGCATCTGCCAAGGCAACCTGGGTGAGCTTATGCCATCACAAGTACTGAGATGGATCCTGAAAATGATTTGGTCACAGGTAAACTAGTTATTCATTCAACAATAGTGAAAATGATTTTTTATTATATTAGTATGAAATATTTCATATCTTGCAAGCTTAGTACAACTATTCAGACACCACTACAATTCATTGATGCTTAGTTATCCGTAATGATGAATAAAGGGTCAATTATTGCATCCCAAACATATATCTAAAAAGATGCGATTTTGTGAATTATTTTTATAATTAATTTAATATTATTTAGGAATTTATTACATTAAGAAATATCTATAGTTTTCTTTATACAAAACACTTTGTTTTTATTTCATTACAAGAAACAAGTAGCTTCTTTGAAAGTGATATAGACAGGCGGAATCAAGATTTAGTGATCAAATAAAAAATATTATTTTAAATATGAAAATTATAATATATCCATTAAATAAGTGGGTAATAATGGTATTATATACTTTATAAAATATAAATGTAAAATATTAACTCGTTAATATTTTTATAAATTCTTAGTAAATAATCAATCAATTTTTAGAAAGGAAACTATATACTTCAAAAATATGTTTTCATAGAAAAATATTACAATTAATTAACAACTCCTTTATAAATTTTTTATAATAAAATTAAATTTTTCTTATAAATAATCAAACATAAAGTAATATATATTGAAAATTTTGGATTTTTTTGGAAATATTTATTTTTCAATGAATAGTGGGAAAAAAATTATTTAAAACGATCCATTATTTTCAATAAATTAATTAATTTAAAATAAAAGTTAAATATTAATGTAAAATAATAATTTTATATTAATATTTAATCCAATTTATTACTTTTGAATAAGCGTTATAATTTATTTTAGTAGAAGTATATTTTTGGGATTAGAAAGGGTTTTTTTGGAAACTACTTTAATGTGCACAAAGTTTCTCAAGTATAATTAATTAAAATAATACCACATGAGGAATATTTAAAATGAAATTTATATATTATATATAATTATTTTTTAAGATATATTCATAAAATTATTACTATTAGATATATAGTTAATATAAAACCATGTTTTTTCAGAAAAGTACACTTCTCAAAAACCCGCATATTTATCACGTCTATGGGGTTTTTTAATTAATTTTTTTTAAAATATTATAAAATTTATTTGAAAAAAACTACATTTTTTCGGATATTCATGACACAATTATCTTATGATGAATTTTTGATAGTTTTCTAAAAAGATTAATTTTTTGATGAATAGTTAAAAATAGTGAATTTTAATTGAAAACTAGAAAATAATTTAAGTTATTTATATTTATAAAATATATTTCATATTGGTTTAAAAGAAAACATACTTTCATTATAAAACCAACAATCCAATATATCTCATTGGAATTAATTTTATATTTAATTTTGATATAATAACTTTTTAATTTTTTAACTTTTTCACTTAACCCCCTTTCACTTTACGTCTGCAGGATCAACATAAATTTAAAATTAACCGATTATTGTAATGAAAATTGGAAAAATTAATTACGTATTATGAATTATCATATTTTATATTATAATATATGTATAAATTAATTTCTAACCAAAATGAGTAGTAAAAATAGTAATAATTATTTTTCGTGATTAAGGTAAAAATGGATCTACCAGGTGGTTAAACAAACAAATAAGGGTTAAAATGAAAAATAAACTTGTCTGAAATAATGTTTTTGGACATATTCCGACCTTATAATGTTTATGGTTCTAATTGTAGCCATGTTTTCACAGTTTTGGCTTGTGAATAATGTGGGTGCACTTTTCCTTTTCTAAAAATTACATGTGTTCCACTCACATTACTTACAAAAGGAAACCCCTATCCTCTTTTCATAACACCTTCATACAATTTCATTTCACTCAATATGTAACACCCAAATATTTTGTGAAATATTTTGTTTTCAAATCAATAAAATAAAATTTGAAATTTATAATTTCAGGAAACACTAAAAGTAATTGTTTATATATATATATATATCATAGCATTATATTTTGATTGAGTTATATGTGATGCTGATTTAATCATGTAGTACAATCTATATAACAGTTATATTTATCAATATCAACAAATGAGGAAATATTGTGTTTTAGGCAAGAACAACTTTCCTCGATGGATATAAATTGACCCTATACTTACTTTTATAGACACTTTTTTCATTATTGGATCCACATTCAATAATAAAAGTTGGTGGCGTTTCTTTTTTACAAAATATTACAAGATTGTAACTGCTCATCCATTATTAAAGGCCACATATCCTGTATCTTATTCACACCTATAAAGACACTTATGTTAGAAACAAATATGTAAAAATAGTTCCCAAACATTCCCCTCTCCCCCTTTGATGCCTCTTTTGGTCAGATATCCTTCCAGGCAAGTTATTTGGTTCAAACGAAATGAAGTTACCTGATTAAGTGGTAACAACCTCCCCCAAAATTCATTCTTTTATCATCATTATCCACTATGTAAAATAATATTTTTCAATTCATGTATTAAAAATATTATTCTAAATATACTTGTATGTTTTTATTTTATGTATTAATTCTACAAATACGCACACATCCATCTAATGGGTAATAAAAAACTTTTTATGTGTACAACGGACTACCTCCTCACTAAATGAGGAATGTTCATTTCTTCCGTTATTGCCTATCATGGTGGAAATTGTGATCTAAAATATATTTATGTATATTATATATATTATTTATTATATATTTTAATATTATTAAATTATTTTTAAATACATATCTTTATACTTTCAATTTTGTGTTACTATGCTAATTTCATTTGAGGAAGTGTGGATTACCACCCCCTCAAAGCGATGTGATTCATTCATACACTACATGGAATGTATTATGGATACATTTAGTGAGTATATATGATATATATAATATAATTAAGAAAATTTAATAATATTATATATATATATGACTTTTACGGTCTTTATTTCAATCTTGAATATTAAATAAAAATTGCGCTCATGCATATGTAAGGCTTACCCTCTCCATAAACTATTTGTTCTGTTTATTACTTAAATATTCAATGTCATATTATAATATAAATACAATGAATATATATTAATTTTAAATACTTGGTTACATTCTGGAAATCATGATATATATATAAGGACCAATGCTATAACAAATTAAGATACATGCAGCAAACACATCAGATATTACCCGAAGTGAAACCTTAACATTGGATCATTAACAATAGAATTATATGTAGAAATAATCAAAAACAATATGGTATTATAAGTAATAATATGTTTGTTTTATATATTTAATATAAATTTATATTTATTTTATAGGATGTATGAATGAGTACTATGAGATTCAAGACACAATGTAAGGGAATTTTATCTCACTTTTTATTTTCATGAGACAAATTCCTTATTATCCACTCACATATTTGTTGTGGTATAAATACATCCCATAAATGTATTATATTTCTCATATAATTAAATATATTGGAATTTAAACAACCATTTTATGATCTTTCTATCATAGTGTATAATTTTCGAAAATTTCCAAACCAATAATTTATTTTTTGCCTCAATCTTCCTTCTCAGAGACACATGCCATGTTATGAAGGTATATTTTTATATGAGGTTTATATAAATATATGGACATGTTATATAATACATATGATTCCTTTTATGTTATTTATGCTTAATTTTATTTAATTTTCTTACTTGGGGAGTATGGTTCAAAGTTACAAAGTTAAGGATGTTTATTGAAATAATCTCACCACCTGTCAAGATTCATTAATATTTTGATTTAATTAATGTAATATTATGATCCATATCTCAATAACATTAATTAATGTTATTATATTATGGATATTAATTATATAATCATGTATTAGTTTCATTGATTATACTCTTCGCTACATAAGCGAGTTAAGAAAGTGTTTTTAATATAGTCCAACTTTACCTCTCTGTTCTATCGGAAACATTTGTTCATTAAAAAACATACATTTTAAAAGGATTCCAAATACATTATATTTTTCTCCTATGATCTATAAAAGTCATTTTACCCATTTTTTAACTTTTTAAACAAAAGGTTTTTTATTAAGTAATATTCTTGTCATTTTCTGATCAATTAACATTTATAAATATTTTATGTTATAAATAGAATGTTTAGTGTGACTGGATTCATCCAAAATCATGAGAAACATTCCATTGAATCTTAATTTATTAGAATAAAAAAAATTTTCTTTTAAATGTAAAATGTTTCCTAATATTTTGGTAAAAGCATTGTTATAATGTATTTTCAAAGAGAATTGTTTTGAAAATATTTTCATTCATATTTTATATGTTTTCATGTAAAATGGTTGAAAAAATGTTTATAATATTTATATTTATGTTTTCTTCTCGTGTAAATGGCTTTAAGAAGGATTTATGCTTTTTAAAAAACTTTTTCAATGAAGAAAGCGTATTTTCCTCACGAAATATTTTTGAATGATATTAAAAAATTATTTTCTATATTAGATGACATCCATTAATTTTAAATGTACTTTTCTTGGAAATTATCTAAATTACCCATTCATATTCTTTCACTGATTTATTTTTTCTTGATGTGATGGTCTTTGTGAAACATTTTCACTCTCTTGGGTTATATATTTCAGAAATATATATTTATTTTATGGGTAATGCTTTTGATGTAATGATTATGAAAATTGTATATTTTTCCATTGGGTATGATATGATTACATGATTATGATACCCATTTCAATTCGTGGCTTATAATATAACTATTTATTATTTTTTGTAACATAAATGTATTATTTCATTATGTGATGGTTGGGATCAATATCTCTCTCTAATGCATTTGGTACTGATTTATCTCTCAGGAGATAGACTAAGATGGTCTTGGGTGTGAGACTTGAAAACTAAGATGGCCATGGGAGTGAACCATGACTATATATATGGCGTGGGGGAGTGATCCCATAGAACTAATATGGTGTTGGATGTGATGCCTAAGCTATTTTGGAAATAATATCATATTCTTATTTGTTTTCCAAAATTCCATTTTTTATTCCTACGTTAGGCTTTCATGGATTACGTTATTTATTTCCTTATGATTTATGTCTTACAAACAACCAAAATTTATTCCATGATTAATATTTATGATCTTTTATATGGAAGGTATGATCTTCAAATCATTTGATTATGTTATCATACCCCTATGATCCTTTTTATGCTTATATGTCTGCCTTATTTTCCCTTACTGAGTATCTGAGCTCATCACTTTTTATGTTTCCTTCCCAATGTTTTAAATATAATAAATGTGTTTTAGTTTTCTGATAAGGGTTCTAGTTAGGAGGAACCTGGTGGGAGAAAATTTAACTTTATTATATATGAGAGTTTATGTTTCCATGTCTTGAGATGCACTAGACTTGTATTATTTTTGGTCATCCATTTGTATTACGTTTTAAGTATTTTCCCTAAGTGATGTAATGTTATTGTATGTCAATAAAAGGTAATTATTTTTTTCAATTTATAAAAGGTTTTGTTAACATCTAGACACAAGGATAAGAAAACATTAGTGGTGTCCCTATGTATATTTCTAAAGATATGTCTTGGTACATATCTAAGGATAAGTATAATAATGAGTTAACATTTAGGAAAATGTCATTTAATTTTGTTAAAATATAGAGCGAGTGGTTTCCTAAAAGTATATCCATGTCTTGATACTATAAGTGGATATAGCTTATGCACAAATTTACCTTGGGGTAACAACTATGAAAATATGTCCTTAGCTCTACTTGAGGTAATCTGGTACATGAAAATGGGCCTAGTTGTACGGCTGATTTGACGCTCTCATTGGATATGCTTTGGAAATTTACAATATCTTCAAATACCATTATGAAATATATCAATATAATATGACTTTGAATAACATATATTGAACCTAGGGTGTCATATATTAAGTATGATTTCCTTGTTTTTACATCCTATAAGTAATTATTTTCATGACTTTGTGGATTTCTTATATGATATGTAATGCTCAAACAATGATTATGGTTTTCCTAAATGTTGGGAACTAGAAGGAACAAGATTAAAATTGAATGTTATGGACTATTTTCTAATGAGAAGTCATGTGGGATGAATACAAGAGGGAAATATCTTATGATCAAGCCTAATATATTTTCAAGGAAAAGGATCTAAAACACGAAATTTATGATCTCTAAGACTCACCAATGAAGAAGAGGAATGAGTTCAACGAAATTTCCAGTATTATAGACCATCAAAGAAAAAATATTCACTTTAATTTGAGTCATGAATGTGGAAATAATCAACTAAGCAAATGTATTAGATGAACAAAAAGATGTTTTTGTGTGCAAAAAAGGACATAAAATAAGTGACTATATGGAAGAAAAGAAGATATAAGTTAACAAAATGAATTAGATTATTGTCCTCACTAATTATTCATTGATGGTTAGATGTTTTATGTCTAGAATAAATGGTCATTTTTCAAATCGATGTCCCAAGAGTAAAGACACATAAGAGAATAATCTAGGTGGTGTGAGTAATGGTTACATTGTAGATGATAATTACACTATATATGACATGTGAAAGGAAAGAGGTATTGTGTAATAGGATGAGGAATCAATTATATTGGACTAAGGATGATGTAGAATAAGAAATTTTTTTATGTATTTGGAATAATAATTTATGTTATATGAAACATGTAATATATAATAATTGTCAAGTTTATATTTTTTTCTCTAATGATTAACCAAAATACGTTTAATGGATTTCATGGAATATAAAATAGATTTAATTATAAGGTGATGTCCATGAAATAAACATGATTAAGGGAAATATAATTGTTAATATATTATTTATGTTATGATAATTTGTCTTAGATAAAGATATGTTAGATATAAGTAAATTGGATGGTACTTATTACCTTAAACTAATTAAGGACTTACTGAAAAGTTGTGTATTCTACCATGGTTGAAGTTTGTAATTTCTTGGACTTAAGGAATATATCCAGTAATATATGGAATAAGGACGAATGCATGTTTTACTGAAGTATTTATGGTAATTCCAATTATTACCATGTTTCAAGAGAATACATGATGAGGGTATTCACATGTTTGGAATGTGACAACTAATAGATACTTTTTGATATACTAGGGAATAAATGTTAAGTTGATTTCATGAAATTATTTAGATTTTTTTTTATTTTCATCTTTTTAAAGGGTTATAAGGTTAACCATTAATGAAAATTTTATGTTAAACATCATAAAGAGTTTTTAAACGCTGATTTTTTTATTAAAAACCTTGGAGAAAAGTTTTATTAGTGAATAACCTTATTTCAAAGATGTCTAAATTTTTTATTTTGGAAGTTATATTAGAGTTGTTTTAGAAAAAGGATGTCATATATGTCTGGTTACAACCAATCAAGTCCGGAAAGGCCATGGGTCTTGAACCCATGACCGAAGGATTATAATTTTTTCATGACTTCTACTGGCCTACATGATGTCCAGGTTAATTTGTAATTATTGTTAATATATATTAATAATAAACCAGTAGAGTTTATTTTCATGTTCAGAGATTAATTTATAAAAATTATTGATTTTTAAGAGTGGTCAGAGGAAAATAGTTAAAATTTTCCTTCTTTTATAGCCATGTAGTCCCTAAAAAGTGTATTTTAGTGCTTCCAGTATCAATGTTAATATCAAGACATCCATTACATGAAGTAAAAGAAAAATTATAAATTTATGATAGCATAAAAAATAAAGGATGGTTTTTATACAAATATATCAAGTAAGTATATTTCTATATATTCATGGTAAATTAAATAATAACTCAATTTTCATAAAATGATAAATTTTTATGTCATAATACCATAAGTTTCATTGAGAAGATGGCCTTTTAAATCATCACATATTTTTGAATTTGATGCCATCAACTTTTCATTTATTATTCAATTGTTTGTGATCGATGACCTCAATGACTAAATATATATATTTACACATTTCCTTCAAGTCCATATTTTCCCAGACCACCAATGATCTCCCATTTGTAAACCTAGTTATGAGTTACTTTGGGTAACTATTATGTTTCTAACTTTTCTTTTAAAAATAATGTTTTAATGGTCCTTTTTACGATAAGGGTTTATGTAGATGGAAATATAAAAAATTAAACTTTTGATAACCTAGAATAATTTTGAGGGAGAAATTCATTTTAAAGGTGTAGAATGTAACACCCTGATATTTTTTGACATATATTTTTTCTAATTAATTTAATATTTTTTGTATTTTTTATTTCACGCCACACATAAAATAGTGAATATATATATATATATTAAATAATTATGTTTGTTTTATGTAATATAAAATTACACATTAATCATGTAGTACATTAAATATAAAGGATATATTTCACTATACTAAACACTAAGGTAAGATTACATTTCATGCAAGAGTAGCTTTCCTCGATGTATTGTATAACACGCAAGACCTAGTGTTATCAGACAATAATATATTATTAAAAATATATATTAATAAATAACTTAGATGATAAATTATCTTTTAGGAATAATATTTACTATATGATGTAAATATATGGTTCTGAAAAAATATAAAATGAAATTAGTAGTTACAAATTATTTAGAAATAAATATAAGAACCAATTTATTACATAGGGTGTATTTTTATAGAAGATTATTATTATGTTAACAAAGTTATTTTCATCCTAATAAATAAAATTATTTATAAATATTAAGTAATTTTAATGTAATATATAATTTATATATCCATGTAAAAAAATTTTATATTCATACAATATATTTTATAAGCATAAGATAATAACAAACCAAATTTTACATATAAAATATTATATTTTTATTAAGGCACTTTTACGACATTTTGATTGGGAACCAATTTAAAATATAAAATTGGGAACTTTTATAAATATTAAATACCAAAATTAACTTCACATTTGTAAAAAAATATTAGCTATTAGGTTAGGGTGAATTTTTTATATTTTTCGGTGACGTTTTATTTTGTAATGAAAAGTGAAAAATAATGCATTTTAGTTCAAAAATGATTTTTCATATAATATATTTATAATATTATATTACCTTTTATGTTGGTTTGAAATATTAATTATACAATTTTTTAATAAATTAATCCACTTTTATTTATTATAATCAATTTTACATTAAAATTGGATATAAAAACATAGAAATGTTTTGATCATTTTTACATTAAAAACCCGCATTACATGATTAAATTTAAATTAATTTCGTCAAATTATGTGAGTGGATATTGGAAAAATGTATTCATTATTTGGCATCATCATATTATATAATTTATAACATGGAAAACCGAGTTTTTGAGAAAATATATTTGTTAATATAATTAAAATTAATTACAACAATTATGGTTAAATTAAGCATAATAAGGGACTAAACGATAACCTTAAGGCCCAACATGACCTATAAACTTTTCATAAAGCATTTTATTTAAAATATATTGACCCTATTCTCAGTTATATATATTTTGGACTATTATTTCATTGACTTGAAATATAAAAATCATGGATGGGTTTTCTTTTTTCAAATATATTACAAGAGTGCCACTCCTCCATTATAAAATGTCTCCTCTCCTCCCAATTCTTCTCACCCCTCAAGAAAATTACATTTGTCCAAATTATACCCATATATCTCCGTAAAATCTATACCTTCCTCCCTGGAAAATTATTTGGTAATAAATACTTTATAGATGACCTTTGGTTCAAAGAAAAAGATGTTACCTGATTAAGAGGTAGCACCCTTGCTGAAACTCCCTTCTTTTATTTTCATTCTCTACTACCTAAAATATTCTGATTCCATGATTGTATAAAAAAGAGTATCCTAAATATACATTTATTTATTTATGTTTATGATTATTCCTACACTTACACACACATCTATCTAATGAGAAACAAATATACTATTTACGTGTACGACTAATTACCGCCTCACTAAATGATGGTAGTTCATTTTAATAGTACTACCTCCCAGGGTGGAAATTATGATGGAAAATATATTTATATATGTTATATATAATTTTTAATATGTATTAAGGCATATTTATTTCGTTTAGATAACATATCTTTATACTTTCCATTTGGTGTTAATATGATAATTTTGTTGGGAGAAGTGTGCACTACTGCCCCCTCAAAGGGAAGTGATTCATTCATACACTACATGGAATACATTAAGAATGGTTTTAGTGAATATATATATATAATTTATATAGTATTATAAGACTAATTTAATAATTATATATATATTTATATTTATATTTGTGGCTTTTAATTTTAATCTTTAAATTTCGGTAATTAAACGGAAAAAACGTTCACGCGTACGTACGTCTTACCATCTCCATGAATGGCGTATTCTGTTTCATTGTTATATCTTATATTGATTATTGAAACACAAATATAATGAATATAAATTATATTTAAGTCTCTGTTTATATTTTGAAAATCATTATTTAAGTATAATGACTAAAGATATCACAAATTAAAACACGTGCAAAAAACAAAGAAGATATTACCCGAAGTGAAGCGTTAAATTAGAATTGTTAAAAATAGGGTAACATAAATCCATAATCAAACAATATATGGTATTGAATTTATGAATAATGTTATTTTACTAATTTTAAATAATTTCATATTTATTATATAGGATTTTTGAATGAGTACTACGAAAGTCAAGACAAAAGGTAAGGTAATTTCAGCTTTTCTTTATTTTCATGAGATACAAGCCTTATTCACTAGTCAGTTATTTTTTATGGTGTATATAATAACCATTAATGTACTCTATGACTATTAAATTTAAATATATGGGTATTTATTTTACAATTTTAGGATATTTCTATCATAGGGTTTAAGATTCAAAAATTACCAAATCAGAAATGTAATTTTTTTTCTCAATTTTCTTTCTTTGAGAAACGTTCCATGTTAGGCACATATATTTTTATATGACTGAGTATGGTTAAATTTTAACATTATAACATGTTATATGTGATTATACAAATAATCACATTTTTTTTATATTTTTTATGATTATACTTTCTTAGATAAAATATAATATTATATATCTAAAGAACACTCATAAGTATTATTCTCAGCAGGTTATTAATGACACATTCATTTATTTGTGTAATGTTTTTACTCATCAGTACATTATATAGTTAATAGAGTTTTTAATAAAGTCTTAATTTACCTATCTCTTCAGTTGTAATCATATGTTCATTCAAAACCATGTATTATAAAATTTTACGAAAAACATTATATTTTACTCCTATGATATTTAAAAATCATATTTACCCACATTTTTCATTTCTAAACAAAATTTTTTAATATGGAATATTCTTGTGTTTTTAGTATAGGAACCTTTATAAACTTTTAACATTTTAAATGGAATGTTCTGCATATTTAGGTTCATCCCCCATCATAACCGAGATTCCCATGAAGCATCATTAAGAAGATTAAAAATTTATTTTCCTTTACAAAAATTATCTCCTTATATTCAAGAAATTCATTATTTTAAAATATTTTAAAATAAAATGGTGTTCATAATATTTTCAAATTATTTTTTAAATTATCAAGTAAAATGGTTGTCATAATGTTTTTGATCATTCATTATAACTTTTATTCCCAAGAAATTAGGTTTTAAAAGGTTTTATGTTTTTAAAAATCATTTTTCAATGATGAAAGAATATTTTCCTTAAAAAATGTTTTTGAATGAATTTAAAAATTATTTTTCGAATAAGAAGACATCCATGGATTTTTCTTGTTAATTTCATTGAAATGTAATAAAGGGTCCATTGATATTATTTCTATTAATAGTTTATTGTTGATGTATTATTCTTTATGAAATTCATTTCAATTTTACGGGATATTTATTTATGAAATCCATTTTTCTTTTACAGGTTATTCTGTTGAAGAAATTATTATAAAACATGTATTATTTTCAATAGGTTAGGATATGATTATATATTTTTTATATCAATTTCGATTAATGGGTTAATATATGATTTTTTATGATTTTTTGGAAAATTTATGCATGATTTAATTATGATATAGTTGAGATCTTTATCAATCTCAAATGCATTGGGTAAATATTTATATCTCATGAGATAAACTATCATAGTCCTGTGAGTTAACCATGACTAATAATATATCCATGTGAGTTAACCATGACTACCAATATGGTATGAGGAGTGAAATAATGCTACTAAGATGGCCATGGGAGTGAAAAATGACTAAAAATATGGTATGAGGAGTGAATGCATAATAATAATATTGTCTTGGAAATGATTCCTTTCCATATATGAAAATCATATTATATGATTATGTTTTTTACATAATGACCTGTTTTATTCCTATGCTATGTTTTCATGAATTATATTCTATATTTGTGTATGATTACTATCAAATGAACTGATCATATTTATTCCATGATTTATATTTATGATCTTTGTTATGTAGTTCATGATCTTTAAATGTTTTGATGATGTTCTCATACCCCTAGGATCATATTTATGTTTACATGGCTCCCATATGTTCCCTTATTGAACATTTGAGCTCACCCCATATTATGTTTAATTTCCCAGGATATAAAGATATTTATATATTTTATTTGTTTAATAAGTGTTACATTTAGGAATAACCTAGTGGTAGATAACGCACCTCACTTATGAATGAGTGTTTATGTTTATTTGTTACCAAAGGAACTAGAATTGTATGATATTTGGTAATCTGTTTGTATTGAATTTTCTATATTATAAAGAAGTGATGTAATTTTATTATACTTGAATATTTGTTTGTTATATAATACCTAGAAAAATATCTTCCCAAAATACCTATTATCACCCCATAATCCTTATTTTTTATACAAAACCATCCTAGGATGTATTTTGTTTCCAACATAATGAGGATAACAGAAGAAGATGCAACGTTCATTATTGATCATTTTTATTATATTTCCTCCTCCACATCCATAAATAATTATTATAAAAATATATATAATAAAATAATTATATTATATATATTTAAATGTTTTTGTTTTAAGGCTATAACCTAAAACAATATCCACTTCCATTAGTGGTTTATGAACACATCCTTTAGGTGAATGAAGGGATACAGCCTCGTGAACATATTTCATTCAATTTTTTATTACCACAACTCATGATCTGTCATAATTATGTATTTAATATATATATATATTATTTTTATGTTATTATTATTGATCTTTATATATTATATCATACATACCCTCATGATTTCCATTTTTTGGAAATATGTTAACGTTGCTCATATGTACGGTGGACTACCTCATCACTAAGCAATGTGAATCATTAATGACTTACATGGAAGTTAATAATAATTTTTTAATGAAAAAACGAGACATATATATTTCATAAAATTTATTCTATAAAGATAATATATAATTTACCTTTTATTCATTTACTATTCCAAGAAAATGGAAACAATGTTCATGCATACATACGACCTACTGTCTCTTTGAATGGTGTATTTAATTTGGTGTCAAAAAAATTTATATAACAATATAAATACATATATAATGAATATATATGAAATTTATTTCATGGATAAAATTTTTAATATTATCAATCCATGATTAATGTAATAGTACAAAAAATTAAAAATTGTAACTTACACAAAAAAATGTTGTTATTTCTAGAAACATGACTTTAACATAATTTTCTAATAAATGGGAAATAAAATGTCATAAGTAAAAGATATACGGTATGATATATATAATTTTGTTTCCATATATGATTTAATATAAAATTATATTTTTTATAAATTATTTTTAAATGTGTGAGAAGGAAGTAAAAACTTACGGTAATTGATTTTCATCTCACTTTTTACTTATATGAGACATATGATACATTCACCAAATACTTCATTATTGTGGTGTGAATAATTCCCATGAATGAATTATATTATTTTTATCCTTAAATAAATTTATATTTAGATATCCATTTGAGTATCTATCTTTTATTGGGTTTACAATTCTAATGTTACTTCAGCACTAAGGGATTGTTTTCTCAATTTCACATCATCATGTTATATTCATTGTTTTATAACTATCTCCATTTACAATGTGTATTTAAATATATTATGTCATTTAATTTAATGAATTTATTTTTCTCTATGATGTATTATTTTCTATTTTACGCTACTCCTTCAATGTCTTTTTATTGAGTGTTACCAAAGTGATAATGATTTTTTTTGTTACAATATCATCATTTATTGAGATTGTTATCATTATGTTTACAATGATAAAATATTATTATTCATTCTATATGAATGTATTTAATTTTCATCTACTCTGGTTATTCATGATATATTTTAGTAATAGAACCTTTTTTCACTCTTTGGTACTTAAAATAATGGAAACAATGTGTTTAATAAAATAAGACTTTATTTTCTTATTTGGTCAGAAATACATTTTCATCCAAAAAAATGTTTTCTAAAAACATTTTCATAAATGATTTATGTTTATATAATTATACATAAAATACATTTTTCCCATGTTTTACATTTTATTTGAATTGAATCTTCATTCCATTTTCCAAAGAATCCCTATTTTTCTTTTACCAATAATGTTAATGAAATATTTTTTTAAGATACTTGAAATTAATGAAATATCCCTCTATGATAAATATTATTTTATTTGAATAATAATTTAAAAAATTTCATGTTTTTTTCATGGAAAATGATTTATAAATTTTTTATGTTTTAAAATTTTATTTTCAATGAAATGTTATTTTTCCACAATGAAATGGTCAAAGTGATTATTAAATATAATTTTTCTCTCTAAGATGACATCCATTGATTTTACTTATCATTTTATGGGATTATTATACAAGGATACAGTTCTTGTTGTTTCTATTAATAGTTTTTGTTTATGATTAAATAATGTTTATGAAACTTGTTTCTCTTCTATAGGTTACAAAATGTAAAAATTAATATGAAACCCACTTGTTTTTTCCTGGGTTATGTTATCATGAAATGATGATATGATTATGGAATGTGTCTCTTTTCCAAAAGTTATGATATGATGAACATTTTACAAAACACATTTTATTTCATTGGAAATGGTATGATGAATGTTTTATGATCTTCTGGAACACTTGTTTATGATATTAATTATGTGATGTGAGAGACCTATATCTCCCTCCAATTATTTGGGTAATGATAAATGTTTTATTAGATTGAAGGGTATACTGGTTTTTTCAAAAAAACCTAGAAAAAGGGTACAAGGGTGGTTATCCCAATCCCAAATATAGGGTAAACAAGTTGTTATCCTAAGCCTAAAGTTTGTACATGGGTGTTTTTTCCATGACTAACATGTTTTGAATATCATGGTTGGTAGTATTGACATAAGAATTTATATTATTATGTTTATTCTAAAAGACTATATCTTATGCCAATGCTATTATGACGTGACTTCTGTTCTTTTGTTTCATTTGGATTCATGTCTTATGAACTTCTAACAATTATATCATGACTTAATAGTTTCGTCTTTGATATGAAGGTAATAGTTTTCATATGTTATTATCATGTTATCATAAAATTATTCTCATGTTATGTTTATATATTCTCCTTTGTTTACCCGCATTGAGTATAAAATTTCACTATTTCTTTTGTTTCCTTTCTCCAAGTTATAAATAATGGTTTTATATAGGTATTATTTGTGAAGATTACAAAATGGGAAAATATTTGTTGGGAAAATTGAATTTTTTCTCTATATTTGAAGATTGTGTTTCATGATTCCAGTGAAACTAAACTATTACAGTCATCAGGTATGAGTTTTTGTAATGTAATGAATATTCCTCTTACAAAATCGATTATCCATGCATTAAAATTCATGGTTATTATTGTTGTTATTATAGGATAGGATTATTTAATCTTTGAAAATGAGGATCATAAAATGTTAGTGAGATCTATAAGGACATGTCTATGGATAATTCTAACAGTGAGTCAATGTATAGGAAAATGTCATTAAATTTTTTTAAAGGATATAGTGAGTGGGAGGTAAAAAAATTCATCCCTATCTGGATACTATAGGTGGATGTGGATCTGGCATAGAATAACCTAGGAGAAATAAATCTAGGAAGTGTGCATTAAGTTAGACATAATCACGACCTGTTTCATGACAATGGTCCATGAATAACACTTGGTTTGACACTCCTAGGGGATAAGATTTTGAAATTCACAAAAACATTATGAACTATCCTGATGGATTTAAATACATGTTGATTATGAATGACCTCAGATAAAATTATAGAATCATATTTTTACAAAAAATTTGAAATTATTTATATATAATACAGGTTATTTTCATGATTATTTAGGTTCCCATCATGATTAAAATTTATCACAATATGATTTTAGGTTTTAGTTAATATAATTAATAAGAAAGAACAAGGTTAACATTAAATGTGATAGACAATTTTCTGCTGAAATGATGTGAGGGATGAGGATTGGAGTAAAGATTTTTCTTAATATTCCTAATCAGTTACCATGAATAATTATTAAAATAATTCACCTAAATAAAATAATATATTAAAAAAGAATATCTTGATAGAGTTCACTGAGAGTTTTTGGTAATCGTAACCATGTGGTAAAGAAGATATAGTTTCTTATATGCCTAGATTGTAGAAATAATTGCTCAAGGAAATGTCTTAGAGGGATGATAAGATATAATTGGTGAGGAATATAAAGGCACAAAGCTATAAACATTGAAGGAAAAATGAAAACATTTTTTAAAGAAATGGTTGAGAATAATTGTCTCCCTTGGGTATCATTGAATGCTGAATATCTTAATTGAGGAAAGAATGGGAATCAATGTCCTATGTTGATAGAAAATGAAGGTAATTAGAAGGCTTGTATGAGTAACAAATTGGATACTGAAGATGGAGTGACTGTGAATGAAATATCAATAAAAAGTTATATTATGAAATTAGTTGATGAATCGTAGTTAATTTTTTAAGCATGAGGTAAAATAAATGAGGTGTTTTTATATTTGAATTTATGATTTATTATATTAATATATATTTTCTATTATAAGAGTTTAATTTTGGATTTCCAAAAATATGTACAATGGTTCTTATTGACTAGATATGATATTTAATGGAAATGTGATATTTTAATTATGGGAATGTAACCCTTAATTGGTTCTTAATTTGGATATAGTGGTATTTATATTGGATGAATATATGAGTGATATGGATAATATAAATTTGATAGTATTGATGAACTCATAATAAAAAATTATTTATCGATAGAATGATTTATTATATCATTGATGGGGTTTACAATATTATTGGATTTAAGGATTAAATATAATAATCTAAATTTTCTATAAGGAATCATAAATCATGTATTTTTTCTGTATGATTTTTTAGTAATGTAGGATATTACCATGCATTAATAGAATAAATGATAAAGGTGTTCCCATGTTTGGTATATGAAAATCAATATATACATTATGATATCTTGGAGATTGACGTAAAGTAGATGTTGAGAAATATATTGAACTTATTTATTATGTATTGGATTTTAATATTTTTATGGTCATAAGGTTATCCACTTATTATGTAACACCCCAAGTTTTTATGGTACGCTTCTCTTTTAATAATGTGATAGCGTGTGTTGTACGCAACACTGAGTTCTAACACACCATAACCAATCAAACTAGCCATTATGAATAGTAATACCTACTTTTTGAAATTATATATATTTTATATTTTAAAATGGACTTCATTTATTGATTTGGAATATCAAATTTAGCCTAAGGTGAAATTTTGGTACTTTTCGGATAACTTTCATATTTTGATGAATAGTAAAAATTACTAAATTTTAATTAAAAACAACTTTTTTAATCAAAATAATTAATAGTGATAAATTATGCATTTGAGTGGTTTTAAAGTATATTTAGAATATATTTTTACCATTTAATATAATGTTGGTCATTGGACACAATTTTACAATTAAACCGAACATAAACAAGTGTTAATCTTTTGATAGTTATTATCTCTTAAAAACACGCTTTTTATTTTGACAGCGGGAATTAATTTTAAAATAATTTCTGCCACTTCTGTGTTTTGAATTTAGAAAAATGGATTCCATATTTGGAATCAGGATGTCCAAATTGTGTAAATAGGTAACTTTTATTTTTAGACATTTTGAATAATTACTGTGGTAAATATTTTATTTACCATGGTTCAGGGTAAATCTGGTAAATAATGGTTAAAAAATAATATTATAATAATACTAAAATACCCTAAAACGTGTCCTAGACTTATTTATTGATACAATTTCAACCATTGGCATCTTTGGGTAGATTTTTGGACCCCATGGTGCCACTTGTAGGTGATAGGGACACTTTTTTTAATTAAGTTAAAATGAATACAAAAGTGATAGAAGCATATATCTTTTAGAAAAACAATTATTACATAAAGATATATATGTTTTATTTTAGATTATAAATATTCAGTAGAAAGATAAAAAGATTTAATACATAATGGTATTTTATTTATAATTTTTAGACATTAAATAATTTTATTTATTTATGACACAATGATGATGTAGTAATTACTATAATAGTGAAAAATTAAAATAATTGATATTATAAATACCCAAATAAATATAATATTAAACTTTTAAGGAATTAAATTAATTTTATAGGATAATATGAAATATTAGGATTGATTTAATTGACTTTTTTCGAAGTAATCAGTTTTTTATGAGTTTCAAAAAAATCAACTATTGAATAGTGTCAAAATTGACAAAAAAGATTTCTTAAAACAAATATTATATTATTAATTGATATTAAATTCCTAAAAATATAAGGTTCGTCCAAGGGACTTATATAATGATAGGTTCATCATTAATGGACCACTTGGGGGGTCTCTTGGATGTATATAGTATGTTTATTAACCATATTATATAAAAATACAATGATACATTGTAAAAGTGAAACAAATTAACTTAGATTTAATAATCAAAGATAAGGTTAAAATAAGTACCCAAACCTATCTAAATTATATTGGTTGAGTTGTTTTCGACCCATCCCCACCTTAAACTTTGAATAATCAACTTTGGAGCCATTAGAAACCGAATATGAATTTATTATAAATTAATATTTCTAGATTTTCCAAAGGTGCCCCTCACCCCTCTTATAAAAGGGCACACCTCCTTCTCATTTCTTCACACCATAAAAACCTTTTGGTTCGGACAAACTCAGCCCACATACTCTCCCAACTTCCCTAAATACAACCTAGAGGCCTTAGTTTGATCAGAAAGCCAACCTAAGGAGCCCTTTTGATCAAATCAAAAGGAAGAACCCAAAGAAGAGGTAATGATTTCACCACCCTTTTCCAAGTTCATTTTTTCTTCCACTTCTTATTCCTTTGTTGTTACCATTCTAAAATAATAACTCCAGTATCATATATATACTGTGATGTTATTATAAATATGGTACAACCATATTCAGTATTCTATCCACCCTTTGAATAACATGTCACCATACATGCGTACGTACGACTTACCGTCTCCACGTCGTGGTGTAATTGTTATTCAATATATTATTATTTGGATGGGTATAATAATGATGTGTAACTCATGTAAATAATAAATATAACATGTTAATGATTCTGTATATATGATATACCATCCATTTATATATTATTTTAATATCAAAAGAATGATATTGTCGCTCGTGCGTACGTACGGACTACCGTCTCCACGAACGCGATGAGATTCATTCTCCATCATATCCATTCAAGTATAATTATCATTTGATGATTTAAAAAATGATGTTTAAGGACTTTATATCATTCTGGATATGAATAATATACAACCTATCCTTTACAAACATGTCTTATGTAACAAAACATATAAAAGAAAACAAGTAAGTTAACACCCGAAACAACGATAATACTAAGATATTATTATCAAGTCAATATTAAAAGATCATATATGATATCATATTAATGTATATGATTATTATATAATTTAATAACAATTATTTCACCATTATACAGGAGGTTATCCTACCCCAACCAAGGAAAAGTACGAGGTAAGGGTTATTTCACAATCTCTTCATTATCCGAGGTTGTTTATATGTAATAATATACTGGGATCTCTTTATCATCCACATCCATGTTTTCTTAAAAATGTATTTCAAAACATTTTTATTATTTACAAGAATATGGGTTAAAGTCATTTATACCCCTGTTTTACTTTTTATAAGAGGAATATTTCCATCGTTTTCAAAACAAGGTCCTTTTTAACCTTTTCGGCAGAATTAAGGTAAGAATGTTTTTTTTAACTTATACGGCGGGTGCGGTTATTTTCCGCCGTTATAAAATCTTAAAATCTTTCCTTACAAGATTATAAGAATATTTTAAAGAAAATGTTTTATTTTATATGGCTCTTAAATGATTTCAAAAATAGAAAGGGATATTTCTCTAAGAAGTGTTTTGATTTCATCTATGTCAACATCCTTTGATGGATTTTACGCTTATTTGAAGTTGATTTATTATGATACAAAACTTCTATATTGTATTGAAGGTTTTGTGATATGTTTGACTGTGGATGTGCTATTTTTATACCATTCATAGTTTATGGTGAAATTATTGACATTTCGTATGCTAGTTTAATACGAATGTTTATGTTATGTTTAAACCTTTTCATATGGGAATGCATTGGACTTAATATGTGACGGGTGGAGCCTGCTATAACTCCTCGATGCATCGGTAGGTCTCATGAGACAAACTAATGTCTTGGCACAAGGCTTTGACAAAATTTTATTTTTAGTCTTGGCACGAGGCCTTGGCTATGTGGTTATGATAGTCTGGCATTATGCATTCCAACATTATGAAAGTGGTTATTGATTTTACATGTGATTATTAGATTAGTAGAATATCAATGTGAATAAGTAAATGGAATTATTTCATTTTATATATGCCATACCATGTTGAAATTTAAAGTTTGAAAGGCTTTTGATTTAGTTATACATTGACTTAAATGTTTATTCTTATTTATGAAAGTTTCTGCTATATTGTTATCCTTACTGGGCATTTGAGATCACCCCTTTTCTATGTTTTATTTTTCCCAGGAAGTGAAGAAGTAAATTATGAATGACCTGCAGGGATATTATATGGGGATATGAGTTTGGATTATGGAGTCATTATGTTGTAGTAGTTTTTCATTTTATGATGTAATGTAAACCATATGAATATATCTAGTGTTTCCAAGGCTACTAAAATAATCGGTCTTTCGAGATTTGATCTTTCTTGTGATCATGCCAATGTTATGTAATAATGCACGGACTCTGGGTAACTAGGGTTGGGGCGTTACAGTTGGTATCAGAGAAAGTTTAGTACAAACCTTTGAAGATAGATTTAGATAAACTCTGATTAGAGCATGTAGACCTAAGATGAACTTTGAGGAATAGAATAGAAGAACTTCATAGAATTTTGGTATTGTAGAGATTTTGTGAGTTTTCCGAGCAATACATCCATGTCTGGATACGAGAAGGTAGAGGCGGTTCTGGCATAGATGTACCTAGGGGTAAAACCCGAATACACCGCTTTGAGCTAGACTCGAACGGGAACTGGTGAACAACAACGGGCCTTGCTGCACTCTTGGTTACAACACTCCCGGGGGATATGCTTAGGATAACTCTCATTTTCTTTACAAATCATTATGAAGGGTTTATGAGTATATAATTCCTCAAAGAAAACATTTTTATGATTATGGATTATATCCATAAATAGTTCAATCTATGTTAAGTGTTTTATAAGTATGGGATTTTGTATTTTGATTCATAAACTAATCTAGTTTATCCCATTGTTTAGAAATGGCGCCTAGTGGAAGAAATGGAAACCGTATCAATGCATGCACTTCATGTAGGGATTGACCTCCTGCTCAAGATAATTATAGTGGGGCTGGTGATGCAACTGGTGCCGATCAGCTAATCACCATACTGGGATAACTTACTCAGGTTATCAATAATAACCTTACCCGTATGGAGCACACTGATCCACAGCGTGGAGGATCAATGTTAGATCGATTCATGAGGAAACAACCACCAACGTTCAATGGGAGTAAAAATCCCTTAGTAGGTGAGCAATGGATAAATTCCCTAGAGAAAATATTTCAGGCTTTGGGGAGCAGTGAAAGGGAAAAAGTTATCATGACAGTTTACCCCCTCACTGGAGATGCTGATCAATGGTGGTCATTGATTCAAAACATGAAGGAAGTTGATGAAGTATCAAATATGGAATGGAGGGAGTTCAAAGATCTGTTTTTAGAAAAATAATTTCCTCACGACCATCGAGCAGATATGGAAAGGCAATTTCTAAGTCTGAGACAGAAGGAGGATGAGAATGTCACAATGTATGAGGCTAACTTTACAAGGTTAGCAAGGTATGCTGGATATTATATACGTAACCCAATAATTAAGATTGATCATTTCTTTGATGGGTTAAAACCATTTCTTCATCGAGCATTAGTCTCACAATCCTTTTTGTCATACAAAGACATTGTTTCATGTGCTATCAAGACCGAAAAGGAATTCTCTATGTCTTATGACTTTAAAGAAAAGCAATAGAAGAAGAGACCTGTTGATCAATCTGGGAGTGGAAATAAGGGGAAGAAGGGAAAGGTTGAATATCCATCCTGTGGTAAATGCGGGAAGAAACATCCCGGTACATGCTTGAAGGGAATGGGAGTCTGTTACAAGTGTGGTGAAAAAGGCCACCAAGCTCATGATTGCAGGGGAAGAAGGAAGCTACCAACGTTCAGTGCTACAATTGCAGGGAGATGGGGCATTATGCAAATTCATGTCCTAAGCGTCAGGAGAACTTACCTCAGAAAAGGCCAAGGGATCAAGGCCAGGCTTATGCTATCACTACTGCTGAGGTAGAAGCTCTGAAAGATGTGGTGGCATGTAATTTAATGGTTTACTCAAGTTTAGCAAATGCATTATTTGATTCTGGATCATCGCATTGTTTCATATCTTCCCAGTTTGCTAAGAAAATTATATATTTCCAATTTGATTTAATAAGGGAGTTGTCAGTTAAAACTCCTAAGGGAAGTATCATTGCAACAAAGTTTTGTGAATCAGTCCCCATTAGAGCACATAAATGTTCTTTATCTTCTGATCTCATTGTCATACCTATGATTGAGTTTGATATAATCCTCGGTATGGACTGGCTTTCGGACTATGATGTGAAGATTTATTGTAAGAAGAAAGATGTTACGATTCTTGATGATAATGATAAGGAACACCTTATCTTTAGAGCAGAATCATCACCACCAAATTCTTATTTAGATCCACCCCCAGTATCTCATCTTAATTCAATTATTGGGGATGAAGAGAATGAAATAACTGTCGGTGAGGAAAGGAATGTTCAAATAGAGGATGTACCTGTTGTGAAAGAATTTGTAGACGTATTTCCGGAAGATATACCTAGACATCCTCCAGAACGAAAAGTTGAGTTTTCCATTGATTTGATTCCTGGACCAAGGCCTATATCGAAGACCCCTTATAGAATGGCCACTGTAGAATTAGTTGAACTAAAGAAACAACTAGAGGAATTGAGTAATAAGGGATTTATTCTCCCTAGTGTTTCTCCATGGGGAGCCTCTGTTCTTTTTGTTAAAAAGAAAGATGGATCTATGAGGTTATGTATCGACTACAGGGAGATCAATACTATAAAGATAAAGAACAAGTATCCCCTACCTCGTATTGATGATTTATTTTACCAACTGCATGGAGCTCAATACTTTTCAAAGATTGACCTTCGATCTGGATACCATCAGTTGTGTGTGAAGAAGGAAGACATTCCGGAAACAGCATTTCAAACTAGGTACGGGCATTACGAGTTTACTGTAATGCCGTTTGGATTGACTAATGCACCCTCTGTATTCATGGACCTGATGAATAGAGTTTTCAAGGAGTATCTCGATGAATTTGTGGTGGTATTTATTGATGATATCTTGGTATAATCCAAAACCTACGAAGATCATGAAAATCACTTGTGCATTATCTTGAAGACTCTGAGGAGGCATGAATTATATGGGAAGTTTAGCAAGTGTGAATTCTGGCTTTAGGAGATTTCTTTTCTTGGCCATATTGTCTCTAAAGATGGAATCTCTGTTGATCCTTCTAAGACCATGGCAATCCAATAATGGCCAGCACCTACGAGTATAACTGAGGTACTTAGTTTTATTGGTTTGGCAGGTTATTATCGACGTTTCATCTAGAATTTTTCCCGATTGGCTAACCCAATAACGAATCTCACACGTAAAGGGGTTAAATTTGTTTGGACAAAAGAGTGTGAAGAATGTTTCGAAGAACTGAAGAGAAGATTAGTCAATGATCCTATATTGACTCTACCATCGGGGAATTATGGGTTCGTTATTTATAGTGATGCATCAAAGAAAGGACTTGGTTGTGTCCTTATGCAGAATGATAGAGTTATTGCCTATGCATCGCGACAGTTGAAAATTCATAAACAAAACTATCCTACTCATGATCTCGAGTTAGCAGCTGTGATCTTTGCTTTGAAGATATGGAGGCACTACCTCTATGGTGAAAAATGTGAGATTTATACTGATCACAAGAGTTTAAAGTATATTTTCTCACAAAAAGAACTCAACATGTGGAAAAGGAGATGGCTTGAATTACTCAAGGATTATGATTGCATGATACACTACCACCCGGGGAAAGAAAACAAGGTGGCAGATGCTTTGAGTAGAAAAGACCATGAAGTTTTGAACAATATGAGAATTGAAAGGGATCCAATTTTCATGGATCTAGTGAAGATGGACATGGGAATAACCAGGGAAGGTGAAACATCAATGCTTTTTCAAATGGTTGCCAAACCATCTTTACTAGAAAGGATTAAGAGTTCTCAGACCGATGATGAATAATTTCAAAAGAAGATTAAAACTCTGAATGATGGGAGATTGAGAGACTTTGTGTATGAAGATGGAATTTTGAGATTCGGGAAAAGACTTTGTGTTCCCGATATACCTGATCTAAAAAGGGAATTGTTGGATGATGCTCATAGTTCCAATTTCTCTATAAACCCTTGACCAAAATGTATAGAGATTTGAAGGAACATTTTTGGTGGGACAACATGAAGAGGGAGATTGCTGATTTTGTGTCAAGATGTATGGTTTGTCAACAAGTGAAAGCTAGAAGGCAACAGCCTGGAGGAGTCATGCAACCTCTTCCCATACCGGAGTGGAAATGGGACAATATTAAGATGGACTTTGTCATGGGTCTACCAAAGACTCCTAGAAGGAACGATGCAATATGGGTTATTGTTGATCGTCTTACCAAGTCAGCAAATTTTCTTGCTATAAGAGAAGATATACCCCTAGAACGTCTAGGAAGACTATATATTAATGAAGTTGTGAGACTTCATGGAGTACCCCTATCGATTTTTTCTGATCATGATCCCCGTTTTACTTCATGATTTTGGAAAAGTCTTCAGAAATCCCTGGATACTGAACTTCATTTGAGCACTGCTTACCACCCTCAGATAGACGGACAATCAGAACGGACTATTCAGACCTTAGAAGACATGTTGAGATCTTTCTCACTTGACTTTCAGGGTATATGGGATCAATATTTACCACTGGTAGAATTTTCCTATAACAATAGCTTCCATTCGAGTATTCAGATGGAACCATATGAAGCGTTATACGGAAAGAGATGTCGTACACCAACCTGTTGGGATGAAGTTGGTGAAATAAAACTTATAGGCGCAGAACTGGTGGAGGAAACAGTGGAAAAGATGAAGGTAATCCAAAATCACATCAAAGCAGCTCAAAGTAGGCAGAAGAGCTATGCTGATAATCGAAGGAAGGATTTGGAATTTCAAGTCGGTGATCATGTTTTCATGAAGGTATCACCATGGAAGGGAGTCATACGTTTTGGTAAGAAAGGTAAATTGAGTCCCAGGTACATCGGACCTTTCGAAATTCTAGAACAAATTGGGGCTGTGGCTTACCGATTGGCAATGCCTCCAAGTCTCTCCAAAGTTCACGATGAGTTCCACGTATCTCTATTGAGGAAATACATGCCTGACCCAATGCATGTACTCACCTATGCGGAATTAGAGCGGGAACCTGATCTTTCCTATTGTGAAGAGCCCGTCAGGATTCTTGATACGAGAGAACAAGTACTGAGAAACCGGACGACGCATCTGGTAAACATTTTGTGGAGAAACCATAAGATGGAAGATGCAACGTGGGAACCCGAGAAACTTATGACGAAGAACCTCCTGAGTCTTTTCATGCGGTAGTATTCTAGAAATTTCGAGGATGAAATTATTTTAAGTAGGGGAGAATGTAACACCCCAAGATTCTATGGTACGCTTCTCTTTGAATAATGTGATAGCGTGTGTTGTACGCAACACCGAGTTCTAACACACCATAACGAATCAAACTAGCCGTTATGAATAGTACTACCTACTTTTTGAAATTATATATATTTTATATTTTAAAATGGACTTCATTTTTGGATTTGTAATATCAAATTTATCCTAAGGTGAAATTTTGGTACTTTTCGGATAACTTTCATATTTTGATGAATAGTGAAAATTACTAAATTTTAATTAAAAACAACTTTTTTAATCAATATAATTAATAATGATAAATTATGAATTTGAGTGGTTTTAAAGAATATTTAAAATATATTTTTACCATTTAATATAATTTTGGTCATTGGACACAATTTTACAATTAAACCGAACATAAACAAGTATCAATCTTTTGATAGTTATTATCTCTTAAAAACATGCTTTTTGTTTTGACATCGGGAATTAATTTTAAATTAATTTCTGCCACTTTTGTGTTTTGAATTTAGAAAAATGTATTCCATATTTGGAATCAGGATGTCCAAATTGTGTAAATAGGTAACTTTTATTTTTAGACATTTTGAATAATTATTGTGGTAAATATTTTATTTACCATGGTTAAGGGTAAATCTGGTAAATAAGGGTTAAAAACTAATATTATAATAATACTAAATTACCCTAAAACGTGTCCTATCCTTTTTGGTTGATACAAGTTCGACCATAGGCATCTTTTTGTTGATTTTGGGACTCCATGGTGCCACATGTAGGTGATAGGGACACTTTTTTTTAATTAAGTCAAAATGAATACAAAAGTGACAGTAGCATATATCTTTTAGAAAAAAAAATATTACATAGGGTTATATATGTTGGATTTTAGATTATAAATATTAATTAGAAATATAAACAGATTTCCTACATAATGGTATTTTATTTATAATTTTTAGACATTAAATAATTTTATTTAGTTATGACACAATGATGATGTAGTAATTATTATAATAGTGAAACATTAAAATAATTGATATTATAAACACCCAAATAAATATAATATGAAACTTTTAATGAATTAAACTAATTTTATAGGATAATATGATATATTAGTATTGATTTAATTGACTTTGATCGAAGTAATCAATCTGTTATGAGTTTCAAAAAAATCAACTATTGAATAGTGTCAAAATTGACATAAAAGAGTTATTAAAACAAATATTATATTATTAATTGATATTAAATTCTAAAAAATCTATGGTTCGGCCAAGAGACTTATATCATGATAGGTTCATCATTAATGGACCACTCGGGGGTCTCTTGGATGTATATAGTAAATTTATTAACCATATTATATAAAAATACAAAGAGACATTGTAAAAGTGAAACTAATTAACTTAAAGTTAAT
This sequence comes from Viscum album, assembly GCA_963277665.1. NCBI lineage: Eukaryota > Viridiplantae > Streptophyta > Magnoliopsida > Santalales > Viscaceae > Viscum > Viscum album. The sequence goes on from OY728150.1 coordinate 1,478,455,338, forward strand.
ACTTAAAGATAAGGTTAAAATAAGTACCCAAACCTGTCTAAATTCTATTGGTTGAGTTTTTTTCGACCCATCCCCACATTAAACATTGAATAATCAACTTTGGATCCATTAGAAACCGAATATGAATTTATTATAAATTAATATTTCTAGATTTTCCAAAGGTGCCCCTCACCCCTCTTATAAAAGGGCACACATCCTTCTCATTTCTTCACACCTTCAAAGCCTTTTGGTCGGCCAACCTCTGCCAAAATACTCTCCCAACTTCCCTCACTACAACTTAGAGGCCTTAGTTTGATCAGAAAGCCAACCTAAGGAGCCCTTTTGATCAAATCAAAAGGAAGAACCCGAAGAAGAGGTAATGATTTCACCACCCTTTTCCAAGTTCATTTCTTCTTCCACTTCTTCTTCCTTTGTTGTTACCATTCTAAAATAATAACTACAGTATAATATATATATTGTGATGCTATTATAAATATGGTACAACCATATTCAGTATTCTATCCACCCTTTAAATAACATGTCACCATACGTGCGTACGTACGGCTTACCGTCTCCACGTCGTGCTGTAATTGTTATTCAATATATTTTTATTTGGATGGGTATAATAATGATGTGTAACTCATGTAAATAATAAATATAACATGTTAATGATTCTGTATATATGATATACCATCCATTTATATATTATTTTAATATCAAAAGAATGATATTGTCGCTTGTGCGTACGTACGGACTACCGTCTCCACGAACGCGATGAGATTCATTCTCCATCGTATCCATTCAAGTATAATTATCATTTGATGATTTAAAAAATGATGTTTAAGGACTTGATATCATTATGGATATGAATAATATACAACCTATCCTTTACAAACATGTCTTACGTAACAAAACATATAAAAGAAAACAAGTAAGTTAACACCCGAAACAACGATAATACTAAGATATTATTATCAAATCAATATTAAAAGATCATATATGATATCATATTAATGTATATGATTATTTTATAATTTAATAACAATTATTTCATCATTATATAGGAGGTTATCCTACCCCAACCATGGAAAAGTACGAGGTAAGGGTTATTTCACAATCTCTTCATTATCTGAGGTTGTTTATATTAATAATCTACTGGGATCCCTTTATAATCCACATCCATGTTTTCTTAAAAATGTGTTTAAAAACATTTTTATTATTTACAAGAATAAGGGTTAAAGTCATTTATACCCCTGTTTGACTTTTTATAAGAGGAATCTTTCCATCGTTTTCAAAACAAGGTCCTTTTTAACCTTTTCGACAGAATTAAGGTAAGAATGTTTTTTTAACTTATACGGCGGGTGCGGTTATTTTCTGCCGTTATAAAATCTTCAAAGCATTCCTTACAGGCTAATAATAATATTTTCAAGGAAATTTTTTATTTTATATGGCTCTTAAATGATTTCAAAAATAGAAAGAGTTATTTCTCTAAGAAGTGTTTTGATTTCAACTATGTCAACATCCTTTGATGGATTTTACGCTTATTTGAAGTTGATTTATTATGATACAAAACTTATATACTGTATTGAAGGTTTTGTGATATGTTTGACTGTGGATGTGCTATTTTTATACCATTCATAGTTTATGGTTAAATTATTGACATTTCGTATGCTAGTTTAATACGAATGTTTATCTTATGTTTAAACCTTTTCATATGGAAATGCATTGGACTTAATATGTGATGGGTGGAGCCCGCTATAGATCCTCGATGCATCGGTAGGTATCATGAGACAAACTAGTGTCTTGGCACAAGGCCTTAACAAAATCTTATTTGTAGTCTTGGAATGAGGCCTTGGCTATGTGGTTATGATAGTCTGGCATTATGCATTCCAACATTATGATAGTGGTTATTGATTTTTCATGTGATTATTCGATTAGTAGAATATCAATTTGAATAATTAAATGGCATTATTTCATTTTATTTATGCCATACCATGTTGAAAGTTCAAGTTTGAAAGGATTTTGTTTTAGTTATACATTACCTTAAATGTTTATTCTTATTTATGAATGTTTCTACTATATTGTTATCCTTACTGGTCATTTGAGCTCACCCCTTTTCTATGTTTTATTTTTCCAAGGAAGTGAAGAAGTAAATTATGAATGACCTGCAGGGATATTATGTGGGGATATGAGTGTGGATTATGGAGACCTTATGTTGTTGTAGTAGTTTTTCATTTTATGATGTAATGTAAAACTTATGAATATATCTAGTGTTTCCAAGGCTACTAAACCAATCGGTCTTTCGAGATTTGATCTGTCTTGTGATCATGCCAATGTTATGTAATAATGCACCGACTCTGGGTAACTAGGGTCGGGGCGTTACATATTTTGTTTTTTATGATTATCTTTTGATTATGATTAGTGATTAATGTATTACTTCACCATAAAAGGATTTATTCATATTAGACAACCTATTCTATCTATTTTTTTATGATGATAACTAAATATCGATGTAATAAACTATCACTATATTTATAAATCATAAGACCCATTAGTGATTGAAGTATAAAAAGTCAACTACTACTAATAGAGTAAGATATGATGTAGATATTGATAAAATAATGACAGAAGGGTCAGTATTTTCTTATTAAATAGATTTAAATTATATGAGTATAGCTTCTTATGAAATAAAATGATATCCTATTACTATTATTACATATGAAACCAGGTAACTATTAATACATATTTTCTTTATAGTTTTTTGTATTTAACATTCCTTGAATCCCCCAAATTCTTGGGATAAATTTTCTCTATCACTCCCTATAATTATTTATGATTTTGGTTCATGATAAAATATTCCATTCCCACCTACATTCTCTTATGATGAAACCTAGTTATGAGTAAGATTAGGAAACCTTTTCTCTACCAAATTTCCATTTTTAGGAGATGTATTATTAATATTTTGTATGATGTGGGTTTCTATGAGGCAATTTTCAAATGTTAAACCTTTGATTACGAAGACAAGTTTCAAGGGAGAATTTTTTTAAGTGGTATAGAATGTAACACAATAGGATTTTGTTAATTTTTTTTTCATGTGATTTTATCCCTTAAATAATTTTGTATTACAACACGCAATGAGTATATCTTGAGTTATAATAAAAACCAATTTCAAATTAGGTTACATGAAACAGTGTCTTTTTCTGAAATCATTCATGACATGCGACCCCAGGCTTCAATGAGCCATGATATAATACCATTATAAATAAGTCCATTATAACATAACCATTAAATTGGTCGGTATGAATAGTGTTAACAACTTTATGGAATATACATATAGATGTACTAAAATATATAAATTTAAATATAAATTCTTAGTAAATAATCAATCATTGTTTAGGTATGTAACTATATTCATCCGAAATATGTTTTCTTTAAAAATGAGTTTTATTTATTTTTATGAAAAACTATTACAATTAATTTATAGATTTTATTGAATATTTATTTCATAATAAGAAATTTATATTGTATATAATCATACTTTAAAAAATAATAAATATAATATTTTTTTATTATCTTTTGGAGAATATTTATTTTTTAGTGAATAAAAAAATAACTATTTCTTATAAAATGATAATTTATTTTCAATAAATTAATTAATTTAAATTTATAAATTTTTAAATAAAATAAGTCATATTTAGTAATATTTATTCTACATTATTACTTTTAAATCATTTTTTTTGGATTTTAGTAGAGTATTAATTTTGGGTTTAAAAAAGGGTTGTTTTTTATAAAAACTATTTTAATGTGAAAAATGTTTCTCCATTACTATTACATAAAATAATTCCTAATGAAGAATGTTTTAAATTAAATTTATAAGTTATGTATTGTTACCTTTTTTATATTCTTACAATGATTATTAATATAAAAATAGTAAATAAAAAATCATCTTGTTCCTGAAAAAAATAAACTTCCCAAAAATCGGCATTTTCATTTCATATAGTTTTTATTTTATTTTTTCCAAACTTTTAGAAAATATAAAGGAAAAAGAAAAAAAAAATTTCATATCATCTGGTACAAAATTATATTTTGGTGAATTTCTGACAATTTTCTGAATAGATTAATTTTTTGACGAATATAAAAAAATTTAAAATTTTATTTTAAACCCACAATTTCAATTAATTTATTTATAATGATAATTTATATTTATTTTATTTTATAAAGTTAAATTAGTATAATTTTACATCTTATAATTTAATTTATTTCACTTTAATAAAATTAATTTTGAATTTGGATATAAAAACTTTGTATACTTTTGAAGTTTTTTTCTTTAAAAAAAAACTATTCATATGGTGTCAGTAGGATTTATTTTAAATTAAAAATTTTCAATTATGTGATTTTAATTTTTAATAAGGAATTTAATATATTTAATAAATAAAATTTATGTTATTTAATATGGTTTAAGTGGAAAAGAAGTCAAAATTATATACCCTAATAATGTTAAAAATGGGTTTTTTGTGGGGTTATACTAAAATGATATGGGTTTAAATTAATAATAAACTTGTATAAAATATATTTTTAGACATATTTAGAAATTATAATGTCTAATGTTATAATTTTATCCATATATTCACCCTTAAATCATTATAGTAACGTGGGTACACATTATAATTTAAAAAAACATACATGTATTCCACTCCCCTCACATATAAAAGGCAGCCCCTCTCCTCTCCTATTCAAATATTTAATCTATTTTTTTAGAAAATTACTCACCAAATAACCTCAAAGCATATATGGACCCAACCTTAAAACATTACATAATCTTGAATTAAATGAATAATTTAAATTGAGGATATTTTCAGGTTTAGAGTTTTAGAGAGTTAGGTTGTAACTATTACATTGTAAAATATTACAAAGTAGACACTTCTAATCAGTTTCCATTTTTTTAATAAAATAAAAACTCTTTGAAAAAAAAGATTCATGTCTAGTTCCTTGTTTTGGACAGTATGACTTTTCCTTGATCCCATCCTTAACCCTATTCCACATTTTGTCCTATGAGAAACATTTCAAAAAAAAACTTGGGATGAACGTAAAAAGCTTCGTAAGGATTACACAAAGAAGGAAAACTGTTAGTTTATCAAAACAAAAATTAAACCATGAATACTTTTACATAAGTAATTCCTTTCACCTTTATGAAGTAGTAAATACTCTTCACTGAATAAAGGATCAATACTTACCCTTTTGTAACCAAAATATTACCATAAACCCATATAAAGAACACATAACATATAAAGGTAACTTGGGACATAAACATACTTAAATTGAAAAATCATACGATCGACTTCCACACATATCACTAAATGGAATAGCCATACAGCCGAATTCCATACCCAATGCATTAGAGGTTATAACGTAACCACTCGTCCTGGTTTTCATGGCACCACCCGCGGTTTGGTTTATCACATAACCACCTGTCAAATGTCCAACTACCATTATAAAATCATAACACATAAAACCAATATAAAATAATGATAAAATTTCCACATTTCAATCAAAAAATATAATTTAAATATATTTACACAAAAGAGTCCTTTATCAAAACTATTTTCAATACCAAAATACGTAAAAGAGTACTGTGTATTTATTCTCTTTTAAAAACATTATGGCTTGTTGAGGAATCCAAAGATCAAATAATACCTGCGGTGGCGGAAAAGGTCATTGTCACCACTTATGTTAAAAGGAACATTCTATTTGTTTTTTAGTAAAATGATTCATAGAATAATATTCCTTTTTAATAAAAGTAAATGTCAAAGGGGTTTATACACCGTAAAAAAGAAACTTGTGTATTAATGAAAATATTCCTCAATGAAAGGAAATTGAGACGAAGTCCCTTACCTCATGTATGACTTGACTCAGTCGTTCTTTAATATCCTGAATTATAAAATAAAGTAAATTTTTACTTTCTTAAGAACCTTTTTCATGTTTATTATTCCTTTTATATCACTAATTACCATGTTATAATCATTATGTAGTCATTTAAGTTAATGATGTTTGTTTTGTAGATATTTGGTACTTAAGTCAAAAATGGACTTCTTATAATTACATGTTGTCCATGTGATCAAAGGATAATTATATCTAGAATGATATTCAAGATTTGGATATCATATATATCCATCATATATAGGTATTTATAATAGTACTTAACATTTAGGGTAAGAAATTAAATATACCGTTCATGGAGACGGTAAGACGTACGTACGCATGAATGCTACATCCATTTCTAGTTATTATTTTAGTGTAATTAAAACATAATTATACATAGTTATATTATAATTACAGTATATTATAATATATAATATCACTAACTCCATCCTTTATACATATCACATATGGTATGAACGAGTCATATCACTTTGAGGGGGTGTTGGTCCGCACTTTCTCTAATGAGATTATCATATTTACACATAATGAAAAACATAAAGGTATTCTATAAATGGATAATACAGAACCATAAATAAAACATAAACATAATATATATCATATATAAATATAGTTCCATCATAATGGCCACCATGATTGGAGGTAGGATGTAATTGAACAATCATCGATTCGTGAGCCGTTAGTTTGCCATCAACAGAAACATAATGTTTTTCACCCATTAGATAGAGGTGTGTAAGTGTAGTTATAATCCTTATCATAAAAACATCCTAGTATATTGATGATACTGTTTTTGTTACAAAATAAAGGAATAAAAAGATCTTATGGGTTGGAGAAGTAAAATAAAAGAAAAAAATTAAGAGAAATTGTTACCTTTAATTTAGGCAACAACCTTTGGTATGAACCAAAAGGACTCCTTGAAGTGACTTATGCCTATGGTAGGGATTCTAAGTAGAGTATATGGATGTAGGGAGCTTATTTGGGCATATTTTGGATGATCCAAAAGGCTTGATAGGTGTGTGGAATTGGTTATAAGTGGTCTTCTTTTATAAGGGGGAGGAGGGACTCTTTAGCAAAGTGTGATAATATTATTTTATTATATAATGATATTTGGTTTCTAAAGGTCCAAAATCATTAACATCACATATAAGAAGATTAATGGTCGAAATAAAATCATAAAATAAGAATTGGACATGTTTTGTATAATATTTTAATCATTATAATCTTATTTATTTAAACAATTTATTAATGAGGTAACTATGCATCATTATTGTGTCATAAATAATCTAATTTATTTGATGTATAAAAATTATAAAAAAATATCATGATGTAGGAAATAGCTTTATATTTCCCATGAATATTTATAGTTGAAAATATAACTTATATAACACCATATAAAAATTAATTTACTGAACAATATTTGTTTTTGTCATTTTTGCCTTTACATTAAATTAATTAATCTAACGTGTCATTTCATTTCTTAAGTGGCTACATGGGGTCCCGAAATAGACCCAAATATTCCCATGGTCGGCCATTACTAATCCAATAAGGTTAGGACAAGTTTTAATATAAATTTTTAATTATAATATTCTTTTAACCTTGAATTACCCTATTTACCATTAACTGCGGTAAATAAAAGTCAAAAGTTTCTCTTCACAAAAAAAATTAACTTATTGAACCACATTTTACTTCTTTATAACAACCATGTATATCGTATTTTTGAAATTCAATTCACAGAAGCTCTAAAATTTCATTTAAATAAAAAGGATAGTTTTTTTAACTACTACAAAGTGGTTTCACTATTTATCAAAAAATGAAGTTTTTTAGACAAATACCAAAAATTCACGCTAAGATAAATTTGATATTCCAAATTAAAAAATGATGTCTATTTTTCCAAATTCAAAAAATAAAAGTTTCATTAATTAATTTTATAACTAATTCTCTTTGTTAAAACAAATAGCATGTTTTTAAGGAACAATAACTATCAAAAGATTGACATTTGTTTATGTCCACTTTCAAAGTGAAATTAATTCTAATGACTAACTTTGGATTAAATGGTAAAAATATATTCTAATTAAACATTAACACCATTTAAAAAAATTATGTATCTATATAATTAAGTTAGATTAAAATGAAGTTTTGAATTAAAATACAAATGATTCACCATTCATTAAAAAATGATCTTTATCTGAAAAATTCCAAAAAAATAACAAAAATTAAATTTTGATGTCCCCATTATAAGGAAGTATTTTATTTGGTGAAATAGTTTGTATTAAAGTGACCAAATCTAGATTTAAATAAGGTTCTCCATTATGAGGTAGTAAATCGTCCTTTTTAATGTAAATTCTGTTTAAAATTAGATTCATTCACATTTTAATCCTCTAACTTTTATGGGATAAAAATAAATACATTTAACAAGAACGTATAATCATATTGTAGTTATTTTTGTTCATTACCACCATTAAAACAACTAAGAGTTAACTACCATTTAAAAGAATAATATTATATTATTAGTGTGCAACGTAAGATTTCAATGAAACCCATTATTGTGTATTGGGTACACTATCGAACATAACAACCCCTTTAAAGTAAACTTCATATTTAATTAAAAAATATTAATAAAAAGAGAGTGTATTATTTCTTTATTTACTCGGGATGTTACATCCTTCCCTCTTTTTGGAAATTGCTTCCTTGCAATTTTTATTCACTTATCAAAAAATTGAGGGTATTTGTCCCTTATAGCATTTTTGGATTCCCACATTGAGTCTTCAATCGTATGGTTTTTTAAGAAAAACCTTTACCTAGTGAATTAAATAATTCCACAATACCTGCTTTCAATGGTCAAGAATCTGGACAGGTTGATCTTCATAAGATATATTCACTTCCAACTGAACTACCTTGGGACTCAAAACATGAGATGGATCTGGCATATAATTTCTCAACATCGAAACATGAAAAACATTGTGTACCTAGGATAAAATTGGAGGTAAAGCCACTCTATACGCAACTAATCGAACTTTCTATAGGATTTTATAATGTCCAATGAACCTTCGACCCAACTTTTTCTTCTTACCAAAACGCATCACACTTTTTTTATGGAGAAACATTGAGAAAGACATGATCACCTTCCTCGAAAATAAAGATCCTTCCTCCGATTATCTCCATAACTTTTCTGTCTGCTCTGAGCTGTTCTCATGTGCTTCGGAATCAACTAAAATTTCTATGCTATCTCTTCTACCAATTCTAGTCCCCTCATCTTCCTTTCACCTACTTTATCCCAAAAATATTGAGTTCGACAACGGTTTCCATATAATGCCTCAAATGAAGCCATATGTATACTGGAATGAACACTTTTATTATATGAAAATTCAACCAGAGAAAGATGTTGGTCCCAACTTCCCTGATAATTTAGTGGCGAAGAACGTAGCATATCTTCCAAGGTCTGAATTGTTCGTTCTGACTGTCTATCTGATTGTAGATGAAAAGTTGAACTAAAATTTAATTTAGTATGCAACGACTTATAAAGGCCTTTCCCAAATATATAAGTAAACCTGGGATCACGATCAGATACAATTGAGATGGGAACTCCATGCAACCTGACTATCTCTTTAACATTAAACCGAGAAATTTGATCTGGAGACAATGTATCTCTAATAGGAAGGAAATGAGCAGATTTAGTCATTCGATCAATAATAACCTAGATTGCATTATAACCTTGAGATGTCTTTTGTAATCCAACCACAAAGTCCATAGATATATTTTCCGATTTCCACTATGGCACCTGTAAAAAAAGAATCATCCCTTGCAGTAACTACCGCTCTTCTTTAACCTGCTGAAAAGTCAAACACTTCACAGTAAAATAAGCAATATCTCTTTTCATTCCATCCCACCAGTAATACTCCCGAAGATCTCTGTACATCATAGTACTACAAGGATGAACTGGAAACAGGGAACTATGAGATTCACATAACAAGTCATTATTCAACTACGAAACACAACACACACATAATATCTTTCCAAATCTAACAACACAATCATTATCAATGTTAAATACAGGAAACTTACCCTTATGAATCAACTCTACCTTTTTCTGTAACTCACTGTCTTCCTTCTGTGCTTGCTTAATTCTGTCTGATAGAGATAATCTCACTGACACCTGATACAAAACAGAATAATTTTATGCACCAAAAACATCTATGCCAAAGTTTATAAAATAAAAAACCAAAGGATCTTTTTGATAATGTAACATGGTTAATGAAGCATTACTTTTTTGACTCAAAGCATCAGCCACTTTATTTTCTTTTACTGGATGTTAATGGATCGTGCAATCGTAATCCTTGATTAATTCCAGCCATATCCTATGTCTCATGTTCAATTATTTATGAGTGAATATATACTTTAATCTTTTGTGGTCAGTATATATTTCAAATTTTACTCCATACAAATGATGCCTCCAAATTTGTAAAGAGAAAAACAATAGTAGATAATTCCAAATCACGTGTAGTGTAATTTAACTCATGGGGTTTCAACTAACCTGGAGCATAAGAAAGTAGCTGATCATTCTACATAAGGACACATCCATGTCCTTTCAATGAAGAATCACTGTAAATAACAAACTACCCATTTCTGGAAGGCAATGCCAAAATTCGAGAATACACCAATCTTCTTTTCAATTCCTGAAAACAATCATCCCATTATTTTGTCCAAATAATCCTAACACCTTTTCGAGTTAGCTTAGTCAGTGGACTAGATAAACGGAAAAAATGTTCAATAGACCTCTTGTATTAACCTCCCAAACCAAGAAAACTAAGAATCTCTGTTATATTTGTTGGACATGTCCATTATTCAACAACTTTTGTTTAGTAGGATCAGGAGTTATGCCATTTTTTGAATTAATTTGACCAAGGAAATAAATTTGTTGCAACCAAAACCCACACTTGCGGAAATACCCAAATAGTTTCTTTTCTTTTAAGGTTTGCAAGACAACCCTTAAATGACTTTTGTGTTCCTCCTTACTTTTGGAATAAACCAAAATATCATCAATGAACAAAACCTCAATTTATCACATGAATCAACCGATCCATCACTGCAACAAACTGTTCAATTATGATACTGACCATCTTAGGATGCTCATTTCGAAGGTCATTTTCTTATATATGTCTTCCCAAAAAGTTTCTCTGTTTCCTCTATGAAAAACCATTTTGAACACAGAAATATCTTACGCAAAGCAACATGGTAATCTGTAAATGCTATATCATTTCAATATTACCATAAATTAATTTATGGACATTTATTTAACAATACCCTAACTCCAAAAGTTATCTAAAATGATCTCTGATACAAACTATAAGGAACCGGCCTTAAGACATTACATAATATTGAATTAAATGAGTAATTCGCATTGACGATCTTTTTAGGTATAGAGTTTTATTGAGATAGGCTGTAACGATTACATTGAAAAGTTTTACAATGTAGACACTTCTACTTAGTTTCCATTTTTTTCATAAAATTAAAAATCTTTGAAAATAAATATTCATGTCTAGTTCCATGTTTTAGATGGTATGACTTTTCCTTGATCCCATCCTTGACCCTACTCCACATTATGTCCTGTAAAAAACATTTAAAAAAACTTGGAATGAGCATAAAAAGCTCAGTAAGGGATACACAAATAATGAAAACTGTTAGTTTTCAAAACTATAAGTAAATCATGAATACTTTAACATAAGTAATTATTTTCACCTTTATAATGTTGTAAATACTCTTCACTGAATAAAAGATCACTACATACCCTTTTGTAAGCAAAAGATTATCATAAAACCTATATAAAGAATACATAACATATAAAGGTAATTTGGGACATAAACATTCTTAAATGGAATAATCATACGGCCGACTTCCACACATATCACTAAATGGAATATTCATACGACCGACTTCCATACCCAATGCATTAGAGGTCTTAACGTAACCACCCATCATAGTTTTGACGGCACCACCCGTCATTTGGTTTATCATATAAGCACCTGTCAAATGTACAAGTACCATTATGAAATCATAACACATAAAACCAATATAAATGAATGATAAAATTTACACATTTAAATCAAAAATATCATTTAAATATATTGACACAAAAGATTCCTTTATCAATGCTATTTTCAATACCAAAATACGTAATAGAGTATATGGTATTTATTTTTTTTTAAAAACATTATGGCTTGTTGATGAAGTCAAAGATCAAATAATACTCACGGCGGTAGAAAAGGTCGTTGTCACTGTATACATTTAAAGGAAGTTTCTTTTTTTCATTTAGTAAAACGCTTCATAGAAAAACATTCCTTTTTAATAAAAGTAGAATTCAAAGGGTTTTATACACCATATAAATGAAAGTTGTGTATTAATGAAAATATGCCTCAATGAAAGGGGATTGAGATGAAGTCCCTTACCTCGTTTCCGACATGACTCGATCGTTCTTTAATCTCCTGAATAATAAAATAAAGATAAATTTTACTTTTATAAGAACATTTTTCATGTTTATTATTCCTTTTATATCACTTATCACCATGTTATAAACATTATGTAATCATTTATGTTAAGATGTTCGTTTTGTCGATATTTGGTACTTGAGTCAAAAATGGAATTCTTATAATTACATGTTGTTCATGTGGTTAAAGTATCATTATATTTAGAATGATATTCATGATTTGGATATCATATATATCATATATATCTATAATATACATGTATTTGTAATATTACATAACATTTATAGGTAAGAAATGAAATACAACATTTATGGAGAAGTTAAGCCGTACGTACGCATGAACACTACTTCCATTTATACTTCTGATTGTAATGTAATTAAAACCTAATGATACATTGTTATATTATAATTCTAGTATAGTATAATATATATATTCATTAACTCCGTCCTTCATATGTACCATATATGGTATGAACGAGTCATATCACTTTGAGGGGGCGGTAGTCCGCACTTCCTCTAATGAGATTATCATGCTTACCCATAATGGAAACCATAAAGGTATGCTATAAATGGAAAATAAAAACGAATAAATAAAACATAAACATTATATATATAATATATAAATATATTTCCTTTATAGTTTCCACCATGAGAGGTAGTAGGATTTAATTGAACAATCATCATTTCGTGAGGCATTAGTTTGCCATCCACAAAAACATTATGTTATTAACCCATTAGATGGAGGTGTGTGTAAGTGTAGTTCGAATCCTTCTCATTAAAAAATCCTAGTATATTGATCATACTGGTGTTGTTACAAAATAAAGGAATAAAAATATTTTAGGGGTTGGAAAAGTAAAATAAAAGAAAACAATCTAATAGAAATCATTAACTTTAATTTGGGTAACTCCCTTTGGTTTCAAACGAAAGGACTCCTTGAAGTGCCTTATGCCTAAGGTAAGGATTTTATGAGGAGTAGGGAATTGGATAGAAGTGGTTCCCTTTTAATTTGGGTGATCCAAAAGGCTTGAGAGGTGTGAGGAATTGGATAGAAGTGGTTTCCTTTTATAATGGGGAGGAGGGCCTCTTTAGGAAAGTGTGATAATATTGTTTTATTATATAATGATATACAGTTTCTAAAGGATCATAAATCATTAAAATAGATGATAAGATGACTCATGGTCGAAAAAAAATCATCCAATATGAATTGGACATGTTGTGGATAATATTTTAATCATTATAATCTTATTTTTCTAAATCATTTATTAATGAGGTAAACTCTGAATCATTATTGTGTCATAAATAATTTAATTTATTTGATGTCTAAAAATTAGAAAAAAAGTATCATGATGTTGTAAATCTCATTATATTTACAATGAATAATTATAGTCGTAAAAATAACTTATATGACACCATATAAAAATTAATTTACTAAAAGATATTTGTTTTTGCCATTTTTTGTCTTTACATTAAATTAATTAATCTAATGTGTCATTTTCATTCATAATTGGCTCCATGGGGTCCCCAAATAGACCCATAGATTCCCATGGTCGGCCATTACTCATACAATATGTTTAGGAAAATTTTTAAGGTAAATTTTGAATTATAATATTCTTTTAACATTGAATTATCCTATTTACCGTTAACTACGGTAAATAAAAGTCAAAAGTTACTATTCACCAAAAATTATTTTCTTCTTATTAAACTAATTTTTATTTCTTGATAAAAACCATGTATTTAAGTTTTTAGAAATTCAATTTACAGAAGCGGTAAAATTTCATTTATGTGAAAAAGTCAGTTTTTTAACTACTACTAAGTGGTTTCACTATTCATCAAAAATTGACGTTTTTCAGAAAAATACCAAAAAATCACCCTAAGATAAACTTGATATTCAGAATTCAAAAATGATATCTATCTTACCAAATTCTAAACATAGAAGTTTCATTAAATAATTTTATAATTAATTATCGTTGTTAAAACAAATAGCGTGTTTTTAAGAAACAATAACTATCAAAATATTGACACTTGTTTATGTCCACTTTCAAAGTGAAATTAATTTCAATGACCATAATTGGATTAATTAGTAAACATAGTTTCTAATTACACTTTAAAACCAATTAAAAAGATAATCTAACCATATAAAAACATTAGATTAAAATGCAGTTTTGAATTAAAATAAAATAGTTTTCAATATTCATTAAAAAATGAAATTTATTCTAAAAATTCCAAAAATTTACACAAAGTAAAATAATTATATTAAATTATTAGTGTGCAACATAAGATTTCAAAGAAACCCATTGTTGCGGATCAGGTATGTTATCCAACATAACAACCCATTTAAAGTAAACATAATATTTAATTCAAAAATATTAATAAAAAGAGAATGTATTATTTCTCTATTTACCCGGGATGTTACATAAAATACCTCTTATCATACTAAAGACATTATTTTTTCAATAAATCTATTTGTTCAAGGATTTTGGGGAAAACCTAAGGTGGGTACCTGAAGAAGAGGCAATGTTCATCAATGAGAATTTTTATTTTATTTCACACTCCACCTATTTAAATTAATATTATAAAAAGATGATATAATAACTTCATTATCTTCCATATAATTAGATTTTGTTATGTTAAGGTCGTTTTTTTAATAAATTTCCACTTTCATTAACTTGTTTATGAAATACTCATTCATGTGTATAATAGACTACCACCTCACAATCTGATGTCATCATTTTTTTATATTACCACATATCAAAATTTGAAATAATGATGGATTTAATTTTTATATATTATGTTAATTATATTATTATTCTTCTTGAATTATTATATCCAACATACCTTCATGCTTTCATTTTTTAGAACATGACAACGTCGCTAGTGTTTACGACAGACCACCACCTCGCAAAATAACATGATTCGTTCACACATTATAAAAATGGTAATAAAAATGGGATACTAAAGTCATGTTATATATATATATATGATTAAAAAAATTACTTTTTATTGATAGTATAACATTTACCATTCCTTATTATATTCTAAAAATAAGATGGAAACAACGATCATGCGTACGTACCACCTAGCATCTATATGAATCGTGTATTTCATTTTTTATCCTGAAAATTTATGTATTATTATAAGTAAATTTGTACCCTATAAGTATTATATTTATATGTTAGTTCAATGTTTTGATATTATAAAACCATGATAAAATTAATAGTAGTAAAAAATAATAAATAGAAACTTACATGAAAAAATGATGTTATTTCCTAAAACGTGACCTTAACGTGGAATTGTTAATATACTAGTATTAAAAGGTTATAAGTAAATATAAATTGTATTATATATAAAATTATTTCCCATTAATACATTAATAACAACATTATCTCTATTAAAAATTCAGTTCGAACATGTATAAATGAATTTGGGAGTTATGGTAAGAGATTTTTGTCTAACTTTATTACTAATATGAGAAACGACTTACTCACCACCCATTAATTTTATGCAGTATATATAGTTCCATTGAATATATATTGCAATGTTTATCCTTAAAATTATTTTTATATACATATCCATTTGAGTATATATATTTCATGTCGTATATAGTTCAAAAGTTACAGAAATAGTAAGAGAATTTTGTCTCAATTGTCCAACTTTGAGACAAATGTAATGTTATAAACTTATCTTCCTTTACAAGGTGTATATAAAGCCCATTTTTCATATAATACAATGAATTTATTTATCCTCAAAATTTTTTAAGTTCCATCATGGGTTATTCTTTCATGGTTCTTATAATTCAATGTTTCCAAATTTTAAATGATTTTTTATTTTTATATCATTATTTATCAGGATTTTTTAGGACTATGTTTTCGTGGATAATATACTATGATCCATATACAAAGAAACTGATTAATTTTCTACCCCTATTTTTAGTCATAATATTTTTAAGTAATATTACAATTTTCCATTGTTTGGTACTTAATATAATAGAAGAAATGTTTTTATGAAAATATTAATTTATTTACCTCTTTAATCAATACCACCTCTTATATTTTTTTTGACTTTTTTTTAATTATTATATATTATTTTTTGAAATAAATTTTTAATAATGTCTTAAATATTAATTTCTTTGAATTGAATATTCAATTTATTTTCCAAAAAATTCTCATTGGGTTTTTACTGAAAATTTTAATTGAATCCATGATTTCTTGTGTATGGAATGAATGGAATTTGTTGTTATCATGATATATATTTTATTTGAAGATTAAATTACAAATAATAAAAAAATCCAAGAAAATGATTTATAATTTTTGTATGTTTTTGTAATTTATTCTCAATGAAAAATTATTTTCTCTCAATGAAATGTTCCAATCATGTTTCAAAATTAGTTTTTCCATATTAGATGAAATACATCAATGATACTTATTCTATAATGTGTATATTATTCAAGGATACCATTGTTATTATTTCAATAAAGGGTTTATGATTATGATGAAAATATTTTTATGAAACACATTTCCCTCCCACGGGTTATACCATGATAAGATACTTATTATACCAAATTATTTTTCCCAAAATTGATTTTTTACAAGGTACGGGTGTTATGGGTTCATATTTTTTTCATTTGGACTCAATATTTCTCAAATAATATTCATATAATTAGTGAATATAGTCTTTAGGGGTTACCTCAACAAATTAATGGTAGTCTTTATAAATGATATTCTTATGTACTCTTAAAAAATGGATTTACATGTGGAGAATTAAAATACTACACATAACACCTAATTGAAGTAAAATTTATATGAAAATTATAATATATGTATGTATTTATGGGATAAAGTAACTTTATTGGGGAAGGTTATCACCAAAAAGAGATACTTTTTGATCCTTCGAAAAAAAATGCAACTGAAAAATGGACCAGGCCAATATATATGATGGAATTATATATTTCCAATGGATAAGATTGGTAACATAATTGATTTATGAGAAATTTCACATGGTTTTTAATACAACTAACCAAGACTACTCCAAAGAGAGTGATGTTTTTTAATGATTCATGTGAACAAATATTTATTATGCTGAAGAAGTGGATAATCACTGCACATGTGCTCATGTTACCCTTATGTGGGGAAGATTTTTTTTTATATAATGATGTGTCAAAAACGGTATTGGGATTTTTTCTCATGGACGATGGAAAATTGATAACCTATGCATCACTCCAATAAATGATGAATGAGTATAACAACCAAACTCATGATTTATAATTGGATACATTGATCATCGCATTGAAGATATGTTAAAACTACCCCTATAGAGAAAAGTGTGATATATATATGAATTATAAAATAATTAAGAATACATTAACACAAATTGAGATTAATATGTTCTAATGAAAGGGATTAGAGATAATCAAGGATTATAATTGTTCAATCCATTACCATCTTAGGAAGGAAAACAAATCAGATGATTCTATAAGTAGAAATGATCCTCAAACCATATACTTGATGAGGATTACAAGGGATTAAATCTTCAGAGATAAGAAATGTATAGGAATGAGAATATAAATGGATATTAATATAATTATTCAAAAATAATGTCTCAAAACTATTTTATATAGTGGATCAAGGTGGCCCAAAAAGATAATGAGTTTCTATAGAAGAAGGTAGAAAATATTACAGAGATCAAATTTTTTGAAGATGGAGTTATCAGTTTTAAAACCCTGATATATGTCCCATAAAATAAAAAATTAAAGAGGTAACATATATATAATTCACATAGATCATACTTCTCTATTAATTTATTAGGAACTAATATTTATAGATAAATAAAGATAAACATATAGTAGGATAAGATGAATGGTAATGTTTTGAAGATTGTATCTTGATGCCTGGTATGTGAGTATGTTAAGAATGAACTATATAAGTATAAGGGTATGATAAAACCGTTGCACATACCAGTATTAATATGGGAAACAATGACCATAGATTTGTTAATACGACTCCTCGGGACACTTAAAAGAAATAACACCATCTGTTTGGTTGTAGACCATTGTAACATGTCAGTACATTTCATTTCAATAATGGAAAATTTATCTCTTAACCAACTCTATATAATATATAAATGTAAAGTGTTAAGGAATCATGGAGTTCCATTATTTATTGTACCTGATTTATATCCAAGGTTTACATTGAATTTTTTTAGAGAACCTCTAAAAAACAATTCAATAGTGAACTGAGAATTGACATTGCTTGTCCCCCCAGATGGATGGCCTTCCAGAAAAGACCATTCAAACTTTGTTGGATATGTTGAGATCATGATAATTGGATTTGAAAATATATTAGGAACAACCCTTTCTCCATGTTTAGTTCTTGTATAATATCTATTTCCATTTTAAAATTCAAATGGAACCTCATGTGGCTCAGTATGGAAAAAATTATCAAACTCTTACATACTTGGATAATGGTGGAGATCAAAAGATGAGGGGACCGGATCTTTTGTTAGAAATTGTAGGGAAGGTTCTAAGTAATCAATGTCTCATTAAATCAAAAAAAAATTGAATAAAATATACATTAACATAATCATTGAAGTAATCTATATTTTTGGGTTGGATATTAAGTGTTCTATCATTATCTCTAAGGAATAAATTCATGAGGTTTTGAATAAAGGTATAACATAGCCTTAGATATATCATCCCCTTTTGGATCCTTGATCACATTAGAGATGTGTCCTAATAACTAATACTCCCACCAAACCAATCACATATAAATGATGAGTTTTTTATGCCCATATTGATAAATTACATACTAGACTACTCACATGTACTGAATGTGGAGGTGGTTTAACTGGAAAATTATCTTTAATATAATGAAAAATTAGTGATGGTATTATATCATAGAGAAAATGTTCTCCAAAACAAGAAAACTCACCAGGTCAAAGATTTTGATGGAACAAAAATTATTTGGACGAGACTTGTGAAAATGAAGAGGTGATGAAAGAAAAATACCATGATTTTTAAGGGTATAAAATGATAATTTCTATGGAATGTTTTTTGAAAGGAATAATAATGTAATGATAATATATTTTATAAATGATATTATTTTTTTTGAATAAATAAATGAATTATTATATATTGATGTTATAGAGAAAACACGAAATACATTGTCTATTTTGAATTGATATATGTTTTTTCAAATTTAATTTTTTTTCACGAATTGTAACCATTATCAATATTGTCATAGTATAGTGACCATTAATATTAGTTAATTATGGGTTATGATAAATTCAAATTGATACCAATAAAATAAGTGATGTCCTTAACCAATACGATCATAAAATAAAATGCTAATATATTAGGGAATCTGATGGAGATAACATCACTAGGATTTTTAATTAATCAATCCAAATATGATATTAAAAAACTAAATCACGAATTGAATAATTTATTTGAGTAGTCTATGATCATTATGATTGCAACAAAAACCATGTATGCCAAACTACCATAAGAAAATATCACCATTTCACACCTCACCCTTATGGAAATACCTAGTGTAATAAAAGACTCTATATCTCGACACAAATAGTATGAATTTATATAAATTATTTTCATAAAAACATGTGTATATTTTTTCATTTAATCATTACTTTTTAAATTATTAGATAACGAGTTTGAAAGATATTAGATTTTGATATTATGATAAAAATGTAATTTGAGAAGATACATATATACATTAAAAACACTCCATTATAATAAATTCAAGAATTTTATAAATAAAATATATTTCAATAATATATAATGATTAATTTTTTTTACTAAATATAAATAATTATATAATTTTATGCAGTCAAAATAATTTTATAAGGGTTACAAAACTGTTATTGTAAAAAAAAACCAGTACTTTTAAAAAACATCTAATTTTGATTTAAAAGTGTAAATTAAATTAAATAAGAAATTAGTTTTGTAAAATAAATATTATTTTTGATATGAGGATGTATAAATTAGACAACTATGATTTTTTCAAAAATTCCAGAGAGAATCAATTTTTTATGTTATGATTTAATAGAGAATAAATAGACGATGTGTATTAGGACATCATAATTACCCAAAAGTTATTTAATATATTAAATAAGTGGTATCGAAGAAAAAATATATATTTCTAGTTTAAAATAAAAATTTTGAGGTTATTTTTTTAATTTTACAATCCCGTTATGAATCCTCAAAAACACGAATTATGTTTTAAGATTATATATCAATTATTTGGAAATGTGTCTCACTTATACATCACCAAGAGTATTATTTAAATAATACCGGTTATTAATTTTTATTTAAAATTAAAAAAACTTCACTTTGTTAAAAATTCATTTGAAAAAACCATGGGATGGTTTTTATTTTTGATTAATTCATCATATAGTGTCCAAAACCATTGTTTGTAAATTAATGAACAATTATTATCCGTTTTTTCATATAGTCTAACTCAAACCCCATTACTCTAAACTCAAACCCCTTCGATAAAAACATTAATCTACCATTTCCTCTATATATTCCTCCCATGGTTCCTCCATGCTATCATTAATGATTTCCCCATATTTTAGATTCACCCTCAAATGGTAAGGTATCCTCTTCTTGTCCTTGTTATTCTAGAACCTCCTTTATATTATTCCTCTTTAAATTAAAATTTTTCATATTGATATATGATTCCATAAATACCTATTACTTAAAATATTTAATCCATGTGATGAGACACCCTTTTACTCTAATTAATCCCTCCCATGAACCTTTATGAATTCCAGTTATGGTTCTAGAATTTTCAATTTTTTTTTCCATACCAAACATTTTTGTTATGAATACCCAAATTTATATCACTTTTGAGTATTCAACAATATGTACATAGAGTTCATTGAATAGGGAATTCCATTTATATAACCCACACTCCATGATATTGGGAAAAAATTGATTAAACTCTCTTTTATGTTGTATTATTCATGTGTCACACATATCTATGTAAAGGATATGAAAATGACCAGTGCACCCTTATAGATCTCTAATGAATATGGTAATGTTTTAATCTCATGAAACATCATTTATAGAATTAGAGAGTAAAAATAATCCATTATGGTACTTTTTTATACTAATATTCTGTATTTGAAGTAATCCTTGACCTATGTTTTCAATATCTTATATAAGGTTGTTGACACATTCCCAGGTTACCTTTATTATAACATGTTATATCATTCCCTATTTTTGAAGATTATGATCCTCAGCCCACTTAGGTTACCATGATAAGCCTTATGGATCATACTTAATTCGCAACCTTATGATATTCCGTGTTTTTACATTACCATGTTTTATAAATAACCCTTTCATTACATATGTCCCTAGGTTTTCTTGTGTAGTTTTAAAAGACTAATGGAATTTTATGAGATTGTTATGAAAAATTGCAATATTTTTTCCATGTATCATGTTTATGGGCTATTTACCTAATTTATAAAACACACTAGTCTTAAATAACATTTAGGATTTTATAATGAGTACATTTATATAATAAATGATGAAATAAGTGCATTAAAGGCATGTATTTTTCTACACACATATGTGATCAAAATCAATAATTGGTCAATTAATACAAAAATTAATATCATATCATTCCAAAAATCATATAAAATGGATCTATATCATAAGTAACATTAAAACTATAACACATTTGTTTCAACATCAATATTTTCTAGGATTATTTTATTACATCACTCATGTGAACCACCTATATCAAACCCACATTTAAACTTCACATAGAACCAATTAAAATAAAAAAATTAAAGGGTTCTAAAATGATTTCTTATAAGGGAATCACTCCAAGATAATAATTGTAAAATAATTTCCATTATTGAAATATTAGTTTTCAAATTTGGTAGTTAATGGTTTTTTGAGGTTTCTTGAGGATAGATATATAGAGTTAGGGATAACAATTTACTATATCACGTAGTTCATGACGTGAATTTTATTCACGTAATGATAGTTTGATTGATGGCTAGGAAGCTTTTAATTCATTTATTGAGTTGAATATGGGGGTTTTGTGACTAATTAACTCATGGTGTGAGATTAAAACATAAAATTTAATGACATTGAGGATGAGTTTCCATAAAAATAAATGAATATTCATCGGGTTATGAGTTTGATGAGTCACAACATTAACTAAGGGAATGGTTTAAAATTGAGAGCCTCAAGAAAATTCATGACTTGAATATGTGTTCAATTACTTGAATGTTGATATTTTAAGGAAGTTTATAAATATTGGGAATTAATTAAATGTTGTCATTACTCTAAATTTTTTCCTAAATATTGGGTACAATCTATATGATTTTGGTAGATTTTCACCCCTTCTCACCTTTCAATAATCTGTGTCATCCCTTGTTATTGGACCAAATGAACTTCTAAGTGGATATTAATTTTTCTATTTAGTGGATAGTTTTTTTAAACTAATATTTAAAATAAATTTAAGAGATTTGAAACAGCACAATGAGTTTTATTTAGAATTATATAACATAAATAGTGTTCCCAATGGATTTCCTCCTTGTTTTCAGATCACGAGGGGGTGTGTGAAAGCATGCTTTAAGGAAGATAAAGGTAGGAGAGACAACATTTCTAAAACTATTAGGGAATTAGAAAACGTTGTTCAACTTGGTCTAGTGGATGAACAATTGCCACAGAGTTTGGTCAAACTGTGTGATAGGAGCCACATGGCCCTACGACCTCATGATGGTTTTCAACAATGGGTTTTTTCAAGGGATGCACATGATTATCCAAATAGTTCGGCCAACCCTTCTTAGGTAGTTATTGTACGGTGCCTTAGGGAAAATTTTGTGCATGGTTTGGCCAACCATGCAGACAAACCCTTTACAGATGCCTATTGGGTGAAATTATCATTTCTCCTAAAATGAAGCAATTTTCTAAACCATCCACTTTTCTTCTTCCTCCTTTGAGTAGTGCATCTACACCACGGGGTTTTCCCCCCTCTAGGTATGAGAAGATCTTCCACGTATAGTGTCAGATTTTTGTGCCTTCAAGTGCATCAAAAATGCATTTATAATTCTGTGACTCATATTTCTTCCCATGTTTATTTATCTTCTCTCTCATTGTGCTATTTTGGTGTAACCTAATTCACCCAATTTTCAGGGGATTCATCATTTTCTATATTTTATCTAAAAGCAGATCAAATCAAAGTTTAATATTAGACATGTGGGATATCCTTGGTATAAGATAGGTGTTCTATATATTTTCCCTTGATTTATTTAAATTTTCCAAAATGGTGTTGTTGTGTCGTGCGCACGACATTCTCAATTTCGATTAGAAAAAAATATAATGCCTTAAAGTATTTTTCATATTATTCCATGTGATGTTTTTAAACCCTTATCAGTGTTGTAAAAGGTTATGATCTCATCTTGATCTATACCATTTAGGTGAGTTCATTTTATATCCCTTATTAAATGTTGTATTCATTTATAAGATCCAATCCTTTGGGTGTTACTTTTTATTTATGTGTTGAATTGTGATGATCTGTTGTTCAAAAACTACTTTGCGGTTGTTTATTTATGATATTGTGTTAGATTTGGATTTCCTAAAGTGGATTAAATGAATTTATTAAATAAAAATGTCATTTTATCAAATAAATTCCCTTGACTATGAACATTGTATTCAATTTTGAAAGTAATTTACATGTTATTCCTTACATGGATTTTTGGTATGTGGGTTTCCATGTATTCTTTTGTAATATTCCCTCCAAATGTGTCTTTCCTGTGTATGTGGACCCGCTTTTTATAAATAAGTGAAGTGAAAATGGGTCTATCCCCTATAATTCATCCTTGTTTCTTAAGTCATTCTCCTTAGCATGACCATTTTTTAGTTATTAAATTAATTTATTAAATAAATTATGGATGGTGTGAGTGATACATGGGTTTCCATCCTTGGAATGCTAGGGATGGGCTCATCTATCTAGTCATTAGTTTTCCAGATATATAGTGTATACGTGGGGGTGACATTTGTATACAAGGATGGGCACCATATGTGTTACTCTTACTTCATTATGAGTGGTATTATTTCAATAAGGGAAACACCTCGGAAAGGTCATCAGAGATATGGTTATATAAGGAAATGAGTGAAACCTAGTCCCCAATGTGAAATAACAGGTATCGGATCAGTGGTCATTATCACACATTCGACTAGGAGTTATACTTGTGAGGCCATTTATGGATTTAATTAGATGGACTTCGATTAAAATGGGATTTTACAGAAATTTTGGTGTGATATATGGGTTCTATATCAGGGATCGCCTCATATGGTATTGTGATGATGGTTATCAAATTATGGTTGTTACTTATATAGAAATATGTATTGATTTACATTCAATATCTAGGGTATGTGTCTTCTAATCCAAATCATACTCTAGGGATCAACCCATATTTTAACAAAATGATATTTTTTATTCATTTTCCCATTATCTTAGATGTATGGGTTTCTTATGGATAATATTTGTTTGACTTATACTGAACCTTGTATGGTTGGATAAGTTTCTTTGAGAAACCTAAACCAAATTGGTTATTTATATATTTTTTCATCACTTCTTTAAATTCATATAGGTGAACACTACATAATTTATATAAATGAGCTGGACTCTGAATTAGAGACCATTGGTGATGGCCTGCTATGTATATTACACACATTATGTAGGCCTCCATTGCAATGTGGAACCCATTGAGATCCTATTTTTTTTAGATCCTTGATCTTTTATTTGGGGTTGTTACTTTTATAGGATGGAGTTGGGATCATGAGGCTGAGAAGGTACTCAGGATGATCGTGGAGAATACCCTCATGAAATTGTTTCTATCTTTTAATATTTTTTTGAATTGTAATATACTTCATACCATGTTTTTTCTATATTATATTTTTATCCTCTCGTGGACATATAATCAATATAGTATATTTGTCATTTCCTAAATTACTCATTCATTATATTTATGTTCTTCTAATTTTTTATTAACTATTACTGATCATGATATTATTCATCAATATATAAATGGAATTCCACAATGTGACTCTATATTTGGGGGTATAATATACCCACTATACAACTATTAGACCCTCGCTACTAGTTGACAGCCTCTAGCGTATGGGGAGACGCGCTTGAGACCATGTGGAAACCGATCTTGCTACCATTTTTGTGGTTAGTCAGGCTGAGATGTTATAAAGTAGTATCAATGGTCTTTTTTTCTTTAGTCTTACTATTTTGGGCTGGTAAATAAGATGATAGGAATGTTTTGGTGTTTGGTAACAATCTGTGTCTCATAGTGATTAACCCAGATATGGGGAAAAGTCTAATTTCCAAGGGATGGGATAATTGGTTGTTCTGTTAATCATTACAATTTATTTTATTTTACCTATAATGATTTGATTAATTCCAAATGCATAATAATTTATGAGATTCATCATTATCCCTTGTCTAGGTAAATCAAGAAGGAAGCATTTCATTCATAATTATAGGCACATAGGTATTTAAATTCCATGCATTATACAAGCCATCTGTGATGGATTATTACACCATTTGATATTTTTTATGTTCCTTGTATGTTATTTTCATTCTGTTATATGTCATACTAGGTGATTTGGTAACATAGATAACTATTATTATATTATGTAATTCATTACAAGATTGGAATATCAAATTTATGTTTTTTAACAATATGATTTACTTGAGTATTATTCTATGATTCAATGATTTTAGTGTAATAAATAACCTGTTTTTAGGCTTCCCTAGATGTGTAGTAGTCTTCCATTGTAAATTTTCATGCTTTAATTTTTCCTTACCATGTTAAACTGTATGAAATATTTGTGTTTATAACACTGAGTTATCTTTTATAATGTTTAATTTTTAGTTGATGGAGACACCTTAATAATCAATTATGAAATATTTGATACATGAACTATCAATACAATGGGATAAATAATTATTGTAGTAGTTAAATGTGGTCCAATATTTCTAATTTGTAATTTGTATATGATATTTATGAATTGGAACATTGTTTCCCATATAATTGAAACATTTTAGAAGAACCTTATATATTTAAAGGATTTTAATAATTATAAAGGTGGTGATTTTTTTACTTTTAGATGAAATGGATGCGGTTAGATGAGATCCCTCTACAACTTGTATTGATTATGGGATAATTATATTATGAGTGGTGGTAACCTATAAAACTAAACCATATATTATGATCTATATACTTAGATAATGATAAGTATGTGTGGAAGTAATTCTATTAAAATTATTTGGTATCTGTATTGAGGTCTTGTACCTCTTTTTTCAGATTAATGAATCTTATGGAAAAATAATCTAAATGGAAAACCGGACCCAAGTGGGTCAGTTGGGGTATATTTTCTTATGAATTGAATCACAAAATCATATTTTAAATAATTAATGTTTAAAATATTTTAGTTTCTATTAACTAAGTCCTGAATTGATTAATGGGACCCTTGTTTGTTTCCTTTTATTTTATAATTCCTTAGTTCTTAACCTTGTGGGGGTGTGTTTATGATTTGTGTTAAGGGACTCTTTGATGTTTTCATAGTCTCATATATGAATTTATATGTAAACATAAGGTGGAATAATTTTTGATTGATACCTCATAAATCAATAGAAGAACTTTTAATCTACACTGAGATATAATTATGTGAGGCCCTATTAATAAATGAGTGGTTATTAAAATGGGGTTATCTGATAAAATAGCATATTAACCATGATGTCATTAAAAATTAATGTTTTAAGGGGGTTTAATATTACTTTGATTTTTTCCCTTGTGCACATAACCAAATGATTTTTGTTGATGAATTGTATTAGTTTTTTAAGAGAAAACCATTAAATTATTATAGAATTATATGTTTCTGATTTAATTTCTTTAAATGAAATTTTAGGTGGTGTTTTATCCCTTACCTCATGTAAGGGTAGATAAATGTTTCCATAAGTATATCCATAGAGAAGGAATCATTAGTGTTTTCCATTGGTCT
Source organism: Viscum album (assembly GCA_963277665.1). Classification (NCBI taxonomy): domain Eukaryota; kingdom Viridiplantae; phylum Streptophyta; class Magnoliopsida; order Santalales; family Viscaceae; genus Viscum; species Viscum album. Next base: position 1,478,482,781 of record OY728150.1, read on the forward strand.
ATAATCATATAGTTTAAACCTATTTGATAGAACATTTATCATAATGACCTTTTCTGGAATGATCCTATGATAGGGTTGATGATTTCTATTTTTAAGGGTCTAACCTACTATACGTTGTTCACGTGGGTCTTTAAGAAATTTTCTATTCATTTATGACCTATTTTTATAATGTGTGGTGTTGTTCAGTTGCCACTATCCAGGAAGAAATCCCAAAATCCAAAATCAAATCACTTTTTTGGTGGATGTTCATGTGTTGTTTTACATTTTTTATGACTGTGAGAATTATGAGACCCTTAGTTCAGTTAGGATTGACATTTAAATGGTGAGGTGAAATTCATGAGTAGGCTGTGTAATACTCCCCTTTTCTTCCTCTTTTGTGATAAATGAATGTATACATCCTTAGTGTAGATAATTATCACACGGGGTAATATGTATTCGGGTTAGAACTTTTTCAGACCATCCAAAACTCAAATTCATATGGATTTTAAGCCTATGGATAGTATTAGGGATGTGTCGTTGTCTCATGTAGACTTGGTTAGTATGTGTTGGTTCACTTGGTAACTATCGTGTTGCTAAAACATGACATTGAACAAATTTTGTTCGGTGGTACTCATATAAGGCTTCAGATGTTACATTGCGTCCATGGGTCGTCTTTGGAGGATACTGAGATATTATTCAAATCAAATAAAACTCATCAAAATGCTTGGGATGATGCTCTAAGAGGATCAGGTGTTTGAAACCTTAGTAAGTAGTTTTGGCTTGTATACACAATGTTATTAAACATGTGAATCTAACAGGTGAGGAGAGCCATGTGAATGCTTAAATTTGAATCATATCTAGCGTTCTTAAGTGGATGTTTTCTTATCTCCTTTGTTTAAGGGTTGATAAAGAATTATGGCCACCTCTAGGACATGAGGCATATGGTCGATGGATCACAAAACATGGGGTGAAATATTTTTTTTGAGTATATCCAATGACCCAGACACTCCTTTGGTGGGGAGAATCATGTCAGGGGTGTATTATCATGTCCTCCAAATAGAGGGAGTGAAACTATGAAAATTACATTTAGAAATGGCGAGCATGATTAAAATTCCAGGTAGCTATAAATCATTCATCTTAGTTAGTGCTTGATAGAGATTATGGTATTGATGTGTTTTCCTATAAACAAAAGCTCTGTGGAATCCATTGTTCGAGTATTGGCCCCTTTTTCCACGCTTGAGTAACCATGGGATGCTTCAGGAGTTAAAGGTATCATGGCCAATTGTTTTATGCCTATGTAGGTGAAGATGATATTTTTACAAAACAATTCAACCATTAGTGGTTCGACTAGTCTTCCCTTCTTATGTCTGGTCTCATAGGATTGGTTTGAAACCCTACTAATCACATCACCCTTTTTGTAGTGGTAGCGCCTTGTGTCATTTTTTATATTTCACAATCCACGTGGTGTACTCTCTGTTTAATGAAAATAATTTCTCTTATCTTGAAATCATCAGGGTACACTTAGGGATCATCAGTTGTATGATATTCTAAATTTAAATGTCATTGGGATGGTTAATTGGTATCTATCAATGTTCAATATAGAATAATGGTTTCATTTAGAGGCCTGGTTAGTTTTGAGTGATATCTAGGATCCCGTGTAATATCACCATGGGTAAAACCAAGATCACCGGTAGTTTCCCATTGAATTAATCATCTAGAAGATTACACTTTTGTCTCAGTTAGTGTTTTTGATATGTAGACATTCGGCGTGATACTGATGCCTATCCTTTGTATAATTTCTAGGGTTTTCCCAAGATTCATCCATTGGGATCCATTTGATGATTCTGAGGATACCTCGGACATTAATTAGGATAAACATGGGTGATTTATAAGGGTGGAAATACAAGGGAGATAGATCAATCATACCCCCATGTTTATGTTTTATAATGACATCTTAAAGTGGGTGTTTTTGCGAGATACATCAAAATAATATTATTACAGGCTTTGCTAAGAGTTCTTGGGGAAATATAGGGATTCCATTATCTAAAGGCACTATGATTACAATTTGAAATGAATCAGTCATATAAGATGACACATTTCATGAAAAATCAGATCAATCTGGCCTATAAGGCCAATTAAGAGTCAAAAAATCATTATTTTGCTGAGAATAATGTGAATATATCCATTGAAATTATAATAAAATTATAAAATGAGTAGTTCCATCTGTGGGATAATGTGACTCATTTTTGGAAATGGAAAAGTTATGGTTTATATAACATATGTTAAGGTGACAATAGAAGGTGTGTTGGGAGTATGGAAACACAAAACTGAAATTTGAACTAGACATTGTCACCCGAGTAGGTCAGAAGATGTCCAATTAATTTCTCCATGTCTTCTTAGGTATGATATGATTTATGGTGGGGATATTGCAGCCTCATGTGTTTCTGGACTGGATTAAATTCAAAGGGAATTTGAATATTTCCATTTTTGAGGATTTTTATTGTTAAATGGGATTTTTAATAAAAAATATGGAGTTTTAAAACATAAATGTGTGATTTTCATACTCGGTTAAAGTAATGAGGAGTTCCATGGGTGTTTTAACAAATTTATGGAGCACTAGTGGATGATATACAACTTTAAGGAAGAAACATGGAAGACACACATTTTTTTATAAAATAATACAACAATTATTGAAACATTTGTGACCTAGACCAACTAAAAATGAAGTGCCATCTGGTTTTTTCAAACCAAGGAAGTTCTTCCATACAACCATGTAACCTGTTGTGTGTTTTTGATAGTGGAATTTTCAGGGGATACACACAGTTATCCCATTCACGTGGCCATCTCTTATGACATGTTTCATAGGAAATGGCTTAGAACATGATTGGGGAATTGGTTGGAAAACAATGTAAAAAAACCATGTGACTATATATCCTAGGTAAAATTTGGATTTAACCCTTAACAGACATATTTTGTACACCCTCCTCCTTTCGTATTCTTCCTACGTGTGAAACAACTCCTATGAGTTTTGTCTTAATTCCCTCTTGGTATGAGGATATCTTCCTTGTATGGAATCTAATTCATGTTACATCAGGGGAATTAGATACATATCATCAAGTATATTACTCATATTCAATCATTTCCTTATTAATACTCCCTCCCGATATACAATTTTGGTGCAACATAATTCACCCTATTTTCAGGTTGTTCATTCATTTCTCATATTTCAATCCAGATACAACAAATAAATGCTTGATATTGGACGTGGGGGATTTCCTTGGTATAATATAGGTGGTTTATATGATTTACCTCATGCTTATTTTCAATTTATAAAATTTCTCCATTGTTCTGAGTTCTTTACTTTATTTGTTTCACTTAAAAATAATAAAATTCCTTGAATTAATTGTCGTAATTTTCCATGTGATGCATTGAAACCGTTAATTGTGTGGTGGGAGGCTATGGACTAAACCCGAACTACCCTATATTGATGGGTTTGTTTTTCCCCTTATTAAAATTTTCTCCCCTTGTTATACCCATCTATTTGGGTAAATCATTTTATTTATGTATTAAATTGTTTACATGAATTTATAAAAGCCACATTGATATGGATTCATTATGATTTGTATTGGAATTATATACCCTAGAGTGAACTAAAGGAATGTTTTAAATAAAAACATCATGTTTTCTAATTGAACTACTTGATGAGGGAAATTATCTTCAAATTGGAAAAGTGATTTACATGTTATTCCTTTCTTGCATTTATGTAATGGGTGTTTCCATGGATTGTTTTATAATTGTACCTCTTGAAATAGATTTCTTGTGTATGTGGCCCCCTTTTTTATAAATAAGTAGAGTGATAAAATGGGTGTGTACCCTCCTGATGCATCCGTTTTTCAAATTTCATACCCTTTATCATAGCCTTTTTGTATTTTTTAAATTAATTGATTGAATTAATTATTTACACCATGAGTCATAATCAGGATTCCTACAATATATCTCTAGGGATGGGTTCATCATATTAGTGATTAGTTTCACTAATAGAAAGAGTATATGTTCTAGGTTACATTGGTATGATAGGAAAAGATCACCATGTGTTCCTCTTACCTCATTATGAGCAATACATGTTTCTAATGGAGGACACCTTGTACGAGCTTATTGGAGAGATGATTTACTATAACATGAGTGAGACTTGGTCCCTTATGTGAGATTTCAGGTATAGATTCATTGGTCATAAATTTATACCTGGAATACTGTTGTATGACTCTAACATTGAGGGAAGAGTCTCTCCTTCATACCACCATTAGATCCTCAATGGTAGTTAGCAAACTCTAGAATATGAGGAGGAATGCTTGTGGAAATTTGAAGGCTGGAACAACTATAGTTTTGGTGGACATTCATGTTGGGATGTTACATGATCTATTTATTTTTCCTGTTGGTCATTGAAAATCTATTATGGTTATCCTCTTTATCCCCTTTTTTCCTTTCATTCTGGTTTCATGGATTCACAATAGTGATTTTGTTTTGATTCAAGTGAGTTTGGGATACAATTTTGATGATCCCTTGGTGTGATATAGGTTGATTCATGGTTTCCTTTTGTGGTTGGGGTCCTTAGGCTGATTATCCTCCTCTATATTGTTTGTAGAGAATCAGAATGCTTCATTAAGGTATGTGATCAACATTCTTTCCCTATTTGTGTACCTTTGTGGGGATTTCATTCCTTTTCCTTCAACTTGGTGTATAACTATGTCATCATAATATAGATATTGAATTTTCATATTATTAAACTAATGGGAGTGATGATAAATTGTATGTTTTATTTATTTGATTACATTTTTGATTTGTTTAGGCATTCTTTTTTCCATTGATGAAAATCATAATAGTACAAAACCTTGATTGTGATGTAGTTGATATTTATATGAGACACTTAATATTGTTTTTATTTAAACAAAATTTTGATAAAAGGATATTAATGTATATAATGATAATGAGTTTGTTTCCCAAGGAAATATTTTATTTTGTGAGACTACTACTGATAAAAAATGACGTAGAGTATTATTACCCCTAAAATTGAGAATTGAAAAATTGGGGGTGTGGATCTATGTGATGTGTTACTTTTCATGTTTCCATAGGGGATTTGGTATTTTTTCGGTGAGGGTGGTGACCCAATGGGTTATGAACGTTTTGGCAATATGATGACATGATTGTATGGCATGGTTTGGTGATTTGGATAGTTTTTTGGAGAATGTTTTGTGTGGTGGTTTTGATGTGTGGTGATTTTGATGGGTGGTTGTTGTGGTGTGATAGACTGGCTGATTTGTTGTTGTGGTGATGGTTGATGTGATATGGGTGGGAAATTTTATGGTATAGTCCTATTAGTTCATTATTATCCAAGTAATAAATTGCAATTATCTGAATAGAATGACATGTGATGGTAATTAAATAAATTCGGGATGAAATTGATGTTCAGGAATTGGTTAAAATGAACCAAGTGACAAATAAATTTGTTATGTAAATGTGAATGAAATGGATTAGTAAAGGGGAGTTAGTGTAATATCATTAAAATTTGTCAAATTATGTAACTTTTAATTGAAAGTTTAATTTTCTGGATTTGTGTTGTGGTTATGTGTCATTATAAATATAGTGGTGGTAGCAGTTTTGGTGGATGTTATATGGTACAATGGGAGTGATGTTTTGTACATTAGTGCATTTGATGGGAATATATAGAATGAGGTTTTTTTGTATATATCAATCATGTATTTAATGTTATTTTTATATGCACCCCACTTTAGTTAGATAACCTTACAAAATACTTAAAGGATTTGGGTTAAGAGCAGTTTCCCCAATATCTAGGATACTGGTGATATGGTTGATTGGTAACTGCTCTTCTCCTCTCTTCCATCAGTAGTGATGATGAATACTATTTTTGGATATTATCCAGAAACAAAAATATGTTAGTGTTTGATGTTTCTCAATAATTACAAGGATATGATATGTGGTGGGGGTTTTGCTTTGTGGGTGGATGGAAGTAGTTTTATGTCCTCCGCATTGATGATACCCTATTTTCCCCGTTATGTGATATGGTTGTCATATGATGTTATAAGAATGTGATCTGTTGATAAGTAATGCTAGAACCATATTCTAGACAATGCATGGTTGGGGTAGGTAGGGATGGATCCTGAATAGAATCATATATGGATGGATATTTTATGTCATATGTAAGTAAGGGATGATATCACAATATGTTTGATGTTGGGGAATGATAGTGGAAAATCGATGGGCAAGAAGTTGTGGGGAACCATTTTTTATGTTATTTATTCTATGTTTCTACATTGAATGTATGATTTGGTGCATGAGACTTGGTGAATATGGGATTCATTTTTATCCATGTCAGGTTCAAGAGGATTGCACTATTTATTCCTTGGTGTGTTACTATAATCTTTTTAAGCATGTACTTGGGACATTTGTTATGATAATATTGAGAATTTATGTTATTCTCACCATATTAATATATAAACAATTTTTATGTTTGTAGGAGTACGTTAGGGATGGATCTATATATTAGTAGTGATATTACATATTAATAAATTATTTTACATTAATCCCACCATATAATTGTCATTGAATATGATTAATTTCCAATTAATGCTCATTTTTGGATAATAAACACATAAGAAGGGAATATTTTGAGTTTATTTAATTAAACTATAGTTTAATGTTTTCATCTTATCATTCAACATAATAATAATTTTTTTTGATTTCTCTTTTTCATTATCCCTGATGAAAATGAAAACATATCATTATGTTGGATCTTTGGTAAATTCACCAAATTAAAGGACCATATGGACCACATGAGAATGCCTAACAAATATGATGATAAAACTAGACCCGCCACGATGATATAGTTTTATAGCTCAATATAGAAGTCCAAATTTGATTCAACTCTTGAATATATTTTTTAATAACCCAAAAAATAATTTATTAAAATTTTAAGTCCCCACTCCACCATAAAGGGGCTCAAATGATGTTTTGATGTTCATCCCACCATTTTGTTTGGGATTTAAAAGCAGGAGATGATTTGTATATTTTCAACAGATATAGATAACCAATTGATCTGAATTTTTTGTGAAATACAAAATATATATGGCCATATTTGTATAATAAATGGATCAAATTTTACTGACTTTTTCTATCAAAAAATCCTTTCACATTGTGGCATTTAAAAAGTGTGGATACAAATGGACAAATTTTAAGAAGAAAATTTCTAGAGGTTCATATGTATTTATTTCCCTATTATAGATACTAGTGAATTATAATATTTGGAATGAAAATAGTCTACAACCATGGGATACAAATAAATCCACTTCTTCTCCTTATAAGTGTTTTGAATTTTAGAGTATAAAAGGATACATTATCATGACCATTTCCTTCCCAAATTTGTGTAAGGACCTTCGAAAATCATGTTTCAACTTGATATACCATTACACACTCTTTTCTTCATGTTCTTTTCAATTAATTTTGATTAGTAATCTTGAATTTTTTTTGGTAGTAATTTTGTTTAAGTGATAATGAAATATTTTTCATAATATTATATTCTCATATACCTTATATTTTTTAATACTAATGTTCTTAAAATTTATTAAATCATGTTAAAAATTAATACCTTCTATCACTTTCTCATTCGATCTAAAGTGAATTAAAATTCTCTTCACCATTTGTGTGTGTGTTTGCTGCACAACACCTTTCTCATATAGTTATTTTTATTCAATTTTTAATTCATCTCCATAAAAACATATTACTAGATTTTTAACCATCCAAATGGTTGAGTAAATCTAAAATTTGATTGAGACATAATTTAGAGATGAAAATTGATTGGGAGATTTTTATTGATGGATATTCATTAGGTTAACAATGTGTGTGTTAAACATAAAATTTAACGTATTAATAGCATGTTTTATTTGACATGTGTATTACATGCATTATTGAAAACATAAACAAAATACCATAAAAATAGTTGATTGGTTTTATAACCCTAGTTACGTTAAGGGTTGGATTAAATCCTCAAAAATTTGAAATTCCGATCAATATCATCTTGTGATGTGGGTGTTAATTTGATAAAATATAAATGAAAGATCAAGGATATCGTAAAACTAAATACACAATAATGAAATTTCCCCAATATTTATCTTGATATTAAATCAAAAATCACACATTAATCAATTTAATTAAACAATGCAATCAAATCCCCCATTACTAAGAAAAAAACTGAAAAACTCAACTCCAATAAATTTGTAACATCACTAAGGATTTGAACACAGGTGGTGCAATACACATTAATATAGAAGCAAAACATCGAAAAGATAAAAAAATGATCATCTTTTCCTTAAATGGCTCATAATCCATGAATTTTTCAATTTTTATTTGGTATTTTTTGATTTTTGTCCAAAAAATAAATAAATCAAAAATAAATAATAAAATTTTGAAAAAAAGCCAACCTGCATTGTCTTTCTAATCTTTTGTGCAGGTCCTATAGCCTCTCAAATAATCCATCAAATTTGTTTAACCAAAAATAACAAAAAAATCTTTTGTATATGAGGAGGAACATTAGGGATAATCAAATAACCCAAGGCTATTTTATTTTCCATCCAATTGTTCTAAATATGGAAAATACTGGAGAACAGACTCTTAAATAATTTGCTTCCCTTATTATGAATTTCCAATCATTTGGTATTCAATATCCAAGAAATGAGTCATATTTAGAATTTAAATTTCATTTGTTTCATCTCCTACATCATTTCTATAGGATAGTTAGTGAGTATCCTTGTATTTACCTCAAAGGGATCAAGGTATGTTCTATACCATTAAGTCTCAAAGAGTTTATAAAGAACATCTTAAACATCAATCATTCCCTTTATACCTATGTGACTCGGATAAGTCATGCATCTACTAACTCCCTCCTACTTCTACAACTATATGGAATAACATGAATCTACTTTTTGTAGTGAAATTATTTCATGCTTCTTGAACTACTTCTATTTGAAGGGAAATAAGTGATATCTTTCAATTACCTAATAAATCACTCCATGTTTACTGGGAGTGGTTCACAAATATTATGGAAATATGTCCACAGCCTTAAATCCCTGATGACCTCTTGATCCAAATCTTCTATTAGTGGTTATTGGCAATTTAATGAACTCTCATTGATGTCGAAATTGGTGGTACTCTAGTTGAGAAAACTACTACAGCTTCAAAATATCTCATAAGTAGTATGGCTAAAAAATGTAGAAATTATGTACTCAAGGACATTCTCAAAGAAATAAATTCCAGGATAATCAATCCATTGAGCCGAAAAAGGTGAAATATTTAGTGATTAAATTTTTACATCTTTTGAGACAACTAGCGGTGGTTTCCAAATCCCAAACCTCATCTTCTCTATAATCTCTATTTTGTGTACCTAACAAGAATTGTGGTATTTATAGTTCAATAACTCATCCAACATGCACATGTCTATAACATCGTGATAAACCATTTTATCAATCTAGTCAAATGAAGCTCAATGCAGTATATTCTTAGAGGAACACGAACCCTCAACAGTCCAGTCTATTCATTATAAACTTCAACCAACACCACTCTAAGACCATCTCTTCTAACTTTAATAATGGATTATGGTATGGTAATCCAATTTCTCTTCACCCACTTTTCACATTTCAAAATCCCAAAAAATTCCAACATGATCAAGGTGGTGGTAGCTTCCTATAACCTTATATCTTTGTTCCTCAACCTCAATGGATCAATCCTTGTCATTATCCCCATGGATTCCATAATCCTAATGAGCCTTCCCAATTACCAACACAATACATTCACTTTTCCATGAACACAAATGAAGGTAATCAAATGAGGGATATGCCTATTCTTTAATTTAACCATGGGAAATTAGTGTATAATATCTTACCTCCTTCACTACATATTGTCTTAAAAACATTGAATCCCATAATGGTTAACATCCATTCCACAAAATTCATTATCAAAAAACTAAATATTTTTAAATCCCAGATCGACCATTGCCCAACCGCATAGGAAATGTATGTGAAATTGCACTTTGATCAGGGATAACATTTTATAAACCACCTAATGGATCCTCAAATGTAACTTTGAATATTGATATTAAATATGTAAAGATAAAAAATATTGACAAATTACATAAATAAATTCCCTAAACTTCTTCAATTTCTCTAAGGAACCAAATTTTTTTCCCTCAAGCAGTCTCTAAGATAAGGAATTCCATTAAACCCAATCCTAAAATTCTTGAAATGTTTCATCATATTGAAGTTATAATCCCCATAATATAGTTTATAAATAAAATCCATATTTTTGAAATGACTTTTTAGAAGTTAAGAACCAATAAAATAAAACATAGGACCATCAATAATTTTTCCACCAAGCAATCCATACCCATGAAGTGAAATAATCCAGGTACCTTTACCATTCCATTAAAAATAGAGCGGTACAACTTTGATTATGCACTCATAGACCATTGAGCCTCAATAAATGTCATTCCCAAATAGAAATTCTCTTACCTTGTTCAAGGTACCGTTCTTCTAATGAGTTTTGTCATCCAATTATCTAATCATACCATAACCATTCAATAGGGTATAATCGATGATATAATTATTCAGTTCAATGATAATATCATCCTAGATTACTTATATGTCCTTACAAAGAAGGTGAGACAAATTCCTAACAATCTCATATGATTCTTGAAATACCATTCCTAATGACATCTTGAACAAAAACAGTGGTCCATGTTGGTAACTTATCCATGGAATTTGGGGACCAACTGGTCAAGTTCAATATTTATCAATCAATGCAATCTGCATCCGAGAATCACTATGTAATCTATATCCATGCATCTAAAAGTATCTCAAAGAGTGTGTTGAACCCATATCCATCATGTTCATTCTTTTCAAATGATAGTGTATTTTTTGAATTTTTCATCCTCGTTAACTAATTCAAAAATGGAGAAGTTGATAATGAAATCTCACTAGTAAACTCCATTGATATAAAAAATTTTAAAAACTCTTTTCAGTATCATCTCACCATTTATATCCACTACTCCAACTTGGACGTTAATGAAAAAAATAAAAAATCTTGTTCCTTAATTGATTGAATTCATATTATCAAACAATCATCCTTTTGTGTCTTTGATTCCAAAGATTATATTTCATGTCAAGTAAACCCTAATCTAAGGTGCTTATCATCTCTCATTAATAGTGTTGTTTGTGAGATTTTGTTCCCAAATTAATAAAGTGAACACTGGTGTGGTTGAAATTAAACATTCTTTGGAAACAACATTGATATTAAGGACATTGAAAAATCTATTCAGTATTATAACTCTACTGATCCGCATTACTACACATCAGTAATTAATGAAATAAGTGAGTTAAAAACAACTGGGATCTCATACTCTGGTTTCATGTTATCCAAACCATACATAAATTCACTTTCAAAATTCAATCGTCTTCCTGAATTTCAAAGCATCCAAATCCAACAATTTTTTGATAACATCAATTCTAAAGTTTAATACCAATAGAAGTATGCCCACATTATCTTTCCCCCAAATTAAATTGAAAGAAAAAAAACATGGATGAGGTGAAATTAATAATAAACAATCAAGCCTCCAAATGGAAGATATTTTCTAGAATCACAATAGAGTTGTAAACATTTTTTGGCCACCATCAGACTATGGGTAGTCCACAAAAAATGTCCATCTATAGAGAAAATAAATGTAGTTCTTCTTGTGAGGAATCCCATGTTTTATTTTAATTTTATGAAATTATAAATTTCAATAAAATTTTTCATTAAATGAATAAATTTATTGGGTTATTATTCTATTTATAGAAATGTATATTCTCAAAAAGAATAACCAAAGAGGACACATTCTCCAATAACCACAACAAATTGCAATAACCCACGTCTGGTTGGTGATGATGAGCCACAAAATCTAATATAGGGGAACAACATTCTTTTAAATCCATTTTTCTCTCTTCATCATTCTTCCATCTCACTCTCTCCCCATTTCATCTTGTTCCTCTCTTTTTTACCTCTTTCTTTATCAAAACATTTTTTTCATCGTCTTTTGTGTGAGTGTGTCTTATAAAAATTTTAAAAACAAAAAATAAATAATATAAAAATAAAACAGAAAGAAACAAAGTTTCATAATGAATCACCACCCAAAATAGAAATTTTTTCAATCCATTTCTTGGAGTCAAAAGACATTTTTTATTCAAAAAATATTCATTTTCATCATAAATTTTGATAAAGAATCTTTTTTATACATTGAAAAAAATTGAATGATAAATTTTTTATTTGGAAAATGATTCTACCTCAACCGTGAGGGAAAAATTAGCTTCCATTCCAAGGTCAAATATGACTATCATTTCATATAGTATATTTTCACCCCTGATTGTGATTCTTGTGTTTGTAAAACATCAAACTGAATTTCTGACTTTATGATATATAAATATGATAGTGTAATTTTCTAAGCCACATGGGAATAAAAATAGCCAAATAGATTCTCATTACCCTTACAATGATCCTTCTTTTGAATGCCTCCTCAAGCTAATGGTTTTTTTGATAACCACATTGCAACTCAAAAACATTGTCCCAACAAACAACTATATTGATTTTCATTATAGAATTTATTAAAATTATGTGGGGGGGGGGGTGGTATAGATTTAATTATCAATATAATTTACTTTAATATCAATGTTTCATTATATTCTTTAGGGAACAATTATATTTATGTGTGGGGGAGAGGGTGTTATTAAAAGTGTTCTGGGAATGGATTAATGTTTATTCATTTCGGTATATATTATTGAAACATGTGAAACAAATTTAGAAAAAAACAACAGAATGGGTTGTGTATTGGGTTGTTCAAGAATAATTTTTTCTAAACCTGTGATCTTATTACAACTATTACAATAAGTGTTGTGAGGATGTCACACATGGGTTGGGAGATGAGTGTGATATATGTTTCATGTTCCGCTAGGAAAAAAATAAAATAACACTTATATAATCTTTTATTTTTAAGTTGGGAAATGTTTTGTGATTTTTATAAATTTTATATTTTACTTTCTCTCTCTATTATTTCTTGAAACTTTACATCCATATAAATATGTGTTTAAATAACCATCCATGACTTATTTCGAAAAAATTGCATTGATTTTTCTATATTGATGTTTTACCTCTATTTTTCTATATTTTTTCTATTATATCCCTACCCTCCCATAACTTTTGAAAACCACATAAAAATACCTCTTGATTAGCTTTAACATTTGTAAAAGGAAGGAAATATGAGAGCTCTTTCAAAGTAATAGATTTTAAATTTTGGTTGGTGAATTAGTGAACCTCAAGAAATATATTTTTATCATCTTGAGAGAAGTAAGTCCAGAGTGCCTACATTTTACATTAATAATTTTGAGAATGAAAATATTAATTGTTTATTGAACATTACTGAAATAATATTTTTTAAAAGAATTCATTACAAACGTTTCAACTTGTCTAGACCCTCTGATTAGAGAAAACACATAATTTAATATTATTTGTTGATTAAAAATGATTTATTTATGTTTTAATTATCAATACAAGTGGACATGACAAAGAATAAGTGTGGGGGAGTAGATATTATATTTTGATTGATGATTTTACATTACTCCGATTATATATTTTTCATTTAAATGTGATTAATTTCCAATCAATGTTCATGGTTTGATCATAAAAACAGAATAAAAAAATGTTTCATTTCATTTAATTAAATTGAAGTTAATTTTCTAACCATATCATTCAACACACTAATCGAAATTATTTGGTAAATACTTTTAAGAGTTTATAATGAAAATCATCACATATCATTGTAAGGGATAATTTCTAATTTTGGACATTTGAAGATCCTTATAGACCAAGAAATAATACCTAACAAATATTCTTAGAAAACAAGACCAGTTATGATGACAAATATTTTGGGCTAAATCTAGAATCCCAAATTTGATAAAACCTAATAATATAGTCTTGAATATCAAAAATTATTATGTATAAATATATCTATCCCCAAATCCACCGTAGTGTGGCTCAACTGATGTTTTAAATCTATCCAACCATTTTGTGTGGGAATTAAAAAGAGAAAAAAATCTTTTTATTTTATCGTTATTTACACACACAATTGATCTAAACATTTTTGTTGTAAAATATAAAAATAGGTGGATGGATTTTTATAATAAATGATTCCTATTTGAGGTAATATTCCAATCATGGAAAACCCATTCACATTCAGACCTTCAAAAAAGTGTGGATACAAATGGACAAGAACAAATTATTTACAAAAAAACAATAACATTATATGAAAAAAAATGATGGATTCTTATTCTTTAGGTTTTATAGAACACATCGATATATACATCTCTAAAGAAGAAGATATATCTCGATTTATCTTTCTAGACTGTCCAATTGTAGAGATTAGTGGAGATCCAAATTTGGAATGAAAATAGTCCACCACCTTGGGCTATAAATACAACCTCTTATTCTCCTTGAAAGGGGTTGGAATTTTAGGGACGAGGAGGATACATTGGAATGAACATTTCCTAGAAAAATAAATAGTATTACATTCCCAAATCATGTTTCTACATGAGATACCATTCCTTTATCTTTGTTTTCATATTCTACGTCATTAGTTTTCTATAGTAATCTTGAAACTGTTTTTTTAATTTTTTTTAATTTTAATGAATGTTTATTCATCATATATTATTGTTATTTACCTTTTATATTTTAATATTAATGTTATTAAAATTTCTTAAATCAAGTTAAAAACCAAGCCCTTTTTCGGTTTATCATTCAATTGAATGTGAATTTTAATTATCTTCCTTGATTGTGTGTGTGTTCGATGCACAATCCTTTTACTATAATATTATTTTTATTTTATTTTTAATTTATCACCTAACACACAAATTATAATATTATTAACCACCCATATGGATGAGTAAATATACCATTGTTGTGAGTAATAACATCGGGATTTTTATGTGAATGTGAATTTTCCTCGATGAATATTCTTTACATTAATGTTGTGTACAATAAATATAAAATGTCTTGGATTAATTAAATTTTTATTTAATGTATAGATTCAATATATTATTGGATTAATAAATACACTAACATAAAATATATATAATTTATATTACAACCCTAGTTATATCATGGATTGGATTAAATCCTTAACACTTGGGAATTCTGTTCAAAATCATCTTGTGATGTGGGTGTTAAATTAATGTGATTTATAGAAAATGTCAAGGATATCATAAAATAAATCCCAAAATATTTAAATCACTAAAATATTAATCATGTTTTAAAATCAATACTTATCCATAAATCAACTTAATTTTTCTCTTCAAACAAACCCCAATTAAAAAGAAAATCAAAATAGAAATAGTCAATGCTAAAATTTTCAATATCACCGAGGATTCAACCTAAGAACAACTATACACATTAGAAGAGCCCATGAACATTGAATGGTTTATTGGAGATAATAATTAACACTTTAAGTATATTTTATTATTTATATTCTATTAAGTCACTACCATGGGAATTTTATTTTTGTATTTACACTAATACTTTTAATTTTAATTGTTATCATTATTTATGCGTTATGGGATGCTATTATTCTTACTTATATATTTTTTTATGGAGTTTATTTTTTATCTTTATCCATTATAAAAATCCTATATTATTATAGACTTTATTTCATTCCATATTTCCAATTCTTATAGCATTAGTGCTAGAACCCTAGTCGGGGCCTATATCAGGTAGGACTCTGTGGTCATTATATATTTCCCATTATTCATATACTAGTGCTGGTACTTTTCAGAAGGACAGGTTATGATATGTCAGTCATTTAAAAAATATTTTTACATTATTTTTAAACATAAATATCATTAATTTAAACTATGTATTTTAAATACCTAGTGTCTTTAGGAGATGAGGTTCACAATACATAAAATTAAGACTAAAAAGAAATTTATTTATGTAATTCTCCATAAAAATTTCCTAAATCATTTTGAGATCCTAAAGTGAATGGGAAAAACTCGAGAATATATAGACAAATGGTGTGGGATAAAAATATCAGTAATTGAATTGTCCAGATAAGGATGTATAATAAGTGATTTAATGGTATCACAAGATATCATCAAATAGAAGGTACACGAGTAATCATGTGGAATCATAACATAAAGATCATGGTATCATAAGATTATAAAAACATTGTAATTAAGAAACAATATTAAACATGACATAAAATATTTTCAAGGATAAATACCAAGACAACATCATAGAGAGGATAGAGTCCCATATTGGATTACATTGATTCTATCATCACATATATGACATATTATGAGACTAAAACATTATTAAATGCCTTAGAGTACTATTTAGGTGCACATAACATAACATGTTATTTATCTATGTGTTCTTAATAATGAAATATATCATATGTATTAACATAATAATTAACCATGTAAGAAAAATGGGTTGATTAATCTTACTTCATTTGATAATCAAAAAAACATTATAATGAAGTCATCTGAAAAATGATCATTGGGTATTCATTTCCCTAATAAAATAAGGGTTAATAAACTATGTATATAATTGAATGAAATATATAAATAATTTAGATCCATTCCCTAAGATTAATTTATTTTTTTCATTAATCAAAATAAATTAAAAAAATTAAAACATTCTTGGGGAAAATAACATTTTAACTCTGAGTAACATCATGGTTGACATATTAGGCGGAAAATTATTTTGAAAGGTCACTTTTAACATTTATTAAATAAAATATCTTTTACATTTTGAAAAAAAAATATTTAAAATATAATACATTCCACAACATTGAAAATTTTATTTGAAATTAAACCTTGAAACTGAAAAAGGAAGCCGTGAAACCTTGAGTGGTTATAATGGTGGACGAGTTCAATTCAGGACGAACACATTAAGAAATATTCCTTCCAAATATTTAAAAGAAAAGTAAAAAAATACTTTTTTTCAGAAGACAATAATATTATTCCATTTAATGTTTTTAAAAATTATTTTTATCTTTAAAAATGACTTCAAAAATTCATATTAAATAAATTTAAAAATGATTTTTAGAAAACAATGATTTGAAAAAAATGCTGTATGACCAAAGAACAAAATGAACATAGTTTCTATTAATCAAAAATATCATTAAATTTATGTACTCATGAGAGGAAAATTTTACTAGTTATTGAAAACATCATCAATAACTAGAGGATAAAAAAATGAAATAGTTTTATTAGAAGTTATAAAATAATTCATTCAATTGAAATTCAAGTACATGTATTTCTAATTATAATGATATTGTCACCAAAACCATAATGATATCTTATATTTTTAATCATAAAATAAATTTAAGGAATTTTAAATTAAAATATTCTAATTTACGAAGGATTCTTGATATAGTATGTAATGGTTATGTATATACAACATTCAAAATAAATTTGGCGAATAAAAGAACATGTGTCTCTATGAAGTAAGTTTGAGACGAAACCCTTATAATGATCATATAATTGAGGTGAGAGTTAATAATTTGGGTGATTATTCTTAAGAATTGTTTATCAAAAAATACAAGTGTAAATAAAACATAATGAAATCAAAATATACTCCAAATGTAATTTTTTAACGAGATAATAAATAATATAGTTGTATAACCTAGTAAATGGAAACTGACTTTTAAAACCCCTTACCCAACTATTTCTCTTAAATGGGGACTGATTAACCTATGTTATAGTAATTTTAAAAAATTTAATAACTTATACAAGAGGTATATTAATATGCATAATACCATATATGATTCTTTCATAACATATTTTTACTCGTTCATTAGTAATATTTCATTATCACTATTATTTCAGGTGTTAATTGCCTTGTTTTCTAATGTATGTTTTATCATAAATGTTCAAGATCCTATATATAAGTTATAGATACATTATATACAGAATTATAATAATGTTATAAATACAAATTTTTATCATTATATAAATCTTCATTATCATTAATTAATTTTTGAGATTATTAATGAATCACACCAATTCTAAGAGATGGTAGGACGTACGTACACCTGAGCGATGTTATCATTTATTTATAAGGTGATCTAGTAAGAAATTAGATTTTATATTAATTTAATATAATTAAAATAATTTAATATATATCACATATATTCATTAAATTTATACTTTTTACCTTCCATTTATATTGTTAGTGAAAAAATGAAACATATTACTTCGCGTGTCGGTAGTCTTCTATACACACAAATGACGTTTTCATTTATTCAATGGAGGGTAAGGTATGAAATTATATGAAATATTTAATATATATAATTATTAATATTTAATTAATGTAATATATCAACATATAATTTAACCTTATTACCTTATATGAATATCGTAACTGAAAAAGAATCAGGTCACTTCACAAACTGGTCATCCATAGTACACATGAACGATGCTGTCATATTCTTTATGGAATGTTAAGTACGAATAAAAATATATCTATATATATGATATAATAGTTAAATAATTATAATAATATCATAAATATAATATATAATCATTATACACTTAATTATATCAGTACACGATAAGTGGAGATAAAAAAATTGCATCAGTTTGCGAGCCAATAGTCATTTATACACATGATCAATAGTTTCATTTCTCAGTTTAAGAAAGAGGATATAGTATTTTTCATGAAATTAAAATTAAAAAATATTATTATATGAAATTTACTATGTTTTTCAGATAAATGTGTTTCAATAATATTTTCTATATCTAGAAAAGGAAATAAAATTAAACACTCAGGTAAGGACTCTTCCTCTTCTTTGAACAATTTCTTTTGTTTTGACAAAAATTCATTCCTAGGATGGGTTTATAACTAATAAAAGATTATAGGATAATTTCATATAATGAAGGAAGTGTTTTTTTACAATTAATTTCTGATCCAAAATGTTTTTATTTGTCAAATAGAGATAAGTACATATGGACATTTATAAGTGGGGGAGAGGTAATACATAGAAATATTTTAAATAGAGAATTACTTACACATCTTTTATCATGAAATAAGGATCCAAACTAAATAATTTTGGAATCATGTAATATATAATGTTAAAATATGATCATAAAATTATTATTAGACAAGTTTTTGGACATTATCAACAATAATATGTTATGTTTATCCCCCGATAAACAAGTTTTTATGTTTACCAATATAAATATTTTGTTACTATATACACAATTCATTATTGAAAAAAATAAGATGAAACTATTTTTAAATATATGTTATTATATTTGGAAATGTGTAAACCATTTTTCCAAATTTAATTCATATAAGTGGAGGAAATAAATTTAAAATTATACCTGTAGTTGTGTAGAAAAAAGGGGTTCCAAAAGAAAAAATTTGAAAAGGATCACAAGATTTATTATAAAATTTTGTATTAAAGTGATTACAATGAAATAATTTTTATGAATTAAAATATAATTAAATTGATGTGTCTTTAAAATTAAATTAAAATAAAATGGTTCTTGTAAATTTATAACATGTATATTTTTTTAATAAAAAGTCGTATTTTTTCACTACTCATCGAAAAATGAAACTATTCATAAAATCCAAATTATTCACCATAATAATATTTTTATAATCCGAATTTAAAAAATTAGTTAATTTTTTAAAATTAATTTTATTAAAGTGGTAAAAATTAATTTTTAATTATTTGTACATTGCGTACCTATTCCATATTTTAGAAAGATATATTTTTTTTCAGTTTTTTTTTTCATTAAAATGATTCTTATTTCACTTCTGTCAAACATATAATAAAATAATTTTTTTCATTAATTTTTAAAATATATAGTATTCATAATTTATTAGACTTATAATATCCAGCCACATAATTTCTAGGTCATGTTCCAAAGTTCAAAGAATAATATTTTTATAAATAATTGCGTTTTATTTAAACCCAATGTTGTTGGCACCACAAGCAATCATGAAGAATTGATTTATTAACAAAGAAACATATTTAGAGGTATTATGGTTTTACATTATCTTCTAATCATAGTGTTGCGTGTCATATATTATATTAAACATGATGTCCCACTTTTATAATATTCCGAAGATACATTCTATTACGATAAATAAATGGTTTCCTAACAATTTAATCTTGATCTCAGTAATCAAGGGTTTGAAATTTGAAAATTTACATAATGGAAATCTACATCATAAATATTTTTAATAAAATTTCAAATTTATATGTGATAAAGTGATGTAAAAATTTCATCCAGATTAATATATTATTAGGTTTCCGTGTTATTGTACGTTGGTTGAGAGTAAAGATATATACATGAAAGAAAAGTTAAAATAGTTCTAGTAAGTGATATAGATCATTTATCAGAAGAATGTAAATGATCAATGGAATGATAAGGATCTCAAAACCATAAATATATGTTGATTTATATGGAATTTTTTTAATTGATATGAAATTAATATGATAAAATTTTTTTTCAAGATTTTTTTTAAACTTTAAGAGTTATTTTATTTTATAAAAGTATGTTTAAATATACTTACTTTATATATTTATATTTCTAAGAACAATTTCATAATTTGGTTGTTCATTAATAAATTCCCACTTCATCTCTTATTCCATGAAATGAATATCCATAAATTCTTTTTTTTAAATCACTAAAAATAACTATTAACCAAGGATAAAATGAATAAAATCATAAAAAATTGTTCCTACAATCATTATCAAAAAACTTCTAGCAGAATGTAAGATAATATCAAAAATTGATATAAATCTGTTAATATTAAAATTCAATAATGAATCCAAATATTTATCATTGACCATTCCATATATAAATGATCTTATATCCCAAATTATTTAAATAGAATCCACAAGAAATAATGTTTTAACATCAAAGGTTACTTTATAAATATTCAACATAAAATCATACAAACATAATAGAATTATTAAAAAATATTCATTTCTATTAAACCAAACAGTTATATAAACTCCAAACCAATAGAAAATAATATTAAATACCATTAGTTACATTGAAATAAATCCTTGTAAAATCATTAAATGGGTGTCAAATTTTTTGATTTTATGAACATCCTCAAACTCATAAACCAACGAAATTATCCAAAAATTACAATTTAATCTTTTATAAACAAATATATTCTTCCAATATCAAAAAAATCCTCAGAAATACCTGGATTATTTTATTTAAAATACAATTGTTGAAATTAAATCTATACCATAATTATTTAATCCTAATACATAATACTTCATTCATATTATTTTATTTATTTGATATAATGTAGAATGTTCCTTATCCTAGGGTATATGCCTTAGTTTAGTGATTTATCTCAGATAATGTACATGTTTACCCCTTATAATTAATTTAATTCCTTAGGAATTCATGGCTCTATGACCCCTATTTTTATAAAAAAGAATAATCCCAAGAACTTAAAATATTCTTCTAGGTTTTAATTATTACATTATTGACATGTATGAAGATGAATCTTTTTTCTTTTATGTTCATTACCACTTAAACATTCATAATATTCCATACACCAATTATTTGACTTGTTAGGAATTTCATTGATGTTCATTTTGTCAATAAAATATTTCCATAGATGGCTAAACATAATAACAATATATTTCTCTCCAATTATAATCCAATTTGGTTTCTCATTATCAACAAAGTATATATCACATTTAGTTTTAACATTATTCCAATTAGTTATATACGTTAAATAAAACCACAATGCATAGAATGATAAAAAACAATCATACTGGGAAAACACAAAGGCTTAAAAAATTATTTTTTAAATGTATAAATCATGACACCATATTTTAAATAAATGAAATCATATGATTTTCATAGGTCATACATTTTTATCACCCTTTTTAAATCATTCATGACATTTTTCAAAGTGTTCATAAATTATCAAATAATATTTCTAAGGAGTTTCAAACCAAGTCAGTAGTTAGGCCCATTTTCTTTTACCAGTTATCGTTCTAATTACGATCAACATGAATTTTCAAAGTCATTACACCAAGAAATATATATTATATAACCATGTCTCATTTTAGTATCTATATATGGAATTTATTTCTAAAAAACCACTCACTCTAAACTTCAAAAAAAATTTAAGATATTATTCTATACATAGAATTATCCTTAGACTTATCCTTATGGTTTTCACTAAGTTTGTATCATCTAATATTTGAATATTTATTTAATATTTTTAGTATAATACCAACTATGTTGACCTAAGATTTATACACATATTATTATATGATTTTTAAAAATAAATATCCATTAATATAACACAGGTATCATAATGGACTAATGTCATTGACAGAATTGTTTTATAATACATTAATGAGAGACTAAAAATTAAAATTTCAATTCTATTCTCTAGAAAGATATCCAAAAACATTTTGTGCACCCAAAATTGATTGTACAACATAGGGAATAAATATGAAAAATTTGTGAGATAGGAATCCTAGTTAGGGAATATTAATGATATAAAATAATAAAATATGAGTAAAAGGTATAAATAAATATCATAAAATAGTTCCCACATGAGTAATCTTGTGGGATCATAACATTAATAGAATGGTATCATAATATCATTAAAACATTAGAATATGGAAAAAATATAAAAAATGACACAAATTTATGACAAGGTTAACTAGAAATACTATATAACTTTGTGGAAAAGATCCCGTAATGTATTAGGGTGGGACCCTAAAATTATACATTATATCTCAGGAGTCAAAAAAATTATGCAACACACTGGAGTTCAATATGGAAGAACCCATAATAATATGTTCCTGATCTACATGTTCCCCAAAAATAAAATCAATAAAATTTAATATCATATGTATTACATATAGAATTAAAATATTCCAAATATTCTACCTTCAAATTATAATAAAAGTAAATTTC
Source organism: Viscum album (assembly GCA_963277665.1). Classification (NCBI taxonomy): domain Eukaryota; kingdom Viridiplantae; phylum Streptophyta; class Magnoliopsida; order Santalales; family Viscaceae; genus Viscum; species Viscum album. Next base: position 1,478,505,823 of record OY728150.1, read on the forward strand.
ATATTGAATACATTTTTAAATGATCGTAGAGAATATATCATCACATTAATGGAAGTGATAATAAACTATGTATATAAGGTAGAGACATATATACATATTTTATAACAAATCTATACCATAAATGGTATTTTCATTTGATTAAAATAATTATAAAAATTATAAAAACAAAATTGATAAAAACAATCCTTTCATTTTCAGTAACATAAATGATGTCATCTTATATGCAAAATTATTTTTAAGGATCACATTAAACATTTCAAAAATAATATAGCCATTATATTTTGATGGAACATATTTAAAATATAATATATTCCGAGACATTAATGATTTGTTTAAAATAGACCTTGAAACTTTAAAATTATTTCTTTATAATATTGAGTGGTCATAGTAGGGGAAAAATTCAATTCATTATCAACATGTTGAAAATGATTCATTTCACATTTTTGTAGGAAAATTTAAAATCTACACAATCCATAAAATTAATGAACTAAAAAGCTATAATGATGGGAAAAAATGTATTTATGAACTCATAGTACTTTATTTCTAAAAATATTCATAGAAATCAAGTATTTAGAAGAAAAATGATTTTGACCAAAGAGAGAAATTAATCCTTATTTTATTAAAAAATATTTTCCTAACCCTTTTGTGTATGAAAGAGTGTAAATAGACAGTATTTCAGGAAAAAAATATTAAATTAACCATGTAATGTAAAATTAAATGGTTTTATTATATAAGTAGAAAATAAATTACATTAATGTAATTTCAAGCATAATGAATCCAAATTAAAATCAGAATGAAACATAAACCCTGGCCACATTAGAATATTTGAATCTTAAAAAACCATTCATTAAGTAGATGAATTAAATATTAAAATATAATGGTTAGGGAAGGATTCATGATATATTATGTAAATGTTCATTACATACACCATTCAAAACAAATTATTTGTATTAAAGAACATGTGTCTCAAAGAAGAATGTTTGAGAAAAAACACCTACAAAGTTCACATAATTATGGTGAGAGTTAATCAGTGAGGTTGTTATGTTTAACAAATATATATATCATAATAAATATTAGTGTAAATAAAACATAAATTTATAAAAAGTTATTTCACATATAATATTTTCATAATATAATCAACGAAGAAGTCGTATAATACAATGAGTTGAAATGAATACCAAAAACCAGTTACCTAGTGCTTCCCTTCAGTTGAGTTCTAATTAATATCATGTATAGTAGTTTTAATGATGTTATTAACTTATATGAGGACCATATTACTATTTATGATATCATATATGATCCTTTAATCACATATTATTATCTGTTTGATAATAATCTCTCATTATCACTATTGATTCAGGTGTTAATTACCTTATTTTCTAATGTATGATTTATCGTGAAAGTTACATATTTATAAAAACGATTGTAGTTACATAATATAAATAATGATATTAATTTTATAATTTTTTTCATTATATTCAACATTATAATATTTTTTTAATTTTGAACATGGAGAATTAACCACATGGTTTTTTGGAGATAGTTAATTGTATGTAAACACAAGAGAAGTTATAATTTCTTTAACATTAAATTGGTAATGGACATGGATTTTATATAAATTTTCATGTATAAATATCATTTCATACACATATAATATATTCATTAAATTTATTTATTTTTACATTCCATGTATTGTGTTTTTGAAAAATTGAATCACATCGCTTCACTAGGTGGAAGTCATCCATACACCCAAACACAATTATACTGTATTCAGTGGATGGAAAGGTAAAAAATAACATGAAATATTTATTTTTCATAATTTTTAAAATTTCATTAATATCATATATAAACATCTAATTAAACCATGATACTTCCCATAAAATTCATAAGTTAGAAACAAATCACATTGCTTCAGGTGGAGGTAGTCTCTCATTCACACGATCAATATTATCGTAGTATATATAGAATGAAAATTTTGATGTACCGTAGGATATTTATATTTAAATATGTAAATTTATATAGTAAATATATATTTATATTACTTACATCATTATATCCATCTATGAGTAGCGGTAATAAAAAACAAATTACATTAGTTTTCCTGGATGTAGTTCCTTGTACCCACGATCAATGGTTTTGTTTCACAATTGGGGAAGGTTGAGATAGTGATTTCATATTAAATAAACATATTAAAAATCATATTATATTTAATATACTTATTTTATTACATAATTACAGTTTAATAATATTTTAAGTATGTTTAGGAAGAAATAAAATAAAATGCTCGGTTAAGGGTGTTTCCTCTTCTTTAGGTAACATCTTTTGGATTGAAGCAAAAACCTTCCTCGGATGGATTTAATACAAAAAAAGTATTTGAGGATGGGTCAAGGGGTTTTATTTTGGGATTTATATTTTTTAAAAAATTATTTGTAATTGTGTAAAAGAGTGGGGTGTGGTGAGATTTTATATGTGGGGGAGAGTGAAAACATTGAAATTTTAAACATATGGAATTCCCACAACATTTTTCTCATGGTACAAGGATAAATAATGGAAAAATTCAGAAAATTCTAAGATATACAAAAAATATATGAAAATGTAATACCAATTTTTTATTTTTTGGGACAATTTAACCCCATTCTTTTTTGTTTAAACTCCTAGTAAACCTGTTTTTACATTAACCATGATAAACATTTTTTACTTTTTTCAACATTCAGTATTATAAAATATTAAGCCAACCTAATTAGATTATCTAAATTATTGAGGTTAAAAATATGTAATCAATTTTTCTAAATAAAAATTACCTAATTGAAATAAATTTAAATAAAAAGTAATCATATGGTTCTGTGAAAAATGATTTTCTCGAACAAACACTTTAAAAAGTTAACAAGTTTTTAAATAAATAGTAAATTTGAAATTATTTACAGTTAAGTAATTTGGGATAAATTATATAAAATTATACTATTTTTACTTTTAAAAACTCATTAAAATAATATTGTTCTTAAAAAGTATTTTAACAAAACTTCTATTAATAAAAATACTTATTTTTCACTATTAATCAAAAAATGATACTGTTCATAAAAATATAAAAAAATCAACCTGAGAGATTTTTTAAATTATTATTTAAAAAATGTAGTTAATTTTTTAAAATAAATTTTCTAAAATCATTACAAATTAATTTCAAATTAATTGGGAAATGAACAATTAATCCATACTTGGGAAAATACAGTTTTTTAGGAAATATTTTTTTTCATTAAAATTATTCCAATTTTATTTCTAATATGTATATAACAATTTATATTATTTTGTACATGTAGAAAAATTATAGTTTTCAAAATTTAGTTAGTCTTATTAATACCCCCAACATAATGACTTGGCTCAATGGACATATTTAAATAATAATATTTTAAAATAATGTCACATTTCATTAAAAATAAGAATTACAAAAATCATAATATATTAATGAGATTGAATTTATTTAAAATTAAAAATATAATTATGTATTGGGGTGTAACATTATCTTCTAATCTTGGTGTTTTTTCATAAATTTTATCCAAAATTATGTTCCACTTTTAAAATATCAGGGTGTTACAAGGGGATGTGGGTTGTGGTTGAGTTTTATCTTTGGTTTTGGTTAAGATATAGGATATATATTAGAGTTAGAATACTATTTTAATTTCATGGGTTGGTTTGGAAATGGTTATATATGATTATGGTGTGAGATATATACTAGAGTGACTTGGCAAGACATGTGATTTTAGGGCCCCCATAATCGAATGTAAGGACGCTATGTTCACTAACTGGACAAGTTAAGTTAAACACTTTGTAGTGTATTGACCTATACGAGGTAAAATTATCATTATTGATTGTGTTTATGTATGAATTGGGTGATTGTGGAAAATTAAAATAGATTAATTAAATTATAATTGATAAAATTCCATTCTATGTGGATAATGATTTATCTTTTATTATTAGGAATGGATCACGATCATTATCCATGAGAATCTCATGCTTTAGAGGTCCCTCAGGTGGATATTTTTAATAATCAATGGATCAAATAAGAAGAGTATTATAAGGCATGGTTGAGGGTTTTCATGACTTTTAGTGGTTGGTTATGGGGAGGTATGTGGGGAGAATATCAGATCTTGAGACAAATCACAAGTTGGATAAGTTATAGATATCTTTTGTTATAATTAATGATTAGGATGAGTTATGGGTTACATTTTTATATAGTTATAAGTATGGAGTGGTACTTTAGTTAAAGAAATTATATATTAGCGATGACAAGGAAGTATATGTATTGTGAACTAATTTTAGATGGAGTTATGTTTGGAATTCATAACATTGATGATGATGGAAACAAAGTGGAAACAATTTATCTCCCATAAATAGTGAACATTGAGTGAATGAGTGATTGTGGTCAGATTCAAGGATCACCTTAACTTTTAATATGATATCTTTGTAGGTGATGATTCTAGAGCATGGCGTCTGGTGGAGGGTTTATTCCCATCAAACATGTATACAATCACCCTATTTAAGTAGTCTATTTACATGGAGGTGTATTAGAAGGAAGATGTTATAAAGTTGATGGTTTCTCTAGGAGGGGAGCCTCAAGGGAGTTTCTAACATACCATATCTTGGATAAGAGATTCAGGCATTCGAGGAATGATGTTTAGGTAATCAAGGTTTCAACCAGAGGGGAACTAACCACAATATATCCCTTCACATACTTCTTGGGATGGTTCCCTATGAGAACCCACCGAAGGATTCCCTATTTCTTTCTATTTATTAGGGGGGAAATGGCCACCACCGATTGTAGTATCCAATTACTTGGGGAGGCCAATTTCAAATTAGTAGTTAGACCCCATTTCAAAATTAGTAAATTTATCCACTGATGAAATTTTTGCAGTAGGAACCAACAACGATTTTTTAGTAGACAAGGTAAGATTGTGTGGTTATGGAGAAACCTCATGATAGTCTATGTCCTTAGTTACCTACTCCATAATCAATCATAGAAGCCAAAATATAGAGAAAGATGTTATGGGTGACATCAAATTCATGTGATAGAGGCTGTAGTTCTAATCGGTTAAGTGGTTGTCTAAGGTACACTAGTTTTAAATAATATCTTTTTTGTCCCATGTTTGATTATGGAAACACTCTCTTTTTTTCTACTTATTTAGTCTATTCCATGGTATAGGATATGGAGATAAATTTTATACTATTGGTGTCAGCTAATCTAATTGGAGGTCAAGATGAATTTTTAGATGTGATCAAAGGATGTGGATCAGTGATGGGTATGTACCAGTTCGTCGGATTCTTAATCTTATTACATAAAGAAATATAAAAATTTATCCTTATAATGTATTGGATCTGTCCAATTTGTTTCATCAAAAAATATTTCTAATAGAGTGTTTCATTTTATGACTGGATGGCCATAATGTGGCGTTCAATGGAAAGTAGAGTTATATGATGGGTGGAATTAATGTGGAGCCCCTCCTGTAATAGTTGGTAGAGCTGTCTGTTGAATCTCATGCCTAGGATTTCCATACTGTTTTGGATGAGTTCTTGGATGTTTTCTCAAATTAGGTTTTGACACAACCCCATCAACATGATGTTCTGTTTGGGATGCATTTTCAATCAAGAGTATATTCGATTTTTATGGATCCCTATCGAATGGTTCCTAAGGATGGGTCTAAGTTGAGGTATTAGGTTGATTATATGATGTATATGTGTTTCATTTAACCAAGTGTGGAATGACCTGAAATATTTTAACTATGATTCCCCCTATTTCAATAAATAAAAGAATAATTAAGTAATAAATTTATAGAAAAAAATGTACTAAATCATCTATTTTTGAATAGTAATATGGTTTGTAAAATTTAAAATAACAATATTGATCATGAATTTTGTTAATATAACAATTTTATAGTGACAATTATCATTAGTATGTTATGAGTTTTGATAAATTATAATTGATAAAAAAAAGAATTGATGGACATTTCTGATAGGATCGTACCTTATGAATCCAATTTATCTGAGCTTCCAAGGTATATAATAATAAATGAATTTTACATTGATCCATACCAAGATGATATTTAAATAATAAATCATTAAAATAACAATTTATGGGAGATTTGAGGATCATTGATATCATATCCCAAATCATGTACGCTGAAACACCCTATGAAAATATCACCATTGCACACCATACCCTTAGTGAAATCACTATTGTAATAAAGGGATATCTATGTAGACCCTAATGGTTTGATTTTATATTTTAATTCTTTAAAATATATTACTATATTTATCACATTATAGTTATATAATTTTAATTTATTAGAAATCAATTTTTCTAAAATATTTATTTTCATACGATGAAACACAAAACTTATTTTTGTGAAATATAAAGTTTCAATCAAGTCATTCTATTTTAATGAATTTAAGGATTATTTTAAAAAATTATTTTTTTAAAATTATAAAATTAAATATATTATATTGTGTATAAATAATGTCTTAATTTTATGAAGTGAAAAGAAATTTTTTAAGGCTCATAAAATTGTTACAGTAAAAAAAAATTCCAAAAAATATGTATTTTAGAGTTAAAAGTGAAATTACCATAATTATATAATTAACTGGTAAAAAATAAATATTATTTTCCAAATCTGAAAACAATATTAGTGTTTTCTTTAAAAATTTTAGATATAATAAAAAATTTGTTCCAAAAAAAACATAGTATAAATATATAGTTTGTATTATGATATAAAAATGACCTTAAAATGATGTAATATAATCCAAAAAATGTATCGACGAAAAAATATATATTCTCCATTTAAAATAATATTCTTTAGAGGTTATTTAATTAGTTTTATAAACACCTAATGAATCCCCCAAAACCTATATTACATTTTAACACCTTGAAATCAATTCCTTGTAAACATGACGCACTTCTAAATCAGCGTGGTTATTTTTTATAGAGTCCAGTTATTAAAAAAATTAAAATTACTAAATCCACTATAGTTTTTTATAAAAAAAGATAATAAATCATCGTTTGGGTTGAGTTTTTCATTACATTATTAAAGAGAGTCCAAAAAATTATTTTAGAAATTTATAAAGAATTATCCTTTCTTATTTATAATAAACACACACAAAATCCCATTAATCACCATTTAAATCCCTTGAATCATAAAACTAATCTTCCCTTACCTCTTTAGATTCCCCCAATGTTCCCCAATATATTAATAATATCCTCCAAAGATTATGAATACACCCTATCATGGTAAGATATCCTTTCATTATCCTCATTATTTGAGATCCTCCTTTATATTTTTCCCTTTATTTTCCAATTTTTCATGTTAGGATGTGGTTTTAAAAACCCATCTTATAGTAATTATTATTTCATAGCTATGAGAGACCCATTTCATACTCATTAACCCCACCCAAGAACCTTTACATAACCTCATTATACTTCCAGAATTATCCTGTGATATTTTCACAATAGACATTATTGTTGTAATTAAAAATATCTATTTAAAATCAAGAGTATTCACCATGATTTATAGAAAATTAATTTATTATTGAATTTTATTTATAAAAAACAGACTCCTTGATCATGGGATTAATTTTTTTATAGGAATATTTATGTTGAATGATTTAGTTTGCACACTTAAGTTTTTACATGATATTGAAAATGAAGGGTGTGTCTAGATAGAGATCTAATGTGTTGGTTATTGTTTTACTCTCATGAGACAACATGTTTGAGATTATTAAGTTAACATAATTTTTTATGGGACTTTTACAGCATGTTTTGATATATATTATGGTTAGTTGTGACCTAGGTTTATGAGGTAATGTTTAATGTTGTCTTCACATTGTCATGATGCCTTTATACTCTCATATTGTATGATGCCTTATTGTTCATGATTTTGATTATCAACCATATTATGATACCATGATATTATTATTGTATCGTATATACTACTTGAAATTTCTATATTTATTTTTTATTCCTGTACTATGATTTATAGCTCACCACATTCTTATGTATGTCCCAAAGTTATGTAGTAATCTTTTAAAAGATAAATGAAATTTTAAGAGCATGTTAATGAAATTTTTAATAAAACTTTTCAATCCATGAATCAAGTTGATGTTCTATGTACCAAATTTAAAAAATAAACATGGTTTCATGATATATTGGGATTGAATGACATGTAATTTTATGTAATAAATCAAGGGAAAAGGTTTATGAAAGAAATAAGTTTTTCTAATTGGTATTAGAGAAACGCCTAGTTTTTTTTGGGATTAAGACTATGAAAATATAGTAAAAACTTTAGGAATAATACTAAAAATTTGAAAAAATCAATATATTTTGTGAAGGTAATGATTAATTTGTTCTTTATAAAATGAATCTGTGAATGGATACTACATGTGGATGTGGATCTAGTATAGATGTTCCCATGGGGAATAACCATAAAAGGTCACATTGTGATAGAATCGATCATTTCTTGGTTCATGAAAATTGGACTTAATACATACATATTTTGACACTCTTAGGAAATATGGTTTTGAAAATTTACAAGATCCTTAAAAACCAGAATTAATAGTAAAAATCCCCAAACTAATTTATGTTAGGAAATAGATAATGGAATGATTAAATTGAAAAATATAAGTTTAGAGGTTAAATAATATGTACAATTTAATGGTGACCCTATAATATTCATGGTTTCTTATTTATGTGATTCATAGTTCAAAAATACTCATCCTTAATTATATATTTTCTTGAGTCAAATTCATAGAAATAGGATTATATGAGGAAATAACCAATGTAATGGAAAATTTAATGACTGGTATATTCAGATTCCCATTCCATTGGGACCACGAGTTAGGAATTTAATTTTTTTTCTTAATTAACTAATGTTTTGAACCTAAAACATCATTAGGATTAATTATAAAATCCCCTTAATAAAGTAATTGTTTTAATTGAAATCATTACATTAAAAAGGCCTATGACATTCAAGGGTTCTTCTACTCCCATAATCTCAGAAAAAATGATATACTCCATTGAGAAGATATTATCCATCCTTTAGTGTTATGTGGAAGAAAATTCCATGGTATATATTTATCATATAGAATGATCTGATGATCAATGTTGGAATGTGTTTATAGATATGATTCACTACGAGGATATCAATGTGTTGGAGTTGAAGAAATTCCAGAAATTGTTGTTAAAAAAAATTTCCTCACACATTCTAACAGGAAATGGAGAGGGTTTTAAATGATGTAAATAAAAAGGATGAATAATCCATCAGTAAGAACGAATAAAACATAATAATGCTTTTAAAATATTCATATGACTTTTTATTGATAAAAAACTAAATTTGATCACTTATTTATGGGGAAGAATATGTTTCAATTAAATTTCCTATCCATTCAAGACATTGAATACTATGAATATATTAAATGGCATGTCCTTAATGTAAAAATAGAGCTAAAATAATCTCAATGTTCTCACTTGGATAAAATGTGTAAATTGGATATTCATTTTGGTGACATGACATAGAAATATTATAGTGTACTGAAATCTCAACATCCCACCAAAAAAATGTTTGGGGGAACCATTTTGAAAATTCAAAAAGGGGGATGAAAAATTATTTCTGTATGGGAAGGAAGAGAACCTAACTGAAAATTTAAAATGGGAAAATCCACCAATGTAATGAAATAAAATAATTCTCTTGTCAAACTAATCCTATAGAACAATGTTTCAATCAAATGGGATATAGGAATTAAGTGATCCAATTCCCTAAGACATAGTTTGTTTATGTCAATCGACACCAAAAACCTCAAATACAACAATGGTGATATTATTCTATCACAACTACTGAGGTGGATCCTGAAAATGAAATGGAGACAAGTTTTATTGTTATTCATTTCATGATTATGAACCAAAATTTTGATTCTTGTTCTAAAATTCTTTTTCATCTAGAATGTTTATTGTAAATATTCAAACGCCACAAAAAATAAAAGAAGTTATGTTATTAGTGAAGATGGAGAATAGACCAATTGGTGCATCCGAAACATATAACTCATCACCTATCTATATTTATAGAATGGAATTTCTAGTTAATCTTATAATACTTATATATTTTTTGATTTTATTAAATTCATGGAATAGATTGGATTAACTTATCTAGACACAACATAAATGATGATAGAAGGAAATAAACCATTTTTTCATAAATCACTCTTTGATTCAATACATGTGATAGGAGGAGGATGAATCTTATTTGGTATAAACATATAAAGAAAGGGTATCAATGCCTTATAATAAAATATATGTTGATTAAATTATTGATTCTATTAAAAATATCATCCCCAATGACATGACCATTTTGAGTTAATACACTGTTGTGTTTCCCGAATAATTACATCTTATTCCTCCTATTTGAGAGGTTAAACATTCAATCAATCTTATGACATACAATTTAACAAAATAAAATAATTCATATAGAATTTATATTGCTGATATTTATGTTCTTATAATGAAACTATAAGTTAATCTAGATAAATGGGTTATATGACCAACTTCTACCCCCAGGGGTGAATCAGTCCTCTTTGTCATGAACAAGGATGGGTCAATGCACCTCTGTATTTATTATTATGATCATATCATTATTATTATAAAGAAAAGGTATCCGTTTAAATTTATTGAAGTCTTTTATGATCAGTTACATAGATTCCAGTATTTCCCAAAATGAATCATTTTTCATGATATTATCTAATAACGAAAAAGATAGAGGATATCCCAAAACATTATTTTCAAATAATTTATAAGCCCCATGAGTTCATAGGGGTTCAATTTTCAATATGCAATTCTCTAAAAATTAGCATATACATGAATAATACAATATTTACTAATTAACTAAATAAATTTATCATATACTTTATAAAATATATTTTTATATACTAAAAAATAAAGGAGTGACGTGAGGACCGTTTGATTTATGTATAGAATACATAGTGAAATTAAAATTTATTTTATATGTATAATAAATGTCTATTTTGGTTTGGTAAATAAACTTCATTATGTCATAACATTATCATTAAATAGATATCTATGGGTACTTTAACAACTAATGAAATTAAATGATGTTTAAGGACATCATATGTAAAATAAAATTGGATTTTACTTGAATTAACTTGGTAAAAAAAATTGGTTTCTTAGAAATATGTCTTTATAGTTAATCCCAATAACCAAGATTACTAAAAAGGGATTCATTTTTTCCTAGTAGGATTAATGGTAATAAGGATTTAAAGATCCAACAAAGAGGCCAATCACTTAACATGTGATTATATGACCCACTAGTAGGGAAGGATTTGTGATCTATAGTGATGAATACAAAAAGTGATTGGGGTGTGTAAAAATTCAATATGAAAAATTGGTATCCTTTGACTCACTTCTGTCAAATATATATGAGTAGAACTACCCAATGAATGATCTATAATTGTAATAATCAATATTCACATTGCTGATTCAGAGAAATTATCTCTATATTGGAAGGTGTGATTTATATATATAGACCATACGTGCCTCAAGTATACATTCACAAAAGAACATAATATTAACTAAAGAAGGTGTTTAGAGAAAATAATGTATTTTTATTGTTTAATCCATTAATATATCTAGAAATCCAAAAATATGGTAGATGATAGGATTTGAATGGATCCCATAGGTCTATCTATGATGAGGATTATAGGGGATCCATCGTTATTTGACACGAAAAGGATAAAAATGGGAATAATTAGAGGCTCATCACCGTATCTTACATAAGTAACTGCCCAAATATCATTTCTGAAGAGAATACTAAGAATGATGTTTTGAAATAGAAGTTGGAAGTGAATATTTCAGATTTTAAATTTGATTAATATTGAGTTATGAGGATTGGAACCTGGATATGCGTTTCATTAAAACTAGAAACAAAGAAGTAACATCTAGATGATGCAAATTTATCATCCATATCTATTAAACTAGAAAAAAATGCATATTGATTCGAAGAAAAAACATATAGGATGATAATATGAGGATGGATATTTCGGAGTTTGTGTCTTGATGGTTTCTAGGCCGTCATGTTAAAGAAAAAAGATTAAAATTATTGTAATGAAGAAACCATTGAATATACAATAATAAAATTGGAAAACAAAACCATATATTTAATCGTTGGAATCCCTAGGACAATTAATGAAAAAAACAGCAATCAGGTGGTAGTCAATATAATTACCAAGTCTGTGTATTTTGTTACTGTCAAGGAATATCTCTCTCCTGACCAAATCACCAAGATATTTATAAGGTAAGTTGTAATAATATATAGAGTACCACTCTCTATTAAATTTTATTGAGGGTTGAGGTTTACCTCAATGTTTTGGAGAAGTATTCCACAAGAATTTGATATAAAACTAAGAATCCACACTACTTATAACCCTCATTTGGATAGTAAGTATAAAAGGACCATTCAAAATTCAGATGATATATTATGATCATGTTCAATAGTTTTTCAAGGATATTAGGATAATCATATTCTTTCAATGGATATCTCATATAATAAAAGTTTCAATTCTATAAGTCAAATGACACCTTATAAAGTGATGTGTGGTTAAAGCTGTCAAAATATATCTTTTTTGGATGATATTGAAATGTAGAAGTCCATGGGTCATAATCTTATCCAATGACTTATAGAGATGGTTCAAACCACTCAACACCATTTGAAATCCACCCAATTTTGAGAGACATTTTCTTCAAAATATCATTAATGGGATCTGTAGTTTTGGTTTATAGATAAAGTGTTCCTTCATATATTTCCATGGAAGAAAATCATGTGGGATGTGAAAAAGGGAATGCATAGTCCTAGATTCATCACCCCCTTTGAGATCCTATATAGAATCAGTGTAGTTCTCTATCAAATAGCTCTCCCAACTAACATAACTCATATACAAGATGTGTTCCATATATCCCTGATGAGGAAGTATATACCATAACCCTTACTTGTATTGAATACAAAGATGGTACCACTGGAAAATTAATTTTCAAACAATGAGTTGTTAGTGAATATATTTTATCATAGATATTATGGTCTAAAAAACAAGGAATCTCACCTAGTGAATGTGTTATGGAAGACCAACAATCTTGATCAAGAGATATGGGATCCAAAGGAGGAAAATAATGAAATATATCCTCATTTATTTTAGTGTATGAAGAGAAATTTTTGAAGGAGATATTTCTAAAGGGGGATAGAGGAATGATACAAAATATTATAACGAAGGATCACACTATATGAATCAAATTTATGTAAGCATTTGATGATTATAACATCACTGAGATTTTCCATTGATTAATCCCATGATGATATTTAATAAATAAATTTTGAATGAAAATATTTACAAGGGATGTTCAATCTCATTGAGATCACATCCCAAACCGTGTACTCTGAACCACAATATGAAAATCTAACCATCAAAAACCTAAATGATAGGTAAGTCATTAGTGTAATAAAAGGATATGCATCTTGACACTAAAATTATAAGATATTTTAATTCCTTAATAAAATACAATGAATTTTTTTCCCATTTTCATGATTACTTTTATAATAATTAGATAACTATTTTAATAAATATTATATTTTTCTATGATGAAACACAAATTGTATATTTCAGAAATGTATAGTTTTAATCATGACCGAAAATTTTAATGAATTTATGAATTTTTTTAAAAATGTTTTATAATATATTATTATTAATTTTTATTTATACTTATTATAAAAAAAAATTGATGTAAAAAAATAATGTTATACAATCCAAAAAAACTGTTATTATAAAAAACCTAATATTTTTTTTGATAAATGTGGATTTTTTATATAAAATTACAAATTCACATATATATAGAAATATTTGAAGATAGATTTTTCATAAATCATCATGTTGAAAGTATCAAATATTTAGTTTTTCATTGTTTTTGGAGACAATCAATATTTTGGTCAAAATTTTATATGTTATAAATATACAGTGTGTATTAGGACATCATATGGACCCAAAAGGGATAATATGTTCCATAAAATTTATTCACCACCAAATATATATTTTACCTTTATAATGATGCATATTTTATTTTATTTAATTAATTTTATAAATCATTAATGAATCGTCATAAATCTATATTATATTTTTTTGTTTTATATCATTTATTTGTCAACTTGACTCACTTCTATACCACCAAGAGAATTATTTTAATTATATAGGTTCATAAACATGTTATATGTTAAAAAATACATCACTTTTTTTCTAAAACCATGTAGAAAAACCATTGGATGGTTTGTGGTTTTTGATAAATTTATTATATAGACTCGAAAACCATTGATTGGAAATTAATAACAAATTGTCCTCTATTTTTCTATAAAAAACTAACCAAATATCCCATTACTCTTCACTCAAAAGCCTCAAAGCATGACATTCTCTTCAATTAACTATACATCTCCCTTATTATTCCTCCAATATATATATAATCTCCTCTAGTTATTTTTGAAGTACTGTCTCATGGTAAGGGATCCTCTCTTTCTCATCTATTCAAGAAATTACATCATATTATGATCGTTTTTTCAATCTTTTAATTTTGTGATATGGTGTAACACATAACTATTAAATCCCATATTATTTAAATTTAATAATATACCCCTTTAACTCTCATTAATACCTCACATGATCATTTGTATACTGCTATTATGATTTCTATATTTACCTAACTATTTTCCAAGCTAAATATTTTTATTATGAATACCAATCCTTATTTACAATCAATATTATTTACGAATATTTACATATATGTCATTTATCAGGGACTCCCAGGTATAAACCACACACTCCTTGATATTGGGATTTAAATTGTTGAATGTAATCATTTGGTTGTATTATTCAAGGGGTAGAATTATTCATGTATATGATATAGAAATGATGAGTGCATCTAGATGGAGCTATAATGTATTGGGTAATGTTTTAGTCTCATGAGACGTCGTATATTTTGTTAGGTAGTGAAATAAATCCATTTTGGGACTTTATCCTCTATTTTATGATGTCTTGGACAATATCCATCACCTGAATTTATGATGTCATGTTTATTGTTGTCACCACATTCCCATGTTATCTTTATGTTATCATGCCTTATTATTCAATATTTTGATTCCCAAAAATCTTCTATTACCATGATATTCCTCCTTTGAAACATGTATTTCTTTAACTAATGATATGTTTATTATTCCCTTAATGGTGTTTATAGAGAACCCCATTATTATGTATGCCATTAGGTTATCTCATGCAGTTTTAAAAGATCAATGGAATATTATGAGCATGATTAGAAAATTTTCCATAATGTTGTTTTATCAATTTTTCTATATGTTTAGATATGTACATAATTTTTCAAATTCACTAGGCTTCAAGATAATTTGGTAATTTTTAATGTGTAAATTTTTGTATTAATACATGAAATAATTTTTCTTAAGGGAATGTGTTTTCATATTGCGTGTCTCTTTGGGGGATACAATGTTGTTCTCTAAAAAGGTTTACTATAGTCTGAGAGTGTTAGTGGATTTCTAGGTGTTGAATTATTTAAACATCATGAACTATTACTATATTTGGAGGATCAATGATCTCTATGACTTTTTGATGGGTTCTAGTTCGGATTTCAATATCTTTTTGTAGTCTGGATATCACTTAATGTGGAAAAGAGATGGGGATATATTTAAGACTACCTTCATGTTTAGGTATGAGAACTTATCATTTTTATTTATTCCATTTGGTTTCATGAACACACCAGATGTTTTCATGGGTATCATTAACGCCATATTTGATGATTAATAAGAATAATTACTCATTTTTATCATTTATGATATATTGATCTACATAATATTTTAGAATGGGGATTTAGATCATCTTAGAGTGGTCATGGAGGACATTTGGCACCACTAGTTCTATATAAAGCTACCCAAATGAATGTTTTGGATATAAGATGTTGTTTTTCTAGGATATGTGGTGTCTCATATGGGTGTGCATATGCACCAATTTATGACCGAGTAAGTTGATTCTTGGAAGGAACCCAAGAATGGATAGAGGATTGCTGTTTTCATGGTCATATATAATATCATCAAAGGTTTTGGATCTATTTCACTCATATTACATATATACTAAATTTTACATCATGGGTGTAATGGTATTTAATTTTGTAAAATCAATGATAAGAAACATTGAGGTACTTTTTGGTCATGTTGATTAGTTTTCTGGTATTTTTATTACCTGATGAGAGTGTGATGTTTGAGATTTTTTGTAAATAAATCCATATGGTCTTTTGATTTTTCATGATGTTGTATAAAAAAGTTATTATTATGGGTTTAAGATGTTATGCCTCCATCGGTGTACCTATACAACCCTTTATCTAATGTTTTAAATAGTTGTGTCTAAACTAATGTGTTAGAATATTAATTCATTGATGATCACATTGTGTATTTTTAAAAACCACAATAGCTAGAGATATTTATTCCCTCAGTTGGATTTGAATCTAATCCAATTGATGTGGATGGATTTTACACATTATTATGATATTGAGATATCGTAAACCATGAGAAATGGGAATGTTGTTGTTGATGCACTAAGTAAGATTTCATGAGGAGATATGGTTTGTTAAACTATAGTTCTTTAAAAAGGGGCAGAATATATTGTATCAATGAATCTAGATGTATGTTAATATAGTGGCCGAAATATTTTTAATAGATAATTGTGTACTGATCACCAATTTTTTAGGTGGATGATTATTAGTGAGTAGACTCATTGGTAGAAGAGACGTATGACCTTTTCATCTATAGTGATGCCCAAGACTGATGGTCAAAACATGATCAATTTTAGGGGATGTAGTTTTTTCCATTGGTGATGTATTAGAGATTTATCCATGAGTATTATAGCTCATATTTAGTGGTATATCCTGATGTGACCAATATATGTTGTTTCTTTAGGAGACAACTTTTTTGGCTGAAGATGAAGGACACTATGACTGGTTGAGGAGGACTCTTTGGAAATTTTGTGGTGAATTGACTTGTTTGTTAGCCTACGAAAGAAGAAAAATTAATTCTAGGAGGGTTTATTATAGACCTTGGATGTTCATGAGTGGAAATGGTAAGACAAATATATGGATTTAATAATTGTCTTTTCTTAGGATTAGGGAGGATGTGATGCAGTTTTGTTGATTGTTTATCAGCTAATAAAGTTGGCTTTCATTATAGAGATCAATGAATCCAGATTCAAGGATTACTTGGTTATGCTGTATATGGATTAATTTGTTAGTCATCATGTGGTATTGAAAAAAATAATCTCTGATTAGAATCCTAATTTCACGCCATGATCCTTAAGGGTATTAAATTTTTTTTTGTCTCTTAGATACACAACCCTCTATATTGAATGAATTTAAGAGAGAGGAGAAACCAATAATCACTACTTGGATTATCATCCATATTATATATTTTTGATGAGAATTTTCAAATTATTTCTAATTATATCATTTTCATATACTGTTATTATGCTCATATATGGGTCATAAATCCCCTATTTTTTTTATTTGTGTATTTATTTCTATTAATTTTTAATTTCAACATTACATGTTCCTGAGATTCATTATTATAATTCCATTATAATATTATATGTGAGATAACATTAATGCCTAACATTATACTAATTTTATAGACCATTATAATTATCAAACAATACAAAAACCCCAAGGATTGAATCTAATTATTAGAAAACATACTATAATTTATATAATGTAAAGCGTGTGTAGTCCTATAATAATGAAATCCATTTATGGATACTATTAGTTGATACAAGTTCTATCTTAGCTGAATATATGGCTAATAACCCTAAAAAAGGTTTGCTGGGTATTAATTCAATTCTCACTCTATGAGTATCAAATGGGCATAACCGTGTACCTCATTTAGTACTCCTTGGGGATACGCTTTGGATGATTGAAAAGTACATTAAAACCATAATAATGTATTTGAACATACTCATATTGTGTGGAATTAAATTATCAAGTTATATATATATATATTGTATTTAAGTGTTTTAAAATTACCATATGTGTGGGTATTGTGTAAAATTATCAATTATTTATTTGGTCTCATAACAATGAAAAAAAGTATCTTTAATGAATTTTCTTACTAATATTCTAATACAATGATATTATAATACAACATAACTTCATTATAATTCCATTGATATGTTTAAATCCTTCTTATTATGAATATAATATATTATCTAAGATAATTATTTAGAATTCACCTTGATAGCCATTATATTCCTATTATTTGAGAAACATTTATTATCTATATATCTATTAAAATTGTGGAAAAAAATAACTATCATGATCAACGAAAAGGATTCTCAAGGAAAACTATTTCATATATTTTTACTGATTATCAAAATATTATAGATGCATGAGACCCATTATCTGATCAGTAGGTCTTGGAATTATATATCTATTTGATCCATCAGTTTTTCTTAAAAACAAACTTGCAAGGAGATTTTTTATAATACTTACCTATTCATGTATGATGTTAGGACATTTGGACTTGATAGTATGATTAAAATTTATGTTATTATTCATTCCATAATTATATGATAATTTATTCTTATTCATGAATTTATTTATTATTATGTTATCCATGGATATATTACTCTCATAGTCCTATTTTCATGGAATTATTTAGTCCTATCATATTTTTGATTCCATGGTTATGTATGATAAATTTTTATGATCTCTACCCATTACTGAGCATCTGAAATCAATCTATTATAGTTTTTCCCTTTTCTAAGGGAAGCCAGGATGATTAATGTGCGTGACTTATGTATTTTCAAGGCTAGATAATAAGGATTTATGAATATAGTTGAAGTATATTAATTTTTCAATGCAATGTAATGTTTATTTTTGAATAAATTTTCCTAAGACTACTAAACTACTAGTTCTTGACCATTATAATAATGAAAACATAAACTATGGATACATTAGTTGGGGTGTTACATATATATTTCGGTTGCACAATATATTTTATAGATCTATGGTATATAAATATATAAATTAATGAGAGGAATCCATATCAATTATATAAGTTTCTATAGAATATGTGACAAGAATGATAACTATTAATGTTTTTATTACAACATTATATTCTTATATAAGGTACTCCACATATTAAAACTACCTTGATTATGATTCATCAAATGGATTACCTCTATTTTATGGATAACACATCTGCTAGATCAACCCTTAAGATGTGAAAATTATACCTCCCCACCCAATTAGATAGGACCCATTTCTTTGGAATCATATGTTTACACATGGTATCCAGTGGAGGTCAACGAAGCCACACCAATTCATAGAAATTTTAATATCATATTAATCCTATGAATAAAACAAATTATCATAATAGTGAAAATTATAGGATACCTATAGGAAAGATGGATTCATATCACTTTCCATGCCACATTGATTGGAGACATGATATTTTTTTTCCATTAGGATATGGGAATCCGAGATCGATGTATGTCCTGATTAACCACTACTACTATATTTAAAGTCTTCTTGCTCTAACTATTTTTTGTGAAATCTATTTAACCTTACACATCACATGTGAGTCGTGTCATGTTGTCCATTGGATCAATGAAATGGAAACTATTAGAGGTTTGTGATTTTTAGTCCCAAATATATGTAATTATATGTTTCATAGTAAATAAATAATAGCTAATTGAAAAATATTATTTTCAATCAATCTGAGTAGAAAATATAATTCCAGAAGGAATAGAATGTTAAAAATAAGAATATAAACACTTAATTGATACAAAAATATATAAACTAGAAAATAAACAATAAAATTAAAAACTATGACCTATGTTTGGTTTGAATGTGTGAAAAAATACTCATGGATATAAATACCAACACTTCCAACCAATATAATTTATCACTCTTAATCCAAAGTGGTAGGTATATCTATAGACTAAATCCAATGTATCAATAGTTTTCAAATATAAATACTTTATTTACCATGCTATTATGAAGAAGAAACATTTTAATAGGGAAACAATTTTATAAGAAGCATGATTGTAGGTTTCTCTTATAACACCCTTTACCATAAACAACCCAAAATTAATTTACATATAATAGAGGTCTCAATTTCATATACTCGCGTGATATTTTAGGTATATAATATTTCTGAATTAAAAAAAAATTATATAAAAAAGTTAATAATTCTACTCATTGTACACTATTTCCACAAAATCATAGGCTAAAATTTACACCCTTATCTTATTAAATATATTTTTTCTTTAAAAATGAGTTAATATTTAAAATTTTAACCTATATATTGTTCCTAGACATCCTTATATCCTATTAAAATAATTTAATCAAATATTATGATCTAAAAAATATCATTAAGGTATATAATAATAACATATATCCGCCATTTTAGTGAAGAAAGAATACCTGTGAAAATGATTTCACTTTTCCAAATAAAAAATTGATCATTAAAAAAAACATATCTACATAAGAAAATAATCCTTTTCAAAATGAATATATTCAAAAACATTTAGAAACATAGAAAATAATTATAGAAACCCGAGGTATATGAGAAAACATGGAAACATTCCTGAAAAAAATCTTCTTAAGTGTTTTCAAAAATGTAATTCTTCCTGAAATAACTTATTTGGATAAAAAACCATAGAAAGAAAGATAAAAGTGTGTAGGATAATTAAATTTATAACCCACATTCACTCATGCTTAACCAATTACAAAAATAATTGAGTCCATGTTAATTCTATAGGAGTAATCTATCGTGTTATCACCATCGTTTTTCCCTTTGAAGAATAATCATTATCCAATGTATTGTAGAGAAATATTGGGATCACCTAGAATCATAATAAATATATTTGGATCAACCATATCCATCTATAATGGTCGTGAATTTTATTATATATTATTATTTTTCACCTTTAATTCATTAAATCCTTTAATAGAACATGTGAACCAATATGTTGAATCACATTCCACTCCCATTTAAAATTATAATGATATACCATTTCCTTCCAAAAACTATTTAATATAAAAAATCCCTCAATGAGATGGAATTTTTCCTTATATATAAACAATTTTTTCTTTTCAAGGAATTGTGACAATGAATACCGGCTATAATGGTGGGAAATGGAATTGAAGTCATATATATTAACAAAAATACCTATTCAACTTTTGTAAAAATCTAAAAATAACCTATTCACAGGACTTTGAAATGATTCTATTTTAAACCATTGCAATGAATATAAATTATTATAAAAATTTAAATTTAAAATTGCTGAAGAACAAATATTAACATTCATGAAATATTTAATGTAACATGTATATAGAAGAAAAATTTAAAACTATTTCTTAAAATAATATTTGGATAAAAAATACATTACATTAAGGAGGGAATAACATTGTACATTATACAACTATAGATTGGTAAAATTAAATGATAAATTTACTTTTTTAATAACGTTTTTAATGTTAAATTAAATATTTTTATTTATTTAATTTAATTTATTACCATGTTTTGTCCATATACTAAATCAATTAAGATTACATTGGGCATTTTTTAGTCATTTAATCTGTAATGTTAAAATAACATTAGTTTATTTACCAGGGTCGAATGATTCATTTTCACATCTTCTAAAAAATATTAAAAATTTTATATTTATTGTTTTTATACATTCAATATAATTTTATAACCATCCTTGTAAGGTGGTCATGATAAATGGATCATGAATTGTTATATATATGGTAACTCATACACATAGTAAAATGAGCATTTCATTTTTATACATGATGGAATGGAAATAATGTATAAAATATTTAAAATTTTCAAAATTATAAAAATGTTATAAATTTATTATTTATTTATTATTTCAATCCTTCTGAAATTACATGAGAGGATGTAATGAAAAATGAATCACTTCACTTCATGGAGGTAGTAATCCATAATCATTAATGACCAATGATATCATTTTCCTACAGATATAAGGGAATAAATGTATGTAAAATATTATCATTTTATAATCCTAATAATTTTTTTAATTTCATTTATATTATCTTTATCCATCATTTTTACCATCCATATCAGGTAGTGATGCTAAATTAATTATATCCCTTCATGAAGGTAGTAGTCCACATATATACATGAGAGAAGTTTCCATTTCCCATAGGTTACAAAAAGGGATGAAAAATGACCATTTCATAAAAATTATAATTATTTTCTATATTATTAATATTCTAATCATATTATATGATCTTTAATAATAAATAAATTATTCAGTTAGATAAGGAAAAAATGTGAAAACAAATGATTAAGGATTATACTTTTTATTTGGGAATCACCATTTTGACTTCACCCGGAGCCTTCTAGGATTGGTCTAGTATTAAGGCCAAAACTCTATTATGTAAATAGTGTGTTTTGGAATTTATTTTTAGTGGTGTTCATTAATCTTAATGGATCATTGTATATGGATAAGTGAGGCTTCCCTTTTAAAAGTGAGATAGTGGAACTCTTGTAAATTATTCAATATTTTAAAATAAAATAAAGACTTATTCCTGGGAAAGTGGATATGAAACTATCAAAAATTTAAGATATTGTGATAAAAATTAAAATTAAACCATCCAATAATTATTATAATAAATATTTGGACCCGATCTCTTGGTTTTCACCTTAATTAACACGTTTTAGCATTTACTATGGTGACTATTTTTTTATCCATGGTAAAAATGTCTTATCACCAAAAATGAAATTCACCTATTTATTAAATTTTATCCTCCTAAATCAAGATATAGAATCCATTTTCAAGATTCAAATTCTAGAATTTTTAGAAATTATTTTTTTATATATTCTTATATTACAATGAAAACTCATTTTTTTAAAAAATACATATTGTATGTATAGAGATGATTTTATATGATAATCATGTATAATTTTGATTTCTTAGTGTTTAATAAGATTGTAATCAATTAAAGGTTATTAATGATACATTATCAATGTTTAAAGAAAATTTCTATATAAATAATTGAAAATAAATTACATTTTAAAAAATCTATATTCATTCACAATTCCCTAAAAAAATACTATTTTAGATCAATGTAGAAACATCATCTTAATATAAATTTAATAGGATTATGAAAAAATGAATTTTATTTTATTATATTTAATTCCTAAAATATATAAATTTATCTTTAAAATAAATCCATATAATTTATGAAAAACAATATTTTTGCAAAAAAATATTCTTTTTTGTCTGAAATATTTTGTAAAATCATCCTAGTAAATTTGAATCCAGATAATATAAACCTAAATATAATTAATACAAGAAATATATTAATTATTTAAATCAATTCGGACTTCAAATTCCTACTGATTTAAGAAATTAAATCATTGTAATTTTATACATTGATTAAACAGGTGTGTTTATTTTTACCTCATAATGTTTTCTCTTTTAAATGATTCTTCATCAATGATATGATTTTCCTTAAAACATTAACCAGGAAATTCACCTAATTGATAAAACAAATTTTTCCATGATCTAAAATATAAAATTTATATTCCTCATAAAAAATATTCTCTTCAAACATTTCAAATTAATGTATTATAAAATCAAATTCATTTGGAACATATTTCCATAACAATGAGACAAGAAAATCTTTATGAACCTAGGATAAACATAGAGTAAAGGTCCCATAAAATAAAAATAATCCCACTTTTTACATAATTATATATAGACGAATATAATATGGATTTTATTTTACATTCATTACAAAATTAATAATACATTTTCCTAGGAGATACATATTGAAAAACATAACCTCAAACCACAAATGAGATATCTTTCCTCCGATTATATAAATAATTTTCTCCCTCATTGAAATTCCCTCATAGAGGGTCAAATAATATTTATATTTTCTACTCTATCTTCTAAAAAATATGATCATAAATACCTTTTTTCACTAACTTCATCCCCATATGATGGATTTTAACACCTAGATCCATATAATTTATATAATTTTTCATCTATTTAATCGAATTAATACTTTTGATATAATAAAATTACAACCTTGAGAGATACTGATATAAAATTTCATAAAAATAAAATAATAAATACAAAATCATAATATGCAATGTCTAAATAGTTCACTCTTTCTGTCCATGAAAGAGGGTATGAGAAGCTATACAAAAAATTTATTTTAGTACCCAATGCATTTTAATGACAATGCAAAATTGTTTTCATAAATATGTGATAATGACTAGATGCAATAAATTGAGGGGATACATGTAATTTAACTATCAATTTATGGTAAACACTAAATTTATTTTCCAAACACATAGTATCTTGAATTTGATAAAAAAATAAAGATTTAGTAAAATGATATACTATAACACAAAACAAATTATTATATTAAGATTTCATTCATAATACTTTTATAAAATAAATGGATACATTATCCAATTTCCATGTCTGAAATAAATAAGGTATAAGAATCCTATTTTCTAGATATTTTTTATCATTATCAATTTAAAAGTTAAAAAATTTAATTGTGACCAAAATAATACATTTCTTCACCACTATCCCCCAATAATACTCTTAATGGTCTTAATGTAGATTCTCTCATCTTTATGAAATTATTTTTTCATAATTCTATAACAATATGTTATATTAATTTTACTAAATAACCCTTTTAGGTTTAGTGTATTGGAAACTAGGTATATAACACATGAAATAAGTATGGAAAATAAAAGAAAAACATTCCTTGATCATCTTGAAAGACTCCATTATTATTAAATCCTAGTTCACCACATTGCATGTGTTTTCCCAGGGAGATGCATTGATATAAATGGGTAGTCGTATAGCTAAGTAAATGATAAATGATGGGAAAATAACATGATGGGTTACTGACTGCGTTTTTGTTACATGTCAAATTGATTATCATTTTAAGGTTTGTTTATAGTATAGGGAATACCCTAGGTAATCATTCAAGGAGCATTGATTGGTTTAGAGAATGAAATTTTAATAAAAAGAACTAAAAAGGGGGTGATATAGAAAATAGTTTTATGGAACTAAATTATTTTATAGACTTTAATAGTTGAGAAAGAAATTGATTTTAAAAATATATCATAAGTATGTGATCATATCTATGTTACTACACCAATTGAAAAGTTCCTTCTTCTTAATTAATTATTAGGTTTTGGGTGTAATGTGTTGATTGAGGTATAACCAAGATCATGGGTCCCTAAAACCCCAATGATGATGAAAATAGGACTAATCATAACATCACAATTTTATAGTTAAGTTCCAACCCCTAAAAATGAAATAAGGTTTGTAAAGGAACACTGAAATATCAAATTTATGGGAAATAAGTGTAGGATGAAAAAGTTATGTAGATGATCAACATACAAGAGGGAAGGTTAATTGTGTCCTTTAAAAAATCATTTTGAACTTTTAATATTGGTATAAAACTTTCTGTTGTTTAACAAACTTAAACGGGGTAAATTCACAAAACCTCTTGGTTCTACAAACTTGCTAGATTATGGTATTATGGTTTCATAAATGAAACTTAATAAAAGCTTACAATGGAAAATATTCTACCTTAAATCATATAGAATCTTACTAATCAAAGGAAAAGTCAAAGAAGGTATAAGATAGTTATACATTCCGTAATAATCAAAATACAGTGGAAAACAAACATCATACAATACAAGTTACAAGTATAGAATCATTTAAACCAAAGAGTAGGGTATCCAACAACCATGGATAAAGTCCCCTTGATTCATACTTTCAAGAAAGGTTGTCTTACACACACTAGGGTAAGCCCTGGATAGGAATATCGGAATTTGTCTTGCTATCCCCACGTGCCCCTAAATATCATGGTAGTTGGCACCTCTTTCTTCCATATCAGGTAAGTACTTGAACTTTAATGTAGTTAGTACCTCTGTCCTCCTATCCTCATAAGACCTAGAATTCACTCAAAAATATTCAATGTCGCATGAATCAAGATGAACAAGATGTTCAGTACGCACAATGAATGAGAGTATCTCTCTCTCTAGAAATCACTTCAATATCATGTGGTCTCTAGAGTTTTCAAATTTTTTACAAAAGTAAAGTCGACATTTCATGATTTTTTAAATGAGATACTATTTATAGGCATTTTTTCAATGGTCAGATCCCTCCTCCAAGGGTCATATTATTCCTTGAATCTCTGAGGGAGCTGTACACATGTCACTCATACAATGGTTGGATAGTAACTAAATAAAAGATATCATTTCCTAACCATAAGATGAGTAAGTAAAATATGGTTGCTCAAACGAATCTATTTTTTTGGGGTATAAGGAAAAATAAATGTTAAAAGTCTATATTACATGGATATTCAGATTCTGTTGTTCAAGGAATTCGGGATCAACATTCTATAGATACTCTGAGGCTGAATTCTGAGGAATTCAAAACCCAAATTCTTAATAATTCAGAGTCTGAATTCTAAGGAATTTGGAATGTGAGTTCTAAGTAATTCAAAACCTGAATTCTAAGGAAATCGGATCCAGAATTATATGGAATTCAGAGATTTAATTCTAAGGAATTTAGAAACTGAAATCAAAGGAATTTGAAACATAAATTCTAATGAATTCAAAAACAGAATTCTATGGAATTCGAAACATGATTTCTATGGAATTCGGAACCTAAACACACCAAGTGTGCTCATGGGTATCATTAAATTTATATTTGATGAGTAATAAGAATAATTACTCATTTTTATCATTTATTATATCTTGATCTACATAATATTTTAGAATGAGGATTACGATCATCTCAAAGTGGTCTTGTAGGAACTTTGGCACCACTAATTCTATATAAAGCTACCCAAATGAATGTTTTAGATATAAGATGTCGATTTTCTAGGACATTTTTTGTCTCAGATGGGTGTATCGATGGACTAATTTATGACCGAGTAAGTTGATTCTTGGAAGGAACCCAAGAATGGGTTGAGGATTGTTGTTTTCTTTGTATTATATAATATCATCAAAGGTTTTGGATATATTTCTCTCATATTACATCTATACTAAATTTTACTTCATATGAGTAATGGTATTTAATTTTGAATAATCATTGATAGGAATCATTGAGTTAATTTTAAGTCATGATGATTAGTTTTCTAGTATTTTTATTACCTGATGAGAGTGTGATTTTTGAGATTTTTTTGGTAAATCAACCCATATGGTCTTGGGATTTTTCATGATGTTGTATTGAAAATTTATTATTATGGGTTTATGATGTTATGTCGCTATCGGTGTAACTATAAAACCCTTTATCTAATGTTTTAAATAATTGTGTCTAAACTAATGTGTGGGAATATTAATTCATTGATGATCTCATTGTGTATTTTTGAAAACCACATTAGCTAGAGATATTTATTCCCTCAGTAGGATTTGAATCTAATCCAATTGATGTGGATTGATTTTACACATTATTATGGTGTTGATATATCGTACACCAAGAGAAATGAGAATATTGTTGTCAATGCACTAAGTCATATTTCCTAAGGAGATATGGGTTCTTAAACTATAGTTCTTTAAAAATGGGTAGAATATATTGTATCGATATATCTTGATGTGGGTTAATATAGTGGCTGAATTATTTTTAAAAGATAATGGTGGACTGATCACCAATGTTTTAGGTGGATGAGTATTAGTGGGTAGACTGATTGGTAGATGCGACGTATGACCTTTTCATCCATAGTGATGCCCAAGACAGATAGTCAAAACATTATCAATTTTATGGGATGTAGTTTATTACATTAGTGATGTATGAGGGATTTATCCATGAGTTCTATAGCTCACATTTTGTGGTATATCCTAATGTGACCAATATATGTTGTTGCTTTAGGAGGCATCTTTGGTGGATGAGGATGAAGGACAATGTGACTGGTTGAGGAGGACTCTTTGGACTGTTTTTGGTGAATAGGCTAGTTTGTTAGCCAAAGAAAGAAGAAAAATGTATTCTAGGAGGGTTTTTTATAGACCTTTGATGTTAATGAGTGGAAATGGTAGGATATATATATGGAATTAATAATTGGGTTTTCTCAAGATTAGGGAGGATGTGATGCAGTTTTGGTGATTGTTTATCATCTAATAATGTTGGCTTACATTATAGAGATCAATGAATCTAGATTCAAGGATTAATTGGTTATGCTATATATGGATTAGTTTGTTAGTCATCATGGGGTATTGAAAAAAATAATCTCTGATCAGAATCCTAATTTTACTTCATGATCCTTAAGGATATTAAAAATTTATTTTGTCTCCTAGATACATAACCCTCTATATTGAATGAATTTAATAGAGAGGAGAAACCAATAATAATTACTTGTATTATCATCCATATTATATATTGTTTATGAGAATTTTCAAATTCTTTCTAATTATATCATTTTCATAAACCGTTATTATGATAATATATGGCTCATAAATCCCATATTTTCATTTATTTGTGTATTTATTTATATTAGTTTTTAATTTCAACATTACATGTTCTTGTGATTCATTATTATAGTTCTATTATATTATTATATGTGAGAAAACATTAATTCCTAACATTATACTACCTTCATAAAAAATTATAATTATCAAACATTACAAAAAAACCCAAGGATTGAATCTAATTATTGGAAGACATCCTAAAATTATTAAAATGTAAAGCTTGTGTAGTCCTCTAATAATGAAATCCATTTATAAATACTATTAGTTGATACAAGTTCTATCTTAGCTGAATATATGGCTAATAACCCTAAAAATGGTTCGCTGGGTATTAACGCAATCCTCACTCAGTGAGTATCAAATGGGCATAATCGTGTACCTCATTTAAAACAACGTTGTGATACGCATTGGATGATTGAAAAGTACCCTAAAACCATAATAATGTATTTGAACATAATCATATTGTGTGGAATTAAATAATCAAGTTATCTATCTGTAGTATTTAAGTGGTTCAACATTACCATATGTGTGGGTCATGTGGAAAATTTTCAATTATTTATTTGGTATCATACCAATAAAAAATGTATATTTAAGGAATTTTTTTAATAATATTCTAATACAATGAAATTATAATACAACATAACTTCATTATAATTCCATTAATATGTTTACATCCTTTTTATTATGAATATAATATATTTCATAAGATAATTATTTAGAATTCACCTTGATAGACATAATAATCTTATTATTTGAGAAACATTTATTATCTCTATATCCATTAATCCTATGGAAAAAACTATCATGATCAAGGAAAATGATTCTCAAGGAAAACTATTTCATATATTTTTACCGATTATCATAATATTATAGATGCATGAGACTCATTATCTGATCAGTAGGTCTTGGAATTATATATCTACTTGATCCATCAGTTTTTCAAAAAAACAAACTTACAAGGAGATTTTTTATAATTCATACATATCCAGGTATGATGTTATTACATGAGGACATGATGGTATGATTATAATTTATGTTATTATTTATTCCATAATTATATGATAATTTATTCTTATTCATGAATTTATTTATTATTATGTTATCCATGGATATATTACTCTCATATTCTTATTTTCATGGAATTATTTAGTCCTATCATATTTTTGATTCCATGGTAATATATGATAACTTTTGATGTTCTCTACCCATTACTGAGCATCTAAAATCAATCCATTATAGTATTTCCCATTTATAATAGAAACCAGAATGATTAATGTCTATGACTTATGTATTTTCATGGTTATATAATAATGATTTTGGAATATAGTTGGAGTATATTAATTTTTCAATGCAATGTAATGTTGATTTTTGAATCAATTTTCCTAAGACTACTAATCTACTAGTTCGAGACCATTATAAGAATGGAAACATAAACTCTAGATACTTGAGTTGGGGTGTAACATATAGATTTCGGTTGGACAATATATTTTATAGATCTATGGTTTATAAAGATATAAATGAATAAGAGGAACCCATATCAAGTATATATGTTTCTATAGAATATGTAACAAAAATAAGAACTTTAAAAAATTTTATTGCAACATTATATTCTTATATAAGGTACTCCATATCATATAACTCCATTTATTATGATTCATAAAATGGATTACCAATATTTTATGGATAACACATGTTCTAGGTCAACCCTTATAATGATAAAATTATACCTCCCCACCCAATTAGATAGGACCCATTTCATTGGAATCATATGTTTACACTTGGTATCCAGTGTAGGTCAAATAAGCCACACCAATTCATAAAAATGTTAATATCTTATTAATCCTACGAATACAAAAAATTACCATAATAGAGAAAGGTCTAGAATACCTATAGGAAAGATGGATTCGTATTACTTTCCTTGCCACATTGATTGGAGACATGATATTTTTTTCCATTAGGATATAGGAATCCAAGATCGATGGATGCCCTAATTAACCACGACTACTCTATTTAAATTCTTCTTCCTCTAACTACTTTTTGCGGAATCTATTTAATTGTATATATCGCATGTCCATTGGATCAATGATATAGAAAATATTAGAGGATTGTGAGTTTTATCCCCAAATATATGTAATTATATGTTTCATAGTAAATAAATAAAAACTAATCAAAAAATATTATTTTCAATCAATATGAGAAGAAAATATAAATCCAAAAGGAAGTGAATGTTAAAAATAAGAGGATAAACACTTAATCGTAAAAAAATACGAACTAGAAAATAAAAAATAAAATTAAAAACTATGACCTATGTATGTTTTGAATGTGTGAAAAAATACTCATGGATATAAATACCAACACTTCCAACCAATGTAATTTATCACTTTTAATCCAAAGTGGTAGGAAAATCTATAGACTAAATCAAATGAATCAACTATTTTCAAATATAAATACTATATTTACCATGATATTATGAAAAAGAATTTTTCTCATAGGGAAACACTTTTATAACAAGCATGATAGTAGGGGTATTTTATAACACCCTTTACCATAAACAACCCAAAAGTAATTTACATATAATAGAGGTCTCAATTTCATATACTCACGTGATATTTTAGGTATATAATATTTGATAATTAGGGAAAAAATTATATAAAAAAGTTAATACTTCCACTCATTATACACTATTTCCACAAAATCATGGGCTAAAATTTCCACCCTTATTTTAATCAATATGTTTTTTCTTTTAAAATGAGTTTAAATTAAAAATTTTAACCTATATATAGTTTCTAGACATCCTTATTTCCTATTAAAATCATTTAATCAAATAGTATGATCTAAAAAATATCATTAAGGTATATATGAATAACATATATCCACTATTTTAGTGAATAAATAATACCCATGAAAATGATTGCACTTTTCCAAATAAATCATTGATTATTTAAATAAAACATATCCACATGAGAAAATAAACCTTTTCGAAATGAATATATTCAAAAACTATTAAAAACATAGAATTTAATTATAGAAACCTGATGTATATGAGTACACATGGAAACATTCCTCAAAAAATCTTCTTAAGTGTTTTAAAAAATGTAATTCTTTCTAAAATAAATGATTTCAATAAAAAACCATAGAAAACAAGATAAACGTGTCTATGATAATTAAATTGATAACCTGCATTCACTCATGTTTCTCCAATTACAAAAAAATATTGAGTCCATGTTAATTCCATAGGATTAATCTATCGTGTTATCACCATCATTTTTCCCATTGAAGTATAATCGTTATCCAATGTATTGTAGAGAAATATTTGGCTCACCCAGAATCATAATATATATATTTGGATCAACCATATCCATCTATAACGGTCATGAATTTTATTATAAATTTTTATTTTTCACCTTTAATTCATTAAATCCTTTAATAGCACATGTGAACCAATATGTTGAATCACATTCCATTCCCATTTAAAATTAGAAAGATATACACTTTCCTTCCAAAAACAATTTAAAATTAAAAATCCCTCAAAGAGATGGAATTTTTTCTTATCTAAAAACGATTTTATCTTTTCAAGGAATTGTGACAATGAATACCAGCTATAATGGTGGGAAAAGGCATTAAAGTTGTATATATTAAAAAAATACCTATTATAATTTTGTAAAAATCTAAATATAACTTATACACAGGGATTTGAAATGATTCTATTTTAAACCATTGCAATGAACGTAAATTATTATAAAAATTTACATTTATAAATGGCTAAAGAACTAATAATATCATTCATGAAATATTTCATGTAATATGTATATAGAAGAAAAAAATCAAAAGGATTACTTGAAATAATCTTTGGATAAAAAATACATTACTTTAAGGAGGGAATAACATTGTACATTCTGAAACTATAGATTAGTAAAATTAAATGATAAATTTACTTTTTAAGAACGATTTTCATGTTCAATTAAATATTATTATTTATTTAATTTAATTTATTACCATGCTTTTTCCATCAACGAAATCAGTTAAGATTACATTGGTCATTTTTTAGTCATTCAGTCTGTAATGTTAAAATAACCTCAGTTCATTTACCAGGGTCGAATGAGTCATTTTCCCATCTTCTAATGAATATTAAAAAATTAATTTTTATCGTTTTTATACATTCAATATAATTTCATAACCATCCTTGTAAGGTGGTCATGAGAAATGGCTCGTAGATTTTTATAGATATAGTAACCCGTACACATAGTAAAATAAGCATTTCATTTTTATACTTGATGGAATAGAAATAATGTATACAATTTTTCATATTTTCAAAATTACAAATATGTTTTAAATTTATTATATATTCATTATTTCATTCCATATGAAGTTATATGCGAGGAAGTAATGAAAAATGAGTCACTTAATTTCGTGGAGGTATTAATCCACAATCATGCATGACCAATGATATCTTTTTACTACAGATATAAGAGAATAAATGTAATTAAAATATTACCATTTTAGAATCCTAATTAATTTTTTAATTTCATTTATATTAACTTTATCCATCATTTTTTCCATCCATATCAGCTAGTGATGAAAAATGAATCATATCCCTTCGTGAAGGTAGTAGTCCACATATATATCTGAGAGAAGTTTCCATTTCCCATAGGTTAGAAAAAGGGATGAAAAATAAATGTTTCATAAAAATTATAATTATTTTATATATTATTAATATTCTAATCATATTATATGATCTTTTATAATAGATAAATTATTGAGTTAGATAAGGAAAAAATTTGAGAACACTTGATTAAGGATAATACTTCTTATTTGGGAAACACCATTGGGACAAGACCATGAGCCTTCTAGGATTGGTCTTGTGTTAAGGCCAAAAACACTATTATGTAAATATTGTGTTTTGGAATTTATTTTTAGTGGTGTTCATTAATCTGATTGGATCATTTTATGTGAATAAGTGAGGCTTCCCTTTTATAAGTTAGATAGTGGAACTCTTGTAAATTATTCAATATTTTAAAATAAAATAAAGACTTATTCATGGAGAAGTGGATATGAAACTATAAAAATATTAAGATAAGGTGATAGATATTCAAATTAAACCATACAATAATAATTATAATAAATATAAGGACCTTATCTATTGGTATTCACCATAATTAACCTATTTTTCCATTTACTATGGTGACTGTTTTTTTACCATGGTAAATACGTATTATCACCAAAAATGAAATTCACCAATTTATTAAATTTTAACATCTTAAATCAAGATATAGAATACATTTTTCACGATTCAACTTCTTGAATTTGTATAAATTAGTTTTTTATATATTCTTATTATACAATGAAAAATCATTTTTAGAAAAATACATATTGTATGTATAGAGATGATTTTATAGCATAATCATGTATAGTTTTGATTTCATAGTTTTTAATTAGATTGTAATTAATTAAATGGTATTAATGATACATTATCAAAGTTTAAAGAAAAAGTATTTATAAATAATTGAAAATAAATGACATTTTAAAAAATCTATATTCATTCACTATTCCCTAAAAAAATACTATTTTAGATCAATGTAAAAATGTCATCTTTATATAAATTTAATAAGATGATGAAAAAAATAAATTTTATTTTATTATATTTAATTCCTAAATATATAAATTTAACATTAAAATAAATCCATATAATTTATGAAAAACAATTTGGTTGGAAAAAAATATTCTTTTTTGTCTGATATATTTTGTAAAATCATCTTAGTTAATTAGAATCCAGATAATCCAATCCTAAATATAATTAATACAAGAAATATATTCATTATTTAAATTAATTAGGACTTCAAATTCTTTCCCATTTAATAAATTATATCATTGTAAATTTATACATTGATTAAAAAGGTGTGTGTATTTTTAGCTCAAAATGTTTTCTACTTTAAATGATTATTCATCAATTATATGATTTTCCTTAAAACATTAACCGAAAATTCAACTAATTGTTCAAAAAAATTCTCCATGATCTAAAATATATAATTTATATTCCTCATAAAAAAATATTCTCTTCAAAGATTTCAAATTAATGTCTTTAGAAATCAAATTCATTTGGAACATATTTCCATAACAATGTGACAAGAAAAACAATATGAACCTAGGATAAACATAGAGTAAAGGTCCCCTGATATAAAAAAATCCCACTTTTTTCAATAATATATATGAACCAATAAAATATGGATTTTATTTTACTTTCATTACAAAATTAATAATACATTTTCGAAGGAGATACATATTGAAAAACATAACCTACCACCAAAAATGAGATATCTTTCCTCCGATTATATAAATAATTTTTTCCCTCATTGAAATTACCTCATTGAGTGTTAAATAATATTTATCTTTTCAACTCAATCTTCATAAAAATATGATCATAAATAACTTTTTTCACCAACTTCATCCCCATATGATGGATTTTAACACATATATCTATATAATTCCACATAAGTTTTCATCTATTTAATGGAATTAATACTTTTATTATAATAAAATTACAACCTTGAGAGATACGGATATAAAATTTCATAAAAATCCAATGATAAATACAAAATAATAATATAAAATGTCTAAATAGTTCACTCTTTCTATCCATGAAAGTGGGTATGAGAAGCTATAAAAAAAATTTAATTCAGTACCCAATGCATTTTGATGACAGTGCCAAATTGTTTTCGTAAATATGGGGAAAAGACTAGATACAATAAATTGACGGGATACATGTAATTTAATAATCAATTTATGGTAAATCCTACATTTTTTTCCAAACACATATTATCATGAATTTGTTTAAAAATTAAAGATTTAAAAAATGACATACTATAACAAAAAACCAATTATTACATTGAGATATCATTCATAATACTTATTTAAAATAAATGGATACATTATCCCATTTACATGTCTGAAATTAAAAAGGCAGAAGAATCCCATTTTCTAGATATTATTTATCATTATCAATTTAAAAGATAAAAAATTTAATTGTAACCACAATAATACATTTCTTCACAACTACCCCCCAATAATACCATTAATGGTCTCAATTTGGATGCTCTCATCTTTATGAAATTATTTTTTCGTAATTCTATAACAATATATTATTTTAATTTGACTAAATAACCATTTTAGGTTTAGTGTATTGGAAACTAGGTATATAGCACATGAAATATGTATTTAAAACAAAGGAAAAACATTTCTTGATCATATTGAAAGACTCTGTTATTATTAAATCCTAGTTCACCACATTGCATGTGATTTCTCGGGGACATTCATTAATATAAATGGGTAGTCGTAAAGCTTAGTAAATGATAAAAAAAGGGAATAGAACATGATGGGTTACTGACCCTGTTTTTGTGACATGTCAAATTGATTATCATTTTAAGGTTTATTTATAATATAGGGATGATTCTAGGAAATAATTCAAGGAGCACTGATTGGTTTAGAGTATGAAAATTTAATAAAAACTACTAAAAAGGGGGTGATCTAGAAAATAGTTTTACGGAACTAAATTAATTCATCGGCTTTAATAGTTGAGAAAAAATAGATTTGAAAATATTTCATAAGTATGTGATCATTTCTATGTTACTACACCACATGAAAAGTTCCTTCTTCTTAATTTATTATTAGGTTTTGGTTGTAATGTGTTGATTGAGGTTTAACCAAGATCATGGGTCCCTAAAACCCTAATGATGATGCAAATATGACTAATCATAACATAGAAATTTTATAGTTATGTTCCAACACCTAAAAATGAATTATGGTTTGTAAAGGAACACTGAAATCTCAACTGTATGGGAAATAAGTGTAGGATAAAAAAATGATGTAGATGCTCAACATACAAGAGGGGGGGGGGGGGTTAATTGTGTCCTTTAAAAATTCATTTTGAACTTTTAATATTGGTATAAACCATCCTATTTTTTAACAAGCATAAACAAGTTAAATTCACAAAACCTCTTGGTTATAAAAACTTGATATATTAAGGTATTATGGTTCCAGAAATGAAACATGATAAAAGAATACAAGGGAAAATATTCTACATCAAAGCATATAGAATCTTACTAATCAGAGAAAAAGTAAAAGAATGTATAAGATAGTTATACTTTCTTTAATAATCAAAATGATGTGGAAAAAAAACTTTAAACAATACAAGTAACAAGTATAGAATCTTTTAAACCAAAGAGTAGGGTATCCAAAAACCATGGATAAAGGACCCTTAATTCATACTTTCAAGAAAGGTCATCTCACCCATAGTAGGTTAAGCCCTCGATCGGAATATCAGAATCTGTCTTGCTATCCCCACAAGCCCTCGAACTTCATGGTAGTTGGCACCTATGTCTTCCTTATCAAGTAAGTCCTTTAACTTTAATGTAGTCAGTACCTCTGTATTCCTATCCCTAGATGAACTAGAATGTACTAAGCAATATTCAGAGTCGCATGAAGCAAGATGAACAAGATGTTCAGTATGCACAAAGCATGAGAGTATCTCTCTCTCTAGAAATTACTTCAACAGCATGTGTTCTCTAGAGTTTTCAACTTTTTCACAAAAGTAAAGTCAACATTTTGGGCTTTTTCAAATGAGCTCTTATTTATATGAATTTTTTCAATGGTCAGATCCCTCCTCCAAGGGTCATATTTTTCCTTGAATCTCAGAGGGAGATGTACACATGTCACTCATACAACGGTTTGATAGAAACTGAATGCACAACATCATTTCATAACTATAACATGAGTAAGTAAAATATGGTTTCTCAACCAAATCTATTTCATCATGGTATAAGGAAAAATAAATTTTCAGAGTCTTTATTACATGTATATTCAGATGCTGTTGTTTAAGGAATTTGGGATCATAATTCTATAGATATTCTGAGGCAGAATTATGTGGAATTCAAAACATGAATTATTCAGAATTCAGAGTCATAATTCTAAGGAATTCAGAACCTGATTTCTATGGAATTCAAAACCTGAATTCTAAGGAATTCAGATCTATAATTATAAGGAATTAGTAGTTTGAATTCTAAGGAATTTAATAACTGAAATATAAGGAATTCGAAACATAAATTCTAATGAATTCGGAACTGGAATTCTATGGAATTCAGAACCTGAATTCTCTGGAATTCGGTTTCTGAATTCTAAGGAATTTAAAACCTAAATTATAAGGATTTTGGAACAAAAATTATAAGCAATTCGAAGACTTAATTATTTGGAATTTGGAATGGATATTTTCATTCCGAAATGAAGATGGGCCCGTAAGGGGCTCCGCGTCTCCGTCTCTCTCCCCTCATCGCCACCTCCTTCTGCCTAGGGTTCGTGCGGCGCCTTTCCTTTAGGTTGTGGCGGCGGTCTCTCGTTTGCAGTGGAGTCGGAGCCCTCTGGGATTGCGTGATGCGGACTCCGCCTCCTTGCCCTTCTCGCACAACGATTCCCTATATCGGATAGGGTTTCATTGTTTGTGATGCTGGTCGACAGCTCCAGGATCTGCGGCTCGAGTGATGCCTCCTCTTCTCCGACCTGTGTTGGGCGTTTCGTCGCAACCCTGAGGTGCGGCTTGGATGGCGATGACGGGATCTTCTCTACAGCAACTCCGAGATCTGGTTTTGGTGATGTTTCTGGTTCCGTTCTTTCTGTCATTTTGTTCATGAGGTGTTGGTGATGGTTTTGTGGTGGGTTGGTTAGTGATTACCAGTTGTTTTTTGGTCCGCGACACATTCGGTGGTGGGATTCGATCGATTGGAGGTTTCTTGTTCTGGTTTTGGTTTGTTGGTGTTAACTTGGGGAGCCAATGTTCAGTGAATGGCGTGTGGGTTGCGATTCTCCGGTTCTGAACTGGGATTGTTGTCTCTGTTTTTGGTTAATTTTTTGGATCTTGGTGTTGTATTGACGCCGGAGGAGGTCTCGCCGGTGATGATGGATGGTGATGTTGATGGGTGTGATGGTTGGGTGCGTATCGAGGGTGTGAGCGACTCGAGGCATTGAGAGGTGTGCGGTGACGGTGTGCGGATCGAGGACAGCTGTATGGGTAATTGGTTTTGAAATTTGAATTTGTATTTGCACTGTATGATGCAGAGTGGTCTTTGGTTGCTGTGTCACGTTGTAAGGGGTACCGGAAACCCTTAAACCGGTTGTTTTTTCTCTTTTTTTCCTTTAATAAATTTGCGGGACCAGGCTTACTCCTGGTTCATAATTTCCTGGTATTTGGAATTTGGAACCTAAATTCTAAAGAATTTGGAACCTGAATTTCATAGAATTCAGAATTTGAATTTTGGAGAGTTTAGAATCTATATTTTATAGAATTCAAAATCTGAATTTCATAGAATTTGGAAACTGAATTTTAGAGAATTCAGAATCTGAATTTTAGAGGATTAGGAATCTGAATTTCAGAGAATTCATAATCAGAATTTTAGAGAATTCAGAATTTGGATTTCAGAGAATTCAGAACCTAAAAATAGAATTCCTTATATCTATGTATTTTTTGGATTCCTAGGCTTTTTATATGAACCCTAATTTTACACTTAGACATAAAAGGAATTAGATTTAGTGAAACTAAATAATGAACAATGTAAACAAAGATAGGTGAAAATTTCATTGAAGAAGACAAAATTTCTTTCTTATGAAAAATCTTAGGGGAATTAAATTTTTCCTTAGGAAAGGCTATTTGTGATTTTCAAAACTTGAAGGAATGGTAAAGTGAAGAGGAAATTTTATTTAATCAACAATCTCCCCCTTTTGGGAAAGCACAAACATCCATACTAAAAAGAATCTAAGGACTTAGAAATTTTATATACATGAAAATAAAAACTTATCTCCATTTAATTATGGATCATATTCCTGATTTCCTAAATAGTAATTTAAATTTTCTTTCATAACAAAATCATCATGAT
This sequence comes from Viscum album, assembly GCA_963277665.1. Taxonomy (NCBI): domain Eukaryota; kingdom Viridiplantae; phylum Streptophyta; class Magnoliopsida; order Santalales; family Viscaceae; genus Viscum; species Viscum album. The sequence goes on from OY728150.1 coordinate 1,478,545,343, forward strand.
AAATACATTCCCTTATATGAACTCCCCCTTAGGGAAATTTTTCCTTAATTAGTATTCATTTTTTTACTTTCCTTTCTACCCCTTCGTGATTTTTGAAAAGGAATAAAGGGAATGGAAAGGAAATTATGGTACTTAAAATATTAGTACTAAACAACAAAATATATTATGTTAAATAAACATTTTCATTTAGATTTGAAAGAATTTTGACAATAATGAAATACAAAAAAGATCAGACATGGAAATGATTATCCTTATTTCTCCTTTGGAATCAGCTTCTTCCCAATGGGTTTCAACTTCTTTAGCTCTTTGGGACCCTCCTCTGCACATTTGAGAAAATAATCCAGATCTTAAATTTTCTTTTCTAAGGATTTTATCTTTTCTTCCTGAGCCTTAAGAAAATCTACATGAGCCTTCACGGATTCTTCTTGTATAGCATGTTTTTCCCCAAGTTCGATTATATTATCCCTTTCCCACATCCAACTCTGAGAAAGTGAATACAATTTCCCATTCAGATATTTCACTTCTTGCATCTGAGTGGTTTTATCAAGTTATTACTATTCATCAAAAGGATTTTTGAAATCAATGAACTTAGAATATTCGGTTTCAAAAGCATCCTTGAAATTTTCTTGAAACTCATCGAGAAATCTTATCTCTTCAACAGTTTAACTTGACAAACTAGTCATTTTTTGCATGACCTTTTATGTGCTTCATAATTAATTAAAAAAGTTTAGAAATCAACTTCAAGTATGACACACTTATCCATCACCATGGATACTGAATCTGTTTTCTGATTAAATGAATGCTGAATCATGTAACATCATAAGTCTATAATCGGAAATAGAGGAAAAGAATCAAACAACTTATTCAAAGACTGAACAACAATGTCATGGCCAAGAGAAGATGATTTTTAATCTGAATGATTTGTTGATGGGGATTCTTTTTCTATGACATCATCATTCTTTTTTATGAAGCACCAACTTCTTTCTTAATAATTAAGTCTCTCTAGGAGTATCAACCATCACCTGTTTTCCCTTATCTATTATCAAATTGATCTAATAATCTTTTTTTGATTCATGCTCACTGTCTGATAGCTCAATAATCTTATCTTCCTCAGAATTTTCATTCTCAGCTTTTTCATGAGGTTCTTCTTGATGAATAATATCATGACTACTACTTTCTTCCTAGAATTGCTTATTGATTTCTTGCTGAACCTTGTTATCTTTTCTAGTTGTAGCAAGCTTAGAAAATTCTGCCTCAGAAGTTCAGATTGAGAGTTTCTTAGAAGGACTCTCCTTCTCATGATATTCTTCAACTTGTCTTTTCATGTCATCAGAGTCACCACATCCATCTTCTTATTTTTTCTCCACTTCTTATTCAACATCTTCCTCAAATTTATCTTCCACATCTATTTCTTCTTCACATTCTTCATCTTCAATAACTTCCTCCTGAACAATTTTTTCTTCTTGATGTGGTTTCAAAATCACCAACATCTTTCCCAACGTCTCTGGGATCGATTCTATTAAAAAGGATTATGGTACATGATTTTTATCAGATGTTTTCTCAATATCGTTAAGAAGATATTATACTATCTCAACCTATTAAATCTTATAATTTTACTTCTTCTCTTTCTATTGCACCTGAATCTCTTCAGCGGTCATTATTTTAAAGGATTTTGTCTTAGCAAGATCCAAAACAAAACTAGGCTCCCCTGCCTTTTTTTTCTTATCCTCTATCCATTTTGAAACTACCTCAACAAGATAAGATATTTTCTTCTTAGACTTAGGTGGTTCAGATTTAATTTCCTTGGTAACATGTTTTTTTTTCTTTTTAATTGCCTTTTCTTTCCTCTTCCTTCCACCTTTCTTGGTGGTTTCATCCACTTCTTTTTTTTGAATGAACTTCAACTTCTGCATCCGATATATCATAAATTTTTTGGGATTGACTATTAAATCCAATATTCATCCTCCTTAGTGTGTCATCTCTTAGAAACATTACCCTGATATTACTTGACTTTGATTTGCCGGTAATTTTTATTGATTATAAACAAGAAAGAATGATCTTTTTTAGAATTTCTAGATACATGATAATATGAGACATCATATTTCCATTATTGATATTCGCAATATTAATCAAAATATACTTAACCAGATTAAGCTTCTAGAGGTTCACTATGAAATCTAAAACTTATATATCAATTTTCATCAAATTATCTTTATCCCTTTCCCCTGGACTGATAAATCCTTGAACCCAAAGTTCCTGAATCTGGAAATTTGATGAAAGATTGAGAATTTTCAGAGTCTTGAATCCAAAAAAACAAAGGCACTCTACGTCATTCTCATTATCAAATATTCCTTCAACATCAGGTAACTTATGCGAAGAAAATTCAGCTTCTCCTTCATAAGGTATTCCAATCAGACTAGTTGCCTCAGAATAGGAAAACGAGTGACTCTTACAATAACTCTTGAAGGAAAATTTCTCTATGCCTCCTTTATTGAAAAAGGATACGGATTCATAGAACTCAATTAGAAACTCCGGAATTAGTGGATCCTCTACATTGGGTTTAGATATCGCTATACTCTCACATCTATTTAACTTGATGTTCTTTGAGATGATTGAATCGTACTTATTAAGGAAGTCCGGGTCTACCAACCTTTCACCATAAATATTCCATTCGTAGATCTCTTTTATGGTTGACATTTATTTTTTATTATAGGATTTTTTACTCATTCAGAACTAAATACGACCTGAGAAATTTAGAATGGTATTAAGTAGGAAGGGCAGAGTTTCGCCATGAAAGAGCTTGGGATTTGACATTAGACAACCATTAGGGGCTCCTTTATATTGGCAATTTGAACAATGATTCAACATCCCTGATTAATCCAATGGTTGAAAACATCTTGAGATGAACTGATAGTTGAGATGATAGAAGAAGACTGATTTTGATTGATTCCGATCTTTTGAGGTTTTTATAAAAAAAATTCGGATTTAAGGAAAACTGTATCCACAAATTTTCAAAAAAAAATACCAACTACTAAAAGATGATTAAGAAAACATTAGAAAAGAAATTATACCTTCCATATTTCTAGGAAAATTATTCATAATGTGGAAAAATTCTTCATGAATAACTTTATATTCCAAAAAAAATAATGAAAAAAAATGATTATGAAAATCTGATTACCGAAACCTTGATTACGAAAAAGTTTGACTATGAAAAAAATTACATTAAGAAAAATTTAACAATGAAAATTTTATCTACGAAAGTCTTAATTACATAAATTTTAACTAAAAAGAATATATACACCCCCTATCAAAACAAGTTTGATACTATAATAAGATAGTTTCAACAATATATTAATATAGAATATTACCTTTCGGTTATCAATCCTAACTTCTATTAAATATATTCAAATCTATTAGAGGGTAAAGATTTTGTGAAAATATCATCATGTTGATCTTGCCTTCTGATAAATTGAAGAATAATATCTTCTTCTTTTTTTGTGATCCCTAAGAAAGTGATGCCTAATATCTATGTGTTTTCCATGAGAGTGATACGTAGTGTTTTTACATAAGGAAATGACACTAGTTTTATCACACGTTATTTGTGTTTTTATAAAACCAATACCATAGTCTGCTAGTGTGTGTTGCGTCGACAATACTTGAGCACAACAACTTCCAGGTGCTACATATTCAGCTTCAGTTGTGGAAAGTTCTACTGAGTATTTCTTTTTCCATGATCAAGAAAAAAATGAATCTCCAAAGAAATGAAAAGTTCCAGATATAATTTTCCTATCCATTCTACTTCATCCAATATCATCATTAGAAAATATTTTTAAAACAAAATCACTTCCAGAAGCATAAAAGAGTAAAAAATCCTTTGTTCCATTTAAGTAGAAAAAAATATTTTAAACTTCCTTTAAATGAGATTCCTTAGGATTGGATTAATATCTTGCACTTAAGCATATTGAAAACATTAAGTCTGGATGACTAACTATCAAGTAAAGTAGACTTCCTATCATACCTCTAAATGATGTTTGATCTAGTAGTTTCTCATCTTCATCTAGATAAAGTAAATGTGAGGTGCTAATGGTAGTACTTATACTCTTAGTGTTTTCAAATAAATAATTTTTAATAAGATCATTAAAATTCTTTTGTTGGGATATATATGTTCCTTATAGTTTTGGAGAAATTTGAAAACCAAGGAAAAAAGTTTACTCACCCATCATACTCATTTCAAACTCGTATTTCATTAGATTTATATAGGAATCAGTTAAAGATTGCTGAGTTGCACCAAATATAATGTCATCATCATAAATTTGAACAATGATATCATTTTTATTATCTTTATTTATAAAAAGGTTTGGATCAGCATTTCCTTTAACTTAATTATTTTGAAGAAAAGACCCTGTAATCATATCATACCAAGCTCTCGAGGATTTTTTAAGTACATATAATTCTTTGGTATGTTTGTAAACATGTTCAGGATGTTTTGAATATTCTAAACCTAGAGGTTGTTCAACAAAAATGTTCTCATGAATAGAACCATTAAGGAAACCACATTTAACATCCATTTTAAAATGATTAAAATTGAAGAGTGCTTCAAAGGAAAGTAGAATACAAAAAGATTCAAGTCCATCTACTAGAGCATAGGTTCCATCATAGTCTATTAATTCATTTGAGTATAGCCTTTAGCATCAAATATAGCATTATTTCTTACTATGATTCCATTTTCAACACACTTATTTCTGAAGATCCATTTATTATAATAACTGAATTTTCCTTAGGTCATTCAACAAAGGTCTAGAATTTATTCCTTTAGAATTAATATAGCTAATCTTGCATAGATTTTATCCAATCATCATAAGCTAAAACTTCATCAGTGATTTTTTGTTCTAATTGGGAAAGGAAAGGTCGATGTTCTATTTCATTTCTTAAGGAACTTCTAGTCCTTACAGTTTGATTTACATCACTAATGATATTATCACTGGGATGATTATTTAGAAACAGCTGATTTTGGTTTTGTAAAACATGTTCATTAACATATGGTAGGAACTCTTATGGGGAAAAGGCATCAGAGACATTTTCATGAACATTTCATATATCAGAAGGATCCTCTATCAAGGGTCGATAATTAGTTTTTAAAAACACATCCAAATATGTAGGTTGAGGTTGTTAAAAAACAAAGGGATTAGTTTCATAAAATTTAACATTTACTATTTCTTCAATAGTAAAATTATTTTTATTGAACACTCTATATGATTTAGAGGTTTTGGAGTAGCCTATGAAAATTCCTTCATCATATTTTGGTTTAAATTTATGTATATTATATTTGGTATTCTAAATGATTACTTTTCCACCAAAATCCTTGAAGTAGGAAAGTCTAGGTTTTCTACCATTCAATAACTCATCAAGAGTTTTATTATGAAAATATCTAATCAATACTCCATTTATACTATAACAAGTAGTATATATATATTCATCCCCAAAAATGTTTCGCTCTCGAATATTCACTCAACATCGTTCTATTTATCTCTTGAAAAATTTTATTTCTTCTTTTCACAACACCATTTTGTTGAGGAGTTCTTGGTACTGAGATGTCATGAGTAATTCATTTTCTAATACAGAATATTTCAATATCAAAATTTTAAAATTCTCCTCCATGATCACTATGAATTATTTTCATATGAATATTTTTCATTTTTTTATCTTGGGCTCTAAATCTTTTGAAATAAGAAAAACCATCATATTTATTTTCTAGAATATAGACCCATGTAAATCTAGGGTAATCATCAACTAAAACAAATACATAATATTTTCCTCCATTGCTTCCAGTTTGTGTTGGACCAAAAAGATCCATATGAACTAACTATAATTCATTAGTATTTGAGACTTCATCGATTGATTTAAAATATTATATATGTTTCATTCCATATTGATAAGGATCAGAGACTTTGGATGAATCAAATATAAGCATAGATAGATCCTTAACTAGTCTTTTCATAGAGATTGTACATAGGTCCTAACGATACAGTGTCCTAACCTTCTATTGCATAACCATGAATGATCTTCAATTTCACTAAGACAAGGTAGATCTGGGCTCCTATGGTCTTCTATGTTTAGAGTGTAAATATTCTCTTGCCTTTGGGAAGAAAAAATAAACTCTTCCTTGGAATTGTTTACTAAGAGCTTTTCATTTCTAAAATTCAAAAGGTGACCTTCATCACATAATTGACTTATGCTAATAAGGTTCTTCCTAAGACCCTTAATAAATAAAACATTTGAAATAAATTCTTTTTGAAGAAATACAATATTACCAATACTAATAATTTCTCCCTAATCATTATCTCTGAAAGTTTCTTTTCCTCCTTTCATCACGATAATATTTTCAAAGATGTTTTTGTTTCCAGTCATATGCCAGGAACATCCATTATCCATGTACCATGTATTACTGTTGGTACTATATTTTATTTCCTGAAAATAAGAGTGTTAGCGTTTCGGAATGAAAAAAATTCCTGGATCAAGAAACATCAGAAAGAAAAATCTTAGGAATCCACATTTTCTTTGAAAAATAATCTTTATGAAAACCTAAAGACTGAGTTTTGTTTAGGAAGTAATATTTTTCCCAATTCCCACACACTGACACATAGTGTAGAATGGAGATTTTTGAGGAACAAACAAATTTTTATTAAAAATAGGTTTTGAATGACTATTTCCAAATCCAGAATTACTCATTAAAGGTCATATTTAAGAATACATCTTGACAATATTTTCCTTTCCTATGGTAAAATCTTGCAGACACCCCCTCAAAAAAATTTCTAAATTAAGTCCAATAACTAAATTATTATCCTCAAAAAAATAGTTTTATCAGTTTTGTTAGTCACTAAAACATTTTTCTTAGAAATTACTTTTTTTAGATCCTTAAAAATTTTCTCCATCTCAGAATTAACTTCCCCAAGGGTTTTTGAAATAATTTTAAAATCAAGGGTTTTTTTATCAAGATCATTAGAAATATTTGTTATTTTCTTAGAAAGAATAGTAATTCTAGAAATTTCCTTATCATGATTTTTCTTGACATTAGAATTTTTATTTTCAAGGATCTTAAAAAATCTAGAAACTTCTTCATAAGTAGGTACTGTATTGTCTTCATCAGAAAAAGATTCAGCATATGAAGATTCATAATATTTACTATCACTATAATTAACATTCATGGATACATTGGTTAGGTATTCATCATTGTGTACCTTACACATTAAAAAAATGATTTTCTATAGGCAACTTGGAAAGTAAACCAAGATTATCTTGACTAGAAGATTCATATTCTGAGGTTTCATTAGAAGAGTCTCCACCACTGGAACTCCAGATGTCATTAGATTTTAAATCTTTATTTTCATTATATTTTTAATATTTCTTTCTATTCCTCTCAGAATGATTTTACTTTATATCTTTTCTCTTATGTATAAGACAATATGGCCTTATATGTCCTACTCTTTTGCATTCATAGCAAGTGAATTCCGAGTATTACTTGTCATTTCATTCTTTCTTCTTGTATCTAGATTGAATGTTCTTTTGTCCAAAAATCTTATTCATCCTTCCAGCATGATTAGCTAACTTGTTTTCTGAATATTATCTTCCACTAGATTCAGATTGAATAACAACCTTCGTAGATTTAGATCTTGTAACTCTCTCATAAGTCCTAGCCTTCATATTATTTGATGTTGTTGTAAAAGCAACACTGCCATTTCTATTCTTTTTGTTATTCATATCAGCATCTCTCATCATTGTACTATCATGATTAAGAAGAGTTCCAAAAATCTCATCAAGAGAAATCTGAGTGACTTTTCTATTTTATCTATAGATTTCCTTTTAGATTCTCATTCATTAGGCATGATGTATATGGTTTTGTCTACAAGATCTTCATCATCTAATCCTTTCTCACCCATAGATTATAGACTGTTAACAATAGTCATGAATCTTTTTTTTACCTTACATTTGGGTTCTCTATAAGGAAATCAAAAACCATGATATTTAGCTATGTGCATTTCTCTTCTAGTTTCAATGAGTTTGGATGTTCCAAAGTGTGTTACATCAAGCTTCTTCCAATTACCATTTGCATCTTCACAAGATGAAATTTGATTATATATATTTCTAGTCATGTAATAAAGCAATGTATTTTATACCTTAAATTTCTGATGTTATTCTACCTTTTATAGATTAGTAAAGGTTCAAATTTCATTATCATGAATCTTATAATCTCCAGTTAACATAATATAGTCGTATGATTTTATGTTTATCCCAAAGGCCTTTATATGATCTCTCCAATATTCATAATCATTCCCATCAAATATTGGTGGTCTTCTAGGATTACGATTTTCAATCGAACCAACATTTATTCCTTCTATCAAGAAGAAAATATCTTTCCACACAATATTTTTTAATAATAGAAGTTTGTAAATAAGGATAAAAATTCCTAAGAAAGGAAAATATAGAATAATGAAAAATTGAGCAAGAAATATTATATGTTAGTATACGTATTTCAGAGACCTCCTCTGATAACAATTGTTGGATCGAAAAATGACGTACATGATCAATATATAATAGGGGTGAATTGTTTCCTTTAAAAATTCTTTTGGAAGTTTTTATGTTGATATAATCCGTTCTATTGTTTAAAAAAGTTAAACAATGTAAATTCACAAAACCTCTTGGTTCTACAAACTTGGTAGAATCTGGAAGTATTGTTTTGGAAATGAAACTTAAGAAAATATTAAAAGATAAAAGATTCTACCTTAAAGTGTATAGAATCATACTAATCAGAGTACACATATAAGAAATTATAAGATAGACATACATTCCTTAATAATCATAATACAGCCAAAAAAACATGAAACAATTAAAGTAATAAGTATAGAATCATTTAACCCAAAGAGTATGGTATCCTACAACCTTGGATAAAGGTCCCTTGATTTTTACTTTTAATAAAGTCAGTCTCACCTACACTAGGGTAAGCCCTTGATAAGAATATCGGAGTCTGTCTTGATGTCCCCGCAATCCCTCGAACTTCAATGTATTTGGCACATCTATCTTACTTTTCAAGGAAGTCCTAGAACATTATGGTAGTTGGAACCTCTGTCATCTTATCCCCAGAAGCCCTTAAATGTACTTAGAAAAATTTGGAGTTGCATGAAGTAAGCTGAACAAGATGTTCAGTACGCAAAAATCAGGAGAGTATCTCTCATTATAGAAAAAACTTATAAAACATGTGGTATCTAGAGTTGTCAACTTTTTTCACAAAAGTAAAGTAAATGTTTTGATCTCATTCAAATGAACTATTATTTATAATCATTTCGTTAAATTTCGGCTCCCTCCTCCAATGGTTATATTTTTCGTTGAATCTCTGAGGGACCTGTACACGTGTCACTTAAACAACGATTGGTTAGAAACTAAATGAACAATATTGTTTCATAACAATAACATGAGTATGAAAAATATGGTTGCTTAACCAAATATATTTTTCAGAGTCTAATGAAAAATAAATGTCCGGAGTCTATGTTACATGTATATTCAGATTCTACTTTTCATGGATTATCGAATCAGAATTATATAGATTTTTGGAGTCTGAATTCTAAGGAATTCGGAGTGTGAATTCTATGTAATTCAGAACCTAAATTCTATATAATTCAGAATGTGAATTCTAAAAAAATTAGAACCTGAATTCTAAGGAATTAGGAAACTGAATTCTATGGAATTCAGGGTCTGAATTCTAAGGAATTAGGAACCTGAATTCTAAGGAATTCAGAGTCTGAATTCTAAGGAATTAGGATCCTAAAATATAAGAAATTTGGAACCTGAATTATACGTAATTTGGAACCAGAATTATATGGAATTCAGAGTCATAATTCTAAGTAATTTGGAACCTTAATTCTATGTAATTTTGAACCTGAAATTCATATAATTAGGAATCTTAATTTCAGAGAATTCAGAATCATAATTTCATAGAATTCGGAATCTGAATTTCAGAGAATTTGGAATCTGAATTACAGAGAATTCGGAATCTGAATTTTAGAGAATTTGAAATATCGATTTCTATGAATTTGGAATCAAAATTCAGAACCTGAAAATAGAATACATTAAATATAAGTATTTATAGGATTCCATGGAATTAGAAATAAAACTGAATTTTACACTTAGACATAAAAAGATTTATATTTAGTGAAACTAAATAATGAACAATGAAAACAAAGATAGGGGAAAATTTCCTTGAAAAAGGAAAATTTCCTTTATTAATAAAAATCTTAGGGAAAATAAAAATTTTTTTAAGAAAAGATTTTTTTGATTTTAAAAACATGAAGGAATGGAAAATTCATCAGGAAAACTTATTGACTAAACAAGAAGAGGATTCTTATGTTGTCCAATCGAAACAGCACAAGTCGCACACATAAAATTGCACACTAATTGGTTATGAAATAATAAGTGTTTCAATTAAATGCATAGAAATGTTAAGATATATATAAAATAAAAATTTCAAACCACAATATAAACCAAACCATTAGAGATTTATGTGCTTGAACTCCCACATTAGGTGTGTAACTTCATTGCAACAATCACCTGCCGATTAGCCCAACATTGAGAGGATAAAGAAAGTCGGGAAGAACTACTTCTTCCTTGATCCATTTAAGAGGATAGGGGCCTATATAAATTCTAGGATTATGATGAGACTACTCCTGAACTCCATAATGGAAGAGATTTTCTCCTGGTTCGAAATCCCAAATGGGGAGCCCAAGGTGACATTTTATAGTAAAATTGGAAGGTGGTTTTGAGAATCCTGATTTTGAGAAACCATTTGGATCATGGTTTAAAATAGATAGATAGTCATATCTAACTTTTGAAAAAACATAAAAGTAGTATCCCCTACTCCTAAATATATTCACTAAAAGTGTGGTACCACTTATGAGAACATAGATTGAGATATTGATAGAACACTGCACACCACTTTTTACTTTGTGCAGATTCAGTGTGTTGGACATATCGGTCCTGAAGGTCCACCATATGAACAAATTAGCTTTAGGGTTATTCAGTTGAAATGTATAATATTTAATTTATGACCAGATAAAAAAATTCCATTCCATTTAGGTGCAGGGATTAGTATTAGTATGTAGTTGAATTCATCGGTGTGCATGGATCTGGTGCAGTTTGGCCCATATTTCTTGGACATCATCATAGGCCCTCTAAATCACCTCCTCCTTAAATGAAATTATAGAAACAAGTATCAGTGAAATTTTGAATAGTAATAAAAACAAAATAATTGAATCTAACATTAATTATAATTTTCTATACTTTTAATTATTTTTCAAAACAAAACTAGTTTATCATAGTGGTGTAAAGGTGAAAATGAAACTGTGAATCACAGTGCGATCAGATACCATGGGTAAAACATGTTCTATGAAATGATAGTGTAATTGTAAATATGTGATTAAAAAAATTTAAATATGTCTATGACATATAAATTAGACATTTATAAGCATATAACAAATGTTAATCACAAAAGGTTCTTAAAAATAATACAAATGTTATACCCCAAGGTTTGAAAAACATTCCATCTCTAGAGATTAATTTTTACCCAATTCATGGGAGAAGTTTTATCATAAAACCATAAGATGCCACAAATATTTTATTCCACATAAGATCATATATAATAATAAATAATTTCATTAGTAACCCATGGGGAAAAAATAATTGGTTTCATCTAAATTCATTAAGTACATTATTGTTTAACAACATGAAATTTTCATAATTTTATACACATGATATTGGAATTTGGGTTTCATAACTGAAAATACCCAATCAATGAATTCAAATCAGATCTATATAAATACTATTTAGAAAATAGAGGGATGGGTACTGACATTACAAAAAGGGAGGCAAGGAAAATCAAATAGTGATTTTGGTAGCATAATGATTATTAAAAGTGGTTTATATAATGAGATTATTTATAGATAATGTAATCCTTTCATTGACAGAATATTATAGAGAGTAGTGTAATGATAATATGTGGTTGAGAATATAACAACATTGAAATTAGGGGAATTATTACAATATAAGTAATTGAATAAAAATAGAGGGGAAGTGAATCTTTTACCTTGATAGATATATTATTAATTTTTTATTATACTTCCCTACAACAATATAAACTTTATCGTATTATCAATAAAGGTATAAAATTTGGGAATTCCATGATTAGTGTCATGATAATATAGAATAATAACCTAGTTGGTGAATGTTTATAGAAAATATGGTAGGATTGTTAGTTAATTTCAAAATAGAGGCTATGAAAATCTATGTTTTGGAAGATAAATAACCCTTTTACGATCTATGTATTTTTCACATGGTTTATGAAATTATGTAGTCCTTATAGACATAATTGAATTTCAAAACTAAAATTATTTTTATATTACTTTTGATCATGTAATATGTTTTTCAAAAAAATTATATTATTGAAAACATACTTTCTATTAAATACATTGAAATGTTATTTATAGAATTTGATATATATATATATATATCTATATATTAATTAAAATAAATTATACAATTAATAAATAACCTATTTTTGGTCATGAAATATGTATTATTAATTGATACATAGTTATTATATGTTTAGGAATTAGTTAAACTTAATGAAAAAATTATATTTTTACAATTCAATGAACTAATATAGCATTGTATGATATTCAGAACAATTCTTCCAAACCAAGTTTTAATGTCAAAATTTATAATATAATAATAATTTTATCAAAATAAAATTTTAATGATCGGTATTTTAACTTTTATATAGAAAAATTTATTATATTGAAATAAAAATTTCATTTAGGACATAATGAACTTTCTATCCCTTATAAAAATTATATGGGAAATTGTAAAACAATATTATAATATATATTTAAATAATTAGGGTTTTAAAATAATATTTATTTAAAATAAAATTTATTTAAAATATTTATTGACATGGTATATTTTCTAAAAATAAATATATGTTATCTTTTTTTCAAAACAAATAATTGTCATATTCATCTCTGTGATTTATATATTCTTAAATAAAGTATTGATTAAAATGGGAATGAATAAACCTAAATATCATTCCAAGGAATAAAATACACTTTTATAATACTATACACTAGAAACATGAACACTTATTACAACAGAATATTCCCTAAGGGTAAGGTGTACGTTAGTCGTATATTCATGGGGTGTATCTACTAACATTGATCAAGTAGTGAGGTCTAATATCAATATCTTATCACATAGTTTATTCTTCTGAAGCCTTATTTTTTCATTCTCTTTATGAGTTTAGTCAAGTAGAACCCCAATGATGCAACCTCCATCCCATGTTCTAATAAATAGGATTAAAAAGAAAAATACTACTTATTGAGGCCATAATTTATCCATTCTACATTAATATTTCATATTTTTCAATAGTCATATTGGCCAATTTTTATGTAACCATCCTATCATAATGGTCATGATGCCATTAAAAAAAATATATTTACTCAACCATTATCAAATCAAAAAATTAACTACTCAAAAAATTTCTACATTTTTCTTGAAAAAATATATTTTTTTTACACTTCCATTTATTGTTATACTAATTATTATAGGTTTGATCTTCATAGAGGAATTTGTGTCTTTGGATTTTCCCTTGTAATATACTTTATTATTTTTCATATATTAATCTATACTATTCGTATCATTTATATTTAACATTATTTAATGATGAATATTGTAATTATGAAATCTAATTACCATTCTATGTGGCTGTAATAAAATATTCAATGTAAAATAATAGTTATTTTATTAATAATTTAAAAGATTGTATGGGTTGTTACATTCTATAACCTTAAAAAATATTTTCAATAAAAGTTTTGCCTTACCTCAAAAATGGTTTCATTTCTCATTCAATACTTCTTCGGGTTCCAAGGTCATCTCTTCATACAAGGGATTTCAACACAAGACCATCACAAGTCTGGTTGTCTTGTTCCTCGACATTTGTTATATTTTATAATGATTATGGACAGTTACCTATGAATATGATATGATTGTTTCAATTCACTAAAAAAATTAGTATATGTGTTGGTTATGTCAAAAACATTCTTAACAGGGAAACATGGATGATGTTTTGGATACTAGAATGATTAGGTGGTAGTCCTAACTAGTGGCCAATGACTCCAACATGATATAGAATCTAAAATGGTCCAATGTATGGTGGACATACTTTCCACTTCATTTAAAATATGATGACTTATTTCAATGATGTTATTTTATTAAATACATGATACTAGGAAAAAATATTAACCCATTCATTATTCATTTAACATAATTAATTAGTCAACTCAAATCCTCCTTAGCACATTTGTTGATCCCATGTATCCTTACTATAGCATGTCCCACAATGATTTCTCCCAACCATTTCCCTACAAATTTTTTTCCCATCATGGTTTATTTTTTCACATCTTCCAATATTACACTTTACAAGTATCCATTTGAATAATTTTGTTAAAACTGTTATTATAAGAGAATTTACAATGTGGTATATTTTAGTTTGAACTCCCTTGAATATGAAGGCTTCTATACCATAACCTATATTCAATGTTTGAATTGTCCTCTTATACTACCCATTGGTTTGTAGCTGATTGGTTGTTCTTATGTTTACTTTGATATTCGTATACTTTTGGAGACCCCTCTAGAAATTAAATGTCAATCTTAGAACATGGTCTGAATTAATATATAATGGTTCCCCAAGAAGTTTTAACATTTCTTGAATATATTGTTAAGATGGGATTTCCATAGATAAATCCTACCTTATATTGATAAAATAAAAATAAATTTTTAAACTATCAATAATTAACCATATATAATTTTTTCCAATAGATATATTTGGATGGCTAGTAATAATATCCATAGTGATATTTTCGCACTTTCACTTTGGTGTGGGTAGAGGATTCATAACTCATTTGTGTCATTTTTTCTCCTAATTTACTCATAGGAATACCAAAAATCATATAGTGTGACCATATATATTTCTCTTTGTGTTATCCCACAAATAATGAGCTCTCCCGTCCTTAAAAACTTGTATGATTCCAATATGTATTTAGAATATTGAACTATATGCATCATCCCCCAGCAAATTCTTCATGTTTCTAATAAATGGGATACATTGCCTTGTTTTAAACATCAGTACTCACTCTTTATCAACATTTATCTCATGAGACATTCCACTTTTTCATTTATTATATATTCTTTTTTGTAACATAGGATATTACCTTTGTGATTTTTTGTCCTTCTTCAGTAATGATGGTTGAAAAACAATTTGGGGTAGGATTGATGATGTTCTTTCCCTTATGATGTACATGTACATATTTACCAAGTCATTTATTAATGGACCCCCTTCCATCATAATTATTTAATGTTCTCTAGTTCCCATATTAGTTAAGGAATTATTTATCCTTTTTTCATTTCATGGGTTAAAATTAATATAGAAACAATAGTTCATAAGTTGCTCTAACCATATCCTTTTTCTCATGACCATTTGAATACGTGTGAATATATACATAAAAATATGGTGGTCTGTGTATATATCACATTACACTCCATAAATAAAATATATTTATTTCATTAAAAAAATGATAACTTATACTAACTTCATGTTATTGGTAGAAAAACTATGCTCATCAGGGATTAACAGTCAGATACATAGGAAATAACCATGAAATTTTTCATTAGAAAATATCAATTCACTTTAATTATGTGTCACTATAAATTAAATATACTTTATCGATATGGGTTAAAATTTGAACATGTGTACTAATAATTCTCTTCTTAAGTTATTGTAATCTTTCTTTTAACTGGTTTTTTAGATAAAAATAATACCCTACTAGGATGTCATGATTATTGGATTAGAAGGCCATGAAATATTTTCCCTCAACATATATAGTATCTTGTTAGATAATAAAGACTATGAATCTGATTTCATGTTGTAGGTAATGGAAATTTAACTATGGTCATGGAATTTACTAGATCAACTAATATTCAAAAACTAATCACAATTTGTCTGAATAAAGATAGTTATTGTAACTCAAAATAGAATTTATTAAATTTAATAAATAAATTACCTTTCCCAAAATATTGTAACATGAAACCTAGTTAACCCTAATGATCTATATAACTTTTTGATTGCATCATAATGTCATCAAAAAAGAGTCCCAACAATCTAATAATATAGTCCCTAATGAATCTTTTCACACACTCCATAAATAATGTAGCAGAATTAGTTAACACAAAGGTAACAAAAATCAAACTCACAATATCCATATCTTTTTCAAAAGGAAGACTTTGGGATATATTATTTATTCA
Source organism: Viscum album (assembly GCA_963277665.1). NCBI lineage: Eukaryota > Viridiplantae > Streptophyta > Magnoliopsida > Santalales > Viscaceae > Viscum > Viscum album. The sequence continues at coordinate 1,478,561,741 of OY728150.1, forward strand.
CCGTAAATTATTATTCACCAATCAGAGGTAAAATGTGGAGAATAATTGACCACCAAAAAATTATTCTATCAAATCTCCAGTTATTGGAAGATAATATTTATTATTCGCATTAATCCCATTATGTTCAATATAATCAATTAATAACCACCTTGAGTTATCCATATTAATCATAATGAGAAACAATTATCCACTAGGAGACCCACATCATTGAATGAAACCCATCTCTAAAAGATCATAATGTTTCCCCTTAAAATCTGATAAATCTATATATTCCATCATATATGAGGGGTTTTTTATTTTCATGATCCATGTATGAGTTCATTAATAACCTCTACTTCACTTTGAAGGTAATTCTGGGTATGTCCTTAGGAAATACATACTTGTATTCCTAAAGAAATAATTTTATCTCCAGTATTTATTCTTTATCATTCATCTCCTCTTCAACAATAATTTTCATACAAAATGAAACATGTTGTGGTTCTTGAAAATACTAGAACTATGAAATCTATACTTCGATGAAATTATAGGTGTTCCCTTCATGAAAAATTGAATTTGATTATTTCTATTATTTGTCTTGTAATTATAATTTTACAACCATAATATCATTCATATTATTCAAAATTATACCATTTTAATGACCAATATTTAATGGAAGAGATTATTCTCAATAATGTTAAAAGGTAAATCCATATATTTCCTTGATTCATTAATAGTTCATTCAAGTGTTTTAACCGATAAATATAGCGCTAGAAGGTTGTTTTTTATTTTATATTATTTGAAAACATGAAAAATATATGAAAATGAATATATTCAGAGTCATACCATTTATGTTCAAGAATTGAGTGAATGATCATTCCATCTACAAATACATCTTTTAGAGAATATAATTTATTGATCATTACTAAAAAATAATAACCTTTATTTGTTGGAACCTATAACACCCTATGTGGGGAGGAGTGAATAATTATGTAAAATTATTCTTGGAATTACAATAATGTTATCCACAAATTGGTAGAAACATGGGAAATATAAAAAACTTAATTGATAAATCGGTTATTACATGTAAATTGAAATGGAATCCTAACACATCAGTTTTACTTGGTTCACTACTAAGGTCTAGTCCACGAAGAAAATGTCAAAAATGTGTTCTTCATACCAAAATCGACTAAGAATAATCACATGATGTGGATTACAATTTCTAAGTAGAGTGAAATTGTTCAAGGATCATAGCCTTTACAATAAATTTAGGTAAGCACACTACCTCCCATAGATAACTTCTGTAAACTCACCCTTTACCATTTCATTATGGAGACATATTTTTCTATTTTATCAATTTGAAGGTAAATTCTATAACTAATAATAAGAAGAATATTATTTCCAACCTAGATGTAAAATTATGGACCATAAAATAATTCCATAATCATTTCCAAATTTCCAGCACTTTCACATAAGTATCTTCCACGAATCAAAATTTTTCATGGAACCCATATTTTTAGATAAAGCATAAATATTCCATGACACTATCATATGTTTTAAAACATATAATGTTAAAAAAAGTTCTACAATTAATTAAAATAAATTCACTAAAATAGAATAGAAATAATTAGTTTGTGACCATTATTTTTATGAACCTTTTTTCAAGTATAATGTTACCGAATCATGTAAGAATTACATCCATGTAAAAAATTATAAAATAAGAGGGATGATATCTCCAAAAAAATAGGTGATGAATCAAATTTTGTGAATCATCCATTTAATAGGAAAAACCCCACTAAAAATCTAAATATTTCATAAAACTCCAATGATTTGAAAGACCAACACACAACCTAGAAAACATGTCGCATTTGATTCACGAACATCAACCACTCTATTAAAAAATCCTGAAACATGCTCTTTCAAAAAATATTTGAATTTTCCTTCATTCATGAAAATTACAAACAATCATGAATCAATAACTTTGATATATAACCACATAATTTTTTCCTGAAATTTACATTCCTTACACTTTCTATTTGGTCATGATATTTAGGTAAAATATTTAGAAAATGCTAGTGAATGGTTCCACCTTCAACAACGAATCAATCATAATGGATATGATCATTTGGATTGAAAAAACTATGATATACCTACTGTGGATTTATAAAATACAGAACATAATTTTAGTTTCCTCTTTTGAATACCCTGTGGTCTAATAATATTCACATTTGGGTATGATTTCAATCCAATGATAATTTTAATAAATCACAAATATAAAAAAACCCAATAGTAGTGAAATGACTCATCAATCACTTGAAGTCTATGAGAGCATAGCTAAGTATAGAAATGAAGAGTGATAAGAGGGGATTTCATTCCTCAATAAACATCCTTTCATATAGCCCTCTATTTCATTCTATTAAATTGAATTACACTGTTACCCCCTTTAGATGTAAACCTAAAGAGACATTTTTTCCTTAGTGCCTAAAATAACTACTAGATCATATTACCCAAAAATCCTACACCAATAGATTAAAATAATTAAAAAAATGGGGATACACATTATATACTAACCACCTCAAATACAATGAGGTGTATGAACACCAAGGATAAACTGATGTTTCTCATACATGGGTGCAACCAAAGGTTTAGTTTAGATTTCAGCCACTGCATCATTAGTTCCAACACAATCAATTTTAATCATGATTTGTTAAATATTATCATTGATTAAGTGATAAATAATCATGGTAAATTTGGTTTGAGTGTGTTGCATAATATTTTTTGTGTTATCAATAGAGATATTATTGTCAAAAAATATCACAACTAGCTGATTAACTTAATTTATATTGTCGAAAAAAATTCTCCATCAATAATAGTTAAGTGCATCCCATTTTCATAGATACATATTCTACTTCATCTGTAATGAGACATGTGCCTTCCTGTTTCTTAATCAACCATCCCACACATTTATTTTCAATTATAAAGGAACCCAAAATTATGGATTTTTGATCCACCAAATATTTCTCATAGTCAGTATATATTTTTTACAATTCATGAACCTGTAATGCTTCAAATTATAAACCAAAATTAAGACTACATCAAATGTACTACTTATTTATTTTAACCACTGCAAAATGTTTTTTCTTCATAATCCTTTATAAGAGATATGTTAAACTTGTATAAAAGGTTATATCTGATCATTTAATATTAAAATACAACATGCTTCCAATTATCCACATATAAAAGGTGTGATAAATATATTTCCCATACTCATGTTTCCAATGTTTTTTTCCAACCGCAATATGTGTCTAAATTTTTTTGGAACCATGCATGTCTAAATTATACATTATCCCTATTGAATAATTTTCTGGATAAATGAAGGTGAATTCCTTATTTGGAATAATCTATAGACCCAAAAACTATATGAGTTCGCAAATCATGGACATTTAAATTTTTTATATAATTTTATTAGAAAAATACTCCACTGATCCATGAATTATTTTAATAAAATATTGTGTCATTCAAATAGAAAAAACCATAAATTCTTCTAATTGGGATTTATTCACATAGGTATTATGGCTGACACATTGCAATTTAAATTACATCGTCTATAAATAAGAATCTGGTTGATCATACCATGCCCGTGGTTCTTAATTTAGACTATATAGATCCTTATATTGTATAAAAATTGATTTATCAATTCACTTTAGAAATCTAACAGGTTTTTATGATGTAATATTTTTCCATGAGAAAACTATTTAGAAATTCGTTTTTTAAATCCATCTAATAAACTTTTTACAATAATGAATTTCTTTAACTAAGAAGATTCTAATGCACTCTAGTTGTTGTATTGGATATGATATTTCTTCAACCCAATAATCCTTAATGTTTTCACATCCTTTGCATACCACGTGTTACTTTTTATTTTAAATTACCCAATTAATCAAATTGGTTATTAAATATCCAATTTGTTCTGAACAAATTTTGATTTTCTATCCTCTAAAAAACCCCAATGTCAGTTTTTTATAAATCTGATCGTTTTCTTCATTCATATACTTAGACCATTATTCAACCTTAATATTTTTTTCAAACAATCTTGGTTCCTCCATTGATATGATACATGAATGTGCTACCTTCAATATTTTCTTTATCACTACAGGTACCATAATATCCTCAATGATGATGGATCGATCATCTTATACAATTCATCTTCTCCCATGAGGTTACAATTGTGGTTATAAAAAATAGTTCCCTCTCTTGATTACACTAATGTATCAACAAAATTTGGAGAAACTTTAATGTTATGTAAGCCTTCAATAATTTATATTTTTTTAATATATATTTTTCCTTATTATTCTTAATATTTGAACATATCAACATATGATATCATCTAGTTCTAAATATTTTTACTCTCAGTGATCATGGCATCATTTCATTACCCAATATTTTTATTCAAACTATTGTATAATTTATAGGCCTTACACGTCATTGTGTATCCATAGAATTTTAATTCATCTGTATAATCAATATAATTCCCTTGGTTGCCATTTTTTTCAAATGAAACATTTACATTCAAAAAAATAGAAATAATTTATTTAGTATTCCTTATAATATATATTTAATAGGGTTAAATTTCATTTCATATACCCCACAAATATTGAATTTGATTTTATATTAAAATATGAATTTCCCTTTTCTAGTAGTGATGATAAACACTGCTCTAAATCAATATTGTTTGTGCATTATTTTTCAACCATTTATTTCTGTGTTTAATAAAAACATTTGATTTAGATGTTTTCACTAAATAAACCTCATGATTAATCCCAATTTTTTTAATGTATTTTCTAAATTCAATAGATATGTATTTTTTCCATTGAAGTACCATAATATATTGTTTTTGTGGAATGTTTTTATTCTCAACTCATTAAATGCAACTTTTCATGTAATCAATCACTTTATTTTTTTCTCTTCATAAACATCACAAAATCTATTATTATATAATCATCAATAATAATAATGAAGTTACTATATCCATATGTTACATCCACATTCATTGTAACACACACATCTATGTGGACTATATTGATAAAATCAAATACACTTTTCTTCTTTAGATGATATAAATTTCATATTTTATTCCTCCAATGAAAGAATCACATATATTTTATTGATCACACTATAGATTATGAATATATACAACAACCATCATCTTGGAAATGTTTTCATTGATTATTTGATTAATATCACCCAACAAATAGTGAGACAAGATGCTTTCCTCTTTAGTTATTATGAAATTTTTATTTTAATTATTGTTTACATTTCATTAATTACTATTTATCATCCAACAATTCATGAGAGAATAACCATCCATAACATTGATGATAAATCATTTGGTATTAAATTTCTCCACCTATCATTAATAATATAGTTTACTGACACTTATGATATTGTGATACATATTTTAATTATAGGTTAATGAAATTTTATTTAGTTTTCCACATTCATATTAAGAATTACCACTACCTTTGATCGTTAGGAAACCATCATTTACAAATCAAACTATCCCATCTACTCTTTCTTAAACATTAATTTTTAAAATCCGATTTCCTTTTATGTGGGATGGAAATACTAAATAAAATAATCCATTTGGTAATTTTCTGTATTAATTTTAGTGTAATCACTTCTTTTTTGTGTTGTATATTTTTTTTACTTCTATGATATACCTAGTTGATTGATTAATATGTTAGATGTTCAAATATCATCTCAATAGGAGTGGTTCAATCACACAAATTTTATTCTTTTGGAGGAGAGTACATTTTATCATGGGATATTTCACTTGGTATACCTTTATTCACTTGTCTGTAAGTTTTGTAATTACAGTTTACACCATCAATTTTCCTATAAAAATGATTTATTTCAAATTTTATAATAATGTAAATAATATGAATATAAATTTGTTCTTATATATTGTGAATGGTTTGTTATCGTATTTTTTTATCAACTACTAGGTGATTTTATATTTAGATTGCTCAATTCCACTTCATCATAAGACCCAATATTGCCCAAAATGTCACAAATATTATGTTTCATAAGAAGAAATATATTATCACTTCCTTTCATCCACATGTACTGTTCATTTGTAAATGTTTTTTGTCAATGATTAACTATAAATAAATGACGATTATTTTCAACTCTGTGATGGGATTGGATCAGAGTAATATGTGTTAGACCTTCATTGTTATTTGTGATATGACTGACATTCTACATCCCTTTGTTTTTTCCTACGATTTCTCAAGCCTTTGATGTTTCTGGCCTTTGATGTTTCTGGCCTTTGATGTTTCTATATCACATCCAACTCAACTTTTTTTCCATAAAAATAGGCCTTCGATCGTTCAAATAATTCAATACTCTATCAGAGTTACTTTTGACTATTTTTAAAATATTTGTATCTAAAAACCATTTAAAGTATATTTTCTTCATCCATTTTTCAAATTTTGTAACTTTTTCTAGTTTATTACATAAGTAAATGCCTTCTTCATTAAGGTCCTCAACAATATTACCCTTCTCCAAAAACTTGAAGTATGGTTATCAATATATTTCACATTCTTCTTAATATATATTTTAAATTACACAACCTACCAATATCCTTCATGTGATATCAAATGTCCTTCCACCTATCCCCGAATGAAATCAATATCTACATCATGATGACCGACATACATTGATTATTATTAAAAAAGATCAAAAAAATATATATTCATGTTTTTATGAATTTCAATCTAGTGAAATCTATTGTCAAGTTCAAATTGGAAATCGATTACACTATACAGTTGATTTTCTTCCTCTTTTTTAGGTTATTCATAGGCATAGTTTCATCTTCAACATATGCTTTATGCGTTCTTCTACAACCTCTTTGAATTCATTATCATCCAAAATATAGTTTGGTATTTATTTTTCATGTTTTCTTCATCAATTTCTAGTTTATTCTTCAGGTAAATGACTACTTATTCAAGGATCTCAACTATCTAATCATTCTCCTACATCCCTTATGTAAGGTGATTGATAATTTATTTCATATCTTATATATATATATATATATTTAAATATAATATAATATAATATTATGTTTAAACTTCACAACCAATCACTATATATAATGAGATGTAAAATGTCCATCATCCTCTACTTATAGTAATTCAATGTCCACTACAATTAGATCAACATATTCTGATTATTCATTAAAAAAATACCCAATAATTCTAATTTTCTCTTTTTAAATGTCAAGCTAGAAAATAAAAGTCCCAGGATCCATCTTCAAATTGTCAACACTATCTAACTGACTATTTTTCATCTATTATAGGTTCTTACTTTTCAACTGTAACCATTATGGAATCATTAACATTAGTAAAGTATTTTTTACTTTATCATCCAATAAGTCACTATCATCCAAACACACTTTGAATACAAAGATCTTCCAACAGAATTTCATTCATTATTTTAGTTTTTCCCTTCGTAGGAACAGACACATATGCCACTTCATAATTTATTATTTTCTATATTCCTTAATATATTTTCATGAAAAACTTGTAGTAGTGGTCCCTACATTTCCATATAAAATACTAGAAAAAAAATCTCCTTCAAATCCCTATTTTAATCTCTTATGTTTTTCTACAATAATAAAAAAAATTAATCATTCATATCTTCTTTATCAGCACTTAATTTAGCATTTTAATGTTTTTTCATCAATTTTAATGCCATATATTCTTGATTTAATTGATTTCTTTTCAGGTTTAACTCTCATTTTATAGTCCAATAGACTACATAATTAGTAATCAAGAGATAGAAAAGACAAAAAAAAATTCTCAAGAGATAAAAATTATGGATTGTGATGAGGTGGAAGCCTGTTCAATATTTTCATTACAATGTCAATATCATTAATTTATTGACCAGTGACAAGAATTGCACCAAAGAAATCAATAGTTATATTTATAAAACATTCTAAATTTTCATAAGGACATATTTTAGGATCATCAAATATACTATATAGAATTTGTAGTTTTTCCACTTTCACTTTGTTGTCTCATTCATATATAATTTATATTCTCTAAAAATGGTAATTTTTTAAAAGAAAAAGTGTCACATTTTGTTAGATTTTATCTAATTGTGCTCTAGTAAACGCAATTTGATCACTTCAATCTGTATTAAGAAATTTATTGTCATATTAAATAATGGAAGGTCTTATTGGATCAATGAACTAAATCCCTTGAACTATTTCAAAATGAACATCCATCCCAAGGAACCACATATGATTTCTCAATATAGTTTTCTTAATATGGATGTAAATCCAGACAAATAGGTGAAATCCCATTACGATCATTGAATTATATATAAAAATAAAAAGGGAAGATATATTAAATGCTTACAAATTATTCTATATGATACAACATGTCAAACCCTAGAAAAAACTGAGAGTGGAGGGTTGATTCATAATGTAAAATGTTTCTCAGAATTAAATGAATCTTGTTGCAATGTGGGTAAGTACTCTTGAAATATGTAAAAGGTAATTCAAAAGTCACCTAACACTTGTAATAAGAAAAGTAAAATCAACACATTAGTTTTAAAAAGTTCACCAGTAAGTACTAGTCTAAGGATCATATTCCAAAAGAAAATTGGTCAAAAAAATTACTATGACTAAATTTATTTTTTGGATTTATTTTTTTCATGGTCGCCCAATGTCATAATTATAGTCTTCCTAATAAATATAGCATTAGAAAACTACCTCCCTTAAATCAATTTCCTTAAATAACACATCTCACTACTTTGGTTAATTTTACTCATAGTCTACCAACATGATGTTCAATACCACATCATATCACATGAAGAATATGTTTTTCATTATAGAGGATTGATTATTATACATCAATACATTCAAAAACCCCTTAATATATTGTATATTTTTCATATATGTATATTTCACAGAATGAAATTTTCAGGAATCCCATTTCATTATCTGTGAAATTTTAAAAATTTGGGAAACTCTCAAGATTAAAAAAACATTTATTCTCATGAAAATTATATATTTTTGAATTCCATTAATTGAAATCAATTTTCACTAATTAGTTCCCAAATACTTTTTCTAATAAACCTAAATTCATGTAATGTTCATGATTAATGTAATAATTACATTAACAAAATCCATTCACAAAATCAATGTGGTGAAACCTCCTCCAAAATTTTTTCTCTAAAAATGATGAAAATTGACCCATTTATATGTGAACGACACATTTTCTTGAATCTCCATGGCCTTCAAGAAACACATATATTTCACGAAACTCTACCACTCCTTGGGAAAATATTTCCTTTTATTCAACAACAACAACTTGTCTTTTAGAAAATCATATAATATGATCATTCATAAAAAATTTATCATTTACTTAATTTGAAAATTTCAAAAAATTCAATAAAGTATAACTTGAAGAAAGAACTATTTAATTTTTGTTGGAATATGAATTTCATGAATCTTTTCATTGACCCTAGATTTTGAGGGAACAAACTTGGAAGACACTAGGGAATTGTTCAAGCTTCAACATTGAATTCACTTACATGTACAAGATCAATTGGATTCAAATCACCATTACCAATCAAAAGTGTGTCATAAAAATACACAACAAAGTCTCGGTTTTCTCCTAAGAACACCCTCAGGTCAAATATTCTCCTTTATCCTATATGAGTGTTGATGCCGATTTCAACCTATAATATTTGGATTGAGAATTCAATTAGAAAATTTCCATTATCCCACACTTAAATTGTTTCCTGAAAAGTTATTCTTACTCAATATTTCCATTACCAATGGTCTTAAAATATTGATACATTACATCTCTATTAAAGCATTGAGCTCTATGAATATCTTATCCACACTGGTAACACTATCTAGTTCTTTCATGAAAATTTCATAAATTATTATTCCTACACTTATTGCACATTGGTAGTTAATTTTTGTTTGTTTTTTATTTCATATTAAAACTTCTTTTAAAAAATTGGGCCCCATATGTTTGTTCTTATAATTGAAGTTATAAGGACATTTTGTATGTAGGAAATCCCCTAACACTGTGATAGCTCGCTGCACTATGTCCTCAAAACAATGAAATTCTTGAATTACAAGATATTTTTTATAATGAGGTCTATGACCACCAAAGAATATATTAATATTCCCATTATAATAAATGAAAAATGTCAAAGTGAATCACATATACATTGATACTTTCATCTCATTAATCTCTACAAATTAATTTTACTTTAATTGAAATTAATGTAATTGCATTTCTATTATCATTCATAGGCTACAAGGGAAATAATTTATGAAAAATAAATTTTTTATTCCCTCCAGATCAATAGCTTCCAATTCCTCCATTTGATTCATGTTCATGATAAATGTACACCAAAAAAGAAACCCCCCTATAAATATACTTCCACGGTATCATTCCATTACATAGAATAATGGTTTATTGAATTTTTTTCTATAGTGTTGTTAAATTATTTGTGATCAGTGTATTAATGTGTGCACTAAAAATATGCAGTCATTGATGCATGGAGAATTTATTCTATAGTTTGTAGTTCGTTAGGGATTATATATTCTATACATGGTTGAGGTTATTATTCACAACATGAGATAAATTATTCAACACAATTAGGATATTTTAAAATTTAACTCCCCACATATTGGGAAGGACATAATCACTTTATCCATTGAAGATTTATTTACTTGATTCATTCTATTTTCTTCCATTTTATAAATGAAAAATATGTATGTGAAATTAATTTCACTATTATAAATCATATAATAATATTACTAAAGGAAATTTTAATTCTAATGTTTTCTAAAAACACACATCTTGGATGTTATAATTTAATGAATATAAAAACTACATTTTCTATATATCCTTCATAATGTTTAGTATAAATCATGTAATTAACAAAATAATATTGCCTAAGAGTGTTAAAATATATGTGAAATAAGGAAATATTGTCATTACCTAAGTATATATTGATTTAGGACCCAAAAATATCTTTTGGATTTAGTACCCCTACATAAATATTTTCTATAGACACTTCCACTTATTGTCTCCAGACATGGGTTTCACTACATATATTCCACTCACATTACGATTTATCAAAATTTCAGGGGGTTTTAATATATTTAAATATATAAATTTGGTTCTAAATAATGTTATATAGTCCTAATTTCCCCAAATAACTAACCCCCTTATTTGATACCTATCATGAATAAACCACGTCCACACAACTATTTGGAACCAAATACAATACTAACATGTCCTAAAATGAATTACCGACCCCACAAACTAGAGTCAAGGTCCTGAGTATTAATAATTAACATTTTGAACTATTTCTATACAAAATATACCAAATAATGATGATATATATAGAGAAAAATTTGGTATTCAAATAGAATTCAACAATAAAAGGTAGATAAATAACAAAAATTATGGTTCCAAAAGTACATACTATACCAAATTACACAAGTATAACAACAAACCATCAACATGTAACATGTAGTCACCGAAAAAATACCACACCTAGTTAATAAGAAAACACATAGGTAGCCTAACATTCTTTACCATTACGTATGTTGGATAAATAATGATCTAAAAAGACCCAGAGGTGTATGACATGTGTGATAGGAGGAAGCAAAGTAAGATCCCAAAAATTGATTTAGAAGTTGTCTTCATAATGTAAACCAATATTTATCAAATAAATAACTATTGGGAATTTGATATAGTTTTAAAAAAAATTATATTCAACATGGAAATCCACCACTTTCAAAACAAGTAATACATTTCTAAATAGATAGGTTTTAAAAGAATTTCTCTAATAATATCCATATCCAAACATTTAAAATAATTCCCTTGGATAAATTAATAATGGGTATGAAAGGATACTCAAATGATTTATATGTTCAACGACTAACTAGTGTAAAAATTAATTTTAAAAAAACAATCATAGGGAGTAGGAATTCAATATTGAGAGTGGTCCTCTACCTCAACAACACTAGGAAACCTGGTGTGCACATTTTCATAAAACAAAATTATTTCAGGGGTAAGAGTTCATTCCTGAGAGATATTTCATTACCTCAATATGAATGAACATGGTTCTAAAAATTTTCTCATCAAAAATCATTCAATATTTATTTATATATATAAATAATCATACATCTGTTACAATCATATAAACTCTATTTTTAAATGTATTTTATTTAGAAAACCCATAAGGGGAATCTATTTCATTTCAATTTAAAAAACTACCACAATTTGTGAAATTATTTTTCATACCATAAATATGTTTTAAATAAAAATTTAGAAAAAAAATTGATTGGTTTAGAGAATAATTTTTTTCATGAAGTAACCTTCCTCAAGACATTTGAAATGTCAACTACCATAAGGGTACCCCGATCCATTGATAGAGAAGGATCGAAAAGAAAGAAAGAGAGTCACCGAACCAAAATTCCAAATAAAAAACACGAATTTCATGTTTAAATTGAAAATATATATATAATGGAAAAAATTAACCCATTGAATAAGATTATCTAATACTAAAGTAGTGTCGAACGCAAACAAATATGATCACAACTTTTACTGACACTTTAATCCACTAAGGATTTTGTTTGAGAGAGAAAAATATGTCGAAATTGATCCCCAAATTATAAATTGGTTAATAAAAATGATATAGAGACGAAATAAGATATAAAATGGAGGCTTTAAGGAAAATTTATGATAAGCCCATTACTTTTCATAGTGAGATAAGTGCCACTAGAGAGTCGTTGTCCCCCCACTAGCTTGACAACTAGTCTCTGACATGCCAGTTATGAATACCCACTCAACCAGTGGTTATCAATTTAATTACTATATTTTGTTCTTAAAAAAACTAGTAGAGTCACTTATTATATCACAGATTTATAATGGATAAATCATCTACTAGATAGAATCTCTCACTGGCTAGCCAATTGGCCACCTGTAGCTTTTCAAACAACAGGTTTGGGTATAAACTGAAACAATCTTCTTGAAAAACTCCCATGGTTCTTTATATAGATATAATATAACTAGTAACACCCTATAATGATCCAAAGAATAAATTTTTAATAAAAATAAAGAGTGATGATACTTTAATTAAACACTAGGGTGTTTTAATTCTCCCCCATATTTCTTTCCACCCCCAAAAATCTATGTTAAATAAGGTTGTTCCATAAATAGATGAGGTCATTTCTCCAACATCACGGAATAATTCTCCCACATCTCTTGGGTATGATATATATAATATGTAGAACATATAAAAATTCTAAAGTATTCCCATTTAAAACTTTTACTTTAGTGTCAATAATTCAAAATGGATACACGATCACTAACATATATGATTCTAAATTAAGGTTTTCCTAATTCAAAACATGAGACAAGTCAAGATGATACTTTTTGAGTTGAGACACCTAGAAATAATTGTGCAGTAATGGCACATCATACTATTATAAATTGTTATATTCCACCCTTACAATATTATTAATGACTTTAAATAGTCCAGAAAAATTGGAACTGACTTCACTTATTTCTAGAGTTGTGAGTGTCCAAATCAGGATGAGAATTCCCAAAAAACCTTTTTACCAACAAGAAAATCATATGGAGGACAATGAAAATCCATATAATCTTGTTAATATCGTTGATCCATCACCAAATATTGAAAAATTATTTTGATTATCACAAATGTTTTGTAAAATAAACAAATTCAAAATAAAGAAGATTCACCATCCCTAATCCAAGAGGGGTGAGTTAATTTAGTATCTATATAAAGCTTCAAATTGATCAATATTGATGAATTATTGGTAAATATTCTTATATGAAATCTCAACCATCCCCATAATGGTATCTTATGAACCCCAAATTCCAAGGAATTTGGAACTCAGACTATATTTTAGAATTTGAATTTCCATTTCTGATATCCCATTCATCAGAGGATTATATTCCATGCTCCACACGAACATAGATTCCATCACCTCATGTTAAATATATAACAACTGATTGGTAAAATAAGGATATCTATCTATGAAAATGGATGTTGGATCCCCATGAAACCATAAGGTATAATTAATATAAACCTTATTAATATACTTTATATTAGTTTTGTCGTGAAAATGTCTAAAATTATATAACATGGCCAACCCTTCATTCGCTAACAAAACAGAATTATTATCCATTAGATTATGAAGTATACCAAAAATAAAATCCAATGAAATATTATTTGATTTAAATTTCATCATAGGGATAGTATTAATCAAACTAGAAGGCTTTCGGGTATCATAATAATATGTTTTCAACTATATATTTTATATTTGATGTCATCTATATCAAATTTCATTTTATGCCAAAAAAACCAATGCTTCATCATCAATGCAAGATATTATTTTTGAGAAAAAAAGGAGGGGGAACTATCCAGTTAAGACATATGAAATAAATGAAGCCCCAAGGCATTTTCTATTACAAAATTAAAACAATTAGTGTTCAGGGAGCCTAAAGTGGAATAATTTATACAATGATTAGTATGAGTCTTCCTTGAGGTAAGGTTGTCTACATCAATTTTTCCTTCCCTCCATGTATGCTTCATGCAATCCTAGACAATAAAATCCTTTCATCTTAGGATAATATAACTGATAGAACAAGGAGAGTCCAAACTCCACTATAGATAGTTTAATGTAATTGAAGAATAAATTTCAATCTCTGTGAAGGAGATATTATTAGAGAGAAATTTTTTCAACATATTAAGAAAAGCCTTTTCCTACACAATAGGAGAGTCTCTATGACCATAAAAGATGCTAAAATCAATCACCACTAAACTATATGAGTCACAAAAAATACCTACACATATCATGATTCCTATATTGTAGGATCCCTTAGTATTGAGCTTGAATCCATTACATTGTTGGTTCCACAGAATCCATCAAGCCGACGAAGACCCCTTCTAAAAGGGGGGTGTTTTTTGCATACCGTTCATGAAAATTAGCTAAGATTGATATTTTTCTTAGCCTTTTAGAAGAACCCCTGGGTCCACCACAAGAAAGAATACATGAGATTAAATTATCAAGCAATATCTTGAAATACCTTCCACCTAATCGATATTTCTAGCATTCATCATGAACTAACATCCATCAAAAAACAAAAAATCACAGTCCTTCATCTCCATTATATTTCCTTCAATATAATGGAATAATGAGAGGAAAAATACCTCACTATTACCCACCAAAATATTGATTCCAATAAGGCTCTTAATGTTGTTACAAACCATTATTGCACAATCTCCCTCAAATAAAAAGTGCATAACTGATTCCTCCTTATAAATATGACATGAAAACCTTTGGTTTCCATAACAATCCTTTTACACATGAACGCATCTTCAGTTGGAAGGGAACAATACTAGATACACAACAATAGAAAGTGGAATTTGATAAGAATTTCTTTGCACCAAAGAATCTTACCTATTTCCACATCAGTATTAACTTGTTATGAAAAAAGGTAATTATTAGAAAAAAAACGTCCTTGATGATGCTCTAATGAGGACAAATTTGTTCGGTTCAGAATAAATATGGATGATGTTAAAAATTTGACATTATTGTGCATCAAGGGTTCCATGAATGATGTTTCAAAAGGATGATGAATCAAAAAATGAAATTTTAGGAGTCGAGCAACCTGGAATGTCAAGAGATTTAAAATCCCAGTTGTGTTTCCAATATTAGATATTGTTGTATACAACTATCCATCTTGATTTGCAATTACGATCTGAACGATGATCACTCAACATTTTACATAGGGAAATTTTTTTTCCTCTAAGTGCACTAGATATATATCCACATTTATCATTTTTAAACATTACTCCAAAAAATAACCCTTCCATACATTCTCACATCTATTTTGATAGTATTTTTTGAATGAACACACAATCGCATCTGAGTCCAATACCATGAGACTCCACTGGTTTGGGCATTCTGAACCAAATTCGTACTGACATCTACCATCCATATGAGAATACAAGATAAATGGTAAAGTGTTTTTTTTTTCAATTTTTCTAATCACAATTTTAGGGACTTTAAGAATCCGGAGCACATGCATTTGAATAGATGAAACAACACATTTGATTAGCTTAATAACCCCCCCCCAATGAAGGTATTTTCTCTTCTTGTTTTTATACAACTAGACAAATTTTCAACAACACTACCATAATGATGAATGTGTAAACCAACCAGAGAAATAAGGGAACCCATGTAATCCATCAAAAGAGTCATTCTATTAATTCCAAAAATATCTTCAAAATTTTTAGATCGACACTTGGGGCATGATTGGGAGACATAAATACTACTCTTATCGTAACTGATACACTAGACATACAATCTTCAATACTCATCCATATCCCAAGAAATGACCTAGAGATATCTCATACTCCCATTAATAAAGAGACGAATATCATCAGTGAAAAAAGTTGAAAGACTCCAATGAAGTTATTCCCATAGTTGAATAGATGGATGCTTCTAATGTGCATGTGATGAGACAATAATTTACTAAAAAATATTGATCCAGAATGAAAAGGATAGAAGAAAGAGGATCTCCCTTTCTTAGGACTCACACTGATTTGAAATTACCACACCATATTACCATGAATTTTATATAAAACCAAGTGGAACAAAAACTCTTTATGATTAGGTCAGACACCCATTTATAGAAACCCATGAATGCCATAACTTTTAAGATGAATCCCCATTCAAGCATGTCATAAGTCTTGTCAATGTAGATTTTATTTTCCATTATAGAGCCCAAAATCTTCCTATTAATGTCCCATACCATATCATGTGCAAGAGAAATGAAATATTGGGCTGACCATCCTTTAATGACACCATGTTATTCCAGTGAAATCCGCTCTAAAAAACAACAAAAAAACATACTGTTGATCACACGATAAAGGGCCATGTACATGAAAATACACATAATAATCTGTCAATAATGCTTAATAGAAGAGGGTTCCCTAACCATTGGAAGGAGAATATGAGTGTTTACACAACAGACCTGCAGAAAATTACCCCCACAGAAAAAATCCTGTATAAAATTTAGAAGATCATCCTTAATCATCATACATGAAGCCACATATAATGAACCATGAAATCTATATGGTTCTAATGATATTTTTTAATTTAAGGAGGGCACATAAAAAAATATCCTTATCTTATTTGTTCTCTCAAGGACCAAATTGAAATTTTCCTGTACCACACAAGGAATAACCTCCCATTTGATCAATTGACCTCTTGAATACCCATATGACATGAAAGGATTTCCACATGAAAGGAGAGTTTTGAAATGATTTTACAACATCATACCCACCAAATCCATATCATTAGTTAATGTTCCATCCTATATAAGGATTTTAGGGGATATAACCCTTTTCATTTCTTTGATACATGCTTGAGAAAAAAAATGATTTTTTTTCAATTTACTTCATCCTCTTATTCTTGGATATTTCCCGAGAAACCCTTTCATGTTCCAATATAAAACCTACTAGAATATATTTATAAATGGTCATTGAAAATAGAGTCATCCAAGCCTTATTAAGGACTATATTCTTCTAGTTCAATCCCAAGTTACACCTTTTCAACCTCCTAGAATATAGAAGGTGGTTTTCTGATCTAGGCCTTAAGGTCCCCTCTCAAACGCCTATGTTTTTTTTATGTAAACCGATCCATGATGTTTCTTTTATGGGGTTATTCTATAAATTCTGAACTATTGGGTGATATTATTGGATTCTATTCCTCTATTTGTAGAAGGAAGGATTATATATCATTGATTCTATAGAAAAAATAAAAAATAGAAAGGTTGGGTGCTCCAAAAAAACACGAACTAGACAAAGGAAATTAGTCTAACGAAATTTAGAAACAACATGGATATTAGCTAAACAATAATCAATCCTACCTTAGTGATGATTTCCTCCATTCTGATTATTAAAATAGGTTAATTTTACTCAAGTAAATACTAGGTCTGAAAAGGCCTTTTCGAGACATGATAGAAGTAGAATCCTCTATGTTTTTCAAGTGATACATTCCTCCACTCTTTTTTTAGATGGATCAATAATAACATTGCATTCACATCCGATCATCCATGCCATGTTCCCTAGATCAATGTTTAACATCACACCCTAACTACTCACTCAGCTTTAGATCACACTTATCATAAACAAAAGATATTATATATGAATCATTTCCATGAATAAACTTCACTATAATGTATTGATCAGAATATACCATGTGGTCCATGAAGACCTAGTTCCTCTAAAAAAACAAGATATTATTGTTTATGGGCCCACTATTCATATAACTAAGAGATCCCATTGTGATCTAAAAATAAGAAATATTAGCATATTATTTTTTGTTACAGAATTTTCATACTTAAATCATTATTACTATAGATTTCAGAGGAAAATAATCTATTTTCACCCATGCCCCTAGGCCATGGTCATTCCATACAATAAAAGAGATCATCCAAACATAGTGCATCTAGATTTGTCCCTATGTGAGGTATGAATTTCAAATGTATGAATCAGACACGATGAGCCTTTCTTTGATTGAGACCTCAAGCATACTCCACTCAGAACTGAGTAATAAGAGAGGGACAAAGGAATCTAATCACTGAGGAAATATGATAATAGGCTTTGTGAGTTAGAAACACAAACCGGGGAGTGGGATATTAGAACTAGATCATTGGAGATAATAGCTTTGGAGAAAATGTTTTTCATCATGTAGCCACACAATAAGATATTCTTCCGAAATGACATCAGATTCAACTGGGTGAACAGGTGCACCAAAAGGGGTATAGATGAGCTGATAAGCCATGGAAACAAACTATATGACACTAATTAAAGATAAGTCTTGAGAAACTATTGTTTCAAGAATCCTTTTAGGATGGAGAATAACCCAATGGTATGACTGATAGAAAACTAAAGAAAAGAAATGTGGGGACTAGGGTAGAAAATAAGGAGGTGCACGAGGAAGAAAAACCAAATTATGAAGTAAATCATGCAGTGATATAGAGTAAAAATGAGATACACCACCAGCAATAGATTAAGTGACCTAAGGAGGGGTGACATTGTGGGACTAGACAGTGGAAAGAGCTTGAGGGGACCTGATGATGGAATCTTAAGCCCACTTATGGGACTCCATACAGCTGAAATGATGGCACTTGCAACGATCCCTAAGGATTCCCAAATAATATATCATGGTATACACATTATCATATTTTCTCCTTGAGTACACAATAATTTCATACATAAATACCATTAAAACATTTCATGATACTGTTGGAATTTATTATTTGTTAGTTACATGGATGACTGTTAGTGGGGAAAACACTATGAAAATGTTATCAAAATGTCTATACTTACTCCTTTGTTAGGTCTAAAGAATGTATAACTCCTTGATTTCAAATAGAGATAACTCGATCGAATATCAATTAATGTGGTCAAAATTTAGTCCTTTAATTGAAAACAACATATCCATTTAGGGAAATGGAACTTATTCATCATGATTACATGGTTATGTCTCAAATAATAAACACCTATGAAGACAGTTCCATCGACCTTCTTCATAATGAACATATAAGACACTAAATGTTAAAATATTTGGTATATAAATCTATTGTATATAAAATAATCTGAAAAAAATTCAATTCATTCAACTAAACATGAGTCATGTTGTAGGATTATATTTAAATCATCTTAGTTCTTGAAACTAATTCAATTGGGATCTATACTTCCCTATCCATAGAAAAACCAAAAACTCCATCTAGAAATAACTTAGAAAATTCATTCACTCTAAGAGGATTATAATGTAAAAAAAATATTCTTTCCCCAGTTTGACCACTAATAATGAATATTGTCCCATGAGCTATAGAAGATGAGGTCCCACCTGACTAGACCCCATGTAACTTTCTCATTAAAACACCCGGGTTTCCCCATTTGGGGCATTAAAGGACACCCAATGAAGACAAAAATAAATTAAATATTGGTTGAAAATAAACCAATCCATTATGATAATAACATCAATTTATTCTATATTGATAACTAGAAAATTACAATCTACATCAATGTATGACATATATAGAATTATGTGTTTTATAAACAAAGCTTATTTTAATTTCCCAAATGCATTTCGATGTCAATAAAAAATTAAACGAGCTCTGTTGAATGTTTTTAATGTTACACAATATCGTCCGACTTGATTTATTATGAGTAACTTTTATAAAATAAAGTACTTTATAATTCTTAAGAAAAAAATAGTGGTAATTCTTATAGTTACATGATCTGTATCACCTTCCATTAACTACTAATTTACAGCTTGTAACTTCTCTATTTTTGGATTATTATACTAGAAAAATTATTTTACATGAAGTATATGACTAACCCATAGACCCTCTATGTTCTGATTAGCTTATACCAAAGAAAATAACATAATGAGACTAATAGAATTCTATAAGGGAAAACAATTTCCACGTAAATTCATTACATTCATAGGTTTCTAAAAAAGTGAAATTTGTTCCTTATTTGGACACACTTATAACAAGTTAGTTCGATAATAAATACTCATGTTGCAGGGAATGTCTTTGGTGAATCATAATTGTTGTTCCCTCTAGGAATATTTATTTTCTTCCTCATCATATTATAATAACCACTAGAGCTACCACCAGAGGTCGAAGTAACTCTAGTTATCATTGACTTGAAATCCAGGTCAATATCTTTCATCAACATAATATATACTACATTTATATTGATATAAATCATTATTATGTAATATTTTGATTAAATATATTGATAAAGGCTCATATTAAACCATTGATCATTATATTATCTTTTGAAACAACCTTAAGGGTTAATATAACAAGATCCACTAAGAGGTTAAAATATTCCATCATTATCAAATTCCATTGCTAAAGGATGAGTATTTCCATAGAATTTTTCAAAGTGAATGACTCAAGGTATAATTTCATGATGAATATGTATGAAAATATTTTACCTCAAATACCTCATGATTTATTTCTAGAACTATGGAATTCTACCAGCTTTTACATCTTTCATTCAGATTGATGATGAAACACCTCAACTTGATTGAATCTTGGGTCACACGGAATTCAGGATTCCCTCAATCATTCCAAATAAATCTTCCAAATCCCAAGGATCACCTTTCCTATATATATATATATATATATATATATATATTATTTTTTCTAAATAATAAAATCTGAGGCTCAATTTATATCCATGTCACTTTATGGTTATTCCTCTATATCCTGAAAAGGGTTACATACCATTCTATGTCCTATATCTCAGACTATGTACTCATCCTCATTAAAAGGATTATAATCAACTAGTGGGTTTTCTTTCTGTGGTTCATTAGATGAACCCTCCTATGGATTCAATGTATTTTTTCTAGGTATAATGACACTACACAATATAAGGTAAATAGTAGAAGAATATTAGAAGAAAGAATTGATTCTAAATAGTAACAAAATTTATCTAAAATAATTGTCAAATATAAAAAAGAATATAAGTATTATGTTTCACTTAATCCCAATTGACTCATTATCCAGCCTCCTGAAGTAACATTAGGTGCTTCATCATGAGAGATTGTTGGACAGTCTCTCAGAACCTACACATTAAGATCAAAAAATCATATATCATTTCTACCATGATATCCTAAGACAGATACCAACCAAAATAATAGATGAAATCCTATATGATATAATATTTCATTAACCAACATGGACCACTTAACTAACTAGGAATTCAATATAGACCTTGAACAACTGAAAGGGAATTCTTGATCACATTGGTTTGGAAAAAAGTGCTCTTGAATCAAAAAACAATTATGGTAATGATTTCTCCATAATATATCATAAACCAAGATGACGTATATATAGAGAAATGTAGTATTAAAATACTAGTATATTACTTAAAAGATACATAAATAAGGAAAATACAGGTGTTAAACCCTCAAAAAAATCCACGGTACACTTTTATTACAACAAACATCTCCATGTGACTTGTAATAATCACTAGAATCCCATATCTATGTGATGAACACAGACACCACTAGCTAATAATGTCTTTTCATTACCTACATCTAATAAAATAAGGTCAATATACATTATATTTTGTATACAGGTTGTGTGAAACAAATATGTATAGGATCCCATCATTTTTTTCTTAAGAGGTGTTTATAATGGAAAACAAATTATTTTAAAATAACACAATATATGGATTGAGATAAATTTTAATCAATTTTATATAAAACATGTAGATCCTCCCTTTCCATAACTCATATACATTTCCGAATCATCTAATTTTCATGAATTTATATAATAATCACATTTTCAAAATATTTCATACAATTCACTTCCATAAATAACATCTCGTTTTCTGAGGATCCTCATGTGATTTAAGTGATCAATGGACACCTATTTTACACATTACCCTAAAACAATGGGCTTAATAGGTAATATTTTACTCTCAAGAGTGTCTTATACCAAAATAAAATTAGGCCACCTAGTTCACACATTACCCATTGAGAATAGGCATAGTGATTGTGATTTCAGTATTGATAGTGGCTCCCAACCTCCATGATTACCACAATTACAATTTTCTAAAAAAATATTTAGGTTGATTTTTGAAAAATAAAGAAACATTAAATATATAAAATCATATAAACCATTCCTTAAAATCCATTTTATTCATTAAAACCAAAAGTTAAATCAATTTCATTTCAATATTCAGAACTACTACAATTCCACAATTCATTTTTTATTCTAATAATAACATTTAAAAAACAATATAGTTGTGTAACCATGAATAATTTAGAAAAATAAGTATTTTCATAAAACAAAAATCCTCAAGATAGTATAAATTTAAACAATAAAAAAGGATCCACAATAAGGAGAGTGGTATGGAAAAAAATAATGATATCCCTAAGACAATAATTATAAATTATAAACAAATGATCCAATGATTTACACTTGTTTTCATGGATGATTCATAGAATAAAATAATAAAATTAAGAATATTGTGATCTATAATAAAATTTGGGCATGACTCATTAAAATAGGTTCATATATTTGAAAGACACTTAAATCTATTAAGGATTCTGATTTGGATCATAAGAGTCTTTTAAATATGTCTCTTTAATTTATTAAAGTTGAGAAAAATTAGATTTATTGGGAATATGAAATAACATGGTTGATTTTTGGAAATGTTTTGATAAGAATATTTATTTTATTTACCATATCAACACTACTGATGAGACACTAATCCTCTATCATCTATTTTTTGGGCCTCTGGTGACCAAATGGTGTAACATCCCAAGTAATTAATGAATAATAGATATTTTTATCTATGCCTACTAATGAATTAGATAGTGTTTTAGAGGCTTAAAATGAGAATAAATCCAATCTTAAGCATTGAATACACTAATATTTTTCAAAGACTGTTTTACTGCCTTTTGGTGGAAAACCTTTTTTAATACATACTTTTGACATTTTTATAATCTCTATTTGTCAAAATAAACTTATTATTTATTATTGGGACATTGAAATTTACATTGGATAAATTTTTGGTATTTTTCGGACAATGTTCATTTTGTAATGAATAGAGAAAAATACTGCATTTTACATCAAAACTGCTTTTTCATCTTATTTAGTTATATGGTTAGATTATCTTTTTAATTGGTTTTAAAATGTAAATAGAATATATTTTTACCATTTAATCAAATTGTGGTCTTTTGAATTAATTTCACTTTGAAATTGGACTTAAACTAGTGTCGGTCTTTTGATACTTATTGTTTCATAAAAACACGTTATTTAGTCTGACAACGAGAATTAATTATTAAACTACTTAATTTAATGTATATGTTTTTAATTTTGTAAAATAGACATCATTTTTGAATTCGGAATATCAAATATAGCTTAGGGTGATGTTTTGGTATTTTTCTAAAAAACTTCAATTTTTGATCAATAGTGAAACCACTAAGTGGGACTTATAAAAACTGATTTTCCGTTTAATTGAAATTTTACCACTTCTGTGTTTTGAATTTCAAAAATATGACTTACATGGTTTTCATTAAGAAGTATAATGTGGTTCAATGGGATT
Organism: Viscum album; assembly: GCA_963277665.1. Lineage (NCBI taxonomy): Eukaryota > Viridiplantae > Streptophyta > Magnoliopsida > Santalales > Viscaceae > Viscum > Viscum album. The sequence goes on from OY728150.1 coordinate 1,478,585,939, forward strand.
AAAATAATTTTTTGGTGAATAGTAACTTTTAAGTTTTTAATCACGATTAGAGGTAATTAGTGTCATTTAAGGTAAAAATAATGTTTTAATAATATGAAATGACCTAGACACATGTACTACCCTTATTTGATGTGTCATGGCCGACCAAGACAATCCATGGGTCAACTTGGGGACCCCATGGATCCACTTTGGAAGGAAAATGACATTAATATCTTTTTATTTAATGTTAAAGTAAAAATGACACAAAGATGAGTTGTTTTTCTAAAACAATTATTAAATGGGGTTATACAGGTCAGATATTTGACTATAAATAGTCATTGGAAAGCTAAAACGATTTCCTACATCATTATATTTTTTATATTGTTTAGACATTAAATAAATTAAATTATTCATGACACCATGATGATGTAGTGATGACCTCATTATTTAACGATTTAAATAAAATAAAAAGATAATGTAAACTCTAAGACCTACAATTGTCAAAGACCAATGGGATGAGTATATTTAGAACACTTATCACCTTATACTCTAAATACATCAATTTTGGACCTTTAAAATCCGAAAAACATTTGAAAATAATGTAACATTTTGTAACTTTCCAAGAGTGCCCCACCTCTCCTCTTATAAAAGGCCCCCACCTCTACCACCTTACCCACACCTCTCAAGCCGTTGGATCGGCCAAAACCTGCCCATTTTGTCTATCCACATCCCTCTTTTACTCCTAGAATCCTCACTTTGGGCAGAAGTCTTCCCAAGCAATTCATTGAGATCCAATCAAAAAGAGTTACCCATTTTAAAGGTAGTGTTTTCTATTGTGTTCTTATGTTTTATTTTGCTTCTCTAACCCCATTAACTATTTTTATTCATTTATTTTGTAACAACACCAGTATCCTAAATATACTAGGATGTTTTTATAAGAAGGATTCGAGATTCACTTACACACACCTTCATCTAATGGTTAAAGAACATATTGTTTCTGTGGATGGCGAATTTCTGCTTCACGAAACGATGATTGTTCAACACTCATATAACACCTTCATAGGTGGACATTAAGATGAAACTATATTTATATATGATATATAATATGTTTATGTTTTACTTAAGCTTGTGTATTTTTTATTTGTGGCATACCTTTATGGTTTCCATTGTGGTAAACACGATAATTTCATTTTAGGAAGTGCGGACTACCGCCCCCTCAATGTGATTTGATTCGTTATTTCCTTAAGTTAGATGTATAAAGGATGGATATAATGATATAATATATGATATTGTATTGGAAGTATAATATAACTTCATATAATTAATATTTCTTTCAATTAAAGTATGATATATAAATGAAAGTAGCGTTCATGCGTACGTACAGCTTACTGTCTCCATGAACAGTGCATTTCATTTCTTATCCCCGAATGTAATGTACTCTTATAAGTACATATATATAATGGATATATATGATTTATGTTACATATAAATGATTAATATAATTCTGGAATTAAAATATAAGTATATCTCATTTAGTTTTAATTCCATTAATATGACATATAAATGAAAGTATCTTTCATGCGTACGTATGGCTTACCGTCTCCATGAACGGTGAATTTCAATTCTTACCTCTAAATGATTATGTAATATTAGAAATACATGTATATACTGGATATATATGATATATATGATATCTACATCATGATTATAACTCTGGATATAATGTATACATGAACAACTTGTAAATATAAAGAGTTTATTTTTGACTCAAGTACCAATGATCGATAAAATGACCGTTATTAACTTAAATAATTACATAGTGTTCATGAATTAGTAATAAGTGATATAAAAGGAATAATTAACTTGAAAAAGGTTCTTAAGAAAGTTGAAATTAACTCATGTTTATTATTCAGGAGGTTAAAGAACGATCGAGTCAAGTCGGAATTGAGGTACAGGACTTCGTCTCAATCTCCATTCATTGAGGCATATTTTGTTTTATACACAACATTCTTTTATACGGTGTATAAACCCATTTTACTTTTATGCTTATTCAAAAGGAATATTTTTTTTATGAAGAGTTTTAATAAATGACAAAAGGAATGTTTTTTTTTGTTTTTTTTGTAGGTATGCGGCGACAACCACTTCTCCACCGCCGTGACCATTATTTGAGTTTCGGTTTCCTCCACAAGCAATACTTTTTAAAAAAAATGAAAAATAAATACCATGTTTTAATTTTCTTTTATTTTGGTATTGAAAATGGTATTCATAATGTTTTTTATATCAATTTGTTGTATTGATATCTTGTGATTGAAATGTGGAAATGTTATGTTTCATTTATACATGTATTATGTGGTACGATTATGTTATGGTTCTTGGGAATTGTTATAAAGATGGGTGGTTCCGTGATAAACTAAGGGCGGGTGAGCCCAATATAGCTCTCCAATGCATTGGGTAACGTGAAGGAGTTAAACATTAAGGTTTTTCAGAAGAGATTTAGGGAATATACTATGATGGGTATTCCAAATGTAACCAAGAGGGTTACTCCCTATGTAAGAAAGTTATGAATGCCTCAAGTTACCTTTATGTCTTATGATTTATATGATTAATTCATGATTTGATGAGGTATGTTAAAATTCTTATGTTTTATGAGTAAAGTATGATTTCATACATGGACTAATGTTTTCATTTCATAAAATTATATCCCTTACTGAGCTTTTTATTCTCATCCCAGGTTTTTGATGTAACACCCGAGCTTCAATTGTACGCTTCTCATTCAATAATGCAATAGCGTGTGTTGTACGCAACCTCGAGCTCTAACACACACCACAACGAATTAAACTAGCCGTTGTGAATATTAATACCTACTTTTTGAAATTTTATAAATTTTATTTATCAAAATGGACTTCATTTTTGGATTCGGAATATCGAAATTAGCCTATGTTGAATTTTTGGTATTTTTCTGAGAACTTCTATTTTTTATGAATAGTGAAAAATACATAAAAACAACTTTTTTAATCAAAATAATTTATAGTGATAAATTATACTATTTATTATTTTTAGAGTATAATTAGAATATATTTTTACCATTTTATCCAATGGTGGTCATTAGAATTAATTTAACATTTAAATTGGACATAAACAATTGCCAATCTATTGATATAAATTGTTTCTTAAAAATACGCTATTTGTTGTAACAACGGGAATTAATTATAAAATTAATTAATGCAACTTATATGTTTGGAATTTTGTAAAATAGACATCATTTTTTAATTCGGAATATCAATTATAGCTTAGGGTGAAATTTTGGCCTTATTCTGAAAAACTTCAATTTTTGATGAATAGTGAAACCACTAAGTGGTTGTTAAAAACTGATTTTTCGTTAAAATGAAATATTACCACTTCTATGATTTGATTTTCAAAAATCCAACATACATGGTTTTCATTAAGAAGTAAAATGTGGTTCAATGAGATTAAAATAATTTTTTGGTGAATAGTAACTTTTAAGTTCTTAATCGCGATTAGAGGTAATTAGTGTAGTTTAAGGTACAAATAATGTTTTAATAATATGAGATGAGCATGAAACTTGTCCTACTCTTATTGGATGAGTCATGTCCGACCAAAACAACCCATGGGTCAACTTGGGGACCCCATGGAGCCACTTTAGTTGGAAAATGACATTATTATATATTTATTTAATGTTAATATTAAATTGACACAATCATGAGTTGTTTTACTAAAACAGTTTTTAAGTGGGGTTACACAAGTAAAAATTTTGATTATAAATATTCATTAGAAATCTAAAAAGATTTCCTACATCATAATAGTTTTTTTATAATTTTTAGACATTAAATAAATTAAATTAATTATGACATCATGATGATGCAGCGATGACCTCATTATTTATCGATTTAAATAAAATGGGAAGATAATGAAAAATACAAGGCTTAAACTTGTCCAAAGCCAATTGGATGAGGAGAGTTCGAACCCTTATCACCTTAGCCTCGAATTATATAATTGTGGGACTTTTAGAATCCGAAAAGCATTGTGTAATAATGTAACATTTCAATCTTTCCAAAAGAGCCCCTCCTCTCCACTTATAAAAGGCCCCCACCTCTCCCACCTTATTCACACCATCAAGCCATTTGGATCGGCCAACCTCTGCCCAAATACTCTCCCAACATCCCTCTATTACTCCTAGAATCCTCACTTTGGGCATAACTCTTCCCAAGGAAGCCTTTGGATCAAATCAAAAAGAGTTACCCGATTTTGAGGTAATGTCTTCTCTAATGTTGTTTTGTTTGATTTTTCTTCTCCAACCCCCTAAAATCATTTTATTAATTTATTTTGTAACAACACCAGTATCCTAAATATACTAGGATGTTGTTATAAGAAGGATTAGAGCTACACTTACACACACCTACATCTAATGGTTAAAGAACATACGGTTTCTGTGGATGGTGAATTTCTGCCTCACGAAACGATGATTGTTCAACACTCATATAACACCTTCAAAGGTGGCCATTAAGATGTCACTATTTTTTTATATGATATATAATATGTTTATGTTTTACTTATGCTTCTGTATTTCTCATTTATTCCATACTTTATGATTTCCATTATGGGTAAAACGCGATAATTTCATTTTAGGAAGTGCGGACTACCGCCCCCTCAAAGTGATTTGAATCGTTAATGCCATATGTGGGATGTATAAAGGATGGAGTAAATGGTATTATAAACTATATTATACTGGAATTATATTATACATTGATATCATTATGATTTTGTTCCATTAAATATGAAATTGAAATTAAAGTAGCGTTCATGCGTACGTACGGCTTACCGTCTCCATGAACGGTGCATTTCATTTCTTACCTCTAAATGTTACGTAATATTATAAATGAATGTATATACTGGATATATATGATATATATGATATCTACATCATGAATATAATTCTGATATAATGGATATTTCACCACATGAACAACTTGTAATTATAAGAATGTTATTGTTGACACAAGTACCAAAGATCGACAAAACGACCGTTATTAACTTAAATAAATACATAACGTTCATAACATTGTAATAAGTGATATAAAAAGGATAATGAAACTGAAAATGGTTCTCAATAAGGTAGATATTAACTCTAGTTTATTATTCAGGAGGTTAAAGAACTGTTGAGTCAAGTCAGACACAAGGTAAGGGAATTTCTTAACCCAACTTCCATTCTTTGGGTTAATCTCCTACTTTCAAATTATGTCATGATATTATTACGTCCTATCTTGTATTTTGACATTATATATGTGTTCTTATAGTGAATACACACTATAGATGTACTTTATTTAAAAAAATGATCTTTTTAAGGACTTCGTCTCAATCCCCTTTCATTGAGGCATATTTGGTTTTATACACAATTTTCTTTTATACGGTGTATAAACCCCTTTGACTTTTACGTTTATTCAAAAGGAATCTTTTTTATACGAAGAGTTTTGCTAAACGAAAAAAGGGAATGTTTTTCTTTCCGTACTTATGCGGCGACAACGACTTCTCCGCCGCCGTGACCATTATTTGAGTTTCGGCTTCCTCTACAAGCCATCATTTTTTTAATGAAAAATAAATACAATGTTTTAACTTTCTTTTATTTTGGTATTGAAAATGGTTTTGAAAGCGTTTTTATTATATCAATGTGTTGTATTGATATCTTGTGATTGAAATATGGAAATGTTATGTTTCCTTTATGCATGTTTTATGTGATACGATTATGTTATGGTTTATGATATGTTCAAACCTATTCATATGAGGAATGCATTGGACATAATAAGTGACGGGTGGAGCCCGCTATAGCTCCTCGATGCATCGGTAGGTCTCATGAGACAACTAGACGTGGAATTGGCCGAGGCCCTTTCCCAATTTGATTTATGGTTTTGGCCGAAGCCTTAATCATTTTAGACGTCTTGGCCGAGGCCTTGACAAAATGTTTCAGAATGTCTGGCATTATACATTCCCTCATTATGAAAGTGGTTATTGATATTGCATGTGATTATTCTTCTAGTAGAATATCCATGTGAGTAAGTAAGTGGAATTTTTTGATTTTACTTTTTCCATATTATACTGAAGTTCATGTTTAAAAAGGCTTTTGTTTTGTTATACATTGCCTTAAATGTTTATGTTTATTTATGAAAGCTTCCGCAATATTGTTATCCTTACTGAGCATCTGAGCTCACCCCTTTCAATGTTTTAATATTTTCCAGGATGTGAAGAAGTATTTTATGAATGACCTGCAGGGATAGTCAGAAGAGGATATGAGTGTGTACTATGAAGACTTTGTTATTAGTTTTTCACTTTATGATGTAATGTAACATTTATGAATGTGTCTAGTGTTTCCAAGGCTACTAAACTAATCGGTCTTTCGAGACTTGATCTTTTGTGATCATGCCAATGTTACGAAGTAATGCACCGACTCTGGGTAGCTGGGGTCGGGGCGTTACAGTTGGTATCAGAGGCAGTTTAGTACTAACCTTGGAAGCTAGATTTAGATAAACTCTGATTAGAGCACATAGCCCAAAGATAGACTTTAAGGATTAGTATAGAAGAACTTCCTATAATTTTGGTATTATAGAGAATTTGTGAGTTTTCCGAGCAATACGTCCCTGTCTAGATACGAGCAAGTAGAGGCGGCTCTGGCACAGATGTACCTAGGGGTAAAACCCGAAAACACCTCTTTGAGATAGACTCGAATGGGAACTGGTGCACGACAACGGGCCTTGCTGCACTCTTGGTTACGACACTCCCAGGGGATATGCTTTGGATAATTATCATTTTCTTTATAAACCACTTTGAAGGGTTATGAGTATATACTTCCTGAAAGAAAAACTTTTTATGATTATGGATTATATCGATAAATAGTTCAATTTATGTTCAGTATTTTATAAGTATGGAATTATGTATTTTGATTCATAAACTAATATAGTTTATGCCATTGTATAGAAATGGCGCCCAGTAGAAGGAATGTGAACTCCAGCAATACGTATGATCCAAAGAGTAAGAAGTATCGTATCTTTCACGGTATTAAGCCAAAATTTCGAAGGGAAATAGTCTCCCATGTGTTATCAACATATGAAGAAATAGTATCATGTGTTAATAAGATAAGTAAAGAATTCTCTGAGTCCTATGGCTTTGAAGCGAAGCAAGAGACGAAAGGGATGGAAGAGAGAATGATGGATAAAGGGATGAGGGGAATGAAGAATTTTCCAATATGTGGTAATTGTGGGAAGAAACATCATGGAACTTGCCTAAAGGGAATGGGAGTTTGTTATAAGTGTAGAAAAACAGGACACAAAGTGCGTGACTGCAAGGGTAAGAAAATGGTTTCAAATGTACAATGCTTCTTCTGCAAGGATTGGAGACACTACGCAAACCAATGTCCAAATCATCAGAGTATGCCTCAAATGATGTTATTGGATAATAATCAAGTTATGATACTACCACAGATGAGGAGTAATGATTAGAGTTTTTATGTTTTTATTAAAGAATTTTGTAATTTAAGTGTTGTATCAATGATGTACTGGTTATAATAATTATGGAGTATATAAGGATTGTACTACAGTATTATTTCATCAAGGACTTGAGATTGTGTGGAACCAAGAAAAGTGACTCCACAGTAGGTTAAATTTTTGGAAAATTTATGGTTTAGAGAAAGATAAACCATAATATTGTTCTGATACTGAGATAGTGATTTTGGAATAAGACGTGATTTATTTGGATAAATTATATTGGATATTCTTAACTTCCTTAAAACTGATTGATGATTTGTATACATTTTTGGATAGAAGGAGTATATCTAGTATTCTATAAGGAATAAAGGATCATGGTAATTCAGTATGTTTAAAAATAATACATGATGAAGGTGTTCACATGTTGTTACGTGGAAAAAAGGATCATCATTATGTTTACCTTCCTTATAAAATTTAGACTGTGAGTTGGACAGAAGTATTTTGGATAAATATAAAGGTTGGAGTGGATTAAGTTGATCTTTGGATAGTATTGTTTATGGTTAAAGCAATTCTGAATATTATTTTTGGAATATTATAATACTATAGTTTTAGGAAAAGGACAACCTGTAGGGTGGGGAATAACCCGTCGCGTTGGACAAAGCTGCAGGAATCGAACCCACAGCCATAGTGCGACAAGCCATTATTTCCTACCACTAGACTAAAGGAAGTCCCTGGTTATTACAAAATAATTTTACTAATCTAAATGGTATGTGTTAACATTTGGAATCTTATACAATTAGGATAAGTATAATATTTTTGGGTTCTATTATCTTTTTGAGTGATAGGTGAGTTGAAGGTTGAAACTCTAATTGTCAAGCATAAATATATATATACCTATCTGTTATTCAATGAATAAATTAATTCTTAAACTTTATTAAAGGGATATTAAAACAAAAAAATGTGTTACCCTAATACCTTATGTCTTGTTGAACTGATGATATTTTAAATCAACATAGATTGAAGGCTTTGAGGCCCTCAATTTGACAGTTGATTGTGATTGATGACCTCAATCACTCCCTACAATTATTTACCTTTTTCCTCCAATTATATGTCTCTAATTGCCACCAATGTTTTCCTTATTGAGATCATAATTTGGTGGTGACTTTCTTATTTCCATTTCCTTCTTATTAAGGATAAATTTTATTTACCTTATTTCCGATGTGGGTTTTCCACAAAGGTATTTTCTATTTTCAACCTTTTATTTTCAAAGAAAAATTTCAAATTGCAAGGACGCAATTTATTGAAGGAGGGGAGAATGTAACACCCTGAGCTTCCATTATACGCTTCTCATTCAATAATGCAATAGCGTGTGTTGTACGCAAGCTCGAGCTCTAACACACACCACAACGAATTAAACTAGCCGTTGTGAATAGTAATACCTACTTTTTGAAATTTTATAAATTTTATTTATCAAAATGGACTTCATTTTTGGTTTTGGAATATCGAAATTATCCTATGTTGAATTTTTTGTATTTTTCTGAGAACTTCTATTTTTTATGAATAGTGAAAAATACTTAAAAACAAATTTTTTAATCAAAATAATTTATAGTGATAAATTATACTATTTTGTGGTTTTAGAGTATAATTAGAATATATTTTTACCATTTTATCCAATGGTTATCATTAGAATTAATTTAACATTGAAATTGGACATAAACAATTGCCAATCTATTGATATAAATTGTTTCTTAAAAACACGCTATTTGTTGTAACATCGGGAATTAATTATAAAATTAATTAATGCAACTTATATGTTTGGAATTTTTTAAAATAGACATCATTTTTTAATTCGGAATATCAATTATAGCTTAGGGTGAAATTTTGGCCTTATTCTGAAAAACTTCAATTTTTGATGAATAGTGAAACCACTAAGTGGTTGTTAAAAACTGATTTTTCGTTAAAATGAAAAATTACCACTTCTATGATTTGATTTTCAAAAATCCGACATACATGGTTGTCATTAAGAAGTAATATTTGGTTCAATGAGATTAAAATAATTTTTTGGTGAATAGTAACTTTTAAGTTCTTAATCGCGATTAGAGGTAATTAGTGTAGTTTAAGGTACAAATAATGTTTTAATAATATGAGATGAGCATGACACTTGTCCTACTCTTATTGGATGAGTCATGGCCGACCAAAACAACTCATGGGTCAACTTGGGGACCCCATGGAGCCACTTTAGTTGGAAAATGACATTATTATATATTTATTTAATGTTAATATTAAATTGACACAATCATGAGTTGTTTTACTAAAATAGTTTTTAAGTAGGGTTACACAAGTCCAAATTTTGATTATAAAAATTCATTAGAAATATAAAAAGATTTCCTACATCATAATATTTTTTTTATAATTTGTAGACATTAAATAAATTAAATTAATTATGACATCATGATGATGCAGCGATGACCTCATTATTTAACGATTTAAATAAAATGGAAAGATAATGCAAAATCCAAGGCTTACACTTGTCCAAAGCCAATTGGATGAGGAGATTTCGAACCCTTATCACCTTAGCCTCGAATTATATAAGTGTGGGACCTTTAGAATCCGAAAAGCATTGTGTAATAATGTAACATTTCAATCTTTCCAAAAGAGCCCCTCCTCTCCACTTATAAAAGGCCCCCACCTCTCCCACCTTATTCACACCATCTAGCCATTTGGCTCGGCCAACCTCTGCCCAAATACTCTCCCAAAATCCCTCTCTTACTTCTAGAAGCCTCACTTTGGGAATAACTCTTCCCAAGGAAGCCTTTGGCTCAAATCAAAAAGAGTTACCCGATTTTGAGGTAATGTCTTCTCTAATGTTGTTTTGTTATATTTTTCTTCTCCAACCCCATAAAATCTTTTTATTCATTTCTTTTGTAACAACACCTGCATCCTCAATATACTAGGATGTTGTTATAAGAAGGATTCGATCTACACTTACACACACCTACATCTAATGGTTAAAGAACATACGGTTTCTGTGGATGGCGAATTTCTGCCTCACGAAACGATGATGGTTCAAAACTCATATAACACCTTCAAAGGTGGCCATTAAGATGTCACTATTTTTATATATGATATATAATATTTTTATGTTTTACTTATGCTTCTGTATTTCTAATTTATTCCATACTTTATGATTTCCATTATGGGTAAAACGCGATAATTTCATTTTAGGAAGTGCGGACTACCGCCCCCTCAAAGTGATTTGAATCGTTAATGCCATATGTGGGATGTATAAAGGATGGAGTAAATAGTATTATACACTATATTATACTTTAATTATATTATACATTGATATCATTATGATTTTGTTCCATTAAATATGAAATTGAAATGAAAGTAGCGTTCATGCGTACGTATGGCTTACCGTCTCCATGAACGGTGCATTTCATTTCTTACCTCTAAATGTTACGTAATATTATAAATGAATGTATATACTGGATATATATGATATATATGATATCTACATCATGAATATAATTCTGATATAATGGATATTTCACCACATGAACAACTTGTAATTATAAGAATGTTATTGTTGACACAAGTACCAAAGATCGACAAAATGACCGTTATTAACTTAAATAAATACATAACGTTCATAACATTGTAATAAGTGATATAAAAAGGATAATGAAACTGAAAATGGTTCTTAATAAGGTATAAATTAACTCTAGTTTATTATTCAGGAGGTTAAAGAACTGTTGAGTCAAGTCAGACACAAGGTAAGGGAATTTCTTAACCCAACTTCCATTCTTTGGGTTAATCTCCTACTTTCAAATTATGTCATGATATTATTACGTCATATCTTGTATTTTTACATTATGTATGTGTACATATAGTAAATACACACTATAGATGTACTTTATTTAAAAAATGATCTTTTTAAGGACTTCGTCTCAATCCCCTTTCATTGAGGCATATTTGGTTTTATACACAATTTTCTTTTAAACGGTGTATAAACCCCTTTGACTTTTACGTTTATTCAAAAGGAATCTTTTTTATACGAAGAGTTTTTCTAAACGAAAAAAGGGAATGTTTTTCTTTCCGTACTTATTCGGCGACAACGACTTCTCCGCCGTCGTGACCATTATTTGAGTTTCGGCTTCCTCTACAAGCCATCATTTTTTTAATGAAAAATAAATACAAAGTTTTAACATTCTTTTATTTTGGTATTAAAAATGGTTTTGAAAGCGTTTTTATTATATCAATGTGTTGTATTGATATCTTGTGATTGAAATATGGAAATGTTATGTTTCCTTTATGCATGTTTTATGTGATACGATTATGTTATGGTTTATGATATGTTTAAGCCCATACATATGAGGAATGTATTGGACTTAATAAGTGATGGGTGGAGCCCGCTATAGCTCATCGATGCATCGGTAGGTCTCATGAGACAACTAGACGTGGAATTGGCCGAGGCCCTTTCCCAATTTGATTTATGGTTTTGGCCGAAGCCTTAATAATTTTAGACGTCTTGGCCGAGGCTTTGAAAAAATGTTTCAGAATGTCTGGCATTATACATTCCCTCATTATGAAAGTGGTTATTGATATTTCATGTGATTATTCTTCTAGTAGAATATCCATGTGAGTAAGTAAGTGGAATTATTTGATTTTACTTTTTCCATATTATACTGAAGTTCAAGTTTAAAAAGGCTTTTGTTTAGTTATACATTGCCTTAAATGTTTATGTTTATTTATGGAAGCTTCTGCAATATTGTTATCCTTACTGAGCATCTGAGCTCACCCCTTTCAATGTTTTAATATTTTCCAGGATGTGAAGAAGTATTTTATGAATGACCTACAGGGATAGTCAGAAGAGGATATGAGTGTGGACTATGAAGACTTTGTTATTAGTTTTTCACTTTATGATGTAATGTAACATTTATGAATGTGTCTAGTGTTTCCAAGGCTACTAAACTAATCGGTCTTTTGAGACTTGATCTTTTGTGATCATGCCAATGTTACGAAGTAATGCACTGACTCTGGGTTGCTGGGGTCGGGGCGTTACATTTGAAATTTTTTTCACAGGTCAAGGGAAAGGTACATGATGTGATGATAGTGTCAATGAATTGTCAAGAATGAATCCATGTTTTATTTTAAATATGTTTCCGCTGATGGGAAAAATGAGTACTGTATTTTATGTAACAACTTTTTTTAAATGTGGTTTGTAATGCTTGTTTTCTGATCTAATTCTCTAAAACTCTAAACCTGAAATGATCCTCAAGGGGTATTCTTGAAATATCTCAAGATTAAGTAATGTTTAAGTCTGGGGCCTTATAGTTGGTATCAAAGGGGGGTTTAGATAACATTATAAGTTATAATTTTATTAAATGATTATCCAAAAATATTTTTTATGGTCAAATTGAAATGATATAACATTTAATGATTACCATGTTGCTTAACCTAAGGTATTTATGTGATAGGAATGTTTTTCCATAGTGGAAACAGAACAGCTTTTCTGGGAAGGCATACAGAGGGAAATGTCCTTTCAAATCAGTATCTTGAGATGGTCAGTATCAGAACTAAATAGTTTGTTTCAGTGATGGCTCAGTTGACTCAGGTGAAAAATGTTTGTTGTTTTTATTGATGATATTTTGGTGTTTTCTAAAAGTAAAGAGGATCATGAACGACATTACGGGTTATTTTTCAAACCTTAAAAGAAAATAAATTGTATGAGAAATTCAGAAAGATGAGTTTTGGTTGAAAAAAATTTCTTTCCTTGGTCATATTGTTTCTAAAGATGGGATAACTATTGATCCTTTAAAAACAAAGGTTTTTGAAGAATGGCCATGACCCAGAAATGTTACTGAGATTCATAGTTTCATTGGTTTGACAGGATATTACCGAAGGTTTGTTAAATTTTTTTCATAGTTATCTAGTCCAATGACTAAGCTAACTCGGAAGGTTGTTAAGTTTATCTGGACAAAAGAATGTGATGATTGTTTTCAGGAGTTGAAAATAAGATTGGTGAATGCTCTAGTTTTGGCACTACCTTCCAGGAATGGTGAGTTTGTTATCCACAATGATGCTTAATTGAAAGGAATTAGTTGTGTCCTAATGCAGAATGATCAGGTAATTGCTTATGCTTCAGTTCAGTTGAAAACTCATGAGGTAAATTACCCTATACATGATTTGTAATAAGCTGCTATTGTTTTTGCTTAAAAAATTTGGAGGCATCATTTGTATGGAGTAAAGTGTGAAATATATACCGATCAGAAAAGTTTAAAGTATATATTGACATAGAAAGAATTGAACATTAGACAGAGAAGATGACTGGAATTTATCAAGGGTTATGATTGTACAATTCATTACCATCTGAGAAAAGAAAATAAAGTGGATGATGCTTTGAGTCGAAAAAGTAATGCTTCATTAACAAATTTTCATTTGGAACGTGATCCTTTGGTTAAGGATTGGATGAAATTTGGCATAGATGTTTTTGGTGAAAGATGTTTTTCTGTTTTGTTTAAGGTATCAGTGAAATCTTCTCTCTCAGAAAGAATTAATCAAGCACAGAAGCAAGACAGCGAGTTGCAAAAAAAGGTAGAGATGGTTCAGAAGGGTAAGTTTCCTGAATTCAGTATTGATAATGATTTTTTTTGATATTTGGTAAGATATTTTGTGTGCCTTGTGATTCATAGTTGAAGAGAGTGTTGTTATGTGAAGCTCATAGTTCTCTATTTTCAGTTCATCTTTGCAGTACTAAGATGTACAGAGATCTGCGGGAGTATTATAGGTGGGATTGAATGAAAATAGATATTTTTGATTTTACATTGAAGTGTTTGACTTGTCAGCAGGTTAAAGCAGAGCGGAAGTTACCGAAAGGGATGATTCATCCTTTACCAGTTCCAGAGTGTAAATGGGATAATATATCAATGGACTTTGTTGTGGGATTACAGAAGACATCGTGAGGTAATAATGCAATCTGGGTTATTGTTGATCGCTTGACTAAATCTGCTCATTTCCTTTCTATACGAGATACTTTTTCCCTATATCAACTTTCCCGTTTGTATCTTAAAGAGATAGTTAGGTTACATGGAGTTTCTCTCTCCATTGTATCTGACCGTGATCCCAGGTTTACTTCTAACTTTTGGAAAGGCCTTCAGAAGTCGTTGGGTACTGAATTAAATTTTAGTACAGATTTTCATTCTCAATCAGATGGGCAGTCAGAACGAACAATTCAGACATTAGAAGATATGCTACGTGCTTATTCGATAGATTATCAGGGAAGTTGGGACCAACATATTTCATTGGTTGATATTTCATATAATAACAGTTTTCATTCCAGTATACAGTTGGAACCATTTGAGGCCTTATATGGGAAGCAGTGTCGAACTCCAGCTTTCTGGGATGAAGTGGGTGAAAGGAATCTAACGAGACCAGAATTGGTAAAAGAGTTGGCAGAAAAAGTTCAGCTGATTCAGAAACACATGAGAACAGCTCAGAGCAGGCAGAAGAGTTATGCAGACAACATGAGGAAGGATCTCTTTTTTGAGGTAGGTGATCTTGTTTTTCTCAAAGTCTCACTATGGAAAAGTGTGATGTGATTTAGTAAGAAAGGAAAGCTGAGTCCAAGGTTCATTAGACCATATGAAATTCTGGAGATATTTGGATTATTAGCTTACTGAGTGGCTTTACCTCCGAGTTTATCTCAGGTACACAATGTTTTTCATGTTTCAATGTTGTGGAAGTACATGCCAGATCCATCTCATGTTTTGAGTCAGAGGTAGTTCTGCTGGAAGAGAACCTATCTTATAAGGAATAACCGGTCCATATTCTTGACCATAGGGAAAAAGTGTTACTGAATAAGGTGATTCATTAGTTAAATGTTTTGTGAATAAACCACATGACTGAAGAGGCAACATGGGAATCTAAAAATGCGATGAGGGCTAAATACCACCCCTTATTCGATAAGTAAATAAATTGCGGGGATGAAATTTTCTAAAGGGTGGAAGGATGTAACATCCCAAGTACATAATGAATAATAGATATTTTTATATATGTCTACTAATGAATTAGATAGAGTTTTAGAGGCTTAAAACAAGAATAAATTCAATCTTAAGCATGGAATACACTAATATTTTTAAAAGATTATTTAACTACCTTTTGGTGGAAAAACTTTTTTAAAACAAAATTTTGACAATTTTATAAGATCTATTTGTCAAACTAAACTTATTATTTATGATTGGGTCATTGAAATTTACATTTGATATTTTTTTGGTATTTTTCTGACAATGTTCATTTTGAAATGAATAGTGAAAAATACTGCATTTTACATCAAAACTGCTTTTTCATCTAATTTAGTTATATGGCTAGACTATCATTCTAATTGGTTTTAAAGTGTAAATAGAAGATAATTTTACCATATAATTCAATAGTGGTCGTTGGAAATAATTTTACTTTGGAATTGGACTTAAATTAGTGTCAATCTTTTGATACTTTTTGTTTCATAAAAACTCGCTATTTTCTCTGACAACAGGAAATAATTATTAAATTAATTAATGTAACTTATATGTTTTGAATTTTTTAAAATATACATCATTTTTGAATTCATAATATCAAATATATCTTATGGTAAAGTTTTGGTATTTTTCTAAAAAAACTTCAATTTTTGATGAATAGTGAAACCACTAAGTGGTATTTATGAAAACTGCTTTTCCGTTTAAATGAAATTTTACCACCTCTGTGTTTTAAATTTCAAAAATCTGACATACATGGTTGTCATTAAGAATTAAAATGTTGTTCAATGGGATTAAAATAATGTTTTTGTGAATAGTAACTTTTCAGTTTTTAATCACGATTAGAGGTAATTAGTGTAATTTAAGGTAAAAATAATGTTTTAATAATATGAAATGACCTAGACACATGTCCTACCCGTATTGGATGTGTCATGGTCGACCAAGAAAATCCATGGGTCGACTTGGGTACCCCATGGAGCCACTTTGGAAGGAAAATGACATTAATATCTTTTTATTTAATGTTAAAGTAAAAAATGACACAAACATGAGTTTTTTTACTAAAACAATTTTTAAATGGGGTTATAAAAGTCAGATATTTTACTATAAATATTAATTGGAATTATAAAAATATTTCCTACATCATGATATTTTTTTTATAATTTTTAGACAATAAATAAATTAAATTATATATGACACCATGATGATGCAGCGATGACCTCATTATTTAACGATTTAAATAAAATAAAAAGCTAATGTAAACTCTAAGACCGAAACTTGTCAAAGAATTATTGGAAGAGTATTTTTCGAACCCGTATCACCTTAACCTAGAAATAAATCAATTTGGGACATTTAAAATCCGAAACTCATTTGAAAATAAAGTAACATTTTGTAACATTCCAAGAGTGCCCCTCCTCTCCTCCTATAAAAGGCCCCCACCTCTACCACCTTACCCACACCTCTCAAGACTTTGTCTCAGAAAAAACCTGCCCATTTTGTCTCTCCACATCCCTATATTACTCCTAGAAACCTCACATTGGGCATAAGTCTTCCCAAGGAATCCTTTGAGCTCAAATCAAAAAGAGTTACCCATTTTAATGGTAGTGTTTTCTATTGTGTTCATATGTTTTATTTTGCTTCTCCAACCCCCTAAACTCTTTTTATTCATCTTTTTTGTAACAAAACCATTATACTCAATATACTAGGATGTTGTTATAATAAGTATTCGAGCTACACATACACACACCTTCATTTAATGGTTAAAGAACATACTGTTTCTGTGGATGGCGAATTTCTGCCTCACAAAACGATGATTGTTCACCACTCATATAACACCTTCAATGGTGGCCATTAAGATGAAAATATATTTATATATGATATATAATATGATTATGTTTTACTTAATCTTCTGTATTTTTCATTTGTGGCATACCTTTATGTTTTCCATTGTGGGTAAACACGATAATTTCATTTTTGGAAGTGCGGACTACCGCCCCCTAAAAGTGATTTGATTCAGTAATGCCATACGTGGGACGTATAAAGGATGGATTTAATGATATTATATATGATATTATACTAAAATTATAATATAGCTTTATATAATTTTTATTTATTTCCATTAAATAATGATATGGAAATGAAATTGCCGTTCATGCGTACATGCGGCTTACCGTCTCCCTGAACGGTGCATTTCATTTCATATCCCCAAATATAATGTACTATTATAAGTACATATATATAATGGATATATATGATTTATGTTACATATAAATGATGAATATAATTCTGTAATTGAAATATATTTATCTCTCATTTAGTTTTAATTGCATTAATATGACATAGAAATGAAAGTACCTTTCATACGTAAGTTAGACTTACCGTCTCCATGAACGGTGCATTTCATTTCATACCTCTAAATGATTATATAATATTATAAATGGATTTATATACTAGATATATATGATATATATGATATCTATATCATGAGTATAACTCTAGATATAATGGATACATGAACAAATTGTAATTATAAAGAGTTTTTTTTACTCAAGTACCAATGATCGATAAAATAACCGTTATTAACTTAAATAATTACATAGTGTTCATGACATGGTAATAAGTGATATAAAAGGAAAAATGAACTCGAAAAAGGTTCTTAAGAAAGTAGAAATTAACCCAGGTTTATTATTCAGGAGGTTAAAGAACTATCGCGTCATGTCGGACCCGAGGTATGGGACTTCATCTCAATCTCCATTCATTGAGGCATATTTTGTTTTATACACAACTTTCTTTTATACGGTGTAGAAACCCCTTTGACTTTTATTCTTATTCAAAAGGAATATTTTTTATATGAAGCGTTTTACTAAATGACAAAAGGAATGTTTTTTTTGTTTTTTTGTCATACGTATGTGGCGACAACGACTTCTCTGCCGCCGTGACCATTATTTGAGTTTCAGCTTCCTCTACAAGCCATACTTTTTTTTAAAATGAAAAATAAATACCATGTTTTAATTTTCTTTTATTTTGGTATTGAAAATGGTTTTCATAATGTTTTTTATATGAATGTGTTGTATTGATATCTGGTGATTGAAATGTGGAAATTTTATGTTTCCTTTATGCATGTATTATGTGGTACGATTATGTTATGGTTCTTGGGCATTGTTATGAAGATGGGTAGTTATGTGATAAACTTAGGGCGGGTGAGCCCGATATAGCTCTCCAATGCATTGGGTAATGAGAAGGAGTTAAAAGTTAAGGTTTCTCCGAAGAGATTTAGGGAATATACTATGATGGGTATTCCAAACGTAACCAAGAGGGTTACTCCCTACGTAATAATGTTATGAATCCCTCAAGTTACATTTATGTCTTATGATTTCTATGATTTATTCATGATTTGATGAGGTATGTTAATGTTCTTATGTTTTATTAGTAAAGTATGATTTCATAAATTGACTAATGTTTTCATTTCATACTTTTATATCCCTTACTGAGCTTTTTATGCTCATCCCATGTTTTTGAAATGTTTTTCACAGGTCAAGGGAAAGGTACATGATGTGATGATAGTGTAAATTAAGTGTCAAGATAGAATCCATGTTTTATTTTAAATATGTTTCTGCTGATGGGAAAAATGAGTACTATATTTTATGTAACCACTTTGTTTAAATGTGGTATGTAATGCCTGTTTTATGATCTAATTCTCTAAAACTCTAAACCTGAAAATATCCTCAAGGTGTATTCTGGAAAATTATAATGATTAAGTAATGTTTACGGCTGGGGCCTTATAAATGGTGGCCATTCAGTTGATTGATAGTTGTAGGAAGAATGCCAATATTTTTCTTCTTCCAATAGTGGTCCAATATATATTCATCAGTGAGCTCATAGAATTATTATATCCTGAATTAACCATGTTATCCAACCTAATATTTGATATCTCTCACTTGAAAAATGTGGGACCATATGTAGTTTTTAAAGTATAATTGTTAGGTCCTCATTCACATGGGCCTCTCAAGAAACACCCTTCATCCTCATGAAGGATAGAAGCCAAAAATAAATGCAAAATAATTGGATTGAATATATGGTAAAGGAAATAATATAGTGATCATACCTAAAATCTCCACCAGGGTTGTATAATTCAAAATCTGACTACCAAGAAAATTCAATATATGATATTTAAAAAAATACCATTAAAATTTTTACATTAATAAAATTAAACGATAATTTAAGATTTTTTATCTTGAAAACATAGTATATAATACATGAAGTACATATGTAAAATAAATAGATACACTCATTTAACCCCATTAAAGGTTACCTATACAATTAAATCATAGTTCACCTCACTATTAGTTTTTTCATAGTGCCCTATATTATTTTTGGGAAATT
This sequence comes from Viscum album, assembly GCA_963277665.1. Classification (NCBI taxonomy): domain Eukaryota; kingdom Viridiplantae; phylum Streptophyta; class Magnoliopsida; order Santalales; family Viscaceae; genus Viscum; species Viscum album. The sequence continues at coordinate 1,478,605,803 of OY728150.1, forward strand.
GTGATGTCAATTTTATTTTAATGAAATTATTCAATTATAATGAGCGTTTTTTGGAACTATCATTGTTTATTTGGAGTTTTTTTAGGGGTTTGATTTTTTATAAGTGTTCCAAAATATGGTTTCTAGAAGGAAATGACCTATAATAGGTTTCTTCTAACGTTATTTACGAAATTCACCTGTATTCTTTAGGTCATAGATTTTAAATTTAGATGATGAGGATGTTTAGTTCAATTGTGTTGTGTTTTTTGGTATACCATAGATAACAGTCTCATTTAATATTGATACACGATATTGGTGGTGTTAAATGAGAAACAAATTGACCCTTAATGTTTTTGAGGTTAGTTTAATTGGATGAAAAATTTTAAACTCTGTAAATAATTGGTGGGGAAACCTTCTATATATATCAAACTTAATGTGTGTACTTGTATTTTTATAAATCAAGTGTCTCCTTAAAACAGTAATTTGAAAATAAATAATGATGAGAAATGAAATTCTATAATATTTATAATATAGATATAAAACAATAATTTTGAAATGTGTAAAACGAAATTATTGTTTACTTGACACATTTATATTCATTGCATGAATTTTTTTATTCGATGGAGTGAACATCGGTGGTGTGAATTTTTCAACTTATTATGGAGTTTTGCATGGAAATAATTTCTCCCATGTTTTAGTCTATAATATTGGGAGAGTTCATTATAAAATTTGATTTTTACATGTGATACTACAATAACTAATTATGATTTATTATTTGAAGGAAAGTGTCATGGATGCATTCCCAATAACTGGTATCAATGGTAGGCTTTGGTTCAATGAATGATCAATGGTTTTCACATCAGTTCACGTAATATTTTATGCCACCATAATTTTTAATAATTTTAGTGGGAGTCATTTTTTAAAGGATTGTATCATAAGGAAATGGGGTTTAGATCATAAAGTTTTTTGGAATGGATTTAATTTTTGAAAAAAAAATTATATAGAAGTTTATATGATTTAGAAATATTTTGAATTCCATTACAGTCTATTAAACAAGAAAAAAAAGATACATGTGAATGGGAAAATATGTATACAAAGGAAAATGGTGTGTTATAACTGAAATTAGTTTAGAACAAGGGGATGAAGACCATAATAGAGTCGATAGATGTCCTTGTAGATATATAAGAGAGACATAAAACATAGAATAAAGTGAACTTGATATAGACATCATTTATTATGGGGTTTATACAAGGATAATATGAAGTATTATTTATGAATTATCTTAATTTATTACAGAGCAAACATTTTTCTATGAATTTTATCTTCATAGAAAATTTAGGGTGACTTTGTAAATAACATCCTTAATAGAGTATTGGAATTAAATATGAATTACTTTGAGCAGTTCAAGAGGATTGAAATATTTAGTGTTTACTGATGTTTGGATCAAGAATATCAATGGAAATCTATAATGAAGTGAGAGTGCATCATCATCTGGTGGTGTATTGAATAAAAAAATGAAGGGGATTATCAAAGAATAATTTTAATTATTAAGAGTTTAAATCAAGGGAGAAGAGCATATGGATGTCTTTTGGAAGTGGGCATATTTTTTAGCATTGTGGGGAGATAGGACACCTCAATAAATATTATCATTATTGGAATTTCATATTCAGTGCATCTTCTAGAGAGATGAGTGTGGTGGTAGAGATAAGGGTAAATATATATATAGATATTTCAACACAAATGGATATAGAGATTATATATTATCGAACATCATTACAGTCAACATGATAAAAATGGTTTATATAAAACTATGTATATGAAAATTTTCATTGATTTCAGGTTTATCATTATGAATATCCTAAATTTTTTGGAAAAAGTAAAAATAAATTTTAAATTAAATAATTCTATTTTTCATGTACTAACAGATATTTGACATGATTATGTACTATTTAATAACTAATTTTGTGGGTCATATGGATGAATCATTATCCAAATTTTTTTGTTGAAGTGGTTATGAATATTTATCAAGAAACTCTTATCATAGATATATTTGTAAAATATATAACAATATATATTATTGGAAGTTAAATGGGTAATAAACTTATAATAATGACATCTTCTAGATGCTTAGAGTTTTGGAATCATAGGTTTTATGGAATATAGTGAGAAAGCTGCTGAGATTATAATAGAAAAGGACACAGTAGAGATAGATTATTAATTAATTGGATGGAGAAAGAGTTATAAAATTATAATAGAATGAAACATTTCATTCATATTATTTTAAAACACACTAAGGATGAGGATCTAGTGTTGGTACACACAGATGTTTGGGGATCTTCTGTAGTTAACTCTAACAGAAGAGCTGAGTAATTTGTTACATTCCTTGAAGATATCAAAAGAATATCATGGGGTTACTTTATAAATATTAATATTGAATTTCACGGAATATTTTTTCGATGGAATGATATGATTGATGGATACACTAGAAATAGGTTTCAATAAATTGGGGAAAATAATGGTGGTGATTTTACAAAATTATGTTTTTGGGTCTTTCGTAAGAAAATTGGAATCCAAGAAAAGACTAATATTCTAGGAAAACCTAAAAAACATTTGTTCCCATGATAATGACCCTAACACTTATGGAATGATCAATAATTATGATACTATATTATGAAATGCCTAATGGGTTTTGGGCATAGGTAGTTGTAACACTAAATTAAATACTCAAAAAAGTAATTCAACATTATTTAGACATCAATTTACATAATAACTATGGAAGAAAAAGAATAAAAAATATAATTATATTAATGTTTTTAAATGTTTTCCTATGTTCCTGTGAATGATAAATATTGAGATAAGATTGAGGAAAAATCACATACTTGTAAACTCAAAGGTTATATATATAGATACTTTTGTTTTTTTTCTTTTGGGATAATGAAAAGAAGAAGCTTTTTAAATGTAATGTTGTGTATGTTAATGAGTATATCTTATGGAACGATAATGACATGGTGGATAAGGAATTTGTTAATATAGAATCAAATTCAATTCAAGTTGATTTTAATGCTTCTTCTAGATGACCACACTTTCTAGAATGTTTATATATATTTGAATCTATCTGATAGTGACATTTTAAAGATATATTTTTAGAGTATAAAATTAATGTTCATAACATTATTCTATATAATAAATATTAAAAATAGAATGAAATGGGGATTCTCATTCAAGAGTTTCGTAAGTAGATGTTCTAGAAGATACATTTTTGGAAGAATATTAATCATATGATAACTAGAAAAGTTAATCATGTATTAGATTATTTATGAAGTGGTATATATCAAATGCATATTTCTTATATTGGATAAAAATATGGGAACCAATGTGTCCAAAAAACTAGAAGCCTGGAGAGATTTGAGAACCAAGTAGTTGGAAATGTATAAGGACTTAGATTCAATGTGATCTAATAACAGAATGGATATAACTTAATTACAACTGGGGATGAATGTTATTAGAACAAATTGGAGTATAATTTTAAATAAGAAGTATAAAGATTAAAAAATTTAAACTTTAGAATATTTTTAATGGATTTTGGTGGAGAAGGACTGATTTCTATAAAATATCCCCCCTAGTAAATACCTATACTAGAATTAAAATTGTTTTATGCTTGATTTCATATATAAAAAATTATCTTGAACAAATAGATTTCAATACGTATTTTATTCACATATATTTAGTGGAATAAATTTATATAATGCAACATATTGTTCCCATTGATAATAAAATTCATTTCATTGTGTGAAAAAGAAAATAACTATTAATGGTTTTAAATAAGAAAAAATATATGGGGACTAAATGTTTGATTCCTTCCTTGATGATAAATATTTCACATGAAGTAACCATGGTAAATAAATTTTCTAGAATTAGTTCAATTGAAATAAATTCATAATATTACATTTTTTATGGATGACATATAACTGGTTGTTCAAAATATTCATATGATGACAATTTTGAAGTTGAAATTATATATAAATTATGAAATATTGATCAAGGTGAAGAAATGAAGAAAATCAGAATAAGGATTTAATAGGACTAGAAAACCAGAAGAGTTAATTTATCATCGAGGGATTACATCTAGAATATAGTTGAGTGATTTGGTATCTGTGGATGTAAACCAGTTTCAAGTCCTCTCAATAGTCACATTACACATTTAAAGAATCATTCACCATTTATTAAAGTGGAAAATAAAATAAAGTTTAATGTTATATATGCCTCATGTGTTAAAATTTTATTTTATACTATGGTGTGTACATGTTGAGATATTTCACATGTAATTCTAATTGAAATTTAGCTTATGGAAAATCGAGGGAATTTTTATTGGGAATCTATAAAATGGATAAGTAAGTATCTTAATAAAACATATGGAAAATATTGTTATTTTTGTGATGATGATATGTTATTTAGGTTTTATGATTCCAACTTTTGTCATGATTCTAATTAATAAAAGATAACAACCTGATATGTTTACACATTTGATGGAACCATGATCAGTTTTATGTTTAATATACAATTGATTATTTCACTTTCATTAAATTGAATAAAAATATGAGGATGTTATGGATTGATAAAATTAAATGTCATAGTTATGAAATTTATTTAAATAAGTTGACTACAAGCAAGGGAACATTCAATAATTATGTGATAGTAAGAGTGCAATTAATTTGGCTAAGATTCAATTATTTTATTAAATAACTAGGTATATTAATATGTAGTACTATTATATATAGAAGATGATAGAATATGGTGGGTTAGAGTAAAAAATGTAGTTTAGAAACATAATCAATAAAATAATATTACCAAGAGGTTCATTCTTTAAATATATAGACAACATAAATCCTCAGTAGGTTTTTGGTAAAAAGGAGGCAGGGATGCATTGTTTGCAGCCAAAATGAAAGGATTCTCTCTACAAGTTTGAGAAGATTATATAGGGTTTCCTCTAAATCAAAATTCAATTAAGAGATTATTTGTATTTTTTTAATTATTATTTAGTTTAATTATGTAATAAAAAGAGATATTATTAATTTTTTATTCAAATAATTTTAATTTTTTTGATTTCTGGCATTACACATAAAATCGTGTTCAATCAATAAATGTGATAATATTAAAATATTATTATGTGGTATTTATAAGATAGTTTTTGGATTTTTGGGTATTAATAAAACATAATCAAATATAAAAATTTTATGGTTATATATTTATAAATTAATTCAATGTATATCAAATAATTAAAATTAATAATTAATAATTTTAATGTAAAAGAGATATTTTTCTCAAACACTTTTTTAGATTCATTACAAATTTTTATTTTAATAAAATAAATTATTCACTATTGGTGAATTGTTTTAAATAAATAAAAAAATATAGATAATGTAATATTTTAACATTATGTTAATACTTTTATTGGGTTTGGATATGAATAAATAATGTTGTTTGTTTAAAAAATTATTTTCCTGCAAAGTGGGTTTCATCCTATGTGGAACACTTATTTTAAATTAAATATTTTAAAAATATGAGAAATTTAATTTAATAAAATGTATACCATATTTGGAATCATCAGTATTAAATTTATAAAACCTGTCACATTTGTTCGATAAATATGAATATTAATCGTGGTAAAATTTATCACCTTAGTGAGAGGTATACGTAGTTGATCAAAGTTAAATTGTTTTTATCAAGCCACAATTTTCCATCATAATTATTATTGGATTATGTTAATTATAACCTTTACAACTTAGGATCTAAATGTTTTTGTTTAATGTATAATTTTCTCAGAAAATGATCTATGTAATATTCAATGCAAGGAATTTTAAAAGTGCTACTCTCTAAGTTTAAAATATTTCTTATATGTCCACATTGAGATGAAATAAATTAATGAATGGATATAAATTTATATTTTTATAATAATGAAATTATTTTCATCATAAATGGTTATTTATAAAATTTAATAAATACATAATTACCTAAATTTATTACGCATGACTGAAGTAGTATTTTTCAAATAACAATAAAAATAAATAAATGAATTTTCAAATATAAAAACCTTTATAATTTTATTTATTAACATAGTTCCATTAAATTAATAGATTAATATTAAATTTTAGTTTTATTTTAGATGATTATATCATAATGAAATTTATTTCAGGTATTTTATAAAAAATTTAATTAATATTATCAAAATTGAACTTAATTATATTTTATCAAAATAATATTTTATTAAATTATTTAAAAATCATAAAATATGTGTACTTTGTTAAAAACTATATTATATGTTCTAAAATTTCATTAATTATTCATTTATTAGAATTTCATTATTTATATGTAAAATTATGACCCATTAAGAGTGATGAATACGTTACTATAATTAATATTAAAATGAGTTAACAAAGGGGATAAACCAAAAAATAAAATTTAAAAATACAATTAAACCTATATAAATTTTATTAGTTGAATTTATATTAACCACATCCTATATTAGATTTTAGTTCTTATAATTTTGGAAGAATTTTGTCTAGAAAATGAATATATTGTATTTTATAATTTTTGTAAATTCCAAAAGTGTCCCTCATGTCATTTTTTAAAGGTAAACTTATCACATAACTTCTTCACACCATGGATCCATATAGATATACCATAACCTTCCGAAAACACTTCTAAAAATACTTATTAACATTCTATAGTTGATGGTATTCCAAAAACAATAATCCTAGGATCTGTAAAAGGATATCTAAAGGAAATATCTCAAAGGGAGGTAGTCGCCTTAACATAATTACTTATTTTTAATTCATAAATTAACTAATATATATCTATTATATACAAAATAAAATAACAACAAAATTATCCAAAATATACTAGATTCTATTTTTAATATTAAACCAATTTCACTGACCCTCTTTCTGTCAAAAGGGTAGTGAAAGTATCACTTGTGCGTATGTGTGACATACCTTCTCCAAATTGTAATACAATTTTTTTCTCATCACCATATTTTTTTGAATGGGTGTTTTTATTGGTTCAATATTTATATTTAATAATTATGACATAATTAAACTTTTAGGGATAATATCATATCTACCTTCTTATATTAATAACCATTGGAAAATTATAACATTGATCATGTGTATGATTAGAGCACCACTACCACAAATCGATGAGATTCAATTTTCATTAATATTTTTATTTTATGTTAATAAAGTTTAATTTACTAATTATATATGATATTTATTATAAAATAATAATTATTATATTTTTATTAGTTATTTACCTTCATTTCCTTCCATTCATTGAAAAATGGAAATAGTCTTCTTACATACGTACGACCAATTGACTCCATGAACAGTGTAATTTATTTTTTATTTTAAATATTTTATGAATAAAAAAAAAATATGTATATATTGAAAATTTATGATATTTATTTAATGATTAAATTATTTTATGTGATGGAACCATGATAAAGTGAAAAGGACCAAATCTACCAAACCAAAAAGATGAAAAAAAGGAAGCATATATCACCCAGAACAATGATTAAAATAATGAATTTGTAATAAAAATGAGATAAAAGGTTATAATTAAATCATACATGGTATTATATATATGATTATGGTGCGTTAATATGTTTTAAATAAATATATTCTTATTATAAATTTTGTTCCATCATATACTAAGGAATTTTAACCTATGGGAATAGATTTGCATCTCACTTTTACTTATGTGAGTCACATTCCATATGTACAACCTGTTTCTTTTTTGTGGTGTATATAGTAACCATGAATTTATTTTATGATTCATATCATGAAAGTTATGGGATATATATATCTATATAATTTTCTTTATTTCAAGGGTCTTATAACTCAAAAGATTCCAAAGTGGTACGTGATTTATATTAAAATGTCATTTATTCTTAGGAATGTTTATTATTAAGTTCCTCATAATGAAAAACTAATACAAAACACTCAAATAACTAATGACTTTTATTATTATTCTTTATTTATTGAGAATACATATTTTTATTCCATTTCCTTACCTTATTTAATCATAATAATTTAATATAATTAATTTAGAAAAATAATTTAATTTACCCCTTTGATCCAATGATATATTGTTCCATATCCATGTTTTTAAAAATGAGTAAAATTTTTATTTAAAAATATATTAAGTTTCGTTATTGTAATATCAATAAATTTTATACTTTTTTGAGAGAAAATTTAAAACGAAAATTCTTATCGTTTTTCAAATGAGGTAATTTTTTGAATTTGACATCAATAGTGTAAAAGGAAAGAACCAAATTTCCCATAGTAATGTAATTTCTATAAATTAAAGATCCCATTAAAACTTTTCAGGATTATTTTAAAAAAAATTATAAATATTGTAGAGGTATTTATGTTTTTAAAAATTTTATTTCAATGTGAAAATGAAATTTTGCACCAGAAATTTTCTAGTGAACCATAATGTAAATTTTTTTCTATGATTACATCATTGGATGTTAAAATATTTTACTAGAGGTATGATACAAGGATAAACTAAATATTATTTATATGGACTGTTTATGTTTTAATTAAATGATGTTTATAAAACTTGTTTCTTATAAATGGGACATTCTATGATGGAATTTTTATGAAACACTATTATTTTCATGGGATCTGATGTGGTGAATGTTGTATAATCTTGTAGAACAAATATGAATGATTTTAATTTTCTGAATGGTGGGAACTATTCCTATATTCAATGAATTAGGTAAATATAGATATATTATTAGATAAAAATGAAATGTATTAGGAGTTAATCGATTTCAGTAAGGGGCTTTGTCCACTATGATAATCCTAGAAGGGAATCATGACAACTGTGATAGTTTGGAGTGTGAACCCAATCCATTATGATAGTATAATGAGTAATAATAGACTTCTGATATTATCTGGGGGAGTGAAACTAATCACCTACGATACTCATGGAAATTACCAATGGATTCCATGGAAATTATTATTTATACCTATGTTCATTTCATAATTCCATTTATTAATCCAATGTTACGCCCTCATTGCTCATGTTCATTGATTTCATTTTGATTCTTGTCTTATGAAATACCATGAATTAAACCATGATATAAAAATGATTTATGATATATATGGTATGTATTTAAAATGTTAAACTCATGGTCATAAACCCCAATGCTCATTTTCTACTCTCGATGCCTACTAAATGAACATTGAATGATGTAAAATGAAATAAAGACTCAAAGACCGTGTATTTTATTATCCAAAAAAATGGCCAATTACAAGATGTTTAGTTGTATAAATAATGTGGATCATGTATCCTCTATAGGGAAACATGATTTCATGACCCTTAAGTTCATTCTAAGAGACCATGCACTATTCTTGATCTACATATGATAATAAAACGTACCTTTGACAAATCATCCTATTCACGAAATGATTTTCAGACAAGGACTAATGTCCATCAAAAGGTTTCCAGAAATTTTCCATAGATCATTATAATTTTAAATCACAATACTCTTGAAAAAAACCCATTCCCCTTCATTTGAATGTATTAGAAATATTTATAATATCCATGCAATGGATAGTTATGTTGATCTTCAAGCGATGTGATTATGTGATTCAGAAGAGCCCATCCATCCCCCTTGTAAGATGCTTGTATTATGGTTTCAGACAATTTTGGAATATCACCTCAATCTTGAGAAGTACCCCAGACATGTTTTTACAATAATGTGATTCCCCAAAGGCTTTAAAAATTAGTGGAGGTAGTTTCTATGAAAATTATTTCATGACATCGTGAGATCTGTTTCTGATCACATGAATGATCATAACAAAGAAGACTGAATGTTTGTGAAAACCCACAACACCTCCACGAGATCCCTTTGTCCTCATGTGACTCCATAATATATAATAAATGGTAAAAGGATGAGAACATTTTAAAATATGTATGAAAATAATATGAAAAAATATGGAAGCCTTTCATAGAGGAATGATACGCTATTCTCTCAAAGAAAGGGGTTATGTGCCTCATATGAAAACTATTAATCCAATTAAGTCCCTTGGAAAAGACAAATTGGTCTCGTGAAGGGATTCTAACAAGCTATCTTTATCTCATGAAGGATGATATAATACTATTCATTAATCATGATAAATCCTTTCCATGGATTTTTTATTATCACAGAGGCTATAAAAAAAGACAGCTCAATGGTACAAAGAACATTTTATATGTTAAAATGGTTAATGAAATCACATTGAGAGGATAATGATCAATAAAAATTACGATGACATAGTGTTATCATAGTCACTAATTCATATGGTGAAAACTTGGAGGACTGATGATAGGATCACTCAATGTCCATGATCTGATGCTCCCTCCACCAACTACAACTCATATCTGCGAGATAAAATCCTCACAATATTATGTACAATTGTATTTAAAATAACTAAAAATAACCCATTAATAATAAAAAATATAACTACTATACGAGATGGTTGGGGAGGAAATCATGGAGTTTAAAGCTTCATCATTATAAGATCCTTTGACTATGTGAGACATAATGAATGAACCAAGGTCTCACGTAGCAAGAATATGTTTTCTATATGGTTACTCTATAGATTAGATGATGTAATTGTGGTGGGTGATATTGGTTATTCATAGGATTTTCCACATGTGAATTGGTTCATGTGAGACCTTAACATTCTTACGCTTGACGAAACGTGAGGCACATGTTTAAAATGGACTGAGAAAATATGTGAAACTTATGAGATAATAAATATTCTAATCATTATGCGATTCACATGACCAATCCATATCATGTGATAACACCAATACATGTTGGAAAAATATTATTTTTCCCTCTTACATTTCTCTCATTCCATGTATAAACACTAAGACATGTTTCCCATATATTGAGAAGTCGCCCAGACATGTGACCCATGTGATGTGGGAACACTTTGACATGTCACCCAAGTAATGGGATGTCCTAAATACATGTCACTCTTGAATTGTGGAGTCTTTTTTAAATGACTCCCAAGCCATGTTATGTTCTACATCAATGTCTCCCATGACTTGCAGTGACACCAGGATATGCCACCCAAGTCTTTCAGAATCCATTTGACTTGTCACCAAAGTATTGTAGATTCCCTTCAACATGTCACTCATTTATTATAATGTCTATTAGTTTTTTCAAACAAGTCTTATAAATTCCTTCATAGATTTCATCTGGATTATGTGACGTCCTCTAGATATGTCAAATGAATAATGTTATTGTTTTTAGAAATTTTTTATATGAAACCAGTCCATCTCTAGAACTCCTCAGACAAGTCCCATATGAGAATCACAGACATGAAATGAGGAAAATAAGAATGTGTCATGACAACACCCTAATATATGATAACTATTTCTATTGGACATATTCTAGGGTAACCCAAATGAACATTCAGAAATCTTATTTATGCCCAAATATGATGCATAACAAGACATTATATGGTCCGATTTCCATTCGGAATCCACCTCGGTGAAAATCCCTCTAGGTGTTTGACACTGCATCCTGTGGGATCCAAAATAGTCTATGTATATACAATTCCTCCTTGTCCTTCTATTTATTGAGAAGTAGAAAAGAACTACAAGAACTATGATTCCTACTATACATAGGGTATTTTGGATTCCTTCCTTAGTCCTTAGATCAATATCATACACTCCTCTAGAAGATCCCAAGTATACATGTTCTAAATCCATATGTGATGAGACTCATCACTTACTATCTCTTTTTTGTTAGATAGATCATGGATCACATGGGAATAGTGATTGTCAATAATTAAATAACATCCATCATAATCCTCACTAACTATTGAAACCTCTGTCTCCAATCCCCATTCATTGGAATGATATGACTTACCCTCCCCCTAAACAAGGGAAACTGGCATGGGGTATGTTTTGAAGGCACTACCATATTGGTAAACCCTGGGGTAATAAACCTCACTTACTTTAATTATCATTTACCACCCAAAAAAGGGTTCACCCCAGAAGGAACTATGATTAATATAATTATTGTTAATAATAGGATATATAGGATTCCTTCTTGAGGCTCAAGCTCAATACATGGTGACCATGTTAACTAATATATTTCCTTTAAAAATGACTCTAAACTACATTGTTTAGACAAACTATGTAGGTTTTGATTTTTGTCATAAATAAGATACTTAAAACACCTCATAATTGTTCAATCCCATCCTCTAAATATCAATTGCCTCTCTGGATGGAAGTAAACTATAATGTGCATATTTATATGGCTTCAAAACATAGGGATATACCTATTGTTATGATGTAATAGGAAATAGTTAAATAATTTCACATACATACAGATTTCCTCATTAATTGAACATGATTATAAACATAAAAGGATGTGAAAACTGGTCATTTTGATAGGGTAACCAGTTTCTCATTGGGGATTCAAATAGATTTAAAAACAGATCTTTAATATATAATAGAATTTGTTAATACGTAATAATTCTGACAAAAATGGTTTGATGAGACTCAAATATCATATTTTGGACCAATGTGTGTACCTAAGAACCATTTGGTATGAAACCCCAAAGGAGCGATGAACTCTAGAATGGAGGTTTATACTCAGTTATGTATTGGGGAACAATTAGGAGTTTCAATTAATGATTGAAATGGTGAATCAAACCTGAATAATTTTTCAATATATTCAACCACCCACGATCAATCATCGGGCCTGAAACATTCATTATAAAAAATAGTCCATAGGAAATGAATATCTAAAATAATAGATATTCTCAGTTTACCATGTATTGGTCCATATTACTTTTCTCCTTCTATAAAAGAAAATATGTCATGCCCAACATGATGTCCCATGTAACTGGGGTTACCATGAAATATATCAATTATCACCATGACATGTCTATGTATAAAAAATGGCCAAAATGGGAATAATAATTCAAATTTTTTTTACTTTTGTATATCTAAATGATAATGTATTATACATGTGATGATGAACTAATTGAAAATATTTTTACCTATTTATTGATGACTATAGATACAAATCTGAAAAAGAAAACACCATGAAATGTGTTCATGTCTTCATCTGTTGACCTTCTTTGAACATCAGATACTGATACAACCCCTAATGGGCACAAAACAACCTAAAAATTCTGAAAATACCATCATCATTTGGTGAATTCCATGGTTTGGGAAGACCACTAACATGGTACTATCTTGAAAATTGAGAATGTATTTAGGGGTCTCCATATTTTTAATTTGACAAGTACTTCTTGTTTATAGAATTCTGAAATGAAACTATTGGCCTTCATTGCTACCATGAGTCACTTCAGATTCCTATATATAGATAGAGGCAATAAAAAACTTCTTTATCTATGGAAGATTGATCAACGAGTCAATTGTGGATCAATTATTGTTTAGGATCCACTGAGGAGGGATCCTATAACCTGCCTCCACTAATTTCATCCCACCAGTGTCCTCCTGTCGCCTTTCAAGTGCACTACCCCAACACATTTCTGCCTTGGATACACATGCACGAGTACCAAGGAATTCACTTCCGGAATCAAGAGTGGGATTATATCCGTACTTACTTTGATTAATCCAGAGACATATTCTTGTAGTATCTTATGGGTAGCCTCATATCTCTACCCTTAAGATCAAGCCAACATGCTTATTCCTACAACAATCATGGCAGATGAAAATTACATATCCCCAAACATAGATCTCGTCATTATATTCTAATAGAACAAAGAGGATATGAGTAGGTTTATATATATTATTCAATCAATGATATATTCTAGTACATATTGGAGACAAAAATGAAAAGTCCTAAATTCAAAAAAAAAACACTTTGTCAAAGTGTTACTATATTGTAGAAACAACTGAATAACTCCTCCGACATATTCTGACACTATTAAAAATACAAGGATATACACATATTCATATCCCAATTACCAGAGCTGCACAACATTAATAAAAGTATTAACAAATGGAATATTTGGATCAAGAAAAAACCCTTTCAACATTATAGAAGGATTGTTGAAATATTTAGGAATGGTCAAGGGACCATACTAGGCTCATATTCTACTTATAACATGAAATCATCAATTGTGAGTTTTACATGTCTCAGAAAATGAACACATTTCTATAAAAAAGATAGGTAGAATGCTCCAAAGGCACTATCAAAATCTTATATTCCACTTCCAACTAGGCCCACAAAGTCATAGCAGCACTTTCCTTAGGAAAGGCTCATTTTACTATGAATAAAATATCGGTTTAATACTCTATAAGAATATAAATGAGCACATAGTCCCATTATAACTATGGATCACAATGTGAGTATGGAACATGCCTTAGGACATGATTATAATCCTTTCAGTGAATATATTCTATATATTCAATCATCTTACATAATCTAGGATCATATCCCAATTTCTTCTAATGAAAAAATTCACTAAAAACCTTCAACGGATATACACGAGGAGGCTCATATATCATACCCAATTCCAGATTTATTTGAAAAATTCTAATGGGGAATTCATATTTGAACCTCATTCATATCTACACTTCATCCCTGGTTTATTGAAAAATTCTATAATCCACCCAGAGGTAGGCTCATACTCTTACTGAAAATGGTGATGCCCACTAGTATACATCAGTAGAATATCATCTTGGAAAATATATTTCCAAGGCACTAGATGAATATTTATATATTCTAGTATTCTATAGGGATCATTCTCATATCCTTTATCAACAACAAATAGTATTTCAACATATTTCATTCATGATGTATAATGAGGATCATTTCCCTGGTCTGTAGGATTCTTGTGTTCTTAAGGATCTTTGATTCATTTTAGAAACACCTAAAGGGTCCTTTGACTTCAACAACTGATGTATAATAATATAAATACCTTAATATTATACCTCATTGTACTTTGGACATGGATCACATTGTCCCTAAGTTGACTTATACTTTGGTGAGCCACCCCACAGTGATATCTCCCGTGGACAAAGAAATAATCCCCTTTCTTATTCACCTCAAATTAGAGAGGTTCATAAACCCTAAAACCCTTCATATATAGTGGTTCATAAAACACTCGGGTATATAAGTATAGATCACAATCAACTATAGGAAACACTTCAAAAAGTTGAGAAAGAAACTCATAGAAGTATCTTCAGTGGTCTGACCAAGTGGAGGCACATATGTCTGAATTAGAGGAGGATAACATGGAAGTATTAATAGAGTTTTCCAAAAAAAAACCACCCAACCATGTTCGGGCTCTTAACCATTTATGACTATGAGATCCCAGACGAGCCAAAGATGAAGTGCATGCCTAACCTATGAAAAAATATATTCTAAAATCATTTGTGAATAAATGTTACAGACCTCCCTTATCCGAGATTTGATGTATAACATTATTCCAAAAATATAATCTATTTCAAAATGGACATAGCTACTATTTTCCTATCCTTGGACCCAAAACCAGAATATCATAGCATTGATATATTAAATGAATGCATCAATTCCCCTGAAACTCATCCAAAAATGATCTCTAAATCCTCATCGTGTATTCATATTTGAGGATGGGGACAATATGTAGAATTTCACATAATAGTGCCCATATGAAAACTAAAATACCTATATACAATACCCTATAATTTCAAGGAATTTTCAGTAATCAAGAGACTATGTAATGCAACTGAAATTTGTTCAATACAATGGAATACCCCCACATTAAGGATATAAATACATTGTTATTGGATGGAGTGGACTGCCGATAAATTCTTAAGATGGGACCCTCAAAATAGTGGGAATAAATTTCAAACACAGAAGAAAAAATTGTGGAAAATCCAAAAAAAAACAAAAATAGAAAACGACTCCAATAATAGGACACCATCAAACCCTGATCATATTCGAGAACAATATCACCAAATTGAATAGGTCACAATAGAAGATTCTATAGATCCCATATAGAAAAGGAACACAATCCATATGGATGGGGGAATATTTACCACAACCTCCTCCTCTCAGATCTTGAATCCCTAAGAAGATTTGAGACATATCAGTTATAGATGTAAACCAACCCCACCTTACAGGGCTGTGGAAACTTTTCTCTCAATCTCCATAAAAAGGTTTTACACACCTCAAGAAGGTCCTGGAGAAATCAGGAGTAATTCCACATTAAATTAGGTAGTAGTGATAAGGGAAATCATCTCTCAACTTCCATACAAGGATTTATGAAATCCTTGATTGGAATCATCATATACCCAACAATATGATCAATGAGTTATGATAGTGGCCTTAAATAGGACACATACCCTAGGGTGGGGGTATATTCATCATTATCATAGATTTGGAGGAAATTATTATATTCCTAGTTGGTAGGTAAATACTAACAGTTAGCAATCCAATCATTCCTACCACTACAAGACAACCCTTTTTTATTCAGGACCTATCTAGAAACCATGAACATAAACTCACTCATGGTAATTCTACAAAGACCAAACTGGGAAGAAAATATGAATAGGTAATACAACCTCATTGGAAATATATTTCAAAAATGTCCAATATGAAAAAAGATTCATATCAATGACCATGTTTTAACCCTCAAAGGGGAAGCAATGTGTGCATAATCACCTTATTATATCGAGAGTAATGGGATAAATAACATTTCCCAATACACGACAGTGAATATTTTCACCAAACACCCAACATATAATATAAATTATACTGAAAATATTGAGATATATAATAAAAAAGTAATTACAATAAAATGAGGGTAATCTTCATGCACCAATTGAGGTTGCACGTACGTAAAATCAATGGAGAATAAAAAAACATGTAACCTCCAAATAATGATTAACCACCTATATGGAAGAATACTTCAATGGGTAAATGAAATAGTGTGTCTACATCCCAGTCAATTTATAGAAGAACCAAAATTCTTTCAACAGGGTAACAGTTGACATAGTATGGAATGATATTCATAATCTCAAACAACTCAATGAAAAGATACCTAAGTAACACATTCCCAATGTGTGTTCGATTTTTTTCATAGAATAAAATCTCGCACCCACCACACATCAAGAAACCAGAAATCCACCTACATGAAAAGCATTTGAGCATAAAGATAGATCTAGATCTATGTATCGAGTCTATATAAATGAGGAAGTCGAGATGATCACAACAACCATCCATTACAGAGACAACCTATCCCCTCAAGGGAGATCATTCAATCCAATCATGAATCAATAAAAATTTAGATATTAAAATAGGTTCATCACAGTAATACTCTCCCACTTCATATTGGTAGGAGGTTGCCTAGATATAAATACCTCTATAATGACTAAGAACTATTGAATCTCTGTCTACTCGAATGAAATCCATGGAATGGTGTTACTCATCAGTTCAGCTCAAGAAAAATCCATATCCCAAATGTGTGGATGAATCTTTTTTCCCACCCATTTTTAGTAATTAACCATATAAACCTTTGACATCATTGGAGATCAATAATATAATTTCAATAACTTTATATCTCATTGTGGTATGTTGATGTTCCCTGATAATCAAAAGGAGGTGACCACGCTAAGATACTTTGTATAAAATTTGAGATGACAATATTTTGTTTCGTATAATTTCATCCCATAAGGGCATTTCTATATTGGAAGTCCTTCATCATAAATTTTTTTATCAGTTCAGATCTACAATAAAGGTAAATGATTATTTTTGACCTCAAAAACCATAGTAAATATTAAAATGATAGGGTTTATGAATTTATATCTGGATGGGAAGGGATAAAATATCAACACAACATCTCTCTATCTCTGGATTAGTTTATAGATATCAATCCAAGAAAAAATGGATTAAAAATCCAATGAATATGATCCTGATGAAGCATTCAAAAATATTCCAAGAGTTTTTAGAGTTGAAAAAATGTTTACATAATTCTATTTTGTAGACCCAATCTATGTCTCAACCCTTTCCTTCCGAAATGGGAAAAATATTTTTATGGAATTTAATACAACTATTACCCTCAAACTAGTAGTAGTTCCCATTCCAGCACAAAGGTAGGCCACAAATTTTTCATCACATCCTTTAGAGTGGAAACAAAAACAAAATCTTCTTGGACTAGAAGGAAAATGATATTACAATCACCCAAAATTCTACGAAAAATTTAATAAATCAAACCCCATTTTAAATGTGTGAGTTCCTAGTTATTACTTTAAACCAATGTAAATTGACCAAATCTACTCACTGAAACCCATGAAACTCAATGAGGTCATTCTCACTAATCATCTTGACTACTTCCTTTTTGATTGAATGAAAGGTCACAACATCTTGAATTTATTCATTTTTAAATACATTCTACAAATCATATTCAATTATTCTTATGTGATTCTTGTGAATTCCCTATAACAAGAGGCCTATGTACCAAATTCCCCATCAGAATAATGGGGTGATTGGAATAGCATTCTATCTAGACATGGTTATAGGTTCAATAAGTGGATTAATCAAAATAATTTTTCCAACGCTCATGCCACCATGAGAGAATACCATTGAAAGTCCATAACAATACCATCACCTAGTGACGCAAAATGAAATATTACCATTAGATATGGATATAATTGTTGAAAATGGGAAGAGATATACAATGTAGTGAAATATTCTGCTCATACACAAGCTCTAAATCTTATAGACTTTTTCCCTTTAAAATGGGAGTAATAGGCATCACCATAAAAAATGGAATCCTCATAAGATGAAGAGATCATCCTTAGTTATATTAAATTAATACACTAAAAATTCCCATTCTCTGATGATATTTATTCCTCTGAGAATGGTTTCCACATACCTGACCAGGGTAATGGAGGATGAAGGAACAAAAAACAATGATTTAGGGGACATCATGGTTGTGGCTGATCCCAATATATCCATCATATCCCCATAGATGACATATATGAAAACAATACTAATTTTTGAGCACTCATATAATAACAATAGAAGCATGAAGATATTCTATAGTCATTCATCCTCATTATATCCCATTTATCATAGATGAACTTCTGGTGGGGGAATGGTTGTATGATCATCACAGATAAAGGAGAAGGATGAAATAACCTATACCAATCTAATAAGAATCTCCCTCTACTTATATAGATGTACAATTATTTTCTATATAAAATAGCTCACCTCTTATAATATATAATAATCATAAATCATACATTGGGAAGTACATAACTCATATAAATAAACAACATTATGAAGCAGTTGTCTGTTGTGGTAGCCAAACACTCAATCCCAAATAGAGTCCATATTTCATAAGAACTTATTTAGGAACTCATACATTACCTCTAGGTACCATAGAAATTTATGATATAATATTATTCATTCGAGTTTTATGACAAGGATAAAAAGTCATATGAATTATATGAACCCATCTAATTGACATTGCAGTATCAGGGAGAGGTCATCTAGGGACATATCATACCCATATATATTTTAGGAAAACCAGATGAGGTTAACATTTGAAGGAAATTGTTTGAAAAAGGTTCTAGAAGAAACCTCATCCTATTTATAACCCTTTATTTTTTGGATATAGTGAGGATTATTTATCTCCTATAAAGTTTTCAATTCAAGGGTATGATAAGAGACATGAAACATCCTTTTATGAAGATCAATCTCATGGATCAGTTTTGGGATCTCAAATCTAATGTTGAGTTCATGTATTTCAAACAAGACACCACATATACTGTCTTTATTGGAATACCATGTATTTATAGCCATGTGGAAGTACCATGAATATTTAATTTGTATTTTTAATACCCTATTGATGGGACAATTGACATTATACAGGGTGAAAGATCTATCGTTGAGTTATATAAATCCATATATAATAAATAAGGCTTTTCAAAAGCAATGGAAAACATCCAATGATGGATGGAGATGTGTAGTTCCCAACTCCCAGTGGATTGGGTATCACCCCTATGAATCCATGGAGTATGTTAAAAAGTTATTATATGCTACCCATAAACCTAACTGATGTAGTTGACTTAATACTAGATTTTTAGGACACTCATTTCCCCTCTAAGAGTATGAAAGAAAATAATTATATTTGAAATCCATTTTATATGACTCCAATTGTTGGGGATTACACTATATCTCCCAAGGGCCAATCTCACCCATACATTGATAGTTACCTGGTAATATTACCTAGCATGTATGAATATGCATCCCCAGCCTTATCGGTGGAAGAATAAATGGATGAAATCAAGAACACCCATCCCGTTTTGAAGAAGGAATCCACACCACCATCAATGAGTTAAGGATGGAAAATATGTTAATATAAGAAGACCTAAACCTTTTTTTGATTAATTTCTCCATACCATCCAGGGAATAGAAGAAGTATACTGAATTTACAATGAAATGTCAATATGTGTTTTCTTTGAATCATATAACAATTCATGTGATCAACCCTAATCTTGATATGAACCATCTAGGATTAATTGATGACCATAGAGGATACAAGTAGGTGGCCATGAAAGATGATCCCTCTTATGATACTATTTTGAAATTGGAAGTTGACATATTTATTAAATTTAATTTTGTATGGGAAGTGAAATACTCAAGATAGATCACTAATATTGTCCCTAAAATGAAAAATGACATTCATATTAGGGTCTTTATCAATTTTGGAGACATTAATTGACACTTATAGAAGGATGGTTACCCATTTTTTATAATATAACTTTTGATTGATGAAACTACTATCTTCCAAGATCTATTCATCATAATGTGCAATCAAGGTACAATCAAATAAAGATACCCCCTTAAGAGGAGGAAGCCTCCAACTTCCGAGAACCTCATGGGATATTTATCTATTTTTTCATGTCATTTGGTTTATGGAATATTGATTATACATAACAATAATCAAGGGATCATAATTTTAATCCTTTATAAGGTCAAATAAAATAATTTTGTGTTGATGGCCTAGTAGTAAAATATAAATAATGATGTTATAACTTCATAGATCTCCAAACAATATTCAACAAGTTTTAGCATCACCATTTGAAGATGAATCATCTGATGTACACTTTTAGGGTGACATATGTGAAATTCATTAGATCTATAGTACAACACCATGGAATGTAGCCCTACCCAGAAAATACAAGTTCAATGAATGAAATGACACCCCCTCAAAACCTTAATGAACTGAGGGGGATCTGAGGGAAACCATCTTATATTTGGCATTTCATATCTAACATGTACAGATAATACCTCCCTTTCACCAGATTATTGAAGAAGTGTTCTATATATTAATTGGTTGAGGAGTTCCAAGAAAACATTGAGAATATCAATAAATACATTCTTCACCCACCATTCATTATTCATTTGGTGGAAGGAATGACATTAATCATATATGTAGAATCCATGAAACAATTCCTTGGTTCTCTCCGCACATATTAAAATGATTTGGGGAATATGAACAATCTTTATAATTCATTTGAATGATTCTAGGTACAGAGAACCAATAGTCTAATACTTATATTAATTTCTTCACTCTAATATTTGTAGTGGAAAAGATAAGGTTTTACTTGGAACACCACAGAATCCACTAGGTCGAATATATAAACCCACACAAGTGAATCCTTGTCCACCCTATATAGATTAGGAATTTTTCTTGAGGTTTGGTTATTCTATAATATCACGACATCCCATTATTTACATAAAAGGAATTAAAATTGTAAGCCATGGATGATTTTCTTTCGGCACATCCCTCCATAGAAAGAACATCGATGGACACAAAAAAACAAGAAAAAAACGTTTTATTTGACTATGACACTCATTAAAGAGGATAGATTCATTTTTATAGTGCCTAACGAAGCCATATTAGAAAGATTCTAGAAACACAGAAGATCAATTTAGTTGTCTTAGGGATTGTACTTGTTTCTTTAGATAATTTTTTTTCCCAGTTCTTTCTCATTGTATGATGGAAGCACTAATAATGAGGTAGAATATTAGGTTGCATTAACAACTTATAACATTCCCCAAATTAATAGATATATTTACTGAGCAAAAAAGGGGATTTGGTTCTAGTGATAAAACAAATCAATGATTATTATTCTTTTAAAAAGAAATAATTTGACCCAATAATTAGATCATAATAGGAATGATGGAAATATTCCCTTTGTTACATAAATTTAACAATTTACATTGATGAAAAATTGATCTTTTTGATAAATTGGATAATGCAACATCTATTCTGAATGATCTAGATCAGGACGTATTGGTATTTTTCCACATACACCAGAAATATATTCGTATTGCTCATCATACATGTATTTGAAGAAATAAATTAGATCAACATTATTCCAAAGGTTGATGAACCAGTATCCACAGCCGGATGGATGGATTCGATAATTAATTATCTCTAAAATGGTACTCTCATGAGACATCAAGATAGAAGCTATTAAATGTAGCACATATTTTCAAACATTACCCTTTAGTATGGTCCAAATAAGTAAAATTCCATACACAAATTTGTATTCAATGGAATACTCCTCAGATGCATAGCAGAATGCGAAATTCCAAACGTAATGGAAGATGTCCACAAAAGATTATGCAGTTCTCATTAGGGATCTTCCCACAAATTAAATTCATTGGATACAAAAGAAATTAATGATATAAGACAATTTGGAGATCAAAAAGAAATAAATTCACTCTAGATTCCTAAAAACCTCATCTGTTAACCCCCAATATTGGTACATATAGCTAAATATTTCTATCCATTTACTACATGGAGAATGGATGTTGTGGGACCATGTCCCTGAAAACAATTTATACAGTTTATGTACATAATTAATAATTCTACTTAGTTTTACAAATAGGGTGAGGAAATATCCCTAATGGAAGTAAGGAATAAGGATATCATTAACTCTATAAGGTCAATTATCATCACTAGTCTCAAAGACCCTCATTAGATGTTGATAAACCAAGGCACAAAATTCTATTATTATAAGTTATAGAAACTATACCATGAGTAAGACATCGATTCCAACCATTATTCTAGCCCTTATGCATCAAAAATAATAAAAAATAATGGCCTTCAATAATAATTTTTTAGAGATAATATAGAATATATTGAATAAAGAAAAGAAGTCCTAGATAGAAAATGTCCTCTATTCCTTAAGGGACCACCATAACATGAAGTGCACAACTACACAAGAAAGATCATATTAATAGATGTACAAAACTGAGGTATTGTTTCATAGAATACCAGTTTTTCTCAAATTGAATAAAATTATTTGGAAAAGTATATGAATACTTGAAATAAAAAATGTGTATGGATGAGATAGAATGGAATCATGAATAAATGTTACATAAATGAAGACCCTTGATGTCCATCAGAATCAGATCACATGAACCTTGAATTAAAAGTTTCACATATATTTATTCCTCCAATGAGAACTATTATTGTATCTTATAACTCCAATGACAATAGGAAATAATCCTTCAAAAGTATATCCAAAATGTGAAGTGCATTACATCATACACAATATATATTCCAATGGAGCTTACTCATTGAACACATTGGATGGGGAACATGTCACTCCCCCACCAATTTTAGGTTTCTCAATAATTAATTTCCATATCTTCCATCAAGTACCACATATAGAACATATGATATTGAAATGAAAATAATACTTCTTGGTTAGATGATGATAAAATACATGATACTTCCTTCCAACATGATGAAAAAATTTACAGAAGGAGTCATAAATGAAATAATTTAAAGTTCACAGTACCTTAAGACATAACAGTAAGTGTTTATATTTCATACATCCTTGAATCATTAGAACATTAAATTAAACTACATGATTTCTGTTGCATCATAGAAAAACCAACTACATGAGAGAGGGGTATATGAAAAAGAAAAAAAAAGCAACCCCATCCGTATTTGTGAATCAGATCCACAAAAGAAATCTCTCAATTAAAGAACTAAATATGTATTGAATATCATTATGATAATATAACTAGGAATTCATAGATGATATATCTTAGACTAGAAATGACATGATACAAAATTACCCATTCATTTCCATTAATCAACTCTTTGTTGTTAGAGAAAACATTTACATTTCTTGTTCCCCACAACAAGCATAGCTCATGTGGGGTTAGGAATTTTAGTAAGGACTTCACCATATGAGCAATATATATGATTTTATTATAGGGTTTTCATAGACCATGATGTATAACCTAAAAAGTCACATAGTTATTCTTTCCCGAATGGTGTTAAGAATCAATGTTTATTTCTATATAATAACATAAAATTATGTTTTTATATGGACCTCACCTAAGAATACTGCTTCCCTTGGTGTTGGTCACCCACCAAACCTCTGTTGAAGTACTATGGGTGGATTGATTCTTGCCTTCGTAGGATACATAGTCATTCATAGATATTTAATCATAGGTATAGACATAATAATACATGAGAATAATTCCCCCCTCTTTGTATGGGTTAGAATCACATGGATATTTTCCCATTTAGGAACAACATGTGTCTTGGTTATTTCTATCGCAAAATACCTATTGACACCCAAATCTACATTACTAGGTCTAGCTTCAAATCAAATGTCTACTATTTTTTCATGAGGGTCAGAAAAATACAATGAGATATCATTAAAGTACTATTTATATCTTGAATTATTTTTTCAATAGCTATGTAATGATTCCTAGACCTCCAATATTGTGTCCGGACACAACAATAAATGGGAAAATTCCCCCTCATCATATGTGTTAGACTTGTGAACAATGTTTCCCATTCAAGAACAATGTGTTCCTTTATATTTTTTAGCATAGGATATGTAGTGACTCATAGATATATAATCTTAATACCATTCATAATATCCATGATAAAATTCACCATTAACTCCATATTGGATAGACCAATAATGTTGGCCATCATAAACCCACTCACACATAGATTAATCCATAGCCTAATTGTCCCTTGTTCCCCATGATGAGGATAAAAAATGTGAGATCAGGGGACATGGAAATCCACTCAGAATGATGTGACCAAGACACAATATAGATCAGGATCCATGTCTAAGTTTCATGATGCTAAACTATACAGAAAAAACTCTTCACATTGATCATGTTATCAAATAAGTATATACCTCTCTTTAATGAGTGTCGAGTCACCCAAAAAATGTTCTTCATATTTAATTATCATATGTACATATGGATTTCTTGAAAACATGATAATCCAACATAAGAATGGATCCATAATATGTCTATCCATTAATAATCTTGTGCATGGATAAAAGATGCTCCCATTTTTATAAATACTAGCAACTAAGAGAATGTGTTCCCTAGGATATCTTTCAAAATTTTCACATAGGTTCCCACATCCTAACCACATGAAGTTAAATGGAATGTAATGGAAAATTTCCCTACCAAATGATGTTAAACTTCAAGGAATGATTCATTATCAGAAGTCATTAAACTATATGATAAGTATGTATCCAATACATAATGTTGAAATGTGGAGACCATCATCGAAAATTATTATCTATTAGAGGACCATAAAATCCGGGCCCCGATCAAACATACATTGAGTTTCTTACATTATCTTGATATCCACTAAAACCATAAATCAAACTTCAAGATTTGAGCACTTCAAGTAACCTAAACTCTTCCAAAACCCTAGTAATGTAAATGAGATCTCCCTATTTGACTATTCTAGTAAAGCATATTGGCTCTGACATTCCATCTGAATACATATTGTCCCCAAAAGAAGTTATTTCTAATACATAGGATCCTAATGTCACCATGGAATAACTTATCACCTTAGGGTGTTCGGGGTCATCCCTAGTATAATTATCCCATATCATTACCCGTGAATTGAGAGAATCTATCCATGATTTACATCATTTTCATACCCCGAATAATATGATGTTAGAGTAGTCCTGACCAGGTGTATCATAATTAGGGTTTTGTAACATTTCTCGTATACTAGGTACATGTGCATAATGACTTTATATTTAATTCAATTTGGTGAAATCTATACGATGTTAAATTTAATCCCATGATGCTCTAAATCTCAATACCCTAAATTCTAGTGAAATATACATAACAAATATCAATTTGATAACCTGAAAATGGAAGACTATGAAAATTAAATCCTCTGATCAATTAAAAGTACATCTATAGAGTTTAGGAAAAAATTAGATCATAAATAATAATGCATAAATCTTATAGGGAACATTTTGTATCTCTAGTAAATAAAAAATTCAGGTTTAAGGACATAGTAGTCCATGAAAGTGTTAGATTAATGATTTTTTACATCTCATCACCATGGTGACATTTTAATTAGACAGAGACACAGCTTTTATGGTGTTCACACCTATTATGAATCTTACATATCCAACAAACTACCCTAATTCCATGGATATGTGATTTTGATAAATTTTTTTATTGAGTTTGTATCCTTCTCCTAGAACACAATGGACATTGAGATTATTTTTTCTTGGATATTACCCATAAAAAACTAGGGTCATGGACATGTTAAACAAAAAATATTCTTGTTTTTAGTAAATTCCCTCCACTAAAATCCAAGAGTTATTTCCATGAACATGTAGAACAATAATTCCTCGGACAATTATTGATGGTGGATTTGAACCCACTAGTTCCCATTGATAGTTGAGCCAAATATTCCATGATCATGATTTAGAGTCCCTATAATTAGGCTATTCAAGAAGATTCGACATACTCAATGTTATGTCACTATCTAGTATACCCTTTATCAAAGAAGTAATGTGACAATACATTACCAATACTTGTTATGGCCCACACCATGTGACTCAAAACCACATAGTGAAAGGCCCAATCCTACAACCTAAATGATGAAAATACATATGGTGTTAGAACTATTCTTTAGGTATCTTTTTTTAAATTTTCAATTTCATCATTAGGATGTTTGAGTCTTCAAAAAACTCCATGGACCTTAGAAAATAGTGTGGATCCCCTTTACATGACCATTCTTATAAACCCCACGGGCACATGTATAAGGGCTTCTAACCTGCCACTTGGATACATCTCTTTCTTACAAGAAATGAATTCTAATCATCTGGACCACCATTGAAACTTTGAAAGTATCCAAAACCATTAGTTTTTTTGTTCATTCCCATTATATATTAACAATTCCATATTAATCGGGTAAAATATTTGTGTTATGGATTTCACAATCAATATATCAATTATCCATGTGGTCTCAACATCCCCACTATTTTAGTAACCAGCAATAGGATTTCAAAAATGATTCATGAACCTTTAAATGAGTGGGGAAACCTATTATTGTCACGAACTAGCCCTGGTACCCTGGTAACCTGATAACCGATCCGGCCCAGACATAACCTGAAGGGAATTCCAGATCCCCACGGGTCGGCGACTAGCACCTGGCATTGTACAACATACAAGTGGGAACATTTTTTCCAAAAGAATGTGGAAGCAAAAGAAAACAAAGCAGTATGTATAACATAAGAAAAATCCACTGGGAGTGATGTACGAGAAAACAACATGGCATAAAAAGCCCAAAGTACTACAACCTAAGTACTAAAAATGTGGAAATAGCCCCAAGGTCCCTAAGGACACAACTCACCAAGATAAAATATCAACAAATGGATCCACATCCAAGAGATCCCTTTCCTTTTCTCGATCCTAGAAGAAGAAAGTCTACAAACACCAGAAGGCAAAAGTAGGGTGTGAGCCTAAACCTAGTAGGATACCACCAAATATTCCATAACAGATGCCAAAAATAGATTATCCAAATAAAAGCTATCAATTTTCAAATAAATAGGTTTGTAAATTCAAAAGAATATTTAATCAAAATATGCTATACATTTTCAAATTATGGAAATAAATATTTTAAGTAAGGATTTTACAAATGATGGAATATTTCTAAAACAATGGATTAAATAATACATTTATATAAAACAGTTTATATAAATTTAGCAGTCATGTAAGGTAGTTCAAAAGCATTGGAATAAATTTATATCTCAAATATAAATAAACAAGGGGAGCAACATGGTCATCTGTCAAAAGGTGTGATAGTATTAACCAGTTATAGGATTCCGCACTTTCTTTGTGAACTTAGCAAAATGTGTATACACACATCCCTATGACACTGGCCAAAGGAGACTCATCACCAACCCATCAGGGATGTGACCCGACGTAAGTGTGTTTTAGAATGTTTTCATAGTGTAGATTGTATCCAAAAAACACATTAACTACCTAAGGCTTGCATGTGCTCTTACGTGATGGGTGAACTATTTTAAGAATGCATAAAAATATGATAAATTCAATTCTTCCATTTCAAAAGTTCCAATTTCTACCCATTTCAAACCATAACAGGTTTTATTCAAAACATGTCTTTTCACAAGATAAAACCAATGGGTTTCTATCAAATCATTTTAAGCCATTTTCACCAGTTTGAAATCCATTAAAAACCAATTCCATCATTACACAATTTATTTCCAGAATTAAATTCAACAATTTAATTAAATTCATTTCCATAAAATCCATAATTTAAATTAAAACAATTTAAATCAGCCAATTCCCATAAACACACCCAATTCAATGGAATCGATTTTTAATCAATTTAATTGAAATAAAATTTGAGCAATTGAATTTAAATCAACAATTGGAATAAATCAAGAAATACAATGACAATCAATTTGGCTAATTGGAATAGAACCACCTACCTCAAGGTCGATGATGACAACAGCAAAGACAAACCACCTTGTATGGTTCAATACACCTTCTCCGGGCCTTATTACCATAAGCATCAACACAGCAAAACTCAACCTCTTTCAAGGGTTCCTAGTACCAAACCCACTATTTTATATCACAAAGAAAAAAAATATCACATGCGATGATATTTTATCTCTCCTAGATAATTTCTGAATTATCGTTTTAAAACATCACATGCGATGATAATTTATCTCACTAGGATAAGTTTCAAAATATATATATTATTACTTGCGATAATATTTATATTTCATGGAATAAATTAGTTTATTATTATATCAGCTCATGTGCTTACGATTACGCTCAGAATAATTATCTTTGATAAACTCAAAATTATTGATTTAATAATATTAATAATTAACCTTTGATAATCTCAAAGTTATTCATTGATAAATTGAAGTTATTATCAGTTGATAATTTTTATACCACGTATTTTGATAAACTCATCAAATAAATAACATATAATTTATTATTTGATAAATATTATATTATACCTATTATTATATTTTCGTTTTCTCGTTTATTCAAGCCCCATTTTATTATAAACGCTTTTAAGAAGAAAAAACAAATAAAAAAATAAAACCTAACCAAAGAAGAACAGGAAAGTCATGGTGTGCGCACCAGCTGAGGAAGGAAAACGCAGGTTTGAATTGATGTTTAGAGGTCGACTACAGTATGCAGGGAAGATCCGCAGTCTTTTGGGCTCGTGTAGAACAAAAATACCAAAGAACCAAACCAGTTGTAGTATTTTAAAACCCACACCATAAATTTTTCCCCAATTAATGAATAATGAATCAAGATGATTCAAAAACCCAACGGAATGATTAAAAACTCCCCATTAAAGCATTGATAAGAGAAACCATTGAAAACGATCAAAAAAAGAAGGTTTTGAAACTCCCACGGTGTAAAAATGGAGTTTGGCATCAAATTTAGAGATCATGAACAGTAAATACCATTTTTATATAATTAATATTTTAATTATTTGATATAAAAATTAAATGACAACAAACATCCGTTGCGAATGAATGTAATACCCCGACTAGGGTGAACACCCCGTTCTAGACTCAACGGTGGTCTCAGATTTCTCCAACGATAAGCGGTTTGAGAGATATTAATGATTTTTTAAAGAATACTCAGAATAAATAATTAATTAAAATAAAAAGTATTTTTTTTTTGCGAGCGAGACGTCCAAACGCCCGATGCGAACAAATGTCATACCTTGTATAGGGTAAACCACTCATTCCGGACCCATCAGTGGTCTCTGATTTTCTATATGACGTACTGTTTGGGAGATATTTAATTTTTAATAAATAATATTTTAAATACTGTTTAAAAACATTATCTCACATGTGAGACATATAAATGTCCGACGCTTTTGAATGTTATACTCCTCCTAGGGTAAACGCTATATTTCAGATATAACCGTGATCTTAAATTTCTCATATGACAGACTGTTTTGGAGTTATTCAATTATTTTGAATAAATTGGTCAATCTTAAAATAATATATTGAAGATTTTTATTCTGTCCTCATTAAGACTTTGCATACCTCTAAAACTCATACCAACACAGTGATTAACTTAGAAGATATTTAATTGAATATTTTGGAGCATTAAATGGGCGTTTTATTTTTCTACGACGTTTTTTTTCAAAAATGCTACTTTTTACTAATAAAACATTTCTTCCCAATTAACATAATAGTAATTTAACATAAAAAGAGTTTAGGAATACCTGAAACAGTAATGTGATGTTACAACCTCCCCACCATAGGATCTTTCTGTCCCCAAAAAGCCTATGAAGAATCCTCCACGTCAAAAAGATGAGGCAACTACCCTTTCATTAGTGTCTCTATTTCCCATGTCTCATGAAAATCAAAACCATGCTGCCATAGTAAACGGACCAGAGGTATCGTTCTCCCACGAAGTACCTTGGTCTCAGAATCAACACCTCTGACCGGTCGCTCACTCACATATAAATCTGGTTCAATATCAAGATCACTACAGCTCAAAACATGATATGGATCAAAGATAAACTTTCGTAGCTATGATACATGGAACATGTTATGTATTGACGTTAGCTGTGGTGGTAGATCTAGATGGTAAGAAACTTTCCCTACGTGATCAACAACCTCGAAAGGTCCCA
Organism: Viscum album; assembly: GCA_963277665.1. Lineage (NCBI taxonomy): Eukaryota > Viridiplantae > Streptophyta > Magnoliopsida > Santalales > Viscaceae > Viscum > Viscum album. The sequence goes on from OY728150.1 coordinate 1,478,636,780, forward strand.
CAAAACGAGGATCAAGCTTCCCTTGCCTCCCAAGCCTTCAATGACTTAATCGGGGTGAAACTCTCAAAAACTCATGGTCACCAACTGAGAACTCTAAAGGTATATGGCGATGATCAGCATAATACTTGTACCGACTCTGTGTTGCCAACATTCTCTAAAGAATCAAATGAATCTTAGTTATCGTCTCTTGGACAAAACTTGGTCCTACCAAGGAACATTCACCAATCTCCGACCAACATAAATAATATTTACAAGGACAGCCATAAAATGCCTCAAAAGGAGCCATTTTGATCGCATATTGATAACTGTTGGTATAAGAAAACTCAACTATCCCCAGATGATCATCCCAAGACCCTCAATAGTCGAGAACACAAGCGCGGAGCATATCCTCAAGGATCTGAGTAGCTCTCTCTATTTGACCATCTGACTGTGGATGGTAGGCCATGCTCCAACAGACCTGAGATCACAGTGCCTTCTGAAGGGCTCTCCAAAAGACAGAATTAAACCGAGCATCCCTATCAGAGACTATAGCAAACGAAACTCCATGCAAGTGAACAATTTCATTCACATAGATATTTCCTAACTCCTCAACTTTGGTTGTATCTTGAATAGGTATAAAGTGATCCGACTTGGTCAGTTTGTTGATCACCACCCATATTGCATTCTTCTTCCTCTGGGTTTGAGGTAACCCAACCACAAAGTCCATAGCGATTTCATCCAACTTTCATGTAGGGACTGGAAGTGGTTGAAGCAAACCTGAAGGTTTCTGGTGCTCGGCTTTCACATGTTGGCATATATAGAAATGAGATAAAAACACAGCAATGTCTCACCTCATAGACGGCCACCAGAACTACCGCCTCATATCATAGAACATCTTCATGGTTCTGTGGTGCACATCCCACTGAGAGTTGTGGCAATCTCTCATCACATCTTTTCATTCCGATAACAGAACCATGTAACGGTTTTGATAACATAGGATACCCTCTTTGGAGAACGACCACGAGGTGTTGGTCTCCTCAACAAAAAGGGAGTCAGTAATTCCACGAAACTCATCATCCAGTTGTTGTTACTTAAGAATTAAATTATGAAGAGCATATGTCAACAGGAGACTGGCTAAGGAAACTTCATTCCCCTTCCACTGAACTCCAATATGCAACTGAGCAAAAAGAGCCATCAAACTCCACTCTTCTGAAGATTCTTTCACAGCCTGTGATGGATGTTTCCTACTTGATGCATCTACGACTACATTCCCTTTCCCTGGGGTATAGACAATGTCAATGTTGAATGATTGTAGGTACTCCACCCTACGCCTTTGGCAGAGATTCAAATCTTTTTGAGAGAAGATATAACTCAAGCTCTTATGGTCTGAATACACATTAAACCTTTCTCCATAAAGGTAATGTCACCAACACTTGATTGAATGCATTACAACTGCAAGATCAAGGTCATGAGTAGGATAGTTCTTCTTATGAGGATTAAGCTGACAAGATCTATAAGCAACAACATGATTACATTGCATAAGGACACATCCCAAACCTGAACCCGATGCATCACAGAAGACCACATAACATGCCCTAGCTTTAGGAAGAGTTAACACCGGTGTAGTAGTCAAGATACACTTTTTCTCAACAAAATAACTCTGACATTTTTCATTCCAGGAAAACTTCACTCCCTTTCAAGTCACAGCAGTCATTGGAGAAGCTAACTTTGAGAAGTCTTTGACAAAACGAAGATAATGTCCTGCTAAGCCCAAGAAGCTCCGAATCTCGAAAACATTCCTTGGTTGTTCCCAAGTCAAAAAATCCTTCAACTTCTCAGGATCAACTGATATTCCTTGTTCTTACACCACATGTCCCAAGAATTTCACTTCCCAGATCCAGAAATCTCACTTTGAAAGGTTGAAATAAAGATGGTGATTTATTAAAAGACTCAGAACTGTTCTCAGATGAAGCACATGCTCCTCCTCATACTTGGAGTATACAAGGATGTCATCCACAAAGACTACCACAAATGTATCCAGATACTCATGGAAAACATTGTTCATCAAGGCCATGAAAACTGAATGAGCATTTGTTAGCCTGAAGGGCATGACAAAATACTCATAATGGCCATACCTTCTCGAAAAGCGGTCTTATGAATGTCAGACTATTTTATCCTAAACTGATGGTAACCAGATCGTAGATCAATCTTTGAAAACCACTTCGCCCCTTTCAGTTGGTAAAACAAATCATCAATTCGAGGTAGCAGATATTTTTTCTTTATCGTAACTCGATTGAGATTTCAATAATCAACACATAAGCGAAGAGAACCATCATCCTTATTGGCGAAGAGAACTGGTGCTGGCCAAGGTGACACACTCAGGCGTGTAAAACATTTCTCAAGGAGATCATTTAACTGATTCTTCAATTCTTTTAGTTCTACTGGAGCCATTCGGAAAGAGGGGATGAAAACAGGTTAAGTACCTGACATTAATTAAATCAAAAAATCAATCTCTCTTACTGGTGGAAAACCAAAGAAGTCAGAAGGAAACACATCTGGAAACGCATCGAAGACTGGAGGAAGATCAACACACATTAGATCTCTCTCTAGATCAAAAGAAAACACTGATATAATTTTCCCCAATTATGAATAAGAAGGTCCGGGTCTGCTTGACCATGGGTCCCATTCTCCTTGAAAAAAAGGAGGCACGCTACTAGGTATAGTAAGGTAGACCCGTCGAAGATAACAATCAATCCGGACATTATTGGAAATGAGAGAATCCATACCAAATATGACGTCAAAATATTTCATGTCGAGGACCAAAAAGTCCCAATAAAGCTCAACATCTGATAGAATGAAGACGCAAGCAGGACTGCGGAGACCCTTCTCTCTTATTGTAACAAGGGGTGTTGTAATATCCATCACACAAGATAAAAGCTCCATAGGTAGATTTGGAGATTAACAATATGGGTTGAAATAAATGAGTGAGATGCACCAGTATCAAAAATAGCGGTCACTAAATATGAAGTTATCGTAATGGTACCTCTCACAGTTGCAGGACTTATATCAGTTACCACTAGTGAGTCTTCCACTGCGTGAAGAAGCTTCATTACGGATGCCTGTGCCTGGAACCATTTTGTACGTGAAGCATTTGATTGCCCCACAGTTTTTGGAGGTGCTGATGATCTTGTTCCACTATGTGGAGTAGATAAGTGATTGTAGAATCTCTGTAAGTGCCCTAAACGTCCACAAGAGCTAGAGTTCTTGGGTGCCTCAGTGCAAACCCTCTTAGAATGTTCGGGCATTCCACATTGACAGAAAGTCAATGAAGCCCCTCCTGGTGCTACCGGAGTTCTGGAATGACTCTGTTGTCGAGGATTACCATGAGAAACGTCGCGCTTCCATTTTCCTTTAAAGGAACCAACACTGCCACTAGGAGGAAAATGAACTCCCTTAAACCCTAACATTCCTGCCAGGTCCATCTCAACCATCATCGCCCTATCCAGTACATCAACATATGTGGGTAGCTTCATTAAGAAAACCTGAGAACAGATATCCGATCGAAGTCCCAACTCGAATCGTCGAGCCTTCATCTTCACATTAGATACAATCTTAGGAGAAAACTGTACCAACTAAGAAAAGTGATTTGAGTACTCAGTCATGGTTTTATTGGCCTTCTCAAGCTTGAAAAACTCCACAGCCTTGGCCAACACCATTGATTCTAGATCAAACTGATCAGTTAAAAGAACACTAAAGTCTTTCCACTCCAAACCCTCATGTTTCCCAGCCGTCACCATCATGTCCCACCATCTCCTACTTGGTCCCTCCAACATGAAGGTGGAACATTTCACCTTGATCGCATCAGGTGTCTCCAAGAACCCAAACAAGCGTTCAATCTTACTCAATAATTCATCAACATGTTGAGGATCAGTGGAGCCTTTGAAGACTAGTGGCTTCTGGCATAGGAACTCTTGAGATCAACTTTGGAGAATATCACTCTAAGGATCTATAGCTGGAGTCTGAACAGGGACTAGAGGTGGTGTCTATCCCAGAGATTGGATAGTGCGAACGATCACCTCAAATAGACTCAGATCCACAATAGGAATTTCTTGCAACGATTCAGCAGCAGCCTCTTTTTGGATCTGATTCCCACGTCTTTTCAGAGGAATGATGCTACACAACACTAGAAAAAACATATATTAAAACACCAACCGAGTAACAAGGAAAACTACTCTTAAAATATGGAATAAACAAGATTTGTATTCCACTCTATCCAAATCAAAATTGGTAAAATACTAGAACTAATCCACAAGTCGTATTTCCCTGACTACCCCAGGTGACTTAAGGTTCTTTGTGGCGAGAGATGGCCAGGCACTCAATCAAAAATAACTTCTATGTCCCGACATAAAATCTCAAATGCATACTATTATCAAGGCGAGATATTTAACCTCCCTCTGATAACAATTTGTCATGAACTAGCCTGGTACCCTGGTAACCCGACAACCGATCTGGCCCTGACATAGCTTGAAGGGCATTCTCGATCCCCATGGGTCGGCGACTAGCATGTGGCATCATACAACATACAAGTGGGAACGATTTTTCCAAAAGAATGCGGAAGAAAAAGAAAACAAAGCAGTATGTATAACATAAGAAAACTCCACTGGGAGTGATGTACCAGAAAACAACATGGAATAAAAAGCCCAAAGTACTACAACCCAAGTACTAAAAATGGGGAAATAGCCCCAAGGTCCCGAAGGACACAACTCACCATGATCAAAGATCAACAACTGGATCCACCTCCAAGCGATCCATTTCCTTTGCTCGATCCTGGAAGAAGAAAGTCTACAAAAACCTGAAGGCAAAAGTAGGGTGTGAGCCTAAACCCAGTAGGATACCACCAAAGATTCCACAACAGATGCCAAAAATAGATTATCCAATGAAAAGCTATCAATTTTCAAATAAACAGGTTTGGAAATTAAAAATAATATTTAAACAAAACATGCTATACATTTTCAAATGATGGAAATAAATAGTTTAAGTAAGGATTTTACAAATGATGGAATATTTCTAAAACAGTTGCTTAAATAAAACATTTATATAAAACAGTTTATATAAATTTAGCAGGCATGTATAGCAGTTCAAAAGCATTGGAATACATTTATATCTCAAATATAAATAAACTACGGGAGTGACATGGTCATCTTCCAAAATGTATGATAGTATTAACCATTTATTGGATTCCTCACTCTCTATGTGAACTCTAAAAATGTGTATTCACACGTCTCTATGACACTGGCCAAAGGAGGCTCGTCACCAACCCAACATGGATGTGACCCACCACAAGTATGTTTTATAATGTTGTCGTAGCGTAGAGCGTATCCAAATAACTCACTAACAACCTAAGGCTTCCATGTGCTCTTACATGATGGGTGAACTATTTTAAGACCGCTAAAAAATATGAAAAATTCAATTCTTCCATTTCAGAAATTCCAATTTCTGTCCATTTAAAACCAAAACAGGTTTTATTCAAAACATGCCTTTTCACAAGATAAAACCAATGAGTTTCTATCAAATCATTTTAAGCCATTTTCACCAGTTTGAAATCCATTCAAAACCAATTCCATCATTACCCAATTTATTTCCACAATTAAATTCAACAATTTAATTAAATTAACTTCAATCAAATCCATAATTTAAATTAAAACAATTTAAATCATCCAATTTCCATAAACACACCCAATTCAATGGAATCAATTTTTAATCAATTTCATTGAAATAAAATTTTAGCAATTGAATTTAAATCAACAATTGGTATAAATCAAGCAATACAAAGATAATCAATTTGGCTAATTGGAATAGAACAACATACCTCAAGGTCATTGATGACAACAGCAAAGAAAAACCACCCTGTATGGTTCAATAAACCTTCTAATGGCCTTATTACCATAAGCGTCGACATAGCAAAACTCGACATCCGTCAAGGGTTACTAGTACCAAACTCACTATTTTATATCACAAAGACAAAAAATATCACATGCGATGATATTTTCTCTCTCCTGGATAATTTATGAATTATCCTTTTAAAATATCACCTACGATGATAATTTATCTCACCAGGATATGTTTCAAAATATATATATTATTGAATGCGATAATATTTAAATTTCAGGGTAAAAATTAGTTTATCATTATATCAGCTCATGCGCTTATGATTACCCTCAGAATAATTATCTTTGATAAACTCACAATTATCAATTTAGTAATATTAATAATTAACCGTTGATAATCTCAAAATTATTCATTGATATATTGAAGATATTATCACTTGATAATTTTTATACCACGTTCTTCGATAAACTCATTAAAATATATTTTGACAGTCATATGTAATTATCCTTTGATAATTCTAAACAACTATCCATAAAAAGATTTCATGAAACTAATGTTTTATAAATCCTTCCAAATATCTTTGATGAATTTATTTTAAATGAAATTATTCTTAATGAGTTTATAAACATACCTACGTATATGTATATATATATTTACATATATATATACATATACATATATATATCATCAAATATATAATATAATATTTATTATTAGATATATCTTATATTATACCTATTATTATATTTTTTCTTTTTCTCGTTTATTGAAGCCCCTTTTTATTATAAACGCATATTAGAAGAAAAAAAATAAAAAAATAAAAGCTATCCAAAGAAGAACAGGCAGGTCGTCGTGTGCGCATCGGCTGTGGAAGGAAAACGAAGGTCCGACATGATGTTTAGAGGTCGACTACGCTATGCAGGGAAGATCCGCAGTCTTTCAGACTCATGTAGAACAACAATACCAAGGAACCGAACCAATTGGGGTATTTTAAAACGTACACCATACGTTTTCCACCAATTAAAGAATAATGAATCATGATGATTCAAAAACCCAATGGAATGATTAAAAACCCCCCATTAAAGCATTGATAATAGAAATCATTGAAAACGATAAAAAACGGAAGGTTTTGAAACTCCCACGACATAAAAATGGAGTTTGGCTTCAAATTTAGAGAAGATGAACCATAAATCCCGTTTTTAAATAATTAATATTTTAATTATTTGATATAAAAATTAAATGACAACAAAAATCCATTTCAAATGAAAGTAATACCCCAACTAGGGTAAAGACCTCGTTCCGGACTCAACGGTGGTCTCATATTTCTCAAACGATAAGCGGTTCGAGAGATATTAATGATTTTTTAGAGAAAACTCTAAATAAATAATTAATTAAAATAAAAAGTATTGTTTTTGCGAGCGAGACGTCCAAACGCCTCATGCGAACAAATGTCATAACTTTTCTAGGGTAAACCCCTCATTCTGAACTCATCGGTGGTCTCGGATTTTCCATATGACGTACCATTTGGGAGATATAAATTTTTTAATAAATAATATATTAAATATTGTTTAAAAACATTATCTCACGACCGAGACATATAAATGTCCGGTGCCTTTGAATGTTATACCCCTCCTAAGGTAAACACTATATTTCGTATATAACTGTGGTCTCAAATTTCTCATCTGACGGACCGTTTTGGAGTTATTCAATTATTTTGAATAAATTGGTCAGGCTTAAAATAATATATTCACTATTTTTATTCCATCCTCTTCGAGGCTTTGCAGACCTCTAAAACTCATACCTACAAAGTTATTAACTTAGAAGATATTTAATTGAATATTCTGGAGCATTAAATGGGCGTTTTACCATTCTAAGACGCGTTTTAACAAAAATGCTACCTTTTACTAATAATCCATTTCTTCCCAATTAACATAATAATAATTTAACATAGAAAGAGTTTAGGAATACCTGAAATAGTAATGTGATGTTACAATTATTGACCATGATTCAAAACAGAAGGCCCCTTACCAACCAACTAGAGGCCTATCCACATCGTAGGATAAGACCTCCAATTCCCGTGATACCTATAAAATGTTGGTGGAACTCAACACATTAAGTTATTTTGGCTCATCCTTGGTATGGGTTCATGAAACTTGGTCATGTATTGGTAGATATAATTTAAACTACATATAATTTTTACGTCATTACCATAAGATGTTTAAATAAAAAGAAAACAACTTGACCACACGATGATAAACGACAATGAGTACATCCTTACTACTTGACATTAAACTGCACAGTAGACATCGTCACCATTTTGACGTTAAAATTCATGGAGAACATTACTTCATGAACAATATATTGACAGTAATAGAGGATCCAAGCTAGAATATCCGAATATATAACACATAAATGACCTAATTTTTAGGACCAAAAAACAACTAACTAAAAGGGTCACAATGATCGCTTGGTTAAAAACCCTACAAGGGAATCCAAGGAAATAGTTAACTATCTACTCAATAGACATGTACATCGTGTGATATATCCAATTTTGAGAAATCATACAATGTAAAAACAATTGAACTACTTAGGTCAAAATCCTATAAGGTGGAAGCCTAAGAAAAATCACATCCCATGCTAATGATGATTCCCCTAAATGAACCATTGGAAAAAGTTAGGGAAATATAAATTAAATTGGAAAATATTGTTGGGATCAATAGTTTTACTTATAAAAATCAATGAATGATCCATAAGTCCATTGAATTTAGAGAAAATTAATGAATTCTCTCTCTGGGAAATTTATTATACCCAAATTACATTTTTTAAATTAGGAGAATTCTAGAGAATCTGATTAAGTAAATCAAAAAATAATCTCATGCCGGGGGGAATTCATTAGTATTTCTCAATAAAAATAATGGAGATTTATTCATTAAAAAACATGAATATTTGCTTAATGATATCACAAAAAAGATGGGTATTGTTGATGATCTGTATAGCATCAGATCTTTGAAATTTCATGAACATCATAAATAAAAAAATGATAGAAAACACTATATAATATTTAGGATATTTTTTCATTAAAAACATGTAGAATGAGTAATCTATAGACACTAGAGTCTCTCTAATGAATAATCAAATAATTGAAGAGCCACGAAACTAAAAAACAATAACAAGTTGAACTCAAAGGAGTCATTGAGCACTATATATACCCGATATAGCGAGGAAATGGATTGGTGAAATTGATCAAAATATTCTATTTCCATATCCACAATCCACAAAAATGAATCTATCTTGCAAGAAACATTATGTATGTCCTTGTATACTAGGTTAATGATCCCGTATTGTTCTAATATAGATTTCTTTTATATTTTTAGTTTATTTGAAACTGATATTAAAAATTCAAGAGGAAAATAACTTCAAACTCCAAAAAGGGTAATTTTTACCTTCCCAGCACATACCGCATCTCAGTGGGTATATCCACCGCAATGGGACTGGAATCTACAATCATGGAATCATCTTGAATTGATCTTATCAACGACAAAGCCTTATATAGTAATAACCTTAATTCAAGGGAAATTTTTTATTCCGTAATAGAGATTAATTCCCCCACCATAGAATCATGTTTCAAAAAATAAAAACCCTCATAACCACGAGTGGAAATATTAACCGATGATGGACCATTTAGTCCTTCATCTCTTCCAAAGGTGTCTTGGAAACTATGGTCTAAATATATATCGAATTTTTTTTGTATCATCTAATAATGAGACATAAACTCTATGCTTTGACTCAGGCATATCATTGGGACAAAAATATATTTTGGATCTCTTTCACTAAGGAAAGGGATAATTATCATGGTTTTCTAATGAAGTTTGTATAAATCTTAGATCTATGTTTGTAGACTCTGTTGGAGGAAATATTGAGAATTAATGGACTAGAACTTCTATGCTTTTGGGTAAAGTCACTACCAAAGAATCCACAAGAGTTTAGTTGGTCTATGATATAATATTATAAGGTAATAGATATTTGTGATCGATGTTTGAATCATACAATTTTTTTTATTTCACTAGTAAATTTTTTCCGCAGACACATATTCAGGTGAGGAGGTAACACCCACTAATGATGAGTATCCTGGTGGCCAAATATGTAATTTCTCTAATGTAATACATTTATTTCTTCCATTAAGGATTGAATTGGAGAAATAAACATTAGAAGACATGATACAAAGTGAACCATGTATAGAGCCTCTAATGAAGTTTTCACCTTCTCCAAAATTCACCTCCATCAATGCTAAATTAGTAATAGAGTAGCTACAAGAAACTCTTTCCTCGAGAAGTGAATTCTCCCATGCTTGATCAAATAGAAGGAACATTGGAAAAAAACTAGAATGAAATGTGTCTAATGGAGTTGGAACTTCAATCATCACTACCCCCAGATGGTCCGGGGAGAATAGTAAAGCTTATACTTGAGTGATTGAATGTTCAGCCATATCATCGGGAAAAGATGTATGTTCCTCTAGGAAGGCTCTCTATGGACTGATGCATTTTGAAAAAACTGAAATGAGTTACTATAATGGTCCAAAATTAATAAAGAGTAAAATTGAATGCAAACTAGAGGTTTCTAGCAGAGAGGGATATGATAGTTTAGATCACATCTACTTCTCTTTTCTATAATATGAATAGACCTCCAAATCCACCAATGGAAAAAAACTGAGTGAGGAACCAAGGGATATGTAGATGGTATCACCATAGGGATACTAATACCTGCCCTTATTTTAGCTATTTGACCAAGGGAACTGATATTATCAGTCACCTGGTCATCGATCAAGCCAATTCCAACATAATTACCACTGGGATAATATTCTAGGTATGGTGGGAGGGACTACTATCCTACAGCATCCTATCATAACAATTGAATCAAAAAAGAAATCAGTTCATACCAATATCCCCATTTCTATTTGAATATAGTGGAAGGATAAGTCTTGCCATTTCCTCGATGATGGGGGGGTTTGTGGCATCCATGATAATCTCCAATGTTCCATGAGCCACCATTTTTGTGAACCAGGTCCATTTAAGGGATCCATACCTTCTTGGATTCTATCATTTAATAAAGGAATCAGAGGAAAACATTGACCATTATAGGATGGTATTTGAAAGTGACAACTTTGGGAGTATCATGAGATATTCCTTTTAAATTCCACTCTTCAAGGCATAATAGTCCTTATATCTCATCATCAGAATTAGATTTTTTATTGACCATCCACTACTAAAACTTTTTGGAAAATAACAATACAGGAAAGAATTCACTAGTAAGAGACACACTAACAACATCCATTATATATGATGCTTCTTTATGTAATAAAACTGAATGTTAACATTTCACATTGTAATAGAGAACAACAAGGGTGGTTGTTCCACTCGAGGTGAGATACATTCCAGACCTCAAATTGGCTTTGAAAATTGGTGGATATAATGTGTCCATGGGTAATTATTCTGATAGTTTCTCATTTAAATATGACTAAATACTAATATATACATAGTTTCATGAAAGATCTATCTTTTCATTTCTTATAGAGAAGTTTATATGAACATGATTATCCTCCCTGGTGAACATATACTATAAATGGGGAGCGACCACCAGATGATTCTTAGATGAAAAGTAAATAGGGGGAGAATATTCCTTCTAAATAAATTGAAAATGATGGATGAACTGACATGGAACATAAAATTTATTGAGAATGATCCATTCAATGTTGGAAAAAAATGACACCCTCATAAATGGACATTTTAGGTTCTCAATGATTCCCCAACTATTGTCGACAATACTAATATTTGGAATTTTCCCATAGGGTTTGAAGGTGAAACAATAATATTGGCTCAAGAGAGACCTGAACTCCCTATCCTTAAATGAGATAGTCCTCACCCCATTTATGCACTACAGATATGGTGTGCAATGAATTTTTGGGATGCTGTGTATTATTAGATACTCATATCCAAGTAGACAAGCACCCATGCAAGACTATAGTAACTGAAAGGGACTAGAAATTCTATGTGGATATCTTACCCTATAAATTTTCCGTACAATGTGACATATTTTTTCCAACCAAGGAATAGATAATCCTATGAACTTCCCTCATGCTATATATTCTAGCATCGTAAATGTGGAGAATCTAACTCCACTCTTTTCCACTTTTGGGGGAAGGTTCCCACATTGGTATATGGAAATGATGTTTTCCATTGGAATTGTCTGGTAAATTTGGGGAATAACCACCCACCCTCAGCCAATAAATTTTTTATTCCACTCTGGGCCAATAGTCACACTCATCCTTACGTGAGTCCTTTTTGGGGAAAGACTTTCGTGTTTTGTATTTTGGCTCAAAACAATTTTTTTAATAAAATATCCCATTAATGGATTAAATGGGATATCTAACATGAGAATTGAAAACATCTAAGGGGCCTTTTCATATAACCTAATAATCTCTCTAGAAAAGGGATTATCCTCTTATGCATTAGCCCAAACAATATATAGGAGAAAAAACTCATCATATTCCTCTTATAGAATGGGTGCACCATAAATTTGCTCGATGTCCCAATAAATAATACCTACCTCTCCATGTGTTAGGTTTTATATATTGGTATATTGACTCCATTGTCCGAAAAAGTTTTCCACAGATCTGTTATTACTATTGGAATGGGTTTTAGATATCCAAATGTCATCATATATCTGGATCCTTTTTATATCCATGAACAAATTATAAGAAATATACAAAAAAATGGGCCAAACACAATACATCCTAAATCTCCCTAATTATATAATCTATATGTTAGTAGACATCCAAAATAACTGGTATTTGATATATTTAAACTTTATCTAGTGGCATCTGTGGATGTCAATATCATGGTTAGAAATATTCTTTCCAAATTTTGTTAGCATAAATTATGGTATGTAACCATATGTACATTTTTTCTCGATGATGCCTAAAAGTTATTATGGGTATGTAGAATACACAATGGGGACCAATTAATGTCTTCAGTGGAAGGATTTAAGAAAAAATTTATGATCAAAATGATATAGAGGAAGGATTATGTGGGGGGATATTTTATAATGTTTATTCCCATTAGGTCTGTCAGACTTTTCTGTAATGACTCAACAAAAAAATTACAATTTTCATCCATGAAAAAAACAATGGAGTTCTGATGAGACATAAATACTAAAACTTATTTCATTTATTACAAATGTGTAACATAATCCATATATATGAAAACAATAATAACATGTTACAAAATAGAATAAATACAACAAAAAGTGATGAATGGAAATGATTGCATTAGGAAAATTAGATGAACTATAAAGGGAACTGATTTCACATGACCCAATAAAGGTCCCTCAAATCACACAAACCTTGTAGATCTCACAAATTGCATGATCATGGAGTATCTTATGAAAAAATCATCAACTATAGGACCTATGATCGTGTGACCCTAGGATGGTCATGGGAACCGCATGATGGTCAAGTTATCACACGACAAAGCCAGTGGATCATGCGAAGTCTATGAGATATACATGTGGTAGAGGAGATGATTCAAGGTTCAACAAATCATATTGAATTATTTTGTGATTTTTTGGATAATATTTGATGAAAATTAGTCACTTATAATTAAAAAATGATCAAATCCCATGAATCGGTCCCTTGGAGTAGGATTTTCATTACTTATTTGGATATATTCTTAAGGTTGGGTCTTCTAAAATAGATCTCACAGCGAGGTATTTAAAAACATTCACAACATATAAGCAATCCGGAGAGATTTATAGTTCTATGTCTCCATTAGAATAAACGACCTCTCTCTATTGTTTTTATAAGATGATTCATTGAATAAAAATGTTATATATGAAGAATAAATGTTTCCATAGACAATTACACATTGAATCCCAAAGGACTCAAGTGAGCATTTACATTATTCATAACCAAGTATGTTTTCCTACTGACGTTTCTTGAGTAGTGTGGGGGAGATTTTTTGACTCCCACTAAATGATCATTTCCAAGTATAGAATGTTTGAAATACCTAAACCATGGGCACCATCTTCTATAAAAAATAACAAAAGGAGATTCATGAACTATAGCTTGCTGAATCATGAAAATCACATAACCTCCATCGGGACGCATGATTAGATAACCATGGACGGTAATGTGAAAGGATCATTCACTATGAATAATCTACTTAGGATTATGTGAAGTCCATATAAAAATAATCATTTTCTTGTGAAGGATTCTAGGTAAGATTTGATGTTCATGAAATGTTGTCCACAAATGTTCCTATGATCGTGAAAATTTTTAATCACTATATGCCTAAAAAAGAACCAAGAAACTTTAAAAAATAATTTCTAAAAATGGAAGAAGATTTATATGATGGAGATGTACATTGATCTTCATGAAATGTTCTCATTAAACTCAAAATACCCCATGAATCCCCCTTGATAAAACTTCCACTTTGTGTAATGAGAGCATGTCGGTGTGTCATATAAGTTATTGGAAGGACTCCAGACACATATATTCATTAATGTGATGCCACTTAACCACTATAGACAAGTGGATAGATTTCCATGAAAAGGATCTTACTCAATAAAAAGATCTAGTATTTATCATCTTATAGGTCAAATAAAATCATTGTGACTTTCTACGACAACACTCACATGCCATTACTAGGTCCCTTTCATATCTTGGGATGGACTAATGGATAATAAATGAGAAAAGTGTGGGAGACCAATAAAATTAGGAAAAAATTAATAATAAATGGTGGAATCCTATCATGGTGGGAAGGTATTCTAATAATTATTAGAAAGGGGTTATGTTCCATGTGTGATCAACTTGGATCAGATAATGACCCTTTGAAAATCCATCTTGATCTCGTGAGAGGCCTCTGCTAAGCAAGTCTAGTCTCACGAAGGACCCCAAAAGTGTTTTCTGCAATCTCACTAACTCCTTTACATGGGATCCTTCAGTTCAGATAGGCTATGGTACATGCCATATTGATTGTACAAATACAATTTTCATGTCAACATGTTTAAGAAAAATCCTTTTGGTATGTCAAGGGCCTATAAACATGGAGATGATGTGATATTCTCGCAATAATTTAATCATCATGTGATGTCTTGGATGACATGTAGTTGGATCACACAAATCGCATGACATGATGCTCCCTATAATGAATCTAGATCATATCTGTGAGATAGAAGCCAGTGAAGGAGGAATATAATTGAGGAGGTTAAGCCTATAAACCCACCTTATGGAAAAAATTGAACAACTGTGTGGGGAATATGAGTCGAATTCTCAATAAAGAAATAAATGTAATAAAATAATCACCCCACTTTGAAAAAATCCATGGATTTATGTAAGGAATCATAGAATAAGAATATGTGCTTCACGTGTTCACTCAGTAGATCACACAAAGAAATTATAGTGGCCATCAGTGTTATGCAGATGAGTTTATGATTTTTAATTGGGTTATGAAAAACCAAAAAATCTAATTGTTGATGAACCTTGAAGGACATACGAAATAAGGACATGAAAAATAATAGAGACTTATGAAAAGATAGATATTATAACATTCATGTGCTTCTCACGGACTATCCATTTCATAAAATGGCTCTGAGATATGTCACCCAGGTTTTAATAAACCCCCTAGATATGTTTTCAATGACATGTGAAAATAGTATGATATGTCTCAAATGTCTCGATATGTCCCATGAACATGTTAGCCATGTTGTGTGAAAAAAATCAGGAAATGTCACCCAAGTCATGTCAAATACTCCGGACAAGTCTCTCAAATATTTTATAGTACATTAAATATGTAAATAAAGTATTTCAATATCCTCTGGACATGTATCGCAAACCACGTTGTAGTACAATGACATGTAACTCATGTCATGTGAATCCATCCTGGCATGTCTTTCAATTCACGTGCAATCACCCGAACTTGTCACCCATGTCATTAAGAGTCATGTATACACATTAACCATGACTTTCAAAATCAATTTGACATGTCACTCTTGTTCGGAGGAGTCCTTTAGACATGTTGATCAAGTCATGTGGCATCCTCATGAAATTTCATCAAGATCATGTGATTTCCTCTATAAAATCAACTCAATAATGTGATTTTCATTGGACATGTATACTATGCCACTAGTACATGCACATATATCCTTAGTCATGTCATTAAAGCACCCTCCACATATGATGTGGACAATCATGATGTGTCCAGAAGACACCTGTGGACATGATAACCTTGTATAATTGACATATACGGGTGTTCCCCAAACGATCTTTGAGAAAAGTGATTCTTATATAAATAGGTTATATAAGATTCCTTCTTACGGCTAGATCTCCATTTTTCATCCACCCCATTTCATGTCCCTCGATATATTTGACACTCTAACCCATGGGATTCATCCCCCTTATGGGTACACAATTCTCACTTATCTAAATCTCGTTTGATAAGTTTAACTAATCTTTGTAAACTATGGTTCATACTATATGCAAGGTGTGTATGATGCTTTCTTAAGGCTAGTGATCCCTTTAAATCTCTCCCCTAGGGCTTCCCTAACACATAATCTCTGAATCCATATATGATGAGACTGACCAATTTCTATCCCTCAATTTTCATATCGATCATGGATCACAATGGATTAGGTATTATCAATGATCTTGATACTCACATCCATCACCAACATAGTAAAGGATACCTTAGTGTGTAATCCCCATTCAGTGGGTTGATATAACTAACCCGCCCACACACAAGGGAATCAATGTAAAAACCATGAATTTCATTAGAGAAATTTTACTTCTTATAATTTTTTATACTGTATAAAACACATACATCACATAGAAATCCTATGAAAAAATTATTTTCATAAATTTATAATGAAATAGCTAGTATTTATATAAATGAAGGAACCTATTCCAATGGAATTGTGACATTACCGTTGGAATAGTAATGTAACCATCAAGAATAGTAAACTAAAAATTAGAATAGTAACTTCACCTATGAAAGTATAAAATAAATTTCTGTATCTTATTAATAAAAATATAATTCATTTATATCATTAACTAAGTTTATAAATGTTATAAAATTGATTAATTAAGAATTAGTATTTTTTTGGAAAATAAATTTTAATTTACTATTTGATACATAATATAATGATTTAACATAATTTTATTTTCATAATATAGATTCATAAATGAATATTTTTTGTCTAATAATTATATGATAATTAAATGAAACCTTAATTAATTTTTCAAATTGTTATAAAATTAGTTACAATTTTAAAATTGGTATATTTTAAATTAATGATGAATTTAAGAATTTTTTTTATCTGTATTAAAATTACTTTCATTGAATAAAGTCCATTATTGAATTCCACAAGTTGAATATTTTTCTGGGAGAATATTTGAGATTTTTCTAAACAAGTATAAATTTCAGTGAATTGTGAAATGTGATAATAAATAATATTAATCCTATAATTGAATATTTGAGCCATGGATAATTTATTGATAATTTATGAAACCATTGGATGGAAATATCATGATCCATTAACTATATTTAGTTATATATATATAATAATATTTGTTGACTTTATTAAAAATCCATAAAAAATGAATAATATAATCAAAAACACCTCTCTCCCTAAAATATAAACACCACCCATCACGAAGTATTCTCCTAAAACCTTATATTATCCAGTGATTGATTATATTTTACCCAATATTTCTCTTCCCCTTATTCTGGTCTTGATCATATCATCAAGAGATCAATTCCATGTTCATTAAGGATGTTCTCAAGGAGAAGACACTGAATAGATAAAACCCTCCCACATTCTCTATCAATTTCTTTTCATTTATTATACATCTCTCTAATCCACTATTAAATATATCATGATAGATCTAGTATAATTTATAATTTGTTTTTTTTATTAATTTAATATCCTTTATAAAATTTCTAATCCTATTCTGTTGATCAGAAAATGAAAACGACATTTGTTAGGTGCTAATTCACCACCAATATGGATGATGAGTTGTAGTTATTAATTACAACATTAAATTATTTTCATAAAAACAAGTTTATTATTGAACTAGATTATATTATTTGTATTTGAAACTATTTAATGTTATGGAACTAACTTATGAACACCATATTAAAAAATAAAACAAACCCAGATCGTGATGATAAAAAATAGTGAAAATAATCTAAACAATTATCTTTAACATTTTATCTAATACATCATCCACATGTGAAAAAATGATATAATATAACCTTGAATATTATGGAATTATATTAATACCATATCATTGTAATTATTTTTTTATTCAATTTTACATGAACACTCATTGTTATAAATAAGAGAACCGACCATGAAACCATGAAGCAAACACACGTAGAAAGAAGAAATAGAATCTTATAAGTTGTTAAAAGGTAATAAATGAACACTATAAAATTTAAAAAAATTATAAGACCTTAGTAATTAATTAATTAATGGATTTAATTTCATTATTAATAACATTATATATAAGTGCATAACACTTTTAGACATATTTTAAGGGAATCTCTCCAAACCTCAATTTCTCCTTCAGGTTAATCATTCTATATCTTTATCAAAATTAATTTCAAAATAATAATTTTTTAATCATCTAAAAATATGTATTTATATTCCCAAAATATGTACCTATAAAAATTATTCTTCAATTTATAGGGAAATACATGTATTATAAGGTTCATCTTTCTTGTCACCCCGATAAAAGAGAACATCCGAATTTCTTATACATTCGGATGTATAGTCCATAAAATGATTAAATCCACCAATAATTCTCATAAATCACTCATTTTGTAATGAAATCAAAATTTTTTCATTTATAGTTTTATTAAAATAATAATTATTAATTCTTTTTTAAACACTCTTTTATAATTTCCATGAAACAACATCGAAGTGGCTAATTTATAAAGTTTCATAAACACTCTTTTTATACGTTTTCAATTTAGTTGGAAATAATTTATCATTATATATGAAATATTTCCAATATTAATTTCCTTGTTTTATTTAAATCCATTTTTTCATGGAAAACATAATGATATTCTTTTTGGTTATTACTTATGAAATAATTATAAAAGTAACACTTTTGTTTATTATTTACGATTTATTTTTTTATGTATCACACATATGAATGAATATGTTATTAATGGTTCTCCTAGATAGTACTATAATGAATTGGGTAATGTTTTGTCTGAGTATACATCATGTTGGGATATAAAGTAAACTTGATTCCTTTATATGACTTTGTCCACCATGTGATATAGTATAAACAGATAGCCTTGAATCATGTTTATGTCAAATTAAATATTTCACCCACATTCATATGTCCCCATGATTAAATTATCCAATGTTGAATACATTATGTTTCCATATGTTTATTCCTTTCCCATTCCCATTTATGTCATCACGTTATGCCATATAAATCATATGTTATACTTAATTTCTATGATTATTCCATTGAAAATTTTTTAGCTCACCCATTTTGTCTATTTATTCACTAAGATTTCATATGGGGATATAGAAGTTCAAAGAAAGTTAGGATATTTTTAGTAATAATGAAAATAATTGTATTTTATTCATGTTCTTTGTTTTTAGTCTCATTTGAGTAATATTCCAAAGACGTTATACTATAATATCCTTGGTTTATATTTTATAGTCAATCAAGCTTCAATTTTTTTAATAATATATGTAAAATGATAGGGACATTATTTTTGCTATCAGAGAATGTTCAAGTTATTTTTTGTAGATTAGGACAAGAAAACATTAGTAATAACCCTAGGGATAATTCTACCACCAAGGATTACATATATTTAAAATCAAGGAATAAAAAGATATGATATACATTCCATTCATAGGTTTACCCTTCAGTGTTAAATGTTTAATTTTAATACTTTTATTAGATATTTATTCACGCCCCCATAATTGTAATATTTTTAGTTATTGGTTAGAAATAGGAGAACATGTTTCAACATTCAATGTGATAAGAAATGTGATGATTTGCCTAATGAAATGCCAACTCCGTTGAGAATATGGGTTCAAAACAGTGTGAATATACATGTAAAACAATTTCAAGTTATGAATAATGAGATGAATCATGTGGAACACCCTCTAACTCATAATAACGATAAACTCATGGTGGAATACTTTAGGTGAAAAAGGCCTCCCTTATTTAGTGAATTTTCTAGTCCTAACATCGCAAAATAATGGTTTGACTCAAATTAGAAAATATTCATTAAACTCTTATGATCAAAATAATAGAAATTCAAATATAGGTATACTATTTTTATGGTGAAGCTGATTAGTTGTGGGAACTTATAAAAACACAAAGTCTAAGAGGGAAACTAATTCCATAGATTATTATTATTTGAAGAAACTAATTATCAATAAATATTTTATGAAAAAGCACTATATTAAGATATAATAAGTGTTCTCCACGATAAAGAATAATAAAGAAGTGTCTATCAAAGAGTACATGAAAAAAATACAGGGCATTAATGATATTCGTCTATATTCATCATGAATACTACAAAAAGAGTGGATCACTTCTTTATTAGCCTCATGCTGAATCTGTGAAAATCATTGATGATTAGAGAATTTAATAGCTATGAAGATATTTAAAATTGTTCCATTAAGGTTGAAAATGTGATCAGATACTCATATAGGTATTATGGTAATAATAGTAAAAATAGTAAAATGGATTTGAATATGGTAGGATCAATATAATCTTCTCAAAATAGAAATAAAAAACCATTATCCCACTTGTTAAAAGTGTTTTAATTATCATCTTTTGAACTACATACAGGAACCCATAAGATGCTGAAAATTCTAAAAGGATGAGAATCTGGCTAATAAATGATGAACGTATATGAAGAATCCAACTAATGTTGAAGAAGAAATGATGGTTCAGATCAATAATCATCCTAGAGCGTATTATTTTAACAAGAATAATCATGGGCATTCTGAAATCCAATGACTTTTGCCAAGGTTTTTTTAATTCAATCAAATATAGCTTACAAGGATGAATGTCAAGTCATATTATATCTCTACTACTACTGTTGAGGCCAAAAATGATTTGGTAACATGTATTCCAATTATTAATTCATGAATGGAAAATGTACTCTTTGATTGCAGTTCTACTCATTTCATCATATCATGAATGTTCCGTAAAAGAATTCAATCACCGCCTAAAAATATTGAGGTTGATTATCTGTGAGAACATATAATGGGGAAATATTGCATCCATTGTTTTTATATCCTCCCCAATTAATGTTTTTGGATTTATCATCCTAGTAAATCATGTTGTACCTCTTTGGTAGAGTTTGTAGCTTTATTGGGCATGGATTTCATGTATTTATTGAAATCCAACAATAAATGTTTGTAAATTGATATCACTCATTACGTCACGATGAATCCTCTAATTCAACAGAAGTGTAATTAAGAGGATGAATGTTATTTATAATTTTCATCTCAATTATTTATATTGTTGCCTTATGGGGAAAAATATCGAGCCCAAATGATTGATATGAAAGATATCGATTATGTGCACATATTGAGTGATTACACTGATGTGCCCCCTAAATAATTATGTTCCCTTCTTCTCGAAATAAGGATTGAGTTATTAATTTAAATTATTCTAGTATATCTACCAATATTGAAGAGACATTATTGAATGTACACCCTTGAGTTTGAGGAATTTAATAAGTAGTTATAACAGAATATGGAAATAGGTTTTATACACCTGAGTGCTTCACCATGGGGTCTACCAGTCATCTTCATCAAGAAGAAGAATGAATCATTTTAACACTACATTTATTATCATAATCTATAAGACATAATAAATAACAGGTATCCCCTTCCACGAATAGATGAATTTTTCGATCAACTATGTGGGGAAATTGTTTTATATAAGGTTGACCTTCAGTCGGGATATCACCAATTAATGGTGAAGAAGGAAGATATTCCCAATAATTTCTTTTGAACAATGTATGTACACTAGACTTCATTTTTATGATTTTAAGTCTCACTAATTCTCAATTGATTTTCATATACATAATGAATAGATTCATTAGTGATTACCTTTCCAAATTTTTTGTAGTCTTGATTGATGATATTATGTTATACGATAAGAGAATTGAGGACCAATGTGAAAAATTTAATATAATGCTAAATAATTTTAGAAGGAAAAAAATATATGCAATGTAAAGTTATTTGGAGTTCTGGAATAAGGAAGTATCATTCTCGGGTAATGTTATCCTAAGAAAAATAATATATGTGGGCCCTTTTAAGATAATGTCAATGGAAGGGTGGCCCTACACAACGTATATTATGGTTATCAATAGATTTCATGAATTAGATGAGTATTACCAACAATTAGTGAAGAACATATCTTGATTTTAATAACCACTAACCATGCTTACTCGGATGGGAAAAAAGATTGTATGTACTTGTAAATGTGAAGACAACTTCCAAGAGTTAAAAAATAGGGTTATTACTATTCTATAACTCACACATATGACAAATGGGGAACTATTTGTCATTTGCAGTGTTGATTCAGAGAATGAATTAGGATGTGTACTGATTATAAATGATAATGTGTTTCTTATGCCTCAAGGTAGTTGAAAATTCATTGGAAAAACTATCACACACATGATCATGAGTTGTGGGTTGTGATCTTCGCATTGAAAATATAGAAACACTATCTCAAGGAAATAAGAGTGATATATATACTGATCAATAGAGTATCAAATATATATTCCCAATTAATGATCTTACTATGATACAATGAAGATTGTTAATGATCATCAAGTATTATGAGTGTTCAATCAACTACTATCTTGGTGAATAAAAAATAGTAGATGAAGTACAATGTAGAAAGGATACATTTTCCTTATTAACAATGATAATTGAGAATAATCAACACTCATAGACCTAAAAATGATGAACATGGGATTCATTAATGAAGTAACGTCATTAATTCTATTTAAAATGATTCATCAACCACACCTTATTGATAAAATAAATGTTGATAAATGAGATGATGATTAGAATTCAAAAAAAGGAGGAAGCTATCATAAATGGGAAATCATATGATTCAAAAAGTGATGAGGAAGTAGTCATAATATTTGGGGAATGACTATGCGTACCATCCAATACAAAGATAAATAAATTGATTCTGAATGACACACATAACATAATATTCTCTATTTACCTAGGAAGCATAAAGATGTATCATGATCTTTAAGATAAATATTTGTGGGAAAATATGAAGAAGGTGATCATTGTATATACATCAAAGTGACTAATATGTTACAAAATGATGGATGAAATAATAAATATAAAGGAATGATATTACCATTACTCATACCAATATGGAAATAGGATAACATTACCATGGGATTTTTTACTAGACATCCATAAAAATTAAGAGCCAATAATCCTATAAAAGTTATTCTAGATTATCTTATAAATACAACTCACATTATATCAATTGGAGAGAAATTATCGCATGATCAACATTAGTTGAAAAAAATTAATGAAGTTTTGAGGCCGCATAGAGTACCACTATTGATTATATCATACAAATATATGATATTTACCTCCATGTATTGGAAAAGTTTACAACAATCTCTTAATAAGGAGTTGAACTTTAATATAGATTATTATCCAAAAAGGACTATTTTGATAATAGAAGATATGTTGATTTCATGTCTTATGAACTTTAAGGGAGGATTTTTCTATCACATACATCTGGATGAGTTCTCTTGAAACAATATTTTCCACTCAAGCATCCAAATATCTCCATATGAATCCCATTATGGGAAATGATGCATAACACCAGCATATTGGGATGTAGTTGATGAATGGATTTATATGAGAGCTATATTTATTCAATTAAATGGTAATAATGGTTAAAAACAATCAGTAGCATATATGGGCTGCCCAATATGGACAAAAGAGGTTTACAAAAGGGAGGAAATATTTTCCCATGTACATTTTTCCCTTCTAGATTCTTTATCATGTCAGAGTTATGGATTATTGACTATCACATACATCTACCATGTCTCAAGTAGATTATGTATTCAATGTATCTCTCTTTTGAATGTACTTACTAGATCCCTCATATATACTAAATCCATATGTGGTATAGTTGGAATATGATCTCTCTTATGAGGTGTATCCGGGAAAGATCATAGACAATAGAGATAATGTTATAAAAATGACTACTCAAATGGTAAATGTACTATAGTGCAACCAGATGTTCAAAGAGGAAACATGGTAACTTATGGAACTGATAGAGAAGAAGTAACCTCAATTTGTATCAACATATTATGTAAAATGAAATTTAGAGGGCATGATTTCATTAGAGGGAAGAGTGTAACACCCCAGAATATTATCAATGAAATATACCTTATTATAATTATATTATACTGTATAAATCATAAACATCATATTGAAAACCTAATAAAAATGTTATTTTTATAAATTATGAATTAAATAGGTGGTATTTATAGAAATTAAGAAACTTATAACAATGGAATAGAAACTGGACCATTGGAATATTAATGTGACCATTATAAGTCAAAAATTAGAAAATAGAATTGTATCTAAAACTATAAATGTACATATAAAATTTAGGTGTCTTATTAATGAAAATATAATATATTTATATCACGGAATAAGTATATAAGTGTTTTCAAAAAGATAAATTATCTACTTTTTATCTTGTAATATGAAAAAGATTATATACAATTTTATAATTGATATAATTATTTGACAGAAAATTCAGTTTCATAAAATAGATTAATAAATTAATATTTTCTAATGTTATAAATATAATATAATTTTATGAGACCTTATTAATTTTTCATCATGTACTAAAATTAGTTATATTTTAAAAAATGGCATTTTTTTAGTAAATGTTAATTTTCTATAAATATTAAATTTATTAAATATATAGTATAATATTCATAAAATGGAATCCATTTTTGAAATATTTATATTGAAAAAATTTTAAGAATAATTTTTTGAATTTTTCTAAAATATTTGAAATTTTCTTGAATTGTGAAATACTGTAATTTACGGTATTTTGAAAAAGCATGAATTAGTAAGTCACAGATGATGTATGGATGAGATATAAACCCATTATTTTACACTCTCTATAAACCTTTACTATATTTAGTTATAGGAATCAATAAAAGTTATATTTATTATGAAAAATAAAAAAGAAATGTGAAAAATAATAAAAAATACCACTCTCCTCCCACTATAAATACCACCCCTCACCACCTATACCCCTAAAACCTTTTATTCCTCATATATTTATTATAATCAGACCAATTACTCTACCAAGACTCATATCCACATTTGGGTATTTATTGTATCACCAAAATACCATTTCCATGCTCCTTAAGGAGGTTCTTAATGAGACAACACTCTAGTGGTAAACCCCCCCAACTTTTTCATTGAATTTATTTTAATTTCTTACCCATCCCTCCCCTAAAAAATAAAAATTGACATGATACTCCAATAAAATATATATAAATTAGAATTTTATTTTGTTAATGTATTCTCCAAAATCAAATCTCTTCCCCTCTTTTTTTTCTAATATTGAAAACATTGTCCGTGAGGTGTCGATTCACCACCTTCGTCGATAACGTGCTATTGTGTTCATTACCTTGTTAATGGTTGGTCATAAAAAACATTTTTATTTTTATATCATACTATAATATTTTTATTAAAACTTATTTAATGTTTTATAGTTAACTTATATACATAATATTAAATAATAAAACAAAACTATTTTCTGATGATAAAAAAAACATCCAAATTAATGTATAAGGTTATCATCAAAAAATTTTCTAATAAATAAACCTAAATTCAAAAAATAAAATAATATAATGGACCACTAAAAAATTATTTATATTAATACCATCTCATTTAAATTTTCACTTTTTTATTCCATTTATGAAGAACATTCATAATTATACACAAGCGAGCTGACCATGAAACCATGAAATGAATAGTCTTTAAACAAAAAAATTGAATCATATAACATTTCAAAAGGACATAAATGAACATAATAAAATAATAATAAATTAACTAAATTAATTATAGATTCATTATTAAATAATTAATTTTTTTATCTTCCTTATCATGGACATTGAGTACATGTCCAGAACACTTACAGACATAAGTTAAGGGATTCTCACCGAACCTTGATTTCTTTTTCCAGTTACACATTATCTATCCTTACCCCATTGTAACTATTAATTATTATTATATAATACTGGTAATATATTTCTATATATCCCAAATGTATTTTACCAATCTCAATTATTCCTTTATTATAGTGGAAATAAAAGTTTTATAATTTTCCATTTTCAATTCCTCCTAATAATAATCCTCGATTAAAGGGAACTATATAATTTATTTTCCATCGTAATGTATACTTCCAAATATGTTTTGCGGTACTATTATTTATCTAAAATAACCATTTTTATCATGAAAAACTGTATTTTTTCATTTCTAATTTTATAAATACAATTATTGTTTTTCTCTCCTCAAAGAGTCTTTTATAATTTTAATTAATCCTTACCAATGTTGCTCATTTGTAATATTCCTAAAACACTCTTGTTACATGATTTCACTTTAGTTGGATATTATTTAGAGTTTTACATTCATATTATCAATTTTTAATTTCTATTTATGATTTAAATCCATTTTTTCATAGGCTCCACTATGAAACTCTATTTGGTTATTCCTTAAACATTCATCAGAAACATATTCTTATGTGATCATTGATATATAACATGTTTACACACACAATTAATCGTGAAGCCTAAAACATTCATCAGAAACATATTCTTATGTGATCATTGAAATATAACATGTTTACACTTACCAAGCATCTGAGCTCACCATTTCATATGTTATGTTTCCCTGGGTAATGAATTTTTTTATGAATTATATCTATTAGAAGTGTTCTAGTTATAAGGACATTATTGGGAGACTATAATGAACTAGTTTTTTATGTTTCCATGTTTCTAATGATAATATACCTATATGATTATAAAATTTATCATTATGAAATGTAATGAAAATAAGTAAAATAAGGTGTAAAATCTCTAAATTAAATCTATGAATAACTATAGTTGGTATTAGAAAAATGTTTTGTTATCCTTTACAAACAAGGATGATAAATCCTTAGTTTGAAACACGAGGACATGTCACAGTATAGGATAATATTATAATATTTTAGAAATGATCATGAATGAACTAGGTTAAAATGGTATTATAGATTAAATATATTGGTTCATGTTTTAGAGATCCTATGAATGATTTTTTATAATTGCCCACTTTGATCTTAGATACATGATGGTGGTATCAAGAATTTGGGTTTTACAAATTGATTGAAGATAATATGATGAAGATGAGGGGGTAAAAGGTATGAAAAAATATTGAACTACCATATTTTATCTTAGTTTTATGAAACCCCTTATATCATGAAAAGGCTCTTGGAATGTTAATTACAATAATAAAATACTATTTAGTGAGTTTATAGTATAAAACTAATAATGGTATAATGTTATCATATGAATTATGCTACTATAATCCAATTCATATTTATTGGAATTTGATTCTTGAAAATATTGTTATTATACATTTGGTTGAATTAGATGTCATCATTGACATGGTTTGTATTTCTTTACAAAAATCTAACATCAATTGAATAAAAATGGAAGTTGGGTTTGATATTCAAAATTGAAAAATGATTTTTCTATAAATGTGATGAAAAATATGAACTTTGGATTGAAATTAAATCAATTTTATGCGTCTTGATTATTAGTAAAAATAATAGTTTATCTTTAATGGTTGTTGAAAATCTTGACATAAAATATATTCAGGTCGTGCATGGGTTTGTTGATTTAATTCCATAATATTTTCTTAGTCTTCCACCAATAAGTGAATGTGAATTCTCGATAGAACTCATGTCGAGTTCTACACATATTTCAAAGAAACCATATATAGTATCCCTAATTGAGTTATATTAACTACTAAACAACTCCATGTGAATTTTGAGAATGGATTGACTCGGTATTGTGTATCACTATGGGGTTCAGTAGTTATTTTTTAAGAAAAATATGGATCAATGTGACTCTATATTTATTATTGAAAATATAACAAGATTACTACCATGAAAAAGTATCATATACCCTCATTTATGAGTTATTCAATAACCTATATGGAGAAAATATATATTTTAATTATTGAATTTCATCATTGATATCATCAATTTAGGATTAAGAATGGGGATATGCCCAAGAAAACAATATGTAAAATGTATGGAAACTATGATTTTATAGTTATTCCATTTGGTCTCATAAATTCACATTACATATTCATGAACATAATGAATAGTGTCATTAGATATTACCCTGATCTATTATTGGTATACATTATTGATGGAATTCATAAATAATAAAAGATAAAGGAAGACCATGTAGATCATTTGAGGATTATTCTGATTATACTAAGGAAGGATAACCACTATGAAAAAATTAATAAGTAGGAATTTTGGTATTGGGTTATTTAATAATTGGGTTATTAAATTTAATGTGAGGGTACATTTGTAAATCCTTTAAAGGCAAAATTTATTAAAAATTTTCCTAGGAAAACCACGGGGATAGAGATTTGTTGTTTTTTTTTGGTTTGGATTAATATTATAGATTCTTTTTGAAGAATTTATAATTATTTTCCAATCCACTCAATTCAAAAAATCATAAGGGATATTATTTTCACTAGATAGATGAATGCGAATAAAATTTTATAGAACTATAGAAAAGGAAATTCAGTGTAACTTTTCTGACCTTACAACATGGTTAACATCATTTTTTAGTATATAGTTGGGAAACAAATATGGGATTTAGATGTGTTATTAACACACAAAATTTGATTTCATTTTTTATAAATAATCAAGTTTTTCATTTGTTGAAAATTAATAAACCCATGGAATTTAATTATATATAAATATTTCATAAATTTGAAGTAAAAATTGAAAAGAAATTTATGTGGGGGTTCTTAGTGGTTAAAACATTTTGAGATGTTATAAATGGATATTTTTTTGATTTTTTATTTATTTTTACATTTATATAAAATTTTAAAATAGTTTATTATTTTATTTTAGGTACCAAAAAAATTCATCCAAGTAGCTAGTCCACAACCAACCAGAGACCCAACCACTTAGCCTGCCCCTTAAGGTCCAACCAACCATAGTCACTCGGTGAGAAGGCTTGTCAAAGCTAGTTGGTGTGAGAAAACATGGAATCATAGTTTTATTGGGTAGGCTTAATCCAACATGGGTGAGACATTGTGGTATGTCCCATTTGTGTGTGTTCATATATGTATGAGATCCCACCAAAGTGCAAAATTCTGGTCAATAAACCTTGTGAAATTGGTTATAAAGAAGCTCTCAATAACACTACGTTTTGATGTGGGAAAATCATTTCGTGTTAACTGTACATCAAAAAAAAAATCAATCATTCCTCTAAAATATTTCCCATGGATTGACTTCACCACTCGCCACCAGATTTATCCTCAGCATCCCCCAATGGTTCCCTAAAAGAGCACCATCTTTGACCACCTCATGATCTCTAACCCGTGTCAATGTCTACATCCAAGGCTGTCACCACTATGTATTATCTCTAGGGTATCAGATGATCTCCAAAAAACCATATCTATGCTCCCTCCATCCTCTTTGAAGGATGGAGGGTTTGAAGAACCACCACTACCTGGGTTGGTTCATCAGTACCTCCACTAATCTTTATAGGTTGTTGAAGCACCATACATGAGCCCATGCATATGGAGAAGGGAATAAAATACACATCCACTACCTGATAATATTTCTGGACACTTATTTATTTAAATACCCGAGTGACACATTTTTTCTTATTATTTACCCTATGTCTTGCTGGGGTATCCGTGATCATATATATGATCTTTGAACCATTAATTTATGACCACCAAGGGAGACTTCAATGATCCATTCTCTATTAAAACTAGAAACCATCAAACATGGCCAAGAGTCTACAACACCCCTAAGAGGATAGGTTAAATGATGAACAAAATATGATATTTATTCTTCATTTTTTAATATGTATTTTTCCCATTATAGTTTTATCGATAATTTAGTTTTAATTTACCCTAAATAAAAATAGTTCATGAATTTTTCCTCCAATAGTTTTTCCACCATCCAATATTCTCTTTCTTTTTATCATTCATTATTTCTTGTTGTTATACTTTTAAACATTATATCAATTTTTTATATATATTAATTTTATTTTACTATATTTTTCATTACATTAATTCTTTCTTTCTCTCTCTTCTATTCCTTTTATTTTATTTTTCCCATCTAATTCTCACTTTCATTCCACATTGACTTGTTGCCCTAAAAACGCTGGTTTAACCTGAGGCTTGGCCTACGAGAGTATAATGGTTTTTCTATTTCAATATGTACCTAAATTATAATTTTTTTATGTTTTTGGTGATTAAGAGTGAAGTGAATGAGTGTGGATATGTTTCACAATGACACTAAAATCAGACCCTTTTATATTGTCTGCTAAATATTTTACCTCCCTTATTATAAACACAAGCTCTTAATATGTTGAATTCGATATGTTTATTGGATGAAAAAAACTTAATATAGTGTTGGGTCCTATAAAGAGTATCATTTCCAATTGTGGTGTGTCACCTGCCTTGATTATAGAAGGGAATGGAATTAAGATTGTTGAGTTCGTTCAAGATTTCACAACACTAAAAAAGGATAGTAGTTTATTACTGATATTTAATCATTATACTATTAACATAAATTTTTAAACTAACAAGAACTATTATGGAACCCATAAACATAATTAAAAAGGACATGTTCTTTCTTTACTATTCAATCTCTGTCATTTCCTGATAGTTTACTTTTTATCATTTCATTTATCCTGTCTAATTTCCATTTCCTCCATATAATTAATAAAAAAGAAAACAATAAATAATTATTTTAGAATAATTAGACATTAATTGTGAATAACTAAGAATGAATATCAAATGAGACATCCTTGTTCAACCACTAAGTTGTACTAGGATAGTATATTTTCTTTTGTTGTGCACAACAATAGGAGTGTTGTTCAAAATTGGGGCTGTTTTCAGGGAGGAAATCATTTTTCCTTATCTTTTTCTATTTTCACATTTTATATAGATTTCATAGTTTTCAATATTATAAAACCATCAAGAAATTATTTTTATATAATTTATCAAAACATACTATTCTTTTTTTCAAGGAAAAATTTCTTATATGTGTAGGATAAATAATAAGAAGAGAATAGATATAATAAATATGAGATTATGGATCATTGAAAATTTATTGAACTTCGAGAGGCCATAATTGAGAGAGCATTTGACTATGTTCAAATATTGATGAAGTAAGTGGAATCCGAGGTATATGTGGGAGATAAAAAATAATTAGATGACATCTAGAATGGGTGTTAAGAGAAAATTGATCTCCCCAATGATGACGAGCCAACACAATTAGATGAAGACACCAACTAAGTGGTAAAATTTGAAGAAAAGTTTGATCAAACTTATTACCAACCTCCATCCAATGAGATCCAAATTCAAGAAGAACATATCACTGAAAAAGTTATTTTACTACTACCGACTCAGGTAGAGGAACCTTTCCTAAATTATAGCTTTTTTGATTTCATTCAATATTGTATAAATATTTTTGGTTAGAGTAACTCAAGAGGGGTTGAATTGATTTCCAAATGAAAATATCTATTCAATATTAGTTTAAAGAAATATCTCCTTAATAAAAAAAACTTTCCAATTATCCAAAATTGTAGATAAATATAATATTCATCCTTTCAAAATATTTCTTAATTATTGATTATTCCTTAGTTAAATTTTTTTTAGAAAAACCATAACGTTTGAAATCAATTTACAAGGAGAAAAAAATATCAACACTAGTATAGATTAATTACCAATGAAATTGTTTTTTAATACAATTTTGTATTTAATATGATTATAAAACAAAAAAAATAACAGAGTGAAATTACAGAATAAAAAAGAGGTTCAATCTCAAGGAGAGACGTAATCCCCTCAACCTAGAAATAATCCACTTCCAATAATGTTTAAATATAATAAATTAAAGCAACAATATATATTAGTAATACAGTAAAAAAAGTGGTCTATGCTAAAATGCATCTTCTATAGTTAGTCGTGGGATGTAAGAATATCACATGTGACACAGGGAACCCTTCTATAAACACATTGGGAGACAGATTTTGGAAAAAGATAATAAAAAGTAGTATCCAGGAATGTGTAGGAGATTTTGTGTGTTAGATAACAATAAAACAACACACTACACAAAATTAAAATATAAATAATGAATAAGAAAAGAAATATCTCAGGCTAATGTGTTCTATATGTTCGTAGTCCTCAGATAACCACTTATGAGGAGTCTGTGATTTGTTCTGGAAAATTGATGTAGAATATAGGACTGTATAAATCTACATGTTTATTTCACTTGAACTCTATCTGATTCCCCATAAAATCATGATAATGGGTTCTCTTTTTCTGTATAATTTATCTTAAAAAAATTTGAATCGTAATGTTCGTGAGTATTCACAAATTCAGTCGCACAATAAACAACAAATTTTTATTTTGTTAGTAGTAGATCATATCAGTTGTCTATAGTATATATAGTTCTATACCCAAGAGAGAGATCCTTTGATAATATATAACTACTTATTATTGAGGAAATCCAAAATCCTCTAATTGGATTTTAAAAAGTCATGATGTCTTTTCCAAACTAACCAAGAATAGATTTATCTATTGAGCCATTCAAGCTAATGTCCTCAAACAACAATAGTAACAAGAATCTTGTGGTGACTCGGCTCTGGTTGAAACATTGAGTCACACCTGGTGCTAGCTCATCCTAGTGGTAGATTATATTTGTAGTGAAATTGTCTTGATTTAGAGGTAGCTTATCCTAGCAGTAACAATGACTCAAATCTGGCGGTAGCTCATCTTTGCAAGAATAGTGTCTCCAAGCCAATGGTGACAATCCATAATTCAATGCATAAATATCATAGATGCAGTCTTATCATATAAAATGTTTTCACACAACATGTTAATCATTAGTACTAAAATAATCATATTCTATGATCATTAAAATAATATATTTTCAAATAGACTCTATATTAGGAGTTTCTAACATTATCCCCCTTTTTGATGATCACAAAATTGGTATTTTATAAATCGTGCATTAAATGCGTAATATTAAATTATACTTATAATAATTGAGTTAAAAAATCTTCTTAACAATATAAAACTAAATTCCCAATTTATCTCCCCCTTTAATATTATAAAAAATTAGAACGAATTGTTATACAAAGATATAATATAATAAGAATGAAAGGAGTTTGAGATTTCTAGGTTTCAAAAACAGATTATTACAAAAATATAAGCATGAAATTGATTATAAATAAAATCCCCATAAAAAATTACATCAAAACAAATTGACAGTGTAGAATATAGTGAAAGAAAACATTCTCCATTAGTTTGACTTTGTGTTATCTCTACCACTATCATGTGATGGGAATGTAGAATTGCATGTCGTTAAATATGTCTTAATGGATGGTAAAGAGGTAGAAAGAGGGTGTGGATCTGGGAAAAGAACTTTTTTGTGATTACTGATTGATTCGACTAGTGATAAACTCATATTCTGATGTAGTGGATGCATAAGACAGTTTGATTATGTTATTAAATTAGGCCTGTATTAAACGGGGTTTGTAGTTGTGGTTGATAATTATTTTGAAATAGAAATTTATTCTCTAAAAATTATAGTGGTTTGATAGAATTGAAGGTATGGTTTCATGAGATTGATGAAGTCCTAAATTATTTAATATCCCAACTCCATCCCATTAAATAGGTTTTCTTTTTTAATGCATAAATGTTTGAATAATTGGTGTGAGAATGATTAGTTGACTCACCCATTCATTGAAGGATATTTTCATTGGTGGTATCCTCATGTTCTTAGTAATCAATTTTAAATTATCAAACATTTTATGATTGTTATAGATCCATAAAAATTAGTACTTGATAGATTGATTTATGAATTCATTATCTTTTTTAAGATCTCTAGAAAAACCTCATGAAATAATGGATAACTCTCCATGATGATGTATATGATGAAATTTTTGTTCATGAGTGCTCACATAACCGATAGAATTTTGTATTTCCTATCTAGTTATCTGTTGCTGAGGATCTCTATAAAGTGGTATTAGATTAGGAGGAGGTGAAACTTATGTTAGGGAAGTCTCATTATATAGTCCAAATTCTGAGATAGAAAATTCATAAACTTAGAAAAATTGGATTTCATACCCTCTACGATATTTCCCAAACAATCAACTTTTTTTTGATGGAATTATTTTCTAAGTCCATTTCCTAAATATAAAACATTACTTGTGGTTGGATATGTGATTTCACTAATTCAAAAAATTAACAAACACTTTATTCATTGAGACAATTAGATGGTGATGGATGAGAGTTCAAGACATGAGTAAATTCTGAAAACAAATTATTTCTCAAAGTGTCCAAATAAGAATTCGCAATCCTTTGAAGATAATTTAAATAAGTTTTTTTCAGCACATAATGATGCAAAATACGCTGAAAATTTGGTTTATTGATTTCCATGTGGATTAAATGTTTTAACTGTCCAGCTTGATTGATTTGATCCACTAGGGATCCTTTTCTTCTGATTAAATTGACATGCTCATCATATGAGTTAGTATAACTATGTCCACATCGATCAAAACCTTGATATTTTTCCCATTATTCAATGTAGATAGTTGAACATCTTATATATGAAATTATGGGTGAGTCTCTATGAACTTGATTACATGGACCAATTTCAGTTGTTGAGGGAATAGGTAGTGATTGTTGCAGTTGTAAGTTGGATATTTGAGGAGGCTGGTCCACTAGAACTAACTAATTAACTATAATGGTAGTCTACTACCCCTCACCTATATCTATCAGACATTTTTATGATTTTATTCTATGTTTCAACTAGTTCTTATTAACCCATTTGACCACTAAGATTTAGATTTTTCTCCCCCACATTTATAGCTTCCATGCATTCTGTAGGAACTATTGGAACATCAAGAATCATAGTGTCCTTCAGTTTATTTTCATCATTATGAGAACAAGATAGCATATTGGAAGAGGATTTACATTGAAATATCCCTTATTTATGATTATGATCATTTCATTTCTTATCACTCACCATACGATCAACACAACATTTTTGACAATCTCTGTGATTAGGGCGACTTTGGTTTCCATTATAAGAATCATAATCAACATAAGTTTTATCATTCTGATCATCGTCATCCTGATGGGAAGAATCATCATAATTTTCAAGATCTATAATCTCTTTTTATACTTCTTGATAAAAATATGATTACCTTCATTACCATTCTTATCACATGAAGTCTTATAGGTATAAAAGTTAAAATGATCTTCTCTAGAGACTTCAATATCATCTTCTTCATCACGATCAAGTAAGAGATCATTTCTGGTTGGCAGAGATCTCAATGAACTAAAATGTAAAATTGATATTCTATGGGTAGATTTAATGATCTCTAGATGAATCCCTTCCTCAACTAAAAAAAATTCATTATATTTTTCTTCCACTACTGAATCATCTCTTTCATTAAAAACATCAACATCATATTACACATCCATACCATCATATTTGAGACCTGGATCACTAATTTCTTTAGGTTTTTCAGTTTGATCAATTAAATTTAAATCATCATAAATTTTTCATTATCTCTTTCCCAAAATCCCTTCAATGGGTTCCAATTGACCCTTCCCCTATTACAACTTTTTTAGAAACAAAAACCACTAATATTGTCTTCATATTTTTCTCTAGCATTGACATAACCCTTTTCATCTAACATGAATAAAATATTCTTGGGATAAATGAGGGAATTTCATCTAGATCTCTTCTTTCATATCTCATCCATATAGATCATCAAATATCTAAACTCATTTATTCTCTTCCCTTTCTTAATTATATATAAAAAGTAAAAATCGTGATAACTCATTGAATTGAAGTACCATTTCCTTAGACATAAAATAATACCTATAAATTTGAAATGTAAGATGCATTCACCATCATGATTGGTATCCATAGGGATTTTCAGTGTTCGCCCTCCAGTTAATTGTATGAGATCTCTTTCATAATTTATATTTTCACATTCACTTGGTATATTTTCTTGAAAATATTTACATAATCATTTATGAGGATCCTTTAATTTTTTTCCATTTCTTAATGAGAATAAAATATCTTTTCCATCAATGATGCTTCAAATTCTATCATCTTTCTACCCAAAATTAAATATCATATTTTTATAAAATTCAATGCCTACCCTTAGATAATACGCATGATGAATCAAGGTAAACCAGTTCATCCACATCTATTTTTTCTAATACCTTTAACAACAGTGTATTGAAATCCTGAATGCACTGTTTATGAATATATTTTTATGCTTAAACTATATTATTTAATAGATGTAGGTTTTGTGAAACCATTTCCAATTTTTTTGTGAATACATTTTGTTTCATGGAATGCTTCATCTCTTATAAATTTGATTCTCAAACATGATTCACGGGATTCTTTCGAATTGATTAAATGATCCAGCTGTAACATGGAAGAAGGATGATAGTTTTGATTGGATGCCAAAGGATTGGTAAATCAATGGTTACATTTAATGAATTGATTTAGAGTTATCCTTATTTATTGATCATTTAGGGATTCTATATAAATAAAAATAAAATAATAAAATTAGTTGGTAAAAGAAAATGACAACTGTAATAAAGAAATGGTAACATAGAATGGAGTGGTGACTTATTAAATGGTTACATATCAACAGTGACACATCAACGATGAATTAATTAATATTAACTCATCAATTGTGACTTGTCGAAGGAGACTAATCAGTTGTGACTCGTCAACGGTGACTTCATCAATAGGGAGTCATCAACAGTGACTCATCAATGTTTACATCATCAAAGGTGAATCGATAATTGTGAATTATCAACCAATGTTTGTCATTCCTAATTCTTGTTTTGTGTTGTTTAATTATTTATAAATCAATGTCTTTGTGAATAAATAATCTAGATAACATTATGTTATGAAAAATTAAAATGTTATAGCACTCTTTTGAGAATGATCTCTCATAAAGTGTTGTCTTACATCAATCTGTTTTTTTCTAGAGTGAGATACATGATTTTTGGAAATGTTTTTTTGAACATGTGTTCTCAAAATTTATAGATATATGTCTAAACTGGTATCCAATTTCTAGTAAATTATGTTGAATCTACATCATTTTTGCACAACAACTTCCAACATCTATGTATTCAGCTTCAGCGGATGATAGTGCAACATAATTTTTCTTCTTACTACACCATGATACTAGAGATTTTCTTAAAATAAGACATGTTCCTAATGTAATTTTTCTATATATCTTGACGCCATCATAATCATCTTTTAAAATGATTACTATATCAAAATCATGTCATCCTGGATAGAAAAAATCACAAATTGGTTGTATATTTGAGGTATTTAAATTTTTTTTTCAGCTAATAATTTTATCTCTTTTGGAATTTCATGAAAGAGAGAACACATACACAAACTAAACATAATATATGGTTTAAATAAAAGTTATGTTTAAAATGCTTCAAGTCATAACTTTGTAGTGAGTTTGACATATTGATTTAATAGCTTTATCAAGGTCTAGTTTATAGGCGGTAATCATGGGTGTATCATTGTTTTTGGTCTTTTCTAGGAGAAAATGTTCAAAATATCTTTAGAATATTTACTTTTATATAATATAATTGAATATTTTTTTAAAAAATTATGAAATCGAATAATGTATTTGAGTTCACCTATTAAACTCATTTCAAATTTATTTTGCATTAGTATTTAATTTTTTTAAAATAATTAATCCTTATTAGATCCAAAAATAATATCATCTACTAATATTCATACTCTTAAAACATATTTCGAAATTATTTTAATAAATAGTGTTAGATAAGATATACCTTAGGATTTTTTTTAAAATAAATAAAGACTGATTCTTTTTAGACAAATCTCTAGGATCCTGTTTTAAACCACACAAAGCTTTTGATAATTTTAACACATGTTTTATAAAATGTGAATTTTGAAATATCATGGATTATTCAACAAAAAAATCATCAATTATAAATCCATTGAGGAATGCACTATTAACATCCATTTGATATAGTTGATTAAAAAATGTGATGCATATGAATAAGATATCTTAATGGCTTCATTTCTTAATATAGGTGACATAGTTTCTTCATAATCAATATATTCTTATTGTTTATAACCTTATGAAACTATTCTATCTGTATTTATTACTATTTTTTTGACTCAACAACCTTGTTTCTATACACCCACCGAGATCCAATAGTTATGGTGTCTTTAGGGTTGTGAAAAAGTTCCCAAAAATTGATTCATTCAAACTGACTAAGTTCTTCATGCATAAATATTACCCAAAATTCATCATCGATTTAATCATTGATGTTCTTAGAATCAATCCATGGCTAGAAGTTTTGCTATTGAATCATGAAAGCTCTGGTCTATGAACATATGTCTATGTTTCCTATTATAACATCAAATGAGAGATTTATATGAGTCCAAAAGTGTCTTTTAAGTGAGGGTCTCATAGACTCAAGGTCTTGATTTTCAAATTCAATATAATGATGAGTCATTTCGGTATTATTCTTAAGTTCACTAAGGTTATGTAATGATTTGGTATACATAATAATGTATGAAAAATATTCAAAATTTTGATCTAGAAAGTATACACATGTGTATCTAGATAATTAATCTACATGGACATAGACATAATGTTATCCATTTAGAATAGAGACACTATATGGTCCAAATAGGTCCATATTGATTAACTCTTAAGGGTGAGAGGTTGAACCTTATTTCTCTGATTTAAAATAAATCATATGAAGTATTGTTTTTTGAAAGGGATTACAAAACTTATCATTTGAGAATTCAAGATATGGTAGGTCTCGAACTAAACCTTTCCAAGTTATCTTTAAAAGTTAGTGAATATTTTATTGTCCTAGTATCCAATTATAAATCCAAGATGGTTTATAAACAGAACATAAGGAAGAAATATTTTTAGAAGATAATGAATTTATATCAATAAAATTAATATTATCATTTCTCATAGTAGTAAAAATTAAATCATTTTTATCAATAAAAATATGATAGAAATTGTTTTCAAATTTTACATCAAATCCATCATTAGATTATTGGGATATAATAAGAATAGTTTTGTTTAAAACCATCTACATATTAAAAATTTAAGATGTATGCTAAATTAGAATTACTAATTTGGAAAAAGCTGATGATTTTACATTTCTCATTATCACCAAAAAGGGACATGTCCAACATGAACATTGATCAAATTCTTGATGTTTGAATTCTCACTTGATAGGTGTCTCGAACATCCATTGTCCAGATACTATAGGATTTTGGTGGAAGTTTTCGAATAGGTTTCCTACAACACAATGTTTGTGCCAAAAATGATTTTGTACCCAAATCAACTTAGACCTAGTTATGTTAGTAATAATAGATTTCAGAAAAAATATTTTCAAAATAGGATAAATAGATTTAAGACTTCAAGAGATAAAAAAATTATTAGGCCCAGTTGAGTAGGTATTGGCAGTGTATGAACATTCTGAACTAGTACTTGATTTCGATCTATATTTTGTAACTTTTCTTTGTCCTGGCTGGTAACGAAATCCATTTTTATACTTGGGAGCAACTTTTATTCCAAATGATTGACTTAATTTTTACCTACCAATGGTAAATATTTCAATGTATTTATTTATCTATTTATTTGAATATTTTAATTAATTATTTACTTTAAATAGTTGATCAATTTTATCCATTTAAATTGTATGTTTATTTTTATCATTTACTGTTAAGGAATGTTGTTTCTAGAGTGAATTATAATTATCTTTCTACCCATGAAAGGTGTCTTCCAGCATGTTATAATAATTATAAATAACATCAATTTTCTGGTTTTCCTCATTGAAATTATATTCTTTAGTTTCATAAATGTATAAAACATTTGTAGGAGAAACATGAAGAACATATTTTACTTCTTGTATGCTTGCTGTAAAGAACATATTTTCTATGTCGGACTTATTGTCGTGATTACAGTCTGAGTCGCATGAATAGTTTTTAGAGGAACTCCATGTTTCATTCCTATCCATTTTATATGTTATATCTTTATCCTCATACTTATTTTTGTATGTCAATTTTTTTTCAATCATCTTTAATGTGATCTTTCTCCTTGAATTCATAACACGTTACTTAATTTTTTGTTTCTTCCTTCTTCCAATATTTTTTCCATTTTTCTTTTATTTTCATAATCTCTTCTTGTATTTTCTTAAGAACATAATTTTCATATAGAATATCATAATTTTTATTGGCATATGTTTCATTTCATCAAAACATGCATTTGGATATCCTTATTCACTAGAATATTTAATGTGTACTTATTCTCTGTGTCTAGAGGTCGTAGATTTGAAGGCTATATATTTTTTTTTGGTTCATATACATTAGTCCAATTAATGACAATATTCTATTATTCCTACATCATCATCATTACTATCAGTTCCTTGACAGGTAGTTTACATGCATAACATGATTATCAAATTGAAATAGATGTCCCTCTCTATCTATTTTTTATGAATCTGAGTAGTCTAATTACTTGATTTTTTTTACCACATGTTCTACAAGATATTACATAGTATTCACTTTTTAAGTGAAACTAAGATACATATATGACATAGGTTCATAATATTTAATATTAAAATTATCATACCTAATTATGTAGGTATTTAATATCATTTATTTTGACATTTTTTGTTCCTTCATATAAGACAGATAAGGTATACAATATTTAAATAGAATATTTTCATTTTGATACTCTATTGAATTCATCATCTCCCAAATCAAAAAAAAAATTATTTCAGATATTTAAAATTATAAATTTAAGCTGTTTTTATCATTACTCAATTACATTTTAGGAGTTTGTGGTATTTAATACTGATCTTCTGTTATATAGTATATGTAAAAACGTATAATTTCCGGATGCATTTATATTTTTATTTTCCATTGAGGATAGTTATTACCATTAACTTAAAGAGGTATATCTATAGAAGACCCTTGTTGTATATTATCCATAAATAACTATATTTTAGAAATGCCATAAATGTGAGATATTTTTTATACAACTAAAGTAACTATTATATCTGTTAATTTCTAATTAGCCTTTGAAACAAAATGTTGGTCAGAGTAAGTAACTCTAGAGGGGGTGAATTGAGTTCCCAATAAAACATTCAATTAAGTATTCAGTTAAAGTAAATTCCCATTAATAAAAATAAACTTTCCGATTAACCAAAAAACCAATTAAAAATAAGATTTATCCATTTAAAATATTTTTTAATGAATAATAATGTCTCAGTTAAAATACTATTTCAAAATAATTTAAATTTTGAAACCAATTTACATAGAAAAAAACAAATATCCACAGTAGTTAAGATTATTTGTCAATGAAATTTATTTTTTTGTTAATAAAATGTTTTCATGTATATTATAGTAAGGAAAAAAATAACATGTTGACAAAATGGATTGATCAAGAGGTTTAGTCTCAAGGTGATATTTAATCCCCTACACTTAAAAATCACCCACTGTCAGTTAGATTATAAATATAATCAAATAAATCCACAACATTGATTATTTATACTATATATAGCAACAAGCTGTCTAGTATAAAAATCCTCTTCTATAGTATGTCATGGGATGTTAGAATAGCATCAGTCATATAGGGACCTCTTCCACAAACAATGGGAAATAGAATTAGGAAGAATATAGTAACAAGTATTTTCTTGGAATGTGTATGAGATAATGTGTGTTAGATAATAAGAAAAAAAATACAAATAAAAAGTAAAAAAAAATAAAATGAATAAGAAAATAAAAATACCATTATGATGTGTTCATTATGTTCATAGTCCTCATATCATCATTGGTGAGGAGTTTGTGATTTTTTCAGGAAAATTGACCAGAATATAGGATTGTATATATATACTTGTGGGTTTCAGTTGATCTATGTTTGGTGTATCAATTAATCTCAGTAATGGGTTACGTTATTATGTTTCATTGATCTTCACAGAATGTAAATCAAAAAGTTAGTGAGAATTAAAAAATTCAGTCACACATTCCACTCTAGGTTTTTCTTTAATCAATAACATATCATACCAATATTCAATAGTATATTTAAATCTTTACCTAATAGAGATATCATGTGAGAATATATAATAGAATCAGTTGGTGTAGATCCAAAATCATTAGATCAAATTTTAATCAGTCTTGAAGACATGTTCAAAATATCCTAGAATATATTTATCCATAGAACTATTCATTCTAATGTCCACATACAACAATTATATCAGGAAGATAGTCCTTCCTCCTATGGTGGTAATGGTGACTCGCCTTCGATGTAGATAATCCTAGAAGTATCTAATTTTGGAGGTGATGGTGACTCTGTCTGGTGGTAGCTCATCTTGATGGTAATAATGACTTCTGTCTATTGGTAGCTCATCTGGGTGGTAACAGTGTCTCCTACCCAATGTTGAATTTCAATAATACTCAGAAGATATATCATAAAAGCAGTCTTATCCTATAAAATTCTATCATAAAACATGTTAAACCTTATAACTAAAGGAATAATGTTTTATTATAATTAGAAAATATATTTTCAAACACACTCTATACACGGAGGTTCCAACAAGTATTCAATTGTATGGTTATAAATTATCAAAAGTGGTTAATATTTTCTTCATCTTACTGAAATATAAGTATAAGACACATAAAACTATTTAGGAATACATGGATATCTCTAATTTTAATGTATATAAATTCAAATAACCCCATGTGAGAATCCATTTAGATGCTCTTGAGGAAATCATGATATAAGAATATAATATTGAATGGGAGAAATTGTATATTCAAAATTAAAATTAAAATAATATTCAATGAAAAATACCATATTATTTTCACATTGAACATTCAATTTACATATCCCATGTTTTGATAGAACTAGACAAGATGGATGATGTTGCATAAGTAGAAACAATGAAGGTGGATGATCTATACATCATCCTACCCCCTCCATGCAAGCAATAATTATTTTTGAAGGGGTTGGATTTGGTATACACTATCATTGGATAATTCTTCAGCAACAAAGAAGAAGAAAAATCTATGTAAAGACAGATGTTGTGATTCAATTCGAATAAGATTCATCCACCATCATACATTGGATAACATCTACTACTATACTCTAGAGGAATAAAATTTTTAGGGCTGACATTGAGGGATAACACCAAGACTTATCACTATACATTATATCCAGGAATTTAGATTTCAATTATATTTTTAGAATTAGCCCTACATGCAACAAACTCCCCTTTGTATTTTTGATCATTAATGAAATGAGTATTGTGATTAGTTGAGAAATTTTATTTTTTATGTTCATGATGGAACAAGGAATCCCCAAGTAGTGTAAAATATTACGAAACATCATGGTAAATGGAGTTGCAATTTCTTCTAAAACTCTATAAATTAT
This sequence comes from Viscum album, assembly GCA_963277665.1. Lineage (NCBI taxonomy): Eukaryota > Viridiplantae > Streptophyta > Magnoliopsida > Santalales > Viscaceae > Viscum > Viscum album. The sequence goes on from OY728150.1 coordinate 1,478,680,516, forward strand.
TTTACAAAAGCGAATTTTGAGATTTAAAATGAAAATTGTATGCCCATATTGAAATTATTGTCAAGGATACTTGATTTACATATAAATATTTTGATTCTAGGTTTTATATTTCAATTTTAATTAAATTAAATGAGTAAAATGCAGGATTAAATTTGTAATGTGAAGTATGGATATTAAAATGAGGACTGTTGATTTCAGGGAAATATTTTATTCATGTAAATAGAATTTCTGTATAATTTTCATGCCTCAAATTTCAAATATTCATATAATTTTTTTATGAATCATAAATTAATTGACTGTAATTATTATATACCCTATCTCAAGATTATTTCTACAAAAATTACATCGTATTTATTTTTGATAATATTTCTTGAGTGATATTGAGACATGCCACCAGATAGAACCCTCATTTGAACTTGTTAAAACTATGATTATAAAAAATCACATTTAAAATTATTGAAACATATTTTTAAAAGCCTTTTTCATTAAAATATCACCTTAATATTAAAGCTTGTTTTGTCCAAAGATACCATGAATTACCTTTTTAGTAATGATCCACATTTCAATGCATTTTTTTCCTATTCATACACTCCTCATAAGTATTTTCATGATATTTTAATGTTGAATTGTGGAGGTGAAGGTAATAATGAAGAAAGGGATGATTTAAATTGCAATGAAAAAGTGTTGGGTTGTTGCATATCGGTATTGAGGATTGTTGATTCATTCATGAAAATCTTTATTACATTTCCCCTCCTGAATAAAATAACAAAATGAAAAAAATGAATAAATGGGTTCTAAATAAAAATAATATAAAAACCATCACTAGAAAGATGATTTTTATCATATGTGGTTAGGTTTTGTATGTGAGGTCTATTCTAAGAAAAAAATTAAAAAAATAATTGAAATATGTTTCTTAAAACCCAATAGTATATAAGTAGAGATAAATTCAATCGGGTTCATCAGTTATTCATTAACATTATTTGATCATGGTATTTACATAGAAAATGGGAATATTGAGTTGTTACAATTTTATTTGTAGAATTTTATTGAGATTTTAATTTCGAAATCATAGACACTACTAAAGAGATAAACTTCTTCCCTAAGCCTTAGTTTTGTTCAAACATCAATTCCTACCAACCTTAAGTCTCAAATTCATTTATACCTCTAATTAAATCCTTTATTATTTTATGAGTATTTTATCTTTACGAAGTGAAAAATGTAGTTCCTTTACAACACTATGGATAAAGAGAATGATATCATGAAATGAGCATAACTGTACATGAAATAATATCAGCGGTGATGATTGAAAAGTTTCTAAAGAGAGATAGATAAGGATTTGTATTGATTAATTATAATGATTTAAGGATCTCAAATAGATAAAACAATAAGTTACATCATTTTCAAGATGGAAAATGTAAGATTTGATAGTTTCTAAAAAAATTGTGAAATTAAATTGAGAGTTTAAGTGGATCATTGAAAAATAAGACATAACCTTAAAAATAATTTTATTTTATTTATTTGAAATTTTAATCTTTAAAAAATCTATGCCCTATAATTTTTAATTATGATATTCTAGGATTGATAACATGCATTGATTGGGTCTGGGGGTGTTGACATAGTAAATACTTATGAGTATTTCTCAATATTTTATGTATGATTTTAAATGAATAAGCCCACAAAATATTATAAATTAAGGAAATTTGGGAAATTTGAATGAATTAATTAAATTAAATATTTTTTGTGGTTCTTAATGGTTAAAATAAATTTTTGAAGACTTGAATAATTTTTTATATTTATATTTTTTTCATTATTGTGAAATTTAAAAAGTTTTTATCATTTTATTTTAGTTACTAATGAAATTCATCTAGATATCTAGCCTTAAAATACTATAGAACAAGCTACTTATCTGAATCCTATAAGGGCCAATTGGCCATGGTCGCCCATTGGGAAGGCATGTTGATGCTAATAGGTGTTAGCCCAAAATGAGTATGATTTGGATAGCATAGGACTAAGTATGTACATTCTAGGTGGTATAAACCTGACCATTTTTTTGTTCATGTGTGTTTGAGAGCCCACTATGATGGGAGATTATGGTCAGTAGATGCCGTGAAATGGTTTATTAATAGGAACAGAAATTCTCTATGTTTTGATGTGGGAAAGGATTTAAATTATTATTTTTCATCCTTGTTTAAAATTCAGTGCTCTGGTAGAACATTTTATGTGGTTCGACTTCGCTGCTCACCACCAAATTCATCATAACCAATAGCCACTACATCTATAAGAGATTACCGTATCTAATCACCACTCAATATTGAGCCCGATCCAATGTTCAATGCCAGTGATGAAGCACCATGTATGATCTCCATCAAATCAGATGACCATCATAAAACCATCTTGGTTCCCCATATCGAAAAAATAAAGGTTAGTGGGTTTACAGAGCCTCTTATACCAGTGTAGGTTCACCGCCACCTCAATTAACCCTACCCAATCATCTACGCACCATGTACGAACCCATTTAAAAGGATTAGACAAAAAAATCCAGCATAGATTCCCACTATATTTAGATCCTCCACTACATTTAAACAATATAGTCCAATGTGTATTTCCAATTCATCACCTCAGGTCTCGTAGGTATATATTTGAAGATATGTATGATATTTATACAAAGATTAAATGACCACCAAAGGAGGATTCAAAAAACCCTTTCCCTATGAAAAAATAATCAATCAACCATGACCAAGAGTTTACACCACCCAAAAGATGAGTGGTTGAATGTTGGCCTAAAGCTAATATTCTTCTTCATTTTTTATATTCTATTATTTTTTTCACTATAGATTTATTTTTGATTTAATATTATTTCAGTTTTAATTAATATAGTTTATTTATTTTTTTCCAATAGTTTTTCCACCATTTAATATTCTTCTTCTTCTTCTCCTTATCCTTTTTATCATATTATTCTTTATAAAATTCTTCCTATATATATATATTATTTCTTTCTACCACTCTATCTATCTCTTATAAATTTTTATTTTATTTTCCTCTGTCACCTCTATCTTTCTATCCATATTGACATCTTACACTAATAAATGTGTTCTAGATCCGAGGCTTGGCATGGTGGAGGTAATGAGTGTTTTCATCTCATTATGCACTAAAGGTTTTATGTTCTGGTATGTTTTTTTGAGAACAAGTGATGTGAAAAATTGTGATGTTTTTACACTATGACACAAAAATAAAACACATTTATTTATTTTTACTCATTTACACTCCCTTCCACTAAACACAATCTCTTTATATGATGATGTTGCTCCGTTTACTTGATAAAATGACATAAAATGGAGTAGGGTCCTAGAAGGTGCCAAATTATTGATTGAGGTATGTTATCAACCATGATTACATAAAGAGGTGGAATTTATATTGTTGAATACATTCAATATTTCAAAACAAGAATTAAAATAATAATAATTTAAGAGTGATATTTCATGATTAAAACATTAATCTAAATATAAACACCAACATGGAGAATGTTGAAACCCATTTACAAAACTAGAATATCCTTGTAATTTATTTCATAATAAAATTCTTCCTTACCATGTTAGTTTAATTTTTATAATTTCATTTATATTTTTGAAATTCTATTTCATACATAGAAATACCAAAAAACAAGAAATATATGTATTTTAGGTGAATTAGATTTAATAAGTGAACAATCAAGAAATACCTTCAAGTGATATAACCCTAGTCAACTAATGTAATGCACGATATATATAGATATTCTTATTCCACACCCAAAAATAGGCGTTCCATTAAAAACTATAATTAGAAAATAAAATTCACATCATTAGTTTTTTAGTTTTTTGTTTCCATTATTCTCCAATTTGGCGTTTAAAATATGTTTGATAGTTTAATCATGAAATGTTACACTCAAACAACTATTCTTTTATTTTGTAGTGTAAAATCTCAAATTTGACCATAAATACTAATTCCTCCTACTCATACAATCACGGTTGATGACACACGTCAATCGAGAATGTGACAACTTCCAGGATTCAACCCCATCATATATATTTTCTTCTAAAAATAGATCACATTTATCACATTAAGTGAAAATGTTTAGTATAATGGATGAAAAGTGTTTAAACAATGAATATAAATGATTTTTTTAGTTACATATTATAAAATCACCACAATAATTCATTAGACTCTTAATCACCACAATCATAAAAAAATCATTATAATTAAAGTGCTGAATAAAATAAAAAAACCAAAAAACCCCCCCAAAATACCATCCTTGGGTAAGATCCTCAATTTTAAGGTAAATAGGTTACTATGGAAATAAAAATAAAGAAGAAAATAATAAAAGAATAAAGAATAAAAATAATAGGGATTTGAGTAGGAGAAGACAATAAATTAAAAACTAGAGATAAATAGAAGAGAGAGATAAAGAATAAAAAAATAAAGGAAAAATAATGAAGAATTTAAAATAAAAAGAAGAATGTCATGAATGGATGAAAAATAATTCGATAAGAAGGATAAAAAGTGAATAATAAAAATGGGTGGAATAGATTTGGTGGAAGATCAATTGAAAACACACATTAATTATATTTATTAAAGAAATTAATTTTAAATTACATGATATTGTGGATCGTGATGAATTCCCTTGTAAAATCATATGGTGATATAAAACAACTCATTCCATATAATGGTTTATGAGAAAAATTATCCAACTAATTATTCGGACTCAAATATGGTATGTTTTGCATTAATTATATCTAGGAATTATCTTTACCGGGAAATAAATGACATATATACTGATCATATAATTTTTAATTATATTTTGTTATTGATAGAGTTTTATATGTACTAGACACGATTAATAGATATGATTATGGATTATGAATTCAAAATACATTACCGCCCTGGGAAAGTAAATAAGATGGAAGTGTATTGAAGTCAAAATGATATTGCTTGTTTATATAAGATGAGGATAAAATATATTTAATATTTCTTGGTTAAAATAATATATACCTGTAAATATTGTTGGATGTGGATAAATATTATCATTATACAATGAGCATACAACTATATGTCGATGTGAATATTTAAGAGGTAAATAAGAAATTAGTGTATATATAGAATAAAGTGTTAAATTCTCATAAAAATAACCTCGATGGTGAGAGAATGTTATGATACAGACCAATGTTTTTTTAATTTACTAGATTTGAAGAATGAGATATTGGATGAGGCTCCATGATCATAATTCTATATCAATCCTAGAATTAATGAATATAAAGAGATATATGGAAGTTTATTTGTGGTGGTACAATATGAATAGGGAAATTTCAGGGTATTTATCATAGTTCTTAGTATTTTATTAGGTTAAATTAAGAGGCAAAAGTACATGGGGGATGTTACTACCATAAACCATACTAAAATGTAAATGTGAAGACATTACCATGTATTTTTTCATCATAATCCCAAAAAATATAAATAAATAATTAGATATAGGTTATATACAAACAAATTATGTAGTCAAAACACTTCATATCCATTAGTGAATATTTATTTGGGATTATCTTTTCAAAATTTTTATAAGGTAGTGGTTGATTTTCTAGGATTTACACATTATATTGTGTCTAATCGAGATCCAAGTATTAACTTGATGTTTTGTTGATTTATTCTGTTGCCTTCAAATATAGAGTTGAGTTTTAGTAATTTGAATCATCATTATATAGGTGGTTAGACAAATAGAACAATTCAAATGCAAGAAGATATGTTGATATAATATTCTATGTATTTCAAAGGTTATTGGGATCAACACCATCCTCTAGTTATGTTTTCATAAAAAAAATACCATTCATTTTGGAAGTCAAATGAATCATTATGAATCACTCTATATTAATAAGTGTAGAACTCCAACCTATAAGGATGATTTTAGAGAAAGAAATATATTGGTACCTAATCTATAATTTTGAATCATAGATAATGTTAGAGTTATTCAACAACACATCAATGAGGATAAGAGTAAATATAAATTTTTTTGTGGGAAATCACCAACGTGACATGAAATTTGAATTTTTTGATAATGATTTTATATAATTTTATTCAAGGAAAAGGACTATGAGATTCATAAATAAGTTGAAATTGAGCCCTTGGAATATTTTCTATTTCAAGACTCATGAATGAGTAAGGAAATAATCTTATCACCTTTTTCTTTCAAAGAACCTCTCTCATGTTGATGATGTGATCCATGTATCTCTCATGAGAAAGTATATAAGTGATCTATTACATAAAATAAAAAGAGAGGTCATTCAAATGGACCATCAACATTGTTATGAAGAATAACTGGTTGTAATATTAGATCACAGATATAAAGTGATATGGAAGAAGACTAACCACCTACTGAATGTTATCATGAGAAATAATAAATTTGAAGAAGCTGCATAGAAATCTCAAATGCAATGAATAGGATATATATTCCTTTTTTTCATCATAGTGATTAGCATTGATTTATTAAATCATTTAAGGGGTGTATACTGTAACACGATGATATTTTATAAAATATATATTTTAAATAAATTAGATTTTTCGATGGATAGAATTTATTTCAATATCGTGTTTAAATGAACCATGAAATACTATAAAAATATTATTATGTGATAGTTATATCACTACCAATAGATAGGAAGATATTTATATGAACTAAGTTTCGAAAAAAAAAATATTGTTACTTTTGTATAAGGTGGTTTATTTGGTATTAATTAATTTAGAATAAAAATGAAAATCATTTGAAGTTATAAGAGATATTTTATGGAAACTTGGTTTTATGCACACAATGTATTTTTATCTTCAAAAACTAAATTACTCATTACAGGTGAATGAAATTACTATAATATATATATATATATCTATATCTATTATAGTTAATCAAATTTTGTGACATTTATTTTATATTTTCCTAGGGATGGGATAGGAATAAACCAGGTATTATGCTTAAAAATGTAATTTTCTAAAATGAACAATTCAACACATATTGTGTGCTAATTATAAATTTCATTTATAAAACTTTTAAAAATATAATTTGATAAAATTAATTCCACATTTTAAATAATAAGGTTACAATTATGTATATTGATCCATTTTTTTGTCATTATGAATATTAATCACGTTAAAATTTATAATTTTGATAAAGGATAAACAATGTTAGTATAATTTGAAAATAAGTGATAAGGACATAAGTTTTAACCTTAATTATAATTTTATTATGTTAATTATACCCTTTTTTAATTCAGATAAATATTTATTTGTTTAATGAATACATTACCATGAATATTAAATATACGATATTTCAATTAAATAATGATACAATGTGTCACTCTCTAAGATTAAATATTTATTATGAGAATAAATTGACACAAAATCAGGGAAAACAGTATATAAATTTATTTTAGATAATAATTAATCAATTTTGAGGAATATAATTTATTTATAATTTCTAATAATTATAAATTTGTTTTAAATGATAATTAAATGATGACATAATATTTCTTCAACTAATTAAAAAATCATATATGATTTATAAAATATTAAGAGTAATGTAATTATAATTAGTTATAGTGTTACATGAATTTTATAGATTAATTTTTGAATATTAGTGTTTTTATAATGTATTATATTATAATTAATGCTTATAATTTATGTATATTATTTCAAATGAAATTAATAATCTCAAAATTCACATTATTGATATTTTAACAAAATAATAGTTAAATAAATTATAAAAAATCATAAAAATGTTATAAGAGGAAAAGGAGGAAAATATAGTGTAGAAAATGTTATCCATTGAAAATTTATTGGTTTATGGGGTCTAAACCCAATCCTCTATAATAATATAATCTATATACCATTGGATTCATTTGATATAGATAGTGATATTATTATATTTTAATATATTTTTTAAACTCCTAAAGTACTCCATGAATAAATTAAAAAATTGGACCTCCACCCTCACTTTTTCACTCATTTTAAGCCTTCTATATTAAACAAAAACATAAAAAAATTAATTCTAAACATTCTATAATAAATTATAGGGGATTTGGTCTTCATAAAATCGCAACCCATTGATCCTAAATAGGAGGTCTAAAAGAGTTATTTCAAGGGAGTGGCAATCATCACAAAAATTCACATGAAATTTAAATATTATTCTAAATACATTAATTCTATTATATTATTAACAAAATAATAACATAAGAATACTAATTACACTGAATGTTTTAACAATTATTAAAAAAACATTATTCACCCTCACTCCACTAAGTGATAAGTGAATGTGTTACCCATGTGTATATATATCTTAATGTCTCTATATAGAGATATAATTTTTTTTTATCATAACCATCTTTTATGAATAAGTATTTTGATGGGATTAATGTATATATATAATAATTAATATATAAATATACTTATTTGTTGATTATATCATATCAATCATCTTATCTTATAAAATATTAGAAAATAATAATGTTGATCATCCATACATGTGGACTATAATCTTCACGAATCAATCTGATTAACATTTCATTTATATTTTATTTGAATGGATTTAATAACTGATTTAATAAATATTTATTACATATATAATATTATAATGATTTTATAATAATGTGTTATTATTTATCTTTATTTCATTATATCCATTAAAAAATAAAAAAATCATCTATGTGTACATATGGCCCACTATCTCCATGAAAAGTGTAATTCATTATTCAATATATACTTTTATTAATGGATATAAGATTGTATATAGTTAATATTTATTATACTTATATCATTATTAACATTTTGGATATGTTGGGAAATTGATCAACATATAAGAACAAAATACAAAAAATCCAAAACATATTTGAAAATCAAAGAATATATCAACTATAATGGTGATTTTAATAAATAATTATTAACAAAAAAAAAAGATAAAATATAATAATTAAATAATATACAGTACAATATATATGATTATATTTCTATAATATTTTTATAATAAAAAAATATTTATTATATAGAAGGTTAAATCCCATAAGAAGGATGTCAATCCTACGGTAAGATATTTTGTCTCACTTTTAAATCAATGATACATATGCCATATTCACAACATTCTCCACCTATGTAGTGTATATACAACCCATGAATGTTTTTCTTGATTATCCACATTAAAATTAAAGGATATAAATATCTACCTAATTTTCTTTTTTAATTGGGATTAGGATTAAAAAGTTTCCAATGAGGTAAGGGTTTTATTTTAAAACATCAATGATTATTATGATTGTTTATAATTATGTTTTTGATGATTAAAAAATATGAACTAAAACTCAAGATACACATTAATTTTTTTTTTCTATACTCATTTCTGGGGAATACATGTTTTAATTTGATTATTCTCACCTTAATTACACAAGATACTAGAAAATATGTTTTAGGAAAAATCAATTATACTTCTCACTTTGTTGGAAAAGAAAATTTTCTTCCCTATGTATTATTAAGAAAAATTTATGAATGATGGTTTTGACTATTCTCCTATAATTTCTTAATGTCATTTTTCCCATTTTTTACATTAATAAAAATTAAAAGTAATCTTCTTTTCATAATATGAATGAGGTAATTTTTATCATTTTCAACAAATTTTTGAAAGAAAGGAATTAAATTCTATGTTGTTGTAACCGATCAATTCTTTGAATCATTCGTTACAAGATTCCATGAATTTTTCTAATAAATTTTTTCCATTAATATTTGAGAAATTATGTTTTAAAAATGGAAATCTTAATATGAAATGAATATTTTAATCACAATATATTCCAATGAAACATAAATGAAAATTTCATATCTGATATCACCCAATGATGATACATATGATTTACTTGGGATATGATCAAATGATACCATATTTTTTATTTATCATGGGGGTTTATGTTTATGGTTGACTGATTTTTATGAAACTCATTTCTTTTATATGGGTTATGATATGATTAACTATTTATGAATGCCATTTATTTTAATTAGTTATGATATGATGAATGTTTTATGATATTTGGGAACACATATGGATGATTTCAATTATGTAATGAGTGGAAACCATATCTCTGTACAATGAATTGGTTAAGGATGTATATATGACGGGATAAATAAGAATGGGATACAGGTGAACCTAGTTCAGTAGGGGACTCTTCCAACTCTGATAGACTTGGGAGTCAACATTGACTACTATGATGTTTTGGTGAGTGAATCCAATAAACTATGATTCTATCACGATTAAATGTTTACTACTATGATGGTTTTGGGAGAAAACCCAATAAACTATGAAACTCTTAGGAGTAAAACATTACTAATTTGTTGGTTTGGGTAGTGATCCTAGTCCATTATGATATGGTTGGAAATAAGACATGAATACTAAGGAAATAATTTTATAACCTAATGCGTATTCCATTATTCCATGTCTTATGCCAATGTCATGATCTCATGGATCATGTTCTTTGAGTCACCTACAATTCATGTCTTATGAATTTCCTAGTTTTATTCCATGACTCAAGATTAAGATCTATGATATTGATGTTATGGATTTTAAATGTTAACCGCATGTAATTAAACACTTATGACTATGTTATATTTATTTAATCATTGATATCTCCCAAGGTTACCATTACTAAGAATATAATCTGAATATTTCTTTTATTTCCTTTCCCCATATTATGAAGAATATTTTTATGAATGATACTTCTAAGAATGGTTATAGTTATGAATAACATAATGAAATAATCATATAAATTAATTGTTTATGTGTCTTAATTTCCAGAGATACTAGACCTATACTATCATGGTGTGGATCATTATGTTGTGTAATAAATATTATTCTAAAAGGATGAAATACATATGTATGAAAATTATGGGTGACTATAAACTAAATTAGGCAACTGAAAGGAGTGGTTCAAGTTTTTTTTCATTTAAATGGAGTTATGGAAGTGTTTGGTTTATCCCTCAGTACTCTTGAAGGATGTTTCTGGAAGGAGGTGATTCAGAACTGGATTATTCCAATGTGTTCACCACAATAAAGTCTTGTTATAAAGGATTCATTATGTACCAAAAAAATAATGGGATGTTAGATTCTATTTGGATGTTTTGTTGGTTTACTGGTGTTGGTATTCAATTTGAAGATTTATGGAGGGCAGAAATGGTTGTAATAGAGGAACTAATTAAATATTAAACAACTCTATGTCTAGGGATGCAAGATGACCAAATGTAACACTCTATAAAAAACATTTTGGTGGCCTCTATGATGTATGGTGATCTTATTGTGATTAATTTAATAATAGTAATCCATGTTACTCAATAAATAGCTATGTTGTAATCATTAATCTAGTGAAATGAAATAATGTGACGTTTCTCCCATAAATATTGGAATATTAGTATAAACATGGTTGATGTGATTAATTTGACATAGTGAAGTGGTTTTTGTAAGCACAATTGTTTCTAAATTATAAAACTTTAATTTGGTTGAGTTCCTTCTTGAATCTTTTTCTACAAAGTGATTATTCATTGACTACTTCAAATTTTTTATCAGATTGAAAATGTAGTGGATGGATTATCAACACAAAAAAATCTATAAGGGATAAATATAGGAAATGAAACCTGATATATTATAATAAAAAAACATAAGTAAAAACATTATAGAATAATCATATATACGTGATATAAAATATAAAAATGTTATTATAATATAAAAATATAAAATTAAAAAGCATATCAGCTAGGTATATATTGTAATTGTTTTAAAAAAATTTACCAAGGTTTACCACAAAGGTGTCACAAAAATTTCATATATTGAGATTAATTCTTTACCAAATTAATTATATCTCTATAATGGTGAAATGTTCATATGTATTAATTTATTTGTTCCAAATAGACCATCTATTGTAATTAATCCATTCAACAATAACCTTTGGGTAATAAATTATAGGATTTATATAACATCATTGAGTATATAAGTGTTTAAATGCATTAAAATTTTTCTCATTTATAACCAACGTAAAGAGAATGTGTTTATCAAACATAGAAATCTTGAAACAAATAATTAGATTTCAAATATAAAAATATTCGTAAATAGAAATAAGATTGGGTTTTTGTAACGACCCAAAAATTCATTAATGAAAATTCCTCTTGGTCTATGTAAATGTCTTCTTATGGTTATGTAAAATGTATTCAATTATTTGGTTTTATGTTTTGGATTTTAAAATACTATTAAGAATTATGACTGTTTCTAATATAGCCATTGAACAATGATCAAATGATTAATATAAACATAGGACTTTAACAAATCCAATTTACATAGAAAAATGATGTGATGGCCTCATTCGGTAGACTTTCCCCATACGAATCCCATTTTAGGGAGCATGGAAAGGAGGTGGCATCATTGGGCTTGCTCTTGACCTAGCCCTAATCGAACTTGAACATGTTAAGCTCAAGAAGAACCGACTATGGGAGAAGTTGAAATTAATAAAGATTACCACCTGAGCGATGTTGTCCGAGCCACCCCAAGAGTCTATCACCATCGCGCACCTTACCCTAAGACCTTATGTGGGTGTTTTATGGGGTTATGTAACAAGGCCCTAGTACTACGATTATGTACACTATTCTTGTATAGGGAACATAAATTATTTCTATTGTTGATACTTTCTAAATTGTTTTTAAAGTGAAAATATAATTTTAGTTAATATTCAACTATGAAATCTATTTTCATGAATTTATTGTTTTTTGTATTAAATAATATTTTAATGAAATATTATTATTATTATTATTTTCCTTTTTATTAAATATAAATGGTCGTATAATTTTAGGTGTTGGTTGGAGTGGAATCTCAAGGGGGTGAATTGAGTTCCAACTTAAATTTCTATTAAAAACATTATTATAAAGATCCCTAATATTTTGAAAATGGCCAAGTTAATAAAGTCAGTAGAGATATAGATTTCTCATTGGTCAATAAGTTTCTCAAAGGGTGATTAGTCCTCAGTTGAATTAGTGTTAAAAACATCATCAAATTTTGAAACATGTTTAATGAACTAAACTCATACAGACACATACCAAAACTAACTATCAATGAGAATGAAAAACTATTTTAGGTTATAGTAATAAGAAGCCGAAAATAGATAAAATTTAGCACCACACAAAATCACAGAGAAAACAAAAGTTCAACAAGAGCTCCATTCTGAAGCCGAGACTTAATACTCTCCACTTGGTGGTCACCTACTACCAAGCATTTTATATTAACAATAAACTTGATACATAGCCTGTATCGGGCTTTACAATAGTTTTCACAAAATGTACAGGGTTCGCACCCTCTACCACAGTTCATCATGGGAAGAAAAAACAACACAGACCACACACGGTCTCTTCCACGACTATATTTTGGAAAACAAGGAGTAAAATTAGTTTGATGTGAGGATTCAGATATCCTCTAATTCAAGGAAAGGAGACAGTGTGTAAGAAAAAAATACACAATTCTCAAAAATGTTATATAAAAAATCACAATAGAGAAAATATAATGAGATTGAGTTCAGAAGTCTCTATGTGTTCACATTTTAGCTATTGACTCTTTTAAGTGTATAATTTGATGTTTGAGTTATTCTCTAGAAGTTGTCTCCAAAATAGATTGTCGCAACTCTAGTTTCTTTCTTTCAAGAAATGAGTGTTTTGATTCTTGTGTGGATTGTGAGTTGATGATGCATAAGAGGCAGAACTATGTTTTTCCCAAACGATCTATGTGATGTTCGTAGGTTCACAACGTAAGAGTTGGATTGTTTGTATTTGATCTAGAAATTATGTCTCTTCATATGATTAGACGCCCTTCTCATCATCAGGTCCTCACTCTATATAATATTTTTCGTTCCTCTTTCTTCACTTTTATATTTGAGGTCCGACAATAGGTAAAAGTACATCACGTGCGGTATTTCTCATACCTAATACTGTCCCCTGATACGATCTCTTGATATGTCTACAATCAGCATTAATTAATGTGGGAAACATTAAATATATAAAATATGATCGTAAGAATAATCTTATGAATTTGAAAAATTATGGAGTAGAAAGTATGGTAGACTTGTAACGGTAGCCTTCACAACGACAGGCTTCAACAGTAAGTGCACATCAGTCAGCATTCATCGGTAACCATTCCAATGGTAAACTTCCAACAATAACTCTCCATCGGTATCATTTCATCATTGACTCTCCATAGGTAACCTTTAATTAGTAATTCTCTATCGGTAACCTTCAATTGAGAACTTTATATTGGTAACCTTCAATTGATAATTCTTTATTAGTAACATTCAAATGATAACTCTATATTGGTAACCTTAAGTTGATAATTTTCTATCAGTAACCTTCCCAACAGTAGCCTTGCATCGGTGACCTTGTATTGGTGACCTTGCATGGGTAACCTTGCATCAGTGACCTTTTCATCGATGAACATTGCATCGGTGACCTTTGCATCGGTGACCTTTTCATCGGTGACCTTTGCATCGCTGACCTTTTCATCTCTGTCCTTTCCATCGGTGACCTATGCATCTCTGATCTCTACATTGGTGACCTTTTCATCAGTTACCTTTGCATCGGTAACCTTGCATCGGTGAACTTTTTACCTAAATAAAATTTTCATTGTGGGCTTTAAATAAGAGATCAGTGAGATTAAACGCACGTTGTTATCACTTTAATATAAAAAGGATTTTCACATAAATGATTATCTTATAATAGAAAAATAATTATCACATAAATAAAACATGATTTGGGATTATCCACACATGATTTGGGATTATTGAAACATGATTTGGGATTATAAAAATAGGCGAGTCCAACAATCTCCCCCTTTTTGATAATCACAAATTATGTCAGTATTTTCTGAATGAGGGTTAGGCACATTTGAAAATATATTCAAAGGTGTGTATAAGAACATTTGAACCATGTTTTTTATGAAAAAATATAAATAGTATATATATGCACATAGAGTTCAGTCGACTAAAAAAATGTCACCTTCCTTAATTTTAGGCAGCTTAAAACATAAACTTGACTTGTTTCTCCCCCTTTGGGTAACTTTTCGATTCAAGGTTAAATATTTCTCCCCCTTTGTGATTAATAAAAATACATGAGGATAAAAAGAAACAAAAGTTGATTTTCCAGTAATGAACCTAAAGTAAAATATACAAAAAAGTCACAATGATCCCTATCAGCTAAGAAATACCAGATTTAATACACAGTAAATATGTCCAAAGAAAATTTTTCTTTGGAAGTAGAGTATGATTGTAACGACCCGAGTCCGGAGCCCCTCCACTGGTGCCACATACCCGGTTTGCCACATGAACTCAAGCGCGTTTCCCCGAACGCCAGAGGCTGTCGACTAGCAGCAAGGGCCATGGTGAGTCGGTGGGAAAACTATGCCCTCATTCGGTAAGGTATACAAGGTAAGAAAACAACAATAAATAGCAGAAGCAGTAAACAACCTGCATAACAATAGAAACCAAACAGTGAAAGAAATGTATATATATAACTACGATGACAATGATGCAGAGTTACAAGTATCTAAGGAAAATAGAAAACACAACAACGTGCTGAAATACAACTAAAACCAAGTGCAAAAGAATAACAAACTAAGCTCCTCAGTATCGCGATCCACGGATCGGTCCCATGCTCCCCAGCTCCTGATGCAGTCATGATCCCGAAGTAGAAGGTCTCTTTCCCTTATCTATACTTGCAGCAACATAGTCTGCTTGGTCCTAAAATCATGGCCCAAACAGGGTGTGAGATACAATCCCAGTAAGAAATCACCAAAAGATTTGTGCCTAACAGTCAATGAATACATGGCAGTAACAAAACAAGAAGCAGTAACAGAGAGGCACAAGCAGCAACAATCCACAGTTCTAACAAGTAAAGCACACATGTAAGAAGTCAGCAACAAGAATGAAAACAGGTAACCCTCTGGGTATCTCTCATAGTCTAAATCCTATGGTTCAACCTCTAAGTACTTGCAACCCTCTAGGAGGCACACACAGTCTCACCCCTCTGGTTCAGCTACGTAATTGAGTAGACTCTCTGGGGAAGCACTCACTGTCAATTCCCCCTGTAGTTTCGTATCATGCTAAAGGCTCTTTGGGGAAGCACTCAACATCAATTCTCCATGTGTCCCACATCGTGGATCTACAGACTCTATGGGGAAGCACTCAACGTCAATTCCCCCTATAGTCTCGCGTCGTAATTAAAAGACACTCTAGAGAAGCCCTTCCGTCAATTCTCCCTTTGGTATACTACTCCAGGTTCTCAAAGCCCTGAGTATAACTAAACATTCTCAGTGCATGTTTATCATCCAAGTAAACCTAAAGAACTACTTGGCTATCAACTAAGGCTCCACAGCGAAGCAAGGCAACAGTCCATAATCCTACAACAAGTCATGGGAACTGGAAAAATGCCAAACAGGAAGAACAAGCATGGAAATGCAATCTGAGCACAAAACAAAAATACTCCAATCACATGAAATAACCTCTACTAAAGCAATAAAACAAAGTAGGAAAACCACAAGGGAAAAACAGGAAACACGCAATACCCCATTCAAGGGTATTGGTGGAATTTGCACATAATATTCGTTAACTTTCTACGGAAAGGCACAAACCACCTACCTCGATCCTAAAAGATTGATATACGTGAACCTCGACGACATATTCCTCTTAGAACAATGTAGATATGAGAAAACGCACTAAACATACATCCCACGATAACTTGAAAACGAGGAGGAATCAAGAAACAAGGCTAAAGAAGCAGGAAGAACTCAATATTGTGATTCCAACGCAACCGACCATGCTCGAATCAGAGAACGGATGGCGAGACTGGAGCCCATCAATGATCCGGCCGTATGGTCGCTTCCGGACGGTTGAAAACTGAAGAAGAATACGAATATAGGGGTTAGACGTGACCCAAGTCCGTTTAATGAAAAAAAAGTACACTGCTTGTACTTCTATTTACTCTGAATTAACCGGCCTCCACCTCAGCCTTACACACCATGTGTGTGTCTCATACACGGCCATCACATGGCTTCGAGCCGGAATAGAGTTCATGGCGTCTACTCAAAAAGTACACTACGTGTACTTCTGAAATTTCCAGAAAATTTATTTTCCCTTAAAAACTCCAAAAAAAGGAAAAACATACCTGAACAATGATCCGGGTTCTTACAAACTTCCCCCCTTAATGAAATTTGTCCCCGAATTTCGCTAACGAGGTGGAGAAGAAGAATCCCTGAATAGCTCCGTCCACTGTGATCGTACATCGGCCTCCCTCTCCCAGGTCTCGTCTTGTACTCGCCCATGCTGCCATAGCACTTGTACCAGAGGAACAGACCGCCCGTGGAGAACCTTCACACTACGATGGACAATCTGGATAGGATGCTCCTCGAATGATGCATCTTCATCAAGATCAACTTACACTGGCTAAAAGACATGAGACGGGTTTGAAAAGTAGAGTCAGAGATGAGAGTCGTGGAAGATGTCGTGCATGTCCAGCTACCTCTGAGGTTGCTGCAACTGATAGGTGAATGGACCCACTCTCTCCAAGACCTCAAACGGACCGATGTACGATGGTGAAAGTTTACACTGTATCTGAATCATCTTATGTTCCAACCTCGGTGTGACACGTAAGAAAACCTGATCACCGACCTTGAACTCCAAAGGTTGTCTCCGCTGATCAGAATAAGACTTCTGTCAAGACTACGCTGTAGCCATCCTCTTCCGAATCAGCTCTATCTGCTCTGAAGTCTCCTGAACAAGACAAGGTCCTAGCAAAGCTGGCTCTCCTGCCTCCAGCCAGCATAAGGGTGATCGGCATGGCCTACCGTACAAAGCCTCATATGGCGCCATCTGAATTGTCACCTGGAAATTGATGTTGTAGGCAAACTCCACCAGAGGAATATGCTTCTCCCAAGAACCACCAATGTCAGGGATGCAATTTCAGAGCATATCCTCAAGCACCTGGATCATGCGCTCATACTGGCCATCAGTCTAGGGATGATATGTTGTACTCAAAAGTACCTGTGTACCCAAGGCCTTCTGAAGTCCCTACCAGAACTGAGATGTAAAGCACGAATCTCTATCTGAAACAATAGAGCACGAAACTCCATGTAGATGAATGATCTCTCTGATGTAAAATCTTCCTAGATCATTGACACTGAATGTATCCTTGATCAGCAAGAAGTGAGAAACATTCGTAAGCTTGTCGACGACAACCCAGACAATATCGTTTCGCCGAGGTGATCTCGGCAACCCGGTCACGAAGTCCATCACAACATCGTTCCACTTCCACATTGGAATGGTTAACTGCTGTAAAAGCCCTGCTGGTCGCTGATGCTCTGCTTTCACCTGCTGACAAGTAGAATATCTCATGAAAAAACCAGCAGCATCCTTCTTCATACCTGGCCACCAGTATTGGTGATGAAGGTCCCGATACATCGTGGTGATGCCAGGATGAACTGCCCAAATAGAGGAATGGAAATCCTGCATCAGCTTCTCACGTATATCTGTTGGCACCCATATGTGTCCTTGGAAACGCAAGATCTCATCCTCACCCACTGTCCATCCATGAAGAGGGTCCTCTCATGATAGTCTCTCCCACAGGACTGAGCCTTATGAGTCTAATAGCTGCCTCATCCGTACCCGATCAAGTAGCGTGGAGGTAACAGCTCCAGAAGATTGAAAAGTATGTCCCCGTCTATCATGCACCACCAGATGCATCTCAGAGAACATAGCCATCAGTTTCCACTCACTACTGGCATTCTGAACTTCCTGAATTTGATTTCTCCTGCTCGACGCATCAGCCACGACATTTCCCTTTCCTGGTGTATTGGGAAGCTCGAAATTAAAAGATGGAAGATACTCGACCAACCTGCGCTGCCTTAGATTCAGATCACGCTGAGTGATGATATAATTGAGACTGTTGTGGTCAGTGAAGACCACAAAGTGCTCTCCCAGAAGATAGTGTCTCCAACAGCGCATGGCATGAACAACAGTGGATAACTCCAAATCATGCGTAGGGTAGTTCCTCTCATGTGGAATCAACTGTCGAGACCCGTACGCAATGACTCTGTCTCCATGCATAAGCACAGCTCCCAGCCCAATTCCTGAAGCATCATAGTACACTGTGTAGCTCTTGCCTGGCTCTGGAAAGACTAGTATCGGTGATGACGTCAACTACCCTTTCACCTCCTGAAAGGCTGACTCACAAGAATCTGACTATGAGAACATCACCCCCTTCCCAGTCAGTCCTGTCAAAGGCGCTTCTAGGCGTGAAAAGTCCTGAATGAAATGTATGTAGTATCCATCCAGCCCTAGGAAACTTCGTACCTCAAAGACGTTCTTCGGCTGCTCCCAGGAAAAAACAGCTTTCACTTTCTCTGGGTCCACTGATACTCCTACCTCTGAGATGATGATACCCAAGAAGTGAATCTGATCCTTACAGATGTGGAAATTCAAGACTTTAGCATAAAGTCGATGCTCTCTCAGTGTACTCAAAACGATCTCAATTTGTGTGGCATGGTAATGTCGAGTGTGAGAGTACACCAAGATTTCATCCACGAAGACCACAACGAAAGAGTCCATGTAAGGATGGAACACATGGTTCATCAGTGCCATGAAAACTGCAGGGGCGTTCGTGAGACCGAATGTAACGCCCCGACCCCAGTTACCCAGAGTCGGTGCATTATTACATAACATTGTCATGATTACAAGAAAGATCAAATCTCGAAAGACCGATTGGTTTAGTATCCATGGAAACACTAGATATATTCATAAGTTTTACATTACATCATAAAATGAAAAACTACTACAACAACTAATGTTTCCACAGTCCACACTATAATCCCCTCATAATATCCCTGCAGGTCATTCATAACTTACATCTTCACATCATGGAAAAAATAAAACATATAAAAGGGGTGAGATCAAATGCCCAGTAAGGATAACAATATAGCGGAACATTCAAAAATAAGCATAAACATTTAAGGCAATGAATTACTAAAACAAAAGCCTTTTAAACTTGAACTTCAACATAGTATGGAAAAAGTAAAATGAAATAATGCCATTTAATTATTAACATGGATATTCTACTAATCGAATAATCACATGAAAAAATTAATAACCACTTTCATGATGTTGGAATGCATAATGCCAGACTATCATAACCACATAGTCAAGGCCTCGTGCCAAGACTACAAATAAGATTTTGTCAAGGCCTTGTGCCAAGACACTAGTTTGTCTCATGAGACCTACCGATGCATCGAGGAGCTATAGCGGGCTCCACCCGTCACATATTAAGTCCAATGCATTCCCATATGAAAATGTTTAAACATAACATAAACATTCGTATTAAAACTAGCATACGAAATGTCAATAATTTCACCATAAACTATGAATGGTATAAAAATAGCACATCCCCAATCAAACATATAACAAAACCTTCAATACAATACAGAAGTTTTGTATCATAATAAATCAACTTTTAATAAGCGTAAAATCCAACAAAGGATATTGACATAGATGAAATCAAAACTATTTTTAGAGAAATATCTCTTTCTATTTTTGAAATCATTTAAGAGCCATATAAAATAAAACATTTTCTTGAAAATATTCTTATAAGCTTGTAAGGAAAGCTTTGAATATTTTATAACGGCGAAAAATAAACGCACCCGCCGTATAAGTTAAAAAAACATTCTTATCTTAATTCTGTCGAAAAGGTTAAAAAGCACCTTGTTTGGAAAACGACAGAAAGATTCCCTTATAAACCTCTTATAAAAAGTCAAAAAAGGGTATAAATGACTTTAACCCATATTCTTTTAAATATTAAAAATGTTTTGAAATACATTTTTAAGAAACATGGATGTGGATGATAACGAGATCCCAGTAGATTATTACGTATAAACAACCTCGGATAATGAAGAGATTGTGAAATAAACCTTACCTTGTACTTTTCCTTTGTTGGGGTAGGTTAACCTCCTGTATAATGGTGAAATAATTGTTATTAAATTATACAAGAATCATATACATTAATATGATATCATATATGATCTTTTAACATTGCTTTATTAATAATATCTTAGTATTATCGTCGTTTCGGGTGATAATCGATTCGTTCTTCTTAAATGTTTGGTTACGTAAGACATGTTTGTAATGGATAGATTATATCTTATTCATAATCAGAATGATATTAACATTATTTTTAACCCTAAAATGAGAATAAGACTTGAATGGATACGATGGAGAATGAATCTCATCGCGTTCGTGGAGACGGTAGTCCGTACGTACGCACGAGCGACAATATCATTCTTTTGATATTAAAATAATATATAAATGGATGGTATATCATATATACAGAATCATTAACATGTTATATTTATTATTTACATGAGTTACACATCATTATTATACCCATCCAAATAATATTATATTGAATAACAATTACACCACGACGTGGAGACGGTAAGCCGTACGTACGCACGTATGGTGACATGTTATTCAAAGGGTGGATAGAATACTGAATATGGTTGTACCATATTTATAATAACATCACAGTATATATATGATACTGGATTTATTATTTTAGAATGGTAACAACAAAGGAAGAAGAAGTGGAAGAAGAAATGAACTTAGAAATGGGTGGTGAAATCATTACCTCTTCTTCGGGTTCTTCCTTTTGATTTGATCAAAAGGGCTCCTTAGGTTGGATTTCTGATCAAAATAAGGCCCCTAGGTTGTTTTCAGGGAATTTGGGAGAGTATTTGGGCAGAGTTTGGCCGATCTAAAAGGCTTTGAAGGTGTGAAGAAATGAGAAGGAGGAGTGCCCTTTTATAAGAGGGGTGAGGGGCACCTTTGGAAAAGCTAGAGATATTAGTTTATAATAAATTCATATACGGTTTACAATGGCTCCAAAGTTGAATATTCATAGGTTAAGGTGGGGATGGGTCGAAAGCAACTCAACCAATAGAATTTATACAGGTTTGGGTACTTATATTAACCATATCGTTAAGTATTAACTCTAAGTTAATTAGTTTCACTTTTACAATGTCTCTTTGTATTTTTATATAATATTGTTAATAAACATGCTATATACATCCAAGAGGCCCCCAAGTGGTCCATTAATGATGAACCTATCATGATATAAGTCTCTTGGCCGAATCATAGATTTTTAGGAATTTAATATCAATTAATAATATAATATTTGTTTTAAGAACTCTTTTATGTCAATTTGGACACTATTCAATTGTTGATTTTTGTGAAACTCATAACAGATTGATTACTTCGAAAAAAGTCAATTACATAAATCCTAATATATCATATTATCCTAGAAAATTAGTTTAATTCATTAAAAGTTTCATATTATATTTATTTGGGCATTTATAATATCAATTATTTTAATTTTTCACTATTATAGTATTTACTGCATCATCATTGTGTCATAAATAAAATAAAATATTTAATGTCTAAAAATTATAAATAAACTATAATTATGTAGTAAATCTTTATATCTTTCTACGGAATATTTATAATCTAAAATCCAACATATATAACCCTATGTAACAATTGTTTTTCTAAAAGATATATGCTTGTGTCATTTTGGTATTCATTTTAACTTAATTAAAATAAAGTGTCATTATCACTTACAAGTGTATCCATGGGGTCCCAAAATAGACCAAAAGATTCCCATGGTGGACCATGTATCAACCAATAGGGTTAAGACACGTTTTAGGGTAATTTATTATTATTATAATATTATTTTTTTAACCCTTATTTACCGGATTTACCCTTAACCATGGTAAATAAAATATTTACCGCAGTAATTATTCAAAATGTCTAAAAATAAAAGTTACCTATTTACACAATTTGAACATCCTGATTCCAAATATGGAATCCATTTTCCTAAATTCAAAACACAGAAGTGGTAGAAATTAATTTAAAATTAATTCCCGCTGTCAAAACAAAAAGCGTGTTTTTAAGAGATAATAACTATCAAAAGATTGACACTTGTTTATGTTCAGTTTAATTGTAAAATTATGTCCAATGAAAAACATTATATTAAATGGTAAAAATATATTATAAATATACTTTAAAACAACTCAAATTCACAATTTATCAATATTAATTATTTTGATTAAAAAAGTTGTTTTTAATTAAAATTTAGTAATTTTCACTATTCATCAAAATATAAATGTTATCCGAAAAGTACCAAAATTTCACCCTAGGCTAATTTCAATATTCCGAATCCAAAAATGAAGTCCCTTTTGAAATATAAAATATATATGATTTCAAAATGTAGGTATTACTATTCACAACGGCTAGTTTAATTAGTTGTGGTGTGTGTTAGAACTCGAGGTTGCGTACAACACACTCTATCGCATTATTCGAAGGGAAACGTACCGTGGAAGCTTGGGGTGTTACATTCTACCCTCCTTAAAATAATTGCGTCCTTGCAATTTCTAGGGTATTACTGCATAAAAAGAATCGGGTGGTTCTTCATCATAAGTTCCTCGGGTTCCCACATTGCCTCTTCCATCTTATGGTTTCTCCACAGAACTTTTACCAGACGCGTCGTCCGGTTTCTCAGCACTTGTTCTCTCGTATCAAGAATCATGACGGGCTCTTCGCAATAAGACAGATCGGGTTCCAGTTCTAATTCCTCATAGGTGAGTACATGCATTGGTTCAGGCATGTATTTCCTCAATAGAGATACGTGGAACACATCGTGAACTTTGGAGAAACTTGGCGGCATTGCCAATCAGTAAGCTACAACCCCAATTCATTCTAGAATTTCGAAAGGTCTGATGTACCTGGGACTCAATTTACCTTTCATACCAAAACGTATGACTCCCTTCCATGGAGATACCTTCAGAAAAACATGATCACCGACTTGAAATTCCAAATCCTTCCTTCGATTATCGGCATAGCTCTTCTGCCTACTTTGAGCTGCTTTGATGTGATTTTGGATTACTTTCACCTTTTCCACTGTTTCCTCCACCAGTTCTGGGCCTACAGGTTTTCTTTCACCAACGTCATCCCAACAGGTTGGTGTACGACATCTCTTTCCATATAACGCTTCATATGGTGCCATCTAAATACTCAAATGGAAGCTATTGTTATAGGAAAATTCTACCAGAGGTAAATATTGATCCCACATACCCTGAAAGTCAAGTGAGCAAGATCTCAACATGTCTTCTAAGGTTTGAATAGTCCGTTCTGATTGTCCGTCTGTCTGAGGGTGGTATGAAGTGCTCAAATGAAGTTCTGTATCCAGGGATTTCTGAAGACTTTTCCAGAATCTTGAAGTAAAATGGGGATCACGATCAGAAACAATTGATAAGGGTACTCCATGAAGTCTCACAACTTCATTAATATACAGTCTTGCTAGATGTTCCAGGGGTAGATCTTCTCTTATAGCAAGAAAATGTGCTGACTTGGTAAGATGATCAACAATCACCCATATTTCATCATTCCTTCTAGGAGTCTTTGGTAGCCCCATGACAAATTCCATCGTAATATTGTCCCATTTCCACTCCGGTATGGGAAGAGGTTGCATGACACCTCCAGGCTGTTGCCTTCCAGATTTCACTTGTTGACAAACCATACATCTTGACACAAAATCAGCAATCTCCCTCTTCATGTTGTTCCACCAAAAAATGTTCCTTCAAATCCCTATACATTTTGGTGCTCCCAGGGTGTATAGAGAAATTGGAACTATGAGCATCATCTAGCAATTCCCTTTTTAGATCAGGTAAATCGGGAACACAAAGTCTCTTCCCGAATTTCAAAATTCTATCTTCATACACAAAGTCTCTCAATCTCCCATCATTCACAGCTTTAATCTTCTTTTGGAATTCTTCATCATCAGTCTGAGAACTCTTAATCCTTTCTAGTAAAGATTGTTTGGCAACCATTTGAAAAAGCATTGATGTTTCACCTTCCCTGGTTATTCCCATGTCCATCTTCACTAGATCCATGAAAATTGGATCCCGTTCAATTCTCATATTGTTCAAAACTCCATGGTCTTTTCTACTCAAAGCATCTGCCACCTTGTTTTCCTTCCCTGGGTGGTAGTGTATCGTACAATCATAATCCTTGAGTAATTCAAGCAATCTCCTTTGCCTCATGTTGAGTTCTTTTTGTGAGAAAATATACTTCAAACTCTTGTGATCAGTATAAATCTCACATTTTTCACCATAGAGGTAGTGCATCCATATCTTCAAAGCAAAGATCACAGCTGCTAACTCAAGATCATGAGTAGGATAGTTTTGTTCATGAATTTTCAACTGTCGTGATGCATAGGCAATAACTCTATCATTCTGCATAAGGACACAACCAAGTCCTTTCTTCGATGCATCACTATAAATAACGAACCCATCATTCCCCAATGGTAGAGTCAATATAGGAGCATTGACTAATCTTTTCTTCAGTTCTTCAAAACATTCTTCACACTCTTTTGTCCAAACAAATTTAACCCCTTTACGTGTGAGCTTCGTTAATGGGTTAGCCAATCGGGCAAAATTCTGGACAAAACGTCGATAATAACCTGCCAAACCAATAAAACTGCGTACCTCAGTTATACTCGTAGGTGCTGGCCATTCTTGGATTGCCTTGGTCTTAGAAGGATCAACAGAGATTCCATCTTTAGAGACAATATGGCCAAGAAATGAAATCTCCTGAAGCCAGAATTCACACTTGCTAAACTTGCCATATAATTCATGCCTCCTCAGAGTCTTCAAGATAATGCGCAAGTGATTTTCATGATCTTCGTAGGTTTTGGAGTGTACCAATATATCATCAATAAATACCACCAGAAATTCATCGAGATACTCCTTGAAAACTCTATTCATCAGATCCATGAATACAGATGGTGCATTAGTCAATCCAAACGGCATTACGGTAAACTCGTAATGCCCGTACCTGGTTCGAAATGCTGTCTTCGGAATGTCTTCCTTCTTCACACACAACTGATGGTATCCAGATCGAAGGTCAATCTTTGAAAAGTATTGAGCTCCATGCAGTTGGTCAAATAAATCATCAATACGAGGTAGGGGATACTTGTTCTTTATCGTAATAGCATTGATCTCCCTGTAGTCGATACATAACCTCATAGATCCATCTTTCTTTTTAACAAAAAGAACAGGGGCTCCCCATGGAGAAACACTGGGGCGAATAAATCCCTTATTACTCAATTCCTCTAGTTGTTTCTTTGGTTCGACTAATTCTACAGTGGCCATTCTATAAGGGTTCATCGATATAGGCCTTGATCCAGGAATCAAATCAATAGAAAACTCAACTTCTCGTTCTGGAGGATGTCCAGGTAAATCATCCGAAAATACATCTACAAATTCATTCACAACAGGTACATCCTCTATTTGAACATTCCTTTCCTCACCGACAGTTATTTCATTCTCTTCCTCCCCAATAATTGAATTAAGTTGAGATACTGGGGGTGGTTCTAAATAAGAATTAAGTGGTGATGATTCTGCTCTAAAAATAAGGTGTTCCTTATCATTATCATCAAGAATAGTTACCTCTTTCTTCTTACAATAAATCTTCGCATCATAGTCCGAAAGCCAATCCATACCGAGGATTATATCAAACTCAATCATAGGTATGACGATGAGATTAGCAGATAAAGAAAATTTATGTGCTCTAATGGGGACTGATTCACAAAACTTTGTTGCAATGATACTTCCCTTAGGAGTTTTAACTGACAACTCCCTTATTAAATCAAATTGGAAATATCTAATTTTCTTAGAAAACTGGGAAGATATGAAACAATGCGATGATCCAGAATCAAATAATGCATTTGCTAAACTTGAGGAAACCATTAAATTACCTACCACCACGTCTTTCGGAGCTTCTACCTCAGCAGTAGTGATAGCATAAGCCTGGCCTTGATCCCTTGGCCTTTTCTGAGGTAAGTACTCCTGACGCTTAGGACATGCATTTGCATAATGTCCCATCTCCCAGCAATTGTAGCACTGAACGTTGGTAGCTTCTTTCTTCCCCTTGCAATCATGAGCTTGGTGGCCTTTTTCACCACACTTGTAACAGAATCCCATTCCCTTCAAGCAAGTACCAGGATGTTTCTTCCCGCATTTACCACAAGATGGATATTCATCCTTTCCCTTCTTCCCCTTATTTCCATTCCCAGATAGATCAGCAGGTCTCTTCTTCTCTTGCTTTGCTTTAAAGTCATAAGACTTAGAGAATTCCTTTTTGGTCTTGATAGCACCTGAGACAATGTCTTCGTATGACGAAAAGGATTGTGAGACTAATGCTCGACGAAGAAATGGTTTTATCCCATCAAAGAAACGATCAATCTTACTTCTTTGGTTACGTATATAATAACCAGCGTACCTTGCTAACCTTGTAAAGTTAGCCTCATACTTTGTGACATTCTCATCCTCCTTTTGTCTCAGACTCAGAAATTGCCTTTCCATATCTGCTCGATGGTCACGAGGAAAGTATTTTTCTAAAAACAGATCTTTGAACTCCCTCCACTCCATATTTGATTCTTCATCATCTTCCTTCATGTTTTGAATCAATGACCACCATTGATCAGCATCTCCAGTGAGGCGGTAAACTGCCATGATAACTTTTTCCCTTTCACTGCTCCCCAAAGCCTGAAATATTTTCTCTAGGGAAAATATCCATTGCTCAGCTACTACGGGATTTGTATTCCCATTGAACGTTGGTGGTTGTTGCCTCATGAATCGATCTAACATTGATCCTCCATGCTGCGGATCAGGGTTCTCCATACGGGTAAGGTTATTATTCATAACCTAAGTAAGTTGTCTTAGTATGGTGATTAGCTGATCGGCACCAGTTGCATCACCAGCCCCACTATAATTATCTTGAGCATGAGGGAAATCCCTACATGGAGTGCGTGCATTGATACAGTTTCCATTTCTTCCACTAGGAGCCATTTCTAAACAATGGCATAAACTAGATCAGTTTATGAATCAAAATACATAATCCATACTTATAAAACACTTAACATAAATTGAACTATTTATGGATATAATCCATAATCATAAAAATGTTTTCTTTGAGGAAGTATATACTCATACACCCTTCATAATGATTTGTAAAGAAAATGAGAGTTATCCTAAGCATATCCCCCGGGAGTGTCGTAACCAAGAGTGCAGCAAGGCCCGTTGTCGTGCACCAGTTCCCGTTCGAGTCTAGCTCAAAGCGGTGTTTTCGGGTTTTACCCCTAGGTACATCTGTGCCAGAGCCGCCTCTACCTGCTCGTATCCAGACAGGTTTGTATTGCTCGGAAAACTCACAAAATCTCTACGATACCAAAATTCTAGGAATTTCTTCTATACTAATCCTCAAAGTTCATCTTAGGTCTACGTGCTCTAATCAGAGTGTATCTAAATCTAGCTTCCAAGGTTTGTACTAAACTTCCTCTGATACCAACTGTAACGCCCCGACCCCAGTTACCCAGAGTCGGTGCATTATTACATAACATTGGAATGATCACAAGAAAGATCAAATCTCGAAAGACCTATTGGTTTAGTAGCCTTGGAAACACTAGATATATTCATAAGTTTTACATTACATCATAAAATACAAAACTACTACAACAACATAATGTTTCCACAGTCCACACTATAATCCCCTCATAATATCCCTGTAGGTCATTCATAACTTACATCTTCACATCCTGGGAAAAATAAAACATATAAAAGGGGTGAGCTCAAATTCCCAGTAATGATAACAATATAGCGGAACATTCAAAAATAAGCATAAACATATAAGGCAATGAATTACTAAAACAAAATCCTTTTAAACTTGAACTTCAACATAGTATGGCAAAAGTAAAATGAAATAATTCCATTTACTTATTCACATGGATATTCTACTAATCGAATAATCACATGCAAAAATCAATAACCACTTTCACAATGTTGGAATGCATAATGCCAGAATATCATAACCACATAGTTAAGGCCTCGTGCCAAGACTACAAATAAGATTTTGTCAAGGCCTTGTGCCAAGACAATAGTTTGTCTCATGAGACCTACCGATGCATCGAGGAGCTATAGCGGGCTCCACACGTCACATATTAAGTCCAATGCATTCCCATATGAAAAGGTTTGAACATAACATAAACATTCGTATTAAAACTAGCATACGAAATTTCAATAATTTCACCATAAACTATGAATGGTATAAAAATAGCACATCCACAGTCAAACATATAACAAAACCTTTAATACAATATAGAAGTTTTTTATCATAATAAATCATATTTTTAATAAGCTTAAAATCCAACGAAGGATATTGACATAGATGAAATCAAAACTATTTTTAGAGAAATATCTCTTTCTATTTTTGAAATCATTTAAGAGCCATATAAAATAAAACATTTTCTTGAAAATATTCTTATAAGCTTGTAAGGAAAGCTTTGAATAATTTATAACGGCGGAAAATAACCGCACCCACCGTATAAGTTAAAAAAACATTCTTATCTTAATTCTGTCGAAAAGGTTAAAAAGCACCTTGTTTGGAAAACGACGGAAATATTCCCTTATAAAACTCTTATAAAAAGTCAAACAAGGGTATAAATGAATTTAACCCATATTCTTTTAAATATTAAAAATGTTTTGAAATACATTTTGATGAAACATGGATGTGGATGACAACGAGATCCCAGTAGATTATTACGTATAAACAACCTCGGATAATGAAGAGATTGTGAAATAACCCTTACCTTGTACTTTTCCTTTGTTGGGGTAGGTTAACCTCCTGTATAATGGTGAAATAATTGTTATTAAATTATACAAGAATCATATACATTAATATGATATCATATATGATCTTTTAACATTGCTTTATTAATAATATCTTAGTATTATCGTCGTTTCGGGTGATAATCGATTCGTTCTTCTTAAATGATTGGTTACGTAAGACATGTTTGTAATGAATATATTATATCTTATTCATAATCAGAATGATATTAACATTATTTTTAACCCTAAAATTAGAATAATAATTGAATGGATACGATGGAGAATGAATCTCATCGCGTTCGTGGAGACGGTAGTCCGTACGTACGCACGAGCGACAATATCATTCTTTTGATATTAAAATAATATATAAATGGATGGTATATCATATATACAGAATCATTAACATGTTATATTTATTATTTACATGAGTTACACATCATTATTATACCCATCCAAATAATATTATATTGAATAACAATTACACCACGACGTGGAGACGGTAAGCCGTACGTACGCACGTATGGTGACATGTTATTCAAAGGGTGGATAGAATACTGAATATGGTTGTACCATATTTATAATAACATCACAGTATATATATGATACTGGATTTATTATTTTAGAATGGTAACAACAAAGGAAGAAGAAGTGGAAGAAGAAATGAACTTAGAAAAGGGTGGTGAAATCATTACCTCTTCTTCGGGTTCTTCCTTTTGATTTGATCAAAAGGGCTCCTTAGGTTGGCTTTCTGATCCAAATAAGGCCCCTAGGTTGTTTTCAGGGAAGTTGGGAGAGTATTTGGGCAGATTTTGGCCGAACCAAAAGGCTTTGAAGGTGTGAAGAAATGAGAAGGAGGAGTGCCCTTTTATAAGAGGGGTGAGGGGCACCTTTGGAAAAGCTAGAGATATTAGTTTATAATAAATTCATATTCGGTTTACAATGGCTCCAAAGTTGACTATTAATAGGTTAAGGTGGGGATGGGTCGAAAACAACTCAACCAATAGAATTTATACAGGTTTGGGTACTTATATTAACCTTATCGTTAAGTATTAACTCTAAGTGAACTAGTTTCACTTTTACAATGTCTCTTTGTATTTTTATATAATATTGTTAATAAACTTACGATATACATCCAAGAGACCCCCAAGTGGTCCATTAATGATGAACCTATCATGATATAAGTCGCTTGGCCGATCCTTAGATTTTTATGAATTCAATATCAATTAATAATATAATATTTGTTTTAAGAACTCTTTTATGTCAATTTTGACACTATTCAATAGTTGATTTTTTGTGAAACTCATAACAGATTGATTACTTCGAAAAAAGTCATTTAAATCAATCCTAATATATAATATTATCCTAGAAAATTAGTTTAATTCATTAAAAGTTTCATATTATATTTATTTGGGCATTTATAATATCAATTATTTTAATTTTTCACTATTATAGTAATTACTGCATCATCATTGTGTCATAAATAAAATATAATATTTAATGTCTAAAAATTATAAATAAAATATCATTATGTAGGAAATCTTTATATATTTCTAATTAATATTTATAATCTAAAATCCAACATATATAACCCTATGTAACAATTGTTTTTCTAAAAGATACATGCTTGTGTCATTTTTGTATTCATTTTAACTTAATTAAAATAAAGTGTCATTATCACTTAAAAGTGGATCCATGGGGTCCCAAAGTAGACCCAAATATGCCCATGGTCGAACATGTATCAACCAATAGGGTTAAGACACGTTTTAGGGTAATTTAGTATTATTATAATATTATTTTTTTAACCCTTATTTACCGGATTTACCCTTAACCATGGTAAATAAAATATTTACCGCAGTAATTATTCAAAATGTCTAAAAATAAAAGTTACCTATTTACACAATTTGAACATCCTGATTCCAAATATGGAATCCATTTTCCTAAATTCAAAACACAGAAGTGGCAGAAATGAATTCAAAATTAATTCCCGCTGTCAAAACAAAAAGCGTGTTTTTAAGAGATAATAACTATCAAAAGATTGACACTTGTTTATGTTCGGTTTAATTGTAAAATTATGTCCAATGACAAACATTATATTAAATGGTAAAAATATATTCTAAATATACATTAAAACCACTCAAATTCATAATTTATCAATATTAATTATTTTTATTAAAAAAGTTGTTTTTAATTAAAATTTAGTAATTTTCACTATTCATCAAAATATAAAAGTTATCCGAAAAGTACCAAAATTTCACCCTAGGCTAATTTCAATATTACGAATCCAAAAATGAAGTCCATTTTGAAATATAAAATATATATTATTTCAAAAAGTAGGTATTACTATTCACAATGGCTAGTTTAATTAGTTGTGGTGTGTGTTAGAACTCGAGGTTGCGTACAACACACGCTATCGCATTATTCGAAGGGAAACGTACCGTGGAAGCTTGGGGTGTTACACCGAATGGCATGACTGTATACTTGTATAGACCATACCTGCTCCTGAATGTTGTCAGAGGTATATCTGATGGTCCAACGTGCAACTGATGATAACCGGACCTCAAGTCGATCTTCAAAAACACCCGGGCTCCTCGAAGCTGATCGAAAAGTTCATCAATCCGTAGCAAGGGATATTGGTTCTTGATAGTCAACTAGTTCAGCTTCTGATAATCCACACAATGTCGAAGGGTACAGTATGGCTTCTTCGCAAACAAAACAGGAGATACCCAATGAGAAGTACTGGGTCAGATTAATCCCTTATCCTGTAACACCTCCAACTACTACTTGAGCTCCTACAACTCAGGTGTGGCCATCCTATAGGGAGGAATGGACAATGGTGCCGCTCCTGGCATGAGCTCAATAGAGAAGTCTACCTCATGCTCTGGAGGCAACCCTAAAAAGTCTTCTGGAAAGACATTCCTGAAGCGATCCACCACTAGAGGAAAGTCCAACTGTGGAGTACCCTGATCATCCAGATAAAGACTAGAAATATGGGATGTTACCTATCCTAGCCCAAGATGCTCGAGTCCCACCCGACTCACCCGAACATCCCATTCACCTCTATAAATGAAAGATTAACCCTATGGTGAAAAGAAACTCACTCTGTGGCGATAATAGTCAACGACTGTTTGAAAGGTAATCAACCAATCCATGCCAAGGATAACATCATATCCTGTCATCTCTAGGATATAGAGATCCTAGAAGAAGCAATACCCTGCAACCTTGAGAGGGAAATCTCTACACTGGCATACACTAGATGTCCTCATTCCCAAAGGAGTGTCTAGTGTCAATGAGTTGACGGATGGAAAGACGCAGAGTCCAAGGCTCTCCACAACAGCAATGGAGATAAAGCAATGCGTAGCACCAGTATCGAAAAGGGCTGAAGATGAAACTGAGGCTACTAAAATCGTACCTTGAACAGTTGAAGGGATGGGATCCTGCTCCTGATAATTCTGCTCCATGGAGAAAGACTGGCCCGTGTCGTGGCCCTGTGCCCCTAGCTGACCACTCTGATCTGAACCGCCCTGCTGGTGCTGAGGAACTGGTGGCTGACCGCCACTGCCTCAACCTCCACCTCGGCCCGAATGGCCGGAAGAACACTAGTTCCCCGACTGGTGAGAAGTTGGCGGTGCTTCTCCTGAACTAGGAGTCATAGAAGAACCCTGGTCACCAGCTGTTGGTGAG
This sequence comes from Viscum album, assembly GCA_963277665.1. Taxonomy (NCBI): domain Eukaryota; kingdom Viridiplantae; phylum Streptophyta; class Magnoliopsida; order Santalales; family Viscaceae; genus Viscum; species Viscum album. The sequence goes on from OY728150.1 coordinate 1,478,714,021, forward strand.
AAAACTTGGCAGAAACACTGAAGGTGACCCTTCTTGCCACAAGATCGGCACTCCACTAGGTCCCTCTGGCACTGCGGCCTCGTGTGACCTATCCGACCACACTGATATCATGTCACCTGGCTGCCTGATGAAGCGTCTCGCTTCCTCGAATCACTGCGTGTAGGCTCCCTACGATGCTTCTTACTGTCATCTGAAGGAAAGATATCTCTAGAAGCAGAACCTCCCTGGATCGCAGCTCCAGAGCCTCTCAAATTATGCTCCGAAATCATTGCCTGGTTGAGGATGTAAGTAATGGATGTCAGCTGGAAGATGTTCACCTATGAGCGGATCTCCCGTCTGAGTCCATCCTCAAAATTCCTTGCCAAGAACACCCAACTCCCATCCCGAAGGGGTGTAAAATGTTGCAGCTCAGTGAAACGAGAGGAATACTCCATGACAGATATAGTACCCTACTCTAAGCTCTTGAACTCTCGGGCTCGATCGGCCCTCAGGGGCTCTGGGTAGAAGTAGTCGTAGAACACGTGCTGGAACTTCTCCCAAGCCATAGCCTACTGCTGACCCGCATGCGATATCATGTCCCACCACCTCTTGTTGGAGTCTCGGAGCATGAAGGTGGTGAGCTTGACCCACATCTCTGGAGGCGTCTCTATACGCTCGGAGATAGACAGCATGGCTTCCAGCCATGACACTACAGCATGAGGTCCTCCCTCCCCTGAGAACATGGGAGGATGCTGCTGCTGAAAGCCCGCGTCAAGTATTCCATAGACGGGGCATGATGCGATGCCCCTTGGAAGGCTTTCATCATCTTCATGAAACCTTCCATGAACTGTGCATCAGCGCCTGCAATTGGTACGACAACTGGTGCCAATGCTGGCTCGGTTGGGGGATCGACAGGAAGTCCTTGATCAGCCCTGTCGGGCGTCTGATCACTACCTGACGACAAACTTATGATCGGAGGATGACTCAGAGGCATAACTACGAATGATCAAAATCACACCTTAGATCAGGAAAACAAGGATAGAGAACACAAGAACAAAAAACGGGAACAGGGGAAGAAAATACACAAGTTTGCAAAACACGACTACACGGCGTGTATAAAACAACACGACATGTCTTCATAACCCATTAACATGGGCTTGTACTCCTGCCCTATAAGTCTTGTACACTTCAAACTACACGACATGTTGCACCCACACACGGCGTGTACTTGAAAACGGTTCCCCTACCCGCGTCTCCTTACATGGCTAACCCACACGGTCCGACTTAACCCGAGACTACACGGTGTGTTCTCAAAAAACACGACGTGTACTAGACAAGGATTCAGTAGCCCATGTTTGTGAAACACACTGCAGTCTACAAGGATGAACATTACACGGCGTGCTCCGAACAAACACGATGTGCATAGGCAAGGTGACCTCGTCCCGTGTTGTTCGTGACATGGCCGGGTACCTGGACAAGAATACAAGGCATGTTCCGAACAAACACGGCGTGTGTAAAAGAAGGTAATGTCGGCCCGTGTTGTTCATGACATGGCTGAGTACTTGGACAAGACCACACAGCGTGTTCCCTATAGACACGACATTTCTACCCGAGCTTCTCCGACCCGTGTTGTTAGTGACACGGACGGGTACACAACTCAGAACTCATAAGGCTTGTTCCTGAAGTTACACCTATGACACCGTGTTATGCACACACGGTCAGTGACATGGCCTGAAAACTACACGGTGTATATCTAAAAAGTACACGCCATGTATTCTGGCTTTTTCTGGGCAGTAGGTCAGAAACTGCACAGAATTCCAGAACACAAAAACAAGGCGAAAATATGCCAAAATCCGATCCGTGAGGGACCATAACACCTCAAGAACCAAATTTTTGGCATTAAATTTAAACAAGAACAAAACAACAGTTTCTAACATAGCTGTAGAGAATCTATCAAGAAACTATCACAACATCATGCAAAATCTACACAAAGTCTATCACAACAGCATGCAATCGCTATTGCACCCTAGATGGCATGGATAGAATGCATGACATGTGATTTCTACAAGTGCGCATATGATGCATGAGATGGAATACCCTCATCTCATCGGGTTATGATAGAAATAGAACCTAAATATCAAAACAATAACTGCACGAGTCATGTGAATCACTCTAGGTGAAATCAGATCAACTATAAAATCCCAAAACCAGAAAACTACAATTAACGATGTAGTATGGCTTTTCCCTGTACACGGGATAGCTACTCCCGAGCACAACTTAATGCCAAGTACCGAATCCATCTTATCTCTGGCTAAAGTCTCCAAACAGTAATCAAGAGAAACGAACCTCCTCTAACACCACTTCGTAACGACCCGAGTCCAGAGCCCCTCCACTGGTGCCCCGTAACCGGTTCGCCACATAACCTCAAGCGCGTTTCCCCGAACGCCAGAGGCTTTCGACTAGCAGCGAGGGCCTTGGTGAGTCAGTGGGGAAACTATGTCCTCAATTAGTAAGGTATAAAAGGTATGAAAACAACAATAAACATCGGATGCTATAAACAACATGCATAACAATAGAAACCAAATAGTGGAAGCAATGTATATATATAACTATGATGACAATGATGCAGCAGGTACAAGTAGCTAAGGAAAACAGAAAACACAACAACGTGCTAAAATACAACTAAAACCAAGTGCAAAAGAAAAACAAAGTAATCCCCTCAGCATCGCGAGCCACGTCTCGGTCCCATGCTCCCCAGCTCCTGATGAATTCAAGATCCTGAAGTAGAAGGGAGCTTTCCATTATCTATACCTGAACCAACATAATATTCTTGGGCACAAAAGCATGGCCCAAACAGGGTGTGTGATACAATCCCAGTAGGCAATCACCAAAAGATTTGTGCCTAGAAGTCAATGAATACATGGCAGTAACAAACCAAGAGGCAGTAACAGAGTGGCACAAGCAGCTACAACCCACAGTTCTAACAAGTAAAGCACACAAGTAAGCAGTCAACAACAAGAAGGAAAACAGGTAACCCTCGGGGTATCTCTCATAGTCTAACCCATATGGTTCAACCTATAAGTACTAGAAACCCTCAGGGAGGCACACATAGTGTCACCCCTCTAGTTCAGCTACGTAATTGAGCAGACTCTCTGGGGAAGCACTTACCATCAATTCCCACTGTAGTCTCATATCATGCTAAAGGCTCTCTGGGGAAGCACTCAACGTCAATTCCCCATGTGGCCCACGTCATGGATCTACAGACTCTCTGGGGAAGCACTTAACGTCAATTCCCCCTATAGACTCGCGTCATAATTAAAAGACACTCTGGAGAAGCCCTTCCATCAATAATCCTTTTGGTCTACTACTCTAGGTTCTCCCAGTCTGGAGTATAACTAAACATGCCCAGCACATGTGTATCATCCAAGTAAACCTCAAGAACTACTTGGATATCAACTAAGTCTCAACAGCGAAGTAAGGAAATAGTCCATAATCCTACAACTAGGTATGGAAACTGGAAAAATGCCAAACAGGTAGAACAAGCATGGAAAATCAATCTGAGCACAAACAAAATACTCTAATCACAAGAAATATCCTCTACTAAAGCAATCAAGCAATGCAGGCAAACAACAAGGGAAAACATGAAACACGCAATACCCTGTTCAAGGGTATTGGTGGAATTTGCACATAATATTCATCAACTTTCTACGGAATAGCACAAACCACCTTCCTCGATCCTTGTAGATCGATATACCTGAACCTCGATGACAGATTCCTCTCAGAACAATGTAGATCTGAGAAAACTCACAAAAATTTCATCCCACGATAACGTGGAAATGATGAGGAATCATGAAACAAGGCTAAAGAATAAGGAAGATCTCACTACTGCGATTCCAATGCAACTGACCGTGCTCGAATCGGAGAACGGACGACGAGGCGGGAGCCCGTAGAATATCCGGCAGTACGGTCGCTTCTGGACAGTCGAAAACTAAAGAAGAAGACGAATATGGGGGTTAGACGCGACCCCAGTCTGTTTAATGAAAAAAGAGAAGTACATGGCGTGCACATTTTGGGTACACGGTGTGTACTTCAATTTTTCCGTACTCCGAATTAACTGGCCTCCAGCTCAGCCTTACACACTGTGTGTGTGGCCCAAACATGGCCAGCACATGGCTTCTAGCCGGAACAGAGTAAACAGCGTGTACTCAAAAAGTACACAGCCTGTACTTCTAAAATTTCCATAAAATTTATTTTCCCTTAAAAACTCCAAAAAAAGGGAAAACATACCTAAACGAAGATCCGACTTCTTACCAGGATGGTTCTGAAGATGGAGGGATAGGCCTAGGAATGATAGTCATTAGGGTAGGAGGAGCTGCAATAGAAGCATAAACAGACCTATAGTGAGTATATCATTGAGTAATGGTGGGGGTCAAGCTTCTGATGGCCTGTGTAGGAGTCATAATAGGTGCAGCACTGGTAGATCCTAAGTCACCTGAGGTAGAACGCAAGGTGGGAGGAACAATGATGGGAGTGCAGTCCCCATGGAGGAAGGGAAAAAGAAGATTCATGAAATCCATAATAATAATTCTTCCCCTTTTGCAAGATGATATAAAATCATCTTATTCTCAATAAATTTCATCAAGCAGGAGTCAACTCTCCATGCCTACTAATATGATCTTTAAAGGCTTGAGTTATAGCTGGAATTCTCAAGTTATCCAACAACAACTTGAAGTGTCCATCCATATGATGCTTAGTGTATGACCTTTTGTAGTAGAAATCAACTTTTTATATGATGGCCTTCTGATCTTGAGTAGCTTCCCATAGATTATTTCCCCCATGATTATGAATTTATCTAGTAGTAGAAATAACCAAAGCCATAGACTAGGGATCTGAGGTACATGTAACAACTTGATATGTTATTATAATTATTCTTTTTTAATTTATTTTATTTCATGTGTTTTATGCTACAAAAATATTATCTTGTTCTATATGCCACACTATATTAGCTTGAAGTATATGCAACACTATTCTTAGATTATGTTACACACAATTTCAAGTTCATTTTATAATAGTCATTCTACCCAACATTGAGTGTGTATATATATATATTCAATGTATAAATGAAATATGGTTTGATTCTATTATACGAAACAACAAAGGATTCTTGCATAACACACAACCCTGACTTGGCTTTCATTACACGTAATGACGACTTTCCTCGATAGCGTGTGTTGTACGCAATATCAGGTTTCACTAAACAATAATATATGGTTATAATATTATTATGAACTCACCGTTATGAATATTATTAACTAAATTCTGAATGTTATAACATTATTATTCATCTTACACATTTTCTATAACATGGTATGTGAACAAAATAAATTTTTCGTGTAAAATAAGTATTTTTCAATAAATGCAGTTTTGCCACCTTTTAATGGGGAAACCACATTAAATATAGTTATTGACATGTTTATAAGTTAAATTTTACAAAATAAACTTCTCATTTTGAATCTGGATATAAAAATCAATATTGGATAAAGTTTTGATATTTTTCTGATCACTTTCATATTTTAATGAATAGTAAAAACACGCAATATATTAATTAAAAACAACATTTTTCATCATAATAATTTATATGGTTAAATTATATTATTGAATGGTTTTAAAGTATAAATAGAAAATATTTTTACCATCTAATATAATGTATGTCATTAGCATTGATTTCACATTGAATTCGTAGGATAAATCAATTCAATCTTTTGCAATGTTTTAAACAAAAACTCGTTTTCATTCAACGGTGGGATTAATTTAAATTTAATTTCTGCAACATCTGTGTATTGAATTTGAAAAAAATGGATTCCATATTTGGAATCAGTGGGTCCAAATTATGTTAAGAGGGTACTTTTTATTTTTGGGAATTTTGAATAGTAACTACGGTAAATTTTATTTACCATAGTTAAAGGTAAATCGGGTAATTAAGGGTGAATATAATATTATAAAATTACTCTAACACCTGATAAAATTCTATTGGATGACTAAAAGTCGACCCATATCACCTATGGGTTGGATTAGATTCATTTAAAGGACTTTTTTCCACAAAAATAATTTAATATTTTTTAAAACCAAAGAAAGTGACAACATGTCACTTTCTTAAATCTTATAAGTATAATAATTATATTTTATTGATAAACTTCATGCAATTTAAGATATAAATAGTCTCTAGAAAGATAATAAAATTATATACATCATATTAATATATTTAGAATTTTTAGGGATTATATAATTATCAATAAAGGTGATATAATAGTGATGTTGAAATTATTTTATTAAGAGAAATATCAAATAAATGGTTTTAAAAATATTACAATAAATATTATCTGAACTATTTAATGAGATACACTAATTTTACAGATAAATATGACATATTATTAATCTATTAAATCTTTTAGTTCGAACATATCTTCTGTTTATTGTATATTTAAATTCAAATAAATGAATAGTGTCAAAATTGACACTATTGAAATTTTATAAAAATAACATATTATAAAATTGTTTAAAAATCACAAAGATATTTAAAAATTATAAATTTAAATTTATATGGTCGAAAATTGAATAAAGTGTAAAATTATGGAAAATTGAAAACAAATATGTAATTATTTATAATAATTTAGAATTAAGAATATTATTACCACAAATTTAATTAAATTGATAAATAAGGATAAATCAAGTTGATAATGTTTAAAATAAATTCCTAACATGTCTAAATTTTATTGGTTGATGAGATTACAACCCTATATCATCTAATCATTTAATATGAGTCATTTTGGAAGTTTTTATGTGGGATTGAGATTTAATATAAACTAATATTTCTTCTATTTCCCAAGGTGCCCCTCTCCTCCCTTATAAAAGGGCATCTCCTCCCTCTCTTCCTCACACCACTCTGAGCCTTAAAGCTCGGCCACAAACTGAAAATTTATCTTCTCCACTTCTATAGAAACATCCTAGGGGTTCTTTTTATCTTAAAAGACCATCTTTAGTGCCCTAATAAGAGGTCAAGAAGAGGCGCTTCGAAGAAGAGGAAATGTCTGTTATCGATTCTTTCAACATTATTTATTCTTATACTTCTTCTTATATAGTTTTTTAATTATGAAGTAATAACATCAGTGTCACTCATATACTGATATGTTATTATAAGTATGAAACAACCCTATTTCACCTTTTATCCATCCTACAGAAAATGAAATCACCACGTGTGCGTACGTACAGAATACCGTCTCCATGCCGTGGTGTAATCAGTTTTTCCACCACCACCTTACATGAATGAGTATAATGGTGTTAATAAATTACTATATATGGTTATTTTAAAGTGATATTGATTCTTTAATATTATACATACACTTCAATACAATTCCATGATCATGGGAATGATATCATCTGTCATTCGTACGTACGGACTACCGTCTCCACGAACGCGATGAGATTCATTTTCCATGATTAACAATTCAAGAATGATTATAAAGTATATATAATGAATAATAATGATATATATGGAATAATGAATCTACTGGATTTATGTATATATATGTATATATATGTTTCATCTACTTACTTCCATTCAAGTCAATAAAGAACGGAAAATAGCGTTCATGCGTACGTACGGCCTACCGTCTCCATGAACGGTGTGTTTCATTTCATTTATCTATCTATTATATATATATATTTATACTGAATATATATGATATATAAATCACGTTTTACAATCCGGAAGTAAGTAAATCATGATATAAGAAATAATAATATCAAGAACAACAAGTCCAAACACGTACGATAAATAAAACAATTTTACCCAAAACGCAAAATTAACATGGAATTTACAAATGAACGGGTAAAATAAATACCTAAGTGAACCTATAGGATATAATAACAATGAATATGTTTCTGTAATAAGTCAATGACATTATTTAATCATTATATTGGAGGTGTAGATATATACAATGCATATCGAACATAAGGTATGGGATAATGTTGCAATCTCAATTGTTTTCTATCCGAGATTGCTTATACGTAAGTATTTACTAGGGTTATATTTGTCATCCATGAACAAGTTTTATAAAAAAAATTAATGTATTTTTAAAGTCCTTTTTACCCACATTTTAATTTTACTACATGGTATGTAAGGAATCTTTTTTTTACCATACTATGTACTTTTTGACTTTTCCGGCAAAAGTACGAGAAGAATGTATTTTAAATTATACGGCATGAAGGGATTTTTACGGTTTTATAACACCTCATTTTCATGAAGCTTACTATAGAATGTTTAATGATTATTTACAAAAAAAACCATTTTCTTTTAAAATTTCATGGCATTTTGTGAAAAAAAATTATTTTGAAGAAGAAATGATATTTTTCACATGATTTAATTTCTTGTGTTTTATCAAAATTATTTTCCATATAAAATGACATTATTTAATATGTTTATGTTTCAAGTATAATGTCTCCATTATTTACATGGTTTGATACTTCTTATGAGCAAATAATATACCTTTTTTATATGGATTATGTTATGATGTCATGATGTTTATGAATCCCATTCTATTACATGGGTTATGCTATGTTGTATGATTTATTATTTTGTGGCACACAAAAGAATGATTTCATTATGAGATGGGTGAGACCTATATCTCCCTCCAATGCATTGGGTAAATATTTATATCTCATGAGATAGACATGGATGGAATGGTATGTTAATCCGGTTCAGTGATACAGGACTGGAACGAGGAGTTAACTCGATTCAGAAAGGGACTTTGTCCACAAAGATGGTCTTGGCAGCAATGCCTTGGCTACTATGGAAATCTTAACAAGTGCTGAATGGTTTCCAAAATTACATGATTTATTCCCATGCAATTTTATCAAGATTTATGTTCCTTATGTACTTCCAGGATTTATGTCTTTTCTCAAGATTTTGATGTTTAAATTTCATGTTTATGTTTTTGCATTCAAATGATTATGGATTATTCACTGTTATCTATGTTTACCCTTACTGAGCATTTGATCTGACCCTTTTTTTTATGTTTTCTTTTCCCCAGGATATAAAGAAAGGTTTTATGTAAGAAGAAAAAAGGACGAAGATCTTTATGGGAGATGTTGATGATCTTCCACCACGATTTGAAGATTATGTTCCGAGTTTCCAAAGATACTAAACTATTACGGTCCTTGAGTGTTGGTTTTTGTTATGTATTAATTATTCCGCAAAAGTAATGTAATGTCCATGTACGTCAAGCTTTGGGTCTCTAAAGTTGGTATTAGAGGAAAGGTTTAGTTAAACTTTGGAAACTAGGATGCGAAAACTTTAGTGAGATACCTAGAGATATTTCTAAGGTATGTCTAGGGATGTTCCTAAGGATAAGTATACATATAGGAAATAGTCCTAGAACTACGGTAATGATCTTAGAATTTAACCTAAGATGTTAGATATTGAGGGTACTCCCCCTTTACAATGTTGTCTTCCCTATCATGATTTTTACCTCTCACACTATTCTTTTTGGGTTTTTGAAAATGGCTGGAAACAGGAAGATTCATGATAATGGAGGATATGGCAGACAATGGAATGATATTCTTCATGAGCAACCAAATGAAATGGGATTTGGAAGTCTAAAAATCCTTATTATGCTGAATCAGCAATCTCATAATATGATCAATAATCTCAACTTTGGTAAGTTTCTCGACTCAGATAATAAGAGAAAGATGGAGTTTCATGATGATCATAGAGGAATGAAAGTTCAATTTCCCCTATGTAAATCATGTGGGAAGAGGCATCAAGGAGAATGTTTCAAAGGAACTGGAAGATGCTTTGGGTGTGGAAAAGAAGGACACAAAGCCAATAAGTTCAAAGGAAAAAGGTTCAGTTAACACCATGGATGAGGATAATGGTATTGCTATGACGTCAACAATGGTTAAATGTTCTAAATGTGGAATGCATCGGAATTATGAAAACCAATGCCCTAAGGGAAAGTCCCATGAAGAGAATCAGTAAGGTCGTACGGGTAGTATTTATGTTGATGATGATGAAGAGACAACAAATGATATGTGAGATGAAATAATTGTTGAATCTCGGTCAATGGTTTAAGAAGGTAGTGGAATGATTACGTGCTTATCAAGTGTAATGTTGTATAAGTAATATCATGGGACTATATAATAAAGAGATATCTATGGATTTTTACACTGTTGTCTTTCCTTATATTTTGAAAGTGTATGATGAATGGTACCAGTAACCATGAACGGTTATTCATATATTTTTGGAATGTAGATGATATGCACATAATGAAGGGATAAGGAGAAAATTAAATATTTGATAGTATTAATGAGCTCATGACTGATATAAGGAGAAGGTTATATCATGGTTAGAGTATATAGAATTTTTGGATTTTGGTATATGGAAAGAGTTATGTTTTGACAGCATTCATGTTTTCACTAAGGTTTAATGGGTATTAATTTTTCAAGAGAGTACATGATTATGGTATTCACATTACTGGAATGTGACCAACATGATATATGGGGGATAAATGAAGGTATTAACATGCTTGGTTGATGACATTTCAAGTAATCATTTTATTTATACTATGAGATTGGACATATGTATTTTGGATAAGCCTAATGGTTGGAATGAATTATGTTGGACATAGGTTACTATTGTTTAAGGCTAGATTTTTTTCGATATTATTTATAATATGGTTTTAGAAAAAGGATAACCTGCTGGACGAGTGACAACCTGTCGCGTCGGACAAGGATCTAGGAATCGAACTCACAATTGAAGTTTGACGGTCCTATATCGCATACCACTGGCCTACAAAAAGTCCCTGTTAAGTAGAAACTAGTTTTATAATATTAAGCAGTATGATATATGAAGTATAAGTCCATTTTAGGAACCATATATGATTAATCTCACTATATATGGACATATGTATTTTTGATAACTTTTCTAACCTTTTGTTTGAGACAGATGAAATGACCCATCATTCTATCACATGATCTGCTAACACTTCACGAATGACAAATTCAACTTCATTTCTTTAAGTGATGAAGTGGAAATTGTCCAAAGAAGGGCCAACGGTGAGACTGTACCAAAATCACGAAAGTATTTATTCTAATTCCAATTTCATCAACTTTAGGGAAATGATCTTGAAAACCAAAAATTGTTGTCCTAGTTCTCTTATATCTGATTAATTAGATGGTACCTTAGATCCTCACAAATTTATGGCTTTGTGATTGTTTCCTTTTTCATAGCCACGTTCTCTACCACTCTCCATCAGAACATGATTGTTAGATTTTTCTTCCATATCCATATTTTCACATATGTTCTCCCATGTGGAAACCCAGTGATTAGTTAATTTGGGTAACCATTATGTTTGTTACTTTAGTTTTTAACGATCAGTTTTGGTATTTCATTTTACGATGTGTGTTGCAATTAAAGAAACTTTCAAGTAGAAAACCATGTATAACCCCGACGAATTTCGAGTTCGAAATTCCTTTTAAGGGGGGTAGAATGTAACAACCCAATATTTTATGATATGAATTATTTTTAATTTATTTGATATCACGTGTTTTATGCTACAACTATATTATCTTGTGTTATATGCCACACTGTATTAGCTTGAAGTATACGCAACACTATTCTTAGATTGTGTTACACACAATTTCCAGTTCGTTTTATAATAGTCATTCTACGCAAAATTGAGTGTATATATATATATATATTCAATGTATAAATGAAATATGGTTGTATTCTATTATACGAAACAATGAATCATTCTTGCACAACACGCAACCCTGACTTGGCTTGCATTATATGAAATAACGACTTTCATCGATTGCGTGTGTTGTACACAATATGAGGTTCCACTAAACAATGATATATGGTTATAATATTATTATGAACTTTCCATTATGTATATTATTAACTAAATTTTGAATTTTATAACATTATTATTCATCTTACACATTTTCTAGAACATGGTATGTGAACAAAATAATTTTTTTGGGTAAAATAAGTATTTTTAAAAAAATGCAGTTTTGCCGCCTTTTAATGGCGCACCAACATTAAATATAGTTTCTGACATGTTTATAAGTTCAATTTTACGAAATAAACTTTTTCTTTTGAATAAGGATATAAAAATTTACATTTGATAATGTTTTGATATTTTTCTGAAAACTTTCATCTTTTAATGAATAGTAAAAACCCGAAATATTTTAATTAAAAACAACTTTTTTCATCATAATAATTCATATTGTTAAATTATAATATTGAATGTTTTTAAAGTATAAATATAATATATTTTTACCATCGAATATAATTTATGTCATTATCATTTATTTCACATTGAATTCGTAGGTTAAATCAATTCAATCTTTTGCACTGTTTTAAACAAAAACCCGTTTTCATTCGACAATGGGATTAATTTTAATTTAATTTCTGCAACTTATGTATATTTTATTTGAAAAATTGATTCCATATTTAGAATCAGTGGGTCCAAATTATGTTAATAGGCTACTTTTTATTTTTGGGAATTATGAATAGTAACTATGGTAAATTTTATTATTACCATAGTTAATGGTAAATCGGGTAATTAAGGTTAATATAATATTATAAAATTATCCTAACACCTGCCAAAATTCTATTGGATGTCTAAAAGTCGACCCATATCTCCTAATGTTCGGATTAGATTCATTTAATGAACTTTTGTCCATGAAAATAATTTAATTATTATTAAAAACAAAGAAAGTGACAACATGTCACTTTCTTAAATCTTATAAGTATAATAATTTTAGTTTAGTGATAAAATTCATAATATTTTGGATATAAATAGTCTCCAGAAATATAATAAAGTTATATACATCATATGAATTTATTTAGAATTTTTAGGGATTAAATAATTATCATTAAAGGTGATATAATAGTGACGTTAGAATTATTTTATTAAGAGAAATATCAAATAAATGGTTTTAAAAATATTAAAATAAATATTATATGAACTATTTAATGTGATCCACTACTTTTATAGATACATATGACAAGTTATGAATCTATTAAATCATATAGTTCAAAAATATATTCTGTATATTGTTTATTTAAATTCAAATAATTAAATAGTGTCAAAATTGACACTATTGAAATTTTATAAAAATAACATATTTTAATTTTTTTCAAATCACAAAAATATTTAATAATTATAAATTTAAATTTATATGGTCTAAAATGTAATATAGTGTCAAATTATGGAAAATTCACAACTCAAATGTAATTTTATATAATAACTTCAAATTTAGAATATTATTACCACAAATAAAATTAAATTGATAAATAAAGATAAATCAAGTTGATAATGTTTAAAATAAATTCCTAACATGTCTAAATTTTATTGGTTGATACGATTACAACCCTATATCATCTAATCTATGTATATGAGTCATTTTGGAAATTTTTATGTGGGGTTGGGATTTAATGTAAACTAATATTTCTAATATTTCCAAAGGTGCCCCTCTCCTCCCTTATAAAAGGGCATCTCCTCCCTCTCTTCCTCACACCACTATGAGCCTTCAAGATCGGCCAAACCATGAAAATTTCTCTTCTTTGCTTCCATACAAACATCCTAGAGGTTCTGGTTTTCTTAAAAGACCATCTTTAGTGCCCTAAGAGGAGTTTAAGAAGAGGCGCTTCAAAGAAGAGGTAATGTCTGTTACCGATTCGTTCAACTTTATTTTTTCTTCTACTTATTATTCTTTAGTTGTTTCATTATGAAGTAATAACATCAGTGTCACTCATATATAGACATGTTATTATAAGTACGAAACAACCCTATTTCACCTTCTATCCATCCTACGAAAAACAAAATCACCACGCGTGCCTACGTACGGAATACCGTCTCCACACCGTGGTGTAATCTGTTTTTCCACCACCACCTTACATTAATGGGTATAATGGTGTAAATAAATAACTATATATGGTTATTGTAAATTTATATTGATTCGGTAATATTATACATACACTTCAATACAATTCCATGATCATGTGAATGATATCATCGCTCGTGCGTACGTACGGACTACCGTCTCCATGAACGTGATGAGATTCAATTTCCATGATTAACCATTCAAGAATGATTATAAAGTATATATAATGATTAATAATGAAATATAAGGCATAATTAAGCTACTAGATTTATGTATATGTATATATATATATATATATGTTTCATCTACTTACTTCCATTCAAGTCATTAATGAAAGGAAAACAACGTTCATGCGTATGTACGGCCTACCGTCTCCATGAACGGTGTGTTTCATTTCATTTATATATCTCTTATATATATATATATATATACTGAATATATATGATATAAAAATCATGTTTTACATTATGGAAGTAAGTAAATAAGGATATAAGTAATAATAATATCAAGAACAACAATTCAAAACACGTACGATAAATGAAACAATTTTACCCAACATGCTACATTAACATGGAATTGACAAATGAACGGGTAATATAAATACCTATATGAACCATATAAGATATAATAACAATGAATATGATTCTTTAATAAGTCAATTACATTATTTAAATCATTATATAGGAGTTTTGGATACATACAAAACATATCTGACATAAGGTAAGGGATAATGTTGCAATCTCAATTGTTTTCTATCTAAGATTGCTTATATGTAAGTATTTACTGGGGTTATATTTATGATCCATGAACAAGTTTTATAAAAATGATTTCATGTATGTTTAAATTCATTTTTACCCATTTTTTACTTTTACTACATGGTATGTATGGAATCTTTTTTTGTTTACCATATGAGGTACTTTTTGACTTTTCTGGAAAAAGTACGAGAAGAATGTTTTTTAACTTATACGGCATGAAGGGACTTTTACGGATTCATAACACCTCATTTTCATGAAGCTTCCTATACAAGATTTAATGATTATTTACAATAAAACCGTTTTCTTTTAAAATTACATGGCATTTTGTGAAAAGAGAATGATTTTGAAGAAGAAAGGATATTTTCCTCAAGATTTCATTTAAAGTGTTTTATCAAAAATATTTTCCATCTAAAATGACATTATATAATATGTATATGTTTCAAGAATAATGTCTCCATTATTTACATGGTTTTATTATTCTTATGATGAAATGATCTACATTTTTTTATATGGATTATGATATGATGGCATGATGTTTATGAATCACATTCTATTACATGGGTTATTATATGATGTATGATTTATGATTTTGTGGCACACAAAATAATGATTTCATTTTGAGAATGGTGAGACCTATATCTCCCTATAATGTATTGGGTAATGATTTATATATCATTAGATAGACATGGATGGAATGGTATGTTAATCTGGTTCGGTGATACAGCACTAGAATGAGGAGTGAACTCGATTTAGAAAGGGACTTTGTCCACTAAAATGGTCTTGGCAGCAATGCCTTGGCTACTATGGAAATCATAACAAGTGCTGAATGGTTGCTACAATTACATGATTTATTCCCATTCTATTTTATCAAGATTGATTTTCCTTACTTACATCCATGAATTATGACTTTGCTCATGATTTTGATGTTTAAATTTCATGTTCAAGTTTTTTCATTCAAATGATTATGGATTGTTCAATGTTATCTATGTTTACCCTTACTGAGAATTTGAGCTCACCCTTTTTTATGTTTTATTTTCCCTACAATATAAAGAAAGGTTTTAGGTAAGAAAAAAGGGGGATGATCTTTATGGGAGATTTTTAAGATCTTTCACCACGATTAGAATATTATGTTCCGAGTTTCCAAAGACACTAAACTATTACAGTCCTTGAGTGTTGGTTTTTTTATGTATTAATTATTCCACAAAAGTAATATAATTTCCATTTACGTTATGCTTTGGGTATCTAAAGTACTGGTACTAGATATCTTCTCAACTTAGTCTCTAACAACCGTCCTGAAGGATTCTTGATCAATAGTTGGAGATGGTGAAGATGAAGAAGATTCACACAAAGGTTCCATTGTGAATGCTACTGTCTCCTTAAAATATTTAGTCAGCCCACTAATCAGACTCTTCACAACATCATTTTGGCCACTCACATGTGTCTCCATGGAAATCATAAATTCCTCAAACATAGTGACCATTTTCTAAACCACAATTTTAATATTTTGAAGGTCATTTCTCACATGAATGTTTGAGGCCATATAGGAGTCTCGTCCACAAATTGACTGCTTTATTGATTCCATATAATCTGCAAAGGTTCTGATCTGATTTTTATAGTCATTTACCTCCTCTAGAAGGATGGAGTGAGAGGCATAAACTAGCATTTCCACTATAGAAGTAACAACTTCTTGATTGTGAGTCATATCCCTCTCTAACCCAACAAATATCTCATCAATGTGTCTATTATGATTTGATTTTAATGATTCCAAATCATCCTTCTTCACATAGTCACATGGAAAAAGAACCACTAGCTGCACAATATTGGTTTCTGAAAAAGTTGGAATTTGAGGACTTCTGATTGGTTGGTCATCATCAGATTCTCCAAAATCAAATCCAAAATCTACAAAACAAAGTTCTTCTGGACAGTCTTATATTCCAAGAGCTACAACAACTGAACCTGTTGCAATAGGTTCCTCCCCCTAACTTGGATCATTTTCCTGATCAACCTTATCTATCTCTACCATAACTCCTTGATCAAATTAATTATAAGGAGGGTCCACTACCAATTCTTCTACTGAATCCTCAACTACATCCAAAGAAATTCAAGTTTCAACAATATCAACAACTTCTTCATCTACATATTCAACAATTTCTGTATTTCCTATCAGAGGACTGAGACTTATAAATCCTTCTTCAATTACATTAGTAGTAGTCTCAAAGTTATCATGACTAGATTCATTGTCCTTATCCTCATCTGATGTCCCTCTAATGTCTCTTAAGACATTTTCTACCCCTTCTTCTCACTGGTCTCTTCATCATCACTGTTTCTTAAAACAGTCTCCCTTATTGAAAATATCATTGGTGGGCTTGGCCCACCTAAGGATATAATATTATCATGAGGAATGGAGGGAAGGACTATATCACTCCTGTCATAAATAAGAGAATCCTCTCTTTCTGGAAAAGCAGCAGCTTCTCCTTCTTCATCTGAATATCAAAGTTCTACTTCACCAGGCTTTAGACCATGATATATCTTGTCCTTAGGCCTAGTGGGATGAGTGAAAAGGTTGAATACCTCATATAAATTAGCTTTATCATGTACCCATCTTCTTTTCCATGGGTTCCAATTTATCTTCATCAATTTGAAATTTTCCTTTGAAATGCCAAAATTTTCACTTACTAAAACTGTTTCTAACTTTTCTCTAGCAACTCATTTCAACTTCAGCATCAAGGATATCAATATCGCATGAAACAAGGCTTTGTATTTCGAACTAGGATTTGTCATATAATCTAATTGAATCATAAAAACCCTACATATATTTATCTTTTATCCATGCTTCAATGGGTACAAAATAAATGAAACTTGAAATTTCAATATAGAAAAGTCCCCTCTCCTAGGACTCAAGACATGCTGAACATACTTAAACAAGAGCTTGTCTTCTCCTTCCATCTCAACAGCAATGACATTCCTAGGGATCCGACTCCATGTCAGTTTGGCTAAGGCTTCTCTATAACAAAATAACTCAGTCGTGGTAGGAACCAATCTTCACTAGTAATCATAAATCCATTTATGTGGTACTCTCAGACACTCATCCCATTCAATAGTGGAGAATATTACACTTACTCCATTTACCCTTAAAGAAATTCTATTTTCATCCCCAGTCTGATTGAATTTCAAAAACATATAAAACGCCTTAACTAATTCTGGATAATAAGGTACATTGTTGTTTGTAAAGCATTAAACCCAACTTCGAGCTTTATGTACCTTCAGAACTAAATATCTACTCACCAGAAACCCCTCAGAACTATGCTTGTTTTCAAATAGGATTTACCTTTCTGAAATATGAGGATTTATCACCTTTTTAACAACCTTGCTTCCACTACTCGACTCAGCTCGAGGTCTCTTTGGATTTGACACATCCCCTTCTCCACTAACCAACAATTTCTTCACTCTTGCCATGCGATCAGAAGCTGTTTGAGGGTTTTGGAAGAGGGTTAGGATCTGATGATAGGGAGAAATAGATTCAGGACAATGTTTTAGGTAGATAAAAATGTTTTATGATCTTTTAATTTTATCATTTAAGGATCGAAAAAAATCAATTAAAAGAATAAAGTAAAAAAGAAAACATTTCAATATTCAATAGAGAAAAATCAAGTCTCGAAAACATCATCTATCAGTAAGGTTAGAACAGTGATGATTCTAACTGTGAGGTTCTTAACATGGAGGTCCAATCCGTGAGGTCCTATTAGTGAGGTTCCAATGGTGAGGTCTTATTAGTGAGTTTTCTAATGGTGAGGTCGTAACGATGATGTCTCTAATAGTGAGGTTCCAACAGTGAGGTCCCACCAGTGAGGTCCAAACGGTGAGGTCTCTAACCCTAACAGTTTATCATATCTAATTCTTGTTTGATGTAATTTAATGTAGAATCCCAAATCATAACATACATGGACATTACATTACTTTTGTGGGATACTTAATACATAACAAAAACAGACACACAAGGACCATAATAGTTTAGTGTCTTTGGAAACTTAGAACGTAATCTTCTAATCGTGGTGAAAGATATTCAACATCTCCCATAAAGATTTTCCCCTTTTGGTTTTCTTACCTAAAACCTTTCTTTAAATCCTGGGAAAAAGAAAACATATAAAGGGTGAGCTCAAATTCTTAGTAAGGGCAAGCATGGATGAAATAAAACAATTCATATACATTTGAACGTAAAAACGTGAATATAATGTTTAAACATAAAAATCTTGGGCAAAGACATAAAACATGGTAGTACGTAATGCATAGATCATAAATAAACATTAATAGTGATAAAATAGCATGGGAATAAAACATGTGATTGTGGAAACCATTAAGCACATGATATTATTTCCATAGTAGCCAAGGCATTGCTGCCAAGACCATCTTAGTGGACAAAGTCCCCATCTGAATCGAGTTCACTCCTTGTTCCAGTCCGGTATTACTAAACCGGATTAACATATTGTTCCAAACATGTCTATCTCATGAGATATAAATCTTTACCCAATGTATTGGAGGGAGATATAGGTCCCACCCATCTCATAATGAAATCATTCTTACTTGTGCCACAACATAAAATTAAAACATTCATTATAACCCAAAGAACAAAATGGGTTTCATAAACATCATCCCATCATCACATAATCCATATAAAACAAATGGATATTTCATCATAAGAAAATTGAAACCATGTAAATAATAGAGACATTATACATGAAACATACACATATGAAATGATGTCTTCTTAGATGGAAAATGATTTTGATAAAACACTTGAAATGAATTTTTGTGGAAAATATCATTCCTTTTCAAAATAATTTTCTTTTCAAAAAATGCCATGAAATTTTAAATGAAAAGTATCTTGTTGAAAATATTCATAAAATCTGGTAGAGTAATCTTCATGAAAATGAGGCTTTACAAAATAGTAAAAATCTGTTCGTGCCGTATAAGTTAAAAAAACATTCTTCTCGTACTTTTGTCGGAAAAGTCAAAAAGTTCCTCGTAACCGAAAGATTCTTTACATACCATGTAATAAAAGTAAAAATGGTTAAAAAGGATTTTAATCATAAATTAAATAATTTTTAGAAAATAGGGACATGGATGATAAATATAACCCTAGTAAATACTTACGAATAAACAATCTCGGAATAAAACGAGATTGGAAATGTTATCCATTACCTTACATCCGATATGCTCCGTATGTATCCGAACCTCTTCTATAATGATTTAAATAATTTCATTGACTTATTACAGAATCATATTCATTGTTATTATATCACATATTGTTTACTTATGACTTTATATTACCCGTTATTTTGTAAATTACATGTTAAAGCACCATTTTGGGTGAAATCGTTTCATTTATCGTACGTGTTTCGACTTGTTGTTCTTGATATTATTACTTATATCCTGATTTAATTAATTAAATAATGTAAAACATGATTTATATATATAATATAAATTCATAATATACATATATATATGATAGATCGATAAATGTAATGAAATACACAATTCATGGAGACGGTATGTCGTACGCACGCATGAACGCTGTTTTCGTTTCCTTATTGAATCGAATGGAATTAAGTATATGACATACATATGTATATAAATAAATAAATCCAGTATCATTATTATGTCATATATTTCATTATTATTCATTATATATACTTTATAATCATTCATGAATGGTTAACATGGAGAATGAATCTCATCACGTCGTGGAGACGGTAGTCCGTACGTACGCACGAGCGATGATATCATTCCCATGATCGTGGAATTGTATTGAAGTGTATCTATAATATTTAAGAATCAATATAAATTTAAAATAATCATATATAGTTATTTATTTACACCATTATACCCATCCATGTAAGGTGGTGGTCGAAAATAGATTACAACATGGCGTGGAGACGGTATTCCGTACGTACGCACGCGCGATGATTTCGTTTTCCGTAGGATGGATAGAAGGTGAAATATGGTTGTTTAATATTTATAATAAAATATAAGTATATAATTAATACTTGTTTTATTAATTTATAATGAAAAAATTAAATAATAGGAAGTAGAAGAAGAAAGACACATGAAAGAGTTGGTAGAAGAGATTACCTCTTTCTCGACGCACCTCCTTTAAACTTCTTCTTAGGGAAGTAGAGTTGGTCTTTTGAGAAGACTAGAACCTCCAGAATGTTTCTAGGGAAGTGCAGAATAGAAATGGGTAGAGTTTGGCCGAGATTAAAGGCTCAAAAGGGTGTGAAGAGAAGAGGGAATGGGTTCCCTTTTTATAAGGGAGGAGAGTGGCACCTTTGGAAAAACTCAAAATATTATTTTATTATGAAGTCATATTCGGTTTTAATAGTTCCAAATTAATTTATTTTAAATCTAATGTGGGTATGGGTAGAAATAATCTCAAACAATATATTTGAGACAGGTTTGGGTCATTATATTTAACTTATCATTTAGTTTTAACTCTTAGTTAATTAGATT
This sequence comes from Viscum album, assembly GCA_963277665.1. NCBI lineage: Eukaryota > Viridiplantae > Streptophyta > Magnoliopsida > Santalales > Viscaceae > Viscum > Viscum album. The sequence continues at coordinate 1,478,735,212 of OY728150.1, forward strand.
GACATTTACCATGTCACTTTGTATTTTTATAATATATAGTTACTAAAATTACCATATACATTCAAACGACCCCCAAGTGGTCCATTAATGATAAACCTATCATGACATAAGTATAATGGCCAAAACTTATATTTTTAGGAATACAATAATAATTAATAATATAATATGTGTTTTAAAAACTATTTTATGTCAATTTTTACACTATTTGGTAATGGATTTTTGTGAAAATCATAACAGCATGATTAGTTATAAAAAGGTTAATTAATTCAATAATAAAATGTCATATTAACCTATAAAATTATTTTAATTCATAAAAAGTCTAAAATTAAATTTATTTGGGTATTTATAACATCAATTATTTTAATATTTCATTATTTAGGTAATTACTGCATCACCATTGTGTAATAAATAACTTAAATTATTAAATGTCTAAAAATTATAAATAAAATTTCATTATGTAGGAAATCTTCTTATATTTCTTATTAATACTTATAGTTAAATTTATCTTATGTATAAACTTATATTAAAAATTATTTAGTTATTAAACTTTGATTTTAACAATTTTAACCCTTCTTTAAATAAATTAATAATAAATGTCCAAATGAAATACAAGTGGACCAAAATGGTCATATTTTATTCCTAAGGTAGTTTTGGGTTTAATTACACTTATCCAATAGTATTATGACATGTGTTAGGGTAATAATAATATCATTTTTACCCTTAATTACCATATTTACTTTTAACCGTGGTAAATAAAAGTAAAAAGATACTATTCAACAAAAATTATTTTCTTCTCATTGAACCACATTTTATTACTTGATATTAACAATGTCTCTTGGATTTTCTAAATTCCACTCACTAAAGAGGTAAAATTAAGTTTTATGTTAGTTTTCAAAAAGCTCCTAGGAGGTAGGTAAAAGGCGGTGAAAAGTTCAATAAAATTTTTATGTATAAAAAATTATTATAAAATTACTCCAATTAATTACATTTAACGTATATAGGTATTATATATCAATTTTGAACTAAAATAAATTTACATAAAATAAATAATTATTTAAATAAAAAGTCGGTTTTTAAATAGTAACCCAGTGTTTTCACTACTCATAAAAAATGATAGTTTTAAGAAAAATACCAAAAAATCACCCTAGGCTAATTTTGATATTCCAAATCCAAAAATGAAGTCCATTTTAAAAGATAATATTTATAAAATTTCAAAAAGTGGTTATTACTATTAATAACGGCTAGTTTATATAATCTTTTAATAATATCTCGTTTAGTGAAACTCGGTATTGCGTACCACACAAGCTATCGAGGAAGGTCTTGATTGCATGTAATGCAAGCCAAGTCAGGGATACGTGTAGTGAAAGCTCTATTTTGTGTTTCATATAACATAATCAAAACTTATTTCATTTATACATTAAACAAAATATATACTTAATGTTGCGTAGAATAATTTCCACAAAATAAACTTGAAATTGTGTGTTACACGGGCCAAGAATATTGTTGCATATACTGTAAGCTAATACGGTGTTGTGTATAGTACAAGCTAAACTTGGTGTAGTTTATAATAGAAGACATCATTGAAATTAAAACAATACTTTTTATAAAATCTTGTGGTGTTACATTCTACCCCCCTTAAAATGAATTTCTCCCTCGAAATTCGTCGGGGTTATAAATCGTATACTATTCATAGAAACCCACATCGTAAAAAGAAATACTAAAACATAATTTTAAAAACTAAAGTATGAAACGTAACGATTACCCAAAGTAACTCATCACTGGGTTTCCATATAGGAGAACATAGGTGAAAATATGGATATGGATGAAAAATCGAACCATCAGGTTCCGATGGAGATTGGTAGAGAAAATTGCTATGAAAAAGCCATCAATCACAAAGCCATAAATTTGTGATGATCTAAGGTACCATCCGATTCATCATATATGAGGACACTAGGACAACATTTTCAGTTTTCAAGATCATTTCCCTAACGTTGAAGAATTTTATGAAATACTTACATTATTTCAGTACAATCTCACCGTTGTTCGTGCCTTGTAAAATTTTCACTTCATCTCTTAATGAAATGAAGTTGATTTTTTCATTCTTGAAGTGTTAGCAAATCATGTGAAAGAATGATGGGTCATTCCATCTATCCCAAACAAAAGGTTAGAAAAAGTGATAAGTCCATGTTATGGTGAGATTAATCGTATATGGTTCAAAAAATGAACTTATACTTCATCTATCGTAGCGCTTAATAAAATAAACCTAGGTTATAATAACCAGGGACTTCTTGTAGGCCAGTGGTATGCAATAAAGGCATGTCGCACATCGGTTGTGGGTTCTATTTCCACATCCATGTCCAATGCGATGGGTTGTCGCTCGTCCTTTGGGATGTCTTTTTTCTAAAACTATACAATTATAACATTCCAGAAATAATATTGAAAAACAAGTTCTATCCTTAAACAATCCCATATGATGTCTAACATAATCCATTACAATATTTAGGCTTATCCAAAATACATCTGTCCAATCTCATAGTATAAAGAAAACATTTACTGAAAAGGTCACATAACAAGTATGTGGATACCATCATTTCACCCCCATATATCATAAGATATATCTCATTGGTCACATTCCAAACATGTGAATACCTTAATCATGTATTCTCTTGAAAAATGAATACCCATTGAATCTTAGATAACTCTTTCCACATACCAAAATCCAAAAATTCTATATACTAAAATCATTATATAACTTTTTCCTTATATCAGTAATGATCTCAGGAATACTATCAAACAATTCATTTTCTCCTTATCCCATCATTATGCGCATATCATCTACTTTCCAAAAATATATCAATCACTTTACATGGTTACCGGTACCATAAAATTATTGAAAACCACAATAGACAAATACAAAAATATTCCAATATTCCACGATACTATATAAAACATTATTCTGGAATACCATTACATAAACACTTAATCATTCCACCACATCATTTTCATATTAAACATCGCCAATAGTGATCGCATGTGACTTCCCTTTGACCTTTCCCTTATGTGGTTTCTCATGTCGATCATCATTAACCCATAGATTAGGGAATTGATTTGCATAATGCCCCATTTCATTTCACTTGAAGCATTGAAGTGTTGGTGGTGCGTTCTCTATAGTCTTTTGTTTATTCACATCATTAGAAACCCTTTTTCCATTACTTCGACACTCATCTGCTTGATGACCTTATTTTCACACTTAAAACATTTTCTAGTCCCTTTACGACAATCTCCACCATGCTTCTTTCCACACTTTGAGCATAAATAAACATTCATCTTCTTTTCACCATTGCTCTGAGATTTCTCCTTGAACTCCATCATTGGTTTTTTGTCCAAACCATGAGATGGATATGTAACACCAACATTCATTTCTACCTTGCTAGAACAACGCACAATTTCTTCATAGCTACTGAAGTCTCTTATAGATAATTCTCTTCAAATACTTGGTTTTAAGCCACTACAGAATCGATCAACTTTACATTCAGGTCGGATGATAAAGCCAGATGCATACCTTGCAAGCCTTATAATATTTTCTTCGTATATACCAATAGATTCATCATCCATTTGCTTAAGCTCAAGGAACTCCTTTTCCATCATTGTTCGAAGAATATGAGGGAATTACTTATTGAAAAATAAGTTCTTGAACTCATCCCATTCCATGGATTCAATATTATCTTGGGGCCTTGTATTCTTAATTGGAGTCCACCAATGGTCTACTTCACCTTCTAAACGGTTAACATCTAGAATGACTTTATCATTTTCCGAACAGTGAAGTATGGAAAATATATTTTCAATAGTACATATCCATTGTTCAACAACAAGTGGATCAGAAGAACCATTGAAAGAAGGTGGACGTTGCCTCGTGAAGGAATCGATAGAATATTTTTCCCTTCTCTGCTCATTAGGAAGTCCAGAATGATTCATAGCTTGCGTAAGTATAAAAATAAGATTTTTCACTCCATCTCCCATAATGTTGGTTTTTTCAGGAGGAAAATCATTGCATCATCCATTACATTTATCAACATAGTTCCTTCGGGTTCCAGCCATCATCTAGAACCCAAAAAGAATAGTTTGAGAGGCAAATATCATTCTACGGAAATCTACATAATAAAGGGGGAGTACCTTCAATATATAACATCTTAGGATTAATTCTATGACCGTTATTATAATCTTAGGACTATAACCTATACTTATACTAACCTTAGGGACATCCCTAGACATACCTTAGAATTATCTCTAGAGATCTCACTAAAGTTTTTGCATCCTAATTTCCAAAGGTCGACTAAAACTTTCCTCTGATACCAACTGTAGAAGCCCAAAGCTTGACGTACATGGAAATTATATTATTTTTTCGGAATAATTAACACATAACAAAAACAGACACACAAGGACTGTAATAGTTTAGTGTCTTTGGAAACTCGGAATGTAATCATCTATTCATGGTGAAAGATCTTCAACATCTCCCATAAAGATCTTCCCCTTTTGGTTTTTTACCTAAAACCTTTCTTTAAAGCCTGGGAAAAATAAAACATATAAAGGGTGAGCTCTAATGCTTAGTAAGGGAAAGCCTGGATGAAATAAAACAAATCATATACATTTGAACTTAAAAACATGAACATAATGTTTAAACATCAAAATCTTGGGAAATGACATAAAACATGGCAGTACATAAGGAATAGATCATAAAGAAACATTAATCATGATAACATAACATGGGAATAAAACATGTGATTGTGGAAACAATTAAGCACATGATATGATTTCCATAGTAGCCAAGGCATTGCTGTGAAGACCATCATAGTGGAAAAAGTCCCTTTCTGAATCAAGTTCACTCCTCGTTCCAGTCCTGTATTAATGAACTGGATTAGCATACAATTCTAGCCATGTCTATCTTGTGAGATATAAATCATTACCCAATGTATTGGAGGGAAATATAGGTCCCACACTTCTCATAATGAAATCATTCTAACTTGTGCCACAAAATAAACTTAAAGCATTCATTATAACCCAAAGAATAAAATGGGTTTCATAAATATCATCCCATCATCACATAATCCATATAAAAAATGAATATTTCATCATAAGAAAACTGAAACCATGTAAATCATAGAGACATTATACTTGAAACATACACATATTAAATTACGTCATCTTAGATGGAAAATGATTTTGATAAAACACTTGAAATGAATTTTTGAGGAAAATATCCTTTTTTCTTCAAAATAATTTTCTTTTCACAAAATTCCCTCCAATTTTAGAAGAAAAGTATTTTGTTGAAAATAGTCATAAAATATTGTAGTGGAAGCCTCATGAAAATTAGGCTTTATGAAACCATAAAAATATATTCGAGCCGTTTAAGTTAAAAAAACATTCTTCTCGTACTTTTGCCGGGAAAGTCAAAAAGTACCTCATAATAGAAATATTATTTACATACCATGTAGTAAAAGTAAAAATGAGTAAAAAATAATTTAAACATACACGGAATAATTTTTAAAAAATAGGTACATGGATGATAAATATAACCCCAGTAAATACTTACGAATAAACAATCTCAGATAAAAACGAGATTGGAAAAGTTATCCCTTACCTTACGTCTAATATGCTTCGTCTGTATCCGAACCTCCTGTATAATGATTTAAATAATTCCATTGACTTATTAAAGAATCATATTCATTGTTATGATATCATATATGGTTTACTTATGACTTTATATTACCCGTTCGTTTGTAAATTCGATGTTAAAGCAGCGTTTTGGGTAAAATCGTTTCATTTATCATATGTGTTTTGACTTGTTGTTCTTGATATTATTACTTATATCCTGATTTAATTAATTAAAGAATATAAAACATGATTTATATATATAATATATATTCATATTATACATTTATATATGATATATTGATAAATGAAATTAAATACACCGTTTATGGAGACGGTAGGCCGTACATGCTCATGAACGCTGTTTTCGTTTCCTTATTGAATTGAATGGAATTAAGTATATGACAAATATATATATATATATATACATAAATTAATTATCATTATTATGTAATATATTTCATTATTATTCATTATATATACTTTATAATCATTCATGAATGGTTAACATGGAGAATGAATCTCATCGCGTCGTGGAGACGGTAGTCCATACGTACGCACGAGCGATGATATCATTCCCATGATCGTGGAATTGTATTAAAGTGTATGTATAATATTTTAGAATCAATATCACTTTAACATAATCATATATAGTTATTTATTTACACCACTATACCCATCCATGTATGGTGGTGTTCGAAAATAGATTACACCACGGCATGGAGACGGTATTCCGTACGTACGCACGCACGATGATTTAATTTTCCGTAGGATGGATAGAAGGTTTAATATGGTAGTTTAGTATTTGTAATAACATATCAGTATATATGTAATACTGGTGTTATTACATTATAATGAAACAACTAAATAATAGGATGTAGAAGAAGAATGAAACAGGAAAGAGTCCGTAGAAGAGATTAACTCTTCCTCGACGCACCTCCTTTAAACATCTTCTTAGGGAAGTAGAGATGGTCTTTTGAGATATACAGAACCTCCATAATTTTTCTAGGGAAGTGTATAAGAGAAATGGGCAGGGGTGGGACGAGTTTCAAGGCTTATAAGTGTGTGAGGAGAAGAGGGAACGGGTGCCCTTTTTATAAGGGAGGAGAGTGGCACCTTTGGAAAAACTCAAAATACTATTATATAATAAAGTCATATTTGTTTATTAATAGCTCCGAATTGATTTATTTAAAATCTAAGGTGGGGATGGGTCTAAATCCTCTCATCCAAAATATTTTATACAGGTTTGGGTCATTATATTAACCTTATCTTTTAGTTTGAACTCTTAGTTAATTAGATTGGCATATACCATGTCACTTTGTATTTTTATAGTATATAGTTAATAAAATTACCATATATATCCAAGTGACCCCCAAGTGGTCCATTAATGATAAACCAATAATGAAATAAGTATCTTCGCCGAACCTTATATTTTTATGAATATAATAACAATTAATAATATAATATTTTTTTTTAAAACTATTTTATGTCAATTTTTACACTATTTGGTAATGGATTTTTGAGAACATTATAACAGCATGATTAGTTTGAAAAAAGTTAATTAATTCAATATTAACATGTCATATTAAACTATAATATTAGTTTAATGCATAAAAAGTCTCAAATTAAATTTATTTGGGTATTTATAACATCAATTATTTTAATATTTCATTATTTAGGTAATTACTGCATCACCATTATGTCATAAATAACATAAATTATTTAATGTCTAAAAATTATAAATAAAATACCATTAGGAAGGAAATTTATTTATCTTTATAATGAATATTTATAGAAGAATTTATCTTATGTATAACCCTATATTAAAAATTATTTAGTTATTAAACATTGATTTTAACTATTTTAACCCTTCTTTAAATAAATTGATAATAAATGTCCTAATCTAATCCATGTGGACCTAAATGATCATATTTTATTCCAAAGGTTTTTTTTGGTCAAATTAAACTTATCCAATAGAATTATGACATGTTTTAGGGTAATAATAATAACATTTTTACCTTTAATTACCCTATTTAGTTTTAACCGTGGTAAATAAAAGTAAAACGTTACTATTCACCAAAATTATTTTCATCTCATTGAACCACATTTTAGTCCTTGATATTAATCATGTCTCTCATATTTTCAAAATTCCTCTCACAGAAGCGGTAAAATTATGTTTTATTTACGTTTGAAAAAAGCTCCTAGGAGGTACGTAAAAGACGGTGAAAAGATCAATAAAATTTTTATATATAAAAAATTATTGTAAAATGACTCCAATGAATTAAATTGAACATATATAGGTATTATGTATTGATTTTGCCCTAAAATAAATTTAAATAAATTAAATAATTATTGAAATAAAAAGTCAGTTTTTAAATAGTAACCAAGTGTTTTCACTATTCATAAAAAAATGATAGTTTTCAGAGAAATACCAAAAATTCACCCTAGGCTAGTTTCAATATTCTAAATCCGTAAAAGAAGCCCGTTTTGAAAGATAAATTTTTTAAAATTTCAAAAAGTGGGTATTACTATTCATAATGGATAGTTTATATAATATTTTAATAATATCTCGTTTAGTGAAACTCGGTATTGCATACCACACACACTATTGAAGAAACGTCTTGATTGCATGTAATGCAAGCCAAGTCAGGGCTGCATGTAGTGAAAGCTATGTTTGGTGTTGCATATAACATAATCAAAACTTATTTAATTTATACATTAAACAAAATCTATACTTAATGTTGCATCGAATAATTTCCACAAAACGAACTTGAAATTGTGTGTAACACGAGCGATGAATAGTGTTGCATATACTGTAAGCTAATATGGTGTTGCATGTTGTACAAGCTAAACTGGGTGTAGTGTATAATAGAAGACATCAATGAAATTAAAGGAATATTTTTTATAAAATCTCGGGTTGTTACATTTAACCTCTCATAACTCAAATGTCATGTGAACATATCAGCCAATTGGTGCTCAATACCAATGAATTCAAGAGTGATATCACCTATTTGATAATTATCTCTCATGAAGTGATGTCTCAGATCAATTTTCTTTGTCCTATCACGAGATACTAATTTTTTAGATATTTTAATAGAACTTTTATTATCACACATTATAGAGACATGTTTGAATTGATATCCATAGTCTAGTAAAGTGTGTTTCATCCACATAATTTGAGCACAAAAACTTCTAGCAGCTATATATTTAGCTTCAATAGTATATAATGCAATAAAATTCTATTTCTTAATAAACCATGACACTTGAGACTTTCCTAAAATGTGACATGTTCTAGAGGTGCTATTTCTATCTAACGTGCAAACTATAAAATCTATATCGGAATAACTTATGGAATAAAATGTTTTTCCTCTTAGATAAAAAATCCTAAGTTTGTACTAAACATGAGATATTTTCAAATCCGTTTAACATTAGTTATATGAGACTCTTTAGGATTAGATTGAAAGAGAGGTCACATGCATAAACTAGACATAATATCAGGTCTTCTAGAAGTAAGATAGAGTAGACTTCCAATAATACTTCTTTAATTGGTTTGATCCACTAGTTTACTAGTCTCATCATCATCCAACTTATAGGTTGTAGTCGTAGGTATATCACTACCTCTACTGCAGTCCAAAACAAAACGTTTCAAAATATCCTTTCTATATTTTCTTTGATTTAAAACAATACCATTTTAATTTTGAAAATTTTTAAATTTAAGGAAAACATAAGTTCCCCCATTAAACTCATTTCAAATTCATCTTGCATCATTTTTGAAAAATCAGTTCATAAGTAATTGTTAGAACATCCAAAAATAATGTCATCTACATAAATCGGTACTATTAAAACATCTTTGGAAATCCTTTTAATAAAAATATTAGGACCCACTATTAAACTTTTTGAAATAAGGAAAGAACTAAGTTTTTCATACCATGCTCATGGATCATGTTTCATACCTTGTAGGGATTTTGAATGATTTAAGATATTATTTGAAAAATGGGAATTTTTAAAAGCTGGGGGTTGTTCAAAAAATGCATCTTCAACTATGTACCCATTTAAAAAATCACTTTTGACATCCATTTGATAAAGTTTGAATTTCTGATGAGATGCATAAGTAAGTAGTATCCTAATGGATACTAGTATAGCTACAAGTTCAAAAGTTTCCTCATAGTCTATTAATTATTCTTGAATATATCCTTGTGCAACTATTGTAGCCTTGTTTCTAACTATGTTTTCGGATTCATCAAATTTATTTCTAAACACCAATTTAGTGTCTATGGTCAACGTTTCATAAGGGCTTTCTACTAATTCCCAAAAAAATGCTTTCAAAACGATTTAATTATTCGTAAATAACTATCACCCAAAATTCACCATAGATTGCATCATCAATATTTTTAGGTTTGAGATGTGAAACAAAGGCTTGATGATTAACCAGGTTGCTTAGAAAATCTCTAAATTATGTTCTTCTATTTAAGTCACCAACTACAGTATCGAAAGGATTATTATGGAGAGTTCTAATACCCTTATAAAGTGTTGAACTAGACTCATCTCGAATGTTTATAGGTCCAGATTCATCATGCACAAATTCTAAAAATTTCCAGAATTGGTTATTTTCACTAACGGATCACTTTCGTTATCAATAAGGTCCAGAATTTACATATGTTCCTCTAGGAGTTCAATAATGGTTTTGGGTTCATGTGGATCAATTTCATCAATTTTTACATGAAATATTTCTTCCACACATTTGGGTATCTTATTAAATATTCTATTGGCTTTACTAGAGATTGATTAACCTAGGAAAATTCATTCATCACTTTTGGAGGCAAATTTGTCAAGATTGACCATAGTGTTAAGGATGAAGACTTCGCAACCAAAAACACTAAATACATTAACCTTAGGCTTCCTATTATTCAAGATATCATAAGAGGTATTCTTAATAAATGGTCTAAGAAAGACTCTATTGATAATTTAACAAGAAGAATTAGCATCTTCATCCCAAAAATAGATAGCTAGATTATACTCATTAAGCATAGTTCGAGAATTCTCTTGAAGGGTCCTATTTCTTCTTTCTACAACTCTATTTTGTTGAGGTGTTATAGGAGAAGATCAATTGTGTGTATAGCCATTATGTGAGCAAAAGGATTGAAATTCAGGATTTTCAAACTCATGGCCATGATCACTTCTCATGGTCTTAATTCTATGTACACTATGATTTTCTACAGACTTGGAATATTTAATGATGTAAGAACATGCTTCACTTTTGTGAAATAGAATGTATACCCAAGTATATCTATAAAAATCATCTACATAAACAAAAACATAGTCCATCCGATTTAAACATAAAACTCTATATGGTCCAAACAAATCCATGTGAACCAACTCAAGTGGTTGAGAAGTAGAAACATCTATCATTGGTTTGAAAGAAACATTGTTTTGTTTTTTCCTTTTAACAAGGATGACAAACGTTTTTAAGTGTGAATTCAAATTTAGGTAGGTCGCTAACTAAACCATTCCTTTTTAGTTCCATAAGTGAGTGCACATTTCAGTGACCCACTCTTTTATGCCATACCAGGATTCCTTATGAAAAAAATTTAATCTGGAAACATTTTTCATAGATAAAGATTTTGAATCAACATCATATACATTTTCATTTCAAAAAAAAGTGAATATTAAATCGTTTTTTGAATTAACATCATTTCATGCATCATTTTCAAATTTATCATTATAACCATCATCATATAATTGAGAGATACTTAGTAAAATTTACTTAAGTACTTTTCAAATTAATACAGTATTAGGGTAACCTATTTGGCCTAAGCCAATGATGATTATTTTTTCATTATCAACAAATGTAACATGTCCACCATGATCTTTAATTAGGCTCTTGAAGTATGAGTAGCCTCTTATCATGTTTGTTAAACATAAAATATCCATGTACCATTTAGTTTTACATGATCTCTTTAAATAGTTTTCCTACAAAACAGATTAAGTGCATGGTAACTTTAGTACCCAGTTTTTCTTGGGTCTAGAGAGGCTAGTAAGTAAAACATTGAGAACCCATATTAGTCTCATATATTTCCTATAATAAATAGAAATGTTTCGAGACATAAACCCTTTGTTTGGTCCTTTAGAGAATTTATTTCAAAAGGAGGTCCAGAAATTGAACTAGCATTGAACTTTTCAGATTTTGGAACAAATTTATTCAAAACAATTCTTCTCTGTCCTGGCTAATATCCTAGACCAGTTGTGTATTTTTGGAGAAATCTGTTTTCTATGTAACTATATCATGGTATCTCTATCTGCAGTAAACATCTCAAGATCACTCTTTAATTGATCATTAGATAATTTTAGTTCAGTATTTTCTTTTAAAAGCTGAGAAAACATTACTTTTTCAATATCCAGATTAGATATATAATTTCCATTTAAATCATGTTGCCTTTTCAATAATAAATATTTATACTTGATTCTATTAATGGTGTCCACAATAATTAAACAATATTAAAATAGGTCATTCTTAGCCATATTTTCATCATTGTTTGATTCAATTTCATTCTCAAAATAGTAAGCATTATGTATAGTAGAATTGGCTGTTACCACGAATGTTTCTATCATGAAACACAGTTATGCATGTTTTTTATTTTCAATATCAGATGTGTCATACCCACATGAGATATCTTCTGAGGCACTCCACGTATCATTCATATCCTTTTTATATCCTTTCCCATTGTCTTCATATTTCTTCTTAAATTTCATCTTGGGGAATCAAATTTCATATAAACTTTTTGTTTACACTCATAAAAGACTATCTCATTTGTGTTATCATTCCATTTTCGGTCCTTTTTCCACTTTCCATTATTATCATACCTTCCTTTATAGTTTGACTTTCAAATGAACTTTTTCTTATGGTAGAACTTCTTGAATATTCTATCAAGATGATCCATCTAATCATCAATGTAAGAATCTATGTCTCCACTGGTGGAAGTGTCTATAGGAGATTGATATTTTTCTTTGTCTTTGTTCTATGAGGTTGAAGTCTTAAATGCTATAGATTTATTTCTTGGTTTTTCATCTGCTTCTTAATTTACCTTAACCTATTTTTCATACATCATAACATTTATAATTAGTTCCTTCACTGATAGAGTTCCTATGTCACAATATTCTCGGATAGAAACAAATGGTCCTCTCCATTATCCAGGTAGGAATCAAAGCAATCTCATAATATAATCCTTGTTTTCAACAAGTTTTCCAACCAGACTCATGGTATTCACTATTTCATTGAACCTGAGATAAATTTTAGGGCTATTTTCATCATGCTTCATCGTAAAATTATCATATTTAATATTATAAGTATTTAATCTCATTTCTTTAACATTGGTTGTTCCCACATGAGAAATAGCTAAAGTATCCCAGATTTCATATGCAGTTTTACAGGAAGATATTCTATTGAATTATTCAACACCTAGAGAACAATACAATGCATTCCTTGCATTACAATTATTATTATATGTAGCTTTAGTCAATAGAGACCAAGTGTCACTAGCCATTACAGGTAATACATGTTGTTCCTCAATTGTCTCATGATTTCTGGTCCCATGCTCTCTAGATACAGTTTCATTTTGAATTTTCACCCAACATAGTTATTACCATTAAATAATGGTGGAATGTAAGTGGAAGCACCCTCAACTCTGTTGTCCATTATTATTTAGAATTTTAATGAACTGAAAATTAAGATATGACAAAAAATTTAAGAACCTTAAGATACAACTAAAATCACAGTTAAAGAATTAAACAAATCGCACAACAGTACATGTAGTATTAAAAACAAACTAAACTAAATACTCTAATACCAAATGTTGTATAGAGTGGAATCTCAAGAGGGGGTGAATTGAGTACCTAATTAAAATTTATATTAAAAGTATTACTATAAAGATCCCCCGAATTTTGAAAACAGACCAGTTAATTAAGGAAATAGATATATAGATGTCTAATTGGTCAACAAGTTTCATAAGGGGTGATTAGAAATCAGTTGAATTAGGGTAGAACACTTCTTCATCTTTTTAAACACGTTTAATAAACTAAACACATACACAGACTTACCAAAACTAACTATCAATGAGAATGAAAAACAGTTTTATGTTTTAGCAATATGCAGTGGAAATAGATAAAAAAGTGTATAATAAAAAATCACAGAGCACAGAAAACATAAACCAGATGTTCAGTCTCAAGCTGAGACTTAATCCTCTTCCCTTGGGGATCACCTGCCACCATGTAGTTTATATTAACAATAAACTTGATACAAAGCCTGTATCGGGCTTTCTTATAGTTTTCACAAACATTCCAGTGTTCACACCCTCTACGATAGTTATTCATGGGAATGAAAACAACATAGACCACACACCATCTCTTCCATGGTTATACGTGGGAAAACGAAGAGTAAGAGAAGTTTGTTGTGATGATTTTTTTATCATCTAGTTCAAGAACAAGAGATAGTGTGTAAGACACAAATATTTAATTCTCAAAATTGTAAGGTAAATGAACATAGTAGAGAAAATATTAAGATATTGTGTATAGAAGGATCTATGTGTTTGCAGTTCATCTCTCGACTCTTTGAAGTGACGAATTTAATGTCTTAGTCTTTCTCTAGAAGTTTTCTCTAAAACAAAGTGTCGCAACCCCAGGTTCTTACTTTCATGAATTCAGTGTTCTGCTTCTTGTGTTGATCATGGGTTGATGAAGCACATATGACAGAAGTGAGTTTGCCCCAAATGATCTTCGTGATAATTATAGATTCACAGTGTAAGAGTTGGATGTTATTTCATTGATCTAGAGAGTAAGTATCTTCATATGAATATACGCCTTTATCGTCATGAGGTCCTCACTCTATATATTATTTTTCATTCCACTTAGTTCTCATTTATATTCGAGGTCTGAAAATAGATAAAAGTACATCACATGTGGTCTTTCTCATACCTCGTACTCTCCCCAAATAAAGTCTCTTTATATTTCTATAATTAGAATTAATTAATTTTAGAAGAACTAATGTTAGAAAATCTGATCGTTAGAATAATCCTAAGAATTTGACAAAGTCTGGAGTAGAAGAGTATGGTAGACTAGTAGTGAAATCCTTCACAATGGTAGGTTTTAATAGGAAGTGCACATCGACTAGCATTCATCGGTGCCCTTTCCAGTGGTAGCCTTCCATCAATAACTCTCCCTCGGTAGCATTTAACCTGTGACTCTCCATCGGTAAACTTCAATTAATAAATCTCTATCGGTAATGTCACAAACCAACCCGGGATGATCCTAAACTGGTCACCTGAGTCGGTCTGCGACATGGCCCGAAGGGCATTCCCTATCCCCATGGGCTAGAAACTAGTGTCGGACATCAAAAGTTTGATCATTGGGAATGATTTCTCCCATGAACACAAACAAATGAACAAACAAAAAGATAAATAAAAACAGCTGATAAACATAATACTAGCAGCGAAAAGAAAAGAAAACTAAAAATACCTCCACGCGACCTTTCATGTCACCTCTTGACCAAAGGCCGACATTGCTCCAATAAAAGGCAACTCATCCAAGAAAACCTGAGCAAGGAATCCTGCAACTAAAATGATAATGATAGTCGTGAGTATTAAATATACTTAGTAGGGTTGCAAAGATAAATCACAGAATCCAACATCTCCTTTCTCGAAACAATCCATTAATGCATGTTTGAAATACAATTATAAATGTAAGATTGTCACAGTTTAAAATTAAGAACACATTTTTCTCATTTAAAAAACCAACACACACTACATACCATTTTCCATAATCATTTGTCATTTGATAAATAAAATACAAAACAGAATATACAAATGATGTGATAGAGTTCATCGAGTAAGAGTGAAAGTTGAAAATAAACTAGCGCACACAAATTAAACAAGGCCAGTGCATGAAAAGTAAACAATCAATGAAAATAATACAGTAACCATGAGTGATCATAAAAATCTTATGAAGACCCCTGGATGTATTTGGTTTCGGAACCACATGCCGGCGTATGGTGAATCTCATAAGTCTATAACCAACTGGCCGCCCTAACTGACCAATCCAGTAGCGAAGCCCGCCTGGCCTAACAAAAAATCCAAGGGGTACCAACCCGTCTAATCGGGGTTGGTCAGCATCCGTCACTCAATATCTAAAAGAATACTAGGAACCTATGTTGGTTACAATAATACTGTGTAATTAGGAGTCCCTCGCACGTGTGGCTCATCTCACCGCACTTTCCTACACCAAACATTAACACTCAATATGATAACCCATAAGGGATATCCCCCCTATAAAGGTGCCCCAGTAGACACACACACACACACACACAAATAAATATATATATATATATAACATATCATCAAAGGTGCCATCCGGGACTTCATTCCATGATATCCTTAAAAACATTTGATAACTTTTTCAAAATACTAAAGTTGTCATATGGGCATACAGTAATCAAAATGTCATCATTATAATGAGTCAATGAAAACATTACATTAAAGCTGAATGTTCCAAACGGTCCATCAAGACACACCCATGCTGAAATCATTATTCTAAAAACATTTAATGTCCCAACTAGGAACACACAATTTCCAAACACAAACCATTCTAAAAGTTATCACAACTCCACCCATCAATTGGAAGAGAAAAGCAGTCCATTAAGCTGTAATGTCCAAAAACATTACCATAAACATTAAAAAAATATAAAATTTATATTTTCATAGACAAACTGGCACACCCTTGAGATCACACTTCAAACATTTCACAAAAGCCACAAAAGGACCGAATCATACTTAGGAGACAAAAACCATTTAGAAAACCAAGGTCTTAAGGAAAAACTAGTTTAAATATGTCATTGTCACTTGAAGGCTCATCCCTGGGTGCACCGTGTGCACCCATGGATGTGACAATATACAATGGCATGACTATGTTTCATGAAAACAACCAACACTATATCTAGAAAACTACCACTTGGAATCTAAAACCGACCGCTCACTTTATTTGAAAATAACTCAAACCGCCATATTAAAAACTAAAGAGCCCCATTTTTATTTTAACACTTTAACACTATTAGAAAGTTATACCAATTCAAAATTTATAATCCAAACAAAGTTTACAAATAACCAATTCCAACACACAACATAATCATGGCTAAAGATTTCATAAAAACCCTCAAATCCACTTTGAACACTATAGAATTTTATCAAATGCCCCATGTGCACATAAACATTATCATAATCAAATATTTACCTTCAAAGAACTATTTTTTTATAAAACTATATTAACATAAAAAAATTCTCCAAAAAATTAGCCATAAACAATATCAAATAGGGTTTGGCACATAATAAAATATCTACAGACTCAAACCCAGAGTTGACTCAAAACATGTTTTTTACTAATTCTAAAAATTTAAAAAACTGTAGAAGAAAAATTATTGATATAAAAAAGCTGTGAATAACATAAAATAAAATTATCGAAATACCCAAGCATCAATTAGACCGCAGAAAGAAAAACCATGAAATTACCTACCTTAAACCATGAGCAGATGCGGAAGAACCTCAATAGAAGGGAGAGAGAAACGTCACGGACCAATCACACACCCTAAACGAGATGAAAAATGCATGAATATGACCCCACCGAGTTAGGGTTTTATAAATATAGATTAAATCACCAAATATGAATGAAAATGTACCCCGGGTGAGGTTGGATTACATTGGCAGGACCGGGGGATTCACCGGTGAGGCCGGATGGCAGTTGCAGGAGACCGACGATGGAAAAAATGGGCTCGGGTGAGGAACACATGGGATCAGGGTGGCTAGATGAGGAAGAGGGAAACTAGATGAGATACTAGGTGGCTGAGGATTTTGGTGAGGGGACCGGGAGTAGCGAACCGGCGGGGCCACGACTGCCACAGATGAGGTGAGGCGGCAGGGCCGGGGTGCTGTGGGCGGAGGCCGGAGGTACACCGTAGAGGGGGCGATGAGGATGTGAGCAGGGGCGAAATGAGAGTGGTGAGGTGGGAAGTGCCTGGGGTGTGGCACGCATGCCGAGACAGTGGAGTCGAGGTCATGTAAGGAGATAATATGGGGGGCTCTTGCAGGGAAAATTCGGGAAGGGGGGTTGCGGCCCGCTGTGCGAAGCAAGCAGAAGGGGGGGGGGGGTTTGATTAGTTTTTTTTCATTTGAAAAAAACAACAATAGTAATAATAATAAACCTAATAATAATAATAATAATAATATAAATAACAATAATAATATTTTAAATAAAAATAATATAAAACAAATAATAATAATAATATTATTTTTATTTTTATTTTTATTCTTGTTAACAATAATAATATAAACAATAATAATAAGATAAATAATAATAATAAAGATAATATTAATAAAAATTAATAATAATAAAAATAATAGTTATAAAAATAATTAGAATAATTATAATAATAATGAAAACAACAACAACAACAACAACAACAATAATATAAGCAATTGTTCGACCCCCAGGCCGGCTACGCGGTCGCTGCCAACCGCATGATGATAGTGCACAATTCTGAAACATAGTGGATATACTAAATGACAAAAATTTTAAGATGGGTCCCAGCCCGGACCATGGTGTGAGAACCCAGAGTCAAGAATTATTGAAATAAAAAATAATTGAAAAATATGGATGTGACAGGTAACCTTCAATTGATAACTCTCTATCGGTAACCTTTAGTTGATAATTCTCTATCGGTAACCTTCCCAATAGTGGTCTTGCATATGTGACCTTGCATCAGTGACCTTGCATCGGTAACCATGCATCAGTAACCTCTTCACCGCTGAACTATTCATTAGTGACCTTTTCATTAGTGACCTTTGCATCGGTGACATTTGCATCAGTGACCTTTGCATAGGTGACCTTTGTATCGGTGACCTTTTCATTGGTGACCTTTGCATCGGTCACCTTTGCATCGCTGAACTTTGTATCACTAACATTTGCATCGATGAACTTTGCATCAGTACCCTTGCATCAGTAACCCTTTTACTTAGAGAAATTTTGCTTTGTGAGCTTTAAACATGCGAGTAGAGAGATTGAACACACATAGTTATCACATTGATATAAAAATGTTTTACACATAAATGATTATCTTGTAAGACAAACATAATTATCACATAAATAAACCCTGATTTGGGATTATCCAAACATGATTTTGGATTGTTTAAATAGGATTTGGGATTATAAAAATATGTGAGTCCGACATTATGCCTGCAATTAAAATTTTATTATAGTTTGAAAGCTATTTTTTTCAAAACCCAAGATTTTTTGATAAATGTAGGGTTTTATTTTAAATGTAAAAATAAAAATATTTAGAAATTTATCTAGATAAAATGAATATTATTTTTGGGATCAGGATGGAGAAATTATCCCACTGTAAAGTTTTCATAATTTTCCGAGACAGTAGAATTTTTAGGTAAAAATTAAATATCGTTTAAACATATATTGTGTTTTATGACCTCATAATGACCAAATGGTGATGTAATAAATTAATATAAACATTAAGTTTGTCCAATATATGTTTTATGATTAAAATAATGTTATTCTGTGTTTTTTTTATTTTTTTTACAAATCTTTGGTGTTCCCTTCAAGACTTATACAACATTTGGACTTTTTAAATTGGATTCCTTGAGTGTGTGACTCACCTCCACATAAGAAAACATATTATTTTAAGAAGTTAGTCTATTGTACATATAAAATATTGATTTTCCCTCCCATTTGGAAAAAAACCCTGGGCATGAACAACGAGCTTGTTTGTGGTTTTGATTATTTTAATGTGAGGTGTCCCAAACCTAAATAATAAAGACTTCACTCTCCTTACCTCTATAAACCTATCCAAGTTACCGCTTACTCATCACTCAAAGCCTTTAGAGTTTTACCAACCCCTTACATCGACTCTATATAATCCTCCCAAGGTTACAAAAGCTCCCAATAAGCCTCTCTAAATCCTCTCTCATGCTTTTGGTATCACACTTCAATGTAAGGGATTTCTTCCTTTGTAAATTTTGTCTAAGTTTCTTTATATTGTTATACCCTTTTTCATTCAATTAAAAATATTAGGGTGTGATTTTCCACCTCCCCCATACATTAATCTTCCTGTTTGAATTTTGATAGATCCCTTTTCTCTCTCATTAATTTGTCCCCTGTACACCCATTACCATGTTAAAATTCCATAAGGAATTTCTCTCTCTTCATTTACATTCAAGCAATTGTTTTGTATTACATATCTAAATTACATTAAATTTTTTAGAAATGTATCTATATGACCCCCTTAAAGTCTATTTAATGTACATATTATGAGACACATATTTATCTCTCATCAAAATTATTTATGAATTCTTATGTCATGCCGTTATGCATTCGAAATTGCACTGCATTTTCTAGGCCAAGATCATTATGTAGTGAATTCATTACACATTTCTATATCAAGGTAATTCACCTTTATAGAAATATATATATATTTAATGGTAATTTAATGTATTTATTCCACATTACTTAATCATAGAATAACTTATGATGTTGATTGATTCCTTGTTATATGATCCATGTGGCACTCTTATGCATGAAATGAAATGTTTAAGAAGGGTGCGTCCTAATAGTGATCCAATGCATTGGGTAAATTAAAGTATCATGATACATAATGTTAAATGGTTGTTGACTCGTGATAATTCAATTTAAACGAGGGTTTACTCATGATTCATGTGCAATGAGGGTTTACTCGTGCTCCATGTGCAATGAGCCTGGGCTCTTGCTAATTCCAAGTAAAGTGTTGTTTCTATATATCAATGTTAGAATTATCATGTTTTATCAAGATATTTTGTTAATTATTCTATTGTTCTCTATTGATATGCCAATTTACTAACATTTATTTCATTACTCATGTTATTCCATGTTTATTCTTTACTGGGTTTTATAGATCACCCTTCTCTTATGCATGTGCTCAGGTTATCCCATGCAATGCTAAGTACGAGGGAATGTGGTGGTCATGTAAAGGAATTTTTCCATAAGATGTTGTATTCTATACAATAAGTTGTTATGTAATGTTCCAAATACACAAAGAAAGTAGAATTATAGATCTTATATGTTTTATAATGTAATGGTTATATGTAATAAATCATGTTTTAGTATATAATAAAAACCAGGGTTGTCATAGTTTTCATTACATAGTAATAGAGGAATGGATAAATCCAAGAATGATTTTGGATACATATTAGGTATAAAAGTGGTTTATAGAATGTTCATAATGAGAAAGATCATAAGTATCTCATTAATAATTTTTTTTGAACATAATAAAACGATTATAATTATATAATAACATATTGACATTAAAATTATTGGACTAACAATAAAGGAAGTACATTGATAAAAAGGGAGATTAAGATAACCCCTTACCTATCTAGATAGCTTATCAATGATGGAGGAGAGTTCCTCGGAACCATAAACACTATTTTTAAATGATTTAGATGATGAATGATAGGGGAAACTAATTATTAACATCTCAAGTGTGGAGAGAAATGGGGCGATGGGTTTTTATTTATAGCCAATAATGGAGGATTGAACATTAATTTCTAACTATATGACTTTTAAATATGGTTTCTTGGAAACAAAAAAACAATGGCTTACAAAATGTTTTAGCACCTCTTATATGACCTTAATAGATTTCTTTGACATATATGAGATTCAAGACAATTTATCAACATTTTATGTTACTTTTTCTTAGGGAAACAATATTTCTATTAAATAATGTTTTTACAAATATTAATTTAAATATTTAGGATTCAGAACGTTTTTATAGGTTTTGAAATTAATTGTAATTATTTTAAATAATATATATAAATAAAAGAACATATTTCTCTCCATAGATTCTATTTTATTAATTTGTAAATAATTTTAACATATTTATGAATTTATAAATCATTATGAAAATATATAACAATATTTTTACTTTTCATTTAAAAATAACTTATTTTAGAAACATATCAAAATTTCACTAGAACATAATTTAGAAGAGAGAATTTAAAAAATAATTAATATTTCATCAAAATAATATTCTAAATATGATAAATTTATATTTCATTTTAAAATCAATCTTTATTGGAACAAATAGTTTTAATGACATAATCAACATTATTATCCTTATAAAAATTATCAGGGAATTTATAAAATTACGGTTAAAATTATATTTAAATCAATAGTGTTTTATATCACTACTTCTTGAAAATAAAATTTATTTAAAATATTTTTTGCAATTAAATATTTTCCAAAATTAAAATTATTTTTTCCTCTATTATAATAATATATTATTCATATTCATCTTATATTCATGGTTATTTTGTTAAATAAAGTAATAATGAAAATGAGAATGAAAATAACTTTATTTAATTTCAATGAATAAAATTAAACTTTTATAATACTACGGTCTAAATACATAACCACTTATTACATCGACATAATCTCTTTGATTGTAGTTTAGGATGATGGAACATTCATGAAGTGGTTTATCTAACATTGATCTAGTTTTGATCTCTACTACCGTGAACTTATCCCATATTCGATTTCACAAAATTGTTAAATTTTGAATCTCATATTCTTCTTGTTCATAGCAGATCCCGTGAAAATTTACCTCCTTCCCATTTTATGATAAATTGGTTTAAAATATCTTGATCCTACTGGTTTATTCTAATATTTTTTCCTTCTAAAATAATTATCTATTGTCATTTTATTTTATATACAGTAATTCTAACAGTACAAACATTAGTAATGGCCATAATTACCCATGGTCATATTGATCAATAGTTATATTGACTGATGGCCATGTAATAATTATATCCTAATATTCCTATTCACATTAAACCCTAAATATACTCAACCAATCTCATAAATCATCATTCACTACATCACTTGCAACCCTTCCACATTTTCCTTTATAATTTATATCATTTTATTAATTCATATCAGTCTTTTAAAAATAATCATTGATGAAGTGATCATAATGGTATAATATGGGATTATGATGTTTACCTTTGTGTGTAAACTTTTTTTAATCTAAATGTATTATTCCATTATGTTTCATAAAATATATTTTCATTATTGGTAATTGTCTTATCATGTGTAATCTTCCTTTTTTGTTCTCTTAATAAAACAATAGTTATAAAATTACAGTTCTCCTATTAATTAAATAAAACAATTTTCATGATGTTACAATAGATATATTTTATTTAATTCATGATACATATAAAATAGAGAGCTATATGATTAAATTAATTATTAAATTATTAAATTTAAATCACTTGTCTCAAAAAAACGCCTTCACGTTATCATAAAATGTTATTTCCCAACGATATATTAATGAAACATACTCTTGGAGATACATTATACCGTTTCTTAAAAACCATGATATTCATTTTGATAATTCTTCATTTTACTTTAAAAATATAAATTAAATAACACCTACTCACAAATAGATGTAATTCATGTTGAAATGAATTATAGGTCAACATTTATTAAGTCGCTAACTAAAGGATCTTGTTCTGAATTTATCATATTTGATGATACATTATCTTTTTGAATCATCAAATCCTATGCATTTATTTCATTACATAGATGATATTGAATATTAAAATAATAAAAAATTATCAATTTCAATTATTTTCCCTTCCACAAGTACAAGTATTTTTGAGTGAATATGTGAGTAAATTTTATTTAGTGAGTCTATTTTGCACATTTGTTCCCATATGATAGTTTCCTTCATATTATTAATGAAAAATCCACAAATTTTATCTTAATATCTTTGTAGGATTTTTCTAATCATTTATTTTTAACTAATGTGAAGAATATTCTATAACATAGTCATATTCCATTAAGAAAAAATAAGTCCCCACCTAGAGGAGTCAACATAAATAAAAAATACATATTTCTTATTTTTCATGTATAATAGTAGATCATTAACCAATCTTCTTTTAAATTCATGAACGAATTTATCAAATTACCTTCTTATATTGAATTTGATTCCATTTTGATTTATTATAGATTTTGGTATATAAAACCAAGAATAATTTTAAACCAACCATTTGAAATAACCTAAAAATAATGAAAAAAATAAATTATCTATAAAATTTATGGGTATTTTCCCCTCATCCACCAGATTTTGTTTATCTTGATAAACAATAATGGTACATTTTGAAAAAATATACCTTAAATTAGAAACAGGTGCAATGAAAATTTCTCATTTACTATATTTTCCATAAAAATAACTTATTTTAATTTATAAAAAATCATCCATAGATGTTTCTCATGATCCCCATATCTTTTAGAATATAGGAAAATTAAATCAATGAAAATGAACATAAATTTATCCATATAGTATTAGAAAAACATATTCCTATGATCTATTAATATAGTGGTTGAATTTATAACATAAAAGAAATACCAAAATACTCATATTGAATATACCTAAAATGAAACTCGTTGGTCAGAATATATCTGTACTCTAATTTTTTTAGGTGATAATCGAACATTATATCAATATTTAAAAAAATAATAATCACCCAATAACTGATCAAATGAGTCCTTGATATGTGGAAAATATTATTTTTCTTAACAGTGACATTATTGAGCGATATATAATCCATGAAATACAAAAATAACCATCCATATTGTTTATATAGAAAATAGAAGAACCCCATGATGATAGCCTAGGATTAATGAATCCCATATATAGAAAAATTACGATCTTTTTATCAAATTAAAAAAATTATATTTGCACTATTAGAAGAAGTAGGTTTTGAAATTTTTCATCATAGAAAACTAAGACAATTTTAAATTCCACCACAAGATCTAGAATAAGATAACGATTCATAAATAAATAAATATATATATTAATTTACTACTAGAATGTAAATAATTTGAAATGCATATTTCATTTCAACTGTATGTACAATATAAATTTGACCTCCATCATTACTTAGTTTTCTAGCTTCATGATATATTTTCGATGGTATGGCATTATTCTTAAATATGAAATAATACTTGCATAGAAAATTTAACAAGGAAACTCTTTTTCTAAAATATATCTTATCATGAAAAAATAATATACATTCTATATCTATAATATTTTAAAACTACACTACAATTATGAATATAAGGCTTATAAGAAAATACATTCCATATATGATAATTTAATGTTTCTTGTGAAATATTTTTTCATTAATAATACACCTAATTTTATTTTACAAAAATTAATGATTTCATTTTTTTGAAATGATATTTCCATTATATATTAAAATTTATAAATATAAAACAATGTCTAGATCCTGAATAAAACATGAAATTTGAATAATATTGAAATAAAATTAATTTAATTTTAACCTTTTCATCCAAACTACACACATAATCTATAGTAGTATAAAAATAATCATCCACACCTTTCTAAAACTAATCATTATGATTATCACCTTGAGTAACTAGTTTTTGACATTTCTTATCATAATGACCTAACTTATTGCAATTAAAATATCTCACTACTAGATAAAAATTTGCATTCAAATTAATTATCTAATTTTTTTCGATGTATCTAAAATAAAAATAACTTAGCCTACAACATCCGTAACAATTTATTAATTCTGTAAAAGATCCATAAAATTATTTTTACCACATTTTTAATTTTTGTGTGGATTACCATTAGGTTCCTTGGTTGACTAATTATTTATATAATTCCACCATTAACAGTTCATACCCTTATTTTCAAAAAGTATGTGGGTACGAAAACATCATTTCACCATTATTAGAGAATCTAACAACTTCCTCTTATATTATAAGTTAATGAGATTGAAAATATATTAAAAAACATGGTATCATACATATTTAAATTTTTTAAATTTTACTCTCAGGTTATAGAATTATATTTGGTATATACTATGGTAGTCTAATATTTTTTTAAGAAACCATTGATTATTTTTACAACTATGTCAACTTTGGAAATTTCCAATCCATTTTAAATTGAATATAATTCATAAAATAGAAATGAAAAAAATAGTTTGAAATACCATTAAGTGTATGGAATTAATCAGAAGATTTTATTTAGTATTCTCAACCAGAGACCACCAAAAATAAAATTCAACATCAAAATGATAAATAGAAAGATCCATATTATGAATTTTTTATACATCCTAAAAAATTAAATATCCTCCATACAAAATTACTCAAGAATATAAATTTTATCTTGCATTAAGATCCACCCAAATCTACTAGGTGTAGTTTAATTAAATTATCCTCTATAGAAATTATCTCCTAATGATAACTTGGTTTCCCTATTTCATGGGTGAAATAGTTAATATCCATTGACAATAGAGTTAACACTCCAAAAAACATCTCTATTATAATAGTTCCATGTTGTTGATTTAGAATGATATTATCCACTTGATACATTAAAATTTTAGCTATTTTATTTCCTATATGAAAAAACATTATAAAAAGCATAATATTATATGAAGAAACATGGAAATATTCAAATGATATATTAGGATAATATATCCATAAATTATAATATATTTAAATTCTATTTTAATTTCACTCTAAATTCTATATTATTTTACTCATATACATTGATTCCATCAATAAAAACAATTATCATAAATAACCCTCAATTTCATGGTCTATTATAAAGGATTAATTATTTTACATTCTAATTATCTTCCAGATTTAGATTTTTATAGAATTTAGAAAAATATACTTAATATTTTTCATTCTTCACATTGTATATTTTTTTGTGCAAAAGATGGGAATCATTTGTACACCCCTATATCATTAATGGCACATTTGTTTCTTTAAGGACGATTAAAAATATAAAAATTATACATTTTATAGTTTATACAGATCTATATATCCTCTGAAAAACATTTTAGAACATATGATTAGAAAGGAAATGTTTATTTAGAGTTACCAAAATAATGAGATAAAGTTAGTCTAGCGTAAAACATGAAAACCCATGGAAATTCTTACCTTTTTCATAAGAATACATTAAAAATGAAAATAAAAAATATAAATATTATAAAATCAACCATTAATCAAACAAAACCATAAAAATTGATTATCCAAACAGTAAATCATGAATTAATTACTATTTATATGACTACACATTAATATATCATTTTAAATAAATACCACTCAAATTTGAAATAATATAAACATTTTTCCCTCAAGAAATTTAAATATTTAAATAAAACAATTTAGAGGACATGAAATAATTATCTTAGAGAATCAAATTAATAACCCATGTTCACTTGGGTTTATCACATGATTTAAATAATTTGGTCATAGTTAATTTCAAGGGATAAACACACTATGTCAACTCCCACATTTTCACAAAAAAATATATGTCCTTACCAAGTTCATTGGAGAGCCTTATTTGGAACACCCAATACCATGAGATTTATCTAGATCACACCTAATCATATATAATTTTCATGTATCATATAATTAATTAAATATTTTTAATGTTATATTTTTTCATCATAAAACCCTTAAAAACTTTTGAATTCATAATAAAAAACACTTTATATTTTGCAATATAATTATAGAGATATAAAAATTTTATTTTAAAAACACATAAAAAATAATAGTTTCTAGGAGAGTGGATATTAGATATTATTTTAAGAAATCTTGTATATTTTTAAAGAAATCCTCATAATAAATCACATCTTTGAGGGAGGGAAAAGTTGATCAAGAATTGAATGTTAAAATATTATTCATTATTATCTTCTGTAAAAGGTAGAGAAAAATTAATATCTAAAACATTTAAATGAATCTTATTATAAATAATTGATAATAATATAAAATAAATCCAAAAAAGTACCATTATATATCATTTAGTCATTAATATTAACATTCATAAAAGATTTAAAATAATATTCATATGAAGGAAAAATATTTTAAAAGATTTCTTTAAAACAATGTTTTAATGGAAATTTCATTATCTTAAGTATCATCTAGATCCATATAATATCTAACTCTAAAAATTCAAAATTTAATTCATTATTTAAATTTATAAAAACCATTATATTATTTATTAATTTATTAATTTTACTTTTATTTCATTTTTAACCATGTTTTATTTAGTTACCATTCAAGTTAAATTTACATCACACATTTTGGGGTATTTTACTTTATTACCTCAAAATAAAGTTTTTGTGTAGACCATTGCCCAATGTTTAATTATCCTATTATCTCAGTATTATTAAAATAATTATAACTATAATGTTTATATCTTCAATACATGTTTTCATCCATAATTTTAATGTGGTCGTTAAATTGATTTTTTTATGGTAGTTTATACGTACTTGTGAACATCATTTTCATTTTTATACAAGGGAAACAAAGTAATGAAATTATATTTTACATCTATGGAATCATAAATATTTTATAACTATAATATTTATTAATTATTTCAACACTTATGAAATCATTGTGTGTCAGAAGTGAAAAATGAATCACATTGTTTCCTGAAGGTGGTAGTTCGCACATCTGCATCAACAACATTATCAAATTCCAATGGATGGATGTGTAAAAAGGTAAGTAATATATTATATTTATAAATAATAATTATTTCATAAATATAATATATATTCATTTGATACATAATTTTAAATATCTATAAGATTTAGTGATGAAAAAAATATTTCTTTATGAAGGTCGTAGTGCGCATGCATAAAAGGGAAAGGTTTTTGCTTCTCATAAAATTAAACAAAGGGATGAAAAAGCTTGTGAAAAAATCATAATAACATTTATTTATATGTAATATAGTATGTTAATTATATAATAATGTTTAAATAATATATTAAGGATGTATAAGTCTAATTAAATATGAAAACAGTCAGTTAAAAGTTATAACTATTCTTTTAGAAACATTATTGGGAATATGCCTTTTTTATTATAAGGTACATAAATAGTGAAAACTGGTTTTATAATACATAGATTGAGATGTTGGAAAGGTATCCTTATAACAAACCAAATATATCATATAGAGATATTAAATATTTTTTATGAATATTATGTATTTTTTAAAATTAAAATTTCATGACAACTATACTAATTTAATGTACATAGAGTGTAGATAAATAAAAAAAATGTTTAGGAAAAATATTTACCATATAAAACATAATTTTTTAAATAATTTACCCTCATTGAATCCTCAAACATAAATTCTTCTATAAATAATTATGGATGGAAAAAATAAGAATGATTGTGCTCAGAATCTCATTAATTTAAAGAAATAGATATATGAGTAATAATAAAATAAAATAATCATGATGATATGATAAAGTAATAAACTATGTGTTCCCAACATAAATATTCATACCTATAAAATATTAGATCATAAACTATTAAATCAAAGTCATATCTTGAATCATGGTCTATAATAGTGTCAATTCAGTAATTAACATTCAGTAGTCATATCCTAGATATGTGGCATCATAAGAATTGAAATCCAAATATTGTGAAAAAATATATTCAGAAAAATTTCCCTGAATAATATGGTGAGAAAATCTAGAAATAAATCATACTGATTCATGGAAATGTGAACAATGATATTTGAAATCATGTCCATGAAAATATTACGATAAAAGCTGGAACGAAATTATAATCTCATATAAAAATGTGAACAAAGATATTTGAAATAATGAACATGATTATCATCATCCCATGACATATAAATATCACTTTTCATAAATATATGCGAGGATATAATAGAAAAAATAGTTACATAACCATAATATATTCATATGAATTCTAATAATGTTAAAACATTCATCCGATCATCATAACAGTACACCTGGAAAATAATATAGTTTCCAAAAAATCTCACCATAATAACTGTAAAAATATTTTTAGAATGAAAATGGATGGGAGAATTAAGTGAAATATATAGTAAATAATTTTTAACATCAAAATATTTTATTCTAGATGAAAAATATATTTAAAACAGCACTGGAAACGTTTTTTTTTTGGAAACTAAACTTTACATTTTGAGACCACAGATTTAAAAACCATAATATTATAAAAATTTAATGTAATAAAATTTCACTAAAAATTAAAATTAGAAATTTTAATGGATTCTTTAAAATATTTAGGCATAATTGTTGGATGAAATTCCATTCATTCTGTAATTGCTAAAACATTGATTCCTTTAACTACCATAAAAAAACCTTTTTGGAACGAAAAAAATATCACATATAACCATTTTAAGGGAAGTAAAAAAGGGGTACACTTGTCTTGAATAAATCTTTGTATAGTATAATATTTATTCATGAAATCTCTTGAATGATAATATGTTCACAGATGAAAAACATTCTCGAACAACTTAGATATAAAATTTGTATTATTAAAAAAATAATCATATTTTTAAATAAAAATGATATAAAAATGGTATATAAAAATACAAATTCCATAATCCACTAAAAGAGATTAAAAATTGAATGGGTTTACCTGATAAAGATCATATAATTTCTGGAATGGTAACCAAGAATAAATAATCCAGAATAAAATGGGATTGAAACATTAATCCCTTACCACATTGAAATTTTTTGAATCATAATACCCATGAAAGAATAACTTTAAATGAAAAATTAAATATCAATAAAATACATAGATTAAAGATATAAAATTTCAATGAGTTTTTATATGGACCTCATAAAATATGATAGGTTCATAACGCAACACAACCTCCACGGAAGATGATTTGAGATTATAATCCCTATTCTCAAGTCTTATATTTTCTCTTATGATTTCATACCTCATATAAAATAAATATTAATTTCTTATAAATTTATTTAAAAATAATATTCATAAATAAAAAACTATTTACAAATCCATTATAATTTCGAATTATACCTTTATCAAAAATTATTCCACAGATTGGAGTTTTAGTTGAAAATTGGTCATTTTTTCAAGCATGTTTCGATTTGATGGTTCTATTCAATTAAACTTATTCTTGATTTCCTCATATATTGAATATTAATCAAGAATTTTTAATAATATTTATTCATATTATACATTATTATATTTATTCATATAAATTGGGGATGAAAATGAATAATATAACATCCTAGAGGTAGTAGTTTGTATGCACAAAAAAGTGATGTTTCTACTTTTCAATGGGTTCAATGAAATGATGTAAAATAATAATTACCATTTATTGAATAATTATTAAGTAATATATATAATATATAGTAATTTAATATATTCAAATTACAATATATGTATATTGAATAGGAAAAATGAATCACATCGTTTTATGGAGGTGGTAGTCTGCACGTACACATGAGCAATAATATCCCTTTCAAATAGAAAAAATGTAAAAAAGGTGGACAAGATATAATAAATATATATGAATAATCGAATATTAAATAACCTAATCTAATTTTGAATCCTTTATAATTTCCATCAATGAAGTATACCGATTTAAAATGAATCACATTACTTTGCGGAGGTTGTAGTCCACACATACCCATAAGTGATACATTCATTTACAAGTTTTTCAGAATAGATGGTGGATAATGGAAGATATATAATAATAACAACACTTTAGTATATTGAGGATACTAAATTAATTATTTTATTATAAATACACCATATTTCAATCATTTAATAAAATAGTTGAATTTATAATTTTCTGGTAAGATGATTACCTCTTCTTTGGTAGACCTCAATTAGATCCCTTATTTAGGATCTTTGGAATAGTATTTTAATAATACCAATACATGTAAATCATGAATATGGTTGTAAATAGGTGAAATGGTCAGGGATTGTTGAGGTATATTTCATGAACTAGACCACTCTGTCACACCTATCTAGAGTTATGCTATGTCTGACACCCTAAGCCCACCTCTAATAGGCGAGGGGATGGTGACAACTGCTGAGTAGGAATAAAACTTAAATCGTAGGACTTGTTCTAAGAAATTTTATGAATACACACAACATATATCATACAGAAATATGAAGGAATAAAAATATACTCAAGCATCCAGAGTAGTAATCTTGCATGAAACAACCCCTAGCAAATACATCAATGTATATAAGAGTAATATAATTGATATAAATGGAAAAAAATCCCAAAAACTAAAATAATTTCCCATCCTAAAAACAATTAGAAATGAAAATGATTGGGTATATCATGAATAAACAACATAAAAACTAACCACAGAACATGGTCAACACCTCAAAGTAATACTATGAACCATAAAAATTTTCATTTATCTGACTATAATCTAAATAAGACACAACATGTGACGGTGAAGCCCATGAAGGGGTGATTTTATATATAATCATTTGGATTCCCCAACAACCCATGTAAGGGGGAAATATAAATGGAATCATTTATCTCATACAATAAAAAATGTTTTTATATAAAACCAAAAATTATATATGATCAAAAGAAACCCAAGTGAGAGAAAAAGTGGATCTTCATTTGCACAGCTAGCTAAGAAATATAATTCAAGCTGCATTCCCCAACGGTCCATCTCCAATGCCAAACCCCAAGAAACTACTCACAAGAATCGGGGTGGATGGTCTTTCTCATCCCTATTATGTTGAAAGTAATATAGTTGGATCAACCAGCAATGTAATAGTTTATTGAAAACCCAATATCAGATATACTCAAATGAATTTCATGTGAGAGAGAAAGGGGATATCAAATTTATTATAAAGGTATCAATAACTAAAGTGAAGGGTCCACCTTTCTCCAGATATCAAAAAAGGGTAAGTAACAATCAATAGATAAAGGAT
Source organism: Viscum album (assembly GCA_963277665.1). Lineage (NCBI taxonomy): Eukaryota > Viridiplantae > Streptophyta > Magnoliopsida > Santalales > Viscaceae > Viscum > Viscum album. The sequence goes on from OY728150.1 coordinate 1,478,767,699, forward strand.
ATACCCTACTATAGTTTGGGGGAGTATCAAATCCACCTCTATAAATAGTATATGGGTTCCACGCCATAGTGTTATAGGGGACTTGCGACAACATCATCTCTTTCAGGATCAAACCTAATGTCTTCCATAAGTTAATAATCACTAAAGGATGAGTCACACTCATCAAACCACATTCCATATAAATGAGGATCAAATTAAGGATTACATAAAATTCTATGTGGAAATATACAATGAATATACTACTTGTGAGGTCAATTAAGATTCCTTATGAAAGAGATACAAATGGTAGAAGTTCCTAAGGTATGTAAATGAATAAAATTTCACAAGTTGTGTCTAATATTCCATAAGTCTACCCACATACTCCATTACTATAACCTAAACTTTGGCTTATTTTATTATACTCTCAATCATGCCTATATATTATTATGTTGCTCGTCTTCTCTGGTCAAGATCTTGTCCTCTAGTCATAACTATGTCTTAGACTATGTCTATGCTTGTGTAATAATATGTGAACATGTACCTAGACATTCATGTGCTCGTGTATTCTGAGAAGTACTCCAAACCATTAGCATTGAGACGCATGGTGTGTGGTAATACCTCATAGCATGTGATATTTAATTTTTCACAAAACCATATCCACCACAGACAGGGGACTACATAATGTGTGTTCCTTGAATACAATCCATGTATATTGTATTTTTTTACAAACCCATAAACCATTCACATGTCTCACCCATGACTCCACCACCACGGAATAATCAGTTAATAACGCTCAAGTATTCATTTCTAAGTTTATGACACTAGATCTATCATTGGCCATTGGATTATAACCACCCATGCTACATAAAGATCATCTTCATCGTACTGTGACACCTCATAACCACTCTTATGGATAAAAACCCATGATCTAGACATTGATCTACATCTCCAACACCAACATATAACATGACATAATTATCCCATTTAAAATAACATTAATATAACTCATTCATACATCTAAGATGAATATGTTTGTTTGTGAAGGATTTCAAATCCATTCCAGAAATGTCAAATTAGAACCACCATGGGGGGTTTCCAAGGAACATAAATAATAAGGGTGAGTATAAGAAAGAAGTGAACATCAATTTTAGTTTGAGAGATCCTGTCAAATGATTTCATAATGCAGAAACCAGGGAAAATAGAGTGGAAAAAAAACAAAAAAAACATTAAAGGTCATGTAAAAAATGCCAATAGGGGTGAAACATAAGCATATTAAAATATACGATTTGAAAGTTATTCGATGGTTGTTAATAAATGCAATAAGAATCCCTTCCATGGGAACGTATTGATTATTTGTGAAGAATTCATCCCCTTGAAATGAATATGATGATCCTACTGTGTTCTTTATCCATATGACTTTTCTCCTTGATCGTTCATCATCAGTCCTCATTTCCAATATTCCAATGAGTATGATCTTCTCCCCCTCCTCCCATATTCTACTTGGTTTATGTGTCTAACCCTAGGGATTCATCATAATGATGTATTTATAGTGGGTGGTATGTGTCCCAAATCAATATCCCACACTCCAAATATCTCTCATACACTCTCATGTTGTGGATGCATTTAAACCAATAGAATTGTATATCCATGTAGGATCTTCTCATATCATTTCTCTATTGGAACATGGTACTCTAAAAATGTTCCCCCACTATTAATTTAAATCACCCATAGTTAGTTATGTGTGATTTTCATGAATGTATCTCCTCATCTATGACACCTGGAATATGTCATTCACTCGGTCCAACTTTTGGGGTGATGCCAAGAAGTAAGAAACCCCACTATATGATCTCAAATTATCCAATGAAACTCATGGATAAATTACTTCCTTGTCTAAATATCTTCAATCCTCATTGTGGTGAGACTCATTGGAAAACAAGGTATCCTTTATTTTACTCCAAATTCCTAGGACATCGTTCCACATATTATATTTTTTTGCATTGGGATGCCCTCATATTCTTATAGATTAGATGATCCTTCATTATCTTTTAATGTCCTAGCTCTTACATAATAATATATTCATTGCATTCTCAGGCTAGCTCAGGGGTGATCTATAAGTTATCTCATAAAGGGCCTCAAATATTTCCTTACTAATTATGTAGTGATTGATATTATTATATGAAAACAACATCAATGGAATGTAAGACTTATATATCCATCCCAATTTAATCACATAGGCACTAAAAAATCATGCAACACCTATTTGGTCAGCTCGGTTTGGCCATATTTAATGGATTGAATCAATTTTATTATCCATAACTATGCCCGAAATGTCTCTTTTATACCACTAAACTTTAATTATTTTAACCATGCATCATAGTCAGAGATGATATTTGGGGAAACCCTATAAACATAAAAACCACCCTACACATAAAACCTCCCCAATGTCCTAAATGAACTATTATCCACAAAAGAAGTAAACTATACTGATATTGTGAGTCATTCAAATATCACCATAATAACATCATTTCATGTCTCTATCCATGGAACCCCAATAACAAAATACCTTGATATGCTATTACACTTCTATTCCTAGATCTCAAAAGGATGAATCAAACACACAAGACCTGTTTTTATCCATTACTTGCTAACATATGAAGCACCAAGAAGAAATATCTGCAATGATCCACCACATAACTACCCACAAAAAATAAATACAGTGTAACATTTACCTATTTAACTTCACCAGATTCACTTTGAATGGGGAATAAAGAAACTTTCCTAATACCTCATCGCACTACGTGCCTAGAATAATAATCTATCCGAGGAAAAGAATTACATGATCCCTTCCACTAGAAAATTTATTCAGGTAATCTCCTAGAGAGATATTTTCATGTATAGTATCATATTTGATGTTTTAAAATTGGGAATTCATCACAAGATGATGACGTGTTGGATTCACTGCCATTTATTAGTATAATTTCCACCCCTCACATCCACTAGGGAAACTCTAGTGAAGACAAATAGTATGATTCATCCTCCACCAAATGATAATGTGCTTTATTTTTAATGTGATATGCTACAATGTTGTACTCTAAAATAGTTTATATTATCTAAATTTCATAGTATATATGAATTTCAACCAATTCCAATGTTTCATATTTATTTCTCTTTAATTGAAGAATTACCAGAAACTCTAGTGGAACGAGAAAATGACGAATTGGTTGAAAAGAAGATAATGACTCCACTTCTTTTTAGATAAGACTATCACTTAAAAATAAATGTCATGGGTAGAATAATTATTTTCATTTATTCTGAATTTTCATTACCTCTAAGAAATAAATTCCTCATATGCATCAAAACACACCTAATCCCTGCTCTAGAGACATCAAAATACACCATACACCCAACAACCACCGCTCGCAGTCTCAACTTAAGAAAGCTTGTCAAAATCAACATCAAATCCCAATATTCTATATGAAAATACATAGACTAGATAAATTGATCCCTTTTCTGCGTCAAATAAGTTAGTGAGGATTCTTCCCTAGAGAATTATTCCCCCAACATCTTGTGATACACTTAAATTAAATGAAACTCCTAACTTATGTTTTGCACTTGGGTTTATCCTAATAAATCACTACATCAATATTTACCTAGTCTAAAACTAAACCATTTCCTTGATGAAATTTACTATAAATTGACCTTCCCATATACAAATATGAAACATTAAAATCTTAACATTTAGATATAACTCACAAATTATGTCAAAGACCATCCTAAAATTCATTCCATGAATATTTTCAAATATATATTATATTAGAATTTCATAGATAAAGAAAATTAAAAATCATTCCAATTATGAATAGAGGATCCAATTAGTATGATCCTTGGACATGACGGTTGAATTAGTCACACCGAAAGGAGTAACCCAAAAATCATAGTGTCTGTAGTGAAACAATAATTTCAGCATCATAATATGATACTCAATAATACTCAACTAATTATAGCAGGACCTAGGATCGATATTTGAAATCCCCATTGAACCTTTTAGGTAGTTGAGAAGTTCATCAAACCATAGTATGGGGCACTAGTTATTAATCATTACCTTATCTTTTCTATGGCAGTCAAAATAAATCCTCAAGATCCCATCCTCATTATTCATGAAAAGAACTGTATATCACTATTGGGATATTCCATGTCAAATAAAAATTTTATCTCATGTTACCGGTAATAACACCCTCAAGTCTTAGAGCTTAGTATGGGTGATCTGATATGCCTGATAAGATATTTTAATGATTCCACTGGGTACGTTATTGATAAATTAAATCAACTTCCTTAGATGTATTATTGGGAAATAATTAGGGAATTCATACAAATAATCCTCAACAACTACTGGAAAACTAATGCATAAAGAGCCCTCTAAACTAAGGTATATAATCTTTAAATTATGGGCGATTGGTTATAGCTGCCTAAAAATATGCCCATTGCCCTTCCATAAGATAAATCGTTCTCACAAAAGAGTTTCTCATCACATCAAATAAAAGTCACATGACTCTCCTGTGATGACTGTCAGTCCAACCATGCATCATGGAAAGATTTTACATTCCTTGGATAATATCATAAGATTTAATCAATATAATCAAGTGGTCCCATATTAATCTCTTCCATTCAATTAAAACTCATCCAAATAGAATATTCGAGATATATAGGATTCACTCCACTTACTAAATTATAAAAAATTCTCAAAGGGTAAAAATTCATCTTGAAGCTCTTGTACCAATATAAGGGATGAAGATATAAAGTAATAACACATTCCTTTGTCAATAAGTACTAGAGTTAATGTACAATAGACAAAACATGTACCTTGAGTCATCCCAAGAGAAGAATGATCATATACCTCTATATCTCACTATCTCCAATTACCTAAAATTCCAACTCTTTGTGCCTAACATGGGACACTATGTTTTAGTGGTAGTAGAAGTGGATCGTAGCATTATCCTCCTCCAATACCTCCTCCATATGACGCTCTTACGTGTCATCATTCAGAAGTACCTCCCTGTGGCCACCATGACCACGATAGGTAAATCATTGATAATGGTTCGTACACATCCATGATGAAATCCCCAATATCATTCTTCTATTATCATCACATTAGGTTATGAAATCATGATCCCTGTGACAATTCCATTCACAAGCATATTATCACCCCACCACATGCTAACACGATTCTAAAAAAAACATTCACCACATATCCACTATTTTGTGTCTAAATAAGGGTATCTTTTCTACACAATGATCCTAAAAATAACAACGTACACCTTACACAAATGAATCCTCCTCTTGATGTCTTACCCTGATCTCGCAGTCAAAAATCCATCTTCTGGGTTGATATCTGTGAGTATGTACCACCCAAACACTCTAGCCTATGTTGGAATATCAAAGGATAAAACAATGGAAATATAGCTCATGGAAGGTCCCTATAAAAATATTTTTCATGATATTATTCCTGCCAAACAATATCGAGAGAGTAACATGTAAGGTTGGTAAACATCACAATATAATAATCAAAAGAAATATCACCCATATGTATCCCAAGAATCCCATTCATATACCTAGAGTGAAAGTTAAAATGTTAATACTCATCACAATAAAAATACATAATTCATCACCATGTGAATTTCAACTCATAATGAAATGGGGTGGTCAGAATCCACTAGTTCCTTGCTTCTAGATAAAGAATTTTGTCCGTATGTGAATCTGCATATTTATATGGGGTTTTAATAATCCAAAACACACAAACCACCACCTTTATCCAATGATACATTTCATGAGGGTTGGTCTAACCACGAAACCTTATTGTTCTAGAATGTTAAAACAGGAGTAACATGCTAAGCCTTCATGAATAATCACACTAACCTTTTGGAACTATAAATTTACCAAAAGGTGGGGACATATCTCCATGATTTCATGGAGGAAACAAAAACATAAGTGGATCCCTAAACTGATGCATCCTCTCTCAAATGATCATAATCAAGATCATTTATTTTTATACTTATTGATATTAATCATGGGACCATCTTGAATTTTATAATACGTACCAGCGTGAGACAAGAATATATAGATAGTTGACTCAAGAAAGACATGAATTTAGAATGACCATATAATATAAAATTCATGTACTATTTGTTCCATGAAATAATATCATGGTATTATGATCTAAAAAAATAGGCACTCAGAGTACTATTTGATAGATATGTTAACCAATGAAACAATATTATTTTACATAGCTTGAGATATAAACTCAAGACACTATGAAAATCATTCCATTTTTTCCTAAATTAATCAACAAAACAACTCCAACTCCAAATAATTAACCAATGAAATTCTACCTGTGACACAAATCTTACATGACACAAACCACTGATGATGGCCGAGAAAGTGATATGATGATTTATACCCCCCAAGACCACTTTCAATAGGTAAGGTGTTATCAAAAGTTGATGATATTTCATAACACTAGACTGGTAGGACCAATCATAATGACCAAAATGAATGCACACAACATGATCCATAAAATAGTGAAGAGACTTAAAAAAATATTTCAATAAGTATAGTATAAAACATGAATTCATAAACCTATAGAAAATATATGAATGAAAAATAATGTAAAATAAAATATAGAAAAGGAAAAAATACATGCCTAACCAAAAATTAAGTCCTGAGATAACAAAAAACCTAAAAAGGAAAACACTGAGGAAAACTTGACTAAAAATCTCCAAGGCTTACCACAAACCATTTTCACTGCCTCAAATTTAAAAAATTCTCTTGTAAAATCAATACTAATATATTTATAATATTCATAAGACATGTCCCCTACAAGAAAATCCCATTTATAAGTGATTATATCTATACCTATTAGTACCCCAAGAAAACCAAAAGTAGGGATAAATAGAAGTTACAATGGTTAACTCATCCCATAGAGAAAGAGGGTAATGCAAAACATTAGCACATATTCATAGAAGTAAATAATTTTTGATAGAAAGGGGATATCAATCTCCACAACTGGGTAGGATTGATGGGTAATATTTTATCTCCCAATGATCAATATTTTATTCCTAATACGTCACACAACCTCTCAAGAGTCAAGGTGGAGGGGCCTGCTCCTCATGAAAATGATAAAATGGAAATAGTCAACATTACAGATAAATAATATTGGATTTGAAAACCAATTACCAAATCGGATGAATAGAAAACCAATTGACAGAGAAAGAGGATCTTCATATCCACATCCAAGGGAACACTAACTCTTGTAGAAGACATGATAAACATTGAAGATCAATTTTAGTTTTACACAACTCTATTTATAGAGGACCAAATCCCATTCTAGATTGGGGGAAAACAATATGAACATGTATAAATAGTATAGGGTAATATTTATCCAATGAAACATGGGTGTACAAAAGAAAACATATCTATAATGGTAAAAGCTGATCATTTCCATATTCTAAACATCGTAGAATGAAGTTTCATGGTAATAAACCCACATTCTATATCCATAGTTAAAAAAGGAAGGCCACCATATTGATAAACATAGCAAAATACTAAATATAGGTAACTTTTGGTCCCAAATCATAGTCTTGATGATGTATATATTGATTTTAGACCTTCTAGAGAATGATCAAGATATGTTATTAGGGACACATGATGTTTCCTTGATTCCTCGTGTTTTTTATATACTCTAACCCATTTTTATATACTCCAGACTATATCCATGTACTCTGGTCATGCCTATGTACATTGGAAGTTTCCACGTAATCTTTCCATTACTATTTACACTTCCATGTATAGTTTCTATGGCAGTGTTCCGGCCCATGTACTAGTCTATGCCTATGTACTTTGATGTTCATGGGGCCATGTAATCATTTGGTATATACCGATCCACCGGTATCAATTCAAATGAATTTAATTAAGACCACATGATGCATCATATTTAATTTATCATGAACCCATATCCTCTAAAATAATGTTATTCCATAGCATGTATTCAGAAACCAAACACTTTTTATGGGAATTTTCATAAAATCAAATAACTATTCGAACATTTCTGTCATGCCTACACCAATATTAGACCCCCAATAAATAAAAACAAGGAACTAAAATCATGGGTTAACTAAACCCATTTCAATACTGGTGTCCACATTTCATCAACTTATGTCATGGGTAGATCATACCCATTGCACTTCACCACCACATCTCCTCACCCATGGAATAAAAACCTTGTTTTGACCACCGATTCATGTTTACAACTCACAAATCCCTAATAAAAAAATTATTCAACATCAATTCACTAAAAAAAGTAATTAAATCATCCTCCATGAATTTGGGGGTTTGATCTTTCTTGGTCCCATCCTGGAAAATCTGAATCACCCACCCGATAAGACAATAATGAATAATTTAATGAATAGTTGTGGAAACAAACAATAACAAAGTACGAAATGTAATTGTAATATGGTATATCATCTATCAATTTAAAAATGTGGAATCCAGGGTAAAATCATGGGTGAAATATATAAGATAAATATATGTTTTCATATGATGAATAAAAATAACCATTAAACAACAGAAGATTAAAATCCATGCTTGTAAAATTATTAATAGGGTAAAAACATATGAAATAAAATTCCATAAAATTAAAACGGATTTATTTTTACTGAATAATGTGTCTTCCAGTGATGAATATGATAATACATATTTTTTCACCATCCATCTAACATTTCTCATGAATCATTCATCATCGACCTTCATTCTCTTCTAATGGCCCGAAGGCCTATCATTGTTTTATTGATTTTTGATAATCCAACTTTCAAGGGGTGAGGTGGAACCCTTAAAAGGCCTATAGGAATAAGTATTACATGGATTGTAGGCCTTATAGAAATTCATTTCCCATAGGCTTCAAACATTACATACAACCCAGACTAACTACATGGAACTGCTCCTCACCAGCATCTTCATCATTAAATAATCTCTCTACTTTCGCATGACTATTCAGATAGGATTTCCCATGCATGAACATGCTTGTCCCGATGGTAGGTACCATACCCACTCATTCTAGAAATTTTGTTAGCTTCTGTAATGGTGAAATCTCCTTGCTCATCCTTCTTTTGATGCTTGTTCCGTGTAGGTTGTCTAATTTGCATCGGCACTAAAGGTGGCCTGAGGGCCTTGAGGTGGCCCGAAGGCCTTACTGACCGGAAGTCCTGTGTGGGCCGAAGGACTTAAAGGACTCTGGTACCAAATCGGTTGCCCAATGTCCCATACAAGGAAAAATTCCCAAGTCTTATAGTGTCGAATAGTGACTGATGTCGTTCCTGCTACATTACCTACTATAGTACTGCTATAATACTTCTACAGTAACCAAGAAATTATCCTCCACCTGGATTTGATCCAGGGATACCTGGATGCACATAAAGAGTCTTCATAAACTGGGTTGAGTATCATGTGAGACCCTCATTACCACTATGCTAATTCCATGGAAGTTTTACACCTCCTATAATCTCTCATGGTTATGCAGAGAACCTTGGGGATTTATAATAATGATATATTTATATATGGGAATTAAGTTTTAGTTTTTTAAATAAATTAAATAACTAATTTATTTAAAACACTTAATGAACCCACCAACAGGTTCCCATAACTAAAAACCTGATGCCGAGAAAAATTATTTATCTTTTAGGTTAAACCCCGTATTCTAGAAGAAACCATAGTCTTGTATTTCTCATATAAGGAAGGGATTAATTAGAAGAAAATTTATTCTATAAATATTCATAAATACAGTAAAGTATTTTAATATATTAAATATATTAGTTCTTAGGTCCCACATCACTAGAATAGATTTTCGACTCCGGGGAAAATTTCATTGATATATTTAGAAATATTGAATGTATCAAACTATAAAAAACAATGAAGTTACTCTCGATGATTAATGTGGTGTAAATAAGGGAAATGATATGTTTCCCAATAAAATTGAAGGAAGTGACACATGTTGAATTAATATAAATATTTAAATATAATATGCTCATTTTTCTAAGAATGTGTTTCTATGTGGAGAAAATTTATAAGTTAATATTGGATTTGGTTAAAATCTCTTAAACCAATAATATATGGTTAGATTAATGTGATATTTTATACTATATCTTTTGATTTATCCCATTTTAAACAATTTTATACTTCATTAAGGTGAAAAAATTTTCTATTTTAAGGGGATATAATAATACATATGAGCTAAATATTAGACCTAAAATGTACAATGGATGAAATTTGTGAAAATTTAAAATCGTATACATCCACTTGAAATATTATAATAATTTTTAGATAATTTAATAAAATATTGTTTAAAATAAAATACAATTAATGTCATTTTAAAAATTATTCGTATATTTTGATGTTAAAAAAATAAATAAAGGTATGGAATTCGAAGAAATACTCTTTAAAAATAAAAAATAAATTATTATTTTATATAAATTTTATGTGAAAAAATCATCAAAAAATGATACTTTTGAGGTTTTATAAATAATTTACATTGATTTTATTACTTCTTGAATAAAACATATTTGAGAATTATGTATGCATTTAACATAATTATTAAATTACTAAATCATTTAAATAAATGACCATCATAATAATAAATTAATAATTATAAAATAAACTTTCAGACTTATTCATAAAATTTCATCGTCCGTATGGGAATAAAATATTGATATTAAAAGAAAGTGAATGATGTTTTGGAATGTTATTTACTAAAAATTATAGAAATTTCATTATCAATACAAAATGGTACCAAAATGATATATATTAGATGTTAGGGAAGATATAGAAGATGTAGTCTATGATAATGAATTATTGAAAAGTTATTGGTTGATTTTGACACCATATGCCATAGTTTTAACAATTTTTAATTGTTATACCCTTACTGACGTGACACATATATACTATGGTACTTTTTATAATGATAAAAAATTAAAGGGAAAATTTCAAAAAAAATTAACCCATATGATTATTAAAATGGTATCAATTTCTATATGTTAAAAAAAATTTACAACCTGAAATGAATTTTAATTTAAATTTGTAAAATTCAATGAAAAATAGTTTTAAAAAAATAAATTTTTAAGTATAAAAATAAAATTATGTCAAAATAATGAATATTAATTATTCAAATAGTATTAATTTTCTTATTATATATACAATGAAACATATTTCACTTTAATACAACATCCAAAATAATATTGTAATTTCAGAAAACATTATATATTAAAAATTAGTGAAAAAATATTAAAAAGTGGTATACTCACTATTTAATAAAAAGTAATAATTTCACAAAATTTAAAAAATTTTACCGTATGTTAATATCGATATGCTAAATTAAAAAACTGTGTTCATTGGGGAAAAAAATATTTCTAAAATATTTATAGATTAATTATAATTTTATGATATAATATCATTAAAAATTATTCTTGAAGCATAAAATGACAACAAAAAAATAATTTCTTATTAACTAAGAATTAATAATTACATTTTTATTAAGTCTTATCATTATAGAAATATTTTATAATGTGGTTACTCAAATTCAAGACAACCTATTCAATGAAATTGTTATAATGGTCACATTTAAATATTAATATTTTTATAATATAACTTAATTTATTTATAGATAAGTATTTCATGTTTTGAAAGCTATCAGTCTTAATAATATTTTAGTTAATTCATTATGGTTTTCAATTACTCCATTAAATAACCTCAATTTATAAATTTGATATCTATCATTAATGTTTCATTATTTTAAATGTCCCTTTCTGAATTCCCACATTTTAATGAGGGATAATAAAACATCATTTGAATGGGGAAGGGGCAGAACATAAATGATACATTAAATAATACATAACTTGGTTTGAGGATACGAATAAGAATATGGGAAGTTAAAATATACACATTAAAGAGAATACCTACATCTAAGGACTAATATAGTGTGATACAGGACATGTTCAAGAGAAATTGAATTACAACAAGACCATAAATTAGTGAGAGGTTAAAAGATGCTCATGTAATCAAAAATAAAGGAAAAAATTAACATTTTAATTTCCTTATTTATTTCCTGTAGTTGAAGTATAATTTTAATATAAATGTAGAGATCAAGAGAAAATATACATACTTGATACATTTTCATTTCATTTCAAAAATATCAACCTCCATTTCTATTTTGATCAATTTATAATTTATCTCACACACCATAAAAGTAATATTCATGATGGATTTCTCATGTTCATTGGTATAAATTACCATTAAAAGGATAATAAGATCAATAAAATAATGAAAATTTATTCTTATATTTCAAAATATATACCAAATAAACAATTTTCAGAAAATATTATCATATATTGATAAATATAATATATTAATCTCTATAAACTGAAAAATAACATGAAATGATCAAATTAATCAATTCAATCAATTATTTACCATCAGACACCTATAAAAAAATATATGACTAAATTAAAAAAATTTGAAAACATTGATGACATAAATATTTATTTTATTTCAATAGTAACAGCTATCCACACACTATATGAACTGTCTCAAAATAAAACATACTAAATATATGAATATCTTGATCATATATTCAAATCAAAAAGTGAAATCAATATGGATCACTATAAAAAATTAATGTAAACATATATGATCCTAGAAATTAAAAATATCACTATTTCAAAAATAAAATAACTAGCTATTTAATATCTTAGATACATCCAACAATATAGGTAATGTCATAAAAGATAACAATTGTCACGTAGTCATCAAATATCTGATAAATAACAAATTTTCCAATACTATCCCTATTATATTATTAATGTCAATATTTTATTTATATCATCTACACATTATTTTCTCTATATAGAATAAAAATTATGGTTTATCATTCCATCAATTATGTGTTCTCAATAAATTCTCACCATACCACTAAATTCTATTTCTAGAATATCGGTACCATTCAACATATACTTGCCAATCCATATTGTATAACATATATTGAACAGTAATTATATATTTTATGATTCTTATAACAATAATATCATTGAGTAAAAAATTCTAAATCATAATTCTCAAAAACCCCAAACATAAGAAATTAAATGATTCCCCTTCAATGAATGGAAAATTATACACCCTTTAATGGTCATGGAGATAACACTTATATTATAGAATTTACTAAATATTTCACAAGTTCCCCACATATTAAAAACATATTCATTTTAAAATCATTTCATTATTACCTTCATTCTAAAAAAATATCATCCCCTTAATTTGAGATATTATCCCATGTTCCTCCTTCCACATTATTGATTGAAATTAAACATTTTTTACTCTATGATAATTTCCACAAGAACAACTATAAAAGTACATTTTCCAATTATTTTATTTGTTAAGAAACTAAAATATGGTTATGTTGTCAATCATATATAATCATATAATATTAGACAAAATAGAACTATTTTCGCATTCAGTTCTCATCCTACATAGTGTCTTAGGTGACAATCCATTCATTTCCCATCACATTCTTTGTCAAGTTATGTCTCCATGGATCTGACCATTTACTAAAACTAAAATTCATAATGTATAAGACTATAATAAATGTGGTTCATAATATAATCGTGAAAAATAAATCATAGGATGTTTTGATCATAGAACCATCTTTTTAATCGATGAAATATTGGGATTAACCTACATCATTCATAGAAAACATCTTTTCAACTCCTTCATAATATTTATAAAATAAAATGTAGAATATTGTAAGAATATCTTATAAGAGTTGTAAAAAAGAGAGGCATTAGTTTATATGTATTCAAGCACCAAAATAATGACTGGTATAAAATTGAACAAATATTTTTAAGGATATTACCACTTTATTGTACTTTTCTAAAAATTCATTAACTTATTCTATCAAAATATAGATTTTTTATTTTGAAAATCACATAATAAACCTAAACAAAAAAATATGATGTTATATTTTATATTGGATTTTAACCTAGGTTTTAATTATTTAACTCTATTCTTAGTTTCTAAAAATTATGCAATCCTTACATTGACACCACCTATAATAACCCAAGAACATCACATATAATGATATTAAATATTTTCAATGACTATTCAATATATCTTGAAATAAAACATTCTTGAGATAAATTAACCATTACTATAATTATATTTTAGATACATAAATATATTATTTATGTTCAATATTCATGATAAAAATCAATTTTTTTATGTATGGTTCTTTTCTAGACACATCACACTAATAGCATTCAATCAAAACTTGAATAATGAAAACATAATTAATGAGGTGGTTAAATGCTCAATAAGAATAAGCATTCTATAACTTAATCATAATAAATAATAAGATGATCATAAAGGTATGATAACATAAATAGATGCATGTTCTCAATTTAAATATTCATACCTAGTAAATAATATATCATAAAATACAACATCATTTCATTCACTATCCTTGATTAATAAGGGTGTCAAAGAATAAATTAATATTATGAAGGCATGATGTAGATATTTTGAATCGTACGTATATAAAATTATACTTTTTTTAAAAAAGATATTTAAATCATTTTAATAGATAATATTGTGAGAAACTATATAAATAAATGATGGTCAGACCTCAAAATGTGAACCAGTATCGTCAAAATCATTTTCCCACATAATCTTGTGAGAAATTCTATAATGAAATCACAATCATGAATACAAATATAAATTAATATAATTAAAATTATTCCAATAATTATCATCATAATCTCATGAGAAACCACTATACCATTATCAAATTATTTGGAGGACTGTAATAGGCCCAACATTCACAAAATCACAGTACATTCATATATATTCCACAAGATCCTAAAACATTCATTACATCACCATCTCTAAAAATGTGGAGAATAATTATTTTTTCATAAAAGTATATTCATTATGATAATACACCATCAAGAGAAATTATATGTATGGAATAATTAGATAAATCCCTAGTGACTCATAATTATCAACAATAGATTTTGTCATAGAAAAAATGCCATTAAAATATTATTGAAATATAACATCAGGAATATACCATTTCAATTTTGAAAAAAAATATTTAAAAATAAAATATTTGAAAACTATTATGATTTTTTTTCATAAAAGGTAAATGGAACATTCTCATTGAGCCTTAATATAATTTAGTGCTCTTGACTGTGTAAAATTCCATTCATGCTATAATCTTTACAAAAAATATTCCATCGACACCTTCAATAAAAGGTTCCTTGTTTATGAAAAATTATGTTTAAACCATTTTATAAAATTTAAGGCATGGGAAAAATTATATTTAGTAAATTGTTGGACTAAATGAATGAAATTATTGAAAACATCAAGAAAATATGGATATGAACGGAAAATTTGTTTCGACTAAAGTTAATATAATGTCGGAAATTCTTAATGAACATTTTCTTGATATTTTTATGTTTAAAATATCTAAAAATTGTACTAAATATATAATATTTATATAAATAAAAATAAGTGAATAAAAATTTATGGGTTTTTTGGATTATGATCCTATAATTTTCTCAATTTAAATTTGATCAAAATAATACTAGAAAAATAGGATTGAAACATAAATCTCTAACTTATTTAGAACATTTTTAATCATATGGACAACAAATGATTTACATAAAATAAATGATGAAATTTTTTCATGATATGGAGAGTTATGATATGACATAACAAATAGGATATATAAAAACCATATAAAATAAGATAGGTGAATAAAATAAAATATGTAATAATGAAGACAATTTGAGACAACCAACACTTACCTCTAGTATTGTATTGTTTCTTATGAATTTAAACAACCAATATAATAAATATATAATTATTTTTAATATATTACCAAACCATATTCATGTATAAGTACTATTTATCATTCCATTATAATTTAAAACTATCCTTTTGTTATTAATTCTTCCATAAAATGGATATTTGGGTGAAAACATATCCGTTTTCAATATATGTTTTTGTTTGAAATTTCTTGTACTTTAAAATTGGTAATAGTTTTGTAATATCTAGAATATTAATTATGAAATATGCATAAAATTAATTTTTCATATGAACCTTTATAATTATTTAATTTTATTTATGATTAAAAATTAATCACAACACTTCGTAGAGACTATATTCTATATGCACACATAAGTGATGTTTCCACTTTTTGTTGGTTGGAAAAAATGAATGTAAAATAATAAGTAACCTTAATAATAATTATTATATCAATGATATCATATTTATTTATTAAATTTATAATTATTAGATTCCATGTAATGATAAAATGAATTGTAAATCACATTGATTCATGGAGGTTGTAGTTGTCACGTAGGAATGAGTGATATTATCACATTACAATAGTCAGAAACGTAAGAAGTTTGAAAATATATTATATTTATATTGGCATAATTGTCTTAGAAATATTATATATAAACATTAAATCCATAATAAAATCCATCCATGATTTATGGGTATGGAAGATGAATCATATTGCTATGTAGCGGTGGTAGTCTAAACATACATAGATGTGATAAATTCATTGTCCATTTCATAGAAAATAAGTTGTATAATATAACCTAAGAGTTCAAAAAATAATTATGTATTTTGATGATATATAAGTTATTATTTTATTATTAATACGACATATTTAATATTTAAAAGAATAAATAAATTGAGAGAGGTTGAGTATGATGATTACCTATTCTTCGTTTAACCTCCTTTTGATCCCTTATTATAGATTCACTAATATTTTATTATTAAAATAATATATAGTTCATGGAAGGTAATTATATAATAGAATTGGTTTGGTTTTTGTCAATATATGTGGCTAAAACTGGACAAAATAGATGAAAGGATGGGTGTCCTATTATAAGTGAATGAAATAATAGACATGGATTTAATAAAAATAATTTTTAATAAATAATTCATCTCTATATGAAAGTATCAAAAAGTGGAAAAATTCATAATATAAGAAATTATAAAGTTTAAATACCTTAAAATATTAAATTTTTTTGATGTATATGTTTTATTTCAAACCTTATTTTTTACCCCATTTAATAAGGAATTTTAACCCCAAATTATGTAACAAAGTTTACAATCTTAAAAGTTAATAATTTTACTTATATGGTAAAAATTATTACATAAATGGAAAATGGATGAAATTATATTATATTTATCATCCAATTTCTTGTATTTTAAGAATTTTATAATATTTAAGTAACTTAATAACATATTATTTATCATAAAAAAATAATATAGATATTTTAAGAATTATTCACATATTTTGAATTTAAAGATGTGATGAAAGGTTTTAAATTTTAATATAAGTTAATGAAAAATAAATTATAAATTAGTATTAACCATAAAATTCAGTTTTATTCATACTTAATCCATTTAACAATAAATGTAATTTTTTATAATTCAATTTTATTTATTTTTTTCTGCTACATCTAGTAGGACTATGTCATCCTTGTGTAACAATTTATTGTAGTTCCACCATTACTAAAATTTGAAAAAAATGAACTTATTAATTCAAAAAATATAGCTTTTTACTCATTCACGTCATATTATTATCTATATGTGACCATATAAATAAAATTAAAAGCAGGAGAGTGTTATTTTGGAATTTACATTACCAAAAATATTATAAATACTATTAATAATGGAAAATGGAAGAAAGAATACATAATTTAGAATTTATGACTCCTATGGTCTAATGTATCTCATCCAATGAAATTTGAAAAATAATTTTAATTATTTTGAGAGCTTATCCAAAATTTTTACCCCTATTTTATAATATCACCATTACTCAAGTGAGAAATATTTACTATGGTTTCTATTTATTCTGAGAAAAACTAAAACGTACCAATTTTTAAAATGTCAAAATTAATTTTACAAATATGGTTTTGCATATTTAATGAAATAATATAAATGATAATTTCTATATTCCCTAAAAATCCATTTTTTCATAAAAATAACAATATTTTACCATAAGATAACTTTTATGCAATGATTTCAAAAACTATTTTAATTTTATAGGACACGATTCACAAAATTAGAAAAATTAATGATAATTTCCACAAACAAGATTCCTTAAAATTGAATTTTTAGGAAAATGAAATTTAATTAAATGAAATGATTTCACTAAAATTAATGGATTATTTATTTAGAATTATTAAATAATGTTTATAATGTATTGTAATTGTTGATATATATAGTAATTCATCAACTCATATAAAAACATTGAAATACAATTCTTTGGTTATAGCAGTCATATTTAAATAATAATATTTGTATAATGGAATATAGTTCACATAAATCTCAGTGATTCATGTTAATAAATAAATCATTATTATGATTCTCTTAATAAAATTTATGGTTGTTAATTTTTTTTAAGGATTTACTTATCTAAATAGATGAAATTTTTAAGTTAATGTGTGGAGGGGGTGCCCTTTTATATTTGAGTGGAATGAGTGTCTTATAGTTATTAAATATTTTACAATAATAGAATGTATTTCTTAATGAATGTTGGATCTAAATCAAACCAATTTAGAAGAAAATGTTATATGTTTAAAAATAACATCATCTAATAATAATTAAGGTAATAAGTTTTGAAATTATCATTTGGATTTTCCATTATTTTTCTATTTTAACCTTTAACGTGCTAATATATTTTTCCCACGACATCTATTCTTTTTTATAAGAAATGACATTTAACTCATTAAATATTTTAAAAATAAATCTTCCTAATATAAAATCAGTTTCCCAATATTAATTTTCCATATGTGGAAGAAATAACTCTTAATATAAGTTCACAACATTCAATTAAAACCCATTTTTAGAAAAATCACTATTTTATGAAAAAAAATGTTATATAGAAAGGGAATGCATAATTTTGATTAATATATAATTTATTAGATTATTTATTATTATAGGAGGATCAAATTAATTTCAAACCAATATAAAATAGATTGGAAAACCATAAATACTTGATATAAATTACATTTTACCTTAAACTGTGTATTATTTTAACTATTCACACAAAAATCAAACATGTTAAAAAAAAATGAATCATTCAACCTAAGAGAAATTTTATATGATTATATGAAAATGTATCTTTAATATATAAAATTTTATTAATAATGTTTATAAAATTATCTTTATAATGGAAACAAATCTTTCAATGAAAATAATTTCATTATATAAGTGATTTTATTTTTTTAATTGAAAATTTCAAACTATTAATATATTGAATATTACTCAATAAAATAAAATCTTAAATATTTATATGACATAAAATTTACATATTATTAAAATTAATTTGGTCTTTTATATCTGGACCCATGCGTCTTTTGAACCTCACTAAGTGGTTGAATGCCTATTTACCATGGACTAAATCAAACTTGTCTGTTCAGAAGATATAGTTTCCTATCCCATGAAACTATTTGATCATAGGTATTGGAAGTGGTATATTCCTTAAAATAATCTAGTAGATCATTAATATTCCATGATTAAGGAAGAAAATGTTAAAATGTTATTTATAATGAATCCTCACCAAATAGTAGGTCATAGAAAACAATGAAAATGAAAATCAATTACAAGCACTCTTTGAAAACAGATAATGCATACATAAATATGAATTCAATATTTGAATAAAATTCAAAATGTTTCATACCATAAAGAAATGATTATATTGATAGATGATTATATAAAAATCCTTATTGAGGAAATTTTACAAACATCTATTTTACTTGCAGCATCATCAAAAGGTACACTATATTCCAATGAGTATAACTCTTTATTTAGAGGAATAATTCATCAAATCAACATAGTTATTCTACAAATTATAGTATTAAAATGGTTATCATAGTTTATACGAACAAAACAATTATGTATTAATAATCCATTTTTTGAATAATTATTTTGGTTAGCTAAAAAATAAGGTAATTTGGTTTATTATTTTTGAAAAAGATGATAATAATAATAAATTATCTCTACAATATCATTCTTTTTGAAAATCCCTAAAAATAAATTGTAATTTATGTTTTACTAAAATTAATATTTATATATCCAAATATAATTTAATAAATATCTCCATTATATAACATCAACGATACTCAAATCTCTCCGTTATGATTCATTAAATATTAGTAACAACCAATACCCAACATAACAAAAAACTCTACCCCTATGAATAAATATCGCATTTATATAATGAAAGAAGAATGTAAAACCAATTTCAAATAAATCTCAACATTTTTATTTTAAAACGGAATTAGATAATTAATAGTAATATGAATTTATACCATAATAAAATATATTAAAATATAAATTTAAATAAAGTCTCTAAAATTTCCAAAAAACAAACTTATTCGGTTATGTCCCACACAATCATAAGAGTAAAATCATCTTCATTTTATAACATCTTATTTATACCTCTGATATAAATTTATCTTCCTTATTGTGACATGATAAGGAAAAATGAAAATATCAATCACTTTCATAATAGAAAATATAAAAAATGATTCAGTGATAATGATCAACAGATGATATGAAAAAGAACAGTAAACCCTGAGAAATTTATCTTTTGATGCCTATTGATTATCATTATATAAAAAATACTGTCTATTAAATGTTGTAATGAAATTATATTGCATCTCATAGAATCAATTAATAGACATATATGAAATGGTAATCTTAAAAACATTACATTCCTAAAAGGTTAATTATATATATAATAAATTTCTATAAAGAAAGAAATATTATGTATGAGTGAATATTACGTATGACTTTTCATTGAAGGTGTAACTTAAAAAAATCATAAGAGTTACTTTAAAAATCATAATCAGAGTAATCTAAATAATCATAAGACTAAAATTATATAATTATATAATTAAATATTAGAATATTTCACAGTAAATGCTATAAAACTAGAGAATTAATAATATTCATGATAATTAGAGGTTGAATTTTCATCCCTTAAATATTAATATAAAAGAAAAAACATACATAGAAAAAGAAATAGAAATAATAAATAATGTGTTAATATAAGAATAAAATATAAACTATATGATATATATTAAAAGATAATTATAATTATCATCAACTGTAAATTCTATATTATGTTAGGTATAGACTCAAATGTTGTTGAAAACTACATCTGATAAATTGTCTTTAATAAATATCCAAATAAAAATGATATCCATTAAGAAAAGATAACACTGTTTCAGATAATTAATATCCTACACTTTCTTGATGAGTTTATCAATGTCAAAATATAGTGAACCAAAATTTGATCTTATGATCACTTATCATTGATCATACTTGACCTATTTAAATATATTATAATACATAATAATTTAATTTTTTTTAGAAATGATAGAAATTTG
Source organism: Viscum album (assembly GCA_963277665.1). Taxonomy (NCBI): domain Eukaryota; kingdom Viridiplantae; phylum Streptophyta; class Magnoliopsida; order Santalales; family Viscaceae; genus Viscum; species Viscum album. The sequence continues at coordinate 1,478,789,187 of OY728150.1, forward strand.
ATTTTTAGTTTCTATAAAAATTATATTTATAACCCAATGTTGTGTATAGTCGAAAATAATGTGGTGTATTATATCTATGTTTCTAGATCACAAACTATGTCCTGTTTGTAGAAAAGAATTAAAACTTGAACTTCTATAATTAATCTGTGTTTTAGGGAAACTCAATTCAAAATCCATGATTTTATAATACATGAACTATATTAGAGTATAAAAAAATCAGATCGCATATATTCATCCATTTAGAGGAATGCAAAACAAAATTAACTTTTTTTTGGATAAAGATTATAAGGATTCACAAAGAAAATAAAATGTTTTGGATGATCTCTTATAATAAATTCAAAATTTATAAATTAAATAATCAAAATAAACCATAACAATAAACAATTGTCCAAATAATTGAAATCATATAAGTAATAAATTTTGTTTAATGTTAGAATTTATATTTTATTGGATTGTGATGGGATCCATTGGGAATTGTTTGAAAATTTGATGACATGAAAACATATTACAAAATATCATGTTGACTATTATTAATGTAATGTAATTTTTTTTTCATATATATAGGTTCATGAATTCCTAAATTTCATGTTTATTAGAGGTACATACCAAATTTCAAAAACAATAGAAATTTTCAAAACCAAAATTTTTATGTAAATATATTATATACATATGTTGACTTAGAACTATTCCTTTCAGTCATCTAATTATTTGAAATATCTAAAAGGAATTATGTTCAAAAATCATATTCTTTTCAAATTTTCATTTTACACACTGGAAAATAATATTTATTTTGTTTTTGTGTTAAAAATAAAATTATTTCATCTATATAGATTTATTCAATGATGGTATTATTAAAAAGTATGAAAATAAAAAGTGTTGGTAATGTTTTTTATCTGATAAAATCATTTGGATATAAAAATACAAAAAATTAATCTTACCAGGCTCCTAGGGATTTTTCCACAATGTTCCTTCATATGTTGACAAAGATGATGTGGAAAATTTATATCATCAAAACCAAGAGTTTAATCAATATAAACATCATGTTAAACATTTTTGGTATGGAAGGAACACTTTAAATCAACTAGAAATAATGTAATGTTATTATGAGAGTTAAAACATAGTATATAATCGATAGAATAAATCATAGATACTAGTTTAGAATATTTCTTATAATTTATTCCCTCTTCCAGGGTATGAAACTTACTAAAGAGTCTCACATTATTAAGTACAATGGTTCCATTTTCAACAAACTTACTTTTGAAGACTCATGTGAATCATTCAATTATAAAATATCTATGATTCTTAACATGGTTCCAAATCTAGTTTCTTTCAATTTATTATGAAAATATTTTATATGAAATATACAAAACTCACAACCCAAGGCATAAAAATTATTATTTTTGTCCAAATTTAGATAGTAATCAGTGATGATTTCATTTATTTCTGAAGTAACATTGGATTTTAACTGGTCTGTCTATATCATAGATGATATTATAACTAGGATGATTTAATAAGGTCGACTGACTTCAATTTAACAAAAATGTTGTTACTCGAATATTGAGTGATTAAAATCAATTATTTAAAAACATATTAGTCCAAGTTCCACTATATTTATTTTTATTGGATAGTATACAACTTATGGTAATAAAATATGTTTTTTTGTTACAAAAACAAAATCAATATTATCTTCATCTTCCATACATTTTATCCTCTTAAAAGGATCGATCACACAAAACATACCGACTAATATTTATTCAGAAATATTGGTCCATTTTTTAAAAAACACGATACACATAACTCATGATAAAGTAATATAAAATTTAATCCTTCACCATCCCATTAATAAAATTCATGATAATTAACTTATATATTCATGATTAATAGTGTGTATCCAAAAATATTGATGTAATTATATTTTTTTATCATTTAATTCCACATTTTAAGGTGTTTTATCAATTCCTATATAATGTAAGACGTGATTTATTGTATTAAACTTAATAATAATGGGTTTTACCCATAAATAAATAGTGATAAAATATTCACAAGAAAATGACTATGTAATCCCCTAAAAATTATTATTCCGTATATCCACTACAAGATTTTATTTTGGAGTTCATAGTGCTAAAAAATATGATTGGGGTCTTGTTCACTATAAGAATATGAAAAATCACAATTTAAAAAGTCCCAAAAAAAATCTATCAAAATAGTAAAAATCTATAGGTTTTTGTCTTCAAAAAAGAAAATATATAGTTTTTAAAATAAAATAGTTATTATATTTTAGGAGAAAAAAAATAAAACCATTTGTACATGGTCTAATCATTATATATTAAATAAATAGAGTGTATTCCACCATTAATTCTAATTCATTGGTTACAAAAAATATTCATGGGTACTAATTTTATGGATTCATCATTATAGAATCCACCATAATATTTAAAACACGACTTATGTGTCATATCTTATTCGAATGGATCACAAATTATGGATAAATTAAATTAATGTTCTTGTAAATTCCTAACGTTTACTCTCTTAGAGAGCTTATATAAGGTCTAAAAATTATATTGTCCCAACCTATAATTATAAATCCATAACTTTTCCTTTATGTCACACTCGGACTCCGCACTATGGCAATGACTTTTAATTTTATTCTTATTCGATAATTTTTATTTGGAATTAAATTTGTTATGTCGAGATGCGTGATGGACTAGACTTGAGTTTTGCATTGCTGATAAATGTGCGTATTGACTTAGCAATGCCTGATACATTATTTTAATTATTTTGGGTCTCATTTTTAAATTTGCAATTTGAACCGGTTTATATATATATATACACACACAAACACATGGGTTGTTATATGGCGCGCGGCTGTGTGCGTGACCGTGCGTAGTGTCCATCCTTGGTAAAAAAAAGTTTTTGAATTAAATTTGTTAGTTTTTGAGAGCGTGGCTAGAAAAGTGACAGCGTACGTGACCATGTGTGGTGTATAACATTAATAAATAATATAATAATATTTTTTTATTAGTAATTAGGAATTTGTTTATTCTTTCAAATTTCATTTATTTATTTTATTTCATTTTATTTATTTTTGTATTTCATTTTTTGTATTTCATTTTATTTCATTTTATTTATTTATTTTTATTTCATTTTATTTATTTATTTTTATTTAATTTTATTTATTTATTTTTATTTCATTTGATATATTTATATTTATTTCATTTTAATTTTTTTTCTTTTCTTCTTTTCATTTCCTTCTCCCTCACTCACCCCTCTCCCACGCCGCATTTCCCCCCCTCCCCCTTCCTGGATCGCATCGCCCCTTTTTCCCCTAACCCTAGGAGCACCCTCCCCCATCTCCTTGCCTCGCCGCCACGCCTCCCTCCTCAGGCGGACGAAGCCTGCACCACCCTTCTGCCTCGCACCACCGGCCACCGCCGACCTCCCTCTCCTGTGACAGACTTCCCAACACCAACCCCTCTTGCCCAGCCTCCTCCTACGCCGCCTGTTCTTGCGCCGCCTCCCTCCTCCCTTCCAGCTCACCTCGCATCGCACACCCCCCCGAAACCCGAGCACCCTTCCTCTATTCTTTGGACGAAGCTCCCCTCCATCTCCCTCTCTGGCGAAGCCTCGCCCCAGCGCCCTGACAAAGCAACTTTCACACCGCACCAGCACCTTTGTGTCGACCTGCGTCACGCCGCAGAACATCACCTCACCCTGAATCGCGTCGTACAGCCCTTCCCCTTCGCGTCGAGCCTACTTGGCCTCATCCCTACGTGCTTTTGGTTGGTGCCCTGCCCTCCCACGTCTGGTAGCCTCCCCTTCATCGTGCTATGTAAAGACCCGCAAATTTCAAGGAAATTTTTTTTTCTTAATTTTCTTTGGAATTTTACAAGAGCGCAGCTTCAGACGGCACCTGATTCCGAGGCCCGGTGTGCCCGGAATCAATTTTCGAAGTTTGGCTCGGGTACGTTCAGTGAACGGACGAGCGAGTTTTTCTATCTTTTGAACCGGTGCCCGGAATCGAATTCTGAGGGCACCGATGAAATCGCAGCGCCGGTATTTGCTTAGAAACGCCTCTTCCGGAGTTGCGTTTGCTCAGACATGGTTTTTAAATTTTTGCGGCTTTAAGTCAGAAATAAAATAAAGTTTGTGCGACAACTTTATTTTATTTCACTTAAGCAGCTTGGAAGCCACTTGAAGCCACTTAAAGGCGGCTTGAACTGAGTTGAACTGGATAGGATGCTATCCAGAAATATCCTACCCCTTGGTAGGATATTTGTGCGGTGGGACCCGCACGAGCCCCGCCGTTTCTTTCGCTAAGTAACGCACCCGCGAAAACCCGTCAAAGTAACTGAAAAGTCAACCGACGCGTTTTCTTTAATTCTTAACAGACCATTTAATTGGGCGGTTTATTTCGTGAATTAAATGGACTGTTTCTTCGTGAATTAAATGGGTCGTTTCTTTCGTTGAATTAATTCAACGAATTGATGGATCGTTTATTAACCGGTTTCGTGTGTTGGCATGTTTATAAAATAAGACCAACCCAAAAATCCTTGGAAAGGATTTGAAAGAATCTTCGTTCCTCCACCCTCTCCGCGAAGAACGCGAAGAACGCGAAGAACGCGAAGAACGCGAAGAACGCGAAGAACGCCGGCGACCGGAGTTCGACGACGCACACCAAGATCTGCGACGTCGACGAGATCTACCCGCGACGTTCTTCGGCGATGCCTCTTCTTCCGCGGCCGACCCTCGTTCGGCAACAAAGGTGAGAATCGGATCTTTTCTTCTCCCTTTTTAATTTCAATATCAACGGATTTAAACTAATTAAATCCGTTGATCTTGATCCGGAGATTGGCGACGCGACGAGCGATTCCGCGACGACGCGGCGATCTCCATCTTCCGCGACGAGCAATCCCGCGACGATCCCCCGTTCGGCAACGACAAGTAAGGGTTGATTGGAATATTTTCCTTCCCGTGATTTATTTCTTTTAAAATAAAGAAGCATGATCTTCGAACAATTTTAACATTTAAAATTGTTGTTGATTGTTTTATTGTTCCTCCCGTGGATTATGACTAACGCGGAGGGTGCGGGTCTAACGAACAAGACCCGGCAACCCTCCGCCGATCTATTTTTGTTGTGAGGATTTGGCGGACGTCGACAAACCGTGCGGCAAGGGCAATTTGTTGGCTCCGCAGTGAAGATCGTCCCCCGGGAGGAGCATCGGCGCAGACGGGAAAGAAATCGGGCCACATGAGCATCTCCGGCGGCCCGCGGAAGGCGGCGGCGGCGCGGGTCGCCGGCGCGGCGGCGCCGGCGACCGCAGGCGGCGGCGCCCGGCGCGCCGCCATGGAGGAAGCCCGCCGCGGCTGAAGCCGCGGCGGCAACGGCGGCCGGTTCCGCGGCCGCGCGGAACCGGGACGGACGCGGCGGCCCGGCCGCGTCCGCGTGACAGGCGGCCCCCCGCGGGGCCGCGGTTCCCTCAAGCCGCGAGATCAACCCGCGGCGGCGGCGGCTCCCTCGGCCGCTCGGCCGAGACCGAGCCGGGCGGTCCGGTCTGCCGGGCCGCGCCCAGGCCGGACCGGACCCGGCCGAGCCGGTTCGGGCCGGGTCGAGCCGACCCGGTTCGGGCCGACCCGGTTCGGCCGACCCCAGGGGGGGGTTCGGGCCGGGTCGCCCCGGGCCCAGTACCCCCGTTTCGGGCCCTCTACGGTCTTTCGCCCATATCTTGGGCCTGGGACCTCCGATTGACGAACCGTCAGCGGCTACGCGATCCTTGGATCGAGACGGTCGTTTCGGTATATTACACTCAAGGTTTCGGAAGACTTTGGGTTCGGCCGGGTTGGTTCGTACACGAAACCAACCGGGCCCTCGGAGCGGAAACGCTCATAACTTGAGCTACGGACGTCCGATCGACGTACCGTCAGCTGTGGTAGTTCCCTCTAAGTGAGACGGAACTTTTGGCATACTCCGCCCGAGGATCGGATACAGGCGGAGTACGGTCGGGTTGGTTTTTCCCTAAAAACCAACCGGGCCCCTGGGACAAAAATGCTAATAACTCTCAGACCGGGCGTCCGTTTGACGCGCCGTCTGTCGCGTTGAGATCCTGTTGTCGATACGGAACTTTTGGATACATCAACGTCGGACTACGTGTCAGTTGATGTATCAGCCCTCGGCTCGTGGAGCGGACCCTCCTAAACGAGCCCGCTTTGTGCGGGAACCCTAGCGCTGGCTGTGACTTCGACGACAGAGCAGAGATCCTCCGTGGACTGCGACGACGACAGAGCAGAGATCCTTCGTGGACTGCGACGACGGCAGAGCAGAGATCCTCCGTGGACTGCAACGACGGCAGAGCAGAGATCCTTCGTGGACTGCGGCGACGACTGTGCAGAGATCCTCCGTGGACTGCGTCGACTACTGCACTCAGCGATCCTACGTGGAACAGTGCTACCGAACCTGTGTGAGCTGAATCTTCTTTTTACCTTGAGCGGTGGAGCGCTTGGGTGTAGCGGCGGACCCGTGGTACTTGGCAGTGGTGGTGCGCTTGGATGCAGCAACAGACCCTTGGCGGTGGAGCGCTTGGTTGTAGCGGCAGACCCGCGATACTCTACGGAGTGTGTGCGCTTGGTTGTAGCGACAGACCCGCGACGGTGGAGACGTGCGTGCGGAGTACGGAGACCGTGTAGATGACTGAGACCTGACGACTGCTTGACCGACTCGACTTGGAGTGAGTCGACTAGCCCAGTGGACGGAGCGCCCAGTAGTTGGCAGCAGACCCACGGCGGACGGAGCGCCCGGTAGTTGGCAGCAGACCCGCGGTACTCGACAGGAGGAGTACCTCAGTAGGCTATCTGGGTGAGCGCCCGGTATTTGGCAGCAGACCCTCAGCGGACGGAGCGCCCGGTAGTTGGCAGCAGACCCGCGGTACTCGATAGGAGGAGTACTTCAGCAGTCTTAGGTTAGTGAGCAGTACCTCGGAGTCGTGATAGGACCACTGTACACTTCAGAGATGGGGCTCTTCAACATTTACGGTTTCGATAATGAAAATCCTGGTTGAGCTGAATCTTATGTTACTCTCCTTTGTGGATTGTGTTGAACTATCCTATGTGGATTTACTGTTACTCTCCTTGTGGATTGTGTTGAACTATCCTTTGTGTATTTACTGTTACTCTCCTTTGTGGATTGTGTTGAACTATCCTATGTGGATTTACTGTTACTCTCCTTTGTGGATTGTGTTGAACTATCCTATGTGGATTTACTGTTACTCTCCTTTGTGGATTGTGTTGAACTATCCTATGTGGATTTACTGTTACCCTCCTTTGTGGATTGTGTTGAACTATCCTATGTGGATTTACTGTTACTCTCCTTTGTGGATTGTGTTGAACTATCCTATGTGGATTTACTGTTACTCTCCTTGTGGATTTGAGTCTTGCTTCCTTTGTGGATTGAGTTGTTCTTGAGCTCGTGAGCAGAGCTAGAATTGGGGGCTTAGGTATATGTATGGGCGTATACCTAAGTCGAGTCAGATGTTACTTCGTGATTGCATCTTTCTTTTGTGCTATATCCTTTGTGGATTTCGGGAGACCTTCGGGGGTCTCGGGGTCCTTACTGAGTAGTTGTACTCACCCCTGCACGGGCTATGCCCGCACCTTGTTGTGTTGGTTGCAGACGACGGACAGCGCTGATCACGGCTGGGGCGTGGAGCAGGACGGTACCTGGAGATGGACCACTGGTCGGGACGTGCTCGGAGCGGACGTGGGACCCGAGGAGCCTGGAGGCTATCTGTACCCACCCTTCAGGTGGGATTGCCAGTGGACGACACGAGGCCGCCGTCTTTTCTACAGTTACTGTACTTTACTTTTCAGTTGTACTTTACAGTTGGGCTTGTATTTCCGGCCCCCTTTACTTTTCTGCACTTTACTTTCCGCTTGCTGACTCTGTGTGGTTGTTACTTACAAAGGCAATGCCTTCCCTGTTTACTGGGATTTTACGCCTTGGTGCTAGTCGCCAGCCCCTGGCCTATGGAAGGCGGGCTTGGGGTAGTCACGGCACGGGCCCCGAGGACGGGTCGTGACAAATTGGTATCAGAGATGGTCGGTTCTACCGCGGACTCTGATCGTCCTTTCTTTCTATGTGAAGCAATAGTGTTTAGTGTATTGAGTGTGGTTATCAGTTCAGGGAGCCCAGTGTTGGTGCGGCGGCCGACGTATCCGTACACCAGGACCCTGACTTCTGATTTCCAACCTAATGCACGAAAACACTGATTGCGTGAATGTTTCCCAAAAGGTTTAAAGTCAGCTCAAACCAGGTCAGCTAACCAGGTATAAATCGTTGACCGTGACACAACTGTTCAGGATGTCACCATGCAGATAGTTAGCTGGAGTTCCGAGAGAGTTCTCGATGATGGCCCACCGAGCAGCGAGACTCCGGTGCAGGGCCCTTTTTCAGTGTTGGCACCTTCGGGTGGTGTACCAGCAGCAGCACCACCCGTTAGGCAGAGGATGCCACTAGCTGACAATGCACGCTAGCAGAGCGCGATGCACGAGTTCCAGCAGTAGAGGCCTCTGAGGATACGAGGCGAGACAGATTTCCCAGGCAGCAGTGGACTGGATGGAGGCGGTTGCTAGAGTTCTACGCCTAGCTTGGATACTAGTAGAGCGGATGATGATCTTAGCTTCTGTTGTTTCCAGTGAATGACCATGAGGTTGGTTCTTATAGTAATGAGGCTTCGGTACGCGAACCGATACCTGGGATAGTACCTACGGGTAGTGCGCCAGCTATGTCACTACCTGTTGGTCAGTAGACACTACCGGCGGTACCGGTAGCAGAGAATCACAGGCTTAGTGCCTTACATATGTTTTAGCACCAGATATCCCTCAAGTTTCGAGGTGAGCCTGACTCGTAGGCGGCTGAGGACTGGCTTGAGGAGGTGGTTGTGAGTTTTCTGGAGCTAATACAGCTTCGACAGTACGACATGTCGGAAGCAGAGCACTCATCGTGGCTTACCAATCAATCGTAGTACTCGTTGGTTACGTTGTGATCAGTTCCTTAGACTCGAACTTCTGAGCGAAGTGTGTCTAAGGGAAATCCGAACCATTACTTTTCCTCTATGCATTTCTACCTATGTTAGGATGCTAGAGAGAACCTTTGTGGTTGTGAACGTTAGCAGTGAAAGGCAGGAAACTAGCGCCAGTCTCAGAGACTCGGGCGTGTAAAATGTTTCAGGAGGAGGAAGTGCTAAGGACAGATGAATCTGCAGGGTAGCAGACGTGGAAGCGGAGCTTAGAGAGCAGCATGTGGTGGTGTACATTTCGACATGTTACGACCACCCGACTTAGTAGTCCCCGCCAGGCTCAGGGAGCAGGAGGGCTGGGGAGGAGAGTAGCTACATTGCGGTCAAGGAGTGTGACCCAGGAACTCTAAGAATGATTCGGGGTACGAATTATGTCTACTACGAGCTGCCATATCTATAGACATAGGAACCGATCATTCAACCCTTCCACGAATCATGTCCCAGACCTAGAGGTTCCGGGTAAGCCGTAGACTTGACCCTCACGTCTGGAGATACCTTTGGGAGTAGACTCGATAATCACACTTACGCTGACGGTGTGATTTGACCTCGAGGCGAGAGTTTCGGTTGGAATCTCTTGGTGGCAGCGTAGAGGCCTTACGACGTTGATCTGGGTATGATTCAAAAATCATACCCCGGTTGACTGTTTTAGGCAAACGTCGGAATGGGTTTTCCTTGGTCGGCGAAAAGGAAACCCTGGGCAGCACATGTTAAACTCGGGCATAAGAGGGTGTGGCCGATCACTCTTGAGTTGGTCAACCCTACCCTTGTGGCAGCAGGAGTTTTGAGTTTCAGTGCTAACCTAAAAAGGGAAACCTCTTAAATTCGAGGGGGACGAACACGTTCTTATACGGTCTCAACCCGATGAGGTTTCGGAGATGTGGCCGAGGCGGCAGGTTATCTCCGAAGTTCGATGGGCCTTTCCAGGTCCTCAGCAGGATAGGAGAGGTGGCTTATCGCCTGGCTCTACCACCTCAGTTGCACCGGGTGCACGACGTCTTCCACGTGTCTCAGCTGAGGAGATACGTGCATGACCCGACGCACATCATCGACTTTGGGGAGCTGGACGTGGACGATGGGGCGACTTTTGCGGAGGTCCCAGTGGAGATCGAGGATCGACAGGAGCGGGTCCTACGTGGGCGGTCGATTCCTCTTGTGCGCGTCAGATGGCAGCACGGGAACCTCCAGGAGAGCACTTGGGAGCGGGAGGCTCAGATGCGTGCTCAGTACCCCCATATGTTCCCCTAGTTTTTGATGTATCTTTACGGGGACGTAAAGCCCTGAGGTGGGAGTAATGTAAAGACCCGCAAATTTCAAGGAAATTTTTTTTTCTTAATTTTCTTTGGAATTTTACAAGAGCGCAGCTTCAGACGGCACCTGATTCCGAGGCCCGGTGTGCCCGGAATCAATTTTCGAAGTTTGGCTCGGGTACGTTCAGTGAACGGACGAGCGGGTTTTTCTATCTTTTGAACCGGTGCCCGGAATCGAATTCTGAGGGCACCGATGAAATCGCAGCGCCGGTATTTGCTTAGAAACGCCTCTTCCGGAGTTGCGTTTGCTTAGACATGGTTTTTAAATTTTTGCGGCTTTAAGTCAGAAATAAAATAAAGTTTGTGCGACAACTTTATTTTATTTCACTTAAGCAGCTTGGAAGCCACTTGAAGCCACTTAAAGGCGGCTTGAACTGAGTTGAACTGGATAGGATGCTATCCAGAAATATCCTACCCCTTGGTAGGATATTTGTGCGGTGGGACCCGCACGAGCCCCGCCGTTTCTTTCGCTAAGTAACGCACCCGCGAAAACCCGTCAAAGTAACTGAAAAGTCAACTGACGCGTTTTCTTTAATTCTTAACAGACCATTTAATTGGGCGGTTTATTTCGTGAATTAAATGGACTGTTTCTTCGTGAATTAAATGGGTCGTTTCTTTCGTTGAATTAATTCAACGAATTGATGGATCGTTTCTTAACCGGTTTCGTGTGTTGGCATGTTTATAAAATAAGACCAACCCAAAAATCCTTGGAAAGGATTTGAAAGAATCTTCGTTCCTCCACCCTCTCCGCGAAGAACGCGAAGAACGCGAAGAACGCGAAGAACGCGAAGAACGCGAAGAACGCGAAGAACGCCGGCGACCGGAGTTCGACGACGCACACCAAGATCTGCGACGTCGACGAGATCTACCCGCGACGTTCTTCGGCGACGCCTCTTCTTCCGCGGCCGACCCTCGTTCGGCAACAAAGGTGAGAATCGGATCTTTTCTTCTCCCTTTTTAATTTCAATATCAACGGATTTAAACTAATTAAATCCGTTGATCTTGATCCGGAGATTGGCGACGCGACGAGCGATTCCGCGACGACGCGGCGATCTCCATCTTCCGCGACGAGCAATCCCGCGACGATCCCCCGTTCGGCAACGACAAGTAAGGGTTGATTGGAATATTTTCCTTCCCGTGATTTATTTCTTTTAAAGTAAAGAAGCATGATCTTCGAACAATTTTAACATTTAAAATTGTTGTTGATTGTTTTATTGTTCCTCCCGTGGATTATGACTAACGCGGAGGGTGCGGGTCTAACGAACAAGACCCGGCAACCCTCCGCCGATCTATTTTTGTTGTGCGGATTTGGCGGACGTCGACAAACCGTGCGGCAAGGGCAATTTGTTTGCTCCGCAGTGAAGATCGTCCCCCGGGAGGAGCATCGGCGCAGACGGGAAAGAAATCGGGCCACCGGAGCATCTCCGGCGGCGGCGCGGGTCGCCGGCGCGGCGGCGCCGGCGACCGGAGGCGGCGGCGCCCGGCGCGCCGCCGTGGAGGAAGCCCGCCGCGGCTGAAGCCGCGGCGGCAACGGCGGCCGGTTCCGCGGCCGCGCGGAACCGGGACGGACGCGGCGGCCCGGCCGCGTCCGCGTGACAGGCGGCCCCCCGCGGGGCCGCGGTTCCCTCAAGCCGCGGGATCAACCCGCGGCGGCGGCGGCTCCCTCGGCCGCTCGGCCGAGACCGAGCCGGCCGGTCCGGTCGGCCGGGCCGCGCCCAGGCCGGACCGGACCCAGCCGAGCCAGTTCGGGCCGGGTCGAGCCGACCCGGTTCGGGCCGACCCGGTTCGGCCGACCCCAGGGGGGGTTCGGGCCGGGTCGCCCCGGGCCCAGTACCCCCGTTTCGGGCCCTCTACGGTCTTTCGCCCATATCTTGGGCCTGGGACCTCCGATTGATGAACCGTCAGCGGCTACGCGATCCTTGGATCGAGACGGTCGTTTCGGTATATTACACTCAAGGTTTCGGAAGACTTTGGGTTCGGCCGGGTTGGTTCGTACACGAAACCAACCGGGCCCTCGGAGCGGAAACGCTCATAACTTGAGCTACGGACGTCCGATCGACGTACCGTCAGCTGTGGTAGTTCCCTCTAAGTGAGACGGAACTTTTGGCATACTCCGCCCGAGGATCGGATACAGGCGGAGTACGGTCGGGTTGGTTTTGCCCTAAAAACCAACCGGGCCCCTGGGACAAAAATGCTAATAACTCTCAGATCGGGCGTCCGTTTGACGCGCCGTCTGTCGCGTTGAGATCCTGTTGTCGATACGGAACTTTTGGATACATCAACGTCGGACTACGTGTCAGTTGATGTATCAGCCCTCGGCTCGTGGAGCGGACCCTTCTAAACGAGCCCGCTTTGTGCGGGAACCCTAGCGCTGGCTGTGACTTCGACGACAGAGCAGAGATCCTTCGTGGACTGCGACGACGACAGAGCAGAGATCCTCCGTGGACTGCGACGACGGCAGAGCAGAGATCCTCCGTGGACTGCAACGACGGCAGAGCAGAGATCCTTCGTGGACTGCGGCGACGACTGTGCAGAGATCCTCCGTGGACTGCGTCGACTACTGCACTCAGCGATCCTACGTGGAACAGTGCTACCGAACCTGTGTGAGCTGAATCTTCTTTTTACCTTGAGCGGTGGAGCGCTTGGGTGTAGCGGCGGACCCGTGGTACTTGGCAGTGGTGGTGCGCTTGGATGCAGCAACAGACCCTTGGCGGTGGAGCGCTTGGTTGTAGCGGCAGACCCGCGATACTCTACGGAGTGTGTGCGCTTGGTTGTAGCGACAGACCCGCGACGGTGGAGACGTGCGTGCGGAGTACGGAGACCGTGTAGATGACAGAGACCTGACGACTGCTTGACCGACTCGACTTGGAGTGAGTCGACTAGCCCAGTGGACGGAGCGCCCAGTAGTTGGCAGCAGACCCACGGCGGACGGAGCGCCCGGTAGTTGGCAGCAGACCCGCGGTACTCGACAGGAGGAGTACCTCAGTAGGCTATCTGGGTGAGCGCCCGGTATTTGGCAGCAGACCCTCAGCGGACGGAGCGCCCGGTAGTTGGCAGCAGACCCGCGGTACTCGACAGGAGGAGTACTTCAGCAGTCTTAGGTTAGTGAGCAGTACCTCGGAGTCGTGACAGGACCACTGTACACTTCAGAGATGGGGCTCTTCAACATTTACGGTTTCGATAATGAAAATCCTGGTTGATCTGAATCTTATGTTACTCTCCTTTGTGGATTGTGTTGAACTATCCTATGTGGATTTACTGTTACTCTCCTTGTGGATTGTGTTGAACTATCCTTTGTGGATTTACTGTTACTCTCCTTTGTGGATTGTGTTGAACTATCCTATGTGGATTTACTGTTACTCTCCTTTGTGGATTGTGTTGAACTATCCTATGTGGATTTACTGTTACTCTCCTTTGTGGATTGTGTTGAACTATCCTATGTGGATTTACTGTTACCCTCCTTTGTGGATTGTGTTGAACTATCCTATGTGGATTTACTGTTACTCTCCTTTGTGGATTGTGTTGAACTATCCTATGTGGATTTACTGTTACTCTCCTTGTGGATTTGAGTCTTGATTCCTTTGTGGATTGAGTTGTTCTTGAGCTCGTGAGCAGAGCTAGAATTGGGGGCTTAGGTATATGTATGGGCGTATACCTAAGTCGAGTCAGATGTTACTTCGTGATTGCATCTTTCTTTTGTGCTATATCCTTTGTGGATTTCGGGAGACCTTCGGGGGTCTCGGGGTCCTTACTGAGTAGTTGTACTCATCCCTGCACGGGCTATGCCCGCACCTTGTTGTGTTGGTTGCAGACGACGGACAGCGCTGATCACGGCTGGGGCGTGGAGCAGGACGGTACCTGGAGATGGACCACTGGTCGGGACGTGCTCGGAGCGGACGTGGGACCCGAGGAGCCTGGAGGCTATCTGTACCCACCCTTCAGGTGGGATTGCCAGTGGACGACACGAGGCCGCCGTCTTTTCTACAGTTATTGTACTTTACTTTTCAGTTGTACTTTACAGTTGGGCTTGTATTTCCGGCCCCCTTTACTTTTCTGCACTTTACTTTCCGCTTGCTGACTCTGTGTGGTTGTTACTTACAAAGGCAATGCCTTCCCTGTTTACTGGGATTTTACGCCTTGGTGCTAGTCGCCAGCCCCTGGCCTATGGAAGGCGGGCTTGGGGTAGTCACGGCACGGGCCCCGAGGACGGGTCGTGACATGCTACCCCGCCAGCCGCGATCTTCCCTCCCTACCCGCATACCTCCGGCGCACCCCCTGCTGTCCAGTCCACCTCTAATGACCATATCCCTCCTGGCTGAGTCCTCGTTGCGCCGCCACACCCTCTCCACCTCGAGGTTCTTTTCGGTTCTCTTGTGATGCATATTTGGTGCCATTGAAGATTCGTAAAAGATTTGGGAATTTCTTCAACCGAGGTGATTTCATGCCCTAAAATTCTTAGATGATTTAATTTGTTAACTCAATTAATGTTTACATGTCCTATAGTTATATCGGTTGATTGTGAAATGTGTTCTGGAAATATTTTTGGCACGCATGTGCGATGGAATTGGGTCTTCTTTGAGAAAAGGTCATGTATTTCATAGGCTCTTGTTGTGGTAATTCTTGGAAACATTCAATTAATTATTTTAGGTGTGAAAAGTATGTTTTGGTAATAGTTTAATTTTTATATGTGTTAAAAATGAATTTTTCTACAAAATAAATGGTTTTGTGTCCTACGCATCGTATTGTAGTGTTTCTTAAAAAGAGTTTCAAGGATTTTTTGAAAGTATGAAATATTTTCTAAAGCAATCAAGTTCTGAGTGTGTTAAAAATGTGGTTTTAAGGAAAAATGTATTATTTTGGAATGTTGAACTTATTGCGCACCTTTGAAGTTAAATTATAAATAGTTTGAGTAACGAAAAACATATTTTGGTATGGTTGTGCATTGGATTCAGTTTTAAAGTGGTGTTTTTATATGGAATTAGCTGAGTTTTTGGTGAAAATTTTATTGTGCTAATTTTCAAGTGTTTCATAAATGGTTTTATTGATTTATTCAATTGCGTGTGTGGTGAAAAAGTGGTATTCAAAAAGATTATGTCTGCATTTAATTTTTAAAGTGGCTTTTCCTACGTGAAATTGAGTGTGTCTTTGGAGCGAGGTCCGGTTTCACATCTTGGGAATGTTTTATTATGTTTTGATTTATTTATTAAATTATCTTGTAGTGTGTTGGTCGTCGCATGATGAGTTCATGTGGTTGACAACAAACGCCTACATATATATATACATGGGTAGGCATGTATATATACATATCCTCCTTGCGCATGTTCCCTCATGGCGCGGGGAATATGTTCCTGGATCAGAGGATATATATATATATATATATGAAAATGTATATGTGTGTAGGTGAAGTGGTCTCAGGCTACCATCATTTAAAGCAACGTGTCTTGAGGTAGGTCCCCTATGCCTAAGATTTTAATTTGAAATTCATAATTGCTTGATGGTTTTCAAAATATGTTTTACACTATTCTATATACACATGCTATGGAATCTGATTGCGGTTGCTAGAATCCATTATGCCTTGTATTGGAAAATTTAAATGTATTTTAAAGCCATTGGCCTTAAGTGAATTTTCTTGAAAAATTGATTTCTTAAGTGGTTTTGAATTGGTAAGGTGTATTTCCAAAGGTGTTTGGACTTTTGGCCGGTTGATTGTAAAAGGTGTTCCGTTTATGTAATTAAGCATGTTTGACATCTTAAGAATGTTTTATGCTATAGAAAAAAAACCTCTATTGAGGCCTGTTCATCACTTTATGATTTTGTTTGTGATAATAGAAAACCCCTTTTGAATCATTCCCCAAAATTTGAAAATTAAATGTGATGCAAGTGTTAATGAGCGGTTTGTGATATGTGCCTAGTGTAAAGTCTTGTGCGTTATAGAGGGATGTAAAGAGGGGGAATGCACTTAAGTAGGGAGAGATGTGGTGGGAGGTTGTATGAGTTTTAGATAAAGAAAGTGTAGTGTACTTGTTTGATTGCTTGATAAAGAAAACTCACCATCATTTGAAATAGAGCACCATGGGAAACCCATGTATCTAGGTGGGTGACCAGGACTAGTACGCTAGATGACATAGCAGGGGTTTGTCCAGGTTTGCCTAGCAGGATTGACGCAACAACACTAACTAAGAATATGAATTTTTGAGGGTCGTGGTCTCCTATGACATGTTTTCTGAGGGTCGTGGCCTTCTAAGCCACGTTTTCTGAGGGCCGTGGTCTTCTATGCCATGTTTCACTTAGGTATGAGGTCTTTAGGTTCCCACTTGTTCTAGGTGCCTATAGGGATTACCCATAGTGCTCATTTGTGACATGCAACTTGTGATGTAACTTCCTTTTCAGTTGTTTCATACCTAATGTCTTGTTTGCAGAAATAACATTTTATTCCAAACTGGTTTCTTTTCATTTTGAAATGTTAATGCATGCTTGAAACCTATTTTGAAAATGTAGTAAGAGTGAAATGATTTATTTGAAAATGAAAACTCATTACTTGAATTTGAAAATAAGGGAAGACATTATTTTATTATATCTTATTTTCAAACTGGCATACTTGGATTTCTTAATAAAGGCGGAGGCATAGGATGTGGTTATATTTTGGCTTTCCTACTGAGCATCTAGGTGCTCACGGCTATTTTACTTTTCAGTTGCAGGTTTCAGTCTTGGATCCTTCTTGGGAGCAAGTGTGGTTGTCGTACCATGGTGACCCACGGGGTCACCTGAGGTATGTCATGTTTCATTGTTTATATCTTTCTCCGCTGCCACGTTGTTCAGTTTATTTTCCATTATTTACCTGCTTGTTCAGTTTATGTTTATTTATCTTTTTCATGTGCCAAACCGTTCCCAAATAGTTTGTTTGATGCCCGGCACTAGTTGCCAGCCCATGGGGTTCAGGAACGCACTTCGGGCCATGTCGCAGACCGGGTCGGGTGCTAGAGTCGGATGACGATCCAGCCTGGTTCGTAACAAAATGATATCAGAGATACCCTTGTTATTTGGGGTGTTAGGTAGCTTGGTGATTAAGTGTGTCGGGACTCGAGAGGTAGGTGTGGGAAGCAAGTCATGAACACTTGCCCGTCCCGAGACTCGTGTTGCCAAGGGTAGTTCGGAATTTGAATTTTCTTCTTTGGATTGGTATGTGTGGATGAGGGGTGACAAGGGAAGTGATCTGATGTTACACGATGAGCTTGATTGGAGTAGCGACCCATGAATGGCCCGAATGCACGGTTCAAGATGCTGCCTATGGTTGATGCTCACTTGGAGCATGGCCTGCTAGGCCATGTTACCGGGTTGGTGTAACCACTAGTCCCTTATTTTTGGATGTTTTAATGTATGTTATGTTTAACCTTCATTTTGGTTGGTGTGAGTACATCTCAAAAATTAAAATGGATTTTTGTGAAGGTGGATTCAAATGGGAATGTGGTGTTAGACTGGAAAAGTGGTTTTGAAATGGAAATTATCTTCTTTTAATGAATGTGTGGTTTCAAAAGGGAAAATGGGAGGTGTTTTGGATGTTTTTTGGAATCTCAGAAACACTTTTTGGAATGTGAATTGGAAAATGTTTTGGAAATTGGAAATGTATTGCTTTGATGATAAGTTACTTTTTCAAATTGGTTGGGAATTTGTGCTTTATGCTGAATGATCTGTTTTGAAAATGAGAAGTGTCTTGAATTGACCCTTGGTATTCCAATGAGTGATCACATACATTGAGGTGCGCATGTGGAAAGTGGAGGAATTGGTGATGTGAGTGGATGGGTGCTTGAGCTTGCACTGGATATGTATGTGCGAGACATTATGGGATACCAATGGTGGAAATTTAAGATGTTTTGCTTGCTGAAAAATGGTTTTCAAAAAGGGGTTTTTCAAATGTTTAGAATAGTGAGCGAGAAATTGTTTAGCATTCTCTTTTCGTGTTGGGTATTCCTTTTCGTGAGTTCTTGGTTTTGACATACTGAATTGTGGTTGGAATAGTGATTTGAGTTTGAGCTTTTTTTTTGTGATTGTGGTGTGGAATTTGGATTTGTGATGAGTTTTGATTCGAATTTGTGCCACTTGTTTTTGGGTATGCTACCCAAAAAAGTCCCAGATGTTTCTAGTGAGTCTCTTCCAGTTGTTAGTTCTACCCAGACTCTTAACGGGGTGGTCAAATTGAAATCTTTTCAGTTGTTGTTCATATTCCGTGGTGATCATGATCTATTGAAGTTAGCAAACTAGATTGGGGAAGTCGTTGGTGTTTTCAGGTTATTGGGAACTCCTAAAGCTAAGATAGTCTGTGTTGGTTCAGGTCTGTTTAAAGGTGCAACTTGGGATTGGTGGAGGAGATAACCCTAGTTTTGTTGCATGATGGTATGACTTGGAAGGTGTTTAGGACCACTCTCGTTTGATGGTTTATATTTGTGGAAGTGAAGGTAAGGGAAGCGACAAGGCTCGTGACTGTCCAGCAAGGCCAACGAATAGTGAAGGCCTACGTTGGGCATATCAAGATGTTGGTTTCCTTTTATCTAAAGATAACATTGCAGAATCAGTTAATGTTTCTCTTGTGTGGCGTCTTCGTCTACTGTTCAAGGACCGGTTCCCTTTGGTGTTTGGGATGGTTCCCCATTCTGTGAGAGAGAACTGGAGGAACCCATCTTAGACAAGTTTTCTTATCAATTTCATCTTCTATTAGTTGGGACACTCTCCTGTTCGCTTCTTGTGTGGCTAGTTTGGGTACTTTAGGTCTCCTTATCATTATCCATTGAAGACTTGATGTCGGTGTGGATGTTTGGGAAACATAGAGAGGTTCCTCTATCATCTTCATCAAGAGGAGTCTCAACAGGAGAATGTCAGCTCCTGACTGCGGGGCAGCAGATGCTTCAAGACATCAGAGCTCTAGCCACAGGTCTCAGAGTGAATCCTTTCATGCAGTCAGTAATAGTTGGGTATGGGGCACCTTGGTCTGACTTTTGTCTCCAGTGATAAAATAGGGACTGTTTAAATTTCTCGGTTCAAGCTTCCTCGTCTTTGAAGGTTTTGTTTTTCTGTAAGAGGCGCAAAGGTCTCTTTTTCTCGTTGTGGTCTTTGTTCTTTGAATACCCCACTGTGGTTGTAAAAAGGCATGGTGATCTTGTTTTCCTGTAATTCTAGTAGTTGCGCCTCCTCAAGTGTGACCCGTTTTGTTTTAGTGCATGCTCATTTTGGAGTTGATCATATCTTGTGGAAGTGATGAACCATGGTTATGTTCGTTATTTGGTAGAATTCTTCTGTGGGTTTTCTCATGTCGCAGTGGTTTCTGGTTTGGGATTGGAAGTTCTCATGTCGGTTTATACTGGTTGGTTTAAGCTAGTCGGTTCTTAAATGGTGGGGAGACTCACCATGAATATTGTCGTGCCTTTTTCGAGGTTTGGCCTGTAAGGTGGTTCCCTCGTGGATCAAGTTAGCAGTTCCAAAGTTAGTTCATGCTAAAAGTCTCAATGTCGGTTGTGCTAGTCGGGTTCTTGTGGTGGGGATAACCCTCCTCTTTTCTTGATGGTTCTTCTCTTCTCAGTTTCCCTTAGAGTTGGTCGGGTGTGACAGAGGGAGTGAAAATTCATACCAAGTTCATGATTTTGTTAGTCTCATTCAATTTAAAACTCGAGTTTGATTTCTCATTGGGCTGGGTGACTTTCTGGGGGCAGAAAGTGTCATGGTGGGGAGAATTTTCACACCCGGACTCTGCACTATGGAAATGACTTTTAATTTTATTCTTATTCTATGATTTTTATTTGGCATTAAATTTGTTATGTCGAGATGCATGATGGACTCGACTTGAGTTTTGTGTTGCTGGTAAATGTGCGTATTGACTTAGAAATGCCTGATACTTTATTTTAATTATTTTGGGTCTTGTTTTTAAATTTGCAGTTTGAACCGGTTTATATATATATATATATACACACTTGGGTTGTTATATGGCGCGCAGCTGTGTGCGTGACCGTGCGTAGTGTCCATCCTTGGAAAGAAAATGTTTTTGAATTAAATTTGTTAGTTTTTGAGAGCGTGGCTAGGCGAGTGACTGCGTACGTGACCATGTGTGGTGTCTAACATTAATAAATAATATAATATTATTTTGTTATTATTAATTAGTAATTTTTTTATTCTTTCAAATTTCATTTATTTAATTTATTTCATTTTATTAATTTTATTTATTTATTTTTATTTCATTTGATTTATTTATTTTTATTTCATTTTTTTTCTTTTTTTTCTTTTCTTCATTTCTTTTTCTTATCCCTCACTCACCCCTCTCCCACGCCGCATTTCCCCCTCCCCCTTCCTGGATTGCATCGCCCCTTTTTCCCCTAACCCTAGCCGCACCATCCCCCTTCTCCTTGCCTCACCGCCACACCTCCCTCCTCAGGTGGACGGAGCCCGCGCCGCCCTTCTAGCTCACACCACCAGCCGCCGCCGGCCTCCCTCTCCCGTGACAGACTTCCCAGCGCCAACCCCTCTTTCCCGGCCTCCTCCTACGCAGCCTGTTCTTGCGCCACCTCCCTCCTCCCTTCCTGCTCACCTCATGTCGCAGACCCCCCCGGAACCCTAGCTCCCTTCCTCTCTTCTTTGGTCAAAGCTCCCCTCCATCTCCCTCTCTGGCGAAGCCTCACCCCAGCTCCCCGACGAAGCACCTTTCGCACCACCCAAGCACCTTCGTGCCGACCTGCATCACACCGTGAAACAGCGCCTCTCCCCAAACCACGACGTACAGCCCATCCCCTTCACGTCGAGCCTACTTGACCTCCTCCCTGTGCACTATTGGTCGGTGACCTGCCCTCCGACGTCTGGCAGCCTCCCCTTCATCGTGCTACCCCACCAGCCGCGATCTTCCGTCCCTTCCCACACACCTCCGGCGCTCCCCCTGCTGGCCAGTCCACCTCCGATGACTATATCCCTCTTGGTTGAGTCCCCTTAGCACCGTCGCACCCTCTCCACCTAGAGGTTCTTTTCAGTTCTCTTGTGATGCATATTTGGTGCGGTTGAAGATCCACAAAAGATTTGGGAATTTCTTCACCCGAGGTGATTTCATGCCCTAACATTATTAGATGATTTAATTTGTTTACTCAATTAATGTTTACATGTCCTATCGTTAAATCGGTTGATTGTGAAACGTGTTCTGGAAATATTTTTGGTATGCATGTGTGATGGAATTGGGTCTTCTTTGAGAAAAGGTCATATATTTCATAGCCTCTTGTTGTGGGAATTATTGGAAACATTCAATTAATTATTTTAGGTGTGAAAAGTATGTTTTGGTAATAGTTTAATTTTATATGTGTTAAAAATGAATTTTTCTATAAAATAAATGGTTGTGTGTCCTGCGCATCATATTGTAGTGTTTCTTAAAAAGAGTTTCAAGCCTTTTTTTGAAAGTATGAAATATTTTCTAAAGAAATCAAGGTGCGAGTGTGTTAAAAATTTGGTTTGAAGGAAAAATGTATTATTTTGGCATGTTGAACTTATTTCGCACCTTTGAAGTTAAATTATAAATAGTTTGAGTAACGAAAAACATATTTTGGTATGGTTGTGCTTTGGATTCAGTTTTAAAGTGGTGTTTTTATATGAAATTGGGTGATTTTTGGTGAAAATTTTATAGTGCTAATTTTCAACTGTTTCATAAATGGTTTTATTGATTTATTCAATTGCGTGTGTGGTGCGAAAGTGGTCTTCAAAAAGATTAAGTCTGCATTTGATTTTTAAAGTGTCTTTTCCTACGTGAAATTGAGTGTGTATTTGGAGCGAGGTCAAGTTTCGCATCTTGGGAATGTTTTATTATGTTTTTATTTATTTATTAAATTATCTTGTAGTGTGTTGGTAGTCGCATGATGAGTTCGTGTAGTTGACAACAAACACCTACATATATATACATGGGTAGGCATGTATATATACATATCGTCCTTGCGCATGTTCCCTCATGGCGCGAGGAATATGTTCCTGGATCAAAGGATATATATATATAAGAAAATGTATATGTGTGTAGGTTATCTTGTCTCGGGATTCAATCATCAAAAGCTCCGTGTCTAGAGGTAGGTCCCCTACGCCTATGCTTTTAATTTGAAATTCATAATTTCTTGATGGTTTTAAAAATATGTTTTACACTATGTTATATACGCATGCTATGGAATCTGATTTCGGTTGCTAGAAACCATTATTCCTTATATTGGAAAATTGAAATGTATTTCAAAGCTGTTGGCCTTAAGTGACTTTTCTTGGAAAATTGATTTCATAAGTGGTTTTGAATTGGTATGGTGTATTTCCAAAGGTGTTTGGCCTTTTGGCCGGTTGATTGTAAAAGGTGTTCCCTTTATGTAATTAAGCCTGTTTGATATCTTAAGTATGTTTTATGAAATAGAAAAAAACCACTATTGAGGCCCGTTCGGCACATTAAGATTTGGTTTGGAAAAATAGAAAACCCTTTTTGAGTCATTCCCCTAAATTTGAAAATAAAATGTGATGCAAGTGTTAATGAGCGGTTTGTGATATGTGCCTAGTGTAAAGGCTTGTGCGTGATTGTGTGATGTAAAGAGGGGGAATGCACTTAATTAGGGAGAGCAGTGGTGGGTGGTTGTATGAGTTTTAGATAAAGAAAGTGTAGTGTACTTGTTTGATTGCTTGATAAAGAAAACTCACCACCATTTGAAATAGAGCACCATGGGGACCCCATGTATCTAGGTGGGTGACCAGGACTAGTACGCTAGATGACACGGAAGGGGTTCATCCCGGTTTGTCTAGCAGGATTGACGCAACAACACTAACTATGCATATGAATTTCTGAGGGTCATGGTCTTCTAAGACACGTTTTCTGAGGGTCGTGGCCTTCTAAGCCACGTTTTCTCAGGGTCGTGGTCTTCTAAGCCACATTTCACTGAGGTACGAGGTAATTAGGTTCCCTCTTATTCTAGCTGCATATAGGGATTACCCATAGTGCTCATTTGTAACATGCTGCTTGTGATGTAACTACCTTTTCAGTTGTTTCATACATGATGTCTTGTTTGTAAAAATCACATTTTATTCCAAACTGGTTTCTTTTCATTTTAAAATGTTAATGCATGCTTAGAACCTATTTTGAAAATGTAGTAAGAGTGAAACACTTTATTTGAAAATGCAAACCCATTACTTGAATTTGAAAAGAAGGGAAGACATTATTTTATTATATCTTATTTTCAAACGGGCATACTTGGATTTCTTAATAAAGGTGGAGGCATAGGACGTGGTTATATTTTGGCTTTCCTACTGAGCATCTAGGTGCTCATGCCTACTTTACTTTTCAGTTGAAGGTTTTAGTCTTGGATCCCTCTTGGGAGAAAGTGTGGTTGTCGTACCGTGGTGACCCATGGGGTCACCTGAGGTATGTCACGTTTCATTGTTTATTTCATTCTTCACCGCCACATTGTTCAGTTTATTTTCCTTTATTTATCATCTTGTTCAGTTTATGTTTATTTATCTTTTTCATGGGCCAAACCGTTCCCAATTGGTTGGTTTTGATGCCCGGTACTAGTTTCCAGCCCATGGGGATCGGGAACGCCCTTCGGGCCATGTCACGGACCGGGTCGGGTGAACGCCCTTCGGGCCATGTCGCGGACCGGTTGGGGTGCTGAGTCGGATGACGATCCGGACTGGTTCGTGACACTTAAGTACACCAATGAAATGTATGTTGTTGAAATTAAGGACCCCTAGGTCTATAGTTTATACAAAATCATGCATCTTGGAGTATAACAAGTGAATTCGTTCTTAAATTCTGATGGTATATCTATCATTCACATTGTTCATGTTGTAACCCCCTTATATAATATAAACACACTAATAAATGTATTATGAATTCATAAAACAGAAAGTATGTAATAAATTAATGAATTACCTATGAAATATACATCACTAATACAAAAAAAATTACCTGAAACATTCTCTCCAAATGTGACATTTCCATAGCTTAATTATTTTAAGTTCCAAAAATTATAATTTTCTCTTGAAATTTTGTTAGAACAAATATTATTCATTTATAATGTGTTTTGGAAATAGGAATTACTCATACCATCTTTTAATATCCATTGATAAATATTTGGTACCCAATGATTCTTGTATATAATAATGTTAGCAATTAAAACATTAAAACCCCATATATTTCCAATCCAATAATACTCTATAACATAAATATCATTTTAAATATTATCCCAAGGAGTTTGGAAAGTGTCAAACTCGTTAAGTGGAAAATTTTATTTAGTGACATATTCTATGATATTTAGTATTGAATGATAAACTTTTATGAATGAAATAGTAGGAGTAAAAATGAATCATACTCAATGGATAAAAAATTAAAAACATTTACATTCATATTTTAACTTTCTTCAAATATTATCAATGATTTATATATAATACATATATCATGATAAAATATTTTTAAGATTAATATCCTTGTACATTATTTTTATAAAAATCTTATAATAATCATTAATTATAAATTCTATAGATTTTTCATCTAAATCAGATTTATGTTTATAAATACTTGGATTAGATTTTAAAAACTAACCCAAATTTATATTATAGCCTTAAATGAAATTTTTAGTGTATAATTTAAATAATTCATAAATATTTTAATTTTATTAAATGATAGAGACACATCATCATGTATTGATGAAGTTTTATTATACATGTCCTCCAAACTGAATGATAACATAAGATATAAAGATAAATTTATATGATTTTATTCTATTAACATTCCCATGAATAAGTAATAATTTTTTAGGATTTATATTAAATCCATTAATAATTTTAATTTTTTCTCAATCTGATAAGGTTTTTGTAAAAATTTGATGGATCTTATTTCACACTCAATTTATGTTTTGTAACTCTTAAATAATTATTTCCATTTCTCTTAAAAAATATATTTTAGTCTCTTTTCCTATTCATAATCATCGTATAGTCTGTTATAATGTTCTAGGCTTCTTATACTCATAGAAATGACCTTTATATGATCCATCTTATCATAAATATCTTTTATATCCATTTTATGATATTTATAAAAGTCCTTACATCCATATATTCTATTCAAATGTCTTATAATTTTTGGAATTTAACCTTCAATGACTTGAAATAAACTACATCCACAATTATTTCAAATGATTTCATATTATATTTACATATATTAAAAAACATAGAATTCAAATTTAATGAATAAGTTGTTGAATAAAATGAAACTCTTAAATTATTATCTTACTTATCGATGTGTCTTTGATATATACTCTCATATTGCATAGGATTTCTAACCAATTCATCTAGAGTATGATTAATTTTTTTTAAACATTCATCGAAAATTGTCCAAATAGATTCATATTGTTTTTGGATGAAATTATGTGAATTTTTTCCCAATATTTATAATCATTGATATCACATTAACTATGTGACTAAATACTATTAAATATTTTCATTAACTTATAGTTTATCTGGGTTAATTATTCTTTAAATTGGAAAATAAATTCTTGATTGTCATTACAATTAATTTAAACTATAGTTTCTCAAAAATCACGTGATGTAGATCCCATAATCTCTATTTTTTTGTAAATCCCACTCAAATTATCAACTGATAAAGTCTAATTTTAGATGTTCCCTGTCATTGATTATCATAGAGTATTTTGAATATTTTAATTAGCTTTATATTCATGTTTATCCTGAATCAAACCAATCTAAATATGACAACAATAATACAGATATCTCATGATATAAATAATAAATATCACAATAGTTACATAAGAAAAATATTGTAAGGTTATGTTTCATGTATATTATTGATAATCACAACTTAGTTTACTACAAAATTTGATATTTATCTATATTAATGCTTCAATATGACCTTTTTTGAGACATCCAATTATAAAATCATCACAATAGCTTGTGGATTTAAATCATAATAATGGGGTGAAATATGATGATCCTTAAGGTATAACATAATAAATTCCTTATTATTTATAGCATAACCAAATAGAAAATCCCAAATAAGGAAAAATGTCTTCTTAGATAGCAAAATAAGTCATTAATTATTTACTAGAGGAGGAAAAACTCAAAATAATATTGGTTTTTCCAAGACAAGAAAAACTAAAACATAAAATAAGTAACATAATCTGTGTAACATAAGAAGTAATGCTTCACAATCATGAACATATGATTTATTATCTTTTGGATCTGGCCTACATGCAAATCCGTTTTCTTGTAAATTTTTTACTAGAGATAAATTATATCACAGTCACCCTTGTGAACATAGATACTCATTGACACATTCACATAAAATTTATATATCATAAGATATAAGACATTTCCTAATGGATTATAGGGTGATATAGGTCCCACCCATCTCACAATCAATACATTTGTGTGCCAAATCACATAACAACTTAGATAATGAAAATATGATTAATTATAATCTAAAATAACCATATAAAGATTTCATGTATATATAATGGGATTCATAAAACACAAAAATATAATTAACTATATATTTATTTAGAACCCATAAATATTAAATTATTTTCATAAAAAATAAAAATAATACCAACAATTTAATACCTTGATAAAAAATATTGATCAACTAATAAAATAAGATAAAAAATCATACCACATGGTTAAACAAGTGACATATATACAATGGGATTAGATCATCCTAATGGAAATGATAACCAAATAATAAAAAAATATTTTTTAAAAAATTATATTAATTATTTTAAATTAATTACAATGAGTATCTTTTCACAAAATATACTTTTTTTTCAGAAATAAAAAATCAAATATTTCTTGGAAATTTGATTTTTGGAAAAACACATTTTTAGACATGATAATAAAAGTGAACATATTTTAAAAATAAATTTATAGATAAATTTAATATCTTATATTATGTTGTAAAAATTAATAAATGAAATATTATTCATTATGTTCCTTATAGATGTCATAATTCATGGATTAAAAGAAAGTGATTTTTTAAAAATGATATATTAAATATATCTAAATAATATATCCTTGAAATAAATAATGTTTTTAAATTTTATAATTAAAAATAATTTAGAAATTTACTTCTCAAAGAAAAATTATAATGGTTTCAAAAGGGGGAAGTAAAAATACAATATAAACTATTAATTTTAAAACAAATATTAAATAATGTTAACTTCAAAAAGAAATAAAATTGTAAAAAAGGAAAAGGGAAAATAGTTAGAAAACATATAATTTATAAATATAAAATTTAATAGTTTATTAAATACATAATATTTATGATATGAAAATGTGTACTGGATGAAAAAACATTTTATTTTGAAAGGATGGAATATTTATTTGATAAAATTGAAATAAAATTGATAAAAACTCACATAGTTAAGTGAGTATTAACTAATATTTCTAAAAAGATAGAAAAATAACGAAAATAACATATTATTTTTTATATTATATTTCCAAAAATAATTGAGAATATTCAATGGAAGGAAAATATTTCCATGTTAGAAAATATAACTTGGTGTAAATGGGATTTATGCTTACTAATGATTCTCTTTTACTTTTTATAACATTAAATAATAGAATTTTATATTTTCAAACCAAAGTAATTACTCATATTATTTAAATAAAACATAACATTAAAATTTATTATGATTGAAAAATCATTAAATATTATAGATAAATAACAGTGATTATAACCCAATAAAAAAATTTAAGTCACAGAACCCACATACTTCCATTGTAACATTTGAGTTAAAAACCCAAGAGAGGTATAAAATTTTACAAAACATATAATGTCATGAGATATAATATTTTCTTGATAAAAAATTACAATGGTGTATTTTTTTTACCATTATAATAAAACATGTTGTTTACCGTAAACATGTCATAAGGGATTAAAATTGGAGATAATGAAACACTTAATAGTAGAGAAGTGAAGGGATTGAATGAAAATGTTTAAATAATTATGAAATTAAATTTTATATATCCTTAAAAATATTTATTTATGATGAATAAATTAATTTTGGTTGTACTTATACCACATCCATTAAAAGTAGGTGTAAAATAAAAAATCATGCCTTAATGAATGTGAACAAGAGACTACAAACCCTTTTCTTACCTTCCTGCTCTGTTGATGAAAATATAACATCATATAAAACCAAAATATCAAAATTAACTACCTATTTATAACCATAAAAATAATTTTTATAATATTATAATTTTTATTAAATTTCTATATCAGGAGTAAATTTATTAGTTTTAGTGTATTATGACCATCGGGTGTTTATTAATTTAACTATTCGGCACATGATTAATAATATTTTCAAAAATATATACTAATAATAATTTTTTAATATATTAATTTATAATAGTTTTAATTTTCCTATAGCCATCTATATTCATATTTTAAGGCACTGACCTTGTCGGTGGTTAATCTGACCAAAATAAGAACACACTATAACATGATTGGAATGTATGATTAATGATGTATTCCTTTGAAAATAAAATAAGAATAATGATGTTGTATTAATTTTTTATTGTGTTTAAATACATATAAATAATTATATAAATTTTATGGAAACATAAATGAAAATTGCATATTATCACGATGGGGGAGTCTACATGTACACATGATTAGAATTCCAATTCCGTAGTGCTTGAGTCGATGTGATGATGGATATTATATTTAAATTTTAGAATATAATTATATTTAATATATAATATTTATTCATCATTTCAAGTTTTAATATCATTAAATTAATGATGTAACTGCAAAAAATGATGTTTCCTCATGAAGGTATTAATCCATACAATGTAGTGACAATGTTCTTTCTTTCTCGATGTCCATATAAATGAATGAATATCAGTAGTTCAATTAAAATGAAAAAATTTAAGTTTAATAATGACCCTAAATTATTCATATTATTATAGTGATAAGATTTTTTGATGAGTAATATTATAATTAAATACTTAAAAATGAGATAATATGTACACTATAGATTGATTTTTTTGGATGTCCCCATAAAATTGAATAGATAATGATAAATATGAGTTACCATGGGTAGAAATTTATGGGATATGATTATACTTAGAGTAAAATTTTGGAGTTTAAAATTTGAATTCTAAGGAACGTTTTGTCTTTGAATGGGTAAAATTGATCCCCATTTGTAAGAGAGGAAAAGGGAACTATTCGAAACACACTTTGTAAATTAATAATTTCATTAATATATTTCAATGTTAATGCCTCAAAAGTTTCCTAATTATTGAGTACGGGCTGTCTGTGGGTATATATATTTAAAAAACCTATGTTTCCAAACATGTTTTATACATATTATATAGTCTGTACCATTATGTTTTTACAGTTTACATTTTTTATTTTTAAACTAGGTAACATGTTTTTAACAACGTGATATTACGTTTTATTAAACATATAAAATAAACCTATACCCAATTTTTTAATTGAGGTAAAT
Organism: Viscum album; assembly: GCA_963277665.1. Lineage (NCBI taxonomy): Eukaryota > Viridiplantae > Streptophyta > Magnoliopsida > Santalales > Viscaceae > Viscum > Viscum album. The sequence goes on from OY728150.1 coordinate 1,478,819,052, forward strand.
GAATTTAAAAACAATTTTTTCAAATTAAAATGAAAAATATAATAATATTTACATTTAAATTAAAATAGATAAATTTTTGAATAACAATTTTTTGTAGAAAAATGACATTTTGACCACTATAAATTTCTAAGATAATTAAGTATAAATTAAAAATTAAATTTGTATTTACATATTTATTTATATTTCAATAAATAACTTGAAATCCATTAAAAATTAATTTTTCAATTTAATTATTTGATTTAAATTTCATGTTATTAATATAAATTATAATTATAAAACTATTATTGCATAATTATCTTGGTGATTACCATAACATCCTAATAATAAAAAATTTAAATGTAAAAATGAATTTCTAAGTATTAAATAATATGAAAATTATTATATAAAACATAATAATACTTTTATAAAATTACCATTATATGTTTATGTAAATTACTATTAATGTTTAGTACATGTTCACATTAAACCATTAGAAAAGATTATTCTTAAGTTTAAAAAATTATGATTAATATAAACATATAAAATCAACTAATTATTATGAAGTTAGTGTATTTATTAACATTAAATTTTTATTTATTTAATAATAAAATGAATCCAAAATATCATTTGATCCTGTTACAATCAATCAGACAAAATAGTTGAATTTTTAGTCATTAAAATGGTAAATTAATTTTCAATATTTTGAGTATCAGATTATAAATTTAAAATATTATTTTTATATTATTTTTTATAATTTATTTGATTTAATTAAATAGTTAATGAATTTTATGACGAAATTAATGAGTATTTTCACTATTCACATAAATTCCATGATTTTAGAGAAACAAAAAAAGTCATTCTCTGCTAATTTTCTGGGATTGAATTCGAAAATTTATTTTAAATTAATTTTTTTAAATATTACTATTTATATAAAAATATATAGTATAATGAAAATTAATTTTATGTAAAATAAACTTTAAAAAAATAATTCAGATTAATTATTTCCCTTCTATGTTTAATAACTAATTATAGATTTCTGTCTTAGTATTTATTATAGCTTCATGAAAAATAGATGCCTAATATTTTTTGGTTTGATTAGATTTGGTGTAGTGTGTGGCATGAATTATAGTTCATAGTGTATTTTAATGTATCCAAAAGCACATGTCATTACATTATATCTTATTAAATAAATTTAGATCTCAATATGTTATTATTACATTCTAGAAAGATTATATGAGGGTATTATTTAATATTTACTGAGACTTGATTTTATGGAAGGGTATCAATGGAGATAATTTACTTATAATAATCACAATCAAAATATTGTATTTCATCATAACCATTTGAGTTAAATACAACTAATGGTTTTGTGTTAAGACGTATTTTACTGTTCTATGAGTTTATAGAACATCACTATTGTGATGGACTGTCATAAATTTTTTTTGGTAATGAAAATAGGTCTCCTACTTAATAATAGTGAAAATATACACAACTAAATATGGACTCCCAAGGTTCCCTTAAATGTAAGTGTCCATGAGAAGGTGAGGTTGAATGTTTAAGTAGAAGATAAAATACACCCATTCATATAAGACTTATTTGGATCCACATTAATCACCCTCCCAGCCCTTTTCAGTGTTTCATTATCCAATGCATCAACATGCACCCTCTCTGTATTATCTCTCACATGTAATGATAGATACAAATGATAAGAACCGACATCCTTTCATACTTGTTGTAGCAGTCATATCACTACTACTCTATAAATCTTAATGGCCAAAAGTTTCCATGGGATGGATTCCTATGCACATTAAAAATGGGTGGTATTTCTTGTTTCCACATATGGATTTACAAGAACCAAAAATAATTCCTACACAAGCTATAGGGGCTCATGTATTCTATGGAATCCAACCAGATTCATGAAGAAATTCAACTCCAAAATCACTAGGAGGACTCCGCCATTTCCCCCAGACCATCATTTACAATTGGAAAAATAGTATCAGTAATTGGTATTACTCAATATTAACCATTGTAAATGTGTATCCACATTTTCTAGAAACATTTGGGCCGACATATGATGCAGTTCATTGATGGGTGATGATTATTACAATATATTGTTATTTTTCCCAATTAATGTAATGTTTAGATCTCCCCATAATGGATTCTATTTATTGTATCGACCCACATCCTTTTTTCAATAAGTATTAGGATGTGAGAAATATTACTATGACATGTGAAAAAGTATATATGTCTAAATTGTTAATTCATCACATCAATTTCATTTAAAGGAAAAAATAAAAATATTTATATTCTTGAAAATATATATTTATAAAAGAAACCATCATTAAGTTAGATAATTTTTTTGAAAAATTATCTTTTGGGTGGTCAAAACAGAGAATAATCTAATAAATATTGAGTGGATAGAATAATGACCCCATATAAAAAATTCTATAGTAGATGATTTAGTTATCACAATCTACCTCATCATAAATAATTTAATAGGCCCCTCCTTATTCCATTCAATGTGTTGTTTATTCACAGTGATCATTTTATGCATATTAGGTTTATGACACTGACTTAGATAATTTTTATGCATTTCAAACATAAGGAATCAGCCCATTAGTGGTGAATTAGGATTCATTTTTCCACTCACATTGTGATAACATTGTTCTTCAATTTTTATTGAATGTTGGACTCTCAGTGAACCCATCATACATAACCAAATCATCCTTCATACCCATTATGGTAATTCCAATGGTTCATCATCAAAAAAAATTACCTGCCAGAAATTTATTTTGTTTTCTTACATTTTCATTACATCTTGATATTTCTTGAATATCCATCTTTCACTTCTTTATTGTGTTTCGTACTTCAACTATGGTTACATTTGTTAATCATATTATGTGATAGATTGTTTGGTATATTCGTATTGTTTCTCATTCCTTGTATAATTGGAATGGGTTGCTCATTAGGGAAACTATCACATTATCCTTTATACCAATGGTTACTACATATTCTAGCCATTATAAACCCCAAAAAAGTTGATATAAGTGAAAATAATAATATAAGAATATGATCAAAAATAATAAATAGAAAAATATATTTAAACATCGTATTCCTTAAAATTTACGTATTCTCTTATGGTCCAATGAGATTGAACTATATTAATCTTATTTTTATCTAGGTGACAATAAGATGGGTTATCTTATGATTCTCAACCTAATTCCACAAAGTTACTATGAAATCAGTAGTTCACAGTGGTTGATGTAGATTACATTATTTACCAAAGAAGATACCGTGGGTGTTTTGTGCCATGTGGGGAATCTTTGTCCCAGTCAACATGCATCAATGTAATTATTGAGAAAATTCCCAACCATACATTTTTATGGTTACTAACCTAGGAACATCTACTCCATAACCATAAAACATTATAGGATACATAATGTGATTTATTTCTAGGAAATCCAATTATTCTAGACATTACCAATATTTCAAGATTTAATCATTTAATTATTATCAACACTATAGATTTCACTAAGGTTATATAACCCCAAAAACAAATGTCTCATAAATAGTTCAGAAAAAGATCAAAAAATATATAAAATATATAAAAACTACTATGTTACCAATGGATTTGACCCAAGAAAAACATAACAGAAATAAAACATTAATATATTGATTTTGATAATATATATCACATTAGTTTTACTACTGAATGAACAAATGTTTTAGTGTCTTTGAGAGTATCTATATTAATAATTTATATGTGGGGAAATTTATCCAAAATAATGGTCCTATAGTCACTTTATAGACTTCTCACATGATAAAATCATCTTTATACCATGAGGACTACATAAAAGGGTGATATCATAATCTTATAACGGGATAACATAAAAATTATGTAATAGATAAATTATAATCATATAGAAATACATGATTAATGGAATATATTTTCATAAAAGAACATAAATTATTAATTTTTAAACACAAGAATAAAATCTTAAAACAATATCAATTTTTTAAATGAATTAGAAATTAAAATATGATGATTATAACATGATCTATGTAGTATAGGAAATTAAATGAAAAAATCATAAACATTATATTTATTTTAAATATGAACCTAGATACCCCATATACTGCAAAATTATAAAATTGTGGGTAGAGATAAATTCCATCAAACTCATCCTTTATTAACTTAACTACATGCTAAACAGTTCAAAAAGATTCTATATCATGAGATATAATACTTTACCAAATTATTTAATGAATGAAATAGGTCCCAGTTATTTCATAATCGATACATTTTTGTGCCACATCGCATTATAAAATAACCCATATAAGGAAAATGGGTTTCATGACATTTATAAATAACCATCTAAAGAACCTAAGGAAATAATATTGGATTTATAAAACATCCAAATGGAAATAATTTCTCTTTTATAAAAAACCCATGAACATAAAATGGGATTCATAAAGTATCCAAATAACATAATTAATTAAATATCCTAAAACCAAAATCATGAAAAATAATAATGATTACATAATAATAGAGTGTCATTGGTTGAAACAAGAATCATTACTATAATATATGTAGATAATTATAATGATAATGAAAACAAAAGTAAACAACATTTTGAAAATTTATTGTATTTTTCATTGTTATGAGTCTATTTTTATAATGCACCCTATATTTTTAATTAATGAAAATAAATACCTTCATGGAAATAAAATTTATTAAAAAAACACATTTCAATAGAATAAAAAAATGGAACATCATTAAATGTGTAAATTTTATTTTAAATATGAATTTCATATATGAATTTGTATAACTAAATGAAAGTAGTCTGTGTTACCAAGTCCCTTACTGATCTCATAATTCATGGATTCACGGAAAGAGAAGAATTTTGAAAACAGTGTTACAATGATTTACAAAAAAAGTACCTTTTATATACATAAATTTTGTCAAAACTATAATTTAAAATAAATTGTAAATGTTTAATCTTATAAGATTCATTAAAATGATTTCAATAAGGTGATATAAAAATACATTGATAACTTTTTATTTTTATAATAATATTTAAAAAATAGAATATCACAAATACATAAAGTATTCAAATATGTAACTTAAAATTATTTTAATAATAATAATCTAGAAAAATGATCATAAATAACGTAAAAAAAGTAATATGTGTCATCAAATGAAGGTCTGGAGTGGAAGATTGCACATTTTCTTTAAGAATGATGGAAAACCCATTAGATCAATTTGTAAAATCCTTATTAAAAACCATGATCTTAAAAAGACTATTAAATTATTATTTTTAAAATATAAAATATATGAAAATCATCTAAAATAGTTTATATTAACTCTCAATAAAAGGGGACAAAATTTACAATGAGTAAAATATTGATATGGAATAAAAATATAATCGGTAATAATGAGTGTTATTATACCAATGGTATACATTTATTTTTGAGAAATGTTAATTAAATCATTTTATTTTAATAAAGGGAAATAATTTCCTACAAAAAATAGAAATAAAGGATAAATTCAAGTATGTTATAAAAGAAAAATCATGGAAAATTATAGTTAGAGAAGAGTTATTGTGACCAGATGAAGAGATATGGGTCATAAAAACCCCTTAATACTTTCATAACATAATAATAAAAATACATGAGTGGTATAACATTAAATAAAATATTATATAACCTAAAATAATATATAATAATGATAAAAAATACAATTGTGATGTTTTTACACCATTTTAAAGGAATCATGGTGTTTAGTTTTATCATAACATAAGGGAATCAAATAAGAGATGAAGATAAAACTAAAACATGGGAAGTGAATGGATTAAAAGGGAACATTTGAAATATAGTAACATAAATACATATATTTCATAATGGGGTGGTTTTTGACAAATTAATTCATTTATTTTGTATCTGTACCATATCAATGAGTAATTTGTAAAAACATTAAATCATTCCTCAATGAAAGTGAACCTGAGACAACAAACCTCTAACTTGATTACTCACATTGTTTTTGAATCTATACCCTCATATAAAAAAATTACATAATAAAATATTTCATATTGATAGTCATAAATTTTGACATTTTATATCACTTATTATAATTATTTATCATGATTACATTAGTTGGTTATAGAATATTATGACCATCAATTGATAATAATTTTAACTCTTTTGTTCATGTAAAATTATTTTCTTATCATTAACCATAATTATTTAAAAAGGTAACTATTTTTGTCACATTTTATATTCAATAATATGTAATGTATAATGATTTAAAATTATCTTATTTCAACCCATATATACATTGGTCACATTATGTGAATACTCAATAGATAACTACTTATTTTGGTAATGTTTCTTATCAATATGATATTTAATATTTCCATAACCATATATTAATCCTTAGATACATAATTTAATATCATAATATTATTTTTGTTGTTACCTTATTAATCCATAATCATATTTTATAGTTCACTTGGGTCGTTAAATCGACCAAAACATTAACATGATTTATCCAGATTGGGGAGTACGGTTAAGGAGGTGATTATTTTGAAAGAGTATCATTTTAAAGGAAAAATAATAATTTTTTTTTATTATTAGTCGATAAAATTATATTATATTATGTTAATACAATGTATTAAAATATAAGTGAATAATTTTTTTACCATGGAGATGATAATGTGCATGTACAAATGATTTTTGTTCCTGTTTCACAACATGTGCTTGGGGGTGAAGGTGGATATTAAATTGATATTTTAGAGTCATGATTATATTTTATATATGATATTTATTCATTATTATAATGACCCTAATTTTTATTATATTACTATTACATCATTTTAATGATACACAACATAATAGAATAACAAATCCAAGACCCAATGATTTAGGGTCTTGGAAAAATTTAGATTATACCAAAAAATTACATAATAAATAATAAAAATAATTTAATTAATTCTTATCTATCTTATTAGTGGCCCTATAATTCTTATTAGTTCATTAAAAATTATGAGGATACATATCAGTGAACATCGTGATATAAAATCATAGTATGAGGAAGAATTAAGGAGCTAAATCTATACAAAAAGAGTGAACAATATCATCATCACCATTACAAAAGTAAAGGATTATCATCAATATCATGAGAGAAACATTGTATAATGGCCTATAACATGGTACTAAATTAAAATGAAACATAATGTTTTAGTTGTCAAAAACCATATATAATTGTGATCAAAGCTTGCATCATGCCCATGCATAACATATGTTCGCAATAATAATATCATCACAGTGAACAAAGATAACATCATGGTCAAACATATTCCACATTATATTTTGAGAAAATTACATTACCCAACACATTGGAGGGAAATATAATCTCTGTCCCAACCCTCGCATCATAATATTTACATATTCTGACATTCCACACATAATGTATTAGAATCATAGTCATTAACTAACACCAATAAATGAAATGCATTATTATGGATTCATCATTCATGATTTTATGAATAATTTTTATTTCTCAAATGAAAAAGTGAAAAAAATTGGTATAATAATCATCATTCTATAAAGAAGAAAAAACAACTCAAGGGGAGTCTGAGATTTGTTTTTGAATGAAGAGTTCTTTTGGAAAATATTTTTTATCTGTCATAAAATCTTATAGGAAACTTGTATATCCCTCAAAAGAAAGGGAAATAATAATGAAATTATATTTAAAGAACATTTGATTATTATTCAAATAAAATATTTTTTGAAATAGTGATAACCAAAGATAATGAGATAGATTTGACAATCCCTATACCTTAATTCTTTCCTTATTTTTTAAATTTTTACCTATTCAATAATAAAATAATTTTTATTAAAACCTTATTCAGAAATTATATTATATAAACATATATATATTAATAAATTATAATAATTTTATTATATTTCATAATTTCTATTGATGAAATTGAAGAGCTTTGATATCGTGTTTTCTTGAAATTCTCTCATTTTTCATCAATTTTTCTACTTTGTCAATGTTAATTGTCAAATTCTCACAATAAATTACTGAAGAATAAATTATATATATATATATACATAATAAGTAACATATTTTTACCATTCATAGGGTTTGTGTTATGAAATGAATTGGTAACATCCCCATTGTTTTTTAACCAACTGTTATCAGGAATGTTGGACAAATATGAAGAAAAATGGATAAAAAACGTAAATAAATATAATATATAATTTTTAAATAATTTCTACATCATAAATATAATATAAAAATTATTCCTAATGAAATATTGTGATTTCAAAATTTGAAATAAAATGGGAAAACATAGAGGATAAATGGATAATGTGTGAAGAGTTAAAAAACCTATTTATTTGGGGTATCTTCTCTTGTAAGATACTCTTAATCCTTTGATTTTTAAAATTACAATAGAATGTACTTATGGACTCTAAGAGGCTTAATTTAGAATATTGGTTTAGATAATTGACTATTTAATTTGATTGAGGAGTGTGTTTAAAAAAATAAGGAAGATGGGTTATTTATACTTAAAGAGATGGGTATTTTCAATATAAAATATTGAATAAAATAATATATCAAAGCTTAATATTTGAATATTGAATTTTTAATATTTGAAATTATAAATTGATACAATATAATGTTACTAATTAATTGAATATCATAATAATTTAAATTAATTAATTTATTAAAAAGATAATATGAAAATGAAAATTTGTTATTTTATGGAATCACCTTTGATTTTAGGTTTTGGATAGTTATTTGAATGTTTGGATAATAATTTTATCATATTTTAATGGTTCATTTCTAAAATAATATATAATGTGGAAGAATATCAAGTTATAGAAAGTGTTATGAGAATATTACATCATGAATGATGTAATTTAAGGTATACTGGTTATCTAAAAAACTGAAGTTTTACAGTTCACCCGAAATTTGATGTATTACAAAAAATCACAAAAAAATCATTCACGTATAATTTAAATGTAATGATTTAAAAATTTATATTTAATTTATAAAAATAATATCTATATTAGTTAATTTTTATTTTTAATATAAAAAATGGTGATTTTTATGAAATTCATTATAATATAGTTAATAAAAATGTGTTAATATTTTTTGTGAGTTTTTTAATCATGATATTTATATATTGAAATTATAAAATTTATATTATTCATAAATAAAATTACTTATATCCAAATTAATTATTTTTAGGTAAAATATCATTATTAATGATCACCATAATATTCTTAACAGCCAGGATATTAATCTGAAATGTGAGGTTACTATTCCAGTCATAACATTTCATCAAATAAATACTTCTACATTATTTCATTCATTTTTAAACTCAATTCATCTCAATGGTTTAAATTTACATTTTATATAATTTTTACTGGGTTAAAAATATTTTTATTCATCTTTATATAGTTTTTAGTGGGAGTGAGGAATATAGTATATTAGGGTGATCAATATTTTCCAATTTTAGAATTTGTATTTTATATTTTTTTGTCTAGTTGTAATGTTTGGAATATTAATTGGTATTATTTCTGATTAATAATCATTATTTATTAAGGAGAAAATGTTTTTTTGGTTTATCTTTATCTTCTATGTGTGTTATATTTTACTATATAATGAAATATATATCTATTCAGAAAACACATATTAATAATAAAAATTTGGTCATTACATTATTCCCCCGTTATAAAATTCAACCTCAAAATTTAAATGCATATTCATGGTTGGAAATATATGAGGATACTTCATTTTTATTTTTTCCTATGGTTCCCATGTATCCTCTTCATACTTATAGTTCCTCCTTAATGCTTTGGAGAGGTGAGTTATCTTGTGGAATAGTTCTTTATCTCAATAGTCCAAGATTTTTGCCTATTTCTTTTTATGTGAGAGGTCATTCTCATATTTTTAACACCTATGGATTGAGTATATTTCAGGGATCTGGTATGTACATTATCAGAAGTGACACGTGGAAAACTTAATGAAATTGTGCCATACTTTTCGGATGTTCTAGCTGATAAGAAATTTATTATATGTGATCAAGGATCTCAAGGGGGAAAATGTAGATTTGGGTATGTTTCCATTCAAAACAACTACATGAATATCTTACAAGGTAATATTGGATGTAAAATAATTTCTCTAACATTGAACTCAAAGTCCCTTTGATGGTTTTCGTCATTTGATATGTCCACAAGGCTGAATACCCTGAGAGGGGGGGGGGGTTGAATCAGGGTATGCCAAATAAAAAATTAAATCCTGTTCTGATATTGTTTCACTGTTAAGAAAAACACTCTTCTCTCTCTTTCCCATTCCATAAAATAAACAGAAAGTAAAGCATGCACAGGACAAAACAATTTTTACCTGGTTCAAACTCACTGGGATACATCCAAGGAACATACACTAGCTATGTGTCGCTGTACTAAATCCAATATAAGAACACAACTGTTTACAAGGTTTGGGATAGATCACTTTTATTCCCAGGATCACTGCCTTTATAATGTTTAGGGTCAGTTCACTAATTTCCCAAGGGTCACTCCCTGTTTCTCTCTCTCTGGATCACTACGATGGGGAGGATCACCTTCTTCTACTTCCATTGCTCACTGCTCTGGAAAGGATCCAGTCATAGTTTATAGACCTGTAGGTCTCTTCATTATCACTAATGAATGCATCCTCCATTGTAAGTAGATGCTTTGTTGAAGTCCAACTTTCACCCATAGATGAATCTCTCTTTTCACCGAGGGTATCAGGAAATCTTCCAGCTTCCACGCAGCCCTAAACCACTACCGTGAAACAACCTTACTTAGCACCCCTCTCTATGTAGGTGTGTAAGTCTCGGTGCGCAAGTCAAAACTGGCGTGCATGTCCTCCTCAACCACTTGCAGGACCAAAGCTTCTGCAACTCCAAACTTGGGCGATGCACACCATTTTTTTCCCAAACCAAAATTGGCGCACAAGTAACAACTTCCACGCTTCATCAATGTCTGGTGCACATGTTTAATCAATCCACATGTGCGAAAACTTATTCTACAACTCAAAACATGCCTGACTCTGTTCCTTTCTCTCCCAAACCACCTTAGGCACACAACTATCACCTGGTGCGCAACTTATCCTTGCGCGACCACACACCACTTGCGCACGGCCACTTCACCTGCGCGACGAGAGCTATGATTTTTCTAAGTGTATAAATCTGCACAGAATAAAGAGGGGTCGACCTGTATTTATAGGTATTTGGACACACTGTGAAATGGCGCACAACTCTCCCCTTGGTGCAAAAGTTTTGGCTCGCAAGTCTCTGTTGCGCAAATAACTTGTGCGACCAACTCTAAAAATTGGGTGCCCCTTATCCCTTTTCCATATTTTGAAGTACTGATCATGAAAAAAATTATGTGCGCAATTTTATTCTCCCTCAAGTACACGGCGTCCAAGTCCCTTTTCCAGAAACCACTTTTCATCATTTGTCAATTTTCAGGCCCAAAAATATGGAAAACACTGGAAAACAGCACCACCTTGTATCTGCTCTTTTTGTACCGCCTCTAGATCATCCATTCCTTTGTCGACGTTCTTGAATAAATCATTGATTGTTACCACAACTCTTGAACTCGACATTCCCCCATGAAATCCCCTTTGTCAAAAAATTTGTTTGACATGGTTTTCTTTGTCAACAATCACAACACATATGTCCTTTCTTTCAACAAACACAGTCACCTCAATAATGCTTCAATGATACTTTTAGAGAATTTTTCAAAACAATCTACCACTTTGGGTTTGATGACAACTCTTCCATAAACAGATACATCGTTAATTCTTCATCCACCATTTGCCTATTGCGATTTTGATAGCGAACAAGGATTTACTCAACACATACTCTAAGCCCACATGATCAATGCTCAGTATGATAAACAAGAGTAAATAAAAAGTTCATCAATGAACAACTTAATCTCTGACACCCACTATTGACATCAAAATGATACCAATTTGTTTGAAATATTCTTACCGTATTTCAACACCACTCTTCTACATTTATCACGATCATTAGCTATTGTTATATCTATTCTTTGATCGATCACTTCTAGCATCGTCAGATTTCATACGCTCCCCCTTTCTCATTGCTCCCCCTATCTCGCTACTCCACCTGTCAGCTTCTCCCCATATCATTCATGATTTGTTAAATAGCCACACTGTCTCTCCCTTGAACAATCATTATTTTCTCCCCCTTTGTCAAAGAACCCGAAGGTCACTCATTTGCAGTCTGTAATAGAGTAGATAACACATATCATCACATTTGGGAAAAAACATCATACATTGGGGAGAGGGGGGGGGGTTCCGCATCCACACTCATTTAACTGTGGGCAGTCGACTGAACTTCTAGATCCAGTCAATGTCTCTCAAAAGATTCCTTGGGTATGGCCTTTGTCAAAATGTCTGCAACCTGTAGCTCTGTAGGCACATACTGCAACTTAACGATTCCCTGCTCAACCTTTTCCTTGATAAAATTATGCATTATCTCAATGTGATTTTCCCTTGAATTATGGATGGTATTTTTGCTATGATTGATGAAACGTGAGTTATCTCACGGGATTCTGATCGGAGACTTCACTTTAACTCCCATATCTTCAAATTGATGCTTCCTCTATAATAACCGTGTATAGGATTGAGTGGCCATAATATACTCAGATTCTGTGGTTCTTAATTAAATGAAATCCTGCTACATTCTTAATTAAGTAATACATAATCCACGAAGATAAAATGCATCTCGTAACGTTGATTTTCGGTCATCTACTGATCCAGCCGAATCTGCATCTGTATAACTTAATAACACTGATTGAGATTTTTCATTATACATCAGACTAAAATCCACGGTGCCTTTTATATACCGAAGTATTCTTTTCACTGAAAGCATGTGGCTTTCCTTGGGATTACTCTGATATCTCACTTCTTGGCATGTGTAAAAAACAATATCAGGTCTTGTTGCTATCAAGTACAACAAACTTCCAATAATTTTCCTGTATTCTGTGACATTGATTGCCTTTCCATCCTCATATTTTGATAATTTCAATCAGGTAGCAACCAGAGTCTTCATCTCCTTGGAATTATCCATTCCAAACCTTCTTAAAACCTCCTTGGCATATTTTGATTGAGAAATTAATGTTCCATTCCTTTTTTGTCTCACTTGTAGACCAAGGAAAAATGTTAGCTCTCCAATAATTGACATTTCAAACTCATTTTTCATGAATTAGAGAAACTGTCTGCACTGAGATTCATCTGATCCACAAAATATTATGTCATCGACATAATCCAAAACCATCATCCTTTGATTATTATCGTTACGGAAGTAGATATTATAATCAAATCCCCTTTCTAGAAACCAAGCTTCTTCAAGTACTGATCAAGCCTTGAGTACCATGCTCTTGGTTCTTTTTTCAACCCATACAACGCCTTCTTCAGTCTGCAAACATTGATTTCATACTCATGAATGAGAAAATCATCAAGCTTCACTATATACACTTCTTCTTCCAAAAATACATTCATAAATGTAGATTTTACGTCTATCTAGAACACTTTAAACTTTCTTTCCATAGCTATGTCTAAAATTAATCTGATTGTCCCTAACCTTGCAACCGGTGAAAATGTCTCATCAACATCTATTCCTTCTATCTGGGAGTATCTTTTTCACACTACTCGTGCTCTTCTTTGAACCACTGCACCATATTCATTCATATTGTTGCGATAAACCCATTTAGTCCCGATGACATTATTATCTGCTAGTCTCGAAACAATCTCCCACGTCTTGTTCTTCTTAATCTGATCATGATCTTCATTCATAGCATGGACCCAATTTTCATCTTTAGCTTCATCAGCATAGCATTTTGGCGCTACCTGAGATAGAAGAGATGTCTGCTGTAGTGACTTCATTATTTTTGTCTGAACTAGAGCTATTTGATCACCAATGATATTCTGCCTATCAATTTCAACTCGACTCTTTGTGTTCCTTGTAGACACAGACTTGAAACTCTCTTGTTCATCATCAGAGTCTTCTTCTGAGTCAGCATCTACCACTTCTACTCCTTCCATGTTACTTTCTTCTTCATCACTTTCATCAAGAAAATTTTCACTGTGTTTTTGAATTTTCTCTTCATTTTCATCAATAGTGACATCATTGCTCTCAAAAAAATTTCCCAGCCTTTTTTTGAAACATTTATATTCTTTTCATTTTCCTGAGTATCTAAGGAATATCCCCTTATCTCCACGTGACTCAAACTTCCTATGATTTTCTTTGATGATAATGAAACACTTAATTCTAATGATTCGAATGTTTTTCAACGTTGGTTTCATCCATACCACATTTCATTCGAAGTCTTCCCTTCTTTCGGACACAATAGTGCCCTGTTCCAAATATAGACCGATGTCAAAACAGCCTACTTCCAAAATTTCTCTGGTAGGTCCTTTTCATTAAGCATTGTTCTGGCCATGCTGTTGATGATCCGATTTCACCTTTCAACTACTCCATTCTGTTGGGGAGTTCTCAATGATGAAACTTAATACCTTATCTTGTGTTTCTCAAGATAGTATTCTACTAGACTCCTTGTGAATTTTGTACCATTATCAGTACAAACGTCAGAATTTATTGCCCAAGCATCCTTTCTGATTCCCTCTTATACTTCTTATTACAACTAAACACTTCTATCTTATGGGTAATGACAAATAACCAAGCCATTATTCTATAATCATCAATGAAAAGGACATGGTACCTTTTCCCATTAATGGGTCGTGGTGAGATCGGTCCACAAACATTAGCATGTTCCAATTCGAGCAATCTAGTTGATTTCTGTTCTTTTGGATTGTATGTATTTCTGATGATCTTCCCTTATTGGCAAGCATCACATGTATGATTGAGATCATGAGATAATTTGGGAAGGTCTCTAGAAGCATCAAAATTTACCATATCTTCCATAGATGGATGGAATAGATGACCAAGTTGCTTATGCCACAGCTTGTTTTCTTCCACTTTGGATAAAATACACATATCTAATTATCCACTTAAAAGGTAATGATTTACCATTATCCTTTTCCCCTGTAGAAAAACTGCTCCATATCTTCCTTTCACAACACACATCTTCTTGGTAAATCAGATAGAGTTCCCAGAGTCACATATTTGACTAACACTGGGAAAGATATGACTAAGACCCTCTACTTCCAAGATATCAGCATGTCTCATTTATTTTCAACCAAATTTAGCCTTTCTGAAACCAATAATCTTCAGCCCTTCATTGTTCACAAACATGAAAACACCTTCCTTTGCATATTTAATTCCTATATTGAGACCCTTGTTACCTGTCATATAGGATGTGCAATCACTATCAAATATCCATACGCCTGAACGATCTGAATCTTTAATGGAAATTTACACGACTACTGCCTTACCATAATTTTCCTTTTTGATCCATGTCTTCGACATCATAGACGGTGTTTTTTGGAGAATTTCATATTCCATAGAGTGTGATGGAACAACTTCATCCTATAGAACTACAAATTGATTTTGTGTTTTCAGCTCACTTGACGATTCCCTAACATGGTGATTATGACTGTTTTAGTTTTTCTTTGGCACATTCCTTTGTATGATTGATGTGAAATATCTAGCCATGTGCCCAAACCCTCCACACCAAAACAATGACCTCCAATGGATTTTCTATAATACTGATCCCTTTTTGGATGCCACTGTTATTATTGTTCCCTTCGTTATCTTTTATCTATAGAAAACTAATTCTATGAGTGGCCCATCTTTCCACAACAATAGCACATAATATTAGGAACAATCTTGTGTGTAACTTCTGCACTGCTGGTTTTCCCTTGTGATCTACTGATATTCTGAATCTATTTTGTACCCAACTCTATCTTCATTCTCAGAGCGGGTTCTTGCGGTTTGACTTCACCCATGACCGCTTTCTATTTTTGTTCATGTCCCATACAAGTCTTGTTGTTAGAACACGATTGTTGCTTCTTTTCCACTGGAGGTCTGTGCTCCACTTCTGACTTTTCAGTTTTCTAAATAATCTATTTTCCTAGCACTGTACTGGGTGTCAAAAGTTTTTCTTGATCCTTAATTATTTGTCGCAGAACAACAACTTCTTTTTATAGTTCCTTGATGCATTTGACCTGATCCTTTCCTGTGTTAGTATAACCATCAATTTCATTATTTTTTTCCTCGATTTTAAGATTATACTCAACAATATTTTCTAAGCTCTCTATTGTTGATGATTTTAGTTTTTCAATTTCTTCTAATAACTCAGACTTTTCTTCATCCTGTTGTTGCATATAGAGTTTCGTATCCTTAACAACTCTATTGGATTTCTTCATTTTGGCTCTGCAAACATCTATCTCCTCAAGAGATACTTCCAATTCAGCTTCCATATGAAATCTTCCTTCAACTTATTCTTATTCTTCTCCAGCGTCAGTTTCTCCCTTTTCCAGAGAACTACTGATGATATCCACCTTGGCATTTCCCCATGATCATTGTAGTTTTCTATCTCTTAAACCATTTCAACCACAGACTCATCTAAACTTTCATAGTCTTGTGAAAGAGGATTCATTTTCTTCAAGAAATTTCTTTTGAACTGTTTCATTCCATTCACATAGTCTGAAGACATATTTTTGGGGATTTCAAATTCATCCTCTTCATCATCATGAGAATTAATTAGAGACCTTGCTGCGAGATGCCCAACCTTTCCACATCTAAAGCATGCAAGTGGAAGTTTCCCATTAAACATTCCTTTTCCTCTTTGATGGTTCAAGGAAAAGAATGACACCACTTCATCTATCTCTTCATTCTCCTGAGATTCTTCAATGGTGAGATTCTTCATGGCCTTAAATTCCACCTCCTTTGATTTCCCCTTTTCCATAGCATCTTTTGCATAATTCCTCATTTCATATGAAACAAGTCAACTGTGTAGGTTATCCAACGTCAGCTCTTTTGGGTCTTTATCATTCAAGATTGAGACTTTCAGATTAAACTGAGGTTGTAGATTCCTCAAGATATGCTTCAAAATATTTATATCTTTGATGACTTCTCCAAGACCCCAAATGTCTTCAACAACAACATTTACCCAGTTGAAAAATGCATCAACAGATTCATTCGAGCTCATTCTAAGATCTTCATATTTGTTCCAAAGAACTTGCAGCTTTGCCTCATTGACTTTTGTATCCCCTTCATATATATTCAAAATATTTTCCCACATAGCATGTGATGTTTTTCAGGACATCACCTTCATATAGATAGCATTTGAAAGGGCTCCACCTAAAGAATTAATACCCTTAGCGTCAGCATCTAGATCCCTTATTTCAGCTTCTGACAATACTCCACTATTGATGTCAGTTGAGATACCATGCATAGCTGCTGTAAACACATCCATTCACAAAGATCAGAAATAGTGTTGCATTTGATTCTTCAATATCTGAATATTACATCTGCCAAAGATCAGAATCCCTTTATGATTGGTGATCGCCATTTGAGAGAGAACAACTGATAAAAAACGTTCCCTCTGATAAAAATTGTTAGGTCCACAAGGCTGAATACTTTGAGAGGGGGGGTGAATCATGGTATGAAAAATTAAAAATTAAGTCTCATTCTGATCTTGTTTCTCTATTATGAAAAACACTTTTATCTCTCTTTCCTGTTGCACAAAATAAATAGAAAGTAAAGCATGCATATGACACAACAATTTTTACTTGGTTCACCATCACTGGGCTATGTCCAAGGAGCATACAATGGCAATGTGCCGATGTACCAAATCTACCATAACCACAATTCTGTTTACATTGTTCAGGATATATGACTTCTATTCCCAGGATCACTGCCTTTACAATGTTTAGGGTCACCTCACTACTTTCCCATGGGTCACTCCCTCTTTCTCTCTCTCTGGCTCACTGCCGGTTGAGTGGATCACCTTCTTCCTCTTCCTTTGCTCACTGCTCTGGAACGTATCCACTCACAGTTTATAGACCCGTAGATCTCTTAATTATCACAAATGAATACATCCTCCACTGTAAGTAGATGCTCTGTTGAAGACCAACTTTCACCCGTAGATGAATCTCTCTTTGCACTGAGGGTATCAGGAAATCTTCCAGCTTCCACGCAGCCCTGAACCACTACCGTGAAACAACATTACATGGAGCCCTTCTCTTAGTCAGTGTGCAAGTCTCGGCACGAATGTTAAAACTGGAGTGCAAGTCCTCCTCAACCACTTGCGTGACACAAGCTTCTGCAACTCCAAACATGCGTGACACACACCATTTGACGCCCAAACCAATATAGGCGTGCAACCAAAAGCCTTCGTGCTTCTTCAACATATGGGGTGCCAGGTTCACAAAACCACTTTCACGATGACTTCTTCTAGAACTCAAAACTTGCGCGACTCAGTTCCTTTCTCACCCAAACCACCTTAGGTGCACAACTACGACCTGGCACGAAACATATACATGCACGACCACACAACACTTGCGCAACCCCCAAACCTGTGTGGTGAGAGCTCTGATTTTTCTAAGTGTTGAACTCTATATAGAATGAGGAGGGGTCGACATATATTTATATGAATTTGGACACCCTGCGCGATGGCGCGCAAGTCTCCCCTTGGCGTGCAAGTTTCTCCACGCAAGTCTCTGCCGCACAAATCACTAGTGCAACCAACTCTAAAACATGGGAACCCCTTATCCGTTTGACATATTTTGATGTACAAATTTTGAAAAACATTAGGTGTGAAAGTTTCTACTCCCTCGAGTACATGGTTCTCACATCCCTTTTCCAAAAACCACTTTTCTTAATTTGTAAATTTTAGGCCCAAATATTTGGAAAACACTGGAAAACGGCACCACCTTGTATATAATATTTTTTACCACCTCTAGATCATACATTACATTGTCTACATTCTTGAATCAAACATTGATCGTTAACCACATCCCTTTAACTCAAAATTCCACCATGAAATATCCTTTGTAAACAAATTCGTATGTCATGGTTTGCTTTAACAACATTCACAACACATATGTCCATTTTTTCAACAAACACAATCACCTCAAAAATGATTCAATGACACCTAGAGGGAATTTTTCCCAAAAAGCAACCCCTTTGGGTTTATTGACAACACTTCCATAAAATGATACATCGTTAATTATTTAGCCACCATTCACCTATTTTAATTCTGATAGAGATCAAGGATTTACCCAACTCATAATCTAATCCCATGTGAGCAATGCTCCGCATGAGAAACAAGAGTAAATGACAAGTTCATCAATGAATCACTTAATCTCTGACACCCACTGTGGACATCAAAATGATACCAATTTGTTGGAAATATTCTTACCACATTCCGACACCACTCTTCTATTATGATCATGTTCCTCACCTATCATGATATCAATTCATTGATAGATCACTTATAGCATCATCAGATTTAGTATGCCCACCCTTTCTCATTGCTCCCACTGTCTCAATGCTCTATCTGTCAGTTTATCCCCATATCATTCATGATTTTTCAAATAGCCACATTGTCTCTCCCTTGAACAATCACTATTTTCTCCCCTTTTTCAAAAATCCCAAAGGTCACTCCTTTGCATTCTATAACATAGTAGAAAACACATATCATCACATTAGTGAAAAACACATCATACCTGGGGGGTCCCACATCCACACTCTTTCAAGTGTGGGGAGTCGACTGAACTCCCAGAGCTAGTCGATGTCTCTAAAAATCTTCCTTCGATAAGGCCTTTTTCAGAATGCCTGTAACCTGTAGCTTTGGAGGCACATAATCTAACTTCACGATTCCCTGCTCAACCTTAAACTTGATAAAATGATACTTTATATCAATGTGATTTGTCCTTGAATGATGGATGAGATTTTTAATATGATTGATAGCACTTCAGTTATCACACTGGATTCCAATCAGAGACATCACTTCAACTCCAATATCTTCAAGCTTCTGCTTCATCAATAATAACTGTGTGCATGCTTGTGTGGCCACAATATACTCATCTTTAGCGGTGCTTAATGAAATAAAATCCTGATTCTTGCATAAACAAGAAATATATATTCCACAAAGAGAGAATGCATCTCCAGATGTTGATTTTCTGTCATCTACTGATCCATCCCACTCTGCATCTGTATAATCCAATAACAGTAATTGAGATTTGTTGTTATACATCAGACCGAAATCCATGACGCCTTTGATATACCGAAGTATTATTTTCACTGCAATCATGTGGCTTTCCTTGGGTTTACACTGATATCTCACGGCTTGGAATGTGGAAAAAACAATATTAGTCCTTATTGCACTCAAGTACAACAAACGTCCAATAATTTTCCTATATTCGGTGACATTAACTGCCTTCCCATCCTCATCTTTTGATAATTTCATCCAGGTAGCAACCAGAGTCTTCATATCCTTGGAATTCTCCATTCTAAACCATATTAAAACCTCCTTGGAATATTTGGATTGAGAAATGAATTTTCATTTCCTTCCTTGTGCCACTTGTAGACCAAGGAAAAATGTTATCTCTCCAATAATTGACCTTTCAAACACATTTTTCATGAATTTGGAAAATTGCCTGCACTGAAATTCATTTGATTTGCCAAATATTATGTAATCGACATAAACCAATACCATCATCCTTTGATTTTTATGGTTGCTTAAATAGAGATTGTAATCAACTCCCCCATGCTGGAAACCATGATTCTTCAAGTACTGGTCAAGCCTTGAGTACCATGCTCTTGGTGCTTGTTTTAGCCCATACAATGCATTCTTTAGTATGCAAACTATTCTTTCATCCTCATGAATGAGAAAACCATCTGGCTGCATGATATACACTTCTTCTTCTAGAAATCCATTCAGAAATGCAGATTTGATATCCATCTGGAACACATTGAACTTTCTTTGCATTGGTATGACTAAAAATAATCTGATAGTCTCCAGCCTTGCAACCAATGAAAATGTCTCATCAACATCTATTCCATCTATTTGGGAGTATCCTTTGAACACTATTAGTGCTTTGTTTCAAACCACTGCACCATATTCATTAATCTTGTTATGATAGACCCATTTATCCTTGATGACATTTTTATCTACTGGTCTCGAAACAATCTCCCACGCCTGGTTCTTCACAATCTGATCAAGCTCTTCATTCATAGGCTGAACCCAATTTTCATCTTCAGCTGCATCAGCAAAGAATTTCGACTCTACCTAAGATAGAAAAGTTTTCTGCTATAGTGACTTCATTCTTCTTGTCTGAACTGGAGCTGTCTAATAACCAATGATATTCTTCCTATAAATTTCAGCTCGACTCTTTGGCTTCCTTGAAGAAACAGACTTGAAACTTTCTTGTTTATCGTCAGTGTCTTCTTCTGAGTCATCATCTGCCACTTTTGCTCCTCCTATGTTACATTACTCTTCATCACTTTATTCAATAAAATGTTCACTGTGCTACTGAATGTTCTATTCATTTTCCACAACAGTGATTTTATTGCTCTCAATAATTTTTCCCAGCCTTTTTTTGAAGCATTTATATACTTTACTTTCTCCTAAGTAGCCAAGGAATATCACATCATCTCCTCATGACTCAAAACATCCTATGGTTGTCATTGTTGAGAATGAAACACTTAATTTGAAAAAATCGAATGTATTTAAACATTGGTTTCTTTAGGTACCATATTTCATATGGAGTCTTCCTTTCAATCCGACACAACGGAGCCCTGTTCGAAATATAGACCTATATCAAAACTGCCTCCTTTCAAAATTTCTCTGGTAGAAACTTTTCAATAAAAATTGTTCTGGACATGTTGTTGATGATCCGATTTCTCCTTTCAACTACTCCATTATGTTGGGGAGTTCTCATTGATGAAACTTGATGCCTTATCCCATGTTTCTCAATATAGTCTTCTACTTGACTGTTTGTGAATTATGTACCATTATCAGAATGAAACTTCAGAATTTTCTGCACAATAATCCTTTCTGATTCCCTCCTATAATGATTAATAATACTAAACACTCCTGTCTTATGGGTAATGAAAAATACTCATTCCATTCTTCTATAATCATCAAATAAAAGGACATAATACCTTTTTCCCATTTATGGCTCATGGTGAGATCGGTCCACAAACATCAACATGTACCAATTTGAGCACTCTGGTTGATTTCTGTTCCATTAGCTTGTATGTCTTTCAAATGATCTTCCCTTTTTGGCAAGAATCACACGTATGAGTGCGATCACGTGATAATTTGGGAAGGTCTCTAGAAGACTCACACTTTACGAGATCTTCCAGAGAAGGTTGGCATAGATGACCAAGTCGCTTATGCCAAAACTTTTTTTCTTCCTCTCTTGATAAGAGACACATATCTTCTTCTCCACTTACGAGGTAAAGATTTTCCTTTGTCCTTTTCCTCTGTAGAAAAACTACTACATCTCATTCTTTCACAACACTAATATTCTTGGTAAATCGGATAGAGTGCCCAGAGTCACTTAGTTTACTGAAACTGAGCAAGTTATGACTGAGACCCTCTACTACCAAGATATCAGTACGTCTCATTTCTTTTCGCCCAAATTCATCCTTTCTGGAACCAAAAATATTCAGACGTTCATCATTCCCAAACTTGAAACACTTTCTTTTCATTTTTAATGACTGAAATGAGATCCTTGTTACCTATCATATGGGATGTGAAACCACTGTTAAGGATCCATACTCCTGAACGATCTGAAGCATTAAAGGAAATTTCCACAACTACTGCTTCTCATACATTTTCTTTTTGATCTATGTCTTCGACTTCACACTCATTGTGATTTGGAGAAGTTGATCTTCCTTAGAGTGTGATGGACCATCTTCATCCTGTAGAGCTACAAATCACTTTTGTGTTTTCAGCTCACTTGAAGATTCCCTAACATGCTGCTTACGACTGCTTGAGTTTTTATTTGGCACATTCCTTTGTATGATTGATGTTCAATATCTAGCCATGTGCCCAAATCCTCCACACCCAAAACAATGTCCTCCAAAGGATATTCTGTAATACTGATCTCTGTTTGGCTACCACTATTTTTCTTATTCCATTCGGTACCTTTTAGATATAGAACACACATTCTGTGACTGCCACATCATTCCACAGATATAGCACCAAATATAAGCAACATTCATGTGTGTCACTTTTGCACTGCTAGTTTTCCATTGGGATCTATCGATATTATGATTCTTTTTTTGTACCATACTCTATCTACATTCTCAGAGTGGGTTCTTGCGGTTTGACTTCATCCATTACCACTTTCTTTTTTTGTTCATGTCCCATACTAGTCTTGTCGTTGGAACATGACTATTTATTCTTTTCCGCTAGAGGTATGTGCTCCACTTATGACTTCTCAGTCTTCTGAATAATCTATTTTCCTGGAACTGTACTGAGTGTCAAGAGTTTTTCTAGATCCTTAATTCTTTTTCACAGACCAACAACATCTTTTTCGAGTTCTTTGATGCATTTGACCTGATCCTTTCTTCTGTTAGTAAATCCATTGATTTCATTCTTTTGTTCCAGGATTTTATGATTATACTCAACATTATTTTTTGAGAACTATGGTGTTTAAGATTTTAGTTTTTAAATTTCTTCTAATATAATAGAATTTTATTCATTCTGTTGTTGCATATAGAGTTTGGAATCATGAACCACTCTAATGGATTTCTTAATTTTGGCTCTTGAGATGTCTATCTCTTCAAGAGCTGCATCCAATTCGGCTTCCATATCAACTCTTCCTTCAACTTATTATTCTCTTTCCCCAGTGTCAGTTTCCTCCTTTTCCTGAGAACTACCAATGACCACCACCATGGCATTTTTCCCATGATCTTTTCAGTTTTCTATATCTTCAACCTTTTCAACCTTAGACTCATCTATTCTTTCATAGTATTGTGAAGGAAGATTGCTTTTATTGAAGAAATTTCTTTTAAACTGTTTCTTTCCATTCACATAGGCTGAATACTTCTTTTTGGGGATTTCAACATCTTCCTCTTCATCATCTTGAGAATTATTTTGGCACCTTGCTAGGCGATGCCGAACCTTTCCACATCTAAATCATTTAAGTTGAATATTCCCTTTAATCTTTCTTTTTCCTCTTTGAAGGATCAAAAAAAGGAATGACACCACATCATTTGTCTCTTAATTCTCCTAAGATTCTTAAATGTTGAGATTCTTCATGGCCTTAATTTACACCTCCTTGGATTTCCCCTTTTCAATAGAATAATTGTCATCATTCCTCATTTCATATGCAATAAGGTTACTATGCAGGTTATCCAGTGTCATCTCTTTTGGGGATTTATCTTCCAAGACTGAGACATTCAGATTAAACCGAGGTGGAAGTTTCCTCAAGATACACTTCACAATGTTTATATCTTCGATGACTTCTCCAAGACCCTACATGTCTTCCACAACAACATTTACCCTATCGAAAAATGCATCAACAAATTCATTCGGGTTCATTCTCAGATCATCATATTTGTTCCACAGAACTTACAGCATTTCCTCTCTGACTTTTGTGTCCCCTTTATATATATTCAAAATCTTTTCCCACATAGCATGTGACGTTTTTCATGACATAACCTTCGTATAAATAACAATGGAAATGTCTCCACCTAAAACATTAATACCCTTAGAATCAGCATCTAGCTCCTTTCTTTCAGCTTCTGACAATGCTCCACTATTGATATCAGTTGAGATACCATGCATAGCTATTGTAAACACATCTATTACCAAATATCGGAAATAATGTTGCATTAGATTCTTCCATATATGAAAATTAATTCTGTCGATGATTGAAATACCTTTATGATTGGTGACCTCCATTTGAGAGAGAACCACTGATATAAACCATTCCATTTGATACCAATTGTTAGGTCCACAATGCTGAATTCACTGAGAGGGGGGTGGTGAATCATGGTATGAAAACCTAAAAATTAAAGCCCGTTGTGATCTTGTTTCACCGTTAAGAATAACACTCTTATCTCTCTTTCCCGTTGCACAAAATAAGCAGAAAGTAAAGCATGCATAGGAAACATCATTTTTTACATGGTTCACCCTCACTCTGCTACGTCCAAGGAGCATACAACAGCAATGTGCTGATGTACTAAATCTACTATAAGCAAACTCCTGTTTACAAGGTACAGGATAGATCACTTCAATTCCCAGGCTCACTGCCTTTACAATGTTTAGGGTCAGCTCACTACTTTCCCAAGGGTCAATCCTTATTTCTCTCTCTCTAGCTCACTGTCGGTGGAGAGGATCACATTATTCCTCTTCCTTTACTCACTACTCTAGAAAGGATCCACTCACAGTTTATGGACCCGTATGTCTCTTTATTATCTGTAATGAATACATCCTTTATTGTAAGTAGATTCTCTGTTGAAGTCCAACTTTCACCCGTAGATGAATCGCCCTTTGCACTGAGGGTATCAGGAAATATTCCAACTTCCATGTAGCCCTAAACAAATACTACGAAGAAAACTTACTAGGAAACCTTCTCGAAGTCGGTTTGTGAGTCTCGGCACACAAGCCAAAACTGGCGCACAAGTCATCCTCAGCCACTTGCGTTACACAAGCTTCTGCAACTCCAAACTTGCACGACCCACACCCTTTTACACCCTAACAAATATTGGCCAGCAACTAACAACTTTTGTGCTTCTTCAAAACATGGCGTGCAAGTGTTACTAAACCACTTGCATGATGCCTTCTTCTAGAACACAAAACTGGCGAGACTCAATTCCTTTCTCACCCAAACCACCTTAGGCGCACAACTATCTCCTGGTTCCCAACTTATACTTGGGCAACCACAAAACACTTGCATGACCACCACACCTGTGCGACGGGAGCTCTTATTTTTCTATGTGTTGAACTCTACATAGAATGAGTAGGGGTCGACCTATATTCAAAGGCATTTGGACACCCTATGCAACGACGCGCAAGTCTTTTTCGTGCAAATAACTTGTGAAAACAACTCTAAAAATTGGGCACCCCTTATCTATTTTCCATATTTTGATGTAATAATCTTGAAAAACATTAGGTGAACATGTTTATTCTCCCTCATGTACATTGTGCACAAGTCCCTTTTCCAAAATACACTTTTCTTCATTTGTCGAATTTCAGGCCCAAAAAATCTGAAAACACTGGAAAATAGCGCCACCTTTTATCCGTTCTTTTTTTACAACCTCCATATCATCCATTCCTTTTTTTACATTCTTGAATCAAACAATGATCGTTAACCACAACTCTTGAACTCAATATTGCACCATGAAATCCCTTTTCTCAACAAATTTGTATGTCATGGTTTTCTTTCTCAACAATCACAACACATATGTCAATTTTGTCAACAAACTCAATCACCTCAAAAATGATTCAAAGATAGCTTGAGGGATATTTTTCCAATATCATTTTTATTCTAATGACTCAAAAAAATTATACATTGTTTGATGGATTGAACCCTTTCTATTATCTCTTTTATAGGATCAGGTTCAAGTATCATTTTTTCCCAACTTCATCATAACTAGTTGTAGTTAAACATCACATAGGATAAGGATTATCAAATGGATCCACTTGAATACATTAATGTAAGATAATTTTATATGAGAACTGAACCAATGATAGATAATTAATCCATATTCCTTTATATTCCATTGAGTTTTCTATTAGAATGTCCTTGAGTGTCTAAATAATCATATTAGATTGACAATCAATTTGGGTGTGATAGGACATGATGAAATTAAATTCATTACTCATCATATATATAAGTATTCCCTAGAATTTTGAAGGAAACCTAAGATCATGATCACAGAGGATCAAAAATACTAACCAATGATGCCTTGTAAGTTCCTTTAAATATATCATGGAAATTATTTCAAGCATGGAATCTTCCCAAATAGAAAAAAATTAGGTATTAATTGTGAGTTGATCAACAAAAACCCCTATCATATAGTTTCCTTTGGTTGTTTTTGTGTGACCATTGAGATTTCACATTGTGGAATTCTCCCATTTCCACATGGGTTTAGGTAATTGTTTCATCATCTCTTTGGAATTCTTTTAGTTTGCTTTAAGATATTAGAATACCAAATATTATGAAATGTACAACTAAATATCCTAAATTATGTTTCCCCACAACATGTTTTATTAAGGATCACAATACATTTGGTAATTTTAGGATGGTTGGAGAAATAGGATCTTTATGCATTATCCAATAGCTCCGTCTTTATCTCAGGTGCAGCAGAAACACATAGTATCATTCCAAACTGAATAAAACCATCCTTGGTAGAGGATACTTGTTACCTATAGTGGTTTTGTTGAGATCATGGAAATTTATACACACTATATTGATCCATTATTCTTCTTGAAAATGTGCATTGGTTCACCCCAAAATGATGCACTAGGTCATATGAACCCATTGTCAAAATTCTCTTGCAATTTCGTTTTTAATACTTTTAATTCGATTGGGGAAATTCTATAGAGGAATTTTTTGATAAAAGTAGCTTTGTGTGTGAGACAAGTTAAGAACTATACCTCTCGATCTGAGAGATTTTTTGGAAACTCCTTACTAAATACATCATATTATTCCCTAATAATTCTAATTTTCTTTAGTATGATAACATAATTTGAGTCAACAATTTAGGCATCATATTTTTTTACAAGGTATCAACACCCACAATGTTAATGCATTTTCCATAGGAGGTCCATGATATTCATAGAATTTAAATAGGATCATTGTATGGATTGTAATATGATAGGATGTTTTCTTTCCCAAATAGGTGTTGTGTGCTATATATAATGGGAGCTAATCCATTCCTATTTTAGCGTAAAATTCCACCAAGAGAAGTATTACGTGATTCACTTGAAGAATCTCCCTAGATAGTCTTATAGGAGAATATTAGAAACACTTGGGATGAAATGATTTAATTTATATGTGTTTTTTATATATCTATACCTCAAGGTATTGTGGTGTAAATTAATTTGATATTGAAAAAATATAGGATATAATGGACTACGTAGAACAATAATAATGTAAAACTATTTCCATGGGTGAGTGAATATGTCATTCAAATTTAATAAATTTATTTTCATGACCTATATTATGATTTAGGGTGAAATAAGTTTTCCCTCAATCCTTAGGCATTGGTGGTTTATAACACTGATTACCCACAATGTCCTATGGTTTAGTTCACTTTTATAAATACTCCCCTTTCCCCCTATAATTTAAACACTGAATAATAGGTGGTTCATTTAGAGGTTTCCTCATTTCATACATCATGTTGGGAATCATATTTATTTCTTCTTAACATTGATGAGCATGACAGTCTTCTCTCCAGCACATTAATAATTTATCTATCAAATTGAGACAATTCCCATGATGCTTCTTCCCACATTTTTGACAAATGGGTAGTTTGACCCTATTTTTTCCTTCATCATTTAACCCACCTAGATAAAACACCATTCCTCTATTCTTATCTCTATAATCAATAGAAAATTCTATAAACTCCATAACTACTTTGAGTGTTCATCAAACCACTTTCTTATAACTCCGAATGTCTTATATTTCTAGATATTTCCATGGGTTTGGTTTAAAACAACTAAATAGTCATTCTAATTTGTTATCATTTTTAAAAAAACATGATTTATATACCGAAGGTCTTGTAATGTTTTCCTCCTAAGCTATGAGAGATTCCCCTTAATTTTTATTCATATTTATGAATTCACTATCGATCATTGTCCTAATATTTTAAGGAAAATAAATTGTAGTAAATAGTTTATTAATGTATTCCCACACCATATCTTCTATTTTATCCTTCATTAGGGTGTTTTTTTATCAATAACCAACATTTATGGACTTCTCTATCGAAATGATAATATATAAATGTCATATTATCCTTTCAAAACAATAGACTAAAAAAAGCTTATCCCTTGAGTTGTACCATTTTCCCACTACAAGTGGATAATCATTTCCAATAAACATCTCTAGTCATTGCCGCTTAAAGTACAAAATGGATTGACGGTCCTTTTTGGGAGAAAGAGGATATCCCACATAGTTCAGGTTATTATTCTTATCTAGAGAAAAGTGGGTAAGAATTTCCATGATGTTTTTCACTCAACCTTTCATAGAATAAGTGATGTCACATGGAAAATCATTTCATTATCCCTCACATGGTTTTTTTCAGGTTTTTTTTTGGTTTCCACCATTTTATAAATAAAAAAGGTTTGAACAAAAATTAGTTCAACCAATCATGAACAAATAATTTTTGGATTCTACTTTAAAGGATTATTTATTTGGAGCGGTAAGTTTTTCCTTTTTAAAAAAATATTATTATAGGATGTTTTTCCTATAAATAAACTTATAATAAAATAATTTAATCTTTTTTACTAATAATAGTTAGCATATTAAATAAACCAATCTCTGATACCAACTATATCAAATCTACATTTCTTACAAGACTATTAGATCACATTAAAGTTAAACAACATAATTGTTACTTTCCAGTTAATTAATGAATAAGTAATTTTATTATCTGTTAGTATTTATGGATAAGATATTAACTTTATAATAAAGTGGAATCTTTTCTTGATAGTGTACTCGACACCCAACAACAGGTTTCTCTGAAATCTTATGCTGTAGAAAACACTAAGCTATAGAGAGAAATAATACAATAATATTTTTATTATTTTAAATGGAAGACAATTCCTTGCTTTTTTATAGGTGATCATGAATAGAGCTGACTAAAATATGATTAAAAATGTTTGTGAAATGTTTTTACATTTATCCAATCAATTTTAGGGTCTAAAATAATATCGAATCCAATATTAAGAAAAAAAATACACTTGTATTTTTAAAATTGTTTATACGACATTTTGAGGGTGAACCCTTTATAAAAATTGTTTATTTCACTTTTAAATGTTATATTTGAGAAAATTAAGATATTATTTGGAAGCGGGACATCAAAATTTATCTTTTTGGAAATTATGGTATTATTTGATGATATTCATAGTTTAATGAATAATGAAAATATTGTATTTTAATTCCAACCAGTCCTTTCATCTAATTTATTTATATATTTATGTTATCCTTTAAATTATTTTTAAAGAGTAATTGGATTAATATTTTATAATTTAATCAAATTGTGGTCATTTTATGTAACTTTACTTTTAAATTTGACAAAAACACATGTCAATCTATTGATAGTTTTTACTTCGTAAAAAACTGCTTTATGGTTTTGACAATGTGATTTAATTTTAAATTTATTTATAAAAAATTTGGGTTTTGATTTTGGAAAAATATATTCCATATTTGGAATCAGATATTCCAAATTATATTAGTCATTACATTTTGTTTTTGGACATTATGAATGGTAACTTCAATAATTATTTTTAATTACAACAGTTAAATGGTAAATTAGGAAAATAAGTGTAAAAATTAATATTATAATAATATAAAAACATCTTAATACATGACTTAATCTTATTTGAGGAATCAAGGAATACCAAAAAAACCCTTAGGCCTATATTTTGTCATTTGGGTGCCACATGGGTGTGACAATGACATGAAATAATAATTAATTTAATTCAAAGACAAATATAACATAATCATGTATCTTTTTACTTAATCCAATTTAATATAAGGCTATATAACATATATCATTGACTATAAATATAAAATATAAATCCAAAATTATTTCCTAAATCATGTTATTTTATTTATAAATTTTATACATTAAATAAAAAAACTTATTTATGACTTAATGACGATGTAGTGATTGCCTTATAAATAAAATATTCAAATAAATGATATTATAAATATTAAAATTATTATAATATAAATCTTATGAATCCATTAAATAATTTTAAGGTGTATTATGACATGTTATTTTTGATTTACTATTGTGATTTTAAATAATCATTTTTATGACTTCATCAAAAATCAATTACTAAATAGTATCAAAACTGAAAAGAATGAGTTTTAAATAAATTACTATTATATAAAATGATATAATAGTAATAAAATAATCATATTCTTCCAAATAACATAAATAGTTGTAAAAATGTCATTAATGATCCTTTTGAGGTTCTCTTCTCATTTTATTTTACATATATTAACTATATAGTGTAAACATACAGGAAGACATGGAAAGAGTTCATTTAAGTAACTAATGGTTACCAAAAAAAGAGAAGGGTATATTTTGGAACTAAACTTTTACAAAACCTGTTGGTTGATAGTATTTAGATACATAGTCATCCTATCAGATAATAATATCTCTATAGAGGTGTTATATTTCGAAAAAACATTTATAATAAATTAATATTTCTACACTTTCCAAAAGTGCCCATCCTCCCTCTTATTAAAGGATATCAACTCTACCAACTTAATAAAACCTCTCAACCACCATGTCTTGAATACAATATACACAAATAATTTCCCAATATCCCTCTGTTACTCATAGAATCCTTAACATCAGCATGAGGAAATTCAATATATCATTTTGGCTCAAATCAAAATAATTTACCCTATTTAAGGGTAGAGTCTTCCCTCAAGCTCATTTCCTTTATTTTCCTTCTACACTAACTATTAATTTCTTATTCAATTATTACATAACAAAAAAAAGTATACTCAATATTCTATGACTTTTCTATGCTAAGGGTTTGACCTACACTTATACACACCTCCATCTAATGGATATAAATTTTATTGTTTCTATGTACGGTGAACTACTACCTCACGAAATGATGATTGCTCAATTTTCAAATACTACCTCTCATGGTGGCCATAATTATGGAACTATATTTATATATGATATATATTTTATTTATATTTTCTCTTTTCTTATGTATGTTTTATCTACAATATTACTTTATACTGTCATGATGGGTAAATAAAATAATTTCTTTTGTAGAAGTGTGGACCCACCCACTCAAAATGATATGACCCGTTCATGCCACACATGGAACATATAAATGATGGAGTTAATAAAATTAATAAAATAAATAACATATATTTTTAATTGAATAATATAATTTCTTTTTATTATTTAGATTTAATTAATTTAATAAGATAAAGAAATCAAAGTATCATTCACACGTATGTACAAACTACCATCTCCTTGAACGGTGCATTTCATTTCTTATCTACAAATATTACAAATGAATAAAAAAAATAAACTAGATATATATGACACTAAATTCATGAATTATATTATTTAGATAATGTAATTATGACCACATGGCCATTTTGTAATTATAATATATTCATTTTTGATTCATGTACTGAACATCGACAAAACGCCTGATATAAACTCAAGTAATTAACTAATTGATATAACATGGTAATAATAAATATAAAATTAAAATTAAACGTAAAAATGATTTTTAAAAAGTTATATATAAATCAAATTTTTTTATTTGGGAATATAAATAACGAATGAGACATGTCAGACTCGAGGTAAGTGAAATTTTAACTCAATCTCCATTAATTGAGTTAAATATCCATGTCATTGGCTTTGTTTTTTAAAGAATATGTGTGAATGAAATTTAATTTTATACACTGAATATTCACTTAAATCAGATATATTTATTTTTTTACGCATATTTGTATCTTTGATTTATCATTAATCTAGTGGTGTGATCTTTGAAAAGGACATCGCCTAAATCTTCTTTCATTGAGACATTTCTTAATGATATTCAGCCTTATTTCCTTATAAAGTGTTTATATACCCCATTTTACATTACCTATCCATATTATATCTATATTCATGATATTTAATGTCTTCTAAAATGTTCTACATTCATGTGCCTATAATTTATATGTTTAAAATAGTAAAGTACACTTCATCTAAAACATCATTTTAAATGTTTTAAACATTTTATACTCTAAATCCATATCTTTCATTTCAATGTTTTAAAATTGATTTTAAGGACTGATTTGTATGAAAATTTAGGTTTTTTATAATAAATTCATTTAAAATGATTCAAAGTGTTATTGGATAGTTTGATTTAAAAATATTATTTTAAAATGATTTAATTGTGTTTTAAATGGGGACTGATATTTTAAATAACAATGAAGGTATTCTTATATATACATCATGAATGGATTTTCAATCTTTTAAGTATCTATTATATATATATTTTTACTTTATAACTTTACCATTTTATATAAAAAAATGTGTTTTCAGTTATGAGTGTGTGACTTGTAAAGATGAAATGAGATTTGAAAGTGGAAATGTTATTTTTGCTTTTTGATTGATTTATGTGTTACAATAATGTTATCTCTCTTTGACATACATTAAATATATTGTTGGTTATGTGATAAAAAATTGGTGGTTTATCCCATGATATCTCTCCACTTCGTTGCGTAATGTGATAGAGGCAAACAATAAAGTTTCTCCTAAGAGATTTAGAGAATATACAATGGTGGGTATTCTAAACATAACCATGATGGTTACTCCCTATATAGTTTTGAAAGCTAAAATTTATGTATTTAATAGATAATGAAATTTATCATTATTATTTATTATTACTATGGGGGTAGAAGGAATCTTATAATTTTATATGGTATATAAAATAGTTTATGTTTATGTGTAAAAAGTATGATTTTTTGAAAATGTTTTCATGAGATTAAAATATTAATGGAATAATGGTTTTTTCTTTATTTTATATGCCATTATCATCATTTTTTCCTCATCACATGTTTTTATAATATATTCCATAGTGTATATGTATTGGTAATGGAAAGGAATAAGTGAATAAATTTTTTATTTGGAAAAAGAAATCATGTTTTGTTTAAAGAGTTTCATTTGGTGGGAAAAGTGGATAATCAGTGTAACTGCCAGAATCTAATATATGGGTCTATTACGTAATGGTTATGGAGTAATTATCTAAGACACCAATCTTAAAATGATCTTTAATGTTAAATGATTCCAAATTATTAACTTAACTCAAGATTTTGTATTGTTTAATGTTGGGGATTTATAGTTGGTATCATAGGATGGTTTAGAAAACATGGAGATTAGGATTTTCTCTTCAGAATTATGTATATCATCATGCGCATATAATTTTATGGTTTATCAAAAGTTAAATGTAGAATAAACCAAATTTTAGGATTATATTATGAAATTTCAAGGTAATTTACTATATTTTTGGATACATTAAATTTTGAGGTAGTTATTGGTTAGTAATTTTGGGGATGAAAAAATGAAAGGTATAGAATAAACATTAAGGGTAAAACATTTTATGGTTATTTTTTGATGATTTACCTATTTTTTAATGTTATAATAATTATACAATTTCAGAAAAAGGACAACATGCAGACCATTTGACAACATGTCACATCGGACATGGATGTGGGAATCGAACCTACAACTGGAGCACGACAGACTTTTATTGCCTACCACTAATCTACGTGATGACCTTGGTTAGTTGGAATTATTATTTTTTGTTAATTTATTTTATTTATTAATAATAAGATGATTTGGGAGACATTTTTTATTTTCGAATGGATATCCTTAGAAGTGGAAAATAATTTGGGGATTTCATGATAAATGATATTTTGGAAGAAATTCA
The DNA here is from genome assembly GCA_963277665.1 of Viscum album. NCBI lineage: Eukaryota > Viridiplantae > Streptophyta > Magnoliopsida > Santalales > Viscaceae > Viscum > Viscum album. The sequence continues at coordinate 1,478,853,678 of OY728150.1, forward strand.
CTATTTTTGGAACATTATATAATTAAGGTTAATAGAACACTAAGAAATTTTAATGGAGTAATGGTATAATTATATTTTCGAATAATCAATGATATTAATTGTGGAATTACGTGGATTAGTTTATTTATAGAAATTATTAACCTATAATAGAGAATATGTGACTAGGTTAACTGATTCTTAGTATGAGACTTTATGAGTGATTGATTTAATTTGGAGATACTTTTAAAATTTATCAATTATGACTATGTTATAAAATTATTCTATTTTTTGGTTTGTAGTATTAGTTGAATTAATTTGAGGAATTTTAAATAAATTTGATTGCTGAATGGTCTATGTTGAAATTTGGGTATTACTATTGAATTTCGGAGATTAAAAGTAGTCATCCCTAAAAAGTATTATACATTTGGAGGATTATCTGATATGTTACTAACCATTTTGGTTTTGGTTAATTTTTCAAGATAGAATAAATAGATACTTATTCTTATTTGTATTAATATGTTTGTTCTTCCAGAATAGTCATCAATTCGATAGAAAGATGAGTTTGTAGAGGAATTTGATTAAAGGAAAAAACTCTCCTTTTCAAGTAAGTAATTTTCATTCTATTATTATTCTATGTAGAAAAATAATTATCCCAAATTTTTGAAAATAAAATTAAAACAAAAAAATTTTCAATTTACATTTCCTATTTGGAAATAATAGACCGTTTAACCTATCACAAGTTTGTGGTTTTCTGATTGTTAATTTTATCCAGATCGTGTTTTCTATCACTCATTATCAGAACAAGATGGTTATTAATTCTTCCATATCCATGTTTTACTACATGTAATCATAGTATATGTTATCTTATGGGACCATTGTACATAACATAAATTAATTTAAAGTTATGGTTTTATTGATACTTTTTCCTTTGTGGTATCTTCAATGATGTTACCGTGTCCAATTTTAAAATTGAGAGGATGCAATGTCCAATATGGGGAATTATATAACATCCTAGTAAATTATAGAATAATAAATTTTCATATATATTAGTATATATGAATAAAATAATAATATTAATTTAATGTGGATTCTTTGTCTGATATTTTTCATGGAACAAAACAATTGTTTTCTTCGAAATCTTACGTTTCACACAAGACTGAGTTATAATGAAAAATAATACAAAAATAATATTATTATATTAAATGATATTTAATGAGTAGCCATTTTATTGGAAGAAGTGAATATAACTAACTACAATATAATTATAAATTATTGGTAAATTTTTTTACATTTATCCAATAAATTTTTAGGCATAAAATGTGAATGAATCCAATTTGAAACATTAAATACTCTAATGTTTTTAATAGATTTTTTTACCATCTTTTGATGGTTAACCCTTTTTAGAAATAGTTTTTTTACTTTTATATGTTATATTTTACAAAATAAACTTTTTTATTTGGAAGTGGTACATCCAAATTTACCTTCGATGAATTTTTGGTTTTTTTTCGGATTAAAATAAAATTTTAATTAATCGTGATAATACTGCATGTTAATTCAGAACTGACTTTTCTTATGATTTATTTATATAGTTTTGTTACCCTTTTAATTTTCTTAAAAGAGTATTTGGATTATTTTTTTAAAATTTATTCCATTTTTGTTCAATGGATGCAATTTCACATTTATATTCAAATTAAACACATTTAAATTATTTAATAATTTTTACTTCTTAAATCCAACTTTTTGGTTTCGATAAGAGGAATTAATTTTAAAATAATTACATCAAATTCTGGGTTTTCAATTTGGAAAAATGGATTCCATATTTTGAATCATAAGGTCCAAATTATGTGAATAGGTACCTTTTGTTTTTGTAAAATATGAATAGTAACTTTAGTAATTTTTTATTTTCCTCGTTTAATGGTTAAATTAAGTGAATAAGGGTAAAAAATAATAGTATACTAACATAAAACTACCCTAACATGGGTCTTAAAATTTTTGGATGAGTCATGGGTGGCCCAAAAAATCATAGGGCCAATCTTTTGGGGTAATTCCCAAGACCTCTCTTTTCTATTCCTTTACTGAAATTTGTTGTCTGATTTTTTCTGGGAGGTCATGTTGGCTTATCCCCTACACCATGAATAATTTATAGTTTTCTGAATTGTGTCATCAATGAGACAAATATGAAAAATTTCACTAGTGAGACAGATGTGAACAGTGTCATCAGTGAGATAGATGTCAATAGTTTCATCGGTGAGACAGATGTAAATAGTGTCATCAATGAGATAGACACGAACAGTGCCATTGGTGTGTCATTCGTACTGTCTGCATGAGTGAGTCATTTGTACTATCAATGTTGGTGAGTCATTTGTACCGTTGACAATGGTGAGTCATCTATACTGTCCACATCAATTAATCATTTATATTGTTGGCATCGGTAGGTGAATAATGTTTCTATGCTTCACTGTATTCTTTTACATGAAATTATAGAGTTATCCTAATTTATCCCACTGGATCACAATGGAATTTACATAATAAATATTTTAACTGAATAAATAATGATGGTATCGGTAGTATGTTATTGTATTTTGTTTTTTCTAGATAGTGTACTATCTATTATTTTCATATCATCATGTCAATCATGATGCTGTTAGTAAATAATGTAAATCCATAATTCATTGATAAATTTTTGGTTAAAGATAAAGAGGCATGTAAATGAGTACAGTTGTTGTTGTTGTTGTAATTTGATGTTAATTAGTTGATTCCTAGAGTGGAGAGATTCATTGGATTATGCATGTTGGTGTTAGGGAGGACACCGAAGATGATGAAAAGGGTTTGATGTGAATGATTTAGGGTTGATGAATTTTGTTTTTTTCCTTCATTAATTTCCCCACGGGTCAAGGCATTGAGTTTTTCTTACTCTCCTTCCAAAAGGGGTGAAAAAATTTAGGGTATGCCACTTTATTTTTGTGTTTAGCTTATCGAGGGAGGATGTGTCTACACTCTTTCTATTAGTGTCGAAGACTTGATGGGTAGTTCATCTACTCAAAGTTTTGAGCCCCCTAGTGTTTATTAGGATATAATGTTTTATTCTAGAATGAATGGGAATATGGTAATGTAATAAAGCTGCTAATAAAGGACTGAATAATTCGTGTTAACCCATGGGGTTGGAGCTTGCGGGGATGAAATGCAGTGGTAATATTTCTAAGATGTTGTGGACTTGGTTTCTTTATGCACAATGGGCATTAATCATTGGTGTGATGATAATTAAATATAATGTGTAATTGATAATAGATAAATAATTATTAATGAATTAATTAATGTAAAAAGAAATTGATAAAAAGGGAATGATGTAATATAATAAAGGGCATTAAATTGTTGAGTTCTTATAGGATACCTAGTCTTAGATCTGGCATCCATGAGTCTGAAAGATGTTTGATGCAGTTGATTTAAAGACTAGGTTATTCCTATAGTGTGGTTAAGAGATACAGTATATTCTATAAAATTTTTGTTTTCATACGCTATTCTAACCAGTCAGTTTGAGTAACTGACACCCCAGGGATTCTGAGCACTAGGGGGGGGGGGGGGGGGGTTCACTAATATTTTAGTGCGGGGATGGATGAATAACTACCCCCTTTCTCCCTGCTCTCTTCTCATGGTAGTTACTTGATTTAAAAGGATAACTAGTTAGTTTCCCCAATATATATGTGAAGAGGGTTGTAATGTCTTATGGTTATTCAAACACATATATTCTGTATATAGATTCCTATGGACTACTATAGGCATAACATGTATAGGATATGATGTCTTGAGGATCCTGACTTTGTGTATGGGTTTTAATAGATTGTCGTATAATTATTGACGTATGATACACGTTATATGCGCTATAGTGGATCCCAAAAACTACCTGGTTACATTGGTTACAAGATCGTAGTGGTTGTGTTGCTTGAGGTTCATATTATGGTGCTTAGCCTAGGTTTATATAGGCATTCCTCCGTGAGAAAGATGGATTAACACATACGATGCTGGGGAAAGCATAAAACCAGTGGGGAAATGGTAGAGTGTTACCCTTGATATTATTGTTTTATTATAGAAACTTGTATTGGATTTGTAGTTAGATTATCCTTGATGATGATAGAAACTTAGTATACCTATTTAGATGATGAGTTAGTTTCACTTTTTGTTCACCATGCATTAGCATTATTTCATTAATATTTCACGAGAGGGTCTACAGAGGATCCTACTATGTATAATGTTTTCCACACCCAACGTTTATTTAAACCATTTTCAGGTCACTTAGAGGAGGTTGGAGAGAAGAGTGGTTTCTAATAGCTTGGGGTTGTAGAAGGTAGTCAGGAATCATGGTCGTTGCTGATTTTAATTTCTTTTGGTACTTGTAGTTTCCCATTCTAGTTGTAGTATTTCTTGCCTAAAATATAATATGTGTTTTGGGGTTTTATTTTATATTTCAGAATGAGTTGGAGTTGGGGTGTTTCTAACTTATTTCTCTCTTCTGCATGTGTCCTCTTAGAGGGAAATGCCTCCCAGTTGTGTGTTTTCTGTACCCTCGGTGGTGGTCGCAATCACGGGGCCTACTGAAGGTGGGACATGGGGGTTACTATCTCCCTTGTAACATTTCCGACCTAGGAGGGGTACACCTTGTGGGTAGGGGGTTATGACAGAGTGGTATCAAATCTATGGTTATGGTATAGGATGGATTTTGGTGTTAGGAACATGTGAGTTTTTATGGTTTGGTAGGGGAATGGTGTTAGTCGTGTTTATCAAGTGATGTAAACAACTAATAATGGTCGAGACAAAGGAAGTTAGGGACCCCAATGATCTGATGCACAGACTGTTATGTTTCAGTGGCTAATAAATGATGTGATACAGTTTTTTAGGTTTGAGAACAAGGAAAGGATCATGAATCATTCTTAGGTGGGCCTATGATTGAATTGGTCGACCTTGGGATAGGTTAACTTAAATGAATAAAATAAAAAGTAATAATTAATTAATGTCTATACTTCCATATTCTGGGTTTAGGAGCTCCAACTGTATGTTATTTTTCAGGTATGGATCCAGGTCGACGCCCTCATTATATTCGCACAGAAGATGTCCAGCAGGCTAAGCCAACAGATCGCTTCAGGGATGAGGTTGACGACGACAACACTTGGACGAGGACACACTGCAAGTTTCAGCATGACAATCTACAGAAGTATGAGGGATCCATTTTAGAAAATTTTAGGAAATACTAGTTGGGGGAGGTTGATTTAGCTTTCAATTCGATATGTGCTTAGAAGGAGCACATGGTGTCTTTGGTAGTGACAATGTCATACGGGGCAGTGAAAAAGTGGTCGATATTATTCCTAGGGGATTTTAAGGGTTCATCGATCTTGTTGGTGGAGTTTTGAGACAAGTTTAGAGTTGATTTTATTTATTTTACCACGAAGGCATCTAGAAACCCGGAGCTTCTTACCCATCAATAGGGAACCTCTAGTGCGGGAGTGTTTTTAATCTGTCAAGATCCTTTTATGATATGCTTCGTACCTACTGCAATATGTGGAGGCTAGTGTGAGACATTTGGGGGAGGCTTTACATCCTGGGATCCAACAATAGGTCACCCTGTTGATACTGAAGACATATCAAGAGGTGGTGCAGAGGGAAGAGGTCATCAAGAGGTCGTTATCTAGAATTTGATCTTTACGATAGGGGAGTCGTATTAAATTCTTATGAAGAATATATGTGGTTCGGGGTTGTGGGTTTTAGGGAAGAAGAGTTTCCATTCAGCTAGGGGTTGGTCCTAGTAATCAATATATATTTTCTCAAGGGGTAGTGGATATCAGGCCTATGACAAGGGTTCAAGTGCATGTTTTTCATATAGATTTTGAGGTCATAAATAGTGGGAGTTTCTAAACTTTCAGAGTGGTCATCATGCACTAGGTGTTTTGCTACAGGTTCCACTATTGAGACAGTTCTAGCCAAGGCAGTAGTAGTAGGTTACACCATCCTTGGATCAGTAGAGAGTAGATGGTGTAGGTAGAGGAAATCCCTAGGATGCTTCCTTTCCTTAGAGATCAGAGTGAGGCTATGGTGGTTGTTTTCATCAGGGTCAGAGGGGATTTGGAATTGATCATGGTAAGATTCATGCTTTAGCCTTTCTTTCATTAGGTGATCCAGACATCATTCAATGCACCCATTGCTTGTTTTCTTCTTGGGTGTATTCCTTGTATGATTAAGTAGAGACACATTCCATCATATCACCTTCCCTATTCCATGATTTGGGACATGAGGTAGAGAGGCATCCAGTGCCCTAGGCGTTGAATACAGTAGTTGGATGTCGAGCTGTCTTTGTGGAAGTATGTAGAGGTTGTGTTCTAGTGCTGGGGAAGAACCACTCTTGAGTAGAATTCTTATGTATACAGATACAACCATATGATGTGATCCTTGGCATGGAATGGTTTTATTTGGTGTAAGCTATTGTATATTTCTTCTTGAATAAGGTTGTGTTCTTCGATGCTGATGGATATCTAGAAGTGTTTGTTGGTGAGAACGACCCATATATTGGTCGTAGGAGTATTATGTCCTTGTCATCCATGATGCCTGATCTCATGCTACGTTCTTTGGTGGTTCAGCACTTGGAATTTCCTAGGGTCATATAATAGTACCTCGATGGCTTTCTAGAATAGGTTGTAGCATTTCCCCCTCAACGAGATATCAAGTTTTAGTTCAAGATACATACAAGCATGTAACCAATTTCTATGTGTCCAAATAAGATTCCCCTTATGAGTTATGGGATCTACCTATACGTGATGATAGTCTGGTATATTGCAGTTTTTTTAGGCCAAGTGTGTCACCATGGGGGGCACCCATTTTTTTCGTGATAAAGGATGATGTCAGTTTGTGGTTGTGAATCAATTATTATCGTTTAAACAATGTTACAGTGAAGAATCACTATCATATTCTACAGATTAATGATTTATTAAATTAACAAAAGGTTGAAAGTTGGTCCTCAAATATTAACTTGTTGTTAGGATATCATCAGATGCATGTGATGGATAAAGATATCCTTAAGACTGCTTTATTTTGAAGTCATGGGCATTAAATGTTCATTGTATTGTCATTTGGTGTGATGAGTGATCTAGATTTATTCCTGGGGTTAATGAACGATGTGTTATGTGGGTTAGTGGATAAGTTTGTGGTGGTTTTGTTGACAATTTTTTTTTAAAGTCCGCATTAGAGGAGGATCATGCAAAGAATCTGCAATCCATTTGGGAGTTCTTCATCAAAAAAAATTGTTTGGGACGTTGTCAAAGTGTGTGTTTTGGGAACAAGAAGTTCATTTCATAGGGAATGTGGTGTCCCAACATGGAGTACCTATGGATCCATTTAAGATAGATGTGTTTATGTCTTTGAAATCCCCCAAGACAGTTACAGAGGTATGGAGTTCCCTTTGTCTCATATGATACTATAGAAGGTTATTAGATGGTTTATCATGGGTAGCGACTCCTATGACAACATTGACCATCATGGAGTGGAAAATCTTGTAGACTGATCAGTGTTAGGAAGCATTCGAGTATCTAAAAGATATGTTGTTAAGTGCTTTGGTTCATTTCCTACCAGAAGAGGGAATTATGTTTGATGTTTTCTATGATGCATCACATATGGGGTTAAGTTGTGTTTGGATGTAGTTGATATCATTCATTTCATATGAATCTCAGTTGTTGCATCCCATTTAAGGCAACTCTTCCTCCCATGATATTGAGTTTTCACCAGTGGTGTTTTCACTAATGTTGTAGAGACATTACTTCATTGGAGAGAACTTTGTTGTTTTATATGATCATAAAATCCTGAGGTATGTTTTCCACCAGCATGACTTGAACATACATCCACATCGGTGGAAGTAGTACTTAAAAGAATATGAATTTGAAATATCATATACACCTAGAAAGGGGAATGTTGTAGTTGATGCACTAAGTAGGATGTCTTTTAGTGATGGAGTGAATGAATCTAGTGATATCTAAAGAGTAATGGAGTACCATTCATCATTAAATCATGATATGGGATAATTTCGGGGAAATGATTTCTTTTTTAGATGACGGTGCAGTTATCTCTGGTGCAGTAGGTGCAAGAGTCCCAGTTAGGATATCTCGAGGTGGAGGTTAGGAGGGTCTGAGTTTTTTCTGGCGAGGACCCTAAAGGTTGGTTTGAGGATAAAAATCACTGAGTGTTTTATCATGTAATGATTTTTGTTCCTTTATAGATGTGTGAGACATTTCTCATAGAGATCCACAGTTCACCTTTAGCGGTGCATCCTGGTGTGCAAAAGATGAATCGACATTTGAGGAGTCAGTTTATGTCGTATGGGCTGAAGTATGTAGTTTTGGAGTTTGTGTCTTCATTTTTGGTCTCCCTAAAGGTGAAGGTCGAGCAACAGGTCCCTAGTTGATTGTTGAATCCATTACATATTCCTTAGTGAACGTTAGAGGACATATCAATAGACTTTGTTATTTGTTTTCCAAAACATCAATAAGGTCATGACGTTATATTGGTGGTACGGGATCACGTGAAAAATCATCCTACTTTATAGCGATCAACGAGTAGAGCTTAGTAGATATTTTTTCGAGGCAGTATCTGGAGGAGGTGGTGAGACTTCATGGAGTCCCAATGATGATCATTTCTGATCAAGATCCTCATTTTATTTCTAGTGTGTGGAGAGGTCTCCAGCATGCCTTTAGTTTTCAACTATTCCTTAACAATGGTTTTGATCCGCAAACGGATGGTCAGATAGAGCGGACCATCTACACTATGGAAGAAATGTTTCTCTATTGTGTCCTAGATTTTGAGGTTTCATGGATGAGGCACTTACCCTTGGTGATGTTTTCCTACAAAAATAGTTTCCACTCCACCATCAGTATGGTTTTATTTGATGCCTTGTATGGCCAACCGTTCTGTTCTCAATTGTATTGGACTGAGGTCAGAGAGTCATCAATTCTCATGCCTGAACTTGTATAGAATACGAAAGAAATGGTTAATGTGATTCAATAGAGGATTAAGGGATCACATGATCATTAAAAATCAAAATACAATCAAATGAGGATACCTTTTTAGTTTGATGTTGCAGATCACATGTTTTGGAAGGTGACTCCCCTTCTTAGGAAATGGAGGGTTGGTCATGGGAGTTAGATTTATCCTTGGTTTATTGGGACTATTGAGGTTTTCTCTCATGATAGAGATATTTCTTATCCAGAAGCAATTTCCCCATATATGAGATACATACATGATGTTTTTCACGTATAATAGCTCCATTGTTATCTTCGGGATTACTCTCGCAACCTCTATTGGAGTGATTCCAACAATGATGATGATGCGACATTCGAGGAGTGACGTATAGAGTTCCAGGACCCTAAAGAGAAGTTTATACATGGGTGTTATATCCCATTGGTTTGTATATTGTGGCGACATAGTGGTGTGGATGATAGTACATAAGAACTTGATTTGCTGATAAGTGATTAGTACCCCAATTTTGTTAATGTTTAACTTTGTTCTTGTAACGAAGTTTGGTTTGGGGTTGTAGACCTTACATGTTAATGAGATGGAATTATATTGTTACTTTTGTGGCCATCTAACTTTTGACAGGTAACTCGATGGGTGGTTGTTCAGACATATTTTTAGTTTCCTTTTATGTTGGATTTGAATTCATGAGGATGTGAATGTTTTTATAGGTAACAGATGTAATGTACCTTTCCACTCTGGTCCATTACTTTAATGAAATTGCTGAATGAGGTTTTCTAGGATGTCAAAATGGATTATCCCCAACACATTTCTAGGTTTTATGTTTTTTTAATAGTTTCATCCGTGAGATAGGTGCAAACAATGTCATCGATGAGACAAAAGTGAATAGTGTCATCAGTGAGACAGATGTGAACAGTTTCATTGGTGAGACAGATGTGAATAGTTTGAAAGGTGAGGTAGACATGAACAGTGTTATCAGTGTGTCATTTTTATTTTCAACTTTAGTGAGTCCTTTGTTCTATCGGCGTCAGTGATTCATTTGTATTGTCAACATTAGTGATTTATTTGTACTGTCAACGTCGATGAGTCAGTTTTAATGTCTTTGTGGGTGAGTCATTTTTACTATTGGAATCAGTGAGTCATTTGTATTATCCTCATCAGTGAATCCTTTGTATTGTCAACATTGGTAGGTGTACAAGGTTTCCATTCATCAGTAGGTGTACAATGTTTCTAGCATTTGATAGGGGTATAATGTTTGCAGTCGTCAGTAGGTGTATACTGTTTCCCTCCATCAGTCGGTGTACGGTGTTTCCAACTTCCTACAATTTCTCCCCTTTGATGTTTTCTTTGACATAAAATTAATTAAAGGCCTTGTTTTATGGGATTTAAGGTCGATTAAAACACCATAACTCATATCTTATTTTTCATAGGACTTGTGATTCATTTACTTGGTCCAACTACACAGTTTTATGAGATCTCCTTTAAATGGAAAATCCATTATATCTCAAAAACATGCTTCATTAAATATTCTAAAGGGATATGATATCATCCTCCATTTTTCTACATTATATTCCCTAGTACAGGTTTCTTGAACCATTCCTTATTCCCATAGGATTGGTGAGGTTGAACTTTAATCCTTTGATCATTTTCCCTTGATGTTTCTTCCTGGTCCATGCAAACCCCCTATTTTGGTGCAAGCCGCATGTGTTAATCCTTCATCGATATAAGGTACAATCAACCAAATTTATTGCATTTTCTTTGATCCTTATTCTCCGATTTGTCATTTCCAAGTTATGTAATGTAATCTCCATGCTTCTAATTGATTTTTCTTTAGCATTAGTTGATGTGGTCGTTTCGTTACGTCCTTCGGTGGATGTAGTTGTCTCGAGGGAGACAATCATAGTCCGTTATGCGGATCATTCTCGTGTAAAGAACATCAAGGAAGTTTTTCAGGTAGGGTATTCATTACATCTCTATATTCATTTATGTGAAATCTTTCAATTAGCAAAATTTATACCCTGAAATCCCAATGGAATTAAAATAATAAATATTTTAACTAGATAAATAAATTTGGTATCGATTGTATGTTATGGCCTCTTGTTTTTGGTAGATAGTTTGATATCATTTCTAGTCTTGTTATCATGTAATTTTTGATGAATTTGGAAAATAACATAACACCATTATTAATTGATAATTATTTGAATAAATATAAAGAGTCATGTAAATGAATTTGGTTGTTGCTGTAATTTGAAGTTAATCAAATTGATGCAGTAAGAATGTTTAATTATTTTGGATAGCTATGATAGTTTTTTCATTAGGTTTACCATAGTTAGAACCTAAAAATAATGAACCGGTTAATTAAATATGGATTAAATAACTTGTTTTTTGATAAAATATAATGCCTCGTTGGGTTCTGTGTTACCCTCTTTCTAGTAAAGTCCAAGAGCCTTATGCTTGGAGCTGTGAAATCCCATTGCTTGTGAAGGCAGAAATCCATGTTTATTTCCATGAGCCCTATTTTTTGTTGTTTTATACTTCTAGTGATGTTTTTTTATCCTGGTTGGATGTTGTGATATGTTTTGGAAGGTAGACCCATTGGTTGGGGCAATAGTTGACGCATAGAGTGGCGAGATGAATTGCTTTATCCATGTGGGTGTCAAGGAGGACACTAAAGTTGATGAAACAGGTTGGATGTGAATGTTGGATTCTTACTAAATCTTGTAGTTTGTTGTCTGCTTTAAATTCCTCACTACTCATGGAATCTAGTTTTTGTTATCCTCTTTCCAAAAGGATAAAAGACTTGTGGGGTATTCCACATGCATTCTGTGTTTATCTTCTTGAGGGAGGATGTGTCTACACTCCTCCTATATGTGAAAAGGCTCGACGGGTAGTTCATCTACTCACCATGTTGATCCACATTATGTTTATTTGTATAGAATTTGTTTATAGAATGTTTATAAATATTGGAATGTAATAATGATTCTAATATATGATTGAATAAATTATGTTAACCAATGATGTCGGAGCTTACTAGGATGCAATGTTGTGGTCATATTTCTAAAAATATTGGGATTTTTTTTATTTATTCCTAGAGGGGATGAAACTTTAGTGACATACAAATGAAATATAATGTGTAATTTATAAAGGAAAATTAATTATTAAATAATTAATTAACAAAAAATTAAAATGATTAAAAAGGAATGAAGTAATATAATAAATCTGTTTAATTGGTGTGTTCTTATAGGATACCTAGTCTAAGGAGTGGTAGTCGGGAGTCCAAGAGACATTAGCTGTTGTTGAGTTTAATAACAGGTTAATACCATATTGTGGTTGTGAGATATATTATATTATGTACTTTTTGTGTTTCTATACACTACTACACCCAATAAATTAAGGAAACTGACACCTTTGGGATTATGATCCCTGGTGGGGGGGGGGGGTGTTCCCCAACATTCTGGTGGGAGGATGGATGAATGAATACCCCAGTTGGCCCCACTCTAGTATCTTATTAGTTTCTTGTGATATTAGGAACATCAGATAGTCGTCCCCATATATGTGTGTAGAAGGTTGTAATTCCTTCTAGTTATTCACACACATATATTTTGGAAAAGGTTTCTTATGGACTACTATATGTGTAACGTGTATAGGATGTGATGGTTGGAGGATCCTTAATTAGTGTATGAGCTGTAATGGCTCATGGTATAATACCTGATTCATGATACATGTATTACGAGCAGTGGTGGCTCTCTAAAAATAACTATTTACATTTGTTACATAGATGTAGTGGTTGTGTTGCATGAGGTTCACATTTTGATTCTTCATCCAGGTGACTATGGGAAAGCTGATGAAGCTCACAATTTCATATATTTTATACTGTAAATCATTATTTATAATCCCAAAAATGTGTTATTGGAAGGGTAATTGTCATGTTTTTAGGATTTAGTGTTATTTTGAGCTGAATTGTAAAAATTGGCCATTTTTGGATTTTTAACAGTTTTAAATTATTTTGTTAGTTTGGCCATAAAATTAACTACACTAATACAAATTTCAAAATTATTTCTTTTACAGATTCTACACATCCATGAATTCATTTACTATTTTTGGACTAAAAGCTGAAGCGACCATATGGAAGCTCAAAAGAATCTAACAAGTGGGAGAAAGAAAATTGTTTTCAGTTCTGCCTAGTTTTGGTGTGGGATCCATAACACATCCATGGTGGGGCCAAATATTTTGAAAGTCTGTGGGACGATGCGCAATGAGTTTTGTAGAATATTTTATGAAGTAATCACCGAGTTCATGGGCCATTTATGGGGTCATTAAAGCACCCTAATCCGGAAGATTTCTTTTTGGAGAGTCTGTCTGGACAGAATAAATGATCAGAGTAACACTGTCATAACCCTCGGAATACATTTCCATATCCGCTGTGATTTTGAAGGGACACGGACAAGAAAATTTTTAAAAACATTAAATAAGGGAGAAACGTGTGAATATGTCATTTAATGGGACTAAAATGCGTCAAAATCCGGGGGGGAAATTCTGGCTATAAAAGGAGGAGAGCTCCACCCTCTCAAAGCATCCCATTCTACATCCATTCCTTCATTCCACCTAGGAGGAGATCTCCACCAAGGGAGGCCGGCCAAAAATGATCCCCCTTTCTATTTATTTTATTTCATTTCATTATTTTTCATTTTCAATTGTAATTTAGATTTCTGATAAATTCCTGCATTGTTTTTATTTTTGTGTCCACTGATCACCCTCTTCTATTCCTCTCATCTTACCATTGTTAACTACAATACTCATGATCATGAGTAACTAATCTGAGTAATATCCAAAGGGACAAATAAGGTTCTTGAACCAAAGACCATATTTTTAATATTATTTGAGTTAATTCTATGGATAATTTATAGTGGGTGTAATCCTCACTGTGGTTGTCTAAAGATTAACTTCTTAATCTACAACCATTTTCCCTCGATTGAGGAGGTGGATGGAAGGTGTGCTTTGCCATCTCTAAGTAGACTTTTCATTATTAACTAGTGTATAATAATATTTGAACACATACAATGGAGTGTGTACACTAAGAATACTTGAAACTGGAAAATGAAGGTGCTCCCTGAATATTCTCTCGGGAGAACATCCTTTCTTCCCTAATTACATTCTGTTTAGCATTTCATGGTAATTTAGAAATAAATTTTAGTTTCTTATGATTTATGAATTTCATTTATTTTATTAAATTAAATTTATTTCATAAAATATTAAACAACAAAAAGATTTAGATTAGGTGGACTAGAAGTATTGATTTATTAACCTCAAAATCTCCTCAAGAGAACGACCAAGGTCAGCCACTATGCTGTACTTAGTATAAATATTTTTGAGAGCACACACGACAACACTTCCTCAAATTGGCGCTGTTTCCAGGGAGCTAAGTGTTTTTAATTCACTATTTTTTATTCACATTGTGTAAATAATATTTCTTTCATTAAAAAAACTACAACAAAATCATAAATTTCAAAAACTAAAAAAAATCTTCTTTGTTCATGATGTCTTTCAATTCATATTTTTCTTCATGGACTGAACAATCTCATGTGCCAGAAAATGTTTGCAATGAACTTGATGCTCAATTTCATAGGATTGGTGATAAATATAAAAAACTGGAGAGCCAAATATAATGGATTGCTGAATATGTACGAATATCCCAAGAGCAATCAGAACCTGAGCCAGAACCTGAACCAGAACGAGTGGTGGAATTGATTTCATCAATAATTTTTTATGTTAAACAACCTGAGGTGGGTGAGAAAGATCTACTAAAAGAAATAATCACATCATCTCACACTCAACCATTGCTTGAGGAGGTCCCAGAAGTACACATTCCAACTGATGCACTGAAGGGAGGTTAACATTTTTTGGAAGAATCTTGGAATAACATTGTTGAAGATAACATGAAACATGATCTTCCCATACTTAATAATGAAACATCATACACATTCTACCTCTCTCTTTAGTTGGAAGATAAAGAAGAAGACACACCTACTGAGATTGAGTTTCCAATGGTCATGCCTGAAGAGATCAATTACCAAGCTGAATTACTTGAAAGGAAAGATTTCATTATTAATTCTTCATGTTTTAATATTATTAAAGCTAAATTGTTTTCTAACATCTCTTCCTTTTAAATTTCTAAAACATCACAAATGGAGCAGACCATGGATGATATGAAAGATACCACTGAAGTAGTGGTGATCATGGAAGAAGATCTGGGGAAGGTGGCGGTGGTGCGACTACCTCCTCAAAAAAAATTTGCATACCATATGGAGGAGGACACCACCGAAGTTAACAGGGATAACCCTTATCTTTTATTCCCTCCCACTTCGAACCTAAAATATCTTCTTTATTGTTTCTCAGGGGTTGGGAACATTCTAATCTTATTTGGTGTTATCTACTTTCAGGTTTTACTCATGGATATCGGTAAAACTCACATGTGGTGGTTCATCTCAAAGAAACCACACCCACCCTCTGATTGGGGATAATCCACTGAAACTGCCTGAATAGGGGCAGTAAAAACCTAGCACCCACTTGGGGGGTCTAAACCAAGCATTATCTCTTTTATTTTCCCTTTATTATTCTTTTTATTTATTTTCATATGTTTTTATTACTTTCTTGTAGTTTTAAAGTGGTTGATTCTAGGAGCTAAACTCAACGCATCCACATCTAAAATAATGTCAGGTTGTATCTTTCCTTCCCTTTGATTTTCTACCTTTATATTTATATTTTGTTGAGTTGAAATAAGGGCTGGTTAAATTTACGTGTTGGGGAGTGTCAACCTTCTTAGTTCTTATTGTGTGATATTCATTTTTTTAGGATTTTTGAACTTTAATGAATATTCTAATCACTTTTCACACATCAATTTATTTTGAATGAGTTGAAATTATTTTTGAAATAATGTATTTTAAGTGATTGTTGATGTGAAAACATTTTATTGAATTGGATTATCAATAATTTTTATGAGTTTGACTAATTTTTGAAATATGTTCCCATGAAACATTGACTCGAAATAATTTTCCAATCATGTGAGGTATTCTAAACAACTTTTAAATATTCTTCCTAATACCCACACTTTCTTGAGGGAAACATGAATTTTGTGTGAGAAATAGAATTTCTGAATACTCTCGTTTGACGCTTTGGATTTCATGGAATGTATTTAAAATGATTGAGGAATCTCATTGGCTAGCCAAATTTTCCCTTGAGACTCACCTTAACATTTATCCTTCGTAATCCCTTAGATGACATGAATTGCCTTATAGGTTTAAGACACATTACATGCCAATTTTTCCTTACCTACCCACACTTTTAGTATTTTTTTCATGGATATTTCATGTATGAGTGTGGGGGAAGGGCCTTTAGTGTGCGTTCATTGGGATTTGTATAATTTATGGGTAATTTGAAGTGTGTGTAAATATTTTGGGCTGTGTATAATAAGAGAATTGGGCATGTGTCATCATTTCATTGTGCTTAATTTGTTTCATCCATTTCTCCTTCAAAAAAAGAAAAGAAAAAATGGAGATAAGCTTGAATTCCTCATTGTACATTATTTATGACTCATTTCCCTATCAAAAATCAAGGTCATGAATTTTGATTCATTCATTGTATTCAATTTTCATCTCATCCTCCATGAAAAAAAGAAAAAAAGAAAAAAATGTTGTGCCTTTATAGAGATTTGAAAAAAAAGTGGAGAACTTAGATGATATCATTCATTATAATAAATTATTGGATCATGTACCATGTCATAAAAAGTTGGTGGTGTTGTTTTTAAAATTTTCAAGCGGGATTGAGTGAGGAATTTCCTGTGTTTTCACTTGATTTAATCATTCATTGTGCTTAAAAGCCCAACCTCCTCTTTCTAGCCTATAACTGTTTTCCAATAATTTTCCCACAAACCCTAAGACACAGAATCACTTGAAACTTTAATTAATGACCTCATTATTAAATTCATTTTCATGTTTTTTGCTATGGATATATGAGAATTTTCAAAAACCTATGGTGAGACATGCGATTTTCAAGTATGAGTATAACTCTTGATTCAATTTCTCTTGAGTGAAACGTGACATAAAATTCAATGTGAGGTAGGTTGTGATTGGGCCATGTATTGATTTATGAGGTTGAAAATTTTTTTAATAATTTAAATGAAAATGATAGAGGGTTGTTATTCATATATGAGACATGATGGAATTCTATTTTGGATAAAATCATTGATATTTTCTCATTTTTGATTGTTGTGTGGATTTTGATTTGGATGTAAGATGATTGCACAGGAGTGCAACGTTTAAGTGTGGGGGAGTAATGAAGCTCACATTTTCATATATCTTATACTGTAAATCATTTTTTATAATCCCACAATAGTGTTATTGGTTGGGTAATTGTCATGTTTTTATGTTTTAGTGTTATTTTGCGCTGAATAGTAAAAATTGGCCATTTTGGATTTTTAACAATTTTAAATTATTTCGGTAGTTTGGCCATAACATTATCTAAACTAATCCAAATTGCAAAATTATTTCTTTTACAGATTCTACACATCCAGGGATTCATTTACTATTTTTTGACTAAAAGCTGAATCGGCCATATGGAAGCTCAAAAGAAGCTCACAAGTGGGATAAAGAAACCTTTTTCAGTTCTTCCTTATTTTGGTGTGGGATCCATAACTCATCCATGGTGGGCCCAAATATTTTGATATTCGGTGGGTGGACGCGCAAGGAGTTTTGGAGCATCTTTTATGAAGGAATAACCATGTTAATTGGCCGTTTATGGGGTCATTAAATCACCCAAATCCGGAGGATTTCGTTTTTGAGAGTCTGACTGGACAGAATAAATGTTCAGAGTAAAATAGTCATAACTCATGGAATACATGTCCAAATCCGCTTTTATTTTGAGGGGACACGACCAAGGTAATTATGAAAAACATTCAAGAATTGATTAATGCATGAAGATTTCATTTAATGGGGATACAATGCATCAACATCCGGGGGAAAATTGTGGCTATAAAAGGAGGAGAGCTCCACCCTCTCAAAGCATCCCATTCTCCATCCATTCCTTCAGGGCACCAAGGTGGAGATCTCCACTGAGGGAGGTCGGCCGAAAATCTTTTCCCATTCTATTTATTTTATTTTATTTATTTGTTTTTAGTTTTTAATTGTAATTTATATTTCTAATAAATTCATGCATTGTATTTATTTTTGTGTCCACCGATTCACCCTCTTCTCTTCCTCTCATCTTACCATTGTGAACTATAATACTCATGATCATTAGTAACTAATATGAGGAATATCCCGAGGGATTAATCAGGTTTTTGAACCCAAGAACATGTTTATAATATTATTTTAGTTAATTATACGGATAATTTATAGTGGGGGTAATTCTCACCGTGGTTGTCTAAAGATTAACGGCTTAATCTTCAACCATTTTCCCTCGATTGAGGAGGTGGATGAAAGGTGTGATTGGAGATCACTAAGTATACTTTTCATTCATAACTAGTGTAGAATAAAGTGTGCACACATAATATGGAGTGTGTACAATAAGAATATTTGAAACTGGCCAATGAAGGTGCTCCCTGAATTTTCTCCTGGGAGAACTTCCTTTCTTCCCTTACATTCTGTTTATCATTGCATGGTAATTTAGAATTAAATTATAGTTTCTTCTGATTTATGAATTTCATTTATTTTATTAAATTAAATTTATTTCATAAAATATTAAACAAAAAAAAGAATTAGATTAAGTGGACTAGAAGTAGTGATTTATTAACCTCAAAAGCGCCTCAAGAGAACGACCTAGGTCAGCCACTGTGCTGCACATAGTATAAATATTTTTGACAGCACACACGACAACACTTCGTCACAAGCCATCTTAGAGAGGGATGGATTAAGACATGCAATGTTGGGGAAAAGCTGTAAAATAGTGGGGATGTATTATAGGGGTTACCTTGATATTATTTTTATATTATATACTATTGTATGTGATACTCGGTGGGAGTATCCATAGTGGCGATGGGAACACAATATACCTATTTAGTTGACAAGTTATTTTCACTTGTTGTTCATTATAATTTAGCTTGATTTCATTACTTTTTCATGAGAGGATCTGAGGAGGACCCTACTGAGTATACTGTCATAATCACCCTAAGTATATAAATACTATTTTTATTCCACTTGTATCGGGTTGGATATTAGGCTGGTTACTACTAGAATGGGGTTGCATGAGCTTTTCAGGCTTTGTGGTCACTGCTGATTTTATATTCTACTGGTACTTGCAGTTTTCCCTTGTAGTTATAGTAGTTATTTCATGACATTACATATGTGTACCCAGGTTTTATTTTATATATTATGTATGTGTTGGTTTAGGTAGGTTTCTGTCTCATATCTCTATTCTCATTTTATTCTCTTAGAGGGTAATTCCTCATATTTGTGCGTTTAATATACCCTCGGTGCTAGTCACCAACCCGGGGCCTACTGAAGGTAGGTTGTAGGGGTCACTATCTCACTTATCACTCTACTGATATTTTTATGGGTTCACATTATGGTTAGGGGTCATAAAATTTTTCATTTTGGAGCCACTTCAATATAATATTGACATGTTATAATAATTTATTTAAAGTAAAGTTAAATATAACATAAACATGTATCATTGTATTAAAATATTAATATAGGGTTATATAACATATCTCAAAGAATATAAATAGTCATTGGAAAGATAAAAAGACTTCCTACATCATCATATTTTATTTATAATTTTTAGACATTAAAGAAATAAATTTATTTAGGACACAATGATGATGCATTGATAACATTATTAATGAATGGTCCAAAAAATGATATTGAAAATATTTAAATAAATGTAATTTAATATTTTTGATTTTATACAAAATTTTTTGGATGATTATGAAGTTTTATATTTGAGTTAATATAGTTGGTTAGAATGAATCAAGTATTAATGACTTTAACGAAAATCAATTACTAAATACTGTCAAAATTGAAAGAAATGAGTTTTCGAAATAATATACTATTTTATTAAATGATATAATTTTCATAAAAATATAATATTTAGAAAACTAATATAGATAAGGTTGAAAATTTTATTAATGATCCACTTTAAATTATCTTGGGATATTTTAGTTACTATATTAACCATGTAGGGTAAAAATACAAGAAGACATGCTTAGAGATAATTTATTTAACTAAGGTTTATATCCAAATGATAAGGTTAAATTTTTGACCATAACATGTCTAAAACTTATTGGTTGAGAGTATTATAACCCATACTCATCTTATCTTAGAATTAGATCACATTGAAACTATAATAATTATAAAATTAGTATATAATAAAGTAATATTTCAAGACATTCATAAAGTGAAACCCACCCCCCTCTTATAAAAGTCTGACACCTCTACCCACATAATACACACCTATAAAGCCCATTTTCTTGACCCAAATTTGCTTCAATAATCTCCCAACATCCCTCCCTTCCCCTTATAATACTTACCTTCTACAGAAAGTAATTCAAGAAGCCTTTTGGCTCAAATCAAAATGACTTACTCGATTTAGAGGCAGTCTCTTCTCTGAGGATCCTTTCGTTTATTTCACTCTCCACTACCTATTTAATTTCATTTTATAAATAAATAAAAACAATATTATCCTTAATATTACAAGATTTTATTATGATTTTGGTTAAACCTACACTTACACACGCCTCTGTCTAATTGATATAGAACATACAATTTTCGTGTACAGTGAACTACAGCTTCACAAAACAATGATTGTTAAATTTTATCATAAAACCTCTCATGGGGGACAAAATTACATAAATATATCAATATATCAATATATCAATATATCAATATATTTTATATTTTATATTTATATTGAATCTATGTTTTTGTAATTTTTATTTAAATAACCCTTTTATGCTTTCTACAATGTGTAAATACGATAATTTCATTTTAGGAAGTGTGGACTACCACTCCCTCAAAGTGATATGAATCATTCATTCCATAATAGGAACTAATAAAATATGTTATTTTAATTATAATTTACCTATTTAACATTTTGTTTTCATTACATTAATATGACTAAGAATTGAATGTAGCGTTCATTAGTACGTACGACCTACCATATCTAAGAATGATACATTTTATTTCTCATATAAAAATATTATAGATTATTATAAATATATATATATATACTTGATATATATGATATTAACATCATGAATAGTATTCTAAAAATAATAGACAATAAAAAACATAGATAAATTTTAATTATAAAATGTTCATTTTTGACTCATGTACCAAACATTAAAAAAATATTTTATATGAACTCATAAAATATGATAATTACTATAACATGGTAATAATTAATATAAAATTAAAAATTAACATGGAAAAGTTTCTCAAGAAATTATAAATTAACTTATTCTATTTTTTGAGGATTATATAGAATGAACGAGACAAGTCAGACTCACGGTAAGGGAAATCTTTACTCAATATCAATTAATTGAGTTATATATGAATGTCATTGGTTTTGATTTTCCAAGAATATGTGTGGATCTCCTCTGATTGTTTTACTCTGAATATCATCTTATTTTTTGGTGTATTTATATTTTTCACACACATTTATTTCATTTATTTATCCTTAATCTAGTGATGTTATCTTTTCAACGGACTTCATCTAAATCTCATTTCACCGAGACATTTCCTGATGATATGCACATTTATTTAATTATAATGTTTATATACAACCCCTTCAAATTACGTAACAATATTATATCTATACTCATGATATTTATTTTCTTGTAAAATGTTTTACTTTTACGTGGAATATAATTAAAATGTTCCAAATTTTAATTTAATCTTTATATAAAGCATTATTTCAAATGATTTAATGATTTAATCTTCTAAATCCTTTTATTTTATGTCCTTGGGTTCAATTTGAATTAAAAAAAATAATTATATGGAAATGAATTTTTTTACATTAAATTATATTCGAAATATTTAATGTTGTATTGGGCACAATGATTCAAAAATATTTTTTAATATATTTTAATTATGTTATAAAATAGGATTGATTATTTCCATAACATTGAATGATTTTTTATATGTTATTCATGAATAGAGTTTCATAAATTTATGTATATATAATTTATTGATGATTAAATTACATATTTAAAACTTTATTTTAATATAATGTGTTTTCATTTTAGAGTGTGCGTCCTGTAAAAATGAAATGTGATTTCAACCAAGAAATTTTATTTTTTACATTATTCATGGTTTATGTTTTATGATTATGTTATGATTATTGAGAAATTCATAGGTATATGTGTGGTTCCTTGATAATGCAAGGGTTGTTGAGCCCATGATAAATCTCTAATTTATTGGGTAACATGACAGAGGAAACAATGATGTTTCTCCTAAGTGATTTAGTAAATATACTGGGATGGGTATTCCAAATGTAATCATGAAGGTTACTCTCAATTTAGTTATGTAAGCTATAATGTATGTTTTTTAAAGATGATGAACGTTACATTTATGATTTATGATTTATATGTGTTTATCATGAATACTATGATTTTATAAGGTATGTTAAAGAGTTTATGATATATGGGTGAAATGTATGATTTTGTGAAAATTTTCTCTTGAGTTTTAAATATCCAAGGAATAACAGTTTTTTCCATATTTTCGATTCCTTACTATGATTTTTTACAATCATCCCATGTTATTGAAATTTTCCCACAGGGTATATGTATGGTTAATATAATGGAATTAGTGATAAATATTTTTATCAAGAAAAAGAAATCATGTTCTATTTAAAGGTTTTCATTTAGTGGGAAAGTGGATACTGAGTTTGAGTTTCAACATGAAATGTTTGGGTCAATTATATAATAGTTATTTCCTAATTCTCTAAAACCATAACATGAAATGTTCCTCAATGTGAAATAATGTAAAATTATTTACTTAACTTATGATTTTGTACAATTTAAGGCCAGTTACTTATAATAATAACATTATAAATATAGGACATAGAGGTTTAGAATCATGGAAGAATTATGCTTATACATAAGATTAACTATATGAAATGTAAAATTATTTAATTTCATCTTCCATATGTTATTATTGTCCCTAACATTATCCATTGTATAATTAATCACCCATGGATATGCATCAATTGAATGAATGAGCTAAAATCTCAATAAATGGATGAATAAGGGATATGAATCAATATTAAATTAGTGGGAATAATCATCATCATCATAAAATCTGTATATAATTATCATATACATCTATATGGAGATGATTGATAAAGCCATGATATGTAGCAATGTATAAAAATGAAACATCATGTATTAGTTTTCAAATACCACACATAGTTTTGAACAAAGATTGCATCATATTCACACATAACATATATGTAAAATCATAACATCATCATTATGAACATGGATATCATCATGTTCATGAATATTTCACATTATATCATGAGATACATCACATAACCCAATTTATTGTTGGGATATATAATTCTAGGCCCACTCGTAACATCCTAATATTTATATAATCATGCCTTCCACATCGAATGTATTACAATTATAGCATTGAACTGACCCATGGAATTGAATATTCTTCCTAAGGATTTTATCAATTATTATTTCAGGAATATACTTGGGGTTCAAATATTATAAATTTAAAACATGGTTTTTTATAAGATTCATAATTTTTGAGCGAATATGTAACTAGTCAATATGAGTAAAAAATGTCTTGTGTAAAGATGAATTATTTTTCAATTTTTTATTATTTGTCATAATATAAAGTTGGTAACATTTATATCCAAAAAGGGGAAGAATTTTTAAATTATATTTTTTTTACATTAATTAATTATTTATAAAAATATTTTGTGAAATATGGATATCCCAAAGAAAATGAGTTGGCATTGAAAATATCGTTACCTTAATCTTTTAATTTTATTTGATTTTTTGCATGTTCAATATTAAAAGTGTATTTATTAGAACATTGATATAGAAAGGTAATTATAGTAAAATACAAAAAAATTTCATTTATAATCATTTTATTTTATTTCAAAAATAATTTGGATAAAATTGAAGTGTTTTGATATTTTGTTTTCATAAACATTTCCCTTTTTCTATGATTTCACTACTTTGTTTAAGTTATTTAATAATTATGAAAAATAAATTATAGAATCATAAAATAAATATATTTAAATATTCATATATAATATAAATTTTTTTAACCATTATTGGGGTTGGTGATATGGAAGGAATTGGAAACATCCTTATTGGTGGCTAACTGACCGTTATTAAGAATATTGTCCAAAAATGAAGAAAATGGGTTATAAAACATGAATACATTATACATATAATTTTTCTATATTTTTAAAACCATTAATATAAATAAATTTTTTTCTTAATTTTGTCTTAGAATAATTTAATTTGATACAATTTTTTAAAATAGAGGAGAAAATGAAAATGAGTGAAGAGGTGAAAAATATACCCTTTCATTGGTGTAGCATCTCTTGTATGAAACTATAAATACATTGATTTTTTTAGTTTTATTACACAATAATGTTCTTAATGATTATAAAATTCTTAATAGGGATGATTACAATAGTTTTTTTTGTATTGGAATTGGTTGGAGTAGTGTTTTTACAAGGAAAGGAAGATGTGTTATTTATACTTGAGGAGATTCATATTTTTAGAATAAAATATTGAATAAAAGATATATCAAAATTAAAACATTTAATAGTGAGTTCTAGACATTATAAATCATAAATTAATAAAATATATTTTATTATATCTATATATCCCCTTTATTTTTTGAATTATTAATAATATTAAAAATAAAAGAGGAAAGAAAGGAAAAATTCTCATTTTGATGAATCACATTTAACTTTTGGTTTTGGAAAGAAATTTTTATGTCTGTAAGTTATGTTTATAAAATTCTAATGTGTGATTTCTCAAATAAAAAATATTATATCTGAACCTCACTTTATAGAAAGGAGTGCATCATTATTACATCATGAATGATGTAATTTAAGATCCACCACCGATGTGAACAAATGTATTTTTACAATTCACATGAAATATGATGTTTTTTATAAAATTTAACAAAAAAACAAACCTTGGATAATTATGAGGTACTTATGTCAAATATTCTACAAATTTTATCTAAATAAACTTCTAAAATGAGTAGTTTTAGTATTTAATTTGAAAACAATGATTTTAAAAAATACATTAAAATACAGTTTATTAAAAATGTGTTTATTTTTTATTTGAGTATTCTAATAATGCTATATATTTTTTGGATTTATAAAATTTATATTAATCATAATAAATATTAATTTTAACAAAATTTATTATTTGGATGTTAAATTAATACTCCAAAATTAAGGTTAATAGTCCAAGTGGGCAAGATACTATACCCAACAGTCATGTTACTATTGCAATAATCACATTACCTCCTAATAATACCTATACATTCGTTCATTCAGTATTCAAATCAAATTCTATCAAGATCCTATATTTCCATTTTCTATTAATTTTTACTATTAATAAAATTGTTCATCTCCTCAATAGTTTTTTCAGTTGTATTGATGATTCTGGTAGATGGGAACAATACATATTTTATCATTTTCGATTTTTTATATTATATTTTTTTGTCCATTTATAATATTTTGATTTTTAATTGGTCTCATTTTTTATAAATTTAATAGTATTTAGAACTGAAAAAATTTATTTTTTGGTTTCAATATAGTTTTTATGTGTATAATAATATATTATATAATAAAACACCTAGTTATTTTGGTTAAAAATATTAATTATAAACATTGTGTTATTATAATCATTACCACTGTTATGACCATCAATCAATATTGAAAATTTATCATTTTAGGTAATTATAAAATAAATACTTTTAATATTTATTAGTATCTCACAATTATGTAGTTATAATAATTATAAATATATAAAATTAATTTCAACCAAATTAAAATATTTTTATGTAATATGAAATTTTAATGAAAAAGTGGTGAAACTGATGTTTTTTGGAATATAAAAAAGTCACACCACATAAGATATTCTCCAGAAATTACAGAACAAATTAATGGTGTTAGATTTCATTACCTTAAATAGAATCCATTCAATGGAGGTAACCTCCCATTACTGATTTTCGTTTCTGAGATCTTCAAAATGAAATTCCATCTTGTCCCAGGTTTAGATATGCTCCTCTATGCATGTTCACCCTCATTAAAACCATATATCAGAATCCTATTTTGTTTTTCCATCCAAGAGGATTATTTATTCATTCAAACTAATTCACAATGGTCTATTGAAATTTTTTTGTGCAACCCCCTTCGACATATTGATCAGGAAAGAATCCTCTAACATTTATTTAATAGAATTTATAAGGAAATCATTTGAATATATTAATTAATTACTAAAATCCAAAAAGAAATTGTTTTATTGACTAAAATATTAAAATAATTTATTTAGATGTAAAATTTTATTTGTAAAATATAATCACAATTTTAAATTGGGCATTAAAAAATTATTTTAGGATGAGTTTTTTAAAAATATTATAAATTTTTTTTTTCAAGGAATTGTTACAATTTTAGATTTTTATTAAAAATATAAATTTATTTTAATGTACTTACATAGTCATATTATTCTTCGGATTGATATTAATATTTAATTGGTATATTTATATTTAAATTTAATGAAATTTGGATCCTTAAATGGATTTATACATCAATTTAGTATAAAATAGTAAATTCTATAATGTATCAATATATATCTTCTAAATAATGATATGTTATTATGTTAGTGTAATAACCAATATTCATTTACACTTGGATAAAATAAGAAAATAATTCATAGTTCTTGTGTATGGAAGACTTTCACCTCATGTACCGATGTATTTCATTTTCCATGATCATCTCTCATAACTAAAACTATTGATATATTTAATTTTAATATGTGATAATAATTATATATTTATAATTATGAAAAGATAATATATAAAATATGTTCTTATATTTACTTGAAAATGAAATTGATAATATAGTTATTTCTTATTCCTGGACTACAACATTCTCCCAAATGATGTGATTCAATTTTCGTCACCACATCAAGTGGACAATATAAATTAGTATATTTAAAGAATTAATATGTTATATATGAAATTTAAATAATTATAGAAATATAATATAACACTTACCGTCTTTTTTAATGATCATTGATAAATAGAAACATTACTTATGTGCAAATAAGATATATTATTCTCTAGGATTGTAACATAAGTTATTTTTCATAACCATATTTATGGTATGGATTTAAAAGTATAATTTATGTATAAAAAAATATAATTATATGATGATTATTTTCTAAGATATGATTTAATAATGTCCACTTTGATAATAGTTAATATACCAATATCATTTTGGACTTATGTACATAATATAATCAAAACGTATGATGTGGACATTTATGATGAATTAATTTTATATAACATGTAAAAAAGTGATAAAATTGTATAATGAACCTGATAAATTTCCATATGGAAAATTAATGTAAATATAAATTTATTATTCATGAAGATAATGTACCTACATGTTGAATTATACTTGAGGTCAGAGACATTATTTTAAAATACCAATTTTATACTATATCTTCAATACTTATTATTAAATTTTGGAGGAATTCTTTTTAACAGATAAGGAATGAGGGGATTTTCCTACCATAATTATTCTATAATTATTTAAATTTTCAATTACATGTTTATATGATTATATTCAAATTAATTTTTTTCTTTTGTATATATTCAATTTTTTAAAAATATATGTTATTTAAAAATGAAAAGTTTATTTTCCTAAAGAATATTTTTATATTGAAATAATAATTTTTATTATTATTATGATATATTTCATTGTAATTGTTTATGATTAATGGTGGTACTATAATAAACCAATTATGTATGGTTTTTTGATAAACCATGTATGAGTTTTTATGTTATCAAGGAATAACAATTGCTTCTAAGATAAACCAAAGGTGGTTGGTTACGTTATAAAATTTAAGGCACCTGTTACACTAGAAATGGATTTTGAATATATGGTTATTCCATTTTTGAAAAGGAGTTAACTGATTAGGTTTCTTATAATAGATAATGTGAATATTTTGAGATAGTTATTTGAATATTATCTACATTGGTAAATCATTATTAGTTTTGATGGCTACCCTTAAGTATTGATCTGAAGTTAATTGTGTATGTATTCCTTGAATAGCTATGGTGGTCAATACATTGATTTTACCAAGTTTCTAACATGTTTTATCTGTGTTTTCTATGGTTACAAGTGATTTCTTTTAGAAAAACATGATTGTTTTTTATGTAGAAATGATTAATTACATGAGATCCAGGAAAGGGATGATGAAGGTAAGTATATTATAGATTTTAATTATTTTCACTCAGAAAATGGTTTTCTTGTTGTTTTTATGACCCATACTAACACCATGATTTATTTTTTTCACCAATATATAATATATTTGGAATGAGGATGTGGTCATGTATAAAATTTTAATGATATATGATGAATATAAACCATGTTTTATTTTTTAAAAAGATATATTTGGAAGGGAAAAATGGATATTGATTATAATTTCCCACTTGTAATGTATGGATTTTTTAATGATTTTCCCAAAGATCACTAATACTTTAAAACCAAAATATCCTATGGATGGTAAGAATGTGAATTCTAGATCAAAGACACTAGAATATGAAATTATTATGGCTTGTTCATTAAATTTATTATCAAAAGAGGGTATATGAAATTTTATAGATTTTATTGTTTTCATGAGAGGATGAATTATGTTATATATACGCCATCAAGGGTCTACATTTGTAAGGTGGATTATAAGTTTAATGTTTTAGAAACATCCTTTTTTTTATGTATTGGAATTTTAAGAAGATAAATATATTTTTTGATATTAGATTTAAAAGGGTAATAAATTTAGGCATAAAGGAATTGAAGGTTAATTTATTTTAAAATTTCAATGAGTATATTCATTAAAAGAAACATTTTCAATTTAATGTGCAATAATTGATTCCGTGTTCTAATGATGTTCATTTTATACAGATTAATAATCATTTATAAATATGGAAGGAAAGCGATCATTCATAACCTTCTGATCCCTTATGTATTATTTTATTATAATAATTATTGAAAAATATTGTTCAATTGATTATAACTAATTTCTATGTATTCAAATCTCATGGAAGAAACTATTTGAATTATCCGAAATATTATCATTTTTCCAAAAAAAATATTTGTTTATGATAATTATTACATTGATTTAAATATCTCAACATTACTGACTCTCTCAAGAATGGGAAATTACACAACAGACTAAACAATTTACATTCAGGATGTTTGGAATAATGTCAGAAGACAAAGGTGATATCAATTAAATCAGATTTTTTGTATTTAATTTATGAATTGTTTTCTAATTTTCCAAATAAAAATTATTTTTGGGTTTAAATTGATGAATAATAAGGATATAAATTATAGATTTGTTTGTAGGAATGGATTATTAAGGAATAAAGTGATGAATCAAAGTTAATGGTTAACGAATGAAGATAAATGAAGTATGTGTTTATATATTGAGTACTCAGATGTGTGATATAGAGATATTAAATAACTATTATTATAATTATGAAGCACAACATAATTTTAATATAGTATTATTTCTTAAAAATTTATAAACAGAGATAAATGGAATGGAATCATTTGGAATGAGGTGCAGTGAAAAGGTGATACTTTTTTAGAGAAATTTATTTAGTATTGATAGATGTTCTAGTTATATGTAACCCTTTATATAATCATGTGAAAAAATTATTTTAAGGCATAATTTTCCTTTCATATATTAGATATATGTTTATATTTATGGATGAAATGTGGGGTTTATATGATATTTTATTTTGAGGTAATTATTTGTTAATTCATTTTTGGGATGAGAAATTAATGGTTTGTGATAACCGTTGAGGTTAAAAAATTCCTTAATGTTGACTATATTAATTTTTTTAGGACGTTAATCATATATCATCAAATATTGTATGAATTAATTTTTTTTAGAAAATGTCAACTATAGATTGTGTGACCACCCATTGCATCTATATTGACTACGGGGATTCATCCCACATCAAATACGAGTCTATTTCTTACCACTAGTCTACATGATGTCTTGGTCAGTATGAAATTGTTTTTAATTATTTAAATAATCTGATGAAAAAGGTTAAGTTCATTTTTGGAACAAATTTTATATCATATTCATAACCTAATGATTGAAAAATGATTTTGTGATCAAGAGATTAATGTAATTTTGAAATACTTTCACTATTTTGATAACCCGATATGATTAAGGAAAATATAATTCAATTATAATTTATTTGAGGAATAATTATATTTTCGAAGAATAAATGATATTTTTGTGGATTAATAGTGATTAATGTTATGTATTAATATTATTCGCATATCATAGATATTATCTGATTAGGTAGAGTAAAGTTTTCTATAAGAATTCAATTGTAATTGATATTATTTGGAAATAATTATTAAATTTATCTTAAAGGCCTCTCTGGACAAATTCTACTGATTTTTGTGTTTCAAAATTAGTTTGGAACAATTTTGGGGAATTATATGGCTTGTTATTTTTTTCCACATTTTTTATTAATTATACTCCATAATTTATGATGATTTTGATGTTAAATAATACCCATTGTTGTTTTCTAATAATGTTTTGGTGAGTAATTGTACATGATTTTATAATCTATTATAAAGAGTATAGCATTTCAGTAATGTTTTTGGAAACAATATTTTTATCATTATGTTATTTTGGAATGATAACATTTATATATGGTATCAACCCTACATTATTATAAAATATTTTTGTTTGGATCGACACGTGTACAGATCGACAAACCTACGTTGGAGTATGGATTTACTATTCTTACCCTATCTTCAGAATATTTGAACATATGTATTGTTAATGCTACCTTTATGATATTTTGAAGACAAGGATATTCATATAAATAATCATCCCTATATTATTCAAATTTTCATAACATTACATGTTCTACTATACTCTACGCGCTAAACCCTACATTGTGTTCTTAACAGAGAGATTTGTTAAATTCAGGACATTGATTCGTGATTGCTGCAAAAGTTTGGTAAGCTTTAAAGACTGATTGAAGCTTCATTTTCAAGATTTTAGAGAACCGAGTTTATCAGATATTGTTTCTCCTATTAATATGGGAGGTTAAAACTCTTCTAAAAAATTCAATTTGTAATTTTCAAGATAATTCAGGCAATTTTGTTTGATCTGAAATATGAATAAAATTTGTTGTTTATATTTATAGACAAATTTTTTTACAAAAATATTAATTACATATATGATTTTCTTCAATATCATTGAAAATAATATTTTAATGTGTGGTGATGAATTTTCAACATTTATAAAGTGAGATACAATTTGATGAAACACTTATTTAATGTTGTATTGCAAGATCACTAATGTTATTTTGTTGCTATTTACAATCAATGATCACTCTACAATGTGGACTACTTTAGACTTTGAAATATCTTGATGTTTATTTTTTCTAATGATGAAGATTCATCAACTATCAATTATGTGCTTCTATAAATGTGAATTGAAACCTGTTTCATCAAATCAATCTGTATTTGATTTTCTTGTTTCTCAACAACTCAAACATAGTTGTGGTGGAGGATAAACTTCTCATTATAGGATGTGGGTAATAGGATCACTATTATAGAACCAGAAGGATTTTGTAATTTTTCTTGAAAATGTGTCAACTTCCTATACTTAGTGGTGAACACATGGTCTTGTGATAAGAGGAAAAATATAGTGAAATTTACGATGGTTGTAGAGAGTGTATTTGGCTGAGTGGACTAGGAGATATTTTTTACCCATACCACTATAGAAAGTTTTGTTCTTTATTACTATTAATACACTGATAATACTTTCATATTAAAGAAATATAATGCTAATATGAATTATATATCGAGGTTTCCTAAAATCATAATTATGAGTGATTACTTGAAAAGACACAATTCAACCCCTGTTTTGTGTTACATTGTATATTCTGACCATACAATTGTTATGAATGGAAATATTTTGGGACAAATCAATATAAAGATTGTAACGCCCCGACCCCAGCTACCCAGAGTCGGTGCATTACTTCGTAACATTGGCATGATCACAAAAGATCAAGTCTCGAAAGACCGATTAGTTTAGTAGCCTTGGAAACACTAGATACATTCGTAAACGTTACATTACATCATAAAGTGAAAAACTACAATAACAAAGTCTCCATAGTCCACACTCATATCCTCTTCCGACTATCCCTGAAGGTCATTCATAAAATACTTCTTCACATCCTGGAAAATATTAAAACATTGAAAGGGGTGAGCTCAGATGCTCAGTAAGGATAACAATAATGCGGAAGCTTTCATAAATAAACATTAACATTTAAGGCAATGTATAACTAAAACAAAAGCCTTTTAAACATGAACTTCAACATAATATAGCAAAAGTAAAATGAGATAATGCCATTTACTTCTTCACATGGATATTCTACTGGTCGAATAATCACATGCAATATCAATAACCACTTTCATAATGATGGAATGCATAATGCCAGACTATCTTAACCACGTAGTCAAGGCCTCGTGCCAAGACCACAAATAATATTTTGTCAAGGCCTTGTGCCAAGACACTAGTTTGTCTCATGAGACCTGCCGATGCATCGAGGAGCTATAGCGGGCTCCACCCGTCACTTATTAAGTCCAATGCATTCCTCATATGAATAGGTTTAAACATATCATAAACCATAACATAATTGTATCACATAAAACATGCATAAAGGAAACATAACATTTCCACATTTCAATCACAAGATATCAATACAGCACATTGATATAATAAAAATTCTTTCAAAACCATTTTCAATACCAAAATAAAAGAAAGTTAAAACTTTGTATTTATTTTTCATTAAAAAAAAGATGGCTTATAGAGGAAGCCGAAACTCAAATAACGGTCACGACGGCGGAGTAGTCGTTGTCTCCGCATAAGTACGGAAAGAAAAACATTCCCTTTTTGTCGTTTAGTAAAATGCTTCGTATAAAAAAGATTCCTTTTGAATAAACATGAAAGTCAAAGGGGTTTATACACCGTATAAAAGAAAGTTGTGTATAAAGCCAAATATGCCTCAATGAAATGAGATTGAGACAAAGTCCTTAAAAAGATCATTTTTAAAATAAAATAGATCTATTATGTGTATTCACTATAGGTACACATAAAGAAAGTAAAAATACAAAATAGGACATAATAATATCATGACATAATTTGAAAGTAGGAGATTAACCCAAAGAATGGAAGTTGGGTTAAGAAATTCCCTTACAAAGAGCATTTTTAAAATAAAATAGATCTATTATGTGTATTCACTACAAGTACACATAAATAATGTACAAATACAGGATATGACATAATAATATCATGACATAATTTGAAAGTAGAAGATTAACCCAAAGAACGAAAATTGGGTTAAGAAGTTCCCTTACCTTGTGTCCGACTTGACTCAACCGTTCTTTAACCTCCTGAATAATAAACTAGAGTTAATATATACCTTATTAAGAACCATTTTCAACTTCATTATCCTTATTATATCACTTATTACAATGATATGAACATTATGTAATTATTTAAGTTAATAACGGTCGTTTTGTCGATCTTTGGTACTTGAGTCAAAAATAAACTTCTTATAATTACAAGTTGTTCATGTGGTGAAATATCCATTATATCCGGAATTATATTCATGATGTAGATATCATATATATCATATATAAAGTATATACATTCATTCATAATGTCACGTAACATTTAGAGGTAAGAAATGAAATGCACCGTTCATGGAGACGGTAAGCCGTACGTACGCATGAACGCTACTTTCATTTCAATTTCATATTTAATGGAACTAAATCATAATGATATAAATGTATAATATAATTCCAGTATAATATAGTGTATAATACCATTTACTCCATCCTTTATACATCCCACATATGGCATTAACGATTCAAATCACTTTGAGGGGGCGGTAGTCCGCACTTCCTAAAATGAAATTATCGCGTTTTACCCATAATGGAAATCATAAAGTATGCCATAAATGTGAAATACAGAAGCATAAGTAAAACAAAAACATATTATATATCATATATAAAAATAGTGACATCTTAATGGCCACCTTTGAAGGTGTTATATGAGTGTTGAACAATCATCGCTTCGTGAGGCAGAAATTCGCCATCCACAGAAACCGTATGTTCTTTAACCATTAGATGTAGGTGTGTGTAAGTGTAGCTCGAATCCTTCTTATCACAACATCCTAGTATATTGAGGATACTGGTTTTGTTACAAAAGAAATGAATAAAAAGAGTTTAGGGGGTTGGAGAAGAAAAATAAAACAAAACAACATTATAAAAGACATTACCTCAAAATCGGGTAACTCTTTTTGATTTGAGCTAAAGGCTTCCTTGGGAAGAGTTCTGCCCAAAGTGAGGCTTCTAGGAGTAAGGGAGGAATGTTGGGAGAGTATTTGGGCAGAGGTTGGCCGAGCCAAATGGCTTGAAAGTGTAAATGAAGTGGGAGAGGTGGGGGCCTTTTATAAGTGGAGAGGAGGGGCACTTTTGGAAAGATTGAAATGTTACATTATTTCAAAATGCTTTTCGGATTCTAAAGGTCCCACACTTATATAATTCGAGGCTAAGGTGATAAGGTTTCGAAATCTCCTCATCCAATTGGCTTTGGACAAGTGTAAGCCTTGGATTTTACATTATCTATTCATTTTAATAAAATCGTTAAATAATGAGGTCATCGCTGCATCATAATGATGTCATAAATAATTTAATTTATTTAATGTCTAAAAATTATAAAAAAAATACTATGATGTATGAAATCTTTTTAGCTTTCTAATGAATATTTATAGTCAAAATTTGGACTTGTGTAACCCTACTTAAAAATTGTTTTAGTAAAACAATGTATGTTAGTGTCATTTTCACTTTAACATTAAATAAAAAGTAATTTATGTTATTTCCCTACAAAAGTGGATCCATGGGGTCCCCAAGTTAGGCCATGGCTTGTCTTGGTCGGCCATGACACAACCAATGAGGTTGGGACATGTGTCTAGGTCATTTAATATTATTAAAGTATTATTTATACCTTAAACTACCCTAATTACCACTAATCGCGATTAAGAACTTAATAAGTTACTATTCACCAAAAAATTATTTTTATCCCATTGAACCACATTTTACTTCTTAATGACAACCATGTATGTCGGATTTTTGAAAATCAAATCACAGAAGTGGTAATATTTCATTTAAACGAAAAATCAGTTATTTAACAACCACTTAGTGGTTTCACTATTCATCAAAAATTGAAGTTTTTCAGAATAAGGCCAAAATTTCACCCTAAGCTATAATTGATATTCCGAATTGAAAAATGATGTCTATTTTACAAAATTCCAAACATATTAGTTGCATTAATTAATTTTATAATTAATTCCCGCTGTCACAACAAATAGCGTGTTTTTAAGAAACAATTTATATCAAAAGATTGGCAATTGTTTATGTCCAATTTCAATGTTAAATTAATTCTAATGACCACCATTGGATAAAATGGTAAAAATATATTCTAATTATACTCTAAAACCACTCAATAGTATAATTTATCACTATGAATTATTTTGATTAAAAAAGTTGTTTTAAGTATTTTTCACTATTCATAAAAATTTTGAAGTTCTCAGAAAATTACAAAAAATTCAACATAGGTTAATTTCAATATTAGGAATACAAAAATGAAGTCCATTTTGAAATATAAAATTTCTATAATTTTAAAAAGTGGTTATTACTATTCATAACGGCTACTTTGATTTGTCGCGATGTTTTAGAACTCGAAGTTGCGTACAATGCAAGCTATTGCATTATTGAAAGAGAGGCGTATCGTGGAAGCTCGGGGTGTTACATTCTCCCCTCCTTCAATAAATTGCGTCCTCGCAATTTGATATAAGAGGGTGAAAATAGAAAATACCTTTGTGGAAAACCCACATCGGAAATAAGGTTAATAAAATTTAGCCTTAATAAGAGGGAAAATGGAAATAAGAAAGTCACCACCAAATTATGATCTCGATAAGGAGAACATTGGTGGCAATTAAAGACATATAATTGGAGGAAAAACGTAAATATTTGTAGGGAGTGATTGAGGTCATCAATCACAATCAACTGTCAAATTGAGGGCCTCAAAGCCTTCAATCTATGTTGATTTAAAATGTCTTCAGTTCAACAAAACATAAGGTATTAGGATAACACATTTTATTTTATTTTTTTAATATCCCTTTACTAAAGTTTAAGAATTAATTTATTCATTGAATAAGAGATAGGTATATATATATTTATGCTTGACAATTAGAGTTTCAACCTTCAACTCATCTTTCACTCAAAATGATAATAGAACTCAAAAATATTATACTTATCCTAATTGTATAAGGTTCCAAATATTAACACATATTATTTAGATTAGTAAAATTATTTTGTAATAACCAGGGACTTCCTGTAGGCTAGTGGTAGGAAATAAAGGCTTGTCGCACTATGGTTGTGGGTTCGATTCCTGCATCTTTGTCCGACGCGACGGGTTATGCCCCACCCTGCAGGTTGTCCTTTTCATAAAACTATAGTATTCCAAGAATAATATCCAGAAAATTTTTAACCTTAAATTTACTATCCAAGGTTCAACTTAATCCACTCCAACCTTTATAGTTATCCAAAATA
This sequence comes from Viscum album, assembly GCA_963277665.1. Lineage (NCBI taxonomy): Eukaryota > Viridiplantae > Streptophyta > Magnoliopsida > Santalales > Viscaceae > Viscum > Viscum album. Next base: position 1,478,890,593 of record OY728150.1, read on the forward strand.
CCTCTATCCAGACTTTCTCTAAAAGGTCTCTTAATTCCAAAATCAATTTATCAGATTTCCCCAAACAAATATTAGTTTCTCTTATTGTCACATACTAAAAATATGATTACCTTAATCATATTAAAACCTTACTGAAATCAAAAAGTACTGCAGTACAATCCTTATATAGATCACATTATTCTAATAACCAGAATATAATCCATGAGTCCAAAAGCCCCAATACATTAGTTATTCTGCTTCAACTGTATTAATAGCATAAGATTGTCCTTGATCCCTTGGCCTTTTCTGAGGTAAGTTTCCTTGACGCTTAGGACATTCATTTGCATAATGACCCATTTCTCTACAATTGTAGCATTCAACTTTGACAGCCTCTTTCTTTCCCTTGCAATCACGAGCCTGGTGACCCTTTTCTCCACATTTATAACAAACTCCCATTCCTTTTAGGCAAGTACCAGGGTGATTCTTCCCACAATTATCACATACTGGAAAATCCTTCTTTCCCTTTTTCCCTTTATCTGTCTCTTGTTCCACCGTTCTCTTCTTCTCTTGCTTTACTTTGTTGTCATAAGACTTAGAGAATTCCTTTTCTGTCTTGATAGCACACGAGACAATATCTTCGTATGATGAGAAGGATTGTGATACCAAAGCTCGACGGAGAAATGGTTTTAACCCATCAAAGAAACGATCAATCTTACTCCTTGGGTTACGTATGTAATCTGCAGCATACCTTCCTAACCTTGTAAAGTTAGCCTCATACTTTGCGACATTCTCATCCTCCTTCTGCCTCAGACTCAGAAATTGCCTTTCCATATCTGCTCGATGGTCACGAGGAAAGTATTTTTCTAAGAAAAGCTCTTTGAACTCCCTCCATTCCATATTCGATATGTCATCATCTTCCTTTGTGTTTTGAATCAGCGACCACCACTGATCAGCATCTCCAGTGAGGCGGTAAACTGCCATGACAACCTTCTCCCTTTCACTACTCCCCAAGGCATGGAATATTTTCTCTAAGGAATTTATCCATTGCTCAGCTACTATAGGATTTGTACTCCCATTGAAGGTTGGCGGTTGTTGCCTCATGAAACGATCTAGCATTGATCCTCCACGTTGCGGATCAGGGTGCTCCATACGAGTAAGGTTATTATTCATAACCTGAGTGAGTTGTCCCAGTATGGTAATAAGTTGATCAGCACCAGTTGTATCTCCAGATCCACAATAATTATCTTGAGCAGGAGGGCAATCCCTACACGGAGTTCGTGCATTGATACAGTTTCCATTCCTTCTACTAGGCGCCATTTCTAAACAATGGCATAAACCAGATTAGTTTATGAATCAAAATACATAATTCCATACTTGTAAAACACTTTACATAAATTGAACTATTTATGGATATAATCCATAATCATAAAAAGAAATGTTTTATTTGAGGAAGTATATACTCATAACCCTTCATAGTGGTTTGTAAATAAAATGAGAATTATCCTAAGCATATCCCCCGGGAGTGTCGTAACCAAGAGTGCAGCAAGGCCCGTTGTCGTGCACCAGTTCCCGTTCGAGTCTAGCTCAAAGCGGTGTTTTCGGGTTTTACCCCTAGGTACATCTGTGCCAGAGCCGCCTCTACCTGCTCGTATCCAGATAGGGATGTATTGCTCGGAAAACTCATAACATCTCTATAATACCAAAATTCTAGGAAGTTCTTCTATACTAATCCTCAAAGTCTATCTTTGGGCTATGTGCTCTAATCAGAGTTTATCTAAATCTAGCTTCCAAGGTTAGTACTAACCTGCCTCTGATACCAACTGTAACGCCCCGACCCCAGCTACCCAGAGTCGGTGCATTACTTCGTAACATTGGCATGATCACAAAAGATCAAGTCTCGAAAGACCGATTAGTTTAGTAGCCTTGGAAACACTAGATACATTCGTAAACGTTACATTACATCATAAAGTGAAAAACTACAATAACAAAGTCTCCATAGTCCACACTCATATCCTCTTCCGACTATCCCTGAAGGTCATTCATAAAATACTTCTTCACATCCTGGAAAATATTAAAACATTGAAAGGGGTGAGCTCAGATGCTCAGTAAGGATAACAATAATGCGGAAGCTTTCATAAATAAACATTAACATTTAAGGCAATGTATAACTAAAACAAAAGCCTTTTAAACATGAACTTCAACATAATATGGCAAAAGTAAAATGAGATAATGCCATTTACTTCTTCACATGGATATTCTACTGGTCGAATAATCACATGCAATATCAATAACCACTTTCATAATGATGGAATGCATAATGCCAGACTATCTTAACCACGTAGTCAAGGCCTCGTGCCAAGACCACAAATAATATTTTGTCAAGGCCTTGTGCCAAGACACTAGTTTGTCTCATGAGACCTGCCGATGCATCGAGGAGCTATAGCGGGCTCCACCCGTCACTTATTAAGTCCAATGCATTCCTCATATGAATAGGTTTAAACATATCATAAACCATAACATAATTGTATCACATAAAACATGCATAAAGGAAACATAACATTTCCACATTTCAATCACAAGATATCAATACAGCACATTGATATAATAAAAATTCTTTCAAAACCATTTTCAATACCAAAATAAAAGAAAGTTAAAACTTTGTATTTATTTTTCATTAAAAAAAAGATGGCTTATAGAGGAAGCCGAAACTCAAATAACGGTCACGACGGCGTAGTAGTCGTTGTCGCCGCATAAGTACGGAAAGAAAAACATTCCCTTTTTGTCGTTTAGTAAAATGCTTCGTATAAAAAAGATTCCTTTTGAATAAACATGAAAGTCAAAGGGGTTTATACACCGTATAAAAGAAAGTTGTGTATAAAGCCAAATATGCCTCAATGAAAGGAGATTGAGACAAAGTCCTTAAAAAGATCATTTTTAAAATAAAATAGATCTATTATGTGTATTCACTATAGGTACACATAAAGAAAGTAAAAATACAAAATAGGACATAATAATATCATGACATAATTTGAAAGTAGGAGATTAACCCAAAGAATGGAAGTTGGGTTAAGAAATTCCCTTACAAAGAGCATTTTTAAAATAAAATAGATCTATTATGTGTATTCACTACAAGTACACATAAATAATGTACAAATACAGGATATGGCATAATAATATCATGACATAATTTGAAAGTAGAAGATTAACCCAAAGAACGAAAATTGGGTTAAGAAGTTCCCTTACCTTGTGTCCGACTTGACTCAACCGTTCTTTAACCTCCTGAATAATAAACTAGAGTTAATATATACCTTATTAAGAACCATTTTCAACTTCATTATCCTTATTATATCACTTATTACAATGATATGAACATTATGTAATTATTTAAGTTAATAACGGTCGTTTTGTCGATCTTTGGTACTTGAGTCAAAAATAAACTTCTTATAATTACAAGTTGTTCATGTGGTGAAATATCCATTATATCCGGAATTATATTCATGATGTAGATATCATATATATCATATATAAAGTATATACATTCATTCATAATGTCACGTAACATTTAGAGGTAAGAAATGAAATGCACCGTTCATGGAGACGGTAAGCCGTACGTACGCATGAACGCTACTTTCATTTCAATTTCATATTTAATGGAACTAAATCATAATGATATAAATGTATAATATAATTCCAGTATAATATAGTGTATAATACCATTTACTCCATCCTTTATACATCCCACATATGGCATTAACGATTCAAATCACTTTGAGGGGGCGGTAGTCCGCACTTCCTAAAATGAAATTATCGCGTTTTACCCATAATGGAAATCATAAAGTATGCCATAAATGTGAAATACAGAAGCATAAGTAAAACAAAAACATATTATATATCATATATAAAAATAGTGACATCTTAATGGCCACCTTTGAAGGTGTTATATGAGTGTTGAACAATCATCGCTTCGTGAGGCAGAAATTCGCCATCCACAGAAACCGTATGTTCTTTAACCATTAGATGTAGGTGTGTGTAAGTGTAGCTCGAATCCTTCTTATAACAACATCCTAGTATATTGAGGATACTGGTGTTGTTACAAAAGAAATGAATAAAAAGAGTTTAGGGGGTTGGAGAAGAAAAATAAAACAAAACAACATTATAAAAGACATTACCTCAAAATCGGGTAACTCTTTTTGATTTGAGCTAAAGGCTTCCTTGGGAAGAGTTCTGCCCAAAGTGAGGCTTCTAGGAGTAAGGGAGGAATGTTGGGAGAGTATTTGGGCAGAGGTTGGCCGAGCCAAATGGCTTGAAAGTGTAAATGAAGTGGGAGAGGTGGGGGCCTTTTATAAGTGGAGAGGAGGGGCACTTTTGGAAAGATTGAAATGTTACATTATTTCAAAATGCTTTTCGGATTCTAAAGGTCCCACACTTATATAATTCGAGGCTAAGGTGATAAGGTTTCGAAATCTCCTCATCCAATTGGCTTTGTACAAGTGTAAGCCTTGGATTTTACATTATCTATTCATTTTATTAAAATCGTTAAATAATGAGGTCATCGCTGCATCATAATGATGTCATAAATAATTTAATTTATTTAATGTCTAAAAATTATAAAAAAAATACTATGATGTAGGAAATCTTTTTAGCTTTCTAATGAATATTTATAGTCAAAATTTGGACTTGTGTAACCCTACTTAAAAATTGTTTTAGTAAAACAATGTATGTTAGTGTCATTTTCACTTTAACATTAAATAAAAAGTAATTTATGTTATTTCCCTACAAAAGTGGATCCATGGGGTCCCCAAGTTAGGCCATGGCTTGTCTTGGTCGGCCATGACACAACCAATGAGGTTGGGACATGTGTCTAGGTCATTTAATATTATTAAAGTATTATTTATACCTTAAACTACCCTAATTACCACTAATCGCGATTAAGAACTTAATAAGTTACTATTCACCAAAAAATTATTTTTATCCCATTGAACCACATTTTACTTCTTAATTACAACCATGTATGTCGGATTTTTGAAAATCAAATCACAGAAGTGGTAATATTTCATTTAAACGAAAAATCAGTTATTTAACAACCACTTAGTGGTTTCACTATTCATCAAAAATTGAAGTTTTTCAGAATAAGGCCAAAATTTCACCCTAAGCTATAATTGATATTCCGAATTGAAAAATGATGTCTATTTTACAAAATTCCAAACATATTAGTTGCATTAATTAATTTTATAATTAATTCCCGCTGTCACAACAAATAGCGTGTTTTTAAGAAACAATTTATATCAAAAGATTGGCAATTGTTTATGTCCAATTTCAATGTTAAATTAATTCTAATGACCACCATTGGATAAAATGGTAAAAATATATTCTAATTATACTCTAAAACCACTCAATAGTATAATTTATCACTATGAATTATTTTGATTAAAAAAGTTGTTTTAAGTATTTTTCACTATTCATAAAAATTTTGAAGTTCTCAGAAAATTACAAAAAATTCAACATAGGTTAATTTCAATATTAGGAATACAAAAATGAAGTCCATTTTGAAATATAAAATTTCTATAATTTTAAAAAGTGGTTATTACTATTCATAACGGCTACTTTGATTTGTCGCGATGTTTTAGAACTCGAAGTTGCGTATAATGCAAGCTATTGCATTATTGAAAGAGAGGCGTATCGTGGAAGCTCGGGGTGTTACAAAGATAAGTGTTTAAAGGTCTATAAAAAGATGTTAATGGATGATCCAAGAGAAAGGTTGTCCATGGTTCGTTTTCCTTATTTAAATGATGAAAAATTTTTGTACCAGAAATAAAGAATGATCAATTACATAAAAAATATTGGATTCTGACTTTTGTTGAAGATTTATAATCCCAATAAGATACATGAGAAACCATTACCATGTAATACTAAAAACAAAGATGAATATGATATGAACTCCAAAGATATGAATGGAATTATATATGGTCTTCTACTAGAGGAATTAAACTGCATCTCTCAATGTCCTACTACTTATGAAATATAGAAAACTATTACATTTTAATATGAAGGAAGATATAACGTATGATAGATGGAATATTCATCTAAAAATCTAAAGTTTGACATTGTTAGAATGTTATATGGGTAAATAATTACTCAAATAAATGGAAGTCTTAGAGAAATAGTTACTAAAATTACATCTTTAGGTGAACATATCAAAAAATCTTATCAAGAATTAAATATATTAAGAGTACTACCTTTTAAATAATGATGTACTTCTGATTCTATTTGAAAATCGTCACCTATCAATGATCTAACCATGAAATAACTAATTGGGAAATATATGATGTATGAATTTGAAATGAAAGTAAAATCAGAATATCATAATATTATAATGGAAAAGGTTAATACAGTTCTAAAAGTGACATCTCATAAGCAATGCAGAAGACTGTAGAATGAAATCCAAAATAGAAGGAATTTTGATTCATCTAATTCAAAAATATAACTGGCTCAAATGTCCCCAAAATTTAGAAAATTTTATAAAAAGGAAATAGGATTCATAAAATCCTTCAAGAAAGTTGAGAAAGAGATAGGAGAGCTCAGATGTTATGAATGAAAAAATGAGGTTATATTAGTCCTGATTGTCCCCTGTTTGAAAGATGATAGAAAAAATCAAGGAATGAAAAATTATAGAAATAGTGATAATGATAATAATGGTAAAAGAGCTGTGAAAGCTACTTAGAGTGTTTTTTGAAGAGTCATACAGCTCATCAAAATCTGATTTTGAAAAGGAAAAATCATGTCTGATTGAAAATATATGTTTCATGGCTGAAGAAGATTATGTAAGAACTATTATTCCACACATTCTAATTCGAGTCTCTAAAATGATAAATTTGATGCCTATAGAAAAGTGCTAAAAAAATAAGACTCTTTATTTAAAAAATCACAGAGAATTAAATAATATTTATAATTAAGTTTTAGGAGAAATATATACCTTACTTATACAATATTAGGAGTTCATTTAAAAATTTAACTCATCTACCATAGACTTTTCTCATTATGAAAAATGGATTAAAGAATTATAAGAAGAAATAAAATCTTATAATTGTTCTACACTTGTGATTACAAAATGATAAAAAATATTAAAATAGAATATTGGTAAAAATTTTATTAAGAGAGAAAGATTTTTTATAATATTTATGGTTGAAAATCCTAAAATGTATAAGAATTATTCTTTTTATAATTAAAAAAATGCTACTTGATATTTTTGTGGAAAAAATGAAATATTATAAATACATTTTATTTAAAAAACACTCAAATAAGTGAAATTAAAAATGAATTTATTTCAAATGGTTTATCTTAATATAATGATACTACTAATGTAAAAACAAAACAAGTATATATTCCCAGATCATTGCTAGCTAACTCTTCCTGACGCAATCAAGTGTAGGTACTAAAACAAATAATTATTTAACTGTTTTTATAGGAAAGAGTCCCCAATAACAGAAATGATATATAGTATGTGGAAAATGTTTATTCAACTAATATGTATAGAGATTCATTAAATTCTTATACATTGACTCAAATTGATGGAGGAGAAGATACTTTTGGTGATAATACTAATTAAAAATTAATTGGAATTGGAACTGTTGGAGATACAAAGATCATATCTATCAAAAAAGTGATTTATCTAGAAAGATTAAAGCATGACATGATAAGTATTTCTCAATGTTTTGATGATGGTTTCTATGTTGATTTTTATAACAATTAATGTTCAGTTTTGAGAGATAAATTGTATATGTTCACTATACCTAGAACTGATAATGTTTATAATTTAGGCTTAAATTTCATGTGAAAAAATTAACTCTTTATTTTCTAATACAAATGATTCTTGTATTTTGAATAGTTGACTTAGACACTTTAATAAATTTTCCTTAAATAAATTTTCAATGAAACCGTTATTTTTGGGTTTACCAAGTCTTAATTTTGATAAGGATAGATTCTGTGATGCATGTAAAATTGTTAAGAAACAAAAATCATCTTTCAAATCGACTAAAAAAAGTTCTACATCTATACATTTAGAACATATCCATAATTATTTTTTTAGACCATCCATATTAGCAAACATGGATGGTAAATCATATATTTATGTTGTAGTGCTAGATTATTTTAAATTTACGTCAGTTTATTTTCTTAAAAATAAGAATGATTTTTTCCTATGTCTGAGAGTTTTTTTCTTTTTCTAAATTAAAAGGGATATAAAATAATTTCTTGGATAAGTGATCATGGTTGGGAATTTAAGAATAAAGAATTCAAATATTTTTTCTAAAATTTGTGCATTAAACACACCTTCAATGCACCATGAACACCACAAAAAAATAGAGTTGTGAAAGAAGAAAATCGAACTACTCAAGAATTGGATAGGACTATGCTGAATTAATACATTATACCTACCAATGTTTGGGTAGAATTTGTAAGTAAAACATTATATATCTTGAGTCAATTTTTTATTTGGATTATTTTCAAAAAGAAACCTTATGATGTTTAGAACTATAGAAAGCCTAAATTAATGTACATTAATGTTTCAGGATACTAATAGAGTTAATATTTTCATTATTATTAATATATTTTAAATGATTTAATCACTCTCAATTATTCAATTTTAGTGTATTTGCATCAATTATGTGTTTTTGGTATATTTTGGGCTTAAATGTGAAAATGGGGTAATTCTGTAAAATTGACAGCTTTATATAGCTTCTATTTTTCGTGCATAAATTTTAAAATTTTAATCCAATTTAAGTGAATCTTTTTTAATAGGCTTCATATGATTTTGGGATTAAATTTTTTATTCTGGACCAAAATACAATTCGAAACCCAATGGTACAGAAAATTCAATCAAGTTGAGAACTAAGTCTGGATGGGAGAATGGAACCCACCGAACTAAATCAACAATATCTCATTAATCCGACCTTAGAATTTGGTTATTATAGATTTTGTCAACAGACGAAATAAAAAGAACAGTTCACAATAAATTTGATAAAATATAAAGCTCATCAAGACCTCTATTTGGCGCGTCTAAGTGGAGTGGGTGAAACCGTTTTTGGAGGACAGAAAAGTAATGGTTATTGATTCGGCCATATCATTCTTTACACCTATCAAATGACCCTAAATTTTTTTGGGTTGATAAAAAAATTCATTTAAAACGTTCTATAAGAAGGGGAATCAGTATTTTTTGACCGAATGGTGGGCAGAACAGAGAAAAACTTTAGGAGGACATATTATGGAGGACCATATTTCTGTTCTTTCTTTTCATTGTTTTACACTTCCTAGTCTTATAATGTGTTATTCTTCCCCATTATTCAAAATTACCCTTACCATGATGGGGTTATATGATGTGTTATTGGGGAAGGAGAGGTTTTCCATGTTGTATTTCATGAGTTCCTTCTATTAATGTTTTAAAATCCTCTTTTCTCTTTTGTGAATCAGTTTCAATTTCTTATAAATGTTTTTATTATCATGTATGATTGTATATGATTTTAGATTCTGTTGTTCATTTATATTTTGTCAATGATCAATATCTCCATACACTAGGTTATGATTTATAAACAATGGAATAGACCAGGACTTAGTGGTGATGTACTCGGTGATCACCGGTATGTGTGTGAGGAGTAGTGAATGCTCTTGATTACTTGGGATAAACAAGACCCGATTGAGAATTACATAAAATAATTGGGGGTATTTTCTACAACTCTATTACACATTGGAATGATATTAAACCATACTAAGATTTTAGTAATGTTGATTATCACATTTTTAATTGAACAAGGAAGTGAGAAGAAACGATTGTGGATTCTCACTCTTAACGATTTAGTAGAAGAGAATTGGGTAAAATGAACTATGATTGAATTACAATTGGAAAACCGACTCTAACCTGATCAAAATTTCACATCACTGATTTATATCACATCATTTGTAAATTTTTTTAACTTTCACTTAATTAATTTTCTTTATTTGGTTTCTTTCTTGTATTTTCCAAATCAAACAATTTCAAAAACAACATCACTTATTTCTCTTATTTTAGGTGACAAATAGTATTGTTGAGCACTTCTCTCTAGGGAAAACCTAGGAAACCAACTATAATACATTTTAACATAGGTTATATATTTTTTTGTCACACCCCATTATAGGTATGTGTCAAAACATGGTGCCGTTGCTGGGGAGGTAGCACCAACATTTCTTTTCTTTCCTTTCACTTTTCATACTTTCTCTTCAAAATTTCTTGACTAAAACCTCAAAAACTAAAACATTAACCATAGATCCTAAAATTGAATGATCCTTGTGGAATAGAATTAGAAACCTTAATATGGAATCTGAATTTGACGAAGTTCCCTTTGCAGACTCAAGTGAAACTTCTAGTGTTCACTCTGAGCCTGTCATTATGGCTGAAAATCAAAACGAAACACTTGGAGGCCTATGTGAACCTCAGTTCCTTAATCAAAATAATCAACTTTCCATGCCAGTGTTACAAAATGATTTTGAAATGAATCATAACCTAATTCATTTGCTTCCAAAGTTCATGGTTTGGTAGGTGAAGATCAAAACAAACACATTAATGAGTTTACGCATGTTTTCTCAACTTTAAGACCCCATAAAATTACTGAGGAGTAGGTAAATTGGTAGGAATTTCCGTTTTCATTGGATGGAGTTGTGCTGATTGAAAAGTCACCATAAGAAGCCAAGGGCTTGATTGAGAATACTTCCCAGAACTCACAGTAGTTTGGAAAAAGAAGTATTGGAACAAGAGGTATTCATGAGGTACACACTTCTCATCTGTCACCCTTATTAGAAACTAGAATGGAAGACCTTAATAGTTTGGTGAGACAGATGGCCTTGAAGCATGTTAGTGACCAACAAGCACCCGCTAAGGTATGTGGTTTAAGATCATCATCTGATCATCTCACTGACCAATGTTTTGAAATACCGGGATTGAAAACATGTGAAGAAACCTTTCTGCCAAGACAGTTTCAACAAAATAAATGATGGATAGATCCTAACCAAGTCCAATAAGGGTTTGGAAATTAGCAGAATCAAGGTAGACCCTCATACCAAAACCATTTTCAAAACCAACCACCATTCCAAAATCAATTCCAGAACCCACCACTATTTCAAAAAAGCAGTCTTATAACCAGCCTTCATACCAAAACCACCCGCTTTCCAACGATCCTATGAGCAGTCATCCACCAGTGCACAACCTCTAATTCAAAACAAAAAAAAATCTGAGTTTGAAGGACTAAAAGACACTATTAATGATTTGTCCAACAAGTTTGAAAGTATCATGGACTTTCTAACCAAAAATCATGGTAAAATATTTTCCTTAACAATAACAAAACCAAAAGAGAATGTTACTATTATAACTACAAGATGTGGAAAAGAACTCCAACCCCCATCTACCATTGAACCTGAATTAAGAAAACCTGATCTGGGCGAGAATAAAGTTAGAAATGATGAGAATTCTATGAATAAGCATCGGGAAGAAGATAAGAAAAAGTAGGATGATAAAGATAGTCCAAGGAAGAGGAAACAAGAAACACCATTTCAAAGGAAACAAAGGGAGAAGAAATATATACCACCACCATTTCCATCAAGGATGATTGAATCAAAGTGTTGCAAGAAGAAACACTGTAAAAAGAAATTCTGAACACCTTCTAGAAAGTGGAAATCAACATACCTTTTATTAATGCAGTCAAAAAATTACAAAGTATGCTAAATTTTTGAAGGATATTTACAGTAAGAATATGAGACTTCAAGGGAATGAGAGGATCAATTTTGGAAGATTTTTCTCAACCCTGATCACACCAAAATTTCCAACCAAATGACAAGATCTAGAGACATTTTCTATTCCAGGAACCATTGGTTCATTAAATTTATCTAATGCTTTTTGCGATTTTGGTGCATCAATTAATGTATTTCCTCACTTGGTATATACTTCATTGTAGATGGGAGACTAGAAGCCTAGAAGATTGGTTGTCTAGCTTGCAAATAGATCCAATGTTTTCTCAGTAGGAGTTCTAGAGGATTTCCTAGTAAAATTCAATGACCTTTTATTCCCTACTGACTTCATTGTATTGAATATAGAAGATGATAGGATCCCATCACACTCACCCATCATTTTGGGAAGACCATTTTTGAAAATGGCCAAAACCATCATCAATTTCCATGAAGGGACACTTACCATGGAGTTTGGAGGTAGCGCTATCCATATAAATATTTTTGAATCCATGAGGCACGCTTCAGATTATAATTCATTCTTAGCACTCTCCCATGATGATGGTACAGAACCAATTGAAGAATCAGGTATGTTTCATGAATTCTTGTCATTAGGAGAGAATTTTTCCATTAAAGATGTCATTGAACATATGGATGACCAAACTCTTGGAGATCTTGATTTCCTATTTGAATAAGAAGTCAAATATGATTTCTATGATAATTTTTTATATTACGATGAAGATGATATGATTTCTTGTGTGCAGGATGTGAAAACATTGGAAGTGGGGAACCTCAAATTAGTTTAATCCCTTCACCATCGCCCTGATCTAGAATTAAAACCACTCCCTACAGATTTAAAATATGATTACCATATGGAGGGAGAGAAATTACCAGTAATAATTGATAATAATCTATTTGAAACTCAAGAAAAATAATTGATTGAGATTTTGAGAGGGAATGTCCAAGAAATAGGGTACAGTTTAGGTGATATCCCAGGAATAAACATAAAAATTTGCTCACATTGAATTTTTCTTGAGGGATATTTCAAACCTGTCAGACAACCCCAAAGGAGGCTGAACCCCACCCTGATAGAGGTTGTGAAAAAAGAGATCAAGAAACTTTTAGAATCTGGGATCATCTATCCCTTATCATATTCACAATGGGTTAGCCCAATCCATGTAGTCCCAACGAAAACTGGCCTAACCATTTTTAGGATTGAAAATAATGAATTAATCCATGTGAGAATTCAGAATAGCTGGAGAGTATGCACATATTTTAGGAAGTTTAATTAGGTCACTCAAAAAGATCTGTTCCCTATCCCTTTCATTGACCAGATACTAGAGAGGTTGGTAGGTAGAACTCATTATTTCTTTTTGGATGGATTTTCAGGTTATTTTCAGTTACCCCTTGCTCCTGAGGATCAAGAGAAGAATACCTTTACTTTTCATTTTGGTACTTTTTCATACAAAAGGATTCCATTTGGATTGTGTAATGCTCCATGCACATTTCAGAGGTGTATGGTAAATATATTTTCTGATCACATTAAAGATCTCATGGAGGTCTTCTTGGATGATTTCATAGTTTTTGGAAATTTGTTTGACCATTGTTTGAAAAATTTGGAAAATGTTATGAAAACATGCATTGAAAAGAACCTTGTTTTGAATTTTGAAAAGTTTCATTTTATGGTTGAGAGAGGAACTGTCCATGGGAATGTCATTTCATATAATGTAATTGAATTTGATAAATCAAAAATTGAAGTGACAAATTATTTTCCTTACCTGACTTGTGTGAAACATGTTAGATCATTTTTAGGACTTGCAGAATTCTACAGGAGGTTTATCAAAGATTTCAGTGAGACTTATCTCCCTCTCTCTATATTACTTTTGAATGATTGTGATTTTGATTTAAATTGTTCATGTATGGAATCCTTTGATGAGTTGAAATGGAGATTGATTACACCACCAATAATGCAGCCACCCAATTTGGAAGAACCATTTGAGCTGCTTTGTGATGCTTAAAAACAATCTGTTAGAGCAGTCCTTTCTCAAAGAATTTAGGCCAGGCCACAAGTCATTGTGAATGCCTCAAAAACCTTAAATGTGGCCCAATTCGACAACACAACAACAGAAAAAGAGTTTTAAGGAGTTGTTTTTGCTTCAGAAAGATTTAGATCATATCTACTAGGAACTAAAGTCATTGTGTTTTCTGATCATGCAACTCTTAGGTACTTGATGAAGATGGCTAAAGCAAAACCAATTCTTGTGAGATGGGTTATATTACTACAGATGTTCAACATAGAAATCAATGATTAGAATGGATCTGAGAACCAAGTGACTGATCACTTAAGTAGACTGTCTAACACTACTGAAGTTGAAATTCCAGACACTGAACCACTAAATGATTCCCTTCTAGGAGAGAAGTTGTACTTGATTGACGGATAAGTACCTTGGTATGTGGACATGGTCAATTATATGGTATGTAATACCCCGAGATTTTATGAGAAATATTATTTTTAATTAATGTCATGTGTTGTACGCTACACCAAAAGGAGCTTCCACAGCAGGCATCCTTGACTTGCCTTGTATTACACGCAATCGCGTCCTTCCTCGATAGCGTGTGTAGTACGCAATAACGAGTTTCACTAAACAACAACATGCTATTAAAATATTATTAAAATTATCCGTTATGAATAGTAATAACCACTTTTTGAAATTTTGTAAATTTTATTTTTCAAAATGGACTTCATTTTTGGATTCAGAATATCGAAATTAGCTTAGGGTGAAATTTTGGTACGTTTCGGATAACATTCATTTTCTGATGAATAGTTAAAATTACTAAATTTTAATTGAAAACATCCTTTTTTATCAAAATAATTAATAGTGATAAATTATTAATTTGAGTGGTTGTAAAGTATATTTAGAATATATTTTTACATTTTAATACAATGTAGGTCATTGGATGTAATTTCACATTTAAACCAGACATAAACAAGTGTCAATCTTTTGATAGTTACTATCTCTTAAGAACACGCTATTTGTTTTGACGACGAGAATTAATTTTTAAACTAATTAATGCAACTAATATGTTTTGAATTTGGTAAAATAGACATCATTTTTGAATTCATAATATCAAATATAGCTTAGGCCTAATTTTTTGTATTTTTCTGGAAAACTTTCATTTTTTGATGAATAGTGAAACCACTAAGTGGTAGTTAAAAAAAGAAATTTTTCATAAAACATAATTTTACCGCTTCTGTGAGTGGAATTTCAAAAATCCGAGAGACACGGTTGATGTCAGTAAGTAAAATTTGGTTCAATGAGATGAAAATAATTTTTGGTGAATAGTAACTTTTTACTTTTTTTACCACAGTTAAAAGTAAATAGTGTAATTAAGGCTAAAAATGATATTATTATTACCATAACACTTGTCCTAACTCTATTGTATAAGTGTAATTCGACCAAAAACAACCTTAGTAATAAAATATGACCATTTAGGCCCACTTGGATTAGATTAGGACATTTATTATTAATTTATTTAAAGAAGGGTTAAAATAGTTAAAATCAAAGTTTAATAACTAAATAATTTTTAATATAGGGTTATACATAAGATAAATTCAACTTTAAATATTTATTAGAAAGATAAAAATATTAACTACATAAATATATTTTATTTGTAATTTTTAGACATTAAAAAAATTAATTTATTTATGACACAAAGATGATGGAGTAATTATCTTGTTAATGAAATATTGACATAACTGATATTATAAATTCACAAATAAATGTAATATGAGGGTTTTTATGAATTAAACTAATTTTATAGGTTAATATGACATGTTATTATTTATTTAATTAACCTTTTTCAAAATAATAATTCTTTTATGATTTTTAAAAAAATCAATTACTAAATAGTGTCAAAATTGACATAAAATAGTTTTTAAAACAAATATTATATTATTAATGGTTATTTTATTCCTAAAAATTTAAGGTTTTGAAAAATGACTTATATAAGGATATATATATTAATAATAAAAAACTTGGGGTTCTTTTGTCTTCTTATTGTAAATTTATTAACCTTATAGTGTAAGAATACAAAAAGACACGGTAAAAGTAAAATTATCTATCATAAAGTTAAATATAAATGATAAGGTTAAAATTCGAACATAAACATGTCTAAATTATATTGGATGAGAGTATTTCGACCCATAACCACCTTAGCTTCTAAATTACTCAATTTGGAGCTATTTAAAACCGAATTTGGCTATATAATAAAATAATATTTATAGTTTTTCCAAAGGAGCCCCTCTCCTCCCTTATAAAAGGGAACCTCCTCCCTCTCTTCCTCAAACCACTTTGAGCCTTCAACATCGGCCAAACCCTGCCAAATTCTCTTTTCCACTTCTCTCGAAACATCCTAGAGGTTCTGGTATTCCTCAAAGACCAATTTTAGTGCCCTAAAAGGAGATCTCAAAGAGGCGCTTCAAAGAAGAGGTAATGTCCGTTACAGATTCATTCAACTTTATTTCTTCTTCCACTTCTTCTTATTAGGATGTTTCATTATCAAGTAATAACATCAGTATCACTAATATACTGAAATTTTATTATAAGAATGAAACAACTCTATTTCACCATCTATCCATCCTACAGAAAACAAAATCACCGCGCATGCGTACGTACGGAATACCGTCTCCACGCCGTGGTGTAATCTTTTTTCCACCACCACCTTACTTGGATGGGTATAATGGTGTAAATAATAACTATATATGATTATTTTAAAATGATATTGATTCTGAACTAGTATAAATTCACTCCAATACAATTCCACGATCATGAGAATGATATCATCGCTCGTGCGTACGTACGGACTACCGTCTCCACGACGTGATGAGATTCATTCTCCACGTTAACCATTCATGAATGATTATAAAGTATATATAATAATTAATCATGAAATATATTACATAATAATGATACTGGATTTATGTGTATATATATTTATGTCATCTACTTAATTCCATTCAACTCAATAAGGAAACGAATGCAGTGTTCATGCGTACGTACGACCTATCGTCTCCATGAACGGTGTATTTATTTCCATTTACTGATCTCTTATATATATGTATATTATGAATATATATTATATATAAATCATGTTTTATATTATGGAATTTTGTAATCATGATCTAAGTAATCATATGAATAATTACAAGTCCAAACACGGACGACAAATGAAACGATATTACCCAAAACACTCTTTAACATGGAATTTACAAAAGAACGGGTAAAATAAAGTCATAAGTGAACCATATATGATATCATAACAATGAGTATGATTATTGAATAAGTCAATGACATTATTTAAATCATTATACAGGAGGATCAGACACTTACGAAGAAAATCAGACCTATGGTAAGAGAAATATCACAATCTCATTTTTATCCGAGATTGTTTATACTTTGAAATTTACTGGGGTGTATTTTATCATCCGTATCCATGTTTCCTCTATATGTAATATTATTTCCATCCACCTACAATTTTTTAAATCCATTTTTACGCTTTGGTGAGTTTTAAGTAAAAGATATGAAAGGAATCTTTTGTCGTTTTTCGTACGAGGTACTTTAGGACCTTTCCGACAAAATTACGAGAAGAATGTTTTTTTAACTTATACGACATGAATGGATTTTTTAAAAATTATTTCCTAGAAGATTCCCTTTAAAGTGTGCAAGTTTATTTTTAATCAACTTCTATTAGTTTATAATTGTATTACATGTTAAGAAAGGAAAAGTGTTTTTGAAGTAGAAAGGATAATTTCCTCAAGAATGGAGTTCAAGTGTTTTATCAAAATTATTTTCCATCTAAGATAATAAAGGGTTCTATTTCTATCCCTATTATTACATTTATTTGATTATGTTGTGATGGAATTATTTTTATGAATCCCTTTATCTTATATGAATTGTTTTATGATGTCACGATGTTTAAGATTCCCATTTGTATTACATGGGTTATGCTATGATGTATGGTTTATGATTTTGTGGCACACATAAGAATGGTATAATTATGAGATTGGTGGGACCGATATCTCCCTCCAATGCATTGGGTAAAGATTTTATATCTCATGAGATAGACATGGCTGGAATGGAAGGTTAAACTGGTTCAGTGAAACAGGACTGAAACGAGGAATGAACTTGGTCCAGAAATGGACTTTGTCCACTAAGATATTCTTGGAAATGAGTCTTGACTAATAAGAAATGATTCTCTATGATTATGTGTGTACGCCCCAATGTTTCATGTATTAAGTTATGATTATTGGTATTACCTTTCACTACTATGATTTATCCAATGTTATGATATTATGATCTCTTTATCAGGTTAAGATTTCCAAAATGTTATGTCCTTATGAATATGATGTGGTTGATATTTCATTTGTTTACCCTTACTGAGCATTTGAGCTCACCATTTTATGTTTTCATTTCCCCAGGATATAAAGAAAGGTTTTAGGTAAAAAAGGAAGATCTTTATAGGAGATGATGAAGATCTTTCACCATGATTAGAAGATTATATTCCGAGTTTTTAAAGGCACTAAACTATTACAGTCCTTGTGTGCATGTTTTTGTTATGTACTAAGTATTCTGAAAAAGTAATGTAATGTCCTTGTACGTCAAGATTCGGGTCTCTACAGTTGGTATTAGAAGAAAGGTTTAGTCAACCTTTGGAAACTAGGATGCGAGAACTTTAGTAAGATCCCTAGAGATATTTCTAAGGTATGTCTAGGGATGTCCCTAAGGTTAAGTATACGTTATAGTCCTAGAATTGCGCTAACCATCTTATAATTAAACCTAAGATTTTAGATATTGAAGGTACTCCCCCTTTATTATATTGCTTTCCCTAGAGTGATTTTTACCTCTCACACTATTCTTTTTGGGTTTTAGACGATGGCTGGGACCTGAAAGAACCGTGTTGATCAATGTAATGGAAAATGCAATGATTGTCCTCCTGAACAAACAAATGTTATGGGAGATAGAGTGAAAAATCTTATTGCTACACTTTCACAAGCTATGAATCATTCTGGACTTCCAAATGAGTAGAGAAGGGAACAATATTCTATTGAGTCCTTCATGAAGCAACGTCCACCATATTTTAGTGGGTCTTCTAATCCACTTGTTGTTGAACAATGGATCATTACCACTGAAAAGATATTTTCAGTTCTTCAATGTTCTGAACACGATAAAGTCATCTTAGCAGTATATCATTTGGAAGGTGAAGCTGATCAATGATGGAATCTTATCATGAATACAAGAGATGACATTGAGTCCATGGAATGGGACGAGTTCAAGAACTTATTTTTCGATAAGTACTTCCCTCGTATTCATCGAACAAATATGGAGAAGGAGTTTCTTGAACTAAAGCAAATGTATGATGAATTTTTTGGTATATACAAAGCGAATTTTACAAGGCATTCAAGGTATGCATCTGGATTTATCATCCAACCTGAAAGTAAAGTTGATCGATTCTTCAGTGGCTTAAAACCAAATCATCTAAGGGCATTAGCTATAAGAGACTTCAGTAGCTATGAAGAAATTGTGCGCTGTGCTATCAAGGTAGAAATAGAAGTTGGACTTACTTATCTATCTCATAGTTCTGACAAGAAATGAAATATGGAGTTCAAGGAGAAATCTCAGAATAATGGTGAAAAGAAGATGAATGTTTCCTTATGATCAACGTGTGGAAAGAAGCATGGTGGAGATTGTCTTAAAGGGACTAGAAAATGTTTTAAGTGTGGAAAAGAAGGTCATCGAGCAGCTGAGTGTTGAAGTAATGGAAAAAGGGTTTCAAATGATGTGAATAAATAAAAGACTGCAAAGAACGCACCACCAACACTTCAATTCTTCAAGTGCAAGGAAATGGTGCATTATGCTAATAAATGCCCTAATCCAAGGGTTAGTTGTGATCGACATGAGAGACCACTTAAGGAAAATGACAAAGGGAAGTCACATGCGACCACTATTGGCGATGTTGAATATGGAAACGATGTGGTGGAATGATTAAGTGTTAATGTAATGGGATTCCACAATAATGTTTTATATAGTATCGTAGAATATTTGAATATTTATGTATTGGTCTATTGTGGGATTCAATGGTACTGGGAACTATGGAAGGTGATTGAGATATTTTTGGTAAGCAGATGATATGCGCATAATGAAGGGATAAGAAGATAATGATATGTTTGATTGTATTCATGAGCTCATGACTGATATAAGGACTAAGTGATATCATGGTTTGAGTATAAATAATTTTGAGGATTTTGGTTTGTGGAAGGTGTTAACTTTTAACTGCATTCATGTTTTCACTAAGGTTCAATGGGTATTTATTCTTCAAGAGAATACATGAATATGGTATTCAAATATTTGTAATTTGACCAACAAGATATATCTTATGATATATAGGGTATAAATGATGGCATTCACATGATTCTTATGTGACATTCCAATTAATAATTTTCTTTATACTATGATCTTGGACCGAAGTATTTTGGATAAGCCTAAATATTGGAATGGATTATGTTGGACATAAGTTATGATAGAACTTTTTTTGATATTATTGATGGGATGTTGTAGTAATATAGCTTTAGAAAAAGGACAACCTGCAGGATGTGTGACATCCCATCGCGTCAGACAAGGCTGTGGGAATCGAACCCACAACCAAAGTGCGACTGGCCTTTATCTCCTACCACTGGCCTACAGGATGTCCCTGTTTAGTATAAACTAGTTTTATTATATTATTCAGTATGATATAATAAGTATAAGTCCATTTTAGGAACCATATATGATTAATCTCACTATAGACTGACTTATGTATATTTAATAACTTTTTCTAACCTTTTGTTTGAGATAGATGGAATGACCTGTCATTCTATCACATGATCTGCTAACACTTCACGAATAAAAAAATTCAACTTAATTTCTTTAAGAGATGAAGTGGAAATTGTTAAAGGCATGAACAACAGTTAGATTTTACCAAAATAAAGTAAGTATTTATTCTACTTCAATTTCTTCGACTTTAGGGAAATGATCTTGAAAACCAAAAATGTTGTCCTAGTTCTCTTATATGTGATGAATCAGATGATACCTTAGATCATCACAAATTTATGGCTTTGTGATTTCTGGATTTTCGATAGCCATGTTCTCTACCACTCTCCATCAAAACATGATGGTTAGATTTCTCTTCCATATCCATATTTTCACCTATGTGGAAACCCAGTGATTAGTTTATTTGGGTAACCATTAGGTTTCATACGTTTATTTTTAAAGATTGGTTTTGGTATTCCTTTTTACAATGTGGGTTTCTATTAAAGAAACTTTCGAGTAGTGAACCATTTATAACCCCGACAAATTTCGAGGGAGAAATTCATTTTAAGGGGGGTAGAATATAACACCCCGAGATTTTATGAGAAATATTATTTTTAATTAATTTCTTGTGTTGTACGCTACACCAAAAGGAGCTTTCACAACACACATCATTGACTTTCCTTGCATTACACGCAATCGCGACCTTCCTCGATAGCGTGTGTAGTATGCAATAACGAGTTTCACTAAACAACAATATGCTATTAAAATATTATTAAAACTAGCCGTTATGAATAGTAATAACCACTTTTTGAAATTTGTAAATTTTATTTTTCAAAATGGACTTCATTTTTGGATTCAGAATATCGAAATTAGCTTAGGGTGAAATTTTGGTACTTTTCGGATAACTTTCATTTTCTGATGAATAGTGAAAATTACTAAATTTTAATTAAAAACAACTTTTTTAAATGAAATAATTAATAGTGATAAATTATTAATTTGAGTGGTTTTAAAGTATATTTAGAATATATTTTTACAATTTAATACAATGTTGTTCATTGGATGTAATTTCACATTTAAACCAAACATAATCAAGTGTCAATCTTTTGATAGTTATTATCTCTTAAGAACACGCTATTTGTTTTGACGATGGGAATTAATTTTTAAATTAATTAATGCAAGTGATATGTTTTTAATTTGGTAAAATAGAAATCATTTTTGAATCATAATATTAAATATAACTTAGGCCTAATATTTGGTATTTTTCTGGAAACTTTCATTTTTTGATGAATAGTGAAACCACTAAGTGGTAGTAAAAAAAAATGAATTTTTCATAAAACTTAATTTTACCGCTTCTGTGAGTGGAATTTCAAAAATCCAAGAGACATGGTTGATGTCAGTAAGTAAAATGTTGTTCAATGAGATGAAAATAATTTTTGGTGAATTGTAACTTTTTAATTTTTTTTACCACGGTTAAAAGTAAATAGGGAAATTACGGGTAGAAATGATATTATTATTACCCTAACACATGTCCTAATTCTATTGTATAAGTTTTATTCTACCAAAAACAACCTTAGGAATAAAATATGACCATTTAGGCCCACTTGGATTATATTAGGACATTTATTATTAATTTATTTAAAGAAGGGTTAAAATAGTTAAAATCAAAGTTTAATAACTAAATCATTTTTAATATAGGGTTATACATAAGATAAATTCGACACTAAATATTAATTAGAAATATAAAAAGATTTACTACATGATGATATTTTATTTGTAATTTTAGACATTAAAAAAGTCAATTTATGTATGACACAATGATGGTGCAGTAATTATCTTATTAATGAAATATTGACATAATTGAAGTTATAAATACCCAAATAAATGTAATTTGAGACTTTTTATGAATTCAACAAATTATCTAGGTTAATATGACATGTTATTATTTATTTAATTAACTTTTTCCGAACTAATAATTCTGTTATGATTTTTACAAAAATCAATTACTAAATAATGTCAAAAATTGGCATAAAATAGTTTTTAAAACATATATTATATTATTAATACTAATTTTATTTTTAAAAATTTAAGGTTTGGAAAAATGACTTAGATAAGGATATATATATATATATTAATTATAAACAACTTGGGGTTATTTTGTCTTCTTATAGTAAATTTATTAACCTTATTGTGTAAGAACACAAAAAGACACGGTAAAAGTAAAATTATCTAACTTAAAGTTAAATATATATGATAAGGTTAAAATAGGAACACAAACTTGTATAAATTCTATTGGATGAGAGTATTTCGACCCATCTCCACCTTTTCTTCTAAATTACTCAATTTGGATTTATTTAAAACCAAATTTGGCTTTATAATAAAATAATATTTTTAGTTTTTCCAAAGGAGCCCCTCTCCTCCCTTATAAAAGGGCACCTCCTCCCTCTCTTCCTCACACCACATTGAGCCTTCATGCACGGCCAAACCCTGAAAAATTCTCTTCTCCACTTCCCTAGAAATATCCTAGAGGTTCGTTTCTTCCTCAAAGACCAATTTTAGTGCCCTAAAAGGAGATCTCAAAGAGGCGCTTCAAAGAAGAGGTAATGTCCGTTACCGATTCTTTCAACTTTATTTCTTATTCCACTTCTTCTTATTATGTTGTTTAATTATGAAGTAATAACATCAGTATAACTAATATACTGATATTTTATTTTATGTATGAAACAACGCTATTTCACGATATAACCATCCTACGGAAAATGAAATCACCACGCATGCGTACGTACGGAATACCGTCTCCACGTCGTGGTGTAATTTACTTTCCACCACCACCTTACTTGGATGGGTATAATGGTGTACATCATAACTATATATGATTATTGTAAAGTGAAATTGAATCTGAAATATTATACATACACTCCAATACAATTCCACGATCATGATAATGATATCATCGCCCGTGCATACGTACGGACTACCGTTTCCACGACGTGATGAGATTCATTATCCACGTTAACCATTCATGGATGATTATAAAGTATATATAATAATTAATCATGAAATATATGATGTGATAATGATACTGGATTTATGTGTATATATATCTATGTCATCTACTTAATTCTATTCAACTCAATAAGGAATCAAAAACAGTGTTCATGCGTACTTACGGCCTACCGTCTCAATGAACGGTGTATTTCTTTCCATTTACTGATCTGTTATATATATGTCTATTCTGAATATATATTATATATAAATCATTTTATATATTCTGGAATTAATTAAACATGATCTAAGTAATCATATGAATAATTACAAGTCCAAACACGGACGACAAATGAAACGATTTTAAACAAAACGCTCTTTAACATGGAATTTACAAAAGAACGGGTAAAATAAAGTCATAAGTGAACCATATATGATATCATAAAAATTAGTATGATTCTGGAATAAGTCAATGACATTATTTAAATCATTTTACAGGAGGTTCAGTCACTTACGAAACAAATCAGACCTAAGGTAAGGGAAATATCACAATCTCATTTTTATCCGAGATTGTTTATACTTTGAAATTTACTGGGGTTTATTTTATCATCCACATCCATGTTTCCTCAATATGTAATATTATTTCCATCCAACTACAATTTTTTAAATCCATTTTTACCCTTTGGTGATTTTTAAGTAAAATATATGAAATGAATCTTTTGTCATTTTTCGTACGAGGTAATTTATGACATTTCCAACAAAAGTATGAGAAGAATGTTTTTTTAACTTATACGACATGAATGGATTTTTAAAAAATTATTTCCAAGAAGCTTCCCTTAAAAGTTTTCAAGTTTATTTTTAATCAACTTCTTTTAGTTTATATTTGTATGACATGTTAAGAAAGGAAAGTGTTTTTGAAGTAGAAAGGATATTTTCCTCAAGAATGGAGTTTAAGTGTTTTATCAAAATTATTTTCCATCTAAAATAATAAAGAGTTCTATTTCTATCCCTATTATTACATTTCTTTGATTATGTTGTCATGGAATTATTTTTATGAATCCCTTTATCTTATATGAATTTTTTATGATGTCACGATGTTTAAGATTCCCATTTTTATTACATGGGTTATACTATGATGTATGGTTTATGATTTTGTGGCACACATAAGAATGGTATCATATTGAGATGGGTGGGACCTATATCTCCCTCCAATGAATTGGGTAAAGATTTTATATCTCATGAGATAGACATGGCTGGAATGGTAGGTTAAACCGGTTCATTGAAACAGGACTGAAACGAGGAATGAACTCGGTTCAGAAATGGACTTTGTCTACTAAGATATTTTTGGAAATGAGTCTTGAATAATCTGAAATGATTCTCTATGAATATGTGTGTACGACACAAAGTTTCATGTTTTAAGTTATGATTATTGGGATTACATTTCACAACTATGATTTATCCCATGTTATGATATTATGATCTGTTTTTCAGGTTAAGATTTCCAAAATGTTATTTCCTTATGAATATGATGTGGTTGATATTTCATTTGTTTACCCTTACTGAGCATTTCAGCTCACCCATTTATGTTTTCTTTTCCACAGGATATAAAGTAAGGTTTTAGGTAAAAAAAGGAAGATCTTTACGGGAGATGTTGAATATCTTTCACCATGATTAGAAGATTATATTCCGAGATTCCAAAGGCACTAAACTATTACGGTCCTTGTGTGTGTGTTTTTGTTATGTACTAAGTATTCCAAAAAAGTAATGTAATTTCCATGTACGTCAAGCTTCGGGTCTCTACATGGTAACATATGAGGTACCATCTCATTTATATTCTCACCAAATTCTCAAATTGAAAACTGAATCTATATATTAAATCTGGGATGATCCCTTTATATAGAAGATTTAAAATGACCAAATGATAAGAAGATGTTTTCCTAAAAATGAAATTGATTCTGTCTTTCTGTTTTGTCACACATTAGCTTGTGGAGGACACTTTTGACCTCAAAGGACAGCATGGAAGGTTTTAGAATCTGGACTTTATTGTCCAACACTTTTCAGAGATTCTCATGAATTTTGTAAACGGTGTGAAAATGTCAATTTATAAGAAATATTTCAAAGAGAAAGTAAATTCCCCAGAATCCACTAATTTGTTTTTGAAATATTTGAAGTCCGGGGGATAGATTTTATGGGCCCTTTCCCAATTTCATTTGGAAATTATTATATTCTTCTTGCTGTTGATTATGATTCCAAATGGGTGGATGCAAAATCCACCAGGACTGGAGATGATAAAGTTGTCTGTGAATTTTCCAGGGACAACATATTTTGTAGGTTTGGAGTTCCCAAAGCCATCATTAGTGATCAAGGGACTCAATTTTGTAATTGTAGAATGGCATATTTGATGAAAAAGTATGGGGGGAATCATAAAACAACAACTCCCTATCAACCATAGACTAATGGACAAGCTGATGTATCCAATAGATAAATAAAATGAATTTTGGAAAAGACTATTAATCCAAATGGGAAGGATTGGATCCAAAGGTTAGAAGACACATGGACATACAGGACAGCTTACAAAACCCCAATTGGAATGAGTCCCTATAAGTTGATTTATGGGAAAAGCTATCACATACCTATGGAATTGGAACACAAGGCATACTAGGCTATGAGGAAGATGAATCTGGATCTTGAATGTGATGGGAAAGAGAGTAGATTGTAGTTACATGAACTGGAAGAAATTAGAAGTAAAGCATATGGAAATTCTTGGATTTACAAAGAGAGAACAACAGTGGATCATGATAAACTTATCCAACAAAAAGACTTTCATCCTAGAGAAAAAGTGTTGTTATTCAATTCAAGAGTCATTATAATTCTAGGTAATCTTCGTTCCAGGTGGGAAGGTCCATTTATAGTTACTCATGTATATCTTTTTTGTTCTTTATAGATTGCCAAGGATGGAGTGAAGGATCCATTCACTGTTAATGGGAACAGATTGAAGAAATTCCTTGGGACCATTCCATATGAGCCAATGGAGGAGATCACACTCCTCCAACCTGTTTATCAATAAAATCCATCAGGTCATACGTCTCCATTATATTTTCGTGACTTTTTTTATTCAATTTCCAATATTCTTACGTGTTGATTACATTTGAATGCATTGCGGACACTACATCATTTATCTGTGGGGGAGGGAACCTTTGTTGTTTAGGATTTTTATGTGTTTTTTGTTTTCCTATTTGTTTTAAAAAACATGTGTGTGTTTAAAATATTGTGTGTTTATTTTTCAATTTTTGTGTGTTTTTGAAAGTTTTGAGCTGAAATGATTATCATTGATATTTTTTAAACCCATGTCATTGAGTGAACCAGTTTATTCCATGAAATTGAGCTTAAATGAATTCTAAAAATTATTTTGATTCATGTTTAATTATTTGATAATTTCATGAATGTTACTCATATTTTTTAATATCATTCCATATTTCACTGTCTATATCTTTGAAATCACTTTCATGTGAGGCTTCTGAACCATTTTTTTCATATTCTTTTCATTCACCTCACTTCTTGAGAGAACCAGACCATGCTTGTCTTAACCAGAATTTGATTTATTCCTTTCAAAACTTGAGGGTTTGGGGTACATTAGTTTTAAATTATTGAGGAATTTCTTTGGTTTTTAAGCCCCCTTTTCAATATAATCACTTTCATTCTAGCCTACCTTGTGAATTTATTCCTTATAGCCCATAGATGCCATGAACATCCAGTTAGGTTAGCCGCATTACAAGCCAATTTTTCCTATCAAACCTACTCTTAAAGTGAAATTGCATGATCTAGTTGAACATAAGTGTGGGGGAAGATGTCTTGTGTTGTGCTAACTAATTTTTTTAAACATTGGGTAGAAAATAAAATATTGAAGTGATGTTATTTCTACAGAAAAAACATTCTGCTGAAATTTGTGCCTTTTCTGGAGCTTCTAATGTAATAAGAAAGTTGTTCCATTTCTGTAGCTTTCAAGAAATATCATATTTGAGAAGATTTAAATATTTTCGGCAGAAATGATGAACTGTGTGAACATTCCTTTCTATTCCATGATGAAGGCAGTTATTTTCTACTAAGGGGAGTGAAGAGGATACCATACTTGTTTGAAAATTAGAGTAATTCAATTTTTCTTCTAAAAGATCCAATACCTCTTCATTCAGCATCATAATTTTTCACATAAAATCCTACCATGAAAATGCCACAAACAACCCTGTAATTTCCTCATGATAACCACATGTCCTTGACTCACATCGAGTGGAGAATTAGGATTTTTTCAAACCTATGGTGACCCTTGCATTGGTTTGGATAAGAAAAACTTTGTTGAAAATTGATATTTGTGAGATGTGAGAAAACACATGTGAGGTTGGTGTCTTCTGTGCATGGGAGGAGAAATGAAGAGGAAAAATATTGAATGATCTGATTTTAGAACATGGAATAATGGTTATGTATGAGGCATTATATCTTATTATTTCTTGGTGTGGCATTCGTGGATCTCAGTTATATGTGTTAACTTTGATTTTATTTTGATTATGACTTGTCCAGGAGTCCAAGTGATAAGTGTGGGGGAATTGATTAAGTTAATATTTTCAATATTATTAATATGTTTTTAATTATTTAGTCACTCTCAATTAATCAATTTGAGAGTATTTATATCAATTATGTGTTTTTGTTATATTTTCGGCTTAAATGTGAAAATGGGGTAATTCTGTAAAATTGAACATTTTATATAGCTTTTGTGTTTCGGGAATAACTTTTAAAATATTGATCCAATTGAATTGAATCTTTTTTCTAGGCTTCATATGCTAGTGGGATTCAATTTTTTATTCTTTACCAAAACCCAATTCGAAACCCAATGGTACAGAAAATTCAGTCAAGTGGAGAACTCAGTCTGTATGGCAGAATGGATCCCGCCAATTTAAATCAACAATATCTCATTCTTCTGACTTTATAATGTAGTTCTTTCAGCATTTCTCGACATAGGACATACAAAGGATGGTTCACAATAAATATGATAAAATATTAAGCTCATCAAGGCCTCTTTTTGGCGCGTTTATGTAGAGTGGTTGAAACAGTTTTTGGTGGCTAAAAAAGTAATGGTCATTAATTCGTTCATATCATTCATTACCCATGTCCAATGAAGAAAATTTTGAGGTTCTATATACAACGTCATTAAAAACATTCAATAAGAAGGGACCTCAGTGAGTTTTGACCAGATGGTGGGCATAATGGAGGGAAACTTCTGGAGGATAGATTCTGGAGGATAAAATTTCAGTTCTTTCTTTTCTTTGTTTTACACATCTTAGTATTGTAATATATTCTTATTTCCCCAAAGTCACGATTACCCTTAAAATGGTGGGTTAAACTTATGTGTGATTGGGAAATGCGATTTTTTCCATGTTGTATTTCATGTGTTCCTTATATTAATGTTTTAAAATCCTCTTTTCTCTTCTGTGAATCAGTTTCATTTTCTTATAACAGTTTTTATTATCATGTACAATTGTAACTGATTTTAGATTATGTTGTTCATTTATATTTGGTCAATAATCAATATCTCCCTCCACTAGTTTATGGTTTATAATCGATGGAATAGACTAGTACATAGTGGTGATGTACTCGGTGATCACCGTTACATGTGTGAGGAGTAGTTAATGTTCTTGATTACTTGGGATAAACAAGAGCCCATTGGGAATTGCCTAAGATAGTTTGGGATTTTTTCTACAACTCTATTACACATTGAAAGGAGAGTAGACCAACCAATGATTTTAGTAAGGTTTATTCCCACATTTTTAATAGACCAAGGGAGTGAGAAGAAACGATTGTGGATTCTCACTCTTAATGATTTAGTAGAAGTGATTTGGGTAAAATGAACTATGATATAATTACAATTGGAAAACCGACCCTAACCTGATCACCATTTCATATCAAAGATTTAAATCACATCATTTGGTAAATTTTTTAAAACCTTAACTTAATTACTTTTCTTTATTTAGTTTCTTTCTTGTATTTTCCAAATCAAACTATTTCAAAAAAAACATCACTTGTTTCTCTAATTTTTAGTGAAAAAATTATTGTTGAGAACTCCTCTATGGAGAAAACCTAGGTAACCCACTATAATAAATTTTAACATAGGTTATAATTGTTTTTGCCACAACCCACAACAGGCACGTGTCAGATACACTGTTTATATCCTGAACACAATGAATAATATTGGAATGTTTCACCATAAATTTGATGAAGGAATATATTTAGGATATTCTTGCTACCTCAAAAACTAATTGAGTTTTTAATAAAAAGTATTGGATTGTTGAAGAATCAGTTCATGAGATGTTTGATAAAAACTAACCCTTTCATTAAAGAAAACAATCAAATTGATGATGTTTGGGAACATGTTGAAAGACAAACTAACTATCCAGTAATAGGAACCAAATGAGTCTTTAGAAAAAACACGATGATAAATGGATCATCACTACTAATAGATCTAGAATAGTATCCAATGATTATAATACAGAGGAAGGAATATATTATGATGATTCCTTTTCACATATAGAGAGACTAGAATCCATTACAATTATTTTAGACTATGCATCTCTTATGAATTATAACTTATTTCATTTGGATATTAAATTTTCCTTTTTAATAGTTATTTAGTGGAGAAATTTATGTTGAACAACCTTTTGGTTTTTAAAATCCTCAAAAACCAGATCGTGTTTCTAAAAATATTGATGATCTATATCACCTTAAACAAGACCATAGAGTTATATAAGATAGATTATATTATTTTCTTTTGGAAAATGATTTTACTATTTCCTTGGAATATACAACACATTTTATTAAAAAAATTTATTCTAATATTTTTTAGTACAAATTTATATTTTTGATTTAATTATTGGTTCCTCTAATAAAAATATATTCAATGATACTTCAAAACATATGAAAAAAATAATTTGAAATGATTGTGATGGGTGAATTGAATATATTTTTAAGATTTCATATCTATCAAAAATATTTTTTAAATTTTTTAAATCAGAGAAAATAAATTATTGATTTACTAAAAAAGGATGCACTTGATAAAAACAAGACATGTTCCATTATAATGTGTATGAATATAAAACATGATTTTGATGAAAATGCAAAACCAGTGGAAAAAAAGTTATATAGAGGTATTCATGGTAGTTTAATATATCTTATTAAAAGTATGAATGAAATTATGTATTCAGTATGTCTTTTTTAAAATATTTTAATCAAATACAAAATAATCCCATCTTATTGTTATTAAAATAATTTTTTGATATTTTAAAGGAATAGTTTTTTAATATCTTCATTACCCAAAAAAATATAATTTTTATTAAATATCATAGTCAAATTATTAATTTCAAAGATGTATATTGTATTTAAAAATTACGTCATGAAGTTGTCACATTTTAGGAAAATCTTTAATTTCATGGTTTAGTATGAAACAACACTTTTCTTGCATGTCAACTACTAAGGCAGAATATGCATTTACTTGCAGTTGTTGTGTACACGTATTGTGGATGACAAACATTCTATTGGACTTCCAACTAAATTTGAATACTATTTCTACTTAATGTGATAATAATAGTGATACTAATATCTGTAAAAATGATATATGTCATTATTGACAAAGAACATTGATATAAAACATCATTTTCTAAGAAATTATATTCCTTAAAATGAAGTATCATTAAAATTTTTTAAAACCAATTATAAATTAGCTAATATTTTTCCTAAACCACTTCCCAGTTCTATTTTTTATTTTATTAATGTGGAGTAAGGATTTTTTTAATTTCAAGTAATTTTTTTCAATTGTACCTCTATTTTTGTATTTGTAAATTCTATATATTTTAAATTGTATAATTTCATTTATTTCATTCCCTTAAATATATATTCAAAAGGTATTTCATTTTATTTATTTTATTTTCCTTTCCATAAAAATTTCATGATTAAAATCTTTAATCGTCATGAGAAACTGTTTTCTTTCTCTAGCTTATCTTCCTCACTCTTATACGTCCCTTCGAACTTACAATGTCTTTCTCTCTCTATCGACTCTATATTACTAAAAATCCTAAACCTTATAGCTCTTCAGATTATAATCAATCATATATGGAATCCTCATAGAGATTTATTGATTTTGATCTAGAAAACAATACATATTGTTAGTCAGAGTAAAGTACTCAAGTGGGGGGTGAATTGATTTCCTACTTAGAATTTCTTTTAAAAACATAATTATAACGATCCCCAATAAAAATAAATACAGCCCATTTAATCAAACTAATATATTTATAAAAGTTTTAAGGTTTAAATAACTTTTCATAAGATTGATTAATTCATAGTAATCTTCATTTTAGTTATTAAGATTTCTTTGGAATCTATTCTAATAATGCAAAAAATTATAACTTCTTTCTAAAAATAACTATCAATGTAAATTTATTTATTTATAAATTATATTGTAATATAGAGAAAACTAATCTAATAAAAATAGCGGATATAAAACAAGTGGTTTAGTCTCAAGCCGAGACTTAATCCACTCCACTTGGTGATCAACTTCCACCATACAGATTATATTAACAAAACTTGATCTGCACCCTGGATTGAGGTAGGCAATAGTGAATAACACTATCCAAGTCACATGACCTCTTCCATAGATCTTCGTGGGTATAAAATAATAGGTCACACAATGATCGATTTTACACTTATCTGTGGGAGTAAAAAAGTGTAAAAGGATTTGAGAGGAATGATATCTTGTATCCTCCAGTTTAATACAGGAGACATTGTATGTTTTTATACAGACACACACACACTTCATGAAATCTAAAAATAATATACAACATAGAAAAAAATTACGAGATAAGGTTATAAGGTCTCTATGTGTTAGTCTATGCAGCCCTAGACTTATAGGATGAAGTAGATGTCAGAATCGTGTCCTCATGCAAGAAACAGAGTATCGCATGTCTGATGCACTGGTTTCTAGAATAATCTGGATTGTATTCATTGTGGATTTTGTAATGTAAAGATGTTCTTGACTCTGATCTATGGTATCCCAGCTTTTTGGATTCGATAATTCTTCATGTGTTTTTTAGATGTATTGAGTTGCATGTGTCGGTTCTTTACTCCAAAATGCTCGGGCTTCTTCGTTATCGCACACTGCTTTGTCTCTGGGCCGCACATCTCCTTTTATTCCTTGAGTGCATGAGTTAGAGCCGACATGATGCCTTTTTTCTTTACCTCATACCTCATAATTTTAGGTGACATGTCTAGAAGAAAATATTAATTATGTCAGTTCATTTAAAAGACTTCAATATAACCTTTATAAATTAAATTGAAAATGACAAAATAGATTAATGAATGGTGTCACTGTCTGTTTGAATACGGTATCCCTTGGAAAAGGTGTCTTTATGAAATAGTGTCTCCTTACTTGAGTTTGAGAAGTGATATAGTTATGATGGAACAGTTGTTTAGAGACTAGGAACCAATAGCACTGATGCAGTGCCTAGTCACAGTGTGTGGATCTCAATGTTTGGTCATGGTGTCTGGTCATGGTGTTTGGTCACAGTGTCTGGGTAACAGTGTCTGGTCCTGGTGTTTGGGTAACGGTGTCTGGTCCTGGTATTTGGGTCACATTTTCTGGGTCACGGTGTCTGGAGATGATGTGTGGGTCATGGTTTCTAGGTCACGGTGTCTGGGTCCTTTTCCAGAAAAACATAACCAGTGGAAGACTCACATTTTCTCAATCTTAGCCAAATATCTGTATACAAAATTAAACAATGATATTCATAGAATCTATATGTCTTTATCATAATTATTAAATAAATAAATTATAACAAAAATAATAAATTTTTTATAATAATTAAACATAGCACATGGGATCATAGATAGGTTTATATAAAGAATAAAAAAACCAACCATCTATACACATGATTTGAGACAGATTAAATAGATTTAACAAGATTTACAGAATTTATATGATTTGTGATCATTAAAACATGTTTAAAACATGAGGACTTCAAAAATATCTCTTGTTTTGAGGATCAAATATCATTTGAGTGAAATATATAATCTTAGTGAATGTGTCTCTCCCTTATCATGTAGTTAGATTTCATATCTGTCCCCCTTTTGGGATTATAAAAGAAAGTACAATAGGAAATAACAGAATATATAAGAAGAGTGCATAATTCATTAGATGGATAGATAATACTCATTAAAATAGTAAGAAAAAAACACTGAAATCAACCCTGTCAAAATATAGTGTTCATTTTTCTTCAACACTGGATATATTCTCTTTTCGCTTTCCAGTAGTATCAGGAGAAGCCACAGGTGTAGAAGTTGAAGTTGAAGAAGGAAGTGATTCAACTGGAAGGGATGGTAAAGGTAGTCCTTAAAAACAGAGGGGGCCAAGGTAGGTGAAGTGTAAGATCGAGGAAATTTTTGGTTAAGGATAATAGGTCTGATCTAACTCAGTGCCTAAGATACATACATAAAAGTTTAGGCAAGGTCATTGGATGAGAAGGTAGGAATACCAGGTCCCAAGGTTGAAGCTATAGGAGCTACAATATCAGTGCCCTGGTCATGAAAATATGGCCTCACGAGCTTGATGAAGTTAGCAATTATCTCACCACCACAATGCATCGATTTATGAAAGTCATCGTTGTTCTCCATGAACATTTCCAACAAGGGTGGGAAATCCTTATGATTCTTAACCTGTGTTTTGAAAGCGTGAGTGACAAGAGGGATTTTTATATTTTCTAAAAAGAATGTGAAATGGTTTTTTAAATAATTCGTATAGAATATCCTATTGATTTAAAATATCACCTTCTTAGTAATTTACTCTAAAGAATTATTGGCAATCTTTGAATGAATTCTCACCAAACCAAAAACTCTGTCACTATTCATGAAAACAACAGATATAGACTTTTTATCAAAGGCACTGAGCGTAGTTTGATGTTCTTATTTAACAAATTTTCTGAGAAGATCACTATCCAAAGAAGATTGAGATGATTGTTCAGAGGCACAAAAAGCTATAATAACTAAATTAAGTGACTTCAGTTACTTTAGAACATTATATAGATAGCCTTTATACTAACTAGTCAACCTGTTAAGACCAATAACAAGCCGACAGATCTCTTGAAATATTTTCTTGCTTCGTTTAGCCAGCTTTTTAGCTAAGGAAGTTATGTTAGGACGAATCATGGAGGCTACATCCTATATAATCTTACTAATAAAATCCTCAATAGGATGAGAAATAGGTTTGGGTCTTGATTTCAGAACTCTCTTCATATCTTCTACCATACCTCTGAGAGACCTCACTTTATCACTTAGTTGTTTGTTCTCAATTCTAAATTATTGAATTTCATGAAGCATTTTTTGATGAATTTTCCAAATAATCATCTCTAAAAATAGTGCATCAACATTTTCACTCAAGCTGTTCGTAGGATAAGGTTTAGTATTCATGATCTTTTCAACCCCAACTAATAGGGTAGCTCCAAATTCTTTCAAATCATCCTTACTCACCAGGATGGAAGGTTCTTGTGAAGGATCAGGGATATGAGCTGATACATGCTTAAGTACCTTTGAAGTTCTAATATGAATAACATATACTGGATTCAATTTAAACATAGTAGACAAATATATACCTTTAACTGAGGCTTTCTGGGAATCCATTACATCAATATAGTAAGGGAATTTATACCATGAATCAAAAGAGATTGAATCATCTGGATTTTGTTTTTCAAAACATTCTAGATTCGATTGTTTCTCCCCCTCAACGTGTGCATATTTCTCAAGAATATGATATTTATATCCTTGGTATAATTCCATGATTTCATCCATAAGGGCCTCACCCATTTCCTTTCTAGCTAATTGAAATACATGCTCCATTATCTCTTCAGCAGATGGGATAACCTTAGGAACAACTTGTTTCACCAAATGATCCTCATTATCAGATTCATTTTCAAGAGATAGATATTTTTCTAAACATTCTTCCAGAATAGACTTTTTCCTTTCAAAAACAATAGATTCTTCTTTAGATATAGGTTCTTCTTCGAGTTCAACAATCTCTTCAGGGACTTATGATTCCTTCAAATTAATACGTGAAGAGCTGGTTCACTGTTTTACACATCGATGACATGTTTCCCTATATGTTCAACAACCTATTCTTTTTCTTCCTCATCAAAATAGACAATGATTTCATCTGGAACCAAACCAGTATCAGAAATATCTTCATGTCTTGAAGAGTGTTCAATCGGGATAAACTTTTCATAGACCTTGTCATTTTCATCCACCCTTGCATTTCACCTTGGATTCTAACTGATTTTCATTATCTAGACTATAAATTTTAAAATAAAAGATTTATAATCCTTAATGACTTTTCCTTCAATTCCAAATAACCTCTTTTCATGAAGCATAGCTATGATTAACCTTGATTAGAACAGGGAGGTTGAATTGGAGGTTTTCTAAATCAACTAACATATATGGAGTATAACATACATATATAGGTTTAACATGTGTCCATGTTTCATAAGATGTATCAAAAGTATATCCTCATACTTGATTGTAGAAAAATCACCATTTTGGTGGGTGATCAGATTCTGAACAAATTTATACAAAAGGCGGGTTTCCCCATCTAGCTCAGCGGCTATATCTCTTCTCTTTGTATCATTCCCAGTTAAGGTTCTTAAAGATTCTTCCAACAAAAATATCTCACATATATGTAGAGGACCACTCTGGTAGTCTTCAAAAATACCTTCATGAGGTATCCTTAGGCAGGCAATGAAAACCTCAAAGAAAAGGTACATCATTTCCCATTGATATAGCTTTTCAGAAGAAAACCATCTTTTGTATCAAAAGAGAATTGAAAGAATTGATAATGTTGTGAAAATAGCTTTTGCTATATCAACCTATCATTTTTTGTGAACCAATCCAGCCACCCTTCCTCTTTTATTACTTTCATTAAAAAAGGCCTACTTTACAATAGCCACATGGGGAAAATTTTTATTTCAGGTACCACTATTCTCTTCACCACGTTCAGATTCAATGGAATTTCAGGTGCTAAATTAAAGGCTACTTTCATGTTCTTCTTTGATCTATGATTCTTAGTGGTTTATGAGGATGAATATTTCATTCTGGGAATTCAACCAAGGTTCGAGAGAGAAAATGGTTGGAAAAGTTGTCACTATTTGATAGAAGAGATATCAGGTGAAGAAAGGAGTGAAACCTTTTTCGTTTTTGTCATTTAGGGATATCAGGCATCGCAAAATCAAAATCTCATGAAATAAAGAGAATAAAATAATTAATTGACGTGATAAATGTTATAATTTTTATATAAAACAATAATGTGTCTTTACGGTAAGACCATAACAGAATTTTATGGTGAGACATGAACTGGCATTCATGGAGAGACCGTAACAGGATTTCATAGTGAGACTATAACATTCTTTCACGGTGAGACCGAAACTGTGTGATATCTAAACTGTGTGACCGTATTGTTTGAGATAGAAAGTGTCAGACATTAACTTAAAGATGGTAACTGTGAGACCATAAACATGAAACAAAAATTTTTAAGAAAATATAATTATTGAACTATTAGAGTCAGATAATAATCATAAGATAGTGACTTGTGAAACTGTAAACTGGGAAATAGTAAGCTGTGAAATAGTAGACTTACAACTTATGATTTATCATTCCCAAATCATGTATGATGTAATCTATTCATTCAAAATTTAATGGTTTGGTGAATATATCAACTAGATGATATTCAGCTCCAATAAATTCAAAAGTGATATCCCCTTTTTGATAATGGTCTCTCAAAAAGTGATGTCTTACATCAATATGTTTTTTCCTAGAGTGTGAAAAATTATTTTTTGAGCTATTAATAGCAGTTTTTATTGACACAATTTATCCGTTCATTTTAGAATTGATATCTATAATATAGTATTGTGTGTTTCATCCCCAAAATATGTTCACAACAACTACTGGTAGCTATGTACTCATCTTCGACATTAGAAAATGAAAAAATGGTTTGTTTCTTACTACAAATTGATACTAGTGAATTTCCTAAAAAGTGACATGTTTTAGAGGTGATTTTTCTATCTGACATAAAACCACTGAAGTCAGCATCAGAATAAATAACTAATTGAAATGATTTTCCCTTGGGATAGAACAGTGCATTATTGGGTGTATTCTTGATGTATTTAAAAATTCTATTAACATCACTTAAATGTGATTCCATACGGGTTGCTTGAAAATGAGCACACATACATACACAAAACATAATATCATGTATGATAGCAGTTAAGAAGAGTGAGCTTCCAATCATTCCTCTGTAAATGGTTTGATCAATAGTTTTTATATCTTCATCAAGATCCATATTACAAGTGGTACTCATTGGAGTGTCACTACATTTTGTGATATCCAATCCCAAGCATTTTAAAATATCTCTAGTATATTTTGTTGATTTAAAATAATAATATCATTATTTTGAATGATTTGAAATCCAAGGATGAATTTTAGTTCACCCATTTAACTCAATTCAAAATTTTTGGCATCATTTTACAAAATTCATTATACAAAAAATTGTTTGAAGATCCAAACATAATTTCATATAAATAAATTTGAACAAAAAAAATTATTGGAAATTCATTATATAAAAATGGAAGTATCATCTATTTCTTTTGTAAAACCTTTTGAAATAAGAAATGTACGTAATCTATCATACAAAGACAATTGAGGTTGTTTTAAACCATATAAATATTTTGATAATTTAAAAATATGATTTGGAAAATATGGATTTGTAGAAAAATGGGGTTTCTCAAGAGAAACATCCTCAGTTATATACCCATTAAGGAATAGAATTTTAAAATCCATTTGATATAGTTTAAAATTCAGTTGTATAACATAGGCAAACATAATTCTGATGGCTTTAGGTCTAGCTACTGGTGTAAAGGTATCATCATAGTCAATTCCTTCTTTTTGATTATATCATTTTGCAAACAATCTTTCCTTGTTTTTAACTATGTTACTAGCTTCATATACCTTATTTTTAAACACCGAAATAGTTCCTATTGTAAATGATTCTTTCTGTTTGTTAACATGTTTCCTAACATTGTTCCTTTAAAACTAATTAAGCTCTTCTTACAAAGACATCACCCAAAATTCATTATTTATAGCATCATTAATGTTTTTAGGGTCAAGTTGTGACAATACGACTTGATGTTCAACCTGATTTCTAAGAGAAGCTCTAGTTTGAGTTCCTTTATCTAAATCTACTACAACTACATCAAAAGGATTGTTCTTAAGAGTTTTATCAACTCTGGAAAAAGAAGGGATACTGATTGCAGGTTCATCAACAGGTTCAGGTTAATTTTGACTTGAATCTAATGAATTTCCAGAACATAAAGTGTTCATAGATTACTTTACAAGATGGTTAAAGGATATTGAATTAATTTTCAGATTTCATCTGTTATCCTCCACATTATTTAGATATGTATTAGTCTCATTCAGATATGTTTCAATAAATTTGAGATGGACAGATTCGTCCACACAATTGGTTTTATGGTTAAACACTCTATAAGCTTTAATAGAGATTGAATATCCTAGAAATATTCCATCATCACTCTTGGATGCAAATTTTTCATGATTTTCCTTAGTATTTAAGATATAGACATTGCAATGACATACATTGAAGTAGCTAACATTGGTCTTTCTATTGTTGCATAACTCATATTGAGTTATTTTAAGAATGTGTCTAGTCAATACACTATTGATAATATCACATGCTATATTTATAGATTCATCCCAAAAATTAAATAGGAAATTAATATTCACTAAGCATGGTTCAAGAAATATCTTGCAAGGTTCTATTTCTTCTTTCTACAAGTCTATTATGTTGAGGTTGTTTAGGTGGAGAAAATTTATTAATATAGCCATTTTGTGAGAAAAAGGAATCAAACCCTTGATTTACAAACTCACGACCATGATTACTTCTGAAGGATATAATTCTAAGTCTACTAATAATTTCTATAGTATTGGAATATTTGGTAAAATGAGAGTAGGATTCAATTTTTTGAGTCAAAAAGAAAGTAAAAGTATATCTAGATAAGTCATCTACAATAACATAAACATAGTGCTTCCCAATTAAACTAGAAACTCTAGATGGTCGAAACAAATCCATGTGAACCAGTTCGAGAGGATGAAATGTTGACACTTCATTCTATGGATTGATGAAAATTTGTGTTTCTTTTCCTTTTGATGAGGATTACACACTATCATTTTGAAACTCAAGTTTGGGTAGGTATTTGACTAAACTATTTGTTTTTATATTTTTAAGGGAGTGAATATTATAGTCTCCAAGTCTCCTATTCCAAAAGAAATATTCTTTATGAAATACACTTAAACATGAAGCATTTTGAGAGACTAAAGAATCTATGTTAACAAATTAAACATTTTCATTTCTTAACGAAAAATAAAATAATTCATTTTTAGAAATAAAAACATTTCAAGAGTAATCTTTAAATTTAACTTGAAATCCCTCATCACATAGTTGAGAAATATGATGAAGATTATATTTCAGTCAATCCCCAAAAAGTACTTTGGAAATTAAAACTGAGTTAGAGTTATAGACATGTCCAAGGATAGTGATCTTTTCTTTGGCATTGTCACCAAGGATGATATGTCCACCATAAGTTTTTATTAAATTCTCAAATCTTGAATTGTCCCCTGTTGCATGTCTTGAACACCCACTATCCATGTACCATAAGCTTTTATTGGAGTACTTTAAGCATCTTTCCTATAAAATAGTCAATTAAAAATAGATTTTTCTACACATATTTGTTTGGCTTCAGTAATATTAGTGACAATTGTCTAATGAAACCACATCTACCCCATAGGTTTCATATAATTATTATGTAACGTGCTTGAAGAATAAACACTATTTTGTCTAGAAAATCTTGAAACAGTAGAGAGGGTATCATAAATTTAACTAGATGAATGTTTTCCAGAACTAAGATTAAAGAAGTATGTCCTATACAAAGAAACAAAATTAGTTCTTCCAAAATTTCTTTTTCCTAGCTTTATATCCAATATCAGCAGTATATTTAGGAGAAATCTATTTACCTAGAAGTTGTATCAATGTTTCCTTACCATTTTTAAAACATTCAAAATACTTTTTCAATCACTCATTTTATAGCATTAGTTACTTTTATTCTTGGAGTAATTGATAATTTTCTCTCTTTCTACAGTATGATCAGATTTAATAGTTGAGGTAAGAGCATGTTATTTCTTTTAAGATTTTTATTTATATTTTAGTTCAATACATGGCTCTTCAAGCATATTATAGTACTCAAACATTGTAACACCCCAGGATTTCAGAGTGTGTTATTTCTTAAAAATAATTCAATAACTTGCACTACACGCAACACCGAGTTCAATCACACCATTAAAAGAGGTCATGAATAGTATTAACTACATTTTGAACTTTATATAATCCTTATAATTTTAGAATCCCTATTATGAGTTTCTTAGTCATATTGCAAGAACAGATTCATTTTCAGTATTTCACTTTTATCAACTTCTAATAGTGAAACCTTTTTAAATACAATATTTTAAACTTTTTGAATAAATGGGGACATCAAAAATTTAAAATGAAACATCCCAAGCTTCCACGGTACGCTTTTCTTTGAATAATACAGTAGCGTGTGTTGTACGCAACCTTGAGTTTTAACACACACCACAACCAATCAAACTAGCCGTTATGAATAGAAATACCTACTTTTTAAAATTATATATATTTTATATTTTAAAATGGACTTCATCTTTGGATTCGGAATATCGAATTTAGCCTAAGGTGAAATTTTGGTACATTTCGGATAACTTTCATGTTTTGATGAATAGTGAAAATTACTAAATTTTAATTAAAAACAACTTTTTTAATCAAAATAATTAATAGTGATAAATTATGAATTTTAGTTTTTTTAAAGTATATTTAGAATATATTTTTACCATTTAATATAATTTTGGTCATTGGACATAATTTTACAATTAAACCGAACATAAACAAGTGTCAATCTTTTGATAGTTATTATCTCTTAAAAACACGCTTTTTGTTTTGACAGCGGGAATTAATTTTAAATTAATTTCTGCCACTTCTGTGTTTAGAAATTAGGAAAATGGATTCCATATTTGGAATCAGGATGTTCAAATTGTGTAAATAGGTAACTTTTATTTTTAGACATTTTGAATAATTACTGCGGTAAATATTTTATTTACCACGGTTAAGGGTTAATCCGGTAAATAGGGGTTAAAAAAATAATATTATAATAATACTAAATTACCCTAAAACGTGTCTTAAACCTATTGGTTGATACATGGTCGACCATGGGGATCTTTGGGTCGATTTTGGGACCCCATGGATCCACTTGTAAGTGATAATGACACTTTATTTTAATTAAGTCAAAATGAATACAAAAATGACACAAGCATATATCTTTTAGAAAAACAATTGTTACATAGGGTTATATAAGTTGGATTTTAGATTATAAATATTCATTAGAAATCTAAAAGGATTACCTACATAATTATATTTTATTTATAATTTTTAGACATTAAATAAGTTATTTTATTTATGACACAATGATGATGCAGTAATTACTATAATAGTGAAAAATTAAAATAATTGATATTATAAATACCCAAAAAAATATAATATGAAACTTTTAATGAACTAAACTAATTTTCTAGGATAATATGATATATTAGAATTGATTTAATTGACTTTTTTCGAAGTAATCAATCTGTTATGAGTTTCAAAAAAATCAACTATTGAATAGTGTCAAAATTGACATAAAAGAGTTCTTAAAAAAAATATTATATTATTAATTGATATTAAATTCCTAAAAATCTAAGGTTCGGCCAAGAGACTTATATCATGATAGTTTCATCATTAATGGACCACTTGGGGGTCGCTCGGATGTATATAGTAAGTTTATTAACCATATTATATAAAAATACAAAGAGACGTTGTAAAAGTGAAACTAATTAACTTAGAGTTAATACTTAAAGATAAGGTTAATATAAGTACCCAAACCTGTCTAAATTCTTTTGGTTGAGTGGTTTTCGACATATCCTCACCTTAACCTTTGAATAATCAACTTTGGAGCCTTTAGGAACCGAATATGAATTTAATATAAATTAATATTTCTAGCTTTTCCAAAGGTGCCCCTCACCCCTCTTATAAAAGGTCACTCATCCTTCTCATTTCTTCACACCTCTAAAGCCTTTTGGTTCGGCCAAACTCTGCCCAAATACTCTCCCAACATCCCTCACTACAACCTAGAGGCCTTAGATTGATCATAAAGCCAACCTAAGGAGCCCTTTTGATCAAATCAAAAGGAAGAACCCGAAGAAGAGGTAATGATTTCACCACCCTTTTCTAAGTTCATTTCTTCTTCCACTTCTTCTTCCTTTGTTCTTACCATTCTAAAATAATAAATCTATTATCTCACATATACTGTGATGTTATTATAAATATGGTACAACCATATTCAGTATTCTATCCACCCTTTGAATAACATGTCACCATACGTGCGTACGTACGGACTACCGTCTCCACGTCGTGGTGTAATTGTTATTCAATATAATGTTATTTGGATGGGTATAATAATGATGTGTAACTCATGTAAATAATTAATATAACATGTTAGGGATTCTGTATATATGATATACCATCCATTTATATATTATTTTAATATCAAAAGAATGATATTGTCGCTCGTGCGTACGTACGGACTACCGTCTCCACAAACGCAATGAGATTCATTCTCCATCGTATCCATTCAAGTATAATTATCATTTGATGATTTAAAAATGATGTTTAAGGACTAGATATCATTATGGATATGAATAAGATACAACAAACATGGCTTATGTAACAAAACATATAAAAGAAAATGAGTAAGTTAACTCCCGAAACGACGATAATTCTAAGATATTATTAACAAATCAATGTTAAAAGATCATATATGATATCATATTATTATATATGATTCTTGTATAATTTAATAACAACTATTTCACCATTATACAGGAGGTTAACCTACCCCAACCAAGGAAAAGTACAAGGTAAGGGTTTACTTTACAACCTCTTCATTATCCAAGGTTGTTTATACGTAATAATCTACTGGGATCTCTTTATCATCCACATCCATGTTTCTTAAAAATGCATTTAAAAACATTTTTACTATTTACTAGAATATGAGTTAAAGTCATTTATACCCTTTTTGACTTTTATAAGTGGTTTATAAAGGAATATTTCGGTCGTTTTCAAAACAAGGTCCTTTTTAACCTTTTCGACAGAATTAAGGTAAGAATGTTTTTTTAACTTATACGGCGGGTGTGGTTATTTTACGCCGTTATAAAATCTTCAAAGTTTTACTTACAATCTTATAAGAATATTTTCAAAGAAAATGTTTTATTTTATATGGATCTTAAATGATTTCAAAATAAAAGGAGATATTTCTTTAAAAAGAATTTTTATTTCATCTACGTCAACATCCTTTGATGGATTTTAAGATTATTTGAAGTTGATTTATTATGATACAAAACTTCTATATTTTATTGAAGGTTTTGTGATATGTTTGACTGTGGATGTGCTATTATTATACCATTCATAGTTTATGGTGAAAGTATTGACATTTCGTATGCTATTTTTAATACGAATGTTTATGTTATGTTTAAACCTTTTCATATGGGAATGCATTGGACTTAATATGTGACGGGTGGAGCCCGCTATAGCTCCTCGATGCATCGGTAGGTCTCATGAGACAAACTAGTGTCTTGGCACAAGGCCTTGACAAAATCTTATTTGTAGTCTTGGCACAAGGCCTTGGCTATGTGGTTATTATAGTCTGGCATTATGCATTCCAACATTATGAAAGTGGTTATTGATTTTTTGCATGTGATTATTCGATTAGTAGAATATCCATGTGAATAAGTAAATGGCATTATTTCATTTTATTTATGCCATACCATGTTGAAAGTTCATATTTAAAAGGATTTTGTTTTAGTTATGCATTGCCTTAAATGTTTATTCTTATTTATGAAAGTTTCCGCTATATTGTTATCCTTACTGGGCATTTGAGCTCACCCCTTTTCTATGTTTTATTTTTCCCAGGAAGTGAAG
Organism: Viscum album; assembly: GCA_963277665.1. Classification (NCBI taxonomy): domain Eukaryota; kingdom Viridiplantae; phylum Streptophyta; class Magnoliopsida; order Santalales; family Viscaceae; genus Viscum; species Viscum album. The sequence goes on from OY728150.1 coordinate 1,478,935,362, forward strand.
AAGTAAGTTATGAATGACCTGCAGGGATATTATGAGGGGATTATAGTGTGGACTGTGGAGACAATTTGTTGTTGTAGTAGTTTTTCATTTTATGATTTAATGTAAAACTTATGAATATATCTAGTGTTTCCAAGGCTACTAAATCAATCGGTCTTTCGAGATTTGACCTTTCTTGTGATCATGCCAATGTTATGTAATTAAGGCACCGACTCTGGGTAACTGGGGTTGGGGCGTTACAGTTGGTATCAGAGTAAGTTTAGTACAAACCTTGGAAGCTAGATTTAGATAAACTCTGATTAGAGCACGTAGACCTAAGATGAACTTTGAGGATTAGTATAGAAGAACTTCCTAGAATTTTGGTATTGTAGAGATTTTGTGAGTTTTCCGAGCAATAAATCCCTGTCTGGATACGAGCAGGTAGAGGCGACTCTGGCACAGATGTACCTAGGGGTAAAACCCGAAAACACCGCTTTGAGCTAGACTCGAACGGGAACTGGTGCACGACAATGGGCCTTGCTGCACTCTTGGTTACGACACTCCCGGGGGATATGCTTAGAATAACTCTCATTTTCTTTACAAATCATTATGAAGGGTTTATGAGTATATACATCCTCAAAGAAAACATTTTTATGATTATGGATTATGTCCATAAATAGTTCAATTTATGTTAAGTGTTTTATAAGTATGGGATTATGTGTTTTGATTCATAAACTGATCTAGTTTATTCCATGGTATAGAAATGGCGCCCAGTAGAAGGAATGAGAACTCCAGAAATACACATGATTCAAAGAGAAGGAAGGATCATATCTTTCATGGTCTTAAGCTAGAATTTATAAGAGAAATAGTCTCCCATGTATTATCATCATATGAAGAAATAATATCATGTGTTGATAAGATATGTAAAGAGTTTACTGAGTCCTATGGCTTTGAAGGGAAGTAAGAGAAGAAAAGGATGGAAGAGAGAAAGATGGATAAAGGGAAGAGGGAAAAGAAGAATTTTCCCATATGTGGTAACTGTGGAAAGAAACACCCTGGAACTTGCCTGAAAGGAATGGGAGTTTGTTATAAGTGTGGAGGAAAAGGGCACAAAGTAGGTGACTACAAGGGTAAGAAAATGGTTTCAAATGTACAATGCTTCATTTGCAAGGAGTTTGGACACTACGCGAACCTATGCCCCAGTCATCAGACTATGCCGCAAATGATGCTATTGGATAATAATCAAGTTATGATACTACCACAGATGAAGAGGAATGATTAGAGTTTTATGTTGATTATATCAATTGAGTGTTGTATCAACAATGTACTTGTTATAATAATTATGGAGTATATAAGGATTGTACTGCAGTACTATTTCATTAAGGACTTGAGATTATGTGGAACAAAGAAAAGTGACTCAATAGCATGATAAATTTTTGGAAAATATATGGTTGAGAGAATGATAAACCATAATATAGTTCTGATACCGAAGAAGTGATTTTGGAATAATACATGATTGTTTTGGATAAATTATATTGGATATTCTTGACTACATTCGAACTGAAGAATGATTTGTATATTACATCATTTTTGGGGTTTAAAACATTTTTGGATTAATGAAGTATATCCATCTTTCTATATGGAATAAGGGAGCATGAATGTAATCAATAAGGAATATGGTAATTCAGGATGTTTCAGTGTATTAAAAGAATACATAATGAAGGTATTCATATGCTATTACGGGGTAAAAAGGTTCTACATTATGTTTAACTTACTTATAAATGTTGGAATGTGAGTTTGGATAGAAGTATTTTGGATAATTCTAGTTTGGATTATTTTGGATTTCCATAAAAGGACAACCCGGAGGACGGGCGGCAACCCGTCGCGTCCGGCAAGGCTGCGAGACATGAACCCGCAACCGAAGGGCGACAAGGGTGTATCACCTACCACTGGCCCACAAGATGTCCTGGATTAAATAATGTAGTTTTTTTAAAAGATCTGGTAGATGAATTATAAATTCGTTTATTTTGGAACCCTGTACGAATAGTATAAATATAATTTTTTTTACGAGTGAAAGATGAGTTTATGGTAGAAATTTATTAATGGACAAAACTCTAATTATAAAGTAAGTATATCTCCTTATGATCTTAGCCAATCTCATAAATAAATTCCTCAACATTAATAATAGAAACTTAGAACAAAAATGTTGTCCTAGATGGTACCTTAAATCATCACAAATTTATGGCTTTGGGATTGTTGGCCTTTTCATAGACATGTTCTCTACCACTCTCCATCAGATAATTGATGGTTAGATTTCTATTCCATATCCATATTTTCCTACATGGAACCCTAGTATGTGTTATTTTCGGTAATCTTCATACTTTCCACTCTTTATTTTAAATAGAGGCCTCATTAATTCATTTTTCGATGTGGGATTTCAACTAAGATATTTTGAAATGTCAAAAATGTGTTGTCCCAATACCCTATATTTTGTTGAACCGATGGTACTTCAAATCATCATAGATTGATGAGTTTAAGGACCTCAATTTTATACTTGTTTGTGATTGATGACCTCAATCACTACCTATAAATATTTACGTTTTTTCCTCCAATTATATGTCTCTAATTGCCACCAATGTTCTCCTAATCGAGATCATAATTTGGTGGTGACCCATTCATTTATATTTTCCTCATATTAAGACTAAATTTTAGTAACCCAATTTCCGATGTGGGTTTTCCCACAAATATATTTTCTACATTCAACCTTTTATTTTCGAAGAACAATTTCAAATTGCGAGGACGCAATTTATTGAAGGAGAGGAGAATGTAACACCCCAGGATTTCAGAGTGTGTTATTTCTTAAAAATAATTCAATAACTTGCACTACACACAACACCGAGTTCAATCACACAATTAAAAGAGGTCATGAATAGTATTAACTACATTTTGAACTTTATATTATCCTTATAATTTTAGAATCCCTATTATGAGTTTCTTAGTCATATTGCAAGAACAAATTCATTTTCAGTATTTCACTTTTATCAACTTCTAATAGTGAAACCTTTTTAAATACAATATTTTAAACTTTTTGACTAAATGGGGACATCAAAAATTTAAAATGAAACTTCCTAAGCTTCCACGGTACGATTTTCTTTGAATAATACAGTAGCGTGTGTTGTACGCAACCTTGAGTTTTAACACACACCACAACCAATCAAACTAGCCGTTATGAATAGTAATACCTACTTTTTAAAATTATATATATTTTATATTTTAAAATGGACTTCATCTTTGGATTCGGAATATCGAATTTAGCCTAAGGTGAAATTTTGGTACATTTCGGATAACTTTCATATTTTGATGAACAGTGAAAATTACTAAATTTTAATTAAAAACAACTTTTTTAATCAAAATAATTAATAGTGATAAATTATGAATTTTAGTGGTTTTAAAGTATATTTAGAATATATTTTTACCATTTAATATAATGTTGGTCATTGGACATAATTTTACAATTAAACCGAACATAAACAAGTGTCAATCTTTTGATAGTTATTATCTCTTAAAAACACGCTTTTTGTTTTGACAGCGGGAATTAATTTTAAATTAATTTCTTCCACTTCTGTGTTTAGAATTTAGGAAAATGGATTCCATATTTGGAATCAGGATGTTCAAATTGTGTAAATAGGTAACTTTTATTTTTAGACATTTTGAATAATTACTGCGGTAAATATTTTATTTACCACGGTTAAGGGTAAATCCGGTAAATAAGGGTTAAAAAAATAATATTATAATAATACTAAATTACCCTAAAACGTGTCTTAAACCTATTGGTTGATACATGGTCGACCATGGGCATCTTTGGGTCGATTTTGGGACCCCATGGATCCACTTGTAAGTGATAATGACACTTTATTTTAATTAAGTCATAATGAATACAAAAATGACACAAGCATATATCTTTTAGCAAAACAATTGTTACATAGGGTTATATAAGTTGGATTTTAGATTATAAATATTCATTAGAAATATAAAATGATTTCCTACATAATGATATTTTATTTATAATTTTTATACATTAAATAAGTTATTTTATTTATGACACAATGATGATGCAGTAATTACTATAATAGTGAAAAATTAAAATAATTGATATTATAAATACCCAAAAAAAATATTATATGAAACTTTTAATGAATTAAACTAATTTTTTAGGATAATATGAAATATTATGATTTATTTAATCGACGTTTTTCGAAGTAATCAATCTGTTATGAGTTTCAAAAAAATCAACTATTAAATAGTGTCAAAATTCCCATAAAAGAGTTCTTAAAACAAATATTATATTATTAATTGATATTAAATTCTTAAAAATCTAAGGTTCGGCCAAGAGACTTATATCATGATAGTTTAATCATTAATGGACCACTTGGGGGTCTCTTGGATGTATATAGTAAGTTTATTAACCATATTATAAAAAAATACAAAGAGACATTGTAAAAGTGAAACTAATTAACTTAGAGTTAATACTTAAAGATAAGGTTAATATAAGTACCCAAACCTGTCTAAATTCTATGGGTTGAGTGGTTTTCGACCTATCCCCACCTTAACTTTTGAATAATCAACTTTGGAGCCTTTAGGAACCGAATATGAATTTAATATAAATTAATATTTCTAGCTTTTCCAAAGGTGCCCCTCACCCCTCTTATAAAAGGGCACTCCTCCTTCTCATTTCTCCACACCTCTAAAGCCATTTGGTTCGGCCAAACTCTGCCCAAATACTCTCCCAACATCCCTCACTACAACCTAGAGGCTTTAGTTTGATCATAAAGCCAACCTAAGGAGCCCTTTTGATCAAATCAAAAGGAAGAACCCGAAGAAGAGGTAATGATTTCACCACCCTTTTCTAAGTTCATTTCTTCTTCCACTTCTTCTTCCTTTGTTCTTACCATTATAAAATAATAACTCCAGTATCTCACATATACTGTGATGTTATTATAAATATGGTACAACCATATTCAGTATTCTATCCACCCTTTGAATAACATGTCACCATACGTGCGTACGTACGGACTACCGTCTCCACGTCGTGGTGTAATTGTTATTGAATATAATATTTTTTGGATGGGTATAATAATGATGTGTAACTCATGTAAATAATAAATATAACATGTTAATGATTCTGTATATATGATATACCATCCATTTATATATTATTTTAATATCAAAAGAATGATATTGTCGCTCGTGCGTACGTACGGACTACCGTCTCCACGAACGCGATAAGATTCGTTCTCCATCGTATCCATTCAAGTATAATTATCATTTGATGATTTAAAAATGATGTTTAAGGACTAGATATCATTCTGGATATGAATAAGATACAACAACCATGGCTTATGTAACAAAACATGTAAAAGAAAATGAGTAAGTTAACTCCCGAAACGACGATAATTCTATGATATTATTAACAAATCAATGTTAAAAGATCATATATGATATCATATTATTATATATGATTCTTGTATAATTTAATAACAACTATTTCACCATTATACAGGAGGTTAACCTACCCCAACCAAGGAAAAGTACAAGGTAAGGGATTACTTTACAACCTCTTCATTATCCAAGGTTGTTTATACGTAATAATCTACTGGGATCTCTTTATCATCCACATCCATGTTTCTTAAAAATGAATTTCAAAACATTTTTACTATTTAATAGAATATGAGTTAAAGTCATTTATACCCTTTTTGACTTTTATAAGTGGTTTATAAAGGAATCTTTCGGTCGTTTTCAAAACAAGGTCCTTAACCTTTTCGACAGAATTAAGGTAAGAATGTTTTTTTTAACTTATACGGCGGGTGCGGTTATTTTACGCCATTATAAAATCTTCAAAGTTTTCCTTACAAGCTTATAAGAATATTTTCAAAGAAAATGTTTTATTTTATATGGATCTTAAATGATTTCAAAATAAAAGGAGATATTTCTTTAAAAAGAATTTTTATTTCATCTACGTCAACATCCTTTGATGGATTTTAAGATTATTTGAAGTTGATTTATTATGATACAAAACTTCTATATTGTATTGAAGGTTTTGTGATATGTTTGACTGTGGATGTGCTATTTTTATACCATTCATAGTTTATAGTGAAAGTATTGACATTTCGTATGCTAGATTTAATACGAATGTTTATGTTATGTTTAAACCTTTTCATATGGGAATGCATTGGACTTAATATGTGACGGGTGGAGCCCGCTATAGCTCCTCGATGCATCGGTAGGTATCATGAGACAAACTAGTGTCTTGGCACAAGGCCTTGACAAAATATTATTTGTAGTCTTGGCACGAGGCCTTGGCTATGTGGTTATGATAGTCTGGCATTATGCATTCCAACATTATGAAAGTGGTTATTGATTTTTGCATGTGATTATTCGATTAGTAGAATATCCATGTGAATAAGTAAATGGCATTATTTCATTTTATTTATGCCATACCATGTTGAATGTTCATATTTAAAAGGCTTTTGTTTTAGTTATACATTGCCTTAAATGTTTATTCTTATTTATTAAAGTTTCCGCTATATTGTTATCCTTTCTGGGCATTTGAGCTCACCCCTTTTCTATGTTTTACTTTTCCCAGGAAGTGAAGAAGTAAGTTATGAATGACCTGCAGGGATATTATGAGGGGATTATAGTGTGGACTGTGGAGACAATATGTTGTTGTAGTAGTTTTTCATTTTATGATGTAATGTAAAACTTATGAATATATCTAGTGTTTCCACGGCTACTAAACCAATCGGTCTTTCGAGATTTGATCTTTCTTGTGATCATGCCAATGTTATGTAATTAAGGCACCGACTCTGGGTAACTGGGGTCGGGGCGTTACAAACATTTCATCATTAGACATATTTTCAAAGTCACTATAATCTCTATAATAATTGGAATTGTGTACTATATATTCTAGTGTTAACATAGATGTGTTTTTTATAAAACACATATTGGGTTTGTTAGCATGTTCATCATGTGATGATTTTGAGTCACATGAACTATCCTCTGATGCACTCCATGTTGATTTGATTTCCATTTTATACTTTCAATATTTGTAATAATATATCATTTTGTACATGATCTTGGTATAGTTAGACTTTATATGTCCCTTTCTCTTACATTTATATCATATTTTCTCATCAGACATGTCACTTATTTTCCAATCATTCATCCAACATCCTTTTTGATAATATCTTCCCTTGAAGATAGGATTTCAAAAAAATTTCTTCTTCTTGTAAAATCTCATAAACCTTTAAGATAATTGAGTCATCTTCTCATCACTACCAGGTGATTATTGGTCACTGCTGGAGAATTCAACATAGATTTCAAATTTCCCATTCTCTTTGTGTTTAGAGGTGGTGGTCTTAAATGCGAAAGATTTTATTTTGAGTTCATCCTCCTCCTCCTTGTTGACATTAAGAACCTATTCATACATCATTAGTTTCCAACTGAGTTCTTTTACATGTAACTTAATGATTTCCAATTATTCTCTAATAGATACTGAAGTTCTTCTCCATCTATTAGGTAGGCATCTGAGAATCCACATAATTCGTTCTTTGGCAGTAACTTCCCTTCAAAGAGAAATCAATGTGTTGACAGTTTCATTGATCCCAAGATACAGGTCATTAATTGGATCATCAATATTCATTATAATGATTTCATATTAAGTAGTATAATTACTAAGCCTCATTTCATTCAAACTAGATGTTTTTTAGGTGAAACAGGCAAAGTATCCAAAATTTCATGGGCTGTTTTATAGGCATACATTCTGTTATATTCCACATATCCTAAGGATCAAGATATATAATTCATGTATTTGAAAATTTTATTGCAGTGGATCTTTTTTGGGTCATCCCAAGTGTTTCTATAAGTAGAAAGAATCTTATACTCATCTATAATTGATGAAAAAAATTCAAAACCCATACACTCCAACTGCATTTTCATTTTTATTTTCCATTGGGAATAATTTGTTCTACTAAAGAACGGTGGTATGTTTGTTTCAGAACCATGAATTCTATTATCCATTTTAATGAAATACATTAAAATAGATAGAAATTTATAATTAATAGAAATTTACAGATCCTTAAATTACAACAAAAATCACATTTGAATAGTGTCAAAAAAACAGCGTCTTAATAGAAATAAAAAATCCTCTAATAAAAAATGTTAGTCCGAGTAGAGTACTCAAAAGGGGGTGAATTTTGTTCCTATATAAAATTTCTGTTAAAAAATTTATGATAATGATCACCAATAAAAATAAATACACCCCTGTTAATCCCATTAATATGGTTATAAAAGTTTTAATATTTAAATTTCTTCATAAGAGATTCATTAATTCTCAGTAATCAAAGTATTAGTTATTAGGATTACATTTGACGCTATTCTAATATGAAAAAACAAATATAATATCATTCCATGATTAACTATCAAGGTAAATTTATTGATTTTTGAATTATACAGTAAAACAGAGAAAAAAAATCAACACAGTAGATATAAAACAAGTTGTTTGGTCTCAAGCTAAGACCTAATTCACTCCACTTGGTGATCACCTACCACCAAGATGTTTATATTTATAATCTTTATCCACAACCTGGAGAGAGGTAAAAAATAGTGCACAAAACTATCCAGGTTACAAAAACTCTTCCAAATATATTCATGGGTCTAAACTGACAGGTCACGTAGGGACCCCTCCACACTTATCCATGGGACTAAACAAATGAATGAATGTGATATTAAGGATAACATGTATCCTACAGTTTAATTATGGGGATAGTTTTTGTTTATATATAGAAAACCACACACTACTATAAATATAAAAACAATACAGAAAAGATAAAAAATGATGAGATATGGTTAGAAGTACTCTCAGTTTGATTTAATGTAGCTCTGGACTAATAGGATGGAGAGGATGTAATAATCAAGTCCTCTTTTAAGAAAAAGAGTATCACAAGTTTGATTCTCTGGTTTCCAGTTAGATCTAGCTCGTGTTCTTCATGGATTCGGTAATGCGAAGATGTTATTTATTATGATCTATGGTATAACATATTTTTGGATTCGAGGATTCATCATGTGTTCTTAAAATGTATTAGATTGTATGTTTCGATTCATTTCTTAAGAATGCTCGTGCTTCTTCATTATCACGCACAACATTGTCTCTGGGCCACATTTCTCTTTTTATTCTTTGATTGTATGAGTTGGAGCTAACAAGATAAATGTGTTCTACACCTAATAACTCATACTATTAGTAGAAATATCTACAAATAAATATTATTTATTTCAGTGCATTTAAAATACCAAAATATGACCATTAAAAATTATATTGAAAACGAAAAAACATATTAATGAACAGTGTAACAGTCTGTCTAGATATAGTGTCACTTAGAAATAGTGACTTCATGAAACAATGCCTTTTTATATTCTTTTGAGAAGTGAGACAGTGTAACATCCAAAGTAAGTAATGAATAATAGATATTTTTATCTATGTCTATTAATGAATTAGATAGTGTTTTAGAGGCTTAAAATGAGAATGAATCCAATCTTAAGCATGGAATACACTAATATTTTTAAAAGAATGTTTTATTGCCTTTTGATGGAAAACCATTTTTAAATCTATCTTTTGAAAATTTTATAAGCTATATTTGTCAAAATAAACTTATTCTTTATGATTCGAACATTGAAATTTACTTTAGATAAATTTCTGGTATTTTTCTGATAATGTTCTTTTTTTAATGAATAGTGAAAAATGTTGTATTTTAATTCAAAACCACTTTTTAATATAATTTTTTTTATATGATTAGATTATCTTTTTAATTTGATTTAAAGTTAAATTAGAATATATTTTGACCATTTAATCCAATAGTGGTCATTGGAATTAATTTCACCTTGAAATTGGACTTAAACTAGTGTCAATCTTTTGATACTTATTGTTTTATAAAAACACGCTATTTGCTCTGACAGCAAGAATTAATTATTAAATTAATTAATGTAACTTATATGTTTTGAATTTTGTAAAATAGACATCATTTTTGAATTCGTAATATCAAGTATAGATTAGGGTGATTTTTTGGAATTTTTCTAAAAAGCTTCAATTTTTGATGAATAGTGAAACCAATAAGTGGTACTTAAAAAAATGATTTTTCATTTAAATGAAATTCTACCACCTCTGTGTTTTGAATTTCAAAAATCTAACATACATTGTTTTCATTAAGAGGTAAAATTTGGTTTAATGAGATTAAAATAATTTTTTGGTGAATAGTAACTTTTAAATTTTTAATCGTGATTAGAGGTAATTAGTGTAATTTAAGGTAAGAATAATGTTTTAATAATATGAAATGAACTTGAAACATGTCCTAACCTTATTGGATGTTTCATGGCCGACCAATAAAATAAATTGGTCAACTTTGGGACCCCATGGAGCCACATTGGAAGGAAAATGACATTAATATCTTTTTATTTAATGTTAATGTAAAAATATCAGAAACATGTGTTGTTTTACTAAAACAATTTTTAAATGGGGTAATACAAGTCATATTTTTTACTATAAATATTCATTAGAAATCTGAAACAATTTCCTACATCATGATATATTTTTTATAATTTTTAGACATTAAATAAATTAAATTATTCATGACACCATGATGATGCAGCGATGACCTCATTATTTAATGATTTAAATAAAATGAAAAGATAATGTAAAATCTAAAACCTACACATGTAAAAATCCTATTGTATGGGTGGATTTCGTACTATTATCACCTTATACTCTAAATATATAGTTTCGGGACCTTTTAAATCCGAAAATCATTTTATAATAAAGTATCCTTTTATACCTTTCCAAGAGTGCCCCTCCTCTCCTCTTATAAAAGGCCCCCACCTCTACCACCTTACCCAAACCTCTAAAGCCTTTTTCTGGGCCAACCCCTACTCATTTTGTCTCTCCATATCCCTCTCTTACTCCTTGCAGCCTCACTTTGGGCAGAAGTCTTCCCAAGGAAGCCTTTGAGCTCAAATCAAAAAGAGTTACCGGATTTAAAGGTAGTGTCTTCTATTGTGTTCTTATGTTTTATTTTGCTTCTCCAACCCCCTAAACACTTTTTATTCATTTATTTTGTAACAAAACCAGTATCTTCCATATACTAGGATGTTTCTATAAGAAGGATTCAAGCTAAACTTACACACACCTACATCTAATGGTTAAAGAACATACTGTTTCCGTGGATGGTGAATTTCGGCCTCACGAAACGATGATTGTTAAATATTCTTTTAACACCATCAAATGTGTCCATTAAGATGACACTATATTTATATATGATATATAATATGTTTATGTTTTGCTTAATCTTCTATATTTTTTTCATTTATGTCATACCTTTATGGCTTCCATTATGGATATATGCGATATCTTCATTTTAGAAAGTGCGGACTACCGCCCCCTCAAAGTGATTTGATTCGTTAATACCATATGTGGTACGTATAAAGGATAGATTTAATGATATTATATATGATACCATACTATAATTATAATACTGTTATGTATCATTGTGTTTTAATTCCATTAAAGTATGAGATATAAATGAAAGTAGCGTTCATGCGTACGTACGGCTTACCGTCTCTATGAATGGTGCATTTCATTTCTTATCCCCAAATGTAATGTACTATTATAAGTACATATATATAATGGATATATATAATTTATTTTACATATAAATGATGAATATAATTCTGGAATTAAAATATACATATCTCTCATTTAGTTTTAATTCCAATAATATGACATAGAAATTAAAATAGCGTTCATGCGTACGTACGGATTACCGTCTCCATGAATGCTGAATTTCATTTCATACCTATAAATGATTATTTAATATTATAAATGCATATATATACTAGATATATATGATATATGTTTCATCTACATCATGAATATCACTCTTGAGATAATGGATATTTGACTACGTGAACAACTTGTAAATATAAGAAGTGCATTTTTGACTCAAGTACCAATGATCGTAAAAACGACCGTTATTAACTTAAATAATTACATAGTGTTCATGACATGGTAATAAGTGATATAAAATTAATAATGAACTTGAAAAATGTTCTTAATAAAGTAGAAACTATCTCATATTTATTATTCAGGAGGTTAAAGAACGATGAAGTCAAGTCAGACCCGAGGTAAGGGACTTCGTCTCAATAACCTTTCATTGAGGCACATTTTGTTTTATACACAACTTTCTTTTATATGGTGTATAAACCCCTTTGAATTTTATGTTTATTAAAAAGGAGTATTTTTATACGAAGTCTTTACTAAATGACAAAAGGGAATGTTTGTTTGTCTTACGTATGCGGCGACAACGACTTCTCTGCCGCCATGACCGTTATTTGAGTTTCGGCTTCCTCTACAAGCCATAACCTTTTTTGAATGAAAAATAAATCCAATGTTTTAATTTTCTTTTATTTTTGTATTGAAAATAGTTTTCATAATGTTTTTATTAATATATCAATGTGTTTTATTGATATCTTGTGATTGAAATGTGGAAATGTTATGTTTCCTTTATGCAAGTTTTATGTTATATGATTATGTAATGGTTCTTGGGAATTGTTATGAAGATGGGTGGTTACGTGATAAACTAATGGATGGTGAGACCGATATAGCTCTCCAATGCATTGGGTGACGCGAAGGAGTTAAACGTTAAGGTTTCTCCGAAGAGATTTAAGGAATATACTATGATGGGTATTCCAAACATAACCAAGAGGGTTACTCCCTACGTAAGAATGTTATGAATGCCTCAAGTTAGCTTTATGACTTATGATTTCTATGATTTATTCATGATTTGATGAGGTATGTTAAAGTGCCCAGGTTTTATGAGTAGAGTATGATTTCATTGATTCTTATGTATACATGTACTCGTGTTTCCTTTCCATATTTTTATATCCCTTATTGAGCTTTTATGCTCATCCCAACTTTTTGAAATGTTCTCACAGGTCAAGGGAAGGGGACATGATATGATGATAGTTTCAAGGATGTGCCAAGAAAGAATCCATGTTTTATTTTAAATATGTTTCCATTGATGGGAAAAAATTAATACTATCTTTTATTGTAACCACTTTGTTTAAATGTGGGACGTAATGCATGTTTTATGATCTAATTCTCTACAACTCTAAACCTGAAAATATCATCAATGTGTAATCTTGTAATAACTCAAGATTAAGTATGGTTTAAGGCTGGGGCCTTATAGTTTGTATCAAAGGTCAGTTTAGATAACTTTAGGAGTTGGAATGTTATTAAATGATTATCCAAATATATATTTTTTTGGTCAAATTGAAATGATATAGAATTTGAAGATTACCATGTTGCTTCATCTAAGACATGTTTGTTCAGAATGGTTTTCCGTAAAGGAAATAGTGAAGCAGTGCTAGGAAGGCATACAGAAGGAAATAACCTTTCGAATCAGCATCCTGAGATGGTCGGAATTGGAACTAAACAGTTTTTTGCAGTAATGGCACAGTTGACTAAAGCGATAAATGGTTGTGGTATCCATGCACGAGATCAGCCAGATCAACCGCAGAGGAACATGTCAGTGGTGGAACATTTCATGAGCCAACATCCCTCATCATTCAGAGGATCATCTGACCATGTGCTAGCTAAAGGGTGGATTAAGGCACTGGAGAAGATTTTCGATGTCATGGGGTGTTTAGATAATCAAAAGGTTAGTCTTGCTATTTACCATTTGGAGGGTGAAGCAGATCAGTGGTGGTCGATGGTTAAAAATATCAAGGAAGCTGATGAGATTGATGCTCTCGACTGGGATGAATTCAAAGGTATGTTTCTTAAGAAGTATTTTCCTAATACTGTTCGACATAGGATGGAAATCAATTCATGGAATTGGGGAAAGAGGAGGACTCAGTCGCTGCCTATGAAGAAAGGTTCACTCGATTGGCATGGTATGCTCGAAATTTTATCCGAGACCTTGATAGTAAAATCAATCATTTTTACTGAGGATTAAAGCCAAAATATCAAAGGTCATTGGCTTCTCGTGAGTTTAAATGTTATGAAAATCTTGTTCGATGTGTTGAGAAGCTGGAAATGGAGTTTTCCGATGATCAAGTGTTCTATAACAACCAACAGAAGAAGAGACCGAGGTGGGAGGATAAAGGAAAGAAATTTTCAAAAAATTCTGATGGTAAGAAATATAAGTTTCCAGTTTGTGAAAAATGTGGTAAAGGGCATGCTGGGGAATGTCTTCTGAATTCTGGAAAGTGCTACCGATGTGGTAAGATGGGACATAAGGCTCGTGATTGCACTGAAAAAGATCAAGGTGATGGTAAGTCCAAATTTGATTTGCAGTTAGTGAAATTTTTTAAGTGCAATGAGATGGGTCACTATGAAAATGAGTGTCCGACAAAGAGCTCGAGTGATGGGAATCAGTTAGACTACAAGAAGAAAGGGGGGGGGGGGTGAAATCCTTTGCAACTACTTCAGCAGATGTCGGGCCATCAAATGAAGTTGTATCAGGTACTTTGTTTGTTTTTTCAGATTATGCCAGTGTGTTGTTTGATTCGGGGTCTATATATTCATTCATCTCTGAAACCTTTTCTAGTAAAATGGGAATACCATCTCAAGAAATGACTCCTGGTCTTGTGGTAAAAACACCTGGGGGGAATGTTGAGGAAAAAAGAAATTATAAGAATCCTCCTATCCTTATCCATGGAAAGAATATAATTGTAAACCTTATTGTTCAACCTCTAGTAGAGTTTGATGTTATCCTGGGTATGGATTGGCTCTCTATTTACCATGCTAAGATTGAATGTAGAGCTAAATAAGTTTCTTTTCATAAATACTTTCAGTTTGTGTACAATAAGGAACCCTTACTGTTGATAAATTATCAAGTGGCCGGGAAACATGTAAAAGATGGAAATGAATGTTACCTTGCACACATCTTTGAAAACAAAGGAACTATTCAGATTAATGATGTGCCAGTGGTAAATGAGTATCCTGATGTTTTTCCTAATGAGTTTCCTGGAATAATACCATATCAGGAAGTTAAATTTACTGTTGACTTAGTTACTGATGCTAAGCCAATATCAAAACCCCCTTATCGAATGGATCAAATTGAACTTTTAGAGTTGAAGGAGCAATTGCAAGATTTATTAGAAAATGGTTTCATTCGACCTAGAACAACACCATGGGGTGCTCCTGTTTTATTTGTTAAAAAAAATATGGTTCAATGAGACTTTGTATTGATTATAGATCCTTGAATAACATCACTGTTAAGAACAAATATCCTTTTCCTCATATCGATGATTTGTTTGATCAGCTGCAGGGAGATCAGTATTTTTCGAAGATTGACCGGAGATCGGGGTACCATCAGTTGAAGTTAAAGGAAGTAGATGTTCTAAAGACTGCGTTTCGTACAAGATATGGCCATTATGAATTTGTAGTAATGCATTTTGGGATAACAAAATGCACCTGCTGTATTCATGGACTTAAGGAGTAGAATATTCGATGAGTTCTTGGATACGTTTGTGGTGGTTTTCATTGATGATATTTTGGTGTTTTCTAAATGTAAAGAGGGGCATGAAAGACATTTAAGGGTTATTTTGCAAACCTTAAAAGAAAATAAATTGTTTGGGAAATTCAGAAAGTGTATGTTTTGGTTGCAAAAAATTTCTTTCCTTGGTCACATTGTTTCTAAATATTGCATAACTGTTGATCCTGCAAAAACAATGGTTGTCGAAGAATGTTCAAGACCCACAAATGTAACCGATATCCATATTTTTCTTGGATTGGTAGGTTACTACTGATAGTTTTTTGAAAAAATTTCACAGTTATCTAGTCCAATGACTAAGCTAACTCGGAAGAGTGTTAAGTTTTTCTGGACAAAAGAATGTGATGATTGTTTTCAGGAGTTGAAAAGACGATTGGTGAATGCTCCAGTTTTGGCACTACCTTCCAGGAATGTGGAGTTTGTTATCTATAGTGATGCTTCATTGAAAGGACTTGGTTGTGTCCTAATGCATAATGATCAGGTAATTTCTTATGCTTCATGACAGTTGAAAACTCATGAGGTAAATTACCCTACACATGATTTGGAATTAGCTGCTATAGTTTTATCTTTAAAATTTGGAGGCATCATTTGTATGGAGTAAAGTGTGAAATATATACCGATCAAAAAAGTTTAAAGTATATTTTCACTCAGGAATAACTAAACAGGAGACAGAGGAGATGGCTAGAATTAATCAAGGATTATGATTGTACAATTCATTACCACCTGGGAAAAGAAAATAAAGTGGGTGATGCTTTGAGTCAAAAAAATAATGCTTAACTAACAATGTTTCATTTGGAACGTGATCCTTTAGTTAAATAATTGATGAACTTTGGAAAATAAGTTTTTGGTGTAGGATGTCCTTCTATTTTGTTTCAGGTATCAGTGAAATCTTCTATATTAGACAGAATCAAGCAAGCACAGAAGCAAGACAATGAGTTGCATAAAAAGGTAGAGCTGGTTCAGAAGGGTAAGTTGCCTGAATTCAACATTGATAATGATTATGTTTTGAGATTTTGGAAGAGATTGTGTGTGCCTTGTGATTCATATTTGAAGAGATATTTGTTATGTGAAGTTCATAGTTCTCCATTTTTAGTTTATCCTGGAAGTACTAAGATGTACA
The DNA here is from genome assembly GCA_963277665.1 of Viscum album. Classification (NCBI taxonomy): domain Eukaryota; kingdom Viridiplantae; phylum Streptophyta; class Magnoliopsida; order Santalales; family Viscaceae; genus Viscum; species Viscum album. The sequence goes on from OY728150.1 coordinate 1,478,952,057, forward strand.
GAGATCTGCGGGAGTATTATTGGTTGGGTGGAATGAAAAGAGATATTGTTGATTTTACTGTGAAGTGTTTGACTTCTCAGTAGGTTAAAGCAGAGTGGAAGTTACCGAAAGGGATGATTCAACCTTTACCATTACCAGAATGGAAATGGGAGAATATATCCATGGACTTCGTTGTGGGATTGCTGAAGACACCTCGAGGTAATAATGCAATCTGGGTTATTGTTGATTTCTTGACTAAATCTGCTCACTTCTTTACTATACGAGATACTTTTTCCCTAGATCAACTTTCCTGTTTGTATCTTAAAGAGATAGTCAGGTTACATGGAGTTCCTCTCTCCATTGTATCTGAAAATGATCTCGGGTTTACTTATAACTTTTGGAAAGGCCTTCAAAAGTTGTTGGGTACTGAATTAAATTTTAGTACAGCTTTTCATCCTCAATCAGATAGGAAGATAGAACGAATGATTCAGACTTTGGAGGATATGCTACGTGCTTGTTCGATTGATTATCAGGGAAGTCGGGACCAACATATTTCTTTGGTTGAATTTTCTTATAATAATAGTTTTCATTCCAGTATACAGATTGCACCATTTGGGGCGTTATATGGGAAGCGGTGTCAAACTCCACCTTTCTGGGATGAAGTGGGTGAATGGAAGCTGATGGGACCAGAATTGGTGGAAGAGTTCGCAGAAAAAGTTCAGCTGATAAAGAAACACATGAGAACAACCCATAGCATGCATAAGAGTTATGCAGACAATAGGAGGAAGGATCTCTATTTTGAGGTAGGTGATCATGTTTTTCTCAAAGTCTCACCATGGAAAAGTGTGATGCGATTTGGTAAGAAAGGAAAGCTGAGTCCAAGGTTCATTGTACCATATGAAATTCTGGAGAGAGTTGGATCAGTTGCTTACCGAGTGTCTTTACCTCCGATTTTATCTCAGGTACACAATGTTTTTCATGTTTCAATGTTAAGAAAGTACATGTCAGATCCATCTCATGTTTTGAGTCCAGAGTTAGTTCAGCTGGAAGAGAACTTATCTTGTGAGGAACAACCGGTCCAGATTCTTGACCACAGGGAGAAAGTGTTACAGAATAAGGTGATTCATCAGGTAAAGGTTTTTTGAAAAAACCACATGATTGAAGAGGCATCATGGGAATCTGAAAATCCAATTAGGGCTAAATACCCCCACTTATTCGATATGTAAATAAATTGCGGGGACGCAATTTTCAAATGGGGGGAATGATGAAACATCCCAAGTAAGTAATAAATAATATATATTTTTATCTATGTCTATTAATGAATTATATAGTGTTTTAGAGGCTTAAAATGAGAATAAATCCAATCTTAAGCATGGAATACACTAATATTTTTAAAAGATTGTTTTACTGCCTTTTGATGGAAAACCATTTTTAAATCTGTCTTTTGAAAATTTTATAAGCTATATTTTTCAAAATAAACTTATTCTTCATTATTGGGACATTGAAATTTACTTTGGATAAATTTCTGGTATTTTTCTGATAATGTTCTTTTCTTAATGAATAGTGAAAAATGATGTATTTTAATTCAAAACCACTTTTTAATCTAATTTGTTTATATGATTAGATTATATTTTGAATTGTTTTATATTGAAATTATAATATATTTTCATCATTTAATACAATAGTGGTCGTTGTAATTAATTTCACCTTGAAATTGGAGTTAAACTAGTGTCAATCTATTGATACTTATTGTTTCATAAAAGCACGCTATTTGCTCTGACAGCGGGAATTAATTATTAAATTAATTAATGTAACTTATATGTTTTTAATTTTATAAAATAAACATAATTCTTGAATTCGGAATAACAAATATAGCTTAGGGTGAGGTTTTGGTATTTTTCTGAAAAGCTTCAATTTTTGATGAATAATGAAACCACTAAGTGGTACATAAAAAACTGATTTTTCGTTTAAATGAAAATTTACCACCTCTGTGTTTTGAATATCAAAAATCCAACATACATGGTTTTCATTAAGAAGTAAAATGTGGTTCAATGGGATTAAAATAATTTTTCGGTGAATAGTAACTTTTATGTTTTTAATCGCGATTAGAGGTAATTAGTGTAATTTAAAGTAAGAATAATGTTTTAATAATATGAAATGAACATGACACATGTCCTACCCTTATTGTATGTGTCATGTCCGGCCAAGAAAATCCATGGGTCAACTTGGGGATCCCATGGAGCCACTTTGGAAGGAAAATGACATTAATATCTTTTTATTTAATGTTAAAGTAAAAATGTCACAAACATGAGTTGTTTTACTAAAACAATTTTTAAATGTGGTAATACAAGTCATATTTTTTACTATAAATTTCCATTAAAATATAAAAATATTTCCCACATCATGATATATTTTTTATAATTTTTAGACATTAAATAAATTAAAATATTTATGACACCATGATGATGCAGTGATGACCTCATTATTTAACGAATTAAATAAAATGAAAAGAAAATGTAAAATCTAAGACCTAAACATGTAAAAAGCCTATGGGATGGGTGGATTTCAAACTATTATTACCTTATCCTTGAAATATATAATTTCGGGACCTTTTAAATACAAAAAACATTTTATAATAAAGTATCCTTTTATACCTTTCCAAGAGTGCCCCTCCTCTCCTCTTATAAAAGGCCCCCACCTCTACCACCTTACCCAAACCTCTAAAGCCTTTGGCTCAGCCAAAACCTTTATATATTGTCTCTACACATCCCTATATTACTCCTTGAAGCCTCACTCTGGGCAGAACTCTTCCAAAAGAAGCCTTTGAGCCCAAATCAAAAATAGTTACCCGATTTAATGGTATTGTCTTCTATTGTGTTCTTATGTTTTATTTTGCTCCTCCATCCTCCTAAACTCTTTTTATTAATTTCTTTTGTAACAACACCAGTATATTCCATATACTAGGATGTATTTATAAGAAAGATTTTATCTACACTTACACACACCTACATCTAATGGTTAAAGATAATACCGTTTCCATGGATGGTGAATTTTTGCCTCACGAAATGATGATTGTTCAATATTCTTTTAACACCTTAAAAGGTGGCCATTAAGATGACACTATATTTATATATGATATATAAATTTTTATGTTTTACTTAATCTTATGTATTTTTTCATTTATTTCATACATTTATGGCATCCATTATGGGTATACGCGATATCTTCATTTTAGGAAGTGCAGACTACCGCCCCCTCAAAGTGATTTGATTCGTTAATACCATATGTGGTACATATAAAGGATAGATTTAATGATATTATATACGATACCATACTGTAATTATAATACTATTATGTATCATTATGTTTTAATTCCATTAAATTATGAGATAGAAATGAAAGTAGTGTTCATGCGTACGTATGGCTTACCGTCTCTATGAACGGTGCATTTCATTTCTTATACCCAAATGTAATGTACTATTATTAGTACATATATATAATGGATATATATGATTTATGTTGAATCTAAATTATGAATATAATTCTGGAATTATAATATACGTATCTCTCATTTAGTTTTTATTCCATTAATATGACATAGAAATGAAAGTAGCGTTCGTGCCTACGTACGGCTTACCTTCTCCATGAATGGTGAATTTTATTTCTTACCTCTAAATGATTATGTAATATTATAAATGCATTTATATACTATTTATATATGATATATATGGAATCTACATCATGAATATCATTCTTGAGATAATGGATATTTGACTACGTGAACAACTTGTAAATATAAGATGTTCATTTTTGACTCAAGTACCAATGATCTTTAAAATGACCGTTATTAACTTAAATAATTACATAGTGTTAATGACATGGTAATAAGTGATATAAAAGGAAAATGAACTTGAAAAAGGTTCTTAGGCAAGTAGAAATTAACTCAAGATTATTATTCAGGAGGTTAAAGAATGATCGAGTCAAGTCGGACCAGAGGTAAGGGACTTCGTCTCAATCTCCTTTCATTGAGGCATATTTTGTTTTATACACAACTTTCTTTTATACGGTGTATAAAACCCTTTGAATTTTACATTTATTCAAAAGGAATATTTTTATATGAAGCCTTTACTAAATGAAAAAATGGAATGTTTTTTTTGTCGTACGTATGCGGTGACAACGACTTCTCCGCCATCGTGACCATTATTTGAGTTTCGGCTTCCTCTACAAGCCATATCCTTTTTTGAATGAAAAATAAATCCCATGTTTTACTTTTCTTCTATTTTGGTATTGAAAATAGTTTTCATAATGTTTTTATTATTATATCAATGTGTTGTATTAATATATTGTGATTGAAATGTGGAAATGTTATGTTTCATTTATACATGTTTTATGTGATATGATTATGTTATGGTTCTTGGGAATTGTTATGAATATAGGTGGTTCCGTGATAAACTAAGGGCGAGTGAGCCCGATATAGCTCTCCAATGTATTGGGTAACATGAAGGAGATAAAGGTTAAGGTTTCTCTGAAAAGATTTAGGGAATATACTGTGAGGGGTATTCCAAATGTAACTAAGAGGGTTAATCCCAATGTAAGAATGTTATGAATGCCTCAAGTTACCTTTATGTCTTATTATTTCTAAGATTTATTCATGATTTGATGAGGTATGTTAAAGTTACAATGTTTTATGAGTGGAGTATGATTTAATTGATTCTTATGTATACATGTACTCATGTTTCCTTTCCATATTTTTATATCCCTTACTGAGCTTTTATGCTAATCCCAAGTTTTTGAAATGTTTCCACCGGTCAAGGGAAGGGTACATGATATGATGATAGTGTCATGGAAGTGTTAAGAAAGAATCCATGTTTTATATTAAATATGTTTCCATTGATGGTAAAAAATGAATACAATATTTTATTATAACCACTTTGTTTAAATATGGGATGTAATGCATGTTTATGATCTAATTCTCTAAAACTATGGACCTGAAAAGATCCTCAATGTGTAATCTTGTGATAACTCAAGATTAAGTAAGGTTTAAAGCTGGGGCCTTATAGACAGTTATGATGGCTTAGTTATAATGGGATCTGGAACTAGAATCCCAGATGCAGGGTCTAGTTACGATTTCTTGTTCATGGTGTTTGGTCAAAGTGTCTGGACACGGTATCTGGGTCACATTGTCTTGTCATAGTTTCTGGGTCACGGTGTCTAGTCACGGTGTCTGGGTCACAATATCTGGGTCACGGTGTCTGGTCATGGTGTATGGGTCATGGTGTCTGGGTCATTTACCAGAAAAACATAACTAGTGGCAAACTCATGGTTTCTCTGACTAAGCCAAATATATGTATACAGACATAAACAGTGATATTCATAGAATGAATTAGACATAATCATTTATCAAGGAAATCCATTATAACTTAAATTAAAAACTGTTTACAACAATAAAACATATCACTTGAGACCATGGATAGGTTTATTTAATGCCTAATGAAACCGACCATCTGTACACATGATTTGAGACAGATTAAACAAGATTAAAAATCTTTACAGAATGTATAGGATTTGTGATCATTAAAACATTATTAACACATGAGGAGTACAACACTTATAGTTCTAAAATTCCCTCAAAGTCTGGAAAGGTATGGTCATTGATTAAGGATATTTAGATTCTACAAATTAATCTCTTAAGGGAGATATTATTCTTCAAGGTGGGATTTATGGATTTGGGGATGCAAATACACAAATGGTATAAGAAATTGATGTAAAGGAGTTCTATAGAAATTCTATGTTTAGTTTTGGTTGTGAGGAGCACTGTATTATTTCATAAATTTATTATAAATAGTTTTTCATATCTTCTATTGAGTTGGATGAGTTACTTCACTATTTGCATGAGTGGCAGTTTCAGTTCGACATGAGAAAAAAAATGAGATGGATGTTATACTTATGAGGATATCATGTTTTCTTTGATTGACATAAGTTCTGACAAGAAACTGTTTATGAAGGATTTAATACATAATCATGGTTTTGATGAAGTTTATCCAGCCTGAGATTTTTCTGAGAATTGATGAGCTAAAGTTCTTTCTCTATCCAAACATGTTCATCAGGTTTTTTCTAAACCACATTAATATTAATTTTAGATGGGTTATGATTTGGTATCTCATTCACTATTGTCATGATGAAGATAAGATAAGTTATTATCCATACGTAGGGATTATTTATTTTCTATGTAGTAGTAATGGTAAAAATGTAAATATGTTTTATAGAATGAACTAACACCATAGAAATACACTAAATATTGGCACTATAAAAAATATAGAATTTTTCTAGAGTAACTCATGTAATACTCTATTGCAATACAGTGTTGAAGACCAAGAAAAGTTTTTGTCTAGTGATCATGGGGAGAAGAGGGTGATCCCCTCCATTGGTTCTATTCACGATAGGCCTATAGTTGAATGAACATCTTGGCTAGGGGACACTCTTATCCAGAAAAGAAAACGTGTTTCTATTAATGTTCAAAAAATTGTAGTAGATGTAGCTATTGGTGATGTGGATGTCACTACACACGGTGAACTAGAAGGAACTATGTGTGAGACCCTAGTAATCGAGTACGTTTAGTGGGAGGCGTATGTCATAAACATCACCGGTAAGATATCAAAGTTGATAGAACACAAAATGTTCCCGATGCTAATATTGTTGGAGAATCTCCTTTGAGGAGTAAATTAGAAGGGGGTTGTAAGATAAGTTTGGCTATTTATGAGATAAATCAAGGAGGATATAGATCTATTGAAGCATATAACTATGTGGTTGATGCATAAAGAATAACGATTCAACTACTAGAAAAAAAAAATTTAATAGAGAAACTGGATATAGAAAAGAAGAATCATGTGAAGTTCATTCCTCTTTATGATTCACGATCATGTATCAATCTAAAAAGATTATTTTGAGAGTGTTTAAGGAAAATATCATTTTTATGGAGATTTGGAAGAGTTGATGGACCAAATGTAAAGGTAATCTTAAACAGTAAAGGATGAGTATGTGAAAAAGTTAAATTTTTAGGATTTAAAGGTTATGATTGGGAGATAGATTCAATATCTCAAGGAGATTTCCATTTTTTCTTCTGAACAAAACCCTCTAGAATTGATAAGGAAAATATAAACAATTACTATGGTTTTGGATGAGTTTAATGTTGGGTTACACACTATTTAATGTGATAACATTCCATTGGGTGCCTTATTGGAAAACCAAAAGCATCAAGTTAGTTAGTTTACTTCCAATGAATCCTAGCTGGGACTAAATGTTAATCAGATTAGAGACAAATTAGATTCATTCATTCAATATAAAAAAAAAGTGAATTATTTTTTCAAGATCAATTTGGTGGATATATTGAAATTTGGGTACGAATATAACAAGATTCTTTATATTTGGACATAAGTTTTCAATAATCATTTCAAAAAAATTTATTCTGATGTTTCTGGATCTTAGTAATGTAATGGAATCCATTCCTCATCCAGAAGAGCCCTATATTCTCATTGAAATTGAGCTTTTATCCCACTCATTTTGAACACTCAAACTGATTATAGATGGTACATTAATCTTTTTAAAACATTTTAATGTATGTTTTAATTTAATTTATTTTATTTGATCTTATATTTATCTTTAAATTGGTTTTATACGTTAATTCCAAACATAGATTTATGTTTCTTTTTCAGTTAAATACAAATTTTCACATCGTTAAATACAATATTAACTATGTTTTATAATTTTTTTCTTTTCCTTCATATTTGTAAAGTCACAAAATGGGTGATATTGGGGAGAAATTATATATCCTAAGATAATCCTTGTTAAACATGTCATTTTATTCGAATTTTTTTTATCAAAATAATTTTGTGACATAAATTTTTCTTTCTATATCTATATTTACTTTTGTTATTTGAAGATCCAATAAGTTTTTAACATTTTTTATGAATTATAATGGTTTTTTATCATAAAAAAGGTATAGATTGTGGATAATATTTTCTCTTAACAATACACCTTAATTTATGATGATTTGGATGCTCACAAATACCCTTTGTTATTTTCTAATGATTTTTTACTGAGTAAGTGTATTGGATTTTATATTCTATTGTAAAGAGTTAAAAATTTCGAAAATGTTTTTGGAAAAACAATTTTTATCACAAAGTTACAATGGAATGACAACATTTATATATAGTATCAACCCTACATTATCACAAAATATATATGTTTGGATCGACATGCGTATGGATCAACAACACTATGTTTGAGTCCAGATTTAATTTACGTACCATATGTTAAGGAAATTTGAACATATGGTTTTTAAATTATCACGATGAAAGTGATATTTGTATGGATAATCATCCCAAGATTATGAAAATTCTTGATATGATACATGTTAAACCCTATGTTATGTGCTCAACCATACGTAGTGTTCTTGATGATGATGTTTCTCAATGTCTTGTCTTCGTTTCATTATGGATGCAATGGTCAATTCAGATTTAAATAATGTTTCAAGGATCGTTTTTATATTTTCAAAGAATCATGTTTATCATATATCATCACTCCTATTATCATGAGAGGTTACGACTCTCTCAGTAAATTCAATTTCGATTTTTCACGATAATTCAACATATTTATTTGGACATGAAATATCAATGCATTTCATTGGATATATTTATAATCAAGTAATTTTATTCATATATATATATGTGTGTGGGGGGGGATCAACTACTGTATCTCTATGAATATTTTTTATGTGATTATAATAATGACCAACCTAGATAAATAGTGCTACACCTTGGTGACATACATATTCAATGCTCTAATGCATGGTCACCATTGTAGTTTTGTTTCGATTTACAACCATTGAATATTATAAAATAACAATCACTTTATACTATTCATTGTCTTTAGGTTTATCTTTTATAAAGAGGAATATCCCTCAAGTGTCAATATTGTGTGGCTGCAGTTGTGAATTATAACACGTTTCCTCAAATCAGTCTCAATTTTTTTTTCTTAAGTCTCAACTGCTCATACAGTGATGTGGTGGAGTGTCATATTCTCAGTATATGGTGTGGATAATAGGCACTCTATTATAGAAACATATTGCTTTTTGAATTAGTCTCATAATGGTGTCAAATGCCTGCACTCAATTGTGAAAACATAGTCTTGTGATAAGAGGACCAATCTAGTGAAATTTACCAAGCTCGCAGAGAGTGTATTGGGAAGAGTGGTCTTGGAGATATTTTTTCCCTAAAACACTATAAAAATATGTCTTCCATCTTACTATTAATCTACTGCACATAAATTCTTATAGTAGAAAAACATTGGAAATATGAATTATTTACAGAGGGGGACTAAAATCAGAATTGTGAAATATTTTTTGAAAATACCTAATTCACCACCTCCTGTCTGTTACATGGAATATTCTGACCTAACAGTTATTTTTAGAATGATCTATATTCAATTCTAGGTATTACTATTGAATTTCCTCCAATAAATTAGATTTATTTATATGAGGATTTTTTGATTCTTGGGAATTATCTTATCTTTTAATAACAATTTTGGCTGCAGTTAATGTCTAATGATAGTAAAAAAGGATTTATAATATTTTTTGTATTTTATTATCTATAGATAATTATTGTATTTCTATAGTCATGAAATAATTTATTACTCATTATTTAACAAAATAATGAGTTTGTGGTGGAAATTTGTTGTAGGATAAAATTATACATTTAATGTATGTATATTTAAATATTATCTATGTTTTGGCAGTTAAATAATTTATCTACCCAAGTAAAAGGATTTTTAAATAAAATGTTATTTATATATATTTCATACCAAAAAATTACAATCCTTTTAACACATCATAGTATTATTGTTTTGTGATGGTCAAATTTCTCATGAGAATGTTTTCTACCACTCTCCATCAATACATGGATTTTAGTTTTTTCTTTTATATCAATGTTTTCACTTACCACTAATGTTCTACGAGTTAGAATATTACAATGGGATACTCCAAATAACCCTAACACTTTCTGATATCTATTTTCAAGAGGATTATTTATTAATCCTTTTTATGATGTGGGTTTTTTGTAGAGTATTCTATAGAGTAATAACCTAGTTACTGAGAAATGGTTAAAATCAATGAGGACACAAGTTTCAATGGTGGGGGATAATTAGACAACCTCGGTAATGATACAATAAATAATTTTAATATTTATTTGTAATAACTAATTATATAGTTATATTCATTATAAAATTTTTATGTAATTCTTAATATAAAATGTAAATTTTTATATTAAAATCATTTTTTAGAATATTTAATTTAATTTTTCAATTTTCAAATAATATAATTTCAATTTTTTTAATTATTTCAAAATGATTTTATGATAAAATATTCGGAATTTTCAGAATTTGTTTAAAGGAATAGGGAAATATTTATTTTTATTGATAAATGTATTTTATTTAATGTATTTATTTGGAAAGATTATATTTTGGATTAGTTTAATATTTTAATTTGTCAATTTTTAAATAAAATAATCCAAATATGTTTTTTGTATAGATTTTATTTTTAAATTTAGTATAAATCATTTTATATTTAAAAGGGTATGTTTTTAATGAACTTTTTTTCTTGGATTTTTCCAATATTATTTTTATAATAAATTATAAAACATCTATGTTTTGAATTTTGAAAACATAATTCCTTATTTGAAATTACTAGTTTTATTTTTTGTAAATAGGTCACTTTTATTTTTATTCAATATGAATTGGAACACTAGTAATTTTGGTTACCCTGATCAATGATAACTCCGGTAACTTAGGTTAAAAATTAAATGATAATACATATTACACGGCCAAAAATATTACCTAAATATTATTTCTTGAGTTTATATCCACTAAAATCATCCAATGGAAAAATTTATTATTTTTAGGGGACAATTGGATATTATTGTGACATTTACAGTATTCTATTTATAGAAATATAAAATAAGTCACACTCTTTTTTTAATAAGTACAATATTTTTAAAATGGTTTTATCTTGAGGATATGTTTTACTATAAAATGTGTTTTTAAATATTATAGAATTATATTTATCTTCGTAATTTATTTTAAATTTTCAGTAAATAAATAATTACATTATCTACACTTTTAAAAATAATAAATATGAGACTTCTAAATGAGTAGTAAATATTTAATTAATGGAAAAATCAAATAAATGTTATTAAAAAATTAGTATAAATAAATTTGAAATAATTATTTTGATTAAATAATTTAATAATCTACCTTGAGATGTAATTAATATAATTAAATATATTTTTATAATTATAATTGGTATATTAATATCATTAATGAAAATTTAATGAATAGTACTAAAAATAGAAATAATCGAAACATTATAATAAATAATATTTGATTAAATGATATAAATTTCCAATAAATCATACAATAAAAAAATTAATAGAATAGGTTTTAAAATAATATGAATTTAATATTTATGTATAATTTTTCATTTTATAGTTTCCACATTAACCCTGTATTATTAAAAAAAATCATGTTTTCACGGTGAGAGTTAATGGTGTTAAATAACAGTTATGAAAAAAAATGATAAGGGTATAAATATATAAAGAAATTGTATATATTTTATTTTATAATGGTATTTATACCCATGAAAACCTTATCATATAAATAAATATCTTTGTATCTATTTGAAATTCCAAATTATTTTATATTATTTTATTATTTTGAGATGTTCTAAGAGTACCCCGCCCCTCCCATATAATAGAGAACCTGTTATTCTAATTCTAAAAAAATTCCATATTTATATTTTTTAGAAAATAACAACACATATATCTTCATAAAATGGATAGATGTATTTTACAGTTACTTTTTAGCTAGAATACCATCTTTAGTTGTCTTAAGATATTTAAAAATTATATTTTCCGAATAGGAGGTATCATTTTTAATCAACCTTTTCACTTTTTATTCATATAAATATCTAAAAAGATTTTAATACATGAGAAAATAAAAAACACTATAACCTATATATAATTAAATTTTGTTTTGTATATTTTATCACCTCTATCAATCTCAACTTCCCTGAAATTTTTAAATAATTCTTGGTTCATGTGTATGACAGACTACCGACTCATAAATCGATGTAATTATTTTACCATCATAATATATATTGGGTTGTTATAATGATGTAATTTATGTTTATATATAATATTCATGACATATTTATCAATCTTAAATTGTAACATTTTATTTAAATTCTGACATTTCCATGAACAAAAAAATTGATGATGTCATTTGTTTGTGCGTGTGAACTACCACCTCCAAAAAGAGATGAGATTAATTTTTAGTCACCACATAACATGGTTGAAATATATAAGTATATTTAGACATGTACCGAGATATATATATATGAAATTATTATAATTTTTTAAAACTAAAATAATACAAATCATCTTTCCATAGTGATAATTTACAATATGGTAACATTACTCAGACATATGTATGTCCTACTATATCTATTATTGTTAAATAATTAATTATTCATAAAAATAGTAAATGTATTGAATTAAATTTATAATTCATGTATATGAATTATAATAATTATAGGATTTTTTTTCTTGAGATTATATAATCTAGAGAACTTATACCGTAGTTTCCATTCAGAATTTATTTATGGCTTAAGTAACAAATATAGTCAAAACATTTGACATGAACTTAAATAATTATGTAACAAATATAACAAGGTAATAAGTTATTATAATGGAATAACAAACATAAAAAGGTAGTAAATGTTTTATAAAATTAATATATGCTTATTATTATGAAATATTAAGGACATATGTGATGAATTATACTTGAGGTAAGTGATATTATTTTAAAAATCCTCATCTAAAGTTATTCTTAAAAACCTTTTAAAAAAATTAGATGGTTTTTTTATCTTACATAAAATTATTGGATTTTACCACCATCCTGAAATCATAATTGTTTAAATATTCCTTTAAAATTTATATGTTTTTTGAAATAAGTTGTTTTCCTTTTTATGTGTGTAATTTTATAAAAAAAATATGTGATTTGAAAATGAATAGTATATTTTTCATAATAATATTTATATAATGAAGTAATTCATGTTTTATGATTATGTTATAGTTCATGGGAATTGATTTAGATAATTCGTGGTTATATTATAAATCATTTATGGGTGGTTTCATGATAAACCAAGAATTGGTGGTAACATTATTAACTAATGACGAGTGGTTCTATGATAATCCAAGGATGGGTGATTACATTATAACATCCATTGCATTGGGTATTCCAGAGATGGAAGTCGACTGTATGGTTATTCCATATATAATATGTATTTAGGAGTTTCTAAGAGATAATGGAGACATAACTAGAAACATTTTCACAAATAAAATGTGATGGTTAATCGATAGTAGTAGTTATTATTAATTTAAGGTAATTATCCGATATAAACTTTGATGGACTTGCATGAGTAGTAGTGGATGTTACTCTAAGGAAGCATCAGTTTTCCAACATTCTTTATCTATGTTTTCAATGGGGTTTAAACATTTTTCTTGTGAAATTTTTTTCTTTTTCCTATAGAATGGATTATTTCCCTATGATTAAAAAACAATGTGGTAAAGGGAAGAATATTATTGATTTTCATGTTTTCCCTAAACTAACATATTTCCTTATCATTATGTAGCGTACAATGTTTTTTTATGCTCATCCCAAGTGAAAAAATGTTTTCCAAATGTTATAAGGTATAATAGTAACAATTATATAGTCAATAAGAAAAATAAAATTATTTGTTATGAAAATAAACCATATTACATTGAAAAAATAATTGTTTGGTGGGAAAAATTGGTACTGAGTATAAGTGGACACGTGTAATGTACGAGTTCATTTTATATAATTTTTTTTAATTATATAAAAAAAATAATGAAAATATTATTTTCTTTTTAATCATGTGAATTATATATCAAAGAAACTATAATATTAAATACTCCTAGTCTAGTCTTTATATGTAATGAAAAAAAAACTTTAGTTCATTGTGGCGACAGTCTTCTCAACAAAATAATGATATTATTTTTTTATAAGTTGATGGAATTGAATAACTAAGAATTTTAATATTAAATAAATGGAATATAACTATACTAATTATAATTATTTGACAATATTATTATGGTGAAAATAAATTTGGACTAGTATGATCAAAAAACTGTTAAGAATTAAATAATAGGGATGTTAGATAGTTGATTTTTCTCTTTGGAAGTCCCCTCAATGTTCATTAGATTAGGATTACTATGATTGACCTGGGGATTAATTTTGTTTGAGAAGAATATAAGGAGACTAAAGTATCATAGTTTGGAGGATTAATTCAAATTATAGCCATTTATTTCAAAGGGATTAAATGATACCAATTTACAAGAAAGAAAAACAGAAATTTTTGAGACAGACATTATAATTTAATGTTTCCTTGAAACTATTACATGGTAATCAGATATAAAGGCATAAAATTACTATTTTTGGGTATATTTTGGTTGACCATGTAACACGCATGTGTTTCTATATGACTTTATAAGTTGTTATAGTGTTTTTAGAATTATGATTTTATCTTTTTCTTTTTTCATTTACTTTTAAACATGGTAACTTGTTTTAAATATTTGATTTTATGTTTTATTATACATTTGAAACATCCCATATAAATAAATTTTTGGTTTATGAAAATAAATTTAACATATATTTAATCATAGTTTATTTTTAATTATTATAAAACATAATTTTATATTATAAAACATTATGTGTGGAAAAACAAATTTGTCAGAAAAATGACATTTTGACGGTTGTTGATTCTTATAGTATTTTATTAAAATTAAATGGGTATTTATATATTTATTTCTATTTTTATAAATAATATTATATCCAATATTGTTTTTAAATTTAATATAATGAATTTAATTCATTGATATTAATAAAATAATGGTATTAAAAAAATTGTTTCACCATAATCCTGGTAATTTCTATTATTTCTAATACTATATATTTTATAACTAAAAATGATATTTCCCATAATAAATAATATAAAAATTATTATCTCAAATAAAATAATTTTTTTAAAAAATTATCTTTATATGTATAGGAAAATCAATAGAAACAATATTGCGCATAACACATAAAAATCCGTATTTTTTATAAAGTTTATTGTTATGAAATATGATTTATGATTAGGATAGAATTACTAATGAAATGGAATCAAATAAATAAACAATATGTTTTATCATTTTAAGAATATTTATTTAAAAAAAAGAAATCAAAACCATTTTTTAATCATGATCTAGTTAATTTGAAAAAAATTGGAAAAAGTATTCATTAAAATGCCCCATAAATTTTAAAAAAATATATATAATTTGATTAAAAATTCAAAACGATACATACAAATGAATTATTATTTTTCATAATATACAATTTTATAGTAAATAGCTTTAAAAAACATTAAATATACTAATATAATGAAATAATTTGGTAAAATTTTACTACATTAATCACTATTTTAACTATCATCCTAAAAAAAGATTTATTTAAAACAATTTGAAAATGCATCATAAGATATTTTTTTCAAAGTAATGTAAAAAAATTATATTAAAATTTTTCTAAAAATTTTATTTGAAAATAAATTATATAATATTAGTAAAATGACTTTTTGAATAAATAACCTTATCAATATTAAGTCATTTTAATTGTTTACCATATAATGTCAATATCTAATAATATATTACCATAATTGTTTTCATTATATCTTAATTAATAATGTATATGTAATATGTTTTTGTAATTTATGTTGGGTGTTTCATGATGAATGATTTATATTCCAAAAAATTTATTTTAATGGATCCACAATCATTGGTTGTTGCAATCCCCTGAGTAAATGTTTGATATTTCCTTCTCTGTAATTATGGGATTTATCATTATCATAAAATTGATGTGCATCCACATTGATTTAAATTATATTTATTTGATATCACTAATATTCATAACCAAACCAATCTAATACTGGTGTGTGTAACTTATTCAACTATTCTAATGTTCAAATTGATAACCATTCTCTAATAACAAAAAGACCAATTTTCTTTCTAGAAGTATGGATATGGAATTTATAAAATGTTTAGATAAAAAATAACAACATATAAAATCTTATAGGAAGATTAAAAGAATGATACCAAATATTGGGATCAAGCATAATTAATTGAAAATTTAAAACAAGGATACTTTCTCTAATATAAAGTCATATCCTAAAGATTAATGATATAAAACATAAAATATGTAGATTAATTATAATCACATTGAAAACATAAAATTTTTCAACCTCTCAAAAAAATCATTATAGGAGATATAATTTTAGACCACATGTATTATCAATTTAGAAACATGATAAACAATGGACGTTCAAAAAATCAATAAACACTTAACCATTAAAAATAAAAAAAACAAAATAATAAAGCAAAAAATTTGTGTGGAGTATCAAATTATAATATAGACACCAATTCATGGTTATTATAACTAAACCCATCTATTTATATAAATTATATTGAATAAAAAAGTGTAATATCAATTATTACACTGAGTCAAACATGTCAGCATATTCTTGACATTATATTATATTGGACTAAGTATGAAAATAATAAAATTTTCAAAAAATAAAATTATCTTATTGAAACTTCATAAGTGGCTGGATTTAGTTCATAGAAACTATTTGATGTCACCTATATATAGAATTTCCAACTACCTCAGCCTTCTCCAAACTCTATTATTTTAGAGATGAAGTTTTATATCCCCAATCACTCTTCAATCAGAAAAATTAGAAGCAACATAATATTCTATATATAATCTTATAAGTCAACAATACTACAACATGTAAAATTAATATTTAAATAAAAAATAGTTACAGAAAATATCTAAAAATAAGGTATATCTTTTAGAGACTCAAAATATACAATGAAATACAGTATAACATTTTTTGATAATTCATAATTCAATATGTTATAATGATTTATAGTTTACTTCTAAATATTATCTTCAATACAACATCTATTTAGTTTATAGATAATGGTGTAAAATTCATCCATGGTTACATTTTAAAAAATTTGGGTTTAGTTTCAACATCATCAAAATGCACATTATCTTTTAAACAGTATATCTCGAGTTTCCAATGAATCACTTAGCATGAAATCATTGCGATTCATCATGATCCTATATTTTGGTAGTTTATCTTAGTTCACGAAAATATAGAAACCAAAATTAAACATTAAAAATGAACCATAATTTAAAATCATTGTTATCTAAAAATCAATGTTATTTGTATTGTGATATTAAAAACAAAGGATAATTGGATTCATTTAACAAAATTATTTGGTAATCCATGACATCCTAAAATGTTGTATTTCAAATAAAATGGATTGGATCACCACATTCACATAATTAGGTTTTTTTACTATGATAAACTTGTATCGTCTTCTAGTTTACATGCCCATTTCAGTTATTCAAAAACACAACTTATTTGAAAATATCTCATGTGTGAAATAAATGAGATAAAAAACCCTTTAGCATATTCAATGATTTTATGATTTCCTTTTTGGAGGAACAATAAATCTTAGAATTTACCAGTTTCATATTATCTAGATAAACCTACTCGGTGAACAAGACCTTGATGTCTTTACACTCAATGTACTCATGAAACATATCCTATACTATATGCTCCAAACATTAGAGGTTTTTTCCTTCAAGGATAAACATTGAACATGTCTCCTTTGTATATTTAATATTAAAAGGAATTAAACCAATATTTTATCACCAATATTCTACATTTTGAGTATCCATACTGTCTAAAAGGTATAGAGGTGAGTGGTGAATAAATTCATAATCATGGTCCTTATCTTGTACCTAACAATACTGTTCCTTAATATAATGAGAAATATTTGGTTTGATGTGTATCACAAAAGATGAATGGCTCACCCTATGGTTTAAATTTTATTATAATTAATTTGTGGGTGGTGATGTATAATTTTATATATAGTTCCCTCTAGAGGATTCATTAATCAGTTTGAGCGAGAATGATACCATAAAAATCAATTATTGGTTGACGAAAGAATAAAAAACATGTTAATTACAACAATTAAAAACGTAAACATTTATATAACAAATATAATTATCTTGAAATATATTTTAAAAATGGAAAAACATCAAAAAAATATCGAATTTACCAATGGTCATAGTTATACCACGTGATTAGAAAAAAAAGGGTCTCACTGGATGGTTTGGATTTAGTGATTTTTTTTAGTTTTACAATCATTTCATGAAATGTGCGTTGTTGATTTCAACTCTCCCATATATGGTTTCATTGTTTTTCATGCATTCTATAGGTCATCTTCACTTGAAAATACCACCAATACAATATTTATTGACCAAAAATTAATCAAATCCTAAAAAATAAAACAAAATTTAAAAGGCCCAACCATGATCAATGTACTAGTGAGAGGAGAGGGGGTGAATCAATTATATCTTTTTTATGTTATATTAATTTATAACAACCACCACTTTCTATTATATAATTATCATTAAATTGAAAAAATATTCACACATATGCTAGAACAATTGTATTTCCATGTTTTACTACTCAATTAGAGTATTAAGTACTTGTCATGGTTTGAAAATAAATCAATACCACAAAATCCACATAGAAATAATTTTTTAGGGATACAAAAAGTAATACATACCATTTCACATTTGTAGAACTATACTAAATATAGCAGTGCATGTGTTCATTTTAGCATGAATGACGTAAAATTTGTTTATGTAGAATGGTTAGAAACTTTGAACCATTGGATCCAAACAAGTCAATATGATACTTTAATAACCTCTAATTTTATAATCATCATAAAAAATATTTCTTCCCATTCCTACCCAATAGCAGGTAGAATCAAATTTTATGGGCATCATACAAAAAATCATTAAGATGTCTCAGTACAATTCCACAGCCTGATTCTTCATTTTGGAAATTAGATGAAAAAATAATACATTGTAGAAAATTCTTAAACACTTCTTCTTTCCCCAAAAACATTAGTATGATTTCACTGTATAATCTAGTAACCTCTATCTTCTTCATCTAATATTCATAAAACAACAAAAACAAAATCATATCCAGAAACATCAAGTCACTTCAGAAAACATTAGTGTTTTCATTCACTCTCCACATGTGACCATTGTTCCTTTATCATAAAGTAAAATTAACGTAAATATTTTTATTGGAGATCCAAAAGTGGTAGAGGCTGGAAAAAAGTTAACTTTCCCAATCAACCAAAGTTCCCAAATCTCAAATTCAATAGTAATTCCTATTTTCTCTATAACTATTTTATCACTTCTCAAATATTCATGATTCTCCTTGAAACCTTTTGAATATTAAAAAAACATCATCTTTCATAAAACATACTATAATTTCATTATTCTGACAAAAAATATTTATTAGATACAAATAAATAATAAAATGAATCATTTTATCACTACAATTATACTATCCCACTTGAAAACACAGAAAAAATGATGATGTATCAATCCAATGATTTGTAGAAACTGAAAGACATAAAATATTTGAAACTGTTCTAACAGAAATATTTTATCATATTTAGTGGGAATTGGATTACTTTTGTAAAAATCATTGAATCATAAATTGATATCATCTCCCTCTCTATCAAAACATTGTAAAAATATTCAAAATAGTTATCATTTTCTTCAATTATTCAATACTTCCGCAGACATATAATCCTATGTCCAATCAAGTCATATGTTCAATAAATTATCGATGTCAGCATATTTATAATGAATTAGCCTCTATAACCTTCTAATGTATTAGCATTACTCCTGGTCTGATGACTCCTCACCATTTTCAAGTGTAAATATATTTTTATTAATGGAAAAATCATGAATTTTTTTCAATTGACCTAATCGAAGAACAGTAAAACCAGATGAAATGGTTGACTGCATTGTTGAATGTTATCTAGTTGATTAGTCTCTAATGACATTTGAATTATTGGCCCCAATAACTCCAACAAAAAAATAATTCAATATATGATATAACTATATAGCATGTGGGATGACAGAACACAACATTTGACAGTTCTGTGTTAGTAGAGACAACATTATATGTAAATGACAATTAATCCTTTGGAATGATTCTTTCGGTGAATCAGATAGTCTAATGGTTTTTCAGCCGAATGTATAATTGGATGACCACTTCAGTTGTGCTTATTTCATTAATAAAATCAACGTTTCTTATAATTTTTAGAAATTTTTTATCCAAAAATCCTCACATTGATGAATGGTGACCAAAACATATGACATCCAATATTCATCTTGAAAAAACTCTATCTTGTTTCATGAATTTTTAATGATGTTAGAAAAATTAGGATTGTCCTAGCTTCATTATTCTTATATTGGGATTTCTAATGACTTTCCAACATTTTAACACCTTAATTATTTGAATCTAAACCTCAATCCAATTGGCACCTCATAGAATGACTCGACCATCATTTCCCTCTTTATTAGACAAATATTGGTTCAAAGGATTTGATAAAATAATGATATTGAAAACATAAAAAACATAATTTAATAATTATAAATAGATTTTAATATCTCAAAATTCATTTGGAGTTCTAAACATCATCTCAGTAGGATCAAAAACATCTATCTGGACACAAGGTGTTCTTGAAAAACCATTTCACCAAGAAAACATTTATATGATAGAAAATCAAAACCAATGGAATTTCTTATCAAACATACACCTAATATTTTGAGTCTAATGATCATTTCATGTGAAAAAAATAAAGTGTATTATGTTTCTCAAATATAAAAAAATACAAAAAATCATCACAAACTTCATTCATAATATGAAAACCACATTCATCCAACTTGGCCTAAAAAATCCTTATTGGGATTTTTAGTTATACAAGGATCATAAATCCATAAAATTAATAACCTCAAAGTAAGAAGTACATAAAAGCTAATTTTATTAATATAAGAGAAAAATCATTGTATAAAACAATAATCATTGATAGAAAAACCATGCTATCAAAAAGTAGTGACTTATGAAACTTCTTTAACTATCAATATTTAATTTTCTTAAAAACATCTTTCTTCCAAACAACAATGTTTCCTATGACCACATGAATATACTATTATAACATTTTACACACTTATATGATGAATACACAGCTAACCCACAACTCCTCATATAAAAATGTTTCCTTCAATGGTTAATCACATATCAATGGACAGATTTATGAAACATTTATTTTCTCACCATTGAAAACACTATAAAAAGAAAATATAAGAGAGGGGAATAAAACACAGAACTTGACATTGGAGATAAAGAGTTTTCATGACCTTTTTCAACATTCATCTGAGAAATTCCACATTTTATAATGGTTTTTTGAATATGTCAACAACCTATTTATATTTAGTAGCATTCTTCAACATGAGATAATTCATCTAAAAATTATATATTATGAACTGATGTTGGATATAAATATTTTTTTGATGATAATAATATACTATATTTCATTTTTTTTGTAACACTATTGTTATCACCACCGACGTGTAGAGGTTACATCACATGAAAACGTATGTATTCCAAAAAATTCTTTATCCACCTAATATTTGTTTTAGCATGAGTGGAAGAAACATACATAGCCTCAACAATGATATGGGTTAATAAATTTTTTTATTTCTATTCTAAACTATAAAAAATTTCCCAAAAAATAAAACTCTACTATATGATAATCATGGATCATCAACAATTCTTTCCTAATAAACCTCAATATATTAAAAAAATCAATTCAATCTTATCTATTACACCTAATGTTAATTTTTTTACCTTTTCTATATTAGTGAATTATTTTCCTACGAATGATATGATATTATTTATGAGAAATTTTGAATATTTCACATGAGTTAATGGAAAAAATAATTTATTTTGTTAAAGTATTCATATAAAAAAGCTTCTAATCAACATCAAAGACTCTTTAGAGAAAGAATCCTCACATTCTCTATATTTAGTTGACTATGTTCCCAAAAAAATATTATGTAAATAGGTTTCTTATTTTCCATTCCAAACTTATTATGGTTTTTCTTATCATAAATTTTTTGGAATAAAATATGTGTTTCTTACATTGTGTGTTTTTAACCTGAGATGGTTTTTTATGTCACCATGAATGGACATTTATAAAAACTTATTTATATCTTCAGAAAATAATTCACAGTTTCATTCATCATTACCTATAATGATAATGTCATAAAAATATATATTAATGTTAATGTAAATATCTTGACTTTTGTAGATGTATAAATTATAATCAACACTCCCTTTCTTAAAAATAAAATATCTTAAGTATGTATCTAATTTTGAATACCATGAAAATGAATCCTTCTTAATCCCTTACATGTCTTTTATCAAAATTCCAAAATAACTTTTATCCTAACCAATAAAAAATAAACATCTTTTATCAACATACACTTCTTCATCATGTTCTCCATTCAAAAATACAGACATCAAATCCATTTTAAAATTTTTATAACATTGTTTGGAAGAAATTTCAAGGAATATTATGATTATTTATATAATTTCCAACAAGAAAATTTAATCAATAAAATAAATACCTTTATTTTTAGTATACTTTGCACAAAAATTATTTTTTTTCTTATCACTTCACCATCTTCACTCAACTTGTTCTGGAACACCCTTGTTGTACCGAAATTTTTTTTCAACTGGATTAGGTATGTGTTCCCTAGTATAATGTTTCTCAATCTGACCTAAATCTTCATTCATAGTGTAACACCATTTTGAATTCTCTAAATATTCATTATAATATGTAAACTTGTCTTTTGAATAAAGAGAATCATGTTTAACACCTTTTTATATTCCACATGTTTGAATATTTTAATGTTGATCCCCAGTAATGTTTTGAGATCTATAATTATTCCATATCCTAGGATGATATGTGTGAAATTCATCCACATCATTATAAATAGATGATTCTAATTCATCCTCCATTGTAGCTTCACAAGTAATGGAATTCTTCTCATGTTTCATAAAAAAATTCTTTAATCAACAACATCTTCTTCATCGGAATGTGATTGGGACTCATATTCTTTAACTTTATCATGAACATTTACATCTACAGATTCTAAAAAAATCCATGTTTCTTTTTTAGAATTTTTTTATCTGCTTCTTTCTAGAGATTAATGAAAATAGAATTCAAATTCACATATCTGATCAATCATTCCATGGTCTCCACCTTTGTCCTTTATTGTGAAGGGACTTCGAAAAATAGTTAAATATTTATAATATGAATTTTTATCAAAAAAAAATTCACAAAGAGACATATCAGAAAATTTAAAATAGAATCACCAGTTCAAAATGTAAATAACTATGCTCATATATTTTCTCCATAAGTAAAGCGAATGATCATGTTCATGTTACAGAGTATTACCTATTTCAACTAAAATTTTATTTTATCTCTCACAAACACCATTTTGTTGAGGTGTGTAAGGTGTAATGAACACATTAATAAATCCATGAATTTGAAGATAAATTATGAAAAAATCATTCTATTATTAAACAATAATTTAACTTCACAACATATTCATAGAATATCTTCATTCTTTCTTAACTCTTATCCCAAAAAAGTTAATGATCGTTAGATAATCTGACATATGTTTCAAATTTTCAACACAACTAATGTGAGTAAAACCAACATGAAAAAATCAATTACTATCTCAAAAATATTATTGTTTACTCATTGGCCCAAAACTATTAGAATAAATAATTTCATGACGTTGAGTTGGATGAATATCATCATTCCTATATATAGATTTGTAATATCACATTTCAAAAAAAATCATAGCACCAATCACTTATTCTTGGAATATTGTGAATATTGATGACACTGTATCTCATTGATAACCTAATCATGCTTCTATGACACTATTTAAAAAACTTTTATCCCATAATTGATTTACTTCCATCTGGCTTAAGTAACATTAATTCTGAACATCACCAACTTGAAACATGTTTTCTTTCACGTGTTGGAATTTTGTAACAATTTTTTTGTATTCCTATCTTTTAAAAAATATATATTTTCTAAAAAATGTTATTCCCTCATCCCAATGTTGTGATGAACATAATAGGCTATGTTGTAAGACAACAATAAGAAATTATTTATTTGATTTTAACTTTTCTTCCCCAACAATAGCAGATCCAACCCCTTTGATTTGGATTGATTTATTATTTCCAAAAATCAATAGTCCTTTTATATAAAAAATTACATTGTTTAGAAATTTTAAATCTACTTTCATATGTGAAGAACATTATTTCTGATGCTTTATCTGGGGTGAAAATTTGTCTGTGGGATAAGACACACTGATGGTTTCCCCACATCAGTTCTTTCCAAAGGCGGGCGTCATTCGTCAATTGTTTAGGTAGTTTTCGGTTTTATCGAAACAGGATGATGTGATGATGTTATCTCCATCTGTGGATTCCTCCTCAAAATTTGTTTCCCAGTATGGGTATCCCTCATAAGTTAAGATTTTTTCGCAAAAATCTTCCCAGTGCCATGTGTTAATGGATGCTAGTTAATGACACTGCTTCTGTCAGAAAATTCTAAGGGGTCTGGTCCAGGCAGCGACCTTCGGTCATCGGAGTAGTCATTTTGGACATCACTGGCATATATGGGCACTAGAACACTGGTGCATCTGGGTTTCTACCCCATATGATAGGGAATATCAAGGGCACAAAATCTAGAGGAATACCACATCAAATGCTGGGAATTTTATTCCATAGGAAAGTCTATATGGTTTTCCTCAGTTTCCCTTATTTAACAGAGCGTATTTCGTTGGTTTAATGTCATGTGGGGACAGATCAGACTGATAGGAACACTGAAAGATAAGGATTCGATGGGTGAAACCTTGGAGGGAACACTGATTTTGGGGATAACATGTAATTGGGTACCCGATTAATATTAGAGGCAATGAAGAGCTCGATGAAATGATCTCACCGGGATGTGGTGGTTGGGGGAAGAATCAGGATGGATATGGGTTGTTGAGAGTGGATGGAGAGTGATATGGAATCGATGTAAGAGATGTGGTGATGTTGTGATTTAGTCTCTAAGAGATTTCCTACATATCCTTGAGGCAAGGAATCAACGACAACATAGTTATATGAGATGATGGGACAACTAAGGTGGCGACCCATATAAATGAGATCTAGAGGAAGTGGAACCTCCGGGTTGGGGAATTACCTTCCCAAAACACATAGGTTAGAGGGAATGACTAGGTTGAGACATGGGTGGTGGTCTTGAACCATAGGGAGACTTCCTACATACCTAGCATTGGTAAGGATTAAAGTCCACATAATTCATAATGGGGGAATATAGTCAAGGTGTATACCAAGGACAATTATGCAATAACATTCTAGGGATTACGCATTGTTACCTGAATGGGGTTGGTCTAAAGCTCAAGGAGAAGACTAGAGATGTGGGTCCCAACAAAAGTTACTACAAGAGCTTATCGTTGAATGGGAAACACAACGCCTTACTACTAATTGGGTTTGACAATGGTTTACTACTGATTGGAGAACACAACGACTTACCATCTATTGGTTAACACAATGACTTACAATTGTTTGGGGTTCCACTGGAATAGCACTTATTAGAGTTCTAATGTCTTACCATCGATTAAGGAACACAATGGCTTACCACCTGTTAGGGTTCACAATATATTACTGCTGATTGAGGAACACAACGACTTGTTGTTGATTGGGGATACAACAACATACTACTGGTAGGTATTGAACCTCAAGGAGGATTCCTACATAACTTTTCTAGGATACCTGGATCATACCCATATAGTTTGAATCAATACAGTTTACGTCATGCTGGATGAGGTTGTACCAACATTTATTGGTCATTTCCGATGGGTTTTGGGGTTGAACCTTCGTGATATCTTCTACATACCATGCCTTGTAAAGTATCAATGCCCATGTAGTTCGGGATTTAGGAGGCATTTTATCATCATGCGGGACTAGGGTGAATCGACGTGAAGGGTTTGGGACAAATAGTTGTTAGGGTTGGACCTCATGTTGGCTTCTTACATACTATGCCTTGGTAAAGAACAAGTCCACATAGTTCTGAATAGTTTGTTGAATTGATGTGAAGGTGCCGAGACCAATATGTGTGGGCTTGAACCTCTGGGAGGCTTCCTACATACCGTTCCTTTGAAAGGAAAAAAATTACATGTATTTCAACAATGGTTTGGGGCATAAATTCTAAGGTGGACCAGAGAAGTTATCTTGGTTGGTGCGTACTCTATGTCAATGTGATTCATGCATGGTGTGAGAAACAAGAGGCATGATAGATATGACGATCACATCGTGAAACTTGAGTCTATGGGTAGTGGTGTGTTGATTATATGTGTTCAGAATCCCAATGAAAAAACAGAGGAATACACATGGTTAGAGGCCCAAGGAAATGAAGATTGGGACATATAAAAATATAGAGGCCTGGGTGGCGACAAAGCCCAACGGGAGAGTGATGGGATAACGAAGGTCTTGGTGCCCATCTCTCCAATGGCCTTTGGCACCAAAGAATAGAGGAAGAGCATGAATTTTACCTCATCCAAGTAAGGTTAGGGGAATACAAAAAAGTGGTTTCCCTTCCACGTGGATAGGCTCCACTCTAATAAAGAGGATATCATTCCATGTGAGGAAGATCTCACTCATGTGGATACCAGTGGTCATGGAGAATGTCAGAGATGGGGCACCCGTACTAGAGTGTACAGGGTGAGGTCCCAGTTTAATGGTATGTGCAGAGGATGATGGTGTATGGTAGTTTAACATCATGCAGTTCGAACAAGGAGAGTTCACTCATCACCCCTAGGACTTACATATCTTACACCCATCCACCCTTGAATAAGGGATGCCATTAGTAATGTCATGATAAGGGGGTTTCATGGTGTGATCCACTGAGGGGCCCACATTATCATGTCTATGTGAAGAGGCAATAGTTTTTACCATGCCTATGATAAGAAGCATGAGGCTAATAAACCCTACATGAGGCACCACCCAAGGGACCTTAAAATAACTTCATATGAACATGGAGGGTCATACAAGAAAAGGGTTTGTGGAGCAATGTCGTTCCCAGGAAGAGGCCCATTGAATCTCTAGTGCTCCTTGTAGTGGAGGGGCTTCGTAAAGGGGTATACATCATGATGTGTGGTGGCCTATCATGGAAATAGGGAACATGTGCATATAGACGATGCCCTGTGAAGTGGGGAGGTGTTTGTGAAGTAGGGCTTCCTAATGAAAGGGTTCCAATCGAAGTAATGTGCTTCACGAAGCAATGTATTTTTGTGATGAACAGTGGTGACCATTGCTTAATATATGGTGTACCTATGCAACAAGGATACTTCACGAATCATGAGTTCTCTGGGAAGACCCAAGATGCCCTGGGGATCCCTTTCTTTCATGGGGGCCTATGGGCTCCACGAAGGGAATCTCTCTTTGAAAAGGGGTGTAATTTAATCCAATGGTAATGCACATAGCGATGTTCAAGTTCCTTGAAGAGATTATTTTTATGGAGTAGAAATTTCTTCACGATTTTAGATCAGAGAAGGTGAATGTTTGGAGGCTCCATCCTTTGGTCTCGAGGGAATCCTATTATTTTTAGGCAAGAGGCAATGCGATGTAGGGATCACTCGGCCCAAAGCTACGTGGAACTGTTTCATAACCACAGAGCCTCTTGCCTCCTCGCTCCACAGAATCATCACAAATTTTAGGAGAATCGTGGTGCCTCTCACTTCTTTTCTTCATGGAGGCATCGCAAACATCAGGCAGATCACGGAACCTCTGGCCACTTTTCGTCATGGTAGCTTCGAAGGGTGGGAACTTTGCGCCAACCAGGGTGCTTTGGGTATCCATGATTATTCTTCCCGAGGAAACCCCATTGGATTCTTATTTCTCTATTCATACTTTTAGTCCTCAAATTGTTTTTGGAACTAAAAAATTTCCCTCTTCAGACAAAGAGCTGAGATGAAAATGAGGGTTTATCTATGAAGGCCAATCAAAAAAACTATTGGTAAATCACAAAAAAGGATAGTGATGGAGGGTTCCGATGCAGCAAGGTGACACATCATATGGGAGTTTTTCTATTCTCTCCACGGCCGGTCATGCGGCAAAGTGCAAGGGTCGTCACCTATAAATAGGGGAGTCTGACCTCTCTTTTGTATTTTCTCACCCCTACGGTTTGGCGATAGTGCTCTCGATTCGCATTGCACTATGCGCTTTGTTATTTCCCACTGCGAATCGGGCCTTTCTGCTTCATGGCGCACATCGAGTCCATTGACTCTGTGGGTGTGCACCCCATGGCTTGTGAGTGGTAGAGTGGGGGTAGGGCTCCACAATTTTTTTCGGACTGAGCTCTACGAACAAGCTTCTAATATGGGATGTGTGAATGGGCTTCATGAACTAGAACCAAAAGAAACAAATTTCAATAACTAATTGGCTAAATAGGAAGATACCAGGGGGTCCTTGTGGATGTTGCCATGACGGATGAAATGTTGAATAGATTAGGTATTAGAGAATTCATATGAATCAATTTGAACCATGATTCTCTAGTGGTGATATTGTTAAAAAGCCATAAGAATTACACATTGTGTAGAAGGATGAATCTATAAGGATATACCATTAGGGATGATTTCCTCATCCCTGAGCATGTAGGGACGAGCTAGCATACTATTTCAGTAGCAAGTCCTGCCATGGGTGGTGGTTCAGGGCGACTGATTACCATAGTTGGGTGGATTTCACGCATGCCAACACAGAATGCCAGTATAACCCCATGAATAACATTGACAGGAAAGCATTTCAGCCATATATGTCTCCCCTATTGTACCTAAATATTCTAATGGTGGAACTGGGGAACCCGATGAAGGGGTGGACCGATAAGTGGGATCTGTGCCAGGGCAGAAACTTTACGATCTCTTGGTCTTGGGCCTACTGTGTAGGTGAATCCTATGAGGAATTCAGGGTAGAGCTGAGGTGAGTTGGCATGTATGAGGAGGATTGAGCCTCTCAATTACATATCTATCTGTCGAAGAAGCTAATGCCAGAGTTGCTGAGTAGATGGTCTCCAAGGACCAACACCTTCCATTTTCACCATAGAGAGGTCGTCATCAGCCTATGGGACTTCTTAAAGACATCAGGGGTCTCAATACTATCTCAGATGTATGATGAGTTCCTTCCCATTGCATGTGCATGGGAGGATCTATATCATATGTCACTATTGGCGATGGCATTAATGGACCTGGTGCCAAGATAGGACAAGAATTCATTGAGAGACATCCATTTCAAGTGGTGGTTTGAGATATTTCTGGTCTTCTAGGAAGATAAAAAATTTCATGTGATGCCTCAGACCTACTGAAATGGGGTTCAATGAGGAAAAGTGAACTCATAATACAAAATCATGGAGGAAAGTTATTAGAAAATTTTTGGTTTCAGTGTTTGTACTGAGCATCAAATGGTGGTAAGGTTGGCTGCATTCATTGCATCACTTATATGCGGTTGGGTCCGGGTGGTGAGGGACATAAACATGGGCGTGCGACTGAGCATGTTCATTATGGAGCATATTTTGGAAATATAAATATGCGTAATCCTATGGATCCTGATGCTCGCCATGTTGTATAAGATGGTGGGGCCTATCATTGAGGGAAAGAGGCTACAGAGGATATGTGGGCCCTTCCACCTTCTGTACGGGTGGATAACCACACTAGTTAGTGGTATCTACGAATAATCGAACAAAATATCCCATCTAGGATAAAATTTCCATCTAGCCATCTTGAATGTTGTGGGGATATTTCGGACCAATCAGACATTATAGGCGGTGCTGAATCGGGTCTGCAAGGCAGACAAGTTCAATTTACACCTATTACCATTACCAACGGGTGAGTTAACTTATGATGGACAAGGAATATAAGAGCATCAGTCTTACCTCCCAGCCTTTCAGGGTGGATTCCTAGTGGAGCAGGTGGAATTAGAGTTCCTCTATGTTCCGTACACCCCAAAAC
This sequence comes from Viscum album, assembly GCA_963277665.1. Taxonomy (NCBI): domain Eukaryota; kingdom Viridiplantae; phylum Streptophyta; class Magnoliopsida; order Santalales; family Viscaceae; genus Viscum; species Viscum album. The sequence continues at coordinate 1,478,982,234 of OY728150.1, forward strand.
ATTTTGTGATGCAGTTTCAGTGCATGCATTGACTGACCCCACAAGTCTACTTGGAGGAGCTTCATGAGGATCATCCATGTGTGATGTAATGACCCGAATCTGGATCCCCTCCACTGGTGCCCTGTACCCGGTTCTTCACATGACCTTAAGTGCATTTCCCTAAATTCTAGAGGCTACCGACTAGCAGTGAGGGCCTTGGTATGTTTTTGGGGAAACTATTCCCTCATTTGGTAAGGTATACAAGGTAAGGATAACAACAGTCAATAGCGAAAGTAGTAAAAACATACATAACTGTAAAAAAACAGAAGAACAAATATATAGCAATGATGATAATGATGCAGTAGGTACAAGTATCTAATGAAAACTGCAAACACAACAACGTGCTGAAATAAAACTGAACACAAGTACTAAGAAACAACAAAAGAAAAAAAGGTGAGTAACTCCTCAGTATCGCAAGCCGCAGCTCGGTCGCATGCTCTACATCTCCCAAGCAATCAAGAACCTAATATAGAAGGGTGCTTGCCCTTATAAATACCTACAATAACATAGTCTTCTTGAGCCCCAATGCATGGCCCAAACAGGGTGTGAGACAAAGTCCTAGTAGGCAACCACCCAAAGATCTGTGCCTAACAGTCAATGAATACATGTCATGTAAGGTAGAGGAACAGTAAACATAAAAAAATACACAACAGCTACAATTTACAGTCTAGAATATAAACTACACAAGTATAAAAAATCAACAAGTAAAACAAGGTAACCCCCTGGGTAGTTCTCACAGCCTAACCCTTATGGTTCAACCTATAAGTTCTAGCAACCCCCCGGGAGGCACACACAGTCTCACCCCTCTGGTTCAGCTAAAGAATAGACTCTCTGGGGAAGCACTCACCGTCAATTCCCCCTATAGTCTTGTATCGTACTAAAGGCTCTATGGGGAAGCACTCAATGTTAATTCCCAATGTGGCCCATGTCTAGGATCTACAGACTCTCTGGGGAAGCACTCAATGCCAATTCCCTATGTGGTCTCGCATCGTAATTAAAGACACTTTGGAGAAGCCCATCAATCAATTCTCCCTATGGTCCACTACACTAGTTTCTCTTAGCCCTGTGTATAAACAAGCATGCATAGTACGCGTGTGTCATCCAATTAAACCACAAAAACTACTTGGCTATCATTCTAAGGCTCAGCAGTAAAATAGCACAACAGTTCCACTATCCTACAACTAGGCATGACAACTGGAAAACGCCTAATAAGAAAAAAATGCAAGGCAGAGCACATGAACACAATATAAAATATCCTAAATTTACAAGCATTTAACTATACTCAAGAAATCAAGCATAGCAGGAAAAATCAAGGGCAAAATAGGGAACACACAATACCCTATTCAAGGGTATTGGTGGAATTTGATCAAAATACTCAATGAATTTCTACACAAAGGCACAAACCACCTACATTGATGCTAGGGGATCGATATACTTGAACCATGATGCCTGATTCTCCTCAGAATCGTGTATATCTAAGAAAACTCACAAAAATCTCAACCCACGATAACTTGAAAATGAGGTGGAACCATGGAAAAAGGCTAAAGTAGAAGAGAGAGCTTACCGAGGTGATCCCAACGCAATCGACGACGGTTGGAATGGAGATCGGACAGAGGCATAGAGGCTCGGGGATGATTTTCGGCCGTATTGGTCCATCTCAGGTGAAGATCCTCAAGAAGGAGCAAGTTCTGTCCATCAGGTGCGACCCCGGTGCGTTTACTAAAAAAACGAAAAGTACACGGCGTGTACATTTAATGTACATGGAGTGTAGTAGTTTTTTTCATACTCTGCCAAAATTTTCCTCTGCATCACCCCTACACACCTTGTGTGTGGCCTAGACAGGGCCAACACACAGATTCGTGTGGGAAAAGAGTACACGGCGTGTACTTCAAAATTTTCCTGAAACTCAATTTTTCATAAAAACTCCACAAAAGGAATGGTGTAATTGAAACAAAGATCCGGGTTCTTACAAACATCCCCCCTAAATTTATTCTCGAATTTCCCTAGCGAGGTATAGAAGAATAAACCTCAAACAGCTCTGGACACTACGATCTTTCATCAGCCGCCCTCTCCTAGGTCTCATCCTGTACTCACCCATGCTACCATACCACCCATACAAGAGGGACAGACTGCCCATGGAGAACTTTCGTACTGCGATCGGAAATTCAGATGGGATGCTCCTAAAATGATGCATCTGCTTCGAGCTCAACCTCCTCAAGCTAAAAGTCATGAGACGGGTATGAAAAGTAACATCGGAGCTGAGAGACGTGGAAGACATCGTGCATGCCCCGGTACCTCTGGGGTTACTACAACTGTTAGGCGACCGGCCCAACTCTCTCCAAAGCCTCAAAAGGCCCGACGTGCCGCGGTGAAAGCTTACCCTGCCTCAGAATCCTCTTGTTTCCCAACCTCGGTGCGATACGCAGGAAAACCTGATCTCCAACCTCGAACTCGAGAGGTCGTCTCCACTGATCAGCATAAGACTTATGTCGAGATTGGGCTGTAGCCATCCCCTTCTGAATCAGCTCTATCTGCTCTGAAGTCTCCAAAATAAGACAAGTTCCCAACAATGATGCATCCCTTGCATCCAGACAGCATAAGAGTGATAGGAATGGACTTCCATAAAAATCCAAGTAAGGTAACATCTGAATGGTCACCTAGAAACTGTTGTTGTAGGAGAACTCCACAAGAGGGATATGCTTCTCCCAAGAACCGCCAAAATATAGGATGCATGCTCAGATAATATCCCCAAGCACCTGGATCGTGCGCTCGGACTTCCCATCAGTATGGGGATGGTATGCCATACTCAAAAGTACCTGGGTACCCAAATCCTTCTGAAGTCCCTTCCAGAATCGAGAAGTAAAGCGCGCATCCCTGTCTAAAATAATAGAGTGTACAACTCCATGAAGACGAACGATCTATCTGATGTAAAGTCGTCTCAGATCATTGACACTGAAGGTCTCCTAGATCGGTAAGAAGTGAGCTACCTTTGTGAGCCTGTCGACGGTAACCCAAACAACATCGTTCCCCCAAGGCGACCTCAGCAACCTATTCATGAATTCCATCGGTACATCGTTACACTTCTACTCCGGAATGGGTAACTAATGCAAAAGCCCCACTGGTCGCTGATGCTCTGCTTTCAACTACTGACATGTAGAACATATCATGAAAAAACCAGCAACATATTTCTTCATACTTGACCACCAGTACTGGCGATGAAGATCCCGATACATCTTGGTGATGCCAGGATGAACTGCCCAAACTAAGGAATGAAAATCCCGCATCAGCTCCTCACGTATGTATGCTTGAACCCATACGCATCCCTGGAAACGCATGATCCCATCCTCACCCACTGCCCATCTTGGAAGAGGTTACTCTCCTGACACACTCTCCCACGGGACTAAGCCTTCTGAGTCTGATAGTTGCCTCATTCCTACTCGATAAAGTAGTATAGAGGTAACCGCTACAAATGATAGGATGGTCTGTACCTGTCTATCATGCAACTCCAGATGCATCTCAAAGAACAGATCCATAAGCTTCCAATCACTACTAGCCTCCTGAACCGCCTAGATCTGAGTTCTCCTTCTCAATGCATCTGCCCCTTCTTTTCCCTTTTCTGGCGTATAGGTAAGCTGAAAATCAAAATACTAATGATACTCGACCCACCTACGCTGCCTCAGATTCAGATCATGCTGAGTGAAGATATACTTGAGACTCTTATGGTCAGTGAAGACCACAAATTAATCTCCCATAAGATAGTGTCTCCAAAAGCGTAAGGCATGAACAACAGATTCTAACTCTAGATCGTGTGTCGGGTAGTTCCTCTAATGTGGCGTCAACTGCCGAGACCCGTACGCAACAACTCCATCTCCCTGCATAAGAAAAACTCCTAGCCCGATACCCGAAGGATCACAATAGAATGTATAGATCTTGCCTGGATCTGGAAAGACTAGTATCGATGTCGATGTCAACCTTCCCTTCAGCACCTAAAAGGTTGACTCACAAGAATATGACCCTATGAACTTCGCCCCCTTATAGATCAGACCTGTCAATGGTGCTGCTAAGAGCGAGAAGTCCTGAATGAAGCGTCTGTAGTATCCAGCCAGCCCTAGAAAACCCCATACCTCAAAAACGGTCTTCGGCTGCGACCATGAGACTACATCTATCACATTATATGGTTACATAGATACTTCTTCCTCTGAGATGACGTGACCCAAGAAGTGAATCTGTTCCATCCAATAGTGGCACTTTGAATGTTTAGCATAAAACCGATGCTCTCTTAGTATACTCAGAACGATCTCAAGATGTGTGGCATGGTAAGGTTGAGTGTGAGAGTACACCAAGATAACATCCATGAAGACCACGATGAAGTATTGCATGTAAGGATGGAACACTTGGTTCATTAGTTCCATAAAGACTGCAGGCACATTCGTGAGACCGAACGACATGACTATACATTCGTATAGAACATACCTGCTCATGAAGGCTGTCCGAGGTATATATGATGGTCTAATGCACAACTAATGATAACTGGAACTCAATTCAATCTTTGAGAACACCTGTTCAACTCAAAGCTGATCAAAGAGGTTATCGATCCTCAACAAGGGATATCAGTTCTTGACTGTCAACTATTTCATCTTATAATAATCCACACAAAGCCGAAGGGTATCGTCTGCCTTCTTCGCAAACATGATAAGAGAACCCCAAGGAGAAGTACTAGTTTGGAGGAAACCCATTGCCTCCAACTCCTACAACTGCTTCTTAAACTCCTAAAAGTCAGGTGTAGCCATCCTATAAGGAGGAATGGACACTGGTTCTACTCCTGGAACAAGATCAATAGAAACGTCTACCTCATGATCTCGAGGAAAACCCAAAAAGTCCTCTGGAAAGAGGTCCTTGAAACGATCCACCACTGGAGGATAGTCCAACTACGAAGTCCCATGATCATCTAGATAAAGGCTATCAATCTGGGCTATCACCCTTCCCAGCCCATGATGCTCGAGTCCACTCGACTCGCCAGAACATCCCATTCGCCACTATGAAGAAAATACTAACCCTCAGGTGAAACGAAACTCACTCTACGGAGATAACAGTCGAAGATTGCCTGGAAGGGAACAAACCAGTCCATCCCGAGGATGACATCAACGCCTGTCATCTCTAGGACACAGATATCCCATATGAAATGATACCTTGTAAACTCGAGAGGGAACTCTCTACACTGGCGTACACTAGATTTCCTCGTCCCCAAAAGTGTGTCTAGTGTCAACGAGTCAGCAGAAGAAAAGACACAAAGCCCAAGGAATTATACAACAACAACAGATATAAATCTATGCGTGGAACTAGTATCAAAAGGAGATGAAAATAAAACTAAGGCTACTAAAATTGTACCTCGAACTGTAGAAGGTTCGGGATCCTTCTCCTGATAGGTCTGCTCTACCTCAAAAGTATGGCCTACCCCGCAACCCTATGACCCTAAGTGACCACTCTAAGTTGAACCTCCATGTTGGCGCTGAAGAACTGGTGAATGAATGTAATGGCCTCGACCTCCACCTCGGCCCCAACATCCTGAAGAACTCCAGTTCCCCGACTGGAGAGAAACTGGTGGTGCTTCTCCTGAATGAGGAGTCATAGAAGAACCCCCGTCACAAGCAACTGGTGAGAAAAACTGGGAAAAACGCTGAAGGTGACCCATCTTACCGCATGATCGGCACTCCACAGGGTCCCTATAGTACTGCACCCTCATGTGCCCTGCCCTTCCACACTGGTTACATACGAAATGGCTACCTAAAGATGTATCTCTCCTCCTCGGGTCACCACGCGTAGGCTCCCTACGCCTCTTCCTAATGTCAACTGAAGGAACACTAGCTCTGGAAGCTGAATCGCCCAGGATCACAGCTCTGGAGTCTCTCAGATTTCACTCTACAATTAGTGTCTGGTTGACGATGTAAGTGATAGATGTCAAATGGAAGATATTCACCTACGAGCAGATCTCCCACCTGAGACCATCCTCAAACATCCTTGATAAGAACACCCCACTTCCATCCTGGAGGGGTGTTAAATGATACAACTCAGTGAAACGAAAGGAATAATCCATGAATGTAAGAGTACCCTACTCTAAACTAATGAACTCCTGGGCTTGATTGGCACTCAGGGTCTCCGGGTAAAAGTAGTCGTAGAACATGCACTGGAACTCCTCCCAAGCGAAAACCTGCTGATGACCCACATGTGAGATCACGTCCCACCACCTCTTGGTGGAGTCTCAGAGAATGTAGGTGGCAATCATTACCCACCTCTATGGAGGATTCTCCAGATGCTCGAAGATAGTCAGCATGACTTCCAGCCATGACTCTGCAGCCTGAGGTCCTCCTTCCCCCGAGAACGTAAGAAGATGTTGCTACTGGAAAACCCACGTCATGTCTACCATAGTCGCGGTAGGAGGTGGTAATCCCTAAAGGGTTTATATCAACCTCATAAAGCCTTCTTGAAACTGCGCATCCGGGCCTGTAACGGGTATAACTGCTGGTGCCAGGGTTGGAACAGAAGGAGGATCTGCAGGAGGTCAAAGATCGGCCATATCCGATGTCTGATCACCATCTGGCTACTGACGAACAACTGCAGGATATCTCAGAGGCATAACTCTAAAAGATTAAAAACACACCTTAGATCAGAATTAACAAATACTGAGAAAACAAGTTTACAAAATGGTAACAGGGGAATAAAAACACACATGTTTATAAAACATGACTACACGACATGAATAAAAACTACACGACATGTCTTCATAAGCAACAGACATGGGTGTGTACCCCTATCCTATAGGTCATGTAACACCTCAAACTACATGGATTGTTGACACCACACATGACATGTACTTGAAAACTACTCCCCTACCCGAGTTTCTTTACAGGACTAACCCACACGTCCCAACTTAACCTGAGACTACATGGCGTGTTCGGAACAAACATGGTGTGTACTAGACAAGGCTTCAGAGGCCCGTGTTGTTAAATACATGGACATATACATGGCTGAACCATACATGGCGTGTTCTGAACAAACACACCATGTATAGGTAAAGGTGATACCGTCCCGTGTTGTTTGTGACACGGCCAGCTACCTGAACCAGACTACACGACGTGTTCTGAAAACAACATGGCATGTCTATGAAAAGGTAACATCGACCCGTGTTGCTCCTGACACGGTCGGGTACCTAGACAGGACTACATGGTGTGTTACTTTATAACACAACATGTTCTACACGAGCTTCCCTTACCCGTGTTGTTAGTGACACGGTCGGGTACACGGCTTCGAACTACACAGCGTGTACCTACCGTACATGGCGTGTTCTTGAAGTTATTTCTACAACAGCGTATCCCTGATCACACGGTCAGTGACACGGTCTAAAAACTACATGGCGTGTAGTCAAAAATTATACGTCATGTATTCTAGGTTTTTCTGGGAAATATCTCATAAATAGCACAGATGTCAAAAAAACACAGAAAACAGGGCAATGTGGTGCCAATTTCTAATTCGTGAGGGACCATACTCCATGTGAATCAAAGCATGGCATCTCCTACAGTCATGGACAAGAGAAAAAGGATTATTATCCACCAATTTCCGATTCTATAGGGCCTATAACATCTCAAGGATCAAAATTTGGAGTTCATTTAAACAAACTAGGAGACAAACAATCCTCTAACAAGGCAGTAGAGATTCTATCCAGCGTCTATCACAACAGCATGCATAATCTACACAAAGTCTATTCCAACAGTATGAAATCGCTAATGCACCCTAGATGGCATGGAAAGAATGCATGGCATGTGATTTATATAAGTGCCTACAAGATGCATGAGCTGGCATACCCTCATCTCATCGGGTTTTGACAAAAATAGAACCACAGTCGTCAAGAAAATAACAACACAAGCTTGTGAATCACTCTAGGTGAAATCATATCAACCGTAAAATCCTAAATCCCGAAAACTGCAATTAACGAGGTAGTATAGATTTTCCCGGTACATGGGTTAGCCACCCCTGAGCACAGCTTAATACCAAGTGCCATATCCGTCCAATCCCTAGAAAAAGTCTCCAAACAGTAATGTAACAGAAAATAACATGCCTCTGATACCACTTTGTAACGACCCGAATCCAGATCCCCTCTACTGGTGCCTCATACCTGGTTCACCAAATGACCTCAACCGCATTTCCCCAAATTCTAGAGGCTTCAAACTAGCAATGAGGGCCTTGGCAAGTTATTGGGGAAACTATGCCCTCATTTGGTAAGGTATACAAGGTAAGGATAACAACATTCAATAGTGGAAGCATTAACAACATACATAATTGTAACCAACAATGGAAGAAAAAATATATAACAATGATGATAATGATGTAGCAGGTACAAGTATCTAAGGAAAGCAGAAAACACAACAACGTGCTGAAATACAACTGAACACAAGTACAAAGAAACATCAAAAGAAAAACAGGTGAGCAACTCCTCACCATCGCAAGCCTCGGCTCGGTCCCATGCTCTCCAGCTCCCATGCAATAAAGAACCTGAAATAGATGGGCACTTGAACTTATCTATACCTACAACAACAAAGTGTGCTTGGGCCCAAAATCATGGCCCAAATAGGGTGTGAGACAAAGTCCCAGTAGGCAACCACCCAAAGAGTTGTTCTTAACAGTCAATGAATACATGGAAAGTAAATTATAGGAACAATAAATAAGAAAAAATACACAGAAACTACAATTTATAGTCTATCATATAAACTACACAAGTATAAAATAATCAACAAGTAAAATAAGGTAACCCACTGGGTAGTTCTCACAGCCTAACCCTTATTGTTCAACCTATAAGTACTAGAAACCCCCATGGAGGAACACACAGTCTCACCCCTCTGGATCAGCTAAAGAATAGACTCTCCGGGGAAGCAGTCACCATTAATTCCCCCTATAGTCTTGTATCGTACTATAGGATCATTGGGGAAGAATTCAATGTCAATTACCCATGTGGCCCGCGTCGAGGATCTACAGACTCTCTGGGGAATCACCCTACGTCAATTCCCCCTGTGGTCTCGCATCGTAATTAAAGACACTCTGGAGAATAACTTCCATCCATTCTCCCTATGGTCAACAACAGTAGGTTCTCACATCCCTCTGTATAAATAAACATGCATAGTGCGCGTGTGTCGTCCAAGTAAACCTCAAGAACTACTTGGCTATCATTATAAGGCTCAGCAGCAAAACAACACAGTAGTTCCACAATCCTACAACTAGGCATGGCTACTGGAAAACTCCAAATAAAAAAAAATTTCAAGAAAAATAACATGAAAACAGTATAACATATCAAAAATTTAAAAGCATTTACCTCTACTCAAGAAATCAAGCATAGTAGGAAAAAATAGGGGCAAAACCAGAAACTCGCAATACCCCGTTCATGGGTATTGGTGGGATTTTTACAAAATACTCAAATACATTATTCAGAAAGGCACAAACCACCTACCTTGATGCTAGAGGATCAATATACTTGAAACACAATGCCTGATTATCCTTAGAACGGTGTAGATCTAAGAAAACGCACAAAACGCTCAACCCAAGATAATTTAAAAATGAGGAGGAACCATGGAGCAAAGCTAAAGCAGAAGAGAGAGATTACAGAGGCAATCCCAATGCAATTGACAATGGCTAGAATGGAGATCAGACAGAGGCACAGAGGCTCGGGGAAGATTTTTGGTCGTACGGGTCGCTCTCGGATGAAGATCCTGAAGAAGGAGCAAGTTCTGTCAGTCTGGCATGACCCTGATTTGTTTAGTGAAAAAAAGAAAAGTACACGGTGTTTAATTTTATAGTACACAGTGTGTACTTTTAGAGTACACAGTGCGTACTAGGTTTCTTTGTACTCTTCCAATATTGGCCTCCATGTCACCCCTACACACCGTGTGTGTGGCCCAGACATGACCATCATACGGCTTTGAGTGGGAAAAGAGTACACAACGTGTACTCAGAAAGTACACAGCGTGTACTTCAAAATTTTCCAGAAACTCCATTTTTCATAAAAAATCCATAAAAAGGAAAGGCAAACCTGAAACGAAGATTTGGGTTCTTACATGTGATGAGGCCGATGTGGCTCATGTTCAAATGGTTGGATGAGAAGATGCGCAATGAGATGCCTCTACCCATGGCCGCCATCGGGATGGTAATGAAATACGCTAAGCAATGGAAGGCGGCATACCCAGGGGAGATTATGAAGTAGTAGACTATCTGAGTCGGTGATTGGGTGTCTCCCCATCATCAAGGATGGGGTGGGAGGCGGCGAGGACATCTTCTGGTGGTGGGGATGCAATGGTGGTCATGACCGAACTAGTCGAAAGGGATGTGGTAGTAGTGGACCTAGCTATCCAAGAGGAGAAGAGTTATCTAGAGGGGAGGCAACCCATAGGGTTCCGTAGTATATCCAACCCGGATCTGGGGAAGTAGTTGTGCCATATAGACATTCTAGAGAATGATGTATTCCTAGAGGACTGGGACATCTGGGATGTCAACAAGAATTTCCTCAACCCATCTAATATGTGGAAACACTTGAACCATCTCGGGATGGATTTTACAAGGATCGACCCGGTTGGGGGAAACTTAGTAGTATCCTAGGTGGGGGCGGAGCAATATAAAAATGAGTTGGAGGACTTCATGCACTCTCAGGGTGCTCTATGATTTATGACATATCGTGTAAAGGTGTTTCTTGATCAAAAAATCACTCCATTGTTTTCGAATTATGAATTGAGGGATCGCTTCCCTCTACTGGAAGAATCATATGAGTCCTCCAAGGGGGAGGAGGCTGGAGGATGGATCCCTTTGGAGGAGGGTGAGGTTGGTGATTCAGACCCAGAGTTGGAAGAGTTTGTAGTGGACATTGAGGTAAAACCCTCAATGAATTCCCCAAAGTCTTCATTCGAGATATCTACGACATTGCATCTAATATATGAACAATGAAAGAGGGACTTATAGGCAAAAAATGCTCCCTCCTGATAGTAGATGCCGCATTGGGGCCTTTGGGATCTGCACCCAAGGCGATGATGATAATCATGTAGGGAGGTATCGTGACACCTAGGGTGGTCCTCCCAGAACCACCGTACATACCAGAAATATATAAGGGGCCACCCACCATGGTTCCGATGAAAAAACCTAGGAAATAGATGAACTATATTATCTCTATAAGTATCCTTTAGATAATATGTAATTATTTTCCGTATATCATATAAATTGAGGATTTTGTTTCTCTTACATGCGCAGTCCATCAAATAGAATGGGCTGCCTTGGAAAGGATGACTGGAGATCATGGTGGAATGTTTCCCGGGGGGATTCCAGTGGTAGTGGAGGTGGATACCCAGACTGACTAAGCCATTGTGCACCTGACCATAAGTTGGGCCGTCAGTAGGACAGAGCCCAAGATCACTAAGGTGGTATTTAACGATGTGGATCGATCAGACAACACATGCAATGACATACCCAATCAGACTCCAGATTCAGTCCTTTCTAATGATTTATTGTGGGTGTTTCCCACATATGAACCTGCCGACCCCGTAGATTCGGACAAGATGAACTCTGATGGAGATGATAGAAAAATTTCATGTAGCCTGTCATGGAAGCCGATCAAGTTCTTTATTAATGATACCCCTCAAGAACAATGGATAGACCATATAGGGAGGCATTGGTCCTGACTGCGTGAACTATGTTCTGGGGTAGTAGATTCCCAGTGTCCTCACATGCTTGTCTAGGATCTCAGGGTGGAGAAGATTATGGAATATGATAGTGGCCTTGGTGTGGGATGGTAGCGAAGAAAAGAGGTTAACATGAATAGGGTCCAAGAGGCTGAAAATGGGATTCAACTACTGCAGATCCAGGAATATGTGTATCATTCTTTCCTCACCCTGAAATTAGAGTGTATATCGCAGTTTAAGGCCTAGATGGAAGTGGACAAAATATAGATGAAGCAATAATCTACAGAGATGGCTGTCATTCTGAGTCACGAGGAGCTGGCCCAGATTGCAGCTAATGAACTACGCCCCATTACCACCAAATAGGAGTCGAAACTAAATATGTGACAATGAATCCTAGACTCCACAATCTAGAGAGTGGATTAGCTACAATGTTCAATTAAAGGGGTCAACCCGTTCATGGGAGGGGTTCATCCTCAAGTGTTGTAATGCACATATCTTTTGATCATACATTCATGCTTTGAGTATTTATGTTGGATGCATGAATGAGTTCCGTTATTTGATTTTTCCTGCTACATGTCTTTCACTTTCGTTAAAAATCTTGCAATTAATCAGTAAACTCACGTGTTTCGGGCTCGATATGATAAACAAGGGATGACCACCTTTTTATTCCTCTTGGATATGAGAGTACCAACCAAGCTTCGGGGATCAATGGTTTGAACAACCCCTCCAAATTTATAGGAATAAAGAGGTAGGCATGACGGTATAATGAATGTCTCAGAATAGTCGAATTCCCATTTTACCAATGTGAACTATTGTACGAGAGGGGAAAATCTAGGGGCATTGGAATTAATCGGAACATATGGAAGTGGAATATGTGAATCACAATACCCAAAATTCAGAATACTAAATAGATGACATGACAAATAAGGATAACTTTTGATCGTGTTTGGAACACAATATCCTTATTGTGTTATCCTGAAATGAGGATAACAAATGAGGGAAGACCATTGACCATGTTTGAAACATGGGGCCCAAGTCAAAGGTATATCCATTAGTCTTCTATAATGTTGGCATAGAATAGTAGGAGATCCATAGGCCATGCTTCCATACTGTTAGTGGGTTGTTTGAGATGTGAAAGAGGACGAGAGTCTGAATAAAGGGAACAGAAAGCATGGAGGGTCGAGTGATTGGTTGTTTGAATGGAGTCCAACACTCGTGAAATTATGACATAGTGGTGGAAACACATTAGGTGGGTGCATTAGTCTGATAAGGGATCTCACATACTTCCGAACATGACCTCTCTATTGAGAATCTAGATCACATCACATGAATGTGGACGATGAATGTAATATTTGAACATCATATGACCTAGAGAGAGATTGGTAATGAGGGACCATACGGACTAATGACCTTGGGGTTGGGCCTGAGGTGAATGTATCGAACGTCACTATGTATCCCATGCAGATGAGAATCATGCCAACGTAGTTCATGAGCACAACGTAGTCAGAGACCAACACTGGTAGGGGGAATCAACTTTGGCAAAAAATTGGCACACCCATGAATATTATGGTGATGCCTAAACTTTTTCAGGGGAGATCTGCAGTAAATTGTTTACCCAAAAGGTTTTGGTCCAATGGGTGAAAAAAGAGGAGGTGGCAGGATTTAGGATTCCTTGGGATGGATGCGAAGATGGAATGTTTGACCATTCATAAGTATCCCATGAGGATGGGAATCAAGCCATGTGCGGTTCTAGTTATGCTGTCTCTATGTCTTGCATAAAGGATTACATAGAGATCTTATTTTAAGGTCTTAGATCTCAGACTAGATATAGTAAGGATTGAGGGGGACACATGGTGAGGAAACTATAACAACCGACATGAACAATGACATGTAGTCCATACCACCATGCATTCCTTGGGGAGGTCTTAGTTCGAGGGATAGAAAATGAGAGTTAGGATCGGCCCAAGGCGAAGTGTTTGGGCATTCCTTCATGCCCCATGAGAATGGGAATCAATTCATACATAGTTCTAGAAGCGAAATGGAATGGTTATAGTACAAGGGATGATATGGTCGTGTGTGTCTTGTCGACACACCAAAAGAAGTGTCCTTTGATAGATCTTATTTGTCAATTAGGATGGTGTGTGTATTAATTTTTTTGTGTGAAGTGATAAATGTAGGACAGAAAATCCTGGTGTCTCCACATGAATCAAGTAACCTATAGGCATTAACAAATGGTAATGTGGATAACTAATACCCAACATGATGTCCACTCGAGTGAGGGCATCATAATATAGTGTAATTTTCCATCGTGTGATCAAGACGACAATATCATACATTAGGGTCATATGATAGCACCAACAATGCATTTTAACATTGTTCAATAAAGATGTAAAATTTTATTTTCATGTGGGAGAAGGAAGCATAGTTTAATGTTATATGGCTTGGACACATACATAAGGAACAAGTCTTTAGAATAAAATGTGCATGACGTGATAAAGCATACTCGACGTGATTGAGGATGAGGTCCACACCACACCACGTGCAATCCCAGGGAACAAACCTGGGGCTCAGGGGCCAGAAAAGGTTATGGAACATGGGGATGGACCTGTGGATGAAGGGTCTAGGTGTTCCTACATATCCCATGAAGATGGGAATCAAGGTATATGGAGTTATAAGGAGAGGACATATAAGGAGATCTTAGTTTCAGGTCATAGCATTCAGATTAGAGAAGAAAAACTCTTACATGTGAGTGCAAACATTGATCTGATCCAAAATCCCATGTGATTCAAACTCTGTGTGGGAAACAAGGGTAGAAGAGGTCTTCTCAACACATGGTATTCATGTAAAGGTAAAATCGGTGTGGAGCCCTGAATTATTCCTAACTATATCTTTGTCCTCCTAACGTGAAAATGTCCACTGAGGGATAGCACCAAGAGTGTCAAAATTCCACTTGCACATGATGTAGTGGAAAATGATGTGAATCGTGCCACCGAGATTTAGGGGTTCATGTGGGTTTGCGTGATGATGGAGAATAACTGTTTATTGTGTTCTAAAAATTCTATTCATATCATGTGACTTGAAATGGGATCAACACATGAGCATGAACCACTAACCATATTTGAAACATGGGATTTGTGTTAATTTTTTATTTGAAACCCTTAAGGACGTTGGCCTAAAGTGGTAGGAGGGCCCTTTGGCTGAGCATATATGCAATTTGGGGAACATTTCAGATGTTAAAGATGATGAAATCCCAAATTAAGGGGAACACAAATCTTGAAAATTTGGAAAGAGAAAGTCTAGGAAGAATCTAACACTATAGGTTCTGAACCAGAGTACTCTTGGGAACATTGGTGAATCGTCGAAGAGGGTAGAGTGGGCTAACTTAAGAGTAGATGACTCTAAAAGATGATTGTAGAACATGGGTGACAAAGGATCTCAACAGAAATAGGCATGTGGCATGATTTTTACAAACCCAATGTGAATGGGGATATAAGCCAATACCATGCCATATACACCTCCCCTAGAAGGACTCTGGCCAATAGGCCAAAATGAAAATGAGGATTCTAAGATTAGGGGATGAACCCAAAGACTATATGTTCGGGAAGTCTTATGTATCCCAGGAGGATGATAATCAAGCTGTACATTGTTCTAGATTGTTGTGCAGTTTCACGTCATGCTGTAGGGACGTAGTTAAGGTATCTAAATGGGAGATGAGCATGGCACAGTGGGTCTCCTAATTTGAATGAGGGAACAAGCTCATACCACACTGTATAATCCGAAATGAGAACTTGGGCCAATGGGCTGATATGAATGATGATCAAAGATAGGAGGTCCCAACATATTCATAGTTTAATGTCTTGCGATGAGTTCGAAGGAGCTCTTAGTTTAAGGTCATTGAGCTCAGACCGTAGATGCCAAGTTTAATGTCATACGCATGGGACATTTTTTTGGAGAGTAAAAATAATCATTATTGTGGAAAAATGCAAAACCAAAGAAGAAATAAAGGTTAAAATTTGACGATATTCAAAACACATTATTTGTATTAGTGTGACCAGGGCTTTAGGAAAAACAATTGTGTGTTCACTGCTGATCGCATTGGCAACACGGGACATGTATTAATTTTTCACTCAAAATCCTAGAGGACGTTGGCCTGAAATTGTAGGTGAGCCGTTGGTCCAAGAATCCATGCTGTTCTGGGGTCCTATTGGATAAGGGTGATGATGGAAACCCAAATGATGGGAAGCGCAAATCACGGAGTGACTTGTTCTTGAAGGAGGACAATAGTTGAAGGAGGGATCTCATAAAGGGATATGTGTGGCATGGAATTAAGTGTCTGGTGAGGGAATAATTTTATACCACACTGCATATCCCTAGATGAGAACTTGGGCTAGGGGGGCCGAAAGGGGGAAAGGGACCTGAGATAGGAAGTCCTGGCTAGATTTCATATTAATAGCGTGCAATGAGGATGATTGGGATCTTATTTTAAGGTCATAGATCTCTTACCATAGAAATAAGACCCTTCATGCGGGTATTGCCGTCCAAAATTCCTAAGCCCAAGTGAGTAATTCTCGATGTGGGAAAAAAGGAATATGACCCGACTTTCCCTAACATATAAGGGCACGACAGCTAGACTCAAATTCTTACCCAAAGAAGATTTATATTTGATGAGATAATGGGATAGCATGAACCACTACACCCAATATTTGAGACATATGGGGGGTGTTTATAATGATGCAGGATAGTTGTTGACCATGTTCTGATCACAAGATCCATATCGTTACCTGAAATGGGAAAAACAAATGAGCATCGACCACTGACCATATTCCCAATGTGGGACTTGTATAAGTTTTTTGTTTGAGGTCCTCATTGGCGTTGGAAAAAAATGAGAGTAAATACATTAGGCTATATATCTATACCATTCAGTGGACCCTTTGGATGTGAAAGGTGATGGAGTCCCATGTACAGGGAGTGTGTATGTCATAAAAGTGCTCGTTCAATTTACCGTTAAGCTGGATGGTGAAAGAGTTTGATATCTCTCAGGAAGGGGATATATGGTGCGGTCATGTTGAACCCTACATAAGGATGGGAAAAATCCGTCACCAAACCATGTTTTCCAACCCGAGTGGAGATCTTGAAATTTTGGGCCAGGCCTATGGATAAAATGTTTGGGAATTCTTATGTATCCTTTAAGGATGGGAATCAAGCCACAAATAGTTCATGAATCCATCTAGTTCAGAGTCATGCAGTAAGGATGTGGGGGAACATAAGAATGAGGGGGAGGAAAAATGGTGTAGTCACTTTAGTCCTGACATGAGTTGGGCCAAAAAATCCTACACAACACCATGTTGGATCCTCTACGATAACTATACTAGGGGGAATAGTCGATGAGAAAACCGGGGGATAGACTCAGGACGTGGCATATGAGCTTTCCGATGTATCCCATGAGGATGGAAATCAATCCAAATGTAGTTCATGAATTTCATTTTAACATATTTTGGGATGACATATAGTTTAATGTCATGGGACATGACAGTTTAAGGTCATGTAGAACATAATATATTTTAACGTACTACGAGGTGGAATACAATTTAATGTCATGTGGGACATGAGAGTTCAAGGTCATATAGGACCTGATACATTTTAACGTCCTACCGGATGACATACCATTTAATGTCATGTCAGAAATGATTGTTTAAGGTCATGTAGGACCCTCATTTTCTCAGGTAAAGTCTTTCCTGAGGAACCATGAATTGGAGGGGGGATTTATACACTCTCCATCCATGGTAACCAGTGAGTATGTTCCATTTGGATAAACCTAATTAATTAAGTTAGTCCCTTATCATTTGGGATTCATATTGGGTGTCTTCCTACTTGGTACAATAGGAGTTATCAAGGCCAACACAATGTCACCCTACAAAAAAGAACAGAGGAAAAATTTCTTTTTTAAATCTCTAGTTATCTTGTTCTTATGCCTTTCTAGATTGTACAGGATGCGAAGCCTATTCTCGTCAAGTGCATCCAATTCAACCAAAAAGATTTCGGCTACCTTGTCTAGTACTTGTTGATCATAGATTGTTGTGCTTCATGAAGGAAACTGAATCTCGATGGTTAGGATGACTTTTGTTTCGTACACCAGGGAATATGTGGTCAGCTATGTGGAACTACAAGTCGTCATACGATTAACATAGAGGGAATTGGGGAGCCTGTCTGCACAACTTTTCTTATTATGACTAACCAATTTTTGCAGGATGTTAAAGAGTGTTATGTTGAATTCCTCGATCTACCAGTTTTTTATGTGTGATAGTGGGAGGTATGGTTAGAATTAATATTGTACATGACATACAATTTCTCCCACTTGGTTGCCCGAAAGATGGTGTCGTTATCAGTGAGGATGGCATGAGAGACTCTAAACTAGTAGATGATATTTCCGGTCACAATGTCAATTATAAAACATAATAGATTTCCTTGAGAAGAGCCTCTTCTACCCACTTGGAAAATAAATCCATAGCGGTTATGACAAATGGGAACCGACGAGCTGTGGCCGGTGGATATGGTCCCACAACATCGAGTCCCTAGATTGCAAAGGGACAAGTGTACATGGTAATGTGGAGAGGCTCTGAAGAACAATGCACAATGTGGGAATTAATTTATAATGCATGTCACCTCTTAGAATACTCGATGTACTAACAGATCATGGAGCGAAAAAATAAGAGTCTCTAGATATAGTCAGACAGTTTCCGCTCGGTTTGATGAGCCCCACAGAAACCAACATGAACCACCAGAATGACTTGAATAAACTCAGTTACATGAATACAACGGAGGATAACGCCATCAATATCATGATTTTAGAATATCTTCTCAATCCAGGACCACTCTAGAGGTTAAAACACAATGGGAATCACTTCAATCACTACAACGGAGAGACCTGTGGGCCTTGATGTGGAGGTGTTGGCAGTAAGGCGGCTTACCTACGAGAAATCATCATCATCCGGAGTGATTGGGAGATGAATCTATAGTGTTCCACATGGATAATCAAATCATATTGTACAGGATCATCAAGAGATGTAGCTATGTTGGCCAAGGAATCTGATCTACTGTTCTGTGATTGAGGGACATGAGTAGCTTTTGGCGGATATTGAAATTGGGCCATCAACTGGCGTCTACGTTCCAATAGTGGTATGATCTCTGGATTCTTGAAGACATAGTCACCATTGCTCTTCTTGATGACTTTTTCGGAGTCCCCTTTCACATTAAGTGGGGAATTTCAATCTTGAGGGACAACTCAAGGCTAGTAATGAGAGCCTAGTAGTCCGCCTCATTGTTGGTGCAGCCTTCTCATAGTAGGAATGAATACGACAGAACAAGATGTGCTAGGGTAATGAAGAAGATACCCAAGCCTACTCTATTGAGCTCAGATCTATTGAGCCTTCTTCATTTTGGGCTCAACGAGTCACTATCAACATACATTTTCCATCACAACAAAACTTTTCCTATTGATAGGATTGCCTCATTAAGAAAAATCAAAGTCCAGAGACTGGTCTGCTGGAGTTAGATGACTGATGAGGAAATTTTCCGACATTTTCCCCTTGATAGCCTTATGTGGGATGAAACTGATGTAAAAATACTGGAGAATCCTAGTCCACTAAGCTTGACGACATGTCAGCATGGTGCAGTTTATGATGTACTTCAGCAAATTTACTCAGGACACCAACTGTTTCTTATGGTGCTGTAAGTAATGTTGTAACTTCTATACTATGATTACCAGTGCGGGGAATCATTTCTCAATAGGGGATTATATGGTCTCCATATCTAGGATCATGCAGATGAGACAACAGAGACTTGTCTCAATTACCTCATTGTTCTTATGGGTGATAAGGGAGCCAAGGGATCATTCTAAATTAGTCACATAATATACCAACAACATTCCATAAAATAGTGATATCCTGACTAGTGGATGGAGAAATTATGCTTTATTTCCTCCATATCAGTCTGACATTCTTCATCCCACTGATAAACAGTGCCTTTATTCATTACTCGGGAAAAGGTCTTACACATGCTGGCCAAATTCCAAATGAATCGGCGTATGTAGGCCAGGTGGCCTTTGAAGCCTCGAAGCTCCCAAATATTGCATAGGGGAGACATATGGAAAATGGCCATGATCTTATTTAGGTCAATATCAATGCCTTGGTATCTGAAAATGAAGCCAAGAAACATTTCAAAGGTTACCCCGAAACCAGACATAAATGGGTTCATCTTCAAGTGGCGAGAACAGAGGAAGATGAACACTTTATCAAATTCTTTTAGAAGGTCCCAACACTATAGATATTTCACCACAAGATCATCAACATATAATTCCACCAATGTCTCAAATATCGGCATAGATTTGTGACGCATAGCTGGCTGATATGTGGCACATGAATTCTTTAGACAAAAGGGAATGGAATGGTAATAGAAAGTAACTAGGCATGACCTGAAAGCTATAAAATCTTCATCCTCATGATCAATTCATTTCTGGTCATACCCAGAGTACCGATACATGAAGGAGAGGACCTGGAACCTAGATTTAGCATTGATAATAAATTCTGTAATAGGAAGGGGAAAATCATCCTTCGGACAATGAAAATTGAGATCTTGAAAGTCGATGCAGACTCTGATTTGTCTACTCTTCTCCATGACTAGCACAATTTTGGCTAGCCATCTAGGGTACTAGACCTCGTTAATAAATTTTTCATTGATGAACATATCAACTTTGGCCTTTACCATGGCACCGTGAGGAGGGTGCATCGTTCTGGGAGGCTTCTCAAACACTTGGTGGTGTTTTGGGTGACTGAGGTGGTGGACAACCACCATAGAATCTAGTTCCGACATCTCTTCATAAATCGATGAAAATACATCATGGTGTTGATTAAGGATGTCCAAGTACTATTTTTTCTCTTCGATAGGCATAGAGACACATATCAATGTGGGTTTCAGATCTATCTCACTACCGAGGTTCACCTATACCAATCCATCTATCTTGGTGGAGACACACTCTTCATAGGTGGGAGGGGAATCCTCTAAATCATCTTCCTAACTTATAGAGGAGGGATCCTCAGTGGGAGGAGTTTTCGTTATGTCAATAGATTCCCATGGGAGACTGGTACCAGCCTGAATGGGGGTGGACACTGCCTCGAGGGACTCCTGTCCTACCGAAACCATGATAAGGAAAGCTGTTAATCTGATCCCATCTTGTCATCGGCACAAGGGTCCACTCTTGATGATATCTAAGAAATTGTGACACATCAGTTTGATCTGGTTAATCCCATACCAGGGAAACAAGAAATTATGCCATATTTTCGTTGCCATGGTGCGGACATACCAATACATTATAGGAGTAGGGGGCTCTGGGATCATCGAGGCCTGATTCGTATAAGGACACAAGGTGATCTTCCGGGGTTGTTTAGACTTGAGAATGTGCTTCCACCTTATTCTATAAACAATTAATAATTTTCCCATATTTAGGGTATTATACTCAAATTTATGGATTGGAATGATGTAGGTATCATCTAGATCTGTCTAAAGGTCAGTCACCACCATCGTTCGTTCATCCTCATTAGCATAAATCTATTTTTTCTTGATTTTGTAATAGTCAGCATCCATGTAGATGGATTCATATAGAGAAAAGAGAGACACATAACCATTAATTAATCCCTATCAACCATTAAGGGATTACTTGAGGCACTGGTGATATGATGAATGGACTGACTCATGTAGGTGGAGCCCTGCCCTACCCATAAATTCATTGTAGGAAATGTCTTGGGAAACAACCACGAAATCATTTATAGCTACTAGACCACTGAACTAGGCATTTAGGTCAAATTTTTATGACCGTTTAATGTTATTTATTAACAGAACCATGGATTTTCTAGTCAAAGGGACTCAAATATTTCTCAGACAACCCCAGTTTTTGTAGAGTTTGAGTCGGGATTAAGTTGATCCTAAAGCCCGTGTCAACCATACAATGATACACCTCTATGCCATTAAAATTTTTTGTGATGTAATGTGGGTGGATGTTCTCATATATGGATGAGAATTCATCTTCTCCCAAGAACTAGATGAAGTCCTAGAATTCAACATGTTTGACTACATCATCTTGGAATGCTTCTGCAGCTGCTACCTCTGTATCGAACTGGAGTGGGAATAGTAACACCTACGTGAGGGCATCACACATATCTGCATATAGGATATGGGCCTCATGAATGGAGAGCCTTTCTAGAATGTTGAAAAGATGATTGGGGACATCATACTTCTGTGTTATGTGTGAGCTTCTCCTTATAGGAGGTCGCTCTATGAAAGGAGGAATGGAGGGCCATGCTGGTTGGACTAAAGGCTAAATGGTGGTGGGAATATCCATCTGTTCATAGGATGAGTCCTATGGAGTGACTACCAGATGAGGGACAAATGACTTAGACTGGTCTGTTGTAGAGTGTGAATGATCACAACACAGTCGAGGTGGCTCTTCCAGATCATGAAAAACAAACGGTGACGAAGACAGATCTGATGACACCAGATGTGAAGGCTGTTCAGGTTGAGCTCTGCATTGGGAAGGTTGTCTTGTTTTGTTGGCATGCAGTTCCTGTCTGAAATTATGGATCGAGGCACTATGATAACCCATATTTTCATCTCTCTTTTGGTGCTTCCAATGACTGGGAACATTGTGAGGATCTACCTGGTACTCCTCACCATCAAAAATATTGTAGGGATTTACCAACTCTACAGTGTTAACCGAGGCATACCCTTGGATATCATTTGAATAATCAACCACTACTGGATGTATTTTGGGGGGAATCACTATCTCTAGGGGCATTAAGTCAGCAAGATTACGGGATTATGATGACATTGGTAGGAGACTTTGTTTTCCCTTTCATCGATGATGCTTGCTCTTCTGAGAAGGGGACGACTGAGACAACGATTCATAAGTTTTAACTATAGATTATGAAGTCATATGTTGATTCAATAATGCACAGATAATACCATGGGAATAGAAGATAGGCTTATGAGCCATCCAGTCATCATACATCTGGGTGTCGCTATTGTAAACTTGGTGCCACTCACATTTTCTATCACAACCACTATTGGCCTCCATGAATACACATGCTACTTGTGTGATTTCTAGGGCCAACCTGACTATGTTTCTATGGACTTGGTCATGAATCCAGTCCTTAAAAACATAGCACTTTTTTAGGGTGTTCCATGGGATTTGATAATAGGGGAAGTAGTTCGGGTGATTAGTGATATCCACCTCTTCTGGTATCTTACATTAAGGCAAACGAACAATCCCATGTTCCAAGACACTTTGGAAACATTTGGGGACTAATGCTTCATTGAATGATTAGGTATAGTTTGTCCTGTCCAGGAAGGGGGATCTGGGAGCCTGACCTTGATGAGGGGCTAGAGGAGATTTTCAGGAAGGTGGGACTTGCTTATCTCTCCTAGGTGGTGGCAGTGCGTTACGCGGGGGCACGTATAGATTTTGTAGGGCGCGTAGATGGGCTGGAGGCTCCTCCTACAGTGATGGGCCTCTACGAGGCTGTGGAGGTGGCTCCACCGGTAATAATTCTAGTTGTTTGGGGGCCTCTATTTGGGCCACCACAATAGGATCATCCTTAGTAGACCTTATTTCAGGAATTGAAGGAGGAAATAGTAATTCATATTTGGACTACTTTAAATCTTCCTCTAGGTGCTGGGCCATATCCAAAAAATCCTGGATTCCCCCAGGCTAATTCTGGGTAATAAGAGAGGGGACTAATTTGGTCATGACATTACCCACACACATTATATACAACTGTTACTGAGTCAGCTGCATGTCCAACGAGAAGGTGAGTCCTTTCCACCAGGTGATGAAGTCCATGACACGCTCGTCAGACCTCTATGTCCACTTGAAGAGGTCTGAAATACTCATCTTCTAAGTTGGGGAACTAGTCGGGTAATGAAATTTCTTACAAAGATCATCCATGATAGTTACAAACCCGATGGGTAGCTGGTTGTACCTGAAAAACGCATGTCCCTCCAATGTTTGTATGAAGCATCAGAGTTTGGAAGACTTCTGCTGCGCCAGAGTTCCCAGCAAGGGTCCGCACCTTGAAATGAAGTGGTCAAAATGCTGTAGTGGGTCAATCGTCCCATTAAATGGGTGGGGGTGCGATTTTTGAAAACCAGGGTCATAAAATATCACCCACCAATGCCAAATACGACTTTCCATCAGGTGGTATTACCACCTATAGTGTCTCCATTACCACGTGGCGAGCAATGAGAGCCTCCATAGGATCATATGGGCAGCGTTCCTGTTTTGACTAGAATCCCTGACCACTAGTTCATTGGCATGTTCTTCAACATGATAACTAGGCCCTACGGCTCATGGAGAAGTTGGTGGGATGACATGAGAAGTAGCTAGGGGATACTAAGATGGGTCCTGGGGTTATCCTATAACTCAGGTGAATTTGGCGACACATACCATGTCCTATTTCCATAATTTCTAGCCTCAACCATATCTGTGTGGGTAGGATGGTGAAGGTCACATAGGGGAAATTCGCCAAGTGGAAATTGTGTTTTCAATTGCTAACCTGGCCGAGGTTCACCATAGTCTGGCCGTCACTCCATGACATAGTCATCAAGGAGGTCATAATCCATTTTCTTATGCTCCACAAGCTGTTAACGCAATGTGGATTTCATGGGATCGTCCTCTATATTTTCTACTGAACCAGACATGTTAGAGGGTTTGGCGGCTCTGAGGTACTCCTTACCCTTTTTGGGATTTCTTCTATGAACCAATTGCTTGGTCGGTATGAGAAGAACCGGTATAATTCTATTCTGGAGAGTAACCCTTCCTGGTGGGTCTAAATGTTGTGGCACTCCCATGGGTGGGAATGTTTTTCCTAAGGAGTTCTATCTCCATCTATTCCTCTAATAGATCAGCCATGTTAACCATGACTCTACCTCAAAGCATATCATCATTATCGATTGGAATTTCAGGATGGTGTCAAATAGAACTAAAGTGGAGGGGATCATACTACCTCTTTCCAAATATCTGCAAGTGGGGGGAAGCCCACTTGATAATCTTGCGGATCACTTTAAATCTTTGAACGAATCATTTTTGGAGGGTCCTACGGTGGCCATGTGACTCAGGGCACTGGGTCACATAGAGTGCATCCAAATCAACGAGACAACATTGTTCGAATTATTTTTCAAAATGTATTTATATTTTTTGGGAATCCACTTACTGATGACGAAGATGGAAGTGTGTTGCTGAACGCATATCAATTCACTATTCAATTCTACCCTTACAATAATTTTTTAAACTAGTTTTGTAATGAATATTAAAAATATTATTTAAAATTATACATCTTTTTTATTAAATGAATAAATTTTTTTTACATTTAAAAAGGGAAATTATAATTGTTTGGAAATATTCCTTGAAGGTGGAGGTGATTTGGTGGCCCGATGATTATCTAGAAGAAAATGGGCCAAACTGCATGGCATCCCATGGACATCTGTCCACTGTTTTGAACAGTACATGAAATCTATGCTTCCAAATGTACTAAAACAATCCAATACTCTCAAAAACATCATGGTATATAACTCTTATTAAGAAACTAAAGCTGAATTCGTCAAAATAGTGGACCATCTGAAGAATTTTGTCTAAGGGATAGAATCTACTTGAATTCTAATGTTTGTTTCGGTATTTTGACCATACATCCCAATCAAAATGTTTAATATCTTCCAACATTGACAGGTAGACATTCAAGAGGCCCGCTAATTACTCCTCTATTTTGGTAAAGTAATTATATGACTCTATACCATACCAAAACAGAGACACAAGTGGCCTCACAAAAACAGATTGTGAAAACCAAGTCCCATTGTGGCTATAAAAAGGCACCATGGGATAATCATTTGGGAGTTAGGCCATGTATTGATGTTCTGCCAATTTTTTTTAAATAAGATTCCAATCCTCATCTTTAATATTTTGGAGGCCCCTATATTCATAGGGTGATCGAGAACGAATTAGGACTTCCGCCCAAGATACCTCCTCCACCTAATGTCAATCTAATAGGTGGGTGTTCGTTGTGAGGGAGAAACACACATGTCAAGGGAGTTCCAATGATTATATTAGATACTGAATTGGATTAATCTGGGAATTAAAACATTTCCTCCATGTCTATTACATACTTTTATATTTGAATTCTTGTTTTGATGCTTGTGAATGATATGCACTTAATTTCTAACCGATCTGCATGATGTTTTGAGTGTGTGACATGTATTGTTATGATTGGGTAACAAAATAATCATTTTCTTACGAATGTTTTTGAGATTTCAATTTTATTTGGAATCTCTCATTGAATGCATAATTTCTAGACCTTGAGTATACGATTGTTATTTCATGGTTTGGTTCATTAAGCAATGAAATAAATGCTTACCAATTAATTGGGATTCCAATTAATTTAAACCAAAGAATTACTCAAATACTAAATTAATATCCAAGAATTATGGACATTAATGTGTGTAGTGAACTCAATATTAACACTTTTATCTCATATTTTTAAAAACCACTTAGTTTTCTCAAAATTTAAATTTTTAATTAAGTAATTTCATGCTAAAACTATTTTCAAAACCACAACTATTTTTGTACTTATTTATTAAAACTCACAATATAAACCCCCCAATGCTCCTTGGAAGACGATACAGGGCCTTCTCTAGACTTTAAATCATCCTTTAAAACAAAATAAATTTTATGTGTCATGAAAATGTGATCAAATTTTGGTTTTTTTCCAGAAAGCGCTTTGTTTTTTAGTGCATGTTTTTTAAAATATTTTTGTAAATTTTGTTAATTTTTTTATCTTATACCATTACCTATATAATTGTGTTTTTATTGATGACTTGTGTAGGTTTTATGCCTAACATGTTCTAATCTGGGAGACTTACCAGCTTTCGAACCCAAACAGAAGAGGATCTTATGTCAGTGTCCCTGAGAGGCATAAGACAACTCTTTGAATGAGGACACACCACAACTTGAGACTTTTCTAAACCTCTATTCTTCTGAAACCTAATATGAACATGAAGTTAACAAGTATAAAATAGCTGAAAAAAATCAAAAACTAAATGAACTAACCTCACCTGATGTTGACATCCAACTTACATATATTCAGATGCAAGGCGAGGCACCCAATTTTGAATTAAAATCTGGTCCAATTCACTTGTTGCCTTGATTTCATGGACTCATAAGAGAAGACACACATAAAAATTTAAAATAATTTCATACTGTGTATTTAACATTAAAACCTACAAATGCGGATGAAGAACATTTAATTTTTATGTCATTTCTATTTTCATTAGATGACACTATGAAAGACTGGCTTTATTATGTTAATTCACCAATAAGAGACTGGGTGGACATGAAACATTTTTTCTTGAATAATATTTCCTAGCCTCTTGAAATCCCAAAAAAAGAAAATACATTTCTAGGATAAGATAATATCACGGGGAAACACTTCATTAATTCTGGGAAATATTTAAAAGATTATGATCATGTTTTCTACACCACCAAATATGTGATCAACTTTTAATTAAGTATTTTTAAGACGGTTTAATTATAATTTATTGTAACATGATTGATGCTTCCTTAGGTGGTGAACTAGTGGATAAAACCCCAATTGCTACAAGGACCCTGATTGAGATTATGGAACATGATAGTCAACAATTCGGTACAAGGTCCAGTGTACCCATTCTTGGTGTCCATGAGGTACAATGTACTGAATTACAGAAGAAGGTAGACATGATGTTTGAAGAGGTAAGTACCCTTTTATGACAAATCTCTCTCTTCCAATAGAAATATCAATCTCTTCCTCCCATCCACTATGGAATCTGCCCTTCTAAAACCCATTGTTTCGACCAATTCCCCCCAAATAAGAAAACCTTTTGAGAGTTTTGAGGAAATCTATATGGGTCGCCCATATAACCAACTCTTTAGGCAAGAACCATACTATCCATCCATCTCTGGGTGGAATGAAAACCATACATATTGTCTAGATGGTATTCAAACAAGCCTCATCAACCATGGAATAATCATGGTCAAAGTAGTCATCCACTACTACTACATAGAAATCCTTAACCACCCCAAATGATTTTCCAACCGCCCCCTCCAAAATCGATCCTAAAATAGAATATATGAGGAAAAAAATGTCTTAGAATAATCTCTGATTCCAAAAAATCACATAGGAATCCATAAAATACCTCAAAACCCAATTAGGCTAACTAGCTAACTTGATGGGGGAACTTCAAAGTCACGGGTCGGGTAAACATCAATCTCAACCATTAGTCAGCACTAGAGATAAAGGAAGTGTTAGTGTAATCACCCTTAGGAGTGGAAAACAAATGAATCCCCTATTAGAGTCATCCCATCTTGAAAAAACATCCATACCAACCATTAAAAACGTTTAAAATATTAAAAGCCCTTCTCCTGATAAAAGCCCTTCCAATGTAAAGTGTGTGTCTTTTGATGAGTCACCTAGCCCAACCATTCCTCTTCCATTTCCACAAAGGACCACCAAACCTAGAAAACAAAAGGAAACTGAAATTGAAAAGAAATAATTGGAAAATTTCAAAAATGTGCGGTTTAACATCCCCTTGATTGATGTCATAATGGAAGTTCAATGGTTTGACCCTTTTCTAAAGGATTTGTGTACACACCGAAGGAGACATCGATGTGATGAGAAAGTGAGTTTGGGGGGGGAATATTTCTGCATTGATATACCCATCACTTCCCACCAAGTTAAATGATCCTAGAACATTCCCAATGCCATGTACCATAAGGGAGTATTATTTTTCTAATTCTATGCTTGATTTTGGTGATTCTATAAATGTGATGAATCACACCATTTACTGTACATTATAGGTTGGGGAACTAAATCCCCCTCGAATTTTTGTTAAACTGGCTAACTGGAGTTCTGCACAGCCCTCTGGTGTGATAGATGATGTTCTGGTGAGGGTTTGAAATATAATTTTTCTTGCAGACTTTTATGTGCTTAAAATAGAGGATGATATAATGAATTGACAAGCCTTGATTATATTAGGGAGTCCATTATTGAAAATAACATAAACCGTAATTAATGTTCACATTGGTATATTATTAATGGAGTTTAGGGGTGACATTGTGCACTTTAATATCCTTGATTCCATGAATCACCCCTTAGAAGAACATTCCTCTCTCTCATTTAATTCTATATATGTACTCCCTTCCCTTGAAGAAACGTCATTTCATTCCTCTGATCCAATTTCTGAGTTTTCTTCATTGATAGAAAAGTTAAGAAACTATTCATGCATTGATTATTGTAGTGGTCTAGAAAAATGTGTCATACATGTTCATTGATTGATGATTTCTTGAACAATAAGGTTCCAAAGACCATTGATGATACTGATAAGATTGTAAAACCTCATTTCTCATACGGGGATGATATCATTGAGCAATTAGATGAGGTCAGTTAACTATCACATTCACACACACACACACACACACACCCATATATAAAAAATCCACATGAATTGGAATAGAAACAACTACCTCAAGTTTTAAAATATTCGTATCTTGAGAATGGAAACAAGTTTCCCATCATCATTTCTAGTTCAGTACCTCTTGAGAATGAATTGATACTGCTTAAACTTTTGAGGAAGTATAAACAAGCTTTGGGATGGAAACTTACTGACATTACAAGTATTATCCCATCAATTTATACACATCATATTTATTTAAATGATGATGAAAAACCAGTGAGGCTGCCACAATGTTGACTGAACACATACCTCCTAGAAGTTGTGAAAAAAGAGGTCACAAATTTATTGGCTGCTAGAATCATTTATCACATCAATGACAGCCAACGGGGAAGTCCTATTCATGTAGTTCCTAAAAAACAACCCTTACAGTAATAAAAAATGAATACAATAAATTGGTTCCATCTCGTGGGAATAATAGTTGTCGTGTCTTTATAGACTATCACTAACTAAACCAAAACACTTGAACATATCATTTCCCTTTTCCATTAATTGACCAAATTCTAGGGAAGAAATCGAGTAAGTCCCACTACTACTTCCTTGATGGGTATTCTAGATACTTCCATATCCTTATTGCCCCTAAGGATCATGAAAATACACCCTTCACATTCCCCATTAGCACATTTGCATATAAGAGGATTCCATTTGGTCTGTGCAATGCTCTAGGTGTATTCCCAAAATGCATGGTTTTTTTCGGATTACCTAGATAATTTCATGTATGTTTTCATGGATTATTTCAGGGTTTATGTATCCTCTTTTTATGAATGTTTAAGTAGTCTTGGTTCAGTCCTACGCCACTGTATTGAAAGGAATCTTTTATTAAATTATGAGAAATTCCATTTTATGGTGGGACATGGTATAGTTTTGGGACATGTCATTTCCAGGGATGGTATCCATATAGATTAATCAAAAGTGGAGGTCATTAATTCCCAACCATTCCCCAAAAATGATGGGGATGTGCTGTCATTCATAGGGCTGGTTGGATTTTACCGTTGTTTCATCTGTGAATTTTATAAAATTTCACTCCCCTCCGTCAATTACTCCAAAAAGAAAAATAATTTTTTTGACAATGAATGTGAGGAAGATTTTAATAAGATAAAATAGAGTTTCACATCATCCCCAATAATCCAACCACATCATTGGGATTTATCACTTGAGCTCATGTGTGACGCCTCTAACAATGTAATTGGGGATGTCTTGTCCCAAAAGGATGATCAAGCTCCACATTTCATTGCCTACGTCTCATGTACAATGATACCTCCCCAAGAATACTACACAACAACTGAAAAATAATTCATTTCCATTGTGTTTCCCATGTAAAAATATAGGTAATAACTTTTAGGGTATAATGTCATTGTGTCCTTAGACCTTGAATCCCTCTAATATCTCTTTACGAAACCAAAATCCAAAACACGTTTTATTCGCTAGATGATCCTCCTTGTTGAGTTAAATTGATAAATTAGAGATAGAAAAGAAGCAGAGAATGCGTTGGCTGACCATTTCAATATGATTCCCCAATCCTCAGACATTGACTCATCCCTCTGTATTCCTATAAGTGTTATGTTTCCCACTGAGCAATTTTACCGAGTTCATGATGTTATTCCTTAGTATGGTGAAATTTTATATTATTAGGTAACATCTTGAATTCATACTGATTTCAATAAAAACCTATCTAGTCATCTAAAACATGAATCTATTTTTTATATTTGGGTTTACGCCTACCTCTAGAACAATTGTAGAGATAAATTTCCACAGGCATTGTGTTTCATATAGTGAGTTTCAGTCTGTACATTGATTGTTACACACTCTTTCTTGTGGGGACCCGATTAGTTCCCAATAGACATCTCATAAGGTCCTTTATTCAAGCCTCTTTTGACCAACACTTTTGTTTGGATGCCCATGATTTTTCAAATGTTGTTATATTTGTCAATGAATGGGTAATGTCTCTAAAAGAAATGAAATTCCACAACAGCCATTGCTCTTTCATGACATTTTTTATGTTTGGGGCATTGAATTTATGGGTCCATTTCAAAATTCCATTGGAAACTTGTACATTATTCTTGCAGTTGATTATGTATCGAAATGGGTAGAGGCCCGATCCACAAGGAGTGATGATTTAAAAAGAGTTGTGGATTTTTTGCGATCATATATATTTTGTAGGTTTGGATTACATAGGATCTTTATTAGTGACCAGGGTTCTCATTTATATCGCCGACCAATGCAATCACTTTTGTGTCGATATGGGGTCAGACATATAATGTCTACTACTTATCACCCATAGACCAATGGTCAATCTGAGGTGTCAAATAGAGAGGTTAAACAGATTCTGGAAAAATTGTTCTACCCAATAAAAAATATTTGAGTCTTCAACATGATGTTTCATTGTGGGCCAACCGTACATCCTTTTAAACTCTCAATGGAATGTCACCATATCGTCTTGTGTTTGGAAGGATTTTCCACATTCTTGTGGAGATTGAGAAGCAGGCCTACTAGGAAATCAAACATTGAAATTATAATATTTTAGGTGCATGTTCTCAAAGGAAGTTGTAGATTCAATAATTGGAGGAAATGAGAAGACATGTGTATTAAAAATCCAAGATTTATAAGGGGAAAACCAAGGCTACCCACGATCATCATATACTTCATCATCAGTTCCAAATTGGGCAATAAGACCTCCATTATAATGCAAGGTTGATGTTGCATCCAGGTAAGCTTCGATCCCACTGGTTTGGTCCATACAATATTATTAATTTATCTTTATTTGGTGTTGTTTAGGTTCAAAATTAGGAAACCAAAAAAACCTTCAATATCAATGGGTAGTGACTGATGCAGATCCACCAAGCCCTTCCAGAGTTCCAAATAGAGGAACTCCATGTTCAAGAAAAAACATACCAATAAAACACAACATGTTTTATCATTTATTCTACCATATTCAATTATTATAGTGATAACACATCACATTCTAGGTGTGGGCATATGGGTACATTCCCGAGTTAGTTATTAATTTTCATAAACTTTTTTCATTCTTCTCTTTCTTTCATTTTTTATGGTATTTTCACTTTTCCCCATCTTATGGGTTCATTAAATTTTTTTTGTCTTTATTCTTCTTCTTCCTTTTCACATTTTTATTTTATTTTTACTCCCCCCTTATGGTCACCAAATCATGGAACTAACTGAAAATGGATGTTGAAATTTTTGATTCTATGTTTATTTAACATTTAATAACAAATATATCACTATTTTGGATTGAATGTTCATATTTATTTAACATCAGGGATTGATTTTTAGTGAACTGGGTTTCTATCTATGATATAAATGGTCGTATCACTATAAAACATTTTAGATGATTGATTCCCCTTTTGAGTAGTTTTTGGGAAATCATTGTCACTAAAATCTCCACACATTTTTTTCACCAAACCAGATTGTATTAATATTTCTTACTTAATATATGGTAAATATATGTTAGGGTAATATTTTTAGCTTTAAATGATTTTTCCATATGTTTGTTTCATCTCCAATCAGATTCATTACTATACAGTAGTGCAGAAAACATTTTTTACGTCACCATTTTTTACGTCGGTTATATATAACCGACCTAAACAATGCGGCGAGTAGCTTTTTAACGTCGGTTATTTTCATAACTGACATTACAAATCGCGCATGTTCGGTTTTTATGTCCGTTATCCTATAACCGACGTAAAAAACCAATGCGCGTGGGGTTTTTTACGTCGGTTATTTGGAAACCGACGTAAAAAACCTGATATCTACGCGTTTTTTACGTCGATTATTTTATAACCGACGTAAAAAACAAGATTTCTATCGGTTTTTTACGTCGGTTATTTTAAAACCGACATAACCCCCCCCCCCCCCCCCCCCCGCCCGTGCTTTGGTTTTTTACGTCGATTATTTGATAACCGACGTAAAAAACGCGTAGATATCGGGGTTCTTACGTCAGTTTCCAAATAACTGACGTAAAAAACCTCCCTCCCATTGGTTTTCTACGTAGGTTTCCAAATAACCGACGTAAAAAACCTCCCGCGCATTGGTTTTTTAGGTCGGTTATCTTTTAACCGACGTAAAAAACAAGATATCTACGCGTTTTTTACATCGGTTATAAAAAAACCGACGTAAAAAACCAAAGCACAGGGGGGGGGGGGGTTACATCGGTTTTAAAATAACCGTCGTAAAAAAACCGTACATAATTCGTTTTTTACGTCAGTTACAAAATAACCGACGTAAAAAACCAAAGAGCGGGGGGGGGGGGGGGGGTTGACGTTGGTTTTAAAATAACCGATGTCATAAATTTAAAAAAATAGATTATAACGTCGGTTATTATATAACCGATTTCATAAAACTCTTAAAGAAATTAAAGCCCTGTGGACTGTCATTTACGATTTTCGATTGATAGTCCGCCGGCTCGTCTCTCTCGCGCGATAAACCCTAATCGGCTCGTCGGTCGACCTGCATTAAACTCATTTTGGCTCATTGTTTATCTTCTTCACTCCTCTCGAATCTATCATCTCAACTCGCAACATTCCATTAAGCCTTCCATGAATTTATTTCGTTCGTTTTTTTTCACGGATATTCTATAATTATGTTTTGCGATTTTTGTACATTTAATGTAAACAAGATGTAGGGGTTTCCAAGTATGCACCTCATTAATATTTTGATAAGATAGTGGTGAGATAATCTAAGATACATATGATTTATTGATGGAAGTGATACAATTTCACATGGTGTAGGATGATTTATGGGTGGGGTGAGACCATGACATTAGCATTGGGGTGTGAGAGGAAAATTAGTGGAGAAGTGGTATCTGAGAACATTAATTTTAATATATATATATATATCTATATAATTTTTTATATGAAAAGGTTTATTTATATGAATTATTTTTTGAGGGATCCATAGTGAGTATATGAAACTATTTTTCCTTGTTTAGGTGATGATTTAGATTTCTTTTTTCATAGGGCTTTAGTGTGCTTCCTCAACATTTTCATGAGATGTTTTAGGGAGGATCTTACTATGTATACATGTTATGCCCACCATACATAAATATAAACAATGTTTTTGGTTTTTAAAAGCAATTTGTAGTTTTTTATAGATGTTAGTAGCATGGAAGTGTTGTGGAGTAGCTTTCATGAGTATATAGAGTTTATTGTTTCTTCCTAGTTTTACTTTTAGTACTAATAATCTTCTTTTTGGTTTATATAAAACAATACTTCTATGAAGTCATGAATAATTATCTAAATTTATTCATTTCAAACTGAGGAGGGTTACTTTTGGTAGGAGCAGATCCTAAATGATATGGTATGAATTCATTCTATCATAACCATAAATAAAATATAGTTGTATTTTATTTATCATATACATCAACTTGTACTCTTTTTTTTCATCACAAACCCTTTGAGAATAAAAAACCAAACTAAGGGATTTGGTATCCACATTGCCTTTTGTTATAGAATATGGGACATCAAAATCAAATGATTGAAGATATTCCTCCCAAAAACACTTCCAATGATTTTTATAATTGTGTGAAAAATATTTACCAAATGGATTTAGGGTCTACAGAAACCATTAATAACATGTTAAATAGGTTGTTTATCTAATATATTAAAACATCAAAACCGCAATCAATATTAAACTATGTAGGTGTCATGGTTTTCTTTGATTCAATGAAATTTAAAACTGTTATATCTAACTATATTTTGTTTAAAAATAATATTCAAGGATATTTTTTAAAATACCTATAGATTTGTTTTATATTTTAAATTGTTTTACATTCAAAATATGATTTTTTTCATATAAACATATATTTATCTTATCTTAAAAAAAAATATTTTTTGTTGATATTTGTTATAGGTAATAATGAGTCGAAGTTGGATTACGGCACATCGAATGAGAAATGAATTTTAGGAAGGTGTTGATGCCTTTTTGGAATTTACAAAACGAAATGTTCCAAGTAGTGACATTTTTTCTGTCCATGCCTGAAATGTTTGAATATGACGAAGTTGAAAAGTATAGAGATAAAATATCATCTGATTTGTCATGGTTTTAATCTGAGTTACAACCCTTGGATTTAGCATGGTGAAACTGGACAAAATTTCACTGATGATGATGATTCGCAAGATGGTAACTCCGATGGAATTGAAGAAATTATTCGCGATATTGTAACAGAACAAATTGAGATAGAACCGACAGTTAGGCGTCTATATGGTGATGCTGAAAACCCATTATATCCCGGTTGTACAGATTTTATGGTTTTATCGGCGGTGTTAATATTGATTAACCTGAAGGCGAAGCATGGATGGAGTGACAAAAGTTTTACAGAGCTGCTACAATTGATGAAAGACATTCTTCCAAAAGATAACGATCTTCTAGATTCACATTACAAAGCCAAGAAAATATTATGCCCGATGGGATTGGGATACAAGAAAATACATTTCTGTCTGAATGACTGCATTATATATAATAATGAATATGAATTTCTGTCAGAGTGTCCTAAATGTGGGACATCACGGTATAAGGTGAAAGAAAAATCACAGGATGATGTAGAGATTACAAAGCTCCCTTCAAAGGTATTTTGGTATCTTCCTATAATTAATCATTTCAAACGTTTATTTTCTAAATCACATGATGCAAAAATGTTAAGATGGCATGCTGAAGAGCGGGTATGTGATGGAAAAATACATCATCCAGCTGATTGTTCACAATTGAAGAAAATTGATCCGCAGTATTCTACAATTGGAAATGAAATTAGAAATATCAGAGTAGGGTTGTGCACTAATGGAATGAATCCATACCGAACACTCAGTAGCACACATAGTTCATGGCCTGTTTTACTGGTAATTTACAACCTCTCTCCTGAAGTTTGTATGAAGCACAAATATGTCATGTTGAGTACAATGATCTCTGGCCAAAGCAACCCGGTAATGATATTGATGTTTACTTGTCACCGTTGATTGATGATTTGAAACTGTTACGGGCTGATGGTATTAAGGTGTATGATTCTTATAAAATGGAATATTTTCAACTGCATGGAGTGCTTCTGTTCACTATAAATGACTTCCCATCATATGGAAATTTGTCTGGATACAGTGTTAAAGGGCATAAAGCATGTCCAATTTGCGAACAACAGACGTCTTATTGTCAATTGCATTATGGGAGGAAAACATTGTACATGGGTCATTGAATGTTTTTGCCTATGGAACACCCTTATAGAAGACTAAAAAAGGCATTCAATGGCTCACAATAATTTGATACTGCTCCAAAACCTTTATCCCCTAATCTGTATTTTGAGAGGGTGACAAACCATGACGTGACATTGGGAAAGACACAGAAATCTGGTAATTATAGACATATTTGGAAGAAATGGTCAATTTTTTTGAGCTACCATATTGGTGGTATCATGAAGTTAAACATAATATTGAAGTCATGCACGTGGAGAAGAATTTCTGTTATTATTTGATTGGAACATTGTTAGATATTAAAGGAAAGACTAAATATGGGTTGAATGCAAGATTAGACTTACTATCACTGGGAATACGATTGGAGTTATCCACCACTCCTAAAGGAAGATGAACATTTATTCCCCCGACCTGTCATACATTATCGAAGAGGTATAACATTAGCTTTTGTCAGTGTCTTCATGAAACGAAAGTTCCTCAAGGTTATTCTTCTAATGTAAATTTTTTTTTATCATTGAAGGACTTGAAGTTGATAGGTATGAAATCACATGATTGTCACATCATGATGCAACAAATTCTGCCAGTTTTATTGCGTGGAATATTACCCATTTGTGTCAGAAAGACTATAATGAAGTTGTGTTATTTTTTCAATTCAATTTGTAACAAGGCGATTGATTTGAATTCCTTGAACATTTTGGAAAAGGATGAAATTTTTATTCTTTTTCAATTGGAAATGTATTTTCCTCCAACTTTTTTTTGATATAATGGTGCATTTAATGATTCATCTGGTTCTTGAAATAAAGCTTTGTGGACCTGTATATCTTCGTTGGATGTATCCTTTTGAAAGGTATATGAAAATATTAAAGGGGTATGTTAAAAATCTATATCGATCTGAAGCCTCCATTATTGAAAAGTATATTTCTGAGGAGGTAGCAGAGTTTTGTACGAGCTACTTGGCTGCGGCGCAACACATAGGATTGCCTCCATCTCTCCATAAACGAGTTAATAATGAGGGAAATGGGATTCGCAGCTTGAAATTCAAATCATTGTCAGCTGAACAGATGAAGAAGTTAGAATCATACATCTTGAATAACATAGCTGATGCTCAACCGTATATCACATTGCATATTAATGAGTTGAAACAATGTCATCCAAAGAAGAAAGAAATGTGGATTTTGAATGAGCACAACAAAACTTTTTTGTCATGGATTAAAACAACATTTCTTGGTAGATCAGATGTATCAGAGAAATTAAAATGGATAGTGGGTGGTCCATGTTAAATTGTGATAACATGGTCCGATTATGACATTAATGGTTATACATTTCATACAAAAACTCAGGACAACAGAAGTGAAATTCATAATAGTGGTGTATTGGTGTTTGCAGAAACAATGCATTTTTCGAGTGCTAAGGACAAAAACCCAATTTTTGCATCAAATGCATATTATGGAGTGATTGAAAACATATGGGAGGTTGATTAATTTAAAATTAATGTTCCCATTTTTAACTGTAAATGGTTTAACGGTAACAACAGTGTCAGACATGATGAATTTGGAATGACACTTGTTAATCTGAATAGATTGGAAGACATAACTGATTCATTTATAATGGCAACACAAGCAAAAGAAATTTTCTATGTAGTAGATCAATCAGATATGCAGTGGGCTATTGTTTTACAAGGAAAAAAAATATGTTGGTGAGGATGAACTTGATGAATATGCTGATTTATGTGAGATCCCTACTTCCATGGAAATATTACCAGAACATAATGATGATCATGTTGAAGACATAGTTTGTGCCATAAGGAACGATCACGACGAAGGAATTTGGGAAAAAATCCATTTGTACATTCCTAAAATTATAGGTAACATATGTTTATTTCGTGTTTACATTTATTTTTTCCATAAATGTTAGATATTGTAAGTTTTTTATTTATTAAAACATGTTTTAAAATAAAATAAGTATATTTTTTTGTTTGTTTTAAGTTTGTTTATTTTA
The DNA here is from genome assembly GCA_963277665.1 of Viscum album. Classification (NCBI taxonomy): domain Eukaryota; kingdom Viridiplantae; phylum Streptophyta; class Magnoliopsida; order Santalales; family Viscaceae; genus Viscum; species Viscum album. Next base: position 1,479,020,746 of record OY728150.1, read on the forward strand.
CTTTATCATGTTTATAACCATTACATGAATTTTAAAATGCTTATTTTTGTTCACTGACAATTACTTTACCATGTTTACAATGTTTACCAGGTTTACCATTTTTACCATTTTTACCATCTTGACCATCTTGACCATCTTTTCCATCTTTACCATTTTTTAACATGCTTACCATAGTACCAAAGTTTACTATTATGTAACTTAGTAAACTTTTCTATTTTCTGATTACAGTAGTATTAAAATATTTGAATTTGTATATTTGTGAACTGAAGTTTGTTTTTTTTGGTTTGATGGATAATGACAGATCATTCAGATGATCAACCACATGATTCTGGAGAAGAGCATATTGCTGGTCATACCTCTGGGGATGAACATTCACATGATCCTATTACGACAAAGAGTTCAAAGGTTGGTAAACATGGGTGCACACGTTTTCAAAAAGTATCACTTGGCCGTACGCAGTATTAGAGGATAGTCGTTGAGTTTGATGATAATTATATTCCTAGAGGTCCAAATGCCAATGATTTTAAGAGTTTTGTTGCAACTCAGGCTAAGACCAAAGTAATCATTCTGTATGATGATTGGAGAGGTGTGGATAAAGCGATTATCTCCCAGTTGTGGGAGACAATTTTGGTAAGATCTTTTGTCATTGTTTGACCATTCTTTTAATGTTTCTAGTATATATAATATGTTTAACCTCTTCTTTATCAGTTGACATTTGATATTCCTAACACTGGGGGAGTCAGGAAGAAATGCTTATCGTTGGCTGGCAGGAGATGGAGGGATTTCAAATCAACCCTCTCATATGATTTCATTTATGGTCATAGGAGTCATGATAATCCATGTCGTATATATCCTTTTATAGATGAAGACACATGGAGACAGTTTTTTGAAAGTAGAAAAAAAGAGTCATTTCTGGTAAGGGCAATGTAAACTTTTATAAACTCTCTTATATAAATGATTTTATTAATGTTTTGTTAATGATTTATTATTCTTAAATTATAGAAAACAAGGAAAGCTCATCTGGAGATCCAATCTAAAAATTTATACCCTCATAGTTTATCTCGGGGAGGGTATACATTATTGGAAGAAAAAATGATGGCGGAAAAATTTCAACATCTAAGAGCTGAGTCTTCAAGCTCTGGAGAGGTGGCCCCTCCATCCCCTCCATCTAGACATGAAAAATGGATGAGATCTCGAAAGGGAAAAAAGGTCAATATCTTTCGGAAGAATCGAGAATCGTAGCCGAGAGGATTGTAAGATATCTATTTAATTTATTTAAGTTAACTTTTTTTCTTCATATACGTTTCAATCATTACAGAAATGTTCAATTAATTAATACAGGACTCTCTTGAGCTGCAGAGTTCAGAGGGGACATTTACAGCTACTGGGAGGGAAGATATTTTATATGCAGCATTGGGAAGGCCCAAACATCCTGGTTGTGTAAGAGGATATCCGGCAGGTGTATCGGTAAGAAAAGTGTTTCCACGTTCATCAACTTCTAACATTGAGGGTGTTTATAAAAAAAATAGAATCCATGGAGGCTGAAGTTCAAAAAATTAATGCGATGATGGAGAACAAGATTAGAGAGTCGGTGCAGTCTATATTTGCAGAAATGCAAAGACAATTTCAGACTGCAGCTCCCACTCCTCCACCTCCCCCTGCAGACCCCATTATTTATCCTCCACCTCCGCCAGTAGCTCCCACTCCCCCACCTCAGCCTGCAGACCCAATTTTTTTATCCTACACCTCCGCCGCAACTTCATACATATTGCATGTTTTATGCTGATGATTATCAACATCATATAGTAGCATACGGGTTGGTATATTGTATATGAGATACAGTTCATCATCAAAAATTAGAGGTAGAGAATCAGAGGGTCACTGTACAAGATATTATAGATAGATCAGCTAGGGTACCAATACCTACAGATGAGGTGGTGACAAATGGACAGAGTATCGGCCATTTTTTAGTTTGGCCATCCAGACTTCTTCGACTCATTACCACAGAGGTATGAATGTTATATATTTTATTTTATTTATTTTTTATTAAAGTTGTTTTATCATTTGAAAACTACTATATTTTTTAATTTTTTTCACAGGATTACTTCAAAGGTAAAGGAATATAGTATAGACAACAACAAAGACAACATGCTATGACATCAGATACAAATTCCAGTGGTCTTGACAGATTGTCAAGATATTCACATTTGTTGTTGGGTTTTTATGAGTTTCCAATGGAATATCATGTTTTTGGACGTGAAATAAGTGTGGGGATTACCAAATCTGATATCATGGAGCTTGTTACTGGAGATAAGTTGGGCATCAACATGGTCAAAAAATATTCCATGTAAGTCTTAACACCTTTTCCCTGCGTTATATTTATTAAAAATGTATACTTATGTATGTTTTGTATTAGGTATCTTTATAAAATTTGTGAGAGGAATGAGATGAAAGAAGTATATGGATTCATGGACCCGCAATTGATTTCCCCTGAAGCATGTGCATTGAATGAGGAACAAAGAGTGGTTTATATTGCTGAAAGATTTGAAAAGAATATAATCACAGAATGTTGGATGATGCCTTTTTGTGAGAGGTATGAAACACATTTCTCTCAAAGAGTTAATTATCTTTTAAAATAAAAAACCACTAACATTAAATTTCATCTTATCAGTGATCATTGGATGTTAGGGATTTTTTGCCCAAGGGAGAAACCTCTTTATTGGATATGCTATGTTCATGGTGATGTGCGGAAAAGTTTTAAGAATATATTGGAAAAGTATGTTTCAATTTCTCAATAGCTTTATATATTATAATGAATTTTAAATTTACCCCATTCGTATTATTTTCTAACAGTGCATGGGTCTACTATCGAAAAAACACAAAGAAAAGAAATACAAAGATCAAATATGTAAATGCGAAGGTAAATTTCCATTTATAATTTGTACTTTTTGATTTATTACATAAAAATAATATATTGAATTTACACACATTCAAACATAATTGTCATGAAAAACAAGGCGTCATCGAATTCAGATATTATATGTTAAGATTTATGTATGAAATAATAACAACTGGGACAGTTCTGAATTTTGACCTGGTATGATTTCCTCTTAAACTTTTCCATAATATTTCAATTTGATTTATTCATTATACACGTTAACTATCTTCTTTTTCATTTGTAGTTTTTTGATGACCCTCAACCCTATACTACTGAAGACATCAAACACGTACAAGTGGAGTGGTCAAATTATTTTACAGGTTTGATTGAATTTTAGTTGTTTGTAATGAAAAATGTAATTTTGAATATTGTCGTTTTAATTGTGTATTTGGTAGTTGTTTAGGTTGGATTTAATTTTTTTTGAAGTTGAAAGTGTAAGTTTTGAATGTTATATAAGTGAATGTTTAATTTTGCTCTACTTCTTGTTTTGTTCTATTTTGGATGGTTTTTATGGTATGGATTTGTGTCTGTGGGGGAGGGGTTCCAAGGGTGTGGGGGTGTGTTCAGTGGGGTTGGGGGAGTCCAGTAGTCTGGGAGGGCTGTCCGGTGGGGTGGGGGGAAAGTCCTGGGGTGGCAGGGATGTCCAGGGATGTGGGAAGGTGTCCAAGGGTGTGGGAGTGATTTCCAGGGGTGGGGGGGGGGGGGGTTGTCCAAGGGTGTTTGGGGCTGTTTGGGGCTGTCCAAGGGTGTGGTGGGGGTTGTCAAGTGGGGTGAGGGGGTGAGGGGGTGCTGTTCAGGTGGGTGGGGGTTGTCGAGGGGTGTTTGGGGGTGTCCGGGGGTCGGGGGGTAGTCCAAGTGTGTGGTGGGGCTCCAATGGGGTGGGTGAGGGTTGTACAAGGGGTATACATGAGGTTGGGAGCTCTAATGGGGTGAGGGAGGGCTGTCCAGGGGGTGTACATGAGGGTGAGGGCTCCAACGGGGTGGGGGAGGGCTGTCCATGGGGTATAAATGAGTGTGTTGGCTGTCTAGGTGGTAAGTTTTATCCAATGGGGTGGGGGAGGGTTGTCCAGGGTGTATACATGAGGGTGAGGGCTGGAACAGGGTGGGGGAGTACTGTCAATGTGGTATAAATGTGGGTGGGGCCAGTCTAGGGGGTACGTTTTATATGTTATCAATGTACATGCTTAATTTTGATCTACTTTTGTTTTTGTGGTACGATTTCTTGATTTGTTTTCTGGTTGATTCTGGTGGAGAGAAGATGACTGCATTCTGTTTATAAAAATGGGTTTATCACGTCGGTTATTTAATAACCGACCTGATAAAACGCCTGGAAAATTGTTTATCACGTCGGTTATTTAATAACCGATGTGATAAAAGGCCTGGAGAATGGTTTATCACGTCGGTTATTTAATAACTGACGTGATAAAAGGCCTGGTCAATGGATTATCACGTTGGTTATTGAATAACCGATGTGATAACAGGCCTGGACAATGGTTTATCACGTCGGTTATTCAATAACAGACGTGATAAACCACCTCCCGCCGGTTTATCATGGCGGTTATATAATAACCGACATGATAAACCCCCCTCCCCCGGTTTTTCACGTCGGTTTTATAAGAACCGACGGGATAAACCACGCTCAGCCTGGTTTATCACATCGGTTCTTTTAGAACCGATGTGATTATCCCCCACTCACCCCGGTTTATCACGTCAGTTCTATATGAACCGACGTGATAAACCCCCCTCAGCCCAGTTTATCACGTCGATTGTTTAATAACCGACATGATAAAGGCCTAGAGAATGGTTTATCACGTCAGTTATTTAATAACCGGCGTGATAAAAGGCCTGGTCAATGGCTTATCATGTCAGTTATTGAATAAACGACGTGATAAAAGGCCTGGAAAATGGTTTATCACGTCAGTTATTCAATAACCGACGTGATAAACCCCCCTCCCCTGGGTTTTCACGTCGGTTTTATAAGAACCGACGTGATAAACCACGCTCACCCTGATTTATCACATCAGTTCTTTTAGAACCGACGTGATAAACCCCCCACACCCCTGTTTATCACATCGGTTGTTTAATAACCGATGTGATAAACCATTTTCCAGGCCTTTTATCACGTCGATTGTTAACTAACGGACGTGATAAAAAATTTTCCAGGCCTTTTATCACGTCGGTTGTTAAAGAACCGACGTGATAAACCCTTCCCATTTTCTTTATCACGTCAGTTATTTTAGAACCAACGTGATAAACATCGCGATTTTATGTTTTTGACGTCGGTTTTTAAATAACCGATGTTAAAAACCTTATTTATAACGTTGCACGTATTAACGTCGGCTAGAAACCGACATAAAAAATGAAAAATAACCGACGTAAAAAACATTTTCTGCACTAGTGATACGAGATTGATCTATGCATTTGTACCTAATGTTTGACTGTTTTACATCCTAAAAAATATAGGGTTGTGTCTTGAGCAGGTCAAAATCCACTCCTCCTTAATCTTTGATATTATTATAATAATTTTAATTAGTTTCATGAGGAGATCAAACAAGATTTGAGAGATGAGTGTGAGATTTGTTCTAAATGCCACTACTAAAAATATAATAAATGTGTGGACTGTTAAAATATACAACATATGGGTATAACAAGGTTAGAAGTTTTGGTTTTTACTTATGGATATTCTTATGTGAATGGGTCTTGAAATATGATTTTAAAGATATAGGGTTGGTTCGGTGGAAAAAAATCATTTAAAGATGAATAATGTTTAAATAACCAATATTTATTGGATAGTAAGTGGAATGAATAGCAAGGAATGATTTTCACACACACACACACAGATAGTTAGTGGAATGGTTTACTTTGTAATTCCTTTCTCAATTTGGCGTCATTAATCTCTTTGAATTTCATTGTGATATGATTTTTGAGAAATCTTTTTCCATTTTCACTAGGAAGAACTCCTTGGTGTGGTTCATGCGTTGATCACATTACATTAATGAATTAAAATTTCCTCAAATGTTAAATCTTCATGATGTTGGGAATATATATATGAATTTTTTTTGGATATATGACTCTTCCTAAGGGTTAAAATGTTAAGATGTGGGGGTGCGATCACATAGTGATTCACTATTCAATTCCACCATTACACCGTGGGTTTAAACTACTTTTGTAATGAATATTCAAAATATAATAATAAATTTTAATTCTTTTTTATACAATTAATTATTAATTATTACTGTTAAAAAGGTCAATTAATATTTTTTATATATTTTCAGTGAAGGTGGAGGTGATTTGGAGGCCCAGAGATCATCTAGAAAAAAATGGGCCAAATTGCATGGCATCACATGGACATCTGTCCACTGTTATTAAATTTACAGGACATACATGCATCTAAATGGGCTGAAATTTTTTTATCCACTCCATAACATCATGGTAAACAACAATTATTATGGAACCAAATCTGAATTCGGCCATCTAGTGGCCCATCCAAACCATTCTTTCCAGGGGATAGAATCTGCTCGAAATCAAAATTCTGTTTCATTATTTTCACCATATCACCCAATATAGTTCTCTAATGGCTGATAAATTCAACAAATAGAAATTAAAGAGTCTAGAAAACAACTATTTTTTTTGATGTCGTGATATGGATTTATACTATTCCAAAACCGAGAAACATGTGGTGTCACAAAAACAGGGTGCCAAAAACCATGTCCCATTTTGGATATAAAAAGGAATTGTGGCACCTCATTTGTGAGCTCAGTCAAGGAGTGATGTGCTTACAATTTGGATTTCCATATGATTCCTCTCCTCATCTTATAATTTCTAGAGGCCCATATCCTTATTGGGGGATCAAGAATGAAGAAGGACTTCGGCCCGAGCTCCCACCTACACCCAATGTCAAGCTAATCAGTGGGAGTTCGTTGTGAGGGTGATACACACATATCAAGGGAGTTACAATGCTTATATTTCCTACTGTATTGGTGTAATTTTGGTTATAAAACATTTTATTTCATGTATCTAACATACTTTAACATTTTAATTCTTATTTTAATTCATGTGAATGAGATGCTATTAATTTCTAATCGATCGGCATGAGGTTTTGATTGGGTGACTTTTTTTGTTCCGATTTGTTAACACAAGAATCCTTTTATTACCCAAATTATTGATATTTCAATCTTATTTAGAAGCTATTATTCCATGCATATGTTCTGGACCTTGAAAATATTATTTTTATGTCATGGCTTGGTTCTTCCATTAATGAACTAAAGGCGTAAGAATTAATCAAGATTCTATTTAATTTGAACCCAAGAATTACACCAAACCTAAATTAACAGCCAAAAACGATGAAAATGTATTTTTTTCGTGAACTCAAAATGAAACCTTTTATCTAATATTTTTCTAAACCCATTTGGTTTCTCTTCTTTTAAACTATCAATTATGTAATTTCATCCTAAACCTATTTTCAAAACCACCCCTTATTTTAGTATCTCTTAGTAAAAACACAAAATCTAAACCCACCAAAACTCTTTTAGAGCTGACTTAAGGTCCTCTGATGACTATAAATCATCCTTAAAAACATAATCAAATTGACGTGACACAACAGAAAGGTCAAATTTTGGCATAGTTTCTGTGTAGCGCTTTGGTTTTTAGTGTGTGTTTTTATATGATTTATGTAAATTTTATGAATATTTATTTGGTTTATCGTATACATTAACCTATAAATTTGTGCTCTGATTTATGCCTTGTGCAGGTTATGTGCATCATGTGTTCTAATTCAGGATATTTACCACCTTTTAAACCCAAACTGGAGAGTATCTTATGTCAGCGGTCCCAAGATGCACAAAACAACTCTTTGAAGGATGACCGACCACAACTAGAGAATTCTCTAAACCCCTCTTATTCTGGAACATAAATAGAACCTGAATTTATCAAGTATTAAATGGTTGAAAACAATCAACCACTAAAATAACTAATCTCAGATGATATTCACATCTAACCCATATATATACAAATGTAAGGCGAGGCACCCAATTTTCAATTAAAATTTGGTCTAATTCACATGTTTCCTAGATTTCATAGAATCACAAAAGAAGAACCACATAATCATTTATATTAACTTCATACAGTTTGTTCAACATTAAATCCTAAAAATGTGGATGAAGAACATATAAATCTTAGGGAATTTCCATTTTAATTAGAAGACACTGCGAAATACTTTCTTTATTATGTTAATTCACTAATAAGAGGCTAGACGGTCATGAAACAACTTTTTATGGAAAAATATTTTCAAGCCTATCGAACAACAATAATAAGGAATGAAATTTTTGGGATAATACAATCTCAAGTGGAAACACATCATGAATATTGAGAAAGATTTAAAAGATTATGTTCAAGTTATCCACACCAACAAATAAGTGATCAACTTTTAATTGAGTATTTTTATGAAGGATTAATTCCAATTGATCATAACATGATTGATGCTGCTGTATGTGGTGCACTAGTGTACAAAACCCCAATTTCTGTAAGGACCCTAATTGAGAAACTGTTAAAAAACACATTACAATTCAGTTAAAGGTCCAGTGTACCCATTCAAGGTGTCCATGAGGTGCAATGTACTGAATTCGAGAAGAAGGTGGACACGAGGTTTGAAGATGTAAGTACCCTTTTACCACAACTTGTTGTCTCCCAAGGAAAATATCAATATCCTCCTCTCATCTATTGTGTAATCTGCTCTTCTGACACCCATTTTTCTGAACTATTCCCCCAATTAAGAGAATCTTCTGAGAGATATAAGGAAATCATTCCCATTCAACCCTATAATCAAACCTTTAGCAAAGTACCATACTATCCATCCAACTCTAGGTGGAATGAAAATCAATATTATAGGAAAGGGGGATATTCATGCCAGCCTCATCAACCGGGGAACCAACAAGGTTAGGTCAGTCATCCACCACCACCACCTAGATATCCTCAACCACCCCAAAGGACATTCTAACCACCCCCTCCAAAACCTGAGCCTATACACGAAGATACGATGACGAAAATGGCCCCCAATAATCTCTAATTCCAAAAAAACCAACCAGTCATCCATACAAGACCTCAAAACCAAATTAGGACAACTAGCTAACTCATTGGGGTGGTGGGTCCACGTCACGGGTCGTGTAGACCACCATCTCTACCGTTAGTCAACCATAGAGGTAAAGGAAATGTTAGTGTCATCACCCATAGGAGTGGAAGACAAATTAATCCTCTCTTAGACTCATCCATTCTTGAGGAAACATCAATCCCAACCATTAAAAATGTACCAAATATTGAAAATAGTTTCATGTGAAAAGACATTCTGAAGGAAAGAGTGTGTCTTTTGATGAGTCACCGAGACCAACCATTTCTCTTCCATTTCTCTGAAGGGCCACCCAACCTAGAAAAAAAAGGAAACTGGATGTGATAAGGAAATATTGGAAACATTCAAAAAAGTGCAAGTTGACATCCTCTTGATTGATATAGTTATGCAAATTCCACCGTATTCCATGTTTCTAGAGGATATGTATACACACTAAATAAGACTTTGAGGTGATGAGAAAGTGAGATTGGGGAGGAATGTTTCAGCATTGATAGAGCCATCAAATACCCCCCAAGTGAAATAATCCTAGAACATTATAAATTTCGTGTACCATAGATGAGTATTCTTTTTCTAATTCTATACTTAATTTTGGTTCTTATATAAATGTGATGTCTCACTCTATTTACTCTACATTACAGGTTGGGTAACTAAAGCACACTATATTTTTTGTTCAACTGGATAACCAGAGTACCTCACACCCCTCTGTTGTGTTAGAGGATGTTCTTCTGAGGGTTAAAAATATAATTTTTCCTACTGACTTTTACGTTCTTAAAATGCAGAATGATAGAATGAAGAGGCATGCCCCAATTATATTGGGGAGACCCTTCTTTATATCCACCAAAACCATATTTAATGTTCACAATGTTTCATTATATATGGATTTTGGTGGTGATATTGTCCACTTAAATATCCTTTATTCCATGATGAACCCCTCAGAAGAATATTCCAATCAATCTGTTAATTCAATAGTTGTACTCCCTTCACTTGAATAAACTTCATTTAATTCCCCTAATCCCCTATCATAGTTTTATTCATTGATAGAAATTCTAATAAACGATTCATGAATTTATTGTTGTAGTGGTCTAGAAAAGTGTCATGCATTTTCATTGATTGATGATTTCTTGAACATTGAGGATCCAATGATAATTGATGATACTACTAAGCTTGTAAAATCTCATTCTACATCTAATGATGATATCGTTCAGTAGTTAGATGAGATTGGTGACCTATCACATTAACACACACTCCCATCAATCCAAAATCCACCTAAATTTGAACTGAAAAAACTTCATCAAGATTTAAAATATTCATATATTGAGAATAGAAACATGATCTATGTAATCATTTCAAGTTCACTCCCTCCTAAACATTAAATGCGACTGCTTTAACTTTTGAGAGATTATAAAAAATATTTTCGGTGGACACTCACTGACATTCCTGGTATTATCCCATCAATTTTTACAAAACATATTTTATTAAATGATGTGGCGAAACTAGTGAGGCAGCCACAACGTCAACCGAACCCAAAATAACTAGAAGATTCAAAAAATGAGGTCACAAAATTATTGGGTGCCAGAATCATTTACCCTATATTTCACAACCAATGGGTCAGTCTTATTCAAGTAGTTCCTAAGACAACTGGCATTATAGTAATAAAAAATGAATAAAATGAATTGGTTTAAAGTCAAGTGCAAAATAGTTGGCATGTCTGTATAGACTATATCCGATTAAACCAACACATTAGGAAGGGCAAGTTCACTTTTCCATTCATTAACCAAATGCTAGAGTGGCTAGCAGGTAAGTCCCACAACTATTTCAATAATGGTTAATCTGGATACTTTCAGATCGATATTTCCCCTAAGGATTAGGAAGAGACAACCTTTACTTTCCCCTTTGGCACATTTGCATATATGAGGTTTCTATTTGGTTTTTGCAATGCTCGGGGCAATTTCCAGTGATGCATGGTTAGTATTTTTTTGGATTACTTGGATAATTTAATTAAAATTTTCATGGATGATTTCACTTTTAAATGGATCCAATTTTGATTAATGTTTACGTAGTATTGGTTCTATCCTACATCGCTGTATTGAAATTAATCTTGTTTTAAATTATGAAAAATTCCATTTCGTAGTGCGACAAGGTATAGTTTTAGAACATGTCACTTCCAGAGATGGTATCCATGTAGATAAATCAAAAGTGGAATTCATTTCATCCCTACCATTCCTAAAAAATCTACGGGATGTGCCGACCTTCCTACGTCATGTTGGATTTTACGGTCATTTCATTTGTGACTTTAGTAAAATTGTACTCCCCCTCTACTGATTACTCCAAAAATAAAATGAATTTGTTTTTTATAATGAATGTGATGATGCTTTTAATAAGTTAAAATGGAGTCTCACATAACCCTATGTAAACTAACCACCTTGGTAGGATTTACCATTTGAGCTCATGTATAATGCCTCTAACTATGAAGTTCGGGAGTCCGGTCCCAAAGGGTCAATAGAGCTCCACATTTCATTACAGATTCCTCATCTACATTGGATGCTTCCCAAGAGAACTACACAACAACTAAAAAATAATTCCTCACCGTTGTGTTTTCCTTGGAATTATTTAGGTCATATATTTTAGGGTTTATTTTCATTGTGTTTTCAAGAAATCAATCCCTCCTGTATCTCCTTGAGAAACCTACATCCAAACCACATCTTATTCGCTGGATGCTCCTCCTTCAGGAATTTAATATAATAAATAGAGAAAAAAAGGAGTAGATAATGTGGTGGCTAACCATATCAGTAGGATTCCCCCATCCTATAACAGTGAATCATCCACCTGTATTCCTATAAATGATATGTTTCTGGATTAGAAATTATATTGAGTGCAAGATTATATTTTTTTCGTAATCTAAAATTTAAAATTATATGGTTACATTTTGCATTCATACTGATTTCAATAAAAACCAAGATTGTCATCTTAAACATGAGTCCCATTGGTACATTTGGGATGTCCTCTTCCTCTATTGAAAATGTCGGGATCATGTCATTAGGCGTTTTGTTCCCGATAGCAATTTTTATTCTGTCCTTATATTAGGTGACACTCTTGCTACTAAGGTGCACTTTTTTCCCCAATGGACTGCACGCAAGGTCTTTGATTCTGTCCTCTTTTTGCCAACACTTTTTTTTGGATTCCCATGATATTCCAATATTTCCCTCATTCTCAAACAATGGGTAATGTCTCTAAATTAAATTAAATTCTATAACATTCGTTTCTCATTGATGACATTTTTTATGTTTGAGGCATTGACATCATGGGTCCATTTTCCGATTCCATTGGTGACATGTTCATTCATAGGGTGGTCAATTATGTTTCAAAATGGGAAGAGGCCCGATCCACAAGGAAAAATGATTCCAAAACAGTAGTGTAATTTATGAGAACTCAGATCTTTTGTAGGTTTGGATAACATAGATTCATCATTAGTGATTAGGGTTCTCATTTCTGCAATCAAACAATGCATTCACTTTTCATCGATATGAGGTCGGTCATAGAGTGTCTACATCATATCACTCATAGACCAATGGTCAAGACGAGGTTTCAAATAGATAGTTAAAACAAATTCTTGAAAAAATGGATCAACCCAATAGAAAAAATTCGAGTCTTCAACTTGATGATTCATTATGGGTCCACCGTAGTACTTTCAAAACACCCAATGGAATGTAACCATATCGTCTTGTGTTTGGAAAGAGTTTTCACCTGCCTATTGAGATTGAGCACTGACCTTACTGGGCCATTAAACAATGAAATTCTAATATTTTAGGTGCAGGTTCTAAAAGGATGTTGAAGATTCAAGAGTTGGAGGAAATGAGAAAAGATGCATATGAAAACTCCGTGATTAATAATAATAAAACAAAGGCTATCCATGACCATATTATACTTCATCATCAGTTCCACATTGGGTAGAAGGTCCTCCTTTATAATCCATGACTGATGTTGCATCTAGGTATACTTTGTTCCTACTGGTTTGGCACATACACTGTTTTTCATGTATCTCTATTTGGTGTTGTTTAGGTTCAAAATGAAGAAACCAACCAAACCTTCACTATCAATGGGAAGAGGCTAAAGCACTTCCATGAATCCATTCCAGACTTCCCAATGGAGGAACTGAATGTTTAAGAAGAAACATACAAGTGAAACACACCAGATTTTATCCTTACTTCTCACATTCTCAATTATTATAGTAAAGACACTGCACATTGTAGGTGTATGGGGATGGGTACATTCCAGGGTTAGTTAAGAATTTTTATTGTCTTTTTTATTTCTTCTCTTTTGCACGTTTTTATTATATTTTCACTTTTACTCATGTTTTTGGGTTCATTAGGATATTCAATGGATTTCTTCATTCTTTTCCTTTCCACCTTCTTTAGGGTATTATATCTTCCCCCCCCCCTTATGGCCACCAAATCTTGGAACTTACTGAAAATGCATGTTGAAATTTTTTATTACATGTTGATTTAACATTTGATAAATAACCTGTCTCTAATTTTGGATTAAATTTTTGTATGAATTTAACATCAAGGAGTGATTAATAGTGAACTAGTTCTCTATCAATCATATAAATGGTCGTATCATTGTGAAACATTTGAGATGATTGATACCCCTTGTGTGAGCAGTTTTTGGGAAAACTATGTCACTAATATCTCCACACAATTTTTTGCACTAAAGCACAAAGTTTCAATATTTCATACTTAAGATATATTAAATATATTTTAGGTTAATATTTTTCATCATTAAATGATATTTCCCTTTGTTTGTTCCATAACCGATCTATTTCGTTACAGTACAAGATTTACCTATGCATGCATACTTAATGTATGACTATTATTTTCCATCTAAAAAATTTTGGTTGTGTCTTGGGAAGGTCAAAAACCCTCCTCTTCAACCATTGGTCTTGTTATAACAATTGCAATTAGTTTCGTTAGGAGATCCAATCAGGGTTGAGAGATGAATATGATATTTGTTCCATTTGAAAATTCTAAAAAAACAAAAATAATAAATGATGGGTGTGATGAAATGCACATCATATGGGGATATCTAAGTTTGGATATTATGTTTTTACTTTTGGGATTGATTATGTTAGTGGGTTAGGAAGTATGATTTCAAATGATGTTACGAATGTTTGGTGGGGAAAAATCATTTAAAGCTGAATATTGGTAAAAGAACTTAAATTTATTGGATAGAAAGTGGAAAGAATATAATGGAATGGTTTTCAAAAAAACACATGAAGAGTTAGTGGAATTGTTGAATTCTGAATTCCATGCTCAATTTGGTGTCATGAATCTCTTTGAATTTCATTGTGATATGATTAATGATGCATCTTTTTCTAATTCCACTAGGAAGAACTCCTTGGTGTGGTTCGTGCATTGATCACATTACATTAATGAATTAAAATTTTCTCAATTGTTAAATCTTCATGATGTTGGGAAAATATACATGCATCATTTTTTTGGATATGAGACTTTTCATGCAAGTGCCAATGTTTATGTGTGGGGGTGTGATCGCATTGTGACTCACTATTCAATTCCACCCTTACACCTCTATTTTAAACATGTTTTGTATTGAATATTAAAAATATAAAAATAAACTGACATTCATGTTTTATTAAATCAAATAATTTATATTACTTTTAAAAAGGGATATTATACTTGTTTTTAAATTTTCATTGAAGGTGGAGGTGATTTAGAGACCCGAAGATCATCTAGAAAGAAATTGGAAAAACTACATGGCATCCTAAGGACATATGTTCTCTGTTTTTAACTATATGATACTTCTGTACTTCCAAATTGGATAAACCTATTTTACAATCTCAAAAAAATAATGGGATACAACCCTTATTAAGGAACTAAAGACGAGTTCGGCAATTTGGTATCCAATCCGAACTATTCTATCTTGGGGACAAAATCTGCCAGAATTTAAAAGATTGTTTCAATTATTTGACCATATCTCCCATTCCAATTACCTAATGGGAACCAAATTTGATAGGGAGACATTCATGATTCCTTACAACAACTCTATTCTTTTGTTAAAGTTGTGATATGGCTTTATACTATTCAAAAACCCAGACACATGTGGTATCACAAAAATAGGGTGCCCAAAACCATGTCCCATTTTGGATATAAAAAGGCACCATTAGCAACTCATTTGGGAGTTCGTAGAAGGAGTAAACTGCTACCAATATGGAATTAAATATTATTACACTACTCGTATTTGATTTTTTTGAGGCCCCTATCCTCATGGGGGTATTGAGAATGAAGAAGGGCTTCCGACCGATCATTTTCCTCCACTCGATGTCAAGCTAATCAGTGGGCATTAGTTTTCAGGGAACTACACACATGATAAGGGAGTTCCAACACAAAAATTAGATACTAATTTGGAGTAATTTTGGTGTTAAAACATTTATTTCCATGTATTTTACATACATTCATATTTTAATTCTTGTTCTGATGAGTGTGAATGAGATGCTCTTAACTTCTAACAAATCAACATGAGGTTTTGATTGCGTGACTTGTATTTCTCCAATTGGGTAACAAAATAATAATTTGATTACCCAATTTATTTAGATTTCAATCTGATTTGGAGGATCTTATTCCATGAATTTGTTCTGGACCTTTACAATACAATTGTTATGTCAAGGTTCGGTTCTTCAAGTACTGAAATAAATTCATCGGAATAAATCGGAATTCTAATAAATTTCAACCAAAGAACTACACCAGACCTAAAATAATATCCATGAATGATGAACTCAAAAGTGTTTAGTTAACTCTTAATAAAACCTTTTATCTCATATTTTTTAAAATCCATTTGTCTTCTCATCTTTTATTCTTTTTATTAAGTAATTTCATCCTTAATCTATTTTCAAACTACCCCATTTTTAGTACATCTTTTTAAAAACAAACACTTTAACCCCACAAAAACTCATTGAGAAATGACATAGGGTCGTTTCTAAACTATAATCAACCTTAAAAACATAATCTATTTGACATGTTAGGATTGCATGGTCAGTCTCCCTGAGGGTCTTACGAAAGCATCTAACTTCCTCCTATGTGAGCGATTCTTGGGCACCGAAGTTTGGTGTCATGACTAGCTAAAAAATCTTTTGGAAATGGTCTACCACAGGAATGTATGACAATATCCTCAGTCTGGATTTTGGGTCTAGCTAGGGGTTTCCCCACTCATCAACTGGCGAAGCCTGGGGAACCGGTAGAAGTACTAAGGAAGACCCTTGAGATGGTAGGCTGGCCGGTGGAGAATACAACTAGCGTCATGACAAAAAATCCGCATCTCAGGATATCTTCTGAAGAATGTAATGACATGGACACCACATCACTATAAGACAGAATGGAAACCATAGTTTTTGGTGCAGGGACTACGACTGCTGGTGGTGGACCATGTTGTTGATCGTCCTCCATTAGTCCCCAGAATAACTCTCCATGATCTCTGGTCGAGGTAGAGAGTACACCTAGCGATGATGGTGGAACTTTAGTGAGCATTCCTAGGGGATATTCCAAATCCTCATTCTCCAAGATGTATCTATGGAGGGAGGTATGGATCTGATGGACCTCACATTCCATAAGTACATGGCTGATACGACTCGTTCCTGCCTCGGGCCTTGACATGGACGATCGAAGTGAGGGTTCAGTTGCTGAGTCGTATTCATCCTTAGAATCTAATAATCAGAAAGGTTTAATCTTGGTTTGAATCTTCCTTTCATTATTTTTATGGTGGAGATGACCTACCTTCCTACCCAAGGATGGATCTTCAATACATGGTAGATTTCTGGCTCGAGGAGTTCCTTCAACTGAGTTGGTACTGGGGAGGAGGGGACTTCTACCCGACTGAGATGGGGTTCGAGGAGAACCTAGAAAAATGTCAAAGACAACACGGGGAATACCTCTATGTCCACTAGCTGATGTGAGGAGGGAATATCTATGGGAAGTGCTGGAGTGGCTGGGGAATAGAAATGGCCTCCATTCTTATTTCCCCTAGCAGCTTTAGTGCGAGAAGGGTCCTCATACTAGTCAAGACGAACAAGGGTAGGACCTCTTGCTGGGTGTCGATGAAGCAAGGCTGAACTTCATTCTTCTGCTTTTTGGGGTGAGGATGACCTTTACCAGCTATTTTATGGACTTGGGAAGGACCCCATGCTGAATATTGACTGGATGTGTAACATCTTCATGCCAGTGCCATATGGAAGGAAGAACGACTCCATACCCGATGTCATGAGCATGGAAGAGGCTTTTATAATAAGTGTCACTTCCATGGGGTGGAACCTGATTCTAATTTATGGTGGCATGGTGTGGACCTCCACATCGAGCTTGGAAGAAGGGATGACCTGAGTTCTCAATGGTGGTGGTACGAGGGGGACATACATATTGGGTTTTGTTCCCGTGGGTCATCCCGTGTTGTGCACTACCTATACTGGAAACCATGAGAATCAAACTATCCAGCCCGTGAGGTAGTTAGGGCCTCAATATAGGTTGGGTTTAGGAGTGCCCCTAATCGTCGTAGACATGGGAGAATGGTATGGGTCATTTGTGGCACAGTCCACGGTAGTTTCTAACGTTGACGCCCCTCGGAGGGCGTCCTCCTCAGCCTATGCCCGACGCTAGAATCAGGTCAACTGGACTAGGGATAGTGGTGTAGGCACATAGATTACCTGTTCCTCACACCATGGGGCTGGTTTCAACACATGTACGACCTAGTTGGGGCTCTCATTGGGAGCCCCTAGACTGGGATCTTGGCCGGGCTGGCCTAGACATTAAATTCATACTTACATTGGAATGTTCTATAAGATACCAATCTTCTAACACATTATTTATTTATGTCCAAACCTCAATCCGATTTTCACCACATAGATCAACTCGACCATATTTTCTCCCTTTCATGCACAAATAATAGGTTTTTATTAACACATTATATTGAAAAAATAGAAAGAAAAAAGCACCACCAAATTTAGGTTTTAATGTATCCAATGATATTCAGACATCCTAAAAATATCTCACATTGGTCCGCAAATTATTTCAAGATCCAAGGTCAGTCTAGAAAATAATTTTCACCATAAAAACATTACCAGGTCATAAAATGAAAATCAATAAAGATTATTATAAAAAATTTATCTTCTATTTTGACATTGATTCCCCATTCGTCCATTCACAAATAATTACAAAGTGGATAATATGTCTCAAATATAAAAAAAATAATTATAAAAAAGCACAATCTTATTTCAATATCTAAAAACCACTTTCAACAAACTTGGTCCCCACAAAAAATAAATCCTAAAAACTCTTTCTCAAATAACCCATGGTGAAGTTATGCTCATTTTGAGCTCTTTTATCTACATAATCTCTCTCATCCTATCCCTTATAAACCATTGATTCTATCTCCATTCAAACATGATTTATAGAACGACATAATTATAATTGGGTTCTAATACCATTTTTTCACAACCTTTATAGATATGACAGAAAATAAGCAATTGATCAATCACGTGAAAAGGTATGAATTAATTCTCGATACGCATGAGAAAGAAAAAAGTGGCTAGGAACTAAATACATGCCATTGGTAACTGTGTTGACCAGTAAAGCAGACATTCATGTGTCTATTCTGAGAACCTGACATAACTCAATGTAAAATTAGAGAGTCAAGAAAATAATGTGTAATGAAACTTATGAATAAAAAGTAAAAAACACATAAATAAATTATCTCATGATTGGATATAATATGGGAATTAATCAAAAATAATATTCTCTCGAAAGTGTTTTCATAATAATAAAAACCAATTTTCTGTCAATTAAAAATTAATATCCAAAAAGGAATTAGACACACTAAGAATATTATTTTATTTATAAAAGTATTATTTCCAATAATTTTACCTACTAAAACATGATGCAAGCTACCATTAAATTCAACCCCCTATATATGGATCCTTTACATTATCGGAGGATGTCAAAATAATCTTAACATGTACCTGAATGGTGTATATAGGATTTTATGAAAACTATACCAGCATGATAATATTATGTGATCCATGAGAAAACATGGATAAATAATCCATGATGGCTAGTTTGAAAATAAAGACAGGGAACACACAATTAATTATTAAAAATTATTATTATGAAACAAGGATAGTAATTTGATTTAATATAAATTATGTATTAATGTAAATAATGAAATTAAAATTCATTTTCAACATAGAATCATTGGATATTTAACTGAATAACTAAGGGAAATTCCACTTATGATCCACAATCAACTTTGTTTCTACACCATGTGTATCAAACATTAGGAAAGAGACTAGACTATGTGGAACACTACACTAGTATGTATAATCAATTGGTACAATAGAATCCTTTACTAATGACATAATCGTGAATGATCTATGCAGAGTAAAAAATCCAATTAAAGTGGTTGTTCTTGGTTCCATACCTTATAACCCGAGATTCCCATATAGCATCACAATTATAAAATGATTAAACTTTATTAAAATATCACATTCATTTAATTTGGAATACCATTTCATTGTATTCATTTACAAAAAATATACAAAAAACCATATTAGGAAAAAGTCATTTATCAAGAAATAATCCATGGTTTACATAATTATAGTGTTTATCAATAATATTAGAGGAATCATAAAATTAAATAGGGAAACATTATATGAGAATTAATTTAAATATCCAATTTTTAAAGAAAATATTAAAGAATAATGATATGACTTAAATAATTCCTCAAAAATTTCAAACAATGTTTCAAATAAGGTAAAATTTCCCTTTAGAAAATGAACAACATATCCTTATTAAATAAAAATGAAATGTAATGAACCACATATAGTAAATAAATTAAACAATTAGTAGTTGAGGATATACCACCAAAATATAATAGAAATAGAAATTTCTGTTACATTAGATTCCCTAATAATTGATACTCGACATATACAATTAATCCAAATTAAATTAAAAGACACCATTGTTGTAAAGAACGAATAAAACATAGAAATTATAGAGGGAAAAATGAAAGGGTAGTGATGAAACTTATTACTAGTGTATTATTTCATGATTAGATGATAAAATATATAAACCCATCCATAAGATAGAGAGAGGGAAGTAATGGGAAATGCATAGGGCATTTGTTGAGTTTTAATGAGGACGTGAGTAACAATGTGGGTGATAAATTGGAAATGTTGAGGGTGGGTAATGTAACAATTGTTAATTTTTTGGTTTTCCACCATTTTGGTATACAATCTTATGACTGTTTAAATGGTTTTGAAACCCATTTCGAGGCCTCTATAATTTCCTATTTTAACATAATATTAAACTAAATTATTACGAATATATATTCAGTAATAATTTAAATCTCATAACTATAAGGAATACCTAAATACGATTAAGACACAAGTATTACACATTCAATGTATGATTAATATTTTTGGATTCCATAAATCTTGTGCTAAATCTATACCATAACTTTTATGGTGTCACCATGCATACGATTAAGATACATGGGCACTACATAACACGTGATAACTAAAAAATGACACCATGGGTGATAATGAATCATAATATAGTATCACTATCAAAAATATGAAACTACATTTTTAAAATAAGATAAATTTATTAACATCCTTTATCAATACTCCCCTCTAAATTAGTATCCCTCTTGGATAAATGATTCTACTATAACAAGATTTTTATATACATTATTCATTAATATTTCTGTAATGGTTACTAAATTCCATAAATTATAAAGTTGATAATTTAATCAAATATTTAACTAATTTCATTCATTAAATGTCCATATTATACATTAAAATATATATGAATAGGGACCTTCAAAACCTCTATTTGTTGAGGGAGGTGGTTTAACTCTTTGGTTCAATTGATTCCTTTCAAACACTAGTGTTAGTGGAGGTATAATGAGAATATCTTTCTTCTATAAATTTTATATAAACATCATTACTTGCAGACTAAAGGATCCATTTTTCAAATATTTAGTTGAAAAAAATAATTTATGGGATTTATACGAGTGTACTAACCTAGCTTATTTATTAACCCAATTTCACTCACTCTGTAACAATGGATTACTGCAGATAATTCACCACCATCAAAAAACCCAATAATTATAACATCCTAAATTAATATTGGTTATTGAAATAAAATATATAACATCTTTTACTTAAACTATATAAATAGTTTTTCTATGCTTCTTCTTTCATAACCATTTAATACACTTCTTACCAATAAATAATTATTCCCCAACAATGCATTGTTTAACCCTAATGTCTCTAATTAAATATATATCTAAATAATAAACTAATTCTCTATAATTAAAAGTAGTAAATTAAAAATGAAAATCATAATAAAAATAAATATTTTTCATCGTCCTATTCCTGGTAGTGATAAGTTCCTCATTGTGATATATTTAGAACTGGTTCATTAAAAATGTTGTAAAGATAAATCATAAACTCGTTTCTACCAAGTAAAATATGATTCCATTCATCAATTGATAGTGATTAGAATAAATAAATATCAATGATTTAGGAAATATATGTTTAGTTTTGAATATAATTATTTTTGGAACTAATTTACTCTCATGAATATCTTATTTATTTAGAAATGCATTTTCATTCATTGTTTGAGATATAAATGACCATCACTCCTTTTGATTCACTTGAGAAATGAGAAATTTTTCATATTCCTAAACTATTCACAAATCAAACTCGAACGTCACAACATTTTTAATTTATCCACTAATCATATATTCTTCACACTAAATGTGATATCATCAACACAAACAAGTACAATAAAAATATATTTATCATTTTATTTCACATAATTATTGTGATCAACATAAGTTATCCAAGATTCTAAATTTGTACGGAATATTTTAAACGAATAATTAAATTAATTATGATATTTTTTAAGGCATGCATTTCATTACTAATTGGGACAAATTTTAGTCATCATCTCATATTATTAAACTAATAGGTTGTTCAATATACACCACCTATTTGGGAAATTTATTCCATAATATATCCCTATGATCAATTTCATTAACTTAAATCCCCTCTAAATTGATAGAAACAAGGATTGTATTACTAAATCATGTCTCCCTGCCATTATAAACATATACTCTACATCTATTCCACTGATTGTAGAATAACACATTCAATCCAATCAAAACATAATTTAGATTTTATACATATATTAACAATATCACTTCTTGAACACCTAGTTTGTTCCAAGGATACATTTACATATAATCTTCCAAAAGTGTCCCTTTTTTCATTTTTTCTAAATTTCATGTACTTACTCATTAAAATATTTGATTAAATATTCATTATTAACAGTATATATAAATGATCATGTCTCAGTTTGAGAAAAAAATAGTATTCTCCATAAATGATATTATATTAGCTGTATTGGAGAAATTTTTATAAATGTTTATTGAAAAATAAATATAATTTATTATATTTCATATAAATGATAATTGATGAATAGATCGTTAACCTATCCAACATAGACATCAACCATGGAATCATCCTTAGATGTTTAATTCAAGCACATCCTAGATTAGTTTCCACATCTTTAAGAATCTAGAAATCTTTTATTAAATTAAATATCATAATTTTATTTCAAATTTGACGCTCAATGACATTCACATCGATATTCTCTTTAGTGTCATGTTATATATGTTTAAATATTTAATTGGTTTACTTATTATTGATTATCATAGAATAATTCATCTATATCTATTATATAAATAACTTTAATGACTTCAATATTTATTATAGATATACCACATTCATCATAAAAAAGTAATGTATTTTAGTGTCATCTTTATTCCATGACACAAATCATATAGTATATTCTACTCTCCGATACCTGCAGAATTATATGTTTTCTTGTAAAAAGACAATTAAAATACTTTGTTCCAATATTTTTCAGTGATTCCACTCTTAAATTGAAAAATTATTCAAGTTTTTACACCATAAATATAATAAATTCCATCATACTACTTTTTCGTCACTAAATAAATATTCATTTTATTTAATTATTCTTCATGTAATAATCTACATGAAGGGATGTGTAAATCATGACTTTGAAAAAAATTAGGGCTGTTATCATTCATTTTATTTCATTTTTATATCACCTATAAAATAACTTGACGCACTTCATCACTACTTTATTGTTTTCTATAAACATTATTTATCTTAACCTTGGGTATGAATCTACCAATGTTATTATTTATATTTCACCACTTTCCCTTATATGTGAAATTAGACTGAACACATCATTATGACTCATGAATATTATGTTACCTCTTGATTTTTCCTTTGATGATATGAATTCCCCACCATCTTCCCCACTATTCATGTATTCCATGTTTTCCTAGATGAATCTTTAAATTTTATATGTATATTATATCACTGAAAATTGATAAAATATTTATATTTTATTGATGTTGATGTCCATATGATCAATTATATATGTTTTTTACTCTTACAATATGAAGAGATAACTATTCCATTTTCTATGTTCGTTGTACGAGTAATAACTCATTCTCTATCTAATAATCCATCAACTTCCATCCAATTGATTGATCATGAAAACCCTCTCTATAAATGTGATTTTGGTTCCAATTCTACATAGTCTGATTAATCTCAACATTTTATTTCAAAATCAATACAAAAAATCGAACTTCATATTTTTCAATAGTTATCCTTCTAGACTCATTTTTAAACTACATCATATATTAATTTTTTCCCTATTAATAAATAAAACAATTCCATAAATATGGAATATCATATTATTTATGATATGTATCTTTACAATAATATAATATAAAAAACCATTATCAAAAATACACATGTCACTATTCTTGAATACTTTAAGGGGAATATCATATTTGATTTTTTTCAAATTATTCTTCTTTTCCATCAAATATGTGACAGGTTTATTAAGACATAAGTTGTCCAATATTCATTATCACTAGTATAAGTATTTTCTATTCCAAATAGAGAAACCAAATCCTAAATGAATGGATATTACATGTATTATATTAATTATCCTTTTCATATATAATAGATTATTTGATTAACATGACACTTATGATTTATAGATATTTGAGAAGAGATAAATCAGTAAATGAAAGACTATTTAAAATGATTTATTCATTAAGGTATTAGATATTTTTTTATCCCCCCTTTTTGTGATCTTTGAAATTATTTTTTACAATATATTTTTCCATCCTCACCATATGTTATCATGTGTCTTAGTTAGCCCTTCAAATAACAATTAATTTTGGGAATATTTGAGTATCTTTATGGGTTTTTATAATATATTTATGTTATATATATATTGACTATTTTTTCATTATATTATAATGTGTAATATATCCTCCAATTTTTCATTATTGGTCAATAAGCCAAGTCTACCCATTCTAATTTTGATGGTTACTTGATTGTTTAGAACCATATTTATATTCACAGTTCTTCATCAGCCCCATTAATTTAGTTTCACATATAAGAATGTTCTTAATGATATATTTTCTTTTTTAATGACTCGTTTTCATTTTAATTTATTTTATATTCCATAGAATGACCACTTTCCCTTCAAGGGATTCTACATTTTTTCAATAATTTAATCATGGATTAAGGTATTTGATCACAATATATTATTTTTCAATATTATATATGAAATTTGAAATTTTCCTAAATGGTTCTTCATAATTAATTGTTTATACAAAACAATATATATCATTTTAATTTGAGATTAAACTAATTATTTATACTTTAAAGATTATATTATTAGTCCTTTAATATTTTTATTCTTCTTTTATTTTTTGTTAATATCTCTAAGAGAAAAATCTTCTCCTACCAGAAGTTAAACAAGACATTTTTGTCTTATTTATTTTCTAGTTTAATTTTGATATTTCTCAATAATTTTCACCCCTTTATATTTTCATTTTGATTTAAATTTGATTTGAACTTCTCCAAACCCTTCATCATTATTATCTTCTTACTGATTTATAAAGTATTTCATTTAAAATATCATTAATTATATCTTTACAAATTTTTATAATTCCCTTAGGGTTTGTGTTCCAATTATTTTAAATATCTAACCCCATATTTAAACCTTATTAGATATAATATATCTATATTTATTATCACTTCACCTAAAATACATGGAATTCTAAATTTCCCTCAAATATTATTTTTCCTCAACTTCATTTTCTCATTACATGTGATAAATAAAAATTAAATATTAATTTTCTATCAATTACATCTTCATGAATCTTAATGATCTTCAGGGATTTAAATGAAATTTCCACTGATAAATGAACCAATTTATATTCTTAAATCAAATTAATTACATGTAGAAATAACTACTTTTGAAAATTATTTTTATACAACTAAATAAGAATTCTTTATTCACAAACTAACAACATTTAAATGTTCAAATATTTAATCGTAATATTAATTTTCTTCTAGGTATCATTGATTATTATTTCACAACCAAGTATAAACATTTATATATATACATCAGTGATATTGTTGAAGAAATTGCCAATGATATAAAATTTATAAATCTTTAAATCATATATCTATTATGTAACACCAAAAGAGTAACCTCCATCACCATATTCCACTATTAACACATGCTAAAAACTGTATCCTAAATTTATTTTATCTATGTAATCATTATGAAAATTACATTTATTTGATTTAAAAATTCTCAATATAATGTGTTTTCTTCCAGTGAATATACATTTAGTAAAATTGTATCAGCATCAATATAAAATACTCTATGGAAAACTGATTTGTATTCATTTAATATACTTAGGTAAGACTTGTTATCTAGGAGAGAATATGTGTGATCTCATTTCAATATTTAAAATATGATAATTACATTATTAAAAAATTTAAATACTTCTATGTTTATTGTGTTGAACATATTAATTAACATTTATTTATAGAATTTCCAATAATAAATATATGGAACCGATTCCACTATTTAAAACCATTTCAACCCATACACACATCAGGAGGGGGTTATATTAGAGTGTAATATTTCATTAAATTTATTAAATCAAATATTATTTCCACATTGTAAATAAAAAAATATATCATAATAAAAAATGAATGTATATAATTTAACTATGAAATTAAAAATTAGTGAAATAAATATTTTACTTAGTTCAACATAAAGGGCTGCTCTATGGTGTGTGAATCAATGATTTTTTAAAGTAAAACTGGATATCATTGTGTATTTCATGTGACTATAATGTTTTTAAAATAGGAACATAAAATTTTTTCTCTTCTTATATCATTTATCTCGTCCATCACTACTTTTGACAAATGGAATTCATGATCTAAACACAAAGATAAATTAAAATAAATAATCATAGAAATGATAAAACACTATATCAGTGTGGTTGTCTTTGGAATGACCCAATTTCTTCTGAAAAATAGAAATCATTAATAGAAACATTAATTTTGTATATTTTTTCAAAACATTATAATGTGTTTTTTCATATTCCCTTATTACTATCTATTCATGAATGGTTTGAATAATTTTTATCATTCAAAATATATATTTATAATTTGAACAACCAAATTCATTAAATAAACTATATTAACCATTTATTTCTATTTAATTTCCTCCATTATAAAAAAATATATACAATTAAATACATATAAAATTTGAATTTTAGATCAATCAAAGATTTTATCCTTAAATAAAGTCAACTATGTCATAATCAATGCTCAACATTTCATGGTAAGGTCATACTCATCCATCAGCCTCTGAATACCATTGAATCTATAATTTTACATTCAAATAAATAATATTATTTTCAAAATTAAATCACATTGAAATATAAAATCTCTATGATATAATCATAACATAGTTAAAAAACAAGGAATCACCAATTTAAATAATTTTCTTTATTCATTGTTATTTGATATTTTTCTAGTTTTTTTTAATTCTATTAAATGAAATTTATTACACTATCACTTATCTAACCATATATCTTTATTTTTTTAATTTTATATGAATCCCTTAATGAACCTCTCTATGATTATAATGACACATATATTTTTCTGTCAGAATTTATTAATCCCACCACTACATGATCTATAATGGAGTCAAATGAGATACCACATTTTAAATACAATATCTACGAATAAAATATTAAATTTCATCAATGAAATGGAATAAAAAACTATTTTTCTCTATAATAGTGAACTTTTATATATGATTGAATATGATATAACTTTATATAAGTATTTAACATCACACCTGATGAACAAAAATACTCATATGGTTTATGAGCTTCATATATAAATATCCACCATAATTTCAACACCACCACATTATCTTAGTGTCATAATTCCTTAATAAATTCTCT
The DNA here is from genome assembly GCA_963277665.1 of Viscum album. Classification (NCBI taxonomy): domain Eukaryota; kingdom Viridiplantae; phylum Streptophyta; class Magnoliopsida; order Santalales; family Viscaceae; genus Viscum; species Viscum album. Next base: position 1,479,048,261 of record OY728150.1, read on the forward strand.
TCTAGACATCTCCAATGATTACATAAATATATCCCAACCAATTTTCAACCAATATAATTTCACTAACAACAAATTGTTTTCCTCAAATTGATGTTAAAAAGTACCACTCTTCTAATATTCGTCCATGGATTAAATATACATCTATATTTGGAACCGTTTATTCAACATCGATAATAAATTAATTTCATAGATTAATTTTTTATTAATATCATTAATCAATCATCATAACTAGTATTATTAATATTATCTAAAATTATACTAGATTATCCACATTAATTTATTATTTGGATAATATATTGATGATACAAACAAATGATGAAATAATTTTTTACACTTTAGGTCCAATATATGAATAAATTTTCCTCAGTATATATTAATCTATCCAAGAAGTATTGTTTCATAAATTATTAATTGAAAATAAAATCATTATAGGATCACTTCCTTGAACAATTTGTTTAATTATTTTTCTCCTTATTATATATTTTTTGATCCATAAAATTACAAGTTGATTACAAGTAATTGAGCAAAATGGTAAATATTTTATAACATTATAGTATGATTATTCATTTTCTTTAAGGATTCTTACCTTTCTTGTACATGAATAAAATATTTTATTATTAAAAAATGATTATAATAACTCTTTAATCAATTAATTCATCAAATTTATGAACCATGTATGATATCAATTTTATTAAAATATATATCAAGAATTACTAATAGCTATGAATTTTTTTTAAAAACGATTTTATACCATAAATAAATTTAAAAGACCATATATTTTACAATTTTAATTTAAAAATAACAGTCACTAAAAATTTGAACATTTCCAATCAGAATTTTTCAATTATCGATCTATTATTTTAGTTTATCTTCAAAATTAAAATTCTAAATTTTATGAATTCTATATAATTTTTAGTCAAATCATTATAATTTTATTGAAAAAAATCAAATTTAATAATTTTTTAACATGTCACGGATGCCATCAAATATAAAACATGTTAGCGATCTGTCAACACATCACTCTAAAACCATCCCGAAGACTACTATTGAACATAAATATTTAATTAAAACTCGTGTTGAGGCGATTACATGAAAAATATAATGACCAATTCATTAACTGAATTTATATGTAGGTACATTTATCCATTATAAACCTCTTCTATGGATAATTACTATATTTTATCCATATAATGCAAGTCATAAAATATATATTTTAATTATACTCTATTGATTTTATTATGACCCATAAAAATATATATATATATATACTTATTATTTAAGTGATTAAATTAGATTTATAAATTATAAATCACAAACTAAATTTCATTTTTATATCCTATTACATGTATCTAAAATTGTATTTGGAAAAAATGTAATTTCATGAACTTATATTCAATCTTCCAAGGAATATTATGTAGTGAATTGAATGTGATTTAGTCTTACTAAGAATTTTAACATATAATATTAAAAATATATTGATAAAACACCTTAATCTATGTGACATATTCTTGAATTGTTTGAGTTATCACATTGTTTTATTGTTAAAAAATGTGACAAATATAGATCATTATCATAAATAAACCCAATATAAATTGTTGAATTATCCTTTTAAATCATCTAATATGTTTACATAAATATTTTATTCTATTATAATTAATATAAAAAATTAAATAGCATAATTTTAATATAATTTATTTTTTATTTCCATGTATTGATTTTCTATAATAAATTCTTAAAAATTATTTTTATAATAATTGTAATTTATATTCATACCACTTAAATTGTTCAATATACATAAAAATACTCACAGTTTTTCAATATTTTTCAGGACTAAGTATATAATATTTTAATATTTAAAGTAAATACATGAACCATTTAATGATAATTTCATATATATGTACCTTTCACCACCAAAATGATATCATAGGGAACATGAATGCCTATTTTCAAAATATATTCTATCATATTAGTATTCCTAAAATAATGTGAATATAATTTTAATATATTTATATTCATTGATAGCTAATAATTCTTATTTATTATTTATATTAACTTTCTTCCACATAATCTAAATATATTATTAGTAAGGGTATATTTTAAATTTCATTATTCTCTATGTTGAATGATTTGATTTTAGAACATAATCATTTTGTCTGAAAAAATATATTATGGAATTTGTTTGGTATAAAAATTTAATTCATTATCATTTTCGAAAAATTATTTAATATATATATATATATATATTAAAATGAAAAATTTATTATTTATTCAATACCAAATTTATTTATATTATAATTTTTTGTCTAGATAATTTAATAAATCAATCATTTCATAATGATCTATATGAAGATTAGATGTCACATTTACAGTTAAATCCATGATTTGAGTTATAAACAATAGAATTTGAATTCATTTATGCATTTCCAAAAATATGATTGGATATGAATTTTTTTAAATTTAATTAATTGATATTATATCAATTTCAATCCACACATGTAATTTAAAAAATTAAATATCCTCTTTTGTGGAATTTCATAAATTGATATGTATGTTAATAGATACATACACATATTGAAGTGATTCAGTTATATTATGTTACAAAAAATAATTTTTTTTTAAAATTACTTTAAACATCAATATAGTATCCTTTTGTTATATCAATTGTGAATAATTTTTGTAACATTAAAATAACATGACTAGTGTTACCTGAAACATGATGTGGTACTTAAATATGTAACGAAAATTATAATCTATATCAAACTTTTATTCTAATTTTTATTTATAAATTTTACTTCATTATTCATGGAATATTCTCTCATTTTTATCTTTGAAATTTTCATATCTAATAATTTCATCATGTGAAAGGATTTTAATAAATCCTAAATAATATTATATTAATGTATATTAATATTATCAATACTTTGACATAAATTAAATCCTACAGATAATGTCATTTCTATGGGAATTACATATTTAAATTTCATTCCCATTTGGGATGAAAAACATGTGACTATATTAATTTTATTATACAGTATTTGATTATATTTTATAAAAATTTATAACTAATGATTATTTTTTGCAACACGGATGTAGCATATTCTTTTTCTACTTTCCATACATGGATTGTTTTCATACATAAAATTTCCATTTTTTGAAAATCTATTATCATATCATCTAAAAATAATTATTAAAAAACATTTTAAATAAGTATCTATAATTAATAATTTCATGACACTGACATCAAAATGTACCCTTTATAGTCCATAAAATATGAATGGGATATTATTATCTATGAGTCTCACCTCTAGCAGGACCTGAGAAGGAGATGAACATCATGGGAATAAAAATATCAAACAGGGGAAGCATAACCATATATAAAAATAATATTGAAATCTCAGAAATTAATGATCTAAAAATAAATTAAATAATAATAAATTGAAACCAAGACCATCCCATGATTCATGTTTAAGTAATATAGATACAAATATCATTTTCAAAATAATATACCCACATAAAATCCAATGTTATGACATAATAATTGCATAATGGTTTGAGATAATAATGTCTTTCATAATTTTTGATGTTCCCATGGAGAAATAAAATTATTTTTTATATAAATTTGTTATGAATATAGGTATGACTAATAGAAAAACAAAAGACAATAATGAACATGTGAAACATGGAAACTAATATACCTTTGACAAAATAGTTGAAACAACATCCCATAAATGGGTGAACTGACAATACCATCGCCATTATAGATCACTCGCCCAATAACATATCTATATAAAGTAACTTAATATGAAGCATAATGATTATTTGTATGCTACAGCACTATCCCAATGTTTAAATCAACTCATACCAAATGATATACATACAAGGACTCCCACCCATCCCATATAACATCAGATCACATTACATCAATCACATAGACAATTAGGCCATCAAATCACATCACTTCATTCCAAATGAAACATTTTCCATAAAATCACAACACATCTAATCTTGTAAATAAGGTATAAGGGTACCATAAAAATTAAGTACATAAATCGTAGTCTATCCTCCTATAATGAATTACCCCCACTAGAGCCATCCCATCACATCTCATATCAACATATCTCACATGAATACTGCTAGGCCATCACATTACATCAAAATACATATCAATAGTTCAATAATAAAATTTTAAATTACTTCATTGGATATTCACTATCAACTATATGAGGGAGTGTGGAAGATTATGCGGCCAAGCATTTAACCCTTCCACTAGTAAGTTCGGAAAAACATGACAAAAATAGTTTTTTATCAGTATTAAGTACTCAATATGGATGAATCATTTATAGAAAATTACATGGAAATAAAATTTATACATTATATATAATAATTGAAGGGAAACAACATTGAGTATACTAGAAAATATAAATCCCAACTCACTACGTTTCCACTAATTCCTCACATCCTTTTCAACATTTCTTAAATAACTAAATACGTAACACCACCCCATAAAACAAAATCCATATTTTTAAGTCTTTTAAAATTATATCTATTTTCTAGATTCATAATTCCACCAATTCCAATTTTTTAGTCCACTAATTTTACATCCCATATATTTCACATTAAACATGAACCCCATTTAGTAATACAAACCATTATTAATCATTCATTCAATAAAAATTTAATCTATACCATTTCAATTAATCATTTACCAACTCATTCTATTAATAAATGAACTGATAACCAAAAAACCAAAAAAACAATAACATGAACAACACAAAAAACCCATATAAAACAGCATCATCATCCATATCCCCTTTTCATGAATGGAAACCCCACATAAAAACCATTACAAAACTATAACCACCTCCTTAGGACAACCTTATCTCAACCACCTTTCATCACCAACAACATGTCCTATCACAAGACCCATCACATTCACCAACTATCACCAGACCTCTTCTTGTACGTCACTGTAGCATGTGGATTATGTTCATCCATCAAATACACATCAAACATCAACTTTCACAAACACATTCTTCAATAACCCCATAACAATATTACGATTTATAATATGGGATTTTCATCACATTAAATTATTTATTCCAGGGAATTATCATAAAAACTATATATCCTTGTACAACCAATTAATTATCTAATTATTTATAATTATCACTTTTAAATCACACTGATGAAAATAAAAACATTCAATCAACATGAATTATATAGTAACAATTAAAACACAATAAATATCCCCCAAATTCCTAGATTTTTAGTGAGGGTATTTAATATGCATAATCCATAACATCAACATTAATACGAAATATTGAAAATGATAAATAATTCATCTCATCCTTTAATTAAATTAAAAATATTAATTTATCCTTTTTATCCTGATGAGTCTATATCCCCAAGGGATAACATGATTAATCCCATCTGGATTGATTCACTAGGTGAGAAACAATGCATCCCAACCTATAAAAGATATTTCTTATTTTCTACCCAAGGTTGTAATAAGATCAAATAAACAACAATTACCGCAATGAATTAAAAATTCTTAAAAACCTAGAACACATTAACAAAACTACTCCCTTGTGAAAAATATTACAAAAACTAATTATTTCCACTAGTTAAGAAAATCTAATACTAGAAAAACAGAGTAACAAATTTAAAATTTATGGTGAAAATGACATGAAATACCATGAAGCAGTCATCCAATGATGAGATCAAAATCCAAATGAAGGGGGATAAAAGTTCATCATAGGACACACTTGGGTTTCTCGAAAAATGAATGAAAAGATAAAAAAGTCTTATAGTCTAATGGACTATATGAATTTACACCCATGCAATATAACAAAGGGTAATAGAATAGCCACCAGACCACATGAAAACCAACATAATATAGAACGAACTATTATGTAACAAATCCCACTATTCCATAACCCTCATAGTAAAATAATACATAAATATCCATGTCTATATCTTCAAAATAAATCATATAATAGGGTGAGGAGACCACAAAACAGCCCAATAATCTATACCAAAGTCCCTCTCATCTGGTAAGGGGGTTGTGACACAATCTAGATTCATGAAAACAAAAAATACTAAATAATATAACCCTTGAAAATATTCCCCCTTGACTTCGTTTCACAACCAATCCTCAACACCATTATCATGATGAGATTAGATGAACAGCTCAAAACTGACCTCAAGACTTTACATTGGAGCCTAGTATCCACACACAATCCCTTCAATAAATGATAGTAGCTGAAAACCCAACCTTGAGTATCCCCAGTGGTATAACCTTCTCCTACATTCTATAATATCTACCCATAATATGCATCATATGAATCCATTATATAGAACCCTTCTCCATGACGTTTCTATCTAACACAACCCAATAACCCACTAAAATTTTGATTAATTTTTGGAACACCTTCACCACTAAAATTCTAGAATGGTAAGGGAGAGAAGGTCAAGGCTCTTAAATCATATACTCCTCAAACTATTCCATATCTCATGAATCAAAACAAGGAATGAAAAATAATGAGTGTAAGATGACCAAAAAAATCATCCCTTGAGATACCTATCATGGATCTTGTAACATCCCAACAAGAAGAACACAACTAACTAAACATGAAAAACCCATCCAACAACATTAAACCAATATCCCTTATGATCTCATTAACACACCAATATATCAAAATACCTACCTAGAACAATACCACAACATTTTACATCATCCTCAACCCACCAACATTACAAGTCCAATAGCTCCACCATCTAACCTCTAAAATTAGAAAGCCAGGGACCATCACAATGATCATAGAACAATCCCCCCCACACAAAATTCAAATAATAACATTATCTATGTTATGATATTATTCAATTTTTGTGGAACTGACTCACCTTCATAGTATGAATTTTGTCAATGAATAACACATATCGATTAGGAATAAGGTATTCCCTTCTTTACATTCAAGTGGCCCTAATAAAAAATAATATCCTGATGAGTCTCATTTCATTTCAATGATGGATCCAAAGTTTACATCATCTTGGATAACATAGCATGGAAAAAAGTGAAAAATGATTGAAACTCATCACACATCTGCACCTCTCTTGAACAAGATAAACATTCTATGTCGTGCTATAAAACACAGTTGGACTGAGAACTCATGACTCTCCAAACTCAACCCAAAAAAACATAGAAATACATATATACACATATAATGACAAAAATAAGGCTATATTGATGGATGAGTGATAGTTTTTATTATAAAAAAACTCAACCTAAGAAAATTTATGTTCCCATGATTCACTAAAGTTCATGGAACCTTCCTATAACATATCATCCATTTTATAGATATTCTATTATATATTCATGTACTTATGATGGTGGAAAGAAATGATGAGGTGTAAATTAGCGATGAAAGAAAACTACAATACACTCCATAGTTAGGTGAAAAAATGTTAATTCCTATCTAAGAAAATGGAACTCATAACTCCATGAAACCACACCAATTCACCCAAATTATTCTTTTATAAAACTTCTATAATACCCAAATCTCTAATCGATATGAAGTCATCCAATTTTGAAAACAGAACAATGATTACACATATATATTAACAAAATACCTGAGATCAGGGTATTTGTCTATCAATTTCCATGTATATGTCATCCCATTTCCCACTAGGGATATCCACGGGCTTCAATACACAACTTGGTAGAAAACTAGACACAATTCCATAAAATGTTCCACCAATCATTTCATCATGATATATAAAAACATAATTCTCATTACATAGTTCACCTTGCATACTCTTCAGTGTAAAACCAAAGTTAAGAAATTAAACTCATGAAAGAATCCCTCATATATCACTTTTGAAACAAATTTTATTTCCTGAATGATCATCTATTTCTAACCAACATCCAATTATCCCACTATAGTATCTCTATGGGAAACAAAATCACACATCACCTTTACCGTCAAGTATCCCAACTAATACTCCACCACATGATTCTCCAAATTATATTATATGGTATTTTAAAACAATAAACCTCCACCATTATCCACCATCACATATATGAGCACAACATCCAAATCCTCCATCGCCCTCCAAGTATCCCCAGAGTCCCAAAAAACATAATTAGATGACATCCCTCTCAAACGGTCTTCTATAACATTCCCATTACTATGTTATAAGAGATATAAAATTCATATTCCTAAAGGAACTACATCCAATTCAATTCACAATGATTTTGGACACACTAATATAAGATACACCTCATGATATTGTGATATGAAAAGAGCACAAAGAAATTATAAATGAGGTACTGTCACTAAATAATTATTGAAAAAATTATAATTTTAACTCTATATCATTAGTGGAATAGCCACCCACCCCCAGAAAGAACTGTGTAGATCCTTAAGTTATCAACACACTCTTCTATGAAATGAATCATACCAATCCTAGATGGGATGTATAAAACAATTTCTGAAAATTCACCCCATTATTGGGAAAATAGGTCACTACAACAATGACCAAATTCCACTTCAAGTTATCAAAAGATGCATGGAACTAATCTATCTAGAAAAAAGAATGGTCTTTCTTGGTAACATTTGTAATTGGGGATACGATTTATGTTAAATAATATTTGAAAATCTGTTAAAAACGGTATGACCTAGGAAGCTATGATCTACCACTACTCTCTTAGGTGATTCCCCATAATCAGAATCATAGATATTTTATAGGTACCCTACCACACCTTTCCAAGAAATTACATGTCCAAGAAGAAAACCTCTCGTGTATAGAACTCAATTTTGGACAACTTTCAATAGGGATAATATTGTCGATGGACCTCTAAAAATGAACTAATATATGTGACATAATAGTACAATGAAATTGAGTATATGAAGATATAATTTATTAATACGATAAAAAACTAGTTCATGTATTCAAAGACCATAGATTTTAGGAGTTCCATGAACATGAATAGATTTTTCATAACATCAAAACACATGACCATGAACTTGAAGTTAACATACATACACCTAAAGGAATTCTTCAAGATATCCTCATATTTCATCATCAACTGGTGATATTCAAACCAAGGATAAATCTAAGAGAATAATCTAGATCCTCCAAACTATTCAAACTGATCCTCAATCCTAAAAGAGGGGAATTTTTATTGACTTCTAAATGATTCGACGTATAGTAGTCTATAAACACCCTTAAGACAAATATATGCCTTCTTCCCTAAAAACAATAGAGAACCCCATGAATAAACCCAATGAGAAATAAAACCATTCATCAAAAGATCATTTATGAATCAGGAACTATTGAAACTCAAAAGGTGCTACATGATTGAGATAAATACAGAAAATAGATGCACTCGGATATACGTCTATCCCAAACACTATATCATGTAAATGGGGAAACATCATATCCTCCATAGGGTCAATATTTATAAACTCCATAATAATTATTGGAGCCTCCTCCACCCCAAAATCAATTTATTCCAAAGAAAACTCATCAATATCAATAATAAGGGAATCCACTCATCTATTTCCATCATAGAAACTCATCTCACCAATGAAAATTTCACATAATATGTCCCCACTAGTTATCACATCCCTCCTCTATAAGTATTTCATAATTGTATGTAATAGACAAATCCAACTGATTCTGATAAATATAACATATAGAAGCATCAATAAGAGGAAAATATCCGCATGATAAAAATCAAACTAAACAAGCTATTTTGGACACCAATTTTCATAGAAAAAACTATGAGAATGAAAATAATTTCATTGTATTGTCATAGAGGATAGAATAGACTTTGTACATCAATGAACTGAGATTCTCCCGAATCACAAAAAATTACAATAAATAGATAGATGAAAATCTTACCATACTTATAATGATCTCTACCCCATTAGTGCTAATTCCCCTACTATATGAAACATATCATCCCTAGCTCATCCTCCGCACTACTAATGGCCACCATAATATCCACGCATAAGAAAAGGTCCCCAAATTAAAAGAAACATCCTTAGTTTTGTCTCTACCTACTCTATCTTATCTTAGTAGAGCTTAATCATATTGAACCTACTACTGAAAAAACCCCACTAGAATTTGTTTCTAAAAAAACAACAAACCTAACCACATTTACCATAATGATCATGAATAAGAATGGGGAACTGATCTTGAAATAGGCTATGAAACTCACATAGAAAAAAACTAGCACAAAATATATAAAAAATATAAGAAAAATCTAGGTTTATAAGGATGGATTTGATGTTATTGAGTACGTGTCATGACCCTTCCTCAAGGCCCGTGTCGTGACTACCCCAATCCCGCCTTCCATAGGCCAGGGGATGGAGACTAGCACGAAAGGCATAAATCCTGATAACTGGGAAGGCATTTCCTTTATAAAAGTAACAAAACACCACATAGTACAAGCAGAAGTAAAACACTAAGTACAAAGAGAAGTGCTGAAAGGTAAATGGGCCAGAATACAAACCCAAATGAAAGTAAAACTACTACAGAACAAAGTACAACAGGAAAAGACAATAGCTGGTAGAATGGAAGTGTCTACTGGGTCGTCCTCCTTGGATCCTACCTGAAGGGTAGGTACAGATGGCATAGCTCCTAGATCGTCCACCACGGATCCTACCTAAAGGGTAGGTACATATAGCCTCCACAACGCACTCTCCCATCAACCTCCTCTAAGTGTTGTCTCACCGTGAAGTCCACCTCCAGATACTGACTTGTCGTGTATTCCACCTCTGGGTACTGACACGTCTTGTAGTCTACCTCCGGGTACCGTCCAGTCCTCGAACACTCGACCTCCGTCATCACTGCCCGTCGTCTGCAACCAACAGAACGAGGTGTGGCCACATCCCATGCAGGGGTGAGTATAACGATACTCAGTAGGGACCTCGAGACCCTCAAGGTCTCACTAAAACCAACAAGGATAACCAAAAAGAAGATCTAAACAGATAACCTCTACTTAGGTATATGCCCATACATATACCAAAATTATCAAGTAACCTATCTCAATCATTAGAAACACAAGGATTATGAAATCAACGGATAACCACTACCCAGCTAAATGCCCATACATATACCTATGTTATCAAGTAACCCATATCAATCATGAGGAAACACAAAGGTCATAGACTCAGCTCAAACCAAGATTTTCATTAACGAAACTGTAACAGCTGAAGAGCCCCATCTCTGGAGTGTACATTGCTCCTGTCACGACTCTGAGGTACTGCTCACTAACCTAAAACTGCTGAAGTACTCCTCCTGTCGAGTACCACGGGTCAGCCACCCAAACACAGCAGTGCTTCCCGCCGGGGTATGCCACACAAACACAGCAGTGAACACCCTCTAGTGGCCTGCTGAGGTACTCTCCGGATGAGTACCGTGGGTCTGCACTGTCACACAGGTAGTGATCCGTCCGCCATGGGTCTTCACCTCACAAAGTAGTGCTCCGTCCACTGGGCTAGTCGACTCACTCCATGTCAAGCCAGTTAAGCAGTCGTCAGGTCTCAGTCGGCTACACGGTCTTCGTACTCCGCATGCTCGTCTCTGGGAGGGTCTGCTCCATGAGCTACAGGTCGATACTCCATGTATCTCAAAGTCCCATGAATAAGTATCTCAAAGGACCGCCTCGTCATAGGGGTCTCAACACAACAGACAGCGCGTCAATCGGACGCTCGGTCTGTAAGTTATTAGCCTTTTCGTCCCAGGGGCCCGGTTGGTTTCGTGAGCGGACCAACCCGGCCGTATCTCAACTACACCCCAAACTCTCATAGGGTATACTCATAGGGACTATTTCTCAATGTGATCACCAATGCCACTGACGATTATTCAAACGGACGTCCAGTCTGAAAGATATCAACCTTTCCGTTCCAGGGGCCCGGTTGGATTTCGGGTACAATCCAACCCGACCACTATCCAACAGCAACCAAAACTCGGGCGAGGTATGCCAAAAGTTCCGTCTCATCAAGATGAAATCAACAAAGTCGACGGCACGTCAATCGGACGTCCGGAGATAAAGTTATAAGTGTTTCTGCTCTGAGGGCCGGATTGTATTCAGGTTCAATACAACCCAGTCATACTTCAAATGACACCGATTAACAATATCGGTCACACCATTACGATCCATATAGAAAAACACACGAGATGGACTACCCATTGGTCCAAAGCGGATAACATGTGAAAAAGTTGCATTTTACCACGTCATGTGCGAACCGGGCCTCATGGGGCCCACACCTCAACCACGAATTAAATATCCAAATTAGTCTTGAAACATCCGTCATAATTCCAGGGTCACAACGTCGCAGACAGTTCGTCATTCTGACATCGTATGAGAGAGATATGTCCTGATACAAGATCCCGTAATAATAATAATATTAATATTATTCGGTGTTTCGTGGCCCCATGCTACAGATCAGAATTTAATATCCAATATTGGACATGAATCGACCATCTTAAAGATAGAGTTACATCGCCGCTGACAGATCTTCATTCCGACATCGTATGGAGGGCTTATGTCAAGAATAAGGTTTCAAGACTAAAAAAAACATTATTTTATTCTATCATTAATACACAAAAAAACCACCCAAAACAAATCTCCACGCACATGAAGTACCCCTCAATTAAAAATTCCATTTTAATTCATTTTATTTTATTATTCATATATCTAAACCCAAAGAATAAAATAAGGGTGGCTTGTGTACAGCGCACAACACACCTCTTGTGTACAACGCACCTCATTAATTCAATTTCATTTATTTTTATTTTAATTTATTTACTTTATTCCTTTTCTCTCCAATCCCATTTATTTACTGTTTATCTCCTGCAACCCAAATGGTGGGGTTCCTCCATAAAACGAAACCCGTCGGCACCACCTCCGGCAAGCCGGGTCGCCGCGCCTCCAGCCTGCCACGCTGCAACGCCTCACGCCAGCCGCACTTCCTTGCTCATCGGGAGCTGCGTTCTGAAGACATGCCAGAATCGCATCGCCACATCGCACCTTCCGCGTGCTGCTGCACCTTCATTCTAAGACAGAAAATTGTGACGATTTCATATTTGAGATCCTTGGGTCGAGATCTCCTCATCCATATTCCATGTATAATGAAACATTATGTTTTTGACGCGCTTAATTATTTGGAGACCAAGAACACGCGAAGAACGAAATAGAAAAGATCATGGTTTATTTGCATATTGATGACCATATTTGTTTGACCATCGTCGTTTAGAATCGAGAACAAGAGCAATTAGAAAATAGATACTTATCATACTTCAACATAAACCCCTAGCTTGATTATGATGTTGCAAGTCGTTGAGCCGTGGAAAGAGAATGGAGTTGATGTCGATAATTGCGTCTGCCTGACACTTCATATCAGAGCTTGAGAGTCAATGACACATAGGAATCTGACCTCCGTTGAAGGATTGTTCTTCGTCGAAGATCTTGGAAGGCCCTTCGTTGGAGAACCGTTCTTCATCGAAGGTTTAGAATTCTCTCTATATTTCTCCAGAGGTTTCCCACAAGATTCTCCAAAAATTTTCCAACCCATATTTAAAAGATGTTTCCCCTATTAATAAACATTTCATGCCTTTTCAAATTCATAACACTTAATTAATTAAAGTGTTGGCACCATTAATGAGGGAGAGAGATGGTCTCTTTATTAAGGGGGTTGTCACATTAATTTGAATGGGTGTTAAAAGGGGGGTTTAAGAGTGGTTATGGGGAGATGAATGGTTGGGGATCGTGTGGGCCCCACCTTCTAAATATCCATAGAAGGGTTGTTAGGTGGTTGTGGTCCCATCTTTAACTCCCCTTTGTAGAATTTAACCACCTCAGATATAAATAAAATTCTACACTCCAATTTTATTTATTTTAAACCAATTCCCCAAAAATTAATTCTCAATCCGCTTAAAATGCAACTGCGGTAAGGATCCCCTTAAGCAATTACCGGTGCTGCGAGTTCATCGGTGCCCTCAGATTTCAATTCCGAGTACCGGTTTAAACGATAGGAAATCCCACACGTACGTTTACTGAACGTACCCGAAAAAAAGTTTGGAAAATTATTATCAGTCACCCTCGTCCTGCGCCAATCAAGGTTAGGCTCTGGTTAAGTGAAACACACCCCAACGAATCCAATGGTACCCTAGGATTTTCAATCCAAGTTACCATTTAAAATATACGAATTTTACAATAAAATAATTGTTATTTAATTATTTTATTTGCGGCCAAAAACTAAATTTTTCTGGTGGCCCGCGCCTGCCAAATTTAGCATCTGCTTAAATAAACCATTCACTCACGAGTTCAGTGGTTGTATCATATTTTTAATCCGAGCTACCATTTGTGAGTTATAAGCATTTGAAAAATAAAATAATTTATTAAATTATTTTATTTACGGTTAAGTCATTTTTGGGATTTCTCATAGCAGGCCCGCACCGACTAAACATAAGTCGCGCCTAGGGTAATCCTGCCATCCTGAGCGCAATGGTGACCTCAGATTTCTGATCCGAGTAATCGTTTAAGTGTTATTACACTTTTTCAGAAAAACATCTTACACGCGTTAATTTATGCTTAACAAAACTTCAAAAAATTATTCTGGGCACTCCGGGCCTCAGAATCAGGTGCCGTCTGAAACCGCACAGTCACAAAATTCCAAAGAAATTAAGAAAAAAAATTCCATGAAATTTTCAGGTCTTTACATTACTCCCACCTAAGGGATTTACGTCCCCGTAAAGCTATAACACAAACTAGGGAAACAAAAGTAGTACTGAGCACGCAACTGAGCCTTCCGCTCCCATGTGCTCTCCTGGAGGTTCTCGTCCTGCCAGTGAAAGCGCACCAGAGGAATCAATCATTCACGTAGGACATGCTCCTTTCGATCCTCAATCTCCACTGGAACCTCCGTGCTTGTCATCCTGTCATCTACGTCCAACTCCCTGAGGTCGATGATGTGTGAAGGATCTTGCATGTATCTCCTCGGCCGAGGTACGTGAGAGATTTCTTGCACTCGGTGCAACTGAGGTGGAAAGGTGAAGCGGTAAACCACCTCTCCTACCCTACTGGGGACCTAAAAAGGTCTGTTGAACCTCAGAGATATGTCACCACCTCAGCTACATCTCTGTAAACCTCTTCGAGGTGAGACCCGTATAAGAACATGGTCTCTATCCTCTAACTCTAGAGGTATCCCTTTCCTGATTAGAATTGAAACTCAAAACTCCCACTACCACGAGGTTAAGGTTGGCTTACCCAAGAATGATCAGCTACACCCTCCCATGCACGAGTTTATCTTGTGCTGCCTTGGGTTTCCTTTTCACCGACCAAGGAAAACTCATCCTGACGTTTTCCAAATACCATCAATTTGAGTATGAGCAGTGATTTCCCAATCCATACTCAAACCAACGTCGTAAGGCCTCGACGTTGCCACCAAGAGGTCCCAACTGAGACTCTCACCTCAAGGGTCAGATCACACCATCAGCATATGTTTGACTACCGAGTCTCCTCCCAAAGGTATCTCCAGACGTGAGGGTCAAGTCAACGGCTTAACAGACAACTCTAGGTCTGGGACTAGATTCATGGAAGGAAGGGATGATTCGTATCGATGTCTGTGGCAACAGCAGCTAGTAGAAGACAAAGTCCACACTTCGAATCATCCTTAGAGCCATTTCGGTCACACTCCTTGACCACATGCAGCTACTCTTTTCCCCTGCCCTCTAGCTCCCTGAGCCTGGTGGGGACTACAATGGTGGGTGGTTGTAACATGTCGAAATGTACACCACCTCATGATGCACTCTTAGCTCTGATTCCACATCTACTACTCTGCAGATTCATCTATCCTTAACACTTCCTCTTTTTGAAACAATTTACACACCCAAGTCTCTGATACTGGTGCCAATTCCATGCTCTTCTACTGCTAACATTCTCTAGCTGTATCCGTTCAGCCAAGAACATTCATCCACAAAGGACTTCTCTAGCTCTGAGGTCTGAGCTCTAAAGCGCTTATCTTATCGTAGTCATCAAGTACCAGGAACGATCAGTATGCCTCGAGGAATACTCAGCTACTGACATGTCATCCTACCGAAGCTGTATAAGCTCAAGAAATCACTCAGCCACCTTCCTCAAGCCAGTCCTCAGCCGCCCATGAGTCAGGTTCGCCTCGGAACTTGAGGGTATCTGATGTTAGAACACATGTAAGGCATTAAGCATACATGTGTCACCTACCGGTACCGCCGGTTGTAACTGCTGACCAACAGGTAGTGATGTATAGCTGACACACTACCCAAAGGCACTATCTTAGGCATCGGTCCACGTACCGATGCTTCATCACTATGCGGACCATCCTCAGGGTCATTCAATGTAAAAAAATAGTGTCCAAGTACACCATCCACTCTACTGATGTCTCAGCAAGGTGGAAAACTCTAGCAATCACCTCCAGCCAGTGCTCTGCTATCTGGGAATCTGTCTCACCTCGTAACCTCGGAGTCCTCTACTACTGGAACTCATGCAACGTGCTGTGCCAGCGTGCACAGTTTTCTAGTATAACTGTTGGCATCTTCTTCCCAACAGGTGGTGGTGCTGCTGGTACACCACCCGAGGGTGCCAACATAGTAAAAAGGGCCCTGCACCAGAGCCTCGTCACTCGGTGACCTGTCATTGAGTACTCTCTCAGAACTCCAACTGACTGTCTGCATGGAGACATCCGGAAAAGATGTGACACAGTCAACATCTTATACCTGGTGAGATGACCTAGTTTGAGCTAACTTAAAAACTTTTGGAAACACACACGCAATCAACATTTTCGTGCACAAAGTTGGAAATCAGTAGTCAGGGTCCTGGTGTACGGATACGTCAGCCGCCGCACCAACACTGGACTCCCTAAACTGAAGACGCCACTCAGTGCCCTTAACACTATTGCTTCACAGAAAAGAAAATATCAAAGTTATAAGTCATGCGGTAGAACTGACTGCTCTGATACCAATTTGTCACGACCCATCCTCAAGGCCCGTTTCATGACTACCCCAAGTCCGCCTTCCATAGGCCAGGGGCTGGCGACTAGCACCAAAGGCATAAATCCCGATAATTGGGAAGGAATTTCCTTTATAAAAGTAACAAAACACCATAGAGTAAAAGCAGAAGTAAAACACTAAGTATAAAGAGTAGTGTTGAAAGGTAAATGGGCCAGAATACAAACCCAAATGAAAGTACAACTACAACTGAATAAAGTAAAACAGGAAAAGACAACAGCTGGTAGAACAGAACCGGCTCCTGGGTCGTCCTCCTCGGATCCTACCTGAAGTGTAGGTACAGATGGTACAACTCCTAGATCGTCCACCACGGATCCTACCTGAAGGGTAGGTACAGATAGCCTCCACAATGATCTCTCCCATCAACCTCCTCCGAGTGTATTCTCACCGTGAAGTCCACCTCCAGATACTGACTCGTCGTGTAGTCCACCTCCGGGTACTGACTCGTCATGTATTTCACCTCCGGGTACCGTCCAGTCCTCGAACACTCGGCCTCCGTCTGCACTGCCCGCCGTCTGCAACCAACACAACGAGGTGCGGCCATAGCCCATGCAGGGGTGAGTATAACGATACACAGTAGGGACCCCGAGACCCTCAAGGTCTCACTAAAACCAACAAGGATAACCAAAAAGAAGATCTCAACAGATAACCTCTACTTAGGTATATGCCCATACATATACCTATGTTATCAAATAACCCATCTCAATCATGAGGAAACACAAGGATTATGAAATCAACGGATAACTACTACCCAAGTATATGCCCATACATATACCTATGTTATGAAGTAACCCATCTAAATCATGAGGAAACACAAAGGTCATAGACTCAGATCAAACTAGGATTTTCCTTAACGAAATTGTAACTGCTGAAGAACCCCGTCTCTAGAGTGTACAGTGCTCCTGTCACAACTCCATGGTACTGCACAGTAACCTAAGACAGCTGAGGTACTCCTCCTGTCGAGTACCGCGGATCAGCCACCCAAACATAGTAGTGCTTCCCGTCGGGGTATGCCACCCAAACACAGTAGTGCACACCCCCTAGTAGCATGCTGAGGTACTCTCCGGACGAGTACCGCGGGTTTGCACTGTCCCACAGGTAGTGCTCCGTCCGCCTTGGGTCTGCACCTCACAAAGTAGTGCTCCATACACTGGGCTAGTCGACTCACTCCAAGTCGAGCCGGTCAAGCAGTTGTCAGGTCTCAGTCGGCTACACGGTCTCCGTACTCCGCGCGCTCATCTTTGGGAGGGTCCGTTCCACGAGCTATAGGTCGATACTCCAAGTATCTCAAAGTACCATGAAGAATTATCTCAAAGGACCGCCTTGTCATAGGGGTCTCAACACAACAGACGGTGCGTCAATCAGACGCCCGGTCTGTAAGTTATTAGCCTTTTCGTCCCAGGGGCCCAGTTGGTTTTGTGAGCGAACCAACCCGGTCGTATCTCAACTATACCCCAATCTGTCATAGGGTATACTCATAGGGACTGTTTCTCAATGTGATCACCAATGCCGCTGACGATTCGTCAAACAGACGTCTGGTCTGAAAGATATATGCCTTTCCGTTCTAGGGTCCTGGTTGGATTTCGGGTACATTCAAACCCGTCCACTATCCAACAACAACCAAAACTCAGGAGAAGTATGCCAAAAGTTCCGTTTCATGAAGAGAAAATCAACAAAGTCGACGTCATGTCAATCGGACATCCGGAGCTCAAGTTATAAGCGTTTCTGCTCCGAGAGCCCGGTTGGATTCATGTTCAATCCAACCCAGTCATACTTCAAATGACACCGGTTAACCAAACCGGTCAAACCATTACGATCCATATAGAAAAACACCCGAGATGGACTACCCATTGGTCCAAAGCAGATAACCGGCGAAAAAGTTTCATTTCACCGCATCATGCGCGAACCGTGCCTCGTGGGGCCCACACGTCAACCTCGACTTAAATATCCAAAATTAGTCATGAAACATCCGTCGTAATTCCAGGGTCACAAGGTCGCAGACAGTTCGTCATTCCAACATCGTATGAGAGAGATATGTCCTGATACAAGATCCCGTAATAATAATAATAATATTATTATTCGGTGTTTCGTGGCCCCATGCCACAGATCAGAATTTAATATCCAATATTGGACTTGAATCGATTGTCTTAAAGATAGAGTTACATCGCCGATGACAAATCTTCATTCCGTCATCGTATGGAGGACTTATGTCGAGAATAAGGTTTCCAGACTCAAAAAAAAATAATAACATTATTTTATTCTGTCATTAATACAAAAAAAACACCCAAAACAACTCTCCACACACATGAAGTACCACTCAATTAAAAATTCCATTTTAATTAATTTTATTTTATTATTCATATATCTAAACCCAAATAATAAAATAAGGGTGGCTTGTGTACAGCGCACAACACACCTCTTGTGTGCAGCGCACCTCATTAATTCAATTTCATTTATTTTTCTTTTTAATTTATTTACTTTATTCCTTATCTCTCCAATCCCATTTATATACAGTTTATCTCTTACAACCCAAACGGTGGGGTTCCTCCATACAACCAAAACCCTCGGCAACACCTCCGGCAAGCCGGGTCGCCGCACCTCGAGCCTGCCATGCTGCAGCGCCTCAAGCCAGCCGCACCGCCTAGCTCGTCGGGAGCTGCATTCTGAAGACATGCCGGAATCGCATCGCCACATCACCCCTTTTGCGGGATGCTGCACCTTCGTTCTAAGCCAGAAAATTGTGACGATTGCATATTTGAGATCCTTGGGTCGAGATCTCCTCATCCATATTCCGTGTTTAACGAAACATTATGTTTTTAACGCGCTTAATTATTTGGAGACCAAGAACGTGCGAAGAACGAAATAGAAAAGATCATGGTTTATTTTCAGATTGATGACCATATTTGTTTGACCATCGTTGTTGAGAATCTAGAACAAGAGGAATTAGTAAATAGATACTTATCATACTTCAAAATAAACACCTACCTTGATTATGACGTTGCACGTCGTTGAGCTGCGGAAAGAGAATGGAGTTGACGTCGATCATTGCGTCCGCCTCACACTTCATATCAGAGCTTGAGCGTCGATGACACGTAGGAATATGACCACCGTTGAAGGATTGTTCTTCGTCGATGATCTTGGAAGGCCCGTCGTTGGAGAACTGTTCTTCATCGAAGGTTTAGAATTCTCTCTAAATTTCTCCAGAGGTTTCCCACAAGATTCTCCAAAAATTTTCCAACCCATATTTAAAAGATGTTTGCCCTATTAATAAACATGTCATGCCTTTTCAAATTCAAAACACTTAATTAATTAAAGTGTTGGCACCATTAAAGAGGGAGAGAGATTGTCTCTTTTTTAAGGGGGTTGTCACATTAATTTGAAGGGGTGTTAAAAGGGGGGTTTAAGCGTGGTTTTGGGGAGATGAAATGTTGGGGCTCGTGTGGGCCCCACATTCTAAATATCCACACAAGGGTAGTTAGGTGGTAGTGGTCCCATCCTTAACTCCCCTTTGTATAATTTAACCACCTCAGATATAAATAAAATTGTACACACCAATTTTATTTATTTTAAACTAATTCCCCAAAAATTAATTCTCAATCCGCTTAAAACGCAACTGCGGTAAAGATCCCTTAAGAAATTATCGGTGCTGCGAGTTCATCGGTGCCCTCGATTTTCAATTCCGAGTAACGGTTCAAAAGATAAGAAAACCCACACGTACGGTTACTGAACGTACCTGAAAAAAAGTTTGGAAAATTATTATCAGTCACCCTCGACCCGAGCCAGTCAAGGTTAGGCTCTGCCTAAGTGAAACATGCCCCAACAAATCCAACGGTACTCTCAGATTTTCAATCCAAGTTACCGTTTAAATGATACGAATTTTACAATAAAATAATTGTCATTTAATTATTTTATTTGCGGCCAAGAACTATCTTTTCTGGTGGCCCACGCCGGCCAAAGTTAGTGTCTGCTTAAATAAACCATTCCCTCACGAGATCAGCAATTGTCTCGGATTTTTAATCCAAGCTACCGTTTGTGAGTTATAATAATTTGAAAATTAAAATAATTTATTAAATTATTTTATTTACGGTTAAGTCATTTTTGGGATTTCTCATAGGAGGCCCGCGCCGACTAAACTTAAGTCGTGCCTAGGGTAATCCTGCCATCCTGAGCGCAACGGTGACCTCAGATTTCTGATCCGAGTAACCGTTTAAGTTTTATTACACTTTTTCAGTAAAATTGATTACACGCGTTAATTTAAGCTTAACAAAACTTCTGAAAATTATTCCAGGCTCTTCGGGCCTCGGAATCAGGTGCCGTCTGAAACCACACACTCACAAAATTCCAAAGAAATTAAGAAAACAAATCCCTTGAAATTTCCAACTCTTTACAGTACAACTCCTTGTAGGTCAAAAAGTTTAATCACCCTACACATTAAACTTGCTTCTGACAACTCTACTCCTTGACGAACCCTTCTGTATCCTCTATCCTAGTAAACCACATCAGAAGTCCATATAGTCGATCACTTTTTCCTTATTTTGAATCTTTTGATAAATTGACATTATGAAGATAGGTTCTAGATACTAAATCAAAGTATATATTTCCTCCTAGATAAGTCACTCATTGGAATCCCCATTCAAAAATATGTCTATAAAAAATTGAAACATATCCTTGATGATGATTCTCCTCTCCCGTATCGAAAAACCCCATGATCAATTGAAATAATTGCTTACCTTTTAAATAACATCATGGTCAATGAATGGAACACTAATAAAGAAATTCTAGAAATCAAACCATGAATCATCAGCTTACTTAAACTCACAAATATATACAATCCACCATAGTTTGAAAGCTCTTCACATCTGACTAACATCTAATGGAACCCAGTTCTTCTCTAGAGACCATATAAAATTGAAGGCCATCGAAATACCTAAGAACGTGATTTTTTTTAATTTTCCATAGACATTTCCCTCATTCTTCCCCAAATAATACCATATAAAATCATACAACAATTTCTCTACTTGATCCTCCTCCTCAACTATATCAAACATCCAGCAATCAACATAATTTTCTTGTTGAAGCTCTAATGGCCAAGAAACAATCATATGATAACCAGGATCTGTCACTAAATAGGGGAAATAAGCATGTCCTGCACCTAATATTATAGAATTTTATCATGATTCATTTTAATCATATTAATTTATTTCATCAATCCCTAAACAACCCATTTCTAACCAGAAAATAAGTCCTTAATATGCATGTTACTATCCTATGTGTATAAATATCAAGAGGAATCAACTCAAATGGTTAATTTGAAGGATCAATGTCCTTATATTGGATCATGGGGGCCCTAAAATAGTATATGCTAACCCATCATCCATGCCCTATATCACACACAAAGATCAATTGAAAACATCATCCTACTAACCCATATAATCTTTAGAATTCCTAACTATACCCTCCATCATATCCCTCAAATGATAAATTGGATACCATGCTATTAGGAACACCTTTATCTAAATGAAACCCTCATTAGCATGTAATGATGAGAGGAATATAATTTCATATGAGTCCCACCTCTTGTATTCCTAGTATTGGTGACTAACATTAATAAGATAAAAATATTTAAAATAGGATACATTACCCACTATAAAAATATGACTGAGATATAAGATATCAATGATCAATAAAAATCATGATAAAAATATAATAATTGAATCAAATCTATCTTATGATGCTTGAAAAATTAAAAAATGTATAGATATAAGTCTCTAAACCAAATACCCAAAGAAAAGTTCAAGAAGTAATATAATGATAGCCCAAAGGTCCATGCTATTAATGATAAGCATGGTCAATAAAGAGATTTTGGTACCCCAGAAGTAGTTTTTAAATATATAGGGTGAGTATATGATAATACTCTATAGGAAAACCCACATTTATCATTTAAATGTGATATAAAAATACCAATGTTCTTTTGAGTAAATAGTTATACTAACAAAACCTAAACATGCCAACTAACCATCCCATACTCACAAGGGGTTTCACACCTAATAATGAATTCATGTATTGTAACTTAGTTTTTATCATCCTGATGATAGGTTCCCTGCACCTCATTCCCATGAAATTTCCTCTCTCATATGCCAATGATGTACATCCTGGCACTCACACATCTTTTTTATAACATCCCATGACATCACATCCCAATATAGACACCTAGTCCATCAAACCACATAACATATTTCTTAAGGCCACCTTGGACATCACATCAAATCACATACAATCTCATAACAAGGCTTGTTTGGTAATAATAACATATATGAATTTCATCTTATTGCCTCCTCCCCTATAAAAGGAAACTAATATATCCATATCATTCCATCTCATCTAATCATGCCCCACATAAAGACACTAGGGTCATTAAATCACATTACATCACATCTCAATATTTATCTTTTAACTTCTAGAAATAAATTACCATGTATGTTAACATCATCTAAAAGAGGTTATGGGGATGATAGGGTTCCATCCATCCACCCCAGGCATTAGGATATTTGTAAAATACCACCAAAATAATTGGATGTTAATACTATGTTCTTAACATGGTTGGGTAAAATATATAAATTTACAAAGAAATGAAATTTATGTATATAATTTCATAAAAAACTAGACCAATCTATGGTTACACCAGAAAATATAAATGGAAACTAATAACTACACCCCCAAGGACTCGTAGTCTTACCCATATTCACCACCACTAGTAAATTCATAACAACACCCCACAAAACATAAGCCACATTTTATCTTCTTTCTAATTTAAATCCAATTTGTAGATTCATATTACCAAAAAAATTCCATTAATATATCCAATTTATTTTACTTCCCAATATTTCCCATTTAACATGAACACCGTTTAACCCCACAACAAATTTTTAACCATTCATTCATTAAACATTGAATCTATATAAATTGAATTCATCATTTCCCAAATAAAAATATTACTGATTTTATATTGAGAGAAAATTAAACCGCAAAAAAAACACAAAATCCTATGGAAAACAACAGAATCATCATCATCATCATATTACCATATTTTATGGATAAAAACCCCCACATCACCACCATTTCACATACACAACCACATCTTCATGCCAACCACATCTTATCCAATTTCGATCACATACCATATATTATGTCAAAAAACATTATCACATCCACAAAATATAACAAAAAATCTACCAAAACATTACTAATTCCCATAAAGCAGATCAATACAAAAAATCTACAACACACATTCACTTTTACAAACATATTACAAAATAATCACAAAATAGTTTTTAGATTTTTCACAGAGCCTTTTCAAAATGTTAACTTATTATTCATGTTCATTCACACAAAATTAATATATCAACGAAAAAATATTTCATTAAAATAGAATAAGGAATTATCCAATGTAAATCATGGTGGTGAAAAAATAGCACAATAAGGATTTCAAAATAATCACTACAGTGAATGGAAAAAAACACTACTAACCATGTTTTTTAGTGGGGACTTTTTTCAACATAATTAAAAATACCAAAATAATTTCTAATAATAAAAATTGATATTTCCTTAAATATCTCAATAAATTCAACCAAAATGATTAATTTACCTTTTTTAATGGGCATTCAACCATCTTCCCAATATATAAAATGGGTAAATCGAACCCGCATGATACACTGGGAGGGAAATGATGGATCCCCTCCCTAAAATATAGCTTTCTAGTCTATATGAATGGTGGGAATAAGAGGGAACAACTAAAAAGAACCAAAATGATGGGGGAAACCTTAACATCATAAAAAAACAACTATAAACTCCCTTAGAAAAAACACAAAAAACTAATGATTTGCCCAAGAAATAACATAAAAGACAAGAGAAATAGTTGATAAAAATGGAAATGTGATGGAGGAACTCACATAAACCACCACATATTATTACATTGAATTTAGGGTAAAATGAATATTAAAGGGGGGATTAATGTTATTCTTCAAGAGAACTTGGGCCGCTCAAGAATAAAGGAAAATATTAAAACGTGTTCTGGTTCGATGGGATTTATGAATTAATAACTGGACCGAAAAATGGACCACATTATAGACACCCAGTTGAAAACACAAAATAGATAAAAACTAAGGGAACAATGGAGAACCCCCTAACCATGATGCAACCCTTATTATTATATTATCTCAGGGAGATCTACTGCTATATACATTATGTATATCCTAGAAAATGTGGAGGTGTCCATCAAATTGCTATTTCAGCTACGCCACAATCCAAAAAAACTGTGAAGGGGGGTATGATGTAGCATAAATCTATGGAAAATCCAAACTAAAAAAATGGGAACCCCCTAAAATCCATCACCCAAGACTTCATGCTGCAACCATGCCTCCACCCCATATACATACTGAGATTGGAAGAACATACGACAACTAACCCTTAGACACTACACCATAGCCCTCTTTATGATCTATATCCTTTACTTAAATAGATGTATCATAAAACAATACCATGTGCTTCCCCTATATCATTAGTCACTCCCCCACACCCACAAGGATACGCTAACAACATAGATTATGATATATAACACAGAATCCTTCCCCATGTTTTTTCCTTTTGAAACATCCATTTTAACCACCAATAACTTTAATTCATCTTTTCTATACCACCACCGCCTGAATTATTGCAAAGTAACAACCTAGATGTCCTAGTAAATTTTAGATAATTAGGAATATATCCATTTTAATCTATATATTCAATTTAATACCATTTTCATAAATATTTTACTTCATTAATAGTTAATGAAGTTTTATTTTTTTAGAAACCACCATATATATATATATATATATATTATTTACATAATTAATTCTCAATGTAATGTTCCAAGAAATCAATACCACTATCATGGGTACCATTTTCGAACTAATTATTCCCACCTATTATGACTTTACTTATTTCCTTAATCATGTTTTAAACACACACTTAGTATTTTTTATTAAAACAAGAAATGTGATTTCTTATTTTTAAATTTATATTATATCACCCTCTTTATTTATAGTATCAATACACTTATTTTTATGATACATTTCAATGGAATTCACTTATACCTAAGATATTATGTAAATTTTATTATCCATAACTGTCTAGTTTTTGAGGTTGCACTTATTAATAGCCATTGATGATTCATTCAGTATATTATTTTATAATACTATGATTTTGGTGCAAATGTTATCTACTAACATAATCAGATTTTATGTAATCTAAATCATCACCCCATCAGTGATTTCATATAATTATTATAGAAATAATTATTTTTCCAATAAGATTTAATAAATTCTATCAAATTCATTATGAAATTAAATATTAAAAAATGAAATTTTTAATCTATAAAATATTAATATGGAAAAATAAAATTATTAGAATTATATAATTGACTATATATTTAGTTAAAAATGAATTCTAATTATATATGTATGATATTCAAAATTACACACTCTCATAGACATTCTCTTCATTCATTAAAATATTCTCTCATTTGACCATGATTATGAAAGGACCCGCAAATTTTAAGAAATAATTAATGATGGAAATAGGTTTATACTCTATAATATAATGTATCATATAATTATTAAATTTAATAAATCAATTAATTATAATTTAATTTAAATAATAATTTTATCATTTTTTAAAATACATTATTTTTTCATGGTTACCTAATAATGTGTTTCTGCCTCTACAATCAATTAGTTGTTCCATTAATTTATCCAATTTTTTTTCTATTATTAGAGTTACTAGAATAATTTCATATTCTCTAGATGAAAACTTATTTCACAAAATAACCACTATAATATTTTTTTTTCTATTTTCATTTAATATTCCCTTTATGGAATATTTACTTACATTTTCAGCATCAGTTTCTTGTCCTTTAAGAAACATCAATACATCAAATTTAGGATTCAAAAACATAATAATTTAAATTTTTATGAAATTATTTTAATTAAAAATAGTCCTTTTCAAATTAATATAAATTATAAAATCCACATGTCTTTTCATGTTTTTCTTTATTTGACTATTTAACAATTGTTTGACTAAATTGGACCTAACATATTCTTTTTTTAAAAATGATATCTTTTTAATACAATTCACCATATTTATGGTATTAAATCATTTCATACAAAACATTCTCACAATTACTTCTTAAATCATGTGTTACAACACCTACATGAGTGATAATTTGTGTTCCACTTTTCCCATAAGTTCATGTAATCAATGTTAAAACAAGTTATCCTCTATTATGTTTAGTTGAAAATAAATTTTCGTATAAATAACTTGAAAAAACAATTTTATATCAATCACAATTTTTCCGGAACATATCATATTTAATACACAGTAAAATTATTCTAAAATTCATAATAATGAATTCATTTCCAATCAAACCATGTTTTTAAACAAACTACATACCGTGTTTCACCACATCTAGGTAAAGAATATCCATGGAACTGAGTTTTAACTTTCATATATCCATTATTAAAAATTCTTTATTTATTAAATATATATTATTTATATATTTTATTACCTATATATTATATAGTCAACACCTTTTAAAATCCTTTAATCACTAATAATATGTGATGAAAATCATTGTTCAAGAATAAACCATAATGTCACTATGACTATCATGACTAATTAAATGTGTTTTATCAAATTATAATTTTTAAATCATATTGTTGTAAATTTCAATAGATATTTTAGAAAAAAATTATTTTTAGTATTGAACATGTTTTTTTATACATTCCCAACATTATTTCCTTTCCTATATATATATATATAATATAATTTATATGATTAATTTTTTTATGTTTTTACTATCCACAAGTGTTATGGGTTTCTACTAATTTATTAAAAACATATAACACTAATCGTAGATAAATATTAAATAGTCATAAATTTATATATTTAAAAATGTTATATGAAAATAATTATCAATTAAGGATTAATATTCCCAAATACTTCTTCGTCACTTTATAATTTCTTGGAATTATATTTCAAAAATATTTTACAAAATATAAATATTATTTTATTAAACTAAACAAAAGATATACTATTATTAATTTAGTAATGATATATGAAATATTTATAAAATTTAATCCTTTTATATTGGTCCATACATTTATTTTTTTTCCTAATATCATAAAAAACTAACATGTTTTTAAAGTTTGAAATGTAAAATTTTACACTTATAATATTTCAAAGACCATAAAATTTTAAATAAATAAATTGAAGAAATTAAATGAAATATATCACATTTATTTTATAATAAATTAATTTATCTTGATAAAAATATCTAGTCTTATATAAATATAATATTCAAAGGATTCTAAAACTACCTCTATAGACGTACAAAAGGTATATATTGAATTATTCGAGTGATTTTTGGGGTATTGGAATTAAATTTTTCAATAAGATTTCCTATTAATTGTATATTAGATTATTTATATTATTTTTAATTATCTTTCATAACCAGTTGAACATTAAAATATTCTTTTATCATTAATAACTCAACTGTAATTTTATAAAAAAACATTATATTAATTTTGAGTTCGTGAGAAATTGTTTTTCTTCTGAATTTTTACCCAATTAAATAATTTTCCTAATACATATCTTCTATTATAATTTCATTTAAATTTATGTACATAATTATTCTTATTCTACACATTCTTCAACACCAACTAAATAACTATCATGTTCATCCAATATTGAGGCGAATATTGTGTCACCATTAATTCATGAACTTTTCACATCATTATCAATATATTCACTATTATACTCATCTCATTTGAATTGTAAATTTACTATATTAATACATTGTTGTGTTGTTGAATTTTCCATTGATATTTTTTATACCACAAGATAAATGAACTAATAAGGTGATCACAAATAACATTGATTAATTATATTTCCACATATTATTAAATTTTAGCTATTTCATATAATTGTTTTTATATAAATAAGATATCCCTCAAAATATAACATTATTTAAAAATTGATAGAAGGTAATTCAAACCCAAATTTTCATAAATTTCAACCAATATAAAGAGTTTGATAATATGAGAAAAAAATGAGTCAATATTGACTCAACCGAATCATTGTAATCGTTACATAATTATAAACGTATTTACAAAACTATAAATTCTTAAAATACCACTTCTGTGAAAATGATTCCAAAATATTATTCCAAATTACATAGTATTTCACTGTATTTTCAAGTATATATAGGTTGGTTGTGTGGTATTAGACCGACATCGATATTAGGGAGCTCTTAAGAGAGGGCCAAACTGTTATGGAGTTCTACATCATGCATCAGGGATGCGAATAATGAAATTTTACATAATATGGATAGGACATTATAATATAGTATAACATCATATGATATGGACATATATGATTATTTTTAATTTTATTCAACTAGAATCTTCCATTTCATGGTAATTTGGCCAATAACGCTCTAACATTCTATGGGCGCGAAGAGGGAATGATGTAATTTGGGCCCTTAAGATTTTTGGATATATGAAAATGATATTGGAAATTTTTACATTTGATATTAAGAAAACATGTTCAAAATAAGACTTCCACAGGGATATGGTGACAACATATATCGAATAACGAAGTTCTCCTATGAACCAAGGTTCCTCCGGTTAATAGGAATTTTTTGGTCACACATTATGATGAGAAAATTAGAGGTTTATTATGAATAGTGAAATAGAATTTTCATTTGTAGTTTATGTTTTTATAAATGTATAGCCATGTAATAATATGGAGATCCAAAATTTCTTTGGCATGAAATATGTTTTTTCATGTCTTCTCCTGGAGAATAAAGGTTACATTTTTGTTAACATTGAATCAGAATGGGTAGAGTTTTCCAAGAACATGTATGTTTCCTTACATGTAACTAATTAATTGAAAATTTAGGGATAGTTTATGAATTTGGAGATCCATGTGTCTGTAATTATCTATTGTAAATAGTAATCATTCCATACATTTTTTTAGTTAAAGAAATCCCACATGGGTTATTCGTATACATGGAGTTGATTTTTTTTTGAATACAGGTTCATGAATGGGGTGAGAACCCATATTGAATTCTTCAATGATTATCTGGATCATACATGGAAGAGTGGGGACACTATTATATTGAATTTGGACTAGGATATAGGGTCTTAGTGTTATTATGTATCACACTGGAATGTGAATCATCCCATACATAGTTTGGAGCATCTTAACATTGATTGAAAGGGACATAAGCCATGCATCTTGAGTTCATGTGTAAATGATGAAGGTATATCAATGGAAAAAATAAGGAATAAAGCCTCGTAAATTATTTCCTGGTGTTTTTGAAATCATATGTCAATAGTTATCCCATTATTGTGATAAGATGACTCTAGAGAAGGATTCCAATGGAATAATATTCATGGTACATAGGGTATGACTAAATATTAACTTCATGTGATTAAGATGTTATGAGAATTTTGAATTCCGTATGGAAGGAAAATATGGGTCATTTATTTTATGGTAACGTTATAAGGACCATATTTTCAACTTTACTATCATGTAGTAAGGATGAATGGTGTCTTTCAGTTTATCATCATACTACTAGGTCCAAATATTCATATACATTTGATGGAATTTCATTACACGTAGAAGGTAATAATCTAATAAGATAATGGGGAAATGGAGGACCAGTTTCACTCAAGTTTTCACAAAAATCACAGATAATGAAGGGTGGTCCAAAAGGACAAATTTGAAGATCATTTTTGGATAAACCAGAGACATGATTCATATACCTCACTACGTAACCCACTGAAAATGGAATCAATCCTTACATTTTTATAGAAAATATACATTTTAATTACCGAAATTATATGGGAGAAAACATGGAGAATCTATAATTCATTTTATAGTTTATTTTCAATGACCACTACATGGTTTATAGACTTACATAGTGATCTAAATTGTCTGATAGTTTAGGTTATTATAAATTAAACCATGACTTTTCAATAATTTTGGATTTTTAATATTTTAGTAATTTGTGGGTGTAAACATTCCCTCACTAACAATCAAGTGACATACCCCACATTAAGGGAAGCCTCATTGACCAAATGTTGGAGAAAAAGATCAGGTAATGGGGTATATTGGGATATAGTCACCATAAAAAGGACATATGAATAACTAAATATCTCTAAAAAGAGTTAATTAGGACACATGTAGTTTGGAAGATATATAGGATGCTTGAGCAGTATGAGACAAACACAGAAATTGGGTACCTCCCAGGTGATGACCAAATATTGATTCAGTTCTATATCATGAAATAAGGATGTGAACCATGAAATATTATGTCATGTGGCATATATTCTGTATTATAGTTT
Source organism: Viscum album (assembly GCA_963277665.1). Taxonomy (NCBI): domain Eukaryota; kingdom Viridiplantae; phylum Streptophyta; class Magnoliopsida; order Santalales; family Viscaceae; genus Viscum; species Viscum album. The sequence goes on from OY728150.1 coordinate 1,479,079,763, forward strand.
ATCATTATGTTATACGTATGTATATCATTCCATTTATTTTCATGCAACTACGACCTTGTTGTCGGGTATTTATGGGCCATACCACTAAGAGGTGTATTGTCTTCCTTATCCATCATGATTAATGTGTTATTTTTATTGGTATTGAAATAATCAATGACGTAATGTCATTCCAAAATTGGTTTATGATTTGGGGTTCTATTTATATGTTTTATAGTATCATTCAAAGCTAATACCATTTTTCATGAATGAATGGACAAAAAATATCTTTCATGATCACAACTTCTGCTATCTAGTTTTGGTGAATAGAAAATTGGATCTATTTATGAATCCATTTAATATTGAGTCACCCAAACTCATAAAACCACTTTTCTGATTACTAATCATATGAAAGTTATCTATAGATAGGTATTTGGTGTGTGACATATTTTACTTCAATGGATTCATTTCCTAGCTTCCATAATCCAATGAATACAACTTCTTCAGAGTAATAGTTTGCGATGTATCAAAAAAGACCATAATGAGTGTAGAAGATTTTAATGATGTTAATTCTTTTCCCTATCATTTATTTTTATATAATATAAGACATAGGTTTATTGAAATCCTCCATCTATTAATTTTCTACATCATGGTAGTGGGATGAATGGTTGGATTCAATTTTCTGCCTCTGATACAACTTATTGATTTTGAAAAAAATAAGTTGGTGATGTTTTCAATCAGTAATATGTGAGAGACACCAAGTTTAGTCATTATATTTTATATCAATAAATTTATGATACTCTATGTCCTGAGTTCCATAATAGGATCCATAATGTACAATTTGTAGATGAAGTTGGAATCATTAATAATGTATTTTAACTACTTTATTGAAGATGAATGGTATGACCCTTTGATATCCACTAACTATATGGTGAATGTATTTGATTTTTAATCCATGTGTAGAAAATTTCATATTTTATGGATGATTTTGTCTTGAACTTTGATGAAATGTAACTTTTTTATGAATTGTGTGCAATCCTATTGCATCTAAGGCCATCAATACCCACGCCTCTTGATTTGTTGAGAATCTGTTGATCTTGAGTAGTGGGTACCAAAAGTGTTATCATAAACATTCATTAGGGTTCATGTAGTCCCCTATAAATTAATTCATATGTGGAGATGTCCAATAGTTCTTCTCTTATAAATTACCTTATAATTTTCCCGGCTATCATAGCAATTGAATTTTAATTCAAATCACATGATATATTCTTTGTTAGAAATGCTTCCTAGGATGGTCCAATTCGGTATGAATTAATAGAGGGGAAACCTAAAATCATTTTATGATTATCTATTATAGTGGAAAATAATTTTTTTGTTCTATACCATAATACATTGATGAAATATAAATACTATACAATTATGAATGATTTTGATTATTGTTTCATCCACATCTAGTTCTTTGAAGGCTATAATAGTGTTTACTAATGCATATTCTTAATTTTTTTGTGATGGTGTGACATGATTTAGAGTTAGTTTGGAATGAAAATCTACCACCAACCCCTGAACATAATTTAGTAGCTGGATCAACTCACTTTTTCCAATGGCATATTCACCATTTATTTTCTTAATCACCATCTCAGAGTCACATTTTTATCTTAGGTGAGTCACTAATATCTTCAATGAAATTTAAAATCCTATAATGAGGTATTGGTTATGGACCACAATATTATTATAGTTTTATAATATATGGATGTATTTGGGTAGAACTAAATTTAATACATAAATAAGGATGACTCCATACTGAATATTACAGAGCTTGGGGTCTTCTATCCTCTTTCTGGTTGGTCTTATAGATTCACTGTTAAAGTACATTTCACCCATTTCGGTAGAGTCTTGAATAGATAATAACTTCTCATATGAAAATTTAGTAATTACTGCAACATATTCCATAGATGTTTGTTCTTCAATAAAATTTTCAAAGGCCTTACCATTTTATATCCTTCTCGAGTATGGAGCAAATATCGAACTATTTCATTCGAACCACCCATTATGAAAAAAATCCAGTCAACTTGCTACAATTGATTATAAATATTAGAAGATGGTTTCTTGATATAAAATAGACCACATTGTGTATGAAATATTTCATTTAATTATGAATTCAAAAAATCAACATTAAATAGTTATTCTGGATATATGAATACCCTTTATAATTTTCCATCATGGAGTGATGAGGATAATAAAGGTTTTTTTAATACCATCTTCATGATTCTATGTGAGAAAGGACCACAATGATAGTTCTAGAGCAGTAACATATAATAGTAGTGGATTTTATTTAACTATATATTTTAGAAATTGTGGGATTAGGAGATATTGTTTGATGCTTTCAAATGCATCATGGCAGTCAATTGTCCAGTAAAATATGGACCCCATTTTTCATCAATGTAACGAAGGGAAAACACTTACCTATGAGGTTTTCTATAAACCATAAAATGTAAAAATGGTGTCCTTTTAGTTTTCACAGGTTTTTGAGATTATATGGGGTAATATACCATTAATTTCCTAAGTTTTTATAGTATCAACCTTGATTCCACAATTTCATAGTACAAATCTAATAATTTTCTCTGATGTAATGTTGAAATAAAATTTTAGGATGATTATATTCCGACTATGTTTTTACAATTTGACTAAAATGATTTCAATATGAGTAAGGTGACTAGAAAAATTCCATGATTTAAACACAAAATCATCAACATAACCATTGGATAATTTTATACATAAATGATTGAAGATATCATGCATAAAACATTCATATGTAGTGCCAGCACTATTTAAACCAAATGGTATCAAGCGATATAAGAATAATTACTATGGGCCATAGAGTTGGTGGATTATTCATCTTCTACCACCATTCAGAATTGATTTTATCTTAAATATTCAACCATTGTGGGGAGATCTTACTAGCCATCTAATTCATCTATTAAAAACCCTATAGTATTAATTAGGAATTTATCCATCAATCAGTGCCATTAGTGGCCACTTAAATTATTGAAAACCCTAATTTTCCATTATTTTTCATGATGGAGATAATGAGGGAAATAAATTTCATGTGCTGGACCCCCTGAATGATATTTTTCATTGAATATATTTTCAATTTCATATTTTATCTTGGCATTATGCAAAAAATTTGACCTTTATGGATGTCTTCTTGAATCCACATTGATCTATTGGATATCCCAAGTGATGGGTAAATACATTTGGGGAAATTCCTTGAATTTAATTATAATACTTGGAAAACATGTCTTGCGGCTCTTAAAAAAAGTGGTGTAAATTTCCTACTCACCGATTAGAGTAGAGGTGCTGATTAACAACGATCACTGATCCCCCGATTTACCTATATTTATCTATCAGATTTCATTCATAGCGGTGGAGAATAATTCCTTCAATGATATATTATATTATCTGAATTCATCTACCTTATCCTTTACCATGTCTTCTTTTTCTGTGACCATGTCGTGAAACACGGAAGATAATAGTGAATCATTGAGGTTTGGGGGAAGTTCATTGTCTTTAGATCTAGATACCAACAGATATATAATGAGTTTATTTGATCTACTTGAGGAAGTGGACACTTGATGTTGTTTTGGGGATAAAGGTGGGGAATTTACATTTTTGGTCGAACTGCTCATGGAAATATATAAGAAGTTTCAGGTTCATTATAGGTCAAATGTTTTATTCAAAATCATGAATACCGATGAGTATATTATTGCATCTGAGCTTATGTCCTAAACCTGAATGATGGGTATCACATACTCATCACTAATGTCATTGAATGTGCGAGTCCTGGTAATTTCCATACCATTTGGCATATTTATCAGAGAGAACCTATTAATTATGGGTTGTTTCAATTCTCTATAGTAGAATCCTACATTAATAAATTATGATTCACTATATTTTAATAGAGATTTATCACCATTTAACATCCCAACAATCCAATTACTAATTTATTTAAGGCATTGATGATATGATGAAGGGATCAACACATGATGGTCAATCAAAGGCCATCCTATAAATACATTGAAAGATGTATCTTACCGAAGGAAAATGAACTCTGTGTCAGATACACAATCTCGAAACTAAGATTTGAATTTAATATTTCTCAAGGTTTTTTGTTTTCTTTTATCATAACCATGAAGTGTATGAGAAAAAGGAGCATGATCATCTTCACTGTATTCTAATCAGTGAATCAATCTGATCGAAATGAGTTTGACCCCTGATTCATTTTCAATGAATTCTCAATGTATGTCATTGTAATCTAATATTCCATATACATAAAAGTTCCCTATGTGTCCCTGTATAACATAATATTTGTCATTTTATATGAAATATACATCTTCATGTCATTATTATAGAAATAATTGTTTTTCCAATAAGATTTAATAAATTCTATCAAATTCATTATGAAATAAAATATTAAAAAATGAAATTTTTAATCTATAAAATATTAATATGTAAAAATAAAATTATTAGAATTATATATTTCACTATATATTTAGTTAAAAATGAATTCTAATTCTATATGTATGATATTCAAAATTACACACTCTCATTGACATTCTCTTCATTCATTAAAATATTCTCTCATTTGACCATGATTATGAAAGGACCTGCAAATTGTAAGAAATAATTAATGATGGAAATATGTTTATACTCTATAATATAAAGTATCATATAATTATTAAATTTAATAAATCAGTTAATTATAATTAAATTTAAATAATTTTTTTCTCATTTTTTAAAATACATTATTTTTTCATGGTTACCTAATAATATGTTTCTTCCTCTACAATCAATTAGTTATTCCGTTAATTTATCCAATTTTTTATCTAGTATTGGAGTTACTAGAATAATTTCATATTCTATAGATCAAAATTAATTTCACAATCTAACCACTATAATATTTTTTTCTATTTTCATTTAAGATTCCCTTTATGGAATATTTACTTACATTTTCAGCATCAGTTTCTTGTCTTTTAAGAAACATCAATACAGCATATTTAGGATTCAAAAACATAATATTTTAAATTTTTATGAAATTATTTTAATTAAAAATAGTCCTTTTCAAATTAATATAAATTATAAAATCAACATGTCTTTTCATGTTTTTCTTTATTGGTCTATTTAACAATTGTTTGACTAAATTGGAACTAACATATTCTTTTTTTAAAAACGATATTTTTTTAATAAAATTCACCATATTTATGGTATTAAATCATTTCATACAAAACATTCTCACAATTACTTCTTAAATCATGTCTTACAACACCTGCATGAGTGATAATTTTTGTTCCACTTTTCCCATAAGTTCATGTAATCAATGTTAAAACAAGTTATCCTCTATTATGTTAAGTTGAAAATAAATTTTCGTATATATAACTTGAAAAAATAATTTTATATCAATCACATTTTTTCCGGAACATATCATATTTAATACCAGTAGAATTATTCTAAAATTCATAATAATGAATTCATTTCTAATCAAACCATGTTTTTAAACAAACTAAATACCGTGTTTCACCCCATCTAGGTAAATAATATCCTTGGAATTGAGTTTCTACTTTCATATATCCATTATTAAAAATTCTTTATTTATTAAATATATATTATTTATATATTTTATTACCCATATATTATATAATTAACACCTTTTAAAATCTTTTAATCACTAATAATATGCGATGAAAATCGTTGTTCAAGAATAAACAATAATGTCACTATGACTATCATGACTAATTAAATGTGTTTACCAAATTATAATTTTTAAATCATATTGTTGTAAATTTCTATTGATATTTTAGGAAAAAATTATTTTTAGTATTGATCTTGTTTTTGTATACATTCCAAACATTATTTCCATTCCCATATATATATATATTTATAATATAATTTATATGATTAATTTTTTTATGTTTTCACTATCCACAAGTGTTGTGGGTTTCTACTATTTTATTAAAAAAATATAACAATAATCTTAGATAAATATTAAATAGTCCTAAATTTATATATTTAAAAATGTTATATGAAAATAATTATCAATTAAGGATTAATATTCCCAAATACTTCATCATTACTTTAAAATTTCTTGGAATTATATTTCAAAAATATTTTACAAATTATAAATATTATTTTATTAAACTAAACAAAAGATATACTATTGTTAATTTAGTAATGATATATGAAATATTTATAAAATTTAATCCTTTTATATTGGTCCATAAATTTATTTTTTTCCTAATATCATAAAAAAATAATATGTTTTTAATGTTTGAAATGTAAAATTTTACAATTATAATATTTCAAAGACCATAAAATTTTAAATAAATAAATTGAAAAAATTAAATTAAATATATCATATTTATTTTATAATAAATTAATTTATCTTGATAACAATATCTAGTCTTATATACATATAATATTCAAAGGATTCTAAAACTACCTCTATAGACGTATAAAAGGCATATATTGAATTATTCGAGATATTTTTGTGGTATTGAAATTAAATTTTTCAATAAAATTTCATATTAATTGTATATTAGATTAATTATATTATTTTTAATTATCTTCCATAACCAGTTGAACATTAAAATATTCTTATATCATTAATAGCTCAACTGTAATTTTATAAAAAAACATTATAGTAATTTTGAGTTCGTGAGAAATTGTTTTTCTTCTGAATTTTTACCCAATTAAATAATTTTTCTAATACATATCTTATATTATAATTTCATTTAAATTTATGTACATAATTATTCTTATTCCACACATTCTTCAACACCAACTAAATAACTATCATGTTCATCCAATATGGAGGTGAATATTGTGTCACCATTAATTCATGAACTTTTCACATCATTATAAATATATTCACTATTATACTCATCTCATTTGAATTGTAAATTTACTATATTAATACATTGTTGTGTTGTTGAATTTTCCATTGATATTTTTTATACCACAAGAGAAATGCACTAATAAGGTGATCACAAATACCATTGATTAATTATATTTCCACGTATTATTAAATTTTAGCTATTTCATATTAATTTTTTAATATAAATTAGATATCCCTCAAAATATAACATTATTTAAAAATTGATAGAAGGTAATTCAAACCCAAATTTTCATAAATTTCAACCAATATAAAGATTTTGATAATATGAGAAAAAATGAGTCATTATTGACTCAACCGAATCACTGTAAATGTTACATAATTATAAACGTATTTACAAAACTATAAATTCTTAAAATACCACTTCTGTGAACAATTATTCCATAATATTATTCCAAATTACATATTAATTCACTGTTTTTTTGAAGGATATATAGGTTTCTTGTGTGGTATGATACCGACATCGATATTAGGGAGCTCCTAAGAGAGGGCAAAACTGTTATGGAGTTTTACATCATGCATCAGGGATGCGAATAATGAAATTTTACATAATATGGAGATGACTTTATAATATAGTATAACATCATATGATATGGACATATATTATTATTTTTAATTTTATTCAATTAGAATCTTCCATTTCATGGTAATTTGGCCAATTACGCTCTAACATTCTATGGGCGTGAAGAAGGAATGATGTAATTTGGGCCCTTAAGATTTTAGGATATATGAAAATGATATTGGAAATGTTTACATTTGATATTAAGAAGACATGTTCAAAATAATATTTCCACAGGGATGTTGTGACAACATATATAGAATAACGAAGTTCTCCAATGAACCAAGGTTCCTCCGGTTAATTGGAATTTTTTGGTCACACATTATGATGAGAAAATTAGAGGTTAATTATGAATACTGAAATAGAATTTTCATTTGTAGTTTATGTTTTTAAATATTTATAGCCATGTAATAATATGGAGATCCAAAATTTATTTGAAATGAAATATGTTTTTTCATGTCTTCTGCTGGAGTATAAAGGTTACATTTTTGTTAACATTGAATCAGAATGGGTAGAGTTTTCCAAGAACATGTATGTTTCCTTACATGTAACTAATTAATTGAAAATTTAGGGATAGTTTATGAATTTGGAGATCCATGTGTCCGTAATTATCTATTATAAATAGTAATCAATCCATACATTTTTTAGTTAAAGAAATCCCACATGGGTTTGATTCGTATACATGGAGTTGATTTTTTTTTGAATATAGGTTCATGAATGGGGTGAGAACCCATATTGAATTCTTCAATGATTATATGGATCATACATGGAAGAGTGGGGACCCTATTATATTGAATTTGGACTAGGATATAGGGTCTGAGTGTAACTATGTATCACACTGGAATGAGAATCATCCCATACATAGTTTGGAGCATCTTAACATTGATTGAAAGGGACATAAGTCATGCATCTTGAGTTCATGTGAAAATGAATAAGGTATATCAATGGAAAAAATAAGGAATAAAGCCTTGTAAATTATATCCAGTTGTTTTTGAAATCATATGTCAATAGTTATCCCATTATTGTGATAAGATGACTCTAGAGAGGGATTCCAAAGGAGTAATATTCATGGTACATAGGGTATGACTAAATATTAACTTCATGTGATTAAGATGTTATGAGAAATTTGAATTCCACATGGAAGGAAAATATGGGTCATTTATTTTATGGTAATGTTATAAGGACCATATTTTCAACTTTACTATCTTGTAGTAAGGATGAATGGTGTCTTTCAGTTTATCATCATACTACTAGGTCCAAATTTTCATATACATTTGAGGGAATTTCATTACACGTAGAAGGTAATAACCTAATAAGATAATGGGGAAATGGAGGACCAGTTTCACACTTGTTTTCACAAAAATCACAGATAATGAAGGGTGGTCCTAAAGGACAAATTTGAAGATCATTTTTGGATAAACCAGAGATATGATTCATAAACCTTACTACGTAACCCACTGAAAATGGAATCAATCCTTACATTTTTATAGAAAATATACATTTTAATTACCGAAATTATATGGGAGAAAACTTGGAGAATCTATAATTCATTTTATAGTTTATTTTCAAAGACCACTACATGGTTTATAGACTTACATAGTGAACTAAATTGTCTGATAGTTTAGATTATTATAAATAAAACCATGACTTTTCAATAATTTAGGATTTTTAATATTTTAGTAATATGTGGGTGTAAAGATTCCCTTAGTAACTATCAAGTCACATACCCCACATAAAGGGAAGCCTCATTGACCAAATGTAGGAGAAAAAGATCATGTAATGGGGTATATTGGGATATAGTCACCATAAAAAGGACATATTCATAAATACATATCTCTAAAAAGAGTGAATTAGGACACATGTAGTTTGGAAGATATATAGGATGCTTGAGCAGTAGGAGACAAACACATAAATTGGGTACCTCCCAGGTGATGACCAAATATTGATTCAGTTCTATATCACGAAATAAGGACGTGAACCATGAAATATTATGTCATGTGGAATATATTTTGTATTATATTTTATCATTATGTTATACGGATGTATATCATTCCATTTATTTTCAGGCAACTACGACCTTTTTGTCGGGTATTTATGGGCCATACCACTAAGAGGTGTATTGTCTTCCTTATCCATCATGATTAATGTGTTATTTTTATTGGGATTGAAATAATGTATGATGTAATGTCATTCCAAAATTGGTTTATGATTTGGGGTTCTATTTATATGTTTCATAGGAGATTTCAAAGCTAATACCATTTTTCATGAATGAATGGACAAAAAATAACTTTCTTGATGACAACTCCTGCTATCTGGTTTTGGTTAATAGAAAATTGGATCTATTTATGAATCCATTTAATATTGAGTCACCCAAACTCATAAATCCACTTTTGTGATTACTAATCATATGAAAGTTCTCTATAGATAGGTATTTGTTGTGTGACATATTTTACTTCAATGGATTCATTTCCTATCTCCCATAATCCAATGAATACAACTTCTTCTGAGTAATAGTATGGGATGTATCAAAAAGGACCATAATGTGTGTAGAAGATTTTAATGTTGTTAATTCTTTTCCCTATCCTTTATTTTTATATAATATAAGACATAGGTTTTTTGAAATCCTCCATCTATAAATTTTCTACATCATGGTAGTTGGATGAATGGTTGGATTCAATTTTCTGACTCTGTTACAACTTCTTGATTTTGAAAAAAATAAGTTGTTGATGTTTTCAATCAGTAATATGTGAGAGACACCAAGTTTAGTCATTATATTTTATATCAATAAATTTATGATACTCTATGTCCTGAGTTCCATAATAGGATCCATAATGTACAATTTGTAGATGAAGTTGGAATCATTAATAATGTATTTTAACTACTTTATTGATGATGAATGGTATGACCATTTGATATCCACTAACTATATGGTGAATGTATTTGAGTTTTTATCCATGTGTAGAAAATTTCATATTTTATGGATGATTTTGTCTTGAACATTGATGTAATGAAACTTTTTTATGAATTGTGTGCAATCCTATTGCATCTAAGGCCATCAATACCCACACCTCTTGATTTGTTGAGAATCTTTTGATCTTGAGTAGTGGGTACCAAAAGTGTTATCATAAACATTCATTAGGGTTCATGTAGTCCCCTATAAATTAATTCATATGTGGAGAAGTCCAATAGTTCTTCTCTTATAAATTACCTTCTAATTTTCCCGGCTATCATAGAAATTGAATTTTAATTCAACTCACATGATATATTCTTTGTTAGACATGCTTCGTAGGATGGTCCAATTCGGTATGAATTAATAGATGGGAATCCTAAAATCATTTTATGATTATCTATTTTAGTGGAAAATAATTTTGTTTTGTTCTATACCATAATACATTGATGAAATATCAATACTATACAATTATGAATGATTTTGATTATTGTTTCATCCACATCTAGTTCTTTGAAGGCTATAATAGTGTTTACTAATGCATCTTATTAATTTTTTTGTGAAGGTGTTACATGATTTAGAGTTAGTTTAGAATGAAAATATACCACCAACCCCTAAACATAATTTAGTAGCTGGATTAACTCACTTGTTCCAATGGAATATTCACCATTGATTTTCTTAATCACCATCCCAGAGTCACATTTTTATCTTCAGTGAGTCACTAATATCTTCAATGAAATTTACAATCCTATAATGAGGTATTGGTTTTGGACAACATTATTATTATATTTTTATAATATAAGGATGTATTTGGGTAGAACTAAATTTAATACATAAATAAGGATGACTCCATACTGAATATTACAGAGATTGGGGTCTTCTATCCTCTTTCTGGTTGGTCTTATAGATTCACTGTTAAAGTACATTTCACCCATTTCGGTAGAGTCTTGAATAGATAATAACTTCTCATATGAAAATTCAGTAATTACGGAAACTTATTCCATAGATGGTTGATCTTCAATAAAATTTTCAATGGCCTTACCCTTTTATATCCTTCTTGAGTATGGAGCAAATATCGAACTATTTCATTCGAACCACCCATTATAAAAAAAATCCAATCAACTTGTTACAATTGATTATAAATATTAGAAGATGGTTTCTTGAGATAAAATAGACCACATTGTGTACAAAATATTTCCTTTAATTATGAATTCAAAAAATCAACATTAAATAGTTATTCTAGATATAGGAATACCCTTTATAATTGTCCATCGTGGAGTGTTGAGGATAATAAAGGTTTTTTTTCAATACCATCGTGATTCTATGTGAGAAAGGACCACAATGATAGTTCTAGAGCAGTAACATATAATATTAGGGGATTTTATTTAACTATATATTTTAGAAATGGTGGGATTAGGAGATATTGTTTGATGCTTTCAAATGCATCATGGCAGTCAATTGTCCAGTAAAATATGGACCCCATTTTTCATCAATGTAACGAAGGGAAAACACTTACCTATGAGGTTTTCTATATACAATAAAATGTAAAAATGGTGTCCTTGTAGTCTTCTTAGGTTTATGAGATTATATGGTGTAATATACCATTAATTTCGTTAGTTTTCATAGTATCAACCTTGATTCCACAATTTCATACTACAAATCTAATAAATTTTCTCTGATGTAATGTTGAAATAAAATTTTAGGAAGATTATATTCCGACTATGTTTTTACAATTTGACTAAAATGATTTCAATATGAGTAAGGTGACTAGAAAAATTCCATGATTTAAACACAAAATCATCAACATAACCATTGGATAATTTTATATATAAATTATTGAAGATATCATGCATAAAACATTCATATGTAGTGCCAGCACTATTTAAACCAAATGGTATCAAGCAGTATAAGAATAATTACTGTGGGACATAGAGTTAGTGGATTATTCCTCTTCTACCACCATTCATAATTTATTTTATCTTAAATATTCAACCATTGTGGGGAGATCTTACTAGCCATATAATTCATCTATTAAAAACCATATAGTATTAATTAGGAATTTATCCATCAAATAGTGCCATTAGTGGCCACTTAAATTATTGAAAACCCTAATTTTCCATTATTTTTCATGATGGAGATAATGAGGGAAACAAATATCATGTGTTGGACCCACTGAATGATATTTTTCATTGAATATATTTTCAATTTCATATTTTATCTTGGCATTATGCATCAAATTTGACTTTTAGGGATGTCTTCTTGAAGCCACATTGATCTATTGGAAATCCCAAGTGATGGGTAAACACATTTGGTGAAATTCATTGAATTTAATTATAATACGTGGAAAACATGTCTTGGGGCTCTTAAAAAAATGGTGTCAATTTCCTACTCACCGATTAGAGTAGAGGTGCTGATTAACAACGATCACTGATCGCCCGATTTTCCTATATTTATCTCTCAGATTTCATTAGTAGTGGTGGAGAATAATTCCTTCAATGATATATTATATTATCTGAATTCATCTACCTTATCCTTTTCCATGTCTTCTTCTTATGTGACCATGTCATGAAACAAGGAAGATAATAGTGAATCATTGAGGTTTGGGGGAAGTTCATTGTCTTTAGATCTAGATACCAACAGATATATAATGAGTTTATTTGATCTACTCGATGAAGTGGACACTTGATGTTGGTTTGGGGATAAAGGTGGGGAATTTTCATTTTTGGTCGAACTTCTCATGGAAATATATTAGAAGTTTTAGGTTCTTTATAGGTCAAATGTTTTATTCAAAATCATGAATATCGATGAGTATGTTATTTCATCTGAGCTTATGTCCTAAACCTGACTGATGGGTATCACATACTCATCACTAATGTCATTGAATGTGCGAGTCCTGGTAATTTCCATACCATTTGGCATATTTATCCGAGAGAACCTATTAATTATGGGTAGTTTCAATTCTCTATAGTAGAATCCTACATTAATAAATTATGATTCACTATATTTTAATGGATATTTATCACCATTTAACATCCCAACAATCCCATTACTAATTTATTTGAGGAATTGATGATATGATGAAGGGATCAACACATGCTGGTCAATCGAAGGCCGTCCTAGAAATACATTGAAAGATGTATCTTACCGAAGGAAAATGAACTCCTAGTCAGATACACGATCTCGAAACATTGATTTGAATTTAATATTTCTCAAGGTTTTGTGTTTTATTTTATCATAACCATGAAGTGTATGAGAAAAAGGAGCATGATCATCTTTACTGTATTCTAATCGGTGAATCAATCTGATCGAAATGAGTTTGACCCCTGGTCCATTTTCAATGAATGCTCAATGTAAGTCACTGTAATCTAATATTCCATATACATACAAGTTCCCTATGTGTCCCTGTATAACATAATATTTGTCATTTTATATGAAATATACATATTCATGTCATTATATAAGTTCAAACTCTGCATGATATACCTTAGTGACTGTGAATTTAATTTCAAACTCAATAGGTCTTATGAAATCCTCTACAGGTTATTCTCATAGATCATTTAAAATGTTGAGAGATTCTAGAAATAAAATTTTCAATGGTACCATGGGAATCTACATAAGTATGTATTATTTTTATTCAAATGATATACATTTTACTATGGGTATATCCTCCCAAATATCCATTATATGGACTAAAATTGATTAGTTATATGGGTCAAGTTGATTCATATATTTTGAAGGAATATTTGCTACCAAAATGGACAATTTCAAGCGTTCTACCCATCTATGATTATAGGACCAGTGTGCCCATTTCATTCAATAGTCATGAATGTTTGGTCCTAAAAGACACTTTGGGAATGTGTATTTTTTTAACTGTTCTTCTTTTTCACATATATGGCCTCTATTGTGAGTCTCAATAGTATAAATTTCCATAGGGGGGATGTTTTTGAGATATTGGTTTCGACAATGACTACATGTTCCCATGATTCTTTGTCTTATGAATCATCTATCTTTGGTTTTCTAGAATGTCATAGTGAATTTGAGTTTTTAATCCTGCTTCTTATTAGTGAATGGACCCATTTAAAGAATAAAGATTATATAACCCAAAATATAACCATTATCTGATGAGGATTTTATCTTATCAGATGATTCCAATAGTACTATTTTGTAGGATAGTTCCAATTATACTATATAGTTGGGTGGAAGCAATAATTTATTATTTAAAGTAATGACGCTTAAGAAAATTAATGGTATATTTTGAATTCGTCATAGTTCATCCTGCTAAATTTTGTTTCATCAATTCTATACATATCGTTTTATTGAATACTAGACATTTGAGGGATTTGGAATTGACAGATTTATATTCACCATAGAAATATTTACAGGGATAAAATATGTTGTTTTTTTACTATGCTTAAATGATAGCATGAGTTTGGTTTCATCTTTTTGATGTCATATAATCAATGAAATATTGTGAATTTGTAATTGTATCTTCAAGCCATTCATATTTTTCATTTGGAGTGGTGATAGAGACACACACTACAGATGTTGGTGGTTTTTCTAGCTTCACATTTCCAAAATTAACTATTATTTGAAGGAAATATTTGTATATGAAATATTCTTGGATGGTTTCCCCAATAATTATATGATAGGGGATAAATAAAGGCAGTCATTAAGGATAACTTTTTATGGTCTATTAGGATTTAATAATTTTTAAATTTTATTTATCATGGCTACAATAATGTAAAATGGAACTTCCTCAGTTCAGAAGGAATGTACATTATTCTTCCATTTAAAAAATAGGAAACATGTTGGCTCCCTTATCCCACTTGATATAGAGACTACTACTGATGTTACCATTAATGTGGAATCTTCACACAAGGGGTTGGATGCATTGGTGTTGGATAATCCATAGCATCCAATTGTAAAGTAATAATTTTGGATTCCACCCTAACCATCCACATCACCTAAGATGATTCCCTGGTATAAGAGTTCTCATTGGTTCAAAAAATTTAATCCACCAACAATTTTCCTATTGTAGAAAGATCCCAAAATCCACCTTGATACTTTTTGGGATAAGAGGTCTTCATAGTTCCTCTTGAACATTCTCAATGAAAATACTCAAAAAATATTCTTGAGGAAGTTACATGTTTGGGAAATAAGTCAAAATCTTCCATATGGAAATGAAATCATAAATCCTTAAAAGTTATTTTTATCAACATTATGGGAGATCAAGGAATATTTTCTTCTATGACATAGAGATGAATTGAAAAGTGAATTATTAGTGATGATCTTTCAACTGGTTGATTTATCTAGATGGTAGAGTTGTATAGTAGTTGATGGATGGTCCCTCCAATGTATGCATATAATATCTGATCTTAGCTCCCACTTTCTACTAGAGGGTCTCCATAATTGGTTCGCAAAATGACATTATGTTTGTAAGATTCTACTTTAGATCCAAAGAACCATTTAATGTTGGGAATGTATGATTTTTAAATCATGGTGGTTAAATAGTTTCATCCACCCATTCATGGTAAGGTTTCTCTATGGTTGTACTGGTTCACATCATCCTTCAACCTCATCTGATGAAGAGGCCAGTGTATTAATAGTTTCTATGAGATTTCAAGGAACAACCAAATACATATGATCCTAAACAAGGGGAACATCATATTCTTCCATATATGGAATAACCCCTTTTACAAGTTTTGGGTAACCTACATGGGTGGACCAATGAGAATGAATCTGACCAAGCTCTTATATTGTACCCAATTGAGGGAACTCCAGAAATCATTCTTTCATGGGGTGAAAATATAATTGTTTTTTGTACCCCACATTTAGAATATTTTTGGAATATATTTAATTTGTTGTGGAAAACACAATTTTTTGATTTACTCTAACTAGGATTGTGATATAAGTCATTTATTGTAGAAAATATCCGGTGTGAATCTTTTCTCATATTAGTTCACCATTGAGTTTCTTAACTCCTTTATCTCTTCTTCATGTGAAGAAAATAATTAATCAAGGTTCAAGTGATCAAACTCTACATGTGGTGGGTGAGATATGACCTCACCTTTACATTTTCCATGGAATATTCTAACATAGGAGGTGGTATATCAGATGTTATAGGAATTCTAAACTACATATAAGGCCTTTGTTTCTGGGTACGCACAAATTCATCAATAATTTTGGCATGGACCATATTATGAATATAAAATTCTACCCCTTTTTCATTTGTATCAGCCACATATTCTATATATTTTTAAGGGGCACTAATAATGATGATAATTGATGTACAATGGATTAAAATTATCACATTAATATCAAAATGGTATGAATGTCAGCTTTATCGGTGATATATGAAGGAATAATTCTATTTTATAAGAGAGATCATACCCCTGATGGAATGTTTTTTTGTAACAACTATGGGTCCTCATAATATCTTATCATAGTTTTGTTTGAATCATTTTATGAATGGTAACATAATGTGAATATTCAAACAATATGTGCATGCATGCTCCTAGTGATGAAGTCAGGTCATGGGATATGAAAAGATAGAAGTATTTATTTCGAAGTGTTATTAATAAATGGGAAAATAATTTCTTCTATTGAGTAGGAGGTTATAGTACAAATACCTCCATCTCTTCAACATGGGTCTACATACATTACGTATTCAAAACAATCTGATATTGGTTTTTATACATTATGTTTGTGTTAAAAATTACCAGATCCCTATGAGATGGGGTTTCTCTAATGTTGTCATGGATGTAGTGGTTGTCGTCACTCTTCTGATTTTACAGTGATTATTACAATCATGGGATGTGTAAATTGAATTATTCTCACATGAAATATATATTTCCTATTATATTATCCCATCAAAATGATTGGATTCTCTTAATTAGGTGGTCTGATCAATATTTTTATACGCTTGATTAAAGTAGATTTTGAAGAATCTCACTCCACTAGCCTAAATAATTTGAGAGTCATTCATAGATTATATTTTATCATACCATATATTTTGAAAAAAACATATTTTTTTAAATATTTTATAAGGTAATTATGTTACATGATGTTCCATTATGCAGGCATCGCTTATCGGGGAGCACATGAAATTAAAGACCCCATGTCTGATCGATCCTTTGATATGAACAACTGATATGGAATTTTAAACCATACTAAACAATTCCATTAATGCATCAAAGAAAGAAAAAATGAATGGATCCTTATTATTTTCCCAATCTTGTGTTCCACATAACTAGAAGGGCCTCTAAGTCAATTTCACAAAGCATATATTATATTACAATGGAATGACTTGGATACTCACCATAAAGAAAGATTTTGTTTTATGAGATAAAGAGTAGTACATAAATTTATGTATATATAATTCAGACATTATTTAAAAAACTCTTCAAAAAAGATTTATTGGGAAGTGGATTAATGCTATAACATTAAAGGTATATTTTCTTCATCCAATTATAAAATCTTGGGAAATATATTTTCTACCTCTATTGTAAGTGGCTTCTCTTCCTGATTTGATGAATGTGGATGTTTCCCTATTTTTTATTATAAATAGTATGGGTGGTATTGATTTAATCTATCACAATTTAAGGAATAATATCTAAGGGTGGTTTAGATAATGATGAATTCAATGCGATGTCATTCAGTTAATGAAGAATATCACCCGTCAACGTTGCAGAATCAGGAATGATTGACATAATTTTCCCAAGAACATATTTATGCGACGACTTCCTCATTGTTTAATTAAGAAGGGGATAAATTGATGAAAAACTTAATTTTTATTTTGATGAGGACCACCATAATAAATTCCATCATGGTAATAACTACCATCACAATTTGACATCTATCTAAATGGGTAATTTCAATGGTGTATACCATGGGGAGCATTATTAGGGTGGATGATAAAAAGGGGAGGGAATATTTTCATCTTTATTTTCTATCCATGATGGGGGTTTAAACAACATATATTTAGAGAGGGTTATTGTTAGTGACTAGATTATGGATATGAAATATTCCTTCATGGTGAGATATATTGGGAGAACCGCTAAAATTATTGGTATAATAGTTACAAGGATGACCTTCTCAATTGGATTTACTATATTTATAATTTGGTAATGGATGAGTCAGATCTAGTGACTCCATAGATACATATATTATGGATTTAAGATCACCTTTATTGAAAACATTGGGGTTATTTAACAAATATTTATTTTCAAATCACCATTGGTGAGGTTTTTTTTCGAATGCTCTCCCAGGGGAGACTGGGGAGGATTACCCTATATAGAGGATTTCATATACAAGGGATTTTTTGAGTAACATAAATTATTCTACCTTAATTTCATTAAATAGTTTAGACATTATGGTAGGTATGTATTTCATCCCTTGAGTGGACACTAGTATAGATTGATGTCATCCATTTGGAAAGGGGATATGGGCCTAATTCAATGATCCATTTATTGTGGGATTTTTCAAATGGGCCTCCATGAAGAGATCATCGATATATGTCTACTCAAGAGGAGAAATCACATTATGTTGATGACTGACCCAAATTTTGGGGGTGTTGTTTTATTCCTAACCATTAACCACTTCCACATCTATCATTATTTCATGACAGGGTAGTAAGATGTGGGCATGATTTTTCATCTTCCCTTTCACCATTTTCAAGATATGATGTGTAAATTTTGTGGCTATAACATGGACATTATTACATTTTATAGATAGAGAAGGGATACTGGGAATCTTTAATCCTATATTTCTTATCAGTATATATAGATATTCTTCATGTGTGGGTGTAGTTATATGAGCCTACAATAAATTGTCTGCTATGATTTTCTTATTGGTTTCTATGAGTGCTACAAGATCACACCAACAAGATTGATATACATGATAATAGATATTCATATACTTGGGTGTTTTTGATTTGTTTCGATGATGTTTTCTATTGTTTTATTCCAAACCATGTGGTATGTTTTGAGGTATACATGCATAAATTTTCATCTACACATTATTTCCCATTATGTTTAGTTAAAGGGTTATTTTTGGGAATAAGGATGTGACCTTGTCCCCAGTTTCATTTTTTCATATATAGTATTCCTTGGGAACCCCTATCAGAATGACTAGAGATGGAGCATTTGTGTGGGATTCATCATCATGTCAAGGACATTGTACAATGTAACGTTGGTGAAAAAGGCTGCTTGATGGATTTCTTCTCAGGATCCCTTTTTTTTCTAGGATAATGTCACCAGTTACACATTGATCCCCCCAATGATAATAGATGAATCTATCGGTTTGATTCTAGAAGAAGATGCTGAAATTGTTTGAAATGGTCATTGGTACCACATTTATCTTTTCCTCCAACAGTTTTTAGTGGATGACTAGTGGGGATCCATTCCATGCTCGGATTCACATGTATCCTCTATTAGATGGAATGAACCATTGAGGTTGTATACTGAAATCAGTTCATTTGAGACACAATGATGAAGATGTTGTGGAAGATATATGATTTTTTTATTAGGTGATAATCCATATTGAGTGTTTGAAAATGAATATGTCTTCACTTGTTAGAAGGATTCCATTTGGACTGAATAGAGTTTTTCTAAGCGTACCTGATTAAACAAAAGAATACAAAACAAGAAAAACCAATCAAATAAAAATCATAAAAAACAAATACAAGTGTAATATATTGTTTTAAATCCATATATATTTTTCATTAATTTTCTAGAAAATTAATGTGGAATGAAATGTAGGTGAAATAGTAATTTTGGTTATGGAATAATGTTGGTTTGATAATTTTTTTGAAAGGGTGAGAACAAAATCACTTAGTGGAAATGAACCGGAATTCTTTTAGTAAAATATAGGTTCAAGTTAGGTTCACGTATTTTTTCATTGAAAAATATGTTTTGTTTTGAAAGAGTTTTTAAATTGTGGTGAAACGACCCTTCACATCAAACCCAAATTTAATATGTGTGTCCCTTTTAGGTGATTTCCAATGGTGGTTGTATGTAGAACTGGGAACAACCAATAGTTCCCTTATTCATGATGTTCAATGAACCTTTATTCCTGGTGTTCATTGGAATATGGTTCCCACAACACTTAGGGACTCACATTTGTTGAGAGTATGAGTGGTTAAGATCATTATATAAAATTGGGGGTAATTATACTTTAATCCAGTACACTTTTAAAGGTTCCAGATATATTCATGATCAAATTAATATAGATAGAGTCACCCATATATCAACAATTAATTGTTATCATGAATTATCTTCAAAACCATTTGAATGTATATAAGGTGATTCATCGATAGAGAGATTTGAACATATATGAGTATCTATATCAATGGTACCCTTTGTATAAAATTTAGTGATTCACATGTATTTTATTATCATGATACTGGTTTCATGCCACACAGTTGGGAACTCTGTATTTTTTCATCATCTTATAAGATAAGATTCATTTTGATATAAAGATCAGACCCATGAGAATGGATTCTCACATATCCTTCTGAAATGAATCAATACACACATTATTAAATTATAGATAACGAGGTACATCATTGCATTTAAGGTCACATGACATGGACCCGACTACGCAATTTAACATTGTGCATATATGATATACAGGAAAAATTTTCCTCAAAAACATTATTATGATATGTTAAACGTATAGGCCTATAGTACCTGGATGGGATATAAGATCAAATAATGGATGTGACCCTTATGATAATATGTCCCTTAGAATATAATGTTGTGGTTTAGGTATTGGGGTTGAATTGTAGAGAAACGTACATTGTTTTCCTTTTGATAATAATCAAATTTTATATAGATCAATTATATTTGAAATTAGACAATTATATGAGGCCCAAGATTTATCTTTCAAGAACATGACCCATTTAAGGGGTTTCTTCCTGGGAATGTCACCCTTTTAGTGGATGGAATCATGAGTTTGGAATTAAACATAGATGGAGTCTCATGGTGATTGTTCAACTATGATTAGGGATTCGTCATAAATAACTGTTAAGAACATAGAAGTAATTCTCTATTTTATAAGTAAAAGGAATCATAAAATTTCGAAACCTACAGACAATACTTTTTCCACCAGTGAATGATGGTGGGGACATGTAAGGTGGGGTAATTCCCCACAAAAAAGAGTATCCTGTTACTCAATGATGGATTTCTTACAGAGGAATTTTATAATAAGATATTGTTTGAAGAGGATGGTAGTTATTGTGGGGTAGTTTGGAAGAAATATGGGGATTATTTGAATCTTGTATCCTCCCATGTATTCAAACTATGGTGTGCCATGTATTACCTATCTATATATATGCAACCCAATTTGTTTCATGATTTAGGAAATACATGATCAATTTATTTCAAGAATCAACCCATCATCATCCCTAATGATGTATCCTATGTATCCCAAGAAAATATAATTAAGAAAATTCTAGGGATCCTACCTATTAGGTATGATGAATGTGAAAATTTTATTACCACCTAATATATAATTGATAAGAAATTATAGTGTACCATGTTCTCTATTTATAAATATTTTGAGTGATTGGGGTTGGTATTGTCTTTGTCCCCTTTGGATAAGGGATCGATGGATAGTTATTCCCCACCATTGGTGATATGAAATTGGGCTCAAAGTGTGGCTTAATGAACTAAGGATATGGAGATCCGAGGAGTGTCAAATATAAGGTGCAAAAGAGCGATATGGGGGCTTAGACTAGGTTTGGACTAGGACGATTGATGGTTCTACCATGCAAGGAAATGGAATAATGCGAGTTCTTCATATAGGTTGGACTTGGCTGATCAAGAGATAATCTATAGGTGGCGAAACTGGGTGAGTGGAGATGACCCCTGAATAAAGTACTTGGGTGAGATTGAGATGACGCATACATTCTAGACGAGGGTGAGCTGAAGATATCCTTTGTAGTGTGGACTTGTGAGAGTTGGATTTTTTGGGTAATTTATAACTTCAGAAATAACACTTGGGAGAGGCCTTTCCATAATATCCATGGGTCTTTATAGTTGTCTTTGTATTGGTGGATATCATGTATTTATATACAGAAGGGACCTTGACTCTATTATATTTTCTTAGGTGGAATGGTTCCATTCAATGTTCCTAGTATTATAGACCATGAGGGACCTCAATTCATTGATTATTTCTAGTTCCCATTTTTTAATTGGAATAGGAATGTACTTTAGGGATTTAAGGACATCCACAAGGGACTTGGGAGAGTAGAAATTCAAATAGTCCATTCATCATCCTTTTTTTCAAATTAGGATCTCATAGTTTATAGAAAAACTAAGGACCCTTTGAGATTTTGAACTTCAATATAGGTCCATTATGCTGGTATTTGCGTAGGTATAGACTTCTAATGACGGGTCCCATCGGTTTGGATTATGTGACCCTATTGAAGAATAGGTGGGTCCCACTAATATTAACTTCAGAGATTTATTTTAATCTCATATCCCCTCTACAAATTATATATTTTACCTTAATTAATTTCACCCCATGTGAAAAGGGATTTTCTGCACATATTCACCCGAAGTTTACTAAAAAAAAGATTTAAAACTTGGTAATTTTCCACCCATGAATAAAACAATAACATAATATCATTACTGAAGACCAGAATTAAATCTTGATATGGATGGAAACCAATATTTATTAGGCCTATGTACACTCACACTATGTTTACTAATCCTATTGGAATCACTACATTTTCAAATATTGATTAATACTCCTGAAACATGTATATGGAATATCTAATGGAATCACATATGGTTGATGATAACCCAACCACATATTGTTATTGAAGAACCACTATAAATACCTCTAATGGTTAAAAAAATAACTAATATGAGAAAGTGGATACCTATTCTTGACATTCACTTGGTCAATCCTCTCGTAATCCTTGAATATTCATGGTGACATGCCACCCTTCTTGGTGATTACTGATGGAGAATCCCTCTAAGACATTAATTGGTGAATAAATACCATACCATAATAATACAATAATTAAACCATTCAAATTTCTATGATCATCATGATCTATCCTATATATAGGAAAGTATATGGTCTCAATTCCTAGAATATCCTCAATCATAAAATTGAAATATATCTTAGGTGGAAGCACTTATCTGTACTCATGAATGATATTTGTGAATTGGATGATAAAATGTTGAATGGATAGTTGTCGTGTTTCATCATTAAAAAACCAATGATGGAAAATATTGATGAAATTATAATAAGCTACATATTTTCAACTCTCAATTATCCATTATGAAAATCCAAATCACTAATATTTTCAAAAATAGTCATTCTTAATATTTGGAATAAATACCCTTCAATGAAACTGGTAAATTTTCACTCAATACTAAGTCAAAAACTACACTCCCGTAATCTTTCTATAGTTTCACATCTCTGGTAATAAAAGAAACAATAAATGAAAATATACAGTGATAATGAAGGAATAATAAAAAAACATATGGGAACCCTTAGATCAAACAACTAAGTGTGTTTATACCAAAAAATCATCAATGTGACTCAATATATTGAATGAAATCATCAATAATGTTTGAAGATATAAACACATATGAAGTATGTGTGTCAAATAATATTGATACTAAGGTAGATGCCAATAAGATCTTATATTGAATTATAGTTTGCCTTGTTCATGATATGTGGGTTTTGAAAACATCCTATCACGTTTTACTATCATGGACAACTTTTTTAGCTTATAAATCCTTATATACCTTGAAGAAGACCACTATATAACCACTAAATTGTATGGACACCCAGAAAACCACTGATCTACGGTGGGTTGAATGAAGTCCAAATAAATCCTCATAGTACAACATTAAATACTTTTATTAATCCCTGATATTGGACATCACCATGGCAAGAAGTTTTCAAGGAAGGGATTTGGAAGAAGCATTATAGAACCCCCCACATACTCCAAAGAATGACATTACACTACCGATAGGTGGAATATCCATTGTATATGACCATATCTAGAATGATCCTAACATATCAATAGAGTCATACATTGCTTTTAAGAATAATATCACATGGACTAGAAACACGTTCCTGCAACCACTCTATCTAGATTAACTAAAACACCACTTCCAACAACCCATACAACAATATTAGAGCCCAAATAAGATCCCAATTAACAAGAAGGAATATTCAAATCCCAAATTGTCAAAATAAGAAATCCATAACTCGAATCATTAGAAAAATTCTTAATATGAAGATAACTATAAAACATGAATTAAATTTCTAATCCTATCCTCAGAATACAGCACCCATGTGGTCTCATTGCTTGATAGTGAGTGTCAAAATTGAAGAAACACTATAATATTGGATTAATAGTCTATCATAGATATTATTACAAAATAAATAAGAATAAACATCCATAATTTATTAGATATAAAATTATTTAGTATGAAATTTTTAAATATGAAATCTTGAATTTCCATCTAGGACATTGCCACATATTTATTTTCCTAATCATTGGCACAAGAAATTTAGTTCTGAAATTGTCAAATCATGCACATAATAAGATTAACCTACATATCTTGGGGGGTCACTAGATGATAAATTATACTCTACATAGAGTTTATCCTTAACTATGTAGCTTATGTTCCATCATATCTTGTTAATAAAGGGGTATGTTACAATTTAAAATCTCTACTCACATCTAACTCAAAATTATCCCCTCTTGGAGTTCTAAGACCCACTTAGTGAATCAAAATAATAATAACATCTTGAAGATTGGGTTCATTTGTAGGTGAAGGAATAATTTGTTATTTCATCTTAATAATAATGTTTTCATTCTCATCCATTCCATCTACTAAATCAATATTAAATCATAAAAGTTAAATTTCACTACAATTTATAATGAAAAACTGAAAATAAAATTCATAAATTGTATTGGTATAAAAATATGACAATTATTTGTATGTATACAACAAAATAATTTTATGAATACACCATAGAATACTATGGGTGTCTCGGAACATTTTTTCTCTCTCTATCACCAGCTACCCACCTTTTTAGTGGAAGATTGTACATTAAATAGGCTTGATAATATAAATTTGTAAAAATAAATGACATTGTAAAAAATTAGAATAGGTAATGTGGAATTAGGCTATCATGTTACATAATTAAACATTAAAAAATTAATTTTTATGACCTCAAATAATAAATATTAATTTTAAAATCATGTTTCTTGATTATAAAAACTAACATGAATGCCATTTAAATCCTACATGTCATCAATTAGTCACTAGATCAAACCTATTTACACCATTTACAAAGATGATAATCATAAATCAACAAACCACATACGATGTTATAGTGAATGATAAAACCACAATATCAAAAATCAAGAGCATATGTCATATCCTTGTAGACCTTGACATTTCTAATGCATGATTTAGTTATTCCCAACAATAAGTTGCATGTCAGTTTCTAATCACATTTTATGTAATTTTTTACCATATCCCTAAAACTAATAAAAGCAGAAAACAAGTTCCCAATATAAATTTATGTCATCACACACCATGTTCGCCCACAACCAGAATATGTTCTATACATATCAAGAATGGATCCATATACTTTAAGTTTACAATATAGTAGTGAGTCTCTAGGTATAATTTTGTGTGACTATAAAGTTTATAGTAACTATATACAAAAATTATAATGATATAAAAATTATTAAACCTTCATTATAATAAGATATAAAATGAACAATAATATCAAAACATCATGAAATTAGTAAAAAAATATTGACTCTATGGAATAAAAAATGTTATGTACAATGATGTAACATGTAATACATCAAGAAGACCACCCATTGGATAAAAAAATATATTTATTCAAAACTAAAGAAAGATATGGATAATATAACCAAACTACATCACAAATTTATTCTTTGGGAAATCTATTAACTCCGTCTATTCTCCACATAATATTTTATCCAATATAGGGTTTTTTACCATACATATTAATAATGAAAGATTTATGCTTATGTAATTGGGTAATAGATTATTATGTTGATATAATGTTTTAGATTACAACCATATGTGTCTTAAAATAAGATTATTTAATATTCATTAATTTATAGTGTAATATACCAAAAATATCAAACAAGAACGTAATTTCAAAATAAATATATAATATCCATGGGTACTATATGGTCAATAGGGTGTGTTCATACCATCATTTGCCGATGTCAAGGTGTCTTTGGAAATATCACATTAACAGTAATTGTGAATCGAATCTCAAGTCATAATAAATGGTCTCATGTTTACATTATAACAACATGAAATATACCTTAGGAGAACATCATGATAACAAAATAATTAATGTTGTGTTGAAACCTATGTAATGAATTTATGATGTGAACATAGAATACCATAAGAACCACACACATGGAGTCATAATATTTCAAATACAACATTAATAAATGTTATATTTTCCATAACCGTGATAACTAACAATTGAGAAATATATCCCCAAGGGTAGGAAAAAATTAAAAATGTAGCCATCACAACCCATAGGTAGCCATACATATAAAATCAATTCCTTAATATCATTTTATTCCTCAAACCATGGGTCGTACATACCACAGCCATGGAAAATAGTGATAATTAGTCATAAAATCTCTTCTCTATCATTATCATGGAAAAAATTTAAATACACAACACTATGTTGGCCCATAATAATGGGAATGGATTTCCCATCATAAACATACCATATAATATGTAGAAAATCTCTCCTCATAACCAATACCTGGAAATCTGTCATTAAATCTCATTAAATACCATCCACTAGTATAATGGGAATATCAATACCCATTCACAAAAAAAATCAAATTTTTCCATACACGTCAACTTTTGAATTATAGTATAATATTTTTTAATTCACGTTAGAATATAATCTAACTCTCATTTAAATACAATTTAGGTCAGTTACCTCAAAGTTTTCCCATATTCATAATTATATCCAATATAGAACATTCTGGTCTCTAAATGGAATATGGGATCATAAAATCATCTCAATACATAGAATGATATAGAAAAAATGGCCTTTGGTAATACCAATATTCAATCATGGGTTAAGCCTGAATCCACCATCATACAATCACACTCCAATCCTATAACCAAGGAGGGTATATAAACCTAATAAAGGTTCATTGTATTGAATCATAATTTAATGATACCCTCTAAAGTTCCCCATGTGAAATATACCTATTATTCAATTCAACAACAGTACCTTAGGTTATTATGGAATCATGGAATATAGATCAAATAGGTCAATGTAGCGATAGATATCCACACCCATTTCATATAGTTCAAGGAAAAATATTTATGTTTAATTTTTGGTGAATCAAGTGTAGATAAAAATTCATTATATTGGCCATAATATAAATTAATAATAAACCATAAGGAATATTTTGATAAAAATATCATCATATTTATGTGAGACATTACAACCAATAATATTGGATAATTCAGTTTCAATTTGAATAAAATCTAATAAAATGGAAGAAATACACAAATTAGGGTGTAATTGATGAAAAAAAACATATAATGATTCCAATTAAGATAATATTTATGGGGAGTGTTAGCCTTTCCAAAGGTGAACTATTTAAATGAAAATCACTCATACCCAAAAAATTGATTGCAATCTGTGACTTGAATGTGATATTCAAGTGAATGGGGGGAAGGGAGTGAAACTAATTTTGGGAAATGATTTGATGGAGTAAATGTTATTAAAATTATAATTATTCATTAATATATTTAAATTAAAAAAATTGACCAATCTATTACCCACCATCCATCTATATGGGACTATGTAGCCACTAGGTACATGCTACAGGGTTATTCCATGCATGATGGCCCACATGGATAAACATCCCTACCTCATACCTCCATTGTGTACCTAGTAGCAGTACTATAGTTTCATAGTTGAAATTTTAAAAATAAAATATGTCTCAATACAGATTCCATTCTCTAGAAAACGAACCATAATCCCCTTCCAACACCTCCAAAATTAATAATTCTTCAAAATACGTGTTTTTTTGGATAATTTATATATGACTCATAAGATATTCTGGTTTTACAATCTATAAGTATTTTAAATTTATTTCGACAATATGAGGATGGTGTAGAAAAATTTATAAGTTTTATGTTACAGAGGAATGATAAAAAAGATGTGAAGTTTTCCATAGTGGGCCTATATATAATAAATATTGATGAATGATCTCTTTATTAAATTGGATGGAATAATAATTTTATATTTAAAATTTACGATCATCCACTAAAATATGTAATATTTGATCATATTGGATATTTTTTTTAGGATTTAATTAGATCCTATAAGTGTTTTTTATAGTTCAATTACTGTAGATATTATTCCCTTTATGTGTCTTCCATACATGAAATAACATTCTAGTAAACAAGTTTATTTTTAGGGATTTGTTGATTTCTATTAAAATTTTAATTAAAACCAATTTACCCAAAATTTTTATATTAAATTTAAGTGAAATCACATAAATCAATATTTTGATATAAAATATATCAAATTCATGATTTTCTAGACTAATTCCATTCATCATGTATAGTAAAACATATTCATCTAACATTGAAAATACATTCCATTGAATATTTTATATTATTATAATTTATGGATATTTAATTATTAGATAATTTTATGACCTTTTAATATTGATATAAATTCATTAATTTATTGTTTTTTAAATATTGTAATAATGTGGCATAGATTTACCATTGTTTCAATATACTATTTTACCATCTAATAAGATGATTTTGAAAAAAAAGTGATACATTTTTAGAGTTTCTGAGTTTAATTAAATAATTAGATTTTAATAAAAAATATTTAGTGTACCATTCCATTACTTATCAATAAATACTCATGTAATTCCATGAGGGTCATATTTCTAGTTGAAAATTAAATATTCCATAATTTGTAAATTTTTAATGTAAATGGAATATTATGATTATCATTATAAAAAAATGAATGTTAGGGAATTTATTATCTTTCTTTAACCCTTTTAATTTCCCCGTCTTGATTAGTTATGATTGAGTTTTTAATTAAATACATAATCTATCTAGAATTTAATAAAAAGTGAAAAAACATCACCAACATGAAATATTTTAATATCAAACCATTTTTAAATTTACACATGTAATGGGATAGTTTATGGGGTATAAACTATTGTCTCACTAGTAATTGTACACCAAATCATCAATTTGGAATGTGGAAATCAATAAAGTTCCATAAATTGATGATTATATTAATGTTATTATGTTTGATGGGATATATTAATCATAATGACTTCCCAATCATATTTTCATGAATTTGGAAAGTTGAATATGTGTAAATAGAATATGGATAAGTATATATGAACAATCCTAAAAGTTGAGAGAATATTATAAACTATTTTATGGACGTTTGATAATAAATATGAAGAATAGAGGATATATTTTGTGTTAAACTTATAGAGATATATTTTTAGTCCTCCCTTGATTGAGTTTGAGTTCTTCAGAAACTATAATAATATTTAATAGATTACTAATGTTTGGTAGAGTTATATTATTTTGTTTTAAATATCATAATACTTATATATACTTAAAGATAAAATAATGGAGGACTTGTATCAGGTTTTTTAAGGTATAATAATTATCTATTGAATGTATGTTGTGGTTTTATGCGTTTGTATATATATAAAAATATTCCCACAAACATAATAATAAGAATACAAATATAAGGATAATTTTAACATGTCATACACTCATTCCAAAACATCTATTTTATGTTAAATCTATCCATTTCACTATCACATGATATGAATAATGAGACTATAGCCATAAGAGCTTTAGAAGATGAAGGTTCACATTTATATGTCCACTATAATATTAGGTTTCTCATTATGGAATAAAATATTGAGAGATTCTTTGACAACTTTTATTCGATGAATTTGATGTATCTATGATGTTTTTTTGAGTATTAAGAAATATTTTTTAAAGAGCCTCTATAATTTTTATCATTTTTATTGTTGTATCCTCCTTATTTAATGACCATAAAAAGGTAATAATAAAATTTTGAGGGATGTGGGATATCACCCAATCCTCACCATGTACAATACACTACTAAAATTATAGTTAACCATGTAAAAGCTAACATGTTGATAAATTTTTTCAATTTACACATAGTTGTATAAGAGGACTGATATGATAATTAGTTTAGTGGAAGAAAATTTGTAGGACATAAGCCTCTACGTAATTTAGTGTAATGTGATTTTAAGAGAAATTTTTATTTCAAAAAATTTCTTTAATTCGTCCCCTTAATGGAAAACCAAACAATAATGAGAATTATAATTGGTATTAGAGATTTGTAGAATATTTATTTTTACACCCTGAGTTTATTTCTTTAGAATCTGTCATGATGGTAATTTTTATTTTCCCATTGAGTCTACCTACAGAAATTGTTATCATTTATAAAAATATTTTTTTTTGTTTTTATAAAATGGATATAATTTAATAATATTTTTATCTCTTAAATTTTATTTTATCAATTTTTAAGACTAATATTCATCATTAATTTAAAAATATATCATGTTATTTTCAAAAGACGATTTTAAATTTTTTATTGGGAATGCATCGTATATTTTTCTCTTATTGTAAAAAATTGACGATGATGCCAGGATTTGAGGAATATGACATGGGAAATTCTTAGTCCTCCTCCATAAAAAAGTTGGAGGTAAATTCAAGTATGACTTGGGAAAAAATAAAATATAAATTGGAAATGAATTAATAAGGTCTGATATCAAATATAAAAAAAATGTATTTATCAATACACATGGGCTCTAAATAGAATCCAACAATCATCAAGATGAATGTAATGAATTCGATGGTGAAAATAAATATAGGGGATGAAAAATATAGACAATTTTCCACACATATCGCATCATGAAATCATTGAGAAGCGTATAATGAAAACTCATTTCATGGATGAACTCAAGAATCAAAAGAAATGAGTTATGTTTCTAGTTGTTTAATGAACTCAAGCATTAATTCATGTGTGATTTTTTAGTCACTGACAAAGGGACCAAAGAAGATCAAGTCACAATTAATTTTTTTAGATTTTTAAATTGAAAAATATGAGCTTTAGAGGTGTATTGGATGTTAACATTGATAATCTTATGAATTAAAATCAAAATATCAATATTTAAATTTCTAAATAGAAAATTAATATAAAATTTTATTAAGAAGATATGAATGTCATTGTAATAGTGTCTTCAAATATTAAATTAGAATTTCTTATTTTCAATAATTTTTATAACAAATTATATAACCATTAATGGAATGTAAGATAAAACTAGAGAAAAAAATTGGGTAATAAATTTTACTACATTAAATGGCGAATTGCAATTGGATAAGAAATGTGGAACTATAACATTTCATTAATAAGGTATATGAAAAATGATACAACAGAATATGAATATTTGAACTCAATGCATAACAAATATGAGTATACTTGAGAATGAGATTAGCATGACTCTAATTATATGGTTTTAATCAGAACATAAATTTTTTATTATGATTAAAATAGAATAAAAATTACATTAATAAATAATGATAATAATTGAAGATGTTATAATTAAGATAATGGATAAAGATGATTTCAAAATCAAATAATAGAGTAAAAATCAAAAATCAAAATATCACAAGGAAAATGAGATTGATCTATAATTTAAAAAAATATCATCATATGATTGTCAATATCCAAGAGACCTCCAAGATTGAAGGAAATATGTTTAAAATCAAAAAAAGTATACTGAAATATCTAGACTACACAAAGGATAATGATGTTTCATAAATCCCAATATTGTATTTTAATATTGGTGACTTAATGATGAGTTGAATAACCAATTCATGGAATCCCACAATGAAATGTATGATGTAGAAAATTTTGGAGGTGAAATATCACTCCAAAAATGATGTTAAAAAATAATTATATTAGGATAATCTAGCATGAAGAATGATATAAAATATTTAAATATTCATTCTGAAAAATATTATTTGTTAAATGAGATAGGTTGAGGAAACAACATTCATGACATCACCTGTGAACAGAAATGGGAGTGAATAAATTTTCAATAAATAGAACATTAATTAATGGAATCTTTGTGAATGAATTGGTTGTTAAATGTTCAAAAAGAATTTCATAATGGATATGAAACAAATAAAATTCCCAAATAATTGATTATTAGTGAATGAATTTGAGAAAATCATAAAAATGAATCCAAATAGAACTGGTGAAAATATATTTTGGGAATTTTTTCTCAAAATAAATTTGAATCCAAGGATGATTTATTAGATTGTTTATTCTGTTGAACTACATTTTTTTATACATTTTATATTGCACTTTCATTTCCGAGGATGATATTTCATATTTTATGGGGAAAACATTATATGATGTTGTTTTAAGAAGAACCACATGTTCAGTAGTAGAAATATATTCATTCTAAAGGCATGATAATCATATTCAAAATAATGGAATATTAATGTAATCATATAATTATTGATTATGTAGAATATTATTTTCAATGGACTTTATATTTTTTGAAATTTGGGGAATGAATGACAATGAAGAGTGGAGATCCATTCATCAGTAAGGATTGAAATTTTGTACTTGATCTAACACATTTAAAACGGTAGTTAGAAAATTAACATCAACAACCAAAAAATCTATATCATTAAGGTATGACCCATCCCATTATATCAAATTATTACCTTCGTTTTACTATTCAAAATGGAGGAGAATAATATTCTTAAATTCAAGGCTATAATGAAATATGAATGGCGAAACATCACAATATAATATCTATGGAATTCATATACTAAGGGGAAATTATAATCATTGTAGAACAAATCCAGTTCAAAAACATTATTGTGTAATACATATTGAATAATTATTTATAATTAGAATTGACTGACCTAAAAAGGTAAAAGATTGAATACCCCAATTGAGTTATAGAGGTTGCATTAGTTTTCATTGATTATAAATGACCTAGTTATATGAATGAGGTTCTAAAATATTTTCTAAAAAATTAATAACCATATGATAAAGGTATTTATTCCCATTAGGGGATTCCTATAATGTGTTTTTAATGGAAATAAAATTGATGATTACAAGTTAAATTTATAAAAACACGTTCTATGAGAAAATACATAAGTGTTTTAATGTTTTAAAAATTATCTCATATACTAATGAGTATGTATTCTTATAAAACTATCCCAATCATGTTATTGTTGAAGGTTCCATGTCAGTGTGTTGTTTAATTTAGAGGGGGAGGGTTGAATTAATGATACTGTTTTTCTTCTATGTTTCTATTCAATTGAAACAACCTTCACATCATGTTAATGGTTTTAATTACATTGAGAGAAATAAATCAACACAAATCCAAAGAACACATGTAACACCTCGAAATTTTATGAAAAATATTCTTTTTAATTTCATTAATGTCTTTTGTTTTATGCTACACCAAAAGTAACTTGCACAACACGCATCCCTAACTTGGCTGCATTACACCCAATCACGACCTTCATCGATAGCGTGTGTTTTATGCAATACTGAGTTTCACTAAACACCGATATGCTATTAAAATATTATTAAAACTAGCCGTTATGAATAGTAATAACCACTTTTTGAAATTTTTTAAATTCCACCTTTCAAAATGGACTACATATTTGGATTCTGAATATCAAAATTAGCCTAGGGTGAAATTTTTGTATTTTTCTAAAAACAATAAATTTTTGATGAATAGTGAAAACACTGGGTTACTATATAAACACCGACTTTTTATTTCAATAATTATTTATTCTATTAAAATTTATTTTAGGTCTAAATTGACACATAATACCTATATAAGTTCAATGTAATTCATTAGAGTCATTTTATAATAATTTTAGATATATAAAAATTTTATTGAACTTTTGACAGTCTTTTACCCACCTTCTTGGAGAATTTCCAAATTCACATAAAACATAATTTTACCACTTATGTGAGTGTAATTTCAAAAATCCGATTAACATAGTTGATTTCAGTAAGTAAAATGTGGTTCAATGAGATGAAAATAATTTTTGGTGAGTAGTAATGTTTTACTTTTTTTACCACGGTTAAAAGTAAATAGGGTAATTAAGTGTAAAAGTTTTATTATTATTACACTAAAATATTTCCTAATTCTATTAGATAAGTTTAATTCGATCAAAAACAACCTTAGGAATAAAATATTACCATTTAGGCCCACTTGGATTAGACTAGTACTTTTATTATTAATTAATTTAAAGAAGGGTTAAAATAGTTAAAACTAATGTTTAATAAATAAATTATTTTTAACATATGGTTATACATAAGATAAAATAGACTCTAAAAATTAATTATAAATCTAAAAATATTTCCTACACAATGGTATTTTATTTGTAATTTTTTGACATAAAATAAAATAATTTATTTATGACATAATGATGATGTAGTAATTATCTTATTAATTAAAATATTGACATAATTGATGTTATAAATACCCAAATAAATGTAATTTGAGACATTTTATGATTTAAAATAATTTTATATATTAATATGACATGTTAGTATTGATTTAGTTAATTTCTTTAGAACTAAGCATTCTGTTATGATTTTCACAGAAATCAATTACCAAATAGTGTCAAAATTGACATAAAATAGTTTTAAAAAAAATATATTATATTATTAATTGTTATTATATTCCTAAAAATCTAAGGTTCGGCCAAGATACTTATAACATGATAGTTGTATCATTAATGGACCACTTTGGGGTCGCTTGAGTGTATATGGTATGGTTATTAACTATATAATATAAAAATAAAAAGTGACATGGTAATGTCAATCTAATTGACTTAGAGTTAAAACTAAAAGATATGGTTAATATAAGGACCTAAACATGTCTAAATTGTATTTTATGAGAGTATTTAGATCCATAAACACCTTATATTTGAAATATATCAATTTGGAGCTATTAAAAACCGAATTTGACTTTATAATGAAATAATATATTTAGTTATTACAAAGGTGCCCCTCTCCCCCCTTATAAAAGGGCACCTCCTCCCTCTCTTCCTCACACCACATTGAGCCTTAATTCTCATCCAAACCCTGCCAAATTCAATTCTCCACTTCCCTAGAAACATCCTAGAGGTCCTGGTCTTCTTCAAAGACCAATTTTAGTACCCTAAAAGGAGGTCGCAAAGAGGATCTTCAAAGAAGAGGTAATGTCTATTACTGATTATTTCAACTTTATTTCTTCTTCCACTTCTTCTTATTTAGTTGTTTCATTATGAGGTAATAAAATAAGTATAAATAATATACTGATATGATATTATAAATATTAAACAACCCTATTTCACCATCTATCCATCCTACGGAAAACAAAATCATCGCGTGTGCGTACGTACAAAATACTGTCTCCACGCAGTGGTGTAATCTATTTTTTACCACCACCATAATTGGATGGGTATAATGGTGTAAATAGATAACTATATATAATTATTTTAAAGTGATATTGATTCTGAAATATTATACATACACTTCAATACAATTCCATGATCATGGGAATGATATCATCGCTCGTGCATACTTACGGACTACCGTCTGCACGACGCGACGAGATTCATTCTCCATGTTAACCATTAATTAATGATTATAAAGTATATATAATGAGTAATCATGTAATATATGGCATAATAAAGATACTGGCTTTATTTATATATGTATTTCATCTATTTAGATTCATTAAATTCATTATGGAAACCAAAACAGCGTTCATGCGTACGTACGACCTACTGTCTATATGAACGGTGTATTTCATTGCTTTTATCGATCTATAATATATATGTATATGATGACTATATATTATATATAAATCATGTTTTACATTCTGGAATTCTGTAAATCTGGATATAATTAGTAATATCAAGAAATGTAAAGTCGAAACACATACGATAAATGAAATGATTTTACCCAAAACAGTAAATTAACATGGAATTTACAAAAGAACGAGTAATATAAAGTCATATGTGAAACATATATGATATAGTAACAATGAATATGATTATTTAATAAGTAAATTAAGTTATTTAAATCATTATACAAGAGGCTCGGATCCATAGGAAGCATATCAGACCTAAGGTAAGGGATAATTGTGCAAATCTCATTTTTATCCGAGATTGCTTATTCATAAGTATTTACAGGGGTTATTGCTATCATCCATGTCCATGTTTTATAAAATTGTATTCATGTATGTTTAAAGTCCTTTTTACCAATTTTGACTTTTACCCCATGGTATGGAAGGAATTTTTATTTTATTTACCATATAAGGTACTTTTTGACTTTTCCGAGAAAAGTATGAGAAGAATGTTTTTTAACGTATACAACATGAAAGGATTTTTTACGGTTTTATAAAGCCATAATTTCATGAAGATTCCTCCAAAATATTTCATGACAATTTAAAAAAAATAATTTTCTTTTAAAATTTCATTACATTTTGTGAAAATAAAATGACTTTGAAGAACAAAGGATATTTTCCTCAAGAATTCATTTCAAGTGTTTTATCAAAACCGTTTTTCATCTATGATGACATTATTTCATATGTGTATGTTTCAAGTATCATGTCTCTATGATTTATATGGTTACACTTTTCATATTATTAAATGATATCCATTTATTTTATAAGGATTATGTGATGATGGGATGATGTTTATGAAACCCATTTTATTTATTGGGTTATTATGAATGATGTGTGTTTATTTTGTGGAACAAGTAAGAGTGATTTCATTATGAGATGGGTGGGACCTATATCTCCCTCCAATTCATTGGGTAATGATTTATATCTCATGAGATAGTCATGGCTGGAACGGTAAGTTAATCTGGTTCAGTGTTATAGGACTGAAACGAGGAGAGAACTCGATTCAGAAAGGGACTTTGTCCACTAAGATGGTCTTGGCAGTAATTCCATGGCTACTATGGAAATCATAATATGTGCTGAATGGTTGCCAAAATTACATGTTTTATGCCCATTCTATTTTATCATGTTTAATGATTCTTTATGATCTATGCCTTACATACTTCCATGTTTTATGTCATTGCTCAAGATTTTGATGTTTAAACATTATGTTCATGTTTTTAAGTTCAAATGTATATGATTTGTTTTATTTTATCAATGCTTACCCTTACTGAGCATTTGAGAACACCCTTTATATGTTTTATTTTCCCCAAGATATAAATAAAGGGTTTAGGGAAGAAAACAAAAGGGGAAGATCTTTATGGGAGATGTTGAAGATCTTTCACCATGATTAGAAGATTATGTTCCATGTTTCCAAAGACATTAAACTATTACTATCCTTATGTTTCTGTTTTTGTTATGCATTAAGTATTCTGAAAATGTAATGTAATGTCCAACTACGTCAAGCTTCGGGTCACTACAGTTGCTATCAGAGGAAAGGTTTAGTCAACCTTTGGAAACAAGGATGCGAAAACATTAGTGATATCCCTAGAGATATTTCTAAGGTATGTCTAGGGATGTCCCTAAGGATAATTATACATATAGGATATAGTCCTAGAACTACGGTAACGATCTTAGAATTTAACCTAAGATGTTAGATATTTAAGTTACTCCCCCTTGATTATGATTTTTGTCTCTCACACTATTCTTTTTGGGTTTTATAAAATTGCTGGAAACAAGATGATTCACGATAATGGAGGATATTATGGAAAATGGAATGATATTCATCATGAGTAACCAAATGAAATGGGATTTGGAAGTCCGAAAATAATTATTATTCCAAACCAGATATCTCATTATATGATCAATAAACTCAAATTTGGCAAGTTTCATGACTCGTCTAATAAGAAAAATATGAGGTTTCATGATGATCATAGAGGAAAGAAAGTTCAATTTACCCTATGTAAATCATGTGGAAACAGGCATCAAGGAGAATCATTCAAAGGAACAGGAAGATACTTTGTGTGTGTAAAAGAAGGACATAAAGCCAGTAAGTGCAAAGGAAAAGGTTCAGTTAACACCATGGATGAGGATAATTGTATTGCTACGACATCAACTATGGTTAAATGTTTTAAATGTGTAATGTACGGGAATTATGCAAATCAATTCCCTAAGGGAAAGTCTCATGAAGAGTATCAGTATGGTCGTATGGGAAGAATTTATGTTGATGATGATGAAGAGACTACAAATGATATGTGAGATGAAAGAATTGTTGAATCTTAGTCAATGGTTTAAGAAGGTAGTGGAATGATTACATGTTTATCAAGTGTAATGTTGTATAAGTAATCTCATGGTACTATTTAATAATGTTACATCTAAGGATTGTTAAACTGTTGTCTTTCCTTATGTTTTGAAAGTGTATGATGAATGGTACCAGTAACCATGAAAGGTTATTCAGATATTTTTGGAAGGTAGATGATATGCGCATAATGAAGGGATAAGGAGAAAATTAAATGTTTAATAGTATTCCTGAGCTCATGACGGATATAAGGAGAAGGTTATATCATGGTTTGAGTATATAGAATATTTGGATTTTGGAATGTGGAAAGAGTTAAATTTTGACAGCATTCATGTTTTCACTAAGGTTTAATGGGTATTCATTTTTCAAGAGAATACATGATTAAGGTATTCAAATGCTTCGAATGTGACCAACAAGATATATGGGGGATAAATGATGGTATTCACATGCTTGGTTGATGACATTTCAAGTAATCATTTTCTTTATACTATGATCTTGGACCGAAGTATTTTAGATAAGCCTAAAGATTGGAATGGATTGTGTTGGACATAAGATAGTACTGTTTAAGGATAGAACTTTTTTCGATATTATTTATGGGATGTTATAGTAATGTAGTTTTAGAAAAAGGACAACCTGCAGGATGGGTGATAGCCCATCGCGTCGGACAAGGCTGTGGGAATCGAACCCACAACCAAAGTGCGACTGGACTTTATTGCATTCCACTGGCCTACATGAAGTCCCTGTTTAGTTGAATCATGTTTTATTATATTAATCTGTATGATATTTGAAGTATAAGCCCATTTTTGGAACTATATATTATTAATCTCACTATAGATAGACTTATGAATATTTAATAACTATTGCTAACATTTTGTTTGAGATAGATGGAATGACCCGTCATTCTATCACATGATCTGCTAACACTCACGAATAACAAATTCAACTTAATTTCTTTAAAAGATGAAGTGGAAATTGTTCAAGCTATGAAAAATAGTGAGATTGTACCAAAAAAAGTAAGTATTTATTCAAATTCAAATTCTTCAACTTTAGTGAAATGCTCTTGAAAACTAAAAATGTTGTCCTAGTGCCCTTATATCTGATGAATCATATGTCAGCCTAGATCATCACAAATTTATGG
This sequence comes from Viscum album, assembly GCA_963277665.1. Taxonomy (NCBI): domain Eukaryota; kingdom Viridiplantae; phylum Streptophyta; class Magnoliopsida; order Santalales; family Viscaceae; genus Viscum; species Viscum album. Next base: position 1,479,119,705 of record OY728150.1, read on the forward strand.
CTTTGTGATTGTTGACTTTTTCATATCCATGTTCTCTACCACTCTCAATTAGAACATTATGGTTAGATTTTCCTTCCATATCCATATTTTCATTGATGTTCTCCTACGTGAAAATATAGTGATGAGTTAATTTGGGTAACCGTTACGTTTCATACTTTAGTTTTTAAAGCCATGTTTTGGTATTCCTTTTTACAATGTGGGTTTCTATTAAAGAAACATTCGAGTAGTAAACCATTTATAACCCTGACAAATTTCTAGGGAGAAATTCATTCTAAGGGGGGTAGAATGAAACACCCCGAGATATTATGAAAAATATTCTTTTTAATTTCATTAATATCTTTTGTTGTACGCTACACCAAAAGGAGAATGCACAACATACATCCCTAACATGGCTGCATTACACGCAATCACGACCTTCCTCGAGAGCGTGTGTTGTACGCAATACCGAGTTTCACTAAACAATGATATGCTATTAAAATATTATTAAAACTAGCCGTTATGAATAGTAATAACCAATTTTTGAAATTTTGTAAATATCATCTTTCGAAATGGACTTCATTTTTGAATTCAGAAAATCAAAATTAGCCTAGGGTGAAATTTTGGTATTTTTCTGAAAACTTTCAATTTTTGATGAATAGTGAAAACACTGGGTTACTATTTAAAAACCGACTTTTTATTTAAATAATTAATTATTCTATTTTAATTTGTTTTAGGTCTAAATTGACACATAATACCTATATATTTTCAATGTAATTCATTAGAGTCATTTTATAATAATTTTAGATATATAAATAGTTTTTTTTTTGAAATTTTGACCGTCTTTTACCCACCTTCTAGGAGAATTTTCAAATTCAAATAAAACATAATTTTACCGCTTCTTTGAATGGAATTTAAAAAATCCGAGAGACACGGTTGATGTTATTATGTAAAATGTGGTTCAATGAGATGAAAATATTTTTTGGTGAATAGTAACTTTTTACTTTTTTTCCACGGTTAAAAGTAAATAGGGTAATTAAGTGTAAAAGTGTTATTATTATTACACTAAAAGATGTCCTAATTCTATTGGATAAATGTAATTAGTCCAAAAAAAACCTTATAAATAAAATATGACCATTTAGGCCCACCTGAATTAGATTAGGACATTTATTATTAATTTATTTAAAGAAGGGTTAAAATAGTTAAAATTAAAGTTTAATAACTAAATAATTTTTAATATAGGGTTATACATAAGATAAATTCGACTATAAATATTCATTAGGAATCTAAAAAGAGTTCCTACGTAATGGTATTTTATATGTAATTTTTAGACTTAATATATGTTAATTTATTTATGATACAATGATGATGCAGTAATTATCTTATTAATGAAACATTGACATAATTGATGTTATAAATACCCAAATAAATGTAATTTGAGACTTATTATGAATTCCAATAATTTTATATGTTACTGTGACATGTTAGTATTTATTTAATTAATTTTTTTGAACTAATCATTCTGTTATAATTTTCACAAAAATCAATTACCAAATAGTGTCAAAATGGACATAAAATAGTTTTTAAAACAAATATAATATTATTAATTGTTATTATTTTCATAAAAATATAAGGTTCGTCCAGGATACATATATCATGATAGGTGTATCATTAATGGACCACTTGGGGCTCGCTTGGATTTGTATGGTATGTTTATTAACTATATAATATAAAAATACAAAGTGACATGGTAAATGTCAATCTAATTAACAAAGAGTTAAAACTAAAAGATAAGGTTAATATAATGACCTAAACTTGTCTAAATTCTATTTTATGAGAATATTTAGACCCATCCCCACCTTTTATTCTAAATATTTCAATTTGGAGCTATTAAAAACCTAATTTGACTTTATAATAAGATAATAGTTTTTGTTATTCCAAAGGTGCCCCTCTCCTCCCTTATAAAAGGGAACCTCCTCCCTCTCTTCCTCACACCACTTTGAGCCTTCATGCTCGTCCAACCCCTGCCAAATTCTCTTCTCCACTTCCATATAAACATCCTAGAGGTCCTGGTATTCTCAATAACCAATTTTAGTACCCTAAAAGGAGGTCTCAAATAGGCGCTTTAAAGAAGAAGTAATGTCTGTTACCGATTCATTCAACTTTATTTCTTCTTCCACCTCTTCTTCTTTAGTTGTTTCATTATGAAGTAATAACATCAGTATAAATAATATACTGATATGTTATTATAAATATGAAACAAACCTATTTCACCATCTATCCATCCTACATTAAATGAACTCACCGCGTGTGTGTACGTACGGAATACCATCTCCACGCTGTGGTACAATCTGTTTTTGACCACCACCTTAATTGGATTGGTATACTAGTGTAAATAGATAACTATATATGATTATTGTAAAGTGATATTGATTCTTAAATATTATACATACACTTCAATAAAATTCCACGATCATGGTAATGATATCATCGCTCGTACGTACGTACGGACTACCGTCTCCACGACGCGATGAGATTCATTCTCCATGTTAACCATTCATTAATGACTATAAAGTATATATAATAATAAATCATGTAATATATGACATAATAATGATACTGTATTTATGTATATTTTTAACTCATCTATTAAGTTTCATTCAATTCAATAAGGAAACGAAAACAGCGTTCATGCATACGTACGGCCTACTGTCTCCATGAACGGTGTATTTCATTGCTTTTATCGATCTATAATATATATGTATATGATGAATATATATTATATATAAATCATGTTTGACATTCTAGAGTTATGTAAATCCGGATATAAGTAATAATATCAATAAACTAAAAGTCGAAATACATACGATAAATGAAATGATTTTACCCAAAACACTACTTTAACATGGAATTTACAAAATAACGGGTAATATAAAGTCATAAGTGAAACATATATGATATCATAATAATGAATATGATTATGTAATAAGTCGGTGACATTATTTAAATAATTATACAGGAGGTTCAGATCCATACGAAGCATATTGGACCTAAGGCAAGGGATAATTGTGCAAATCTCATTTTTATTTGTGATTTCTTATTCGTAAGTATTTGCTGGGGTTATTGCTATCATCCATGTCCAAGTTTTATAAAAGTGTATTCATGTATTTTCAAAGTCCTTTTTACACATTTTGACTTTTACCCCATGGTATGGAGGGAATCTTTCTTTTATTTACCCTACAATGTACTATTTGACTTTTTCGACAAAAGTACGAGAAGAATGTTTTTTTAACGTATACAGCATGAAAGGATTTTTAAGGTTTTATAAAGCCTTATTTTCATGAAGCTTCCTCCAAAATATTTCATGAATATTTTCAACAAAATCCTTTTCTTTTAAAATTGCATGACATTTTTTGAAATGAAAATGATTTTGAAGAAAAAGGATATTTTCCTCAATAATTCATTTCATGTGTTTTATCAAAACCATTTTTCATCTAAGATAACATTATTTCATATGTGTATGTTTCAAGTATCATGTCTCTATGATTTAAACGGTTTCACTTTTCTTATTATGAAATGATATCCATTTCTTTTCTATGGATTATGTGATGATGGGATGCTGTTTATAAAACCCATTTTATTTATTGGGTTATTATGAATGATGTATGTTTATTTTGTGGCACAAGTAAGAATGATTTCATTATGAGATGGGTGGGACCTATATCTCCCTCCAATGCATTGGGTAAAGATTTATTTCTCATGAGATAGACATGGCTGGAATGGTAAGTTAATCTGGTTCTGTGTTACCGGACTGAAACGAGGAGTGAACTCGATTCAGAAAGGGACTCTGTCCACTAAGATGGTCTTGGCAGTAATGCCTTGGCTACTGTAGAAATCATAACATGTGCTGAATGGTTTCCACAATTACATGTTTTACTCCCATGCTATTTTATCATGTATAATGTTTCATTATGGTTTATGCCTTACGTATATCCATGTTTTATGTCATTGCTCATGCTTTTTATGTTTAAAAATTATGTTTATGTTTTTAAGTTCAAATGTATATGATTTATTTTATTTTATCCATGCTTACCCTTACTGAGCATTTGAGCTCACCCTTTATCTTTTTTCTTTTCCCCAGGATATAAAGGAAGGTTTTAGGTAAGAAAACAAAAGGGGAAGATATTTATGGGAGATGTTGAAGATCTTTCACCACGATTAGAAGATTATGTTCCATGTTTCCAAAGACACTAAACTATTTCGATCCTTGTGTGTCTGTTTTTGTTATGCATTAAGTATTCTGCAAAATTAATGTAATGTCCAAGTACGTCAAGATTTGGGTCTCTAAAGTTGGTATCAGAGGAAAGGTTTATTCATCCTTTGGAAACTAGGATGCGAAAACGTTAGTGATATCCCTAGAGATATTTCTAAGGTATGTCTATAGATGCCCCTAAGGATAAGTATACATATAGGATATAGTCCTAGAACTACGGTAACGATCATAGAATTTAACCTAAGATGTTAGATATTGAAGTTACTCCCCCTTGATTATGATTATTGTCTCTCACACTATTCTTTTTGGGTTTTATAAAATGGTTGGAAACAAGATGATTCACGATAATGGAGGATATTATGGACAATCGAATGGTATTATTCATGGGAAACCAAATGAAATGGGATTTCGAATCCAAAAATAATTATTATTCCAAATCAACAATCTCATAACATGATCAATAAACTCAAATTTGGTATGTTTCCTGACTTGGCTAATAAGAGAAAGATGAGGTTTCATGATGATCATAGAGGAAAGAAAGTTCAATTTCCCCTATGTAAATCATGTGGAAAGAGGCATCAAGGAGAATGTTTCAAAGGAACATGAAGATGCTTTGGGTTTGTAAAAGAAGGACATAAAGCCAGTAAGTGAAAAGGAAAAGGTTCAGTTAACACCATGGATGAGGATAATGGTATTGCTACGACATCAACTGTGGTTAAATGTTTTAAATGTGGAATGTATGGGCATTATGCAAATCAATGCACTAAGGGAAAGTCTCATTAAGAGAATCAGTATGGTCATATGGGTAGTATTTATATTGATGATGATGAAGAGACTACAAATGATATGAGAGATGAAAGAATTGTTGAAGCTCGGTCAATGGTTTAAAAAGGCAGTGGAATGATTACATGTTTATCAAGTGTAATGTTTTATATGTAATCTCATGGTACTATGGAATGAAGTTACATCTAAAGATTGTTAAACTGTTGACTTTCCTTATGTTTTGAAAGTGTATGATGAATGGTACCAGTAACCATGAAAGGTTATTCAGATATTTTTGGAAAGTAGATGATATGTTCATAATGAAGGGATAAAGAGAAAATTAAATGTTTGATAGTATTCATGAGCTCATGATAGATATAAGGAGAAGGTTATATCATGGTTTGAGTATATATAATTTTTGGATTTGGGTATGTGGAATGTTTTAACTTTTGACAGCATTCATGTTTTCACTATGGTTTAATGGGTATTCATTTTTCAAGAGAATACATGATTAAGGTATTCCAATGCTTAGAATGTGACCAACAAGATATATGGGGGATAAATTATGGTATTCAAATTCTTGGTTGATGACATTTCAAGTAATCGTTTTCATTATACTATGAGCTTGGAATGAAGTATTTTTGATAATCCTAAAGATTGGAATGGATTGTGTTGGACATAAGTTAGTATTGTTTAAGGATAGAACATTTTTTCGATATTATTTATGGGATGTTATAGTAATGTAGTTTTAGGAAAAGGACAACTTGCGGGATGGGTGACAGCCCATCACATCAGACAAGGCTGTGGGAATCGAACCCACAACCGAAGTGCAAGTAGCCTTTATTTCATACCACTGGCCTAAAAGAAGTCCCTATTTAGTATAAACTAGTTTTATTATATTAATCTATATGATATTTGTAGTATATGCCCATTTTTTGAACCGTATATGATTAATCTCACTATAGATCGACTTATTTATATTTAATAACTATTGCTAACATTTTGTTTGAGATAGATGGAATGACCCGTCATTCTATCACATGATCTTCTACCACTCACGAATAACAAATTCAACTTCATTTCTTTAAAAGATGAAGTGGAAATTGTTCAAGGCAAGAAAAATAGTGAGATTGTACCAAAATAAAGTAAGTATTTATTCTAATTCAAATTCTTCAACTTTAGGGAAATGATCTTGAAAACTAAAAATGTTGTCCTCGTGCCCTTATATCCGATGAGTCAGATGGAATCCTATATCATCACAAATTTAAGGCTTTGTGATTGTTGGATTTTTCATAGCCATGTTCTCTACCGCTCTCCATCAGAACTTTATGGTTAGATTTTCCTTACATATCCATATTTTCACCTATGTTATCCTACGTGAAAACCCAGTGATGAGTTAATTTGGGTAACAGTTACGTTTCATACATTAGTTTTTAAAGCCATGTTTTGGTATTCCTTTTTATGATGTGGGTTTCTTTTAAAGAAACATTCGAGTAGTAAACCATTTATAACCCTGACGAATTTCGAGGGCAAAATTCATTTTAAGGGGGGTAAAATGTAACACCCTGAGATATTATGAAAAATATTCTTTTTAATTTCATTAATGTCTTGTGTTGTACTCTACACCAAAAGGTGCTTGCGAAACATGCATCCCTAACTTGGCTGCATTACACGCAATCGCGACCTTCCTCGATAGCGTGTGTTGTACACAATATCGAGTTTCACTAAACAACGATATGCTATTAAAATATTATTAAAACTACCCGTTATGAATAGTAATAACCAATTTTTAAATTTTTTTAATTTTATCTTTCGAAATGGACTTCATTTTTGGATTCAGAAAATTGAAATTAGCCTAGGATGAAATTTTGGTATTTTTCTGAAATCTTTCAATTTCTGATGAAAAGTGAAAACACTGGGTTACTATTTAAAAACCGACTTTTTATTTAAATAATTATTTATTCTATTTAAATTTATTTTAGGTCTAAATTGGCACATAATACCTATATATGTTCAATGTAATTCATTAGAGTCATTTTATAATAATTTTAGATATATAAAAATTTTATTGAAATTTTGACCGTCTTTTACCCACCTTCTAGGAGAATTTCCAAATTCACATAAAACATAATTTTACCGCTTCTGTGAGTGGAATTTTAAAAATACAAGAGACACGGTTGATGTCAGTAAGTAAATTGTGGTTCAATGAGATGAAAACAATTTTTGGTGAATAGTAAATTTTTACTTTTTTCGCGGTTAAAAGTAAATAGGGTAATTAAGGGTAAAAGGGTTATTATTATTACCCTAACACATGTCCTAATTATATTGGATAAATTTAATTCGACTAAAAACAACCTTAGGAATAAAATATGAACATTTAGGCCCACATGGATTAGATTAGGACATTTATTATTAATTTATTTAAAGAAGGGTTAAAATGGTTAAAATCAATGTTTAATAAATAAATAATATTTAATATAGGGTTATACATAAGATAAATTCGACTATAAATATTAATTATAAAGCTAAAAAGAGTTCCTACATTATGGTATTTTATTTGTAATATTTAGACTTAAAATAATTTAATTTATTTATGATAAAATGATGATGTAGTAATTCTCTTATTAATGAAATATTGACATAATTGATGTTATAAATACCCAAATAAATGAAATTTGAGACTTTGTATGAATTACAATAATTTTATATGTTACTATGACATGTTAGTATTTATTTAATGATTTTTTTTCGAACTAATAATTCTTTTATAATTTTCACAAAAATCAATTACCAAATAGTGTCAAAATTGACATAAAATAGTTATAAAAACAAATATTATATTATTAATTGTTATTATATTCCTAAAAATATAAGGTTCGGTCTATAAACTTATATAATGATAGTTTTATCATTAATGGACCACTTGTGGGTCTCTTCGATGTATATGGTATGTTTATTAACTATATAATATAAAAATACAAAGTGACATGGTAAATGTCAATCTAATTAACTAAGAGTTAAAACTAAAAGATAAGGTTAATATAATGACCTAAAATTGTATAAATTCTATTGGATAAGAATAGTTATAACCCTCTACAACTTATCTTCTAAATATATCAATTTGGAGATATTAAAAACCTAATTTGACTTTATGATAAAATAATATTTTTAGTTATTCCAAAGGTGCCCCTCTCCTCCCTTATAAAAGGGAACCTCCTCCCTCTCTTCCTCACACCACTTTGAGCCTTAATTCTCGTCCAAACCCTGAAATATTGTCTTCTAAACTTCCCTAGAAACATCCTAGAGGTCCTTTTATTCTTAAAAAACCAATTTTAGCCCTTAAAAGGAGGTCCCAAAGAGGCGCTTCAAAGAAGAGGTAATGTCTGTTACCGATTCTTTCAACATTATTTCTTCTTCCACCTCTTCTTCTTTATTTGTTTCATTATGAAGTAATAAAATCAGAATAAATAATATACTGATATGTTATTATAAATATGAAACCAACCTATTTCACCATCTATCCATCCTACAGAAAATGAAATCACCGCGCGTGCGTACGTACGGAATACCGTCTCCACGCTGTGGTGTAATCTGTTTTCGACCACCACCTTAATTGGATGGGTATAATGGTGTAAATAGATAACTATATATGATTATTGTAAAGTGATATTGATTCTTAAATATTATACATACACTTAAATACAATTCTACGATCATGGGAATGATATCATCGCTCGTGCGTACGTACGAACTACCATCTCCATGACGCGTTGATATTCATTCTCCATGTTAACCGTTCATTAAGGAATATAACGTATATATAATAAGAAATCATGTAATATATGACATAATAATGATACTTTATTTATGTATATATGTTTTTCATCTATTTAGTTTCATTCAATTCAATAAGTAAACGAAAACAGCGTTCATGCGTACTTACGACCTACCGTCTCCATGAACGGTGTATTTCATTCCTTTTATCGATCTATAATATATATCTATATGATGAATATTTATTATATATAAATCATGTTTGACATTCTGTCATTATGTAAATCAGGATATAAGTAATAATATCATGGAACGAAAACTCGAAACACATACGATAAATGAAATGATTTTACCCAAAACACGACTTTAACATGGAATTTACAAAAGAATGGGTAATATAAAGTCATAAGTGAAACATATATGATATCACAAAAAAGAATATTATTAATTAATAAGTAAATGACGTTATTTAAATCATTATACAGGAGTTTCGGATCCATACAATGCATATCAGACCTAAGGTGCGTGATAATTGTGCAAATCTCATTTTTATCCGAGATTGCTTATTCGTAAGTCTTTAGTGGGGTTATTGCTATCATCCATTTCCATGTTTTATAAAAGTGTATTCATTTAAGTTAAAAGTCTTTTTTACCCATTTTTACTTTTACCCCATGGTATGGAAGGAATCTTTCTTTTATTTACCCAACAAGGTACTTTTTGACTTTTCCGACAAAAGTATGAGAATAATTTTTTTAAACATATAAAGAATGAAAGGATTTTTACGGTTTTATAAAGCCTTATTTTCATGAAACTTCCTCCAAAATATTTCATGACTATTTTCAGAAAAAACCTTTTCATTAAAAATTTCATGACATTTTGTGAAAAGAAAATTTTTTTGAAGAAAAAAGGATATTTTCCTCAAGAATTCATTTCAAGTGTTTTATCAAAACCATTTTTCATCTAAGATGTCATTATTTCATATGTGTATGTTTCAAGTATCATGTCTCTATGATTTACATGGTTTCAATTTTCTTATTATGAAATGATATCCATTTTTTATATGGATTATGTGAATATGGGATGGTGTTTATGATACCCATTTTATTTATTGGGTTATTATTAATGATGTATGTTTATTTTGTGGCACAAGTAAGAATGATTTCATTATGAGATGGGTGGGACCTATATCTACCTCCAATGCATTGGGTAAAGATTAATATCTCATGAGATAGACATTGATGGAACAGTAAGTTAATCTGGTTCAGTGTTACAGGACTGAAACGAGGAGTGAACTCGATTTACAAAGAGACTTTGTCCACTAAGATGGTCTTGGAAGTAATACCTTGGCTACTATTGAAATCATAACATGTGCTGAATGGTTTCCACAATTACATGTTTTACTCCTATGCTATTTTATCATGTTTAATGTTTCTTTATGATCCATGCCTTACATAATTCCATTTTTATGTAATTGCTCATGCTTTTGATGCTTAAACATTATGTTCATGTATTTAAGTTCAAATGTATATGATTTGTTTTATTTTATCCATGCTTACCCTTACTGAGCATTTGAGCTCACCCTTTATATGTTTTCTTTTACCCAGGATATAAAGAAAGGTTTTAGGTAAGAAAACAAAAGGGGAAGATCTTTATGGGAGATGTTGAAGATCTTTCAACACGATTAGAAGATTACATTCCAAGTTTCCAAAGACACTAAACTATTACGATCCTTGTGTGTCTGTTTTTGTAATGTATTAAGTATTCCTCAAAAGTAATATAATGTTCAAGTACGTCAAGATTTGGGTATCTACAACACAATTATTTACATGGTTCACTAGCCAATAAAAATAGTTATGTTCGTGGTATGGTTTGGAAATGATCTAATAATATACAATCCACTAGATATAAAATCATGGATTTCAACTACTAGGATTTACTCATTCACTCATGTTTCACTATAAAATGATTGAACTAGTGAATTTTCATCCTCTTAGCACAATAAGTTGATACAATTGTATTGTAACAACTCATGTTACATGAATGTGTTTTCTATTCAACAAATATATTCAATTGATATACATTCATCAATTCTTTACCTAGAATAATTGTAAGAACCGGCTGGGCAATGTTATGAAACACTATGTCCAATATTTTCAGAGACCAATTCCTCCGAGTCTGTTTTATAAAAAACAATACTCCCTATATGATTTTCAGATACAATACAATAGATTAGAATCAACACCACATCAATCCATGAGTATGATGAAACACATCATGATACATCCTCTGGAAATCTTAAATATATTAATAACAAGTATTGATAATCCTATTTTATTATTCAACATGATAACAAAAAAACAGAATACATTCCCCGTAGAAATGTATTCAAATTCAGAATGAAATATTATGATTTTATCTCACTTAAAACATGGAAGCTCTCTCTATCTTCATAAGTGAACAGTAATCATCATTAGAAAGTAAAATTTACTTGGTTAACTTTATAGGCGACCCAAAACGAGTTTAGTTGGGAATCCCAAAATGTTTTTCACTTACAAAAATTCACCCACATTTTAATTTCACTAAAAATATTTGAGAAATGATTAATTAATCCATGATTGTCAATTCATCTCGATACATCCACAACCTTCACCTCTTCTTCTTCAAAATCCCATTTCAATTTATTAAACTTGTTTAAATTTTTAGGAAAATATAGATCAAATCAACTGAGTCAGAATCCTCATGAAAATTTCTACATATGATTCCCAGAACTAATTTGAATCATAATCCTTTAATTGAATGTTCAGCTCCCCCTCAACAAATAATTTTGAAATATTTTAATCTTTTCTTTTCTCTTGAATCCCTTGAGAAAAAAGTCATCATTAATAATGTAGTGATTGAATCATCACTAACTTCTTGACTTTGAATTAATTGGGTATTAGATTTATCAATGTCTACCTTAAATTTAAATTCATTGAAACATTCCATTCATTTATGGATATTAATTTTTATCTCAACCAAAGCATGATATTTTCTGAATAGAAATGGTCTGGATATGATCAACCAGAATACAATCATTTCTAGTTACGATCAATATGGTTATGATCATTTTTTCTTATGATTGCTATTTAGGATACAAAACAATATATTAAGGATGATCTTCCTAGATACGATACAAAATAATACCATAAGGATTCCTTCTTAATGGGTAAAATCTCTTTTTATTTCCTGTTCCCGAATATGATAAATTACAGTCTGAATATGATTATTTATCAATCTTCCCCATCTCCTTTATTTTCTTCTATTAGAATACGATTGTTAAAAAAAATCGGTGTCTCATCTTCCATTGAAATCACCTCTTCCATTGGAACTACATCGATTTTCACAACTTTCCATTGGCATCAATCTTTTCCTCGGAACTATCTTCCATCAACACTAACTATTAAATCAGCATCACCTATTCCATCGGTACCACCTATCATTAGTACAAACTTATTAAAAATCAACACGATATCATTTACATCCACTCTATATCCAATTGGTTTGAAGGGAAATCGATACTATCTCTTTCATTTTTTGTCGGTATGACTTCTTCAATCAGAAATGCTTATTCAATCTGCATACGATTGTTTTGAAAAAGAATCAGCACCACCTCTTCTATCTAGATACGATTGTTTTGAAAAACATTCAGTACTTCTTCTTTCTCTCTTCCATCAAAATATGATAAATCTAAATATGATTCTTTTCCAATTTGCAGCGTCGCTTTCACTGCCCCTTTCTAATATGATGCTTGCATCAAGAGTTCTAAATAATACTTATGATTTTTAAGAAATATAAATCATCAAAAAATTGTCTCAATTACATTAGAATATATCATTTATTTACATTCACTCAAGAGTATTTATTTTCTTATCATCTTGAAAACAATATTTCTGAATACATGAGTCCGATAGTCATTAAACATGGGTCCCATTATTTTCAAAACAAACTGAAGAAAATTTTTCCCTAAAAAAGTGAAGTTATTTCCTTTATTTAAAAAATAAATTGATAATAAAAGACAACAATTGAAACCATTATGACATATATCAACAAATTGGCCCCCAGAACATCCCCTTTTGGATTTGGTTGTCAACTAAGTTTCATAAATCACTGAACTTGGAAATATCATGCAATGGATTACATATAATCAATCCCATGCCTACGTGAGCTAACTAATTGTAGGAAACATGAATAATTAAGAAAAAATAATGCTATAGAGGTGATCATGACAACCTCTTTATTTTCCTCCTTCTTCCTAAAAAAAATAAATTTATTTTTCTACAACCACTCTAACAAACAGTTAAAATAGTTTAATCAAAAAACAATACTGAATTCACAGCTTACCCAAATCTCTCCCTTTTATGCAAAAGATTTATAAAAAAAATTATACCCCTTGAAAAAACATTCCGAAGGTAAGATGAGAGAGGTTATAGATACACATACCTCAAACATAAAGAGAAAGTGGTTGGAAACCAATGTTCAACCACATTTTGGAGAAAGATACATTTGATAATGATTTTGTGAAAATATCATCTACATGGTCCAATGTTGGAACATACTCCAGCTTCAATTCAATCTTCTCCACAATATATTTTATGAAATGATATTTGATATCAATGTTTATTGAATGATAATGTTTCACTAGATTCTAGGTGATATTGATGGTACATTGATTGTCACAACCCAAGAGTATGGGTAACCTTATATCGACATGTAAATCATCCAATTGTGTTTTCATCCACATATTATGAGTAATGGCTTGTGTAGTGGCAAAATACTCAGCTACATCCATATTGAGTGTTTATGAATTTTTTTCTTTAAATTCACAAAAACAAAATTCATTCCAAAATATAATACCCCACCAGATGTGAATCTTCTATCATCATCATTTCCTACCCAATCTGTATCTGAATACCTACACAATCTTATTCAATTTGTGTGATCATATTTGATTCCAATGTTTTCTATGCATTTTTTGTATCTATACAATCTTTTTTCATCATGTAAATGTGATTATTTTGGATCACTTTAAAATATTGCACAAAAGGTAACAACATAAAAAATTTCGGTTCATGAGTCATTCAAGTAAAATAGCTTCCAATCAACCTCTGATACTTTTCTTGATCGACTTATTTTTCTTATCTATCTTTACATATATTTGTTCCCACTGAAATGGGTGTGGAAACTAGACTTACAAATTTCCATGCCAAAATTCATGAGAATTTATTATGAATACTTTCCATTGGATAGAAACATGTATTATTTGTTTTGGTTTATTTAAAAAAGAAGAAATTATTTGATTTCACCCATCATGGACATTTCAAATTCATTCATTATTTCTTCAGAAATTCTTTCACATCTTCCTTCACTATTCTCAGTAAATATGATATCATCAATATAAACAATTATTATGTGGGAATACTGTTGACTTTCTCTAATGTAAAGATTTCTATCTACTCTTCCTTTTATGAAATTAATCATTCTTATGAACATATCAAATTTAGAATACCATGCCCACAGAGCATGTTTAAGGCCATAAAATTCCATTTTCAATCTGCACACATAACCTTCTTCTATTCCAATAAAAAATCCACAAGGATATTTAGTATAAACCTATTTTCCAGATCAACATTTAGGAAAACATATTTAACATCGATTTTAATGATCTTGTATCCATGTTGCGGATTAATAGAATTACATATTGTGATTGTTTCATGTATTTTCACTGGATAAGTGGTTTAATCAAAATCAATACCATAAATTTTTGAATACCATTTGAAAACAAATTTTTCTTTGTTTATTATAAGTTTACAGTTTTCATTTAGCTTTTTTCAGAAAACCCAATTTCTGCCAATGATGTTTTTTCATGATTGGTTACAATTTCAGATGTCTGACCCCTTTCAAAATGATACAATTATTCATTCATGGCATGAACCCCTTCCAGATGCTCAAAAGCATCATTCACATCATTTGGTTCCACATTTGAATACATAAAATTTTTTGTAATGAAATTGTTTTTCTTATTTTTTAAACCATATGACTTTTATCACCAATTATATTATGTGATTACACATGTTTCCTCTGCCTTGGATAAGATTTTTGATTGTTTTCTTCATTAATTGAAATAACTGAGTCTAATTATACACCTTTATTAGGATTAAAATCATTTATATCCTTATCATAATTATGTTGTTAAAATTTCTTAACTTCATCGTCCACCTGAACATGTTTCTATTTCACAGATACTTCAAGCACATTCATATCAACTAAATCAACCATTATTTTTTATTCTTTTTTGAAACATATTTACCCTCTAACTTCTAGAGAATACACAAGAAAGATTCCTTCGTCACCTTTCTGCTCAACCAAACCACAATTTCACCATTTTATATTTTTAGTAATAGGACTATCAATAACTCTAATGTGTTTCAAAATTGGAGGTTCGCCATTAAAAGATTCATTGCGAGTCATACTTGATTGAGTCCTATGGAAACAAAATTTCTGAATATAACCAAAAATCCTCATGGATTTCCTCCAAAAGTAATAAGAAATTCCATGCTCAAGTAACACGGTTCATCCCATTTCTACCAGGCTTCTATTCATTCTTTCAGAAAACCCATTTAATTTGGTAGTGTATGGAGAGATATACTAATGAAAAATTCCATGATTTTAAAGAGAGTATTCAAAATATTCACTTATATATTCACCACGATTTTCAGTTTTCAACATGGTCACAAAATACTCACATTCTTTTTCATCATTTATTCGGATACTTTTAAATATTTTCAAAGCCACTGATTTTTGATTCATGTATATATCATAAGTCATGCGAGTAAAATCATCAATGATTATAATGAAGCACTAATTTCAATGTGTTTATTATTTTATTTGTAGAATACATATATCGGAATAGATCAGATCCAGGGTTTTTTTTAACAAATATCAACTTTGTTATGCACAACATTTGTAATTTTCCATTATTAAGAGATAGAGAAACATCGATCCATGGGTCTTAGCTAATTAGGAATGTATCGAACACTATCCCTTTAGATAACTTGATCTTGTTTATCTGACACATATTTCTAAACGTTTCATTCCATAACTGATTCTCTTCCACCATAATCATGTGGCAAGAGTTTTGTGAGTCAACAACCTGAAACAAATTTCATTTCATGCGTTGTCCTCTTGTGAAAATCATACCATATTCTTCACTATTTACAAAAAATCCATAATTTTTTAAGATAACCCTGTTACCCTCATCAGAAAATTCGGAGACACTTAGAAGGTTGTGTTTCATCCCATCAACATATAATTTTTTCATAGATTTGAACTTTTTTTCCATAATGACTTACCCAAAAACATTAATTTTCAATGATTCATCATTGCCAAATTTAATTGTGACTTCTTTATAATCATTCACATCCTTCAACAAATTCATGTCTCCTATCATTTGAGAAGAAGATACACTATCAAGTATCCATCTTGATTCTCCTTTCATAAATTTTTATACAGTATCATCAAAAAATGAATTTTCTTCATTCTTTTCATTATTAACCTTTAGATTTTGGGAATTGAGAATCTTTTAATGTGGATGAAATAAAACATTACATCCCTTTGAAAGGTGTCATGGTTTTTCACATTTTTCACAAATAGTTTCTAGGTGTTGGAACCTATTTTCAATCATCACTTCATTCTATTCCGTTTTATTCAAAACAACCATCTCATTTTTCATTCATCGAGGTGATTGAATCCCCCTCAATCTCATACATTAATAACATGTGGTATAATAGTAATGTTGTTGATTAGACACAAATATATCTGTGATGTGACTGATTCATTCATAATCCAAATAATAACCATATAAACAATATTTTTCTCTGAAACCTCCATACTAATTAGAATTGTGAAAACATTTTTCAACCATATTCATTTCACATTCAATCAGATTATTCTTCTTCTTTTCAGTATTGATAGGATCTGAAGTAATTGAAATATTTATGGATCTAGACAAGACCATTTCTGACATAGGATGTATTCTAAGTTAAGAATTATTCACTTTGACCACATACATAACTTTCTCAGCATTCATTTTTATAGACATAGTTTCATTCTTCTTATCACCCTTTAAAGGTAAGTTTAGTTTAACCTTCTCAATTTTATCATTATAAAAACATTCCACAATTTCACTGATAGTGTTGTGAAACATAGACTTTTATTTTCATCTTTAGAGATTTTTTGTTCAACAAGTTCCAACTATTTTTCATTTGACTTGAGATTCACTAACAAATGCTCATTATGATTCATTTAATCATTAAAAGACATATTAAAATCATCAATATCATTAACCATATTATATTTCTCACTAGAAAATCATTTTTCATAGCTTGAGCATTCATCTTCCATATAATTTTTCTTTTCGATCCTTCTGATCACTCTCAGACATTCCTTTAACTCTTCATTCAAATTAATTTCATGATGAATTTCTTATTCTTCAGAAAATCTACTTCTGAATTCTTCATCATTCACTATAGAAGTGAAATTATTTTCATTACCATACACATTGGATTTTTCAAATTCAACTTCACTCTCATATTCTTCATTATCATTAGAAAATAAACTCTTCTTTTGTATTTTAATAATTTCTTTTGTTTTCTATTGTTTCGTTTTTCTTCCATGATCTTCTAGCCTTTATTTCTTCAATATCACTATCCTCTTCTATATTTATTCATTGATAATTAGTTTCTTAGTGACCAGTACCTCCACATTTAAAACATTTCAACGGATTTTTCCCTTTTTATTTACCTGTAACTATTTTTAAATTATTAGAAAACAAGAATATGAATTCATTGAGTTTTTTACATACCTCATTTTCAGAGTTAGAATCACTAGCTTCATCTTCAATAACAATCTTCTTTGAAATTTCTTTCTTCATAGCCTTGAAAGACAATTCCATGTCTACCATTTTTTTTCTATTCATATAATTCTCTATTCTCATTTCATATGTGATAAGAGTGCTATGTAAATCATAAAGAGATAATGTTAAATGATCTTTATCTTCTAATGAAAAACTTTTTCTCCAAAATTTTCAGGTCGGATTCTCATAATCGTTTCAACAACATTCGAGTCTTTCATAGTTTCACTATGACCTATGATAGTACTCACAATATCAATCACCATGAAAAATAATTTCCCCAATAGATTATGGCTCACCCATCTTCAAATCTTCATACTTCAATATCAATATTTTAAAATTTTCCATCACCACTTTTGTATTATCATCGTATGTGTTTTTAAATTTATCCCATATACCATTAGTTGTGGAAACACTTTTCAGTCTCAATAATTCACTATTATAAATTGATGATAATATAGAATTCTTGGACCTTCCATCATTCTTAAGAAACTTCTTATCAACCTGTGTAAGTGGATAACTATCATCAATTGGTGGAAAACCAACTATTGGAACTTTAAGAACATCATAACTGATAGACATAAGAAATGTAAACATTATATATTTCCATATATGATAATTATTTCAATCAAAGGCCAAAATACCATTACTGTTCACATAGTTCACAATCTCCATCAGCCAAGAATAACAAAGGCAATGTACCTATGATTCTAATTGAAAGTTCCCAATCAATATATTGCGTCATTAATAAGTGAAGGGTGTAAATCAATGATACTATTTTTATTTTATTTACCATTTCAATTTTAACAACCTTCACCTATTAGTAAATATGTTAATTACTTATTGAGTAAAAATAAACACACACCAAAAAGAAACGCAATGATTTACTAGGGTCTCTATTAAATATGAATAGTTACATCCTTGGTATGGTTTGAAAATAATCTAATACATTACATTCCATGAGAAATAAATCATTGGATTAAAAATAGTATAATATACCCTTCAACTCATGTAGAAGTATGAAATAATACAACTTGTGCATGTGAAACCTCTTAGCATTATAAGGTAATAAAATTTTTTTTGGAACAAGTCATGTTACCTACTCTTTTTTTCAATTTAATAAATGTATTTCATTGAAATACAATTCATCAATTCTGTACCTAGATGAATGGTACGAACCTCCTAGAATTTCCTATGAAACCCTCAGTCTGATATTTTATGAGTCTAATTTATAGAATACAATACTCAAATTCCAATTTTCTGATAGAATACAATAATGTAGAATCAGTACCACTTCAATCCCTTAGTATGATGAAACTCAACATGACACTTCCTTAGTCCGGAAATCTTAAATATGGTGATACCCATTATGGAAAATTGTGTTCTGATTTATTCAGATTGATAACAAACCTAGGCAAATACAATCCCCATTGAAATGTATTCTAATAAAAAAATGTTATCACATTCTCCCACTGAAAACACGGAGCTTCCCTCTCTTCTGTGGTTAATAGTACCCATCGTCAGAATTAAATTGTACATGATTCCCTTTTATAAGTTACCCAAAAATAGTTTAGGTGGGAATATGAAAATGTTTCATGCTCACAAAAATTTACCCACGTTTGAATTTCCCCTAAAATATCAGAACAAATTAGACATCATCAAGGCTTCACGATTCATCTTGAATCTTCGGAAATATTCACCAATTTCATTAAAAATAAAATTTCAATTACTGAGACCCATTTCAATTGATAGGAATACATGGATCCGATCAACTGAGTCTGAATCCTCATACCCATAAATGAATACAATTCTCAGAACCCATTTGAATCAAAAGAAGGTATTTTAATGTTCATCCCCCCCTCAATAAATCATTTAAAAATATTAATCACTACTTATTTCTCTTGAACATCATGACAAACAATACATAATTAAAAAACCAATGGTTGAACAATGAATACCTTCATGAATTTGACATAAATAAGTATCATCTTTTGCATCATCTAACGTCAATTGGAATGTATTGTAACTTTCCATACATTACCACTACATTATTTTCATTTCATCAAATGCATGATCTTTAATAAACACAAATTTTCTTGATACAATCATCTAGAATATGATCATTTCAGGTTATGATCATTCTAGTTATTATCATTTCTGGTTATTATTTCAAGTTATGAAACAAAAAAATCTGATAAGGATGATATTCCTGCATACGATAAAAAACAATCAGATAAGGATTTTTACTTGATAGTTACCATCTATTTTCATTTATTTAAACCTGAAAATGATTCATTCTCAATCGAAATCATCACTTTACATTTCTTCAAGTAGAATAAAACTGTTTTAAAAATAACTGGTCTCCTCCTCCATTTTCATCACCTCTTCCATTGTCACCACTTTTATCGACACCACATTCCATTGGCATAAACCTTTTCATCAGCAACATATTTCATTGACACCACCTATTCAATTGGAATCACTAATTCCACTGGCACCACCTTTCATCGACAACACCTGATTACAAATCCTTACTAGATCATTTACTTCAACTTGGTATTCAATTGTTTTGAAAGACAATTTATACTCTCCCTTTCCATTTTTATTGGTATGGTTTCTTTAATCAGTACCCCCTATTTAATATGGATTAAATTGTTTTGAAATAAAACTAGCACCACCTATGAAATATGGATACTGTTATTTTCAAGAAACATTTGTACCACTTCTTTCACTCTTCCACATGGATATGATAAACTTGAATACAATTGTTTTCTTATTGGAATTATCTCTTTCAATCCCCCTTTCTTCTATCATGTTTGTATCACATGTTCTGAATACATCATGTTATTTATATGAAATAATAATTAATAATGCATTTTCACAATTACATCAGAATGCATCATAACATTCCATTCACTCATGTTTATTTCATTCCTTATGATCATGAGAACAATCATTCTTAATACATGAGTCTAATTTTCAGTAAACATGGGTCTGATTCTTCTCAATAAAAATACAAAACAATTGTTTCCACAAAACAATGTGAAGTGATTTACTTGCTACAAAATATAACTTGACGACAAAATAAAACACTTGAAAACATTATCACCTTTATCACTAGCATGGTCCCAAAAATTTTATGGTGAAAATATCTCATTTGGAGTAGTCCTTGGGTTCCATTACTAGAGGATGTAAGTGATATATTGACCAATAAATTAAATATCATGGAAATGTGATGATATTGTATTTAATATTATCTTATTGGAATATATTTTCTAGAATATTAATAATGATTACATCTGAATGAATGAATGATAAATTACATAATTATATATATATATATATATTTTTACATACATAAACTCTACTTGTTATTCGCCAAGAAAGAGGAAATGTGGAGTATATATAGAGAACATTAAGCATGATATTACATTGTGATGAGAAAATGTGAAGAATTGGTTGTGTAATAGCAATTTACAAAATTTAGTTGATGGATTAAATGATGGTTTAAGGAGAACAAATCAAAATAATAAAATGAAATGATGAGGATTCAATTGAGATATTAATCCATTACCATGATAGTGACCATAAATGTATAAAAAATCATGAATATTGAATCTTGATAATGAGGTATTGATGTATTGATATAGAATATTTATAAACTCATGACTTGAACCATTAACATGGGAAGAACATAAATTCTGGTAACATTATTTTACATCCCCATGAATCCAATGTCAAAATATAAATGTTGAGGAATTTAATAAATCATGGGGGTTGTTTATTTGGAAATCAACTAATATATAGGAAGATCATATGAAAGGAACAGAATGTGATGCATGATAAAACCCATAATAAACTCAAATATATATATATATATATATAACTAAAAAAGAATATGAAGTATGTATCTAAAAAAATGTATACCAAAATGGATACAATACAAGTGACCCAAATAGAAAGTGAAATTTCAATACATGAAACTACCTACACGAACAATAAGACCATAACCATTGAGATCCATGATATATACACATGGAATCAGGGAATCCCTATGCTCTAGTAAAAAAGTGAGAGGCCTCCCTTTATTAGAAGTATATTTGATAATGTCAATAAACACACAAAGGTTCATATGTATAATATGACTATCGATAACCATTTGGTAATCAACCATAATGTTCCCACACACACCACTAGATAAAGAAAAGGTTTTCACACATTTTCCATAAAATTAGAGAGAAGAATACTATAAAAAATTATCTAATGAATACAATATAAGAAACCCACACCAAAATCAATTTTTCTCTATAAAATTCATTCACTAAAAATTGTTCATATGACAATGAAAAAATAGGCATATACATGTATTGTATATAACAATGAAACACATACACCCATGCATGTAGCTTCTATCAATTTAGGACCATTAAAAATACAAACTCATGAGTGGAACCACAACCATCTAAAATCAATCGACCACAATACAATATCATAATATAAAGTACACTATATATTCATCATTATTAGATAAGTGAAAACCTAACAAGGCCACATATAATATTATGTATGCACACCAACTCATTGAAAACCATGTTATCACACTAAAAAAATATTTAAGAACAATTTTTCATTAATATATCTCATCAAACACTATGGGATCAATCCCATAACCCATTTCATAAAAATATAGTAAAACAATAAGACTAGACACATGTTTTTATTGTAGAATATAAATTGTTTATTTTTGAAATATTAATTATTTATGTTTTACGCCATGTAGAGTAAGTGTGAAACCACATACCTCTATCCATGTCCCTAAAGTGGTTTTACATCTCCTACCCATATATGTGTTCTTTATAAATCCTCTGACAATGATCTTTCCCAAGAACTCAATAAAATTACTAAGAATCTAGATTCATGTATGTAAGCCCTAAAATTGGGTTTCTCCTAGGATAAAATAAGGTTATCCTGATGGATAGAAAAAAAAAATTTACCACCATATCATTACTTTATCAAATCCTCCTTAATTTCCTAGAATCAACCTTCAAAAGGAATGGAATATGGAAAATTATTAAGAAGTAGTATAGGGTTGAAATCAAGGGTGACAATAGACATAATCAATATTTTGGGAAATACTTCTATATTGAAAAATGATTTTAAGACATAATTTGGGTTTTTATAAGGTTAGACCAAATATGTTGTAAATCTATTCACTAATAAACAGAATCATCACTTCAAAGAGAATTTTATAGTAACATGGTTGAGGAATGGGTTAGAAAAACTATGTACTGTTATTCAAAAATATAGAAAACACATTTTACCCTAGTATGTAAACTTTGAAAAGCCGCATGTTTTCCCTAATAGTTGTCAATGATTTCACCCTCAATTTCACCTCCCAAACACTCTATAAGCAATAATTGGACATGTTAATTGCAATTTAACATTGCAACCAATTTTGATCCTATGAGAACTCAATATCCTTGATATGTATTTATTCTCACTCAATGTGGCATCAATTCCTAATGATGCTTCGATTATCATTCCACTTATTACATCAATATCAATGAAATTAAAAAAACATAATGGAATGTACAAAACTAGGAAAGGAAAACCATTATAATAAGAAAATAATCAGGAAAAATTCACAAAAACTAAAATAGAATTAAATTTTAATCAGCATAAAAAAAATAAAATCATATTCTGCACATAAAACCCCAAAAATAATTGAATTTACCATGGAATATTCCTTAGACACCATTTATAGTAAAAGTACCTCGTGACTAACCATTATAGAGTCATCAATGTTTTCATAAAATTTCTTCTATGTTATAAATTTCCTTTTAATCCATTTGAAAAATTCATAGTTTTGAAAACAATGAAAATATATTTCTTGAAAATGTAATTTAAAATTATTTTTAATGATATTCTTTAAAACTTTTCTAAAATTTTAGAAACATTTAAATAATTCATATATTAATTCTCCAAAGTATACATGAAATATGAAAGAAAATAAAATAATATTATGATTAAAAAAAATTAAATTGTTGCTGTCAAAATAACAAAAGGTTAAATTTTTGTTAATATTTCAATTAAGATCAATTGTTTGTAGGTTTTATATGTATAAATAATGGTATGAGGATATGATATATTTATAGAATATTTTGAATTTTTTTAATGATTTTGTTATACCTATGGATGATTTAGTTTAATTTTTTGAGGTTTCAGTGGTGAATTCTATGGTTAAAATTTGAGAATGGTTATGGGAAACTATGTGGGATTCCTAGGTAACCATGAAAGGGTGAAAGGTATTTTCAGGTAAAGTTCATGATATATGAATTATTTGGTTATCTATTCACTATGATTTTGAAATTTTAATTTGTAGTTCATTTCTAATTCTAACATATAGTGCATTGTTTTCCAAACCTTGTGGCCTTACAATGAGACAAAAAAAATTATGTCTAAAAGTGATATTAAAAAAATATTTCATTAAATCCAATTATTCCTCCTATTACCTAGGATGTCCAACCCCAAAAATTATCAAGGTTGTTTTAGTGATTCCATTCCCCCATAGGTTAATTATAGAGAATTATATTGCATTGGATCGAGGAAATCATGGGTAAGGGTCTATTTCTCACTATTTGTACTTTGAAAACCCCTAGTTTATGGGCGATATGAACATATCATATAGTCATATTATGTTATATCAGTTTATTATGATGGATAATTATAGGAGAGTTTATAAATAATAGATATATAATAAAATGATGTGATTACATCATAGAGATGCAAATCGTGCTAGTTACCTTCATCCTGAATATAATTTCCCTAGAACATGATTTCTTGGGATTTGAAAATAATTTTCTATAATTCAAGATAAAAACCTATTTTTTTCAATGTATTTGTTTTTTAAAGCCATGGGTTATGGGTATCACCTATAATGTGTTTTAGGAAAAGTATTCATGATAAATTGCTTGTAAAGCTATGTGTAGGTGTGACAACCTAGATTGGCATGGAGTGGTGTGAATTTATACTACAATATATGGGGAATTTAGGGGTTAAAAGAAAGGTACTAGATCAAAATACAGAGGGAAAAACTCAATATACCATTAGATGATGGGTTAGGTTTGGAGGAATGAGGTTCTTCTCACGAGTTTGTCTTTTTAGTGGGCCAGGATTGGCATAAGATCATTTCATGGGTGTGTACATTTTATGGGTGTGTACATTTCATGGTTGTATATATTTATAATATTCTTGTATTTGTGGATTTTTTTGTGAAAAATTTGATGATGAAGGGATTTAAAAATGAGAAAATAATTTTTTGAGTTATATATATTATCATCTCTATATAATTTTTTATATTATATTTCCCTGCTAATTTATATAAAATGTGAGAAAACATGTTCTTGATATAGTGGTGTGTGTGGGAAGATTTTGATGGACGTATTACTATGATTGTATATTAATTCATATAATATGCACCTTAGTGTATATTAACTTGTTATTATATATTTATTAGATAAATGGAATTCCCTCACATTTCTGGGAGGGCATGAGGATGCTATAAACAATGGTGAATGAGTTTGTAGCTTTGTGGTAGTTGTACTGTATATCTTGGGGTAGTTCCATATCAATTTATCTTTCATTCTTTTTGGGTCCCTTGTATTACATAATTTTTTGTATACATAATTTTATACTAAAAAAATGATATAAATTTCTCTCTATATATATATTAGAGTTTATTTTAATTTCATATCATGAATCATATTATGTCTCTTTATTTTGGTCATATTAGTTGTCAATTTCATAATTGAAAATCTTCCCCCATGATTTTTTAAATCCCATAACATTTGTTTTTATAAAAGTTTCCATGGGAAGTCACATAACTTTAGACTCATTTCTGTCATTCATACCTTTAATGGTTTTTCAAATCATATCAGATTAAAAATTATTGTTAAATCATACCGAAATGAAGTTTTTATTTTTCAATTCATTATTCATAAAGCAGTTCACCCACAAATGCCTCAAATATGAAAACATATTAAATTTCTATATATATAGAATGCACACACCCATGCATGCATGTCATATCAAAGACGGGCCACCATACATACCAACTGATAAGACAAACCCAACCCTCTAGAACCAAGTCATCGAATAGATGTATAATAATTTCCACCTCCCTCTATATTTGATACCGACATGAGAGTCTGATCTTGATAAGGCTAAAAAAAATTCTATGAACACACCCCAACCCATTCCAATCCATATTATAACAACTGGAAATAAATAATCATCATTAATACATTTCAAAAAACTTGTTATGGGTCATACCCACATCCCTTATCTTGAAATCCATTAATTTAGAGTGAATCATCATCTCTTTACCTCAAGGAATGTAATAAATTTATTTTGAAAGACCACTAAATTAAATTATAAGCTATTTAGAGTACGTATAACACACTTAACTCAAAACATTCCCATACGATGAAATCATGGCATTACTTCATAGACATGTAGTCTAGAGTCTCTTTTATTATGATCCATCATAAGAATCACATAATTTTTTTTACCACAAGACTGATCATGGATTCCAAGAAATAGGGATTCCACAATGATAAAATATGTAGTCCTAGAAGGAGAAGAATAAATAGAGATTCGCCTTTGATTTAATAGATCCAAAACTATCTGATTAAATTGAGTCTACCTATAATGGAAATGAATCAACAAAAGATTATAGGGGATTGAGGGATATGTTCACCATGTAGGTTCCGGGTGCAGAAGAGGCACATTGGTGGGTTTTCCCAACTTTAATTTTAGCGTTAAATGACGTTCAATCCAAGATCCATCACTATATAAAATTCCAGATCTTCAGAATAGAATGACGAACGAAAACGAAAAGAAGAGTCCTGAAACGATTGAGATAGGACCATCATACGTTCGTTATAATTAATTTAATTAATTCATAAGAATTACCTCGATGGAATTGTTTCTACGTTGGAGTCTTCGGTCATGATCATGTGATCTGTCACTGCGTCGGAGAATACAAGTGCAGGATTCCTCTAGTGACTATCCACATGTGTGCCACGTATCTCTGGACGTCGCCGAAGGGATCTCTGGGTGCTAGCGCAGAAGATCCTTCGCTTGTGCTGTCCGTCTTCGATCGCCTTGATCCGGTGGAGGATCTTCATTTCATAACATGATGGATTTCTTGGTCGAAAGGGAATTCACTCTTGTCTTGAGAGTATTTCCAATCCATTTTTCACAACCAAAATAAATTTCTAACCCTCATGATTATAATGTAATTTGGATTTATAATACTTAGAATAACAAAATAAATTAATTGACCAAAAGCATTTAATTATTTCATTTAATTCTTAGTAATACCCATGTATTAATAATGACAGTTGATGATCATTATTACTTGACATGCATCCAATGTATCACATTTAATATCATTTAATTAAATAAAGAATATTTTCTCATGAATCCCGAAAAAACAAACTACACGGCGTGTATGTATGAACTTACACGGCGTGTACTTTTTATTTTTACAGTTTTATTTATTTCCTCCACTATATTTATTAGACCTTGAGTAATGGCTATTTTTTTCTTAAATAAATGTAACTGCATTAATCACTAATAAATATATATAATTTCGCCCACAATATATTCTTTCAAATAAATAGTGTTGAAATAAATGCGATCATACATCCTTGAATAATTATTAAACCACAATCCGAAATAATCTTTATTCATCTTTTAAAATTAATATTTAACTGAGATACATTGACACAGTTAGTGTGTGACCCTCTAGGCCTCATTATCAGTGGAATTAGGTTGAGCCTACCTAAGGTCCAAGGTTAGCGTCTAGCAACATGCCAAGGCACCCATAGAGAAAGAAGTTAACACCACAACGACGTGTCACCTTCTACGAACGCTTACCATGTAATATAATCCCATTGTCTTGATATCTCCAATCAAGCGGGTTTCATGATATTTCCATCAACCCATGTGCTTGATTATTCATTATTTTACTTCTCGGAATTGAACATGCCCATACCTTACCATGGCCATGGATTTATTTAGGCTATATCAATTCCATCAAAGGGCCTAAGATATCTACTTCTGTTATGGAACGGAAGGGACAAATCCTTTCTTGCATTATCTATTAATGCGGTATTACTCATGACGCACCTAACGTATCCTACCTCACTGTGAACAGTGTGTCATCATAGTTTTCGTCAATACATCTAAGTGCGCGAGTTGTAATACCCATTAATAATAATCTTAAAGTATAAGGAGCAATACACACGTCCGCATATAGGAACATCCAATGAAACTATAAAATGTGGATTTCCTACTGGTGGGTCTCGTTCTCATAATATCCTCCGAGATATTACCAAGGGCACACACCATGATAAGGTGACTCAACGTTTTATGAGTCAGCAACACTAATGACCTGTATTATTAGTGTCCCTCAAATAATATCATCCACCCATAGAACATACATTCAAGAACAATGTTATGGAACTTTAAGGTTCTCATCACAGCAGAGATCTGCGACGACCCTTTAATGCAACAGATGTCCTTTGGACATTATCACATGACATTTCATGTAGAAGAACAATCAAGATGTGATAAGGCTTTTATTTAATGAATAATGTAAAAAGTATCCCGTTCTAGACCACCAACTCCAACAGACTCCCACTTGGACTAGAGCCAACTACTAACAACCTATAACCGGCTAGCTCTCACATGATATTCATGCTTCTGCTGAGATATGACATTAGTCATGGGGTCCACCACGTTCTCTTCTGTGGAAACTCTGCTCACTGCAACTTCACCCCTTTGATAGAAATCCCACATGAGGTGATACATCTGGAGTATGTGATTTATCTGTTGATGTGAACTTGGTTCTTTTGCAAGAGCCACTACTGTAGTATTATCACAATACAATGTAATGGGATCTTTACTGCTAGGAACCACATCAAGATCATGGATAATGTTCTGAATCTAGATGGCTTCCTTGGCTACATAAGAATCCGCTATATACTCCGCTGTAGAATGCACGACAACTGGATGCTTTGAACTCTCCCAGCTCACAACTCCTCCACTGAGACAGAAAACATATCCAGATTGTGACTTTAGATAATTCTTATCTATTTGAAAACCAGCATCATCATACCCTCTGATGATAATCTCCTCGTCTCCTCCATACACCAGGAACATATCTTTAGTTCTTCTCAGATACCTAGGGATAGTCTTAACAGCAATCCAATGATGTTCTACAGGATCTTCTTGATATCTGCCTACCATGCTTGTGCATAGGAAACATCAAGCCTGGTACATAACATGGCATACATGATGGATCCTATAGCCAAAGCATATGGGATCTTTCTCATCTTATCATTCTCCTGTTGTGTCTGGGGAAACATTTTCTTAGAAAGATGTAAGCCAAGTGACATTGGAACCAATCCCCTCTTGGATTTTTCCATACTAAATATCTTTAGTATCTGGTCAATGTCTGTACCCTGACTTATTCCAAGAAGCCTCTTGGATATATCACGAATGATCTTGATCCCTAGAATGTAGGCTGCTTCTCCTAAGTCCTTCATGGAGAGAAACTTTTTCAACCAGTCCTTCACTGACTGTATGGCTGATACGTCGTTTCCAATAAGCAATATGTCATCAACATATACCACTAGGATGACGACCAAATTCCCATTAAACAGCTTATAAACACATGGCTCACATTCGTTCTTAATGAAACCAAATTTGTTTTATGGCTTCATCAAATCACATGTTCCATGACCTAGATGCTTGCTTCAATCCATAAATGGATTTCTGCAACATGAAAACCCATTTGGATTCACCTAGTGTCACAAACCCTCCTGGTGGTGTCATATAGACATCTTCCTGATGGTTCCCGTTAAGGAAAGCTGTTTGGACATCCATCTGCCAAATCTCATAGTCATGGTAAGCTGCTATGGCAAGTATGATTCTTATGGATTTAAACATGGAAACTAGCAGGAAGGTTTCATCATAGACAATTCCTTAACACTATCTGAATCCTTCAGCCAATAGCCTTGCTTTATAGGTGCTAACCTGACATTCTATGTCCAGATTTCTTTTGAATACCCATTTGCATCCAACATGCTTTACATCAACTAGATCATGGACCAGAACACAAACTTGGTTCTGATACATGGATTCCATCTCAGAATACATAGCTTCTAGCCACCATGCATCTTCTGATCTTTCTAATGATTCCTTGTAGGAGATAGGTTCATCACTGTCCAA
The DNA here is from genome assembly GCA_963277665.1 of Viscum album. NCBI lineage: Eukaryota > Viridiplantae > Streptophyta > Magnoliopsida > Santalales > Viscaceae > Viscum > Viscum album. The sequence goes on from OY728150.1 coordinate 1,479,149,737, forward strand.
CAATAATGATTCACCATCCTCGGTCACTAGGAAACCAAATCTCTCTGGTTCCCTTACCTCTCTTGAGCTCCTACACAGTTCTTGTGTTTCTGGAACCTGTTCCACGGGGACCTGTGGAACTTGTTCCTATACCAAATCCTATGTATCTTGAGCATCAACTTCATTGAAGTCAATCTTTCTCCCACTATCCTTCTTGAGGATGTGCTCCCTCTCAAGAATGATAGCTTGTCTGGCGACGATCACTTTCTTGTCTTGAGGGTTATATAGGTAATACCATTTCGTTTCCTTAGGGTATCCTATAAAGATAAACATTGTGCCTTGGGGTGCTAGTTTGTTTCCTGATAAGGCCCTAAAAAATTTCCCGCATCCCCATACACGTGTGTGCGACAAAGTGGGTTTCCTTCCATTCCATAACTTGGATGGAATTCCATTTTCCGCCATAGTTGGTAATCGGTTTAATGTGTATACTACAGTTTGTAATGAATATCCCCAAAAGGATAATGGAAGATCCACATGACTCATCATCGACCTCACCATGTTCAACAAAGTGTGGTTCCTCCTTTCACTAACACCATTGCACTGTGGTGTATAAGGAGGAGTGATCTGATATAGAATCCCAAAACCCCGTAGAAGGTCGATGAACTCTTGGTTCAGATATTCTCCACCTCGATCCGATCGAAGATTATTTATATTCTTACCAAGCTGATTCTCTACTTCATTCTTGAATTCCTTAAATTTCACTAAGGACTCGGACTTATACCTCATTAAGTAGATATATCCATATCTACTCAAATCATCAGTAAAAGTAATGAAGTATGAATATCCACCTCTAGAATCTACTGGAAATGGTCCACACACATCCATGTGTACCAATCCTAGAAGCTTTGTGTCCCTTTCACATTGTCCACCAAAAGGTGGCTTGGTCATTTTTCCTTGTAAACAAGAATGTCATCTATCATGTGGTTTTAGATCAGTAGAGTCTAAATAGCCATCTTGGCAGAGCATTGTCAAACGCTTCTTGTTCACATGACCAAGGCAGTGATATCATAAGTGGGTGATGTATGAGTCATGTGAGCTTGTTTCGTTATCAATTTCCAACACTTGGTTTTTGTAATTCAATACATAGAAACCATTATTTAAATATTCCATACCATAACATACGTTGTTCTTATAAAAGAGAAAACCCTTATTTCCAAATTTGAAAAAAATCCATCCATATCCAAACAAGATACAAAAATTATGTTCTTGGTAACACTAGGCACATAATAACAGTTATGTAAAACCAAAATCATCTCAGTCGGCAATGAGTGGTGGTAGTCTCCAATAGCCAACGCATCCAGCCTTGTGCCATTGGCAACTCGAAGATCCCCCTCTCCTCGGGCGATCTTTCTAAATATACTTGGTTCCTGCATTTGAATACGGATGTGAGCCCCACAAGCTATATCTAATACCCAATGTGTAGAAATAGAAATATTTCTCTCGATAACGAACACACCTTTAGCATCCCCACACTTCTGGGTGCAGTTCTTCTTCCATTGGCCCTACTTTCCACATGTAAAACACACTGCCTCCCATTCCTTGCCCTGCCTCTGGATCTTCCCCTTCATGGAGGGACGGTGCTCGGCGGATTCAGACAATTTATATGTCTTTCCCCTTTTCCATGTCCTTACTTTTCTTGTTCACCATAAGGACCATTGGTTTGTCACGCCCCATGTACTTATCTACCTGGTGAATCAAGTTCAGAAGCTCTGATAGAATCTTCTCAATGCTGCTCATGTTATAGTTTACAATGAAGCTAGAGATGGTCTAGGGAAGTGATGATATGATGAGATCTGTACGCAACTCATCCGAGAATTTAATCCCTAAGATGTCCAGACATTCAATGCAGCCAATAAGCTAGATTACATGAGGCCCAGCTGGCGCATACTCCCCATGAATCATGCTAAACAATGCATTGGAGATCTTATACCTCTCCTGTCTCGCCTTCTCTTGGTAGAGATCTTTATTGTGAGACATCATGCTATAAGAGTCCATGTTTTCATGTTGCTTCAAGAGCTCATTATACATGGCCGATAGCATGAAACACCAGACTTCTGTAGCATCATCCATGTGTTTCATGTAGAGAGACAATTCCTCATCAATATCCTCTTTCCCAGGCGCAACTGGAATATTCTCTTCCATCACATATAATTTCCTTTCTTGGTGAAGGACGACGTGTAAACGCCTCTGCCACTATTAGAAATTATTTCTAGTGAAAAGGTTTTATTTTTCGAGTATGGTGCGCAATGATATGTTTGATGTCATTTTTTTCCATTTCTACAAATTAAAATGAGCAAATTTTAGTAATTTATTACAAAAAATGAGACAAATTAATTAATTAATACTTATTAGTCACCCACTATTTTATCGAAATCCAATAGCCCTCACCATTGACATCTGAATATTCTATTGCGTGAATATTCTGGTGGCAAGGATCCATATTGCCCTTCACATTACCCCAACTAGGGTTGGTCAATAAACATGAAGGGTTTTAGGTAGGCATTAAAAATGCCAACTACATTAACTCGCAGCTCCTTGATCCACTGAGTGGACTCCCCAATCCTGAAATCCTTTTTCGATTACCTCAACCTTTTCTTCTGAGTCACACCAAGCCCTGCTGTGGCAGTCAACCCTTGATGAGAACCAAGTCAAGTAAACCCAAAACCTTGAATTATTATTCCCCGATAATTGAAAGCTCCCCAACTATGGTTGTTCAAGCACTTTGAACTATGGTTCGATTCTAACCAAGATTATGGAAGGCTATGCCGACTTAATATTTATTTTGAGGGATTATATCCTTATACGTAAATTCCCATTTTATTATCTTTGACTACATGCTTGTTAATATTAAGTGGGATATAATTAATTGATTAACAATGTCTAAGATAATATTTACATATAAGACAGTTTTATTTTAGTTCCATCTTGCATGCTCGTTTAATTCATTAATTGTGTGATCGTGACAACACACCCACAATAAATAAACCATGATACTGAAGGAAATAAAATAAATGGTATGATCATGAGCATTTCAATTTGTTAGTTTATCTAGCGGTTAATATACTTACCCAAGACCTTGGGGAGAAACACCTTGAGCCTTTCGGGTTCGTGTTTACAGCTTTCCACCTGTCCACCTTTGTATCTCCTTGGATTGGTTTCACCTTGGCTGCTGAACTGATCCGCCTCCACTAGCTTGAGAGCTCCATCCATTACATATGCATTTATCTCACATGCAGGTGAGGGGTAAAAGGGGTTTTTACCTAAAAAAATCATTGGGCACACATGCCCTACATATTAATGAGGATATGGCTCGCAGGCCAAAAAAATTAATTTAAATTTATAAATTAAATGAAACCATTCACATACAAAGGTCTCAGTCTAGCTCATGATCATCCATACAAGCAAAGACGTTTACGCATAAATAAAACTATCATTCAAATCTTTAATCATTCTTGTTTAATATAATCACGCTCGAATCAATTAATTATCTTTAATTAATCAATCCTTTTATCTTAAATCCCTTTTCTGAATTTCCTTGTGATTCTCATCCATCATAACATTATACAAATTAATTCATTTATAATTATCCTTGTATGTAACTTGTACCTTGGAGGCAACCCAGTGAATTCCCATTTAATATGCAGATGTTAAATTAAAAACATATATATAAAGCACTTATCACGTGTTGTGCCTCAGCTTTACACCTGCACCATGGTACACGTCTCAAGGGTTTTGTATAATTTAATAATAAATTTTAATAAATCTGTGTAATTTGGGTGAGTACACGTTGTGTAGTTCTGACTACACGGCGTGTACTTTTCTACACCGTCCACCTGATGTACACACCCGGGGACATGGCTTGTAAATGTAATTCAGAAATTTTCGGAGTACACGGCGTGTACAGTGGGACACATGTTGTTTAGTTTCCGCATTACATGGTTTCCAGCCGGGCATGCCATGTACGGAGTACATGGCCCAACCCTAACCTGAAGGGACTACACACCATGTCCATTGGACCACACAATGTGTATTCTAGAAACTGTGTGCCAACTATTTCTGGTCAACACACGGTGTCTTAAATTCTTATAAAGAATCCAATACACGACCTAATTTGGTAGATCAGTCAGTGAATTGAACCTAGACTACACGACATGTACTTCTGAAAACACTCTGTGTATTCTGGTGTTATACGGCCAGAAACGTTTGGCTCCTCCGGATGAGTTCCTCAATTTTATTTTAATCAAAATTAAAAGAAAAATTCTTTTCTGTGAGGTGAACGAGAAACGAGGGCGGAGGAACAGATCTCGATATTCAGATTTCCAGAACAATTAAACTTGAATTGAAATAACTAAATTATTAAATGCATAAATTTCCAAAAAAACCTAAAAAATTATAATCAATGAAATGACCCCCTATTATACAACTTGTAGGTTTTGGGCGCAGCGGAAGCGCATTGGTGGGGTTTCCCGACATTAATTTTAGCGTTAATCAACGTTCAATCCGAGATCCGTCATGATATAAAATGTCGGATCTTCATAATAGAATGAATAATGAAAAAGAAAAGAAGATTCATGGAACCATTGAGATATGATCGTCATACGTTGGTTATAATTAATTTAATTAATTCATAATAATTACCTCGATGGTATTCTTTCTTCATTGGAGTCTTATGTCACGATATTGTGATGAATTGTTGTGTCGGATAATCAAAGTGTAGGATTCCTCTAGCGGTGATCCTCACATGTGCCACATATCTGTGGACGTCGCAGAAGGGAACTACGGGTGGTAGCACAGAAGATCCTTCGCTTGTGATGTCCTTATTTGATCACCTTGATCTGGTGGAGGATCTTGCTTTCATAACTTGAAGGCGTTCTTTGTGGAAAGGGAATTCTCTCTTGGCTTGAGAGTATTTACAATCCGTTGTGAAAAACCAAAAGAATGGCTAACCCTCATGAGAATAATGTAATTTGGATTTCTAATACTTAGAATAATAAAATGAATTAATTTCCCAAAAGCATTTAATTATTTCATTTAATTCTTAGTAATACCCCATGTCTTAATAATGATAGTTGACCATCATTATTACTTGACATTCATCTAATGTATCACATTTAATATCATTTAATTAAATAAACAATATTTTCTCATGAATCCCGAAAAAAACTACACGACGTGTATGTATAAACAAACACGACGTGTACTTTTTTTCCAGTTTTATTTATTTCCTCCACCATATTTATCAGACCTTGAGTAATGGCTATTTATTTATTAAATAAATGTAACTGCATTACTCGTTAATAAATATATATTATTTCTCCCACAATATATTCTATCGAATAACTATTGTTGAAATAAATGCGATCAGACATCCTTGAATAATTATTAAACCACAATCGGGAATAATCATTATTCAACTTGTTGAATTAATATTTAACTGAGATACATGGACACACTTAGTGTGTGACCCTCTAGGACTCTTTCTCAGCAGAAATAGGTTGAGCCTACCTAAAGTCCAAGGTTAACATCTAGCAACACGACAAGGCACCCATAGAGAAAGAAGTTAACGCTACAATGACGTGTCACCTCCTACGAACGCTTACCGTGTATTATAATCCCTTTGTATAGATATCTCCAATCAAGTAGGTTGCATGATAATGCCATCAACCCATGTGATTGATTATTCTTTCTTTGACTTCCCTGAATTGAACTTTCCCATACCTTACCATGTCCATTGATTTATTTTGACTATATCAATTCCATCGAAGGGCCTGAGATATCTACTTTAGTTATGGAATGAAAGGGACAAATCCTTTCTCGCATTATCTATTAATGTGGTATTACTCGTTACACACCCAACGTATCCTACCTCGTTGCGAATAGTGTGTTATCACAACTTTCTTCAATACATCTAAGTGGGCGAGTTGTAATACACATTAATAATAATCTTAAAGTCTAAGGAGCAATACACACATCTGCAGATAGAAACATCCAATGACACTATGAAATGTGGATTTCCGACTGGCGGGACTCGTTCTCATAATATCCTCCTAGATATTACCAAGGGATCACACCATGAGAAGGTGCCTAAAAGATTTATGAGTCCTCACCCCTAATGACCTATATTATATGTGTCCCTCAAATAATATCATGCGGCCATAGAACACACATTCAAGAATAGTGTTATGGAACATTGGGTTCTCGTCATAGTAGGGATCCGCTACGACCCTTTAATGCAACAGCTTTCCTTAGGACATTATCACATGACATGTCATGCAGAAGAACAATCAAGATGTGATAAGGCTTTTATTTAATGAATAAAGTAAAAAGTAGTTGGTTCTAGACAACCAACTCCAACACACCAGTGTATAATGGTATGAATATATAATTATTATGTGTTAAAAATATTATTTTAAGATATAATAAGATTATTTCCTAGGTTAGAAACATGATTAACTTTGATAGTGACATATATTTCACAAACTCTGGTAAAAAATTGAAAATTGAAAATTACCTCCAAAGACTTCTACGACTAACCAAAACCATTCCCTGGTTGATCTCAATCACTCTATAACTTCAAAAGAAAATATAAAAAAATATTATCCCAAACTGAGGGAGATAAAATATTCACATCATCTATGATTAGAGTTTCATTATACCCCATGGATATGATTATGGTGGTTTAGTTCTAAGGATGGTTTCCAAAACGTGCGACTATTATGTAATTGTAGTAGGAGAAGAAGACATAATGTTATACATGGGGATTATATAAATTGGAATTTCAGTTGAACGGTATTTATTTTTAACTATACTCAGAAAATATTATACAGTTTTATTTTATGGTCACCCACATAACTATGTAAATTTGAAGAGCATATAATCATAGTTGAGGATATCATTATATTCTATATGAGGTGTTGAGAGTTAAATTTATTAAGTTGGTTTTGGTTATACATTTGTTTTTTTGTAAATATTGTCCTTCAATTACATAAATTTTTTTAGTAACGGATCATAAAATCAATTCCCAATTTTCCATAAATCTAGAAGAAACTATGAATGAGATTTTTATTTTTCACCCATGTAGTATCCCCTTAATCCAATAATTAGTTATATGATATCATTACATGATGCTACTAATTATTTTTTACTCAACCAAATGAGAAAAACTGATATATCCAATTTGAAATGTACTTTACATTGAATTTTATATGACAATTATTTGAATATAATTTAATATATAATTAACATCTCCACAATGTTGTAGGTCATTTTAAATAAAATGTTGAAAGTTAATGATGCAAGACTTTGGGGTCCAGAAAATGTTCAATAAAAAATGATCGATTTAATGTTTTTTTATAGACATTCTAATCTTCAAAATGTAATGGTAAAAAGTAATGTAATTATTTTATTTTAATGAATTTAACATCATAAATTTATTTGAAAACATTTATTCAAACCCTACATCACTGGTTATGGAAAATAAATAATATATTTAGGGACACAATGGTTAGAAATTAAATATTACATGTTTATATTTAAGGGATTTATTTGTTTATAATGATGAATGGGTCAATTTTCTAGTATAACCAAAAAAATATAATTAATGTATTTTTCTCAATATCATTTTGAATAACCTTCTTATTAGTAATTCAAAATTAATGGTTAAAATAAAACTCATCTACACATTTTATTTCATGGGAAAAACACATCACTCACTTGAAAAATATTAATATGGAATAATTTTATAATTATCACTTTTAATAAGACAGTTGAGGTTAAGTATAAACATGTATTATATATCATTTGGCCACCAAATCATCGATTTATAGTGGGGAATAAATGAAACAACCTAGTCTATCACATGATCATCCTGAATGGCCCGAAGGCCTTCTTTTTTATTTTATTATAGATAACCCCCCTTTTGAGGGTTGAAGGGGAACCCGTACATGACCCGTATGCCCAAGTCAGAAGGCCCGACATGACCCGCAATACATGACCCGAAGGCCAAGAGGCATACCATGCCCATTACATGACCCGTAGGCCCAACCCACTAGAACTGCCCCTCCCCAACATCTTTCATCATTGATCTCCTCAGATCCCAACCTTGTATTGCTGATCGGCTAGCATTTCCCCATACAAAGTTTCATGGTGCCTCATCCCAATGGTGGATGCCATACCCTCTCATTTTTCCAATCCTGTTTGGTCTACATCTGGTGGCTGCTACTCCTATTGCTTTTATCCTCTTATGTGGCCTGTTATGTGTGAACTGGGCAACTCCATGGTATACATGACCTGAAGGCCCTATGGCTCGAAGGCCCTAGAGACCCATAGGCCCAAACCGGTGGCTCGAAGGCCCAAATCGGGTGAATAGTTGAAGCTGCTACAATACCGAATAGTAATTGCTATAGTGACTGCTACAATACTGCTATAGTTACCTTTAAATTCACCTCCACCCGGTTTTGAACCCGGGTCTCTTGGATGCCATGGAGGATCCCTTGCCACTTCGGTATGGGCTCATTGTCCTATCACCTGATCATGATATTCTCTACTTTGGACCAAGTCTGCAAGTGTTTTCATTACATGGGCTCTAGCCATAATTCTTGTCCATGGAAAAGACCTCATGATGGGAATGGTATCCACACCACCTTATAATGGGGTTCTTTATGCTCTTCCTCCTTTTATGTGAAATTTCCATAATTCTCCCCCTGTATGGGTATAGTGATCTTGATAGAACAATAAATGGACACTACATCTAATACCAGTTTTAACAGGACAATCCATCCCACGATCAAGATATTGTCTTCATTGGGCCTACTCACATGTTTTTTCATTACATGGTATTTAGTTCCTAGGCATTCCACATGAATAGTCCTGAACATGGTAAAGGTATCAACACCACCATATAAAGGGGTGCTTCATTTTCCACCTCCATCAATGTGGGATTACCATAATCAATCACCAACGAATCCCAATGGGCCCAGAATCATTCCTAGTTCCCTAAACCATGATCCTTCCCCGAATAATCCATCTAAAAATTGGTATTTTCAATAACTAGTCCTGCAATAATAAAGTCTATTCAAGTACCAACCCAGCAACCCGAGTATGGTGCATGTATAACTCAACAGGCCACAACCAATGGTGTCTAAAACAAATCCCATCCACAAATGTGTATTTATTTTTATAAATAAATAAATATAATACATATCTAAAAAATTATCACCTTTTCAATAAATATATATTATAATACATAGACCACAGGGTTCTCGGGGACACCCATATATCAATACATGCTTCACCCCATGCGGGGTCTCAAACATGCTACACATTTAATTAAAAATTCATTATTCCATATAGGATAAAAAATCCATGTCATATCAATTTCATTATTATAGAATCTTGGAACCATATTCCAATTAAAATGATTGGTGTGTTGAATTTCATGTTTATCCCCCCGTCTTTTATTGATAATTCATGTATATCATGAAAATAATCATGTATAGAACCACAATTATAATTCAAAAAAATATGTCGATGGCATAGATCATAATTTCTTGCACCATTTTTATTAAACATGAAAATATATCATTTTCCAAGATCATCAGGTCAAGAAACCCATTTATCAAACATACATATCTATCATTATTATAGATCATCATATCTATCACCCCATTTTTCAATCATGCATATATATCATTAGAATATATCATCATTTCTAGAACCAATAATTTTAAACCATTAATTAGTTAAAAAATTAATTTATCCATTTCAATTAATTAATTTAATTATTATGTAATCTCAACATTTTTCATTAATTAATTCTATATTTAATTAGTCATATATATCCCTTTAATTAATTATAAATTTAATTAATCACACCTCTTCCATTATATAATTAAACAAATAACTAACCATATAAAACACATTAGTTAATAGGATAATTAATTAAATATTTCAAATCTAAACATCCAATAACTAGTTCCAAATTAAATATTTCCAAATTCACAATATAACATCACAATAATTTAATTAAAAATTAATAATCCTTAATACCAAAATTAAATATTATGATAATTAATCTATCAATTAATTATCCCTATTTCGAAATTCAATGCACACCTAGCTAATTCATTAATTAATTATCATAATTCCTTTACTCAATAATTCCATCAAATTCAAAATTCCATTATTAGTTAATTGACCAATTTCATTACTTGAATTTATCAATTTCTAATTTCATAATGAAACACTAGAAATTCCACAATTTCAAACATAAAATAAAAATCCTTACTATGGGATTTTAATATTAGATCACAGACCTCAATTATTTGACAAATAATCTCCCCATGGAAATCCTAAAAATTGAGTAGCACAATGATTTAGAATGAGATATTGATATTAAAACCCTAAATTGATGTCAATTAAACATGATATATTTAATTATAAATCAGATCCACATGCATTGATCTAGATTCCCCAATTCAATATTTAAATATTGAAAAAAGAATATTAAATACCACAAAAAGTGGACGATAAGGAAGGTAGGTGAATTAAAACCAATGGGATTGAGTCCACTTATTAGGAGAGGAGAATATATTCAATCTATGCATCTAATCATGAATAACTGATGTCAGAATGGCTTGGAAATCATTTGTAGTTATCCGAAATCTTGAAATACCACCTTGGGTTGAATGTGGTTCTATTTGGGGTTAATTAGGGGATCCAAGAATTTCAAAATTAATTTTCAAGGGAATTTAATTCCTAAGCATGGTTTTTTGTGACTGGATAAATGGGTTTCAATAACCATACACCATTCATGATCTAGTTATTTTATGGGTTCATGGTTTCTCCTTTTTGGGAACATGGTTTGAAAAACCATTCACCATCCATGAGAAACCCCACTATCCAGGGATTCATGATTTCCTCATCTGGGGCATATAGTTTTCCCTAACATTGATTTAACCATATGTAAACCTATTCATTTAATTTAGCTCAAAATTATTCAACAACACACCTCATGTTATAAAACATAAATTGAGATCAAATATGGATGAAAGATAACTGAAAAAAGATAGATTCAACTCTTGAAATAATCAGGATCTTATAAAATCCCCAACATATAATCGTTTATCCTTGAGTTTCACTCCCAATCGTATCTTTAATTCTGAGCCACAATAATGGGCCCACAGAGCCTACACATCTTTTTACCTTTACCATGTTTACTCTTGCACCCAACCATGGTTCCACAATACATGAACTATCTACATAGTCACTCCCAAAAAAATTCTCATTATGATCCAACACATGTATTCGATTCTCCCCAAATGATACATCTATCTGAATTTCATCATCATACACATCAATAAAAATATATTTGTCCAGATTATACCAATGTAGTTATGATACATGTAAAATATCATGAATTGAATTATATTTCTATGTATGATACAATCAGTATGTCAATAGCCCGATTATCTTCACAACTTCAAATAGTGCATCAAACCTTGACACAAACTAGCATTGCCTCTATATCCGGTGGTGACCATTCTTGCTGAAAGATGATGGAATACATGACCAATATACAAAAATATAGGGTTCATTAAAATCAATCATCATATAATTTACTTCTAGTATGTGATGTATGACTATGTTTTCGAATCATCTAAACATGCTCTGATGCCTCCTTCATGAGAGTCAGTTCTAACAACTATGAATTACCTTCCCCCATATAACATTGTGGTGATATAAATGGGATACCATAAAGATCATTTTACATTATAATCTACATAGTTTCCTGATTACTATTGGTATAGAAAAAATCCCAAAAATGAAAGTGTTTCTCTCAATACCCATCAAAGTCAAGAACACACGCCCTCAACATGTCCTCATGAACCTGTATGGTACACTCTGACCACCCATAAATTTATGGGTAAAAATCCGTACACATTAATACATATGTATAGAGAGCCTTAAATATTCCCTCCTAGAAGCATTAAGTAAAATATTAGTCGTGGTATGAAACTGTAGTCCATGGATCCTCATATAAACATATTATCTCCCAAAAATTAAACCCTCATAGCTTCCCTACATAGAAAGTTTTCCATATTTGAAATAAATTCTATACATTCTTCAATCGACCCAAAATAATCCATATAGAATCAATCTTCCCTATCATTTTGTGATGACCCACCAAAAAATACATGGTCACGTTATCCCACCTCCATTCCCGAAAGCGAAACGACTATAGTATACCTCCACATCGATGATGCTCTGACTTCACCTACTAACATTTAAAATATCATGTCATGACCCTTTTAATCTCTTTCTTCCTTCTTGGCCACCAAAACAATAATCATAGGTCATTGTATATATTTTTTACACCTAGATGTAACACACACTTAGATGAATGAAACTCTCACATCAACTTTTCTCACATGCTTATAGGAACAACAACCAGAATCCTGACATAGTGGATCCCATAAATATCTATACTCAAATCGGAATGTGACATCCCACCATCAAGGATTTCTCTCTTGGCCAAACACTCCAGATACTCATACTACTAGTCTCTAATTCGGATCAAAAATTTTGACTCCCCCAAAACCGATATGAGAGTCATTTGGCGATGACTCCCATTGAACCACCATATGTATCTTATCCTATAAATCCATAATCTTCCACTCAACACTAGAATGATAAACCATTTATATTTTAGTTATTTCAACTCACAACGTTATCCACACTATTTCATTTCACAGGCATAAATGACTGCTAATAAAAACTGACTTTATATACGGAACCCATATCCACTACCATGGATTAATATATCGTTAAAAATAGATACATTTAATGATCTTGTGATTAGTAAACACCATAAAATTCTCTCCTAATAGATAATGTAAACTACACTTAAAATCATAAACCACATCCCCTAGCTAAAGTAAATCTGTAGGGTAGTTTTATCATGTAGAATCTAATGTCGAGACCCAAACACTATGACTTTATCTCCATTCATCAACATAGCTCTGATTATGATTCCAAAAGCATGAAAATACACTAAATACTCACCTCGATTAGGTAGGATCAATTTCAATGCTGAATTAAACAACTTTTTCAACAAATAAATTATATTCACATATTATTTCAACTGTTAAAACAGTAACTTTTATTTGGTCAAGCCATAATTCCATGATAAAACATGAGAAATATCCTGAATTAATGTATAATAATATATAGTTAACCACTAAAATCCATGTATTTCGAATATGTTCTAACACTGATCCTACGAAAAAACATCATGCACTTTTTTTCGGTCTACAAACTTGACTTACCTTAAGATGATGTGTTCTAAAATGTTTATCTAATAAATCCAAAACTCACACATATATAGCATAATGTATAGCCACTGCACTCCTAGTATACTCAAGATGATGTTAATGTGTTGGGAATAATCATCATGAGTCTTACAGTGCACCATGATTTCATACAAATACATAACCACAAACTTATCTAGGTAAAATGAAAGATTCTATTCATCAAGGCCATAAACACATTTGGTTCATTATTCACCAACAAAAATATACCTCAAACTTATAAAGGCCATAACTACTTTTGAAAGAAGCCCCTGAAAAATCAGATGTTTGAAATCTTAGATGATAATACCCCAATAACATTTGGATCTTTAAGAAAACACATTATCCAATCAACTTGTTAAACAGATCTACTATATACATAATAGGGTAATGGTTCGTCATATTTATCGAGATCAACTGCTAGTAATAAACACACACGTGTAGAGTCTTTTTAGCCTTCTTAGAAAACAATAGAGGTGATCCCAAATGATAGGTGATTGGATGGATAAATCCCTCATATTCCAAATTTTACAATTGAGCCTAGTTTTGTTGAATCTCGTTTGCTTCCATTTTTTAGGGTGAAAGATAAATTGTCTAAGGACCTAGCGTGAGCTTAATAGTGAATTCCACTTCTCTATCAGGTTTAAAACATAAGAATTCATTAGGAAACACATCTAGATATCCACTATGTGTTTAATGACATCCCTATTTGTATCACCAGCATCCAGTAATAATCTAGAAACCAAGGATGTGAGCTGTTCTAGTTGATGGGTAATTTTCCCAACTCGGCAAGCCTAGATAACCCACTCCCCATAGTAAATGTACTGGTCACCATTAGGAGATGTAAACATTAATCTCTTATGATAAAAATCAATTTGGGATTATTATGAAATCACCTAGTCCATAAGAATAATTAAGTCAAATACGGACATGTTAATAATGTAGAGAGCTCAATGAAAATGGTACTCATCAATCTTAGGGGAAAAACCCATGCACAAACAGATTTCTCAAGACTATAGACCTAATTTTGTATCTATATCAACTATTATACTCACAAAATTCACCCCTAGGATAAAAAAATAACATGTTTTTCATATAAAAAGAATAAGATACAACCGTATCAAATAAGGAATGTACTAATGATGAATCTATATGAATAATAAATATCACTGAAGATATACCAACCTCGTTTTCCACAAGTGTAAACTGCAGCACATGAAAATGTCCTACCACTATTCCCTGTAATGCATTTTGACTTCCGGGAGTATCACCAAACCTCTAATATGGAAACACTTTCCCAAGAGAACCATGTCCACTTCCTCTACTACCTCAATTGGTAAAACTCCAATAGCCACACTGATATGATGCATAAGATCCCCTTCCTGCACCATAGTTCAGTATACCTCCTCTATTAAAAACCAAATGTCACAGGTTCCTGAAAACCCGTTATCGATGTATCATCATGCTACATGTTCAGTACATTACTGGTGGTCAGATACATTGCTTACAAAGGTTTATTTATCTTACCACACTCGTTTCAAAACACTTGGGTAAGATCCTATGTAACTGATCCCTATGATTGGCCACTCTAAATTACACCACTCTAGATAATGTTCTCATAACGATGCTTTAATCTATCAGAAGACGCAACACAAGATAATCCATAAGAAAACACTTATCCACCACAAGAAGCCTCATGTATATTCCCTTATGAATTGAGAGACTAATTTACAACTTTTGAAATATTCTTCACCCTAATGATATTCACCTAGGACATAAATTTTCACTTCAGTCCATCCGAAAATCATTTTGCTGATGTATCCTAGTCCCCTTCCAACAATTTTACACAACACTACCAATATGTAAATCCACCATCGTAGTCCATCACATACATACTCCCCTGATTGGACCTCATGAACATAGTTACTATATCATGCCTCATCGTCTCTGAGAAGAAGTTATCCATAATCCTCTCCAAGACATCCTTGCGGACAAATCATCATCCTGACGAATCAGAGCCTAAAATTACAACCACTTCATTAATGATCCTCATGTAATATACATTGTCAACATTAATATATTTTCAACTGGAGTCCTCAAATGATCATGTATCATCAGGATAGACTCAGTCCAGAACACAACTCCCTCATGTCCACACTCTCCAGTGAAAGTTTGATATTTCTGTAATGAAAACTCCTTTATCATGTCAAACATGCTCTTCATAACCTACCATGAGTATCACTCCATGAATTTCATGAAGAGATAAATGTTCTCTCAAAACATCTCTCTTTCTTCCTCACCCAACACAATTAGTGCCTCATGATCGAGTACTAGAAGACTACCGCATGCCATATCCTCATTTCAACCTCTCAACAACAATAATCATTGAGGAATATCTCTACAATTTCAAACACTCATCTTAGGACTCATAACACCACTTAATAACATTTAAATAAGAGTAAAATCACAATAATTCAAAAAATTTATTTTTTTTAAACCTCTCTACATGTTCAAAATTTATTCGTTGTCATTACCCTTATCCATACTACACCTAGGTCTTGATTAATGAGGGTAAACGCACTATCATATCAGGTTCCCAATTTAAACACCAATTTATACAATTTTTTCACCATTTTATTGTCCTAAATTCTATATGAGGAACTATTTTCAATTTCATTTCATAAGAAATGAAAAATAGTTCATGTTCAACAACACCCCATTAACTAGTTTTCGTGTGCATGTGTAAAATGTTTCATGTAAAATGTTAATCTAGAGAGCCTAGAATGCTGAATGAAAATAATATCTCTTTTTATACCAAGTCACATGTCAATTATTAAAAATTCTTATAAACAATAATCACACCACACAACATGTGTGTCACCCAGGGTTAATTAATACTCAACTATAACAGTAAACAACAATAAAAATTAGACCACCCCAGGTACTTAGGTATTCCATCATACATTTAATTGAAACCCCCTTGCAAGAGCTTGTTACTAAGGACCAACTCTCAGTACTCTCATATCTACCAATACGATATAGTAATAAAAAAGAAAAAGAAAAAATATAATCACTATAATACAACTCTTTAACTTCCAAACCAAGGTCCCATGCACCAGTTCCCTGAGACAGTTTGTCTCATGACCACAAGAACACCTCCTCGAATGCGAGATGTTGTCAAATTTTAGTGAGGGTATGATAAATAAATTATGTGGAGGAAATACCATATATTATCAGATTTATACATGAGTCGAAATAATTAAAAATAACAGAAAATATATATTACCATAAACAGTTTCAATATCTCATGATAATCATTTTAGAAAAATACAATATATATGTAAATCATAAACATACCATGATAATATACATGTCATAATTTTAAAATAAAATTTAAAATAATGATATTGATAACTCCTAGTTGGTCCCAAACCTTTTCCAGTTTCCTCAAACATGCTCTATCCTCAAATCATCCATTAAAAAATGGGTCACTTTACTTAACCTATCTTGAAACAATAAATTTTATTCAGGTACCAAATAGGTAGCCTGAGTGGGGTGTGAGTACAACTCAGTAGGATTCCACAAACCATGTATAAAAAAATCTAGTCAATAAAAAGTTTACACAACCATATAAATAAATCATTATAATCTATAATTAATTGTTTATCACATTATCATCAAATCTTCATTAAACCACATAGGCCATTGTGTTCGTGAGGACATTCGTACCTCAATACATTCACCAGTCTTCATAATATATGAACCTTGTAACATATTCAATTAATATTTCATTTTATATGATGATATTAAATTATCCATCTCACTTTAATTTCTTTACTATGTCCACATGGAACCATTCTCCAATGCTAATGTTTTATGTCCAAAAGGCCATGACTTTCCACCCCCCAATTTATCATCCTTGCATGTATTTCATGGGCATAGAATATCATGTATTAAACCCCAATTATCATTCATACATATAATAAATTTCCTATATCTTCACAACTAGCACCCCATTTATCAACCATGCATATAATTTTTTGGATTTTTTATCATGTATAACACACCATTTATCAACCATGCATATGTATTATTGGCCTAAATTGTCTTGCCTACCAAATAATATATCTACCATATATATAAATCATTGGCATAGATAAACATGTTTTGTACCCCAATTCTAAACCATTAATCAATTAATAAAATAATTAATCTATGTCCAGTAATTAATTCAATAATTAATTAATCACATCAAGTTCCATTAATTCATTGAAATTTTAATTAATCATATCTATCCTATTAATTATTTCATCAATTAATTAATCAAACAACTTATGTTAACTTATTTAGTAATTAATATACCATATAAAGTCAATTAAATAATTTATAAATTAATTAATCATTTCACATATCAATATCCAAAAATTTATTCAAAATTTGTTATTGTCGAATTCATAATTCAACATCCCAAAATTTATCTAAAAAATAAATTATCCATAATCAAAAAATTTAATATTTCGATAAAGAATCTATAAATTAATTATCTCAAATAAAAAATTCAATACTTTGATAAGTAATTCATTACATTATTATATTAATTCCAAAACTGAATCATTCCATCAAATCCCCAATTCCCCAATTTATTAATTAAACACTTTGATTAATTCAATGTATGGAAGTTATATTTATAAAATAACCCTTAAAATTCTAAATTTTAATATAAGAAATAAATATATAAAATATTTGATTTCAATGTTAGACCATATGTCTCAATTTATTGATTAATGGTCACCCGATTGAAATCCAGATAATTGACCAGAATAACAACAAAGAATGAGATTCAGATCCCAAAACCATAAATCTAGATTAACAAACCAAGATCTCTTTAATTCTAAATCGGGATTTATAATCCTAGATCAAGATTCACCAAATCAAAATCTAGATCTAGGGAAATTGAAGATTACTTCCCACCAAAATAAAAAAATAAGGAAGGAGGATGAACATGAGAGAAATGAGATTGAGTCCACCTATCAGGAGAGAATAATATTTTAGATTCAGGATTTGAATCATGATGAAATAAGGATGAGTGGTATGAAATTCTTCCATAGTGATAAAAAATCATGGAAGGTGACCCAAGGTTAAATGAAAACGGTTTTGGGGTTAATTTGGGAGTTTGGTAATTTTTAAAATTTATTTTTTGGGGAAAATAATTTCTACAAATAGTTAACTAGACTAGGAAACCCAGTTTTCCTTAACCATGAATCTATTATTTTATGAGTGAACAATTTCTCCTTTTAGGGGCATGGTTCAAAAAATCATACGCCAGCTGTGTGAACCCACAATATCCCAAGTTGCACATTTTTTTAGGTCGGTGCACCTGTGTTTCCCTAACCATACTCATACCATGCACAACAATTTTTCTCAATATTCTACCTAAAAACAACACATTTTATAACAAAAAAATAATGAAATAAGAAAAAATTGGACCAAAATACAATCATGAGTGAAATTCAGAAATTGTTAGGATATTATAATAATTCGTTACCCATCACATGAATATTTAAAATCATTTTTTTGTGTGTTTTGTAGGAAAATTTTGTCTTATTGATGTCCCATCGATGATTTAGTGAATCTAGGATGTCTATGGTCTATGAGTTGAACAAATATTGATATTGAGCTATCTATAAAACAAAAAGAGGAGTTTATACAATAATTTATAGTCATTCGATACCAATAATATAAACATTGGATAATAATGAGGGGGAAATATCACACTCTATTTTGTTAGTTTATTGCATTCTATGAGTATGATTTCTTCCACATTTTATAAATACTATTATATAAAATAATGAAGGTTTACAATAGAGGATTGATATCTTATGTGATGTTTTTAATATCCTTCATCATAAAAAACCATATATAACATCGCATAAATTTGATATTAATATATAGTATTTTGAAACTTCTATCATTTATATCATGTTTTAGGATTAATATTTTAGGAAATTAGAAAACCATAATTATTTAAATGTGTATCACTAAATTATATCGTTCTGCAAAAATAATATCTCATTCTCTCACATAATGTTTCTCTCATGAATCAATTTTTTCATATATAAAACATGTTCATTATAATATATTTAACATTATAATAGTTTCTATAAATTATTACGCATAGAGAAAAAAAATTTATATGTTAGAAGAGAAAATAAATGCTCATTTAATGAAATATAATGAATGGAAACCGTCTAGTATTTGAAAATACATTAGAACACAGTTGAATGTATCTTATATAACCTAATATGATTCGAGATTAACATAATATCTAAATTAATCTTGAAATAAAATTCTTTAGTCAGAATTTTCAAAAAATATTTCATAAGAATGTATAGTAATGAATACCAAATTAATAAATTTTGGGATTTTATAACA
Source organism: Viscum album (assembly GCA_963277665.1). Lineage (NCBI taxonomy): Eukaryota > Viridiplantae > Streptophyta > Magnoliopsida > Santalales > Viscaceae > Viscum > Viscum album. The sequence continues at coordinate 1,479,169,554 of OY728150.1, forward strand.
ATGTAATTCTTCAAAAACATATATAATTGAATACCCAATCATGTTAACACACAATTATTTATAGTAGTGGGTTACAAATATATACCTCAATATACTAAATAGATGTAACATATAAATAGGTAAATTCATCCACATTATAAGATTAATTTATAATCATTTTATTCCACCTACTTCATATTAATAACTTCTAAACACTTTTCTCCATCCTCTTCAAATGTGAAACTTAAAACCAAGAAACTCCCTAATCATTACCCATTTCATTGGACTAAAATATATGACCCAACCATCATCATAAATAATTCCAATGAACATCAACATATTTTAAATATATAAAATAATTTTTTTTCTATATCACTCATAATAATTATTATTTTATCCCATATGGGAAATTATATCTAGTAATTCCATAAAAATGAGAAGGCAAGTCCTTTTTTATGAAAACATTATAAATATAAACAAAAAACATGACAGTTGGAATACAATATTATTGGAAGGAAAAATATTACATGTAGTGTAATATTCATAGTAAAATATAGCTATGATGGTGGGATAATGTGATAATATATTAAATTTAAAAAAAATTATTTTTTCACATCTTGAATGAAAGAACAAAAACAATCATGGGGAAAATGATGAAAATATTTATTTTTAAAATAATTTTAAATAAATTCTAGGATAAAATGAAATTAAATGAATTATAATTTTTGTATACATAAGTATATTAATTAAACATTTTAGTTTACAGATATATAGAACTTAAACGGTTTTAAACATTTAAATCAATGTTTTAAATAAAAATACCATATGAATTTTGCAAAATTTTAATCAAAAGTAAATTGAATCGAATACCATTAAATGGATTTCAAAAGAAAATATTAAATTTAATTATTGATTTAATATAAATATATGATATTTTATAAATGACAATGAATAAAATATGTTGTGAAAATAATATAAGGCAAAAATTGAATTTGAGACGAGAAATCACTTACCTTAGAAATCTACAAAGTTAGAAACATTCTAAACTCAAATATAATTAATTTAAACACAATATATATGTATATAAATAATATAATTAAATGACACTTACATTATTCCATTCCCATGTAACTTATTATTACACGTTTACTCAAAATTTATGGTTAAAAATAATATTTAAGCGTTAATTGTTCATTTTTCCATGCATGATTCCATTAGCTCGTTTCAACCCTCACATCTAGTTAGTGGTATAACCACATAAAAATGTTAATTATGTATGTATTTATTTTATTTTACATTATTATGGTGTTATATTTTCCATTCATGGAAAATATGTTTATGATCTTCAAGGAAAAAATTTATTTCGTTTTTTTTTTGTGAATTTTTGAATTTAATATAATGAATTGATATAAATTTTGAATAAAAATATCTCTATAGAAACATAAAAATATTTATAAAATATAAAATAAATAAATATGAGATAATATTAAAAATTTATAACATTATTTAATCATTGATAATATAAATATTATTATAATGTTCATGTGTGTGGTCAAATTGACCAGAAAAGGTATATATTGTAATTATTGAATGAATAAGAAAATTTTATCTTAAAATTATTTTTTCACATTTATTGAAGATAAATATTTGTAAAAATAATATATTTATTTAATAAATTAATTTATTAAATGATTAGAGCATTATTTTAAGGAAAATTAAATATGCTTTTATAGTTTCTGTACTCTACATCTAAACACAACTGATGTTTCAATTTCTCAACGGATGAGAGAGAAATAAATTAGATAAAAATGTATATTTAATGAATCATAAATTATTCATAAATATCTTATATATTAATTAAATCAATCTATATAAAAATCCTTTTAATTAGTGTTTAAAAATTAAATATTTCACTTTGTAGGGGTGGTACATCGTATATTAATATGAGCAAAATTTTATTTATCCATTTGATGGAATGAAGAGAGAAAATAGTTCTTCCATAAAAAAAATAACTTTTAAATAAATAATATATAATTATTAAATTATAATATCATTGTTATAATTTATTTTATGGAGGTGGAAGATGTAATATATTTGAATTTTTTTCCTCAGATCAAATACCTCTTCCTCGGATTATCTCTATTTAAAAATAGACTATGGTTTCAAGGATTTATGTTTTGGGAAAAAAAATTATACAGAGAATTTAGTAAATAGTGTTGATAGGGTGTTTTGGGAATTAATTGTTTGATATACATTATTGAATGTATGTCTAGAATTGAAGAGAGTATGTTCCCCTTTATATGTGAAAAGAGTGACACTCTTCTAAATATTATGAAATTATAAATGTAATAAGAGTATTTTTAATGAAAATTGGTTCCCATTGAGTCCTATTTAGAATAATGGATTATTTAAGGTCTAAAAAAATCAATAAATCAAAAATGATGTAGTTTTAGAGATTTTTTGTGTCTCATATGTTACATAAACACCCTTTTAAATAATTTCATATATTACCATGGTGACTAATTTTTTCAGTGGTATCATATTAATATGTTTATAAATATATCCTTATTAACTAATTTAAACATAAGAATTAAAAATATGATTCCAATTTTACTATATTTAATTTTTTTAAGTGGTAAAAATTATTTCAATATATGTAAAAAAATAAAAAATGGGTTTGTGAAAAAAAATCATTTTAAACTAATAATTGATTTTAAACCAAACTACGCCTAGAAATGATCATTATGAAATTTATTGGATTATATATCAAATATTGAAATCTTTTTAATTTTAAACCAATTAAAAACCATATATATCATTTTCATTACATAATCAATAAAAATGAAAAAAATAGTTCATTTATTATAAAAAAACATTTCCCTCATTCAAAAACATCAAACAAATATTTTCTAAATTAAACATAAAATTTTATTTTTAAATACTAATTTTATAATATATACATATTTTTTGAAAAATAAACATTTAAATAATATTAAATTTATAAATATATCATTATTATATCACAAAAGTGACAGTTTTTATAAAAATGTTATTTTTCACTATTAACCCAAAAATCAACAATTATGGAAAATTTATAAAAAAAATCACCACAAGGTAACATTGACATGATGAATTAAAAAATTAATTGTTTCATAAAACTAAAATCCTAATATTTCCATTACTATATATTACATTAAATTATAAATATAAATAAAAAATAATAATATAGAAAAAATAACACTTAGGAGCTTTAAGTGTTCTTTTGGATATATTAAACAAATATCCAAATAGTGGTAATTTATATGTTTTCTCAGATAATTTTTTTATATCATAAATTATTACCTTAAATAATAATCAATTATAGGTCAACTTATTTTGGTGTTTTTTATAACATAAGCTACTAATCATAGAATGATTTAAAATAAAAAAATTTCTAAAATATTGAGCTATTACATTCTCCCTGTTTTAGAAATCACATCCCTATAATTATTTAATGTTATTAATTAAATTATTGTATCATGTAATGATAAAATAAAATGAATTATTATTTATCATGATAACTAATTTATATCTCAAAACAATGAAAATTTACATTTGACAATTAAATATTTCTATAACAAAGCATATATTTTTGTAAGACTCATTATTTCTTATGAGTATCCAAATTTTAAATTTATAGCTTAGAAGTATATTAAAATTATGAAATAATTTATTTCTATTCAGCGTTTTGGAGTTAGAAATTATTTTATGATCATGATAGATATAGAAAAAAATATTTTTACATGACTTTTTTGTACTACATATGCAAAAACTCAACCATTGGGTTTGTTCGACAAATTTTCCATCATTGAATCATAAAATTTTATAAATGATAAATAAACATGAATAAAGTTTTATTACTAATGAACCATGAATATCTTTTAATATATATTTAATATAGAAAAGTAGGTTTTATACATTCATATCACATATTTTGAGATGAATATTATATTAATTTAATAAACACACACTCGAGGATATAATAGTTTATTATCTTTAGGGACCAGAAACATAATAATTTTATTTTTTGAAATATATTAAATATTTTTAATCAATATATTCTTATAGAGTATTCATATTAGGCTTACCCCATATAAACATTTCATTATAACCTAAGGAAGGAAACAATAGAATATCTAAGCTTAGATGCTCATTAAGGGTAATCACATGAGATATAAAACATTGGTCATATGTAATGATAATAAACTAATATAGATATGTGATCAATAAAATAACATATAATTTTCATTTCAAACCCATCATAGATCATAAACATTAATAATATAATAATAATATTTTATTTCATAAAGAGGGCCCATAATTGTGGGAAAACATCCTAAATTAATCATTAAAGATAAAACCATGTCATAAAAGTGTGAAGACATAATAAATATTCAAAACCCATTTTATAGTACAAGGTGATCAATAAAGACCATTAACATAGTGTATATGATCATATAACTTGTTTCCCATTAGGGTTTAGGATGCAAGTGTTTTGTATTATAGATCTGGGTACACCGATTTCCCACAGTGGATCAAGCCAAAACACATGTTTTACATTTTTCTCTCATTAGATATTAAAAATTACCAAATTAATTAGAAGTAAATATATGTCCCAACCATATTTGTTTATAATATAACTACTGTCCATAGTTATCACGTTACCACTGACATTCATTATAACTTAGAAGAAATCACATAATAAAAATCAGACATATTTTCTATAGAAGACCATAAAAAATTAATCATATTATAATCCGTGATATTACATGGGTTTCAAGAAATTACCAATATAACATAATATATATAAATGAAAATAAATTTCTCAAATATTTTACCATTTCGACCAAGAATAACCCATGGAAAAATAAGTGGGTTTCATAATCAATTAATCATGGTATAACGCAGGGAAGAAAATTGGCTTTTGTAAACATCAATCACTCATGAACATAAACCAAAAATAAATTGAAAAAATGATATCATTGGATAATTTCCATATTAAATCATAAGTGACATAAAAAGAACTTATCATAGGTGGAATTTTCTTTCTCTGAAAGATCTCTTGGAAAACATCATCATCAAAATAAAATTTCATTCAAAATCCGTTTTTGAAACTGAAAATTTCATAAAATAGTTGTTAAATAATTTTATTGGAAAATTACCTTGAAATAATATAGTATGTGATTAAAATGATATCTACAAATTTAATAGAGGAAAATATAATTTTCACATTGGAAGAAATCATTTTCAAACATAAAACAGTTTTAAATCCATTTATTTGAAAACAAAATTCAAAATATATAAATGAATCTTCAAATAAAACAATGTTATGGACAATGAGAAATTACTATCATTATATACATATACAAACAAAAGATACATTCATATTTTCTGTAAAAGCAAAATGGTAATTATTTAGAATATGATATAAATATTCCTTTTAAATTTTTATGAAATAAAACATGGGTAAAGATATGATTAATTAATCATTAAGAAAATTTTATAAACATATCTGATTTTTTTTAAAATAATGATTTTCGAAGGAAGCTGATTTTCGATCCAGGAGAGAAATAAAATAGGTTTTAAATAATAAAAATATTTTTTAATAATAATTAAAAAAATATAGTAAAGAGAGTATAAAACATTAATTTTCCTAACATAATAATATGATGAGACAATTAAAAAGTCTGTTGAGAGATATATTATAGAATTTTGTTATCAGAATCATAAACATAAACAATCCTAAAAAATGGTGATATTGTCTCACAAAACCATTCACAAATTTATAACATTGATTCATATTCCTAATTAAACAATAAAATTAACTAAAACATTAAACATAATGAATATAGTTATATTTTGGATATGAAATTTACAATAGGAAATTTTTCAACTTTATAAACAATGATAGGTTCATAACACATAATATGTATGAGTGAAGGAAAATTGAGACATAAGTCCCTTATGATTTGTTATATTTTGAATCTTAAACCCCAATAAATAAAGATATTAAAATGAAAATGTAAATATCCATAAATTTCATGATAATATTAATAAAATTAATTTATGTGATTTATATAAAAAAATATAATATATAGTTGGTGAATATCATATGTGTCTCAGAGATGAAAATTTTAGATTAAAACCCCTTACCATAAGTGTCAAATTCCAAAAAAAAAACCTTTTAACATCTTATATAATAAATATATGTTATAAATTTTTATATTAATGAACTATAAATATATATAATACTAAAATTGATTTACTTATGACCTTTTATAAACATTTTATTATTAATTCATTGCCAATGTCACATATTAAGAAATAAAAACATTGTTTTAATTAATTTTTTTGATCTAATATTTTTTATAATACATTTATCAAGGTTATATCATCTCTATAATGTTATAAATGATATATATCACATATATATTGATTTAATATGTATTCATAGTGATCTATAAAATATATTGATAGAAAATAAAATACATCATTCACAGAGATGGTAGGTCGTAGGTACACATTAATTCTATTTCCATTCTCCTGAAGGAATTAAATAAATAATTTTAAATAATATATTACCATTACCATATCATTTTAATAAAAATATTTTCAATAACCCCATCATTATTTCCTTCATTGTAATGACTTGACAAATCATATCGCTTCATGATGTGGTAGTCCACCATACATAAAAACACATTATCATATTCCCCTGGAATAGAAGGTATGAAGAAAAATGTGATATCATGATTATAGTAAAATAATAAATTAATTAATATAATAGATTAAAAATAACTACCTAATTATATATTTCCATGATAGTGGGTGATGGAACATGAATAACATTAGTTTGTGAGGTTTTAGTCCCTCATAAACACGAATAGTGATTTCATAACCCATTTGATGGAAGTAGAGAATGATTTATATTAATCATTTAACACAAAAAAATATAAATATATGGGAGATACATATTTTATTATATTATCATTATTTAATATGATTTTAATGACGTAGAGTAACAAATAAAATGACACAATCCATTAGGGATGTTTCCTCTTCATTATACATCTTTTTTGGTTTTCACCAAAAGGCTTATTAAGATGATATTATGACCATAATAATGATTATAATATTAAAGGAGGTAGAAAACTAAGTTAAATGGGTATTAAATTTAAAAATTAATTGGTTTTATGTCTGAATAAATAGTGATTAGTGACCACCTTTTATAAGTGAGGTGAGTGGCACACTTGTAAGATTTGAAAGAAAGAAAGTTGTATCCATGTTTTTCAAATTCTATAAGGGCCAAAATTTGTCAATTATATATAATATAAGATTTAATGTATTAATATTTCATTAAAATAGGTTATATAGTAGTTTTGGAATATTTTTTTACCAATCTTATTTTAGTATATCTCATTGGTAAACCAATTTCTTCCATTTCGGCGACAAATTATTATTATACATTAACTATAAATTATAATGGCTAATTATTTTGAAATTATTAGATAATATAAATTATTATAAATCTATATAATTAATATATTTTTAAAAATTAATTTCAAATATGTGGAAACATTTTATGTAAAATTTATTTTGAAGACATGATGACAAAGTGGTTTTCCAAATAAAAAATGCTTGATGGTTTAAAATGTTTTCAAATCCAAATTGATTATAAAATTTAATAAGATTTGATAGATTATATTAGTAGACATATAATTTATAAAATTTCACTTTTAAACAATATTAAAATAAATTGGATATTTTTGTAATTTTTTTAAAAGTAATTACACATAATAATAAAAACTAGTTTATTTCACTTCTCAACAAAAAATTTATATTTTCCAAAAACTATCAAAAATTCAGTCAAAGATAATTATTAAATTATTTTAAAAAAAATTAAATTTATTGTTTTCATATAAATATCCTCTAAATTTAATAGTTTAATTTTAAAAATAATCTTCAAAATAAAAAAAACAGTTTTTAATTTGAAAAAATTTAAATTTAAAATTTTATTTATACTAATCCCTTATATAAAAAATATAGATGATGACTGAAATTTTTTTATTAAATATATGATATATATAAATATATTTAATTAAAATCATTAATAAACAGTTATATTATATATTTATCTATGATAAAATGTTTTTTTATTAAAAAGAATAGATTTTCTAGAAAAAAATTCTCTTTTTACAAATGGTTATTATGGTCATTTTGAATTTTTTTCATAAAATAATTAATTTTATCTAAATGGGTGATTAATATATTTTCATAAATTGGATAATTTTATTCATACTCACCATTCCAATGACTATTGGATAACTATAATACTTAATAATAATATTTTATTAGTCTATCACCTTTTACATAGACATGGTGTAGTTTGTAACACAATATACACTCAGTGTTTCATGTAACAACATATAAAATCAATGTTTCATGTAATGAAATATATATTCATTGTTTATTATAATAAAAAGTCTAATTGTTTTAGAAAATAATGTCACAATATCTCATGGTGTTACATTCGTCTCCATTTAAAAAAATTGTGTCATCAAAATTTGAACTTCTGCTCAGTAAGCAAGGGCTTAAAATTTCCAAATACATTTTTGGTAAACCAGCAATGTAAAATTGGAAATTAAAAATTACACTTCATAAGGTTGAATGGTATTTTCAAGGGTTATCTAAAGTAACATATAACTTTGTTTTTATGTAGTCGAACGTTTGAGGGAAGTGAAAACATTGACACATAAAAGAAAAGTAAAAAATAAATACTGATGGAGAGTGATCAAGAACATCTTCAGGAGAAATTTAATAACAAAAAATCCAAACAGTCATCTAAGGTGGAAATATTATCCATTAATTATAAATAATGGTATTTTTTATTTTATTTGTTGATTCTCGTCCAAAAATTTGATGAATTTTCATTAGAATATACAATAAATTTATTTCATTGGTCTTCATAAAAATGATTTCAATTGTTGATTTTACTTTGATCAATTTACACTTTATCACTTACTGTAGTAAATGAATTAACTTTTTTTCTACCTAATGAACTATTGGTTTATAAGATCTATAAAAGAATGAAAATCTATTCCTTCTTTCTTTAGTCATTATCAAGAACATAGTTGGAAGCAAATGCAGAAGAGCCTCAAACCATTTGGTGAGGACTTAGCAAGTGCATCCAAGAGACCTGAGTTAAAAAATGGTCAGAGAAATATTTACGTGTTACAGTAGTAGTGATGTAGCAGAAACAATAGTAGACACTAGAGAAGTACTGTAGCAGGAACTATAATAGGTACTGTTAAGCACTATAGCAGCTGAAACTATTATTCAGTTTGAGCTTTAGAGCCCCCTATTTTGGCAATGTGTCCATGAAGGCCTTCAGGCCATCCATGGACATATGTCCAGTAAGGATTTCATGAAATCTCAAGGCTTTCAGTCCACCTCAAGGCCTTCAGGCCGCCTCAAGGCCCTAGGGGAACCTAAAATTATACTTAAATTATCAGACAAACTCTACAAGTAGCAAACTCCAAATATGGATTTAGAGATGGTGAATTAATTGGAGCAGAAGGTAAGAAGATTTTTTAGAAATGTCGGGTATTATATTGGAATTGGGACTAGCATGTGCTTGAATGGGAAGCCTAACTGAATAGCTATATGGAGGTGGGGAGCTGATATGACGATAATGCTGGGAGGATGGTTTCCAAGTATAGTCTTTATATTTCATATGGCCTATGGGTAATGTAATATTTATGACTATTTTCCTTGTAAGGGTTCCCCCTCATCCCTTAAAATGAGGGTTACTAAAAATCAATAAAAAATGAAGGCCTTCGGGCCATTCAAGCTAATTGGAATCTCATATTATCCAATAATATCCAATGATTAACTTAATAAATTCCATGAATAGTTATCTATATAGATCCTCCATGTTTGGTTGAAATTTAAATACAAAAATTTATAATGTTGGGAATTGAACCTTCAAAATTTACTAATCATTAATCCACAAAAATGTTGAATTATCTATAAATTTAATTTATGAAATATGATAATACATTTATGGTACATTTTCATGAAAGATGGTAAAAACAACATCTTTTAGAAATCATTAACTAAAACATACATACATCTCTATTACAATAATAAAAACATTGATAAAGGAATTTGATTCATAAAAAATTAATTTTATAAATAATATAAATGATAAAATAAACATAATTTTCTAAAAATCATTAATATATTCCATGGTCATCAATACAATCTAATTTACCTTATTCATATGCACTGTATCTTTATCCTACCGTCATTATAGGAATATCCAAAACATATAAATTGTTATATACCCATAATCATTTTTTCTCATGAATATATAAATTTTATAATAAGTTATTTTTCTAGTTCATCTATACATATCCACATATTTTTGAAAATATAAAATGAAAACTTCTACTAATGAATCCTTATATATTTCTTAATTTAGGAATTCTAGTATATAGAAACATCCATCATTACACATCATTCTATAACGATAAAATAGGCTTCATCATTTTATTCACCAATAATTATTTACAAAAGCATCTAATTTTCATCCTCTATTAAGATTCATGAACATCAGTTTACTCATCTTACTTATATTAAATGTCAAAAATACTATTAGAATAATTCAAGCCATTTATATGTAATTTATAGTCCCTTGGTGACCAAATATATATCCATTAATAATACCACCATGTAGACAATCTCCATGATCATCCCTATAGGATCTTGATTTTATTAATTTCCATTCAAATAAAATTGAAAAAATTCAACCATAGATGATACCTTAGGGATGCCATTATTCTAATACATTTTGTTAATTGAACATTGTAATTTTTCCTTGGAAATTATGTGCTTCATGATCATATCTTCCAAATTCAAAACAACCTTTTGATCCTATGATACTTATTATTGGGTGATAAATCACAAATATATATCATATAACAAAAAAATATTATTTGTAGTATGGTATCCCCCACAAATAGAACTGAAAAATAAATATTCTTTCATCATTTCTGTGTCATAGAGTTAGATACTATAATGAACCATGTATTTATAGAACAATAATTTTTTATTTCTCTTAATAATTATGAATAATATATTGATTTTAATTTAATGGGGATTCTATTTCTGATAACATAATCAACATGCAAAAACTATTGTTCTTATTTTATATTGCACACAACTTTGAGTTATACCAAAACATAATATAATAATATTATTTTTTTTAAATGGAAGTTAATGCATAGATAATCTATTATTAGGATTGAAAATAACTAACTACATTATGGTTACACATGTTTTTAATTTTCTTTATTTTTATCCAAAAAAAATTAATGGCTCAAAATAAGAATGAATCTGAATTTAAGCATGAAATACTCTAATATTTCCCAAAAGTTTGATTTACCCCTGTTTGATGGTAAAACCTTTTTCAATATATATTTTTTACACTGATATGTTATATTTGGAAAATTAAACTTCTTTTTTATAATTGGTACAACAAAATTTACATTGGGTAAATTTTTGGTATTTTTTTGATAAAGTTCATTTTTAATGAATAGTGAAAATACTGTATTTTAAGTCAAAAATGTCTTGTCATCTAATTTATTTATATTGTTATATTGTCATTGAATATGTTTTTTGATGTGTAGTTGTATTATATTTTTATAAATTAATACAATTTTGGACATTGGAAATAATTTCACATTGAAATTGGACAAAAACAGATGTCAATCTTTTGATAGTTATTATTTCATTAAAACACATTTTTTGGTTTTGAAAACTAGAATAAATTCAAAATTAATTTCTATAAATTATGTGCATTGAATTTGGAAAAATGGATTCCAAAGTATGAATAAGGAGGTCAAAATTATGTAAATAGGTATCTTTTATATTTAGGCCTTATGTATAGTAAATTTAAGGGAAATTTTATTTACCATGGTTAGAAGATAGATCTGCTAAATAAGGGTAAACAATAAGATTATAATAAAATTTAATTACCATAACACATGTCCTAACACAATCGTATGAGATATGTCTTACCATGTTAATCCTTGGGTCTGTTTTAGGACCCATTGTAGACACTTTTTGGTCAAATGACATTTAATTACTTTTGATTTAAAGGTAAAAAAATTCATATCTAAACATGTATCTTTTACTAAATCAATTTTTATATGGGGTTATATAAGTTATATCATCGAATATAAATAGTAATTATAAAATAAATAGATTTCATACATCCAATTATTCTATTTATAATTTTTTGATTTCATATAAATAAATTTATTTATGACACAATGTTGACGTAGTGTTTACATTATTAATGAATAATTTAAATAAATGTGATTATAAAATTTAAAAATAATTTATTTTTAATCATTTTATACCACCCAATAATTTAATGGATGATTATGACTTTTTATCTTGGAATTAATTATTTTTTTCGAATGAACCAAGTTGTAATGGATTTTTTATAATGGAAAGATATGAATAATATAAATATTGACATAAATGAGTTTTAAAATCAATTTTTATTTAATTAAATGACACAATAGTCTAAAAAATATAATATTCTGCCAAATGAAATATATGATGTTAAAATTTTCATTCATGATCCATTTGGGGTTTCTTGAGAATTTACTGTAAGTATTATAACCATATATTATGAAAATATAAGAAGACATAGTAAGAGTTAATTTATATAACAATGGGATAAATTTAAAAGATACAGATATCATTATGACCTAAACTTGTTTAAACCCATTTTATGAGAGTAATTGGACTCATAATCTTATTTTATTATAAATATATTACTATGGTGTAATTATAATTCAAAAATCAATTAATAATAAAAGAATAATTCCAAATGTTCAAAAAGTGCCCCTCATTTATCTTATAAATGGAGACCACCTCTATCCCTTACTCAAACCTCTCAAGCCTCCTTGGATCATCAAAACTCTACTCAAATAAGATAAAAAATACTTATATTCATCTTAGAAGACTTTCCTTGCGAAGAAGTAATTAAAGAATGACTTTTATCTTAAATCAAAAGGAGTGACCCGATTTGAGGTATTGTATTCTCCCATGATTCTTTCTTTTATTTTCCTCTTCTAACACCCTGAACCCTCTTTATTCAATTATTTATTAACAAAACTAGTATCATAAAAATACTAGGTATTTTTATTATAATAATTATAACTAATCATATACACACCACCATATAATGGGTATAAAACATACTATTTCTGTGTATGACAAACAACTGTCTCATGAACCGATGATTATTCAATATTCTCCCACCACCTCTTATGTTTGCCATTATTATAGAACATTAATTATATATGATATTTATTTTATCTTTATTCTTATTTAATTCTCATTTAGATGATGACTTTATTATTTTCATGTTGTATATATACATTTATTTAATTTGATGAAATGAAGACTACCTTCCGCTCAAAGTGATATGAGTCATTCATTATATACATTTAACATATAAAGAATGGAATTAATTAAACAATTTAGAAAATATATCATATATATTAAAATTTACTTATAATATACATATGTGTCATTTTGTTCTTATTCCATTAAATATGACAAGAACAGAAAGTAGCATTCATGCGTATATACAACTTACCATCTACATGAACGATGCATTTCATTTATTATATAAAAATGATATAAACTATTATAAATATGTATATAATATATATATAAGATATATATAATATGTAAATCAATAATATCACCCACTCCTCATTGTGGATTAGGAAATTGTTTTTCCATAATTAGATCACGGTGGACATTTTTTCAATTGTGGGTAAAAACCTTCAACTTGTTTTCTAATGTAACATCACGAGATATAAAGAATTAACCAATGCATTCTAAGGATTTATAGGTCCTGACCCTCTTTTTTTAAAACACAACATTTGAAAATGGTTATAATTTAATAAACATCCATGGTTATAACATAACCATTGTCATAGAATAAATTTTTTACATATATGTAAGAAAGGATAATAAAAATCATTTTATCAGTACCCATGAAAAGAAATGGGTTTTATAAAATTTCTATCATAACAAATAGTAATGAAACTTGTTTCATAATAATTTCATTATTTCATTAAATCATTACACATGGGAGAAGAAGCATGATTCATCATCATTTAATTAGTGTATAACACTTGTATGAGAAACAGTTTTCATAAACATCTTTTAATAATGATGATAAAATTTCTAGGGATTTAATAGTAATTTTATCTTTAGACCACATCCATTAGAAATGATTAGGAACAGAAAAAAATGACAGCTTATATGAAAAATAAATTAGAAAGATCACATAGAATATTTCTTGAGGGAAATAAATTTTTTTAAAATAATTTTTTAAAAAAAATTATGAAATATTGTTGAAATTAATTTCTACAAAAATATCATTGGATATTTATACTGGAATCTTTCAAAGATATTAAAAACATTTCATTTCGAAAATATCATTTCCACTTGAATTAAAAAACATATCAAATCACAAAAAAAAATCAACCCATTTTCCATGATAATAACTGTTACATCCTAAGTAAGTAATGAATAATTTATATTCTTATCTCTGTCTATTTATGAATTAGATAGTGTTTTATAGGCTTAAAATGGGAATAATTCCAATCTTAATCATAGAATACTCTAATATTTTTAAAAGATTGTTTTACCGCCTTTTTATGGTGAACCATAATTAATTCAATATTTTGAAAATTTTATAATCTCAATTTGTAAAAATAAACTTATTCTATATTATTGGGACATTGAAATTTACATTGGATATTTTTTTTGATATTTTTCTGACAATGTTCATTTTTTAATGAATAGTGAAACATACTGCATTTTACATCAAAACTGCATTTTCATATAATTTAATTATATTGTTATATTATATTTTTAATTGGTTTTAAAGTGTAAATAGAATATATTTTTACCATTTAATACAATAGTGGTCATTATAATTAATTTCACATTGTAATTGGGTATAATCTAATGCCAAACTTTTCGTAGATATTGTTTAAAAAAAACCCGCTATTTGTTTTGACAATTGGAATTATTTTTAAATTAATTATTCCAATTTCTGTGTTTGGAATTTGTTAAAATGGATTCAATATTTTGAATCAGAAGTTACAAATTATTTAACTAATACTCTTTTGTTTTTGGACATTGTGAATAATAATGGCGGTAATTATCGTTAATTATATTGATTAATTTGTAATCGGGTAGTTAAAGAAAATAAAATAAAATCATAATAATAAAAAATGACACAAAAATGTGTCCTAATGCTACTGTTTGTGTAATTTCCAACCATGGGATGCCTTGTTCCTAACATGGGGACCCCATGGAATCAATTTTGTGTGATAATGACTTTTTGTCTTTTTATTTTTTTAAAGAAAGTAAATATAACAAAGAATGTATTACCGGATTAAAACATTTTTAATTTTGTCTAAATAAATGATATCTTGGACTATAAATATTAATTATAAGGATAAAAATATTTCATACATCATATTATCTTTTTATAATTTTTATACATTAAATAAGTTAAATTATATATGAGACCATGATGATGCAGCGATTACCTCATTATTTAACGATTTAAATAAAATGAAAAGATAATGTTAAAACTAAGACTTAAACTTGTAAAAGACATATTGTATGAGTATATTTAGAACACTTATCACCTTATCCTAGAAATACATCAATATGGGACCTTTAAAATCATAGACTCATTTGAAAAAAAAGTTACATTTTATACCTTTCCAAGAGTGCCCCTCCTCTCCTCTTATAAAAGGCCCCAACCTCTACCTACTTACCCAAACCTCTCAAGCCTTTGGCTGGTCCAATATCTGCTCATTTTGTCTCTACACACCTCTATATTCACCCTAGAAGCCTTACCTTAGGAATAATGATTTTAATGAAACCCTTTTGGTTCAGACCAAGAGGAGTTACCCGATTCAAAGGTAAAGTCTTCTCTAAGGCTCTTTTGTTTTATTTTGCTTCTCCAACCCCCTAAACACTTTTTATTAATTTATTTTGTAACAAAACCGGTATCTTACATATACTAGGATGTTTTAATAAGGTGTATTCGAGCTACACTTACACATACCTACATCTAATGGTTAAAGAGCATACTGTTTCCGTGGATGGCGAATTTCTGCCTCACGAAATGATGATTGTTCAATATTCTTCTAACACCATCAAAGGTGGCCATTAATATGTTACTATATATATATATATGATATATAATATGTTTATGTTTTCCTTAATCTTCTGTATTTTTCATTTATGGAATACCTTTATGGTTTCCATTGTGGGTAAACGTGATATCTTCGTTTTATGAAGTACAGACTACCGCCCCCCTCAAAGTTATTTGATTCGTTAATACCATATGTTGTACGTATAAAGGATAGATTTAATGATACTATATATGATACCATACTGGAATTATAATACTATTATGTATCATTATGTCTTAATTTCTATAAATATGAAATAGAAATGGAAGTAGTGTTCATGCGTACATACGGCTTACCGTCTCCATGAATGGTGCATTTCATTTCTTACCTCTAAATGTTATGTAATATTATAAATGAGTCTATATACTGGATATATATGATATATATGATAAATAAATCAGGAATATAATTCTGGATATAATGGATACATGAAAAACATGTAATTATAAATAGATTATTTTTGACTCATGTACCAATGATCAACAAAATGACCATTACTAACTTAAATAATTAAATAGTATTCATAACATGGTAATAAGTGATATAAAAGGAAAAATGAACTTGAAAAGGTTCTTAAGCATGCATAAATTAACTCAAGTTTATTATTCAGGAGGTTATAGAATGATCGAGTCATGTCGGACCGGAGGTATGGGACATTGTCTCAATCTCCTTTCATTGAGGCATATTTTGTTTTATACACAATTTTCTTTTATACAGTGTATAAACCAATTTGACTTTTACGTTATTCAAAAGGAATATTTTTACATGAATCATTTTAGTAAACGACAAAAGGAATGTTTTTTTGTCATACGTATGCGGCGACAATGACTTCTCCACCACTGTGACCATTATTTGAGTTTTGGATTCCTCTACAAACTATAACTTTTGACTTTTTTTAAATGAAAAATAAATACCATGGTTAACTTTTCTTTTATTTTGGTGTAGAAAATGGTTTTTCATAATGTTTTTATTATATCAATGTGTTGTATTGATATCTTGTGATTGAAATGTGGAAATGTTATGTTTCCATTATGCATGTTTTATGTGATACGATTATGTTATGGTTCATGGGAATTGTTATGAAGACGGGTGGTTTCATAATAAAATAAGGGTGGGTGAGCCCGATATAGCTCTCCAACGCGTTGGATAACGCGAAGGAGTTAAACATTAGGGTTTATCCGAAGAGATTTAGGGAATATACTGTGATTGGTATTTCAAATGTAACCATGAGGGTTACTCCCTATGTAAGAATGTTATGAATGCCTCATTTTACATTTATGTCTTATGATTTCTATGATTTAATCATGATTTGATGAGGTATGTTAAAATGCTTATGTTTTATGAGTAATGTATGATTTCATAGATGGACTGATGTTTTCTTTTCATACTTTTATATCCCTTACTAAGCTTTTTAAGCTCATCCCTTGTTTTTGAAATGTTTTTCACAGGTCAAGGGAAAGGTACATGATGTGATGATAGGGTCAAGGAAGTGTCAAGAAAGAATCCATGTTTTATTTTAAATATGATTCTATTGATGGGAAAAATGAGTACTATCTTTTATGTAACCACTTTGTTTAAATGTGGAATGTAATGAATGTTTTATGATATAACTCTCTAAAACACTAAACCTAAAAAGATCCTCAATGTGTATTCTTGATGTAACTAAAGATTAAGTATTGTTTAAGGTTGGGGCCTTATAGTTGGTATCAAAGGTTGGTTTAGATAACTTTAGGAGTTATAATTCTATTAAATGATTATCCAAAAATATTTTTTTATGGTCAAATTGAAATGATATAGCATTTGAAGATTACCATGTTGCTTCGTCTAAGACATGTTTGTTCAGAATGGTTTTCCATAGAGGAAATAGGTAAGTAGTGCTAGGAAGGCATATAGAAGAAAATGACCTTCCGAATCATCATCCTGAGATGGTCGGAATTGGAACTGAACAGTTTGTTGTAGTAATGGTGCAGTTGACTCAAGCGATAAATGGTGGTGGTATCCATGCACAAGATCTTCTAGATCAACTGTAGAGGAACATATCAGTGGTAGAATATTTCATGAGGTAACATCCCCAATCACTCAGAGGATCATCTGACCCTGTGCTAGCTGAAGGGTGGATTAAAGCACTGGATAAGATTTTTGATGTCATGGGGTGTTCAGACAATCAAAAGGTTAGTCTTGGAATTTACCATTTGGAGGGTGAAGTAGATCAGTGGTGGACGATGGTTAAAAATATCAGGGACGCTGATGAGATTGATGCTCTCGACTGGGATGAATTCAAAGGTATGTTTTTTGAGAAGTATTTTCGTAAGGCTGTTTGACATAGGATGGAAAAACAATTCTTATAATTGAAGAAAGAGGACGACTTAGTGGATTCTTATAAAGAAAGGTTCACTCAATTGGCAGGGTATGCTCTAAATTTTATGTCAGACCTTGATAGTAAAATCAATCGTTTTTATTCAGGATTAAAGCCAAAATATCGAAGGGAATTAGCTTATCGTGAGTTCAAAAGTTATGAAAATCTTGTCTGATGTGGTGAGAAGGTGCAAATGGAGTTTTTTGATAATCATGTGTTTTACAACAACCAACAGAAGAACAGACCGAGGTTGCAGGAGAAAGGGAATAATTCTTCAAAACGTTCTGATGGTAAGAAAACTAAGTTTCTAGTTTGTGATAAATGTGGTAAAAGGCATGTTGGGGAATGTCTTCTAAATTCTGTAAAGTGCTACCGATGTGGTAAGATGGGACATAGGGCTCGCGATTGAACTAAAAAATATCAAGGTGATGGTAAGACCAAATTTGGTTTACAGTTAGTGAAATGTTTTAAGTGCAATGAGATTGGTCACTATGCAAACGAGTGTCCGACAGAGAGCTCGAGTAATGGGAATCAGGTAGACTACAAGCAGAAAGGGGTGGTGAAATACTTTGCAACTACATCAGAAAGTTTTGGGCCATTAAATGAAGTGTTATCGGGTACTTTGGTTGTTTTGTCAGATTATTCCAGTGTGTTGTTTGATTCAGGATCTACACATTTTTTCATCTCTGAATACTTTTCTAGTAAAATGGGAATACCATATCAATAAATGACTCTAGAACTTGTGGAAAAAACACCTGGGGGAAATATTTAGGCCAAAAGAATTTATAAGAATCTCCCTATCCTTATCCGTGGAATGAACCTACATGCAAACCTTATTGTTTTACCTCTAGTAGAGTTTGATGTTATCCTGGGTATTGATTGGCTCTCTATTTACCATGGTAAGATTGACTGTATAGCTAAAGAAGTTTCTTTTCAGAAAGACTTTCATTTTGTGTTCAAGAATGAACCCTTACTATTGATAACATATCAAGAGGCTGAGAAACATTTAAAAGATGGAAATGAGTGCTACCTTGCATGTATTGTTGAAAACAAAGGAACTATTCAGATTAATGGTGTTCCAGTGGTAAATAAGTATCCTGATGTTTTTCCTGATGAGTTTCCTGTAATAATACTAGATTGGGAAGTTGAGTTTACTGTTGACTTAGTTCCTCATGCTAAGCCAATTTTGAAACCCCCTTATCGAATTGCTCAAATTGATCTTTTTGAGTTGAAGGAGAAATTGGATGATTTATTAGAGAAAGGATTCATTTGACCTTGCACATCACCATGAGGTGCTCCTGTTTTATTTATTAAAAAGAAAGATGGTTCTATGAGACTTTTCCTTGATCATAGAGCCATGAATAACATAACTTTTAAGAACAAATATCCTTTTCCTCATATCGATGATTTGTTTTATCATCACCAGTGAGCTCAGTATTTTTCAAAGATCGACATGAGATCGGGGTACAGTCAGGTGAAGGTAAAAGAATAAGATATTCCCAAGACTGCGTTTCATATAAGATTTGGCCATTATGAATTTGTAGTTATGCCTTTTGGACTAACCAATGCACCTGCTGTATTCATGGACCTTATGAATAGAATTTTCCATG
Organism: Viscum album; assembly: GCA_963277665.1. Taxonomy (NCBI): domain Eukaryota; kingdom Viridiplantae; phylum Streptophyta; class Magnoliopsida; order Santalales; family Viscaceae; genus Viscum; species Viscum album. The sequence goes on from OY728150.1 coordinate 1,479,189,851, forward strand.
ACTTCTTGGATAAGATTGTGGTGATTTTCATTGATGATATTTTGGTGTTTTTTAAAATTTTTAGAGACCCGAAGCTTGAAGTACATGGACATTACATTACTTTTGTGGAATACTTAGTACATAACAAAAACACACACACAAGGATCGTAATAGTTTAGTGTCTTTGGAATCTCGAAATGTAATCTTCTAATCGTGGTGAAAGATCATCAATATCTCCCATAAAGATCATCTTTTTTTTATACCTAAAACCATTCTTTATATCCTGGGGAAAAGAAAACATAAAAGGGTGAGCTCAAATGCTTAGTAAGGGTAATCAAAATAAATATCAATCACATCATTTTCATAAGAACATAACATTTTTGGAAATCTTAACCTGCAAAAGAGAGCATAATTTCATAACATGGGATAAATCATAGTAGTGGAATGAAATCCCAAAATTCACAACTTAAAACATGAAAATTTGTGGCATTCAAACATAATCATAGAGAATCATTTCTTGTTAGTCAAGACTCATTTCCAAGACTATCTTAGTGGACAATGTCCCTTTCTGAACTGAGTCACCCTCGTTTCAGTCCTGTTTCACTGAACCGGTATAACCTACCATTCCAGCCATGTCTATCTCATGAGATATAAAATCCTTACCCAATGCATTGGAGGGAGATATAGGTCCCACCCATCTCATAATGATACCATTCTTATGTTTGCCACACAATCATAAATCATACATCATTTCATAACCCATGTAATAAAAATGGGAATCTTAAACATCGTGACATCATAAAACAATTCATATAAGATAAAGGAATTCAAAAAATTATAATTCCATCACAACATAATAAAATCAATGTAATAATAGGGATAAAAACATAACCCTTTATTATCTTAGATGGAAAATAATTTTGATAAAACACTTGAACTTCATTCTTGAGGAAAATATCCTTTCTACTTCAAAAACCTTTTTCCTTTCTTAACATGTCATAGAATTTTAAACTAAAAGAAGTTGAATAAAAATAAAATTGAAAACTTGTAAGGGAAGATTCTTGGAAATAATTTTTTTTAAAATCCATTCATGCCATATAAGTTAAAAGAAAACATTCTTCTCGTACTTTTGTTGGAAAAGTCAAAAAGTACCTCGTATGAAAAACGACAAAAGATTCCTTTCATATCTTTTACTAAAAACTGAACGAAGGGTAAAATTGGATTTAAAAAATTTTAGGTGGATGTAAATAACATTAATTATTGAGGAAACATGGATGTGGATGATAAAATATACCCCAGTAAATTTCAAAGTACAAACAATCTCGGATAAAAATGAGATTGTGATATTTTCCTTACCTTAGGTCCGACTTGCTTTGTACGTGTCCGAACCTCATGTATAATGATTTAAATCATGTTATTGACTTAATCCAGAATCATATTCATTGTTATTATATCATATATGGTCCAATTATGACTTTATATTACCCGTTCTTTTGTAAATTCATGTTAAAGAAGCGTTTTGGGTAAAATTGTTTCATTTATCGTAGGTGTTTGGACTTGTTGTTCTTGACATTATTATTACTTATATCATGATTTACTTACTTCCAGAATATAAATTATGATTTATATATCATATATATTCATTATATATATATATATATAATAGATAGATAAATTAAATGAAACACACCATTCATGGAGTCGGTAGTCCGTACGTAAGCATGAATGCTGCTTTCCTTTCCTTATTGTCTTGAATGGAAGTAAGTAGATGACATATATATATATATACATAAATACAGTAGATTTACCATGTCATATATTCCATTATTATCCATTATATATACTTTATATTCATTCTGGAATGGTTAACATGGATAATGAATCTCATCGCGTCGTGGAGACGGTAGTCCGTACGTACGCACGAGCGATGATACTGTTCCCATGGTCGTGGAATTCTGTTGAAATGTATGTATACTATTTCAGTATCAATATAACTTTATAATAATCATATATATTTACTCATTACACCATTATACCCATCCAATTAAGGTGGTGGTGGAAAATAGATTACACCACGGCGTGGAGACGGTATTCCGTACGTACGCACGCTCGGTGATTTCCTTTTTCCGTAGGATGGATAGAAGGTTAATTAGAGTTGTTTCATATTTATAATAACATATCAGTATATAAGAAATATTGATGTTATTACTTTATCATGAAACAACTAAAGAAGAAGAAGTTGAAGAAGAATGAAATTGAAAAAGATCGGTAATGGATATTTCCTCTTTTTGACGCGCCTTTTATTAACCTCCACTTAAAGAACTAAAGATGGTCTTTGAAGAAGACCAGGACCCCTAGGATGATACTAGGGAAGTGGAGAAGGGATTTTGGTATGGTTTGGCCGAGCTTGAAGGCTCAAAGTTGTGTGAGGAAGATAGGGAGGAGGTGCCCTTTTATAAGGGAGGAGAGGGGCACCTTTGGAATAACTAAAAATATTATTTTATTATAAAGCCAAATTCGGTTTTAAATAGTTCCAAATTGATTTATTTAGAGGATAAGGTGGGGATGGGTCTAAATCCTCTCATCAATAGGATTTAGACAAGTTTAGGTTATTATTTTAACCATATCAATTTGATTTTACTCTAAGTTAAATAATTTAACTTTTACCGTGTCTTTTTGTTTTCTTACACTATATGGATAATAAACATACCATAACAAGCCAAACGAACTCCAAGTTTTTTATTATTAATATATATATCCATATCTAAGTCATTTTTCCGAACAATAGATTTTTAGGAATTAAATAACAATTGATAATATAATATTTGTTTTAAAAACTAATTTTTGTCAATTTTGACTCTATTTGGTACATTATTTTTATGAAATTCATAACAGAATGATAAGTTCAATCCTAGTTCCTTAAATCAACAATAACATGTCATATTAACCTATAAAATTAGTTTAAGTCATAAAAAGTCTCAAATTACATTTATTTGTCCATTTATAACATCAATTATGTTAATTTTTCTTAAAAAGGTAATTACTGTATCATTGTTGTGTCATAAATAAATTAAATTATTTAAAGTCTAAAAATTACAAATAAAATACCATTATGTAGGAAATCATTGTATATTTCTAATGAATATTTATAGTCGAATTTATCTTATGTATAACCCCATATTAAAAATGTTTTGGTAAATAAACTTTGATTTTAACTCTTTTAACTATTCTTTGATTTAAATAATAATAAATGTCCTAATCTAATCCAAGTGGGCCTAAATGATAATATTTTACAGTTAAGTTTGTTTTTGGTCGAGATACACTTGTCCAATAGGATTAGTACATGTGTTAGGGTAATATTAATATTATTTTTACCCTTAATTACCCTATTTACTTTTAACCGTGGTAAAAAAAGTAAAAAGTTACTATTCACCAAAAATTATTCTCATCTCATTGAACCACATTTTACATACTGACATCAACCGTGTCTCCCGGATTTTCGAAATTCCATTCCCAGAAGCGGTAAAATTAAGATTTATGAAAAAAATAATTTTTTTAACTTCCACTTAGTAGTTTCACTATTCATCAAAAATTGAAGTTTTTCAGAAAAATGCCAAAATTTCCCCCTAAGATATAATTGATATTCCGAATTCAAAAATAATTTCTATTTTAAAAAATTCCCAACATATAAGTTGCATTAATTAATTTTATAATTAATTTCCGCTGTCACAACAAATAGCGTGTTTTTAAGAGATAATAACTATCAAAAGATTAACACTTGTTTATGTCTGGTGTAAATGTGAAATTATATCCAATGACCAACATTGTATTGAATTTTAAAAATATATTCTAAATATACTTTAAAACCACTCAAATTAATAATTTATCACTATTAATTATTTCGATTAAAAAAAGTTGTTTTAATTATAATTTAGTAATTTTCACTATTCATCAAAAATTGAAAGTTATCCGAAAAGTACCAAAATTTCACCTTAGGCTAAATTCGATACTCCGAATCCAAAAATGATGTCCATTTTGAGAGCTAAAATTTCTAAAATTTTAAAAGGTGGTTATTACTATTCATAACGGCTTGTTTTAATAATATTTTAATAGCATAAAGTTGTTTTGTGAAACTCAATATTACGTACTACACACACTATCGAGGAAGGTCGTGATTGCGTGTAATACAAGGCAAGTCAAGGATGCGTGTTGAGAAAGCTCCTTTTGGTCCAGCGTACAAAACAAGACATTAATGAAATTAAAAAGAATATATTTCATAAAATCTCGGGGTGTTACATTCTACCCCCCTTAAAATGAATTTCGCCCTCGAAATTCGTCAGGGTTATGAATGGTTTACTACTTGAAAGTTTCATTAATGGAATCCCACATCGTAAAAAGGAATACCAAAACCAATCTTTAAAAACAAAAGTATTAAACATAACGGTTACCCAAATAAACTAATCTTTGGGTTTCCACATAGGTGAAAATATGGATATGGAAGAAAAATCTAACCATCATGTTCTGATGGAGAGTGGTAGAGAACATGGCTATGTAAAAGCCAGTAATCACAAATTCATAAATTTGTGACGATCTAAGGTACCATCTGATTCATCAGGTATAAGATCACTAGGACAACATTTTTGGTTTTCAAGATCATTTCCCTAAAGTTGAAAATTTGAATTAGAATAATACTTACTTTATTTTGGTACAATCTCACTATTGTTTGTGCCTTGAACAATTTCCACTTCATCTCTTAAATAAATGAAGTTGAATTTGTTATTCGTGAAGTGTTAGCAGATCATGTGATAGAATGACGGGTCATTCCATCTGTCTCAAACAAAAGGTTATCAAAAATTATATACATAAGTCGATCTATATTGAGATTAATCATATATTGTTCCTAAAATGGACTTATACTTCATGTATCATACTGCTTAATATAATAAAACTAGTTTCTACTCAACAGGGACTTCCTATAGGCTAGTGGTAGGCGATAAAGGCCAGTCGCACTTCGGTTGTGGGTTCGATTTCCACAGCCTTGTCCGACGCGATGGGTTGTCGCCCGTCCTGCAGGTTGTCCTTTTTCTAAAACTATATTACTATAACATCCCATCAATAATATCGAAAAAAACATCTATCCTTAAACAATACTAACTTATGTTCATCATAATCCATTCCAATCTTTAGGCTTATCCATAATACTGCAGTCCACTCTCATAACATAGTGAAAACGATTACCAGAGATTTAATACCATCGTTGATCCCCATATATCATAAGATATGTTTTGTTGGTTACATTCCAAACATTAAAATTCTTTAATCATGTATTCTCTTGAATACCTTAGTGAAAACATGAATGCAGTTAAAATTTAACACTTTCCACATACCAAAATCCTCAAAATTCTATATACTCAAACCATGATATCACTTAGTCCTTATATCAATCATGAGCTCATGAATACTGTTAAACATTTAATTTTCTCGTTTTCCCTTCATTATGCGCATATCATCTTATTTCCAAAAATATCTCAATCACTTTGAATACCACATTAGACCAATACATAATATAAGGCCCCAGCCATAAACCTTACTTAATCTTGAGTTATTACAAGATTACACATTGAGGATCTTTTCGGGTTTAGAGTTTTAGAGAATTAGATCATAAAACTTGCATTACATTCCAAATATAAACAAAGTGTTTACATAAAGATAGTATTCTTAATTCCCATCAATGGAAACACATTTAAAATAAAACATGGATTATTTCTTGACACATCCTTGACTCTATCATCTTATCATGTACCTTTCCGTTGACCTGTGAAAAACATTTCAAAAACTTGGGATGAGCATAAAAACTCAGTATGGGTTATAAAAACATGGAAAGGAAATATGGGTACATACATAAATAAGAGTGAAATCATACTTTACCCATAAAACACAATCACTTTAACATACCACATCAAATCATGAATAAATCATAGAAATCATAAGACATAAAGGTAACTTGAGGCATTCATAACATTCTTACGTAGGGAGTAACCCTCTTTGTTACGTTTGGAATACCCATCAAAGTATATTCCCTAAAATCTCTTTGGAGAAACCTTAACGTTTCACTCCTTCGCGTTACCCAATGCATTGGAGAGCTATAACGGGCTCACCCGCCCTTAGTTTATCACGAAACCGCCCGTCTTCATAATAATGCCCAAGAACCATAACATAATCATATCACATAAAACATGTATAAAGGAAACATAAAATTTCCACATTTCAATCACGAGATATCAATACAACACATTGATATAAAAACATTATGAAAACCATTTTCCATACTAAAATAAAATAAAAGTAAAACATGGTATTTATTTTTCTTTTAAAAAGAAGGTATGGCTTGTAGAGGAAGCCGAAACTCAAATAACGGTCACGATGGCGGAGAAGTCGTTGTCGCCGCATACGTACGACAAAAACATTCCCTTTTTTAGTTTAGTAAATGCTTCGTATAAAAAAGATTCCTTTTGAATAAACGTAAAAGTCAAAGGGGTTTATACACCGTATAAAAGAAAGTTGTGTATAAAATAAAATATCCCTCAACGAAAGGAGATTGAGACGAAGTCCCATACCTCATATCCGACTTGACCCGACCGTTCTTTAATCTCCTGAATAATAAACTTGAGTTAATCTCTACTTGCTTATGAATCTTTTTTATGTTCTTTATTCCTTTTATACCATGTTATGAACATCATGTAATCAGTTAAGTTAATAATGTTCATTTTGTCGGTATTTGGTTCTTAAGTCAAAAATAGACTTCTTACATTACATGTTGTTAATTTGGTCAAAGGTTCACTATGTCCAGAATGGTATTCATGATGTAGATATCATATATGTCATATATATCTAGTACATACATGCATTTATAATATTACATCACATTTAGAGGTAAGAAATGAAATGCACCGTTCATGGAGACGGTAAGCCGTACGTACGCATGAACGCTACTTCCACTTCTATTTCATATTTTCTGGTATGGAATCATAATGATATAAGAGTATATTATAATTCCAGTATAATAACATATATAATATCATTAACTTTATCCTTTACACATCCCACATATGGTATTAACGAATCAAATCACTTTGAGGGGGCGGTAGTCCGCACTTCCTAAAATGAAGATATCGTGTTTTACCCATAATGGAAACCATAATGGTATGACCAAAATGAAAAAAACAGAAGCTTAAGGAAAACATAAACATATTATATATCATATATGAAAATAGTGACATCATAATGGCCACCTTTGAAGGTGTTAAATGAGTGTTCAACAATCATCGTTTCAGGAGGCAGAATTTCGCCATCCACGGAAACCGTATGTTCTTTAACCATTTGATGTAGTTGTGTGTGAGTGTAGCTCAAATAAATATTATAACAACATCCTTGTATATTTACGATACTGGTGTTGTTACAAAATAAGTAAATAAAAAGAGTTTAGGGGGTTGGAGAAGCAAAATAAAACAAATGAACATTAGAGAATGAATTACCTTAAAAAGTGTAACTCCTTTTGATTTGAGACTAAAGGATTCCATTGAAAGGATTATGCCCAAAGGGAATCCTCTAGGATGAGTAGAGGGATGTGGAGAGAGTAAATGGGCAGGGGTTGGCCGAGCCAAAGGCTTGAGGAGTGTGTGAAATGAGGTAGAGGTGGGGGCCTTTTATAAGAGGAGAGGAGGGGCACTTTTGGAAAGTAAAGAAATATTACATTATTTGAAAATGTGTTTCGGTTTTAAAAGGTCCCACATAGATATAATTCGTGGATAAGGTGATAAGGGTTATAAATCCACTCATCCAATTGGTTTTGGCCATGTGTAGTTCATAGATTTTACATTATCTTCCCATTTTATTTAAATCATCAAATAATGATGTCATCGCTGCATCATTATTATGTCATAAATAATTTAATTTATTTAATGTCTAAAAATCATACAAAAACTACTATGATGTAGGAAATCTGTTTAGCTTTCCAATGACTATTTATAATCAAAATTTGGACTTGTATAACCCCACTTAAAAATTGTTTTCGTAAAACATATTATGTTTGTGTCATTTTCACTTTAACATTAAATAAAAAGTAATTTATGTCATTTCCCAACAAAAATGGATCCATGGGGTCCCCAAGTTGACCCATGGAATGTCATGGTCGTCCAGGACACAAACAATGAGGTTGGGACATGTGTCTAGGTCATTTAATTTTATTAATGTATTATTTATACCATAAACTACCCTAATTACCACTAATCGTGATTAAGAACTTAATAAGTTACTATTCACCAAAAAATTATTATAATCTCATTGAACCACATTTTACTTCTTAATGACAACCATGTATGTCGGATTTTCAAAATTCAATATACATTAGTGGTAAACTGTCATTTAACTGAAAAATCAGTTTGCTTGATTACCACTTAGTGGTTTCATTATTCATCAAAAATTGAAGTTTTTCAGAAAATTACCAAACATTCACCCTAAGCTATATTTGATATTCTGAATTCAAAAATGAAGTCTATTTTACAAAATTCAAATCATATAAGTCACATTAATTAATTTAATAATTAATTCCCGCTGCCAGAGCAAATAGCGTGTTTTTACAAAACAATAAGTATCAAAAGATTGACACAAGTTTAAGTCTAATTTCAAAGTGAAATTGATTACAATGACCACCATTGGATAAAATGGTAAAAATATATTCTAATTTCACTTCAAAACCAATTCAAAACATAATCTAATCATATAAATAAATTAGATTAAAAAGCATTTTTGATGTAAAATGCAGTAATTTTCACCATTCATTAAAAAAATGAACATTGTCAGAAAATACCAAAAATTCACACAAGGTAAATTTTGATGTCCCAATCATAAAGAATAAGTTTATTTTTGAAAAACATAGTTTATAAAATTGTCAAAATATAGATTAAAAAATGGTTTGCCATCAAAAGGCAGTAAAACAATCTTTTAAGAATATTAGTGTATTCCATGCATAAGATTGTATTTATTTTCATTTTATGCCTATATAACACTATCGTAATAATTAATAGACGTAGATAAAAATATTTATTATTCATTACTTACTTGAGATGTTACAACCTTCCCCCCTTTAGAAAATTGCGTCCCCGCAATTTATTTACTTATCGAATAAATGGGGGTACTTATCCCTCATTGCATTTTCAGATTCCCATGTTGCCTCTTCAATCATGTGGTTTTTCCACCAAACCTTTACCTGGTTAATCACCTTATTCCGTAACACTTTCTCCCTGTGGTCAAGAATCTGGACCGGTTGTTCCTCATAAGATAGGTTCTCTTCCAGCTGAACTACCTCTGGACTCAAAACATGAGATGGATCTGGCATATACTTTCTCAACATTGAAACGTGAAAAACATTGTGTACCTGAGATAAACTCAGAGGTAAAGACACTCGGTATGAAACTGATCCAACTCTTTCCAGAATTTCGTATGGTCCAATAAACCTTAGACTCAGCTTTCCTTTCTTACCAAATCTCATCACACATTTCCAAGGAGAAACCTTGAGAAAAACATGATCACCTACCTCGAAAGATAGATCTTTCCTCCGGTTATCCGCATAACTCTTCTGCCTGCTCTGAGCTGTTCTCATGTGTTTCTGAATCAGCTGAACTTTTTCTGCCATCTCTTCTACCAATTCTGGTCCCATCAACTTCCTTTCACCCACTTCATCCCAGAAAGATGGAGTTCGACACCGCTTCCCATATAATGCCTGAAATGGTGCCATCTGTGTACTGGAATGAAAACTGTTATTATATGAAAACTCAACCAAAGAAAGATGTTGGTCCCAACTTCCTTGATAATCCATAGAACAAGCTCGTAGCATATCCTCCAATGTCTGAATTGTTCGTTCTGACTGTCCATCTGATTGAGGATGAAAAGCTGTACTAAAATTTAATTCAGTACCCAATGACTTCTGAAGGCCTTTCCAAAAGTTAGAAGTAAATCTGGGATCACGATCCGATACAATGGAGAGAGGAACTCCATGTAACCTGACTATCTCTTTAAGATACAAACTAGAAAGTTGATCAAGAGAGAAAGTATCTCGTATAGCAAGGAAATGAGCAGATTTGGTCACGCGATCAACAATAACCCAGATTGCATTATTACCTCGAGATGTTTTCGGTAATCCAACAACAAAGTCCATGGATATATTCTCCCATTTCTACTCTGGCACTGGTAAAGGCTGAAGCATCCCTTTCGGTAACTGCTGCTCTGCTTTAACCCACTGACAAGTCAAACACTTCACAGTAAAATCAGCAATATCTCTTTTCATTCCATCCCACCAGTAATACCCCCGCAGATCTCTATACATCTTAGTACTTCCCGGATGAACTGAAAACGGAGAACTATGAGCTTCACATAACAAATCTCTCTTCAACTGTGAATCACAAGGCACACACAATCTCTTCCCAAATCTCAAAACGCAATCATTATCAATGTTGAATTCAGGAAACTTACCTTTCTGAACCAGCTCTACCCTTTTCTGCAACTCACTGTCTTGCTTCTGTGCTTGCTTGATTCTATCTGATAGATAAGATCTCACTGATACCTGAAACAAAACAGAAGGACTTCCTGCACCAACAACTTCTATGCCAAAGTTCATCAAATCGTTAACCAAAGGATCATGTTCCAAACGCAACATTGATAATGAAGCATTACTTTTTCGACTCAAAGCATCAGCCACTTTATTTGTTTTTCCCGGATGGTAATGAATTGTACAATCATAATCCTTGATTAATTCCAGCCATCTCCTTTGTCTCATGTTTAACTCTTTCTGAGTGAATATATACTTTAAACTTTTGTGATCGGTATATATTTCACACTTTACTCCATACAAATGATGCCTCCAAATTTTTAAAGCAAAAACAACCGCAGCTAATTCCAAATCATGTGTAGGGTAATTTACCTCATGAGTTTTCAACTGTCGTGAAACATAAGCAATTACCTGATCATTCTGCATTAGGACGCAACCAAGTCCTTTCAATGAAGCATCACTGTATATAAAAAACTCACCATTCCTGGAAGGTAGTTCCAAAACTGGAGCATTCACCAATCTTCTTTTCAATTCCTGAAAACAATCATCACATTCTTTTGCCCAGATAAACTTAACACCCTTCCGAGTTAGCTTAGTCATTGGACTAGATAACCGTGAAAAATTTCTAACAAACCTTCGGTAATAGCCCGCCAAACCAAGGAAGCTACAAATCTCGGTTACATTTGTGGGTCTTGGCCATTCTTCCACAACTTTTGTTTTTGCAGGATCAACAATTATTCCATATTTAGAAACAATGTGACCAAGGAAAGAAATTTGTTGCAACCAAAACTCACACTTACTGAATTTCCCTTACAGTTTCTTTTATTTTAAGGTTTTCAAGATAACCCTTAAATGTTTTTCATGCTCCTCTTTACTTTTAGAAAACACCAATATATCATCAATGAAAACCACCGCAAACTTATCCAAGAACTCATGGAAAATTCTATTCATTAAGTCCATGAATACAGCAGGTGAATTGGTTAGCCCAAAAGGCATTACTACAAATTCATAATGGCCATATCTCATACGGAACGCGGTCTTCGGAATATCTGCCTCCATTACCTTCAGTGATGGTACCCCGATCTCAAGTCAATCTTTGAAAAAAACTGATCTCCCTGGAGCTGATCAAACAAATCATCGATATGAGGAAAAGGATATTTGTTCTTATCAGTGATATTATTCAAGGCTCTATAATCAATGCAAAGTCTCATAGAACCATCTTTCTTTTTGACAAATAAAACAGGAGCACCCCATGGTGATGTGCTAGGTCTAATGAAACCTTTCTCTAATAAATCTTGCAATTGCTCCTTCAACTCTAAAAGTTCAATTTGTTCCATTCGATAAGGGGGTTTTGAAATTGGCTTAACATCAGGAACTAAGTCAACAGTAAACTCAACTTCCCGATCTGGTATTATTCCAGGCAACTCATCAGGAAAAACATCAGGATACTCATTTACCACTGGCACATCATTAATCTGAATATTTCCTTTATTTTCAACGACGTGTGAAAGGTAAAATTCATTTCCATATTTTACAAGTTTCTTGGCCTCTTGATATGTTATCAAAAGTAAGGGTTCTTTCTTGTAAACAAACTGAAAGTCTTTCTGAAAGGAAACTTCTTTAGCTCTACAGTCAATCTTAGCATGGTAAATAGAGAGCCAATCCATACCCAGGATAACATCAATCTCTACTAGAGGTAGAACAATAAGGTTTGCAAGTAGGTTCTTTCCACAGATAAGGATAGGAAGATTCTTATAAATTATTTTTGCCTCAACACTTCCCCCATGTGTTTTTACCAAAAGTTCAGGAGTCATTTCTTGAGATGGTATTCCCATTTTACTAGAAAAGGTTTCAGAGATGAAAGAATGTGTAGACCCCGAATCAAACAACACACTGGCATAATCTGAAAAAACAAACAAAGTACCTGATACAACATCATTTGATGGCCCGACATCTGCTGAAGTAGTTGCAAAGGATCTCACCACCCCTTTCTGCTTGTAGTCTAACTGCTTCCCATCACTCAAGCTCCTTGTCAGACACTCGTTTGCATAGTGACCCATCTCATTGCACTTATAACATTTCACTAACTGTAAATCAAATTTGTTCTTACCTTCACCTTGATCCTTTTCAGTGCAATCACGAGCCTTATGTCCCATCTTACCACATCGGTAGCACTTCCCAGAATTCAGAAGACATTCCCCAGCATGCCTTTTGCCACATTTATCACAAACTGGAAACTTAGTTCTCTTACCATCAGACTTTTTTGAAGAATTCTTACCTTTCTCCTGCCACCTCGGTCTCTTCTTCTGCTGGTTGTTATAGAACACTTGGTCATCGGAAAACTCCATTTCCACCTTCTCAGCACATCGAACAAGCTTTTCATAACATTTAAACTCACGAGAAGCTAATGCCCTTCGATATTTTGGCTTTAATCCTGAATACAAACGATTGATTTTACTATCAAGGTCTCGAATAAAATTTGGAGCATACCTTGCCAATCGAGTGAACTTTTCTTCATAAGTAGCCACTGAGTCTTCCTCTTGCCTCAATTCCAAGAATTGTTTTTCCATCCTAAGTCGAACAGACTTAGGAAAATACTTCTCAAGAAACATACCTTTGAATTCATCCCAGTCAAGAGCATCAATCTCATCGGCATCCCTGATATTTTTAACCATAGACCACCACTGATCTGCTTCACCCTCCAAACGGCAAATAGCAAGACTAACCTTTTGATTGTCTGAACACCCCATGACATCAAAAATCTTCTCCAGTGCTTTAATCCACCCTTCAGCTAGCATAGGGTCAGATGATCCTCGGAATGATGGTGGATGTTGCCTCATGAAATGTTCCACCACTGACATGTTCCTCTGCGGTTGTTCTGGCTGATCTCGTGCATGGATACCACCGCTATTTATCGCTTGAGTCAACTGCGCCATTACTGCAACAAACTGTTCAGTTCCAATTCCGACCATTTCTGGATGCTGATTCGGAAGGTTATTTCCTTCTGTATGCCTTCCTAGCACTGCTTCCCTGTTTCCTCTGCGGAAAACCATTCTGAACAAACATGTCTTAGATGAAGCAACATGGTAATCTTTAAATGCTATATCATTTCGAAAAAAAATATTTTTGGATAATCATTTAATAGAATTATAACTCCTAAAGTTATCTAAACCGACCTTTGATACCAACTATAATGCCCCAGCCTTAAACCTTACTTAATCTTGAGTTATTACAAGATTACACATTGAGGATCTTTTCGGGTTTAGAGTTTTAGAGAATTAGATCATAAAACTTGCATTACATTCCACATATACACAAAGTTGTTACATAAAGATTGTATTCTTCATTCCCATCAATGGAAACACATTTAAAATAAAACATGGATTATTTCTTGACACATCCTTGACTCTATCATCTTATCATGTACCTTTCCCTTGACCTGTGAAAAACATTTCAAAAACTTGGGATGAGCATAAAAACTCAGTATGGGTTATAAAAACATGGAAAGGAAACATGGGTACATACATACATAAGAGTGAAATCATACTCTACCCATAAAACATAATCACATTAACATACCTCATCAAATCATGAATAAATCATAGAAATCATAAGACATAAAGGTAACTTGAGGCATTCATAACATTCTTACGTAGGGAGTAATCCTCTTGGTTACGTTTGGAATACCCATCACAGTATATTCCCTAAAATCTCTTTGGAGAAACCTTAACGTTTCACTCCTTCGCGTTACCCAATGCATTGGAGAGCTATAACGGGCTCACCCGCCCTTAGTTTATCACGGAACCGCCCGTCTTCATAATAATGCCCAAGAACCATAACATAATCATATCACATAAAACATGTATAAAGGAAACATAAAATTTCTACATTTCAATCACGAGATATCAATACAACACATTGATATAAAAACATTATGAAAACCAGTTTCAATAGTAAAATAAATGAAAAGTAAAACATGGTATTTATTTTTCTTTTAAAAAGAATGTATGGCTTGTAGAGGAAGCCGAAACTCAAATAACGGTCACGACGGCGGAGAAGTCGTTGTCGCCGCATACGTACGACAAAAACATTCCCTTTTTTCGTTTAGTAAATGCTTCGTATAAAAAATATTCCTTTTGAATAAACGTAAAAGTCAAAGGGGTTTATACACCGTATAAAAGAAAGTTGTGTATAAAATAAAATATGCCTCAACGAAAGGAGATTTAGACGAAGTCCCATACCTTGTATCCGACTTGACCCGAACGTTCTATAATCTCCTGAATAATAAACTTGAGTTAATATATACTTGCTTATGAATCTTTTTCAAGTTCTTTATTCCTTTTATACCATGTTATGAACATCATGAAATCAGTTAAGTTAATAATGTTCATTTTGTCAGTATTTGGTTCTTAAGTCAAAAATAGACTTCTTACATTACATGTTGTTAATTTGGTCA
Source organism: Viscum album (assembly GCA_963277665.1). Classification (NCBI taxonomy): domain Eukaryota; kingdom Viridiplantae; phylum Streptophyta; class Magnoliopsida; order Santalales; family Viscaceae; genus Viscum; species Viscum album. The sequence goes on from OY728150.1 coordinate 1,479,204,892, forward strand.
AAGGTTCACTATATCCAGAATGGTATTCATGATGTAGATATCATATATGTCATATATATCCAGTACATACATGCATTTATAATATTAAATCACATTTAGAGGTAAGAAATGAAATGCACCATTAATGGAGACGGTAAGCCGTACGTACGCATGAACGCTACTTCCATTTCTATTTCATATTTTCTGGAATGGAATCATAATGATATAAGAGTATATTATAATTCCAGTATAATAACATATATAATATCATTAACTTTATCCTTTACACATCCCACATATGGTATTAACGAATCAAATCGCTTTGAGGGGGCGGTAGTCCGCACTTCCTAAAATGAAGATATCGTGTTTTACCCATAATGGAAACCATAATGGTATGCCCAAAATGAAAAAAACAGAAGATTAAGGAAAACATAAACATATTATATATCATATATGTAAATAGTGACATCATAATGGCCACCATTGAAGGTGTTAAATGAGTGTTGAACAATCATCGTTTCGGGAGGCAGAATTTCGCCATCCACGGAAACCGTATGTTCTTTAACCATTTGATGTAGTTGTGTGCGAGTGTAGCTCAAATAAATATTATAACAACATCCTTGTATATTTAAGATACTGGTTTTGTTACAAAATAAGTAAATAAAAAGAGTTTAGGGGGTTGGAGAAGCAAAATAAAACAAATGAACATTAGAGAATGAATTACCTTAAAAAGTGTAACTCCTTTTGATTTGAGCCTAAAGGTTTCCTTTGAAAGGATTATGCCCAAAGGGAATCCTCTAGGATGAGGAGAGGGATGTGGAGAGAGTAAATGGGCAGGGGTTGGCCGAGCCAAAGGCTTTAGGAGTGTGTGAAATGAGGTAGAGGTGGGGGCCTTTTATAAGAGGAGAGGAGGGGCACTTTTGGAAAGTAAAGAAATATTACATTATTTGAAAATGTGTTTCGGTTTTAAAAGGTCCCACATAGATATAATTCGCGGATAAGGTGATAAGGGTTAGAAATCCACTCATCCAATTGGTTTTGGCCATGTGTAGTTCATAGATTTTACATTATCTTCCCATTTTATTTAAATCGTCAAATAATGATGTCATCGCTGCATCATTATTATGTCATAAATAATTTAATTTATTCAATGTCTAAAAATCATACAAAAACTACTATGATGTAGGAAATATTTTTAGATTTCCAATTACTATTTATAATCAAAATTTGGACTTGTATAACCCCACTTAAAAATTGTTTTCGTAAAACATATTATGTTTGTGTCATTTTCACTTTAACATTAAATAAAAAGTAAATTATGTCATTTCCAAACAAAAGTGGATCCATGGGGTCCCAAAGTTGACCCATGGCATGTAATGGTCGGCCATGACACAACCAATGAGGTTGGGACATGTGTCAATGTCATTTCATTTTATTAAAGTATTATTTATACCGTAAACTACCCTAATTACCACTAATCGTGATTAAGAACTTAATAAGTTACTATTCACCAAAAAATTATTATAATCTCATTGAACCACATTTTACTTCTTAATGACAACCATGTATGTCGGATTTTCAAAATTCAATATACATTAGTGGTAAACTGTCATTTAACTGAAAAATTAGTTTGCTTGATTACCACTTAGTGGTTTCACTATTCATCAAAAATTGAAGTTTTTCAGAAAATTACCAAAAATTAACCCTATGCTATATTTGATATTCTTAATTCAAAAATGAAGTCTATTTTACAAAATTAAAATCATATAAGTCACATTAATTAATTTAATAATTAATTCCCACTGCCAGAGCAAATAGCGTGTTTTTACAAAACAATAAGTATCAAAAGATTGACACCAGTTTAAGTCTAATTTCAAAGTGAAATTGATTCCAATGACCACCATTGGATAAAATGGTAAAAATATATTCTAATTTCACTTCAAAACCAATTCAAAACATAATCTAATCATATAAATAAATTAGATTAAAAAGCAGTTTTGATGTAAAATGCAGTAATTTTCACCATTCATTAAAAAAATGAACATTGTCAGAAAATACCAAAAATTCACACAAGGTAAATTTTGATGTCCCAAACATAAAGAATAAGTTTATTTTTGACAAACATAGTTTATAAAATTTTCAAAATATAGATTCAAAAATGGTTTGCCATCAAAAGGCAGTAAAACAATCTTTTAAGAATATTAGTGTATTCCATGCATAAGAATGTATTTATTTTCATTTTAAGCCTATATAACACTATCTTAATAATTAATAGACATAGATAAAAATATCTATTATTCATTACTTACTTGGGATGTTACACATAAATATTCCAATACTCCATGATACAATATTATTTTGGAATCCCATTACATAAACACTTAATCATTCCACCACATCGTTTTCATATTCAACATCACCAATAGTGATCGCATGTGACTTCCCTTTGTCCTTTGACTTCAGTGGTTTCTCATGTTGATCATCACTATCCCTTGGATTAGGACATTTATTAGCATAATGCCCCATTTCCTTGCACTTGAAGCATTGAAGTGTTGGGGGTGCATTCTCTGCAGTGTTTGCTTTATTCACATCATTAGAATCCATTTTTCCATTACTTTGACACTCAGCTGCTCGATGAACTTCATTTCCACACTTAAAACATTTTCTAGTCTCTTTAAGACAATCTCCACCATGCTTCTTTCCACACATTGTGCATAAGGAAACATTCATCTTCGTTTCACCATTATTCTGAGATTTCTCCTTGAACTCCATCTTTCATTTCTTGTCAAAACCATGAGATGGATATGTAACACCAACTTCCATTTCTACCTTGATAGCACAACACACAATTTCTTCATAGCTACTGAAGTCTCTTATAGCTAATGCCCTTCGAAGACTTCGTTTTAAGCCACTAAAATATCGATCAACTTTACTTTTAGGTTGGATGATAATGCCAGATGCATACCTTGCAAGTCTTGTAAAATTCGCTTCGTATATACCAACAGATTCATCATCCTTTTTCTTTAGTTCAAGAAACTCCTTCTCCATCTTTTTTTGAAGAATATGAGGGATGTACTTATTGAAAAATAAGTTCTTGAACTCGTCCTATTCCATGGACTCAATTTCATCTCTTTGCCTCGTATTCTTGATAAGATTCCACCATTGATCAGCTTCACCTTCCAAACGATATACTGCTAAGATGACTTTATCATGTTCAGAACATTGAAGAACTAAAAATATCTTTTCAGTGGTACTGATCCATTGTTCAGCAACAAGTGGATCGGAAGACCCACTGAAAGAAGGTGGACGTTTCCTCATGAAGGACTCAATAGAATATTGTTCCCTTCTATGCTCATTTGGAAGTCCATAATGATTCATAGCTTGTGTATGTATAGAAATAAGATTTTTCACTCCATCTCCCATAACATTTGTTTGTTCAGGAGGACAATCATTGCATTTTCCATTATAGTGATCAACATGGTTCCTTCGGGTTCCAGCCATCGTCTAAAACCCAAAAAGAATAATATAAGAGAAAAAAATCATGCTAGGTAAAACAACATTATAAAGGGGGAGCACCCTCAATATCTAACATCTTAGGTTAAATTCTAAGATCGTTACCGTAGTTCTAGGACTATATCCTATACGTATACCTATCCTTAGGGGCATCCCTAGACATACCATATAAATATCTCTAGGGATCTCACTAACGTTTTTGCATCCTAGTTTCCAATGGTTGACTAAACCATTCCTCTGATACCAACTGTAGAGACCCGAAGCTTGACGTACATGTACATTACATTACTTTTGCAGAATACTTAGTACATAAAAAAACACACACACAAGGATCGTAATAGTTTAGTGTCTTTGGAAACTCGGAATATAATCTTCTAATCGTGGTGAAAGATCACCAATATCTCCCATAAAGATCTTATTTTTTTATTCCTAAATCCATTATTTATATCCTGGGGAAAAGAAAACATAAAAGGGTGAGCTCAAATTCTCAGTAAAGGTAAACAAAATAAATATCAATCACATCATTTTCATAAGAACATAACATTTTTGGAAATCTTAACCTGCAAAAGAGAGCATAATTTCATAACGTGGGATAAATAATATTAGTGGAATGAAATCCCAATAATCAAAACATAAAACATGAAACTTTGTGGCATACACACATAATCATAGAGAATCATTTCTTGTTAGTCAAGACTCATTTCCAAGACTATCTTAGTGGACAATGTCCCTTTCTGAACCGAGTCACCCTCGTTTTAGTCCTGTTTCACTGAACAAGTATAACCTACCATTCCAGCCATGTCTATCTCATGAGATATAAAATCTTTACCCAATGCATTGGATGGAGATATAGGTCCCACCCATCTCATAATGATACCATTCTTATGTGTTCCACACAATCATAAATCATACATCATTTCATAACCCATGTAATAAAAATGGGAATCTTAAACATCGTGACATCATAAAACAATTCATATAAGATAAAGGAATTCAAAAAATTATAATTCCATCACAACATAATAAAATCAATGTAATAATAGGGATAAAAACAGAACCCTTTATTATCTTAGATGGAAAATAATTTTGATAAAACACTTGAACTTCATTCTTGAGGAAAATATCCTTTCTACTTCAAAAACATTTTTCCTTTCTTAACATGTCATAGAATTTTAAACTAAAACAAGTTGAATAAAAATAAACATGATAACTTGTAAGGGAAGCTTCTTGGAAATAATTTTTTTTAAAATCCATTCATGCCGTATAAGTTAAAAGAAAACATTCTTCTCGTACTTTTGTTGGAAAAGTCAAAAAGTACCTCGTATGAAAAACGACAAAAGATTCCTTTCATATCTTTTACTAAAAACTCACCAAAGGGTAAAATTGGATTTAAAAAATTGTAGGTGGATGTAAATAACATTAAATATTGAGGAAACATGGATGTGGATGATAAAATATACCCCAGTAAATTTCAAAGTACAAACAATCTCGAATAAAAATGAGATTGTGATATTTCCCTTACCTTAGGTCCGACTTTCTTTGTACGTGTCCGAACCTCCTGTAAAATGATTTAAATCATGTTATTGACTTATTCCAGAATCATATTCATTGTTATTATATCATATATGGTCCACTTATGACTTTATATTACCCGTTCTTTTGTAAATTCATGTTAAAGAAGCGTTTTGGGTAAATTTGTTTCATTTATCGTAGGTGTTTGGACTTGTTGTTCTTGATATTATTATTAATTATATCATGATTAACTTACTTCCAGAATATAAATTATGATTTATATATCATATATATTATGTATATATATATATAATAGATATATAAATAAAATGAAACACACCGTTCATGGAGACGGTAGTCCGTACGTAAGCATGAGCGCTGCTTTCCTTTCCTTATTATCTTGAATGGAAGTAAGTAGATGAAATATATATATATACATAAATCCAGTAGATTTACCATGTCATATATACCATTATTATTCATTATATATACTTTATATTCATTCTGGAATGGTTAACAGGGATAATGAATCTCATCGCATCGTGGAGACGGTAGTCCGTACGTACGCACGAGAGATGATATCATTCCCATGGTCGTGGAATTGTGTTGAAGTGTATGTATAATATTTCAGTATCAATATCACTTTATAATAATTATATATAGTTACTCATTACACCATTATACCCATCCAATTAAGGTGGTGGGGGAAAATAGATTACACCACGGCGTGGAGACGGTATTCCGTACGTACGCACGCACAGTTATTTCCTTTTTCCGTAGGATGGATAGAAGGTTAATTAGTGTTGTTTAAAATTTATAATAACATATAAGTATATAATAAATACTTATGTTATTACTTTATCATGAAACAACTAAAGAAGAATAAGTTGAAAAAGAATAAAATTGAAAAAGATCGGTAATGGATATTACCTCTTTTTGACGCGCCTTTTCTTAACCTCCACTTAAAGAACTAAGTATAGTCTTTGAAGAAGACCAGGACCTCTAGGATGATACTAGGGAAGTGGAGAAGGGATTTTGGCAGGGGTTGGCCGAGATTGAAGGCTCAAAGTCGTGTGAGGAAGAGAGGGAGGAGGTGCCCTTTTATAAGGGAGGAGAGGGGCACCTTTGGAATAACTAAAAATATTATTTTATTATAAAGCCAAATTCGGTTTTAAATAGATCCAAAATGATTTATTTAGAGGATAAGCTGGGGATGGGTATCAATCCTCTCATCCAATAGAATTTAGACAAGTTTAGGTTATTATTTTAACCTTATCAATTTGATTTAACTCTAAGTTAAATAATTTAACTTTTACCGTGTCTTTTTGTTTTCTTACACTATATGGTTAATAAACTTACCATAACAAGCCAAAAGAACCCCAAGATGATTATTATTAATATATATATCCTTATGTAAGTCATTTGGACGAACATTAGATTTTTAGGAATTAAATAACAATTGATAATATATTATTTTTTTAAAAAACTAATTTATGTCAATTTTGACACTATTTGGTACATGATTTTTATGAAATTCATTACAGTATGATAAGTTCAAACAAAGTTCCTTAAATAAACAATAACATGTCATATTAACCTAGAAAATTAGTTTAAGTCATAAAAAGTCTCAGATTACATTTATTTGAGAATTTATAACATCAATTATGTTAATTTTTCTTAAAAAGGTAATTATTGTATCATTGTTGTGTCATAAATAAATTAAATTATTTAAAGTATAAAAATTACAAATAAAATACAATTATGTAGGAAATAATTTTAGCTTTCTAATGAATATTTATAGTCTAATATAACTTATGTATAACCCCATATTAAAAATATTTTAGTAAATAAACTTTGATTTTAACTCTTTTAACTCTTCTTTGAATTAAATAATAATAAATGTCCTAATCTAATCCAAGTGGGCCTAAATGATAATATTTTACACTTAAGTTTGTTTTTGGTCTAGATACACTTTTCCATTAGGATTAGGACATGTGTTAGAGTAATATTAATATTATTTTTACCCTTAATTACCCTATTTACTTTTAACCGTGGTTAAAAAAAGTAAAAAGTTACTATTCACCAAAAATTATTTTCATCTCATTGAACCACATTTTACTTACTGACATCAACTGTGTGTCTCGGATTTTTGAAATTCCATTCACAGAAGCGGTAAAATTAAGATTTATGAAAAAAATAATTTTTTTAACTTCCACTTAGTAGTTTCACTATTCATCAAAAATTAAAGTTTTTCAGAAAAATGCCAAAATTTCACCCTAAGATATAATTGATATTCCGAATTCAAAAATGATTTCTATTTTAACAAATTCCCAACATATAAGTTTCATTAATTAATTTTATAATTAATTTCCGTTGTAACAACAAATAGCGTGTTTTTAAGAGATAATAACTATCAAAAGATAAACACTTGTTTATGTCTGGTGTAAATGTGAAATTACATCCAATGACCAACATTGTATTGAATTGTAAAAATATATTCTAAATATACTTTAAAACCACTCAAATTAATAATTTATCACTATTAATTATTTCTATTAAAAAAAGTTGTTTTTAATTATAATTTAGTAAATTTCACTATTCATCAAAAATTAAAAGTTATCCGAAAAGTACCAAAATTTCACCATAGGCTAAATTCGATACTCCGAATCCAAAAATGAAGTCAATTTTTATAGATAAAATTTCTAAAATTTTAAAAGGTGGTTATTACTATTCTTAACGGCTTGTTTTAATATTATTTTAATAGCATATCGTTGTTTAGTTAAACTCAGTATTACGTACAACACACGCTATCGAGGAAGGTCGTGATTGCGTGTAATACAAGGAAAGTCAAGGATGCGTGTTGAGCAAGCTCCTTTTGGTCCAGCGTACAACACAAGACATTAATGAAATTAAAAATAATATTTTTCATAAAATCTCGGGGTGTTACAAAAGTAATGTGGAGCATGAAATTCATTTAAGGTTTATTTTTTAAACCTTAAAAGAGAAGAAATTATATTGGAAATTAAGCAAGTGTGATTTTTGGTTGAAACAAATTTCTTTCCTTGGTCACATTGTTTCTAAAGATGGAATAAATTTTGTTCCTACAAAAACAAAGGTTGTTGAAGAATGGAAAAGACCCAAAAATTTAACTAAGATTCATAGCTTCCTTGGTTTGGCAGGCTATTAACGAAGGTTTGTTAGAAATTTCTCCTAGTTATCTAGTCCAATTACAAAGCTAACTCGGAAGGGTGTTATGTTTATCTGGACAAAAGAATGTAATGATTGTTTTGAGGAACTGAAAAGAAGATTAGTGAATGCTCCATTTTTGGCACTACTATCCAGGAATGGGGAGTTTGATATCTATAGTGATGCTTCATTGAAAGGACTTGGTTACATCCTAATGTAGAATGATCAGGTAATTTATTGTTCTTCACGTCAGTTGAAAACTCACGAGGTAAATTATCCAACTCTTGATTTGGAATTAGCTGGTTTTTTTCATTAAAAATTTAGAGGCATCATTTGTATGAAGTAAAGTGTGAAATATACACCGATCACAAAAGTTTAAAGTATATATTCACTCAGAAAGAATTGAACATGAGACAGGGGGGATAGCTCGAATAAATCAAGGATTATGATTGTACAATTCATTACCATTCGGGAAATGAAAATAAAGTGGATAATGCTTTGAGTCGAAAAAGTAATGCTTCATTAACAATGTTGCGTTTGGAATGTGATCCTTTGGTTAAGGATTAGATGAAATTTGGAATAGAAGAAGTTGGTACATTATTTTATTATGTTTTATTTCAGGTATCAGTGAAATCTTCTCTATTAGACAAAATTAAGCAAGCACAAAAGCAAGACAATGAGTTGCAAAAAAAGGTAGAGTTGGTTCAGAAGGGTAAGTTGCCTAAATTCAACATTGATAATGATTGTGTTTTGAGATTTGGGAAGAGATTGTGTGTGCCGTGTGATTCACAGTTGAAGACAGAGATGTTATGTGAAACTCATAGTTCTCTGTTTTCAGTTCATCCAGGAAGTAATAAGATGTATAGAGATCTTCGGAAGTATTACTGGTGGGAGGGAATGAAAAAAGATATTGCTGATTTTACTGTGAAGTGTTTGAATTGTCAACAGGTTAAAGAAGAGCGATAGTTACCGAATGGGATGCTTCATCCTTTACCAGTTTCAGAGTGGAAATGGGAAAATATATCCATGGACTTCGTTGTGGGATTGCCGAAGAGACCTCGAGATAATAATGAAATTGGGGTTATTGTTGATCGCTTGTCTAAATATTCTCATTTCCTTACTATACGAGATACAATTTTCCCTAGATCAACTTTCCCATTTTTATCTTAAAGTGATAGTCAGGTTACATGGAGTTCCTCTCTCCAATGTATCTGATCGTGACCCCGGGTTTACTTCTATCTTTTGGAAAGGCCTTTAGAAGTCATTGGGTACTGAAAAAAATTTTAGTACAACTTTTCATTCTCAATCAGATGGGCAGTCAGATCGAATAATTCAGACTTTGGAAGATATTCTACATGCTTTTTTGTTGGATTATCAGGGAATTTGGGACCAAAATCTTACTTTGGTTGAGTTTTCTTATAATAATAGTTTTCATTCTAGAATACAGATGGCACCATTTGAGGCATTATATGGGAAGCAGTGTCGAACTCCAACTTTGTGGGATGAAGTGGGTGAAAGGAAGTTAATGGAACCAGAATTGGTAGAAGAGTTGGTAGAAAAAGTTCAGCTGATATAGAAACACATGCGAACATCTCAGAGCAGGAAGAAGAGTTATGCGGAAAACAAGAGGAAGGATCTCTTTTTTGAGGTTGGTGATCATGTTTTTCTCAAAGAATCACCATGGAAAAGTGTGATGCGATTTGGTAAGAAAAGAAAGATGAGTCCAAGGTTCATTGGACAATATAAAATTCTGGAGATAGTTGGATCAGTTGCATACTGGGTGTCTTTACCTCTGAGTTTATCTTTGGTACACAATGTTTTTCATGTTTCAATGTTAAGGAAGTACATGCCAGATCCATCTCATGTTTTGAGTCCAGAGGTGGTTCAGCTGGAAGAGAATCTCTATTTTGAGGAACAACTGGTCCAGATTCTTAACCACAGGGAGAATGTTTTGCAGAATAAGGTGATTAATCATGTAAAGGTTGTGTGGAAAAACCACATGAGTGAAGAGGGAACATGGGAATATGAAAATGCAACGAGGGATAAATACCCCCACTTATTCGATAAGTAAATAAAGTACAGGGATGAAGTTATCTAATGGGGGGAAGGAAGTAACATCCAAAGTAAGTAATGAATAATATATACTCGTATCTATGTATATTTATGAATTACATAGTGTTTTAGATGCTTAAAATGGGAATAATTCCAATCTTAATCATAGAATTCTCTAATATTTCTAAAAGATTTTTTTACCACCTTTTGATGGCGAACCATTTTTAAATAAATATTTTTACAATTTTATAATATCTATTTTTTCAAACTAAACTTATTATTTATTATTGGGACATTGAAATTTACATTGGATAATTTTTTGGTATTTTTATAACAATGATCATTTTTTAATGAATAGTGAAAAATACTGCAATTTACATCAAAACTGCTTTTTCATATAATTTAATTATATGGATTGATTATCTTTTTAATTGGTTTTAAAGTGTAAATATAATATATGTTTACCATTTAATCCAATATTTTTCATTATAATTATTTTCACTTTGGAATTGGGCATAAACTAATTCCAATCTTTTCATAGATATTGTTTAAAAAAACACGCTATTTGTTTTTCCAATGGGAATTATTTTTAAATTCATTATTGCAATTTCTGTGTTTGGAATTTGGTAAAATTGATTCCATATTTGGTATCAAAAGGTCCAAATTATGTAATTAAGACTCTTTTTTGGACTTTTTGAATAGTAATGACGGTAATTATCGTTAATTCTCTTGATTAATTAGTAATCGGGTAGTTAAGGATAATAAAATAATAACATAATAATAAGAAATGACACCAAAATGTGTCTTAATACTATTTATTGTGTCATGTCCGACCATGGGATGCCTTGTGCCAAACTTGTGGACCCCATGGAATCACTTTTGTGTGATAATGACTTTTTATCTTTTTATTATTTCAAAGAAAGTAGATATAACAAAAAATGTATCACCTAATTAAAACATTTTTCATTTTGTCTAAAATAATGATCTCTTGTACTGTAAAAAGTCATTAGAAATATAGAAATATTTCCTAGATCATAGAATTTTTTTTAATTTTAAAACTTTAAATAAATTAAATTATATATGAGACCATGATGATGCAGTGATTACCTCATTATTTAACGATTTAAATAAAATGAAAATATAATGTTAAAACTAAGACTTACAGTTGTTAAAGACCTATTGGATGAGTATATTTCTAACCCTTATCACCTTATCCTAGAAATACATCATTTTGGGACCTTTAAAAACCTAAAATCATTTGAAAATAAGGTAACATTTTATACCTTTCCAAGAGTGCCCCACCTCTCCTCTTATAAAAGTCCCCAACCTCTACCTCCTTACCCACACCTCTCAAGCCTTTGGCTCGTCCAAGATCTTCTAATTTTGTCTCTCCAAATCCCTGTATTCATCCTAGAATGCTTAACTTAGGTAGAAATCTCTTAAAGAAACCCTTTTGGTTCAAACCAAGTGGAGTTACCCGATTCAAAGGTAAAGTCTTCTCTAATGCTATTTTGTTTTATTTTGCTTCTCCAACCCCTAAACTCTTCTTATTAATTTATTTTGAAACAAAAACTGTATCTTCCATATACTAGGAATTTTTTATAAAATGTATTCGAGCTACACTTACACACACCAACATCTAATGGTTAAAGAGAATACTGTTTCCGTGGATGGAGAATTTCGGCCTCACGAAACGATGATTGATCAATATTCTTCTAACACCTTCAAAGGTGGCCATTAAGATGTCACTATATTTATATATGATATATAATATGTTTATGTTTTTCTTAAGCTTCTGTATTTTTCATTAATGGAATACCTTTATTGTTTCCATTATGGGTAAACGTGATATCTTCATTTTAGGAAGTGTTGAGTACCACCCCCTCAAAGTTATTTGATTCGTTAATTCCATATGTGGTACGTATAAAGGATAGATTTAATGATATAATATATGATACCAAACTGTAATTATAATACTATTATGTATAATTATGTCTTAATTCCATTAAATCTGAAATAGACATGGAAGTAGCGTCCATGCGTACGTACAACTTACTATCTCCATGAACGGTGCATTTCATTTCTTACCTCTAAATGTTATGTAATATTATAAATGCGTGTATATACTGGAAATATATGATATATATGATATATAAATGATTAATATAATTCTGGATATAATGGATACATGAAAAAACTTGTAATTATAAAGAGTTTATTTTTGAATCATGTACCAATGATCGACAAAACGATCATTATTAACTTAAATAATTAAATAGTGTTCATAACATGGTAATAAGAGATATAAAAGGAATAATGAACTTTAAAAAGGTTCTTAAGAAAGTAGAAATTAACTCAAGTTTATGATTTAGGAGGTCAAAGAACGATCGAGTCAAGTCGGACCCGAGGTATGGGACTTCGTCTCAATCTTCTTTCATTGAGGCATATTTTGTTTTATACAGAATTTTCTTTTATACGGTGTATAAACCAAATTAACTTTTATGTTACTCAAAAGGAATCTTTTTATACGAATCATTTTACTAAACGAAAAAAGGAATGTTTTTTTGTGGTATGTATGTGGCGACAACGACTTCTCCGCTGCTGTGACCATTATTTGAGTTTCAGCTTCCTCTACAAGCCATAAATTTTTACTTTATTTAAATGAAAAATAAATACCATGGTTTACATTTCTTTTATTTTGGTATTTAAAATGGTTTTCCATAATGTTTTTATTATATAAATGTGTTGTATTTATATCTTCTGATTGAAATGTGGAAATGATATGTTTACCTTATGCATGTTTTATGTGATACGATGATGTTATGGTTCTAGGGAATTGTTCTGAAGATAGGTGGTTCTGTGATAAAATACGGGCCAGTGATCCCGATATTTCTCTCCAATGCATTGGATAACGTGAAGGAGTTAAACATTAGGGGTTCTCTGAAGAGATTTAGGGAATATACAGTGATGGGTATTCCAAACGTAACCATGAGGGTTACTCCCTACGTAAGAATGTTATGAATGACTCATGTTACCATTATATCTTATGATTTCTATGATTTATTCATGATTTGATGAGGTATTTTAAAATTCTTATGTTTTATGTGTAAAGTAGTATTTCATACATGGACTAATGTTTTTTTTCATACTTTTATATCCTTTACTGAGCTTTTTATGCTCATCCCATGTTTTTGAAATGTTTTTCACAGGTCAAGGGAAAGGTACATGATTTGATGATAGTGTCAAGGAAGTGTCAAGAAAGAATCCATGTTTTATTCTAAATATGTTTCCGTTGATGGGAAAAATGTGTACTATCTTTTATGTAACCACTTTGTTTAAATGTGTAATGTAATCCATGTTTTGTGATCTAACTCTCTAAAACTCTAAACCTGAAAATATCTTCAATGTGAATTGTTGAAGTAACTCAAGATTAAGTAATGTTTAAGGCTGGGGCCTTATAATAACATAGAAATCATATAATGTAAGAAACAATGAATATTGTAGGCATGATAGTGGGAAATTTAATTTATTTTGAAATAGTTAAAATAATATTCCTGTCATATTTTCGATAAAAGAAAAACATGAATTATTTGGGAAATGGAATGAAGATGACATTAGAAAATATTTATAAAAAATTGAATAAATGATAAATATGTATTTATTAAATCACTTTTAAAATTTGAAAACATTTTTCCTAAAAATTGAAGAAATAAGATTATGGACGAAAAAGTATTTTCCACTAAAGAGGGAAATATATATGTTTTTCATAAAAACATCTTTTGGTATCATGGATATGTAAAAATAGTTAAATCCATGGAAGAAATTTATTATCAAAAAATAACAAGAGGATAAAAAATTCCTGGTTTTCATAAGACATTGATATTAAGATTTAATCATCAGCTGCATAAACATAAAAAATCTTGATAAGCGATCAGGTTGTATCGTAAAACCTTTATAACTTTTTAATATTGAATCATAATCCCCATGAAAGTATAAAATTAAATTAAAAATAAGATATGATGAATAAAACAGGATTCATGATATAAAAATTTAGTGGATCTATACATAATCCTTATAAAAATTGATAGTTTTACAATTTAACATATGTCTCTAAAAAGACAAATTGAGACAAAAATAATTATTGCCTTAGTAGATCACAAATGGTAAACCACATGTAAGAGAGATCATAAAATAGATATTTAATTACACATAATTTATACTATAATGGACATAATATTATATAACGGGAAGTATATACACCATGTAAAAGAAATAATGGGTGAATATGGCATGTGTCTCATAATAGTAAAAACTGAGACATATATTCCATACCAAAAGTCTTGACTTCGATTATACATGTTAGAAACCCATGTCTGATAAATAATTTATATATATATATTATAGTACCCGATATAAATATATCATTCCATATATGATTTCATTATGAACATTTATATCTCATTTATTAAAAAATCCACGTGGAACTCATGTTTTTGGCAACAAATGAATTGTTTTTTATGCACATTTCAATTTGATATTTTTGTTCCTATTATAGTTTCCATGGTCCCATTATCTATATAATTTTACCCATGATATAAATATCATATATATTAATTATATTTTTATGTATTGTAATATATTAATGTTATATATAGAAATTGAAATACACCATTTATAGAGACGGTAGGCCACACATATGCATGAATGCTATTTTCATTTTTCTCAAAGGGAAAAAAATAATGAATCTTTATTAAATAATTATCTCTCCAAAATAATTTCTATATCACATATATTCAATAAACCCATCCATATAACCATCCATGTTATGTGTGATCATATAAATTTTCTTCACAATGTAGTAGTCTACCATGCACAAGATCATCATTATCATATTCCCATCTAATGTAAGGTAAGAATGACTATATGATATCTGGATAAAATAATAATAATAATAGAATAAGTATTATATATAAAAAATAATTCCATAATTATACAGATTTGTGAGAAATTGTGATGGGAAACAAAATACATCAGTTCGTGGTGTGGTTGTTCTCCGTAGACATGAATGATGAATTTTTATCCTATTTAATGGGGGAGGATTTAGTTTAATAAATTAACATAATATAATATAAATTGATTTATAAACTTATATTTTTATATAATAATTGTTTATTAATAATAGAAGGACGTTGAGAATGAAATAAAATCAAACACATGTTTAGGGGCATTACATATTCTTTGATAAAATGTTTTGGTTTTAAACAAAAGAATTATTATGTTTTTTAACCAAAAAAAGTATTCTAGGATCATTATACTAAATTAATGATATTTTTTGTCTATTTCTTGGTCAAAATAACTATTTTTGGAAGTGTTAAGGGGAGAGGAAAGGGGGTGGCATTTTACAGGTTAGGTGAGAGGGAACATTGAATTTTTGAAAATAAAATGGTGTTCCTATATTTTTCACATGAAACAAGGAAAAAACCCATTCATAAAACTATAATATATAAGGTCATCATATTACTAGAATATGGATTTTGGAAATTTTTTGGGTTATATTTAACAGTTACAATATTAATTTAATTCTTAAGTAATCTAATTTTTACCCAAAAAATGATTTTTTAAGGTTTTTAATATTAATTACATTAAAAAACGAAGATAAATATATGATATATAATAAATTAATCATTAAAAATATATTGTATCTTTTTTAATGAATTCCTTTCTTGGAAGGGGGAAATGTAATTTAATATAAATCCAATAGACATGATGAGAAAAATGATTTCTAAAGAGAAAATGAGCGAATATTTAAAAAAACATTATATCAAAATTTAAAAATAAAAATATTACTATGACCTAAAATGTATCATTAGAAATATAATTTAATATATATTCCTTTTAAGATGATATAAAAATAATTTTTATGTTTTTAAATGCATTAAAAAAGAAAATTCATTATCAAAACCAGTATTTATCACCATTCATCAAATACATTATGTTCTAAAATGATACACAAAAATTATATAGTTGTTATTTTTAAAATTATGTTTTCAAAAAATTATATTATTTTTTAAATAAAACATCTTTAAGTGGAGAAGAATAATTTCAAAATAAGTGCACTAAATGAGATAAAACCATTTTTTCTAAAAATACATTTATTAAACATGAAATTTTATTTATTATTATATTCTTTATTGAAAAAATATATGTGGAATTATTAACTTTTTTTTGAATATATAATATGTAAATTTTATTAAAATAATTATCCAAATCCATTTGGTTAATATATGTATGTTAAAAAATCTATGATCATAAGAATAGTTTATCAGAACATGATTTCTTTTTATTTTTCAGATTGTTCATTTTTTTAATTATAATATTTTGGTAAAAAAATAAATAAATTTATATACACATGAAAGGAATATATTTTCATAATTAGGTGATTCATACTCATACACTCAATTCAAATGATAATGTGAAACTATCACATTCAATAATAATATTTTAATATCATTTCATGTTTTGTTTAAACATGATTTTACATGTAACAAAGGATACAATATTCATTATGTGTAATGAACGTTAAACCTAGTGATGAGTGTATTTTGAAAAATTACTCAGTGTTTCACATCATGTAAAATATCAAAAAATATTAAATTTATTTTAAAAAATAATATCTAAAGAAATATTCTTATTCTATAACCATGATCCAACAAATGAATGACATGTTATACCTCTATACATTATATATTTAATAAAATAAAAAATGGTTAGAAGAAATAAATATATTTCCCAATGGAAAATGAATAAAACTATTGAAGATGATTTAAAAAATTAATCATCAAATCACCAACAATAACAACCAATGTTCAACTTAAATAATTCTATATAAAATTTTAACAATTCGAAAAAAATACCATACTATACAATAATATATCATTACAATTAATAATATATGGATTCAAAAATATTTAACTTCTATAAAAATACATATAATCACTTAGTCATAAATTTATATTTAAATATCCAAGGATACATGTATCTCGTATACAAATTTTCTTGCGTTTTTTTGAAAAATAGCCACTATAAAAACATTATATAATTTTACTATCCTAGGGATTTTTATATTTTAATACATATTATTTATAAATCATAATTGAAATTTCCCAAAACGCAATAATTAATGTTAATCTAAAACCGCATAAGGCCTCAAAAAGTGTATCCATAACTTTGATCACATGATAGTACATAAACATATCAAAACATAAATAAAATTACACTACATATTAATAAATAAACCATATACATAGAAACATCAATTATTTATCATCCATTATTAATCACAACTAATATTTTCTAACTTATTCCTTAATACTTCATTTTATATTTCCTTCATAGCATCATTCTCTTCAGTTGTAATAAAAAATAAAATTTTAAAACATTTTTTACATGATCATGTGGATTTACACTATTTATACTAATCTTCATGTACACATTATCATAATTATTCATGTAATTTTAATTAAAACATTTCACTATATGTTTACCATATTCGGTAAGACCACTACCATGGGTTTTTTCATGAAGTTGTAAGCTAATTGTTTTATGATTCCTCATCCTAAACAATTTCCAAATCTTAATAGAAATTCCTTAGAATGATTCATATAATAGATAATACTTTTTAAAAACCTATCTTAATATTTCCTTATATATTTTTCTCAATAAAATAAACATTTTCTAATTATAATACTTGTTATTATAAAATATAAAACATCTAATAATCTCTATATAAAAATCTCAACTCATTAATTTGTTTCTTAAAAATCACCAAATTAATGAGAAACTATGGACCTTTATAATCCTAGTTTTAGGATTTTTTAAAATTTGTTAATTATACTTACATAAAATAAAAACTAATTTGGAGAATATGTCACTAATATAGTAAATTTTAAATCATAAATATCCATTTATTCATCAACCATGTTTTATTAACTACATAAATTTCTATTTGATTATAAGATAAAGAACAATAAGAAAATAATTTTTCTGAAATAGATCCTTAAATAACTTCCACTCTAGGTTATAAATATCATTATTATAATTAATATTATTTATATATGTCCACTATTGATAAAATTATCCTTCATGTTGTAATATAAAAATATTTTCAAGTGGATTCCCTAAACAACCAAACACTTCAAATATATTTTCCATGAAATTTATCAATCCATTATCCACCATTGGATATGAGGTACTACTAATGGGGGAGGATATTACTTTTTGAAATGATCAACTATTAACATGATCATTTTCAGATTATTTATTCATACAAGGGTACCTTTATATATATAGATTGTTAATTAAATTAACACAACAACAAACTACTCTGTTAGAACTCCAATCATTAAAGTTTCTTATATTACTAAAAGGTTCTAGGTACATCCAAATTTGGCTTTTAGTTGAACCTCTTCTAGTAAATTTTACCTTATTCAATAAACCATTGTAGTCAAGTCCCATTTTCTTAAAAGAGTGGGTTTTGTAGGGGGAAATAAAATATTTTTGGGGTTGTATGGTTTTTTGAATTAATAGATCCAAAGTAAAATGTTTCAATTGATTATGAACGTTTTTTGGTTAGTACGGAAGGAGTCAATGGTGGTTTGGCATTTTTATTTAGAAACTATGCTATGAGATAGCTTTTTGACATTTATATACCATGAAAATTTTATACATTGTTTAACTATTTCTAGGTTCATGTTGTAAAATGCATTATGGGATCAAATGAATAGCAAAAATAAAACTAGTTCACCTCATGCTATATTCGATGGATATTTTTTTAACCTAAAGCGACAGATTTTTCATCATAACTCATAAATTAATAAATAAAATACCCGAAAGGGTTTTACTTTGTGAATATTTCTATATCAATGGTTTTAAATCTACACTATTTTTTATTCATTATTTATCCATCATGAAGGCATATCTCCCAAATCATAGAGCAACTCTATAAATATTGGGTTTTATTCCTTCACTTCTAGATGACATGATCATGGGCCTGATCCCCAGTGAGTTAGTTTGGTTTCTCCCTTATAATCTTATTATTATCCATTTAGTAGTGTAATATGTTGAGAATTGTTATTTTTTGGTTGTGATCTTGATTTTTTTGAGATCTTGGTTTTCCTTTTGATCACTATCAACAGTTTATTATTGGTATTACGTGTTGGAAGAATTGTTTTGATTTTTATTTAATGGTATAAGGTGTAGAACCAAAATCCATTGTCTATTTCTATATAAATATGTATCAAAATATTGTTTTATTGTGTTGGGATAACATCTATATAAATTAATATAATTATATTAATTGAAATCATTTGTTTATACCACCCTTTGGATCTCATTGAATCTAATAGTTTTATGGTTGGATTTATAGATACCCATTGGGTGAGCCTTCCCTTGAATATTAAATAATTGATTAATGTATTTTAGTTTTATTTATCATTAAAAGAGAAGTTAATCAATTGATGGTGGTAGATCATCATTGTAAAATGACATACATGTTATTATAAATAGAAGAAATGTTTTATACTATATAATTTTGTGTAATGGAATGATAATTGTTTCTGACCAACATGATTAATGAAATGTGTAATCAAAATAGAAATGGTAATTGTATTAAATGGAACTTTTGTGTAATGATGACATATATGTTATTCTTACTTCTATATATTGTTATGTGATTCACATTGAATCGATTATAAAGTGTTTTTTCCCAAGGATGATATAATTCTGAAATAAATGAATTTTCCTGATTATGTTGTAATACTTGTAGGGATCAAATCGGTTATACTAAAATTATTATATAAAGATATTTTTCAAGTGATTATGAAATGATTATATAAAGTAAATGGATTTTATATATTTTAACACAAAAATGGATCATCCTGGTTATACAGATATGATTATTCAAAGGGCCTGTCCTAGTTATGTTGTAATGATTTTAGGTATTGTACCACTCATACTAATATGATTATACATAGGAATTTTACTATTTATGTGATTATTCCAAATATTTGTGATTATGGTTTTCTTAAAAATTATGACTGTTTAGAAATATTCACTATTATATTTGAAGTTGATTTCTTATTATATTGTAATAAATTTTTAATTAATAAATATGTCTATAAATTTATTGCATGGAATTTTTATCAGATTAGAATTAAGTAAACTTGTTAGTGTCAGCGGAATTAGTTTTCCTCAAACCCTATTATATAATTCATTTTTACCACAACAGATTAGATGGATTTTGATTTAGAAAAGGGAAAGGTACATTGTAATTGATTATGGCTTGGTTGATTGGATAGCGCGTAAATTAGGGAACGACTTAGGTTTATTGACCTATGTATTTAGACATGATTTTTTTCAATAAATTATTTTTTACATTACTTTAGTCTTACATTTAGATATATTACATGATCATTTTGTAATCATTTTGTAATCATCAGATTATTTAGTTGAATTTTATTATTTTATACATCCTTTACACCATAGTTGTATGATGGACTATGTCCCCTGTTTTCATTACTTTGATATTTTATTATTTCTTATATATTATAAATCTATACAATGGGGTATATTCTCCCAAATTTCATCTTTATATCCCTTATGATAGTTGGAATCCACTAGAGTATATAGATATGTTCTTATTCACCATTAACAAAACTAGTTTGGCCACGTGAGAGAGTTCAGAATTAGGGGACATTAGAAAGTGGTATCAGAGAATCATGTTCTCCATTTTTATTAATTAAATATTCATGAAAGTTAGAAGGATAATAAGTTGTGTTTGGTATTTGTAATGAGATTGTTCATTATAGTATCTAACCCATGTATGGGGGGAAATTCTGATTGACCAAGGGTTGATTAATATTCATAATGTTCTCTTGTTATGATTAATGTTATTTATTTATTGGGGATTCACATATTGTGGGATGTTATAGTTTCTTGACATTTATACTCAGAGAATGGTATGGAATGGGTTGAGTATGCATGAATCATGTTTTAAATGTATGGATATACCATGAAATGAACTATTCATTGTGGAGAAATATTTTTTGTATGTGATATATTTTCCTATATGAACTATAAAATGAGATACCTAATATATATGATAATTAAATGAAATAAATATTGCATCAAGATAAATCACATGTTATCCCTGATTAGAGAAACTCTGAGCTAGTTTTTCTTATTTATTGTCACCATTTGATGTAGACATAGTTTTTATCTAGTGGTATAAAGAGTGTGTTTGTTTTTTTGGGAGAAAAAGCCTCTATGAAATCTTCAAATAGATTTTATGAAGATTGATATTCTAGATGCTCATAATATAGATGATCTAAACCATTATATATCTCTTAAATATTTGGATTATATTTAGCTTCAGGGTATCTTCATGAGGGTTAGGAAATTTAGATAAAGGGATAATATTCAAACCATGACTACAATTTATAGGATGAAGATAGATTTTCATTAGCGGCATATACATATATTCATTATTGGGGGAGGCCACCAGATAGTCAATTTATGAATTGAGTCATTCTATATGATCTTCATGCATCTTCTGAAACCCATTTACAAGAGGGGGAATAATTCTACATACATGATTCGTTTACCTTCCAACATTGGTGGGATATTTTTGAGTATGCTGGGATGAAATTGGAGTAATCCAAGAAGAACATTGAGGTGATGTTTATGAACCACTTCTATCATTTGTCTTTGATGGATGGTAAGGTTCACGAGTTTATGTTCCATATATAAGAGGGAATGTTAGTGATGGAATATTCTAGACATATCACCAACTTAAAGATATTTATAAAATCATTAGCTACTAATGAGATCTATAGGGAACCTCATTTTCAGGATGGACCTCACTATGAGATCATGTCAAATGTGAACATCTTTCTTTTGAGTAGATTTTAATATGTGATATGTTAGGTCTCATCATAGAGAGATATCTCATATAGGCCTTGTGATGTGTTATGGATTTTTCTGGATGGAAAATGGGGAGCCCTTATTTAATGGGAATGGAGAACTTCTATTATAGTTATCACCAAGGATACATTGGGAAATTAATATGTGGTGGTGGGTATCTATCTCATGGCCATGTTTAGTTGTAGTGAAATTATTATGGAATGTTTGGAAATAAGAGACATCAAGTTTTGTACACTAATATGGATTGTATTATTTGTGGTGGTATGGTTCACCAATAGAGGTTATGTAGTGGACTATCACAATATAGAAATAATATAGGATCATGATAGGTACTAGAGTTTGGGATTTACAAAACTACCTCATAGTGTACTATTATATGGAGTTACACTAGTAGTTCATTTATTATTAGAAGATGTGGTACACTAGTATAGGAACAACAATACCAAGAAAAGTGAATATTGTAGGGGATTCAGACTAGGGGCCAAAAAATTGAGGAATGTATGATGCACGTTGTTCAGCCTGCTCTGCCTAGTTTGGATATATGAATTTCTTCGATCAAAGGTATGTTTTATGTATCATATACCTTGTTCAATTATTTTTTATAATAAAATAAAATAAAATTATATATACACTTTTTCAAAATAGTTTGGAATCATTTTTGGAATCCTAATATGGTCTATTGACAATCGATAAACCATTGAGAATGCAGTCGGAAAATATCAAACAACGATAATAGTGTTCTCAAAATAATTTTGGTAACCTTTTATTCGGCTAACTATTTATTCTATATATTATATTTATATAATAAATTATAGGATGAGATTAGTTAAATATCTATGAGAATAATATATATTTTTTTAGGAGAGATACCATTACATATCTCGAAGGATGTATATATTCCCACTATGGTGAATGGGATCATTAAGCTTGTCATGCTAGACCACTTCACAATAAATTGGATTGTCTCATGAATTAGATTGTATGAATTTCTCAATATGATAGTGGAATGAAGCATGAAAGTTTTAATTTAATGGTATACTATTTTTTGGATTTTTTTGACGAGTTATGTGGCTAACCACACAAGGGAGAAATCATGTTCTCGATTTTATTATTTCTATGAGAGAAGAAAATTTTCATCCTTCCTTATAGGATAAAATTAGTTGAGATTCATGATTTGAATATTCAGTAGGAAAAATTGGATGATAAAGGGTTCTTTTGGATTATCACATCACCACGGGGTTGTATAGTTATTTTCACCAAGAAAGGTGATAGGAATTTCTGCCTGTGTGTGGCCCATTAGAGATTGAACCAGATTTTTTCCATGAACTGGTTTCCCCTTCCTATCATTGATGGTCTCTTTGATTCGTTGAGAGGTGGTAAGATCTTAACCATGACTGATTGGAAACCTGGTTACCATCATTTGAGAGTAATACCATTAAAAATACCTCAAAATGATTTTAGGATCATGTATGAATTGAATATGATTGTAGTGATTTCAACTGATTTGATAAATGCACATTTGATTTTCAAGTCATTGATGAATCAAATAATTTATCATTTTCTGAAATAGTTTCTTGTTCTTTTAAAAAATCATTGTATATTCCGCATACAGGTTTTATCAGGTATAACATCTTATCCTCACCTTTAGTACATTGAGATAGCCTCATCATAACACCAAGATAACCTAATGAAATTTATTGGTATATAAAGTGCACTTCATAGGTCATATCATCTCAGAGGTAAGAGCGTCATTGGATGAAAATAATGATTTAGTTTTTATATCTTGGAAGTGGACTAAAAATTTATTCAATATTCAAAATTCTAGGGATCAATATGTAATTATGGGTGCTTCATCGATGAATTTTCTGATATCACAGGACTGATGTTTGAGATGACCAAGAAAGGAGTGATGTTAGTTTGGTCAGATTATTAAAAGCGATGTTTTATAGAGATAGAGGGAAGTATTATCTCAACACAAATCCTACCATTACCTATTATAGGTAAGTCATATACTAAGTATTTTTATTCGTCTGATGTTGGACTCAAATAAATTCTGTTGTAGGAGGATATGGTGGTAGCTTATGGGTCTAAAGGGGTGAAACCACATGCGAGGAATTTTACTAAACAGAATATAATGTATGATATAGAAGATAATTGCAAATGATTATGGAGATAATATATTTTGGTTGAGTGTTTTCTACTTCACAATGACCATATAAGCCATAGAAAAACATTTTCACAAGAATTCCTAAACATTTGTAAGAGGAGAAAAATGGGTATCTACAGTCTTTCAAAATTGAGTTGGATATTATAATGGGAAAGGGAATGGTAGTTACCAATTCTATGAGAATGAAAACATAGATTGTAGTTGTACAGTTGTCTTTTAATGAGTGGAAGATGATGACACTCTTTCCAAATTTCCATTTAGATGTTCAAGACACTCAGGGATCAATAGATTGGAATCCAAATCTACAATAACAGTGCTTCATGACCGGATTAAGAAAGTTCTTGAATCTGACCAGTAGTTCTTAGTTCTGGGAGACAATTTATTTGGTGGTGATTCCACTCTAGGATGGTATATTAGCCGTGAAAATTCTCTTCCTTTTCATTACAATTTTTGGGATCATATGGGCCTATGTCAAGAGCTCATGAGAGAGTTCCATTATTCTATATGGGTAGTAAATCCATGTATAAAAAAAATGTTCCATGATATAAAGAGATCTTTCTGGTGAATAATAATGAAGAAGAAGATATAGGGATTCATGATGAGATTCTTCACCAGTTAGTGGGTAAAAGCCAGTAATCTGGGGCCTTTTGGGCTATTAAAGTCTCCTCCCTATTTAGAAAGGATATGGGATAATATTTCTATGTATTTTTTTGATAAAATTCCATTTTACAAAATAGAAAAATGATGTAGTATTGGTGATCATATATTCTTGGATGAAGTTGGATCAGTTCATGCATATTAAAGTGAAATTCACTAATGATGAACTGAGTACTCTTTTCAAATGGGATATTGTTCATATTTGTGGGGATCTAATTATTATTATTTCTAATAGGGACCCTTGATTCAAATATCTGTTCTAGAAAAATATTCATAAGGACGTGGGATCAGAAGTTCTTATTAGAACAACCTTTCAACCACTGACTGATGGCCAACCTAAATAGACTATTCATATTATGGGGGATATAGTAAAATCAAATGTTTTGGATTTATTTGTTCATGGGAGAAAAATGTATCAGTCATGAAGTTAGATTATAATAGAATCATCAAAAAATTAATATAAATTGTACCCTTGAATTATTTTTATTATAATTCAGGACCTTCACCTCTTTGTCAGTTAAATTTAGGCGAGTTAGTAATAGTTGGACATACTCTCAGGAGACTGACACCACAATAGGTTTAATTGCTCTGGTGGTAGTTCGTGATCACATAGTACATGAATTAATGATACACTAACCTTTAGATATTACCTTTGGAATCTATGGATGGTCATTGTGTTATCCTTTTTGTGTGTACTATGTTGGAAAATCATCGTATCAGGCGACCGAGCAATATAGAGGCTTAGTTTGTTGGGAAATTGGAGATAATAGAGAGGGTTGTTCCAATGGCATACTGATTTTCCCATACAATGTTTTATCGTTTATAACAACCCATACTTTACATACATGGTTATTACATAAAAATTGAAGCATAATTATTACAACATATAACAAAACCATGTAAGGACCGTATAGGTATAGTGTCTTTAGAAATTGGGAAACATGAACAACTGGTTCGTAAATCATCTACGTTTTCTCCCATTTATTTCATCGTATCTAGAGTCCCTTTTTGGCATATTCTACTTAATATCCTTCTTCCTGACCTGGGGAAAAGAAAACATACAAAATTGTGAGCTCAAATTCTCAGTAAGGGTAAACAAAAGAAATATCAATCAAATCATATTCATAAGAACATAACATTTTGAAAATCTTATCCTGCAAAATAGATCATAACATGGGATAAATCATAGATGTGAAATGTAATACAAATAGTCATAACATAAAACATAAAGCTTTGTGGAATACATACATAATCATAGAAAATAATTTCATATTAGTCAAGACTCATTTCCAATACTATCTTAGAAAACAAAGTCCATTACTGAACCGAGTTCACTCCTCGTTCCAGCCCTGTATCACTGAACTGGATTAACATGCCGTTCCAGCCATGCCTATCTCATGAGATATAAATCTTTACCCAATGCATTGGAGGGAGATATAGGTCCCACCCATCTCATAATGAAACCATTATTATGTGTGCCACAAAATCATAATTCATACCTCATATCATAACCCATGTAATTAAAATGGGATTCTTAAACATCATGTCATCGTAACATAATCCATATAAGATAAAAGGACATCATAAAATTATTAATATCATAACATAAACAAATAAATGTAAAAATAGGGATAGAAATAGAACCCTATATTATCTTATATGGAAATTAATTTTTATAAAACACTTGAACTCCATTCTTGAGGAACATATATTTTCTACTTCAAAAACATTTTTTCGTTCTTAACATGTCATAAAATTTTAATCTAAAAGATGTTGATTAAAAATAAACTTGAGAACTTATAAAATAATCTTCATGAAAATAATTCTCTATGAAATCATAAAAAAATCCATTCATGCCGTATAAGTTAAAAAACATTCTTCTCGTACTTTGGCAGGAAAAGTCAAAAAGTACCTCGTACGAAAAATGAAAAAAGATTCATTTCATATCATTTACTAAAAACACACCAAATGGTAAAATTTTATTTAAAAAATTGTAGGAGGATATAAATAATATTACATATTGAGGAAATATAGATGTGGATGATAAATATTCCCCAGTAAATTCTGAAGTGTAAACAATCTCGAATAAAAATGAGATTGTGAGATTTTCCCTAACCTTAGGTCCAATATGCTTCGTATGAATCCGAACCTTCTGTAATATGGTTTAAATAATGGCATTGACTTATTACAGAATCATAGTCATTGTTTTTATATCATATATGGTGAAATTTGTATCTTCTTAGTAGTAATATTCCATTGCTACTTCTTCTTCGGGTGTTTATTGATTTATGTTCTTATGCGTGTTTTGTCGCATAAATTATTCTTCCTCTTTATAGGATATAGATAAATCATTTAAAGAATATTATTAGTGTAATATATATCATATTCATTCATTAAATTCATTTATATAATCATTATTAAATGAAGATCATATAGAACGATTTGCATCACATCGTGGAGACGGTAGGCCGTACGTACGCATGAGCGATGATATCATTCCCATGATCGTGGAATTGTATTGAAGTGTATTTATAATATTTCAGAATCAATACCACTTTAAAATAATCATATATAGTTATTTATTTACACCATTATACCCATACAAGTATGGTGGTGGTGGAAAACATATTACACCACGGTGTAGAGACAGTATTCTGTACGTATGCACGTGCGGTGATTTTGTTTACCGTAGGATGGATAAGAGGTGAAATAGGTTTGTTCATACTTATAATAACATATCATAATATGAGGGATACTGGTGTTATTACTTAATAATGAAACAACTAAAGAATATGGAGTATAAGAAGAATGGAAAATGAAGAAAACAGTAGAAGATATTACCTCTTTCTCAAAGTGCCTCCTATAAACATTCTATTAGGACACTAGAGTTGGACTTTTGAAAAGACCAGTACCTATAGTAGGATTATAAGGAAGTGCGGAAGTGAAATGGGCAGATTTTGGCTGAGCATGAAGGCTCAAATTGGTGTGAGGCGGAGAGGGATGAGGTTCCCTTTTATAAGGGAGGAGAGGGACGCCTTTTGAAATATAAGAAATATTACTTTATATTAAATCCCAACCCCACTTAAAAACTTCCAAAATGACTCATATCAGAATATTAGATGATATAGGGTTGTAATATCATCAAAAAATAAAATTTAGACATGTTAGGAATTTATTTTAAACATTATCAACTTGATTTATCTTTAGTTATCAATTTAATTTTATTTGTGGTAATAATATTCTAAATTTTAAATTATTATAATTAATTACATATGTGTAGTTAATTTTCCATAAATTGACACTTCATCACATTTTAGACCATATAAAATTTAATTTATAATTTTTAAATATTTATGTGATTTTTAAACAATTTTATAATATGTAATTTTTATAAAATATCAATAGTGTCAATTTTGACACTATTCATTTATTTGAATTTAAATAAAATATATACAAAAGATACGTTCGAACAAAAATATTTAATAGATTCCTAAAATATCATTTCTATCTATAAAATTAGTGGAGAACATTAAATAGTTCATATAATATTTATTTTAATATTTTTAAAACTATTTATTTTATATTTTAATTAATAAATTAATTTCATCATCACTATTGTATCATAATTAATGATAATAATTTAATCCTTAAAAATTCTAAATAAATTTATATGATGTAGAAAGTTTTATTATATTTCTAGAGACAATTTATATCCGATGTTTCATAATGTTTATCACTAAATTAAAATTATTATACTTATAATATTTAAGAGAGTGACATATTGTCACTTTCCGTGGTTTTAATAATAATTAAATTATTTCATGGGCAAAAGACCATGAAATAAATATAGTCCTGCACTTAGGTGATATAGGTAGACTTTTATTCATCAAACATGATTTTTTCAAGTGTTAGGGTAATTTTATAATCCTATATTTACCCTTAA
This sequence comes from Viscum album, assembly GCA_963277665.1. Taxonomy (NCBI): domain Eukaryota; kingdom Viridiplantae; phylum Streptophyta; class Magnoliopsida; order Santalales; family Viscaceae; genus Viscum; species Viscum album. Next base: position 1,479,233,880 of record OY728150.1, read on the forward strand.
TTACTCGATTTACCGTTAACTGTGGTAAATAAAATTAACTGTAGTTACTATTCATAATGCCCAAAAATAAAAAAGTAGCCTATTAAAATAATTTGGACCCACTGATTCCAAATATTAAATCCATTTTTCTAAATTCAAAACACATAAGTTGCAGTAATTAATTTAAAATTAATCCCATTGTTAAGAAAATGGGTTTTAGAAGTTAAAACATTGCCAAAGATTGAAATGTTTTTACCTATGAATTCAATTTCAAATTAATGATAATGAAATATATTATATTAAATGGTAAAAATATATTCTATTTATACTTTAAAACCATCCAATATTAAAATTTAACCATATAAATTATCTCAATGAAAAAAGATGTTTTTAATTAAAAATTAGAGTATTTTTACAATTCATAAAAATATGAAAGTTCTCAGAAAAGTATCAAAAATTTATCCAAAGTAAAATTTTATATCATGATTCCAAAGAATAATTTTATTTTTTCAATTTGAACTTATAAACATGTCAAAAACAAGATTTAATGTGGGTGCGCCATCAAAAGGCTGCAAAACTGCATTTAAAAAAATACTTATTTTACCAAAAAAATTTATTTTCTTCTCTTACCATGTTCTAGAAAATGTGTAAGATAAAAAATAATGTTATAAAATAAAAATGTAGTTAATACTATTCATAATGGCTATTCAATAATAATATATCATTGTTTAGTGAAACCTGGTATTGCGTACTACACACGCTATTGAGGAAGGTCGCGATTGCGTGTAATGCAATCCAAGTCAGTATTGTTTGTTGTGAAAGATTTATTTCATGTTGTGTATAAAAAAAGACATAAAAAACTATTTCTCATAAAATCTCAAGGTGTTACTTTTTACCCCCCTTAAAATGAATTTCACCCTCAAAATTCACCACTTCATTACAATCAGATGAGGATACCTCTCCCTCATCATATCCTCAAGTTCCCATGTAGCTTCTTAAAATTGGTGGTTACTCCATAAAAATTAACCAAGTGAGTGGTCTTATTTGCAGAAAATTTTCTCTAAGATCTAGAATCTCTATCAATTGTTCTTCATAAGAAAGATCTTTCTAATGTGGTATAACTTCTGAGATTAGTACATGGGACGGATCAGGTATGTACTTCCTCAGGAAAGATACATGGAACACATTATGTAATTGAGAGAGATTCGGGGGAAGCTCCAATCGGTAAGCTACCTTCCCAACACGATCCAGAATTTCAAAAGGACCGATATATCTAGGGATCAACTTTCCCTTCTTTCCAAATCTCATTACCCTCTTTTAAGGAGATATTCGTAAGAACACTTTATCGCCCAGTTCAAACTCTAGGTCTTTTCTTCAGTTGTCGACAAAACTTTTCTGTCGACTCTGAGCTGCTCTTATGTGTTTTTGAATAGATCTGACCTTTTCTACCATCTCATCAACAAGATCAGGTCCTAATAGATTTCTTTCCCAAACTTCATCCCAGCAAGTTGGAGTTATACATTTTTTTTCCATAGAGGGCATCATAAGGATCCATCTGAATACTGGAGTGAAAGCTATTATTATAAGAAAATTCCACCAAAGGTAGGTATTGATCCCAAGCAACTTTGAAATCCATAGAGCGTGCTCTTAACATATCTTCTAGATTTTGAATTTTTCTCTCAGACTGACCGTCTATTTGAGGATGGTAAGGAGTTCCGAAATCCATCTCTATATCTAGAGCATGCTGAAGATATTGCCAGAATTTTGAGGTAAAACTCGGATCCCGGTCAGATATAATGTAAAGTAGTACTCCATGAAATCTTACCACTTCCATTACGTATATCCTGGCAAGATGATCTAGAGAGAAATATTCCCTTATAGCAATGAAGTGTTCAAACATCATAAGACGATCAACAATAACCCAGATAGTATTATTTCCTTTCGATGTTATAGGAATCCCAGTGACAATGTCCGTAGTGATGTTTTCCCATTTCCATTCTGGTATGGGTAATGGTTGTAACATTCCCTTAGACTTTTATCTCTCAGCTTAAACTTTCTGACAAACAAAGCATCGAGAGACATATTCAGCAACATCTCTTTTCATGCCATCCCACCAGAAGTACTCTTTCAAGTCCCTGTACATCTTTGTACTTCCAGGATGAATAGAAAATGAAGAACTATGAGCCTCATCCCACAACTCCTTCTTTAATTCTTGTATGGGAGGAATAAATACACGATTCCTGAACCTTATTATCCCATCATAATCGAGGTTGAATTCCTGATCATTTTTCACCTTCTTTTGTAACTCCACATCTTTTTTCCGCGCCTCTTTAATCCTCACCTGTATAGATGGTTGAACATTCATTTGATAAAGATACGATTTTTCCCATTAAATTAAATTTACAAGTTCTATCCTTTTTATATCCATAAATATCGGATCTTTTTTGATCCTCATCATGGATAAGATAACACGGTCTTGTCGACGTAATGCGTCCGCCACCTTTTTGGCTTTCCCAGGGTGGTAATGAATTGAACAGTCATAATATTTAAGCAACTCCAACCATCTTCTTTCATTCATATTCATCTTATTTTGTGCGAAAATATACTTTAAACATTTATAATCACTATAATTATCACACCTTTCACCATAAAGATAAGGCCTCCAAATCATTAATGCAAAGATTACCACAACTAAATACATATCATGAGTTGGGTAATTTTTATCATGGATTTTCAACTGTCGTGAGGCATAAGCTATCACTATATAATTTTGCATGAGAACACACCCCAGTACCTTCTTGGATGCATCACTGTAGATCAAAAACCTATCTCCACTTCAAGGTAGTGTGAGCACAAGTGCGCCGACTAACCTTCTTTTTAGCTCTTTGAAATTCTCTTCACATTCCTCCGTCCAAACAAACTTTACTCCATTCCGAGTCAACATGGTGAGTGGGTTAGATAACCTTGAAAAATCATTCACAAAACGTCGGTAATATTTATCCATGCCATGAAAACATTGAATCTCAGTTACTATTGTTGGTCTGAACCATCTTTCGATAACATCTATTTTTGCTGGATCCACAAATATCCCCTCTTTTGAGATTATGTGACCCAAAAAAGAAAATTTTTTAAGCCAAAATTCACGCTTGGTATATTTTGGCATAAAGGTTCTCCTTTCTTAGGGTCTTTAATACAATTATAAAGTGATCTTCATGTTCTTCCTTGATCTTTGAATAGACAAGAATATCATCTATAAAGACTACCATAAACTGATCAAGATAGTCTCTAAAGACACTATTCATTAGATCCATGAAAATAGCAGGGGAATTAGTAAGACCAAAAGGCATTACTATAAATTCATAGTGTACATACATTGTACGGAAAGCCGTATTTGGTATATCCTCCCTTATGACCCTTAATTGATGATACCCTAAACGAAGATCAATTTTGGAAAAGTATTGAGATCTGCGTAGTTGTTCAAATATATCATCATTGCATTGGAGAGGATATTTGTTCTTGATAGTGATATTGTTAAGTTATCGATGATCACTTTAGAGTCTCACTGATCCATCTTTCTTCTTAAAAAATAGAACTGGTTCTCCCCAAGGTGATGGACTAGGGCATATGAATACTTTATCAATATTCTCTTGAAGTTTCTTCTTCAAATCCTTCAACTCACTTGGGGCAATTATACATGGTGTCCTTGAAATAGGTATATCACCTGGTATGAGTTCTATTGAAAACTTATCTTCCCGATTTTATGGAAGACCTGACAATTCCTCCAGAAAAACATCATCAAACTCCCGTACAATGGGTGTATTCTTAATCGTGAGTTTCTCCCCAACCATTTTATGATAAATAAACTTCATTTAGTGGAATCAAGATCCATAAGATGGAATAAATTCCCACTGGAAGGTTATGTTTATCCTTGCATCGATAGATGATTGTATTTTGATTGGGAATATTAAATGTGACTTCCCTTCTTTGGAAATTGATATGAGCTCCATATAAAGAAAGCCAATCCATGCCAAGAATCACACCAACCGGAAGGATCACAAGATTTGCAGGAAGCACTTTCCCACAAACTTCAATCAGAGAAGAATTGTAAACTTTTGATGCAACCATTGTGCCATTAGGAGTTGTCACAACCAACTCAACATCAAATTGTTGAGTTAATATGATGATACCCTTAGAAAATTATTCAGAAATAAAATAGTGAGTGGTTCTATAATAAAATAAAACATTTGCTACTTTCGATTGAATGGTAAGTGTAACTCTCACCACTTCATTTTCATACTCCACATCGTCGATAGTAATTACATGTGACTTTCCTTTGTCTTTGGCCTTAAGAGTTTTTTGACGTCGATCATCATCATCAACCCTTGGATTTGGACATTGATTGGCATAATTCCCCATCACCTTGCACATGAAATATTGGAGTGTAGGAGGTGCATTCTGCGTATCCCTTATTTTGTTCGCATCATTAGACATCTTCTTCCCATTATTTCGACATTCAATTGCTCCATGACCTTATTTTCTACACTTATAACATTTTCTTGTCCCCTAAAGATAATTTCCTCCATATTTCTTTCTACACTTTGTGCATAAGGGAAAACTCATCTTATTTTCTGTGTGGTCTTTAGATTTTCCGTTGAATTCCATTTTCCTCTTCTTATAAAACCCATGTTACTAATGGGTTACTCCAATATCCATCTCAACCTTGAGAGCACATCGAACAATTTTCCTGTAGCTACTAAAGTCCCTTAGGGACAAAGCCCTTCAAAAACATGGTTTTAAGCCACTAAAGAATCGATCGATCTTACTATCAGGTTGAAAAATAATTTCGGAAGCGTACCTTGAATGTCTTGTAATATTTGCTTCGTAGGTACCAACTGATTCATCATCCTTTTTCTTCAGTTCAAGAAACTCTTTCTCCATATTTTTTTGAAGAATATGAGGGAAGTAATTGTTGAAAAATAAGTCCTTGAACTCGTCCCATTCCATGAACTCAATTTCATATCTTTTCCTCGTATTCTTTATGAGATTCCACCATTTATCAGCTTCACCTTCCAAATGATATACTGCTAAGATAACTCTAACATGTTCAGAACATTGAAGAACTGAAAATATATTTTCAGTAGTACGGATCCATTGTTCAGTAACTAATGGATCAGTAGACCTACTGAATGAGGGTGGACGCTACCTCATGAAGGATTCAACAGAATGTTGCTCCTTCCTTTGCTCGTTTGGAAGTCCTGCATGATTTATAGCTTGAGAAAGTTGTGTGAGCATGGCTACAAGATTTTTCATTCGAGATCCCATAACGTTTGGTTGCTCAGGGGGACAATCATTGCATTTCTCATCGTATTACTCATTAACACGGTTCCTTCGAGTTCCAGCCATTGACTAAAACCAAGAAGAACAGTGTGAGAAATACTAATTATAATAGAAAAAACACATAATCAAGAATAAAATTTTATACATAAGGTCTTTTCATAGGTTATTCATGGACATTTCTAAAACACTATGATTTTTTTCTATGATTAGATATATCCTTATGGTTCTTACTAAGGCTTTCACATCCTAGTTTCCAAAGGATGACTATACCATTGCTCTGATACCAACTATAATGACTCATACATTACATATGTGGTTATTACATTAAAATTGAAGCATAATTATTTCAACGTATAACAAAACCATGAAAGGACTGTATAGGTATAGAGTCTTTAGAAACTAGGAAACATAAACAATTGGTTCATAAATCATCTACGTT